>CM023103.1:64971497-67769005 GCA_013103745.1 Gardenia jasminoides
TCGACGCTGGTTCGGTTACGTGGTACTCTTCAAAGCGTGAGAACATTTCAGAAATTTCTCAGAGAATCTAGCAAGAATCAATGAGAGCAGCGTCGATTTTTAACGTCCAGAACAAGTTCTCTGCAAGCTTTACCAGGCTTTATAAACTACAACAATACTCATATAACAACTTAATAATCATCATCAAATATCATAAACTAAAGAAAAAGCGTATTCAAGACTTGGTTCCACCAAGGGTCCAAATTTCGATGGTACTACGATCAACGGTAAATAAAGTAGAAGGGATATTTTTGGAATAGGAAGCAGTTAAATAAAGAGGGAGGCGAAATTCCAAGAATAATGCCTAAGTGAAACCTAGCTTTTTCCCTTTTCTTTCTTTTCTTTTCCTCTCGCTCAATTCCAACCGTTTTCCCTCCTGCATCTCTGACTTCCCGCACATCTCTTTTCTCCTCTCTCGACTTTCAGCCTTCGAGAAAACCCTAACATGCTTTTGGGTGATTTTATAGGCATTAAAACCACAACCGGTTTTAGTTGTTACTTTTAAGGGGTTTTCTTGGGTTAATTTTGATCATTGGATGCGTTTGTTGTGTCTTGGGATCAGGATGATTTGGTGCTAAAGCATTGCGATGCAAAGAACACCAAAAAGCAGACTAAAATGAGGAAGAAGGAAGAGCTGGAAGAAATGCGCGTGTCATTTTTTACCGATCGTCAAGTTACAGTGGGAGGTAGTTCTGTGACTTATCCATGCTTGGTCGCATTTTTGACTTTTTTCTCTCTGTACTTTTTTTAAGAAAAAACCTACAAAAATGAGAAAAATGTTGTTAGAATATTCAAAATAAATAACTAACATTAATAGATAAAAACATGGGAAAACAAATGAAATATAGTCAAAATTTGGTGTCTACGACTTGCCCACTGCTTTTTGACAGAAGAAGCTTCTGAACAAATAGGCTTTAAATACTTACAGGACTTTACTTTGGTTGCTCATTTGAACATTGTAGCAAGAGAATATTAGGTGCCATAATTTTCAAACTAAATGTGACCGAACTTCGTGTGAGGTTACCTATCTAAACACTTGAGGAGCTCGGGGTCAAAATGTAAGTTCAATGCAAATGAACATGATGAAATGAATCACGAATTCTATAAAATTCGAGCGGGGAGGTGATAGAAGGATTGCCGTGGTGAGACTCAAGCTTGAGAAATTTAAATTTGGCAGAAGAGGGGAGATGAAAGGAATGCTGACGAAGTGAGCAGCAATTAAATTGAGGGAGGTAGGTAAGGGTGCGGCTGAGAACAACAATAGCAATTTACCAAGTTTAGACTATTGGTGGAGTTGGACCCAAGCACGAATGACTAAGCATACTATTGGTGGGTTGGACCGAGGACTGGGAAGACCCAAGCCCATACTATTGATTGGGATTGGACCCGAGCACGAATGACTAGACATTGCTATTGATTAGGGATTGGACCAAGCTATGGTGAATGGTGGAAGGAAATGAAAATATACTTATTGGGATTGGACCCAGTCTGAATGACTAAACATACTATTCCGATGGGATTGGACCCAGGCACGAGAATGACTAGATGGGGAAAATGCTGAAATAAGGTCTAAATTGCTGGTGGGATTGGACCCAAATCCTAGACACTAGTGGGAGATGAAAATATAAATGCTGGATTGCGGACTTTGAAAAATAAAACACAGTAAAGTACAAGTAATGATGCACTTGATGAAATGGTGCAATTCTGATTTTTATTTTCTTGACTTGAAAGTAGAGTGATTGGGAACAATGACTTCTTCTTCTCTTCTCTCTTTTTTTTTTTTTCAAATTGATAAATTTTGAAAAGGATTGAAGAGTCTTAACGAAACCTACTTTCCTGCGAGTTTGAACAAATCCACATATGTTGCCATGATAGATCTGCAAACCTTTTCGGCAAAGTTAATTTTGAATGCATTATCAAAATTGGAGCAACTTCTCTCAAAACAAAATACTGATGTCAATTGAATGGTTAATACATGCAGAATCATGAGTATTAACCAATTAGTCCATGAAAATTCAGTTCCTCTTCTCTTTTTTTTTTTTAATCATAAAGTGTAAAAAAACTCTTGTGATCATAGGCTGTTGGCCATTAAATGACTAAAGCGTATGAAAATCAACAATGAAACACATTCATCGATATTAGGTGCTTGAAACATTGCTTGTTTTCAAGTGATAGAAATATTATCAAAACAAATTATGGGATGAAATAAACCATGTGATTTTGGAAATCAAATCCTCGTAAACTAGGCAAAACATTATTATGCAATTATTCAGTTTGCATCAAGTACTCATAATATCAGAGTAAAGAGAGACAATTATACCTCAATTTTAAAATTCAAGCAGTTTTCTCACTTTCACCAAATTTTGCGATCAAGCGACTCATATAGTTAATTCAAGCCGCTTCCATATTTCTCAGATTTTACTGCTAAAGGTTCTGAAACATATCTTCTTATTCAAATTGCAATAATGCATTTGGCGAAAATCAACACTTTTAGGTGAAGACTCGGTTACTGACATATGCCTTTTGCTCAAATAGTAAGATGTCTTTGGCCATTGAAAATCAACAACTTTTGGTGAGACTCCCGATTACTCAACATTTTACTTGTTCAAACTGCTTTGCATACTCATAATTCAGCGTTTTGCGTGAAGTTAACATTTGTAGATGCTAAACCTCCGGTTACTTAGTACTAGAATCATTGAGTAGAATTTAAATTTCCTTTTCACTTTCTTTTCTTGCTTTTTTCTTTCCCCTGCTTTTTTTCCACGTCAATTGAAAAGGATCATTTTATAACAATATCAATCATTTTCTTGTAAAATCAATAAAGAAATCTCATTTAATAGGAAAAAATACTGAGGCACCCTATTTTACAAAATACACTTTTCTAAAATGCCAATGTCACAATCACATAATAATTATTTCAGTGGGATGGAAAAAGGATTTTCATATCCACCGCAATTTTATTCAAGGATGAAAAATTGCAACCAAATTGGACATTTGCACTTTTTGAAAAAACAAATCAATGTTGTGAGCAAATGTCACTTGAAATTTTTTGTTTTTTTGTTTGTTTATCTTGTTTTTTTTTTTTCTTTTAGAAAAAATTTTGAGTTCCCCTATGGCGGATGAAAACTCCATACCACAGCAAGTTTTCAAATTACAATCAACACATATAAGCTTAAAGCTAAATTTAAACAAATATACACATCCTCAAGCAATTTAACCAAAGTATATGATTAAACCCTAATCGAGAACCTGAATCAAACATAAAAAAATAAAGCAAGAGTAGAATAGCGACAAATCGTAGGCGGGATCATAATGCGTCCCATAATGCCGCTCCGGTGGTCTCAATGGCCGAGATGGGCCTCATACGGCCTAGTGAGGTGCCAAGCCCGTCACGCTCCTCCGTACGCCCCAATGCGGCGTCAAAGCTTGCGTCTCCCATGTATCCCATCTCGATCATCTGGCAGGTGAAATCCATGAGTGTCCATGCTGTTACCGGCCGTGGTGGCGGTGGTGGTGCAGCGGTGATGAGCCGACTCCTCGCCCTCAAGTGTCTGGTAGCTCTGCGGGGTGATTCGTGGTGAGGCGTGTCGATACATCTATGTAGATCCTTCAATCCAATGTAAGCTTCGACCAGCGGCCTCGAGGGGTAGGTGGGATGCAGGAAGTCTGCCTTACCTGTGGAGGAAGAGAATTGAAAGTCGAGGAAACCGAGTGGAATGATGATGGGCGTCACTTCCATGCGCGTCCCTAATATGACTAATAATAATATTGGCGGGAATGGGCGAATGGGAGTCGACCGTGGAACATCACGATCTAAAAGGAGTATAGCTGTTCCTCGACTCTACAGCCATGCTTCTTTGGGATGACATTGTGGGTGGGGGTGTACAAAATAATAGCGGTGGCGTGTTGGAAAGATCGAGCGCCACCGTGCGACTGCGGGACCCTCGAGAACTCCTGGTATGCGACTCGGTCAGCGCCGTAGCATGTGGGGATCCCACTCCCGGTCGGTGTGAAAGTCCTTCTTCAAATCAATGGTTGGACCCTCGTCCGCATCCCAGTGCGAGCTATGGTGCTCGGTGATCACTTGTCGAACCCCTCTAGCAGAGGGACTCAATCTCTCTCAGCATTGCCCCTTCTTGTCCTGATGTTAGCATAGAACTTCGCGAACCAGTCGGGGGAAGATCTGGTGCAGAACGAGTAATGTCAGAGTCGGGGCCCGCTTCTTTGCGGGTGGCGGCGTCGGTGGGCGGCGTTACCTCCCGGACTATGTGGCCAGCTGCGTATACAAAATCTATGCGAGCACGATACCTTTCCAGGTTCTCCCTCCCGGGAGAGCGGGCGATCATCGATTGGAGGCGTCTCGATCATCATCTCTTTCTCTGTGGTCCTACGGCTCACTCTCTGGGAGGTGGCTCGAACCAACTGCTTTTGCCAGGTGCTGTTGACATAGTACACGAGATAATTTTTTAGATGATTAATTGCAAACAATTTTGACAAGCGGGTAAATATATAAACAAATTAGAAATTCTTGGAAAATACCTAAAACAAAATTCCTAAAACCTGAAATTCAAACAATTTCTAAAATCTTAAAAATTTAAAATTCTAAAGATTTCAATCAAATTCACAAAATGTAGAATTCAAATTCCTTTGAAATTCAACAAAGTACGCAATGAGAATTTGCAATAATTCATGTTTTCCAAAATTTTCAAGATCTTTAACAAGACTTGTGAAAATCTCGAATTTTACAAAAAAAATACAACCCAAAAAAACCAAAGTTTCTAAAAATTCAATAAATTTCACAAATCATTTTAAATTCCTAAAATCTAAGAATAGCGAAATTCCACACAGCGTAAAATTCAACAATTCTTATAAATTACAAAAACTCCAACAATTCAATTAATGTGATATTAAAACTCCCAATTTTCCATAAATTTCCACAAAAATCAACAATTCTGGGTACATCCACCTTCTCTGCAAAGAAAGAATGGTGAAAAGTAATAATGATAACGCCCGCCATTCCACTTGCTTTATCTCGAGCAACCCGTGAAACATGGTTCTTAGGCGTCGACGAAGGGTGTCATTTGAATTCTTTTGTTTTTACGGTCTTGGTCATCGTGCATAGATCCAGTGTTTTAGAACCCATATCACCCCATTCTTCATGGTAATCTAAGGATTGTCCTTTGATGAAAATGCCCTTTTGAAAATATGTGCAAAATTTGGGCAAAGGAAGAAAATTTATTTTGACATCATGACCATAGAATGAATGCTAAACACTTTTTTTAAAATCAATAAAAGCCAAATGCTAGGAAAATTATTTAACATAAAAGCGTGCAAGCCTTTTGGATATCATCTCTGGACTTACTAGTGGCAAGGGGTGTTATATAAGACAGCGATAGCGTAATCACCGACACACTTGTCCCATGAATTTTCCTTTCTTTACCGTTGCTTTTCAAAACTTGCTTTAGTATCTTCCGGTTGCGAAGTTGGTGATAAGGTAGTCTAATGAAATGGACGGACTTAAACTAATTTACGTCAATTTAAACATGTTTGTTAAAATGGGTGGCATCGATTGAGACAATCCATTCGACAAAATTCAGATAGAATGTATTTGCATCATTTGCCTTTTGATTGAGAAAATTCTTTTCAAATTTTTTTTTTTGTTACAAGGTGGAGGTCTCTATAACACTAGGCTTTTGCAAGGGGTTTAAGTGCGGTGTAGGGCGGTTTAAACTTAAATGCAAATTTTTTTTATATAGAAAATTTGCCCAGTTTCTGGTCCAATTTTTTAAAAAATGTTTTTTTTTTTATTTTCAAAATGCAAAATTGCCCCAATGTGGGGTTTGTGATTCTCTCAAAGGGGTTTGCTAAACAATTAATTGTTCTTTTATAGGCTCAAATAAGAAAAGCTGGGTTAAGGTGTTTAAGCGAAAGGAGAAGAATGTTGGCTTTTTTGGACACTTTAGCGGCAATTTCTAAAAAAACTTTACTCATCATATAAAAAATCTTTTACACATGTGGATTGAGTTGGTTGAGGAAAGATCTCATCCATCCATGTGAGAACAATGCCTCAGGGTAGCACCTTTGAATAATGACACACCCACCAATTGAACCAAATTTTGTAGCCTGCTGTAGTGGAAGGATTAGGTTTCAAAACCTTGTCTCCCGCCAGAACACGCAGGTCTAACTTTCTTGTTATAAGCTTTCGAGCCATCCTCTGGCGGTAGCTCGTACTATGACAAAATGGCATTCAACCTTCTTTCATCGATCAAAGGCAGTTGCTGCAGGCGTTGCTTGGTCCGTTCGAGCTTCTTCAAGAGGAGCTTCCATTTAAAGCGCAGAGATGGGGTTCAACTTCAACAGTAATACACTTCCATCCCATATTGCATGAGAGGTAAGGTGTTGCCCCAATAATCTGCGATTGCAACTCTACATGCAAAGGGCGGTTCTCAAAACCAATCTCGTTGTGTTTCGATCATCTTACAAATGATGACATCAAGTTCATGAGATATGGATAATAGATAATAGATAGCAGAGATAATACCATGGAAGCATAATTAAAGGCATAATCTTAAACAACAAAGTGAGAGATAACAAGTGCATTGTTTTTTGAAGAATGATTGACATTAAAGCATGATTCATTTTTCAAGGACAATCCCCTCAGATTTGCAAACCCTCATAGAAGCGGTGACAATCGGTAGCCCAATTTGTGTAGCCTCTTGAGGTGAAGGAAACTCCACATTCTTAGTAGGATGATGTCAAGGTGACCCCGACAAGCGATTAACCCGTCTCTATATCATCATCGATCCTTTCCTTAAATGATCCACCACCATACCGTCTGCTTCTTTAATAGGCGAGCATGGTCAACAATTTCCTCCTCTGTCGCGATCATTTTGACGTTTTTTATGTTCCGGAGGGGTTTCTATTGACGTTAAACCCCTTGCTCATTCTTTCTTTTCAATTTATATCCCGGCATCCATGTCTTGAATTTTATGCTTCAAGACCCACAGTGTCGTCCGAAATGATCGAGACTTCGAGGAATGGTAGCCTTGATTAGCATGGGGATCATACCCGATGGGGAGTCCTGGGGATATCTGATTTGGGAGGAGTGGTTCATTTTAACGTGCTAACTGCTCCTTCTGGTTGGTCAATAGGTGACTAGAGGTAATTTGGAAGAATCCGAAGGTTCTGATTTTACATTTCATTGTGCTCAAAAGAATTTTGGATAAGATTTTGTGTGGAAGATGCAGAACATATGCCAGTTTTGGCAGGAGGTTGAGAATGGGTTGGGAAGTTGAAGAGAGGCAAAGATGGAATTCAAATAAATATGAGTGGGGTGAGGTATTTGGGCGATTGTGATAAGCAGGGATGTAGGGACAAGGTAAGTATGAGCTTGGTGGTGGGGTGACTCCGAACTCGGGCTGAGGTGGGTTGATCCCACACAAGCGGCTCTCCTTCATTCTTTTTTAAATGGGAGTTTCCTCCAGTGCCATTTGCCCTTACAGTGTTTCCAATTCCTTTGTTTGGGATCACAGTGACAATTTTCCGATTTTAACAAACTCATCATACTCCTCCAGCTTATTGACAATTGTAGCAAAGAACTCCCAATAATTCTAAAATCTCTTCAAAATAAGGTGGGTCATGTGCCTTGATGAAAGTACAGACAACTGCCTTACGTCGTGGAGAGCTCAACTTTAGCAGTAACTTTCTCCATGCAGCATATGACTTGTGATCTTGAGGGTCTCCTTTTGATTCCTTCCAATGTTGTTGGGTGTGGGTGCCAACTCACAATTGAATTCATACTGCTTCACAAAAGGCGGTGATAAATCAACCAAGTTTTTTATCTCTTGAGATTTCAGGTTGGTACCAATCAAAAGCATCTCGCTAGACTCGGGAAGCAGAGCGCAGGCAAGTTCTCATCATCCAACGGGTTTACCAACCTTATTTAAGCAAGGTGCGTCTTAGGATTCCGGTACCATCATACTACTTGGGGGTCTTGAAACCCATAGGTAGCTGTGGGCGTCGGAAATAGACGATCATGTAATCAATCCACCATGTTGGTTGAACCTTGATTTTTTTATAAACTCCTCAAACCTGTCCAATCTCATCCAGATCTTTTGTCGGCATGGCGTAGCAGAGCTCATCTATCTCTTCCCTTGGGAGGCAATGTCCCTATAAGGGTTCCGTGGTATGAAGATGAGGTTTGGTATGGCCGGGAGGTATGTTAGAGGGATCGTCAGGGGTTGAGTATAGGGGGTTTGCCTTTTTTGGTTGGGCTCGAAGACATAGTCGGGGAGGTGAGTGTATGGAAAATAGGTGTTGTGGTGAGAAAAAAGCAATCTCATGAATGTTAGAATAGGTGGAACAAGGTGGTTTGAATATTGGTGAGAAAGGGGTGGATTACGGTCTTAACAAAGTGTTCATGATCATTGGATACCACCTCCCACTTCCTTTGTTGACCACTGGTGATCAATTACCTTCTTGGCGACCATCTGGGTGCTCATCTCATTAAAACCCTTTCTAGTACTTCACTTGCGAGCTCTGGGCAGCAAAATCAGGTGAGGCCAAAACATTCTCTATCAGCCAACCAGTTCAGAACTCATGCTTATGGGCTGCTTAGCTTTTACTTTTTTTAGAGCGAGATTATGATGGCTTACAGCATTATTTTTAAAGAGAATATCTGAATGGGGCTTTAGAACTTATTTCCAAGGGGCTATGAGAGTTTATTGAAAAAGGAAGAAGCAGTTAGTGATTGCTTATATAGTGGGATGCATGTCTAAGAATTAGTGCCAAGGGTAGGCTAGCATGAAAAATGTAAATCCTGGGGTAGCACCATACAATAATGGGTCGATCACTCCGTTGATATGTGATTAGTAATCGATCCAGGGGTTGACAAAAGAATATCACGATGCTTGGTGCATTATGAGGAGAAACTTCAGAATGGATTCATTATTTTAGTTGATATATGAAAGAGATGTTAAAGGTTAAAAGGACTATTCTTAAAATAATATTAGAGACCTTGACTTGTCTTAGGGAAATATGGATGGGGCCGGGATTGATGGTTTACTCAAAATCAGCTGGGTTTATTGCTTACTTGCCTCCACATCTCAATGTTGCAACACACCAACTCCGCCGGCGCCTAAATCAAAATTTGGCCTTGATAAAATCATTATCCCAACAATGAGAAATTATTTGTACTTTTGATTTAGTGTCCTTATGCATGGGATTTTACCAACTTTGATAAAATGGCCAAAAAATTACTAGAGGTTTTATATTCTAGCATGAGAAGGTCACTCCATCTTTGGATGTCATCATAGAAAGGATCGGACTACACTTACCTTACTACTTTGGATGTTCGAAAACATAAAACATGCAAGTCTTATTGGATTATATATCTGAGAGACACAAGGGTGGTTTATTAACATGGGATTCCCTATGCGGCATTCCCTCTATGGTTTATATGCATGATGCCAGTTTATTAAAACAGTAAAGGTTGCAAAATGAAACATGGCCTATAGAGACGATTTGAATGGTTAAGCCTAAAAGCTGATTATGCTATTACAACTTAAGTACAGTAGATATAAATTCAAGCGTGCAATAGCCTATCTAGAAGGATGGCTTGTCTTAAAGGTGCCAAAACTCTTATTTCAGAGTTTGTGAGGAATGCAAGAAAGGAAGACAACGAGGTTAGTTTAATCAGCAGATATCACATGCCAACACGTTGAACAGCAATTGCACAAAAAATAAGGGGTGGAATCCCTCTCTAGGTGTCTAGTGATCCCATAAGGGTAGGTAGACTCTTCCCTGAGCAGTACATAACATGGATGCATGAGGTTGAACTCACTAATGCATCAGGCTTCGATAAGGTTACAGAAACTTTCGGACCAGCAAGGTCCATCAATCAAATGCCTCCAAGTCCGGGTGGTTGGGTGATCCCTAGACATTGCTACGTTACGCGTCGTTATACGACCACATGTCCAAGTGGATCGATCTAATCTAATAGGGAAGAGTGGTGACAAGCCCTAAAAAGTAAAAATGAGGTCAAAGTAAAATATATACGCATTATGAAAGTAAAATACATTTGAGAGGAGGAGGTTCAAATACCAAAGCGTTCGAGGCTCTAGGTAGATACACCTACCCCAAATGCAGCTTGGTACAAGTAAATAAATAAACAATAATTCATTTCATTATAATGCGATGTGTAGGAGTGATTGCCGCGGAAAACCAAAGAGAAAAGAAAAAGAATACAACCTAAAATATCCAAATGTGATATATAAGAAAGTTAAGAAGAGCGAAATAATCAACTAAATCAAAGTGCTTTCAGGACCCTCTTGGGAAAATCCCATTGGAGTGTAATATCGGCCCCATTTTTTCATGAGAAAAGGGAGAGATTTGATTTTGAAAAAAAGATGAAGGGAAAGTCATGGGACTAAAGAAAATCACGACGGTTTGGACCAAAATAAAAAAAAGTCTAAGGGGTTTTAGAAAAGTTTGGAGTGTCGCCACTTGGTATGGAGTTTAGGTGTACCAAGTCACCCAAAAGTTTAATTAATGAAAATAAACAAGAAAAACCTTTTTTTGACAACTCGGTCTTTGAAAAATTAGAAAAGGTTCAGGGGTCCGCGGTTGAAAGAAGGAGAGCGAATTCGATGTTACTGGGTCTCTAAGGCACCACTTCTAACCTAGCAAAAGCTAGTTGCAAGATTTAGTTGAAAATTTCCTAATTTCTAACACAAAATTTATCACATTTGGATGTTATCTATGGATGCAAAACCTAAACCTAATATTGGATCGAGAGGGGGGCAAAATGTCTCCTGAGGTGGTGTTAGGTGATCACATTAGTTATGTCATCCAATTTTAACCCCTGAGGAGGTCACAAAAATACAAATGATGAGACTTCGAACAAATAGGAAAAATAGGGTTTTCAAAGATGCAATTTTATAAAATATCAAGAGAAAAGAAATTGGATTTTTGAAAAGATCAATTTTAAGTGCAAGAGGAACAATTTTCAAAGATGCCATTTTAAGAAAAATGGTTTTGACTTTGAATTGCTAAACATGAAGAAAACTTGATTTTAGAGAATGATTTTTGATATACATTTAAAATAATGCTATGTATGTTCTAAGAGGGATATCACGACATAACGGTCGGGGGACTAAATTGTGACTTTAATTCTTCCTTTTTCATAGAAAATAAAAGCGTGCTAAGATGAGGAATACTTCAAGCTCTTTCCAAATTCAAGGGTAATGCCTTAAATGCACTAATCTAAGAAAACTAAATGAGATGTTTATCTGAGGGATGGGAGAATAGTAACATACAAAATGGGAAAGAAACACTAAAACTAAAAGTGTGTGTGAAATTTATCTAATCTGAACTGTGAGCGTTTTAAGGGTCTAGCATTGGACTAGCCCTCGTCAAAGGTTCTCACTAACATTGGATTAGTGAGAAATCGAGGAGAAGACAACAAAGCGTTGGACTAGTGTGGTGGCGTCCAATATATTTACACAATAAACATGTAGACATGATAATAAAACAAGTAAACACATAAAACACACATAACACATAGGCATAATATCTAGATGCAAGACCCTAGGAAACAAATAAACACATAATCATGCAAGCATGCAAAATAAGCATATAAAACCTAATTATTACATTGGGGAACCTAAATACATTCAGGGGGAAAAATTTGGAATAATAATCTAACTATTACATTTTCTAGAATAAATACACTTTTGCCAAAATTAAACCTATCTATTACAACTTGACATCCAAGACCTCAAATGATTTACTCAAAAATTAAATAACATAAAATAAAGACTAGACATGAATAAAAGCAAAACTTAATTTAAAACATGCAAAATCATGTAAAACACATAATAAGCACACATAATAGGGAAAGAAGTTACCATCCCTTGATATGAGGGCCTCAATTGACTCCTTAAATGATGGGAATGATTATCTACAGACTCAATGTCAACAAAAGGGATTAAGTACCAATTTAAAGGAAAAATCAATCAAAATTCAAAGAAGAGGGTATCTAGCGGATTCCAGAAAGTAACATAGACAATACTAGGAAATAGAGTGGTAAAGGTGCGAACAAGAGCGGGGAAGCGAAGCTTGGGAGCTCTGGCGAGAGAGAGGTTAAGCGGATCGAAGCAGAATGAGCACAAACCAGTCAGCGTTACAAGCAAAATCAAAGTCGAGGAAGCGGACGAGCCTTCGACGGCGTAAGCGTCGCGTCTCTTCTATCTTCAAAACATCGGGAAGCGCTTCCAGTTTTGGATTAATAACACAAACAAAATATTAGAGGCAGGGGATCCATTCAAAGCATCAAACATCATCATTCAGATCATGTCAAAACAAGCTTTAAAACAAAGAGGCCAAAATCTTAAGCGCTGACATCATCAAATGGACAACAGGGGAAGGGAAGGCTGCGGTTAGGCAGCGGTAGTTACTGCCGGTCGGCTGCTGTAACTACTGCGCTGTTTCTTCACATCTTCAAACCTTCAAAGAAGAAAGCGGGGCGTTACGAGGATCAGTCAGCGAGAGTCCATTATTTCCATCTTCAAAATATGAAGAACATTTTTTCAGAATTTCTCCAAATCACAACAAAATCAACGAGCATCAAGCGTCGATTTTAAGCGTTCAGGAACAAGACTATGAGCCTTACCAAGGCTTTATAAACCTAACATGCTCATATAACAACTAATAATCATCATCAAATATCATAAACTAAAGAAAACTATTCAAGACCTTGGTTTCCACAAAGGTCAAATTTCCGATAATTTTGATCAAAAAGCGGTAAATAAAGTTAGAAGGATGTTACACGAATCGGGCTTGAATCTAAACAAAAGGGAGGGCAGAAATTCAAGAATAATTTTCTCAAGTGAAACCCTAGCTTTTCCTTTTCTTCTTTCTTTTTTTTTCCTCTCCAATTCCAGTAGTTTTCTCTCTTTTGCTCTCTCTCCACTTCCCTTTTGTCTCTTTCTCTCAGCTTTCAGCCCTTTGGAAAACCCTAATAACATGGGTGATTTATAGGCATTAAAACCTGACAAGGGTTTGGATACTTTGAGGGTTTTCTTGGGTTAATTTGATCATTGGATGCATTTTATTTGTGTCTTGGGATCAAGGGGTGATGGGCATTAACTAAAGCGATTACTGATGCCAAAGACACAAATACAGCTGGAAATGAGGAAGGAAAGCTGGAAGAAATCTGTGGCGTCATTTTTTTTGAAACGATCAAGTTCTGCATGGTGCATTCTGTAGGACTTATCCATGTCGTAAGCGAGAATTCTCTCTCTTTTTTTTTAAGAAAAACCTACAAAATGAAAAATGTGTTAGAATATTCAAAAATAAATAACTAAACATTAATAGATAAAACATAGGGAAAATAAATGAAATAGTCAAAATTTAATTGTCTACAGGGGTGTAAATACATAAAATTTTTCCATCTTTGGAGTTTTTTTTTTTATAAAATAGCCATTTATCTTTTCTTTTAGAATCTTAAAACACTTCAAAACTGACCATGCAAATGCATCATTGTTTATTTATTAAATAAATTCATATCAATAAAATTATTCACCTTAAAACTTACCCTCATTATAAGTGTAATTATATTGAAATTCAAAAAAATATTGTTATGAGCATCTAATATAATTATAATGATGTAGAATACAAAGTTAAATAATAGATTTTGCTAGAAATAGCAAAAGAAATAAAAATATTTGGATTTTTCTTTTTTTATACAAATCGGTATGTGGTATTCATACCATGAGAAGTGGGAAATTTGTGTAATTTTATTTCAAGTCATTAATCAATTATAGTTTCCTTAATTTTATAGTCAAACCATTAGTATGTTCATAGTTATTTTTTGGTACAATTAACGGTTACAAAGATGTTTCCTTAAATTTATTTTATAGGTTATTACATGGCTAAATTTATTTTATTAATCTAATAAAGACTAAGGGAACCGAGGTAGGTTTGCCTTATTATTAGGTTCAAACATTTAATTGTTCATTCTAATTTTGTTAAACTAACCAATCTCAAACATGATTATATTTTATTTTTGGTAAAGTTAATAAAATCAAAATTAGATTGCAAATTTATCACATTCTTTCCTATTTTTTTTGTATGCTATGTTTGGAAGAATCTAATTTAGGAACAAATTTAACTAATAAAAACATATTTTGGTTCAATCAAACAAAACATACTAATGATATTTTCAACAATTAAAATAAATAAAAAACTTGAGAGAAAAAGAATGGAAACTTGGAAGCTCATGAGTAGTTTAAAATGAAAAGTTGTTTTCAAATATATAATATATAGATATAGATTCCTCAATCTCCTCATTTAAATGCTAAAAGGTATATACATATTTTCAATTTTACACTCCTTTATGTTTTACCAATAATAAAAAATAAAATACTACTCTTCTAAATCTAAATTTAAGTTGCTACTTACTCTTATTGTTTGGAGATACTAATATGCATCTTCATATACTTCATATAAATTTTCAATGGCTGATATAGTTCACGAGACCCAATAATTTTCCTAGTGTGTTTTTGTTTTTGAATAACTTAATGTGGTATCTCATTGAATCTATCTATCTAATTATTATAACTAGTACTTGGGGTACACTTTAACATATATGCGGTTAATAAAAAATCAAAATTATCTCTTTATAATATTTTTATTGATTAAATTCTTTATAATATAGATAATTGTCTGATATGATGAATATCAAGTATCTTTAATAATATTTTGATTTGTTAAATTATTTTATAATGTAGAATAATATATATGAAAACATGGTGGAAGTTGGCGGATTACATGTGAAAGTTTGGAATTAATGGGTATGATTATGTAGGGTTGGATTTAATATGAAAAAATGGATAAACTCAATATATAACTATGAGGATGTGAATAACTCTTTTCTAATTGTGGGGAGGTATTTTTTTAATAAGAGTGGGACATATTTACCCTCATTTGGGGTAAATTAGGAATCAAAAAAATGACATAGTGTTAACACTACATGGGTGATGCTTAGACTTTATTATTTTATATAGATATTTCATTTTGACTACGAGAATCACATCAATTTACTTTAGGGATTAGTTGCGGAAATTCAAAGTCAAACCACAAAGTATAATTATTGTATTATTGCATTTTTAAGAGAGCTTAAAATTGTCATTGGGTTTTGATAAAATGAAAAGATAAGCGATTTGATAGATGCAGGTTTATATTCATCAAAGCCTTTATATATTATGCCAATTCGATGAAATCTTAAAATTATTGTAGACTTAAAATTCATTTATTCTAAAGGAAAAAGCGTCTTGTAGTGGGTTGTGGTTCAAATTCCTTGGAAGAAAAAAGAAAAGAAATACAAAGTTTGAATTTTTTTTAAGTTGATCATGCTTATTGAGGGTAAATAATGGATTAATGTCATTTGTACACACTAACGACATATACAACCTTGTATCGCCATTGGTATGTATGATAACTCATTTGAATTTAAATTTGAAATCTAAATTTTGCTTATATGTTATGCATTCAATTGTGACAATGTATACTATGATATCCATATCGAAAATGCATGAGAAAAGAGGAAAGGTTTAGAAGTTTGGAATCCCTATCAATTAACGGGGTAACAATTTAGTTGATGATTTATTTAAAATTGCTTGGGTTAAACCACGAGTCGAACTGCTACATATACACTATCGAAGTTGCTGTAATTAATTATATACAATTGCTAACACGATTATATATTCTTCATCTTTGTTTTTTTTTTGCATAGCCTCTGTTTTTCAACATCGGGCGTCGATGTTATCGGAATATAGTTAAGCAATTAATGTACCATTGGACTAGCTGAATTGGTTCAATTGATAAGGACAAACATTTTTCACAAAAGATTAGTGTATTGAATTCAGCACCTATGTGATGATTATATTGGTGGGTGAGGTCTTTGGCTTTTTGTTCTCTGTGATGGTAAGCGGGAGCTGAACGAACCCGACAAACTTTTAGATTTGCAAAAAATAAAAAAACCCCATTGACTAAAATAAGGTTTTAAGCGGCATAAATGGCATAGGATTCATGTCCTCCGGCGTATAGCGGGACCTCTTTAATTGGCCCATAATTGGGATGGAAGAGGTTGGGTTTTCTTTTTTACTTTTTTGTTGCTTTGTTGTGGATGGGTGATGATGGGTGAGATGCGACCGTCCCAGACTTTTATTAAATTCCATTGGAAGCAATAGAATTAGACTTAGAAGCCAAATAAAGTTCAACCAAACAAGGAAGACTGTGATAAGGTCATGTTAAGTTCACCTCATCGCCATTGCCTTGATCATTTGGCAATAGCGGTCATATCGAGACTAAGGGAAAATCTCAATTGTTCCATGCTCCAATATTACACTTCTTCTCCTTCTTCTTCACAAATGAAACACAAAATACATTTAAAAATTGGAAAAGAAGAGTTGTTTTAAGAGCTGAGTATAATAATATAACAAAGTACTTGTGTGTGAATGGGATGGACAGGATGATACATGGAATGTCCGCGATTATCAAATGGTGCTCATATTTATTGTTAAGATTCCTACTACACATTCAAATAATATGTTTAAATGAGGGGTTGGTAGAAGCGGTGCGATCGCTTGTTGAATTAGGCTGCAAATAAGTCAGTCAAATTCACTTTTGGCCTAATGGTCGAGACTTCCCGACTATTTTTACCAAGGTTGAGCTCAAGCTTCGGTGCTTATATACTTAAATGAAGAGGGGGTTGGCAAAGCGGTACATTTGCTTTTATTACCCAACTAGAGCGCAAAATGAGTTAAGTTGGATGGACTTGCGACTAATCGAACCGGATTCGACAACTTTTATCAAGGTGAATTTGATCTTGAACTTCGAGTTCACTTAGTCAGTGTAGTCGAACTTCGAACTACTCTACGAGTTTATAAAATTAAAAAAATATATTTTATTTTTTAAATAATAAAATAATAATTTTTCTTAATAAATAATAAAATATTGGGATATATATATATATATATATGTAATTTTATATGAAAATGAAAATAAAATATCTAGATACATATTGAAATTGACTTGTAGAGTTAATGAGTTGAGTATTTCTATGCTGACTTGAGTTCAATAACCTGATTGGTAAGCTCACTTGATTTTGATCAATCCTTGCTGAGTTTTGACCAAATCGTTCATGAGTAGTTCTATTTGTTTCAACCCCAATCCACGCCCCAGACTTACTTGCCTTCAACACTGCATGTAGTTCTCAACTCATACTCATGTTGACTCGGTTAAAAAATGAGAATCTGCCCTCTCTTGAGAGTCAGCTTTCTCGGTCCTGAGAGAGCTGGCCATCTTCCAACCTTAGAAGTAATGTGGTTTCTTAGTTTCAAAAAAATTTCCTAAAATTCCTTTTATCGCAAACTCAATCTGCAATTTTCTTTACAAATTTTAGCGCCTCTAAGATCGACATAGATAGATCTTGAGCCAAATATTATAGTAAGTTGTTGACCGGTTCTGGTTACAATGGGTTTCTCCCCTGAAGTTTCCAATGGGTTTCTCCCTGAGTTTCCAAAACCGCTTTTAGGCGCGAAATATACCTAGTCAAGCATGAACTGGATTTTTCCAGACTGGGTTTAAACTAGCAAAATCAAGCTTCCTTTGCTTGTTCTCCTTCGAACTTTCAAAAATCATCGCTCGAAAGTGTTTCGAAAAGGATTAATTGTGAATGTAGGTCAAGATTTCAAGTTCAGCTGAGGGTCGTACTGGACCTTAGCTCTTGGAACAAATCAGAATGGAACGGTATTGTGGAAGTTGAGAAGGGATGAGAAGATTTAATCTTCCTCGAAAAAGTGAGCAAGAAGGAGTACAACTTGAAGAAAAGAAATAAATAGGGGATTGAGGGAATGTCACCGAAGTGTAGTTGGTAGAATACGGAGATACAGATGAACTGGGGAATTAAAAGTTTGTTAACAATACGGAAACATTCAAGGATATCTGTGACATCGAACCGAAAGTAATGTGTTTCAATTTGCCTTGTCAGCAGATCTGGAAAAGTTCCCAGCGGTGGGAGGCCGTGGATCTATGGATGGGCAGCCACCGTGATAATAATGATGAGGGTTATAAGGTCCGAGCAAGATGAGAATGCCTCGGTGAAAAGCTCATGGGTCTGGACAGGGAATCACTACTGCAACCGGGTCACCGCGAGGTGGGGAAAAGATTGGGAGAGTGTTTGTCGACAAAGAGGTAATTATTCCGCTCGAGGAAAATCAGGAAAACACAAAAAATTTTAATGAAATAAATCGGAACAACCTTAATGCGCGGGCACTATGGTTAAAATGAAAGACGACAAGATATGGATTGACTTTAAATATGAAAATGTCCCGAAGTTTTGCTTTTGTTGTGGGAATTATCAGCATAGCTGAATGAAATGCGAAAAAAAAAGGAAGAAATATGGATAAGGAAGACCGATATGGATCTTTCTAAAGCTAGTAATGCTAGAAGTCTTACTAAAAAACAGTATAATAGACAGTTGTATAGATCGAACGTGGGAGACACAAAATGGAAATCCTATCGGGAAATCTAAATATCACCGAGAATTTGTTTTGAAATATTAATCGAGGTTTTCCATGGAGTGGGGTTTGAGGAGAACAACTGAAAGGAACATAAATGGAAGATAATGGAATCGTGGATAAGAAAGGGTTAGGACAGTAAAGAAAAAAGGATGGATGGCCGGCATGAGGTTCAGGAAGGATCGAGCTTATGGAAACGAGGTGGTAAGGAAAAAGAGTATCTCAAGGGGCAATGGGGTAGTGATAAAATAACATAGCAATCGAGGATGACTAGGAAAATATTATGTATGACCTGGACGTAGCCTGAATGGAACCAAAGAAGTGGAAAACGATAATCGTTAAAATTTGCCTAGTAAAACAAAACTCCGATTTCGTGCTATTGATGAGCGTAAAATGTAAATAAGGAGCCCAGGCATTAAACTACAAAAGCCTATGGGAGACCTAAGAGTTGGAAAAGGGATAGTCCAGAGGTTAGACGAGAAAGCCACTTGGTCGAATTGACTAACGAGGAACTTAATGTAACAAGGAAGAGAAAAGAACATGAGCTTTGAACCATAAAGAAAGTAATGGCTAAGTCAAGAACAAGAAACCCCTGCTCGGGATAACTATAGATCAAGTAATGTACAGAGATGGAGGAGTCCCACCTTAACTGGCTCCTGTGGAAATGAGAGTCGTGGGCGTGGAACCTGTCGAGGAGTGGAAGCCCCTTGACGCTCCCTACCAACGAAGTTTACAAGACTCCACTCTCCAATGCTATTTTTCTTGCTGAAACAAAACAAAAAACAAGAAAGCAAATTCTGTTAATCAAAAAATAAAATTTGATAATCTCTTTGGTTGATCCAAGAGGGAAAGTCTCATGGCTTTGCGCTCATTTGGAAAAGGAGCTAAATATAAAAAATCCCGCTTACTAGCTTACCATAAAGCTGTACATCGAGGACTGTGAAACTAGACTAGATTAGTGGTACATTTGTATGTATGCCGCGATCACGGCTGGGATTAGGGAAAAATCAATGGATGTTAGGAAGACAAGTCCCATGGGGAGACAAATGGTCATGATGGTGACATGAATGATATTTTCGTCTAATAAGGAAAAATAAAAGTGGAAAGAACAGTGTCCAATAAGCTCTAAAGACTTTAAAATTTTCATAAACAACCATAATTTGATGGATATTGGTTTTACCTGTAACCCGGACCGGTCTAACAATTGGGACCTAAGGGAGGAGATTAAAGAAAGACTTGATAGAATTTCTAGGAACTCATAAGTAGAAAGCTATAAGAATCCTACTTGTTCTCGCATATTGAAAACCAAGCCTCGAATACAAGATGCCTTGTTCGACACCATGTCTCTAGAAAAAATGGAAAAGAGGTTTATCTTGAGAAAAAATGGCTCTTATATAAAGCAGAAGATGTAGTCGAAATCTTGGGTGACAAATCAAAAGTGGTCAAATCTTTTCAAATTAAAGCACAAAGTGAGAACTCAGAAAGTCAATTTGATAAATTGGCAAGAAAATGATACAAATGTAAAATGATAAAACAAATTAAGAAGGAAATTGCAGAAATTAAATGACTGATTGTTTGGTAAAAGAATTAAACCTGGTTGGCCTCTCATAAAACCTGAAGCCTATGTTCTACTGTAACACCGAGTCAAAGGCAAGCAGTGAGCTGGTCAAGCAAAGAGTGAGATAAAAGACACAAATATTTTCATGCTGGCAAGCAGAAGGAAAAGGGAATCAACCCTGAATTTAAGGAAAAGCAATGAGAATGGTATGAAAATGAAGAGGATATCAGCAAGGAGATCATTGATTATTTTAACTAGATTTTTCATCCAGAATCCTTGTGAATTTTCTCTCAAGTTCTTGAGGGTATTCCACAGATTATAAATAAGGGAAATGAATATTAAACTGACTCAACCCGCCATCGAACAGAAATTGAAAGCTTTGTTTGCAATGTATCCAAACAAAAGCCTCGGACTATTTTGGTATGACTTCTTTTCTTCAACACTTGGAATTTGGCGAAGCATGATGTAATTGTTACCTAACAGTTTTTCCACTGAAAGTAACATGCTTAGAGCTACTAATGAGACTTCTTGATTGGCCTGGATTCCAAAAGTTGATAGGCCTGCTTCCATTTTGCCAGCCGCCTCTAAGTCTATGCAACACCATTTATAAAGTTATGCCAAAAATTTCAAGTTGATAGACTTAAACATGTTCTAAATGGTCAGATTAGTTCTACCCAATCATCCTTGTTCCCATTCGCGATTCTAGATAATGTAATTGTGGCTCAACGAGTATATTCTATTACCCAAAAATAAGAGAACTGGAAGCGATGGGTGGATGGCCATAACCAGACATGTCAAAAGCCTATGATAGAGTTGAGCTGGGTCTATTTGACAGAATGATGGAAAAATGGGATTTTGTTCTCAAGCCGGATGCGGATCATGAACCGTATTTCTTCCTGGCTACATACCCAATCAATGTTAATGGGGAGAAAAGGGTTTTATTAAACCAACTAGGGACTGAGGCCGTGGGGATCCGTTATCCCCATATTTGTTCTTAATCAGGCGAGGGTTTTTCAAACCTTTAAAACAGTGCAGCACATTTGAAAAGATAAATGTTGCGTAATTGCTAATCAGACTAAGTGTGTCTCATCTTTCTTTATAGATGATTCCCATTTTCAGAAATGATGAAAAGAAGCAAAACGTGGATGAAGTGTTAAGGAAATATGGGAAGGCTCGGGCACACACAAATATGAAATCCCGTGTTCTTCAGCAGAAATGTATGAGGGAAAGAAAACAAGTGTCAGAGAACTACAAGATGTGAAAGAGATAAAACAGAGCAAATAATTTGGGACCCCCTTCCATGGGTGGTAGGGAGATCAAAGAAAAAGTGTTTGAATATGTCGAGAAAGAATTACAGCAAGGATGTGAGATTGCTGAAAACCGCTAGTCCAACTAGTAAGGAAACAATGCTTAAAGCCCAGAGAATATTTTACCCACCACACAATGTCACATGTTGCGACCACTGCTGGGTTGTGCCAGAAATTAGTAGATCCTTTACGTTTATAGGTAAAGGTGATACGAAAAAAAGCACATACATTGTTGCTTGGAAACAACCGGCCGAGGCTAAGTGTGAAATGTTGGGTTATTCTCAGAGAGCTAATGCAATTTACTGAGGGCTTTATTGGCAAAACAGCTTACGAGGATTAATCAGTCAAATTTACTAGTAAGTAAAGTGATCAAAGCCTCGACACTCAGGGAAGCAACGAAGATAAAGAAAAAGAAGGAGGATCTCAGGCCAAAAGTTTGTTATGCGAAAGAATTTAATCGCCAAGGTCGTCGAAAAGAGTCAGACTTTAAGTGTGGAATGTAAAAAATATGGGAGGACAAATGGTTTGCTGAAGTTGAGATGGTGAAATCAAACAAAAAAGAGATAATAATGAGGGAGTTAAAAGAGTCTGTTTCTATTAAAAATGGTGGTGGTGGGACGAGGAAATGCTAACCAGAGTTTTGATAATGAAGATGCTGAAAAATAAAAGAATTCCTCCCAAGATATCTCCCATGAAAGATAAGTTTTATTGGTTTTTTTCATTAACTGGGAGTATAATGACAACCGCTACAAGCTGGTTGTGAGAAAACAGGTACAGGAGAAGGACAAAAAGAAAGCTGAAACTTCTAAGCGCAAATGGTCAAGCAGAACAAGAACTGAATTTTCTCGTGGAGTTTGAACATCAAGTAGAACTAAAACATTTCATATGGAAATGTCACACTATGATATTGCCACAGAAATGAAGTGGATCAAACAAAGATGTGGGAAAGTGATCACATGTGCAGCACATGGTGAATGATCCGAATCGAACATTTGTTTTTTACTCTCAACACATGAAGTTTGCACCTCACAACTAGTCTGGTTTACAACAAATTGGAACTTGTGTGGTGGGATGGCTTAATGGAAGCAAGAAAAAGTAGCACGAACACAAGAATTGAAAACAATAGCACTTGTTATAAGTAAAATATGGAAAACTCAGTAATGCACAAGTTTTGAGCGAAGACCCTAACATTCATTACATGTGAAGCTTAGTGGAAAAAGCTTGATAAATGTAGCTAGAATACAAAATGGCAGGAGGAAAGGTAGAATGAGCAGAGTTGGTGATGGGAATAAAGATCAGAGCCTGCACAATGGACCAAACTCCACCAAGGAAGGATAAAATGAATACGTAACGCAAATTTCTGAACCGTAAAACAAGGAAAAGCTAAATTTGAGCTAGAGATGCTCTGTGGAAAGTGATAGCAGCATGGGCGCCCAAAACAATTGTAGTGATGCGAGCAACGGAGCTGCCTTGAGGGAAGCAATGGTAATAGCGGGAAGAAATGGATGGAAAACGTTGAATCGAATCGATTGTAAAGGAAACGCGACATTGATTAATGAAGAGCAAGTTGGTTGCAGATTCTCTCCTGTTATAAATGATATTAGACTCTTAAAGACACATTTGACAAATGTTGTTTCTCTTTTACAAAAGAGAAAACAAGTGTTAGTCAATATTTAGCAAAATTTATCGTTAATTGCGTAGGTGTTGTTGAATGGAAAGATAGTTTTCCATGCCGGTTGCTAGATTTACAAAGGCAAAATATTGAAGGCGTGGTCAATCTTCATTTTGGAAATGGAGCTGTTATGTTTGGAAATGTTTGAAATCTTTGGTTGCGGTTGGCATGCTTCATGAGAATCACTCAAACCACAAAGTTTCAAACAAGAACCACTATTAACGTATCGTATTAAATGTGCAAAATTTGTCCCAAACTATCTCTTCCCTCTCTTGCTAACTTTTTTCTTTTAGCAATAAAATAATGAAAATAAAACACCATGAACAGCAACTTCATTTCTCAACCGTCACTAGTTTCCTTCACTTTACATATACTAACTAGCATAAGCGGGCGTGTTAGTTTAAAACACAACATGCAGATGAAGGTGTGTAGGGGATAGGTGTATAATGCTACGTTGCATGATGATGATGTGGTGAGGTATATACATGGTTCATTAAGTAATCGAGTATTTGAATGATACACGTATAACACAAACATGAATTTAATACTTTAAATAAAGAGAGAAAAGAATGGTTGGTGGGGCATATTTAGATAAGCAATTGAACGATGCATACTAACATTTTCTTAGTTTTTTATTTTTTAATTTGGTGATCTTAAATACCAAATAAGTGATTCGTATGTTATATCTTTTAATAAAGGATAATTTTTGTTAAAAATATTGGATAATTTGGGAATTATAATCAACAATTAATTAATTTGAAATAAAAAATATTTCAATATAGACATCTAAAAAATCGAATAAACTCTAAAATGGAAAGTATAGTGTGCATGTATCATCATTAATTCAAATAATGACAATGCTAATCTTTGATTTTTTAAAATACTACTTATAAGCAAACAGTACTATTTATGTTATGAAAAAATACTACAGGGTGAAGGGTGAATGATAATTTGGACAAAAAACATAGAAAATTTTTAGTTTGGACAAATGACACTTGATTTTAGGCTAAGGGATTCTATCCACCACGAGAACACTAATGACTTGCTTGGGAACCACTAGATGTAGAATTCTAAGTATGTTGATGATGAACTATAAGCTACATATAGTAGGATTCATAATTAAAATTAAAAAGGGTACCATGAATGAGTACCATGAAGCAAGAGAGCTGTAAATCGCCCAGCATGAAGCCTTTTCTCAAAGCTGGAAAATTGTCCTTAGAAATTTTATTAAAGATTTCACTACATTCACATATTTTATCGCAACGAGTTTGGAAATGTATATTATCACTGGTGACAAAGCATAAAATTTATCACTTTTTCTTTCAACCAATAGAGACACATTCCATTCTTGTCCTTTTTGCTAAAGAACTACTAGAATAAGATCACAAAAACTGGAGTTCGAATCACTTTAGCTTTTTTTTATACGTATCTCAGACACGCTCAGCTTAGGTCTCTCAAAAATCTTCCAATTAATAGAAAATAAACTTTAAATGTAAACAAAATTTGAGTTCAAAAGAAGACTTAGAGGGATTAATGAAAGGCGATAATGATGTTCTCCTTAATAATGATTCGACATATATAAAAGGTTGTACTTCAAATTGGAATTCAGTTACGTCAAAAGGTTATAACAATCATTGGTTTAACCATCGCTGTAGAGAGATTATGAAAACAAATTAAAAACTGAATACAAATAAGTGATAAGTTTAACCAAAGGTGAATTGAAAGAAAAGTGGCTGGAAGAGTTTTTCTATGCTGATTGGAACAAACAGATTTCCGATTAGAAATAAAAGTAATATTTTACAACATGCGTTAGCGTGAAGATCAGATGGTCACTACAAACACGTTCAATTACTGCAACCAAGTCTCTACCGATGCGTGAGGTTTTACGCCGCTTGTAAAATATTGTTTGGAGTGTTTTTCTCATGGTGATTTGCATATTTGGAGGTGCAAGTGCCATTGAGTACTTCGTTCAGTTACGAAGCATAACTACTTAGCGATTACAAATAAAAGAAATCAAAAGCAAGATAATGCGGATAGAGTATTATTGTGTATTAACCGAGATCCGTGTGTTGTGAAGAACAAAGGATAGATGTTTGAAGAACTGATTTATAGATGAAATATAAAGTTAGATTGTACTTTAGTGCTCTCTTGCAAGAAAAAGTAGTTAGTTTGTGTTTTGTTAGCATGTTAAGTAAACAAATAGTGCTTACAGTGGAGGTAACAGCCTTGAGAGTGAAGGTTAGGTTGTGGCGGCATAGGCAGAAGGCAAGCATGATACTATGTGCGGGGCTTGACCATAGAATCATTGGGATAAATTTCCTTTTGTCCTCAAGAAAAGCATATCATGAACAATTATCACACCAATAGGCTTCCCGTCCTTCCTTCCGTAAAAAGATTTATCTTTGATGCGCATTCCAGATAAGCCTATATCTTCTTGTCATACCATCTTTGAATCAATTGAATCAAACAAAGTGATCTCTTTCACAATCAGAGCGATGGGGAAAATATGGATTAATACTAAGAAAATAGCTATGGAAGAATAACATAAATTTATAGACCTTTGCAACTTTTACTCTTGTACAAAGCCATGCCCTGGAATTTTTCACAACCAGCGACAATTGGACCGTGGATGAGACGCGACGGATGTTAATTTCTCAAGTTATTTGTGTTGGGAAGGAGCGGTTAAAGAAAGAAAACCACAGGGCAGTATATGTTGTTATCGATCTAGATGTTTCGAATAACCAGAGATGTCCAACACTTTTGAATGTATATGCGTAAGTTAACTTGCCGCAAGGCTAGAGATGTTTTGGAGAGGAAGAATATGAACGACCAGTTGAGTAGCGAAAAAGAATACACAGATGGTTCTTTGTATTTTAGTATTTGGGGATAACTTTTTAAACTTTTTTGGTAATATATATTGTGTCATCAGGGGCGTATGTAACCATTGTGCATTACATGAATTTTTTTCTCACTAAAGGTATCTGAAAAAAGAACCTTGTTTTTCCCTCATAGCAACCGCCCGCCATTTGTTAAGGATTTTTTTGGTTTGGATAGTTCCATGATCTCAGACAAATAAAACTAAGAGGTCTATGGAATAAAAGGCAAGTATTAATAGAATGACATACACGAGGTGGTTTTGTAAACATAACTTCGATATGTTTATAGAAAAAGGCTGAGCTGGACAAGCTTAGGAAAAGTAAAGATAAAAAATGTTGCGGAATCGAAGGAATAGGAAGTAAAGCTGTTTGAAGCATAATAAGAAACAATCAAGCTGCATGGATTTTTTAGAAGGTTTCAATGATAGTTAATTAACAAACACGAAAGAGCTATAAGGCATAATCAAAAAAGTCACTTAATTATTTAAAGATGACATTGTATGCGCAATATATAATGAAATGAAATGGAGAAAGCGAAGGAAAGTTCTTGAATAGCTTAATAGTTAGGTGCTATCAAGAATATATGGAGTAAGGTAAAGCGGTGTATTGCTTTCTGCAAAAGCTTCAAAGCTCTAATGAATAAGACCTCGGGAGAAGATAAAGGCATTCACGTAGAGTAATGCAAAAAATCTTTAATGAAACGAAGAGATTCGATGATCCCGCACTCTAGAAACCAAGTGCCAGGTTAAATGGCATGTACTGCTTTCGTAATCTGCTTCTCAAGCGGGGCTGTAAATACAATTGTATAAATTGCTACTTAGTAGGTTAAACTTAAACATAGAAAAGCATCTCAAGAAGATTGGACCCACTTGGTCAGGATTTATGCAATAACTACTTCTTCGTTGTTTCTTTCCAGTAGGTTTTGGTTCATTAAGGTCACTTAAGACACTTAGCTCTACATGATGACTCTTCTTCTCTCAAAAGGAGAGTAAACCAACAAATAAGTGAAGCATTGTACAAAAACAAACTAGGCGATGAAGAGTATCTGAAACATACACGAAGTTAGGTACGATTTTGAAGATGTATTAAATGTTTTAGTGCTTTCAAATGAATTTGTTTTCTCTTAAGAGAAAAGTATAAACAAAATTATTTAACTATCTTAAGATGGTAAATGTGGAAGGAAAAAAAAACTGAGATGCACACACTGAAAGGTGAAGCAGAGAAGCGGCATCGTGAAACTACTTGCTCTCGGTCTTTTGAGGCTAAGAGTTGACTTATGTTGAGCAGAAAGACCACTACAATTTTCCTCAAAATAATATGAAATTGTAGCGTGAGAGGGATCCATCACCTCTTGTGCTTCACGGCCTGATCTGTACTATGAACATTTTGTTTTCAACTCTTCATGAATCTTAGAGTTCCTCATTCTCTAAAAAAAAAATAGTGTAAGCTACAAATAAATATAGTTACTAAAAGCTTTTAAGAAAGTAAAGAAGCTATTTATTTGAACCTTGTTGAAGTACTCCATTGCTTGTAGTGCGGTGAAATCAAGCAAACCTCTCGCCTTGCGCCCGCCAAAGCTGATCGTTGTATCGATTCATCGAGTGGTCGATATCAAATGGGCATCTACTGCATGCGACAAAGAAAAAGAAATGAAAACATATCTTTGGACATCAAGTAACCGAAGGAAGCTTTGTAAAAGGAATAAGTGTCTTTCCTTGGTGGGTTTGCTTCTCATTACAATAGTTAGGTATATCTCCATCCATAGTCGGTGAAGTCATCGATTCTCGTCGGCACGTTACATACACACGCCATATACCAATACTTTTAGCATGCTCAAAAGAGAACAATCACACCTGTGAGGAACCTTAAGATAGGCATTGATTAGTTTATAAGAGCTAGGAGACCACAATGCCATGCATTAACCTGTGTCAAAAACAAGCAGCATACCACCTTTTCTTTGGAACAACATCCCTTATATGTTAACTACGGCAGGAGTCCATAAAACATTTTAAGAGATTTGTTATTGTATGGTTTCTCACGAGCAAGAAACTGCAGAATCCTTCTCATTCCCTGCATGCCCTGTATAAACAAAATAATGACAGGCAGCAAATAAATGCCAAGTAAAAGTATCTCGCTAAGAACACAGGAGATGCATTTACATATTAAATATTACCAATTTCTTAGCACTTGCATCTCTCAGCAGAGTGGATCAACAAGAACCAAAGAGTCATTCCTCGTTGATAATGACACTCCTATTAAAAGCAGGGTATTGATTTGAGTTAAAGCTGAAAACTTTTAGCGACTAGGTCTTTGGCTGAATCTGATAATACTAATTATTGCCACTGGCCGTTGTAAGTAACAACTTTAAGCTCCACGACATACAATAACTTGGATGTTTATTTTGTTGCTCAGAAATCACCCTTGCCTTCACTATCAACAAATGCATTCCATAGAGACAATACAGTTGGGAATCATCCTAAAATTTAGACAAGATATTAAGAAAACTTTGTTAAGCAAATGCCTAGTAAAAATCTCTTTCAGAGATTAAAGTTTATGAATCTGAGGCTAAGCGCATACTCTTCGATTCACAATGAGGAACCTTTGCACATATGACTCATCTGTCTCTTTTTTTATAGGCCTGCTGAAATGGCATTGCATCAACAATGACAGCCATGATATCGATAAAAATAGTAAATTAATACAATTATCGATGAAAGTTCACGCATATAAGCTACATTACAACATATTAAAAGCATAAATAATACTAACCATCCAAGGTCTAAGTTGGAATCTGGCATAAATTGGTAAGTCCTTAAATCTTAAGCGAGATCAAATTGAGATGGCAATGCCTACTTCCTTGTTCATTCAATTCCCTCGACAGCTTCTTTGTGCTTATAACCACTTATTTTGGATAGAAAGGCCATTAGTTGTACGTCTTTCGTCATCTCCTAACGAAACTTCATTTGAAATCAGATACTTTTGAAAACCTCAAGCTTAGGCCCCAAATCTTTTCAATAGCATAAAACATATTCTACTCTGATCGAACTTTGACCCTGAGTTGGATCAATAGAGATAAAATTCTGTAACTCCATCTCTTGCAAAACGTAACTAATAACAGAAAATCTCGCTCTGAGCAAGCTATATACCTCTGAATCACTAGAACAACCTTGGTATTTTTGTGGTTTCTGGAGGATTGCTGGCTTTCATGTTTTCACCTAAGATTTACAGCATGAGCTGACCCACTCCCCTCACCGTAGATTGGCAGTATCATCAATATAGTTCACCGTTACATACATGAGAAGAAGAATGGTAAAGAAAGAAGAATTTATAACATATAAACAAAGACCAAGAGCTATCGTATCGTGATACGCAGGCAGATAGAAAATAATTGTCTAGATAATTCAGAGGATTTTCATGAACTTCATTCTAGTTTTGCAACTGATATTCACACGAATTTGGCTGGAACTATGCACTTTGAGTGCATTTGAAGTCTTTGCGACGAAAGGTACAACATATAGCGGCCATGGGAGAAAGCAGGGCTCGCATTAGTAAATTCCAACAAAATCAAGAATGCGCCCACGACGAGCTTTGTTGTCGTCATTGCAAAACATAGCTTAATAGGGGCGAGTTCTTCTAAAGGGATTCCATTCTTTTCACCATGAGGAGGTCTGCAACGGAATCTTAGGTAAAAAACCATTTTCCCATGGTGCTGCGACCCTATTGCTATTTTCTGCACAAATTGTATTGACCTTGCACGCTTCTACGATAAGCCTTGTCCCATTACAAAGGCCTCTCCCCAGCTGGGGTTCTAGTTTCTAACAAGAATCAGGCAATTCTCCTTCAAAATCAATCTATGAAGAGGTAATCCTTTGGGTTTAAAGAGAGAAGTCTTCATAGTCACCGATCCCTCTCGTTAAGAGTCCTATCAACGATATAAACATGTTCCTCTCGGAAACCTCTTGATTATAATCTTGTTAAGTTGCATCGATCATGCGGCGTTATTGGTTCTTGATAAAATACAGCGGTTGATCATTTGTTGTGGATCCAAAGCATTATGCCTTTAAATGCCAAAAAGGCAGATTCTATTAACGATCATTAAAAAGGGAACATGGAGGAATTACAAAAGCGAGAAATCATTGATAAGCAATCTTACATATATGCATGCTCTATGTGTGCATTATGACATGTGGGTGTATAAATAGTGATCAAATGGTAATTGAGTCGTATATATATATATACTGTCGAGGAGAACCTGCCATCAGATATGAGATGACCATATCCTTGCATAGATTCTACCACTATTATCCATGCCAAGCTCCCTCTCTCCTCTCTCTCCGGAGCAAGAAAATCAGAAGAGATATGATCCATGAATAGCTCATAAATTTTATTCTCGGTTAAAAGTGATTTTTTCCAAAGATTTTGTAGGTGGCAATGCGACGCTGAATACCTGCTACTGAAAAGCATCCCTTGTTGTATTCTCAATGATAGGCAAGGGTTTGCGGAACCTCCTATCCTCAAATGATGAAAAAGGATCGTTTGATTCCATTATATCCTTCTGACGTATCAAAAGCTTCAATTGTCTCCTTTTAGCCATTGAAGTTTCCTAATATTAGTTTAGCTTGCATAAGCAACCTAGCGAGAGCTCACCTTTACTAACTGGCAAGTTTTTATTTGACCTGTGGACATATCAAGAGGAATTTTAAAGCGGGGAATCTGTCCTTTCCTCCGGGAGAATAAAGCAGCCACTGGAGGCAACCTTAGCTATATGGCCTTGTGATCGCAATGTAGCGATTGAACAATAAAGAAAAGTTTTCCGGTGCCACCCATCTATGAAGAAACTTTTACCATGGGAGAAAAAACTTGAGAAATAACCATCATAGGCAATTTCATGTATTTAACCTTGAAGACATGAGCAAATCACCTTCCATTGAGAACTGAACATTTCTTTCGACTTCAATTTCTTTTTGTCTGTTCGATCAATGGAATCTCAACATGATTAGAATCAAATGGTAATCATTTATGCTTTTCCCATTTGCTCAAGAGACTTATTAATTTCTTCAAAATAAAATTGGGATACAGAATTATATCCACTAAAGACTCATTTTGAAATCTCTTGATAGATCATTTTCATACCTTTCCCATAGGTATTTGGTTGAGGAGAACGCTAGCACAGCTAAACAAACTTCTAAGTGAAGAGCAAAAGGCATTGAGAGTGTCCTCGATATACGTGTCAGTTGCAGCAACCCATGCGGAAAGCAACCTCTCTATAAGAGTCTATCGAACTCCATTCACAGTCAATAAGTGATCAAATGAAGTAGGTACATGACACAAAAGCAACCTACCTTTCCCTTAGAGGCTAACGGTTACCAATCTTCCAATCACTTTTCGCTCTTGAGACCAGCATTTTTCTTGGTTTCCATACAAGAACTCGGAAATTGTTTGTACAGCGGTTTAGATTCTTAGCATCTGTATTTATTCGGTTCATGGAAAAAACTTCGGTCAACATAGTTTTGGAGAAATCAACATAAATCAAAGATTAGTCCTTATGGAAAGAAATCACTTGTTCTCCAAATGCACTGCAATGCATAAACACTTGGATTCATCTCACTTAAATTAAAGCGAAGATCGTGGCCTCGCGGCAGCTACCCGGATTGAAAGTCTAAAATTTCAACATCTTCACGGTTATTTTCTGAACACAAACCGGCTTCCGTGACCCTTATAAACATACTTGTAGAGGTATTTCACTAACTTGTGGAGCAAATTTCTACGTTCAAATGACAATCAAATAAAGCAAGGAGATCTGTTGTATGGAACAACCCATCTATTATCTAACAAATGATCCCTTACTCTAACCGAGCGCCCGTTCATCCCCTCTCTTTTGATGGTGAGGATAACCATCCTCTGTACAAGTAGTGTAGTCGGTGAAATCCTTTGGGTAGTGGTTCTTACACACCATTCTTCATACACACATTGTCTTTTGCGATCCACGAGTGCGTGCATCATATGTTTCATGACCAAAGATATAAGTGCCATGCTTAGGGTATCTCGTGAAGCGATCATGTCATAGGCTTGAGTTGATTGGCTTATACTACGGTTTTAAGATAACCAATATATGAGCATGTGGAAACCCTCGTTTCAAACTCAATGACATACACACAAAGGCGAATCTCCCCAAAAATCTTCTTTTTTATAATTTCATTCTTTAACAATTCCAGCTTTGCCCGAAACACTCGTGAGACCAAATCTGGTCTATCCTGAGGCACTTCTCCGTACATTAGATTATCTTGTATCTCTTTCCACATTGTATTGCAAGTCATGGTAATAAATAGGTCAACTTACCATATTTACGGACCAAAGACATAGCGTCAATGTGCCGTCTCATATCTCGTGGGCCACCAATAAAAGAAGATGGTAGATACACTCGGCGGTCATCGATTACCATCGGTTGCGACCGGTAGAAATGCTATCAATCACACCTTTAAGAATCTCGGTCCTAATCTCCCTCTGCTTTTTCCTATGGAAGTCAAGCCTGGTAGTCTCAATCTTGACATAAATGTCGACTGCAAACTGCTGCAACAATCGCCTCGTGTGCAAGAGCATTGACCTATCATTATTTCTAATTTGCAATCTGTAGCAATAGTACTCTCTAGCGGTTTCCGTTTTTCTTTCCTTCTTGACAACTATAGCGAGGAAAAAAGATGCAAATCTCGAATTGAGAAAGATAGGTGATTGTTACAGAATTAAAAGGAAATCAAGGAAAAATTAATAATCCCGTTTGAAGAATCGAAAATATGTTATTTGCTTTTCAATACAGATTAGTACACTTATAGAGAAGCATCAAACCAATTGCAAAAGAAACCACCTAAGCTACCAAAAAAAAAGAACAGGTGTTAAACTCGTAGGTATGGAATGTGGCGGAAAACACGGTGTTCTGAATTTTTTTTTTTGTCCATCGCAGACTATAATATGCTATTTAGTTAAACAAACCAAGACTAAAGTGATAAAAGGTGGATTCTGCCTCAACTATGAATATTAATGCAATTGATCAAGTATAGAACTTTATTTTCAATAAAATCAAATATCAAAAGTGAATCGATGAATTGGAACAATGTAACTATGAGCAATTTCTAATTTCATTTATAAGCATCTCACCAACAATATTTAAGTAAAGAATGTAAATATAAATGTTCCAAAGAATGATTTGAGGGTAAAAAGCAGAACAAAGCTAATCTAAAGAAGAAGTTAATGCACGACCTTTTTCCATTCGAATAATATCGACTTTCCGAGAAATATCACCAAGTGCATCATCATCATATTCACACCTTTTTCTTTTACGACCAGTTGTGTTCCTTGGGATGCCATACGCCGTGAGTTCGAGGAAACAATAGCGGATCTTGCAAGAGTCATAACAGCAAAATAGTGCTTGATTGATGGCTTGTATTGAATGAAATACACTTGTATATGAGCACTCTTGTCTAAGCTGTCATTATCGGTCTCGGTCCGGATAGCGACAACCGATGGCGTTGGTACATTATATAGATGCGATCAAGCCACGGATCGAGGTTGAGAAATATGCGTGATCATCTAGATTAGGGAAGTTCTTTTAAGCCTTTAAAGAACGGGTATCTGATTCTTTTCAAGTATACCATCAAGAGCTTAAGAGTACTTTAATCTAGGAAAGGAGGCAAGTCTCTTTGAGAGCTCTTCGTCGATCATAGAAGTAAAGGCTGGATACCGTGGGAGGATTGCCATTCGACGTCAGTTTCAACAAATGATATACCTGTCCGTACCTAAAGGTGTAAACTCCTTGGGTATTTTTTAGTTAGGTTTCTATCATATTTGGCACCAAATGAGGTAAATCAAGGTTGTTGTTATAAGTGCGTGCATTCGCTTGAAAATTAATGACTCCTCATGCAATACCGAATATAGCCTAAGCGGGTCATAAAGGCATCACGGGTTGCACAATCGAGACCTCTCCTCTTGAGCAGAGAATGATGCACTCTAGATGGAAGCGTTTAGCTCCACAATGACTTGAGCGTCAGGCAAGACTAATGATTCGGTTGGAGCGTGGTTTAAGCAAGAAAAGCGCTCTTCCTAGTCCTTCTCCTTCTTTTGCCAGGTGAAAATAGGAAAATGTTCATCCATCCAACGAGCATGGAAAATACAACAGCAATGAAAGCAACATCGTCTACCTCCAATAAAATTACAAGGTAAACTAAAACCAACCTCTATTGTCAAGCTGTGTTTTCACAAGAACATGCCCGTTGTGCCATTGTTTGACAAAGAGACGATCAATATTAATGCTACATGCCCTTCTTCTACGAGAGTGTTAGTATCATCGATGAATACACATGCAAGCAAAAAAATTCAGAAAACATGTTCGGAGAAAAAAGAATAGAAATTATAGTCAGATGGCAACTTATCATGTCATAATTAACACGCTGACTGAAATAATAAGCATACCATGACTTGTGCAAGCTGGCAGCCAAAGGAGCGGAGAAGATAGGTGAGCAAATCGAGACAAGACAGGTGTCGGGTTGTTGCAGATCCCGCCAAACCATCAAACATATCGACAAGTTTATCATTGCTAATCGTTAGTTGCTTCTACACAAGCGATGCTGATAATCAATCACCAAGAATCTCTTCCTGAGGAACTAATCTAGTGGAGCAATCATCACCTTGTTTCTTACGCCTATATTTACGAACTTTGCAAACGAGAAACCCCATATCAGCTTGCTTTCTTTCAAATATATGATTCTCTCTGCTACTGGAGCATCCTCTCTCTCTTTCTTCATTGTAAATGCTTTTGTAGAGCACTCAAGAGCTGGATCATTACCAGCTTTCTTCCTAGCATTTCTCTCTCTACGCCTTTAACAATTCATCCTTTTCTCTTTTGACATATTAGAATAGCAGACGGCACTAACGACATTATGATCCATCGCAGAGAATTTACTCAGAATTTATATATAAATTGAAGATCATGGAATGAATTCCTATTTTAAGCTAGCCATGTAGAAATAACTATATCGCCATGTCTGTGGAGAGGAATTAAATAAGACAAAACAAAGATAACAATGTCATAGATGTGTAAACGTAAAACAATTGTAGACATCGGACCTCATTGTTAGCATATATCACCTCATAACTGCTAAAAAAAAAAAAAAAGTATAATAATGAGGGAAAAACTTAGCTACATGCATGCACTTGCAAAACACACCAACAAGGGAATCGAGAAACCATGCAAACCATGAAATGGGAAAATACACCCAAGGAAGAAAGCGTGTAAACAAAAACAGTAAAACAAGTTGAGTCACATCAGTAACACAAAAAAAGGTTTCTCAGCATGATTCATGAAAGATCAGCGTTGCCATGAAAATAATGCAGCAAGCAAACCAAGTTAGATACATAATAGGAAATCACAGGACAAGAATTACAAATGAGATTCAACTATATGTGTTACACATTATAGCAAGCAACAACAAATCCTTTCTACTCCACATTAAGTGAATGTTAAACAGAAGCAAACCTGAATTCTGGAGAAAATAGGTTCACCTTGAAAGAAAAGCAAAAAGCGAAAGCAGGGAAGATAGAATTCAAGCATGCATATGTAATATAGTACCTAGACAACTCGGATAAGAAAATAGAATTAGTAAGAGCCGTTCGGACCGGTTGGGACAAACAAGCGATCGGTAGCCACCGATACACGAAGCTAATGTCCAACAACCTATTAAATGACCTAGTACAAAGTTACAAAAAGGAATCCTCAGGAAGATGCCAAAATTCTAAGACTCGAGTGGTCCTTAGTAATTTGTAGCAAGGCGATCTGCATGGGGACATAAAAGTAGGATCAATAAATGGCAAATTGTCTTCATATAAAAAAAAACTACATCGATTAAAAAGCTTCGCATTAAAACCAGTGCACAACATGATTAACGAACGGCGAATAAATAAATCCCAACAAAGTAATCATACATAAATGATCAAGAAAAATTGCCTATTCCTTCTATACAAATATTTGTAAAGAGTTTAGCCTCATTAACAATCCCTTCTCTTTGCTAGAAAATGTATATAGGTTACATACAAACTTAATAGTTTGTTCGTGGAGATGTTATAACATATAATTGTGAGTTTATAAAAGAAATCTCTTTGGTCGATGACTGGGGAACATCTAATGCCGATAGGCTGATAGCCTATATAATTGTAGAAATCCGTGGTGTTTGTAGCTCCATATTGAATTGTTTGAATAAATAATAGCTTGTATCCATCCACGCGAGAAAGAGAAAATATAGAAAGAACTCAAGGAAAGAAAATATAGGGGAAAAAAGGAAAATGAAGGAAAAAATGAAGGGTAAAGATGAGAGAATGAGGGAGGAAGGAGGTGTCAGGATGGTTTTGAGACGAAAGGAAAATTCCGTGGGATTAAAAGACAAAAGATAAGAACATAAACGAGGAAAGGAAGACCTATCGAAAAGTGATCAAAATTACAACGTAAGCATAAGATAAAACATATAAAAACAACATCGCAAATTCAGAAATTTAGTCTTTGCTTGATGAGCTACTCAACAATCCATTCTCACGCACTGAATACAAGCTCGTAAATAATTCATTGCAAGCTCAAATACTTTACCGCAAAGAAGCTCTTAAATAACTAATAAATGCACAAAACAACAAACTGGCATAATAAGTTAATCGTTAATTAATATCAAAATAGATAAACATCTAGTACAACCACTAACTTGGAAAGTTCAAAGCCTATAAGTTCGACATAGCTTGCTCATTTATCACCAATCGAACAAACATAACATATGTCCGACTACGGTCCGCATAAAGAAACGAATTAAGTTACAGTTACATCAATGTCCAAAATAGATCATCCATCTATGTTTCTAGATTCATTGGCATCATAGGCGGTCCACAATTGTATATCGAACACCCTTCAAAGCTCTTACTACATCATTAGAATGCTTAACATAGCATAGCATGACCCTTCCTCAATATCATCTCGACATGATCGATGAGATGAACATTCAAACAAATTCACAAAAGAAATTATTGGCAAAGTAAACATTTCATGATGCAATGCAACCCTTCACGTCCTCACATGTATACCAAGGAAAATAGATGCACCTCTTGGTCGTGCTTGATACAAACGATAGGCATTGATGCCTATTAGCCTCTCCCACATCTCATAGCTATTGCATTTAGAAAGCCACTATCATCACCGATTGTAAGAGTTACACAAGCCCTTGCAATACAAATTAAAACACATTAGAACATGCACGGGCAAAGAAAAACTAATACCTAGAAGCAAAATCATGAAAGAACGACACAACAAGTCGAAGCAACCAATATAAAGACACCATACCTAGGAAGCGTTATAAATAGCCCCGCTGCAATACACATAATCCCCAGTTCAAAGCAAGAATTCATTAGGGAAGATGATGATGGCAGGCCAGGTACCTACCTACCGTTCTATACTCAAGCTTAAACTCTACCTCTTATCCAGCAGGTTGCTAAATCCTATGGACACCAACAAACACACAAGGACAAAAAAAATAATCAGGAGGAATAAAAGAATATGAAAAAATGTAAAGGGAAAGGTAAACTATTTGGGAAAAACTATCAAACTTACAAATCTATCAGCCTGGGAAACCAACGAAATCTGACTTATACAATTTGAGGTAACTGGTGGAAGCAACATATGTGGATCAGAATAGCTTCTTTCATGAATCATTTGGGTCAGGCGCAAGCTATTAGCATTACACCTAAACAAAGCATACAAACACTGGTAAAGGAAATATAAACAAATAAAAAATTAACAAGCCACAATAAACAAAGAAAAAGCAAAACACCCGACCATGCAGTGGTCTCAGTATCCTATGAAACCGGAGACCATTATAATGTAAAGATTGAGTTGACAATGATAGATCTAAGAAAAGCACCACACATTAAGAACATAGAGTTCAATTAGCGCTTTAGGCCAAAAAATGCCAAACCTACATAACTAAAAAAGCCAAAAAGCAAAGCAAAGAGTAAACAAACTTACGGCATCGGTGGTCACCTAAGCCTAATGCACACCACAACCGGATTCGTGACATATTAGAGACAATGGCAGCTCCTTCAATGACCTCAAACTCATTCCAAAGCCAAAACAATAGGCTTCAAGTTTCAAACAGACAACACAAGATTAGATTAGCAAACACAATGCATTTGACCAAGCAACGAAAAAAAGGAAATAGAAATCGACACCTACCAGATTTAACAATAACATAATCATGCATGCAATGATGGTCCTCCTCAAAATATACCTCCCTAGCAGGAAAAAGCAGCGGAGAGAACAACCCCATGATATCCGGTAAGAGGAAAAAATGTGTTTAAGGCAAGCTAAGAGCATATACCTAAAATCATACCGAGGAAAAAAAGAGTAAATTTCATAGAACGGATAATTACTTATGAATTTGTCTGTTTCAAAGAATAAAGATGGTATGAAGCAATGGGTCCAACCGGAAATAACGGAAAGCCTTGGAGCCTCATCCTCGATCACCCATAATCAATCACAAGTGGAATCGGTCAAGATCCAATAAAAGCGGTAAGACCCAACATCCACGAGGTCTCGGTATCTCATAAACACGAGCCTTTGAAATGCGATACTTCTTGAACGGCACAAAGCGACACACGCTTCGATGTTCTATCAGCTAAGCAAGTCCACCCTCCACCCTAAAACATACAAACATACAATCACCGTGAGCATGAAAGAAAATAGAAGCACCAAAAAAAAAATGAATACGAAAATCACAAAACACATAGTATCGAAACTTCTTCGGTGATTCACTGCCACAAGTCGTCCTAACATGAGAAGCCTCGATGAGCTGAACTTGAGATGTCCGGCAAACCATAGAAGCAGTGACCTCAGAAACCCTCAACATGCCCTTAACATGCTCAGACCACATATCTAGCAACCACTATAAATTAGCTAAAAGTCGAAGAAAACACCAGTAAAAAAAAAACGAGAATGTTAGAAAAGCAGACCAAATCAAATGCAGAAACTGCAACCAATTGACACCAAAAAAAAAAAAAAACTCCACAAGGGAAAAAAAATAAAAGTTGAGAGAAAACAATATAAAAAAACAACACCCAAATAGTACAAATCACTTTGAGGACCATAGCAGCTGAGGCACCTTCAAAGAAACACCGAACACACCACTACACATATCCTAAAACAACAACAACAGAATGAAAAACCAATTAGAAACAATACACATTCAACAAACCAGGGGAAGAAACAAGAAAAACAGAAAAAGGAGAAAGAACCATTGCCCGGAAAAATTTAGAGCGGAAAGAAACATAGAGAGAGAGAAAGAGACAGAAAACGGCTAAAGAACTACAAGTAAAAAACAACAAATCAACAAAAGAAAAAATCTCAAACAAACAAAAGCTCAGAAATAAAGCCAGAAAAAACAGAGAGAGACAGAGAGGAGAAAGAAGCATCGCCAGGAAAAATTTAAAGAGGAAAAAATCAGAGAGACACAGAAAAAGAAAACGGCCAAAGAACTGCAAGTACAAAACAACAAACGAGACTATGTTCCAAATGATGAAGAACAAAAAAAAAATCCTAAACAAATGAAAGCTAAAAAATAAAGGCAAAAAGGGGATGCTTTACTACAAAAAAAGAAAAATAAAAAAGATCACAAAGGCATTACCTTAGAACAGCAGCAAAAACAAATCAAATCAGAAGATAAGTGGCAAAGAACCAGCAGGCCAACCTCTCCAAGCGAAAAAGCATCAACGAGCCACCAAATAGCAGAAGAAGAGCCAAAGCAGAAAAAAAGGATAACACCAGTCAGATTCAGAAAAAACAACATTGATCAAAGGCACACAAACACAAACATAATACACGCACACACATATGCTCGGAGAAAAACACACATCAAGCGGAAGAGAAAATCTACCTTAGACGAGAACCTTCAATGCAACCGAGGATAAACAGAAACCAGATAGGGAGAAAATAGAAGCAGAACCAAGAGAGGAAAAAAAATGAGGCAACAAATGAATCGAGATTGATCCCTAAACTCATCTGCTTCTGTTCGTTCTGAGCAAAAAGTAAAGTTCAGCAGTCTCGCAACCAGTAGCCTCGACCCAACACAAAAGAAAGCAATGACCTGAACCAGTACAGTAGTAAACGACAACAAGAACACGAAGCAGAGGACAATGCTGAAAAAATATTTTTTTTTTTTTTGAATCCTATCGTACCGCGGTTTTGAACCTTATCCTGCCAATGATTGAGAAAGCAAAACAAACGACATCGTCCAAGTACCTCGCTGCAAAGATCACCCCAATTCGTATCAGCTGAACGACGCCGTCCCAATTTCCTTCAAACACAAATCACGCGCCGCGCACGTGAGGACGACCATGCGAAAATTGAAGCCAAACCCCCCTTCCGCTCTTATTCTATTTATGTTGAAAAAATAGACCAAGTCCCTTAAGTCTCCATAGCTTGCTCAAGCGGTCAAAAGACGAAAATTCTGTGTTTAGCTCTGCAGCATTTAGCATAGCTGAACTAATTTAATACGCGTTGAATGAAAGGTCAGATTTCTCAGAGAAAAGAAAACATAAAGACCGCTGCTCCTCGTCCTCATGATAATGGATTAGCGGGCTCTCGCCAAATTCAATGCAAGATGGTGCATTCCAGATTTCGGGACAGGACGCCGGAGTATGGGAAACCGGTAGGAACATGCAGGAGAAGTACAAGAAGCAGCGGAGTCGTCCGCCCCTGCACCTTCCAGCTCAGTAGTCCGGTGGATGTACGTATGTGCATACTTGCCCTTGGATCAGGATTTTAATTAATTTGTTCTTAGAACCAGTCAATTTATTTAAAAAAAAAAAAAAAAGCGTCCCTAATGTTTTGCAATGTAAGATTTCTACTAGAAGTGGCAAAATGGATAAATAGTTGATAAATGGTTCTTCTTAAATGGTTGGTTGATGAAATTAATCCCAATCCAATTACAACCATTTAATAAATGGACCTAAATGGATAGTATTTAAATGGATAGTGTAAAACCATAATAAACTTGGGAAGGAACCTTTCAGATGCATCATTCACACAGAGGAAAAAGTGAAGTGAATGACTTGAGAAGGGCATCGTTACTAGTTTCTCACAAAGAAAATGAAGCACCTTGAGCTTTGGATGCATTGCTCAGGTGGAGTGAATGACTTTGACAAATTGTGATGGTAAGATAGTCTAATATTTAATCAGAGCTTCTCCCATGAATGTCAATAAAGTTGAATTTCATCCGTCTAGTCAAATTAGGAGCTATAAACCTATGTCACGGCATTTTAGCCATTTTATAGTTTTGATGATTAAGATGAGAGGTTAAAGAAAAAGGGGAAAAATGAACGAGTTGGTGTGCTGCTTCTCTTCCTACCCAAAAAAAAAAAAATGTTGCTTTCTTTTGTTTTTTTATTATTATTATTGTAAGATAATAAGTTAAATATTAAAATATTAAAGATTCTTCCTTTCTTTTTTAAATTCGCTAAGTAAATAAATAAATAAATATATATATATATATATATATATATAAGAAGCTAAATATTGAAGAAATTAACAAGGTCTGATTCCATGATCCTAGTCAACCGGCCTAAACAAAAATACTGAAGAAATGAACAAAGTATAATACAGTCATCCAGTCGAAGGGTCTTTGGTATCATTCTCAGGTCAGACTTCGCGTTCCTCTTATTTCTAACCCTTTTTTCTTTCTTTGTTTTTGTTCAATAAACAAAAAATTCCACTCGATCGTTTTGATGACAAGGCTCGGAGGATGAGACAAAAAGAATGATATACAAGAACATGTTCGCACGTACAGGGAAACGGAAAAGGAAGCTACATTGCTCTCAGATCAAAATGACAGTTGAATTTACAACGCAGAAAAACGAAGTAATAGAAGACAGAAATACTTATTTCTTCTCTGCCTCACCTATGCATCCCCCATAGATGCAAATGATGCTATTTGACACTAGAATACAGCCAAAGATACAGAACCAGTATATGATGATGCCTTGCATATGTTATTAAATAAGTTAACCAACATGACGGTCCTCATCCAAAATCACCAGACTAAACCCCTTTTCCTCCTAAACCTATCAACACGATCTGTGCTCATGCGGGACTTCTCTGTCTTGTTTGGCTTCTTGGACTTTTCAAGCCGACTGTCCAAACTGTTTCTAGAAACCTCTGGAACATCAGCCCGCAGCTCAAACGTGTCTTTGGTTGTGGTTTCAGTTGTTTTGTTCTGATTGTTGCTGTCAGCTGATACTTTTTCAGTACCATTTGTCACAGGCTTTGATTTACCAAGTGCCAATACAAATTTTTTCAACTGTTTTATGTACTCGGGTAAAGTTCAAGATTGCAATGGCCGCCACCATTTATCCATACGGGTTCATACTTCTGCTTGCAATGCTCCCAAAGCTGCTTTCCATGAGAACAATCAACAACTTCATCTGCTGTCCCCCTAAACCATGGAAACAAGATCCATAACTGAAATGCGCTTCCAAAACACTGATGATTAATGACCAGGTGGCTGACTATAGGGAGAGGAGTGTTCAGTAAAGAAAGGGTGAGTGCTGGAAAGAGGATTCAGGATCCCAAGTTGGTAAGGAAAAGGAGAACTTACGTGAATCACCAGCACGGGGCAATTTATCATACCAATCTTGTCAATATTCTGAAACAAGCAAGGTTAGCGAATAAGCAGTCATGAATCAACTGTAAGTCACTTTTAAGGATGCTTAACTCAGGATCATGTTACCTTGTAAATGTCAAACCAGTATGTCCGTTTGACAGGGTACAAAACTCTTATCCCTGACATAATTGGACTATGTAAGACGACACCTCTCAAGTTTGGTATGCGAGATGCAAGATCAACAGTTGGCCCGCTGCCAACCGATTGACCATACAGTATCAACTGTTCATCTTTCACTCCATATTGCTCCTTCAGGCATTTATATATTGCATCAATGTCCGCATATGTATTATACTCAGTGGGCTGTCTCAACAGAGGAAAAAGGAAGACTGTGTTACTCTCTGAGCCAAAATTGAAAAAGAGCATTCTAGGGCCATGAGATGCACTGGGTTTAGTGAAGTCATTGTACAACAAATGCAATACGTTACAAAGTGAAGTATTAAAATGATTCTTTTCTAGGCAAGTCTACATGGTCTCTCTCTCTCTCTCTCTCTGGATGGAGTGAAGCTTGATTTTATGACACCTTGAAGAATGGGAGCTTCAGATTGAATTAGCCCTCCACTCTGAAATATAGAACGCTTGAAACCTTTAGTCGAACCTCAGCAGAAGGAATTGCCATGTGAATCATGAAAAGGCTAGAAAATATGAGTTCAGAATCAATTAATCTTTCAGATGGGGACAAGGAGTGCACAACTATGCCATCAAGTGATTAAGGAGCAAAAGAATAACCCATCACATTGGAAGAAGTGTGGGTATCTAACCTTTCCAGTGGATTGTCCATAGCCAGAGTAATCATATCTGCATCGGAGCAATGTGATATTAATGTGACTAGTAAGATTACCAAAATCATTGACATGACATGAAGCACAAGAACAAAAGCAAAACAATTTATCCAAGTAAATAATTTACCAAGTCATACACATATGAAACATCATATCACCAACAAAGAAGAAAATGAAAAGGAAAAGGGGGGAAAAAGGTACACTCAGTAATTCTTCCATAAAAGAATTCACATCCCAAAGTGGGTGATGACAAGCTACTAGCATCAGCAAGCACTAAAACAAGTGGTGCAATATTGAGCAAAAAACAAACGCATGTTTGACATGACCAATTTGAATTTCCTAAACAGGGAAGAATGGTAGCTCATCTCAGCAAAACCTTAGCCCATCAGACAATTTCCTCTTAGTAAAAAGAAGAGGTCAACCTGTAGTAATATCAAAATTACTATGAAAGATCAAATTAATCTGACTTTTTGCAGAGCAAAAATGAAGATTTTGTAAACAAAAAAAGCCTGAGAGTGAAAACTTAGTTTTACATTTTTCAAATCTCTCTATATTAATCAAGAGAAACATTTTCTCTTTGTAAGCTATTCAGTTTGAAACCACACGGCATAACTCAGTTTGGACTTGTGTACGGGACAAATGCTCAAGCTTTAGAACTGTTGATGGTTGAACTAGTGAGTTAGATGGCAGATAATACACTGCTAAAAGTGATTTTGCTTACCGTGTGAAGCGTATGGATTTTGCTATCACAGTATTCGCAGTTTAGAGATGTGTAAACCAAAGGCTGTTCAGGAACGTTCTTACTTCCCCTTTAGCCATTCATGTTCATATAATCAGAGATATTAGAAGCATTGTCTTGGGTTGGAGACCAATTGTTAGATTGAGACAGATCCTAGAGATTTGTTTAGCATTGGGCATCTTCCTTGCTGCTTCTGATGTGCTGTAAATATTAGCATGAGTCGTAGCTGCTGTATGCATAGCTACATTTCCTAGAAGAGTACATCTGATGTAATTGTTTCAGGGAATCCCCACTTTTGCATAATTCACTGATTGACCAACAGAAGCATATAGCTTACAAAAGCCCCTTAAAAAAAATATATCTCAAGATGGCACTTTTCCCAGATGACTAATTTTAACTGACTAAAATATTCTTACTAGCCAGCACTTGGGCCAAATGCACATTAGGAAAGAAATTTTGAAGCTCATCAGGCATCAATATAGAAAAAATCATTGACACATAACAATCTTTTTTTTTAATTACAGCCTAATTAAATGGTGTACCAAAATGAATCAACTATTATCCTGGCTGATTCAAAAGTGCTCTCTCACTGTCCAAATATAACTTTTATGTCACGTGAAGATTTGACAAACATCTAGTTCTATGAATGCAACATCAACTTGCTTCTTACTGAACCATTAAACTGCTCAACTAATAGCAGTTTCTTCAAACGCAGTTGCCTACTTACTCAGTTCTTCTAACATCTAGAGTTGTTTTCCGAAAATCTACAGTAGAGGAAAGAAGTTTGGACACAATAATGTTTTCCGTAGGAACCTTCCCAGCTCGAAGAGGCACTATTGGCTTCTAGGACAAACAGTTAGACAACTTCAACCGATCACCCCATCATCTGTTCCTTCAGAAATTTATTCTCCCTCCAGAAAAACCTACAAGCAGAAATCCCAAAAAAACCCAACAAAAAAAGTAAATTTTTACCAAACCGAAGGTTTAAAATGAAAATTTTGAGCACGCATACTTTTAGCATCCCAGCTCATAGAATACCAATAAAAACCATAGAAACTGCACAAGGTTAACTTATTTATTAGGAAACAGGGACACCCTTCCCCACAAATCACCTAAATTAGGACAAAATACTATATTTTCAATCAAATCAAAACAGGAAAAATAAAGAATAAGCTAAAAGCTCCGACTTGAGCTACCAGCAAAAAAATAAACAAGATAAAAAAAAAAAAAAACTTTACCCCATTAAATTAACCCGAAGACGAAGACTTAATTCGACGAAGAGCTCAAACATCTGCCCTAAATCCGCAGCATTACCATGAGAGTATAGCATAGTAGCCGATGCCTTTGGATGCTTCACATGGACGGCCACTATATCATTTCCACGTCGAGTCCTAAGCTTCAATACGTCGACGTCGTCTCTCCTCGGGACCTCCGGTATGCATAATTTTCCGCCGCAAGAGTTGTCCACCACCACCGTATACGACGGAGGACTCGGTGGGAAAAAAGCAAACTTAGCCGCGATTGATGACGTCACCCCACCCATTATTTCTCAACCTCGACAAAAATATTATATCTTCCGAATTCATAAAGAAAGCCACTTTTCCTGCTTCTTTTCAACGTTTTCTGGGATCAATCTATCTTCTTCTCTGATCTCCTTCTTGGGTTCTCAAATTTAATGGAGAGTGTCTACAGCGCTGGAGAGAAGAGAGGAGCTGCTGGCGGTGGTGGTGGCGCGTGAGTATGGAAGTGGATGTGCGTGTAAAGGGAAAAATGAGAAAATGAGGGGAAAAGAAAAAAAAAAGTGTGTGGAGGAGATTTCAAAGCTGCGTATTTTTGAAATTTTAACGTTAGAGGCTTTCAGGTTTTGCCTAAAACGGGCTGAGTTTGGATGATGATATTATCGCCTGACGGCGGGGCGTGGGAGGAAACATGCGCATGAAAATGGATCTGACAAATTCGTTAGGAGAGGCTATAAATGGGAATTTGATTCTTTTTTTTTTTTTTTTTTGAGATTTTATTAAAGTACCTGTTAAAGTTAACTACGACACCATTAGCACAATATTAATTTTACGGGTATTACTATTATCATTATTTATAATACTACAAACTATCAACTCAAGTACTATCCATATGAAAGTGCCCCTCTTACCGTGGTTGGCCCAATGAAAAATGGAATTAAGCTAAAATTCAGACACCATGCAATATGAGTAGATTGTAAAGTCATTGCATTAGTAAATATTTCACATCCTACCATGTTATTATGTCTGTTTTTGTTTTTTGTTGGAGATAATACATATCATTACTATGTGACATGGCACTTGATGGACAAGTTTGGAAATTTAACAAATATAATGGATTTTTGCATGACAGAGTATTACGAATAGGTGTTAATTTAGTTGTTTTTCTGCCTACATCGATGTAGGAGAAAACTGTAATCCCAAGTGTAATCTTCTAAAAGAACTTTTTGCTCAACTAGGTAGGATTGAGATTGTGACTAATGGATAACAATGGAAAAAGAATAAAGTAAGTAGTTATTGTGTGTGGATTTGTTGTTATAGTTTCAAGTAATTAACTTTCAATACAGCAAAATAAGTACAACATGTACATGTACATTTAAAGATCTTTTTAAACAAATAGAATTGCTAATCAAGGCAATTTAATGAATGCAATATACTTTCCATCCAACAAAATAGCTTTTAATTAGCTTCATTGTACAATTTTTTTTTTTTTAAGAATTTCTCCATTAAAAATGTTGGAATTTGTCTTTTTTATTTTTGGGTAAAAATAAATTATATCATGGGTTAGAGCATGCACCATCATCTTGGTTAGGGGATAGAACATGTCCCCTCACATCATCGATAACAGGATTTTAACGCACATCTTTTGTAAGGTGAACCAACTTGTTCGAACCAACTTGTACAGGAATTTGTCGCTATTATGTTTGCTTGATACTACATTAACTCCAAGGAAATAAATGGGCTTCCAACAGTCCACCTTGTTCTGTCAAAAATGTATGTCGTGACGCACCAAAGGAGAGCTGGATTACAGAAGTTAACTGCCCCCTATCATCCATTGATGATTGATGTTACCAAACCCCTCTCTCCTTGTATAAATGCAAACTCATTGACGCCTAAGAATTTCTTGATGTTTCCATCTTCTTTAATAACTACTATAAATTATATCCCCTTTTTCTTTTCTCTTCCAATCCCTTGCCACATTTTGCCCTTTCTCGTTTTTGTGGCTGCTGTTCTCATCACTCATCGCACATCCAAATTGGAACATTACATGATCCTGTGAAGTTTAACAACTCCACTCTCATTAAGACCATGCATGTCATTCAATGTTCTTGTAGTGTATGGTTATTGCAGTATCTTAGACTGGGAGTCATGTCGTACATGAATACAATCCAAAACAGTGAGTTAGCCAAGTTATGAGTTGAGTGGAAGAAGCACAGCCAGCCAGCCAGCCATCCAAAACCCAAAGGAAGAAGGTGTGACAATAATAATAAAGTAGGGAAGGCAATCGGGGAGAAATGGACCACCATACCTTACAATTACGTTACATGCATTATTAAGGGCTTATGGGGGTGGGGCGGGGCTGCTGCACAAGGAAGACCAGTCACTTTTCATGTTTCAATGACCTAACTTCATCAGCCACGACAAGTGAAGTTGGAAGAAGATTTGGAGCAAAATTCCCATTTGCTTTAGAAGTCCTTTCTACGTTATAAAGTTTTTTTTTTGGCCCCCACTTTCAACAGCAAAACCTTTTTCTTGCCATTGCTAATGCTAGCTAGCCCAATGCCAAGATAGGTCCTCTTCTTTGTATTTTTGTCGACCTACACAACACACACCACACCCCCCCCCCGGGGGGGTTTATACTTTTCAATATAAGACTTTGGAAATGGTGGTTGACGTGGAAAGTATAATGCATTGAAACCGTATTATTTTATATTGTGTCTAGATAGATGGATTTGGGTGGATTTTATTTCAAATCCATAGTCCAAATCATTTCCATTGTTTAGGTATTTTATTTTAAGAATGAGAATTCAAATTTACCTATGAGATGGAATACGCTAATTTAGAAAATTTCAAATCCATCCAATACAAGAGTCATTTGAAATCTATCCCTCTCAAATCTTTCTTCAAATCTAAATCCATCGATCGAAAAGACGCTCGAAATAAAATGTAAAAGGTTTTGATTAATCGATTTTACTCGACCACAATTGAACTCGACCACAATTGAATTCAACTCTTTATGTGGCCTTTATGATGTATACCTAATGATCAAAAATAACTAAACCAAATCCCTCAAGGGTTTAGCATATGAGGTTTATTGTTTAGTTTCGAAATTATGTTATCAAATATAAGTGTAAAAGTTATTTACATGGACGAAGACAACTTTTTGCTGAAAATCTTGTCTTCTTATTATTTCCTATCTTAGTGCACAAGTGATGTCTTTTTTTTTTTTTTTTTTGGGTTCACAAGTGATATTAGTCTAAACTAATCCAAAATGTCACGCCATTTCAACTGGCTCTAGCCTCAACTGACAATCATAATACCGAGCTTGTATAGAATTAATGTACACCTCTTGCTTTTGCCTGATGACATGAATTTTGACTTTAAACTAACAAGTCCCCTCCTCCCCCGAAAAAAATCCTTTTCTTGAAAGAAGGAATTGGTTGTATATTTGTCATGTTTATAAGTGTGTTTGGATGGAGTAGTATTTAAAATAATTATTTTAGCACTTTCTGTGATGTGACACGTGTGAGTTTAAAGAGTGATTAAAAATATAAAAAGATGAGTTTAAAATATATTTATAATGCAATCAGAATAATATTTGAAAAATATTAGCCATCCAAATATAGTTAGCCTTCAGAAAAGATACATGAAAAGAAAATTTTTCGGAGTATTAATACATATGTTATTCGGAGTATTAAACTGATGATAACTTTTTTTTACACTGTCAGTGTATAATTTTTTTTTTAAATTAGCAGGTTTAAATTGTACCACATAATATAAATTCAAATTTAATTTAAAATTCTAATCATGCACATGTGGCATGTATCCAAAGCTGGTAGTGTAAAAAAATCACTACACTATCAGTGTATTAAAATTTAATCCTTAAACTAATCCAATTAATTTCACCCAAAAAAACAAAAAAAAAAAAAAAAACAAAGAGTCTACAATGTCAAGATGTAGGATTAGTTTAGAAAAGATTAAAGTCTAGTTGCCAAAATTTGAAGTCGAAATTCGAAACATACTTTGTCCACATTATCCATGACATACTAATGTGATCCAATTGCTTCAGACGTACAGCTACAAACTAAAAACCCAGACAAGGCGACAGATTTTTGAGTACCATGGTTTATTCTACAAAGGTGTAGTACCGTTTTGAAATAGCTACTTGGCGAATGGTTGTGTTGTGGTTAGTAGATAATTAAGAAGTAATTAATAGTACGTATAGCTTCTTCGGTTAGTGATCTCAAGATCGTGTCTGCAGGGGGCTAATGAATTTTTTGTCCGTTTAAAGTAAGGAGGCCATAAATTTAATTCGAAGAAATGAATTGGAAGTTGTTCAACCCCTTGTATCATACTTTTAAACACACTTGCGATTAGAAACTTAAAATGGATATGAATGATAATCACTATAGTTAGTGATTAATAATAGCGATTGACTTGTTGAAAGATCCAGTACTTGTGAGACATGGATGCTGCAGTGCATTTTGACCAAGTTTAATGCCATCTAATTGCTTATTGCTGGTGGAGTTCATTTGAGCCTAAGAATTTGCTTTTTCTTAAGATATATGTTGACATATGCCACTCTCTGCCTAGACAATGATTTGCATTCTCACATAACAACCACCCCCTTCCCCCTCCCCCAAAGACAACAAACCCCAAAAAGAAAAGAAAAAAAAAAAAAGATCCCATAGGCTCTACTCTGGATTCTGAATGATGAAGTTCTTCAATTTTCCGAACCCTGCTACTAATTTGATAACAAAATAGTGTCATTTTTCCACTTATATATGACTTTCTTCTCCCCCACGCCCACTTCATAAAATAGATAAATAAATGAAGAAAAAGAGGAAAATCGGCTTCAGGAACTTCCTTCCATTCTCCTTCCAATTTATGCAGAAAATTTTTTTTAAAAAATTGTTAAGTACAGATTAAAAAGTAATTTACTGCAAGATGAGAACTGATTTCGTGGAGCGTCTAATTAAATTTGTCCTTGTTAATCAGCCATGTCATTGTACTGTTTAGGAGAAGGTGCGTAACGTGTCAAATGTAAACAAAGAGCAGTTACCCAAAGATTCACCAAGCATAAATTATTTATTATTATCATAAATAAATAAATTATTTATTATTTATTATTATCATAAATTATTATTAGTATCAAGAGCTAATCCTTGGTTTTCAAGGATCCGTATGTGATTTTCTCATCCTTGCATTGATTTTCAAGGATATCTGAACTCGCCCTGAAAACCACTTAATTAATAATGGTAATCGATAATATATAATTTTGTCCGCATAAACGCTTGCGTTTGCACCTAGCATATCTTTTATCATCTCAGCTGTTTGATCGCCCGCCGGAGGGAGTGAAGGAAAGACACAAATGAATGAGAGTAAGGAGGAGGCGACCAGGAAGTGACAGGGAGAATAACGCAATATTATTTCTCATGCCAGTCAATCATAGCTCACCTCCCACAATAAAACCGCCTGCCTTTCTCCATATATGATATATTTCCACACGGCTCGTGAGAAAGTTCCAAGTGCATTCACACGGCCTTTTCTTTCCCTCGTTGGAAAAGATGTTGGAAAGGATGAGAACTATAAATCCCACATGCATGAACTATCAATTTGGTCTGCAGTACGATTCGTCCCAGAAAGAGAATCTGGACTAGGACGATGTGATCTAGTCAGTTGTGCAAACCAAAAAGCTTGGCGACTGAGGCCAATCAGTTCTTCATCCTTAGTTTGGCAAAGCATGTATAAGCTACTCGGGCAAACGAATTCTAAAGCAGAGATCCCTGATTATCTTTGTGAAAGCCCTTTATCAGCTTCTAGCCCCTCGGAGTTTCTTTCTGATGCAGTGTTTGCAGGAGGTTCATTTTACCTTTTTTATTTCCCCTCCCCCAACAACAAAAAAATACCTCTTTGTATGTGTGTATTTTACTGTGACAAGTGAACCAGAGAGATCATTCTACTCAGACTGTGGCATAAAAATAATGCAACTTGGCATTTGATTATATGCAGATAAATTCTGGGATCTTGAAGCTGCATATGGTCGAGTTGATGGAGTTGTCAAAACCGCTACAGGATTTTGTGGCGGAACGATCCGTAAGCCTTCATACCGAGAGGTGAGCACAGACATACATACACTTACCCACACAGAAAAGGGAAAAAGGCGGAGGTGAGTATTGATATACAGTTTTTGAAGTATGTTTTCAGGTTTGCGAAGGAAAAAGTGGCCACACTGAAGCCGTGAAAGTAACATATGATAAGAGGAAAATCGCGTATAGATTCCTGTGTGACATGTTCTGGGAAACTCATGATCCTACCAATAAGGACTTCTTAGTGCGTGAAATTTCTGTCCTTGGCTCTTTCCTCTTTTAATTAATTAATGGTCTGTGGACTACATTCTTTTGCATGTTCAGCTGACAATTTTATGCGCCTACAGAATTTTGGTTTAGGTACGCATTATAGGTCAGCCATATTTCATGCAACAGATCAAGAGAGGAAAGAAGCACAAGAGTCAAAGATCAGGCGGCAGATGAAGCTTAACAGACGGATTGTAACAAAGATCATTCCATATTCAGGTGAATTCTATCTAGCTGAGAATTGTCATCAGAAGTACTATCTTCAGAAGCATTGCTGGCTTTGTGAAAGTTTGAGCCTTCGAAGCACTGGAAACTTTGTGGAGTCCCAGATTGCTTGCAAACTGAATGGGTAATCAAGTTTGCGTTTTCCTGATTTAGGCTAATATTACAAATTCACCTTACGTTCATATCTCAATTCAATATTGGCAATGAACTGCTTTTGTCTCAAGTTCATATGAAAAAAACGGGGATGTTTATGAGCATGACAACATTCATGCAGAATCTTGGCAATGGAAGGGAAATTCATCATCGATGAATTGGGAAGACTTGCAGAAAGCTCTCAGTTGCCAAAGCAGAGCATCTCAGCATGTGAAGAGATCATAGAGAGCATAAAAAGAAACCTCGACGGAATTTTTCACAAATCAACAATTGTTTCTTAGAGGAAAAAGATTTGTGTTCTCCCAGTTATACAATCAGCTCAAAATTCAGGCATAGATGCAAGAACAGAGATCTGTGAAGAAATAACTGTAGCCTCCTTTGCAACTGTTGATTCTTTGTCTCTTAATCATGAAATCCATTGCTGATCTAGTTTAAATTGCATCCGTATTTTCCATCTCTCTTGTTTGGTGAATACCTCTTTTTTCTAGGGGAATTGATTAGCATCATAGAATATTAATCTGCTTTAGGCAAGTTTAGCGAAGTGTTGCAGCTTATTAATTATTATCCTGTCTGTCTCTGTTGATAAGTTATCCCGAGTAAGAGAGAGATGAGCAACCAAAAGTAAGAGAAAGATATGTATTGGATATATATATTATATGATGATTCTCATAATGTACCTTGTTTAATGCACTCTCAACTATAGGAGCTCAAACTCCAATTATACTTTCCTTCTTCCATGCATACACTACCTGTTCCTCAGTACCAAAGCAGGGAATGACAGATTCTACTTCAGCACTTTTACGTTAGGCATGAATTTCTCCAGGCTCAATATTCCTGGTCCAGGCTCCACATTACCTGCTGTTATTCTGCTTTTTGAACCTAAAAAAGAAAAAGCAGAGGTCCCATGAAAATTCTCCTTTTGTATGACTAAACAGTAGCTGAGCTTGGAATCTAGCCAGAATACCAATCACTCCCGATGCTTCAATAAAAATCTCAGAGACCATCGTGGGAGTCCCTGCAGGCCAGTCCAGCTAACTGTCCTGCTTATGAATTCCAGTGCCACGCGAGAGGTCAATACCTATGACCGAGGTCTTCCGCACGTTCAACTTCTTTCACCATCTCCTGTTGAACTAAAGTTTTTGTTTTTGTCTCAAGAAACCACACAACTAAGTAAAGTTTTGTTTCTTACGAAGAAAAAAAAAAATTTGAACCCCTTAGGCTGGAACTATAAATCTGACCTCATGTTCTATAGAGGGACCATCAGGCTACAATCCCACACAGTCAATCTTCACACAGTTGTTCATTAACCTCAAGATTGAATGTGCAAAATCCGACTGATATGATTTTCTCCATTGACAATTGAGTCATTTATAAGGTCGATGATTAACTTACCTGTGTAAGTTCTAAATCCTACAATTGGCCCACAAAATTTAGAGACCAGGACCACGACGAGCAAAAGTATGGCTAAGCACCCCACTCTACCTTGGTCAAAAGCGCATAATGTTGTGGAATTTTTGTCAAAGAAGAAATAAAGAGGGGCAGAAATGAGACAGAACTTCAAATTAAATTATTAATCACCTTTCTATAGCTTTCCATTTGGCCTGTCGTCATGATCTATGACACTCTTTATAAAGATTCCAGCCCCACCTTCGAATCATAAAGCAAATATACAGTTCAAAACAGATGCAATTTGGAGTAAATAAAAATGCAATTCTTGCCTTCAAGGTCAATGAATGACTCATTGTTTGTTGGTTTGGTTTGCATAATGACCTAGGCTTTGTAGCATACAAATGTGTTACAGCTCAGTCTATTTGAGACAATTTTTTTATTTTTTTTGTTCAATCATCATATTTTAGTCCATTTCTACTTTAACCTAAATAAAAAGAGTGTCCAAATAGGCCAAGGAGGTCAGAAGAAAAAGATCCCACCTCTAAATCACAGGAGTGCACACTCCTACTCTAACCTATACTAGAAGAAAGTCCAGTCGGTCACAGTATTTAGAAGAATAGAGTCCCACCGCTAAACCAAAGAGATTCTCAAATGCAACCAAACTTGTCCTTCATACTTAATCCAGTGACCAATTGCATGAAAAGAGTTGATTTATTTGAGACAATTGAACGGTTGAATTCTGGGACAAAGTCCGACTCTAGGAGCCATGTATAACGGTTTACTAATTACCAATGGATGACGCCATGAATTTTTTCTAAGATATTTGCTATAACGAAATATTTTTTTTATTTCTTTAATTTTTTGCATGAAAACAATGCCATGAAAGTATCTTAATCAACCATGAAGATGAGTGTCAAATACAAAAAACTCTCCTCCGAAACGGATAGGATACGTGAGTTAAATTTGTATTGATTAGGTGTTCATAAAAAAATTTTATTGTAAAAGTGTCTATGAAAAATCTTTACTATAGATGGTTAAGTGTTTTTAGATGTGCTTTTAAGGTGTTTCTTGGGGTGCATCTTAAGATATTTTATAAATTTAAAATTTTAGCGAAGTATTTTTTTAAATTAAAAAAAAATTACCACCCACCACCTCTCTCCTCCTTCCTCCATCACCACCACCATTACCACCCACCACGTGTTTCCTTCCCCCTCACTCCTCCTCTCTCCTCCGTCTTCTTTCCCTTCCTTCCTCCTCTTTCCCCCCTACCTCTCCCCTCGCAATCTCCCTCCCTTTACTGGTCGTAATCAGCACAAACTAGAGAGGGGGAGGGAGGGAATAGGAGTTGCGAGGGAAGGGGAAGGAAGGGAAAGAGGAAGTAGAATGGAAAGGGAGAAAGAGGAGTGATAGTAGTGAAAGAGAGAAGGGGTGGTGATGGATGATGGGGTGTGATGGTGATGGATGGTGAATGAAAGAAGATAGAGATAATAATTTTTTTATTAGTTATATTTGAAATTTGTATGAATTAGGTTTTTTTTTTTCTAAATGTGTTAGTGCAGTATTGTATTTAAAAAATTTGTTTGTGGAAAAAATACCAATCCATACAGACCTAGAATTAACACATCGAATATTTCCTTGGATAAATTTAGGATAGATTGATATTTCGTGAGGTAACTTCAGTATAGATTAATATTCAGATGGCTAGCAAACTAATAGCAAAAATTATCATAGTTTTGTTCTTCTTGAGTTGCCTAACTGCAGTAAGATTTTTGTTTGGAGAGGAGGAAAGGGAAGGGGGATGAGTTAAATGGCATAGGAAATAGAGTATAAGTGAAAGATTTTAGATTCAAAATCTCCCATTTCAACCAGAAAATAATAAAAAAAAAGTTCCAAATTCAAAATCACCCATTTACAGCCAAAAAGGAAAGAAGAAGAAGAAGGAGAAGAAGACCACCTTGGTGAGATAACACAATTCAACTCTACTTTCTAGTCTAGTGGCACATTTTCTTCCGTTTTGCTTAGAAGAAGACCACCTCGGTGAGATAACACAATTCAACTCTACTTTCTCGTCTAATGGCATATTTTCTTCCGTTTGCTGACATTTCCAATGGTCCCTTTTCTTGACATTTCTTTTTCAATGTTGCTCTCTTGAGTAGTAATTATCAGTATACAAATTCATGTCCGTACATGCTATGCTCATCATTTAACGAAATAATAATGACCACACAAACAAACAAACAAACAAGCAATTGACGCTCAGCTTCCTGCTCGAATCTCTATTATATGTCTGGCTTTTTTGTATTTAGTGTCAACATATATTAACCAAAAAAAGAAATCAACCCTAATGCTCCCAATATTATTATTTTTCTTTTACATCAAGCTTATCGGGGTACAAAAATTCAGGCACATCTGGATGTGCAGCAATGTGGATATTGTCTTTTTTTCTTTTTTTTCTTTTTTAAATTAACCTTTCTCTTCATTCAATTTTGTGGAAGAAAAATGGAACTTTTTTCTATAAATAACTCATCCATGCCTAATTTGGTGCTCCTGCCAACAGTGCCAAGTCCACAATATCGATAATAGACAAATAGGTAATACATATGTACATTGTACACCTCTTTCTTGTTTCTTCCTATTTTCTTTGTGACAATGGTATATTAGAGCTCCAACAAACCAGTCAATTCATATCTTAGAACGGACAATAATTTGACTTCGCAAAATCAAAGAGCAAACAGACCCATTCCAACTCCCAACTCCCAAGCACCTACCCAAAATGCCCAGAAAGAAAACAAAAAAATGAACAGCAATTTTCAAAATTGTCAATTTAGATTTAATATCTGATGGAGATGAACCTAGAGGCCCTATTCCTAAACGTCAGTTGGCAAATAAAATATCATCTTCAAAATCGAAAATAAATTAGAAACGAGGAATGGAATGGAATAAAGGTGAAGCTAAAACTTTTAAATCAAATTTAAATAAGAGGTATAATATATAGTTAATTTTTTCTCAAAATTTTCAGTACAATTTTTATAAAATCACTCGGGTATAGTCACCAGAACAGGTCTCCATGCCCTCCTAAGCAACCGTTGCCGAAACGTAGCCGATAACGGTCTAAGCGGCCGGCCCCCGCCACCTCTCCTCAATCCAAACCCACCACTCGCACCGCCGACATCGCCGACACCGCTACTTACCCCACCGGACAACAACCCTTCTCTGACATTCTCCGACACCCTCTCGTCAAACGACGGTGGCGAGGAAACGAACAAGTCCCTCAACTTATGACTCACCACCAATTCCCTCCCTTTCTCCGGCGAGTTCCTCCCGCTCCCCCTCCGATCAGGAGAACCCTCTTCCCGGCGCGGAATCCTCCTGCTACCACTTCCCCCGCGGCCCAGCAGCATCCTCAGCGTCTTCCTCCGGCGGAGGTGTATAACTGGGCTCGCTGATGGGCTTCTCGTCGGACTCCCAGCGACCGCACACTGCGTGGCCAGTAGCTTAAATTTCTGCAACGTCGCCATAATGAACAATTGACGGGTGTAAAATTCTAAATTGCCAGGAAATGGAAATGGGTTTGAGGAACAAATTTTAGTTTGAGGAGTAAATTAAGCGGGAGAATGGGGTGGAGGAGAAGTGAGATCTGGGCTTGTTTTTGGTGAAAGGAGAAAGGGTGGCCATGGAAATTCGGAAAGCAGAAGATGCTATCTTTTTTTAAAACTTGTCAAAGTGAACTCGAGTGAGAGAACAGAAACATGTACAAAGAAGTACGATTTAAGAAGAGGTAGAGCGTAGCAACGAACAGAGAAGAGGGTTGAAATTTTTTTGGTATACGGACGGCTGTACTTCGGCACATAAAAGAAGAAGTGGGGAGTAATAACGTCGGGCTTGTTTGTTTGGGCCTCTATCGGCTGTATTCTCCCCTCCCATCGATACCCATGACATCATTTGTTACACGTGGCAATCAATTCCTGTTTGGAACCTGCTTTTCTGCGGGTCCCACACCATATTTATTTTTCTTTTATTCTTTTTCTAGCAAAGTGAAGAAATTGATGATCAAGAAGCCAAGCCCCCTTTTCTGCCTCCTTCCTTTTTTTTCTTTTTTTTTTTTTGGGGGTTTAGTCTTTCATTTTACAATCGGCAACACTTGTATTGTTTCAGAAATGGAAATCCAATTGGTTTTGACTTTTGAGGTGGAGGATCACATAGAGTAGATGGCGTATTTACACACGCTCTTAGCTTTTTGAACTTCTAACATACACCTCAGATGAGAGAGGTTTAAATCTTTCATGATTACTATCTTTGGTATCATCACTAATTGTAGGGGTTATGTTTGGTTTCCTTTAATCTATAGTTGCTAGTTGATCGAGAGCAATGGTAAATTTTTCACCATAATTTTATCAAAGTATAATTGCACTAAATTCATCCAATGACGAGATTTTGACTTATCTAGCTCCAATCCTCAGCCAATTTCAACACATAAAATCGCAACATAAGCTGAATAGAATACTTGGGTGGTTGTATGATTGCTCTGTCTGTTTATGTTTGCAAGATACAATCCTATTGCTATTGCTGCAAGTGTACAGTACTATGTTGAGCCGGCCACATCTGTCTTTGTACAATGTGGACATCCTATCAAAACAAGGATTGCATTATCGGATTGGAGTTTTCCACAGAAAAATTTTTATTTTCTCTGTGATCACATTTTTTTAAACACCTTTTTACCTCAAATTCATCAAATCGCTATAGTATATTTTTCTATAAAAAATATAGAAAATGGCAATCTAGACAATACCTAAGACTCTGCTTGTTGAGGGTCAATATAATATCCCTGGTTTTCATATTGCTCTTTTGAGAATTAAAAGGAGGTATGAAAACGTAATGGTATCAATTATCTGCTCCTCTAGCAGGCGGAGTTGACAAACTGGTAGTGTATAAAATATGCTATTGGGGTTTTGAGTTTTAAAATGTACATAATTGCTTGTCTAGGTTTCGTGGTTACGAGTCTCGTGACTTATGAGACATTATTAGAAATGAAGCACACTCTCAAGGTATTTCATGAGTTTTAATGATGCATTCCTTACCCAATCTGTCACTGGATATTGGATCCTTAATTATGAGATTGTCGTTTTCAGATAATTTTTGTTAATACCTTTAGGTGCTTGCAGAATTAATTGAAAAAATGTTAGTTGTATGTTGTGTATTTGACGTCCACCTCGCAGAATTAGTTAAGGAGGTTATGAGATCTCTTTATGAGTTTACTTATGGAATTATAATAGTCGATTGGATATAACCCATCTGACTTGTATCAATTCGTTATTCGAACTTGTCTTTATGTAGTAGGTCTCACATTATATTTATTTTTCTTTCATTCTTTTTCTAGCAAAGTGAAGAAATTGGTGTCCAAGCAGCAAAGCTTTTTTTTTTTTTTTTTTTTAACAAACGGCGACGCTCGCATTTTGTTTCGGAAAGGGAAATCCAAGGGGTTGGGAACTTCCATTGGAACCTGTCAGGGCCTTATCAGTTTAGGGTCTGGGTTTATTTCCACCAGGGGAATTAGAGGTGATGAAGGTGGTACCGAAGAATGAGTAAGAAAGGAAGAATTAGCAAGCGAGAGATAGGAAGAAAGTAGAATTAGGAGGAAGTAACTGTCATTAAGCTTCTATGGACTATGCATATTCGTCACGTTTAAAAATGATACAAGTTTCTTTTCAAATTGTTTGGGAGTTTAAAAAAGGGTTAGAAGACATGAAAGCAAATGGCAGTAATAGATGTTGTACAAAAGTGGGATTAATTGGAGATTAAATAATTCTATAGCACGTTTTTGAAGGTAAATTTGTCATATTTGTAAAATGCACTTAATCCATTGTCTTTCCTTCCGTTTCCGTCCAATTTTGGGCGGAGCACTTTAAGGCTCAGTTTGGGAGTTTAGGGGAGAAGAAAATAAAGGATAAGTCACGAACAAAAAGAAAAGAAGAGAAAATTTTTTTTCTCATGTTCATTGGAAGTTTAGAAAAGAAAAGAAATGATTTTGGACACATTAGATATTATGATTTTATTGTTTGAAATTTTATGGGTAAAGTTGGCATTTTGAAAAAACCTACAAAGATTAAATGAATCTTTCCTTTCATTTCTTCACATCTTTGAAAGGAAAGTTTTCTAGCTAATTTATCCCTCTATTTCCTTCCAGTTTCCTTTCCTTTCTTCCAACTTAAAACTCCCAAACAATAATAAAAAATTTTAAATTTCCCCTCTTTTCCCTTCCTTTCTCTCCAAATCTCAACTCCCAAAGAGGAAGTGAAATCCTATGAAATCCTTTCTTTTCTTTATCACATCGATTGCAGGGATGTGACCCTTGAAAACTTGTAGTACTTGGCCATGGCAGTTGAAAGGCAAGGTCCATAGGCTTTAAATTATCCAACAAAAAACTCTGGAGATCATTTAGTTTATAAAAGCATTTATTCAGGCTTCCAAGTCAACCGAAAAATTGAAATATAAGCATTTGTGTACGTGAAATCAAAGGCACACATAATCTGCTGGAAATTCATTTATCCCAAGAAGTATTCCGAGAATAAATAATGCCAAAAAAAAGAAAAGAAAGAAAAGAAAAGTAAAAGGTCGTAGATGCAGACAAGCTGGAAGATACACGTTCCATTAAATATGTACATTCTTTCTTTCCTGCTTTTTTAAATCCTGCCTCCTCACTGTTTTTAAAAAACATAAAAAAAAAAAAAAGATACATTGACATGCTTCTGTTATCTCTCACTTAATAACTAGATACATTTTGAAACACCAAAGCTGAGTAAATATTCAAAAATGAGAATGCCGATATGTCCAAAGGTTACAGATTGAGAAACAAAGAACTGCTGCTTACCCAATCCAACCCACTAAAAATTGTCCAAAGTACAATAATTCTTTTACAAGAGAAAGCATAGCCATATAGAAATGTCACCCGCTTGAATTTGGTGTCGAGCTGCTAGGCCACTTATCAGGAACAACTGAATCAGGTGACGTAGGGGGTATATGAGCCTTGACCAGCCCACCATCATCAACCAGGATGTCCACCACCTCCACCTTTTCAGTGTTCAACCCTTCATTCTGAATTCCTCGAAGGCCATCCACTACTTCTTGCATTGAAGGCCTCATATCTCTCTCCTGCTGCAGACACCGAAAAGCTAGCTCAGCCACTAATGTTGTCATCCTCCTCACAGAGCTATTTGTCCCAAACTCTAGACTTGAATCCACCAATTCATGTAACGTATGGCTTTGGATTTTGTTGACGGCCATATTTGCCAAATTTATATCGTGGCGGTGCCTGTTAGTATCAACAGCTTGCAGTGATGAAATTAGCTCAATCAATACCACCCCAAAGCTATAAACATCACTCTTCTCAGTAAGCTGGTAGCATTGATAATACTCGGGATCAACGTATCCTGGTGTACCCTGGGGAGCTGTCGATACATGTGTAACATCATTGGGAAACAGCCTCGATAACCCAAAATCGGCGACTTTTACATGGAAGTCATTGTCTAGAAGGATGTTATTGGTCTTGACATCACGATGTATGATATCTGATTTATGAAGATAAGCCAATGCATCAGCTGTCTCAATGGCTATGTTCAGTCGGACAGACCACGATAGCAAACCAGAACTGGCACGTTTCCCATGCAGATGATCAGCCACAGTTCCATTTGGTATGTATTCATACACGAGCAACAGCTCCCGGCTTCTTTTGGATGTGCATCCAAATAGTGTCACTAGGTTTGGATGCCGCAAACGGGTTAAGATCTCAACTTCATTAATAAACTGCTCAACACGCTTAAAGTTATTTTCATATAACCGCTTGACTGCAACGATGCGGCCATCAGAGAGAACACCTAATTCAAGTTCAAAGAACAAATTCACTGGAGTCAATGCTTTGTTTGTTGCTACCACCTCAGAAAAAATGAAGAATGAGGTTTCGTGTTCATACCATAATATACGGTGCCAAAGCCACCATCTCCAAGTTCTCTGGATTGAGCAAAACTCTCGGTGGCTTCCTCAAGTTCACTGTAGCTAAAGACCTGGACACCAAAATAGGAGCTTTCTTTTCCAAATTCAGCTTTTGAGGAAGGATAAGAAGGGATGCTTTTGGTGAAAGCAGTTGAAGGCACAGAGGTAAGGGCTTTGCTAGCAGAAGGAATCGAAATATCCTTGCTCTGAGTTTGGTAACTGTCTGCAGCTTTAGCAGCAGCAAGCCGTTTCCTCCGTTGCCTACACCAGAAAATTAACCAACCAAGACCCACACCAGCAACGACCGCACCCACTATACCAGCAACTGAGAACAAAACAAGAATGTCAAGATTTTGCCATGAAACAATAATCACAGATGCATAAGTTGAGTTTGTTATAGTTAGAATGAGGCAGTACCTACTCCAGTGGTTGTATTACCACCTGCAAGAATCAAAACACCAAGAAACATTAGCACTGAGACATGTGATAGACAAAAACACATAATGATGATGGATGTTAAGTGACAAACCAGTATCATTCATTTATGGGGGACGTATGAACAAAGGAAAGCTCAGAGGCACAGTAGCAGAGCACTGATATGTGCAGATGCTATAAAATGGATTAACCACATGATAAACGTAAGCTGGACATGGAAAGCAAAATTATTTGAAGGCGTGGTCGTAGAGGATGATCATAAAGCCATCAACAATCAGGGATTAGAGAAACCATCAGCATAATTTTCTCATCACACGTACTAACTAATGCAAGCGATTTCAAGCATCATAAATCATTCAAGATCATTCATAAAAAACTGAAAGAATAACATCCAAAATTCCAGTGCCAACCAACACTGAGAAGCTTACCATTTCTAAATTTCTGCACACTCAAAAACCACCAGGTCTTGGAACCAGGCAGTCAAATAATTTAACAAAATTACTACCTTGTAATGCTGCAGAAGCGTTTTGACCATCTTCAGAGAGAGGGGGAGGTGGCAATGCACAGAACCTATTCCCACAAACGCAGACGGGTTGACCCAAATCCGAGTCAAACCCGCATTGCCCACCGACCCGGGAACACTCGGAACAAACATTCTCATACGGGTCGCTATAATTCACGCTAAAACCCTGCATTAAAGCCTCGGAAAGACTTATCTCATAACTCGTGAGCCTCACCCCGGCACTCCTCAGTATGGGCACCGTAACACTGACGGTGCAATACATGAAAGTGAAAACAGGGTCGCTGGGAATCGGCCCGACTATGTAATAAGCACCCGTAAAGTTCACTCTGGGAATACTACAACTGAATAAATTCTGGGGCTTAATAGTCATAGCCGAGGAATTGCATCCGTAGATTATAGTCAAAGCATCGTCGTCTGGTTGGCCGGAGGAAAAGAAGGTCGAATTGAGCGTGGAATTGGCGAAACGGGACAGGCAGGTGGTGTTGTAGAGGTCCGAGCGGGAAAGGGTCAGTCTTTTGAGGGTCTGATCGAGTTGGAGGACTCGGTAGGTGAGGGAGTTGTGAGTCAACTCGGTGACGTTGTGGGGCTGCTGGCAGGTGAGTCTGAACTCGGGGAGACCACAGTGGGCGGGGCGGTCTCCCCCGGTGAAGGGGAAGGTGACGTTGGTGATGGAGCCGCAGCTGAAGGTTTTATCGCAGTCAATAAAAGTGGCGGCGGGGGTGGGGGAGACGCCATCGCAAAACGACAGCGTGAAGAAGGTGCAGCAGCAGATAGATAGTGGGACGAGGAGAGAGTGAAGGAGAGTGAGAGTGAAAGGCATTTGGAAAATGGGAGAGTGCCAGTGGGAATGGAAGTGAGAGAGGAGGGATGAGATGGCATGTCGGTAGAGGGGCGGGGGGTGCTTGGAGGGCTGCTTTTGTTTTTGTTGGAGTGGTTGAAAGTTGAAGGTCCAAGAAGGAAGGTCGAAGGTCGAGGGTGGGGAAGGAGCTGTCTTTGGTTGACTGAGGGACTGGCGACGTTTCTGTCTTGTGGAGTGGCGGTGCATGAGCCACGCAATGAATATGTTGTGTGGGGAAGAGGAATGGACAGCTTCTCTATTTTCTTAATGCAAATCAGGGATGAGAATAGTCTTGTGTGGGTTCAGAAAATTGTTTATTTGAGAAGGAAAGATGAAGAAAATTCCACGGCTACGAATGATACATATAGTTAACTGATTTCGTTTTTGATTATATGGAAAAGAGTCAGCCGTATAGTCCAATGATTTTTTCCAAAAGGCTAATCGCCCACACATTTTGACATTCGTTCTATTTGTACTAATAATATATTATCAAAAGTCGCTCTCTTTTATTATTTTTTCACTCCCCCAGCAGACAACTGAAAACTAGAAAAATCAGATCAAACGCAGCAAACTACCAAGAACTACTTTTTTTTTTTTTTGGCCGGAATTATGCCGGGGGAAAGAATGCACGAGACTGAGGAGTAACGCACCAAAGTTTTTCTCCTGACTGATCCATATGATATGAATATGGGAAAGCTGACAATAGCAGCGGTTAGAAGAAAGGTTATAGCGCCTATCTGTGCGCAACATCTGCAAAAAGCCAAGATGAGACCATTTGGTTTACAAGGACTAACCCTTTCTTTAAATCTCCGAAGCAGATAGATTTTGGTATCCAACAACAAGTGAAAAACTCATAAAAAGCTATGGAAGATTCATTTCCGTTATCTTGGGCTTGTCAGTAATATCTATAGAATGTGGATTATTTCCAATTATTATAGAATGACAAAACTTTAGAACTATTGGTGAATTTGGCTATGTCAGTAAAAATTATAGTCTATTTTTTCCATGTGTATTCTGGCTCTAGTTAACTAGATTTTCCAATGACTTGACTCATTTATATGCAACTTATGCAATTATGTAATGCGGAAATATACAATTATCTCACCTCCCCAAACTTAAACCACACCATGAGTACTTAGTTGTATTAGCGTAATTATAAGTTAAAAAAAAAAAAAAACTTGCATCACATTTTACGCAATCGTACTATTCTATTCAAAGAACCAAAAATCAATGCCTAGTATGGAATCCTACAAAATGGTCATATGCATTAGTGACAATATTACCTTTTCTCTTATTAACTATTTAACCAAAAAGCTAAACCAAAATAAAATTTTAAACCAAAAAAATATATTAAAAAATTACTATTTAATAATGGTCTATATTTTTCTACAACAAGGTCGTGTTGGGATAGTAAAAGATGTAGATAAATTAAATCTAGTCAAAATCGACTATTTAGGAGGATTTTGATGAGTAAGTAACACCTTGAAAATTTTCACGAACAATTACAATTAAGGAACTCAAGAAATTTTTTTTAGAAAATATATTTTAATACATGATGTAGTTTAAGTTGTACTGAAAAATAAAATAATCTCTTCATACACGTGAATTTTTCGTGGTGTAAATTTTGTTTTTGTTCTAATGCAACTAAAATAAATAGTTTAGGTCAAGAAATTTTACACCTTATTAAAATTTAATCTTAATTTATTTTGGGTTGTTGTTGTAAACTTCACAAATAAGATAATATAAGGGTAGTATTGGAACAAAAGTTTTATCTTTCTTGCATTGCCTTAAAGGGGTTAAAATGTTACAAGAAATGTCAATTTAAAGGAGGTAAATGAGATTTTAAAAAATTTTAAGGAAGTTGAGTGATATTATGAGAAATTTCAAGGGAGGTTTCTAAAATTATCCCTAAATATAGAGGAGATCAAGAGAAAGAAATTGAAGCCAAGAAGATATAGCAAGAGCGGACGTGCAAAACCACAAACTAGCAGGTAGAATACCTAACCACAAGCTTTAGATAATAATTTGGAATTTTATTCCATGCCTATTGGACTACAACTTCCTAGCTCCTACGCAATCTTTTCGTTGATAATTTATCTAACAAACATCTTAATGCTAGTTTTAGCTATAATATTTCAAGTTGAAGCATAAAATTATGACGACGCTACCAGATAGTGGCCAAGTATCTGTCACAGCACTGTCAAAAAGTTTCAATATAGAAATGTAATTAGATGGATGTATCTCAGACGTACTACACAAAACACAGGCAAAAATCCTAGGTTTCATATTCACATCCACCTCTGTTTCTAGCTGTCTTACGATCCTACTGCTTGGCAACGAGAAAATACGTGTCTTCACAGGAAATCAATAGGAGAATGGTAAATTGTAAAGACTTATAGTTGGATAAGAAATAAAATTTCAAGAGGGCATGCATAAACTTATGGTTTCATCGAAGGAGATGAAAGATGATGTTAAAAAAGGTGGTTGCAAGTTAATTGAATCAAGGAATCGGGGACCAAAAAATAAAATCAATGAATCGGGGTTGGATTTCGGTGCTTCACTGTAGTTTGAAAAGTCAGGAGTATTAGGGAGACGAAGGCATCTCAGGAAATAATCACGAGAACACCCCCCGATGCCATATAAAAGGACAGATCTATGACTAAGAACCTAGTCTGATGCCTAGCAAAATGAAGAGAAAAGACCGATCAATTAGCAATAACACTCCTAAAAGAACAAACGGAACCTGTACAGGAGCTAATTGTCACTTAAAGATTTGGATGACGAGTGCATACCATTTCCATTCTGCCGGTGGCAGGCAAATGAGCTGTTCCCAGTGTTATACCCGCACTGGCCACCTGAATTAGTGCAATCTGTGCACGCCGTATTATTGGCTTCGTACAGCAGAGGAAAGCCAGCAAGAAATGCGGCTCCAAGAACCGTAGTACTAGTCAATAGACCCGAAGCAGCGGACTCATTTGTAATAGGAACCCTGATGTTATCGGGACATATGGCCGAAGCCTGCTGCTGATTTATGCAGTGCTGGATCCAGCACTTATCATGAAGAAACTGGTAGTTGTGTGGAACCATTGACGTTGCACGGAAACTGGTTTAGCCCTTGAGGGATGGTGGCAGGAACTTTGCAGTTATAGAACAAAGTGATGTTAGTGATGTCGTTGGGATAACTGAGGATGTTGAAATCCAAGGTGGTGTTATAGAGATATCGAGGACAAAGAGTACCGACCAGATCACGTCTGGCAACAGTAAGAGTATGAGCTGAGGCATCTACAGAGAGGATCCAGTATGCAACGGGGCCAACTGCAAACTGAGCGATAGTTCCTTGGCAGCTCAGATTGAAACCTGGATAACCACAGCTCTCGGGCGATCCCCACCCCAGAACGGATAAGTCAAGGTAAGATTTCCACACGATAACGGCTTACTGCACGTGTCAAAAAGTTGATCCTGGCCGGAAATGTTTGGGATGTGAATTAAAGTGAAGCTGGTAATTACCAGAAAGAAGGAAAGGATTGGAAGGCGATCGTCCGGATGCATGGTTGTGCAGAGAGAAAAGAAGGGGATGAAAAGTTTTGGAAGCTGGAAATGTTCCACCCCAGTTCCTTTGGTGGGAGGGAGTAGATCAACAATCAAACAGAGGACAAGGGGGAGAATTTCACCAGAGATATTTCATTAAAAGTCGTTTTAGCTCGACGAACTTGACTTTTTGGGGCTTTGACTCTAAGATGAGTTGAGCCCGTCCGTCTGTTTGGCTAAATTTTTGAAATCAATACAAATAGAAGCTTCTGTTGGAATGAAAAAGTGGCTGACTTGGTCCTAAGCTAATCCGAGAAGAACCTGTAGCTACAACTCACAGACGGTGGTGTCACCTCCGTGAAAAATTTTAATTAATAGCCTGAACAACTTGACAAAAGATGTGGAATTTTTTGAAGAAACCTACAAGTGTGGAATTTTTTGCTGGTCACTTTAGCACTTGGGTAACGGTCACCAAGTTTTGGCGAGTCAGGACTTCACCAGTCCTTGGACGGGATCAATGAGAACGACGGCTTCAGCTATTAGAATAGTCAGAGCAACGAAGACACGCAAACCGTGTCCCTCCCCCTGTACTGTATGTGTGCTTTTGTTTATCTCTTTCTTTGGCTTCTTTTTTCCTTGGAAGATCAAAGTCATGGGAAAAATGAAATCCCAGAAAAGGGCCTGAGCAGCAACGCAGGACGTTATTTTACTAACTTTAGCCTACTCTTATTAAGAATAGATAGTTGTCGAGACATTGCATATCCTGACAAAAAGCAGCAGGAAGCAAATCCAGGAAGCAGAAGCTCTTTGTGCTCGTGTGTCGTGGGGGATTACTGGAGGCTTTTCGTGAACTCAAGGGGAAAGATTTAAAGACGGCATTGAGAGGGTTTCCCTTTTTTTTTTTTTTGGGAAGAAAGTTTCCTAGTTATGGGCCTGGACCATCATCCTATGCCTACAAGCCACTGGGCTCAGGTTCACCCATTGCCCACAGACGGATGACAGAATGGCCCAGCAGTCCAGTAATTGCTACTATGATCCGAGACTTGGATAAAACAGTTGTCTAACTCATCTGCTGCCTAAAAGGCTCTAGATTGGTTGTTAGGAAATATTAAAAAAAAAAAATGGTTGGGCTAATTTTATGTCATTATATATATATATATATATATATATATCATCCTTTCCCTTTCCGTTGGCTTCTATAGTTTCCTTCATTTGGCTGCATTAGTCAATCATGGGGCCGAGGGTAGTCAGTAAGTCTTTGCCTCCGATCAAGTCAAATAAGGCTAATCAGCAAAGCAAAATGGTTACACACCAGGCAAGCAAGCAGGCCACTCCCCATTCTGAAAGCCTAACAGTATTTGGTGTAAAACCGCAACAATGGCAAAGTATTGACACGCCGCAAACGAGTCAAAATTAATTAAATAACTCGCAAAACTTGCTCGATCAACTTGCGTTGATCAAATTCGAATAGTTCGAACTACTTGACAAGTCGAGTTCAATCTTAATATGTGAAGTTTGAAAGCTCATCGAGTTTAATCGATCTCAATTGAGCTTCACATATATATGTGTTTTTTTTTATTTTTATTTATTAGTATAAAATATCTATTTTATCCTTTGATCAAAATTATATAAAATATACATGTATATTTCTTAAAATCGCTTAAACTTGATTGAACTCAATTAAGTTTGATAAGCACAAGCTCAAGTGCGAGTTCGAGCAATGTGAAATAAAATCGAGTTCAAATTGAGTTTGACTTTCAAGCACTCGAACTCAAGTATAAGTTTTGTAACTCAAGTCGATTTGATTCGACTCAATTACACCCTATACACGCCTAACAATACTAGTAAACCATGACGTGAGGGTTGACCATCGATCACCTATAAAAAATCACCCATTCCACTAACAAAAAGATCATGCAAATTAGGAGAAGATGGGTTTTCTCGTGATTACGGCCAGTTCAGATATGATCAGGGCAATTCGGATTAAGAAGGACCAAACAGTTGGAAAAAAAACAAAAAAGGCAAATACACCACCCACTGCTACTTACGTACCTTTAGAAGGTGATGAATTTGATGAGGCACCATTAGCTACTGAGCAAGCAACAGATTCGACATAGGGCTGATTTGGGCAGAAACAACTAGTTTGATTTGTGCCAAAATTGTACCCACACCTCCCATTGGATCCGGTGCACTCACTGCACATACTAGTAGCCACTATCCATCTGATGTCGAACCCTTGCTGGAGGACTTGATCCAGACCCGTAAAATTGACGGATCCTCCATTACCCGTTTGGACCACTGGATATACCACACTGGCCTTGCAACTTCCAGGGCCAACTACTCCGGGCAAGGCATAACATTATTGCCCCCGTTGCTCCCGCACGAGGGAGGAACGTAGAGGCCTGGTAAATTGACGGAGGGGCAGCCGTAGAGAAACGTAAGGTTTATATAACTGGCGGCGTAATCAAACAGGGTGTAATCTAGAGTCGTGTTTACTAAATCAGTAGGACAACTGGCCTCCATCACGTCTTCTCGAGCAACCCGCAGAGTTTCGGTGGTTGGATGGATATCCAAGACCCGATACGTCATGTTCTTGATCTCGAGTCTTGTTATATTATTGCTCTCATCGCATCTTAACTCTAATCCGGGATAGCCACAGTACACGGGATCTTTGTATCCCCGGAAGGGATATCTTATTCCGGTGATGCCGCCGCAGCTGAATGTATTCCCACAAGTCTGGTAAAATGCCGCCGGATTACTTGAAGCAGGATGAGGTTGAAGTAGAAGTATACAGGCGAGAAAACAGAGAACAGGGGGGAAGGACCGTAAAGGGCTGTGGGATTTCATTTATTTTGGAGGAGGAGAAGATATCATCAAGGGAACAAACAAATTCTGCAGAGGAAATCACTAGCACCCAATGAAGTTGCTGGAGGGAGGAAACTTGAGAGAAGATAACGGATTTCCATGGGGTGATCAAGTAATGACATTAGTGGTTGACAAAGCAGTTTAGCTAATTTTGAGTATTGGAAAAATGAGTGCAAAGAAAGCAACAGCAGTGATCAGATTTTCAACCGTGATGTTGAACATTTCGGAACTTGGTAATGCGTCACAACCATCTGAATTCAACCGTGAAGTGGACGAGAAAATAAAGTACCAGCTGTAATAGAGTATTTTTTTTTTTTTAGGAAGCACGAGGGCAGAAGTATGAAAACTAAACTATTCCAAAATGATGGTAGCTTACTGGTGTAACAATAACAGAGAATTATGTATGGGCAGCATGGATTACATTTTATTTCATTCACTTAATTTTGATAGACCCCAAGAGGAAGGAAGATGGTGGACTGGAATTCTTTGATTGACCTCTTGGGCATCAATAATAATATCATTAGTTTCCCCATACCGACCAGACCTACGGAAAAGCTTATTGGTAATGGTTGAAATGGTGAAATCGTGCACTAGGGTGGTTTATAGTTTAGGTGGTTGGTTGGCAGTTAACAGAAACATTAATTGACTCGAGCTCACCAGCTCGCATATCCATCTTAAAACTAATTGTTATTATTGGTTGAAAAAATAGAAGGACCTGTGAGAGTGAGGAGAAAGAACTTGGGTACGTGAGACGATTGAGCAAGATTGATTTTTGCGAAGAACAAGAAGGGAGGCAGAGCACTAGTTTCATTAATTATTGGTAGATGATATGGCCCTATCGCGAAGAAGGGTGAGAACTTGCGCTATATATACGTATCAGATCCCAGAATTGCTTTCTTTTCTTGATGCTACAACGCAATTCCGTATGGAAACATGAAGAACTAGTAAATATTCAAGAAAAGTTCAAAGCTCCCCATTCATATACTTCGTTTTTGCGGCATAATGACCTGAAAATTGCGCAACTAGATTAATTGGCTTTTCTTCTAATCTATTGCAGCTGAATCTTGAAATGTTATCTACTAATAAAATTCTCTAAATTTATACTACTAATTAGATTAAGTCTATACGGGTGGGAGCCTAGGCGATGTGAAAATGACCCCCCCTAGTTTTATCCGAGGATTCATTGAGCAAGTGGTCCCAGCTCCTAGCCCAGGTGACTTGCTATTACACGTGTATGCGTATCTCCCGTCTAACTCCAGCAAATGTACATATTATCGCATCTTGCCAGATGCGATCATGCGACGCGGACTCAGGCTTCCCTTCAAGAAAGGATGAGGCCCAACGCATTCATGAGATGCAGATTTTAGGTTATATAGGGCCGTGGCCCATCTGTTGTTGAGGTTTTATACCGAGTGTGTATTTTGTGGGGTATTAGTATATTTGGATTGTATTTATTTTTCTACGTACATTCTGGATAGTCATAGTAGTATTTGTTTTTTTTGTTATGGATGGGGAAATTGGGGACTTCTCTGTCTATATATGGTTCTTCTTCTCTACTTTCTTTTTCTCCCCTCTTTTAAGTTACTTGGGATGTTGACTTGCGCCCTCTAATAGTTTTAACACATTCATTCAGCATCCAACACACATTAGCTACTTGAATACCCTTTCTTTAATCCTAAGCCAAATGGGGGAAAAGAATAGTTCCGTTGAATACGAAGAGGTCCATTTTGATTCATAAATTTACGTTAGAAAAAAAAATCCATTTTGGCTGAGAGCTGAACAAAAAATCCTAAGGATCTCACATCCCACCTCCTTGTGGTTTCAGCTCAACCAAGCAAGTTGTGGCATCCCAGTGTGTGAGGTGTCATAGACCATTTCTTGGTGTCCTTATCGAGAAGGCACGCTAGTTTTGGTAATGAACGGAGAACTCGAATTTATTTCAGCTACCAACCCCCAACCCTTCAAACAAGACCCAAAAAAAAAAAAAAAATTCTACCTCAGTGCACAAACAGACAAAACAAAACACATACCGTAAATAGTGTATTTCAAAATCTAGTGACGTGTATAGGGAACCAACAGGAAGCATCAAGAGAGGGGGAGAGACATGACAGTAGTGTGAAATTCAGCAATAATTCTGGCATATGACCAGTTTAGGCTTTCTTTGTTTCACAACTGTTAACTTTTTAAATGCAAACTTTTAACTATCTTCTAGTAAAAGAACTGATCATGGCATTTGATTTTTGATTTATAGTCATAATTAACATCTAATCTAAACCAATGCGTACCTGAAACAGCCTTGGACTCACCCTGGCCACCTTTTTCATCAGCTGATACGCTTGTGCATCCATAATTAACAAAGGACTGATTCCCAGGACACAGGCAAGTGAATTGATTGGATTTGAGGTCATAGCCGCAGCTGCCATTCGAATTCCTGCACTCATTGCATGGCGTGCCATCCACTTTCCATCTCACTTCGAATCCACTGCCCATTTCTTGTCCCAGAATTGACGCCTGTTCATTAATCCCTCCAAAAGCAGTGCTATGAACTGGAAAAAATATACTTGCCCGACAAATTCCAGGGCCTTGTGCCCCCGGAACAACATAAACGTTCTGGTAAGTGATTCCATTGATATTACAGCCTATTTGATATGAGACGGGAATATTCAGAGAGGGGCAGCCGTATTGGATCGTGAGATTGACATATCCCGAAGCATACTCGAAGAGATTGGAGTCGAGGGTGGTGTTCACCAGTTTCTCTGGACAGATGTCGTTGATTGCAAAATCTTTTCTGGTGATTCTGAGGACTTGAGTACTGGGATTGAGTTGAAGAACCCGATATTTCACGTCCATAATCTCGATTGTTGGAGTGTTGTCCTCGCACATGAGCTCTAGTCCAGGATGGCCGCATTCTTGAGGCCTTTCGCCACCCCAGAATGGGTAACCAACGCTGCTGATTCCTCCGCAGCTGAACAAATTGGTGCAGCTGGAGTACCACTCGGTGTTGTTGCCTAAAATGGAAGCGAATTGAATGAAGAGAATCAATAGTAAGATGTTGTACACAGGTGGGAAGGGTGTCCCGGGAGGAACTGGCTCTTCTTCATAGTAGAGAGAAGAGGAGAGTGTGAGAGCAAGGAAGGGAATGTAAGAGGAGTTGAAAATTTGGACAATAAATATTGAACGAACTTTGGCAGCTAAAATTCAAGAATTACCCCACTGAACAGGAAGTAGATTAGACAAGTTGTTGACTCTGAGGCCTCCTTCCACCATTAATAAACTAACGAGTTCTGGATGGATTTAGGTTCAATCGGCAGAGTCCAAGAACTATTAAGGGGAAGAAAATTTTCAAACATGTGTTTTACCACCAGGGTCATGACAACAGAAAAGAATGCCTTTGAATAATCATCATCAAAATGACAAAATGGTGTTCGTCTCCTTTATCCACCTCAAGAGCTTAGGAACTTTTCTAATAGGGTAGTTTTTCTTGTACAATCTGACGTGATGCAGCGGTTGCTGAATAATTTCTCAGGATATAGTAACATAAAGTCATAAACTAAGAAAACCGGGCCAAATTGAAATCCATTTAGTACTGGTTGGCTGATCGTTTGTCTGTAAACTGCTGAGATAGGATTCAAAGGCATTTTAGCGCCAGTCAAGAGGAGTTTCACCTTATGGTTCAATAAAGACTATATGTGATCGCTGTGTGACTGCATTTTAAGGTACCGTTTGGATTGTAGTTATTTACTTTGAAAAAAAAATATTACAATGACATATGTTTGTGAGATAAAAATGTTGATTTAACAATGCATCATAAAAATATATCAAGAAACTTTTTGACGAAAACTCGAAATACAAACGGCCTCTAAGCTGTCTAATCATACGAATTAAAGGTAACTAAAGGTGTACAGTAACCAAAGTTAAGGGCAATCAGATATCTGCATTTGGTCCATTCCCACCCATAAAATGCCACACTCTGACGTTGCTTCCTTTAAGGGCTGACAAATGCCGACTACTACTAACCTCTAACTACAAGACGTATTTATCAAATTTAAGGTACCCACCTGAGAGTCTGTGACCTTACTCATGAATTATGATGACGTTGAATTTAACTTGTACAAGCTGCCCAACCGTAACGGGGACAAACTAGTCAAAACCGTAGAAGATTACAATCTTGACAAAGCCAAACAAAAATGATCCTCTTAACTCAGCTGCAGTACCAACAAATTTAAAGGCTGGAGGACCGGATTAGTATCTCAGACTCCGAGGATCAGACATCATCGCTGGAGACTAGGTCTTGTGAACATTTTGGGCCAAAACTTGTTGGACTCCCATTTTGGAATCGGAGGGTTGATCCATGAGAATTGAGATCAACGCCATCCTAATCTGGTGCAAACGACAGTATGAGTAGAGTCGGTGACAAAGATCATAAAGTTCAAATTGGCCCAGTTCAGATCCATCTCGTTTTACCTAAATTAGACTAAATTGCGGAGACCAATTCAGGCTGCATTTTCAGCTCTACGTCTAGTTTGTTAACAGGAGGGGTCAGCCTAGTTAATGCATATATTCTTTAAAATATTATTTAGATTTCAAAGTTCCAGATTCAGCCCAGTTGCTGTGTACATACTTCATCATGCTATTATTTAGATCACAGAGAGCAGTCGCTGATTCACGATCTTCAGAAACCTCGAACTATAGAGCTTGGGAGTTGGAAGTTGGAACTAGGAAGGACCATCCTTGTTTCAGTAGGGGGGAAGTCAAACAAGAAAATGAAGGTCAAAAAAGATAGCGAACAAGAAGCACGGGCACAAACCTACAAATCTTAATTACACAGCATTAATGCTCACTGAGCATATTTCATGTGATTCCTTTAGCAGAGACAGGTACATGAAAAGATGGCAATGAAGCAAACTATGACCTAACCAAATGAAAAGGCACGCAGACAAAGTTAAGGGGCAATATCATTGACCATGCCATGAAGTTTTTTCTCCAAGACCTCTGAACATATCTGCCCCATCATATGGTAGAAGGACATTAGATCAGATAACTGTTCTACGGACATGTTTCCCATCACTTTTCTTGCTAATGCCTCTCTCTCTTCATTCAACTTTAATCTAGCAAAGTAGGAGGATGCATTCCTCACGGTTGCCCCCATTTGTTTCAATCTACTCTCTTGCTCCAAAGTCAAAGCTGTGTTCGACTGTCAGTGAACAATGCATAACAGGACAAAAAAGATACAGTAAGTGTCAAACTATAGAGCTTAGCAATTTAATTTTAAAAAAAAAAAAACTCAAGAGATTCTAAACCGTTTGATTCATACCTCAAGGAATTCTGCTCCGACTTCAAGCTCAGATTCTTTTGATAGATGCATACCACGTCCCCTTTATATATTGTTCTTGCAATTGAGAAGCTTCTAACGATGGATTTTCTTTTCTTCTCCATCTCTTGATCAAGCTTTAGAGGTTTTGGTACATTTGTTGCAGTATTGAGCTTCTTCTGATAAGCGATAACTGCCTTCACAAACTCCTACACAGTTCCAGCAAAAACAACAAAAATTTAGTGTGAAGTACATGCGCGGAAAAAAGCAGTACAGCTTTGGACCTAATACAATTTGCACACATGTAAATACAGAGCCTCCAAACCATCTCACCTGATACGCAAAAGGGCATCCAGGATAGTCGAATTCATCCGAATTAGGCTGCCTCATTCTCTCGGGATGGAACTGGAGTCCCATTATGAATTTGCCCTCCTCAGGATTATAAGCATCAGGATCATAAAACCCTTCAATCAAACCATCAGGAGCAAATGCCATCGGAACAAAACGCTGAGCTAACCTCTTAACTCCCTGATGATGATAACTATTCACCCAGAGCTCCATGTTCCGCTCCTCCAAGGAGTCCTTAAACCAACGACTCAGAGGAGTATTCTCCACAACATTCACAGCATGTCTATGCCCGTCGTAGTTTCATAATCCATGTGCATCACCCTCTGATTTTCAGGAACCTTATTCGTTAGTTCTTTCCCCACATCTAAATAAAGGGTACCCCCACATGCAACGTTCAAGACTTGTGAACCCCTGCATATTCCCAAGTAAGGAATGTTCCTCTCCAGGCAGAGCTTGGCTAGCCTCATTTCTATGCTGTCTTTTTCTTTGTCTATGGAAGTATCACTAGCATGCACCCTCCGGATTTCGTCCAATTCTTCGGGCGATAGACCTGATGCTTCTTCTTCATACAGTGATGGATCAATATCTTCCCCCTCACAGAGAAGAACTCCATGAATCGGCTCAAAACTCTCTAACAACAGGTGCACCCCTGTCACCCGGGGTACTATTACAGGTACAGCCCCATAGCTGACTATAAGATCAAGATGGTACTCTCCTAAAATTGATCAAATGCAAATACACACAATTTAGTGATCGAAGATATCACTCATCCCAATTAGCACTGAATTTAAAGAACCTATAGATGCGTAAATGAAGACATAGTCCAGTGGTTTTTTTTTTTTTTTGGTTGCTGTTGGATGGTATTGGAACTTCGGCAAAAGGGCTGTGATCTAACGAGATGCATGCATGCTATGTGAGAGATCAAAAACAGAAACACATGATTAATATCGTACCTACGAAGTCGACGAACTTGTTCTTGCGAACGGTGCGCCTGGATACGATGAGGACACGAGGCAGAATGTTTGAAAGCTCGGTGGCCATTGCAGAAATATCAGTTGACGATTAGAAGATAGAAGATTTCGAAGACTGGGTTGAAAAGACAACCAACTTTTGTTCACTATTTATTCGCAGAAGGATTCTAGTGCCAGACTGTGCCGGATTAATCTAATCCACAGCTTAACGGATTGAACTAAGTATTTGTACTGGTTATGGTAATCCTAATGTGATTAAGAAATCAAGGGAACGGCGGTGGGGAGGCGGTGTCTAGGCGCCGCACACAACTGCTAAATCCCAAGATTAAAAATAAATCCCCAATAAGAAGCCACCAAAAGCGCAATTATTAGGAAAAAGTCTGATCAATGCACGTCGGTGAGATGAACACGTGGCTCTTAGTCGTACTTATCTGATGGAGGAGGTCCTACCCACAAAAGCTGAGGAGGAGCTGATCTGGCAAATGACCAGGACCAATCTTGTCCTCCAAGGACTGACCTTAATATAACCCAACAATTTCGCCCATTCACCATTTTATGTGAGTCGGCCACGTTTTGTTTCTTTATTCACCCTTTCATGTGAAACATGCAAATGCAAAATACTACTAGTAACTAATCACCCCGAAAACGCAAAATAAAAAGAAGATATTGAAAATTTACCAACGATTTAGCCAAATCCTGTGCTTTGTGATTATGGGCATTATTGTTAATACATTGCACAGTTTTGTGAAGGTTTATCCGGTGGCGGTGGTTCTTCTATCAGGTACAACTGGATGGATAGATGCATGCATGTTATTGGATACTTCAAAATGTGCTTTGCATGGTGGCTCTTGTGAAGCATGAAGAGTCAACAGGGTCGGGGTGAATACTAATTGTGTACAAAAGAGTCTTGATAACATCTCGTCCAGTTTCATCTAACAAATTAACATGCTTTTGATGATAGGCATGGACTAATGCTTGTCATTGATAGCCAGATGGTGCACGTTTTTCCTTCACTTAATCTGCTTTTCCTTGGTTGTTGGATTGGGTCAGGGCTTAATTTACTTCGTCATATGGGATCGTCAGATCAGCATATGTCGAATGGTGACCTGAGGTTCCCAAGATGCTGGAATTATTCTAATTCTTGGCCATTCTGTTAAGGATCAATCTTTGTTTTTCTAGTTAGTGATTAGTTTAAAACGTTGAATACTTGCTAAATGGGGTTCGATCACGTTTCTGTTGCAATCCACAACATATTGTTGTATTGTATGTATCGCATCGAAGTTAACAGTTTTTCTAACTTGCCCAGTTGGAGAACGTGATTTCAGGCTTCCCGAGAGTTTTGAAAGTATTCTCAATAAGGAGTTATGATGAAATATGGAAATGACAAAAATGATAGTAGCAGAGTTTTAGAGTTCCCGTCCACTTCCAATCTTGCCAAAACCGGAATGGTTTTAGTACCAATAGCGTCCAGATTCTGAAATACAGTAACACTGGTTTTCGTCTCTGTTCTCCCCAGCTGACAACCAAAAGGGCATTTATTTCTCTTTTAAGGGATAATTTCAGAAACCTCCCCTGAGGTTTCTGACAGTTTCACCTGGTGCCCTCAAACTTTTAAAAATCTCACTTACCTCCCTTATTTTAAACTTTTTATATCATTTGAAACCCATTTCAAAATATAATGTTAAAAAATTTATTTTGGGTGAGAGAATATAATTTTATTTCAAATTTGCCCTTTTCTTATGATTTCTCAATTACTATAATACACCAAACTTATCCGTTAATTTTTATAAATAGATGGATAGAGTTTCTTAATAAATATTTAGAAATTGATAATAATATTAAAAACTTTTTAGTAGTTTTTATGTCATTGGTTTGGATAAGAAATGTTAAATTACTCAAAATTATGAATAATTTATAATACTCTTGGAAATAATTCACAATAATTTATAATCACTAAAATACCTTTTTTTCTGATTTAAAACAATACAAACAAATTTATATATAATTTTTAGCATATTATATCTTTTTAGTTTTCAAGCCATCAATTTGGACAAAAAGTAGAAAATTCAAAAATATGTAAATAATTTGTAAATCTTCTTAAATTAACTCAAAACACTTTGGAATAAAGAAAATATTATCTTTATAACTTATAGAATTCAAATATTAAACCCTGCTATATAAAAACAAACCATATTTTTTTTCAATCAAAATAAACTTTCATTTATTTTGTTATGAATATACTTACGCAATAAAAAGTAAGACAACAAAGGGTAATTCTGGAATGAGATTACATTTACTTTTCCAAAATGAATTTTTTAATATTTTATTTTAAATTGGGTTGTAAATGATACCAAAAGCATAAAGTAAGGGAGGCAAGTGAGATTTTAAAAGCAAATTTTAATTTAATGCATCTCAAATTATCCCAAAAAAAAAAATCAAAGGGCATTCTAGCCAGCAATGAGTTGACCTCCCCGCCTAGCTAAAGTTAGAATTGATCTCTCTTTCTCTCTCTCATTTTAAATCTTCTGATTTTGCTCAGATCAATAACGGATGGCAACTGGTGTATGCTTGCCACTACCTGGCATGCATTGATATAAATTAGGCAGTAAAATAGGCATCCAAAATATGTGTTGTCATCCAATTTTCTATATTAAAATGATGGTTTAATGTAAGTCGATGTCTGTCTGCTATTTCCTAGAAGTAGCTGACTATCACGAGTGCCATGAGATCACTGCCTACGCAAAAGCTAATTAGTTGCACAAAAAAATAAAATAAACTAGGGACAAAAGCAATACACTAAAACACTAAACCACCCGTGAAATGCTGAAATCCCGTGCATGATTGCTTTGGATTTAATGTTGACAAGAACTATATGCATTATAATTAGTAGTTAGGAAGCCAATGTGACATACTAGTGAGAATTCTTAATTTTATTTTGATCCCAATTTGAGATTACAATGCTTTTACAAAAAAACGCATTTTTAAGCACTAAAAGTACTTTTAGAGTGTTTGATAACTAATTTTTGATAACTTACAATCATTTTTGTTAGAAGCACTTCCGTTAGAGGTGTTTCTCTATAAATTACCAAAATCCTAAATGGGACTTTTGCTATGTTTATAATACCATCTTGCTACATAAATCACGAGCAAATGAAAAGCAAGAAAAGATTGGGCTGTACCGATCCCTGCAGACTGCACTTGGGTGCGGAGAAAGTTGCTCGAATTGAGGAGTATGATTCAGCCTTTTATTAAGCAAATAATTGGGGATGGTAATGCTACAAATTTTTGGTATGATCAGTATATCAGCAGTTTTCTGGGAATATTCTCAAACGCTTTGGATTGACTACAAGTGATTCAGTTGCTGAATGTATTCATGGATCGGAATGGAGGTGGCCTTGTGGACGGAATTTACTGCTGAGGCAAGTCTACTTAGACAACACACTCCTATTGAATTTGTACCCTTCCCCGACGAGAAAGATGCTACCGTTTGGCTGCCGAGCACTTCAGGATATGTCACTGTGAAATCTGTTATAAAAGTTATTAGACAATCTGGGGAAAGCACTTCATTCCACGGTTTTCCTTTATTCTTTGGATGCCATATAAAAGGCAACTATGGACTAAAGACAGGATATAAAAGTGGGGCTGTCTAGCAGGCTCATCTGAGTGTGTATTGTGCTGCAATGCTGAAGAATCCATGGATCATTTGTTTCTTGATTGTAAAGTAAGTTCTGCAGCCTGGAAGAAAATCCAAGTTATGTGTTTTGTATACAGGGGAGCCTATCCATGGTCTGTTGAACTTGATTGGGTGTGCACAAATTGGAAGTCTGATTCCTTCATAGATCAGTTTCGCAGACTTGCATTGGGTGCAACAGTTTACTATGTGTGCCAAGCACGAAATGAAGTCCTATATCAGAAAAAGCCTGTATCTGCTATAAACATTATAACCAAAGTTATTGATGCTATGCGACAAATTGATGTTTCCTGGAGGAGTGTTCCTGGGATTAAGGAAAACTGAGAGCTTGCTCTTGAATGCGGAATATCCCCAAAATGTTTTGATTGATCTTAGCATATGTATAGATTACGTTAGTGAAATGCACAAGGAAATCTGATGTATAGGTAGCTTCTTGCGACCGTGTAAAAGCCTGAAAGTCCTCATCAATAGGAATCATATGGTTTGCTCCGAAAAAAAAAAAAAAGCAAGAAAAGAGATAGGAATAGGGGTTGAGAGAGAGAGAGCGTTTACTTTCTCATTCCTGGGCATGAATCAAGGTTTGGGCTTCAAATATATTGACATAGAAATCAAAGATTGCCAACATCCCACCAGATTAAGGGCCATTTATTTGGCCCAGACAAGCCAAGGCCTGGGGTCCCCGGACATGAAGGATTGCCGATTGCGGATGCAACAACACCCATTGGAGGATGGATATTGATTGAACAAAGCAATTTCCTGGGACATATTACGGCCCACTTATGTGTGTGTATATATGTATATATGTATGTATGTATGTATGTATGTATGCATATGTACATGCATATATAGAGAGAGAGAGAAGGAGGGAGGAAAAAGAAAAAAAAAAGGCAACGTACGCGGCTGCCTACCAACCATTGTTTTCACTTTTCCAACGTCAAAAAATAAAAGAGTAAAGTGCATGCTAACCTATCAAGGCAAATTTCTTCAGATAATGTTATATTCCATTTTTATCCGGCAATTGTTGGTGAATTTTTCATTTTCAATCGATGCACGCGTTAGAAGTGCTGCATCTCAAAGAATTTTTTTTTTTTTTTTGTTTTGTGGAAGAAAAATGGGAGGACTTATTTGCAAATAATGAAAATAATATATCTCTAGTTCCTTTCCAAGTCGGAACTAGAGACGAATTCTTAGTAGTGAGACATATTTATCTCAAGTTCCGCGATCTCCGGAAAATGTTTGGTTTTAGGCTTATAACATTTTAGGATTTTTGGGTTTAGGTTTTGAAAGAGTAGTATTGAAAAATAAATCCTTGTCAGAAGGGGAAAAAGAATATTCAATAGTAATAATTTAAATTGAAATGAAAAAAATTTTATTGCAATTATAGAATTGAAAAATCCAATGTGTTTGAATCTCGTATAAAAAATTTTTAGTTATATTAGGCGAAAAGTATTGTCTATTTTGAAAATATAAAAGATGTAATATATATACATCAAGTTTGAGAATTATTAAACAGTGAATATTGAGGTTAAGGAGGGAGTTATGGTTTATGGTTAAAAAAAGTAAACACAAGGCTTTTAGTTTTTAGTTATATTATGAAAAAAGTTGTGTTAATTATGAAAGTAGAAAAGTTGGAATATATGTACATCAATGAAATAACTTAATTAACGATTGCTTGTGAGTATTGGGGTTAAGGTGGAAGTTATGGTTTATGGTTAAAAAAAACAAACACGATTTGGGTTAAGGGTTTAAAGTTTAGGGTTTTTAGAGTTTAGGGTTGAGGGTTTTAAGGGTTTTTAGAGTTTTAGGATTGAGAGTTCTAAGGGTTTTTAGAGTTTAGGGTTTAGGGTTGCACAAATAATATACCACATTGAAGGGAAAAAAATTTTCATAGTAATAAATCAAATTTAAGCGGAGAAAATTTTATTGATTTGATAAAAATTGAGAACCCAATGTGTTGAAATGCAGTATAAAATCGAGTGCTTGTGAGTATTGGGTTTATGATGGGAGTTATAATTAATGGTTTAGGTTTTAGGTTTTAGAATTGGGGTATTATATACATGAAGTTGATATATTAATAACAGTGGTTGTGAATACTAGGGGTTAAGGTGGGAGTCGATGGTTAACCAAACACAAGGGTTGTAAGTTTTAGGGTTTGGGGTTTAGGGTTTTAGATTTACAGCTAAGGATTTAGGGTTTAGGGTTTGGAGATTAGGGTTTAGCTTTTTAGGTCTTAGAGTTTTAGTGGGTTTAGGATTTAGTGTTTAGGGTTTAGGGTTTATTGTTCTTAGAAAATTAGAATCCCAAAGCGTGACAAATGATTTGGGATGAGGGGAGTACCAGTTTCTTGCTAACCCATAAGGAAATTAGTTGGCATAGTGAAAATAGTGTTAAGAAACCTATAATGAAGTTTTCTTCATTTGACCTCAATTCTTGAAAAGAAATCTCAAAGTAAAGTAATACTAACTCGAGGCTCTGACTTACGGTAATTCAAAGGAACTTTCTTCGTGGAATTTAAATCATCACAAATGTGTCTTTTAGAATTTAAACATGAATATTTTCCCATAGAACAATATATTTTTCTTCCCTCTCAAATTTGTCATGTTGCAAAATCGAATGCATTACTATAATATATGTTCTTATAGAACAATATAACTTTCTCCTTTTAATATGATAGAATGTATTACTACAGTATTTTTTATTGCCTACGTTTCTTTGTGAAATAGAATTAAATTTGAAATGAAGTTATACTAATGTTAATTTAAAAAAAAAGTGAATTAAACAAGAAAAAGAACAAGAAGAAGAATACAAAAAAAAATTTTTTTGTTTGAAGAATGCAGAAAACTAATCTATCTAACACATCATAGGTGGAAGGGTGGAATAATCCCACATCTTAATCCCAAGTCATGAAATGCACCGAGACATGTAAAAATGTGGGCACCAAATTTTATAAAACTTGTAAAGGGGTCAATTGTTGAAAAAAAAATTTCACATTGTTGTTGAATGTGGAACCGATGGATGAAAAAAAAATGAAGCACTAAATGGCGACATTTTGCCCAATCATCAATATTGAGAGGAATTTAGGTTTATAAGTACATTATTTTATCGATTTTTCTATTGCCTTTAGTCTTTTATGAATTTTAGGGTTTTGGGTCATTTAGGGTTTTAGTGTTTTGGTTTAGCATTTTTTTATAAATTATTTGGATCGGCAAACATTTTCCATTTTTCTATTTCTCCCTTATATTGCACTTTCAAAGTGAACTTGAGAAGAGCTATAAAGATTCATTTTGGAAAGTGCGGAACTAGAGAATATTAGTTTTCATTATTTGCAAATAAGTCCTCCCATTTTTCTTCCACAAAACAAAAAAAAAAACAGAAAAATTCTTTGAGATGCCGCTTCTAACGATCGTTAGATGAGAAAATGAAAAAATTCACCAACAATTGCCGGATAAAAATGGAATATAACATTATCTGAAGAAATTTGCCAACCTATCAAACTATTCCAAATTCTCATTCAGATCATTAAACTTTTTTCCATCTCAATTAACTTATTAAACTATTCCAAGTGATTCAACTAGGCCATTCTATTATCACTTTTCTTAATTTTTGGATTACTAATGCTTTTCTAGCAAACATGTTAATCCATGTTTGTGTCCTACAATTCATGAAGGTTGCTTTCATGCATATTTAGTGAAATTTTGGTTTGGTTTAGGTATAAAAATGGAACAAGAGACTCAATTGTAATTCACATACTTTGTTAGCTCCAAATCAATTTTTGCAAACAAAAAAAAAAGAAAATGAAAGAAAAATACATAGTGGAGATGTAAGCATGGTAAAAGATCAGCCATGACTATAGTCTCAAAGTTCACTAGTAGCATGGTGAAGAAGGAGATGAAAGAAAAATGCAAAAAGAAAAGGAAAAGAAAAAGGGAAATGAGATTTACTTGGTTTGAGAAATGTCATTTTTTCCGTACAAAATGCAATTGATTCTTAGTAAGTCAAATTCTGTCCAAGTTAATAGTACAATCTTACAGAATGGGTTGATTAAGTTAATTAGAATAGTTTGGTGGGTTAATTGAGACAAAAAAGGGTTGATTGAATCAGTTGGAATAGTTTGGTGGGCTCAGTAGATGGAAAAAATGTTTAATAGTTTGGATAAGAATTCAGAATAGTCTGATCAATTACTATTCACTTTACCCACAATAAAACTTCTAAGCATCAAAATATTTTCTAAGCATTCCCTCCCATCCATTTTCATCCAATCCTTTAAGATAATAGGACAGATGATTCCGAAATGACAACACTAATCAAAGACCGAGTTTTGTTGGCTTCCTGCTGCTGATTTTTGTATTCTACTTTGTCAATTCGACTTGGATTTCGTCAAGAACAGAAACTCAAATTTGCAAAGACAGATGGCCTTTATGCTAGTGGAGTTTCACTCTTCTGTCTGTACGTTCTTGCTAAAAATGCAGTCAGAGAGAGCACTTTGTAGCCTCGTGGCTACCCTTTGAGCTCACCAACCGGGGCACAATGCAAATTTCTCACCTGATCGACCGACCTAATGATAAAAAAGTTAAAGGACTCGTGGCCTTACGTGGATTGATCTGATTCCAGCAGAAGACAATTGCGGAGTGTAATAATAGAATTAAAACAAAAAGGGCAAAGCAGAGCAACCGAAGAAGCAGAAACATATAATTAATTAACCGCCGAGGGATTATAATTTATAAGCACCATAACAAGTCTAATAATCCGGCAGGACTTGATATTATTGGTACGACATTCATTCGTGTCATCCAAAGTAGGAGTAGTACTGATAATAATATTAATGATCCAAGAATTGTTGCATCGGAGTAGTTGTTTAGCATCTGGGAGTTGGCACACCACAGGTGCTAGCAACCCTGCGAGTATTAGGGGAGTTGACGTACAGCCGGAGGTTGGGATCTCTGAGATAACCGCAGAGGCAGGGCCGCTGCTCCCTCAGCTTACTGCAGCAAGCCGCCGACGGTGGCTGCTGCGATATGATTGCCGCAACGCAAGGACTCAGCTCCGTTGGACTGCATGTTACTGCCCTGCTCACCTGCACTTCACCGACAATCATCACCACTAACAGCAACACACTACACAGACCCATATGAGAAAACTTCATTCTCGCTTTTTCTTTTTCCTGGTGGATGACACTGGTACTAGTTTCGCGTCGAGAAGAGATATATAATTATCAAAGAAATGAAGGGTTATGAGGGTTTGAGGAAGAGATGCAATCCTGCTAAGCTAATTTATAGGATTATAATTTTTGAAGTGAAGAGGTGATTTAGGGAGCTGGTCAAACGTTACGATCCCCATTCCCGGACAGACAAACAGGGGTGTGAAAGGGATTAGCAGATAAGCCAGGAACAATCGGTCCCATCTTTATAGTAAGACGAGGTTTCGTCCCAAGTTGTACCAGGAAATAAATGGTCATTGGGCTTCATTGCTCGTAATGCAGCCGGAAATCTTGAAAAATCTTGGTGACTTTCCCGTTATTTTCCACCTTCAAGTTTCAACGTCAACCACTAATTTGAGTAACTTCACCCACGCAAGTAATTGGTAATTGCAAGAGGAGAGAGGTATTGACTGGTTAGTCAGTCATTAGTCTATCACGACTCGTGATTCATTCTAAGCCTTCGCCGTTGTCCATACGTGTCAAACGCCAAGTCCTCGTCGGTGCTCCATTTCCGTTTCTTCCACCCCTTCGTTTCGGGGAATCACAAGACTACTCCGTCAGAAGTCCATTTTTCCGGCCCTGGAAGGAAGGACTCCCCTGTGTTTCTGTCACTCGTCTATTGGCTCAAACAGAGAAGCAATACTGGCCAAAGAGAAATTATCGGGGCCTGATGATGGCTTCCGCTGAGGAGCTTGAAGGATTGCTAAGTGGAAGTTAGTAGGTAATTAATGTGTTCAAAACGTATGAACATGATGCAAATCATTACTTGTGTACAAGATAGTGTACGACCTGTTTTTGGTTGCTTTATATTTTACAAACTGTGATTATAGAAACTGATAATCAAAATCAGAAAAAACTACACTTTGTGTGATTATAGATTTTAATTTTTTTAATTATTAGATAATTCATAATCAGAACACAAAAGTAATCGAGAACATGATAAAAATTGATTGTTTGAAATCAGAATATATAATCAATTGACAACAATCCCGTACAGTAGATGATGACTCCATCGTTATTATTGGTCATTCGCCCCACGCTAAGGCTACTAATTTTTTTTTAATACTTTGTTTGTTTGATTATTATTCAATCAAAAAAAGAGTCGATGTCTATACTATAAATAAATGGAGATTTGGGACAGATATTTTTTTGAAATTTATCCTTATAAAAATCATTTATTATTTCACTATTTAAACATGAATTGTTAACATAACTACCTGTAAATAATTTTACCTATAACTATTTAAACACACCGTTACTAAGTAACTGTCTCTAAACATTGTAACAGCCGAAATAATCATCACAGTTTGCTTTAGTAATAAAAAATTTAAGTAAAATTAATGTGTCCAAAAAATCTTTTTTAAAATGCACACACATCGCATGTGAATCCAGCACTAATTACAGTAAATTGTGTCGCTAACCTCATCGTCCGTCTTGTTTGGATGGGAGCAAAAAGCGAGGCCAGGAAGAAGTCAAATTGTTCACACTACTTTTTCACCCTCTTTGTCATCCGCCTAACCCACATAGGGAACCACTCTTTTTTGTCATCCGGATAGTCATTTATATTGTAACAATTTGATATAAGTGAGATGAAAATATGTTTAAAAAATATAATCATAAAAAATATAAAGATTTTTCTATAAGAAATTCAATACAAACAGGAGAAAATCGAGCTCGTATAAAGTTTTAGAAAGAAGAGGACAAGTGTCTTTATTGTAGTTTTCTTCCAATGAAAAAAGACATATTATTTTTAATGGCATAATATTCCTCTTGCAAGGCTTGAATTACTCTCTCTTATATCCTGGTAGGCTATAAACACTATAATAAGGAGAAAAATAGAGAAGAAGGTTGATACAGTTTGTGATGGCTTGACTTCAGCAAATGAATTTTCAGTTACCGTTTAAATATTGAAAGAAGAAAAAGAGCTGCGAAAGTGAATAAGTTTTTAGACTTCAATCTTCTCAGCTAGTGTTATGCATGGAAGTCAGTTTTATTTCAATGTTTAATATTAAAATTCTGAAACTTCCTTGTAGCTTCCCTTGCCCATCGTTTTATGAGCATATTAGTATTTGAGCGTCCATCACCTTTTAATTCTGATATGATAATTCGACAATGGTAATCAATAGTTGGAGTTTAATGCATATTAGTTAACTTATACAGGGCTCTTCTTATATGGTTCTGCTGAGTTTTCCCCGAAAGGGGGAAAAATGAAAAACAAGAAGAAGAAGAAGCATATAATACTGAGGGAAGAAAATCAGCATCAGTAGGCGGTCATTTTGCGATTGCAAACTATATATGCAAATTATATTATTGAATAATTGCACGCTTCATTAGTTGTAATAGTAGTACATATTGAACCACACACAGGTCTTGTTCTATAATATTCCAGTTCCATGGAGAGTGCACGGCACGAGGTGATGAACGAGCAAGCAGCATGGTACTATATCATGCCTCCATTTCCTTTCAGGTAAGACCATTTTATTGAGGAAGATTTATTCAGTTTGGATACGTAGTAGTACTATAGATCATGACCAGCCTCCGTGAGGTGAGATCTTGCCTTTTCCTATCAGGCATTAGCATCTGGGAATCGGGACTCTACAGGTTTTAGCAATGGCTCTGGCTTTAGGGGACTTCACGTATGGAGCAAAGGTGGGGTTTCGGATGTACCCACAAAGGCAAGGCCTCTGCTGCTTCAGCTTGTCGCAACAAGCCGCAGATGGTGGGCCGGGGCCTTTGATTGAGGAAAGGCACGGACTCAGCTCTGTTATGCTGCAGGTAACTGCCCTGCTCACTTGGACTTCCCCGCCAAGCACCACCAGCATCACCACCCAGGCTGCAACCACATGAGAAAACTTCATCTTCATTAGCTGCTACTGCAGGATCTTTCTTCTCTTTTTCCCTTTGGGTAAGTAATGCTAGTGCAGAATTGATCAGGAGAGGAGAAGAGATGGTGTGGGCGAATGAGAATGTATGCAAGAACCTCGATTTGCTGGGCAATTTATAGCGGGCGGGGAAACAGGACTAGGCATGGGTAGTGGACATCCCACTGCCCTTGTGCCTGATGGGATTGAGATTTGTCACGAGAATGGGTTGTTGTTAGGCTGATTTGCTGTCAAGTGTCGAGACCTATTATGATATTTGAGTGTGCAGGGTCTTCACCCTCATCATCAAACTTGGCCAAGAAAGTTTATTTACTTGTAAAGCTTCCAGACCATGAAACATAAAACTATAAAAGTTTTCCATTTTTCTTTGAATCAAAGTTCAGCTCAACTTGGAATTTAACTTCAAATTATGAATCTGAACCTTTCACTTACACTTCCATCACCCAACCATTTCCTCCCCTGTACTGTGTGAAATCAGGTTCTAATATCACTTTTCCAAATCTGAATGGGTATAAATTTTCTTATTCTTTACCGACGCTATATAACCACAAGAAGCCAAAACTAGAACAAAAGGATGAAATTAAAGAAACTTACCTTAACCTCACCCCCGACGCAAAAATGCTAGTCCCCCACCTACCTCAAAAAATAAAAAAAAAAAAAAGGGAAAAGAAGTAAAGTTATCCACTTAATCGTGCACAAGTTAGCCAAACCTCATGCTAGTTGATTTCACCCCTTTCTCTCTCTTTGGCTTCAACTCCCTCGCCTTTGAAAAGACGCCATCATATATCGTATCAGAGTAAATGAGTCGTATTCGACGTTTAGTTTCTTTCTCTAGACAATTATCATTTCACTCATCCAACTCCCTCAGTCCACTCCAACTTTAAGGGACAACGCCATAAGCCTCTAATTAAGCCACTAATTTCGCTTCCCATATTTTCCTTCCTCATTCCATGAGCCAATTCCCAACAATTTATATGCACTTTAACTTAAACCTCATCTCGCCGCCTCTCTTTGCAGTTTGATTCCAGAAAAAGCGCAAGAAAGGTCAGCCTCTCTTTTTCCCCGCCTGATCAAACAAAGTTGAAGAATTCTCTAATTTCAGGATAGGACGTCTTGTAAAATAACTACAAAATAAAAGGTGAAATACGAAAAGCTAAGAGTGTGTTTGGATAAGATTTTTTTTGGACAATTTAAAAAAAAAAATTACTACAGCACTTTTTTTAATATGATGTATGCGAGATAAAATTATGGTTTAAAAATCTATTTATGATGCAAATAAATAAATATGTGCAAATAATACGCGATCCAAACTTATTTTTCTTGGACAAAAGAAATTTTGACTGAGTAAGAAATAAATTGGAGTCGCAAACCTGAAAATTTTTTCCTTTCCTTTTCTTTCTATTTTTCTCCTTTTGTGCAGCTTTCCTTCTTTCTAGCCATTTTTTTAAGGGATAATTTCATAAACCTCCCTTGAGGTTTCTCATAATATCACTTAGCACTCCTGAGGTTTTTAAAATTTCACCTACCTCCCTTGTCAACTTGATAAAATTAAATATTCCTATCAAAATTCACAAATTGACAGCATTACCCTTGATCTTGATAACTATTTAACTAAAAAATCAAACCAAAAATAAAAATTTCAAACCAAAAAATGTATATTAAAAAATTGCTATATAATAACAGTCCATATTTCTCTATATCGAGATCATATTAGGATAATAAAGGACATGGATAAATTTAATCTAATCAAAATCAATGGATTAATGGATTTCCCTTTGAGTCCAAAATTGCTACTAATAGCGCACCCATAGCCTTCCACTTCTAGCTACACAGTTGCGAAAATCAAAATTAGGCAATTGCAATGATCCACTGCTACGTAAGATGGAAAGAGTCATCACAAAGCAAAATCTTTTTCCCCCATATTTACTTTTTTTGATAAAGCATTGAAAACTTTAGTTCCTCCCAACCAAAAAAAAAAAAAAGGAAAATATAAAAGACTAGGCTGAATTTTAACAGAGGAAACCAACAATTTTCTTGAGCAGAATATATTTAAACAATTGAGTGTAGGGTAACCATATAGAAAGATGGACAAATTGGACAATATAGTGCAAACATATTTCAATAGGAATAGTAATATTACATGCTCATTAGGGGGAAAAAAGGACTAATAAAGTAAATTTAAAAGTTAAAACCCTATATATTGTATTGAGTGTTATACAATCTGAATAGATGTGAAAGGGGCAAGAGGGAGTGAAAGGAGTCATATTGGTTTTCAATACATTAGCCTCTCATTCCAATAATGCACCTACATTGATGACGGGGTGTTGAGTTCTGTGATTGGAATTTTAGTCTTTTAAAACTTTTTGGTGGATATGCTTTCTGGCCATTTCTTGATTTGTTTACCAACTCCGGCCTGCACATCTCCTTGTCTCCTATTTTTTTTTATTTCGCTTTTAGTCTTCTAGCTTCTTCTTGTGACATCTTTGACTAGTTCTATACCCCTTTTAGAATGCTTACTCATGTGAGTGCACAATACTTCACAATAATCTTGATCTACTTCTTGTTCTTTGCTGTTACCGATGACGTAGATCTTGAATGAGAATATCTACCTATCTATTGAATTTGCATGATTTCCTGACTCTCCAAGTTCCCATTTCTTTTAGTATTTTTCATACTAATAAAAAGCACATAATTATGCATCTATCTTGCAATATCCATAACAAGATTCTCCAAATGAATATGAATTTTTTTTCTTCTAATATATTTCTCTTTTGTTCTGAGAGCATCTATTTTATTGATACTAATATTTTTTACAATTTTAAAATTATGCTTAATGCAATTGGTCACGTTATTTTGAGTAAGAAACTCTAACACATATAAGAATTGGAGATACAATGTAAGGGTTACTAAATAGTTTTAATAAGGAGTTATTTATTTAATTACCATTATTGTTATTGAGATTTAATCATTCCATGCTTCATATTTTTAATTACTACCACAATTAAAATGCAATAATTCTAATTGAAAGATGGGATAAGATGGATGCAATAAAAATTAAGATCAAAAAAATGCTTACAACTTACATGCTAGTACTCATCATACTTTTAATATAGTAATACATTTATATTACATTCCAAATGAAAAAATTCCCGGGAAACGTTAAGTGAGACCCCATTGACTAGTGTCATTAATACAAACGAACGTTTTCCTAAACTGATAAACATTTTTTTCCTTGATGTAAAAACTCCACTTCCTAAAGAAATTTATTAACGAAAGTGACAACGTCACTAGCTAAGGAGATTTTTTAATGAAGAAAGTGGAGAGAAGTTTATTAATTCATTATTCATTTTGTTTCCAAATTCCAACCTCTCCAAAAGGAGGACACAACCAATGGTGATTTTGTAATATGGAGATTAATTAATGTTCATTGTTTTCCTACTCGAATTTTTTTCACAGCTGTAAAAGGGGCCTCTTCTGCTTTAAATTTTTGAATCTAAAATGTGCTAAAAACACCAATAGTCAAAAGAAATATACCAAAACATTATGGAGCACTAGCTACAGAAACGGTAATCTTGATGCTTTTGCGCCGGGACATGTATTCTTTGACACCATGATTCGTTTGATTAGAAAAACAACAAAACACTTTTTATTATCATTATTTTTTTTTCCTGAAACGATTCCTTTAATTTGAGAAGAATGTAATCAGTTATTTGATCGATATTGATGGGATTAAGAAGCTCAGGTAATTTAACATTTTGATTTCAGTTGCAGCATTGGCTGAGAAACCAACTTCAGCTGCAACTGCAGAAAGTGTGCCAAAAAGGAGAAACTCCATTCTTTCATTAGAGGGGCAAAATCCCCATTCCTCCTCTGCATAACTTGTCCCTTACATTTATTAATGACTTATATCATTAATATCGATATTTTTAGGATGCATGAAATTCGGATAGAAGGCTGTACCTTTGGCCTTTTCCATAGCATATTTTGCATAATTTACTTGTAAATTGAAAAAGAAGTTCTCACATCTTTTAAAGAGTTGTAAATAACCTCAAAAACTGAAGCCATTCAAGTGTTTCACGAATCTTCACTATATTCCCACAAGTTTTATTTGATCTTATGCATAGCGTATATGACGCCTTCTTTCAAAAAGCCGAACCCTAAATTCATAAGATGTAACGTTTCTAGATTTAATTCAAGGCGTCCCAAATATCTGATACTTCTCAGTCTTCCTTGCTTCAAAAATCTATAATCGAATTTTCATTTCTTTGCTGTAAATACAAGTTATTATTCTTCTTGTTCTCATTCACTGAGGAAGCAAAGTGCCATTACTATTTACTCGTGTATTGTCCTCAATGAAATCGAAAAACTCAAACTACCCATGCAAGCCATGTATAAATAAATAAATAACGAAATAGGGTACAAAATTGCACAGCAAAAACGAATTGAGATTTAATTCAAGAAAAACGAAAGCATTTACTTCTTGAAATCATTACCTAACTTGCGCAGTTACATAAATGTAACATTGTGAAACAAAGAATTGTAGTGTTGCTACTTCTGGAAATAAAAAAAAAGTGGTAACTCTAAATTAATAAAAATTAAAAATGCACATGATGTAGGACTGCAACAATTACCCAAGAAACTAGAGATCGTGGATCAAGATTTTTCCCCTTCTCAAGTGAAAAACTCTAAATCTTTTTTTGTCAACGGCGACAGCCTAAATATCTCATTCCTACGATACTTTGTGTCTTCAATTTCAGTGAGACAGATATTGTCAAACGCCACGTTATCAGTCAGGTCGGGATCCAAATTTCTGCAAAAGAACTCATCATCTAAATCCGAATAACCTCTGTTGCCATAATCATCACCATAGTCGAAAACAATAGATTCTCTAATCTTTCGATCACAATCAACCTCATCGGTAGCCGTACTACATCCAAGAACCCTTTCAGACTCTGCGCTAGAGTTCACTATTCTTGTTGTACCACTGTTGCTCTTAAAGGCAGCATTGAATCTACGCAGTTGATCAATTACACAGAAAGAGTCTGCAAGGTTAGAAGATTCAGGAGCCAAAACAAACTCATCTAAGGCCTTTTTGGATCTTTCTTGCATGAACATTGCTGAATTTAGAGTTCCTGCTCCCGAGGACTTTTGAAGAGGTGTGGGAGCTCCGTGGCTAGCTGCGGATGCAGTTGAATTCTGTTCTCGAAGTTGTCGTTGGTTAATGGCCTTCGGTTCGCCATCAAGTCCAATGCTAATGGCATCTGTTCTCGAAGGCAGAACAAGATGAGGAGGATGTTAATGGTTAATGGTTTAAGGTAAGGGGGAAAAGAAAATCTCTGATGCATGTTATTACACGGCCAAATCGATCATCCTTTTATAGTTAACTACAGAATCCAAAAGGTTAATTATACAAGGAATAGGACTCTTACTAGATTCGACGTGGAAAGTTGCAATTAGGGAAATAAACTCACATGTACAAGTAATTGCCTCGCAACAAAGTACCGAACATTTTTATGGAAGGAACCAAAGATTTTGTCTACAGAACATTTTTATGGAAGGAACCAAAGATTTTGTCTACCGAACATTTATATGGAAGGTGCCAAATATTTTGTCTTTCGTTCCTTAATTTCTAAATCTCTATTCAATTCTCAATATAACCAAAGATTTTGTCTACCGAACATTTATATGGAAGGTGCCAAATATTTTGTCTTTCGTTCCTTAATTTCTAAATCTCTATTCAATTCTCAATATGACCTGCGGCATATGTAACGAAATATTTTGTCTTTCGTTCCTTAATTTCTAAATCTCTGTTCAATTCTCAATATGACCTGCGGCATACATAACGGTCTTATAGTGGACAAGACCTCAGGCAAAACCAGCCAGAATTCGAAGTCGATGACAAAAGTTTGAAGTACTGCCTTGTCAATTTCGGCAACGGGAGTTAGTATCTGATGATCATGATTCATGGGGCATCAACTATCGAAACAAACATGCATCTTGTTGAACCAATTAAACAACTCACTTGATAAGTCGAAGAAACTATAAAGCTTGGTTTAAAATCCGAATGACTTAAGTCAGGATATGAATTAATAACTTCGAAAAAGATTAACTTCGTACGTCAAAAGATTAGCACTAACACTAAACCTGTGCCCCGTTGTTGTACCATCATTCTTTGTAACAGTACAGACCCTTTACTCTAATTCTTGGACTCAATTATGGCTTGACTAGGGTTGCAATCGAGTCGAGTCAAACTCAAGTATATATTCGAGCCTGATTCGACACTTAGAAACTACTATTTGAACTCGAGTTCGAACTTTATTGGATAGCGATACTCGAGCTCAACTCGACACTTAGAAACTATTAATTGAACTCGAGTTCGAACTCGATTGAATAGTAGAAATGGAGCTCGAGCTCGAGTTCATGGAACTGTTTGAGAACTCGAACTCAACTCGATTAAGTTCGATTATTATGCGAGTATGATCGAGCTGAGTACTCGACTCGAGTTCGAAACTTCTATTTAATTATATTTTCTACCTATCAAATTATTTTTTTTCATGTGAAATTACTATGTGACCCAAAAGTATTTTAAAATCATATACAATATTTTAGTAATTTACACAACTCCTAAACCTAAGTAAAAATATAATAACTACATATTTATTTTTTAATTATTTATATAGTATTCGATAAAGTTTAACGAGCCTTCGAGTCTAGCTAAATAATACTTGAACTCGATTCTTTGCATCTGTTAACTCGACTTGAACTCGATCAAATTCAATCAAACCGAATTCGAACCGAGCTATTGACCAAGTTGCGCGCAAGTTACTCGCTAGCAGTTCGGTCCGATTGCAGTCCTAGGCCTGACGGGAAGCTGCACTTCTCTTGTCTAGGGGAAACTTAGAGAGAGAATCCATTTAGAATTTCAAGTACTTTTAGATTATATATTCAACGCATCAGAAGTAATTTTGCAATTTAAAATTTTAAACATTTCATTTGATTGTGGTCTCATAGTTAAAATTTGAAATACTTTTGGCTTTCACCTAGAGTGACCTTCCTTTTAGCCACCCAAAATTTTATGGATGCGGGGTTGGAACAGTTATCAGGAAAACCGTCCCGGACAGTTTTGTATAAAATGCACAGCATGTAACTTCACTTGCACAGGGCGTAACTTATTTTTCACAACGTGTAACTACAGAACAAAATTTGTGGGCCCCCTATACACGGTGTGAAAAAGATGTACAATAAGTAATATGGGCCACACATTTTTTTTTTTTTGACCAAATCTAGCCGTGAGCTGTTCAGGAGCTGTCCTTCTAGGACCGCTCCTACCCCGTCTCCAAATTTTATACGGTATGGTAGTCATGTTGTTTTGTTTTTTACGGCCCATGGCCGGTGTTGGTGATCTACCATGCTGGGACATGAAAAGGCGGAAGTTCACTCCTTGGTCCTTGGATGAAACCGAGAATTATCCAATGAGACAGCCAGAGGACCCAGCAGAGCCAGCACTATAAGACGCTAAAGTCAATTTAATCTCAGAAGAATGTCGACAGACTCTTCAGCTAACGGACCAGAGCAAATCAACAAAAGCCGTATAGAAGAATGGGCTCAAGCAATTCGTTTTGGTATGGATTAAAAAAAAAACAAGAAGAAAGAAAAGCAGTTAAGGGCGAAGGGTGCTCAAAGTGTTAATCTTTAGCTGATTTTGATAATTGGTCATAAAAACTAATAAAAAATCATGAAGCAAGCACGGCCAGTTCACACACTAGATTTTAGTGGAGCTTGTTTTTACTCTCTTAATTTTTCATGGAAGAACCTCAAGTTTCCTGTAGCCAAAGGGTCTTCAAAACTACAGAATACAAGACACTAACACATCACTTAAGGCTAATGAAAACGACGAGCTACATTATGGTTGCAAACAAACTAGCGAATTTACTCGTTTTGTGCTATTTTTAGTGCCAAAACCGTTGTCTTTTACATAGAATGAAACAGCGAATAAATCTGACATTCAAGTCATAATAATGGTTACATGAAGTCTATTTTCTAACTCAAACAACACAGCCGGCCTCCTGAACTGATGGACAAAGGACCGTCTGTACGTTCCATTCAAAAACACAAAATGTAAAACCTATTCAATTGCTTTCAAGAAAATCTCCAAAAAAGCTGGGCCCGCCATATTCGTCGCTTTCTTGAAGAATAAGGGGATATTCTGGCAGTTCTTTATGATATTCATCTATTCCTAGGTTTTGATTTTACAGGTAATGGAAATTGTGTAATTCCGTTGTGGTTTTACGGGTAATGGAAATAGTATTTTGTGTGGGCAATTTTCGTGATATATAAACAAAATGTTTTGCTCCTCGAACAACAGCTCTTGAGCATTAATGGTGTAAACGTTGCTGCCTATTTGGAGTCAAAGCAATGAGGGTTGTAGCAGCCCCAACAATTGCTTCAGCTCTCTACTGAGCAAGGGAAAAATACTTGAAGAGCCGCTTGCGGATCTACTTGATCATTTGGCCTGAGATAACGCTCAAGAATCAATGCATATGTGTTGATTTAATAAATTAGTGCTAAAATTGAAAACATCTCAAATCACTTGTGTATGGATGTTAGTGATTACATCTGCAAATTATGTGAATTAATTTTATGTATGGAGGGCTATACTTAAGATTGCTATTTAGTTTCAATGTCAATGTGCACTTCTGTAGTTCAGTTGGCCAGTAATATGTGAGATTGCTATCTATAGATTTGACAATGATGGCAATTTTGATCCTTTAGTTTAAAAGGTCAAGCATATTAGTGTTAAAATGCATCAGCCCATAACTTATAGCATACCCTTTTTATTTTCCTTGTCCGATCCTCTAAATTATGCATATGTTCTGCTGCTTTACAAATGTGTGCATGTAGTCATGGAAATGAAACTTCTCTCATGCATACAAAGCCATTATACTGCATAAATAACTCACAATGATATTGATAACTTTGCATAGAACTTGCTCAATTCTGACTACTCTTCTCTTGCCAGTTTTTGTTTTTAATTCAAATTTTTGGGTCTAATTCACAGAAAAAGAATCCTTTTTATATGATGAATTCTTAAGTAATACTAGCACCCAAAGCTCTCAGTTTTGATCTCAAGCCCTTTAATCTTTATCATCATCCTCAATCTTCAGCCCGCTAACCTACTATGATAATAATAATAATAATAATGTGTCACATTGTCAACTATTTGCTCCCTATAAATTGCCTTGATTGCAAGTTTGTTATTATACTTCTAGAAAAGATCTCTGACTACTTTTTTGGTAGAATATCTCTTATCATTTGAGATTAAAAGTAGTGTATATTAAGAATGATTGTAACTCTATGCAACTCATATTTGTTATATATCATTTTTTTTTTTTGAGAATTTGAAGATGGATGGTTAAAATCTAGATTTGAGAATTCGAATATCCAAATTTTGTGCCCCAAATTAACGTTAACTTATTTGTGAATGTTTTTGTTCCTTCTGTTTTGACTTGCATTTTAGGGATAATTTGAATGTTTACTTCTTGTGCAGGGTACTTATTTCCCTTTTCATGACCACCAAAACAATAAAACTAATGCCTAGTCCCTATTTTAGCTATTTTGGACCTGTTGATTTTGACACCAATTCATCTGAATTAGCTTTTTAGACTTAATCCCTATTCTAGTTCTTTAATAAACTAGCAATAATTCACGCGTGAATATATTTTCCCAAGATACAACACCTTAATATACTAAATTTTTGTATAAAATTTTGATTGTTTGTTGGCATAATATAAACTAAGAAACAACATAATGAACAACATTAATTGATAGTTGTACAAAACATTTATTGTAGACAAAGTAGTTAAAAGTTTATTGTGATTCTATAGTTATAAAGACTATGAAGATGGAAGATTATCACATTTAAACTAATGCTATTGGAATAGTAGTTTGACAAAAAAACCACTATCCAAACAAATGGCATATAACAAACAAAATTATACACAATTGTATAGTGTTATATAAGAAAGAAAATTATATAATTTTACACAATCATATAATAAAAAATATATATAATATTATACACAAAAAAATTGAAAGGTTATTGTGCATATTACAATTACGAAAACTCTAAAGATGGAAGATTATTATATCTAAACTAAGTTGTTGTAGATTTTACTTGGATTGAGACAGTAAGAAGAGAAAATTTTCTATGTTGTATCAAATTAGTACATACAACAAAATTTGAGCAAAATGTATACTAAAATAATTCTTTTAGATACAATGAATTTTTATTAGTTTCATTAGTTGTAATTTTTTTGATTTTTTATAATTTTTGATAATTTTTTTTTGGAATTTTCTTAATCAATATGACATAATATAGTGAATTTAATCATTAATTTCAACTTCTATTTTTTCATTAATTGTTTATAACCTTTTGTCTTCTTATTAATCATGATTTTGTTTTAAACAAATGTAATGAACTATAGTATATATAATAATTAGAGATAATTTTAACACATACAATAATTGAAAATGAGGGAAATGAATGGTGGATATAGTTGTTATATCTAAACTAAGTTGTTGCATATTTTACTTGGATTGTGATATCAAGAAGAGAACAATTCCAAACCAATGTATACAATAAAACTTCAGCAAAACATATACTAAAACATTCTGATTTGAATACAACAAATTTTTAATCAATTTCAGTAGTTGTAAACCTTTTCTATTATTTTTTTTTATAATGAGCAAAACATATACTAAAACGTTCTGATTTGATACAATAAATTTTTATCAATTTCAGTAATTGTAAACTTTTTTGGTTATTTTTTTTTAATTATTGATAATTTTTTTGAAGTTTTCTTAATCAATATGACACAATATAGTGACTTAATCATCAGTTTAACCTTTTGTTTTCTCATTAAATGTTTATAACCTTTTTTCTACTTATTAAGTGTGATTTTCTTCTAAACCTATATATATGTATACATTATAGTTTATTTTAATTATCAAACATAATAATATAATAATTGGTGACAATTTTAACACATATAAATAATTGGAGATAAGGGAAATGATTGATGAATGTAGCTGTAAATAGGCAGTTTTTAGTTTTAATTACCAACATTTTTGAGATTTAATTTATTGAAACTTTTTATTTTTTTTATTAGTGTGATGATTGAAATGCAATAACTCTAATTAAAAGGCATACAATAACTCTAATTAAAAGGCATGAGGGTAATTTAGGCATAACAAAAAGTAAGATCAAAATATGCTTACACACTTACACTCTTTATTGCCAAGACTCATCATACTTTTTATATAGTATAAATAAATAATGAATAATGATAATGATAATCTCTATTCTAGTTCTTTAAGAAATTCTGTGCATTTTATGTGTTTGTACTTGTGTATGTGTTTATACAAATGTATAAATGTAGTATGTAGTCTTCTGCAAATTGAGCCCTAGAAACCAAGTCAGCCTTTCATTTGATTGCAGGATCTCTTTGGAGACCTTTATAGGTAACTTGATCAAACTTTCTGAAAGAACTGGCTAGAGTAGTTCCTTCATCCTTGAAAGTATAATGTCCAATATCCCAGTGTTGCTGCTTTTGTTTCTTTTGACATTGGCAGTGTTTGAATGCTTCTGTAAATTGAGTGGTTAGTAGATTGGTAGATTAGCCATTTTCTCCATGTCGCAAGAGTCCTTTGGAAAATCTTGCTGACCACCTTGCAAGCATGGCCAGTTCACACACTAGAGGTCGTGGATCAAGATTTTTCCCATTCTAAGTGAAAAACTGTAAATCTTCTTTTGTCAACGGCGACAGCCTAAATATCTTATCCCTAGGATACTTTCTATCTTCAATTTCAGTGGGACAGATATTGTCAAACGCCACGTTATCAGTCAGGTCGGGATCCAAATTTCGGTAAAAGAGCTCATCATCTAAATCTGAGGATCCCTTTACAGTAGGAACGCGTTGACCGTTCCTACCGTAGGAATCCTTGCGTGTCCAAACAATAAATGGACACGCCATGCGCTGTCCAATGTCTTGTCCAATGTGCCACCATTTGTGGTCCGAAACGAATGGACCTAGTAAGTATTCACCACGCGCTTGCCAAGGAGCATGCGGGAAGTATAAGAAAAGATGAAAGTAGGGAAAAATGGCGATTTATTGAAGCAACTAGAGATTTGTGAAAATATTTCAAAATTTTTTTTCATATCAATCTCTATTTTGCAATAAAAATAGGTATCAAATTTGCTGTTAACCAAAGCTACCAGAGGACTATATGTTTCCTTCACTGACCTACATTTTCTTTTACAAACAAACACTGCTAACAGAAGTTAGTCATTAAAAGTCATGTGAACTAATTAAGATATCGTTAATTAGTTTTCATACTAATTTAAATAATAAGTAATTTTATGTCATATTATCAATTTTATGACAAATAAGGTTATTTTTACACGTTCACAACAAATAATATTTATTACGACTCTAATTGATACCTTTTTTTAAATATATTTTGTTCCAAGATCACCAAAAAGTAGAGAAATATAGCAACCTTTCTTTTTGTCTTTTTAAGTCATTCCACTCTCAGTCCTTTGAAGAATGGGTTATGTTTTCCTATATTTGCAGGCATGATGTTTTCCAAATTATTCACATGAACATATGTTTCAACTCAGTGTGTTGTTATTGTTCTTTCTTGCGATCTCAACTATTATTGCACACTTAACACGACCACATCGATATATATTTTACTATTAATATAGAACAATCACATCTTTTATGATTACTAACTTAATGTATTTGTGAGATATAGTTATGCAACCTTTGTTTAAGACATTCTTTATAATTTATTTCACTTACTCAAAAGAATTTATACAATTAGATTTCATTAAGTTATGGATAAAATGTAACCACACATCATCTATTATTTCCTTTATTTTCAATAATATGTTTGGTGTTTCTTTTCTTTTTTGTATATGTAACTTGAACAAGATGGTTAGGAAACATTTTCTCTCATTTGCTTTACTTGTATTTCCTTTACAATTTAATCCCAGTATCACCTCACGTTTATTATTTATTCATTATAAAAGATGCATATTTCTTATTAATCATGTAAAAGAATGGACTCCTTAAGTGAAATAAACAAATCCAAAATTATCAACTTTTGCAGCATATTTTATTTTATTTTTCCATTAGCAATATATTATGTGTTTTTTTTTAAATAGGCCATAATTTGTCTCATTCTTCTAAGCCGACCAACAAGTAATAAATTGAGGAAAAATTTTGGTATGCCATTTTCTTCTCACTCTTCCAATCATTTTTTATTGTTCATTTTTTAATTTGAGTATATTTTTATAAGAAAGTTAGTTTTAATAGAGTCTAGGCATTATTTTCAAACCTCACTAAAGGGCACTGAAAATGGTACCTATTTCAGGGTAGGATCTTGTAATTATCCCTTTATATACACTAGTGGGAAAAGAGGATGTACACAGTGATGGAAGCACGATTTTAAGTTTGAGGGGGCGAATAGTCAAGTAAGAAATAATAAAAAAAATCATAACAAATGAAGGATACTAAAAATAAATTTAATAAATAACTAAAAAATTGAATATTTTTAATAATCAAAGACATTACATAAAGCAAAATATGAAAATTAATCTTTTCTTTAGGAAGATTGGATATTTGAGATAAGTGTTTTTACTTCTATGGATCTTTTCTAGTTCATGTATAAATATAATTCTAGTCATGGTTAAATTTCTTTCAATTTGTCATTTGTTTTCTATTTGTATAATGATTTCCTAATTTTTACTAACAAAGAGATAGTTTGGTTAATGAACACCCATTGGCCACTCTCAAAGTAGTAAGATTCAGGTGTTAATTTTTCAGAAAAGCATATTTAATTCAGAAAAGTATCATAACAATTCAAGAGTGCAATAAAATGTGAATGTGAGTATTTACTTAACAATTTAGGTGTGATTTAAACATCTACAAGTGCCCACTAATGGGCACTCATTAAAAAAATGCACAAAAATGAAAGTAAGAGTTTGTTTATTTGATGAACTTATATAAAGAGAAATTAGTGTTTTGTTAAGGTAATATATGAAATTTATCTTATTAACCTTAAATAGTAATAATGGTAGATTACTAGAAACTAAAGTTGATTTCTTATATGTTACTTCTAATATAAGGAAAATTGAGTTATTGTGGATACTTTTGAAGGAGTCATTAAAGAAAATAAACAACGTAACTAATGATAAACATGTTTGCGGGGAGAGGCAAAGTAATAGAGTTTTAATTAAAAACTAATACTATATGAGAAATTTTTAGAAAATGCCCATCCCCTCTGTATCCGTCATTAAGTGTGCAAATGAAGAAAAAAATATTTTTATTAAAATCAATGGAAATTATTAGAAGTTTGAATTTTTTTTCCAAACAAACAAAAAAAGAAATTATTAGAAGTGGAAATTAATATTAGAAGTTACTAAATTTAAGTAGTTATCTTTAGTATATCTTTACTTTTATAAGAATAAAAATTAAAAAATTAAAAAATGATACCAAGTTTTAACACCAAATTTATTTGTTGGTATTTGCCCCCTAGTTCTGCACTCAAACACATTTTTCTTATTCATTTTTGCTTGAATCCGGACACGTTCCATTTTCTTCAATTTACATGTTAGTCTACATTCCCTCTCCAATTTCAGGAGCATGTGTCATGCATTTTTAACCATTACATGTGTCATTGTCTTGTTCCGCTACCTATGGTAAAGCGTTCCTACAATAAAGGGATCCCTAAATCTGAATAACTTCTATTGCCATAATCATCACCAAAGTCGAAAACAATAGATTCTCTAATCTTTCGATCACAATCAACCTCATCGGTAGCCGTACTACATTCAAGAACCCTTTCAGACTCTGTGCTCGAAGAGTTCACTATTCTTGTTGTACCACTGTTGCTCTTAAAGGCAGAATTGAATCTACGCAGTTGATCAATTACATAGAAAGAGTCTGCAAGGTTAGAAGATTGAAGAGCCAAAACATGCTCATCTAAGGCCTTTTTGGATCTTTCTTGCATGAACATTGCTGAATTTAGAGTTCCTGCTCCCGAGGACTTTTTGAAGAGGTGTGGGAGCTCCGTGGCTAGCTGCGGATGCAGTTTTGATTCTAATGCTAACGGCATTTGTTCTCGAAGGCAGAACAAGATGAGGAGGATGTTAATGGTTAATGGTTTAAGGTAAGAGGGAAAAGAAAATCTCTGATGCATGTTATTACACGGCCAAATCGATCATCCTTTTATAGTTAACTACAGAATCCAAAAGGTTAATTATACAAGGAATAGGACTCTTACTAGATTCGACGTGGAAAGTTGCAATTAGGGAAATAAACTCACATGTACAAGTAATTGCCTCGCAACAAAATACCGAACATTTATATGGAAGGAACCAAAGATTTTGTCTACAGAATATTTTTATGGAAAGAACCAAATATTTTGTCAACCGAACATTTATATGGAAGGAGCCAAATATTTTGTCTTTCGTTCCTTAATTTCTAAATCTCTATTCAATTCTCAATATGACCTGCGGCATACATAACGGTCTTATAGTGGACAAGACCTCAGGCAAAACCAGCCAGAATTCGAAGTCGATGACAAAAGTTTGAAGTACTGCCTTGTCAATTTCGGCAACGGGAGTTAGTATCTGATGATCATGATTCATGGGGCATCAACTATCGAAACAAACATGCATCTTGTTGAACCAATTAAACAACTCACTTGATAAGTCGAAGAAACTATAAAACTTGGTTTAAAATCCGAATGACTTAAGTCAGGATATGAATTAATAACTTCGAAAAAGATTAACTTCGTACATCAAAAGATTAGCACTAACACTAAACCTGTGCCCCGTTGTTGTACCATCATTCTTTGTAACAGTACAGACGCTTTACTCCAATTCTTGGACTCAATTATGGCCTGACTAGGGTTGCAATTGATTCGAGTCAAGCTCGAGTATACATTCAAACTTGATTCAACACTTAGAAACTACTATTTGAACTCGAGCTCGAACTTGATTGGATAGCGATACTCGAGCTCAACTCGACACTTAGAAACTATTAATTGAACTCGAGTTCGAACTCGATTGAATAGTAGAAATAGCTCGAGTTCATGGAACTGTTTGAAAACTCGTACTCGACTCGATTAAATTCGATTATTATATGAGTATGATCGAGCTGAGTACTCGACTCGAGTTCGAAACTTCTATTTAATTATATTTTCTACCTATGAAATTATTTTTTTTCACTTGAAATTACTATGTGACCCATAAGTATTTTAAAATCGTATACAATATTCTAGTAATTTACACAACTCCTAAACCTAAGTAAAAATATAATAACTACATATTTATTTTTTAATTATTTATATAGTATTCGATAAAGTTTAACGAGCCTTCGAGTCTGGCTAAATAATACTTGAACTCGATTCTTTGCATCTGTTAACTCGACTTGAACTCGATCAAATTCAATCAAACCGAATTCGAACCGAGCTATTGACCAAGTTGCGCGCAAGTTACTCGCTAGCAGTTCGGTCCGATTGCAGTCCTAGGCCTGACGGGAAGTTGCACTTCTCTTGTCTAGGGGAAACTTAGAGAGAGAATCCATTTAGAATTTCAAGTACTTTTAGATTATATATTCAACGCATCAGAAGTAATTTTGCAATTTAAAATTTTAAACATTTCATTTGATTGTGGTTGCATAGTTAAAATTTGAAATTCTTTTGGCTTTCACCTAGAGTGACCTTTCTTTTAGCCACCCAAAATTTTATGGACGTGGGTTGGAACAGTTACCAGGAAAACCGTCCCGAATAGTTTTGTGCAAAATGCACAGCATGTAATTTCATTTGCACAGGGCGTAACTCATTTTTCACAACGTGTAACTATAGAACAAAATTTGTTGGCTCCACACACGGTGTGAAAAACGATATATAAGAAGTGATTTGGGCCACACATTTTTTTTGGGCCAAATCTGGCCATGAACTGTTTAGAGGACGGCTCCTGCCCCGTCTTCAAATTTTGTATGGTAGGGCAGTCATGTTGTTTTGTTTTTTACGGCCCATTGCCGGTGTTTCGTGATCTATCATGGTGGGGCATGAAAAGACGGAAGTTCACTCCTTTGGTCCTTGGGTGAATATTGAGAAATCAATCCCCGAGAATTATCCAACGAGACAGCCAGAGGACCCAGCAGACCCAGCACTATAAGACGCTAAAGTCAACTTAATGTCAAAAGAATGTCGACAGACTCTTCAGCTAACTAACCAGAGCAAATTAAGGGTGGCAATTGGACGGGTTAGGTGGGTTTTGGGCAGGTTGATAATGGATTTTCATTTATTTATGTTATACCTAACCCGTCCAAGTGTAACTTGGATTGATATTGAGTTGGGTCATATTGGGTCAACTCAAACCCATAATCCAAATATGACCCAATATATTATTTTATATATTTTAATACATAATATTCTCTCTTACACATTTATATACATAAAATGATTTTTTCTTATACATAAATACTGTTTCACATACATAAACATATTTTCATACACTAAAATACTTCCACACATGCAAACATACATTCAGTTATTAATCTCATTAGATGGAAATACATTATTTTCATTCACACAAACATATTAAAACACACACTAATATACATGCTAACTTTTTAAACTATTTGGATGGACAAATTTAATGCAAAAAATCCTTTTTCAAAGACAAATCAAATAGTGTAAAATGTCACTGTATTGAACTGAAGAATTGTAAAATTCAAGCAAATGCAATCATCTAAATAGATATTTTTTCTTTCATGATTCACAAGGGGCAACCAATTTTTTTAAAATATGCTAAATATTATGCTATGAAATCTCCAATTACTACAAAAAATGTTGTTATTGGCAGTGACACCCACCTGGAGACACTATGAATGTAGATGATTAAAAAGTAGTTCAAACAACTACAGTAATTCTTAATAAAGTTTAAAACTATAAATTTGGATCAAACTAGACGTAAGCTGCTCAAAATATTCACTTTTTAGTTCAAAATTTTTTGATGGGAAAAAATGATTTGGTAAATAATAAGAAGAAAAAGACACCGAATTTAATGGGGATGAAGAAAAAATTTGAAACAATTAATTTATTTTTTGGGAATAAAAATAGAGATTTTAAGATTGAAAAATTGAATTTTTGTGTTTGATGCATGATGGGAAAATGAAAAATTGAGGTTGGGAAAGTTAAAAGACTAAATTGTGTTCCTAACTTTTCTTAATTTTGTCTAAATTCATATTAAAGAAAAATTAGAACAAAGAAAAAGAAAATGGATTTTAAAAGTTGATGGGTCATTAATTAAGAAAATGGTTGGAGTCCAGTAGAAAAAGAAAATAAAAAAATAGTTGTAGTTGGAAAAAGTAAAACGAGGTTGCCAAAACCATCACTCTTTTTTTTTTTTTTTTTAAAAGATAAAAATATTTAAGTACATGCATTTATTTTATGCTATGTGGAAAAAAGTTGGGTTAATGGGTATCCAACTTCAAAACCCAACCCACCCAACACTTACTTGGGTATTTTACACCCAATACCCAACTAACCCAACCCAACCTCTCAAATTAGTGGGCGGGTTGGGTGGGTTGTTGGATTATGAGTTTTCTTATCAATCCTAGAGCAAATCAACAAAAGCCGCATAGAAAAATGGGCTCAAGCAATTCGTTTTGGTCTGGATTAAAAAAAAAAAAGCAGTTAAGGGCGAAAGGGTGCTCAAAGTGTTAATCTTTAGCTGATTTTGATAATTGGTCATAAAAACTAATAAAAAATCATGAAGCAAGCACGGCCAGTTCACACGGAGCCTCTTAATTTTTCATGGAAGAACCTCAGGTTTCCTGCAGCAAAGGGGCTTAACTACAGAATACAAGACACTAACACACCGCTTTAAGGCTGATGAAAATGGCAAGCCACGTTATGGTTGCAGACAAACTAAGCCGTATATTTCAGAGAATTTACTCGTTTCGTGCTGTTTTTAGTGCCAGAACCGTTGTCTTTTACATAGAATGAAAAAGCGAACAAATCTAACATTCAAGCCATAATAATGGTTACATGAAGTCTATTTTCTAACTCAAACAACACAGCTGGCCTCCCGAACTGACGGACAAAGGACCGTCCGCACGTTCCATCCAGAAAACACAAAAAGAAAAACCTGCAGCGGATTGTGCTGATTCAATGTTGTTTTATGTTTTTCCAGTTTTCATGTATCATTCCTCAAGAAACGACCAACTTATGTTCAAGAAGCTACAAAATTTTGAACTTTATGCGTCACAGGATCCAAAGAATGTAAAGAATTCACTACCAGTCCGCACAGTAGTCGTATCCTTCATCACCACCCACCCAACACGCCTAAGGCCCCATGGTTTAAAATCAACAAAATTAAAGCCTCATCACTGGCTGTGAGAAGTGTCATCACTGCCCTTTGCTTTGCCCCTGAGCATATCTGTAAAACTGCCCCTCATGATCCGCCGTAGTCTAGTATCTTCAACTGGTGGTGGTGATGGAACAGGCTCTGGTGATGGCAAAGCTTGATCTACAGTTTCCCTTTTCCCCAGTAACCCACTTTCACCAAAGAAGCTGCTTACTGAAGAGGGTAGACCTAGATGGGCACCCATTACCTTGCTAATAGTGTCCAAGGTTCCGCCTGATCTCTCCTTCATTATGATTTCAAGTGCTTCCTTGTGTGCTGGATCCAGGGCATCGATGTCCTTCAACAGATTCTGTATTCCAGGCAAAAGAAAGTCCCTAACGCTTGAAGCAGGAAGATCTGAAAGAAAAGTTGACCATAAGAAGTACCCCCAAAAAAAAAAAAAAAAAAAAAATGACAAGAATTCTGCGCACAAACTTTTATACCACAATCAACAGTAGAAAGTTGGTTACATGACAATCAACAACTTCTTGAACTCACATTCATGATATGAATGTTTTGTACCAAATTTGTTTATTACTGCTGTAACCTCATCCCATCAAAAGCATCTACCAGCCTCAAGGAGTAAACCCATAGACTTCACTAAGTTGTCTCCAAAATGATAATGAGACATCTTGTTTCGTTAGTGGTAATTAATAAAAATTTGTGGAAGTAAAATTATATTAAACATCTCTCGAGGTTCTAGCAAATTCCTGTTTTTTGTTTTTTTTTTTTTTGGGAAGAGAAAATTCAAGAAGATAAAGGGTTGCATGGTTTCATCCACTTTAGAAAAGGTAACCATATAAGAGGCAACAGCCACTTCAGCTGTCAGACTCTCAACTAGGAATGCTTCAAGCTTAGCAGTCAGAGTTGGCCACAGCCAAACAGTTCAAACTTTTACATCCTTTAGTCTTGAATGCTATTGAACATACTTCTCAAGGAAATTGCCCTATATAATTGCATGCTTATTTTGAACAACTTTTTTCACATTGCTCTTCCCCATTTATGTGGGAGAAGTGAATGACATAATATCAAAAATTACTTCAGAACATTAATAGAAGCAAACCTGTTGCATCAAGAGCACGTATGGCTTCACAAAATGCATTGGCTCTCTCACGCCGACGAATCAAATCACTTGAAGGGAGTGGCACGGCTGTGAATTGGAAAATCTTGGACAAGAGATGTACAACGAGTTAAAGAACAAAGGATTTCACCACATTCACACAACTTGAGGTTAGAAAAGAACACTTTGAGATTATAGCAAGTAAAGAGAGACACGTGAAGCACAAAAGTGAACAGCTCAAAGCAGAAGAGTAGAGGATATAATCTCTGAGTCGGTCTGTCGTATGTGGGACAGCCACAACCAATGCACGGACAACAGCTATTGTAGCTTCATGTGAGCCATCCTCAAGAAAGGCATCCATTTGAACCCGAATTTTGTCAATAATCTGAGAGAATATCTCATCAGCCAACATAAAGATATCAATATCTAATTGGATGTAAAACTGGAATAGAATATAGGTACATACCATGTCATTTTTATAATGCTGTGCTACAGCTCCAAATGCATCAATACTTGCATATTTAACATTCAAATTTTGGTCAGAACCCAGGGTAACAAGAGCAGGCAGAACATGCGTTGAAGCAACTTTTGCATCAAGGTATGGCACCTAGGGGAAAGATGGGTGAGATTCAAAAAACACATGCTGAACCAAAATGGAACTGAAAATTTTCAAGAATTAAAGGTCCTACAATTGATTTCAGAAGATTGGCTGCGCAAATTTTTGTGTCTATGTTGGAATTGACCACCATTTCCCAAAGGATGTCAAAAATCATATTATGATTGTCCTCATATGTGCTGCAGTGACATATATAGTAAATAATAGAATACATGTAAATTATAATGAAAGCTCATCAGATTAAAATTTCATCAAAAAACCAACCAAAGGAAGCGAACAGAATTGACAAGCTCAGTCTTTGCTGGTCGAATTTCCTCCTCAGATCTCTGAAACAATAACTTCCTCAAGTACTCAGTGAGGTTATCACGCCTGCTTCGGGATCCTAAAACACCCGCCAACAGAAGCGGCAGAACACCCATAGCAGCAAGTCTCTCAGATACTGTGGTTTTTGGTCTCAAACCTGTTACAAAAGGGACCACTCATCACTATGACTCTATCCTTCAAAACTCAAATCAAGAGGAATATGCAGCCATGAAGGTTTTAAGCATTCAATCACCTATTATTTTAGCATGAGTGTTCTGGGGGAAATATGTCAAATCACCATCATCACCCACTGCTAGCAAGAATACAGGCAGCACAATATGTGTCAAATAAGCTTCCCCATAACATTCAGAGACCCTTAATAAAAACTGCATCAGGAAAAACCTTATGAATAACAGTTCAAAGTGAAATCAGAAGAATCATTACATCAAATGCACCTCATTTGTACATAACTGTAATTGTTCAAATACCTTTGTGATTCGATTTCTTAAATTGTCTTCCTTCTGAGGTAATAGAGAGGCCAGTTGAATTAAACCAGGAAAGCAGTCAAAATGTAGCCAGTCAAATGAATGCCACTCCACATTTCCCCTGGACAGAAATTTCAAATCAGAAGCTATAACAGTTTCTAGATTTCCTAAACTCCCAAGGTGGGTGGAAATAGTGAAGACCTATTTCCTATCGGATCCGGAAGGGAGAATAAGTAAACATGAGCTCACCTAGAATATAGTTCTAGCAAGGAAACAGAGAAAAAAGTTCCTGCACCATCTGAAATTGAGGCAAATGGGCAAGTCTCAACAGCTTTCTGGTGCAATAACGGAAGCAGTTCTGCCAGCAAGCGCAACAAGACATCGATATTCCAGCGTTCTCTTTCACCTAAAACACGAAGATGCGACTCAACAGAACCTTCAACCCCCGATAGAGGTGGACAATGCTGGAAAATAGAGAAGCATATTAGAGCTACAACTAAAGCAGTTTCGCTCAAGTTCGAGACACTGGACAAGTACCTGAACAGAACCCAAGATGTGGGAAAGCAAAATCTGTAAAACATGGTCCAATTTGTTACCCCACTTTACTAGAGCAGGAACTAGTTCTTTGATAGTAGTTTCTACAACCACCCCAGATGGATCACACACCAACTGAAACATCATCTCCTCAACCTATCAACAAGCAAAAGATATTTATTGGAGAAACTCCTTTTTATTGGTCTTACTGTTTCTTGTAAGTCATCATACTATGACCAGGGGAAATGCTCCATTCCCTAGATCACGGAGCTTACATTGTAGGCAATTCTGTGAAGTCAGATTTCTTCTCCATGATAGCCTCGAAGCATATTTAGTGAGGCTGACCTTGAAATATTTATCCATATTGGGGAAGAGTGGCAGCAGCAACGCCAGATTATGAGCAGCAGCCTCACGAACAACTATTGCAGGATCCTCAATCAGCTGTTGCACAATAGATAAGATGAGAGAATCTCGGATTTCTGGACGGACAAATTCTGCAAGCTCTCCACATGATTGAGCAACCAGCAGACGTCGCTCCTCATACATGTGATTGATCTACACATCAAGCATTCATAAATCATGCTGGAAACAGCCAAAAACATATTAATAAATTTAAGAACCATCATTCTGAAAGTGGTAAGGCATACCTGCTCCCAACATTGAGGAAGCAACTCTGTTTCTGTTCTCATCTCTCCAACATTCTTGGCAAGTGTAACACAAGCCTGAACATGGTCACAGCATCAGCAACTTGTCTAATGTATAAATTCACATAATACAGATAAGAACATTTATCAAACTAACATCCATAATGATACGTCTCTGCTGTTCATCTGGACGCTTAATTAAATTGAATAACGTGTGGGTCAAGGAATCTCGAGTCACACTGTCTGGATGGCGTTCAATTGCACACATCATCAGGGGAAGGAGCTCCTGCAGGCATGTAATATCATGTGAACCATGAAAAAAAATGTATTGCTGTCCCGAAAGTATCATCAAAAAATTAATTAAAACACAGATGACCAAAACTTCTGAAGCATACCTCTCGATGGTTTATCAAAACATAGGGTACAATTTTAGGCAACGCATCTGAAAGGATTTGTATGGTTGCCAATCCCTGTTAAGGAAGGAAACCAATTCAGAAAAGTACATCTCCAGGTCAAAGCAAGCATGATTCAAAAGGAAACTGAAGGAACTTACTGTAGTTTCAGAATCAACAGGAATATTTTCAGTTCCTAGAATTAGCTCATTAGTTTCTGTAGGAGTTTCATGAATGTGTTTGAGAAAATTTTCGTTGTTCACGAAGACACCATTGTCATCTGATAATGGCAAAGGTCTCCCTTCTGAGACTTTGTCTACTATGTTTGTGGTGCCATCCACAGTCGGTACAGACTGTGAGTTAGAATCTTCACTCCGTAAATCGTCTCTGGAGATATGACCTGGAGATTTTATTCTATTAGCTTTGACTGACTCCTGAATTTCACCTTCAGCATCTCCTCCTTTATTTTGTTCAATGGCTTCTGTAGGTTCAATATTCATGGCATTTGCTCCTTTCAACCTCTCTATCTCATTTTCCAGCAATTTTATTTCTTCCATATAGCTTTCAGAGGACCGTAATTGCACATGCTCGGAGTCACATGATATCAAATTCTGCCCAGATCGTGCAATGTGCATCTTCAGCGTAGTAATTTCAGCTCTGCAGTCATTGAGTTCTTTCCTTTGGCTTTCCAAAGACTGCTTCATTTCTTGAACCTATGACAAAATGTTGTCCAGAAAACATGAATAGAGTGCATTTAACATGCTGCAGCATTTCCAAAGAGTCCAAGATAATTACCAGAACTTCCTTCTCCTTTGTATCCTTCTGCAGAGCTTCAAGGGATTTCATCAATGCCACCACTTGGGTGTCTGCAATATCCTTGCTTTTCAGCAAGGACTGCTTTTCCTTCTTCAATGTATCATTTTCTTTCTGCAGAGACTCATTTTCACGAAGCATAGTAATTTTCTCCTGAAAAGCACAAAAGCTCTTCTCACCAATGAACAGTCCAGCAAATACAACAACATTTTAAGAAAAAAATATTTTGAAGTAGGTGATATAAGAATATAAGAGATGTTATATCTGTCACAAAGAAAAGATTAAGCACTGTCACTGCAAACAATGCAGTGAATCATAAAAAGCAAAATATATGGGAATATGCAAAATTTCAGCAGTCCAAATTCACAAGGAAGGAAAAGCACAACGCATATTGACTGCAAATAAGTACAAATGTGCAAATTCCAGATGATTATAGGGCAGAAAACACAATCTTGCTGGAGATAACAAAGCTATATGGACCTGTGAGATAACCAATTATAAACTTTGTTCTCCTGAAGTAGCAAGAAGGAACATAGTAGAAATTTGAACCAGTGCTAAGATGATTAATCACAAAGAAACAAGGTAGTACAAATACCCTTGTGCTAAGGGCAGACAAGTCGATGACTTAATGTCTTATCTTCTGTTATTTTGAGAATAAACGTAAGATGAACTTTCATTATGTATAATGATCTGGGAAGTACCTGAGCAGCTTCTGTACTTGAAGAAAGGTACTGGTAATAGTAATGGCGCAGGGCATCTGGAACACATGCAGAGGAATTTTGCCAAACATCTAGATTCTGGTCAGTAACCTGTCAAGCATGTAATGTAAGTAAGAAACTTTCAGACTACATCTAAATGTACATGCAAGTATTACAGCAATAATGAAGTTGGATCAAAAACAAGGCAAGATACAAAAGAAAATCAAAATTTTATCCTATGCCAACAAAATTCCCATAAGAATATGGGAAAAACACACCTGGCAAACCACAAAGTCAATGCATCAAAATCGGATAGTTTACTTTGGATTTTTTATTAAAAGTAAGCTGCAGTAATCCAGGTAGTGACTCCAGAAATGTCTCTAGTAGGGGACCCAAATCAATAACTATCCAACTTAAAAGCCTTGTATGACACATCCCAACTGTTGGAAACATTATCCTTAGATGTTTAAATATGTAACCTTGGGTCACTTTACTTGCATCAAAAAGTAATATGAATGGCAAGTGTAGTCAAACACTGCTAAAAAATTCCTCTTAAACACTTATTTGTTTCTAGATACCGAAAATGCCATAAAACAAAAGACAGAGAAGACGTCATCCACTGGTAAACGGAAGTACAATACTCCAGCTCTATGAGAATTGACTTTGTCATGAAAATATGTCCAACAAGTATAAAATAATAAGCCACCTCTGCTTAAAATACCTCCTCATAAAATGTCATTGCAGTCAAACGATATCCAGCTAATAGTAGATATTCCTTTACAGCACAGTTGAGATCTTGTCGCTCATTATCCTTCAAAGATCCCAAGTCCGAGAAGGAAGCACCGTTCCTCTGATGTTGAACATCCAGAGAAGCATCTAAATTTGTCTCTGCAAATTTCAATTAGGCAGAACAATTGAGAGAAAGAATATTGTATTACCATAATTTACTCAGACTGGTAATTGGCAGAGTAAAACTGGACGCTGATCTCACAGTAAAATACAGGATCTTTTTTTTTTTTACTTTTTATTTTATTTTATTTTACTTTTTTGTACTTTTTTGGGGGGGGGGATTTTGTATTAAGATTCAAAGACTTACCGCTTCTCTCACCCAGCGTACCCTTAGATCTATTTTCTAACTCAGTCTTGAGCTTAAGAACATCTTCTTGAGCCAAACGGAGCTCATACTCACTCAATGCTAATTTTTCTTCTAAGGCTTCTTTTTCTTCAAGCAGATTTTGTGGGTCCGCAACTGTTGACACATGAAAAGAGACGGTCAGGGCATCAGTTACACCACAATGCAACACTTTCATGCATGCATTTACTTGGGGGATGAAATTGAAGTCAAAGCATCAAAACCTAAGCCTTGGTAGCATCTGAGAAAAGGAAATACTTAAAACAAATTCTTTTAAACCATTAAACCAATAAGCCGCTTAGCCTTGTGGTGAAAATTTTGTTCCACCAAGGATTTCAAGTATGCTAGTAGACTAAGCTAAAATATCTTCGCATAAAACATCTTTTAAACATCTTCACATACTACACTACCCACTTCAGACTACTTTACCAGCTTTGTTTCTTTAATCTATCACCAGTACATTATTTCAAGCAGTCTTCAGCATATAGAAATCATAAGATCTTTATGGAAGAAATTTCTGATATATTCTGTTGCAAAAACTTTAAATTCCCCAAGGTATCAAAGATTAACATATAATCTACACAGCACTGAACAAGTCTAGATATCGAGAGCCCCATGCATCGAATCACCAAGAAAACAAGTATCTTACAACTTATTAAAATACAAGTAAATGTGACAACAGCAATGCTGCAACGCCGATTTCTCGTCCTAGAGCGCATACATTTAAATGTTAACATTTTAGTGCATTATATTCAAGCATCCATTCAAGGAGCTACAAAATACCGCTTGATCTTCAACAATTCCTTTGAGTCTAAGCATTCATGCAACTCAATTCAGACTAACGAAAAGAAGAAAGCGAAACAGGATAAACCTTATTTTTGAACAGCTATACAAGTTACGCAAGCATTCTAGAAAAATTCGTGTATCTGAATAGACAAATAAAGAGGAAAAGAAAAACTAATGGAACCTCTGAGGGTATTGAGGCGAGAAATCTGATCGGAAGGGAAACGAGAAGGATCGGAGAAGAATTCCTTAAGACGAATGGCGTGATCATCGCGGCCGTCATCAAGTAGCTCGTGGAGAAGCTCGAACGCCGTTAACAAGTAATTCTCCTCCAGTAGGAAATTAACCACGCAATTGCACAGCGACGATTTCTCCACATCCATTTTCTATCTCCTCTGCGTCTCTATTTCAATTCCAATTCCAATTTCTGACAATCATCAATGTCAATGACATTTTCTGGGGGAGAATCTCTTCTTAGATCTGAATCTGGAATGAGATTTTTCCAGCTGAGAAGTGTTATTTGGGTGAATTCTATCTATCTCTTCTTGTCAACATATATACGAAGACTAGTCTTGGTTAATAAGTATGACCATTTTTTCCTGGCGGAGAAAGGTTCGTATTACAGTGCTACGCAGCAGCATCAGAAGCAGTGTAGGCGTAAACACTGTCCATTCATCACAATACGATGATCCAACGTGTTACGTGTTTCTGAGGCAGGGTCACGTGATACTGCTTCTGCACGAAATTTGCTCACCGTCCACCACATCGAGAAGCATCTCAGGGAAGAGAAGTTTCTTTTTTTTTTTTTTTTTTTTAGTAAGCAGTGGTATATTTCTATCGTAGGTGATTTGATTTTACACCTGCAAAATACTACTACGTAATTCATCAAAAAGGAAATAAATGAAAATTTTTGAAACATTATTTTTTTTTTAATTTCAGGCCCACTGATTATGAAATTGGTCCATTAATAGAAAAATAAAGAATTTCCAGAGGCACACTTTTAATCTTTTATTTAGTATTACAATGTACAAAATAACATCTACTCTTATTACAGTCTTTGCATTTAAACAATTTCTTGATTTGATTACACTTCCACAACATTCTAGCAACTTTTTAAACACACCCATTATGCCAATAGCTCTAATTTTACCGAGAGGAGGTCGTGTTATCCACAAAATGTGTGAGGCCCAAACTACCCGATCAGAATGAGGACTACTCAACTCAAAAGGCCCGTGTGTATCTTGCAGCCCAATCGACAAAAGGGGGCAAAAAATGAACGGAAAAAAATTAACCTAACAACCATAAGACACGCATTTAGGTATATTTCAGGAGTCATATTCCTGAAAATGTAATGTTAAATAAATACAAGAAATGGCAAATAAGATTAAATAGACAAAACATGTAAATGTAAAAGAAGATAATAGTTGTTAACGCGTACGTATGTATACATATATATATATATGTATGAGATTTTGATACTGTCTGAATACATATCGAATAAGGATATTTTCATATGTTTGAGTATTTTCAACTTGGCCAATGTATATTCAACCTACATTAACCTAGTCTTAGGGGTAGGTTGAAGTGGAGGCTTCAAGACGATAAAGTCTCAAAATTAAGCTAATCCCGTGTGAATTCCTATCGAACCATACATGGATTTTCAACAGTTGTGCGACAAAAATTTGCCCAAAGAAAAGGGAACATAGAAGCCCTTAGCAATACGAAAACACACACTAAATCTAACCACTTAAAACTCATTGCAAGTTGACAAGCAAGCTTAAGACAATATATCAGCAACAAAAGAACCAAAAGTAGGCATTTTAAGACCTCAGAATAGAACAAAGAGACAAAGAGTTAACATAAATGGTGGACAGAAATAAGATGTGAAGTTGAAATTTTAGTAATCAGAAAATCGGTATCCTTGAGTTGGGGTCCAGAGGCTGAATAAATTAGATGGCTGGCGATATTTACAATAGTAGCCAATCATAGGATTTCTCTCCTTTGCGTTCATTTATCTCATTCATTGAACTGGCTCAGTTACAGGTTGCCACCAAGGCTAAGTGCAATCCAACAAACTAACCGTCTCAGCTGTGCCTTACTACATTTATCCTCTCCCTCAGAATTTACACTTATTTCATAGCCATACTTCTTGGTGCTCCTATCACTTGCACTGACTGCCGACAACGAGCAGAGCAAGCAATCCTTTTTAACGTGGATGCCTGGATTCTGATCCTGCTAGGATTCTGGTTACGTTCCTGCTCTGATGTCTTCATTCTGAATCTTTTCGTAAGTTAAATTGTATCCCTTGTTTTATGTAGTTTTTGCTTTGCTTATGCAGGATAAGGAAAGATGAATGCAGGAGATGTTCACCACAGGAGTAGTAGACCAGTTAAAGCAGCTGTAACCGTGTTTGGGGAAAGAATGCTTGAAAATCATCATTCTTTGAACAAACCACTACAAATCTACTCAGAGGTATCATAAATATGAGATTCTTGCCAGCAGTTCTAGTTGAACATATCATGTTTCAGGTTTAAATTGTAATTCTAAGAACTACATCTAGGCTTGTTTCCGCTTTTTAGCTGTACTGAAACATTTTTGAAATGTAATCAGAAGCCATCTCCATTAAAAAGGGAGCCCAAGTTTGCAATGGGCGAGGCTATCAAGTGTAATGGGAGCAGAAGTAACGGAAAGCCGGCAGAACCACAAGCAGAATCTGAACTTTTAGTCGCAAAGCACACAATAAAGGATCTAACTTCAAAAATTGAACAATCAAATTCCAGAGCAAAAGAACAGATTCAATACCTGGGGGAGTTAACAAATAGTAAAAAATTTGAAGGAGATTGGGGGAGGAGCATGCAAAATCATCAGCAGCTGAAACTAATGGCAGAATTGAAAGATGCAAAGCAAGAATTGACGAAGCTCAAGGAGGAGATGGCTACTCTCTTAGAAGAAAAAAGAAGGGCAGAGAAAGAAACAGAAGCTTCTAACTCGAAACTGAGATCTTGTTCAAGCACAGTGGATGTTCTAAAGAAGGAGATTGAGGAAACAAATGAAGAACAAGTGCTGGTGGAGTTGGCTCGGATTGAGGCCCTCAAGGAACATGAAGCAATTGAATCCGAGAGGAAAAATGAAGCTGAAAGACACTCTGCTGCAATGGAGGAAACAAGGAAGAAAATCAACCATATAACTCAAGAAATTGATGCTGCAAAAGAGATTGAGAGGAAACTGGCCATTACTACTTCAGATGTCAATATGCTACAGAGTGAACTAAAGCAAGTCAAAAAAGTGCAGAGAGTAAACCGAAGTCAAGAGACTCTGAGAAATTTGAAGTCTAGTTCTCAAGATGGGCATGTATCAAGTACTCCAGAACTACTGAAATCTATCACAAAAGAATTGGAGGAAACCAAGAAGGAATTAGCCTCTGTCAGGGAAGAAGGTTTTAAATTTATGGCTTCCATGGATATAATAAGGACCGAACTGAAAAATGTCTCAGAAGAAGCAGCACGATTGAAGAAAAGGGAAGAGAAGACCGACTTAACAGTACAAAACCTGAATGCAAAGCTCCTGAGAGGAAAAGCCAAATTGGAAGCTGCATCAGCAGCTGAAGAAAAGGCTAAAGAAATTGTGTCGAACTTATCTCGCGCTCTTGAGCAAATGAAGACAGAAGCCGGGGCAGCCAAAAAAGAATGGTCACTTATAGATGAAGAAACTGTAAACATCAAGGCAGAGATTGAGAAAACTGAGTCAGAGATAGACTTGGCAGAGGAAAGGTTACAAGCTGCAATCGAAGAGCTCAAGGCTGTTAAGTCATCAGAAGCTACGGCTCTGGGGAAACTAAAAACGCTTATTGACAACACAGTGAGAAGAAGAGGTTCAGTTTCACAGAGCAGCCCAGTCATAATGATTTCTAATTTTGAATACGAATACCTAAAAAATCGTGCGGCTGGAGCTGAAGAAATTGCAGATAAAAAGGTTGCAGCTGCCCAGGCATGGATTGAAGCTCTAAAAGCCAGTGAAAGAGAAATACTGATCAAACTTGAGAAAGCTAAAAAAGAGATTAGAGAGCTAAAGATAGAGGAAGACCAGGAAGTTGGCAACACAGAGGAAGGACTTCATAAAAAGATAAAAGTTCAGAGTGAATTCGAAAGTTGGATGCAAAAATATGAAAAGATCATTGCTCCGGAAAAACCGCAGCCTCAGGCTGGATTGCCAGCAAAATCAACAAACAGAAGTGGAAGAATGACACCGACAGGACGAGCTAAGCTGCGAAAAGCAGCATCTCCTGCTCCTCGAAGTACACCAAGATCGGCTTCTTTTGCAGTCAGGAGGAGAAAAAAGGTTATACCAAGTCTAGCCAAGTTCTTCAGTGGCAAGAGCACTAGTAAGGACATGGAAGCCCATTAACAGGTTATCATATAGCCTGAATACTGCTAGTTAGCAATTAGATACATCAAATAAGATTTTCGGTTGCATAACTTTTTGGGGCTAAAATTCTCACCCCAGTCACATGCCTTTCTTCCAGGTTTAGTATTTATTAACCTGCTAAACCAGTAAACTTGCATACATTTGTCAGGAAATCATGTTAAGAAAATCTTTAGCAACTGTGCTTGCGAGGTTATGTGAGATTCTTGAGAATGGTCTTAAGAATCTATTAAGCCATTATAAAGAAGATCATATCGAAATCCTGATGGCATGATTATCTCATTAAAAACCAGAGAACCAAAACCTCTTGAAATTCAGAAAAGACGCAACAGTTTATTAGGCTGTTTGCTCTGGTTAACTATGGGAAAAGTATTTAGACTAATAATATGTTCTTAATCTTCACGTATTAAGGGGAAGAAAGTGTATGAAAATCATTGAGGAAACCATACTGTAGCATGAGCGATTTAAATTCCCAGCCAGCATGATGTTTTAGAATGCATACGTGTTTCCACCGATGTCGAAGAGAGCTCATCAAGAGCGAGCCCCATTATATAATATTACCAAGGATACAAACTTGGAAATTGGTAGAAGAGATAGCAGCTAGAGAGCCTGTAAACTCGTTTCCAGGGAAAGCTCCACAAACTGCTCTGGTTTGAGGCTGTTCCAAGACAGTCCGTCACTCGACGAGTTGCAAGCACCCTCAAAAAATATTACCAAGGATACAAACTTCGAAATTGGTAAAAGAGATAGCAGATAGAGAGCATGTAAACTCGTTTCATGGAGAGTTCCACAAATCGCTATTAGTTTGAGGCTGGAACAAGACAGTCCCTCACTCTATGAGTTGCCATGCGACTATTGCGCTTCAAATTCTTAGAGTTGCTTCTTAAATGTCAGAGGAACCTAACCCCTGGAATCTGAGGATTCCAACGAGTAAAAATATGTTGGCAATTTTGGCTTAATGATTGCGTTCATTCCACTGTCCCCAAGAGAGTACAAGTTGATTGTGTAAATTCACCATTACAATTGCAACAAAAATCTCTCGGTAATAATCTACTTTTCCTTCAGATGGGCAATTAGCTAAGATGTCCACTTTTAAGTGATTAAAGCAGGGTGTCTAACAAGAACGAACTAGCTAATAGAGCTCCAATGCACACTACAAGGCTGGAATCAAAGATATTTTGGCATTGGTAATATGGTAGCAAGGAGAACAGATGATTCTGAATGTCATTGGGATGATTCCAACTTTGCCATTAGCATCAGCAAAAGAGGCTATGGAAAGCCATGGTAAAGCTAGTCAAAAACAGACTAATATATGCATCTAAAATTGATGCAAGAAAGTTACATGCTGCCTTCAATCAATACTAGTTTCAGATTGCAAGTGGCAAGAAAAAACTCTAATTTTTACAGATTTTCCCACTCTCATAACTTTTAATCCATTAACGGATAATACAAACACCACCAAAAAAAAAAAAAAGCAGTCTGCAGAAAACAAATAAATAAACAATAAACAAATGACACAAGATAAAGTTTATTCTAACCCCAAAACCAATCACAATAAGAGACTATAGCTGATATGAAAAATTACCCCCTACCAAAATTTTCCTCTTCTAAGATGAGAGCCTCATTGAGGATGTGATAGCATCTGATGCTTGATGCCTGTGTTTTCCTGTGTTGATGATGACTCTGGTGACATAAAATTTACTCCCTTCATCAGGGTTTGGTATGGCAATGGCAAGGCAGAAGCTGAAGGCTGAGTTTTATATATCTGAGTGTATGCAACATCATCATCATCAAATTCGTTAGCATAACTAGAGGTTGCCACTGGAGCGCTGACAACTGCTTGCGAAGGATGCTGCTGCTCAGAAAGCTCCATAAATTGCTGCTTACCTTGTGTAGAAGGTGCACTGGCTGCGGGTGTGGCTTGGGGACAGTCTGATAAAACTTTAAAGTTGATTCGGGCATTGGTTGACCAGTTGCCGCCTCTTTATAAGTCACTGGAGGGATCATGGCAGTTTGTGGATATAATGGTGGCCGACTTGAGGCAACATTTGTATTCTCCACTAAGTTACACTGCATCGACACACCATAATTCTGATTTGGCCTCACAGGCACCAGGTAAATTGGATAGGGTTGGTTTACTGTATAAGAACTATGCAGCTGTGGGTGCATAGGCATTTGATACAATGGATAGTAAGACTGAAGTGGTGGTGGGCCAGTTTGATACTGAGGCATGTAACGCAAATCTCCTTGAACATACTGCACTTCAAACTGGTGGTGCTTCCCATCTGATTGCTGAGATAATTGGTAACCAGCCAGCTGAACGTTTTTCTGCATTTGGATCACAGATTGAGGCTCAGGAGGAGAATTTTCTGTATCTAGTGAGTATGACAACACTCCCGAAGCAACTTGAACATATGGCTCTTGATGTATCCCCGCTTTTGGTTGGATACCAGCACTTCCAACACTATTATCACTGCCAAAATTCAGTAACATTTCTATGATTATAATCCCATATGAGATATGAACAATGTACTGCACATGCAATATTTGCACTCTGCGACCAGATTAACCGAGTACACCAGAGAAAGGTTATTAGCAAAATCAAGTAGAGAAACAATACCTTCGTTTCAAAGCAATTCCGTTCTTGGAACTTTCAACTTGTTAAACATCTTGATAACCGATACAAATAAATTTAGCAGCAAATCATTTACATTTTCTCAGGAATTATTTGCCTCTTGCTCCAATAAATAGTAGGAAGCCTCATTGCCATTCTGACGCAATAATTAAATGTTTAGGTACAACTGAAACATACAAGTCCACAAGACAATCTAGAGATGCCGTGATATGCTACTAGTGGTGTGGCTGACATTCTCTTAAAAATCAAGATCACTATCTGCTTTTCTCTGAATACAATACCATGTCCCCAAGCAACAGTCAGATCCTTTTACCCCTAATTTAGTCCGGGTAAGCGATGTTGGAATCAATCAGTATGTTAAGAAAAAATCAAAACAGATCAACGATAGCTCTTCAATATTTCTAGGATGCGCATTTTTTAATTTGAATAAAACTCGAGCCTTTCGCAAATCTCCTCATCAAATTCTTTCTCAACAAACCTTCAGGATGTACCTATTTTTCTATTCATCAGTTGCTTGGAAATTAAAATTGAAGATCAGTCAGAAAGCAACAGCAAACTCATTTAACTTTTCCTCATTTTGAATTCTTAAGCACCGCAGGTCCATAAAAAGAGAATTTTGCAAAAAAAAAAAAAAAAAGAACCCACGAACGGAAACACACTATTACCTTTCAATTGAGGCTGAGGAGGGTACTCTGAGCTTCTTCTCGAACAAACTGACGTTTCCGTCCTCACAATGGACCCCAACAGCAGGCGAATTAGACATTGAAATTGAAGAGCTAGTTGACCCAAAGGACGAGCTAGTCTCTAATACCAACGATTCCGGCACAGCCCCACTGCTTTCCTTAGCCTCAGTACCATTATAACTCAAGCTTTCAGTTGGATTCTCCAAGGCCGCATTACAATCCGATCTACCCAAAATATCCAAACCCATTAGTTCCCGACCCACACCAGCAGCATCAGCAGACTGACCCCGAACAATCCTCGTGTTCTTCAGAGCATCAGAAAACCACGAGTCAGCTTTCGGATCAAGAAGCGCTGAACCCAGAGACTCTGACTTTACGGGGAAGAGAAATAATCTGATGCGGGATGGTGTAGGGGATGTAACGGCGGAGATGCGGTCGTGCTCTTCCAGCATGTTCTGGAGGTCTTCATCAGTGGTGACGGAGACGAGTGAATCGAGGTCCTCGTTTGGGAGCTGGTACTTTAGATGAAACGGGCAGTTGCCGAAGAGGGTCCGAGAGAGGTGGGCGGTGAGGGCGGAGATGGATGAGCAGACAGTCCGGCGGTCCAGAGCGACGATTCGGGTCTCTCCTCCGGCGTAAAAGAGGGACTTGTTTTGTGGACGGGGAACTATGTGGCCACCATAGCTGCACATAAGCCGGAGTTTGGCTGGGGCGGTGGGGAGAGGTGGGGAGGGTCTGTGGCGGTGGATGACGGTGGCAGAGATGGTGGGTCCATCGGCTGGTTCGGTGGAGACCTCTGGGTGGAGTGTTTGGGGCGGTTTGATGGCCGGGGAGTTTTGCGTTGAGTTATGGAGAAGGTTTTATAAGGGGTTTGAGATTTCTTGTAATGACAGTTAATTATGGTAAGACCTTAATCTTATGGCCGCAGACTCGCAGGTTGGTGAAATGTCGTCATTTACATCAACAATCAATCACAGTATTATAATCCCGTGATATTTGCTTCTTTTTTTTTTTTTTTGTTTCTTTCATTCTTTTGTGTAAATCATTCCTTTTAAAGAAATTTTAAAAAAAAAAGAGTAAGCTTTCAAAAAGTTTTTTTTAAGTAATTTTTTCTAATATTTTCTCTATGAAAATTAGTTTCTTTTTCATTTAAAGTTATTACCAAGAGGAGTCATTCCTTATTGTTTAAACACATTCTGAAAAAGCTGTCATGGTAGATTAGTATTGTTGTATTTATGAGATGGGCTATCTCCATAAATTAGTAAAGCAGTATAATTATTAACTTCGAAAATTCTTCTATCTTAATATGCTTATATTAAGTGAAATCACGTAGTATAAAAATCTTTGATTTTATTTGTAATGTACTCTTTATGGAAGTGGCGACAGAGCAATGAATTGTGTAATTTGTTTCCTTTATTGACTTTTTGAGCCATTCTCTTCAAGCTATACAAAATTATGTGTTTGACATTTTTCTGAAAAGAGACGTTCTTTTGTGCATTACAATTACATATTTGGCTAAAAAATGTAGTCTAAAGCTCATATATGTTCTTTTAACATCGTTCCAAATATTATTTAAGCTAAATGGCTTTCATCTTGAAATTATCTCCATCCTGTATCAAGCATAACATGAAATGTTTCTTTTTCAATGTGGCATTGTAGTTCGTCAAATTACTCTGTACTTAAGTTACCAAGGTTTTAGTACCAAGCAAAACTCGATTCAGAACCTACTAAAGTTTGGTTCGATTGTATATCTGATAGACTTTGAAAAAAAATTACTAAAATGTGATTATATGTGAAGTAAAAAAGTAATTAAAAAAAAGTGTCGACTGAATTACTTTTAAACAGCAAGCTGAACAAGTTCTTAACTTGACTAACTTGGATTAAGTTTTGATGTAGATTGACATGCTTTCACCTTAAGTACTGCCTAAGAATGGGCATCTTGAGTTTTGACTTGACATGCACACAGCACGAGAGAAATCCGAGGAAGTCAGTCAACAAGAAAACATACAGAGTAGTGAAATAGTAGCAGGTTGAAGTAAACAGTAGGCAAGGCAGGCACATGAAACATTCACGTGCCTGTGTTCTCTGAGTTGAACGCCGATCCAATCATCTGTGCGAGACGGCAGTAATGGCGGATGGCAACTTAGGTAGTTTTCAACTTAAAACGACCAATTAAATGACCCTGAAGAGTAACAAGTTCGTTGGATTAGATCAATGTCTACCTCGACGAGGATTATTGAATAGTGAGTTATGATGTAATGGTGCATTTTTCTTCCCCCTGTGAGTAATTAAATAAAGATTATCCACGGATGACGAGTAATTAAACAAAGATTAACCGTGGATGATTACTTACCAGGATACAGCTCGTAGCCTTCAGCAAAAAAAGAAATCAGGAAAGAAAGGTACAGCTCATAAAGGAAATGAAGGTGGTTAATGGTGACATGGGTTGACGTGTTATCTCGGGAAGATGAATGTTCAGGGGAAATCTAGCAAGCTTCCACTGACCACTCTGGCATTGACACCTCACCAATTTCTCTGAGTTGTACTAGAAAATTTTTGTTGTGGCCCTATTCTATTACCCGTATGGCTATTTGCACCTTAAAAATCAAATTCTCAGACAATTAACTCATGACTTCGGGGCAACTGGTAAGCGGGTTACTAATACCAATAGGAGGTCACATGTTCGATCCTTGTATGTTACGTCTTGGTTAGATCTTCATCCCCCGATGCAGGTATTTCTTGAGTTAAATTCGAATTAATCTCACAAAAATGGGGATACCTTCACAAATGTGGGGATATTGAGTGCTTAAAGTAAAAAAAAAAATATCATATAATTGAATAATTTGACATTTGTCTACCATTGCACTTACCCAATTTTTGTTAAATTTTGGACTAAACCCAAAAAAAAGGTACAAGAACTTCAAATGCGATGCATCCTTAATCATTTTCATTGTCAAATATTATATTAACGCGAATAATGTTTCGATGATGTATGATTTTTCACTAGTCCAATGAAAAAGTAAATATTATATTATTTCATTGCAATGACATGGACATTTACAAGCAGTGCATCAGAAGATTCCTTTGATATTCATGTCATGTCTCTTTGACAATCCTTTTTTTTTCGCATGCTTTCCGTGGTGCAAAATTAAGGGAAGTTATGTACTTGGATCAATTTTGTGGTGGTGTGCAGGCCCAACAGTAGTGTTTTATTGAAAGTGCCTTCAATGTAATCTCGCCATTTACCCCAAAAAAAAAAAAAGGTGTTTTATTAAAAGTACTCTCAATTTGGGCTGCAACTTGTCACATGGGCAATATTGTCATAAAAGGGGGATGTAATTGTGACAAATACTAACAGGCTTCTCTGACAATTATATAATTGGGAAATTCTATATCCACTAAAAGTATAAAAACCTGATGAATGGAAATCCATACTATCTCTCGTGCAAACTTATTAGGAAACACGTTTTCTATTATTATTCGTGTTTTGATATCAATTTTTTGTTTCAAATACTATTTTACTTGCATCATAAACACATTTTTAATTATCTTTTTATCTTTCTAACTAAATTTTTATTTCACATACATCGCATCACAAATATGTGCCTACATTAAGTGCTCCAAATAATATTTCAAACACATCCCCCTCACAAGTTGAGTTATTTCCATTTCAAACCGATTGATATAATTTTTATAACTTTTAATATAAACTTGAACAATTTGGGCGTGAACTTGAATTTATCAAACTTACACAATCAAATGAGTGCACTAATCAAAATTACAATACAATTGTATGAATTTACATCAAATCTAGTAAGAATTATACAAAATAGTATGAATTGGACAAAACTCTACTTGCGATGCTTGAATCCAACTTATTACTGATGTTACAGTTGAAATACAAGTTTTCGGTCATAATACTTTACTTTGTTTCTTAAGAAAATAAAAGTTAAATTCTGATTATTGACTTGAGGTAGTCCAATAGCCATTAAGAGTTCCTCGTGAAAATATTTTGAAAATAATCAATTTCCACATGATTTTCAGTGTTTGGTTATTAACTGTGGAAAGCATGACTATTAAAGTAGATTAACTATGAACTGCTTCAAACACCAACACTGAAAATGAACGTTTGATACCTTTAAAAGTGTCTTTCTATGCCACTTTAAAAGTGTCTATATAGAATCCACGTAAAGGAGTTAGGGTCGCCCTTGGCGCCTTAATAAGGGCAATCTTGAATTGTTTCACCTACAGTATGAGCAAACTATGATGAGGCGTTGTCCTTTTTTCTTCCATTCTTTTTTTTTTTTTCCCAATCGTTAACATCTCCATTATTATATATATTTTTTCTAACCTATGCTAGGGGCCTAATCAGGCCATAAGCTGCAAGTGCATTTTCTATTTTGCCTGATAACTCACTCACCTAAAACGAGTATGTGGCATGGACTTGGAAAACTGGTTATAACATACTGTGGTTGAAAAAACTCCAGTGCCACAATCTCAGTGCTTGGTAGACTTTTTATTCTGAGGAAGATGATCTATTTATTTCATTCTTTTTAACAACATTGCCTCCACAAACAGTACATTTTTACGTCCACACATGTTGAGTTTTGATGATAAATCAAAGACAGAAGACGATTTAAATGTAAAAAATTGATCCTTGCACGGTTGCACGTACACGCCTAAAGCTTGTTAGTCATGAAAAGAGATTTTAAGTCCCAAAGCATTTAAGTACCTCTAGAGTTGCAACTCGAGAATTCATTTCCTTACCCAATAGTTTCTCATAAAAATGCATGCAGCAGTCCACTTTCAAATTTAGAGCTCCCGAGTGCAGCCTAATTGTCACCCCTAAGCATAGATCAGTGTATATGATCAAAATCTATGTAATTTATAAAGGGAGAACAACATTGTGTGGTGTCATTTTTTTAAAATTTCTAATTTACACTCAATTACAAGGGTAAATTGATCCCAATATATTCCATTAAAAAAAGCTACCCACAATCAACAAAAAATTATTCCTTTAAAATTAAATTACAACTCCTCACACTAACTTCTTCTCGTCCCTAGCTTTTTTTTTAATAATTTTTTAAATAGAAAATCTTCCTCTAGAATAGTAACTATAGATTTTTTATATAAATATATATATATATATATACATACACACACATATATGTGTACAATGATATGCCACCTAATATGAAACAAAAATAACTATGCATTTTCTTATAAGCACACATCTAGATGCGCCAAAAGCACTAGCACATGACGTGGTTTGGAAAACAATTTAAAGATACTACTGGCAGCAAATTGGTGTCACTCCTCTAGTAGTCTAGTGTAGATATTGGATCGGTGGTTTGACCAGCAGAAAATGTCAGAACACATTTCTAAATCGGTGTTGTCATTCCTTTTATTTTTTATTTTTGTTTCCTTTTGCGCGAAAGGTTTTTTCCATTCCTCGAAGACGTGGCATTTTCCTCCCTTAACAGCGCACAACGCCCGCTGGTCACCGTTTCGCGCCCCCGTGTTCGCCTTCCATTATCGCATGCGCATTAAAGATTAAACCTGCAAAAATAAAGAAACACAAATTTCAGAATACGAATGAACATCTTGCCGTTTTAAGGCCGTCCTCAGTCGCCATAGAAACTTCTTTGGAGAAGAAGGGTAGGGCCTCAGGGGTGACTTTGCCAGATATTGTGGTTCTGTTGTCACTATCAGATTCTGGCGCTGAGACAACGGTGAACTTTTCTTTATAGAAAAAGGTTGGCCAAGTTGGCTACCTTTTAATCAGCCTTTCATGTTGACTTAACTTTGTTCTCTTGCCCATTATTTATAGTGACTAAATACTTTATTTCAACTGTGCCATGGATAAGGTATCGCTGATTTACTGGACCACTGTATACAGCATTGGCACATTAAAAAATACAAGTGGAATCCTATTTAATAAATTGGTATTATTGCTTAGAGGTTTGATATTATCTGGAATTGGATGCGCTTATTTCTCAGATATTTAGTGATAATTTTAGCATGATTAGTGTCTTTTGACTATTGATACATTCAGAAATTCAAATGGGTTTGTGGGATTTGAGATCCCTTTTGTGTATGGACAATTTCAGAGCTGTTTTTCATACTCAGGTTGGTGTTTCCAGAGCAGCATATGTTTCTTTCGGTTGGATTTGAGCTCATAATTATACTTGCTTCCCCTGTCCCTTTATCTCTTTGCAAGTGGAGGTATTGCAGATTGTGAAATTGCCGTTGTCCCTGGATTGTTTTTTGGGGTTACTTATTTTCTTTGATTGTTCCTTTTCTTCTTTCTCTGGTCATTTAATTGCCGGGTATTGTCTCGTGTGCCGTCAGAAAGATACTTACTGAGATTGTTCTCTTTTATAAGTTACAGATATTGCATGACCTTTTTAATATCTAAATAGTAAAGCTAGGGAAAGATTTGCCTTTTACTGAGTTATCATTACATTCTTATTCCCAATGCTAATTCATTGCTGGCTGAAGTCAGTTTATATGTATCTCTTAATCTAATGCGTCTTTCATTTGCATGTTGTGCTTAAGAGACCACAGATTGTTGAGGTTTTCAGGTTTTACAACTGTATAAATATTGACTTATTTTATGATTACCAACCTCCGACTTGTGATTTCTAGAAGAGTCTAATCTTTGTTGTTTCCTACATTCATTAGTATCACATAATTACATAAGAATCCCATGGTCATTATAGGTGGAGGAGACAGGTTATTATTTAGGTACTTACATTTTTTTGGGGTGGGGGGGCGGGGAGGTTCTTCTGGGGGGTGGGGGTGGGGGTGGAGGGCAATATGGGACAGCAACCTAACTGGGTAATGGGTAGAGGAAGGATCCTCATGTCAGGACTCAAGAATACTGTTGCCCTTTACTGTAAACATACATGAAAAACGGAGCTCCAATAGTGATGGTATTACATGTCTCATGGTATCTATGCTGGATGTACAATATAAATGAAATAGCTAGTCAATTGATGCCTAATGGTATGAGTTTACCGGCCTCAATGCAACAACATGGAGAACCAACCTTCAGGAAGTGCCAGATAAGAGCCTACTCTGGTAACGAATGCAGTTTTAGTTTCATAGATGGTAGAATGCGACTTGTATCTTGAACATTGGTGATAGGCTAGCACTTATTTGCATGTTTCACCAAACAACCACCTCATATCTTATACTAAATACCTAGCTAGTATGGATGCTGGGAGACTTGTTTTTGATTACCGTATCAACTGTCTTAACTTTTGAGGGTTCATGTATTTAGTTGTGTAAGATAGACTCAATAATTTATTGTAGCACTTTCAGTCCATCATGCTGTGTCTGTGCTTAACTGATTACTCATTCATCTAGGGCATTCTAAGAGCAGAGTGTGGAAATTCTCTATTCAGAGGGGACTGGTTTTCACACCTCTATCAGCCACTGACAAGATACCAGAACCACCAGGTATAGTTGCTTTTTAAATTGTTCAATCTATTTTCAAATTTTACTTTTTATGCCTTCTCTAACTTCCTGCTTATTACTTTTAGGGGCAAAAAGAGCTTTGAACTTATTGAAGTGAACACAACGATGTGTTTAATAAGCATATAAAATTCGGAAAAATATATTTTGGAGTTGGAGAATAAAAATAAATTGACTTGAGGAAAATTCCCTATATACATGTGATATCCAGTATAAGGAGTTTGTGAATTTGTAGAGTGTAAAATTAAACAAGCAAGAATTTTTGATCTTCAAAAATGGCTTGGTTAGACTGGTTCACCGACTGGTTCCTTGGTTGAATCGTCTTGTTGGCCACTTTGATTATTTCTTAGAATACTGCTAGTTAAGGAATGGTTTTTCCATCCCCCAAAAGCCTTAGAGTCTATTCCTGGATGAAAGTTGCCCGAATGAAATCTGATCATAGTCAATTTAATTGTTGGAAGATAGGATCCAGAACATTCAACTGAGTGCTAATCAACCATAACATTGCTGCCTGATAGCTGTACTTGCATAAAAATTGGAATAACTCAGAGCTAACTTCTTGCTTCTACTCACAAAATCAATTTGAAAAATTGCAGTGTTTGTTAGACTATGCATTAGCAAGCTTCTGGGTTAAATTCAAATAGTGGCGCCAAAAGGTTGCTTTCATGTTTGAAGCATTAACAAGATGCAAAGATAATTTCTGATGTCAATGTTTTATTCATTTTGCTGTTTTTTGAGCTCTGAGCCATGTTGAATTCTTTAACCCCTTTTCCCTTGTGCTTTGAAATGATCTTTGTTGGGCCTTTAGGTTCACCTTAGTTGGATCAATAGATCATATATCTTGTTTTGGTTGCAATAAGTTTTTTAGCTCATGCTTATATCACTTTTCCTGTGAATTTTCAGCCAGTATTAATGTTGGCTGCTTTGTGCACTTTTGTGGATTTCTTCAGAATAATCTGACAATTCTGTTAGTCTCCTGTGCCATGTGTTGATATTTAGCAGAGTAGAATGAGAGAGGCCCAGCTTGGAACACATACTGTGAGAACTCATGGGGTTACATTGGCAAGAAAACATATACATGACTGGCTTATACTGATGCTTCTTGCAGTAATAGTAGTCATTCTCAATGTCATCAATCCGTTTTACCGCTATGTTGGGAAAGATATGATGGCAGATCTCAAGTATCCAATGAAAGAGAATACTGTTCCTGTATGGGCTGTGCCAGTAAGTTCAGTCATCATTATCTAAGTGTATCCGTACTACTGTGTATCAATATACAAGTTGGTTATGTGTCTTATTATCCTTTCAATTTTCCTTTTAAACCAACTAGGTGTATGCCATCCTCTTGCCAACGGTCGTCTTTCTACTCTTCTATATGCGTAGACCAGATGTCTTTGATCTTCATCATGCCATTCTGGGTAATAAACTTTTTAAGCACTGTGTTGTACAATGGAAAGTACTCTGATTCCGGTGAAATTACCTCCGCAGACTGTTACATCTTATGTTGCTGGCAAGTGCAGGGCTCTTATTTTCTGTTCTGGTAACTGGAGTCATAACAGATGCTCTAAAAGATGCTGTTGGCCGCCCTAGACCAGACTTCTTTTGGCGTTGTTTTCCAGATGGAAAAGATGTACATAGCTGTTGGAATTGGTTTTCCATATCAATGAGAAGTAGTTTTTATTGGTCTAATTTTAATATTTGTGTTGCCTAGGTTTATGATCGGTGGGGAAATGTAGAATGCCACGGGCAGAAAGATATTCTTAAGGATGGACACAAAAGCTTTCCAAGTGGGCATACTTCATGTGAGTATAATCCCATCTTTTTAGTTTGTGCAACTAAATCTACAATAACAAGCAAAATGTTCATCTGTGTAAATCTACAATAACAAGCAAAAACTTGTATCTCTCTCACTTGATATTTCTTATCATCCTAAGCAATGAGTTCTTTATATGTTCGTCAAATTATGTGAAATACTGTGAAGGGGGCAGAGGAGGTTTGAAATCAACATAAGATCAAGCTGGGTTCTTAAGCTGTCTATGTTGACTGGTTGTGACCTGGGACATCTGTAGGGTCATTTGCTGGTCTGGGATACTTATCGCTGTACTTGTCTGGGAAAATTCGAGCATTTGACAGTAGGGGCCATGTTGCAAAGCTTTGCATTGTTTTCCTTCCCCTGCTTGTTGCATCTCTTGTTGCCATTTCAAGGGTAGATGACTATAGGCACCACTGGCAGGATGTGTTTGCTGGAGGTCTTATAGGTTGGTTTGTCGTGATATGTTTGTCTTATTTATTGGAGAACTTGGACATTGTACTTTCTAAGGAAGGGATTTTTAACAGGTCTCATAGTGGCAACGTTCTGCTACTTGCAGTTCTTCCCACCCCCATATCATGTAGACGGTAAGCTGCTATTTTCCTTTCAAATGGTGGGTAACTGCTGTCCTTAATTGTAATCGGAGTTTCATGTTAAGTTAACGGACTGCCAATGCGTATAATAATCAGACCGCGTATGAGGCTTTCTTTGTAGTAGACTAGGCTGTTTTTGAAGATTGGTGTTGATATGATGATGCAGTGCAGATTTACCCCAGCGCCTGTTAATCTTTTGATGTAGGGTGGGGGACTTATGCCTACTTCAGGGTTCTGGAGGAAATACATGCCAGCATGCGACCAACCAGTGCTCAGAATGCAGAAGCTCAAGGTGAAAACCAAAATGAAGGCAACAACGCATTCATGGAAATGTCTTTGACCGATGATCCTGGCACAGCAGTTGAAGATCTAGAATCTGGTAGGAGATAGCCTTGAGGATTTTCTTTCTACTTATTAGATTGAAATTTTCTTGCTTAGTGGTGGTGCAAGTCAAGAGCATGCGTAAGTACGTAAATAGAGTCATCTTCGCTATTTGTGGATAAGCATATCTTGTTTCTTGACTCGAGTAGTTTTACTACAAGCATTGGTGAGCGTATATATTAGAGCAAGGAGTTGATATAATCATTGAAATCAAGGTTGGATGTTTTTCAATGATTAAACAATATAAATATTTCCCACCTTTGCATAATATGAGGAACATGAAGCGGTGAGTATTTCAGTATCAGTAGATGCGCTTCAGGAGTCTGGTAGTATTCGTTCATCAATCAAATTGCTTAATTTGGAGAGACTTTGCAAGTTGTAGGTTGAGTTTGTTATCATGTTATCCATCAAAATTACACACTATAGAGTCGAGCTCGAGTAGCATTGTGCTCAAGGCTGAACTTGATGAATTCCCAGCCTACTCGAGCTAGCTTTCAACTCGATAGAGCTACATAAGAGAACTTGTAGCCCAATTCGAGTCGTTGGCATAATATACAAGCTCAAACTCAATGCGGTGAACTCGATCATGTTCTTGAACATTATCAACTTTGAGTATTCCGGCAAAAACTAGAACTTTGTTAAAACATAAATCCATAATGGTTATTTCATAAGCAAAATAAATGATATGTAAATAATAGACGTAGTCGATTAGACTCATTAAGCATTTGAGTGGTATATACAAAGAAACTTGAACTTGACCTAAAACATAGAACAAGTAACTTGAACTCAAATTGAGCCAAGCTTTTGACTTGAATCACTCATGAGCTGCTCGGCTTGCCAGCATCGCTGGCCGAGTTGAAGCTGAATGTCTAAAATTTCAAAAACTTTCCATTTCTTAAAAGTTCGGAAATACCCCTTTGGCGATTGTCAACTTGACAACTTGTATACTTGGACTTTTACTCCAGTCTCAGGCCTACTATCGTCAAATCATTAAGAAACTCTAAACCCTCCTCTACTTTCCCAACGTCTCCCCTTCCGCTTTTCACATAATTATTCCCACACACTCATACGACACCCTTCTTCCCCTCTCCCCAACTCCACAAATTTCCCCATCCCCGCCGGAAATGAAGTACAGCCCCAGAGTCTCCAGCTCAGGCTGGAAGAGCCGGAGCTTACAATTACATGTTTGGCTAAAAATGGAGTCTGAAGCTCACATATGTTCTTTTAACATCGTTCCAAATATTATTTAAGCTAAAATGGCTTTCATCTTGAAATTCTCTCCATCTTGTATCAAGCATAACGTGAAATGTTTCTTTTTCAATGTAGCATTGTAGTTCTTCAAATTACTCTATACTTAAGTTATCAAGGTTTTAGTAATTTTGGTATGAAACAAAACTGGAAAATTCGCTAAATTAGTCCTTGAATATTTTCACTTAAACCATTTTCATCCTTGCACTATTACTACGAATCTGTGGTTGAAAAAACTCCAGTGCCACAATCTCATTGTTTGGAAGACTTCTTATTCTTGAGGAAGATGATACATTTATTTCATTCTTTTCACAACATTGCCTCCACAAACACTATATTTTTACGTCCACACTTTTTGAGTTTCGATGATAAATCGAAAACGGAAGACGATTTAAATGTAAAATTGATCCTTGAACATACACGGCCAAAGCTAGCCAGGGCGTTAAAAGAGATTTTAAGTTCCAAAGGATTAAAGTACCTCTGGAGTTGCAACTCGAGAATTCAGTTCCTCATAAAAATGCATGCTGCAGTCCACTGTCTAATTTGAAGCTACCCAGTGTAGCCTTATTGGCATCCATAAGCAGATTAGTCTATGATCAAAATCTATACAATCCATAAAGGGAGAGAGCAACACTGTGTAGTGTAAACACATAGTGTCATTTTTTGAAATTTATAATCCACCTTTAATTATAAGGGTAAATTGGTCTCAATATATTCGAGAAAGCGTAGCAAGAGAAACGCCATTGTTTTCCATGAATTCAAATTAAGAAATCTTAACAACGGGAATTCAGTAAGGACTTACTTACATTCAGTAATAATACTACATTGTGCAATTAAAATAGAAGTCACGTAGCTATACATTTTTTACACGACGTTGATATTAAAGCTTTCGAGAAGATTGCATGGCTCTAGGCGAGAAATAAGGTTAAATTCTGCTTTGGACCCTTAAACTATAGACATACTTCTAATTAAGTACTTAAATTTCTATTTAGACACTTCATCGTATTATACTACTTTAGTCTTAAACTTTGTGCATTAATTACCTATTTTTATGTTAGTGACAAGTCGTGAGATGGACTTTATGCTTTAGAAGATAAAGTGTCCAAAATTGATATTTTAAGACCGAAGGAGAAGGGGTATCATAATTTAAGGGGTCCAATGTGCAATTTAGTCAAAAAAGAAGTATATACATTACCGACAAGGAATTAAACAAGTTTATATTTTAGAATGCCTAATCTTCAGTTAGGTGAAACTTGATCATTAACAAATACACACGTATATTGGAAATGTACGTTCTGCTAATAATTAGGAATACCCCATCAAAGGTTAATAAACTTTTATTGAAAAAATGAGCATTTTTTTCTTTTTAAAGTCCATGCTTTAACTAATACGAGTAAAGTTCGTGCTTTAAAAACTTAAAATTCAATAATTTTTTATCAACAAAGAAATAACTTTCACTTCAATTTGTAATACGTTATTTTTAAATTACTCATATGTACAAATAGTTCATATTATTTTAAAATGATATTTTATTAAGTAATTGAACTGTTTAGTACTAAATTTAATATATTTGGATGTATATCGCATTAACTGATAAGTGAATAGGCTTATCAATTGATTTTGGGAAAGCAAGTTCTACCTAAAAAATTTAGTGATACTTAATTAATTGAGATGTTCTATGTTAAGATCTGAATCAGTTAAAATTGAATGTTGAATTGGATTATTAGACGGGTCATTAGTCTAGTCATCAATATCAATCAAGACATCGCAACGCATAAGTCATTCATAATTCATTGGCATTCATTCAAGAACATTGTCAAATATCACCATCATCATATACCTGGTGTTATATAGTTCATTTTTACTTGGAAGTTCAACCCACCAATATACTTTTCTTGGATTTGATTTTTATTCAATCAAATGAACCATTCCCCTTCTATTTGCTGAAAATTGAACCTACTAACACTCTTTTCTTGGAATTTAAGATTAGGTGTTCACTTTTTCTTGAAAATTTAGCCTACCAACATCCTTTCCTTGGATTGGATTTTTATATTAGGTGGAAATCAAATCATAACCTTCCTCTTTTGTCTTCTTGGAAATTGAACCTACTAACTTTTTTTTTTTTTTTTTTTTGGGGAATTTAGCCTTAGGTATTGACTGTCATTCTTGGATAGATATTGCACGGATTCATTTAGAAGGAAAAGTTTGAGCTGGCGTAAGGTCAAACTCAAACAAGCCATCTGACCCAACATTTAAAAATTATGTCCATTAAAACCCCATCCATCAAAATCAAGGGCATGACAAGCTCTATGGTGTGCAGGGAAAGAATTGATGAATCACAATGGAAGGGTGCTTGTCAAAATAAATGCAAACTTGATTGCCATTTTAAATTAATGAAAAACACGACCTTGATGGAAGCGGTTACAGAGTAAATGATTAAGCTCGCAATTTTCTTCTTAGTACGCTCTTTGCCGTCCAGTTTATTGAGATAAAGGGGTAGAGTTGTCAAGGCTTCATCCCGTAGGAAGAGGCCAGATTAACATAGGGAGGGGCGATAAGTTGTTTTGGTTTAAAACCCTTCCAAGAATTGCAAGCCATGATGCCGGAGGCCCACTGTAATCGGACGCACACAAATAGAAACCACACCACAATGATCTTGAAGGTTTAAGTAGTAAAATTGTCAGACAAACTCGATTAGATATTTTTCTTACATACGAATTTGAGTACAAAAATATTTAAAAAAATAATGAATGAAATGTAATTTATGTAAAAGAAAATTTAAAAAAATGAAAAGAAGATGCAAGACTTTGATGGGAATCTAGAAATAATAACCAATGGGTACCATCCAAGGTTGGGCTTCGATTGCATCCAACAGCACAACAATGGCGGTTTCAGTTGAAACTTCAAAGGTCTCTGGCAGCTGATGACCCAGAGCTTTGGAGGTGAATAGATGGCTGCTGGTACTCCAGCTGTTTCGGTTACAGAAGTAGGAGTCAGAGGAGCATTCACTGTGGGCTAATTTGCATTTTCAGCGACAATCTCCCTATTCTCAGATGTAGTACAATATTCCGATTCTTAATTCCTCGCCTTTCTTCTCCATCGTCGTCAGGATGCTGTCAGTTAATAGAGCGGTTACTCTAAAGATAGCAAGAATGAACGAGGGCTAGAAAGGAAAGCTTGTTTCAAGTCCTCGTTTTATTGATTACAGAGAGAACGATGCATGAAGGAAAGGGGAAGGAATAAATTCAGTTCATGACGCAGGCGCGAAACTGTTTGTAGTTAAGTAAGTCTAATGGTCGTATTGGGAACTTATGAATTAATGAGTTGAAAATGTCATTTTATACATAAAATTGTGCGTTTGATTTTATAGCTAAACAGTGGAGAATAGTTAATAGTAACAGATAGAGACAGGTGTCATACCAGAAATCACTTTATAATGCCAATCAATTAGTCAGGATGGTCAGATCAGTGTAACCACATTTTTTTGATGTAATAACAAATTTCAAATTGTTTCTCTCTATTGGAATCTTTCTACTTCTCCAATATTCTTGTCTTTCATTCTTATTTCATTTTTTGACTAAATTCCACAATCTAGATCTCGAAGGTGACAGAACCATTAATGTCCTGACAAGCAAATGATGGATTTTAATTTGTTTTATTGTTACTACTACTACTACTGGTATTATAAAGGGGTTTCTATAAGTTAGGAGGGGAAATGGATTTTAATTTGTGTTGCATTAAATTCTGTTGCATTACAGATAGATGGGTTTCTATAAAGTTATCAGACTAATAACTAACTAAGAGCAAATGCAAAAAAATGACACTGAATTATTACTATTTTTTGTGTTTTTATCACTAAACTTTATTTTTAGTAAAAAATATCACTAAAGTCATAAAATATTCCCTTTTCTACCATTCTATCTAGTTTTTAATTTAAATTAGACAGAAAGTCTATCACGTGCCCTGCACGCATAGGTTCTTGGATGGAAATTCATCTATATAGGTCTTATAAAAAACACAACGATGAAAAATCATTGACTTTTCAGTTCACACACTGCACCAAATCACATTGCAGTAGCAGTAGGAAAAATTTACTATTTTCTGCAGCAATGTTTAAGGATTAATGTAGTAATATCAGATAATTTGCGACTTCAACTAAAATATATACAAATTCCTAAACTATATTTAATTTTCAAAACAAATATTTGCTCATCAAAAAATAGATTCAATCCCACTAAAATGGATTTTTTTTTCAGCCCAAAAGAAAAGCCATTGAATTTGCTAGATACAATTGGTATTTAACTCATCTCTCTTGTATATTATCTTCAGCAAAGAACTCTTGTAAAACCGTCAATTCATTTTCTCTAACAGTTACTTATATTCTAAAAAATATGAATTTCATAACTATAAAATTTGGGACAAAATAAAAAAAGATTGAAAATCGAAGGCACCATAGCTTTGTGAAGGACTTGATTACGCTGTGGAGACCTATTTGCCATTGAAAGATAAGGCGTGCTGGTCACCTGATATGTTTTTCGTTTTCTTTAACTCCATAATTAGACAGAATGGTAGAAAAGAGAAAATTTTATAAGTTGAGTGATACTGTTTACTAAAAAAAAAGTTTAGTGACAAAAACACATAAACAGTACTAGTTTAGTGATATTTTTTTTCCATTTGCTCACTAACAAATGATGTTCTTAAGTATTTGTGCTGCATTAAATCTTCTTCTTATCTCTCTCCCACCTCTCTTTTTTGTATTTTTTTTTCTTTTTCCTTAGTCAACTATCATTCTTTCCACAGCTCTTTATGGACTTTGATGCTAGAAAATTTCAGATTATGCCAACCAATTCCAGGCATAAGTACGGCTCTCCACAATGCTTTCGCATGGTGAAATCTGCTAATCCCACTTTACATATAGCATGTGAGGACTGAGAAGTAGCAACTCTCAATCGATCATGCTGGTTATATTGTGATTTCGCTGCTTATTTTGTCCTCCATCGTCTTTTCTGGAGATCAAGGATTTCATTTTTTTTTTTTTGTCAATCGGCAACTATCTAATCTACTCCTACTCTATGGAGGAGGGGGAGCCTAAAGAGGCTTGTATAGGGATTGGGAAATTAACCACCAGACCAGACAAGTGCACTACTGCACTCTCTGAATTTTTTAGGCACAATAAACACTTTACTTCTTGTTGATGCACTAGACGGGGTTTGAACCTAGTGCACGGGAGAGCCTTAAGAAGGTTCCCCTGACCATTGGACCACTGGCCCAATGGTTGGAGATCAAGGATTTCATGGGGACCTGCTTTCCCACTATTCCTCCTTCCTTGTTGATTTTTTTGGGACCGATTTACCCTTTTTTTCCTGATTATGCTATCATTTCTGTTTGGTAATTATTGGTCGGATCAATTTTGGACCATCAAATAATTTTTTGTTACTAATTGGCCATTAAACTAACTAATTGGTACACGTGTAGCCATTTCGTCGATTATTACTCTTAATTTAGAAAATAATTCAAACACGTGGTAAATTGTAGGAATATCTTTGTCCACCATAAATCAGGTCCTATAACCTTTATTATTTCTGACATCCAATATATACCTAAACATGATTATTTGAGGGAAAAAAATAGGGACTCAATTTGGAGTCCTATTGCAATTTGTTATTTGGAAAAAAAATGATTATTTGGAAAAAAAATGATTATTTGATGGAGAAAATAGTAGTGGACAAAAATATCCTTATAATTTACCACATGTTTTGATTATTTTTCAGATTAAAAACAATAATCAACAAAATGGTGTACTAATTAATTAGCTTAGTGACAATTATTGACGAAAAATTATTTGATAGTTAAAAGTTGACCTGCACAATAGTTTAATGGCCGTTCAAGTTTTTCCCCTTTCTGTTTTGATTTTGGACATATTAGTCTTTTCACCATTTAAGAGATACTAGGTGGCACATCGCTCTGACCCTTTTGGTCCCCACAGGTAAGCCACTATAAGGGAAATGAGGAGATCCAACTGGGTCATATGGGGTCAGAGGGGATTGAACCACCTCGAGACCTGCTGGATTTGAGACAAATTGGTGCACTTAAGGCACCTTAAATGCAAGTGAAGAGATTTGATCTCTCAACCTGCACCCTAAGTGTTTTTTCTGCCTGGTTGTGCTGCAATTAGCTGAAAGTACTAGCATTAGAGTCAAATTTCAGATACTCTATCCCTTTGGCGATTATTAAATTGTAATATAATGAACTTGTGTTGGGAGTGCTAAAAAAAATATATATATATATATATAGAACTTGTCTTGGGAGTCTGGACTAGGGTTACAAACGAATTGGGCGGCTCAAGTTGGAGCTCAACTCGAACTCGATATTGATCAAGTTTGAATCGAGTTCGAACAGCTCGTTTTCATGTTTGAGTCGAATTCGAACTTGACTCTCTCAAATTAGATAGCTTGCGAGCCGACTCGAACATGCTCAAAAAAAAATTATTTTTATTCTAATAATAAAATTACATATATATCCCTAATATTTTTATTATTTAATTATTTTATTTTTTTATAATAAAATAATTATTTTTTATTTTTTTGAGATCGAGTAGGATCGAATTCGAATTTGAATTCGATTAAGGTCGAATTCAAACTCCAACTTGAGTTTGAGTTTCATTTTGAGAGCTCATCGAGTTCGAGGTCGAGGTCAAACTCTATGAAAAATGAATTAAACTCGGCTCAATAAGGTCAAAACTGGAATGGACTCGACTCATTTGCAGCCGTAATCTAGATCTTCACTTCGGTTTCAAGCCTTCTCTCGTCAAATTAATAAGAAACCCTAGCCCTCCTTGACCTTCCCAGCTCCCATCTTCCGTTTTTCTCTTAATTATCCCCACAGCCTCATACGACGCCCTTCTCCCCCTTCTCCCCAGCCCCCACCTCCCCGCCTCCCTGCCAGAAATGAAGCACAACCCAAGAGTCTCCAGCTCACGCCGGAAAAGCCGGAAGGCCCACTTCACTGCTCCCTCGAGCGTGCGCCGAGTGATTATGAGCGCGGCTCTCTCAGCCGATCTCCGCAACAAGTATAACGTCCGCTCCATTCCCGTCCGCAAGGACGACGAAGTCCAAGTCGTCCGTGGCACCTATAAAGGCCGGGAGGGTAAAGTCGTCCAAGTTTACCGAAAGAAATGGGTCATACACATCGAGCGGATTACCCGGGAGAAAGTCAACGGATCCACAGTCAACGTCGGTATCCACCCCTCCAATGTTGTGGTGACTAAACTTAAGCTGGATAAGGATCGCAAGGATTTGCTGGACAGGAAAGCGAAGGGGAGAGCTGCTGATAAGGCTAAGGGGAAATTCACTGTGGATGATGTCGCTGCTGCTGCACCCTCTCTTCAAAACATCGATTAGAGGGGACTATTTCTCTTTTGGTGCCTTAAATTTTGAATTTGTACTTTCCGTATTGTTGTCTTTCACCAATAGAAGAAATGTCTTTATTTAACTGGGGATGCTTTTGTTGTTGATTTTGCCCGATTTCTTTCTATAGCAGGATATACCAGACAATACAATGAGTATTTTACGGTTAATATAATTTGCTTGTCTCATATTGCAACTTGCTTTGCATGCTGAAAAGTCCTTAAATCGTAGAACTTTAGGTTGCTTTCTGTATACTGTTATTTAGCTGGGTAGAAACCTGGTAGTGGCAATCTTAGGTTGTGTTCTATTTTTCTTATACTGTAAGGCTATTGGATTTAAGCGTGTTTGTTATGCACTGTCTCAATGTGCTTGTTTGCAGATATAAGTTTGTTGTGAAGGTAAAACTACTTGGAGGAGGAGATCTGTCACTAGCTTATAGATTAAGCTCGTTTAATTGAACTCTTCCTAGTTGAAATGTTTGGTGAACAAAGAATCTGTTCTGTTGCCTTTTACTGGATTTCTTGGGGTTTGATATATGCCATGAATTAGTTTAAGTATTGGATTAGCAGATCTAATCATACCAGCCAGTATTGCAAGGTTTAAGCTTGCCTTCTGTGTTGTACATTGAAGCTTTTTTTGCAACCTTTGTAGCTTGAGGTTTGCTTTTCACGATTTGCTGCTGCTAATTTAGGACTGTCTCCTAGCTTCCTTGTGCTGTTGTTAGCCTTCGCTGTTGGTGGACTTGCAGGCACTATATAATCGTCTTCAAAAACCCCTATATGTTGGTGTACCTACTTCTCATATATATATATATATGTGTAGGAATGTTGATTATGTATATCATTGAAGGGAATACCTTCTGAAATTGGCTTTGTTAGCTGTTGATGCTTCGTGATTTTAGAAAGCATCTTATTTCAAATCTTGATTTGGTGGGCTGGTATCTTGATGCTAAGTTTGCTAGATTCAACAGTCTACCCTGTTACGAGGGAAGGAGGGGTTCGTGGCTTTTTTTCTGGTTTACATTGTATCAGTAGTTTGCTGGTTTGCACATCAGTCTTAATGTGATTAACAGTATATGCAGTCCAACCTTGATCCATCCTGTGTTTTCTCTTTTCTATCTTCAAAGGCTTTTCTTCCTCGCTATTTATGGTCCATATGAACAATATCTTCAGCAGTGTATTAAATGGTTTCCGCATTGGAACAGTCTTTTGTTGCTTGCTGGGTCGCCAATGTATAACTCTTCAATATCATGAAGTAGGAGCCATTTTTGGCTTTGTTATACAGTTGTGCTATGGCCTTGTTCTCGGTTACTTTAGATTTTGCAAAAATTTGATTACGGGAAGTGATTATAGAAAATAATATTATCAGCAAAAGCTACTCTTTGGTTGATTATGGATTTTAGCTTTTTTGGTTATTAAAAAATCTATAATCTGAGCATAAAAGCAAACATCACAAAAACCAATTATTCAAAATTAGAATCTGTAATGAGTTAAAATAATCAACCAAGAACAACCCTTATGCTTTGTGTTATGTTTGTTGCTGCAGTTTTTAGCGTCTAGATAGAGCAGTTTGTAGGATGTTTTACTTGGATTAAGAGTTAAGACTTCTTCTGTTGCTGTTAGATCTTAAGAAAGGTAAATATTCTGATTTAGGAGAGTTGATCACTTGTTCTACATTTTCAGCATGAAATCTTAGCAAGTAATTGAACCTGTTAAAATAATTGATAGAGCCCCTGGTTGATTCGCTGAAGAAAAGAACTCTTGAGCCGTCTTTGGGGAAGAAGTTGGAGAAATTTGTTTTAGAGGGACAATATAACAAGTCTCTGGGGCCTGCATTCTGTTGGGTTGCTGTGGTGCCGATATGCTTATTGATGTTTTGAATTTATTTGCACGTTTTTCAGTAAGCTAGCCACGAGATCCCTTTTCATAGTAATCATTTACTGGTGGTAAAGTGTTGAAGAAACCAGTGATTGATTCGGACGCGCAGTTTGAAGTTCTATACAAGTGATCTGGTAGTAATTTGTTCAGAAGTTAGTTTGCTTCTGATCTTGTTAAAAAATTGTTGTGTTAATGTGATGATTTGGCTGATGAATAACACGTCAATGTCAGATGAAGTGGAGTGCTCTTTACATATACCGTCCGGTCACTACTACTTGTTTTGACATGATTATCGTGAAAGTCTCGAGTCGTGCGCAGCTTATACCCATTCCAGTAGGAAAAGCATCATTTTATCAGTTGGACCTTGTTGCCTAAGGAATTAGAATCCATTGAGTTTTTGATGAATGCAAAATAGAGGCAGAGTGGTTTGAACTTTGAACTAGAAGGCCCTCCTTATCCGCATCTGAATATGCTAAATTCGTTGTTTCCCAAGATTCAAGGCCATCTAATAGGATTCTTGTAGTCGTGACCGACGGTCATGGCCACGGAACAAGAAGAGACTTGATCACACTCGAGATTGCGGGCAACAGATGGAAAAGCTGATGTCCACGTAACTTGTCATAAAAGGGTTGTAGTCTACAATCCCAGATGCATACACTCGTGAATTCATAGTCCACACAACTATGAGCGCGTAAGAATGCCAAGAAGTGCAGTAACAGAAACAAGAACTGCAGTAACAAGAATGAATGCTATAGTCAAAACCACACCATCCTCGCGAAACAGGAAACAAAAGGAATTCTACGTTTTCGTTGTCTTGACAGGAAACAAGAAACAAAAAGAATCGAAGCGACAATAAAGGAAATCAAATCTGAACTAGGATCGGTCTCTTGGACTTCCTCTTCGGCTGGAAAAGCTGAGATCTTAGCGATTGTAGTGTGAGGCCAAATCCAATCCCTTGTCCATACCCAACGCCAAACCCAAAGCCGCACCCGATTCCAAACCCAAACACCGTTCTGAGGTGGTTCCACATCGACCCACCAACACCCACCCCTCCCACCACTCCCATCCCCATCCCAACACCACAGCCGACTCCAAAGCCAGCTACTGGACCAACCTCCAATGCTTCCTCTATTTTCCGCCCGCTTTCGTGGAGGAATTCTGTCACCGATAACCCCTTTTCATCGTGGTGCTTTCCGCTTCTGCCACCGATTCCCTTGACTTTCCAGAAGGAGCTGCTGTTTGCCTCTTGTAAACCATTGAAGGAGAGCCTCTTTCCATCCATCCCTGATGAGGCTTAACTCAGGTGGGTGGAACTAGAGCATGCGAAGAAGAGGAGGTCACTTTTGTCTTTCGGGTCACAACACAACATTACTGGTTCAGTCCAGGTCCTTGTAAAACGGTTGAAGGGGGTAAATGGGCTCGGACGTTTATCTACAGCTAACTGGCACTCTTTTGGATTTTTGGGCTTCAACATTTTGGGTTGGTGAAAGGCCCGTGTACTACACACCTAAGTTCTGAGAAACAGTAGATCGTGTCGGTTAGCCTCAGGTTTTGGTTGGAAAGCGGAAAATTAATGCTAGTGTCGGTGTGACTAGTGTGAACCCGGATGCGCTTTCTTTGCTGGTGAGTGCTCGTAAAATTTATTACCGGAGTCATTTTCGGAGGGGATGAAAAGTCTGCTGCCTGGGGGCATTGAGTCGTTGTAGTGGCAGAGGAGGCTAATTAATTTCAACAAATTACGCCCAACTGGCAACTAACCTTGTCATGTCCTCCATTCTACGCAAGAAACAGTTTGAAAAACACTCTCAATATGTATTGACTATATGCTTCTTATGATACTACATAACAACGAATATTATAGCATTTGACAAAGTAATGAGACGGGATCAATGTGTAATTATGAAATTTCAAACAAGATTTATGTGTTACATATCATGCATTGACACTATGACAGTGCAGCCAGTAATATTTCGACTCTAGTCTACAAAAAAAGCTTGATCGACGAGGAATTGGAGAAGTAAAGGAGCTCTAGAAGATGAATAGCCAAAAAAAAAAAAATATTAATGTTGCGTGATTGACAATAACTTGTAGTAGAGGAGCTGTAGAGGATGAAAAAAAAAAAAGTGAAATAATCAATACTGTTGTTTTCTTTTTATGCATAAAAATTTGATTTGAAGGTTTGAAATGTATACATATTACTGATTCAATTTTAGTAATCTCGAACGACTGCTTGCCACGACTCCTCTTCTTTTTGCTGCATGTCAGAGCTCAATATCGTTTCGTAGACGATTGATTACCTAATCTGGGAGTTGATTGTGCATTATTATATTAACCAGTATGGAGGATAATGTAGTTAATTTCATTTTTTTTCCCGAAACAAATTTAATTGGTATTTAATAAGATCAGGTTGACAGCAGTCCACTTTGTTCTTCAAATTGGCCCCTATAGTCACGAATGAAGTCGTAGTCTACGGATCCGTTGGCTACTGTATATCCCAGGATCCGAGCACAATTTTATTCTGCAATAGTAGTCTCTATCTGCTGCTTAACACCACGAATGCAGCCTGCAGCTTTCTTTTCTTTTCTTTCGAAAGAGAAAATGTTTTGGAGGTGAAGATGCTCACCTTGTATATTGCAAAATCATGATAATGTTTTGGAACTCTTTTCGGACATAACTACGTAGGCAGGCATGATTCTAGTAACTACTGGTGCTTGAGTTATCAGTAGTGTTTTTTTAACAGTAAAGTATTAAGCCAAGTTTCACTGGTCAAACTTTGAACTTGATAAAACCAACAAACTGGATCAACTTTACAGGCGACACGCGGTGTGAAAGAGCTTGTGCAGGCCTGTGGTCTAACTTAACCGGGGGTAAAGTGATATATGGTTTCACTCTCAAGTCCTCCCCTATTTCGTTATTATAAAAGTTTGATTCTCAAGTCCTCCCCTATTTCCTTATTTCTCTTTGTAATGTTTGAAGTCTACTCTCGACCCCAAAACAAGAACTCGGATAAATGCTTCTTCTTTGTTTGCAAAACTTCAATATCTCCAAAAGTTTGCTATAGAAACTTAAGTGCATTTTACATAATTAGCGGAAGAGTTTGCACATGCAAAAAGAAAAATATAGCCGATGAATTAAAATTTGTTCTCGATAATATGATCTGAATAATAACTTTTTTTTTTTTTTAAAACATTCTTGTCTGAATCTAACAGAAAAGGCCTAGAGTCTTTCCCTGACCACTAGACTGACTCCATTGATTAATCTCCATAATAACTTCATTAGCAAAAATTAACATGTTATTATCATCAGATATCGGGTGATCAAGTGAAGTGGCGAAACCGACCCGAGCATCATTCTTATCTGTTTGTTTGGTTATAGAGTTCCAAGTAAAATTAAACAAGAGCCTGAAACAAAGATGAGACTTGTTCCAGTACTTCATGATAACTAGGCGTACAATATTTGATGTCCTAAAAACAACTCTTCTTCTCGATCGGAGTTATCGTTGCTTACAAAACTTTCTTGAATAACAATTGCATGGACTGTTTCAAATCACAGAGGTAAACAAGAAGATGTGTGCTGCAGGCCCCGGTTTTTCCACAGTTAAAAGTACAGGCGACATTCAGAAACAGGAACGAAATTTCTTTGTCCTTCTTCGTGTTCCAGGTTGCTGATTTGTCCATTAGTGTTTTGTACAAATATAATTCGATTTCTGTTTACCAGTTAAAAAAAAAAAATCATATGATAAGAAATGGTGTAGTAAGCAAGCTTTTTTTTTTTTTTAAGCATCCACCAAAGACAGGGATCTCCTTTCATTGGCCATACATGATAATTGATTGTGTCTTTTAAGTAATAATTTATTTATATTTAGGAAATGGTCGTTCTAGAAGTTATGATACTCATCAGTCATCATCATCGTGAGAATAGGAAGCAGCCTTTGAGAGAAGTAGAATTTTCTTTTTCCTATTGTCAGCAAGAGAACTAGAACGCACTTGGAAGTATATGAATTAGTATCTAATGAGACGGCAGACATGGAGCGTAATATTGTGATGTTACGGTTCTGATTAGTGGAGGGGCACTAACACCTCCTTCTGTGGTTATTTTAGTTAAGAAGAAGGAGGAGGACGAGGGTATACTCTTTTTTAACATAGGATTACTTGCTAATGCTATTACTGTCTCAAGAGTCATAACGGTAGTAGGAGTGGTATAAATTATAATCTCTTTCTTCAGAACAAAAATTCTCAAAAGGGGTAAAAGAAGGAAAAAAAAAAAAAAGAATGGCTAATTTTAATTGCAGCAGTTCTTAGTGCATCACATCATAATTTTCAACTTAATTTTAATGATGAAAAGAATAATGCGCTAAGCGACTATGGAAGTCAAATCCTCGTGTTGAGACAATTATTTTTTTCAACTGTTGAAGGGAGTCCTATTCTCCACCTACATTTGAAGCAGGGAACATTCTACTGATAATCTCCGTCAAAGGTTTAATCTATTTTATTGGGAGTGTCAAATGAACGATTCCATGCTCCAATCAAATACAACATAACTCCAATGGTCTCTTTAAGTACTTAAAAGTCTTCAGAAATCAGATGTTGCAAACTGCAAACACAAACCAATAAATGTTGAAACCGACTTTGTTGACCGGGCTCTTACGCTTACCAACCACTTTCAGCGGGTGGCTGGAGGGAGAAGGATCATCTGGGCTGTTGCATAATAAAAGAAAACCTCCCCAACTCAAAAGATTCCTTTACGTTTTCGTATAAATATCAGCCTTTCATTCCCCTTCCTTGATAAATAAGCAAATCCCCCCTTCCCCCCCAACGAAAAAAAAAAAAAAAAAAGGCACTAATCAAATTAACCTTCCCTTGTGTTTCCATATATAACTAAAAAAATGGGCTTGCTTGCTAATCCATTTAACGGAAGCCTGAGGAGGAAATGGAGAAGCAGAAAGTACTATCAGCGAATAAACGGCTCGAGAAAGAATAATGTGAAGATCGTAAAGTTTGGAGGCAATAAAGCGAAGAGGGCATGGAAGATCAGATCAATCCCAAAGTTGCGTCTCAAGTTTGCTTCGCCGCTGAAGCTCTGGACAAAGTTCAAGAACGCCTATATGAACATGATGCTCAGCTTGGCCGGCAACGTCGGGGCAATGAACAGTGGAAGTGGCTTTGGCGGAAAAGGGATCCCAGAGGCTCGCCGGGTTCCTTTAACTTATAAGAATAGTAATGAGTTTGAAAATAGGCTTATTTATGAGATATACAAATCTCTAGTGGTCTCCATGGAGTTGAATCCCAGGTAGAGCTGGCTACTGGCCTAGACTTTCATCTTTAATTTTATCTTCCTAAAAGTGTGGGTGAAATTTGATGTTCAGCTTTTCCTTGTACAAAACACATGAGTTGTCTGAAATGTGAATCTTGATGCAGAATAAGGAGTGTTGATATATTGAATGAGTTTTATTTTCTTTAATGAGCAAAGTTAAATTTTTGCAGAGATTTCCTAATTCCGTTTTGCTTATACTTTAGCGTTTCAGTAATTCCAACTTCGAATGGCTGTCCTTTCTTTGAGAGCCATTGATTATCATCCTGTTCAGGAAACGTCCGATCATTGCAACCTCCTACATATAGTGGTATTGTAAGGATACACAGGATAAGGAAAAAAAAAATTTTAATTCCGAGCTAGTGAGCTTTATTTTTTATTTTATAAGTTTCATTGCGTGCAATTTGGAATTAAGTTTAGGCCAACTTCTTTCTTTTTTCTTTCTCTCTTAAAATAAAAAAAAAAAACTTTTTTATTTGCAAGTTTTGCTATATTTGTTTTCAAATATACAGCCACCATTTTAAAATTTTAATGCTTTAGGCTTACTGCCCAACGCTTTAGGACATCTTGAGACGTTGCAACCAGTAAACAAGAGAACGTGCCTAGCATTAAAGAAAGAAATACAGAAGGAAAAGGGTTATAGTTTATAAATGAAAATCACAAGCGATCTCTTTGAATACAACGTACACCTACTTCAACTCTCTCGATTTCCAGAAGTATGCATGAGAGCTATTTAATTTGTGGCTTTGCTTCACATGAAAAGATATCTGAGTTAGACAGCTAATTAAATTGGGTAAGTTCTCCTCCATAGATTCTTTCTTTTGTTTCTTTAGTTAATAGTTTCAGGTTTCAGATATGTCCTTGTAGTCTAAATAAATACCACTTGCGTTCAGCTTCCTGGACAAGAGCTATTTCGTGCAAAAGATAAGAGAGTTTCAAATTAGAGGATGTGATAGCTTCAGACTTTCGTGTACTTAGAGTAACCACTACTGTATATTGTTTAAATTGCAAAACTTTTGGGAAGCAAAATGAAAGAGTTGATCACATCACTTGTAATTTGAAGAAGCGAAATGCCCCTCGTTAAGCTTGGTCATAGGCTTGTAGATTACCAATTCTACATCCATTTTGGTTTTTTCCTAAAAACCAATTTCAAGACTTCAAGCACCTTCTTACTGGCCTGATGCATGTTGATTGCTCTCCATCAAGTCAGGAGTTCCAAATTCAAGATGCTCCTATACCTCCTTCACTCTTTCTTATTCTCGAATATGTTCAGCCCTAGCAATTTTTTTGGTTATTGTTATTCATGATTTCATGCACTCCTAGTTGTTTCATTTGAAATGTTTAATTATGCCACAGCCGAAGCTGCTTAACCAATAGAGTCAAGCGTCATTATCAACCATTTCTAACGTCCAACCTGCTGGAAAACGATTGAACAAGTTTACTCTGTAATTTATTGGGGGTGGCAAGAGCACCTAATAAAGAAAATTTGACGTTGTTAACTTCAAAAAAACTTAATGTACATCTCTAAGGATGGTGCGAGATGATAGCCCTCCCTCCTATTAAGTAGTAGCCTCATCAAGAAAATCAAGGGACAGAATGTCCGGCATCGAGATAGTTTTACTCTAAATCTAAATCATGCATAGGCTTAAAAATTAAAATGGTACAGTTACAAACCCTTGCTGTTGGGCTCCACATATCTTTTTAAGTAAGATCTGCTGTCATTAGTATTGGTTTTACCATTTTTTGGTGTGGCTTAAGCACACAATCAGATCAACACTAACACAATAACGTGCGAAGACACAACAAATTTTCTCTCTCATTATTGGGACCCAAAAATTTATTTTAGTGTTTGCGCTTGTTATAAATAATAATGCCTATATCCCTTGAATTAGTGTCACCACCGGTGACAGCAGGGAATCCTGATCCAAGCAGAATCATGTGGTAGCCATTAGCCTACAAGGTGAGATAAAACTTCAGGAAAACTTTTATTGGGCCGCTGTGGGTTTTTATTGGGCTAAACCATTAACTAAGCCAGTTGTGGAACTGACAAAGCACAGAAGACCCGTTCAGCCCACGTCTCAAAAGCCTTCAGTCACTTTCCTCCTCTGAGGTCTCCCTTGTATTATTCACAGATTATATACATGGACAATAGTATGTCTGCGGCTACCCATACGTTCATGAGCCCTTCATGCTCATTCTTTGTTTCAGAATTAATAACAAATGATCGAATTAAGTAGTAACCAAGTGGGTGGTGAAATTTGAATAAACCATCATCATCAGCATATTAGCATAGTAGAAAACTTCAAGGGTGCTCATCATGAAGTTGATTAAAACTTGAAAGGATGCTTGTCCGATCCCTTAATTATATCGACCCTGCAGGGGCATGGGGAACAGTACAAATCTGATATGATGGATCAATGCCATCTGCTTGCATGGATGGTTCGAGACAAACCAGGGCTACATTTCGGCCACTCTGGTAAAATTTCTTGGTTGGAATATTCATTTGAAGTACTCTAGCAGATTTTTTTTCATCAAGTGAAGCAATTGCTTGTAGTGATCATCAAGACCCATTTTTTTCTTCTCTCTCTCTCTCATGCATGAACTTAGTGGGTCAGATGGTCAAGGCAATTAGGCAATCCCCTAACCCAATCCTTTAGTACCCCATATTATATAGTGGCATTGGGATGCTCCTTTGCCTGATTGCAGTCAAAATCTTAAAGAAAGCCTGATGTGAATCCCCAGATTGCATTTGTGAAGTGATAGAAGAATCTAAATGTTTATGGGAGGGGATGTGATCTCGCTATCAAACTTTCTCATCATTTGAAGTTTATTGCAACTTTGGAAACTACGATCCAATTATGTCCACAATTTCTCCACGCAGGAAGCATCCATCTGACTAAAAGCTTGTATGACGCATCAGCATAATTGATAAGGTGGTAGGCTAGCTGGGACAGGACTTCCATTCAAAGAAATTTTTTCTGTTTCTTTTACTGGTTGAGGACATACATATATTTTAACTTCACGAGTAAAAATTCAACTACTCCTTTCTCTTTTCAAAACTGGTTGGCTAATACCCCTTATCAATATTCAATACTAGATTCGTGGGGTGAAATTATAAACAGTGGAATGGGACTGCAAAATTAAGGGCCACAGCCTCGAGTGAGTTAGTTAAAGGTGTGATAGTGAAGCAACTCTACATCCCTCTGCTGAAATGATTAGAGAGGCTTACTTAGTTTTATGAAACCATTTGCTATCCTTAATCCAACTGATCATGATGCCACTTCACTGACATAGTATATCCTTGTATCTCACACCATCCTCCTCCACCTTCTCATTCTTTCATCTCAAGCAATATATGGAACGTTTCTTGCAGATACTCAGAATTCTGATATAACCCACTTGCCTATTTCCCAAAAATAATTTAAAAAATTGTTTTCCTCTAACAAAATTTTATATGTTTTGTGAATGCATTTTTAATTAACTTTTTATCTTATATTTTTCTAGTCGTTATGGTATATTTTTATATAAAAATTTCAGGAAATAGCAACTCAAACGGGCCAAATCCTATTTTGAAATACTTGGGAAAAAAATTTTCTTTAGTGGGGAAGAAAAAAAAAGAGCTAATGTCCATGCTGTCGGTTAGGAAGTAGGGACGGGGATCTGGAGGCCATAACGGTCGGGGACCCACCTCAGCCTTGCTTCCCCTCCTTCCAGTCGTCTTCCTCCTGTGAAGTGTGAACCTAATTTCCCCGCCAAACTATTCCCCTCACTTTTTTTTTTTTTTATTTATTCTTCCGACCCAAGCAATGTCCAGAGAATTTCACCAACCATGTCAATCCAGGGTTTCCAAACCCATGGATCTGATTGCTGCATCCTCTCACTCCTTCATAATCCGAGATTCACCAGATCATTACTTCCTCACAGCAATATAGTAGTTTTTCCCGTACTTCCATACACAATGTCACAATCCCAGCAGTGCACTACTCATGAAGGATAGCATATCCTCCTCACCGGACCCTTGAACACCACCGCAACCTCCGTGACGTCAAGCAAATATACACCCACCTTCGCCATCGCCACCACGTCACCATTAAACTGGTACTCCTCACTTGTCTCTCAATTTTCAAGCTCTTCCTCCTACGGGCTACGATACCATGACAGACGAAGTAGTCAGCCCCGAGAGCTGCCATTCTGGCTCCAGCTTCATCCTCGAGTACCAGCAGCTCTACAACCGCTATGTATTTTGCCTTGCCAGCCTCCACGAATCCATCAAAGAAGTGGAGGCTCTAAGTCAGGATAACGAATCTCTCCGCCTCGCAAATGCAGACTTAGTTCATCGCCTTAGTCTCCTCTCCCAGGCCACCATCCACAACTGCATCCTTTCCGACTTCAACCGCCTCAGAATCAGCGGAAACACAAGACCCTCGCCGCGCATATGCTCTCGCGTGACCTCACCCCCACCGGCTTCCTCTCCCGAGGCCATCCAACGACGGCACCTCGCCGAACGAGTTTCCCTCCCTAAGAGCATTTCCGTTCGCTCGAGCGGCTATCTCAAGTTTAAACCCCAGTCTGCTAGAAAATATGAAGCTCCGACGACTCAGGCTTCGAGTCAAAACCGAGTTAACTCTCCACCCTTACCAGATTCGGTTAGAACATTTATTATAAAAAGATTATTTTACGTATTCGATTGCCATTGTTTAATTACATCCTGATTAGCTTCAAATATCAGGTTTTCCATAGCTTTCTAAAATTTTCCCCTTAATATGACAATGTATTTTTTTTTTTCAAAAATAGCGATAATTAATTACTGTACAATATAGAAGTCTATAGGAACTCTTTAACTAGGTATATTTAAGTTATAGGAGTGTGCATTACTTAGTGGATGCTCCTTAATTGCTTTTATGAATTTATTATTACAATTGTGTGTGCGTGTGTGTGTGTGTGTAATAGTGATCAAGCACTTGCTTAGTAAGGATTGAGACACAGTAATTTGAAACTTAAAGGGATAGTGGATTATTTGATTAATTAATTAATTTGGAATAGGAGAAAGCAAGGCAAGGAGTATATGTAGCAGGGGAAGGGAGAGAGGAAGAGGCTCTGCAGTTAGAGGTGTACGATCAAGGGATGTCCAAGACGGAGCTGTGTAACAAGTGGCAGGAGAGCGGAAGTTGCCCTTTTGCTGAAAACTGTCAATTCGCACATGGGATCACGGAGCTGCGTCCGGTGATAAGGCACCCTCGTTACAAGACTGAGGTTTGCCGCATGGTTCTTGCTGGTGATATCTGCCCCTATGGTCACCGATGCCATTTTCGTCACTCCCTTGCTGATCTTCCCTGACATCCTTTATTGCTTCTAGCTGATACTGACTGATCACTTAATTTGAAAGCGGATACAGGATTGATTCATTGATTTCTACACATTTATAGATCATTCAGATGTACGTATTTGTACTTAGCTGCTTGATTGCTCAAGTGTTGACTTTTTTCTTTCATGATGTCAATACCATATTAGATTAGACATGCCAGTGGACCATATATCGTGCAGGAGGTATGCAACAGTAGCATGCGGTTTTGCAGGTCCTTGAACCTGGATTTATTTTATTCAATATTGTAGAGGAGAGTTCTTAATTTGTTGACCTTTTCGTGTTTTATTTCCTTCTATCCTATGTTGGAGAGTTTAGTTTTTGGCAGAAGCAATGTTGTTATTTATTGTCAAGAGATCAAATTAACAAGGTGGATGCTGCAGATCGAAAACTGGGAAGCCCTGGCTGGCAGCTTAAAAGCATTTTGAGGCTGAAGTAAAAGGCAAAACGGAATCAATATAGTCGCTAGCTATTCAGTAATCAGTAACAAAAAATGTATAAGACCATGCACCAAATATGAATCTGATAATGGCCATATTCCCTACGTAGCCAAATGTAACCATAGTACGCAATATCTGATTGGACTTTTGGGTCGTGACAACTTAGCTTCTGATCTATCTCTGTAAGTCTCTCTTTGCATATGTGAATGTGGGATACGTTGAAAATTGATGATCAGTGAACTATTTAACATTCAAGATGAAACATTGAGAGGTTTGCTTTGTGTAGCTAGTAATGATAATTTGATTTCATTTTTGCGTTCAACTTCATTATCACTGAAAAGGGTTTCAAGATCAACAACTCCTTTCTCCTTTCGTAACGTACAAATTTATATATTGGGGCCAAAAAAAGAAAAAAAAAACAACAATAAAAAGCTGTTCATGGTGGTGCTGCTCAATGCTACTAGACCAGCAATATGGAGACCATAGGTTTTAGGCTATAATTTTTGTTGCTGGATGGACAGCTCCTCCTCCTTGTTAACCTCGAACTTGGCACGGTCAATTAGTACCACCTGTTATAGCGTAGTATATATATAATGCGATGGTGAGCGACGATGCAGATAAGTTGGAGAATGAAAGGCCTGATATTAACATTTTTTATTTGGCCTTACCCAAGCATTCTTTCAAGTTCAAAATTCGAATATAGTTGACAAGAGCATGATTCTTTTTTCCACCAAATTTCCCTTCTCAACCACCGTTTGTTGAATCCTGCCCCTAAGCTTCAAAGTCACGGTGCCTTCTTGGCTGCATGCCCATGATAGTTCCGCAAGAGGGAGTTCCTTCTTAATGAATCTCTCCAACCCCTTTGATCACAATATCCAGGGTCTCAAACATTGAATCTCCATTGTCGGCCTAATTACATTTCCACACACATTTTGTAAAGAAGCAAATAGCGCAAATCGTGGCTTGAAAGTTCCACAAAATCTTGATTAGCAGTCTCCCTTATTTTTTTGAATTTGCATTCGAATTATTGAAAATTTATTGACTGGAAGAAAGTTACATATATTCTTCCATCGGAGCGTATAACAGTATATGTGGAGTGCCCATATTTTAAGTATTGGCTGCAAATTTTACAAAATGAGGTCATACTGCCAATTTTTGCAATGGCATAATTAGGTTGAAAATCCATACAATGTGATTAACAATCATAAGGAGGCTATTTTCAAAAAATAAAAAAAATTATAAAGTGGCTCTGTAGAAAAAAAAAAGTTGGATTAATAAAAGATATTGAAAATTGGACATCATATTTACAAATTAATGAGTGTGACTGTTTTTTTTAGTAGAGAGTGTCAACAGTAATTCTCATTTATTTTTTTGATAACTTGAACTCATGATTTGTGGGTTACAGGTGGAGTGTGTATCAATAGTTGTGAGTATGTGTTATGACAGTTGCGATGAAAATATAGAAACTAACTCCCCTTTGCAATTTGTTAAAACAGTCTCTTTCTTCTTTGAGTAAATTTTTTACTAATAGTCTAATACAAATAAAATTGCTTTTGTTCAGCAATTGGCTACATTTACAAAATTACTTTCTTTTCTTATAAAAAAATACAAATACAAATGCTATAATTCATGGTCCTAGAAGACATTTGATATGTTACATGCTGCTATTAGCTGAACCATAGTTGTTTGTGTTCTTCATCAGGTCTTCTACGATGGAAAACCAGATTTTGCTCAATTTCCTCCATCGCCATCTATGCCATCTGACCATAGTCCTGGTTCTGAGGTGAGACAAATATGTTATGGATAGACTAGCATGGGCAACTTGTTTCTTTCATTAGAGTAACGAATTAATGGAGAAACAAATGCAGAAAGGTTACCTGCAAAAGTTGAAATGCTTTTGTTTGTTTGGAGCACTACTTGATGTCACTCCTTTTGCTTCTTTTAATGTTGAAGATTGATAATAATTGATTTGAAGTTACTCAAACTTCTACCAATTCACTTCTGGACTCTGGACTGGAGAAGCTAATGGATGATTTCTTGTCAGATCTTTCTCTTGCTCTCATATGCTCTCATAGTCAATGCTCCTACTTTCTTTCTATGTTTTTCCCAGAAGATAAACATTTTTTGCTTGCTTGACCTGGGTGCGGCTGACGAGCTGGAACTTTGCAAGTTCTTATTTTCTTGCTTCATTTTCTTTTCTATTTTTTGAATGTGCAGTAAGGATGATCATTTACAATCAAGGAGTTGGATGCATGGGATTTGACTGCCAGTGTTCGACATCCCTTAATAAGATTTTCCTAGTTAATATCTTTGGCCCGCTTATGGATTGGACAACCAAGTGGAATTTCTCTGCGCTGAAGATAACCATTTGATCTCTGCGTTATTTATCGGATATACTGTTAACCTCAAACTGGGAAAATGTTGTGGCCGTAGATGGTACTTTTTAATCGTATTATGAGCAGAGTTTATTAGTGTGAGCATTTTCCTTTTTCTCTTTAGGAATGGGCCACTTGACCTTGGGAGGCTTTGAACTTTAAAATTAACAATTATACTTTAGGTTATATGGTATATATCATGAAGTTTTATGCCACAGAAGTCAAGGTGCATCTTGAGTTGCTTGAGAACTAAACTAAGTTAGCGAATCCTCTTGATGCGTTCCTAGCTGATTAATACAAGATCTCAGGCTATACATGAGCTTTTGAAGGATTATGTGTTGCTTCCCAGACCCCATCTCATGAAAAGTGATAGCAACTCATTATTCCAGTGGCATGACAAGGGGGAGGAACAAAACCCATCACTCATCCAAATCCAGGTAGTTTATAGTTTTCCAGGTTGAAATCTGAGACTTGGAGCTAATGGATTACGTAATATGGATCCAATGGGAGATGAATACACAAATAAGGTGATCTGTTCCTAGATGATGTTTGATGTACTGGTGCAACTGTCACACCATCAGAGTTTATGATTATGCTTAATTTATCTCCTTGATCAAATTACAAGGAGCGAAAAAGATGATACCGTAACTTGTCTCATAGGCCATTGCAAACAAAAACTATTCGAAATCAAAGATGCAAAGGAAACACAAAAAAAATTCTTGGGCTCGAAAGATATGCCATCCCCATGCTAGGGAATGGAGGCTTCCACTCCCATATGTCGTTAAAGAAGTCAAAAAGTAGCCTCATCATCATCATCATCATTCTCTCTGGAGATATCTTCATCGTGTATAGTTGTCCTGCTGGCCCAAACTAAAAGAGCCGAATGACCTACAGCAGGAGGGGCCGAACCTAAAAGTAATCGAATAAAGATATCCCCAGATCAGGAAAATTTGATGCTTTCCCACTCCCAGCCATTTTCCTTAAAAGAATCTTTTGACAAAACCTTGCAACATTGTGGAGATCTGGATGGACGGATAAGCAAATTTGAGAACGTCCATAATGGAATTTTGCACCAAACATCATGCATTAGCGATTTCAGGAACGAGTAGAAAGGAAAAGCAAATACAAAGAGATAAGACTAGTGAAATATGCTAGTTCTATATTCCTTACCGAGAAGCCTGCTGGGCAATGACCAAGTCCCAAATAGGAAAAAGTAAATCTATCAACAATAAAAAGGCTGCGTTCCACTCCTTCCCAAGAAGGGACGAGTCGAAGGATGAGGTACTGCGTTATTGCTGTAAAGGAGAGGAAGGGATTAGGGAAAGGATAGGGACAGTAACGGTGGTCAGCTCAAATTCTTTTAGATCTCTTTAACATTTTTTAATAAATTGTAATTTAACATAAATCGCTTATACAATTTTATAGTAGGGTTATCATATTTAATTATTATTCACATGAGCCTGCACATATTAATGAAACTAAAATTATATGACAGTTACATCAAAGTTACATGGTGTGTTTTAGACTTGTATTTTCAAAAATTGCCTTGTTCGAAATATCCTATCCACTCATCATCTGGAGTGATTGCACTTGATACAATTTCCATTAGGAACATGGATAATCAGTGGTGATAACAGTATGATAAAATTTCCATACTAAGACAACAAATGTATACACCATATATTAAATGTCTTCAACCAAAAAAAAAAAAATTGTCTAACAATTTTTGGAAATTTCATTTCAGATTTAATCACAGCTATTACTAGTTTCAAAGAAAACTTTAATCCCCAACACAAGTTTGTTCAATTGATAAGAGGAGCCATTTTTTCATAAAAAGTTATGTGTTCGAATCCCGTTATCAATCTGAGTGTTATGTTGGTAGCCTGCCTGATTGACTCATGGTAGTGATTGGAGTTGAATCCATTCAAATATTTATTTACCAAAAAAAGAAAAAAAAATTTAATCCATATGAATTACAATTGCTGGCACGGGCCTCTCCATCCGGAAAGAAAAGATAGCATGCGAGTCTGAGGAGACATGCCGTCATGGCGGGTTGCTTATATTCCAGATGTGGATAGCGTGCTTTTCCTGCAGTGCTACCCTGACAAAGCAGCAGCCTTGACTTTGGAAAAGATGTACGGCAATTATTGAAACTTGCCAAAATGGGTTGTGCATGATTTTTTGCTTTCTTTGGAAATTAGAATCGACCGTGATTATTTTTGTTGAGAACCATATTCACCAATAGTTTTTTTTGGTATAAATTACAAGTATTCGCATCCGTTTTTGTTTGAGTCACATCGGGTTCTTTTGTGAGGGGAAACTCTTCCAACAATGTTTTTTTCATTCTTATGATTTCGAACTCAAACCTCACAATTAAGAGATATACGATCCTTCTACTTGCACCAACACCGTTTGGTATTTTATGAATAGTTGAAATTTCCTTCAAAGGATTTCCGCTTCATTTTTCATGGCAAATTCTTTGGCAATTCTGTAGTCACATTTCAGTTCTTCATCGACTTACATGAAGTATAGCTAATTAAGGCCTAGCGGGATTCTGTGCAAAATGATGCATCAAGTTGATGGAACATAGACCAGAGCTGAAGCTATGGGGTATTGACAAACGGAAAGGATGGAGGACCACCAGCTCTAGAATTAGCTAAAAAATTTGTTTGATTTGCTGAGACAACAACAAAGAAAACGAAAGTGAGATGGGAAGGAGAGTAGAATATGATAAGGCACTTGTGATGGGGGATTCTCCAAGTCCATCTATGCCTTTTATTGGTTGAATTTTCCTTTGTCATTCTCCACCTTCAATTCTCCAAGCTTCTTGGCCACTCGCACTGGAATTTGTATGCCTGCCTAATCTCAGACACACATCACAAAGTCTTGGCGACGAGATCAGAAGCAACTCCATAAAATCTCAATCATGTTATCTGGAGTTGGCCAGAATAAGATGAGCAACAAACTAGCATCCACAAGAAAAATATTCCAGCACGACTATTCCTGTTCCATGCAGATTTAGCAAATTGTCTTTGTCTTTCCTGGTCAGGGATCTCAAAACACAATTTGGAACACAGTAATAGCAGCACACACTGAAAAAGCTTTAGAATTACACATGTATTACGAGTCATTCAGATTCCAGAGTCCAGAATATGCATGGTAACTAATGATGAGTTCACGGATACAAATAGCCCACCTACCATTAAACTGAAACATAAAGTTACCAATTGATAATGTGCATTGCGGGTTATTCATCAGGATTCATGTAGACTATGCATCACTACTTGATTCGGTATTGGTTTTTGCGCCACCATTTGATTATGTAGTTAGAGGAGTTAAACTATGGATGTCCCTGTTACTCTCAGCCATTAATAGTGCCACTGGCGGAAGTTTTTCTTCTGCTGCTGCTGCTGTTGCTGTGTGTGTTTTTCTGGGAGCTAGTGTTTAACAAATTCTTTTACGTCTCCTTAAAAGTTAACATATTTTCACTTTTTTTTTTTAATTCTTTCATTCATTCCTATATCCTTCCTATCTCGAACTGTTAGGCCAAGGATTTGGACCCTATATATTTTCACTTATAACCTTGTAGAAATCAGATTTTATTCCCTTAAGATTTTAGAAATCCACTTACATCTTTTTACAATATTAAATGTTTTCACTGACATATTTGAAAAATTAGCTTTTGCTCCAAAATTTTTTATAAAAATGTAAGAAAACACTTTTTAAGGTTATAATTCTACTTATTTTGCTACCCAAATCTCAACTTCTGGCTCCGCTAGTGAATAGCATAATGTATTACATGAAGACGTGCTAACAACTAAGCATGGGTCTTCTGTTATACATTAAGGTGTAATTGTTATGTTACACACTCTGATGGATTGACACTTGCACTCTTTAAACTATTATAATAACATCCCTACTTAGATTTAACTCTTGAAAAAGATACGTATCAATACATAAGAGTGTGTAAGAGAAAACCCATAACTTGACTTTCGTACCATTATTTCAATGGAAAGAGATGATCTTACCTTTTCAAGAAAATATTATGTTCCCATTAGATAAACATTCCCTCAGATTTTGTAACTATTTTGAAGAGTTTTTGGAAAAATTAAATATTTTCATGTTATTGGGGGACAGGTGCATGTTAATGCAACAGACATAGAATCTCATGCGTTTCCCCTCAGATTTTATATCTATTTTGAAAAATTAAATACTTTCATGTTATTCGGGAACAAGTGCATGTTAATGCAGCAGACATAGAATCTCATGCGTTCCCTCAAATTAAATCCAGAGTCAATCTTTTTCACTTCTGCATCATTACAATGAGTTGACGTTTTAGTAAAAACATTATATACTTGAGCAGTCCTAAATCCATCTCCTTTATTGGAATTAATAAGAGCTATAGTCAAATACTAATTATGATATCTAGTTGTTAGCATAGCACAAATGGAAGGGAGAAGGTTGGGTTAGATGATAAACTGGGGGAGATTGTAAGTTCAAGACCACGAGTTCAAAACTTCCCACTTTAAAAAAAAAAAAAAAAGAAGATAAATGGACACCCAAATATATCACCAACAAATATGTCATTAAGGTGAATGAATGCTTCTCCTGCTCTGTAAGTATTAGACTAGAACGATCCATACTGTCTATGGATAGAAAACAATTGGGACACAACTTCATCACCTAATACCTTATCACCAAAAAAAAAAAAAAATCATTTTGGGGGTTAATTGAGCTGATGTTCTGGAACCTATCAATTAAATCTTTTGTAAACTGATTGTTCGAAGTAAACAACCTGCACAAAATATTCTTATTGAGACAACAAATAGAAGAGGTAATCTCGTTTCAATGGATTATTTCTATGACGCATCAGAAAAAATTGTCCAAGTTAGCCACAAATCTCTCAAATGCAAAATGGAACATATGACATATATTGCTGCGTCCGATCTCCTTAATTTGAAAGTATTATTCCTTAGAAAGTTGTATGTGGAACTAACAGGGAGATGAGCACCCAAAGACACACCCAGGATTAAATGCCAAAAATAGAAATGAAATTGTTCGTAACACTTCTCTGCTGAGCCTTAAAGGAAAAGGATTCCCGTGCGCAACCTTGTCTGTTCCAATATACTCTTTATATTCTTAATTCTTATATTCTAAAATCAAACCACTAGAACGATTACTATCTTTATCTGACTCATGGGTTTGAATGCAAATAGTATGTTCCCTAGCGTTTGTTCTTTAGTTCTTATACCCCGCATCTATCAAGTGGACGACGGACAAAATCAATTTACAAATCTTTTTCAGCTTCAAAACTTTACTCCAACATCCAAGAAACGTCTAGTACTAATCATGCTTTGGTCAATGGCTGTTGGTACTTAATTAGTACTAAAAGTTGATTACACTTCCATCTTTGTTGTCGTCACGCTTATATTCTTCCTTTTTAATTTCCATCTCCAAGAAACTGGAAAGGGACCGCTGCAGGAGTATAACTTGAAACTTGAAGAAACAAGCAGAACGATGTGTGTACGTTTTTCCCTATAAATAGAGGGGCTATAGAGATCCTATAGTTCATCCCAACTCAACTGCCCCTCTTCTCTATTCTATCCTACCTGTCCTATAGCTAGATAGATCCCTGGACTTCAAGCCTTCACCTTTCTTTGCCGGCCCTTCCTTCTCGCCTCATCTGGCTAATCCCATAAGCGCTGATAATGCATTGGCGTGATATATAGTGCAGCTTACAAATGATAGTCGAAGGATAGAAAGCGCCTGTATATAGCCTTTCTAGCCATATGCTTCTAACCAATGACCTTTCAAAGAAGCCCTCGTCCTGATTGCAGTTAATTTTCAGCACTGGACAAAATCAGATGCTGGGGAACCTAGCTATAACTTCTAAATCATAATCGTGGACATCCCTGAGATCCATGTATCACCGCTTGAACATATACAGAGCTGAATGCATGTGCAAATGTATGGAGGAGGCAGTGAGTGGTGAAGCTGTTGACAGAAGATAGAGAGCACAGATGATGACGTGCATGGGGAATTAAAGCTGCATCTCACTCCTTTGTGCTCTCTAGTCTTCTGTCATCACCCTCGGCTCCTTGACTCCATAATGCATCTAAATCTACACACACACACATCAGTTTCTTATATTCTTGTTACAGCTTCAATTACAAATTTAGGTAGTAAATTTGACATAAACTCTCCACTTTTTTGTCATTTTCAATTATTGTTACATCACGTTTCTCTGAAGACATGCTAAAGTCAATCATTTCAACTGAACTTCAGCTTTTCGCCCCACCTATTTCGATCATTACTAGTATTATTATTATTATTGTTTGCCGTCGTTATTATCATTAGTATTATTTTGTTTTTTAAACCAGTGAAACTCAATTTTGGCAGCTCTTCTTCCCTCATGGAATTATGAACCTGCAGCAAAGGTGGCCAAGGTGAGTTGCTGGAATTCCTCCTGGTTATTTTATGATCAGAGTGGTTAGATGTCTTTTCATTTGGTTGTTCTTAAAACTTAAAGCACTGCAATCAAGGAAGGCTTAGCTAGTAAGTTGGAAGCTATGCATATATGCGTTGAAAGGATATACTATATGCAGCTTGCTGAGCTTCATAGAGGGTTTTGCGTGCCCGGATGCATTAATTCCGCCTCAATTATGACAAACAAGAATATTCTCATCTTCTGGTAGGAGATTAAGTATGAATTCGATAGATGACTAGACTATGGTTGTTTGGTTGGCCATGGATGAGATCTGTACTTCATTTGACAAGAGAATTGATCAGTTTTGCCCTTTATTATAATTGATTCCTTTAACCGGATTAATTAGATGGTTTCAAAGTTAAACTAATTGTCTTAATACTATCCTTTTTAAGAAAAAAAATGGAAGTCAAAAAGAAATAAGGAAATTACAAATGGATAAGTGGGAAGATTTTCTTTCTTATCGCTCTACCTCATGTAATGTTTTACAAAGTGTACCCATTTAATCTTTTTCAGCCATTTTCTGAATTTGGTTCAACTCATTAGAGCTTCTTTAGCAGCAACTTACGTTACAGTTAATATTACATAAGCCGTTTCTTTGTAAAACGCTGCCAGGAATTTTAGCATCGAATCCATTAATGGAGGTTTCTCCATTTTTTTTTTTTTTTTTTGGTCGGTCGAAAAACTTCAGGCCAACTTTCAAAACAAGGGAAATAATACACCCAAAACATAAAAAACTTCAAAGGCATGATCAAAGATGACAAACTCAAAATTATGATTCTTAATCAAAACAACAAATTTCCACCAGACCCGATCGAACTCTCAACAAATAATTGACTCGTACATTCCATTCCAAGACAGTTGCTAAGTTTTAGACTTCACAAAACTTACTCATGGGACCACCTGCTTTGTATAATCATAACAAATGACAGTCTCCAAGTCATAGAAACAATTAGACTCATACAATACAATTTTGTGGGAGCGGGATGATTAATTATTATATTTTTAGCCTTGATTTTCCAGAAATATAAATATTAAGATTAATATGCAAAAAGGACTACCAGCACATTAAACGATAAGCTTCAGGACTGCCTTGAAGCAAATTAAACCATGTAACCATCTCTTTTTGTTTTTACTTTTTATGTTTTATTTTCAGAAAAAAAAAAAGGACGATTTAATGATGTAGGTATCCAACATGGTCTCAAGTTTCCAGTTTCCATGAATATCTATTTAATATTCAAGAAACTGAGATTATTTACATGAGATTTTTAGCCTTGCTTTTCCAAGAAAATGAAAAGGGTTAACATACAAATGCAAAAAAAGGGCTCCTAGCAGCTGCAAATAATATACTTAACTTTCTGCAGAGATTTGAAGCAAAAAACCTTGTAACATGCATGTTTTAAGTGAAAAAAGGATGATTCAGAGGTGTAGGTATCTAACCTGCCGGTTTCAAGTTTCAACCACCAGTTGTCGAAACTACCGGTCCATGAGGTGTAGTTGTAGATAGATAGATGGGTAGATAGAAGCCCAGAAAGTTCTTCGTTCTGGAATACAAGTATAAAATCATCTCAGGCTTCTCCTTATGGACCTTATCCCTTAATTAATCCACCCATTCTTCACCAGCTTATTTTCTGTAACCTTGCTTACTCAAACTCTGCCTTTGATAAATTCTCTAGCTAGCTGGAAAAGCAAAATGGAGTTTCCAAGGCATCCTCCTTCACCACCACCTCCAGAGAATCCGTTTGCACCGCCGCCTCCCAAGCCGCTGCCGCCAGGTCCTTATGCCCTGACACCATCACCTCCAGCACCGGTGGATTATTTTGCTCCTCCCCCCTTTGCTCCTCGGCCACCACAAAACTATATGTACGCACCACCTCCTCCTGGGCCGCATATTAGTCCACCTCGACCACTTTACGCACCACCCCTCCTGGTCCCGGGCTAGCTGGTCCACCTCCGCCATATTATGATGATCTTCGACCACCACCACCACCGCCACCATACTAGCAGTTGTTTACTTGCATGCTATACATACGCGTGCTACGGGACATGTTAGATCAAATACATAACGGCTCATTTTCGCATAAGTTTCCAGTTTCATGTGTCAACCATGAGTGAATAAATTTACCCAGGTTATTGTATTTTCTCGCATCTTGCGGACAGCAATTTCTATGTATATGTGTGTTTGTGTTTGTAGATTTATCAGTCCTTTCTTCTTTTTTTTCCTGATGAGCATGTGTTATTACTATTCCTGTTGAAATGTGTTTCTAGTACGTTGTCCAATACGCCCATCTTTGTTTATGGTTGCCTCTGCTCTACTTATCCTGATATATTCTGTTCAACAAAATTATTGGTTTCCTTTTGTCAAATTCCAGCCTTGTCTTTTATTTTTTTCTTTTCTTTTTTGGGTAAGAGGGCTAAAGTTTTTAATGCTTTGACACAAGAACAAACGGGGGAAAAGAGAGAGATTTCGCTTTGAGATGACTCTTTCCATCTTACGTAGCAGTTGATCACTGCAATTCCCTACTTTCAAGTTTCGGAACTGAGTAGCTGGAAGTGGAGGGCTAATAGTAGCAATTTTGGACTCAAAGGGAAATCCTTTGATCACAGGGGAGTGATCATGTTATTCTCATATACATATGTTAACAAGATTTTTATTTATTAGTTAATCACATGAAAAGGCAATTATCTTTCACTGAAATGTAGAGACGATAGGGTGCATATTTATCCTCTTTTTTTTCTTTTTTTTTTTTCCTGAAAGTATCTTTCTATTCTGTTGAAAGAGTTATAAAGCAGCAATTAACAGAGATAAAAGTGTCAGCATCACCTCCTTGATAAAGAAAATTCCAATGTTCCATACCGATACGGTGAAAAAGGGTGTTTCAGGCTGGGGACATGGATTCGGAATTTTGTAAGGTGGGTTTCTGACTTTTCATTTTTCCCTTGTGGCCCCCCCCTCCTGTTATGGACTGGGCCGACACTCTATGATCCCATGCGAACCGTGGTTGGTCGTTATAAGCCTTGCCCACAGTCAAAGCGTCTGTGGCAACGTGGCATTTTCTCGACGATGCCATGAACCACGTGGCGTTGGGAACAGACAGCAGGATTGAAATGAATTTGGCAATGCAATGAACTTGATACTTTTTATGAGTGAAAATGCATGAAAAATTCAGTAATACAAAAGCACAAAACTGAAATTCCTCCCCCTTTTGCAGTCTTAACATATTTCTGAACATGGAATTCTCCAAAATACAACAGTATAGCACCCCAACTTTTCAGATTTAAAAGATTGCAGTCGTGCTCTTAAGGGCAATTGTTTAAGGAGGCTGTCTCAATCTGTCTTCCTGCTGAACTTGCTGATAGAGTGCAACCATAATCAGAGGGGAGATTGTTGAAGTCATATCTGATGATAAGAGCAATACAAATCAAATATTCTGTTCACTCATTTGCAGGAATCTCTCCATTAAATATCCTTTCGCGAGCCATAATTGCCTGCAATATGATCCAGAAGGAGATTAATGTAATGGTTTAAATATGAATGCCCCTATTTGTAGGCGATTTCTGCTTTAAAAAAAAAAATGAAACTGATGCAGAAGCATTTAGTGTACTGTCAACCTCTTTTCCCCATTTTGTGGAGCTTGTTATGAGAGAGAGCAGAAAAGATTGCAGAACTGATCCAACATTCAGTCCAATCCAAAGGCCAGTCCCTTTCAAATGGAGGACAAACCCAAGCACTACGGCCACAGGGATCCCGACCAGATAATACACCCCAAGATTGACATATGCCCCCAAATGCTGCCACCCACTTCCTCTTGCAACTCCTGAATCAAACCAGAATCTAGTAACTTGTGGGCTCGATTACTGATCAAACAACATTAACGTAAGGAAACCAGGCGAGACAAACCAGAAAGTACTCCCTGAATGCCGTCCATTACCACCACAAGGCACATAAGTGGGGTTAGTTCTTTCAGATAATCCACTACTTCCTCCTCATTACTGAATGCATATCCCAGAAAACCACGGCAGCCGAGGAGAGTTGTTGCGGCAATGATCACTTCTGCTAGTGAAAGAAGAATCACGGTCCAGACAACAACTCGAGCTGCCTCTGGCTTCCCGGCTCCAAGTTCATTTGAAACTCGAGTGCTGCAAAAAGAGTTGCCAATATTCTTCTCCTGAATGCAATTTCTGAGCAGATAGATCTAAAGTTAAAGGCAGAGAGAATCAGAGCAAACCTTGCAGCAGCACCAATAGAGTATGGTACATAGTAATGCAGTGAAGCAATCAAGAGGCTGTTGAATGGAGAATTAAGCGTTAGCACTGAGAATTCTGAACTTCTAAATATTCACCCAATAAAAGTAATATCAGGGCCAGAAGCATACCATATTGAAAGCACTGAAGCTTCAAGTTGGGGATTTGGCAGGAGTCCAGAAAGTAAAATCACTATTTCAAATGTCCACCATTCAAGACTGTAATAATCATATTAGAAATATTATCCACCAAAGACAATGTAAATCAGGAAGTAAGTTTCTTTTTAAGAGAAGAATAATGACGGAAGTTACCACACCATGACCGCGGAGGGGACAGCGAATTTAAAGAACTCCCCCATACTTGAGAAAGCATCTCTTGAAAAAGAGATGCGAGTTTTTACACAGGCTGCAGAATACTTCACATACAAAACAAGCAATGCCACATTAAACCAATAGGACAAGCCAAGCGCCAAGGCAGCTCCAGCATTTCCAAGTTTCAAGTAAAAGACGAAAGCCCAACAAACAGGCAAATGGAAACATAGCGCCGCGACTGAGCTTAAGAGCATTGGCAGGACCAGGCTTTGAGTCTGCAGATAGCGAATCAGCGCTTGTAGAATGGCATACGGAAACAATGCAGGAATGAGCCAAATTGCATATCTGCCAGCTTCAGCGGAAATCAAATGGTCTTGACCCATGAAGATGAGTAGTCTGTCCAAGAAGAGCCACAGTACCAATATTGGTATGCAGACCACGATTAGAGATATGATGGCACCATAAGTATAGATCCCTAGCTTGTGGTACAGGCCTGCTCCATAAGCTTGGCCACAGAGAGTTTCCAGTGCACTAGCCATTCCAAACTGTTTGAAAATTCGTTATTGAAATAGCTACAATCAAATTTGGGCACAGCATACAGTGAAATTTGTTGGTGGATACTACAGAAAGGCAGTACATATACATGCTTGCTTCTAATTCAATCAAAATGATAGTGAGAACTCATAGAAAGGATTTCCAGAATTTGGCTGGATTAATGTTGTAATTCTCCTAGAGTCTTTTTCATCAGCCATTCAGCTGTAATTAATCTAGGTGCAAAGGGTGCTCGGTTAAAATTCTTTAACTAGGACATTTTGGTGATCTAATTAGTTCAAGTATCAGAACAGAAGCATTGCAATAATTTTAGTCCATCCAGACTCACAGAGGCCTACTGATTCAATGCAACATATGCCCTCTCATGCTCTATCCAATTAACTCATCAAATACGTCTACAGAAACAATCAGAAATGAGTAGTAAAGAAGTTGTAATTTAGGATCAGCAGAAGTGCTTGCACCATTTCAGGATTGCGGCACTAAGTTACCACCATAAATTGTTGTGGAAAGTAATAGATTTAGAAGAAAAGAAGAAAGAAGGGATTACAAGAAGGCTGAAGCCAGTAACATTTGTGAGAGAAGTAGCAATGGATGTGGCCGAGAGCGAGAGTTCACCAAGATGTCCAACCATCATCATCGATGCAACCCTGGAGAAGTGCTGCGAAACTGTCACCACCACCATTGGCAGTGCTATGTAGCTAACCCTCTTCAATTCTTGCACATACACATCCCATGTTGCAACTGCCCTTTTCCTCTCTACCTCATCTCCCAATAGACCCTCTTCCATTTCCAACTCTAGCAATGGCTTCCAGCAACAACAGAAGGCAATCAAAGTATGACTATCACTTATTCTATTAACTCCGTATACCCGCTGGGATTTATGATTGGTTGATATATGGGGTATGAATTTTACCCACCACACTTAGCAGTCAGAAGTGGGGAAAACAACAGCGAAAAGAACTACTTGTCGGACACTAACGCACGCAATATATGCACAACTCATATTAAGAATCTTTCATAAATTCAGATTAAGAATCATTCATAAATTGACTTCGAATAGATTAGTATATAATTAATGTTGCAAGATCCAAATAAACCATTATAAAATATCAGTACAAATTACGCAATTTGCGAATAGATTAGTAGATAATCAATGTCGCAAGATCCAATAAACCATTATACAATATCACTAGAATTACGCAATTTGGCTTCACCTTCGTCATTGGTCTTAAACTAGGCAACTTGTAGTGTTCTTGAGCAAGAGAAGACAAATTTCGAATTCTTCATGATCAGTTGAAAATTGAAATGTGAGAGATCCCATACCCGAGGTTCTTAATTAGGACATTCGGGGAGGGAGATATATCATATAAGTTGGGAACAAACAAATTATTGACATCCTATAGTACTAGACTGCAGTCCCTATCAAGGAAAGAGATTCCATAGTACTATGCTAAGCACGTTTTCGTTCTATCCAAACAAATAGAAACGACAATCAGTTGGAGAAAAATCTTTTAACAGTAGGTCTAATACAAACATGCCACGAATTTAGAAAAGATTGCTCCTTCAATTTCCATCCGTTCGAAGCCGGAAAGGGCCCAGAATAGCTTTTACAGTTTTTTTTTTTTTTTTGGGGTGGGTGGTACAGAATCCAGAAGACCATAGGATGTAAAGCACAAAATATGTGGCGTCAATTTATTCTGTCCGGCACAATTTACTGTTGACCTCTGTGGTTCCCAAAACATAAATTCATATATACTGATAATCTTCAATTGATTGAAACAGATGGTTAATTGAAAACTGGAAAAATGTGTGATATCTAGGGAGGATGTTCAAAATGGCTTGGCAAACGGGCACTTGTACTCCTCCTTCCACCACTAACTACCACCACTAAGCACAAGAAATAGGTAGGAGTTAGCATTTTACCCGTTTGCACTGTTTCATCGGTTCATGCACAATCATCAGGTCCCATAAATTAGCCTCTATATAAAGACCATAATATGGTACCAAAGAACCATTGGCCTTTGGTCGAGACTTTCGTGGATTAGGGGATCCGTGTATTACAAGTAGTGGATTCATTCTTTAATTATACATTTTTTCCTCTACTGTTCGTTTATTTTTCTTTTCATTTTGGTTATATGAATTTGCAAACTTCTTCGCTATAAAACAGTTGTATCTACTGATATTACGTTTCACCTCTACAGTACACTATGGCGGCCATTGTCACGCTTTCGGGTGATTATACTGTCATGCTAACTCACAGTGCGTCAAGACCTACTCATTTTCATTTTCCAAATCGTATCAGGCAGATTTATTTAACTACTTGCAATGGTGGATTCAAGATCCAATTATTGGCAAGTCAACTCATTTTGCTTTTCGGACCGTGAGATTCATAATCTTGTAGCAGTTTTTGGAAAAAGAATAATTTGGTCGTATAGCATTTTAGTGAATCCATTACACCTCATACAATGAAGCTCTCTCGACCTGCGCTCACCATTTGATTGAGTTACATGTTCCATTGCAGCAGAAGCAGATTAAAAAAAAAAAAAAAATGTGGCATGTACCCAGCAATTTTAAGCCAACATTGTCCATTTTCCTACCTCAAAATTATTTCATGGAAAAGTGATTAGGCACTCACAAGTTCGATATTATTGCAAAGTCAAGCGGTTACTGAAAGTCATCAGCTCGTCTCTGTGCAATGGAGAAGTAAAAATTATCATCTTTCCTCTTTAGCACAGGCAGCAATCCTCTTTGACGCGAAACAGACGTTCAAGAATCTAACCGCATGCGATGGGATGCTCCGCCTGCAGATGCTCTTGATGGAATTAGAATGTCCGAAACACAAAAATGTTGGTGTTCTTCTCGAATTCTTACTCATACTGAAGTGGGTTTTTCTTTTTGCCCTTCAAATATTCTGCGTCTAGCTTCCAGTGCCTGTCATGAGTCCACAGGACTAAAAGTCAGGCAATCAAATGATCTCTTTTCCAACATAATTCACCATTACTTTATTTTTCTAGTGAATTAAGTGGGATTTAGGTGAAGTATAAAAATCTGGAGGAAAGTTTGGTAATTCAATAGACTTTTGCCTTCACCAACCTGCTTTTCCCAGTTTGTTAGGCCTGTGATAATAGACAGGGAAAGAGTTTGCACCGTAGCTCCAGAGAGCAGTCCACCCCAAAGACCCATTCCTCTCAAATGCAATGCAAATCCCAGTATTAAAGCCGTCGGAACTCCAACCAGATAATATGCCCCTAGGTTTACATAAGCTCCCAAGTGCTGCCATCCACTTCCTCTTGCTACCCCTGAATGCAAAAGGATGGCATCAAGTCTAAAGATGGTAGGAAATAAACAGGTCCAGTGCTATATGATGTCAAAAGTTTTGCATCAAAGTTCTAAAATGGTGGATTTTGTGTTTATGTCATCCAAACTCAGATCTTAATGCCAGTAGGAACGGACAAGGGGAATCAAAAATTTATCAATTGACACATGACAGGACTGTAATTGCCTTTGTGATACAGCAATTGCTAATTTCTTCACATCTTTCCAGAATTTTCACAATTTTTGCATCCTTTCTGTGGTAAGAGACGGGTATCTTCTGATGCTATGCTTAAGTCTTGACCAATGTGAAACAAGATTCTCCATAGACCTTAATGACAGCCATTATCATGTCTTCAGTTTGTGATCTCAGGTTACAAAAAACAAAGACTAGGAGTAGGACTGACATGGAAGTCAGCTCTCTTTCCTTTTGAAATCGTATCAGGAAGGTTCAGATTGTACACAAAATTATTGTAATGTTCGTTTAACCCAAATTGCAATGTTGCCTAATAGTCAATTAATTGAAGAAGTGATGTTACACTTTCTGATATTATCCCAGTTTTCATGTCAGTCATCATAATGAGAAAGCAGCTACCCAAGATAGTAGGATACCTGATAATACGGCCTGTGTACTATCCATCATGATGGAGATGCATAGAAGAGGAGTCATGTCCTTGACATAGCTAATAACTTCTTTCTCATCACTGAAGGCATATCCAAGTATAGCACGGCAGAGGAAGAAAGTCGTGCTTGCCAGAAGAAACTCTGATACGGATACTAATAGCACCATCCAAAGAGCTAGTCGTGCTGCCTGTGGATTCCCCGCTCCTAGTTCATTTGATACCCGAGTACTATAAGATAACAAAAGGTTTCTTTCAGCGGAAACCTTACTTGCATGAGCTTATAAGATTATTTCTGGAGTATTAGCCAAAAGATGTAATCTATTTATCAATGCATTCTTTGCATAAGAGTAGGGGCGAACCTTGCAGCAACACCAAAAGAGTAGGGTACGTGGTAGTGCACTGAAGTAATAGTAAAGCTGTTCCAAAGGAAATTTTGAATCAGTTATATTAAGTTATTAAATTCTATCGGAGAAGGAAAGGGCCAAAAAAAGCCAACCAGATGGACAGCACAGAGGTCTCCAGCTGAGGATTTGGCGACAGGCCAGACAGCAATATGATCAACTCAAATGCCCACCATTCCAGACTAACATCATTTTGCAAACAGTAGTAAGTTAAAGTGGTCAGGAAGATTAGTAGACAGAGTATTACAGAATCAGAGGAAGGAGTAATATGCCTAGTCAATTGGAGAGGTTAAAAGATAAATTTACCAAACCATTACAGCAGAAGGGATGGCAAAACGGAGGAATTCCCCCATTGTTTGAAGAGCATCCTTAGAGAAAGGAACACGGGTGGTTTTACAGGAAGAAGAATACTTCACATATAGCCCAAGCAAGATCACATTCAACCAATATGATATACCAATGGACAGAGCTGCTCCAGCATACCCTAGATTGAACTTGAATACTAAAGCCCAACAAAGAGGCACTTGTAAGCATACAGATGCGACTGTACTGTACAGCATTGGAAAGATGAAACTCTGAGTCTGAAGGAAACGAACAAGTGACTGGAGAATAACATAAGGAAATAGTGTAGGAATGAGCCAAATCAAGTATTTGCCAGCCTCAGTTGCAATTGCAGGATCTTGGCCAGTGAGTATTAATAGCTTGTCTGTGAAGATCCATAACAAGGATATTGGTATACAAACCATAAAGAGACAGATGATGGCCCCATATGTATAAGCTCCGAGTCTTTGGTATTGTTTTGCTCCAAAAGCCTGCCCACACAAGGTCTCCAGTGCACTTGACATCCCAAACTGCGTGACAGTTAATTCTATCAGTACTTAATAAAGTACGTTGAGAGTACCACTTATCCAAAATCATCACAGTACTTAACAGATTTTTTGAGCCTTAATCTTTTAGTTGACATGGAGTTTTTTGACTTACTGCATCAGGCATCAAAATTCAGAAAGGGGCCATATCTAATAGCATACATGCGCTTGCTTTGTCATAGAATAACTAGCATATCTAATAGCATATGGTAATTAATATGAGTTATTTGATTGATTACAAACTTCAGCAGCATTTATCAGGTGAAAGTTTTGAGCAATATGAAAGAACTTACGAGAACACTGAAGCCAGTAACATTGGAAAAAGATGTGGCAATGGAGACACCGGAGAGTTGGAGTTCTCCAAGGTGGCCAAACATAAAGATTGGTGAAACTCGCAAGACATATTGTCCAACTGTTGCTACTATCATCGGAAGTGCTATGCTATTGACCCTCTTCAGCTCTTCCACATAAGGCTTGCACGTTGCCACCTTTCTTGATCTCGCGTCCTCAACATTTTCAGCCCGCAGCAGTGCATCTTCCATCACTCTCTTCTTCTTGAAGGACTGTTTGTGAAATGCACAACCTTCTCGTATTCGCCTGAGTCCGGAGACTTTCTACAAAACCTGCGTGGTTATTTAGCTTGCTACAGCTGCCTATGAGGGTTCAAAGAATCTGATAAATAAATAAGTACCTGAGATTTGAGAACCACTCAAAATTTTTATTACTAGTACCCGAGAGAATGGACACGAAGCTTGGCAGAAATTTACTTGCGGCAGCCTCTTGTTAGATATACTCATATTATGCCTAACCTAGCTAGCCTGAATTCAATGAAATGTTCCATCTCTTTTTGTATGATCTATTTTGTTTTCGTCTTCTGTTGCTGGGGAAACGATAAATGGCTATTGATGTCAGAAAGAATTTATGAGAGTAGGACATTCGGTAGAAAATTTAATGATGCCTTTCCAATCACAATCATACAACGTTTTGAATATGTCTATCCTAGTTGTTGTGTCCTTCCATCATTATGAGTGGTAATAGCATGCATGTAATATATATATATGTACGTATGTATGTAATTTATCAAGGAAAGGTAGGATTTATGAGATGGAAAACGCACAGGGGGTCTAAATCTATGATCTCTAAATGCTGAGATCTAACTTTGTGCGTGTGTTTTCTTCCGTTTTGTTGAAAAAAAAAAATGCTGAGATCTTATCGGCCATACATGTGTGTAATGCCTGTCCATGCAAGAATGATGACGGTCAAACTATAGAAGGAAAACGTCAAGGGAAAAAGGATCTCAAGGGCAATAATTTTCGGATGACGGTGATGTGGGTCGTTGGACTCTTATCACCCTTTTTTCACCATCCAACTTATGTGGTGTCTGAAAGTGAATTGCAAGGTTGAATACTTCAATAATTCAATTGGCCGCCAGACATGGCTGGGATAATGGCCAATTATACTCCTACAAGTACATTATAATAAGTCATCATTCTCATGAGGAACTTTGCTTCCAGCGATGGGATCCGGATTCTTGCAGCGGTTTTGGAGGCTGAAGCAGCGGAAGGGGAAGGCCCCTGTTTCAAGGTCAACGTTTGAGTAGCATCGGAGGTTGCGTGTGAAACTGTAATGTAGTGCAGCAAATATATAGTACTATTTCTCGTTCTAATATCAGAGGAACAGCTCCTCTGATCGCATATTCGAATCTGTCCATTCCTTCCTGATTGCAATCAAGAAAGTCTTGCTGATACGTATCTCTGTGCAGCATTGGAGTAAAATAGTCAATCCCACAATATTTGTTGTGCAAAGCGTGAAAGATGAGTACTTTCATTTTTTGATTCTGTAAATATATCAGATATTAAATGGTAGTATATGTCAAGCGTGACCGAGTTGTTCATCATGACGTGAAATTCACCCAGAAGGGAGTCTCTCTGGGAATTTTCTTGCATAAGTCCATCCGAACACGTCCCTCCCTCTTTTCACAGAATCAATAACTACACTACTACAATCTAAGGTCGACCCGGTTATGCTCGTCACCCCTCTTTTTGATTTACTCTTGAGACAGTGCTGCCAAGAAAGCAATTTTTATCAACTAACTTGGCTAAGAGAGGGTTTGTGTTAATTGAGAACTGACCTTCGGGTACTCGAGCTCGACTGCTAAACAGCTAGCGGGAAATGCATACACTATTCTCTGGATTATTCACAGACAGAGCACAAAGCGAGCAACTGAGAAACGCATAGATGAATGTAGAAGCTTGATGGCACAAAGAAGAAAAAAGGAAAATACTGGGAAAGTATGTGCAGCAAGCAACGGAAGGTTGAATGATCCCGAGTAACCTCAATTCTGAAAAATAAGCTGAATGTAGAAGTTCGATAACACAAAGAAGAAAAAGGAAAATACTGGGTAGGTATGTGCAGCAATCAAAATTTTCTTGCGTCTTATGTTACACCCTAAGGCCTGAATCCTTATGTGCCGAGTCTCAGACCCACACAGTGACTGCACTCATTATTCAACTTTAATACGGTGTAAATAAATTCCAGTGACCAACCCAAACTAGTAAATTGATTCCTAATGCTTATAGTTCCTACAGAAGTTTTCCATCTATTAATTAAAGTTACAGAAACTATACCTAGTCCACTCAAATCAAGCAGTAAATACAGTTCCCATCCGGAGTGCAGCACGTTTTCTTCTCTCATGCGGATGAAAAACGAAGCAAATCATTGCAAAAGAACTCAACAACATTCCAAGAAAAACTATCTACAGTATTCAATACAAGGTAATGATAGTCCCCCTCCTGAATACCTGCCAAAGATGTCTTGAAACTGTTGAAGCTGCTCTCTCTTAACTTTCTTGCTCTAACAAAACAAGACAGGGATACCAGCTGCTTCTTCAGCCCGACATTTGGTAAATCAACAACCATCATCCATCAAGTATGTGGGCTGGAAGCAGAGGATACTCTTTCTACTTACATGTATATTTAGATATTTAAAGGATAAAAACATTAAGTGCAGTGTGTTCTATGATAAGAGCACACCAGAGCAACAGAGCTAACTTTCCTTACTTCAGTCAGAGAAAACACTTGAGCAGATCACTTTGGAAAGTTTACGTAAAAGAACAAAACAAACATCCATATGCTTTATCAAACAAGAATTTAGGTACTATTTATTAGGTCACGCAATTCTGGTTATACCTCAGTTTTTGTGCTGCAACCTTCCACTTTCTGAACCAGCATATGGATCAAGTATGACATTTAAGACCGCAGGTTTGCGTGCCGAAAAAGATTCAGCAAGTGCAGATTTGAGCTCATCAGGCGTCTGAACGAGATAACCTTTGCCCCCAAAAGCTTCTATTAGGACATGATAACCTGCTCCAGGGACAAAGGACGTGGGTGCTGGATCATCTTTGTGAGCCCCTGTGATTTCCTCAGGAGTTCTTCGATCACCTCCATAAACACCACCATTATTGAAAACTATAACGACTACAGGTAACTGATATCTAACCAAGGTCTGCAAGATAAAAGCGCACAGCATTTACATCAATTAAAGACCATAAAATTGGTGACAATAACACAGAGAAATGCTGAATCATAATTTCATAAGGATCGCTAGTGAAAAGGTAGTAGGTAAGTATAGGCCTGAAGGGTTGCTTCTTTCAATGAGTTATCAGAAATGAACAAGATGGAATTTTTCTGATTGAGCTCTATTATCAAAAGGATTTATAAAACAAAAGGAATAAATAAGATCAGGCTTATGCACCACAATTTAAGGAGATGGCAAATTGCAGCATAACTCTGGCATGAAAAGGATGAAATGTAACTCATGTAAGATCAAAGTTTTAGTATCCTGTTCTCAGCTACGGATTCACTAAAACAAGTTCTACAGGCAAACAAAAGAGTATTCTTTCTGAAATCACTTTTGGCATAAAAGCTCTAAACCTGACAACAGTTATTAAAGCAGATGCCCTGCACCAACTACTATGCCAATATACAATAGGGATCATACAAGTGACTAATTAAAGCACACTAGTATCAGTGTAATCTGCCATCGATCAGTCAGGGATGCATATACAACAAGAGCTGAAGTTAATATCTTTTTCAAGAGGTGCAAATTTCTCAATCAATTACTCTATTTGACAATTTGAATCTTCCTACAACTGAAAGAAACAACTAAATGTTCTTTCGGAGCAAAGTACAATATCTCCCTCTACTTCTTCTACTTCTTCTTCATATATATATATATACACACACATCCCTTGAAGTGACTATTTTCTTTGCCTTTCAACACCTTTTGGAGATCCAAAATAAGTGGTCCTACGCAGATAGCATAGTGGTAGAAACAGTGGATCAAAGACAGTAGAACACAAATTGGAATTCAAGTTTGGTGAGACTAAAAACAAATATCACCAAAATCTGCAAGAGAAAAAGCAAAACAGCAAATCCACATTAAATGACACCTCAAGGCATTCATGAAATTGATGATACTAATGCAGTCGTTAGCAACTTCTGGAGTGCAATTTTCAAGGCTGACAAGAAGAAAGGAAGTACATTTGAAAGAAAAACTCTACTATCAATTGACAGCCCAGTAAGAAAGCAATAGACATGAAGCAAGACCTTGCACCGATGGGAGAGCAAATAAAACCAGAGCAGAATATAGGGAAAAAGTGTTCTGATATGCCGACTAAAATAAATGCAACAACTCACGATGAAGTGATGTATGTCAAAATGGCAATATGAAAGACAGTAATGAGTGAACAAAGACAACAAAGAGGCATGCACGGAAACAGAAACAAACCTCAACTTCCATTGCACTGAAACCAAATCCAGAGTCCCCTTCAACAGCCACAACGAGCCGATCAGGCGATGCTACAGCAGCAGCAATGCAATACCCCAGGCCAACCCCCATTGTCCCCCACGTCCCTGCGTCCAACCTAGTCCTTGGTTCTGTCTGAACCAACACTGCTCTGCCAACATCCATAGTATTTGCCCCCTCAGAAACTAAAATTGGAGCAGGACTACCCAATCCAAGAATTGCATCCCTAATAATCCTTAATGGTGTCATATAATTAAATGGAACAACATCCTTCGACAACTGAGCCTCCATTTTTGACACATTCTCCTTAACCTTCTTTGCTATGGCCTCAACCCAAGGGTGAGACTTTCCTAAACAAAAAGGGTCATCTTTAATCTCCTTATATATCCTTTCCACAACATCTTTAGCATCTCCTACCAATCCCACACTAGGCTTCCTTAGTTCAATCTCATCCTTATCTATGTCCACTAAGATAAACTTCACATCTTTAGACCACTTCGGTGGCTCCCCAAAATGCAATAACCAATTAAGCCTTGCTCCAACAACCAACGCCACATCACATTTTCCAATTGCCAGCGACCTGGCAGCAGTGGCAGCTAACTCATGAGTATCAGACAATAAACCTTTACCCATAGGAGTCGGTAAGAAGGGAATTCCAGTACTCTCAACTAACTTTTTTAATGCATTTTCAGCTCTAGCATATGCAGCCCCTTTTCCAAACACGATCAAAGGCCTCTCTGCTTTCCTCAATAAAGCAACCGCCTTTCCAATCTCTGAATTATTAACTGTGGGTTTGGCAGTCAGCTCTTTTTTCCTACTATTCTCAGCTTCATCAATCAATTTCTGGGCCTCGGAATCAGTAACACATTGGTGAAGCACGTCAGTGGGGATGTCCAAATAGCACCCGCCGGGGCGGCCCGAACCAGCTCGATCAAGAACCTCGAAAACAACGGTAGGGATTTTAGTGATATCGGTGGCTTTCACCGAGTACTTCGAAAAGGGTTCAACTGCGGCAATTTGGTCGAGCTCCTGGAAGTCACCACGGCCGAAGTCCTTCTGATCACACGAGCCTGAGATCAATACCATGGGCCAGGCGTTGATGCCGGCGTTGGAGAGACCAGCCAGGCCATGAACGCAGCCGGGGCCGGAAACAGTGAGAAGGATACCAGGACGGCCGGTGAGGAAGCCGTAAGCAGAGGCAGCATAGCCGGCGGACTGCTCGTTGTGGAAAGCGATGAAGCGGATTCCGAGAGCCACGGCCCGGTTGGCTAGGGAGGTTACGGGGATGCCTACAACTCCGAACATCTTGTCCACCCCGGCCCGTGCCAGGCACATGGCCGCAAGAGCGTTGCCATCAATTGAAGATGAGGTTTTTCCATCAGACTCTGCCATATTCAAAAGAAGTTGGAAAAGTGAGGAAAATTTGAGAATTACCAGAACGTAGAAATAGAGGAGTGATTCGCAAGCGATGAGGATGCTAATGGATGGCAATTTGTAGTTTTGGTTAGAGTACTAGAATAGAGGTACAATTTTATGCTTTTTTTTCCCTCTCTCTCCCCAAGCCAATGAAATGATTGAAGCTACTCAAGTGGGGGGGACTGGCGAAGGTGATCTGAGTTGAGGATGAATCATTTGCTTATGTAGGAATTGGGTAGTTATGGTGAGATTTTGACACCCAGTCCCACGAATTTCGTCTACCTTACCGGATCCGGAAGAAGAGAAACGAATTTGGTTTTGCTTTCCTGTTCGTTTTTTTTTTTCTTTTTTTTTTTTTTTGGGTAAATCCTGTTCGTTACTCCTACCTCACTCCAATGTGAATTGTGAGTTGTGACCCATTATTTGATACGAGACAAAGCCGACCGCTATGCTTTCTCTAAAGGGCTAATGTGATTGCTCCGGAATAAAAACGGGTTTTGAACACCTTTTCGGACCAGCCAAACAACATTTTAAGATGAGAGGTAAAATTGCAATTTGCAGCATTTAAGGTAAACTTGGCAATATGACTTGTAACAGTTGCTCTTGTTTAGATAAAAAATTTTGCTTACATCATCGACACAAATTCCAATCACCTTTTTATCTCAGATACATCACATCAAAAAAGTGTTACAGTAGTGCTACAGTATTCTTTTCAACAAATTATCCCAAAAAATCTACTGTCCAAACGTATACTTGGTTCCCAACTAGATTTTTGAAGCTCCATCCAAATGCTTTCAAGCTGTTCTCCCATGAAAATCAAAGGCTAGATGGTAAATACATAATCTAGAGCATTATCAAACTGAGTTAATGCAAGTTTAACTCATCTGTTACTGGATTTCTCATTACAATCTCTAAGCTATCCACTCACGAACTAATTTACATCAAATTGTAGTAATGCATACTTGAGATCAACAAAACCATTGTGCAGATGAGTTTACGAACATCTATAATGTGTACAAGTAAAAAAGATTTACTTGGCTTTTCAGTGTCTTATTATATGAAAATCATACAATGTCATTAGAGTAATGTGATGTTGTTTTACTGCAATCATAGTATTAGTTTGAGCTATCCATTAAATTGCTCCTCATATTCAACACATGAATCTTATTTTAATGGTGGCATGAAATATCTTGTATGGGCTAATTTCTAAGAAAGGGGTCAAAAATCAAAATCGTCCGGAAATTGGTGCTCCAAGATATTGGGGTGTAAGTTGGTTTTTTATTTTTGTTTCCAATTTTTTTCTTGTCGATGGGTTTAAATTTTATAGAGAAACCGCATCATCGAAAATTGTTCACCAAATTTAAAAAAAAAAATTTTGAAATGTGAAACCGCAAAGCTAAAATGCGGTTTCATATGAAAATAGAAACCGATTGGTTTCTTCAATTTTTAAAAAAAATTTTGGATAGTTGAGTTTGAACCTAGACAATAATTCCTCATCTACTATAGCGGACATTTTGCCCAAAGATCGAATTTGCCATATTTGGTATACCCTCCATTTGCAATACCATTTCTTGGCACATCCTGCTTCCACATTAAAGGACTAAAACTTCTCTTTGTTGGCCATATACTCGATATTCTCTAGTGCTTTGGCTCGTGTCAATCATTCGGAATCTCGAGTCATCCTTCATAAGAAGACTGGAAAACATCCCACTCCCGAGTTCTCTTTTCTCCTTTTTTAGTTGTGGATATATTTTCAACGTCCCGATTAGCAAGACCATCTGTTTCATTGATGTGTTTTTGCTTCCATCCCGTTTCTCGTTCTTGCGATGATGATTTGTCGCTTTATCGAATGATCCAAGCGCTTCATCCACAATCAAGATCTATGTGATTTCCGATCGCTGTCACTGAAAATCCACCTCAATTTGGATGCTTGATATTAAACTGCTCAACTTTCCAAATTTTTTTTTAAACGAAATTGAAGAAACCGCAAAGCTGAAATGCGGTTTGTATTTTCATGATGAAACCACATTTCAACTTTGAGGTTTCACCTTTCCAAAATTTTTTTTTTTAAAATTTGGCTGAACAATTTTTGATGTTTAGAGAAACCGCATGGCTGAATTGCGGTTTCTATTTATACCATGCGGTTTCTCTATAAAATTTAAACCCCACCACAAAAAAAATGGAAACAAAAATAAAACCAACGAAACCGTTTGTTAATTTTACTTTTATACCCCAATATCCTGGAGCACCAATTTCGGGACGATTTTGATTTTTGACCCCTTTCTCAGAAATTAGCCAACTTTTAGGGGACTTCATTAACATGAGAGTAATTTCCAAGGGCCAAATCAGAGCTTTGGGAGAAATCTAAGGTGCTATCCAGTCAAAGCTGTTCGAAGACTTCCATGAGAACTAACCAGGGCCCTCGCGTCATCTTAAACTGCTCATGTTGACTACAACCGATCCTACCCCACATCTGTATGATAAAACGCACCAAAACCCTCCTTCCGCTCCTCGTCCCCATCAGCCACAACCACCATCACCGCCCCCCTCCATTCCTCTCAGGTAACTCTTTTCTGCCGTGTCTCTATATACAACTGCCTGTATCTATATCTTTACACGTAGTTGATGGTGCAGATATATGTGTATACATAAATGCCCTCACTTTTCTTTCCGCCTGCAATGCACTAATATATCGTAACGAGCTCTACAGACTCATCAAGCCTTTTCCCCAGTAACTTTTTGAACTCTACATCAATGGACCTTGTTTTCTGCCCTTTAATTGCGTATGAAGAACTTGTTAGATTCAAAAACCTAATGACGCTTTTGGGTTTTTATTCAATTTTTTTTGTATTCTGATGCGTTGTTTGACTGTGCCCGTATGCTTGCCGGATATATGACTGCTCCATCAAGTGACAGGAAGTGATAGTGTGTCGCGATAAAATTTTTACAGCCCAGAAATTCCTTTTGCACTCTTTAATAAAGATTTTATTTTTTGGAAAGTTGGCAGCTTGCTAATTCGGTTTGTTTATTGGTTTGATTGGTTGAATTCTTGTAGTTAGACAAAAGAGGCCAAATAAAAAAAAAATGATAAAGAGAAGATTTTACAAGCTTGATCACGGTGATAGAGATGCTCCCTCCGAATCTTCATCTTCATCTGACTCTGAATTGGAGGCAGAAGCTACTGAAGAAACAGAAGGCGAAGAGGAGGAGGAAGAAGATGGAGATAATGATGACAGAGTAGCAGAGGTAAGAGGGGGTCAAGCTGCCTCCTCTTCTTCAGGTACATTTGTTTTTTTCTGGCAATGGGTAAATTGTAACTTACAATGCTTGAGAGCTATTATCACGGAGGGTGAGAAAGCGCTGAACAGTGAGTGAGAGTACATGGTTACATTTTTCTAATGTCTAAATGAAGAATTCATAGGAGCTTTCTTGCTTGAATGGTGTAAAGCACCACCAGTACGCTACAGGGTGAGAATTTGCGAAAGTTATATTATTGCCTTGTGTTCAAGGAGAACAGTTTTTAAAAAAATTTATTGTATTAGTATCATTTGAAAATGATATCTACTGTGCAGTGTTTTAATATTACCATTGTTATCTTTTTTAGGTTTTTCATTTTGTTTCTTGATGGTTTTTTCCTCCTCCCTGCAGGATATGAAAGTGAGGATAGCTCTGCAAATGAATTCAATCTAGATTCTTCAGGTTGGTTTGGAACTTTTGATATACATGCTAGTCTAGCCTGAATCTGTAGTTTCTAAACGGCTCTAAAATTTGAAAATGCTAATTTTGAGTTTTGTGGTAACATTTGTCTGTGCTTGTCTAATTTGTAGTAGTGATGGTCTTTCTGCTATCTTTTGGACTTCGGGGTATTAAGCAAACGTGTGAATGGATAGGCTTTCTGAATGACAAAGAAGCTTTTAGTTTCTACATTATAAGTAAACTCTCAAGGATGCATACAATATAAATTGCCTATAGAACAAATGTTTAACCATGTTTACCTCTAGTAGGTTTACCAACAAGTGAGGACGATGGGGGAGCTCGAAATGATGGAGAAAGTATCCTGGAAAGTCATGCATCTGGTGAAGGAAATGCTGAACACCATACTTCTGTGCCTGAAGTTGGTGACATCCCCTCTGATTTTGCAGATTGTGTGGTAAAACGTAAATCAGTTTTTAAGTGTAAGCTGTGCCCTAGAATTGTCTGCTTGACTGAGGATAGCTTGAAGGCTCATTTGAAATCCAAGGTGAGCACAATATGAGAATGGGGGCTTGCAACATGAACACTTAACTACTTTATTTTCAATTAAACTTTTAGATTATTTACTGCATACTATTTCTACAACCAGTGGCGACAACATTTTATCTAAGATGCAAAACTGTGTCATTTCTTGCTCCTGTCTTTTGTGTCAGACTTGAGGGCTGGCATTTCAAGAATGATATCTACTTGTGGCATTTGAAGCCTTTACTTTCTATATTATCTTTGTATGACTGATTAAAAACTCTTTACCGTGTGTCCCCACTGATTCATTTCACAAAAGCATGCTCTTTATCTCTTAATAGAGACATGCTCGATCTGAAAAGTTATTGAGAGAAGGGAGGCTGAAGCTTATGCTGGATGATGATGGAAAAGCTAATGGAGAGGTTGATCCAGAGAATAACTCTTCTGCTCAGGTTAGATCATTTTCATTTGAGAGCATGCTGCATCATTAGATGCTGTAAGCATGATCTGGAAGATGGCTTGGCATAAATGAATGGTTCCTTCACTCTTAGCAGATTTTACCTAAAACCCCAGTGAGAGCCAAACGGAGGCATATTCACAGCAACAATTTTAAGAAGGTAAGTCTTCTGTCACCCAATGAACGTGCTTCACATAAACAAAATGCCAATTGTAATCATGAATATCGTATGACTTTCAGAAAAAGGGAAAAGGCTCGAGCCTAGATCATGCAAGGCAATCAGCAATGAATCCAGCCAAGAAGAGACTTAGAGATGACAAGTGAAACATTGAAATCAGATGGTTTTCCTTCAAGAAAACAAAGCAGCTAAGATGAAAGTATAGCATATTGATATCAGATCTGAGGTTACGTTTCCTTTTTCTGCATTCCCCTGTTTCAGCAGGTGGGTCCTTAGCGGGACGGAGCTGGAGACAAGGGGTGCAGGAGAGCAGGGTCAAAGGCGAAGGTTGCCTATTTTGTGATGTCATCCTGCAAATTATCTGGGGAACACTCTTTTTTTTCCCCGTATTTTACATTATATCATCTATCAGTGTGTCAACCGCCTGATGTTTCAGTCTTTCAGACCAATTTGTCAAATGTACTGCTAATTCTTTTTTTTTTTTTTCTAATACTGCTAATGTTTTCTTTCTTTCTTTGGTTTGTGTGCGTGAATTGTGACAACCAACTTAAGAATTGTTTGAAGTACCCTGTGCAAAATTTACACCCATTCTGTATGTCAAGGGCCACTTAGACGCAGCTCTAACTACCTTGTACTGCTTTAAAGGCAAATAATCATCTTACCAGGTTAAACAAGTACCTATTGAAAATCCTGCCGCTGGAGGATAAAAGCCTTACGTTTAAATTAGTATGATGTTTGGGAAGTCATATATGGAGGGACTAATGTCGAATGTCCAGTATAAGGGATATTACAAATCACAACGGAAATTACTAGATTAAAGAGCACCTGTAAGCCATCAAATAAGGAAAGCATACAAGAAAAGGCATTCTTGCCAATTCGGGGAACAAAAGTTAAACGAGGCAAATGTTAACTATAATGTAACATACATTTCAGAAGGTATACTGTTCAAGACTAGTCGTCCAACTTGCTCCGTCAATGCAGCGCAAGAAGGCATTTTTCTAACTAGTACTCGATTGCACATGTTAAAGCAGGAGCCTACGGCCAAAAACTTCGCCTCTGAAGTATTCTAAGTTCCACAACAAAACTAGAAGAGCACACGAGCTGCAGTAATTATCAGCTTAACTAACCAAAGCTATTCAAAATCATTTGTGCCACTCACAGAAGATTCACATATAGGGCAGAAAAGAAACAGTTGACTGTGAAGACACTCCAGCTATAGAAGACAAATGCCCTTCAAACACAAAAAGTCAGGTATTATGCAAAGTTGATGTCATTGTGATTTATTGTCCTCCATCTGAAAGATGACCTGGCGAAGCAGGTACTTGTTCATTTCCTTCTGGTTCAGCTGCATGTTCAGGAGGAGGTCCTTGCTCTCCACTTTCATCATTTTCTGGATGAAAATTGATGGGGAATTTAGTCACTCTGGGCTTGTCTGTAAGTATATTTCTCTGAACCCTGTCAATCAAAACTTTCTGTGGAGGCTCCTCTCTTAGCTGGTCATCATCATAGTCATTGTTCACATAGTAGCCCACTCGAACAAATTCCTGACCCATATAAGAGCAGGTCAGTAGAAGCACTGTTACACCAATTATATCTTCTTCACGGATTTTGGAAGGATCTGGAGGGTCTGCCTGGTAGGTCACCGACAAAAATTGATTACTGCAATGAGTAACAAGGGTAGTAAACGAATTCATAAAAAACATTTCATTTGATGGGAGTTACCTGCAAAACAAAACGATAATTACCAACATTGACTGGCCCAACAAGAACGCTTTCTAAAAGCTGGTCATAAGTTTCATCCTCAGCAGATCCAACATAGATGAGTTTCCATTCTAAATCTGCATGCACAGTACAGTTATCACAAGGGCAAAAGACCACAAAGCTAATTTATAATACTAGGATAGAAAGTTTTTACAAATGCTAACTCAAGACAGTCTGAAGGTTATCAGTAGTAAGGAGGATATCATGTATATATTTACTTTCGCAAGTAACCCCACAACCAAAAACAAGAAGGGAAAAACAAAAGAAACCACGGATAATATGATGGTTTTCTGTTCAACAAAACACTAAATCTGATAGTTCATGAAGGCAAAATTAAGACATGGAGGTACAATTGCTTTGGTAACTGCTCAACCAGATCTACACGGCTCATCACAGCAAGCGAGTTTAGAAAATTTCATACAAGAGACGACGATATCCTCCAAAGAACCCAGAACTCCATACATCATTAGATAAAAATTGGAATGGCAGTACTTATAGCATAATACTGTAAAAGAAGCGAGATTGAGGCCCAGTGTGGACAAGGAGAAAAAAAATTGTTAACTTGCCATTATGACCTAGAGCATTTATTATTCCCTGCTAAGAGCATTAATAGATTGAAACATCTTTTTAAACCCATGCATGTTTTGCGTAATACATACATTACAATGCATAAAAAGCACAGCTGAAAGATCAAAAAGTTAATTTAAAGCTATGGAAACAGCCAATAAGAGAATTTATATCAGAGAACCTAAATGGAAGTGATGTAAGTCGTTGTTGTCAAAACTATGTGGTGGAGAACTGAAGCAATCATTAAAGGCTTAACATTGAACATAGCAGACATCCAAATTATTAGTTGCATTGAAAAGCCCTAGAAGTGCATTGATGCATTTGTTTCACTCTTCATGCAACCTTTCAAAACGAGTTTCTTAGCCTGACTGCAAACCTAACTTGCAAAATGTTATTGTTCCAAAAGCTTGGAGCCGATAGAAAATAAACATATTTCTTTACATGGCAAGAAAAGCATTATATTCTTCCTACTTTAACCAGTATATGCAATGCTAATCCAATAACAATCAACTCACAAAACCAAAATCAAGACAAGTGCACCCACTCTTATTCAGCTCCCAAAATTTGGTTTTTCATACAGTTAATACAAAACAGCAGTTGAGTTTTTTTTTTTTGGGTGGTACTCGGGCATTTGGGTAACAAAGTATAACAGCATTTGGAAGACGCAGTCAGTTGACCGTTTTTAATAAAATTATCTTGTGGGAATTCTCAACCCTGTCAATGTAACTTCTGTTTTATCAACAACACCTGCTTCTTTCTTTGAGTCCTTCAAAAAGGACACACTCACTTTTCGTGCTGTACAGAAAAAAGAATACTGCATCTGATCAGTTAAACTACACTGGTACCTGTACAATGAAACTGAAGCACCAAATAAAGATGGACAGTGAATTTATTAGGATTCTGAAAACTACTTCTGAGCACCACCAATATTTTATTGGTTGATACAGATCTTAAAAAAGAGCAGTTGAACCCTTCACATAATTGCCTGCATTAACAAAGATTCAAGCTAAAAAACCAAAGTGCATATGCGTGAAGTAGTCAAACAATTAACCACTAAACCACATTGTCGGCATGTGGACCTTCTACGTTAATTTTGCAACAACTTTTGCCAAATAAGTACAAATGTCATAAGAGTTAGCTCACAATTTGTTTAATATGAAGAAAGAAACTACTATAAATTAGCATCTAATAGCAGTATCTAATCGATCAATTAAAAAAGAAAAAGAATTCATCTAATTCATAACCAGACACTTCTACTCTTTGCTGAATTAATGATGCATGTGTGTAATCCTGCCCAGTCTAGACACACAAAACGATTAAATTCTGGAGTTACAAACACTAGAAAAGAGCACATATGCACACCAAGATTACCGTCTTCAGTTAACAATGATAATACTTCTTCCCAACTAGGTCTACAAGCATTTGGTAATTAAAAGAATTACAGAAAATCCTGCAAAATCCGCAAAAGTAGAATGAATTTCCCTCATCAGCTCACACAAAATCCAGATTTAACCATTTCTTCACCGTACAAGATAAACCCTAGCAGAATCACGACATAATAGATAACGACGTAGCAAAAGGATCTCGAAGTTCTATAAATTTACTATTAACTTAGAGGAAAAGAATTACCGTCTTTGAGGGGCGTGACGCACTCGTAGGAGATTTCGAACTGAAAAGGGGTGAGAAACGGTGCCGGATTGTCCAAGACGGTGACGTTGGTTATGTTAACCGCGCTCATTTTATCCCTACTTGAGCAAGCTAAAGGAAACTCGTAAAATCTCCAAGGGGTTCTAACTTTATCAGATGAAGTTGAAGCAAGACCACCTCAGCCCTAAATTTCTTCTTCATGGAACGGAGGCTAACAGCCTCGAACTCGACAGTCGGCAGAGGAAACCCCAAAAGGATGAACCACAACGGCGGCCCACGGCGACTCCCACTCAACACCCCCAGCAACAGCAAAGGAGAGGGACTAGTTGTCTTCTGGTGCTGGACTGAAAACAATTTCCGAGTGTATTAGCTCTTTATTTTGATCACCGGCTACCCTTTTGGAGACCGGGAGTAGCCAGTTTTGACGCTTGGCGGGAGTTTTTGAGGTGCATATTTGGGGCCCACAAGGGCCGGTCCCTACAGGAAATGGATTCTTTCACAGTCCCACGTTCCTCTGCTTTTATGATTAAAGGGCAAAGGCTACATACACCGTTTTACTGGGCTTATATCTCAACCCAGTCTTAGTTGCATCACATGGACTTTGGAGAAAAGTCAACCACAACTGAACGTGAATGAGCCTACTTCTTAGTACCCAAACTAGTACGAGGTTCTCTTTTAACCGTTGGCACTGACCACTCACATATGGTGGTTGTTTTCAGTGCCAACAATGGAGATTTTTTTTTTTTTTTTTTTTTGCCAACAATGGAGATTAAGAACATAATAGAACTGATTTCTGACTGAATTTTTTGAGGACTATTTCACGGTACTAATACTAAACCCTCTTTCATTTGTCCTCTCCCAAATCTGTCTACAAATCCCACTTCTTTTTATCGATTTATTTGTATGGTTTGGGCTGTAGAGTATGTTTTAGCAAGGACCTTGCTGAGACCTAAGACAGCAAAAGGATCAACAACTTCTGAGAACAAAGACAAGAATTCCATGCGAGGTCAAGAAACATCTGTAACAGTGGCTGGGTTTACCTAGAGCACATTTGTTGCTTTTAGCCTTTTGAGGGGATACGTTCATCTTTCTTGGACCTTGTTAGACTCTCATGGACAAAGATGAAAGATAAAGGTTCTTGCATTTGCACGAGAAACATGGATCCATTACGACGTTTGAACATTCTATACAGAATAGATTCCAACTTATAGCCATAGACATGGAATCTGTTTATATTGCTAAATCATACAAAAGCTTTATCCATCTACTGATCTACAGTGATAAAAAGCTCAGCTCAAACTTTTACATCGAGGTCCATCTTTCGAGTTTGAGAATTGAACATTTCTGCTATATCTGCGGATGTGCTACATTCCTCAGGATTTCTATCGGAAACAGATCCAACAAATCTGGGGAACCTCACTGAGATCCCACGGGACGGATGAATTAAACCAATGGCTGCATGGTGAACAGGGGAGACTGTGAAATCTGCACCCCTGATCTCCCACACCAATTCGGGAGCAAACCACATATCAGGCACCTCAGCAGTTTGATAGTGAGGAGGCTTCTTAGCAAGGATTTTGTCCCCAGAGAAGAAATCTTTCATCTGTTATAATCATAGATGCATATCAGTTTTTGAGCATCTGGAAAGTCATCTGAATGCATCAATGACTTGCCAGCAGCCTACAAAACATAGCAATTTACCGAATTGGAAAGACAGAAAGGAGGAATTCTATGCATCAATTTTTCATATTCATACACAGATTTGAACTTGTACAAAAATATGTTACAAGTAGTGACACAACTCTCACAAACAACATCATCTTTCAATCTAATTAATAGCCATGAAGACTACTATTATGTGTATGTATAGAGCACTAACGCTAACTACTTTTTATCTTATAGATGAAACATTGAAAGCTACCAAGTAGTCTCAAGTTAACTACGACATATCAAAACCTTCAATTACCATGAGCTAACTAGTAAAAAGGCCCCAAACAAAAGAAAATGTAAAAAGGAACCTCAGCTGTGTGACATCAAGTGTTTTGCAGCCTAAGAATTTTGAAGTTTGCGGGAAGAACAAGTCAAAGCCAGATTATGCCTGATTTACCTCTTTGTAGAAGGAATCTGAAAACCCTGACATGACACGGCAAACACTCTGGAATTCTTCTGTGTAAGGATTGTAGCAGGCCATAAGGAAAGGGCTGTACCTAAATCATGGAAGAACAACAAACAAATACACACATCAAAGAGATGCAAATAAAAGCACGTCTTTGGATTTCATAATGAAGAGAAGGAAACCAACCTTTCCTCCTGAAAAATCCAACACAACATTAAAGGAAAATCTGAAGCATCATAAACAGCCTTAAACTTTTAAGAAATAAAGAAGAATATATCTTTCACTAGCATGATATTAATTATTAAAATATTTACATTTCAATTGAGAAACTTAAGAGGCTAATGATTAATAAACGCATTTTCTCAACACTGCATGATGGGTTCCATTCATCTGGAAATAAAATATTTAGACAAGCTTACATAAGTTTGGGAAAAGAGTCCATTCATACAAACAGTAGGATAAAAGTGCAGAACAAGAAATAATTGGATTATTACCATCCTGCTTTTCTTCCATTCCCATGCCAAGCACCCATAGGGACTAAATCCAAAGAATCACATAGACCTTCCACATAATCTCTCTTCACCTGCAGAAAGGAAACTAATTATTAGTAGCCAGAATTGTTTTGCTTTATTAAGATTTTTAACTTCTGTTACGTCACCTTTAACCATGCATCAGAACGCTTTGAGGGAGTATATCCAGCATCAACATCCAGAGATTTAACCATGATTCCTTCACATGAGGAATGGATTGCATTATCAAGAAAACAATTCATTCTGGTCAATGTGGCTTCATTATTTGGACAAGCATCTTCTGCCTCCACCTAAATGAAGTAAATTCATGACATCTTTGACAACGAAGTGGATATCATACGTCAACAAAAAAATACTTACCGTAATTTCTTTTGCATACTCCAAATAACCTGGTCTCTCCTGACCAAACAAGTCCTTCAAATCTGATAATTCAGAAGCAAGTTTAAAATGAGATTAAATTAATACCTATGCAATTGAAAGTCACCCCCAGTTAAGATAGAAAAATCTACTCTGTAAAGATGGACAGAGTGCATACGCATCCGTCTTTGGCGAAGGGGAAGGCTCAACAACCTGGAGAAAATGTGAATCAAGGTCAGTGAGAGACATAAAACTATATAAATCAAACTAGACGCAGGCAAGATTAATCATTCAGTTTAGATGAAAATGAGACCAAACAGATTGATGGTGACATGAGAGTTGAGACATATTTCTCAAATCCACTGCAGACTACTATATAAGTATAACCAAAAAGCAACAATCAGTACAAGAATCGACACAAGAATCGACAAACTTTTCCACTGGCAATCTTGGTCACTATAAACATCAACTTATGACTTTGGTAACTGCATCTAATTCATTAAAACAATTTATTCCTCACACAATCATTACTAAAAATCATGGCCACTATATGTTTCACTCATCCATAGCTTGATATTGAATGTTATACATGACAGTAAAACATGATTTAAACCATAAATATTTGTAGAAAGGTACAAGATCATTACTGCTTTCCATTCACGAACATAATATCAAAGATGAAAACACAAATATCAACCTGCATATATAACAAAACGTCAGAAGCTTGTAATGCTACTAAGTAACAAGGAGGAGATAAAAGAAATGAATGAAAAACTAGAAGATAGCAAATGTCACTAAACAAGATGACTGGCGTTCTTACCTGTAGAAAATGAAGCACTTGATAGGCCTGTTTTCAGTTGCTTTAATTCAGCTTCTTCCTTTCTAAAGCCTCACCTTTTTAAAAGCTTCTCACACATGTTTCTTTTTTTTTTTTTCAATTTCCACTTTCTTTTATTCAAAGGTGAAAAAACTGACTGCTCGATTTATTTAGACAGCTTACATTAATGCACATTCATTCTATCTCTGAAACTCCTGACTTTCAATTAATGCAAAATGATCATGATTGGCTTCTTCAAGAATTTGAACAATTCATCATCAAAATGCAAGAGCATTCATGATTTTATTTTTCTTAAAATGGTTTTTGTAAATGTCTAGTATAGATCTAATAAGAGAAGACAAAATACTGCTTGCCTAACTGTTTGCAGAAACAATTTGACCACTATTTAGGTTAAAATATGCATAAAACTTTCTTCATGCCACAACCTGGTTCTGGATTCCAATAGACAAACCTACCTGAGAAAAACAAACGTTGATAATGTCCAAAACTCTCTTAGATTCATCTTGTTTCTTCCTTTCTGATCCCCAGATAATCATTGAATAGTGATGACATTAGGAAACTAGCCGTGATCATTAGAAGAAAAATAAATGCCTAATGTTCTTAGAGGGAAACTTCCATAATTTTCTATAATCATTTTCAGGGTTGAACAACTTCGACCTCCTTCAATAGGCAACCATGTAATGCAAAACAAAAATCTTAAGTTGTCTAGGATGATAAGAGAATACAATGAAAGAATTAAGTTTACTACTTTCCATCCAGTGCAAATCAATGATCTCAATAAGAACAGCAGAACCCTATGGCAAGTAACAGTAGTCCAAATGCAAATTTATACTCTATTGGCAATCAACACAAGAATATACAAAATATTTAAGAAAAATAGAGGTTCCCAAAATGGAAAACAACATAACATGCTACCTCTATTTTTTCCACAGAAACCATGGAATCTTTACTTCCTCTTTCCCGAGAAGATAATTCTTGGAATGACATAAGCTTCATATTTTTCTTCCTATCAATTGCAACTACCTGGAAATGCAAGGTCATACACATGTTTAACCATTTTTTAAAATAAACAAACAGACAACCATGATTAAAGATGGTAATAATCATTTCAAACCATGCACAAAAATACTCAGCATGAATTTCAAAGCCGATAAGTCTAGTGTAATTCATCAGAGAGGCACTATACCTCAGCATCCACTATAAATGTTATTGCAGCAGAGCCACATGCTTGCCCAATTATATGTAATAAATCAGGGAATTTTGTTGTTGTTTCATCCCCACTCCGTGAGAATACATGAACAGATCCATCATCTAATCTGTGAATTTGGGCTCGCTGGCCATCATATCTGAAAAATGAAAATATATGTTGCTCAGAAAAGGCTGGACAGACTTGTCAATTAAGAAAAGACAATGTAAATAAATTTCTTTTTTTTATTCTTTTAATTAAAATCATCTAAATAAGTTACTTGTGATTTGCTCTTTCTCACAATAACATACAAAAATCAAACGGAAGATTGCAAACAAATTCCACATCCTGTAGGAGGAAAAAAAAGATTGTGCGCCTTGAAAATCATTACATCTTTTGGAGCAGATACATGGATGGATCAGAAATTAGATTTACAAAACAAGCAAATGCTATAACATAATGGGCATTATAGATTCTAAATTCAAGAACCTGTGGTATCCTTCTCCCCTCTCAAGCAAATAATTGTCAGACCAACCAAGCATGGAGTAATGTGCTATTCAGATCCGAATTGATAAAAAGGGCACCAAACACTTCAATGTGATCAGATCAGTATGCTACCTTCGATGTGAAAGCCAATCTTAATGGTGACAAATAATATTTTCGAAATAAGATACGTCTGCACCTAACTCAATGAAAAGAAGAGAAAGCAACATACTCAGGTAAAATGCATCCCAGGATGAAGTCCAAATCCTTTAGACAAGAATAATGCAAAGTTACGTAATGACTTTTTTTCTCGTTGAGCAAAAGTATTCAACTAATCCAGCATGTAAAAGATTCCGACTTCAATGACTGGCATTAAATTGGGGGAAGCATATCAGGAACCAGAAACCCAATAAATTAATCCAAACAATTGGGATCACAGACCATTAGATCCATGAAGTAGAACAATTGAAGTGCTTGATAGAAACTTCTGTTCACGCATAAATTTATGGCTTGTCTAAAGAACATAAATCTACATCAGTTTATAAACACAGGGTATTTCCAGAAAAATTAGAAATCTTCCACCATGCATATAACCTTCACCAAGCCAACCACCACAAGCGCCAAATATTAGAGTTATCTAGCCTTAAATTAAGTTAAAAAATTAACTTCATCCCAAATGAAGTGCCAAGGAACTTTGAAGTATTTGAGCACATCAGTAAATGGCAGAACCCCCATCCAATATATCTATATATATATATATATATAAAATTTCCCACAAAAACACAAATGAGTGCGAACCAAGAAGAAAGGATCTCAAAAATAAAATAAAAATAAAAATAAATCTAGCATTTTTACCACTCACCCATAAAATAGCTAGACTTCCAGAACAGAATGTATAAAATGAGATTGCTAGAGCCACTAAGGTGTACTATCAAATTGTCTCCTACTAAGCATGCAAGAAATTTATGCTGTGTATAAACTAAGCTTCCAAGAATTGTCAAACACAGAAAGATTAGCAATAAAAAAGAAAAAAAATAACAAATTTGTGAAGAACTTACTTATATTCACATGTAAAGGCTTTGTTTTGAAAGAGCTTCAGAACCTGAGGGGATCCATTAGCAATCCTACAAGAACAAGAATAATTAATACAAAAAGAAATAACATCAGTTGAATAAGACAAAAGGAGGAAGTACAAAAGCAGCAGAAGTAGGTGGCAGAAATACTTTGCAAGCATTGGCTTGATGGGTATCCCAGGAACCATTGATAAGGCCATCGAAGAAAATTGAACTCCTTTCTCCATTAATTTGGGTATTAGTAAATCCTAGTCACAGCCAATCAAAGCATTCAGGACATTAATGGTTTAAAGACACTATAAGTAACATTTTCATTCAGAAGAATAATCAGAGAACTCATAGATATTAATACACATTAAACAATAAAAGAAGCTTATATCTTTATTGAGAGCATAGTCAAACCAAACAAATTACAGAAGGATAGCTGGTGCATTATGATAATACAATATGATTCACACATTAAAATTTCAATATTAAAAGCTAAATGCAATCATTTAAAATGCATATGCCATGCAATAGTAGATAGAATGAAATGCTTACCAAATGAGGAAGTATGTTATAAGCTTCAACAACAGCTGCAGAAAGGCACTAAGACGAAGAAAGAAAAAGTGATTTAATACAATAATCAGAAGCTATTAAATGGTACATCGGTCAACAGGTAGTGTATTAGGAATCACACCTAAATACAAACATTGTTTGACCAGAACATGGTGGAAACTAATAGCATCCATGATTTACCCTAACAAGTAAAGCCACATCAACAACATTTCATTTCAGAAGTAAAATATCATGATTTCTGAACCCGAAGGGAACACACCTGAAGATGATCCTTCAGATTTTCAACAGGTCCTTCACTGGAGGTTATTACAATAGCTTGTGCTAATGCAGGCAAAACAGTTCTCATCATCGCTCCAATGCGCAAATTTCTAACCTACATATAGAATAAAGATAAAAAGACCACCACCATACATATTTGCATGATCAGCAGAAAATTAACTACACATCATCTCATGTAGATCATTCGGTATAATATTTTCTGGTGCAGATCATATGATATCCTCATCTTTTCAATGCATATGGAAAACTTTGAGTATGAAAATACAATATAATCATTCACAAAAACAGGATCTTCAAGAGACCAACTCTGACTCGTACATCACCACCATTGCTCTTGCTCATATTTGCCTAGCTATTCATAGAAAACATACCCAAGTAGTGGATACTGATAAAAGATAGAATAGCATCATTTCTCACTTATCCTTCATTATCTTTCCAAATTTCTTGGCTAATCATGTATATTTACCATAATGGTCCTCACCCTTAAGAGGCTAACTCACCCTTTATAACCAGAACAGAGAGAGAGAGAGAGATGACCAGCGTGCTGGAACGCAACCATGATACAAAAGCAAAATACTTCTTAATGTCTCACGGGCAACACATTAGATTCCAAGTTAACTAATAAACATCAATAAAAAGGTGATGCATTAAATTTTCTACATTTTGGTGCTTTTCATATCAAGAAAGTCAAACAAACTATTAACACCAGTTATAGCTCAATGCAGAAACAAACAGAACTCAAAATATTAATCTTTCAAGATCAACCAACTGTGCTAAAAGTCCATGACTTTACAGTATAAGAGAAATTTCAGATAAAACATGCCATACCAAGGTCCTGACAAGAAACTTCATCTCCATTTCTCTACATGAACGCATAAGATTCACTATAAGGTTTTTCTTCCGAGCTGTGCTCCCACTACCTGTTTGTGAACTGATGAATTGTACGTGAAAAAATGACAGAATTCATACTGGACTACCATAATATTTAAAAAAGAAAGGTAAAAAGATTTAAACAATAAGATACATCCAAAGATACAAAATAATAATAATAATAATTGACGTGCTTCCATTTCAGAAGAATGTTTTAACAACAGGCGTAATCTTACAACATTCTGCCACATACCAACGAGAAAATGAAAATTCCAACCATGACCTTAGCAAAATTAGAATGCTCTGTTGAATTGAAGGTAGCTAACCAATACATATATAATTTCAAGCAAACCAACTGTCTCCCAGTTTTTATACCTTGGCTCCACCACTGAATACAGGGTAGCTCATGATCAAGTATGAAGAAAAGGGGAACCAGAATAACACTACTTGAGCACTAATATTCACTTGTTGAAAGAGATGCAGTGAAAATGTGACTTGCTGACTATGAAATTATGCACATTGTACCTTATCTTTCGAAGAACAGAATAAACACCTCGAATAGTAAGCACAGCATGAGGAGCCAGTAGTGGTTGTGTTCTTCGACAAAGCTGAGCAACATCACCTAATTCAGTATGCACCAGTTAACATAAAGTTTTAAACACAATCATGGTCCAACCTTGTAAAAGAGCAGCATACAGGTATTAAGCAAACAATAAACAAAAGTAATTTCATACCAAGATCACCTAGGCTCTTATACAAGTCGTGTACTCGAGATTTGTTTGTCCCACAAGCATCCTCCAATGCTGCTACAACAATGCTACCACCAATATTAAGTTCCTGTGCATACAATCACCCAATGCCTTCCAGTCAATAAATGAACAAACTGATTACCACTAAGTTATTGAGATACACTCTTACTATTACCACTAAAGGTGAATAAAATGATCCAAAATATTAACATGGAAATGACCATGAAACTCAAACATGGGATCAATATCAACTTCAAAATCTAAAACAGCAGCATATTTAAGGCTTTGGACTCTCAAGGGTCAACAAGAAGATGGGCTAAAAATAATTCAAAGCAAACGACCTTTAAGCATGAAAAAGACAATTAGGAAGAAAGCTCTTTCTTTCTGGTAAAATTTTGAAAAATAGAACAAAGCACACTGAGAAAGAACATGAAGGAAAACAAAATCACAATCAAGTATATAAAGCCAAGAACACAAGAATGTTGAACAGGGGAATGGAAATATGCCAAGAGAGGAGAAAACTTTACAAGGGAGATACATGGAGCAGGCAACAGCACAACAATAAAACACACTAACCATGTTCTCATGATCAGGAGCAATCTTGTTGGTACACAAGTACACAGAAGGTAGCACATCTTCTGGAGACACGGTCAGCAAACTGCATATTGAGCAGTAAAGCAATTAAATGACGACACAATAACTTTCCATGAGCCACAAAAAAGGTAATGTTGACCAATTGTGGAGGTTATAGATTCTGAAAATATAGCCAAAAAATGGATGCATACTTTTCCAGAAAACAAACCTTCTAAACATATTGCAAAGCATTGATGTAGCTTTTATTTTGCCCCTTTCTTCCTCAAGCAAATTAAAACATCGCGCAAGATGTAGGTATGGGGCAGGCTCCCCCTTTTTCCAGCAAGCTGGAGAAAGTCAACAATACACACATTACATGTAATAACTCTCTGTTTAAGGATAGAGAATGAAGACAATAACCAGAAACCAACCATGCTCAATAGGAGAATATCTATCAGGCGGTAATGAGACATAATTCACAGCTGCATTATCTGTTGCTGGTACAGTTACAGGTGTGGCAGTCTCACATTTCAATCCCTCTGACGTCTGGGCACATTGGTCAGAAAAGCTATTCCCTTTTGACGGTTGAGTCGGGAACTCGTTAATCCTGTCTGACAAGCTGACTTTTTTCTCCATGATACTACCACCAGAATTGTTAAAATAGATATCTAGTGCCACATTAACATCTCCTTTTGTCTTCTCCAAAATCTCAGCAGCATGCCTTCGTAATGCTTTGTCGCCATTCACAATCTGAATAAACTGATCCACCTCAACTTTGTATCTCTCAGTACAGTGATTTAACATCACAGCATCATCATCTTGAGAATGCCCAGATGCAGCTACAATGTCTTCAGCTTGAGAAACAGCAGGGACTAATTTTTGGAAAAACTTTGTTATAGTATGTTGTTTTGGCCCATTTGCCTCGGGAATTGTTTTCTTTTTAGCATTTTTGCTTGTTTTGTTTTCAGGAGTCCTCTTCCTCTTCCCTGGAGAACTTCCACTCTTACTTGGGTTAATAGTTCTTGGTAGCTTAAGCCTTTCTCTCAAAGATATATCCTGAGTCTTAGGAAGCATATTATCAGGACAGAATTTACAAGGCAATCCAGATTCAACTCCACTTAGTTTAGCAGATGATGCAAATAAACCTTCTGTTAACTTAGCAGGCAATTTGCACTCTACTAATTGTGAGTTTGAGGGAGATTTACATGCAGAGGATATGTTAGAAGCAACTTGCTCATAAAACTCAGTTTCATGCTCGTAAAACTGAGAAACCGCTTCAACTACATTTCTTCCTGAACTCTTGAGTAAATCCAACATCTGACTTCGAGTGACCCAGCTGGGTAAGCAGTCACAAAGTTCTTGTATGGATTCCTCTATGTCCTCTTTATTGACAATCTCAATATCATTTGAAGCACTTACCTCCTTAGAAAATGAAGAGTTTAAACCATCATCCTTCTCAAAATTTTTGCTGCATTCAATTTGGGACAATACATCCTCACTCCTCCGCTTTGACAAAACAGTTGGAGATGAAGAACCACCATTGTCATCCTTCCCATCCCCTTCCTTGGCCTTTTGGTGGAAACCCATCAGGAATTCTTCCTTAGCAGCCATCACATCGACCAACCCAGCAAAATGTTTTCGAAGTGCATTTGCATGTTTACCATCAAGTTTCTCCACATCAACACCCACAGTAGGTATAACACGTTTAGGTTTCAAAAACTTTATGTACTCCCTAAGTTCATCATAATTTGAATGTTCACTATAAGGCACAAGGTGTATTTCAAATGAATCCTTTGTCCTCACTGCAAACTTATCCTTCTTCACTTCATAAGTCCATCCTGTCGGAACAAATCCCACAACCTTAGAATACCCTCTGTCCTCCATAATTTCCTTCATGCTAACAAAATTAGGTCGAAAATATGGCCAAGTCTCGCCCAAGACATTCCAACCAACAACATGAACATTACTCTCCGTCTCATCCTCAGTAAACACTCCACATTCCCCCAACCCCAGAACACTCAGAACAGCCATTTTCCTGGTGTTGACATGAATCTTCATCTTACACCTCCGTGAAATTTCCAGCAAAATCTTCTCTTTCCCAATAACATAAGTAGCAACAAGAAATAAAACATTCTTCACTTTACCGTCATTTTCAGCTCCAATTCTCTCTATTACTCCAACAATGTATTCAATTGACTCCTGCTGTCCGGGAAAGACATATTTCGGGTTACAGTAGGTAGTATCCAAAAACACAGCATCAGAACCAATGAATTCACGTAGCAACGGTGCCAATTTCATGGAATCAGAATAGCGAAAATCACCGGTATGAACATATTTCTCTAATTTACCTCCAATAACTGGAACTTTAAACAAAAACTGAACTGCCCCGGGGCAATGGTTGGCGTCAAGGAGGACAACCTCACATCCGTCAATCAGAACCCGTTCGGAGAGCTGCAATGCAACAACGAAGGCCGAGGGGACTTTAAGGACTTCAATAAGAAGGCGGGCAGTGATGGAGGAACAATAAATGACGCCTTTGGACCAAAAGGAGGTGAGCCCGGTGTAGTGATCGGAGTGGAAGTGAGAAAGGAAGTAGGAGACGGAGAAGTCACCAGCGTGTTTGAAACCGTCGATGATAAAGCGGGTCTTAGGAATGAGTTTGGGATGGGGAAGTGAGGAGGGAAGTGGGGGGAGGGGGAGGGAAATGGGCGGCGGTTGAGAGGAGACGGTGGTGTGAGCGCCCAGGTAGAGAGTGGTGGAGTCAAAGGTTAGGGTTTGGCTTTCAAGTCCGGTTGAAGACATGGCGGTTTGTCGGTGGTCATAGGCGGACGGGGCGGTTCCCGGGAGGGAAATTAGCTGGGACTGATGGGGTTGTTAAGCTGGCTTATAACGCTCGGTGGCGAGACGGTTGGACTGGCGCCAAAAGGTCTGGGTGCCGCTCCGGTTTTTGGACCTTGGTAGATGTTCAAGCAAAACTTGCCTTATTAAACTTCTAGTTTTCATTTCTCGTCTAACTCATTATTTCTTTCTATGGACCCGACAGTTGGAAATTTTTCAAAATTTGTATTATGTACATACATGTAATTAATGTATATTCATTCGTATTATTAGCTATGTTTTCGGAGGTGTCGATGGATGAATATAACGTCATAAATATGTCATAAATATATATATTAATAATATATAATCAAAATAGTATATAAAAAAATTTTCTTAAAAAATAATATATAAAAATTCCCTCAAATTGGTAGTTTTTAACTTTATATATATATAAATTTTTCTTAAATTGGTAATTTATGACTTTATATATAAATTAGAGAATTTTATATTTAATAAATAAATTGACTTAAAGAATATAATATATATATATAGAGGTAGAAATGTAACTTAAAAAATGTATTAGATTAATTTTACACTCTATTAAAATGATGAGAGGTTAAAGCATATTTACTAAAGCCTAAAAAGTGAGTTTGAAAGGATATAAATGGGTAAAAAAAAAAACTGGTCAAAAGTCAAACCTGGTCAACCGTGTCAACCGATTCACCGGTCAGACCAGGTCAAACCCGGGTTTTGACCGGTTGAACCGGCCGGTCCGGTCCGAGTTTAAAAACACTGATTATTAGTACATGTACAGTATTGTGAATGTTTTCAAAATGTACATTCATTTATGAATGTATTCATGTATGTGAGAATTCTTGAATAAAAGGATAGATTCATATTTTGATCTTAGGATCATGAGATGCATGAATTAAAGTGCATGAATTTGTACACAATACTTTGAATTTATTCATACAAATATTTAATGAGTCCTTTTGTCTCTTAAACAATCTTCCTATATAAAGAGGTCAAGTAGAGAGTTATTTGCTGCAAAAAATTACTTTCCTACTATTGTAAATTTTCTCAACAACATACTTTGTGCAAGAGTTTAAGACAAACAAATTTCATATTATCCTAAAGGATATTTATCCAATATTATTGCACATTATATCGGACAAATAAAGCTTAAAGGAAAGTGATATTCTATCACGATTTGAAACCAATTCTTATCACAGTGTTTGCCAGTTTATTGCAATATATCCAACAATCTTTAGGCTTTACTTTGTACTCTAGAATGGCTGGTACCCTGAAAGACTTGGCATACAAAATTGTCAAACTCGAGAGGTTTAGGCTTTACTTTGTACTCTACAATGGCCGGTACCCTGAAATACTTGGCATCCAACATTGTCAAGCTCGAGAGGTTTGATGGAGGAAATTTCATTCGTTGGCAAAAACGTGTTCATTTCCTTCTCACTGCACTCCAAGTGGTCTATGTTTTAACCACGCCAAAACCATTAATCATCAATCCCGAGGAAGAAAATCTTGAAGACATCTGGAAACTTCAGAAATGGGAGAACGACGATGAAATATGTCGTGGTCACATCCTCAATACCATGAGTGACAACTTGTTTGATATCTACCATTCAATTACTACCGCCAAGGAACTTTGGGATCGTTTGGAGTCCAAGTACATGCAAGAAAATGCTACAAGTAAGAAATTTATTGTCTCATCTTTTAATAATTATAAAGCTTTTATTTTAAACTTTTTATATCATTTGAAACCCATTTCAAAATATAATATTAAAATTTATTTTGGGTGAGAGAATATAATTTTATTCCAAGTTTGCCTTTCTTATGATTTCTCAATTACTATAATACACCAAACTTATCCCTTAATTTTATAAATAGATGGTTTCTTAATAAATATTTAGAAGTTGATAATAATATTAAAACTTTTAGTAGTTTTATGTCATTGGTTTGGACAAAAATGTTAAATTACTCAAAATTATAAATAATTTATAATACTCTTGGAAATAATTCACAATAATTTATAATCATGAAAATACCTTTTGCCTGATTTAAAACAATACAAACAAATTTATATATAATTTTAGCATATTATATCTTTTAGTTTTCAAGCCATCAATTTGGACAAAAGTAGAAAATTCAAAAATATGTAAATAATTTGTAAAACTTCTTAAATTAACTCAAAACACTTTGGAATAAAGAAAATATTATCTTTATAACTTGTAGAATTCAAATATTAAACCTTGCTATATAAAAACAAACTATATTTTTTTTTTCAATCAAAATAAACTTTCATTTATTTTGTTATGAATATACTTATGCAATAAAAAGTAAGACAACAAAGGGTAATTTTGGAATGAGATTACATTTACTTTTCCAAAATGATTTTTTTAATATTTTATTTTAAATTGGGTTGTAAATGATACCAAAAGCATAAAGTAAGGAGGCAAGTGAGATTTTAAAAGTTTGAGAGTACAGTGGCTGTTTATCCCATTATAAAATGGTAGATAGTAGGTCTGTTATGGAGCAATTTAGTAAAATTGAAAAACTTCTTAATCATTTCACACAACACAATCTGCACATGGATGAAACCATTATTGTTTGCTCTATAATAGACAAGTTACCACCTTTTTGAAAAAATTTCAAGAGAGACCTCAAACATAAGAAAGAGGATATCTCTCTTGAGATTCTTGCTAAATCTCTTCGAGTAGAAGAGGAAATTCGCATGCAAGAAAAGAAGATTACTTAAATCCTTGAAGAGAATAAAGATTCTATTTCAAAAGTACGTGTGATTGAAGAGAAACAAACTGAAAAGTCTCAAAGAAGCAAGAAGGGCCAACAACCCAAGAACCAATCCAAGAAAAGAAAGAAATGACAATGCTTCTATTGCAAGAAAGAGAGACATTACAAGTCCGAGTGCAAGATTCTTCAAAACAGAAAGAAGAAGCAAGAGTCTTCCCAAAACACAAGCAAAAAATTTGTAGCAATGATCTCTAAGATCAATATGATTGAAGATGATTTTGCTTAGTGGGTTGATTCTGGAGCTACGCGACACGTGTGCAACATTAAAATGTTCTTCAAGTCCATGAAACCGGTGGATGAAAGCACTGTTGTTTACATGGAAAATTCTGCTATAATTCCGGTTCAAGGCATTGGAGAAGTAGAATTAAAATTTACTTCTGGTAATGTTGTAATCTTGACAAATGTGTTTTATGTACCGGAAGTTAGGAAGAACTTGGTATCAGCTAATCTGTTAAATAAATTTAGCTTTAGACTTGTGTTTGAGACTGACAAATTTATTTTATCTAAAGGTGGTATGTTTGTAGGCAATGGTTATCATTGCAACAGGATGTTTAAATTAAATGTACTTGTTATTAGAAATAATAAGATTGATACTGTTTCTGCGTATTTGGTTGACTCTTCTTTTGAATTGTGGCATAATAGGATTGACCATGTTAATTACAAAAGAATGCATAAAATGATAAGATTTGATTTGCCGCCAAATTGTGATAAGATTGAAAGAAAATGCAAAACATGCATGCTAACGAAAATCATAAGAAATTCGTTTCTAAAAATTGAAAGATCATCTAAAACCTTGGATCTTATTCATAGTGATGTATGTGATTTGCATGGCACTTCTACTTTTGGTGGTAAAAAATACTTTGTGACTTTTATTGATGATTAAATTAGATATTGTCATGTTTTCTTGTTACACTCAAAAGGTGAAGCAATGCAAAAATTCAAGACATACAAATTAGAAGTTGAACTTCATTGTGAAACCTTTATCAAATGTCTAAGAACAGATAGAGGTGAAGAGTATTATGATATTACCTATTTTGAGTCTACTGGGATAAAACATGAGGTGACTGCTCCTTATACACCACAGCAAAATGGTGTAGCCAAAAGGAAAAATCGTGTATTAACAGAAATGGTTAATGCACTTTTGTCAAAATCTGGACTAAATCAAGGATTTTGGGGTGAAACCTTATTAATGGCTTGTCAAATCCTAAATAAAGTTCCTAATAAAAGGAGTTCTATAACCCCTTATGAATTTTGGAATAAAAGGAAGTCCAGCCTAAACTATTTGAGAGTTTGGGGTTGTAGGGCTGTTGTAAAACTCCCAAAACCTAAAAAAAGGAAATTGGGAGAAAGAGGTGTGGAGTGTATATTCTTATGATATGCACAAAATAGCAAAGCATATAAGTTCGTGGTAATTGAACCTAATGATTCAATTTCTGTTAATACCATAATTGAATCCAAGGATGCTATTTTTGAAGAGAATAGGTTCACCTCTATAAAAGATGCTATTTCAAAATCAAGTAAATTGACAAAAGATGGTGAAAATGAAACTATTGAATTTAGAAGGAGCAAAAGAGCTAGAAAGTCAAAAGATTTTGGTTCGGACTTTTATATGTATCTAGTTAAAGGAACTAGAAATACAGTGAGCAACCAAATTTCATATTGCTTCAATACTGAGATTGATCCCAAAATTTATGAAGAAGCAATGAACTCACAAGATGCTCCTTTTTGGAAGGAAGTTATAAATGAGGAGATAGACTCAATCATGGGTAATAAAACCTGAAAATTAGTAAACTTACCACATGGGTCAAAACCAATTGGTTGTAAGTGGATCTTCAAGAAGAAAACGAAGATTGATGGAACTATTGATAAGTTCAAGACCAGATTGGTTGCCAAAGAATTTACACAAAAGTATGGTATGGACTATTTTGACACATATTCTCCAGTAACTAGAATTGCTACAATTAGAGTGCTACTTGCAATAGTTTCTATCCAAAATCTAGTCATTCATCAAATGGATGTTAAAACAGCATTCTTGAATAGTGATTTGGACAAAGAAATGTATATGGAACAACTCGAAGGGTTTGTGATACCTGATCAAGAGTATAAGGTGTATGAACTGGTAAAATCTTTATATGGACTAAAGCAAGCACCGAAACAATGGTATCAGAAATTTGACCAAGTTATTCTTGCTAGTGGATTCAAAATAAATGAATCTAATAAATGCATTTATAGTAAGTTTAATGATGATGAATGTGTCATAATTTGTTTATATGTTGATGGCATGTTAATTTTTGGGACCAACTTGAAGCAAGTTAAAGTCACAAAAACTTTGCTTTCAAGCAAATTTGACATGAAAGACATAGGTGAGGCAGATGTCATTCTTGGTATAAAATTCTTAAAAATTGATAGCAATATAATGTTGTCTCAATCACATTATATTGAAAAGATTCTTAACAAGTTCAGTCAAAGTGATTGTCTTCTAGTCTCAACACCATTGGATCCCAAAATAAACTTTGTGAAAAATGAAAGGGATCCAAAATCTCAATTGGAATATGCCAAAATTATAGGATGCTTAATGTATGCAATGACTTGTACTAAATCTGATATTACATATGCAGTTGGTATATTGAGCAGATATACAAGCAACCCTAGTAGGTTACATTGGCAATGTGTAATCAGAATTTTAAAGTATTTAAAGGCCACTAAGGACTATGGTATATGTTATACCGGTTATTCTTCAGTTTTAGAAGGATTTTCAGATGTTAGTTGGATCACTAATAAAGATGATCACTCGTCGACAAGTGGTTGGATCTTTATGCTTGGTGGAGGTGTAATTTCTTGGGATTCTAAGAAACAGACTTGTATCACTGATTCAACAATGGCAGCAGAATTTGTAGCACTTACTTCGGCTTGTAAAGAAGCTGAATGGCTATGTAATTTACTTTGTGATATACCGTTGCGGCCAACACTGTTGCCGCCTATCTCAATCCATTGTGATAGTGCAGCTACTCTTGTTAAAGCATATAGTCAAGTGTATAATGGTAAGTCAAGACATATCTATTTAAGACATAATTATGTCAAAGATTTGATTACAAATGGAGTCATGTCAGCTGCCTTTGTGAGATCTAATCAAAATTTGAGTGATCCTTTGACAAAAGGATTATCAAGGAATTTGGTATTAAAGACATCAAGGGGGATGGTTTAAAGTCTAAAATTCTTGATCACTAATGGTGGAATCTCAATTCAATGCTAGATACAAACGTCTAGTCTTGAATTCAATGAGTAAAAGTACACCATTCTAGTGGTTGGTGCACTATGTGAAGTTTAGATATTCCAATATAGAATAATGCATGTTATTCTCGCCAGTACAAATGTAAGGGTGAGTCATTGGACTCTTAATGAATCTTAAAAGTGCTATTTATGGCGGGGGCACTAAGATGTCACCTATATGAATATTGGTTTCGGCAAACCACAAAATTAAGGACTTTACTTTGTAACATTCATGAAAGGATTGTGATACAAGACCGTAAAATGTATCGTTGAAGAATTTATGGTTGTGCATTGCTCAGTGTGTGATGTGTTTATGAGATTGGTCCAATGTCCAAGTGGTTCAAAACTTGTCTACCATCTTGTAGGATTGATTTCAAAGAACCTTCACTAGATAGTGGTTCAATCGAAATACACCATTATTTATGTATATGAGTGTCAAATTATTTGGTGACTTTTTTAGAAATCCACTTTCTAAATTTTGAAAATGGCGGGGAATTGTTGGAAATTTTTCAAAATTTGTATGATGTACATACATGTAATTAATGTATATTCATTCATGTTATTGGTACATGTACAGTATTGTGAATGTTTCTAAAATGTACATTCATTTATGAATGTATTCATGTATGTGGGAATTCTTGAATGAAATGATAGATTCATGTTTTGATTTTAGGATCATGAGATGCATGAATTAAAGTGCATAAATTTGTACACAATACTTTGAATCTATTCATACAAGTATTTAATGAGTACTTTTGTTTCTTAAACAATCTTCCTATATAAAGAGGTCAAGTAGAGAGTGATTTGTTGTAGAAAATTAATTTTCTACTACTGTGAATTCTTTCAATAGCACTCCTAAGTTCAAAAGGGTTTGTCTTACTTTGTGCAAGAATTTAAGGCAAACAAACTTCATATTATCCTAAAAGATATTTGTCCAAGGTTATTGCACATTATATCGTATCACGATTTGAAACCAATTCTTGTCACAGTGTTTGGCACTTCATTGCAATCTATCCAACAACGACTCCCTATAGTTTTCTATCCTAACTCCTCGATAATTTACTTTGAATAACAGAAATTTGCAAAATTTATTTGCAAAATTTACTTTGCTTACATCATAATAACACTTTCCAATCACATTTTTATCTTCCCAACAACATTTTTATCTCACATACCTCAATCTACAAATGTAAATTCCTATCCAACAAACTTAATAATTAATCTACAAATGCCAGTTTACGTGTGAGAGGGACTCAAATACACACATCGAATGAGTAATTGATATGTGGAGTTTGAGAAGCAAGGAATTGCTTGCAGGAACCAAAAGCTGTGTTTGTCATCAATTTCATTGAATACCACAATTTAAAAAAAAAATGCAGGTTCTCTTAGTTAGAAAGAAATCTACATTGCTGCGGATGAATCGTCCAGCGATCAAGGTTGAAATTCTATAAATTTGAGATTCTAAATTCATCTCACTGTTTATGAATTTCTGTTCCACTAACTCTTTGTGAGTTTAAATATAATACTGTGTGGATTTGATAGTTGTAATTTTCACGATTTAAGGGTTGTTTGTTAACTGTGTTTTCTCAACCATTATAAAATCCTTGCAATCTTATTAGAAAATAAGAAGAAAGAAAAATTATAATTAAAACGACTTAGAAATGAATGCTAGAGTAAAAGATGGTGTAGGAAGAACAGCGGGAAGGGTACATTTAAAAATCCCTCCTACCAAATTCTTATCCGCTTAAATAAGTCATTTATTAAATCAAGTAAAGTAACTTTATGAGTTAATTTTCATAGCCAAACCTAAATGCTTACTAGTTCATATTAACTATCCAATACTCGTCGTCTACTATTGAATCTAAACTTGTTAAATCAGTCATGAAACCAAAATACACATATCTAAATAATAGTTCAAAATACCCAGAAACTAAAATTTGTTAGACTAAAAAATTTAGTCCATCAAAGTAAAAACATTCTATTAGAATAAAAGTATAAGCTAAAGTCATCCTTTAACAATTCTGTCACACATAAATGACAAAAGAAAAGAAGATAACTTCAAATATGATCTCCAAATGATCAAAATGAACAAAATGGTAAATGAATTTCTTAGAAGATAAAATGGTATAGTCTTTCTTGCAACTCCTGTTCATGAAAATGGTATGTTCTTCATATGCACTAGGCTTTTAGAGGTCACCTACCAAATCCTATTTAGCTTTTTGTAGATAACTGAACATTAAAACCCTTGCATTGATATGAAATTTTAATGATTAACCTATGGATTGTAGAATCAAATTAGCTTTGAATACTCCGCCTACCAATTTTTATCCAATTCGTTCGCATCCTATGGGGTGGATGATTCATTTATTTAATCAAGCAAAATGTTACGAGTAAGTTTTCGCTTGCCTCTTCCTTAATAACTTAGGTGCCTAACTTCATTTCCCATTTCAATTTCAATAATAATAAGGTAGGCTTTTGCTTCTTCTTCTTCTTCTTCTTTTTTTTTTTTTTTTCCTTTCTAATTGTTTTTTGTTGATTCAATTCATAAATCATAACGTAGGCCAATCCGACGGCTACAGCGACGTTTAGTGCAGCTACTTTCAACTGCAGTAGCCATGGAACGCGTGGCACTCAAAAGTAACGTATTGAATCCGTCCACCGCAGGCGTCGCCGATCCACGCAACGTGTCCCCGCCAAATCGCCCCCAGAACACTTCCCGGTAGCTCGTCCACCCTGAGCTGCACTTTTCAACAACAGAACCCAGCTAAAACTGCACGCATTACTGCACATAGCACAATCACTCAAGCTTCCTGAGGTCTTGGTCCGTGGTGGACCGGATCCATCTGAGAATTCCACAGAAGCACCATGTAAAGCCTCACATACTTTTCACAGCTCACCCTCTTTGCTTCCATTTCCACTCAAATGTGAAGAAACCCTTCGTCGTCGTCGTCGTCCTTACTCCGTTAACACTATAAAAAACACGCACCAATAACACGCACTTCAGTCTCAGCTCTTACCCATGTCTATACGGAAAATTCTATCCTCCCTCATCCGTCTCCCGACACATCATACTTATTCTCTGCAGCCCGAGCTCTACAATCCTTCGCCAGCTGGTCACATACTCCGCCGGGTGGCCAACTATGCCACCTCCTCAGAGGCCGCTACGAAAGCCTCGACTCAGCCGCCTGGAAAGGGGAAAGGGAGGATCACGGACGATTTCACCGCGCCGGAGCGATCGGTCAGGTTTGCCAGGTCATCGGGGCTGTGGTGGATGTCCGGTTCGAAGAAGGGTTGCCGCCGATAATGACCGCGTTGGAGGTGAAGGACCACTCGGTGAGGTTGGTACTGGAGGTGGCCCAGCATTTGGGAGAGAATACTGTACGGACGATTGCAATGGACGGTACGGAAGGGCTGTTCGTGGCCAAAGAGTCCTTAACACTGGCTCTCCTATCACTGTAATCTCTCTCTTATTTTTTTCCCTTGAACCCTTTTGTCTCTCATACTCAAATGAGTGATTGTTTCATGATTATGTAATCTGTAACTTCGAATTTCGGTCCTACTTCGTGTTCTCCATTATTTTCACCTATGCTTATTTGCAACGAAAATGCTCATATTTCGTGCTTCCATTTTTTGGCCTGTTATGGCAGGTTCCTGTAGGCAGGGCTACTCTTGGCCGTATTGTGAATGTCATTGGGGAGCCTATTGACGACGGGTGATATAAGTAATGTTCCATGCATTAATTAATGTTACTTATATACTAGGATATGTTTCTTCAATTTCATGTCTGCCATTGCATTTCTAACTGGTGGATTTTTTGCCCCTCTGTCTTTTTTGTATTCAATAAATGGATTTCCACGAAAAGAAACCAATCACTTTCTCCCAATCCATAGAGAATCTCCAGCCTTTGTCGAACAAGCTACCGAACAGCAGATCCTTGTCACTGGAATCAAGGTGATAATTACAATCTTGATTAATGCGCCAACCTTTTTTTTTTTTTGAACTTCATGTTAATTTCTATGCATAAAAGCCAGAGAGAGTCTGTATTACTTGTTACTTTTCAGTTTTTTTTTCCCCCTGTGTTGCCAAGGTTTCATGAAAAGCTGTTTACTTAATATCTGTAGCTGCTTGCTTCCCCTTGGAGATAATTTTCTATTCCAATTCCCTTATACTCTTGTACAGGTTGTGGACCTACTTGCTCCTTATCAAAGAGTTGGAAAGATTGGACTTTTTGGTGGTGCTGGTGTTGGAAAAACAGTGCTGATCATGGAACTGATTAACAATGTTGCCAAGGCTCACGGTTTGAATTTATTTTGAAAAATACTTTTTCTTGTCTTTTGTATGTCATGCCATCATCGGTGGCACTGACTGTTGTGGTTAATTTCTTTGTGATGCACGTGTTGTTAATTAGGTGGTTTCTCTGTTTTTGCTGGTGTTGGTGAGCGTACTCGAGAGGGCAATGATTTGTACAGAGAAATGATGGAGAGTGGTGTTATTAAGCTAGGGGACAAGCAGGTTTATAATCATTGCATTTCCCGATTGAAATGAATCTATTCCTTTATGGTTATAGGTAGTTTGAACTGTTAGCCTCATTTTTAAAACCTACATGGATTTTAGAGTGAAAGCATGTGTGCTCTTGTGTATGGTCAAATGAATGAACCTCCTGGTGCATGTGCTCGTGTTGGGCTTACTGGATTGACAGTTGCTGAACATTTCCGAGATGCTGAAGGGCAAGATGTGCTTTTGTTCATTGATAACATTTTCTGATTCACACAGGTATCCACTTCTTCTTCTTCTATGTTTCTTTTCATTTCCTATATTGCTTACAAGGTTATCATTTGTGCTTGTTCTGGTTGCTTCCAGGCTAATTCTGAGGTATCTGCTCTGCTGGGTCGTATCCCCTCTGCTGTGGGTTACCAGCCAACTCTGGCAACTGACCTGGGAGCGCTCCAAGAACGTATGACAACCACCAAGAAGGGATCAATCACATCTGTTCAGGCCATCTATGTGCCTGCTGATGACTTGACGGATCCAGCCCCTGCTACCACCTTTGCGCACCTTGATGCCACTACTGTGTTGTCTCGACAGGTGTTTCCAGACTGAAACTCTCTCCAGTTGACAATATTATACCAGGTCCATCTGTTGACCTTGCCATTGCTCCTGACTGCAGATTTCAGAGCTAGGCATCTATCCAGCTGTGGATCCTCTAGACTCTACCTCCCGCATGCTATCTCCTCACATTTTAGGTGATGAACATTATAATACAGCTCGTGGTGTGCAGCAGGTTCTCCAGAATTACAAGAATCTTCAGGACATAATTGCCATTTTGGGAATGGGCGAGCTTAGTGAAGATGATAAACTTACTGTGGCTCGCGCACGAAAAGTTCAACGGTTTCTTAGCCAGCCTTTCCACGTGGCCGAGGTTTTTACTGGTGCACCTGGAAAGTATGTGGAGCTGAAAGAGAGTATCAATAGTTTTCAGGTAAATTTGATCTGCTTGCTAGATTTGACAGCCTCACTTGAGTGAGAAAGGCTATCTTGTTGCTTGTGTCAAACTAGGTTATTGAGAATTCTATTATTTTGGATACCTTCATGGTAGTTCGCCACATAAAGCTTCTACTTGTCTCTTAGCATTTTCATTTTTCTTTCTGATTGAATTCTTAATCTTTGGGGTGTTTTGGATGGGAAATATGACGACCTTCCTGAGCAGTCTTTTTACATGGTTGGTGGGATTGATGAAGTTCTTGCCAAGGCAGAGAAGATTGCAAAGGAATCTAGTTGATCTTTACCAATCCTTTTTCTTTTGAGAATTTACTTTCAAATGATACTATAAAACAGCAATTAGAAGTACTGGGAGATTTTGTTTTCAGCTAATGCTTCTTACTTCATGACTCTGATAATGTTAGATGAATGGAATGAAGTTGGGCTACCTACAAATGGTGGACCATACTCTATATTAGTTTGTTTTTGTTTCTTTGTTTTTTTTTTTTTTTTTTTTTTTTTTTTTTTTTGGGGGGGGGGGTGTGGGGGTTGGGCTGGTGGTTTAACTTTCTCAGGGGTTTTTAGCTGACAAATTGGAGTTTAGGCACTGGTAAGAAGATTCATACACGAGGCTGAAACTGTGGATATTGATTTCAACAAGATAGTGTTTCCTCTGACTCTGCTTGATGCTCACCTGCTTGCAGCCATCTTATTGTCAACTCTGCTTGTTAAGTGCTATACACAGAATCAAGCCTTTGGCACCATCTTGGCCTTTGAAAGGTATCTATTGCAAACTAAATTACACTTCGACAAGGCCATGATTGATTGGTGATTTTGTTGTAGTATCTCTCTGGTGTGTGCTGCAGGTGCGTGCCGATCATACATGGTCCTTAATAGCTGAGATGCTTATCGGGACTAAAATAGTGGCTAAAAATATCTTTTTAGCCTCTTTTTTTCAGCAGTTTCTTGATGCGTTCATTAATAAATTTCTCACAGTTAATTTTTACTTACTCAATAAAATCGATCACAGATATCCGAGCTAAGCTTATTGGAATTTAAGACGACTTCACACAACTAGTGATTAGTAATATTGCTTCCATAGCATTTGCACAAGAAGCATCTTTGTGTGCCCTCACGGAATTTCTTCTGAAGAACTAGGATGCACCCTTCATTTTCCGCTTGAGAAAGACGCAATAGCTAGCCTCTTTAAAGTACCTCTCATCAGATACTATTGGATTGTCGACATATTTTTTCATGTGACGTTTGAACAAGACATCCAATACTCCTTCACCAAAATGTTCCTTGATGAGTTCCCCGAGGATAGCTCTAAGGTGAAAGACGCAGACAGCAAGGTCCGGCTTTACTTGTCTTGCTGGGGAGACCAGCTTCTCTACTTTCTTAATCTCAAACAATCCATTTACCTCAATCAGTGATTTCAGCTCCGATGGCGATGGATAATAAAAAGGCAAGTTAAATGAATCCACCATTTCTTCAGTGATCATTCCCTGCGAGTAAATGATGGGTATCAACCTAGAATTAAAAGATGGAAGGTAGATTGGGTGAAATTTGATTTAACTGGACCAATTCCTCACCGTTTCGGCCATGTCCAGTAAACAGGACCCGAGAATGTTAAAATTTTCCCCCATACTGGACTCACAAACCTGGACTCCATCAGGGAATCCAAGTGATATAAACATCATCAATCCTCCTAGAACAAGCTCCTGTGCTCTCGCGCTCAGGAAAGAATCAAAATCTTTTCCGAACTGAGTTGAATATGCATCTTTAACTTCTTTAGCAGCTCCAGCATAATGGATTCTGCCCTTGTTCCATGAAGGGGAGTTCTTATCCGTCACTTCTTTTGGAATCTTAGAGAGCCAGTGAAGCGCGGTGGAGCAGTGTGCAAAATGTAGTGTAGAACTAGGGAGTAGGCGCCCATGAAAAGAACCCGGAACACCTGCTGCAAAGTAGCGTCCAGTAGCAGGAAGATTTGTGAAGAGTGTGTTAAAATCATTGTTAACATGATCGTTAAAGAAGACATGGAATTCTGGTATCTGTGATTCCATCTTTTGGGATTTGTATTTATTTTCAACAGCTTCAATGATCTTATGCACTGCATAGAAAGTGTTAGGACCGACAGAACACCCAAAATCTGCAACTCGATACGAGTTACTGAAAGAGTATGGACGGTTTCCAACATCAAGATGTTGATCAATCAGTTCATTCATCAGTTCCTTAGCTGAATCCACTGATTGTTTCTGCATCAGTTTAAAATTAGGTGTTATATATGTTCCTCCATTTTTTTTTTAACCCAGAAAGAAGAACGTAAATTTGAGACATAACAGATGACTACCTGGTACTCAGAATTTTGAGCGTAGCTGTACGGGCCATCACCGCCTTCCATGGGGCATGCACAGATGCCTAAATTCTCTTGAGCCATGTCTTCTGTGCTTCTGCTCAGCCTGAACCCTCAAGGTGGTTGTTTAATAATTGAAAAATGACAATTTCTTTGTGAGCAAATGATGGAGCAATCAAGCACTTCTTGTTTTGATTACTTATAATTTGCAGTCTTGGCATTACAATAAGTTGGACGGATGTCACTTTGGTGTGATGAATCTTGGCCATGATATGAAATTGATGCCATTGTACTCCATATATATATATATATATATATATATATAAAAAGTAGAATAGATGCTGATTGACCATGGTCCCGACCGATTCAACATTACAAAGCCATGATATGCCAATCTAACGAAATTTGTTTGCTACTAATAAAGATTTTTCTTGCATGGGCATCATACGTGAACCACCCCAGTCAAGGATGCAAGATGAGCATTATTAAGAAGTTATGTCATCATCTAGTGATCATAGACAAAAGAGACATTGGAGTAATTTGTTACAGGACTTACTAGTATCCATACAGTTTGTGACATCTCCTTAACAAAATATTTGCAAAACACTAAAAATTCACATCCTGAAAATAATCGCCAAGATTGAAGAGGTCATCGCATAATTTAACGTCTCTCTCTTCAGGGGCAAATTTTTGGGGTTGCGCTGCCTAACACTTATCAAAGTTTCAAGTGGTTGTGAAATATGATTCAAACTTGTACTTGGCTGTCTACCAATATGTCTAGTCTTCTACTCAAGAATTATCCTTTTCCTGCATCTTAACATCATCGCGCCTCACCAAAGAAAACGTGAAAACGTGAAAGTAAAAGCTTACTTTTAACAGCGCCTTATGGTGCCCCATTGTATTAGATCTCCATGTGCGTGTGTTTTTTTTTTTTTTTGAAGCAAAGGTACTACTTGATATCTCCTTGTTTTCGTTTGTTCTTCCAGCTTCCCATTTGCAAGCTAATTAACTCGATTGCTAGCACTAAAAACCGGACAAACCAAAAATCAAAGGAAGACAAAAGAAATCCCTTTCTTGATATTTGTATTCTATACAGTGAGCACGTACATAGAATAACGTATTTTCCTGTTTTACGTCCGTAGGTGTACAGTAGTAGACGATGTCGTTAAATCCTAGACTCCTTTCCTTAGAATTAACCGCCAATTCTCCCACTAATAAGTCACTTTTTAGTTTTTAGCTGCCAAGTGGATATAAAGTCATATTTTAGTTTTTCACTCTTGTCCATCCTGTTTCTTCAATTCTTGACTCTAAGATCAATTGGATATTAAGCAAAACTAGCAGTTCCTACGGTCTTGAAATTTGTTGGTCCCATCCCAATGTCGAATCCAAACTACCATGAAGATCCTGCAGATGTTTTTGACATGCAATTAATAGGAAACTTCTTGAGTTTCGCGTCCAGAGGGGATAGAGTTGGACTAAATCAGATGCTAAGAAATGGCGTATCTCCTGACGTGCAAGACTACGACAAAAGAACTGCCCTTCATCTTGCTGCCAGCGAGGGCCACGCCTCCATTGTTGAGCTTCTTTTGGCCTACAATGCTCAGGTTAACCTTCAAGATAGGTGGCAGAGGACTGTAAGTTTCATATAGGAATAGGATATGACTTTGTGGTTATGTGTCTTTAAAATCTTCCACCGAGCTAAAAAAATTGTGATTTACGTTTACTTTTATTACTTTGTATGTCGTTTGAAGGGAAATGAAGACAACCCGGGTTTTTTAATTGTACTAGGATAGGAAAATTAGACTTGATTAAGAATTTGAGCAAATTTATGTGTGTGGTGCATGTAGTATTATCGTTGGCATGGGCAGTAATTATATAGCCAAGAGATGTATGCCAAGTATTTGATTGCGGAAATGGAAGGCGTGTATGTTCTGATTTTCAGCCTTACTCGATGCTTCTTAAGATGTTTACCTCTGTTTGCTGTGTGAGAGCATTATGAAGGATGAATGACTATAATTTTCTCTTACTTTTGATTATCAAGCCCTTGACAGACGCAAGACTATATGGACATCGAGATATATGCAGGATCCTGGAAGTCAATGGAGGCAAGGACTCAACCAATGATCATTCCATGGTAATAATGATAAATTTGTTTTAGTCTTTTTTAAGGGTTTGATAAATAAAATTCAATTCAACGCTACATGTTTGAATTAAGTGTTTTTACTAATGCTCTTTTCAGATTAAAAAGTTATCGATCTCTTCATCAAGCAATATCTTAAGAGAGTTGAGCACATTTTTGTTTTTAGCCTAGGAATAGTTGCACGGGGGATATTAACAGCTGTATTAAGTATTTTTTGGAGTCCTACAATTGATTCACATTATGTACTATGATAATATTTCTATAACATATAATGCAGACAATCCGTCGTGAAGAAGATTCATATGAGGTGAATATTGACATGTCCGAACTGAATTTGCAGCATTCGTCAATGATTGAACAGGTAAAGAGTATGAGCAGCAACTCATCAGAGTCTACTGAGCTCCAAATTTGCAATGAATTATCTGATAAATGGCCTCGATTTTTCCAATATCTATTTACAACTTAGTTGTACATATAGATCTTATGTACAGGGCAAAATTGGGTCCTTATCTTTGCCTAAGATTTGGTACTCTTATGCCTGGTGGATAATATTCTGTCCTTATATCTGCCCATGTACTGATATTTAAACAGAAACAAAAAGAGTAACTGTATTTTTGTTGAAAGCTCAATCACTACTACTTGCTTATGTTTGAGCTGTTGTGCAACCTCTTATACATCATTTGTAATAGGTGGACTTAGGTAGATACTGTGCCTTAAGAATAAGTAAGTATAGTTCAGAGTGATCCAGAAAGAATGTAAAATAGTCCAAGTTAGTATTATTCTTTACATGCTTTGAAACAAAAATCGTTGACTGCCCATACTGTTTTTTGTGTCTGCATTTCTTCAGAGAAAATTCACATGTTCTTCCTGCTCAAGTATTCCTTTAAAGTTAGCTGTCCTGTCAAAGTATGTCTGACATCAAGTCATGTTTATGGTCCTGTCAAAGCTGTGGCAGTCTTCTATCAAAGTCAGTTTCCTGAAAGAAGAGGTGTTTTTGATTGATATTTTCCAGGGTTTATTTGGTGTATCTGAAAAGGTCAAGTGGCGAGGAACATGGGTCATGAAAACGACAATTAAAAGGCATATATCTCATCCGGTGAAAATGTTTGTTCTTATATGCCAGCTCTCTTTCCTACTTCTGCTGAACTTGAATCAATGGCTCCTAGTGTGTTATTCACCTTAAATTTGATGTGCTGATATGATGCCAAGTTCAACTTGATCCAGGGTTTTGTCTGCCAAGGATAATACTCTGCTTAAGGAACTTCGGCATCCAAATATTTTAGAGTTCCTTGGATCAAGTGTGCACGATGAAGAGATGATTTTAATTACGGAGTACTTGCCAAAAGTAAGTTTTCAAATACTATTACAAATATATCGTTCTTTTTTACTTTTTTTTTTTTTTTTGGTTTATTCTGATTCACTAAAGGCAGGCTTGCTTTCAGCGAGTAGGATATTGGAAGTGATCTTGATTTTGTGGAAATACAAGGATGAAATTTGATGAAAATAAGTTTGTGCCCTCCATAGTGCATTCAGTACTATTGATGCAATTGGTCTTTGGCCAGTCATTCTGTCACCTGGCCTATTTAGTGAACATTCAAAAACTTCAAAACAGAAACTTAAGACGTTTACTGAATATTGGATCTTTACTCACTGAAATATCCTAGAGGTCTACCTTTTATTGTGAGAGTTGATCATCTTTGTTGTGCAAGATGTTTCTCTGTGCACAATTCAGTTGATGACGAAGGTAGGAAGTCTGACTTATTTATTGGTTTACATGTCAGGGAAACTTGAATGATATTTTGGCTAAAAGAGTTCGTCTTGATGCCCAAACTGCTCTGCGCTATGCACTCGACATTGCCAGGTATTTTTTCTGAAGTCACTGTATGTTTATTAACCTGAAGTATTCCAATCTCAGATGTGAAGTTTCATTGATCTTATTCTACATTTTTGCTGGTCGAGTATATGCACAGCTTCATAGATCTTTTCATTCTGAGTAAGAGTTAGCCAGGATGCATTTGGCAGATCAGCAAGTACATTCGTGCTTGCTATTGTCACATTTTCTTCTTGGCTAATGCATGTCAAAGCCCAAAGCTGAGCGTTAATCCTGCTAAATAAATATAATGTTGATAGTTTACTAATTATGTACCTTCCATTTTGAACATTGAAGTGAATCAGATAACATGCTTTTTATGGTTTAGAGACATGTTGCTTGAAAAAAATTGTCTCTTAAGATTAAGCTGAGATTTATTACTTGAATCAATTGACAGGGGGATGAATTACCTTCATCAGCATAAGCGCTTCCCCATAGTTCACAATAATTTGAATCCCAGGTAAGTTCATTGTAGGATTGTAAACACATGGTATCTTTGGCTTAACCAGAACCATTTTCTACATGACCCACCTCATCTTAGCTCATCTTGTCCATTGAAATTCACACTGCTCGTATTTAGACATGTTCGTGAGATATTGACTGAAGAATGTTAAAACATTTCATCATAAACAATTACCTGAAGAATGCTCAATCATTACAAGTGAGAGTGCTTAAAAGTAAGCATTTTTTTTTGTCTATTTTACTCTATGAGTGTGGAGCATTATTTCCCTTCAAGTGCTCAGCATACCAAGTGGCAAGGTACAACTAATGCAAAATTTTCCCATAAATAATTGTAAAAAGCTTTGATATGCTCTCTTGATACTTTAATTCACTATTTCCTTTTTAACTAAATGGCGTCCAGTTTTTCCTGTGATGAAACTTACAAGGTCCACCTGCTGATTATCAGGAACCTATATTCAGTTGTCATGATTACATGAGTTGATTCTTAGATTTAATGTCATAGGAATGCTCTTCACTATCTTGCCTAAAGTTTATTAATGAAGATATATAAATACTCGAGAAGAATGGCATTGATTACTACTAGTAACCTAAAGGAACGCAAGAAGGAAGATGTAACCCAATTTCTACCTTCTCCTTCTATTTCTTTAACCTTGATCTTTCACTAAGACTTTTCTTCCTTATCCCAGGAACTTGTTGCAAGATGAAGGTGGGCATTTGAAGATCGGTGAATATTGGATTCAAATGCTTTATGAGCAGATTCACCCAAATCAAGACTCAAGTATGCCATGATGTTTGTTAGCAAGATTACTGCTCATTGTTTAAGTAGTCGACAGAAAGGTCAAGATTGACCATTTATTACCGTACAGGACAAAATCATGACAGCTTGCAAAGCGTTAACATTGCCAGAAATGACACCAAGAAAGATGTCCAGTCTTTCGGTTCTATACTTTATCAGGTGATTCCTGTGACATTCATTCATCAAAACCTTTTTCACCGTTATCTAATGTGAAGTTTTATGATATTTGACAAAGATTGGTCCTTTTACTTGGGTATTCTATGTAAAAGGGCCACAAAGATTTGTGAAGTAGATATGTCTGTAAGACTTATCAAGTCCATTTGGGGTATTATGATCCTAATGTACATTCACCAGCAATAATTCTGAACCTGAAGCCAGGTTGATAAACGGGATCAGATAGTGCATTTTGCAATGACTGGGCACATTCACCTATAACTGCATCACCGATATGTTATAAGTTCGTTTCAGTTTCTAGACTATGATTATATTTCATAAACGGCCAGAAAACTCTTTTAAGTCTGATAATTTGAAACGCATCTGGCACCAGCCAATTTCAAAAGACACTCCTTTAGGAGATGAAGATAGCTGCCACTCAAAGTTCAGAGCTTTCCATGATTTCTGATTCTGTTCCCGTTTCTTTTGGATGATGGTACTGCAGATGCTTGAAGGGAGACATGTTAGTAACGTTGACACTGAATGGATACAGCCTAACTTTGCTGATTCGGAGAAGAAGCTCCATTTAAGCCGTTGTCCAGGACGAATTGTTCAGTAAGTAAATATTATCGTTCATCTAAAGCTTATTTTTCTCTCTCTCTTTGGGGGCATACTAAATATTGATTAATCATCTTTTTTTTGGGAATAGTTAAAAAAAAAAAATCGATTGAAGTTCACTGTGTTTAGCTGCTTTCCAACTCCAATGAATCTATCGTTGCTATTGACAGGTTGATAGAGAACTGCATGAGCGATGATCGTTCCCGGCGGCCCTCATTTGAAGGAATCATAGTGATTCTAGAGGAAGTCTCATTGCTGCTAGGAAAGGCTGGTTGTCCTGTTTGTTGACTAAGTTCTCCCATGCAGATCAATCAAAAGTCGGAGTTAACATGGTAATGGCCCTTATGCCCGTGCAGGTTATGATATCTACGACATGATGACTAGGATTGGCATCTGAGAAAACCTCAAACTCTTCTCCTCAAGTGTGGATGATTTTATATTCAATCATACACAGCTAGAAATTATCATCATCTAATTCTCATTCGACAATTTGTGACTATGACGACCATCTGATGCTAAGTTTTCATTCATGCTTCCGCGAATTTACCGCGGCATCATTAGATTGTCTGATAGTATATTATAGTCTACGGTTGCTGCTCATCTGAAGATCCTTTTGGTCTCTGCTTGATATAGATTACGAGGCTTATGCATGATTTGATAGAAAACCCATTTTTTCACGCATCAACGTATTAAAATCTTGTTTGGAGGATCCATGTCCATGATCTCCGTTCTCTTTCGTTACAGTTCAACACATTATTTTAGGTATATGGAAGATTCAACACGTACAAAGTGTCATTAGGTACCCAGAAAAAAGAAGTGATCATAAACAAATATTTGATTACTGACGGGAATTCTGGCATAGTTAGCAGATAAATTATGTGAACTCAGTCCTAGAAAATCGTGAGTATCAGTCCCTCCTTCCATGGGAGAGATGGAGACGAACAGCTGTAATTACGATGTTGAAGCCGTGGATGTATTTGACTGAGCTGCAGCTGTACAGCCGGTACTCGACTCCGTAATAATGGGTCGGTGATGGCTTTATGGTTGCAAACTAGTGATCCGAGTCTCATCTCATTCCTTCTAACCGACTCATGCTCTACAAAATTAAACTTAAAAGCACTATTAAGATTCTGATAATATCATTTTTAAAAATCTCACCACATTGCCAAAGAACTGTGTCAAGCTTCTCGGGCATTTGTGTGTGTGACATTTTCATCTCAGAGAAGTTAAAACAATCGGAAACAGAAGAAGATATAATACATGTCGAAGCTTTTAGCAAGGTACTATAAAGGTGGCTTTTTCAGACTTGATCTAGGAAGGTAATTATTAATTAATCAAAGCATATATGTATATATGTATGTATGTATGGGGCGTTAGCAATTCCTCCTGCGGTTGGAAAAGTCGAGGAAAACGAAGGAAAAAGGAATCCCAAACCAATCAATCAGTTCAAACGATCATACTATATAATTTTTCTTGTCAGGAAAATGTATTAAGTATTGACCCACCGTCGCAATTGGGGGGTGTGCCCCACTGGAAGCAACTGATAGATCATCAGCAAGAAGTTGCAACTTACAAGTAGTAGATGCCGAGTAGTACGGAACCAAATCCAGAGATGACTTATGAGGGAATAGGTAGGTGATTGATTATTTGTGGCCCATGAGTGCACCCTAAGCTAGAATGAGGTGTCAAGTGTAAACCCAAAGAAAGGAACACGGCAAGCCACAGTTGACACCCACCCCACATACAAGATTACACATTCTGTTATTTTAGGCTGGAAAAAGTTTAATAGAATCATCATGGGTTTCCAAAGCTCTGTCCGCATCATGTGTTTGTGGGGTTTTGATTATTATTCATTAATGTTTATCCGCTGCTACTGATAGATTGAACGAATTTATATGTGTACTAACTATATATAGATTACTGGTGTGGTGAATATCCCATGTTTAAACAATGAAATAAAGAATGCGAAGCTGTCATTCTTTTTCTTCTTCTTGTTGTGCATATATATATATATGGTCTCGTGATCGGTTAATTGGATGCCATGGAATACTTTCGTCTGCTGGGGCTGCAGAAATTGTAAACATGAATGGGGACAATGATGGATTTTAACAAAAAGAAAAAGAGAAAGGACTTAATCTGAAGTTGAAAATTTCTAGTAGAACGTTCTATCAAGGGAACGAATCAACCAAATTTAGAATTGAAGAAAACGTAAACAAAAGCATCTGACAGATTACTCCTTGCTCAGTTGAGACTTTGAGTTGCCAAGTGTTTTAGCAACTACGCCAACATAATTAACTCCTCCTAACTCCATTAACTGTTAACTTAGCACCACCAAAAGGAAGAAAAAAATCATAAGTTCGGTGAATTTGCTTTAGGGTGCCCATTGGTGCACGCACTCTCAAAATGTCATATCGAATGTTTGGCACATACCTAAACAATTAATTATTAGTCAGGCTAGTTGATGATGGATTAAGTTTAATGAATTGCTGCTATATATATTATTTTGAAAAAAAATGAATACGAACACATTTAAAAAATCATTTTACGCTGTCGAATTCAAAAAAATTTTTATTCACAATGTCAATGGTAAGATCAATGCCTCGTCTTGGACTGCAGATACAGAAATGCATCAAATCGGCCATGCTAAACATTTATCAACATAGCCTTGCTTGGATTGGTATTTTTCTTCAAAATTTTTTTATATTTTTCATGAATATTTTTTTTAATTATCTTCCTAATTCACATACATCAAATCACTACAATATATATATATATATTTTTATAAAAACTTTAGAAAATAGAAATTCATAGTATTTTGTGGTAGATATGTTCAACCTATTTACTCTGTCGCTCGGCCTATTGTACGTGTTACGTGTACGAGTGTGGCCCGAGATAGAAAATTTTGACTGATTTTGATTCCTTTGCATCATCAATCACGACAAAGGAGTTTGCTGGCGAGTGACCAATTCAGTGGTGGATTGATACCCGGTTGAATTAGTGGCTTGGGGATGAGAAACATTTTAATTATACAGAAGTAGACAAAGTTAAAAAAAAAAAAAAAAAAAAGATGGGCTCCACGCGCAACAAAAGTAGGAATTATCCCATCTCAACAAAGCCAAAGAAGGACCAAATGACCAACTGGAATTATGAGCCCTCCCATCAATTTCTTGATTACTTGAGCACATTTTTATATTCCACTTTACCAGACGCGGACTCAACTGATTGTCAACCCTGCCCACACACACACACTCACACACACACGACATAGACTCATAGACAACTGGCTCAAGAATAGTCCATTCATTTCCCTGTAGGACTTTCTTGGCATCCTATAAATGTATACCCACATTGTCCCTCCCCGCCATCCTCCATCACCCCATATCAGATCTTCTCTCAACTCTCACAATTATTAAACATTTGTCCGTCATCAAATTCTCTCAACAAGGTTCTCAACCATTACCAGTTCACTACTTGTTTTCCAGTGCACCTTGACTTTTTAATATGGGCAACTATGTGTCTTGCACCCTTTCTGGACCTGTTATCAAGCAATCTCGCGGTACAAAGATTATATTCCCGGGTGGCGAAATTCGACACTTTTATGAGCCGATGAAGGCAGCAGAGCCCATGTTTGAAACGCCCGGATTCTTTCTTGTGAACACAAAGTCTCTCCAGATAGGGAGGAGGTTCTCTGCTCTTAATGCTGATGAAGACTTGGAGATAGCCAACGTTTATGTCATGTTTCCGATGAAAAGAGTGAATTCTGTGGTCACTGCGGCTGATTTGGGAGCTTTGTTCATCAAGGCCAACTCGGCTGCTAAAAGGGTGTCCCTGAAAAGAGTGAGGATCTTGCCGGAATGTGATGCCGCGGGGCGCTAGAAATTGTGCAGCCCCAGCCTAAAGCTACTGAAGCGGCCGTACCCAAGCTGAATTTGGATGACATTGAAGAGTTTTCAACGCCTGAATTCAGGCATAGATTTTCTATGTGCAGATCGAAGAAGCCTTTGCTAGAGACCATAGCTGAAGAACCAGTTTGCTTAAGATGAGATGAAGTCCTGATTGAAGTCGATTAATTTCTCTTCCGAATTTTAGGAAAGAGAGATTTATTTTTCTTTTCTTTTTTAAACTATACATACTAGTTCTTTAAGTTTCCAATTATTTGTAACAGAGAAAATGGTAGTATATGGTGAAAAACAATTGTTTGTTCGATGAGGTCTGAAGTAAATCATTTTATTTGACGCGAAGATTTGGTCTCCATGGTTGCCCGTTTGTTCTATCTTCTGTAATATTGATTGTCTGAGAAGTATCTTCATCAAATAGGATGTAAAAGTCTCTCTCTATCTGTTTTTTTTTTTTTTTTTTTTTTTTTAAGTTGTGGAATTGCACGACTTTCTTATGACTACAAAAGCTCTTCGTGTTCATCATCAACACTATTGCCTTGCCTTTGTTGGACGGCATATTATAGAAATTTGGGCATTGTACTAATGAATCGATTTAGTGCGTGCCTCTTTCTTTCTTTAGAATTTCTGAGTGAGGCTGTTGAAAATCCTGGTTTTCACACGCAAATTGTTTTAAAAATGATAATGCACATAGATACATTTTATTATTTGTACGATGAGTAACTAGAAAAGTTGTTGTGCAATATTGCATGACTTAGAACTATAAAACATGCTATTGATTGGTCTGTTTCAGATTTAAAATAATTGTGTCGTATTTTATGCATATATGAAATTCTTATAGAGGAAATTATAAGTTTGCAGTGAATATACAAATGTTGTTGAATCCTAGTATAAAGGAAGTAGTTAGGGAGGAAATTTTAAAGTGACTTGATGCAGAAATTATTTTTTCTTTCTGAGAGTGCATTAATTCCTACTAAAACAGTAATTGAATATAGAAAGTGTGCATTGATTATTATCGGAAATTGAATGCTACCACTAGAAGAGATTACTTTTCTCTGAAAGACTTGTTGAGTACGAATTTCATTTATTTTTTGGAGAGTAACTCTGATTACATCAAATTATGATTGCACCTAAAGATCAGGAAAGGACTAAATTTAATTGTCTTTATGATACATCTATCTTTAAATATATGTCTTTTGGTTTACATAATACGTTTCCATGATCTATTTGCTCTAATTTTGTTAAAAAAAAAGTACTAAATGAAGTATTCATGGATGATTTTCTGTGTTTAGTCCTTCTTTTGATGTTTGTTTACATAATCTGGATCAAAGTGGAATCAAAGTTTTAGAGAGATGTGAAGAAACTAATTCAGAGTTTGATTTGAAAAAAGTGCCATTTTATAATTAGAAAAGATATTTTGTATTTGGGGAAAAAAATTTCTACAAAGAGAATTGAAATGGTTAATGCTAAAATTTAAATATTTGAAAGAATGCTACCAAATTTTACAATTAAGCATAAACATTGCAATCAAATAAATATGACTATTTCAGTTTTTGTAGAATTATGTCTCAATTCTCAAACCATACTAGAATAAGCACTGTTTAGTTTCACAAAAATGTGAGAATCATGGGCATTAGTGCCTTAGTTGTGCAAATTTAAAGTTCACCAGGCAAAATTAGGAATAAACCGGATCTTGGAGGCCAAAAATGAATTTTGACCATCTTCAGCCTCCAGCAAAGGTCAATTTCCACAATCTCGTCTGGAAACACTCCAACTAGTAGTATTAATGAATTATTATAATCGCTTCTCATAGGTTTCATCATCATAATCATAAGAACAAATCTGCAATTCGTCAATTTTCCTCTTCTCAATTTTAGGGCCTTTTCTCCACTCATTCTCTGTTCTACGCCCCCCCTACTACGCATGGCTGGAATCAGGCTGCCGCCGGAAGACACTGACGCCTCGCAAGCTCGAGCGCCAGCATCCTCTGATCTGATCTCCGACGACGACCGGTCGGTTGCGGCGGACTCTTGGTCGATTAAAAGCGACTATGGAAGCACTCTTGACGATGAGCAACGTCACGCTGACGCCTCCGAAGCCCTCTACTCCGCCAATTTCCGTGCTGCCTCTGACTATAGGTTTTTAAGTCATTTCATTCGTTTTTGCTTCCACCCATATGTGATTAGAATTAGATGCTTGGATCAATTAGCTTGGGGAAAATTATGCAATGCGGAATGTTTGAAATTTCTGAAACCTTGTAATTAACAAGGTATGTACACTTCTAGTAGTATGTGCATTTATTGTAATGTCTTGGGACATTATGATTTTTAGGAGGTAAAATTCGTTTTTCAGCTCGGTTTGGGCATTATTGGGTGATTATCAAAGTATAATTCTTTTTGTTTGTTAAGGTTTTTGATAGGATAAATTTTAATACATAAAGTTCAAATTTTGAAGTTCGGAATTTTGGAAATTTTTCTGTGCTAGAGTAGTTCGGACAAAGAGGAGCCTGATGCAGAAGCAGTTCAGTCAATGTTGGGTTTGCAGAGTTATTGGGACGCTCAATATGCAGATGAACTGGTAAATTTTCGTGAACATGGCCATGCTGGTGAAGTTTGGTAAGCATTATCATCTGCTTCATAGGTCATACCTTTGACCAATCAAGCCTTGACAGTTTTTTTTTTTAATTCCCATTTTAGATTACTTGAATTAGCAATCCAAGTGTAGTATGTCCATGTGAACCTTCATACACACATAGGACATGCCGCCATTTTATCACCCGTAAGGCAAAAAGAATAAAAGAAAGCTGAGAAATGATAGAGGGTTCAGTCTTCTTTCCAGTATTTTGTTTTCAAAGGCTTTTGGGAAGATGTTATGGTAAAGACGGTTAATTTCTTGGGCAGGTTTGGGGCCGATGTTATGGAAGTTGTTGCTTCTTGGTCAAAAAGCTTATGTGGTGAATTTTCTCAAGGTCACTTGTCAAACCACGTGGATGATTCCAATTGTGAATCTGTTGGTCAGCTTGAAAAGGAACCTTTTAATTGGAGTGTGCTTGACATTGGGACTGGAAATGGGCTTCTTCTCCAAGAGCTTGCCAAGCAGGGGTAATATTGTTGGTCTTTCAGAAGTTACTTTGTATAAAGTGCTAAACCAGTTGCATTACAGTTTTGGAATACCAAAGTTTGTTAACTTTCATAGTTGTGGTTTGAGATTTTTAAAAATAATTGTTGATGTAGAAAGGAGCAGGTTGGAGCATTTGCCTCCCAATAATGCAAAACTCAGTTTATCTCTTAAAAGTTTGACATTTTCAGTGAAATCTTTAGTGATGTTTTACCACAATTTCCATCCTTCTAGGTTTTGTTCAAAATCAGACTGTGCTCTTCATAATTTTGTGTAAAAGTTGTGGCCCCATAGCTATCAAATCTTGAGTCTGCCATTGGTTATGGTTCAATTATTCTGAGAATATTTTCTTATTCAGACACCTTTTCACCAACTGACAATTGTTCATATACAGAAGGGTTGGGGGGGTGGGGGTGAAGACAGAGATGCTGAACAGTGACTTTGCGGCCTTTCCAGATACGGTTACAGAGAAAAAACCTCTATTTTAAGAGTTACTTTTGAAATATTCCCCACCATTTTTCCTTTCTATCTTCATGTGTAATAATCATAGAAATTCAAATATCAAAAATTTCTTGGTGTTTAATACTCAGTCTCTCTTCTTAGAAAGATAGTACCCTCTTGAAGTTTATTGTTCAAGGAATTAGTACTCGAACCAAACTAACTTGGGAAGGAATAGGAGAAAATATGGACTTTTGTCTTAGCTGGTGCACAAAAAGGGCATAGGAATATAATGAATATTGTTTCTACATATGACACGCAATCAAGAGAAAAACTGCATGATTATATAATACACAACATCTTAGAAGTGACTGGTTGGGTCAGTTCCCCCAGGTTTGGCAAACGAGAGTGGGTCCAAAGGGTGGCCTGCTTTTGGTTCTTGGTTATTAAAGCAAACATTTCTTTCCAAACTGTCACTGTTCAACGTGTCTAATCCAGAATTAATGGTCCGTTAACAAATTTAGTTGCCTTTTTTTTTTGGTGGGACTTTGACTAGAACAAAAAGGATAAACAGTGTTGTCTCATAACCAAATGAAAGCTGAAGGAATTTAACTTCATTTTTGAGTTGGGAGGCATTGTTATGTTGTCTGTGAAGTAAAGCCAAGGAACATGGTTGCGTAGGTCTTTAAAACTTCTCCTTTTCCCACCCCTTCTTGACATGATGGTACACTTGTTGAAGAAGTCTGGGTTCAGGCATTTATAGTTAGTGGCACTTGTTCATTTCTGATGAGCCTAAGTGGCAAGTTATCTGATGATATTCATCACACATTTCTTTGTAAACAAAAGTACGATTTTCTGTGAGATTTTCCATAGTTGTCGACCACTATCAATGTAAATGAGTCAACAAAGAAGGTTTGCATATTATCATTGAAGATTCAATGCATCAATAAGACTTTGTTGCCACATCATTAGTATGTGATCTTTTTAGTCTTTTTCTAAACTCTGAATCAACTAACATCTGATGTTTCTGGATTTAGGTTCTCTGATCTTACTGGAACTGATTATAGTGAAGGAGCTATAGACCTTGCTCGGAGCCTTGCGCATCGTGACGGTTTCACCAACATTAAATTCTTGGTATGAGAAGTGGTTGAAACTTAACATAAAAAGTAACTTTATCCACTCCTTTCAATGTTATTTACTTTCTGTCAGCTTGGCAATGACATAGCTTGTGAAGAAAATATTCCATATGTTGTCTTTAGATGATTCTGTTTAACTTTTCTTAACATCTATGGTAAATTTTGTCTAAGTAGGTAAAAAGGGTGAACCTCAGAAGCTTTGACATAGAAGTGGGACATCTTAAATAGTTGTTGAAGGACCTTGAGATGGGGTAATCCTTTATTTTTGGGGTGTCTTTTTTGCTGGAGACCTGGATGTAGCAAAATGTGGTACTCTGCTGATTGATGAGGTCTTAGACAAGGATAGGTTGGTAACATCATAGACTGCGAGTATGAATGCCAGTTTGGATGAGCACTAGGTAACCTGAGAAGTACAGTTGAGTTGGTGGTTGCACCAAGATGCAGTGCCTATCCTATGTGGTGGGCAGGTGAAAGCCTAAAGTGGTTGGGGGTGAAAATTGAAAATTCATTATTTCAAGTGGATGTTTATGATTTAAAAATGTAAAGCTTAGATGCTTACTTGAAATGTTTTCAGACTTTTATCATGTAGACTTTATCTTAACACATATTCTATACAACATACTAAGTTCGTTATTCTTCACAACCTGTTCTCTTTAGTTCTGCAGTTAAGGTTATCTGTTTTTAATGGTACAGGTTGATGATATTCTTGAAACAAAGTTAGACAGGAAGTTTCAGCTTGTTGTTGATAAAGGGACGTTAGATGCCATTGGACTACATCCTGATGGTCCTGTGAAAAGGTATTTTGGACATTTTGAAGGTCTGACGTTTCTTCTGTTGTCACTTAATACGTGCATTCAAGAGAGTACCCAAGTTGTAGCATCTCAAAACCAACCAAGGACTTGCAGTGTAATGACAAATGTTTTGTGGGAAAGGGAATTGTGAGAAATTTTATTCTGTGGAAGATCTAGAGTAAAGAGCTGATTAAACTCAAAAGAGAGAATTCATACTTTCATTGTTAGTGCTGTTCAAGATGGGTGGGCTGTCCCCATCTGCCTGACATGAATTACTCTAAGCTTGCTGAAGATGTTAAATATTTTTCCCTCTTGTGATACTTGAGTATGTCATCTTTATTAGGAGTATTTTGCACTTTTTCTTTCATTTTTTTAAGCTGTCTGAAGTAATAATCATCGTATTCTTGTATGTCTCAGTAAATTGTTTTTTATCTACTGGAATCCTAGTTAGACTTAAGAACTGCAGAATACTAATTCTATCTTTGGTTTCATCTCCCCCCCCTCTCTCAGGATCATGTACTGGGATTCAGTATCAAGGCTTGTGGCTCCTGGTGGATTATTGGTGAGCTTCTCTATATTGTTCCAGCATACTAATTCTTTTCAAGTCCAATTTGCTTGAATGAAACTAAACCTCTTACATATTTCTCAAATGAGTATGCATCTCCTTGGTTTCTGAAAGTTCTGCTTCTTGTGCAAGTGATTATCTTCTGAGCTTTCATCCTATCTTCTTCTCTTATTTCTAATGATTCCCAGGTGATTACCTCCTGTAACAGTACAAAAGATGAACTGGTGCAAGAAGTTGATGCTTTTAATCAGAGAAGAAATTCACAGTCCCAAGAGGTGGGAGCTAGTGGAGACCAAGTGGTGAATAGAGACCCCCCTTTGTTCCGCTACGTTGATCATGTTCGCTCATACCCAACTTTTATGTTTGGAGGATCAGTAGGATCACGTGTTGCTACTGTGGCATTTCAAAGGAGCTGAATAATTGAGTGTCCATATTTTGTTGATTTAGTTTCTCTCTTTAAAGGAATTCCCGTTTAAATGAATGTGTCTGTGACTCTGTCGAGGGTCCTAATTTATGATGTCAAGACTATTGATGTCCCTGCTTTACAATGCGAGGCATTTTAGGGTTTATACAGAGTTTTGGACAAGGTAACTTTAGTCCAAACAGAGGAGGATTTGTGCTTCATCTTCTTATGGTCATCATGACGTGCGTCTTGTTCTAGTCTATTGCAAGTTACTGATTTGTTTCCTAACTGTGGTGAAGTTGCGCATCCTAGGTTTAACTCTTTCTTCTTTAAATACGTATCTTTAACCGGTCGCAATACGTGGGTCTTTTAGTGTCGTGTGAATACCGAGACCCTGTATCTTTTCAAGGAAGGAGCATGTGACTTGGTCTATATATGACCTCCATTATCACCATTATCACGTGTGAGAATGTGTCTTTTAAGTTGGAATTTGTTGGCTATTTCTCTATGGGACCTTATTGACCTCCAGCTGATGTATTTCATTGAGGACGGCAGATTCAACATTGTCTAAGGGCGACTGGATGCTCGTTTCATTCACGTGTACAATACAGACGGAAGAAGAAATAGTCAGGTGGAATGAAAAAGCAATCCGTAAGAATTTCAGTTATAATCTCCACCGTCAAATTAAGCGTAGAAATATTCAACAAAGAAGAAATTGTCGACTGGGAAATGGAACAACAATCCATAATTTTCACTTGTAAACTTAACCGTCCGATAAGCTCAAGCCTTCTTTAAGATTTGCATAGAATTTTACATAAAAACATCTTGAGTAAATTATAAATCGATGGTTTAGTATTTCGGATTCCTCAATACATATATAACATCTTTCCCTAGCCATAAAATTTTCATCTGCTGTCTCCTTTTCCAGCTCCTTAATATAAATTGACCAATAACTGAAAGTAAAGAATCTACAGATTCAAGAACTAAGTGAGTAACTCCATAACAACGCATGACGGAGAATTCAGCTGACCAACTATAAACAAAGGAACGAATGAATAAACAAATTGACCAGTAAACTTCTTCTCTGAGGATGTGCCAGCCAAGGGTTCACAAATCACAATTGATTCAGATGAACTAAGACGGAAGCAAGGCAAAGGCCAAGAGTTCCACTGAGGATTGTGAGACAAAACGTGCCGCCAACGGTGCTTGCAAGCTCAATATACTGGAAAGGCTCTGGTGGTCTTTTGGATTTGTTGCATGGTACTGCTTGCGCATAATTCCATCCAAACGTATCAGTCTTATAACATCTTTCCAGTCTCTCCTTCATCTTAACCTCTGCGATCCTGTTCATCAGAGTCCGCAGATTTGCATCCACCATACCATGTCTTGATCTCCCTGCTGATTAGATGTCAAGCAAACAAAATAACTAACCGCAGCACTTGCTTGACTAATTGCTTTTCAATCAGAAGATCGTATATAAATGTATGATAGGAAAAATAACAAGCATTTGCAGGTCCTCCTGCAAATGATACTCTAAATTTATTACCTTCATCTTCATATCTGTGAGATCTCACTAGCAGAGCTGGACGAGACCTGCTTTTCTGGTATGGCAGCTTTAGAGCTAAAATAGCGGAAGAGGAAATTAAAGCCATGCAGTACTAGCTCTGGAAACAGATATCTCCTCTTAGTTCTCTAAAGGGGTTTGCAGTTGACCTTTATGACCAATTAGGCAGAATCAAGGGAGAAGATGGCCGCGTAGGAATACGAGCATAATCAAGAATCGATCTAATTAATTAAGTCGAGCTTAGTTATATACGTAGTTAGCTTTCGTATTTCCTGGCTAAGGGAGATTTTGCGAATTGTTGAAAGAATAGCCCACAAGCTGTAAACAGTGCTTCTTTGGGTGGAAATTAAATTGAAGCCGTCGAATTGTATGCTATTCTGTGTTACTATGTCCTCTCCGCCTGCTGGCATATTATATTCTTTTAAAATGTCTTCAATACCAACTTGAGCTCTAAACAATGGACCATTATTAGCTTACATAAATGAATTTTCGAATACTGCATTGGGCGAGTTTTTGTTTTTGTTTTATTTTTTCCAATCACTAACCATTAACATTAAAAAAATAAAAAAAGATTCAGCAGCTCAACGAGTGTGATCCATTTGGTTGAAATCTAACTGGGACGGCTTAAAAATATCTGAAGGATTGAATGCACAAGTTCATGAACCGAATTTTAAACAGAAGTTTCGACAAGTAGTTCATCGACTTCAGAACCAATTTGGTCCAAAAGTCAGAAATTCACCATCTTCCCAGAGGTTAACTTTTAGGTCAAACTTGATACAAGTGGGAAGTAAAAAATTTCAGTTGGTGCCGGCTCTACGTCCACCTGATAATTGATGTCTGATGCATGGAGTGGAGGTAGAGACACTGCGGAACATGTACTAGGAAAATTAGAAACAACTAATGTAGACATCTGAAAATGTTTTTTTTTTTTCTTCTTTTTCAAAATAAAAACTAGGCGATATTTTGTGGATTCTGGGCAAGGGGAGACTGGTGGGATTACTCATTACAGTGATGGTCCTGCATCAATTTCACTCCTGTCCAGGTACCGTATTTCGATTAATATTGTTGGGACCGTACGTACGTACGTACGTACATTGGTATCATCATCTCTTGACGGGCGTTTGGAGTCAGAAATGTTACATCCCTCCAAGGAAACAATAAGTTAACAATGGCGGTAATTACGTCCAATGCCATAAAAAATGTGGCTGACAGCAACATTGATTAAATTACGACAATTCAATGCGGATTTAATCTTTCATCTTCGTTCAGAAAGTTCCCCATTCGGCGCATCATTGTCCTCTTCGATTGCTGCTGCTTGAATATTATGAATTCCGTCATTCCAAAAAATAAAGAATGTTAATTTTAGCTCGTGGGTCATCAAAAATCAAGATATGGGAGACATGCAATCCTTACCTGGATGCCAGATTTGTTTGACCTCTGAAGGGTTTTGTGAATGTCGCAGGATATAAACGATTGCATAGATTATTCCGGATGGCTTGCTTGGGGTGGTGGCTTAACTTAGGATTCATTAAACCGCATTCCTTACCCTTCTTTTTTTTTTTTTTCCTTTCTGTGTTTGCATTTTATCTTGCGGTAAAATAACAACCGAACCGTATCCAGGAATCAAGAATGTTGATCCTGAGATGATGGGAGACATGCATGCTAGTTAATTTGCTTGTGAGGCCTTTGAAGACGGGGAATACCAATTGAAAAAAGATTCGTGACACTTCAAAATTGAAAAACTAAACAACAATAACTGAATTGGTTCTTGCTTACTACTTCCTCACGCATTTTAGAGAACGGTGAGACGACATATTTTTGCTGAACTCAATCTTATCGGAATCCATCTTTTTTGGGTTAAATGGAACATTTATCAGAAGCCACTCCGATCAAAATCAGACAAAGTTTCCAAACTTGACAAACTTTGGTAGACCAGTAGAATAAATCTTTGCAATTAATCAAATTGTTTTGATGGTCTCGAAATGTTGACCTTTGTCTCATTCATGGTCCTTGCGTGCAGTTTTAAACTTGCCCAAAAAAAAAAAAAAAATCAAAAAGTAACATCCAATTCAAACCTCACATGTTAGAAAGTGGACTGGCGCTTAGTAACATCCCGAAATGTAGTTTAATCAGCAAATTGGTTTAAAGAATAGATTAGGGCACTTAAACAAAAGAGAAAAAGAGTGAAGAGAGGCAATTAATTAAGGCGATGAAAACTTGGGACGAAACCGCGTCCCAGCTACACTTGTTCCATTAGCATTGTCCTGTGCTCGGTCTAGGTTTTGACAGATGCTCTTGTTTTCTAGTCTACAATTATAATCTTATTAAGGCTTTGAAACATATGCTATAACTTCATCAAGTTCAGCCACCTAACATTCGATTACTTCTTCTCGTTCATTTCATTTGAATTAACAGGTTGGTCCGAATTCGGATCAAGTCATTGAAAAATTGAGATGCATGTATCATTCATATAAGCATAAACCACAGTTCATTCTATAAAAGAAATATGAATATATCATCGACCTGTACATACTGTCTGCACACGCATTAGAATTATTAAAAACATTAATGGTTTAAGTGAACTAAAATGGACGCAAGACAAAGGCAAAAGTACCGCTGAGAACAGCGATGCCAAAAGTGCCGCAAACGATGGCTAAAAGCTCAGGAATAAGAACATCATCAGATTGCTTCACTTTAGCTAGATGTTTATAGCGGTCCGCAAGTGTTGGTGCGTAGCCACCATTCCAACCTGCAGCATGCCCATAATGAGTGTCATTACCCGCATCAACACTCCTCTCCAGACTCTCCTTTATCCGAATCACTTCCATTCTGTTCCTCAGAAGTTGCAGATTTGCATCGTCAATGTGTCCTCTTGACCTTCCTGCCAAGTTTGTTCAAAATTAAGCAGAAATGTTCAGTTTATTCTTATCATAATTCTTTTAAGCAAAGGAGAAAGAATGGAAAAAGAGGTCTACAGCATACTCAATATGATAGTCAGAAAGTGGATTTAATGCCCATTTACTAACCATCATCTCCAAATCCTTGCTGGGCTCTTACTTGAAGGCAGTGATGAAGAGTACTCCTACGCCTCCGATCAGGTCGCCCCATTGTTGCAAAATTAGCAAATATTCTTGAAGAAGCAGCCATACTTGGTTCTCACAATGGTTATTTACTTGCTTACCAAGGACAGGCCACTATAATTTCTTGCAAAGTATATTGGGAGGATGAACGTATTGAGCACTATAGTTGCTTAATTTGTATCAGGTGTCATTCGTTATGATCAAGCAATTGGTCGGAATATTGCTCTATATATGCATGTGAATCTGTGTGTATATGTACAATTGGTGGATTAACAAAAAGAATAAATAAATAAAGAATAGGAATAATAGTGGTTCACGTTGGTTGTATCCGTAAAAGATGCGTACGTGTTTCTGGTCAAGGCTCGAGTACGCTTAGTAATAGGACAGTTTCATAGGAGATTATAAATTTGTATAGTAAACAACTACTTTCTTGGCACCGGCGGCTTTAAGAAATTTGAAACGTACGTGGTGAGGATAGAATGCTAGCTAGTGATACTGACTTAATCAATAAAAAGACGATCTTAAGCCTGATGAACTTTGTTCTTTCTTTTTCTTTTTTTATTTTTCTGGGGTTCTAACTCGTGTGAGAACTACTATTTCTTATTTGTTTAAGTGGCCAAGAAGATCAGTGTTAAAGCCATCCTGAAACTCAAAATTTTCAACATATTTGACTTCGTTTCGGCTTTGCTATATATTGTGCTTGATTGTCCTCATACTAACCTCTCGTGGCCTGAAAATTTTCTTGTCTTTCCTCCTCCCGTTTCTAAAAATTTGAAAAACATACTAATCCAACAATCAATTCGACAAAATGTTTGGACAGGCAATTTGAAATGAAAATATGACGGATCAATTTTTCCCACTTTATTCCCAAGGCCTTCTTGATAGGCCAAAAAGCGAACGTCATATTACATGTTTTCGGACTCAAGATTACAATTTTACATGCAGTCTGAGATTGTTAAGGTGTCACATTGCAGCTACTAGCAAAGGACCAATAGTGATCAGACGTAGAAGTTTCTCAGCAAACAAGACAACACCAAAGACTAATCAATAATGTTTTTATACTATTAAACGTGAACCGCCGTCCCGTTACCGTTCTGCGTATTCGACTCCACGGGGTGAGTTTAGCTCTTATCAGAGTTTTAAGAGGTAAATTTCTGTACGTTTTGAACAAAAAATTTGTTATAAGATAAAACGTTTGACATGTAGAGCATAAATATACAACAACATCACTGTTGAAATAACCCCCAGAACTTTTAAGTCAACAAAAGGGATTAAAGAATAGAGGGAATCGAGACAAAAATCAAGTTTCTTTTTTCCTTAAAACTTTTGGCTTGATGAACCGCGTCCCAGCTGCCTTTGATCCATCAATGTAGTTACCTTTGTCCTCGTCCGGTCGAAATTGTGGACCCTGCTTTTGTTTTCTTGTCCATGGAAATTACACAGATATATGTTTTGAGTGAAAACTAGAGTGGTCTAATTTAATCGGTTTGATTGAGTAGCGGTGCTTCATCCCACTTTCCTCGTTCACGATCATGATTCATGAACCTACACTTGCACTCTTCCATACTTTGGCTGGGTCCTTTAATTGGACCGCTCCTCTCTTCTTCTTCTTCTTTTTTCTTAGACCTTTTCCACGAAGGAGTTTCGGACCGTTTATGCCTGAAGGAGTTGATCACCATATCGTCACTCAAAAGTTTTCTAAGGACAAACATACTCAGGAGCAGCTTTTTCTGGTTAAACATAAGAAAACATACTAAGGACAAACATACTCAAGAACAACAAGCTAAACGGTCCATATAAAAGCAGTAACTACTAGTATGGTTTATATTCAGCAGGCTCTGCAACTACATACAAAACCTTAAATAAATATAAGAAAACATAGTTTTTTTTTTTATTTTTTATTTTTGGTGTCAATGGAATTGCTTCTGTTCGGCTGTTCCTGGCTTCATGCCCTCGAAAAGGTAGGAGAACATATCAATACTCTGGGCACATTTTCAAGCCTATGCATCACATCTTGAGGTCTTGTTACAGCGCAATTTTTGTAACATTTGGATCAGCAAGTTGCAGAATTGACCACATACACATGACGTTTCCATCAAATCAAATGATCCTCCCTTTAACCATCTCTCTCATTTTTCTATAAAAAAAAAAGGCCAATTTATATTAATTTTACATAGACCTTACACCTTTACCTCTTTTTTTTTTTTTTTTTTTTTCCGCTCCAGCATAAAAAGGTCATAACACCTTATGACAGGAACTTCATTTTCTTGTTTATTTCACCTGTTGCCCCAAATATTTAAAAAAAAAAAAAGAAGAAGAAGATTTGTTTACCTCAAACAGGCTGTGATTTAGGCCTTTACAATTGGCCCATGAGGTCATGAATCAAGGTGGTTTCCATGAAATAGGGGACTGGCTTGAGGAACAATTTGAGGTAGCCCTGTTAAGTTTTTGACCGAAAACAGAGAAAATAAGTCAGCCCAGTCGAGTTAAAAAATCATACGAAGAGTTTGACATGTTTTGTGAATTATTCATAAGTTGTAAATTTTTAGTATCAAGGAGAGAATAAAGTTTTCACTAGAACAATCGAAAAGAAGAGATGCTCTCACTACGATCGTGGGAGAGAAGAACATTTCATTGGGAAATACTAATCAAGGATTTATTCAAATAAAATAAACTAAAAACTAGAGAGAGAATTCTCTCCTACGATGACAGACCAGATTTTGTCTCTCTTCCATAGGAAAAATGGAGGATGTTTTGACTGGAAGAGTTCTAGAGAAGAAGGAGAAAATAGTTCTAGGGAGAAGGAGGTGTAAATATTAAGGGGTTTTTTATTTGCGGACTTGATTGATACTAAAATCAAGTTGTAAATTTTGTCAAAATAAATCTATGGCGAGTTAGTTAGGCTGAAAAATGCGCAAAATTTAATTGGGGAAGATGAAAACCGGTCCGATATTGAAATGAAACAAGTTTTTTTTCCAACCCATTGAGTTTTGTTTTTTGGAAATGTTTTTTCTTTTCTTTTTTAGTGAGATTGCTGAAACTTGAACTATTATGGAAGTGAGAGACAGAAAAATAAAATACACAAAGAAAAAGTTACACAAACATTTAAAGTGAAAATTATCCAAAAGTTCATGGTGTTTAATGCGATTAACACTCTACTTTTTAAATAATGTGAAGATAGTAAAACCATCGCCATATTTTATGGTAGTGACAATTTAAGAGAAAATGAAATATTTATAATAGCTATAAAATTATTATATATATATATATGTGTGTGTGTGTGTGTGTATATATATATGTATGTATATATGTATATATATTATCATTTTAGATAATTTAAACAAGTTTCGTTAATTACATATCCTAGTGCAATTTCAATTTCTTTATTTAAGCCGTGGCCTCAATAGAATCAAGTTTTAGCTCTGGCATTGGTAACTATCACATGTGTGTTAAGTGGGAGAACATAAAATCTACCTGCTTTAAGACATAAATTGACTCATATGAATGATTGAGTATGATAGGTATTCTAATTGGGGTCACTCTGGGAGAAAATATTGTCCATTGATTCCCAAAGTGGTCCAAAAATGGATACCAAAGTCTACTTATTCTGCTAAAAGTACAGACTCAGGTTGAATCTTCTTTGCAAACAAGGACAGACCGACTTGTATCTCAAAATAAGGGTTCACCAGGTGGTAGTACTGTTAGTGTATATGCCCTAAAGTCAATCAACTTCTACGGTTTATTATACACTTTGACTATTTATGTAATAATAAATGACATCTTTATCATATTGATTGCTTATATTTTCATATAAGTATGATAAAACGCTTAGAATAAACTTAATCGATGAAATCATAAGAGTTATGATGGTGAGGTTCATTCGATTATAAATAAGGTTTATTCTTAAAAATCTCTAGTCATAGTATTAACAAGAAAGTTTGTTATCGGTTGCATATACTATGCCGCTTCTATATGAAAGTAGTGACCTCATCTACTGGTGTGTAGACACCAAGCAAGTATATGGGTGTTGATGGTATGATCAAGTTCATAGATTGATCCATATAGAGACATCCTTAAAGTGCCAAAGGATTAATCCTAAGTGACGCTATGTAAGTGATCCTTAGACTTAAGGTTATCATGGTATCTTGAATATGGATAGTTATACTTTCTTTGTTATATGATTGCTCCCGTAAAGGGAATGCTCACATCATTAGCAAATGGGTGTATCTTTGAAGTATGGAAAGATGGTGAATAACCTATAAGGATTTTCCTCTTTTGTAAGAGGAGTTATCTCGTGTTTGGCCACTTGTAGAAGTATAACCGAAAATCTTAGCTAAGTGGGAAAGTCTTAGAAAGTGTTTCTAAGAACTTCTTCATTGGAGTTATATTTTGGTACAAGAGAAAAGAGCATTAATCACACAATGGAATAGGCACAACTTATTCCAAGATTAATGTGAGATAAGTGTGGTAAAAGGATATTAGTTACATTATAGCATCAAAGGTGAAGTCATCCACTTGACTTTTCTCATTACTTGGGTGGTCATGATGTATTGCTAGATACCAATCTTGATCTATAAGTATGAGTTGATTGATTATGGAATCGGTGATAAATTAAAAGGAGTTTTAATTTATTTAGTTCTTATTTATTAAGAATGTATAGCTCATACTTATTGCCAACGATATGAGAACCTAATGGGTCACACATTAAGAACTTTCTTAGCTAGATTAAATGAATTTCAAGTGGGACTTGATAGATAAGTTTTATAACTTATAGTTTGATTTGTGAGACAAATTAAACTTGAGAGACTTATGGTGCAAATAAGTTTTAGTCTTCCAAATACAAGAGTTGTATTAGAATTAGGAAGTTAAATCTTATTGGAAACTGATTGTTTCCATAAGGATTTGACAACTTATTTGTCTATAAATACTCACTAAGCTTTTGCTAGCAAGTAGAATTATCACACAATTCGTCTAGTGAGATTTTTGAGAAAAATCTTGAGAGAAAAAAATACCAAAAATTCGTCCAAGAAAATAAGGAAAAAAATGGCATCTCTTATTTCTTATCTTGGGATGAATTTTCATGGTGAAAATTGGAATTATCTCAATAGACTTGTGTGTGGTTGTCTTGGCAATAGCTAGCACTAATCTAGCTTAAGCTAATTCGACCTTGGAGGTTCTAACTAAGGAGGTTGGTGTGGATCACCATTAGAGGCGGACACATTAATGCACGTGGATCTCTTTGCCATCTTCTGCATCAAATCTCCACCAAGTTCAGGGAGGTCTTCATGGATTGAGGTAATTTTCTTGAACTATCTCTATGTTGCATGGATTTAATCAAAGGCGATCTATTAAAGGAATCAAAATTTTAAATTTCCTGTGTTTATCTCCTTGATTCCTTACGGGTATCGAGCCAACTTTGATTAAACCATGTAACTTGTTTATTTAGTTGTCATGTATGTCAAATTAGATTTGATTATGTGCGATTCAAGAGTTTTAAAAATATACTTTTGATGAAAAATAAATTTTTGAAAAGGTTTCAAAGATTTAATAATTTTTCATGGAATGAAATTTCTTGAAAAATTGTTTTTCATCGTATGAAAATTCATGAAGTGGTTGAAGCTTTCAAGCAAAACAGTAACAACGGAAAGAATAAGAAGTCGTTGGCCATGTTAAGGGTGAAAATCCACAGATTAATCAGAAGTGATTGGTCACGGGTTTTCATCATCACATTCAATCCATCGTATTTTTCTTGCATCAATTAGTTGGTGTAGGATTTCCTTTGTACTAATTGCTGGAAATTTTCTCGTAAAGGAAATTCAAGAAACAAGTTAGTTTCAAATAACAAATGGGATTTGGTCATTGATTTCCTTTTAGTTTGGGTTTCTAAATTGTATGGAAATTTCTATAATTCTAATATGATTAGAATTAAGGTGTTTTCTGGAAATTTTAGAAATCGAAATTGGACAAGGAGTTGTTCAATTAAGTTTTAGAAACTTACTCAATTTTAGTGAGACTAGAATTAAGAAGTAAACCAACTTTGGAAACTTTTCAATTTGATAAGATTAAATTTGGATGGTGTTCAAATACCTTTAGAAACTTTCTAATTTAATAAGATTAAATTAAGAAAGTGATCTAAAGTTAGTAATTGAGATCTAAAATGGTTTAAAAGAAAATTTTCAAAATAAGTGAATTAGGAGATTCTAGTTAGACTAGAAATTCCTAATTTTGACTTGATGGTCATTCGATTGTGAAAAGTTTCTTATCATGGTTATAAAGTATGGAAAATCATTTTAATGAGATTAGAATGTGGTTTCCATAATTCAAAACAAAAGGAATTGAAAAGAAATTTGGAAACTATTTAATATTCCTTAAGAAATTGGATTTCCTAAGAAATATAAGTTTCCAAATTAATATTGGTTTCTCAAATGATTTGGAAATTGTATCTATGTTTTATTATGAATAAAATATAGTTTCCAAATCATTATTATTGCCAAAAATTTTTCTTGTGTTTAATCTTTTTAAAAAAAATGAAGGAAAAAGGATGCTGGTCTACGATAGCGTCACTAAAACTTTTAGCGACCATTTCCTTGTGAAGGTTTTTCGTCACTAAATGCAGTTTTCTGTCGCTAAAACTGAATTCCAGAAATTAGAAATTTTCAAATTGAATTTGATTCAATTAATTTTTAAGCCTCTTGAATTGAAGCCTTTTGAGATTAAAGGCTTGTGTATATAATGATACATGATTGGAACTAAATAAATATTTATGCTTTCATTTAATATTGTATTTTATGAATGCATGATGGATGATTATGGACTAAGGCCAATGTGATATTTGGTTTTGATATTTTTGAAATAGGGCCTGCGTGTCCTGCCTTCTCTATATATTCTCAATGTAAATTCTCTTCTCATCTCACTCCCCTTTAATGTAACTCAAGGTTTCTCCCAATATTATGTAATGTACTATATTAAGGATAGGGTGAGGGTGAGGATCTAAAATGTTTAGAATAGATTTACATTCGTAATGTATAAAGGAGATGTAGATGGTACCAATTCCACCATGGTGGACATACAAAAGACGTACAGGGCATGGAGATGTCGCTCGTCCCTTAGTTTGACCATCTAGTTTCCTTTTGGCTCAAGGAAACTAGTGTAGGAATAAAGTTCATAATCATCCATGTTTAATTATAGTATGTTTATTTATTTATTTATATTGATGAATGGATATCCATGCTATATATATATTTGATGAGACCAATTTGGAATACCATGTCTAAAATCCCTCTACTCAAATATTAAGTCTAAACTTAAGTTACCTTCCATTGTTATAGTTAAAATGAAATTATGTTCGAGTTAACTTGTTGAGTACACTCAAGGTTGCTCTACCATGAGAAGTTTTAACTATGAGATGAGATCTCGGAATAATGGGTATGACTTAACTAAAATTTGTGACTTGTTGAGTACACTCAATGTCATAAAGTTTTAGAGGCAAAGGTTGGGTAACACATATGATGTAATTTATCAAGAGTTGATAACTCAACTATCTAGAAGTTACAAAAGTTGTATTGGTAATAAGTACCTACCTATTGAAATTATTTTGATTTGTTGAGCACACTCAAGATCAAAATAACTAAATGGGATTCTAGCCTACTAGGAATTTTTGAAATTCTCGAATCTATATAAGAGGGTTATAGATTTGAATAAAATAGTGGGAGCAAAACCAAATTTGATTTTATGTCATTTTACTTGGTTTTGTTTTGCATAAATAGCAATTCTCTTTTATCTTTACTATCTGCTGTAGAAATTATGAGTAATTGCATATTATTCTCGATATAATTGGTATTTTTAATTTCTTGGATCGACAAGTTAAATTGAGAAAAGTTCTCAAGAAAATTTGGTTATATCATTTAAAACCTTAGCACTTCCAATTATGGAAGATGTAATGGAATTAATAAAAATTGCTTATAATAAGTAAGGGGAGATGATGATAGTATGTCAAAGATGCTTCCTAAATCTCCTTTACTAGATAAGATTTCAATTTCTTTCACCATGATTACACATCTCAAGAGTTGAATGATGAATAATCAAGGTATAAGATGTATGAAATCCTTGAGCAATAATTCTATTACAAGATGACAAAAATATCTCTAATTAAATGTTAATTTATTAGAGAGCGATTGACTATATTGAGAAATTTAGATCAATCAAAGTTTTGTCGTGCATTATTAGTCAAATGTTGACTAAAAGTAATTACTTATCAAGAGTTGATAATAGAATTACTTATCAAGAGTTGATAAGTTAAGAGTTTTAAAGAACTAGCCTTGTAGTACAAGCTTTCAATGCGTGGTTTTAAAATACAACTTTGTGAAAGTTTTATTTTTGAGATTATAATTGAGATTAACTAATGGACTTATTTTAGAACTTAATAAATGTTATTATTTTCTAAAACAAAAGAAAGTCCATTTCTCAATATGATGTTAGATAATTTGAAACCATCTTAAACATTTGGAAATTAGTCTTTGAATGAGAAACATATTTTTCAAATCGTGATAATGATTTGGCTCATTTGATTATGAATCATTTGAGACATATGAGCCTTATTCACTAATAAAAGGCTAATTTGATCTTTTATGAAAAGATTTAATGAATTGTTAGGATCCATATATTATGATGTTGTGGAAGATTAACAATTCATACTAGAGATTATTTCTCATATTTTATCACTTTTGCTAATAACAACTCAAAATGGATATATGTATCTTTAAGATACTAATCCAAGATTTTGAGAAGTTAAGAGGTTTAAGTATAAAGTAGAGAAACAATCTGGTCAAGTACTAGGACACCTAAATATGATCAAGGTGAAGAATACTTGAGCAATGGTAAAGTATTGGAACACCATGATTTGATCAAGGTGAAGAATACCTAATCTAAGGGTTTCAAAATTAACTAAAGGAGAATGTGATTCTCAAGTAAAATAATTTTTCTAGTTATCTCAATTATTGTTGTGTAATCTAGATAAAGAATTATATCTCATGAGATGAGATGTCCCATGCAAGTTTACCAAAATGGTTTTGGGGTTTTGTCCTACATAAAATTGTCTCCTATACACTAAATCTTGTTCCATAAATATATTTGTTCAAAGTGTACCATATGAGATATGGAGTGTTAAGGAATCCAAATTTTGTGAAAATTTAGATTGTGCTACTTATGAAGTGAGCATCCATAATCGGATAAAGTGGAGCTAAGATCCGATTAAAACCTTTTGTGAAGTATTCTTGAGAATTAAAGGAAAGAAAAGGAGGGCCAAAAGAAAGAAGAGCAAATCCGCTCTTCTTATTTCATTTGGTTTAAATTTTTCTTAGCACATATGCTAGAATTTTCTTATTTTTTCCAAGAATTTTATATTTCTATCATCTTCAAGAATAAAAGTGTTTTAGTTTTAAAAGTACTATTTTCTAGATATATAATTTATTCTAGATAAAGTAGTGGGAGAAAGATGGAACTTAAAACTTGAAATAGTTTTAAGTATCACAAAAAAAGTTGAACAAAATGCATAGAATTGGGGCTTGCATTTCATAATGATGAGGCGCAGCGAAAGCTCCTAAAATAAGGGTTTCATAAATCTTAGAAATATAGATTTCTTATAGAAAATCATGATATTTGATCGTGCATTTTTAAATGATTTATGAATACTTTTATAACTTATAGAGATGGTTGAGACCCATGAATCTAAAATGGATTCCATATTTGACGAAGGGTAATCACCTTAGTCAATTCACCTAAAGGTTTAATAAACCTTTTAGTTGCAAAAGAGTCTTTAGAGTAAAGACTAATATGGAAGGTAAACTGTTACCTATAGAGTTTGGTTGGTAGAATGGTCACTATTAAAGATAAGCAATTATCTTTAAAGAAACCTTCTTACTAATCAATATGCTTAAATTCATTTAGATTTACTTGCTTGTTTTAACTATGAGTTATGGTATGGCAAATAGATGCTAAAACCATTTTTCTTAAATGGAAACAACAAATAATTGTGTATGTGACACAATTTAAAGGTTTTACATCTAGTGTGCCAATAAAGCAAATCTCTAAAAGTGGTATCATCCATTTTGATGAAATAATAAAAGAGTTTGATTTTATCAAAAGTATGGATGGCCTTGTACTTATATTTGATTTAGTGGGAGCTATTGTTGGTTTCATGCATCATATATAATTAATATATGATACATTGAAATAGTATGCCTATATTCCAAAATTATAGGTGTAGCTATCCAAGACTTCCTTCATGATATAAAGGAGTGGCAATCTACCTTTAGAGTAAAGGTCTATATTGATAGGTATGATTGCTTAAGTTTTTAAGTACTTAGACAAGATGTTAAAATGTTTAGCATGGAATAATCTAAGAAGGGGTCTTATCTATATTATATAGAATAATCCTTTCATTGTACTAAACTCATTGTCTCCTTTGGTCCATGAAGAGTTTAAAATTGAAAGTTCGAGAATGTACTTGTAAACTTTCCTACAATGATTTGCAAGTAATTACGCTGTATATTCATAATATCGATGCTATGTGTTGAAAGAGTTTCAAGTGAAACACAACTAAATTTCTACAATTAAACCTTAACAAATGCTACTTGAGAAGTGGCAAAGGAAACATGTGAATCTACAAGTTCAAATTTGAGTTTGAATTGGTTTATTCTATTAGAAGTCCTTCAACTTATGTTGAGACTATAATAGAATTTGTCCTAACAAAGGAACCAAAGTCTCATCATAGATCCACATATTTGTTAAGGTAGTTTCACAAGATTTGATGAAATCATTGGCGGGAATTAAAAGTAAAGATTAAAAGGAGTACCTATGGATTACAACATAGTTGATCCGTTCACTAAATCTTATCTTAATGAAAACATGATAGTCATATTAGCTCATTTGGTTTTTAACTTGTGAGTGATTGGCTTTAGTGCGAGTGGGAGATTGTTAGTGTATATGCCCTAAAGTCAATCAACTTCTACGGTTTATTATACACTTTGACTATTTATGTAATAATAAATGACATCTTTATCATATTGATTGCTTATATTTTCATATAAGTATGATAAAACGCTTAGAATAAACTTAATCGATGAAATCATAAGAGTTATGATGGTGAGGTTCATTCGATTATAAATAAGGTTTATTCTTAAAAATCTCTAGTCATAGTATTAACAAGAAAGGGTATTGTTAATACGGTTAGACTAGCATATACTATGCCGCTTCTATATGAGAAGTAGTAGACCTCATCTACTATGGTGTGTGAGACACCTAAGCAAGTATATGGGTGCTTGATGGTATGATCAAGTTCACTAGATTGATCCATATAGAGACATCCTTTAAAGTGCCAAAGGATTAATCTCTAAGTGACGTTTATGTAAGTGATCCTTAGACTTAAGGTTATCATGGTATCTTGAATATGGATAGTTATACTTTCTTTGTTATATGATTGCTCCCGTAAAAGGGAATGCTCACATCATTAGCAAATGGGTGTATCTTTGAAGTATGGAAAGATGGTGAATAACCTATAAGGATTTTCCGCTCTTTGTAAGAGGAGTTATCTCGTGTTTGGCCACTTGTAGAAGTATAACTTCGAAAATCTTAGCTAAGTGGGAAAGTCTTAGAAAGTGTTTCTAAGAACTTCTTCATTGGAGTTATATTTTGGTACAAGAGAAAAGAGCATTAATCACACAATGGAATAGGCACAACTTATTCCAAGATTAATGTGAGATAAGTGTGGTAAAGGATATTAGTTACATTATAAGCGTTCTGAAAGGTGAAGTCATCCACTTGACTTTTCTCATTACTGGTGGTCATGATGTATTGCTAGATACCAATCTTGATCTATAAGTATGAGTTGATTGATTAGTGGAATCGTGATAAATTAAAAGGAGTTTTAATTTATTTAGTTCTTATTTATTAAGAATGTATAGCTCATACTTATTGCCAAGCGTATGAGAACCTAATGGGTCACACATTAAGAACTTTCTTAGCTAGATTAAATGAATTTCAAGTGGACTTGATAGATAAGTTTTATAACTTATAGTTTGATTTGTGAGACAAATTAAACTTGAGAGACTTATGGTGCAAATAAGTTTTAGTCTTCCAAATACAAGAGTTGTATTAGAATTAGGAAGCTAAATCTTATTGGAAGCCTGATTCAGGGTTTCCATAAGGATTTGACAACTTATTTGTCTATAAATACTCACTAAGCTTTTGCTAGCAAGTAGAATTATCACACAATTTGTCTAGTGAGATTTTTGAGAAAAATCTTGAGAGAAAAAAATACCAAAAATTCGTCCAAGAAAATAAGGAAAAAAATGGCATCTCTTATTTCTTATCTTGGGATGAATTTTTCGTGGTGAAAAATTGGAATTATCTCAATAGACTTGTGTGTGGTTGTCTTGGCAATAGCTAGCACTAATCTAGCTTAAGCTAATTCGACCTTGGAGGTTCTAAATAAGGAGGTTCGTGGATCACCATTAGAGGCCTGACACATGCTACGTGATCTTTTGCCATCTTCAGCATCAAATCTCCACCAAGTTCGGAGGGAGGTCCTCTCATGGATTGAGGTAATCTTCTTGAACTATCTCTATGTTGCATGGATTTAATCAAAGGACGGTCTATTAAAGGAATCAAAAATTTTAAATTTTCGCTGTGTTTATCTCCTTGATTCCTTACAAGTACTCCTCCGGTGGGGCAATTAGCGCAATCGAAGTTAGTTGTGCTTCCATGGAGAATAGTTGCACCTCTTTAAGTTTGTGGCTAAAGAGGGGCCGTTTGGATTGCTATTCTCTAAAATTTTTATAAAAAAAAATTATTATAATGATTTGATATATGTAAGATAAAAAAAAAGTTATTAAAAATATCTTCACAAAAAACATGAAAAATTTTTGCGAAAAAATAACTGAAAAGAAACCTGCAAATTTATGGGGTGGGGGGGGGTGGATAAGGGGAAGAAGGTTAGTCACTTAACTTGTAAATGACAATATTGTATTGGAACATCTGTGGCAATCTTTAACGCCACTAAAGAGAAGCATTATGTAACATAGTCAGCAATACAATAATGCTGATATTGTTGGTATAGTTGAAAATAAATTGAGAAAGCAATACACTACTGATAGTGGCAAAGGGAGGGGGTGACCACCAAGGCAGTCGCCCTCCCTAACTTCTAACAAATCATATTTTAACCTATTAAAATTTATAGATTAATATTGTGTACACTAGATATGTCTCTTAAATTTGATTTACATTTAGACTTTAATTTATTTATTTTTGGTGCATGTGACATGCATTTAAGAGTGTTAGTATATATACTGTCGGTATATATATAAGATTAATATTTACAATTTTGTAGAAGGTGTTTTAAGTACTTTTTAGAAAAATATGATGGGTTTTCCTTCTCTTTAAACTTATATTTGATTGCTTTTTTTTTTTTTCTGTGGTGTCTCATGCCGAGAACTAATTTCTTCTTCTTTTTTTTTTTTAAATTGTATGTAGCATCATAATTTAGATGTAGTTTTTGTAATTCCAAATGTAGTATTATACTAGAGGTATAATTTTCATACCTTTTTTCCTCTTAATCATTGAAAAAAATACTTCATCTCTTTCTAATCAATTCAGGCGTGCAACCATTATCTGTAGCAATGAAAAGTTTTTACTTTGAATTAGCATTTTTAAGGACAACAAATTACAAACTTTATACTGTAGAATAACTTGCATGTGGTTCTTTCATCTCCAAATTCGCCCTTCCATTTTCAAATCCGGTCTCGGCCATTGCATGCATAATCGTTATCGATTTGGATAACCAATTATTTACATTATTTATTTATTTACATCATCAATACATTTTTCAATCACCTTTTTATCTTACATATATCACATCAAAAAAGTGCTATAGTATTTGGATAACCAAATTATCCCAAATAATCTAATATCCAAACATTCCACTGCTGTGTCACAATTTTTTTAAAAACAAAATGTGTACTTTTCTGTTCTTTAATTTTGTTTTATTTTTGGATTTTTCTTCCTGTATAATAGAAGGTTCGATGTCACAAAAATGTCTCCTTATTTACAGATAGCACACAATTGTTCTTAGGTTTTTACATATTATTTCTTCAATATAATTAGAAACAAAACTATAAAAATAGATGACTAATTTTCAATTGAGCATGCAACTCTTTTGGTCAGATTGTAGGAAATGTCGCATAGTTCTCTATCTAATCCTCATGCCAACATTGAGTTATGATTAGCGTCATGATTTTGATCCCATATCCTGCAAGTTCTTGGAATTTGAATTTCTAATTGCTAGGAAAGCTTGTGTACTAGGAATTTATTCCTGCTATGGTCTTTGGTAGGAACAAAACTCAAACCAGAAAACCTTTGTGGAATGGATTGAGATTTACTAGACAAAATGTTGGGACTTTTGCCATGGATGCAACTAGACAGAAATTTTTTGCATAAGAATCTTGTTTGGTGAATTTTAAACCCTAAACCCTAAACCCTTCTTCACATCTACCCCTCCCAGTAAAAATTTTACAGGACCTTAAGGCAGTAGAGAAATAGAAGAAAATCATCTAATTCTTTACTTCAAACTGCATGGAAAATGCATATTTGGAATGTTAGAGCAATCCCACCCTTTGAAACAAAAAATTGATTAAGTAAACCCTTCTAAAAGAAGGAGCATGTATGTATCAAAATAGCAATCTTGCCCTTTGAAACAAAAAATTGATTAACTAAACCCTTCTAAAAGAAGGAGCATGTATGTATCAAATTCTACTTGCTTTTCTCTACTAAACTTTTCTGTTATGGTATTGCTAATTTAGTTTTAATCATACTGTAAATTTAAATAAAGAAAGAGACTTACTTATCAATGTTTCCGTCCAAAGAACATGAGTTCATGAGATTTTGTTAATTGAATAATTGCGAGAACTCCTATGGAGGAACATATTAAGACAAGAAACTTTTGGCTTTAGAACAAAAATTATTGTATCATTACAACGGTCTTATATATACTTCCAACAAAATCCTAAATTGTAAAAAATAAAAGAAAAAAATGGGGATAAAGAGTATATTTTTTCCTAAGGATACTTTGTTCACAAAAAAAAAAAAAAAAAACTGATACTATTTCTATACATTAAATAGCACTATTAGTGTTGATGATTGAGTTAAGTATTCAAATCTCGAGTTTAAGGGGCAAAGTGTGATTAACCTTTACTATCATGATTATCTATCGTATATGTATTGCAGGGCAGTTTTTCCCTCAGAGCCTCCACAAGTCAAGGAGATCCTAATCCCTTTTTCTAGGAATTTTCATTTAATTTAATTAGTTAAATATTTTTCCCTCAATTTCCCTCAACTCCTATTCACGTCTATAACTTCTACTAAGAGATTACTCATCCAAATCTATTAACCCATTATTCATGGTAACTAATTACTTAATTTTTAAAAATATTATCCATACTAACCAATAGATATCTATCTTAACCAATTCTCTTTAACATTTGAACGGAACTTCATTATTTCATTGCTTACTCCCATCAATTCAATCACAATTATTTCTAAACAAAAGCTGTGTTAGTCAACTTCCTTCCTTTATTCGTAACTAAGACCTTACTTGAATTTTAGCATGGAACATACTCCTTCATATGCATTTCGATGACGCCTTGATTTCATGTATCTTTCATTTCAATGTAATTTTCTATATTGTATATCACATTTTTCCCCCCAACAGGTACAATGTTAAGTGTTAACATATAAATTTAAGATTCCAGCGTTGAGTTGCATCTCAACTTACAAGACTGGCATGCATAATTCATATTTCATTGTGATGTTTCATATTTTCGAGGATTGCAGAGGAAGGTAGAAATTCTTTATACATATTTATTTTTATATAATGCTCTTTATAGACTATGTAAAAATGCACTAATTTTAAATTCCGTACGCTTTTAATTCTCAGGAAAATAGAGGTACGTTGTTCAACTAACACATCAATTCATGAAAAGATTGTGCCTTCTCATTTGTAGTATGAACTCCACAAAATTCAATAGAGTTAAACAATCTACCAATATTGGCTTTCATATTAAAGATTGATTGGTGTGAATAATGTTCACATTTTCGTACAAGATTATCAACTCAAATGCATAATGTTTGTAAGTATTTTATTTTTCAAACCAAATAAAAAATGCTATCAAATTCATTTCTATCCATATATCATTCATTTTCTGATATACATTTTTATTCTTATTTCAGGATCCATCTTCCACGCAAGAATATTTGATGAATGACATACAAATATTCTCATACTTTCAACTATTGCTAAACAAATTTTAGCTTTTAATTATTTGAGTAAAAATTTATTACTTTTTTAATTCACCGTCTCTTTTTATTTTTTCAATAATGACATCATCGTACATAGCACGTAGCACGGGTAGTTGGACTAGTTTTATTAAGTAAAAGTCCAACTTCTGAGCCCATTCCAAGTTTCCAACAAACCCAAAACACTAACTAAAACCCCTTCCCTTCTAATTTCTTAAACCTCTCCTCCTCACCGCCTTCTCCCGCTCCTCTCGATTCCTCCTTCGCCGCGTCAGCCGCTATTCGCTTGCTGAAGGTCCGTAAAATCCTTCCTAGCCCTTCTTTTTGGGTGCCCAGAATTTATTTTTCTTTTGAAGCTCTACTCTCTTGAGAGTATGTCATTACTGGAAACGATAAAGAAAGCTTCATCCGGCCCCGATCGGCCCGATTACGAGCCAGAGTACCCTATAGTTCTGAACCCAGACCCTGTTCTCCTGAACCTTAAGCCCGAAAATGAGGACCCAATTGATAGATTAGTAGTTAAAAAGGCTGATGGTTGGCAGATTTCGCAGAATGATGCTGAAAGAATAGAATTAGGCAAAAATTTCTTTAAGAAGTTGAGGAGAAAGCTGAAGAATACTAACAGTTTCACTAAAGATGAGTTTTTTGAGATGTTCAATCCATTTTTGGAAAAAAATGGGGAGATAATCGGGATTTCGGTTGAAAACGGTAGGTTGGAGGAGGGTTATAGTGTAAAATTGGTTGAAAAGATGGGATTTTTAATGGGGAAAGATGTGAGGGGCTTAATTTTGGAGGCTTGTTTTGTTTTGGAACTCTGGGATGTTTTGGAGAGTTTGATTGTTAATAAGCTTGTTCTGCATTCCTGTGTTTCTAATTTGGTTAATAATTTGATTGAAAAAAGGAGGTCTGATTTGAATGTGTTGTGCATTAAGCATCTCGGTGACATTCAGACTCACGAAATTATGTGTATTTTGAAGTACTTTTTGTGTCCCTTAAAGGAGAGTTATGAGAGTATGGTTCGTGTGAAGAAAGAATGGGAGAGTCAAGCATTGTTAGCTGTTGAAAAAGTTAGTGATAAGAGTCTTACTGGGAAGAAAATGAGTGTGGCAAGGGATGCTTCTTTGTTGATTATGGTGGCATATGATGGGTTCTCAGTATCAGAATTGTGCTTACATTATCTGCTAGCATCGAACAATGTTGATGATGTGATATTGGCATCTTGTGTTAGTAAGTTGACTGGCTCAGAAATGATGAGTTTGATTCGGTATTTGAGCAAGTGGTTGAAGAAGTATGAGAGGTTTCCTCAAGTATGTCCTTGTCCAAAGGCATCTTCGTTGTTGGGGCTGAAAGTTTGTGAATGGATTCCAAGTCTCCAAGATGTTGTCAAGTGTCTTGGTTTGGTTATAGATGAGCATTTTTCTTCTTTGGTTTTGCATCCAGAGTTTCATGAGGAGTTGAGATCCTTAGGAGGACTGGCTAGTTCTTTAGCTGCAGAAGCAACGCTTTGTGGCTCTCTGGCAAATTTGATGGAGAGGTTGAGACCGGATCATAGAGGTATTTATATAGAACTTATAACTACACTAAAGTCTACATATTTTTCAGTTCTTATCTGAAGGTTGAGTCTGATTCTGATTTAAGCAAGTCTCTGCTGTGCAACAATGAAATATTTATCCTTCCACTTCAAGCTTGGCCTCTTTGTTTCTGTTCTTTGGATAATTCATTTTTAGGGATACTTTTGCATACATGTAGAACTATTTCAATGATACTTATATTACTGATAGTGGTAATAGCAATTTCATATGAGGCTTTCTTGAACTTAGAAAATGCTGTATTTATGGCTGTTGCCTCTTTCTATATGGTTAAGGCAGGGAAATAGGATAGTCTAATGGAGGTCACTGTCAATACAGTTTACTTGTTATCAACTAATTATCATGATGGGCCAAAGAAACCCTTTTTCAATTAAGATATGTTGTTATCTTTAATTTGCACTGGGTTGAATGGGGAATATATGGATCATTTATCTGACAGGTCATGCTTTTAGGTTTTTGCACATTGCAGTTTTAGATTGAATGATTTGAGGAAAAATTGACAGGCCAAAGGGACCAAGGGAGAAACAGGGGTCTAATTATTACATACAAGTACGTTTTCAGATTTGTAAACTGAAATATTTGTTACTTATGTGCTTGAGTGACTTCAAATGTCTGAACATTACAGCTTATGTTAAATCTGTGTAATGCATGATGAACCATTGTAGGTTGCTTATTGAAGGAAAAATTTGGGGCTCAAATAGAAAAATAGTGCCAGTGGCTATTCTTTGAACCCCAGAAAATATGAGTTCAGTGCTGATGAATAGTTTATTATAGAGTAAGGCAAAATTATGGTTTTCTATAAGCACTTGTGCATTTGTCATTAGAGTGAGGAAAGGTTACAACTACTGAAGCAGAAAGGTGCAGTATTTATGCTGATGAACGTTTTTTCACAGTTGTACTGGGATATAACATAATCTTAGCTTCCATATGACTCCTTTCAGAAGTGATGACTAGAAGCAACAAGTTCTAAGGTCACGAGAAAAAGGTTTTCTGGTCAACTAAACAGGAAGCCTTGTGATTGCAATTAACAGTGATATGAGAACTTATTTTGAGGTCAAATAGAAAAAAGGCACACTGAATTGGGCACACTCTCAGTTAGTTATTGCGTCAATAGAGAAAAAACAGAGAAAAAGAAGTTGTCACCTCAGCAGAATAGACCTTAGTATTCTCCTCCACCTTCACATTACAACTTTTTGCTCCAGTACAGGATATAATCTTTATATCCTCCTGTGGAATTTTTTCTTATAATATGGAAATTTTATGAGCTTTCTGTCTGCTGTTTTATCTCTTATTGGTTACGAGTGCCAGATTTAGTGTTTATGGTAGTATCATCATCCTTTAATTAAGATCGATTTTTTGGGGCTTGAGGCAAGTCTTTATAGTATTTTGTCGTTCAAATATTGTTGGTCATTTTGGTGATTGCATGCATTTCAGCCTTAATCATGTCCATATGCAAATACGGTGTCCACTGTTCAATCATCCCATTCTGTAAATATTGGTTAACTTTCTGCTCTTAAAGATTTGCCAAAACAAAATTTTCCAATTTTTAACTGAATTTTGTAATTTTAGCATATTTCATTTACATTCCAATGCATTTTCTGCAGGCTGAGAACCATGAAGGTGTGCAGTTGGCTGGCGGATTGAGGATTCATCTTGCTGCTATTTAAGGTCATAGTTGTGGCAGGCCGCAGGCCTATAGCATGTTGTAACTTGGAAGTGCAGAAGTTAGAATGAACTGAACACTGGACAAAAAATTCATGGATATGCTCTGCTTCAGCCATTCATTCAGAATGTTTCCAAGTCACAGAACTTGCAAGTCGCAACTCGTTTTCCATTCTATGTATCTCTGACTCCAAGAAGTAGAAAATAGAAAACAACGAAACCCGAGTGTTTCACCAAATTATGGGATGCATGCCCAAATCTAGAAATGTTGGAAAGCACTATTTAAGTTCTTGAAATGAATTTATACGGAGGAGGAAACCAATGTAGTGTTCAAGGAATCCATATGCCCATGGTAAAACTAAACTACAGCAATTTGTGATTCTTTTTAAACTCCCCCTCCCCCCTTCCTCCCCTTTTGACAGTTCGCAAAACTGTTACTATAGTATCTTAGACATTTTCTGAGCAATTTAGATGGGGTATCTTGCAAGCATCTTCTGCTGAAAGCCTAGTAAGTGTGTAAAATGGCAATGCTCAATAAGTGAAACAAGATTAACACAACAATTTTGTTTTGCAGAGTGTAATCTGATTACAATCACAAGAAATTGGATGCCTCCAGCTGACTCTGTATTGGCACTGTATTAAAGTTTGATTATCCAATATCCTTTCCGATTCCAAGTGGGGTTAAACATTTTTGTACGTGAAATATCATCTCCTGTTCTACACAGCAAAGTTGTGGTCTTGCATTAGGTTCACCATATTCTTTTCCCAACAACATAACTTTCCATTTCTATTGAAGGAATAGAACATAACGAATCATTTTCAAAGCAAGCCCTTCCTTCATATTTTTACCTTTCCAAAAACTATAGATCTTTTTAGATATTTAATGTTCTATTTTTGTAATATTCGGATTAAATAGTGGTTAGGTATTTCTATAATAATATTGTTAGATAATCATGATAGAATTTGAATTTCGGATGAGGAGATTGGATGATAGAATTTGAATTTCGGATGACGAGATTGGCCTTTTTCCCATTTAATAGGCACAGAGATTAGTGTTGTACCAGAAATCTTATCAAGAAAATTTTATATAAACCCTTCTTTTCACAGCAAACTTTCCGAACTCAAAACATCAGCTATGAGGAACACAGCTTCAGTGTCCCTTATTTTTTGTCTTTGCTTTGTGCTTTTGCTCAATCATGGCATTGCCATTTCTAGCAAATCTCTGAAGCAAATTGCTGCAGCCAACAACGTACAATTTGGCTCTACCCCCTCCTCATGGTGGTGGTATTGGTATAGATATCCTCTGTCTCCTAGTCCATCAGGGCAGGTGCAGTTCCCTAGTGCTCCTCATCCAAGTCCCAGTTCTAGCCCTTCTTCCTCATGGTGGTGGTATTGGTATAGATATCCTCCATCTCCTAGTCCATCAGGGCAGCTGCAGTTTCCTAGTGCTCCTCGTCCAAGTTCCAGTTCTAGCCCTTCTTCCTCATGGTGGTGGTATTGGTATAGATATCCTCCATCTCCTAGTCCATCAGGGCAGGTGCAGTTCCCTAGTGCTCCTCATCCAAGTTCCAGTTCTAGCCCTTCTTCCTCATGGTGGTGGTATTGGTATAGATATCCTCCATCTCCTAGTCCATCAGGGCAACTGCAGTTCCCTAGTCAGAATCCTGGAAATGACTATTTTTGGTGGTATAGATACGGCACTGGTCAGAATCCTTACTATCGATATGGGTACAAATATGGTTATCCACCTAACACTTCTGGTGGCAAGAGCTCTCCCCCACTACCTCCTAAAGCATGAAAGAAATCTTCAGGGTTTCTTGACCATGCTCTAGAGAAGAATAAAGAAGAAAAAAAGGAAGAAGGAAGGTAGTATAGTGTTTTTCTAGTGAAGATCATGTAATTTTAATGCCTTTCTTCTTATGTAAGAGACAAGATTGTTACTCTCTGTTTATCACTAATAAAGCAAGGTCTTTTCTGCATTATTATAGTGTGTCTTTTCTCTATCATGGAGATGAATCATGCTTCAAATTCTTTTGCTTCTGAGAAAATTGGTGTTGCTATTTTAAGCCGTAATTCCTTTTCTACCAGCAAGCCTTCTACTTGAGTTTTATTAGAAAAGCATGTATATGAAAACCATGTAGCAGTCTACATGAAAATAAAAGGAATATGAAGTATTCAACTCAAAAAAGAATAAAAAAGAAAAAAAAATCTGGTATCCCTTGGTATACTAAAAAATCAGTAGTAAATATGTTTTTCTTGTTTAATACATTTTTAAATCGTACGTACATTCCTTCTTCTATCATTTTGTGTTCTTCCATCATTTTGTGTTGAAGGGGCTCTTTCGCTGCAACGTAAATCTAAATCTAGGACCTTTCTGCTAGGGATTTTATGGCAAAAAGTCCATAGCTAATTCACCTGCTACGGATTTTATGGTAGAAAGTCCATAGCTAATTCACATAATTTTTCAATATACATGAGCTAATTATAAATCCAATAGATATTAATTAATTCTGATGGAGTGAAATCAAATAAAGAAGAAATTGTTGTAAGAGGCCAAGGAAATTTTCTTCTTGCTTAATGGCTGTAATCTACATTAACTAACAACTAAAACAATTCAGATGGCCTTTAAAAAAAGAAAAAGAAACACACACACATACACACAAAAGGCCCTCTACCGACTTGAGAAATAAAGCACTGGCTTGTTTATAACATGATTCAACTTCAACTCCATTTCAAGGAATACTATAGTTTTCCTCAATCAAAATCAGCCATCCTCAACTTAATGGGGACATAAATTTTAGAAAGGAATTTTTCTTTCAAGATATTTCGTCCGAGCAATCATTGTCATCATTTGTAGCAATGTCGGCAAATGAGGGCTTTTTTTTTTTTTTTGCAAAAACTAGTTTGTTGATAGAGGGTAGGCTTATTCAGCAGAAAAAAATCTAATTAGTTGAAACTTTCCTACGACTCACTTTCCTATTAATTTAAGTAGGAAAATCTTCATAGGAAGATGAGCGGTTTCAGGAAAATATTATATGGTGGGTCTCATATGTTTCCTGAAAAATAAACGTTCAAAACATGTAGGAAAATTACTTTCCTTCACTTTTCCTGACAAACAAATACTATCTAGTATAAGAATGAACAAATACCCAAGAAAAGGAGCAAGCTAGTATCAATGTACAATTAAGCGTACCCACACTTCTTCACTGCAATAAATGTAGCAATACATTTTCCATACAGATCAGTACAAATGCATTTCACTAATAGAAACTTCAAAACTAAGCAAGCTTTATAAATCAAGATTCCAAGTGTGCTTTTGTACTAATTTTTCAAATACTGAAAACCAAATAAAATGTAAAATCAATTTGTAAACATACGGAAACATGCATAACCGAAACTCAGCCACACACAAAAAAAAATTAAATTAAATATGTTCAATTGAAAGTGTAAAATTAGAGGTAAACATGCAAAATCAAAACTGTTAGAATATTCCCTCCTTCCCGTCAGGCCGATTACGTTTGGTATCATTATGCTTAAAGAAACCCTGAAATAACATGATCCTCTCATTTAAAAAAATAAAATGATAAAAAAAAAGAAGATGTTTTATGCATCTCTCTTAGCCAATTTAACCTCAAATCGTTCCACATCTTGGAGCTCTAGTTTGAAACAAACGTTTCATCCTTCAACTTTAATTCCTTTAGTGAATTATCCAGCAATTCCCTCAAATTACCCACACATATATGATCCATTGACTATTTTTGTGAGCTGCAAGTCAAATACACAACACAGAGCTAATGTTTTTCCATTAATTTCACAAGCACCTAAACATATTACTCCATAAAAATTATTCGAACCAATGACCTCATAATTAAAGATCCGATATGCGCTGAAATATTTATTGGGTAACGAATTGATTATTGAACTCATGAAATGCCTTGGAATGGCTCTGATTGTACTACTGATAGCCATTTTCCTGTCATGTTTTCACAGCTACTTGCCCAATTGTTAACTGAGAAAGATTGCCAAGAATCCAAGAGAGCAAACAGAGTATGTAAACACAGATTTGAACCCAAAATCCAATGACAAAACCAACATTATTTTGATTATGACCAACTCTTTGGTGATTGATCCTTCTCTGCGACAAGATCAAATTAAGAGTATGAAAACGTATGTTAAAACCCATGTACAAGATGAGCATGACAAACCATTCGATGCATGTGATCCGGCTGTGGACTTTGATGTTAGGTTGAGACAATGTAGAAATCAGATGAGCTTTTCCAACACCTCAAGTCAAGTCATTACAAGAGGGTTGCTATTATATTCTGTCGGTCTTGACATAGTATATACTTTTGTGTTTGTTGGGGACTTCAATGTTGCTTTAACTTATTTCAGTGATAGATGAGGGAGGTTAGTGCAAGTTTCAATTTTGGAACCCTACACACGCTCGTGTAATGCTTGGAAACAAAAACTGCCCGCGCCCTATTTAGTAGGTGCGAGTATTTGGATACACGGAAACATCGAACTCCACCAGCAAAGTCCGAGCACAATTACATCACAGAATCCTAAAGCATTTGGGCATTCTTAGTATTTGCTGATTTACGTACTTATTTCTTTCTTTGCCTGCCTTCCCTTCTCTTTGATGCTGACTAACAATTTCTCTGATTCTGCACCAATTCGTCGGGTAACTCTACTCTTATGGAGGCTGGTGGTTCTGGTTGTGGTGGTCATCCTGGGGAATCTTTCCCCGATATCCATCTGTTATATTTCACGTTAAAATTTGGTGGTATTCTCTTAGGTTACATCCTTGAAAGTCCCCGTACGCTTCAATGATCTGTTTATTTGTTTTATTTATTCTTTGACAAACTTTCTCCACCGTGTTTTTGTAGATGAGTTGGAGGGAAAAAAAAAAGGTTGCATATAGTTTATGAATAATAGTACTATTACAATTCATACATTTGTTACTTCAGTTTATAGAAGTCATTGGCTCCGGTCTTCTTTTGCGTGCATATTGCATATGCTGATCCTGATGAAAAGTAGGATAAGCAAGGGGAGAAAAAAAAAAAGAAGTGCTACATTGTCTTATTACTTAATAGTATCAAAAATTGGTTCTCCTGCGAATGAAATTTCAAAGTAAATTATTCCCTTTTTTCTTCCTTTAGGTAGTTTCTGTTTTGTTACTTTGTGTGTGTAATGGATGTTTTACTTTTTTTTTTTATGCTGTCGTTATTCTTTTTTAAGAAATTTCTTTCAAACAAAAGTATGTTTATCTAATCAGAGAATATTGTGATAGATTAGAAAAAGGTATCTGTATGTATTCTATGTATTCTAGTGTATGTTAGTATATCTTTGTGATAGTAATATTGTCCATGCATAATTTACCAAAAATATATATACATATATTGTCCATGCATGTACCAATTCACGGGGCAACATGTCAAAAAAAAAAGAAGAAGAGAGAACCGTTCGCATACTATGAAGATTTCTAGATTTTAGGATTTTTGTTATCTAACTTTATCATGACCTTGCATAAGTTGTTCATTGTAAAACAACATTAACCACCTTACTGAGTTTTTCCGTTTTAAGGTCGTCACTTGAGCGGGTTAACTGAATTTAACGGTTCTTATGTCTGTACGCAACCAGATAAAGGAATTGTAGACACCAATGGTTCATGGACGACAATATGGAATTGCATTTAAGAGGTCTAATTCATTTCAGATTTTCATGATAATTCATTCCATATGTGGGTCAAGAGATATCGGGTACTTTAGATTATTCTTTTGTTTCTCATAGTAATTTACATATAGACTGGAAACTGAGTAGTTATTTTGCTGGGTACATACAGCCAAGGAAGTAAGTTCCACAGCTGCCTTCTTGAAATCATTCCTGCCTTCCGTTTACCCAAAGGAGGAATCGAATAATTGCTACAAGTTCCACAGTCAGGTTTTGATGTTATTCTTGAACATTGCTGCCCTTTTTTGCACTACCCTTTGCATCAGCTTTTTCCAAGAGATATGGTCAGAGGAGGACCATGTTCGCTGGTGGCTTAGTTTGCTTAATTGGTGGAGTTGTGAGTGCTGCCACCATGAGATAAGAGATAGAATAACAAATATAAATAAGATAATGTAGCACTAAAAATCACAAAAACTAGTCAAACATGAACTAAGGGGAGGCCTCATGTTGCTTGCTAATTTGAGCTAGAGTGTCACTAATTCAACATGAGCAGGAATTAATTTCTCAAGCTGCTGGGCATAAATTTTTGCAGTTTTTTCCGCCTTGATCTCCCTCTTTGTTTGAGGACGACGCCGAGGGAAAAGCCGATGACTACGAGGATCAATTATTATTTTCTCAGGGGCAATTGCATTTTCTAAGAAGTACTCAACCAATTCGATTTCACTTCGACGACCATAGTATCCAGATAACTCAATCGCTTTAAGATGTTGGAGAGGAAAACATGCACCTTTTTCAGACTTCCTTTTTTCTCTAACTATACCATCCATCCAGTCCAGCTGCAAAACAGAATAAGTTAACAAACTTAAAAAATGCCCATAAAAGCCAAAACTCCACTATGACAGTATAAACCCAAAAATATTAACAGCAACTAATACAACAAGGACATGGTACACAGCAAAGCAATCACAAACTTGGAAAGAAACCATTACTATTCTTTTTGCTTTCTTGTTTTAGAAAGATCATAAGATTTGAAGATCAGCATGAACGCTGATGGCTTGGCAATACAGCAATTGCAGATATATGACAGACAGTAAAGAGAGTAATATAAATGAAAACAGCTAGACAAAAGCAAATGATACCTTCAATACAAACTTCTCCAAGTTAGGTGATGCCTTTATAAAAGAAGTAAATCCAATCAAGCTATCGTCTTTTGCAGCATCAACCAATAAGATAAACTGCTTCAGTCTAGTAAGTTGAGGAAGCTCATGAAGCTTTGCTTTTTTCTGGAATCATGAAGGGGCAAACAAAAAGAAAAGGAGCAAATCAGAAGCAAATAATAAAGCAACTTTTCAGAATATTCAAGGGGAAAAGTTGAAACTCACATTTATAAATGAATGATGTATGGTAAGAACCTCCAATGTCATCAGGTAACAGGACAGCCAAGAGATAACATCCTCGACTACGTTATAGGAAACCCCAGAAACAAAAACATCCACAAGCATCGGGACATTCGCAAGCACTAGAGTTTCAGCTTTAGTAATCTTAAGTGAGATTAAGTTCACATCACAGACGGTGACGGTTTCTAACATGCAACAGAAGGTTATCTCCAAATACTTCAATGCTAGAGATGGACCAGAGACATGAAGACTTCTCAAAACTGGAGAGCTACGCACTTGTAGATGCTCGAGAAATGGGCACTCATGCAAGAAGAATTCAAGTACTTCCCCAGTCGCACAAACATTAATCAAATTCAGTGTTCTGAGTGACTTAAAATCAACCATTCCATGAGGATGACTGCTCAGGCCAAGGGATCCAAATGAAAATGTATAAGCATCTAAGGAAGAAGAATGCTCGCCATTCTATAACAAGTTCAATTCTAGCCTTTGCACTTTCCTTGCAAGTGCATCCTGAATCCATTTGTCAATCTCAACTTGAGAAGACTTGTCCAAATCAAAACAAACCCTAAATTCATCCATTGTCAAGGCTTTGGATGATCGCAGTACACTGTCTACCCATTTAACATACTTGCACCTTTCCCTTTCACGAAACTTGCTATGCTTTGGTGTCTCAGCTAGGGCTGCCAATTTGTCTAACACTACAGGAGCATCAAAATCAAGCCGAGGAACATGCACCCACAGATCTATCCAACGTCTTGAGAGAATACTTGTTCTAGCTGCTTCTTTAAACGTCAAGAAAGACAGGATGTGAACAAGAACTTCATTTGGTAGTTCACTAATCAGATCCTTCAGGGCTTGCTCTTTGTTTCCACACTATTAAGGTGGGGAAGAAGAAAATTTACAGCTTAGCAAAATGTTGGAGTAATTTAGAGCAAAATCATTGGATGAATAGCAGACTCCGCAAATACAGTAAACAAAAGAAACTTCATTTTCCTTAGGTTGATCCAAGGCCTTACCTTTGTCAGTCCATTCGTCAGTCCAAATTTTTGAAAACTTATCCCACTTGGACCCATCAAGATTTAAACTTTCTGCTAATTTGCCTTCCTGCTGCTTACCAAACTCCCTTGCAGACTACAAATTGAAAGTTACCCAAAAAGTTATGAAATTCGGGCATCAAAGGCAAAGGAAGCACAATATTAGAGCTTGAATTGGCCAAAGGATATTCAGTTTCAATACAAAAACGTTACCCTCCTTGGAAGGTAATGTAATCTTACATAGAGAGGTTTCCGAGTAAATAGCCTACTAAACAACTAAGTTCAACAAAGTGGTAGTGAACTAGAGATAAAAATGGTAGCAAAAAGGCATGATCAGAAACACAAAACTAAGGATGCCAAAGCCTAAGCATGCCAGGATCCAAAATGAAAGATAAATCTAGTTTAGCTTGGAGATTGAATAACAACAGTAGACCCAAGCAAGAAAAACTCAGTTTTGGCATTGGAAAACTAAGCCAGTGAAACGCTTACGATTCAGCTTAAAATTGACGTCAGAATAGAATACCCTAATGATAAAACTTGATCTTTGGCATGATCTCTAAATTAAAGCATGCTGCAAAAACAATATCGACCTAAAAGTAAAATGCCGATCCGAAACATTAATGACAAAAGCCACAAAAGAACACAATTTGCAGACCATCAAGTGCTAGTCTCCCACAACCAACCAAATTCTAGTACGTACAAAGGTCAGAGACCATCAAATAATTAAAATTTCATCTTTCCTTCCTATCATAATTCAAGGCAGCAAGGGAAACAAAGGTCAAAGACGCAAAGAAAACAAATGAGTTGAAAAATTCAGAAGTAAAAGAAGCGAAAGAGGATGCAATGGCCAAGGCCACAAAAAGAAAAATTACATCTTGATTTTACCCTTCTTTTTTTTACCAAGACCGCAACTTCCCAATGCTGATATTTTAAAATTTTATGGTACCAGTTTCGAAGTTAACTGGAATTAAGGCCGTAGGAACCCCGGGGCTCAAACACAGCAACACCAAGGGCAGGTAAAGCGGATTCCTCTAAGTGCCAATAACAATTTTTTTAGGCTTTGGGATTTCTCCTTCAATATATCCTTTTTGAGGGAATTTTTCCTTCAATATTTGGTATCACCTTTTCTTTAACAAATCCCAACTTGTATTTTGTGGCGACACTAATAAGGTGAAACTTGGTAGTATCATCTTTCCAACTCGGATTTGGGTAGCTTCCAAACCTTGTACTAGGATTAAGGCCCCAATTGGATAATGTGTTTTCTGAATGTTTGTAAAAAATTTTACTATAATTTACTATACAAATTGTATATTTGTATATGTATAGTGTGTTTTTCCGGTGTTTGCATAAAATGTTACTATAATTTACTATAAAAATTGTTGATTTATATATGTGATCATGTATTTGAGAGTTCGAGTAAAATAATTATTTTTTATTTTTCCTTTTTGTTTCTATTCTTTTCTTCTCCCCTTTCTTTCCTCTCTTCTTTCTTCCCACAACTTCCTCTCCTTCTCCACTGCTACCATGGAACTGAGTGGTCAGCGTGCCGGTCATAATTAAAAAAAAATTTTTTTTGCCTCAAACAGGCTGTGATTAAGGCCTTCATAATTGGGACATGAGTTAATGAATCAACGCAGTAAACAATGAAATGTGAGACTGGCTGAAATAACAATTTGAGGCAGCCCCATTCAGTTTTTCCCGGAAAACATATAGAAAATAAGTCAGCCCACTTAAGGGGGGAAAAAATCATACGAGAGCTTGAAAGCTTCCCAGTAAAGAAAACCCATCAACAGTTCGGCCCAGACAAATTAGGGGGTTGAGGTTTCGATTGACTATTTCCCTAGTTTCCGAAGATGAAAGCACCACGCGGCATCATCTATGCCCATAGACATATGGACGTCAGCAAAATAAACGGACTTGATTAGTGCCGCAAACAAAAAAAATGTTGGAGATTTTAAGATTGCGATCTGATCAGACGCTGCGCGGGGACACAGAAGCTTCTCGTAATCCTCAGATGTTCTTGCATAAGAGCAACAACAATTTATACTAATTTACCCAAAAAAAAAAAACAACAATTTATGCTGGGGCATTTACTAATTACATTTGCCTTCCCTTTGTTTTGTATAAGCTATTTGTATGACACTCTACAACCTTGGGAATATTTAATTCACGCCTTAAACTAGAGGGACTTTGATCTGGAGAGAGAAAAAAGAAAAGAAAGAAAAGAAAAAAAGGCAATAAATGAAAAAAAAAATTTTCCCTGCAGTTACTATAATCTAGAAACAATTTTTTGTTTTGTTTTTTCCTTGTGAACATAGTGCTTTCACAAAGTGTTTGTTTGAATGGCCAGCATTTTTGATAATTTTTAACTGCATCATGACCATGGTTTATAATTACATGTTTATATTGATCGATAATAATGTTATTTCACTTAATTACACAAAAAAGTGATTCCATATTATTTATTATATGAATAATTTTTTATGCGAACGCACTCTTTGTTTGAAGGATGATTTAACTATGTTACAAATTTTTTGACCTCATTCCACATCAAGTATTATGCAGTGAAAAACCATTCCGAGGGAGGATAATTTGGTTTATTAATAATGACAAAATTTTGTTAGGGCAAAGGTGATCGATGTGATTTTTGAAAACCGAGGGAGTACGAGAATAATTAGACAAAACATCAGGGGTAGAGGGTGCAATTAACCGAGAATAATTATTCCAACCCTAGAAATAGAAGCAACCCACCCTCATCTTGGCCGCCTCATCTAGTCATATCTCCTTTTGCCTCTCTCTCTTTGGTCCTTCGCATCTCTCTCTCACCACTATATATATATAAACCCTAGCTCTCCTCTCAACCTAAATTATCTGATTCTCGTTTTATCTCTGCCCAAACCTCATAATTTCTCTACAACCTTCCTTTTCTCGAAACCGCTTCCGGAAGCAAGGATTCTTTACGAATCGGTAAGCCCTCGCCCTCCGCCACAGCTATCGATCGTATATATTAAAATTTTGTTCAATTTTGTCTTGTTATGCATGATCCTTGATTTAAGTTCTTTTCAATATCTGGATCTTAGCTTTATTGATCGATTTAGGAAAACAGGAACTTATTTTTTATGAATCGATATGTTTCGGTGGCTGTTTTCGTGGATCTAACTTTTAATATAATGGTTTTTGGTGATCTTTTGTTGACTAATTAGTGGTGGATCTAACAAGAGCTTGGTGATCGAATTTTGGGGATTCTCTTACCTTCATTCGTATTTTAAGGTCTTAATAATTGATGAGGATGGTTTGTCGGTGGCGTTAATTTAAAAATCTTAACTGTGAATAGTATTCAGGTCTCCGTGGTACGGCGTTGTGATCTTCATTGCAGGACATGATTGCTGTACTAAATCTGGGAAGATTAAGAAATAAATCTTTAGAGTTTGAAGATTTTTTCGGTAATTAATGTCTCAGCTTTCTTTTTTCCATTTTTTCTTTTGCTAAGCTTTCGTGACGTTTGTTTTGTGTTCGGTATTTGCTTTTCTTCTTGTTTATCCACCTTTGTTAATTTGTCTTCTGCCTTTTTACCATCAATTTGGAATTTCTTTATTGTTTGCACAAGGAGATTGTTTAGGATGCTTTTTTTTTAAATTTCTCTTAGGTCATTGTTCACATTTTGGTGTGTAGAGAATATATGTTCTAATTTATGAAGTAGCTTGCTGTTGCTAGATAATATAGAATGCATCTGATTTTGTTTGAAGTGTTATGACTGTTAGTAGATCCCTTGCTATTAGCTTCATGTATGTCTCTTTATTTCGCATCATTGTCCATGATATAGATTTTCTTTATGCATCTAACATTGTACTTATTTCTTCATGAAGCTTACAGTTCCATCTGCGGACTGCTGATATCCAAGCTTTGAGGTTTGTCAAAGTAAAATTTCTTTTATGTCCGAAGAAGCCGTTTACTATCTGGGATCAATTGGGCTGCTTGGCGAGTACTGTCCTACGGCAAGGAAAAAGAATATAGATTTTCTTGAACGGGTTGACTGCATGCATCTCTGGTCATTTCAGGAATACACTGAGTCGTATGATTGCAGCAGAGTGCCAGGTTCCCTTGTCCTAGAGGATCAGTCTTGGTGTGTTGAAAAATCCTTGGAAGAAGCATACATTTTGAAATCCTGTAGTTCCTTCCTGTGATAAAAAGGTCAAATTTTGTGATCTTCATCTGAAGAAAAATGGCGTTGCAGAATATTGGTGCCAGCAACAGCGATGATGCCTTCTACCGTTATAAGATGCCCAAAATGATCACGAAGATAGAGGGCCGTGGGAATGGCATCAAGACTAATATTGTTAACATGGTTGAGATTGCAAAAGCTTTGGCCAGGCCAGCTTCCTACACAACTAAATATTTTGGTACAGAGCTTGGAGCTCAGTCCAAGTTTGATGAGAAAAATGGAACTTCACATGTCAATGGAGCTCATGATACTGCCAAACTAGCTGGCCTTCTTGAAGTTTTTATTAAGAAATATGTTCAGTGCTATGGATGTGGGAACCCTGAAACTGAGATTATAATTACCAAAACTCAGATGATCCAACTGAAATGCGCTGCTTGTGGATTTGTGTCAGATGTGGACATGAGGGACAAGCTTACTACCTTTATTCTGAAGAACCCACCTGAGACAAAAAAGGGATCCAAGGACAAGAAGGCACTCAGGAGGGCTGAAAAGGAGCGGTTGAAGGAAGGTGAGGCAGCTGATGAGGAACAGAAAAAGCTGAAGAAAGATGTGAAGAAGAAGACTGCTTCTAAGGATGGACCAGTGAAAACCAGTTCTTCCAAAAAGAAAGCAGGTGGCTCTGATGAGGACCATGGTTCACCACCCAGAGTCGCTCTGTTGAGAAGGAAGAGGAGGAGGATGATGATGATGTCCAGTGGCAAACAGACACGTCACTGGAAGCAGCACGACAGCGCATTCAGGAACAACTGAATACTGTGACTGCTGATATGGTTATGCTGTCAACTGATGATCATGGGAAGAAGCCCAAGGCCACTGATAAAGCACGTGGGAGTCCTAAAAGTACTTCACCACCGGCTGAGGAGCTTGCAACTACTGAGAATGGAAATCATATCCATGAAAGGCTTGTTCAGGAGGTGAAAGCCCTTCTAAAGAAGGGAGTTGCAGCAAACCAACTCCAGGACTCCTTAACATTGCTTTCTGGTTCAGCTCAGGATGTGATGATGGCTCTCTGTGAGGCCCTTCTTGATGGTGTTGAAAAAGGTTTTGCAAAGGAGGTTGTCAAAAAGAAAAGCTATTTTGCTGTAGCTGTTGCTCAGGATGAGTCCTCACAGTTGCTGCTGCTTCGTGCACTAGAGCAATTTTGCATGAAGTCGAACTTTGCTGCAGTAAAGGAAGTGGCTTTGGTTTTGAAAGCGTTGTATGATGCTGATGTGTTGGAGGAAGAGTATATACTTCAGTGGTTCCAGGAAGGTCTCGCTGGGAGAAACAAAGATTCAGCAATTTGGAAGAATTCCAAACCTTTTATTGATTGGCTTCGGAGTGCTGAGTCCGAAAGTGAAGAAGAATGATGTTATGGACACTTTTGGTGATACTTGCAGTGCGTTTACTTATTGGCACTTGCAGTGTGTTGCTGGTGTTTTATTACTGTGTCCGCTAATAAGTGTTGCTTGTAGGTCTAGCGTATTGGTACTTGTCTGCTACTTTTGTGGAATAAGCTTTGTAGTTGTGTTTGTTGTTGTTGGTTACTATTTGCCGTATGTCCTGTTCGTTTTGGGCCTCGTTTGGTCTTGAGATTTTGTTATCCAAACGATGTCTCAGATGCATGGTCTTTGGTTTATTATAACTGGTTTATGATCTGCCAGCTGCAAAAATCTCTTTTTGTATCACTAGCTATTCATGTCATCTTGGAATATTTTGCTTCATTGCTTTGCTTGCAATTCTCTGTGGTATGTACAATTCGCGAGTACGTATCTTCTAGAACTTATCCAATAATTGGACGTGTCATTTTTAGATTTTGAGATTTAATGAATTCAATTAATATTATTTAATGGTTATTAGTTAATTTAGATCAAATATCCAAATTTCTAAAATTATTTTAATAGTTTTTTTTTTTTGTAAATTAAATAGGGTGTACAAGATTGATGAGTGCAAAAGATGCTTACAAATTTTAAACAATCTTTTCTATTTATATACTTATTACAAATTTTAAATGACTTTTTTTTATTTAGATACTTATTAATATTCTAGAAAGGTTTCAAGATTTGACATGTGTCATTTTTCTTTAAAGGTTAATGAATTATTTTATTCTATAACAAATTTAATTCATGTAATCCAATGGTTATACGTTATTTGGATTCAAAATTTGTATCTTTATGTAGCACGAGACATAAATAAAAATTTATTTGTTATTAACTTCTTATTTTCTAATAAATTAAGAAACTATCCAAATAAATTTACGTTACATCCTTCAAGAATAATTACAAAATTAGATAAAATTAACTATTTAAGCAATGGTAAGAAAATTTCATGCATTCTTTCTTTAAATTGCGTTTCATTGTAAGGATTTTAAATGATTTTTCATCAACTTTTACACTCTTGTTCTAAATTGTAAATTTTTTGAAGAAATTAGAATTCCGGTGCTTAGCATGGGTATGAAGCTAGGTGTATCCTCTAAGGTCAATTTAGATTCATCCCTAATCTGACTGTCACGGCACGTAAACTCCATAAACTCTCGGGAGGGTAGGGTTGTATATTTGATGGAGTATCAGGTTGAACTTACGTTACGTGTGAGCATATAGCTTTCCACCAGGAGCACTTGGGTATTTTGTCCATCAAGTGCAATGTGGCAAAGCCAGAATGAACTGGTCTACTCCTTCCATTAAGAAATTAAATTGGACGGAATTTTTGGAACGACTGGTACCTTGTTGCTGTAATTAGCTGTACAATTTGAGCTGAGCGCTACTTTCTAAGTTCATGGCTAGCAATTTTCAATGTTCAGTCCTAGCACCATACAAGAGGGAGAGCGTGCATTCAAGTCAGTAATCCCACTGGTTTTCCATAAAACCATTTCAATGCCAACAAATTGCTGGATCACAGGAAAGGCAAAAGGAACCACTAACAGGAGAGACTTTCTTTTAATGTTTGGTGCTGTCCAGCTCTTGCTAAGAGATTAAGTTGTAATGCCCTCCCAATTATCAATGGCTGCCTTTACCACATGCGAGTGAGGTGCCGGGGAGGCTGGTGCATTGGTAGTCCATATTCCTCATTTGATGCTGGAAGGTGCGAGTTTCGAAAAGCCTAGCGATGAAATAGAAAGCCAATAAACACCAAATTAGCAATGCTAGCAATGAACTGCACTTTTGTATGATGCCCCCATCACTTGAGAGCATAGGATGGAACTAAACCTGAACGGTCATTTAGTTAGGTCACCTGGGTCAACTTTAAAACATAACACACGCTTTATGTTTCAGAACATACTCTATTTCCAGAAAAATGGATGTTAGTGTCTTCATCTCCAATATGATATGAACTTTTAAGCCAAGCAAAAATGACTACAGTACATGAAAGGTGGTATTCCTATCATAGTTATATAGCATCTAGAAAGAGAAACAGAGAACTTAAGAATAAGAGACCATTTAGCATATTCAACTGAAAGACTAAGGAGGTCCCAACTCTTAGCCTACCTGCTGGTGTCGACAACGCTGGATAGTTGCAAATGCTTTCACCATTGCATATATTGGCAACAGAATCCCAATAATTCTCAAGATTATTAACTGAAAAACAAGCACACAGTATCCAAGCATCATTCTGCTAAAAAGAGATTGATTTTTTTTTTTTTAAGTTTTCATTAAGAAAAAAAGTGCTACACAACTCACCATGAACAATGTCAGTGAACTCTCTCCAGCACCACCAATAATCACAGGTAATGTATGCCTTAGTACCAGAAGGACTATAAACTGCACATCATCAAGAAAAACACTAGCAGGTCAAAGACAACGTTAGATGATGCTTCTCTCTCCCTCTGTTTTTTCCCCTTTCTTTTTTCTCACCTCGGTGAGAGTTTGAGGTTTAATAGCATAACACTCAAATGAAAGATTGAGAGTTTGAGGTTTAATAGCATAACATTCAATGAAAGATTTGCAAGCTCAATTGCGCAACTTCAAACTTCATACTTTTCCTTAGTGAACAAGAGAGGATATACGCATCAGACAGCAAAGAATCCATAAATTTGTTTGAAAGTGCTGAAATTCATGGGATTTCATTTGGCTTGATGAAAATCTATTATGAGGCACATGGTGGCAGATATACTTGTCAATCCAAGAGATCCTCATGGCAGTGCATATTGTCCATTCAACATTTAAAAAAAAAAAGGCAAGAAAATGTATGAATGACATGTTGATAATTAGTAGACTGACGGCATAGCATCCTTGAAACCAACACTCATTAACAACTAGAATGTCCTAGGCGCTTCAGAGAACCATGATGCAATTGGTTCCATTTTCAAATTTGTAAATATGGACCAAAGAAAGAAACTTAAAGATTTGTTACCCTACGAGTGACATGACTGACATGGAAGATGACAAACATAACTGGATGCAAATGCATGACAAACGAAGCTATAAGTCAACATGAGATGCTGCAATAAAATTTCTAGAGGAAGTTCATCCTTATTGTATTACACTGGAATTGCATCGATGCTATATATGACTCTTAGCAATGAATTGATCTTCCATGCAATAATAGCTAAAGTTGGAATGACAAACTAGATAAAGTTTCGGTCTGATCTAGCCAGGTGTAAGGGCCAACATGGCAGATACTTCTACAATAGCCCAGTACCATCTCGAGTAAGGACATGCTTTTGGGCTTCAAAACTTTATCAAAAACTCATTCCTTGTGCCTTCTATAAGTATACAAAGACTGCATCATCTACAGTAAATTTTAACCACTGAGAAAAGCTAGCATGCCTTTGCCTTGTAAAGAAAAAAAATAAACGAGAGAGACAGACAGACAGAGATGGAGCTTACAATTATGGCAACTATGCGGCAGAATATCAGGCTTCTTGCACTGGGTGGCGGATATTCATCAAAGTCAGGATCAAGAAAACTGCCATCAGCGGAAACCATCGCTATAAATTCAGCATCAGGGAGGCCACTCCTGGAAATCTCCCAACCACTTTTGAGATAATTCCTTATTTATCAGTTACATACATGGGACAAAACCTAGCTACTCATTATTGTGGAAGTACAAAACCAAACTTGAGTTCTATGTGCTTCCAAGATCAAGAAGAGATACCTGAAGTTCCTCGCAATTCCAGCATAATGCGACAATGGAGATGGTGCTGTATAACCAGGCTTGAAACCCTGCAATCTCACATTTAAAGAAAATAAAGCTAAATTCAAATGCTCTTGAGTTTTAATAGCCAATGCAAGCATTTTTTTCCCCTTGAGTTACATGATAGGTAGATTACTGACGAACGAATAAACCCAACTAAGAACATCAGTACCTGCCTGCAAATCTCGCAGACGGTATCCCCCTTCTCATTGCACCACTTTTGTACACATCTGCGGTGAGCATACTGCAAATATATACATATAAAAAAATGCCAATAAATATAGGAGAAAAAAAGTACGGTTGGATATTACTTGACATGGACCTACAGGACAAGAATGGGAGACAGAGAATTTGTATGCTCTAGCAATGTGTTTATAGGCCACATGCGCTGCGAATTTGTCCAAGAACTTGCTGAAAGTTTTTACTTGGGCAACCGTTAAATTACCATAGTGCCTGGAGAAAAAGGCTTGCTTCACATTGGAGAAGATGCTGATATTTCTGGTCCGCAGATTTTGAGTAAGAACCAGAAATATTTTTGGCCAATAAACAGTCGAACAATGTGGCCAGAAAATCCAAATGTGCATTGCCACATTGCCATCCTCAGACTCACAATAAGTATTGAAACTCGCAGATTATAACTACTATCAAACGCCATATAAATCAAATTATTTATTGCACAACTATAAGAATAAATAATCAAAACTGAAGCCCATACATCCACCACCTCCAACAAAAAATTCGACGTGTTTGTTACAGTGAATCTATTAACTGCATTATTAGATCCAACCCTTCAAGAGTGAGACTGTGTCAAAATGCTACGAAAATTTCATGCACCTTTCTCAAACTTCTGAAAAGATTGTACTAACTGACCTTCAAGCTGCCAGAGCATGAACAGGGGACCTCCATGCATGAGTCTTCATCTTCATCATGGCAAATCCTGCATTCCACCAATTTCTTTGGTGATGACCCTACGTCAGTATCCATCCTAAGGGGAGAAAATTTAGCCACATTATCTTCATTAGCAACGGATGATAGATGCTGCAACCGGTTATTAGTCTGGATAGCAGCTTCAAGAGTGGATTCGGTTAGCAACCGATCTACTAGCAACACAAAATGGTCGCCCATGCTTTATACCATACGACCAGTTTCTATGAAAAATTTAGAAACTTCTGGATGAAAAAAACATACACTGTCAGGGAAGCCCTTCTCGCAAGAACGCCTTCTCAAGTAAAGTTCTGTAAAATCAGCTCAATGAATCAACGCTGCATAAGGAAATGAATGAAAAGAGTAATTAAACGACCCAAACCAAGGAACACCCCCACCCAAAAAAAAAAAAAAAAAAAAAAATCAAGGGTACTTTCTCATGCTTTTTGGAAAACCGAAGTATGGGCATCATGAATTTCAGATGGAAATAACATGAGCTGCATTAAATCAATGTGGTCAAGCAAACTAAAAAGTTCAAAGCTACACCATGAAAACTGAGAGAGAAACTAGGATGAAGGAAACAGAGAAGAACCCATGTCGCAAACACCAATAGAAAAAAGGAAAAATAACAAATGTTAAATGAGAAATGATAAACCCAGATGGGATAAACGCTAAATCAGCTCAGGAAATATACATCCAACTTAAAATATGCTAATGACAACAGCCAAAAGAGGACCCTTTGCAACAAAGAGAAGATTAATGGTGGAACCCAAACTGAACTAATGAGATTCCACAACCAATTTGATATAAAAGCTAGATAAGATGCGTCATTAAAGAATAGAGCAAACCGGAAAAGACAGGACTAAACTGTAGGATTAAGGGATGGGAGAAAGCTTAGGGCATTGGTATGGCATTTCTGAGAAAGAAGAAAACTGTTCCCCTTCAAATTAGTCATTCCTTGCTTTATAGCATTGACAATGTGTGCTACTCTTGCTTTCTAATTGAATATTAGGGATATTCATTGGAAGAAGCAAAAAGATGAGAAACAAAAGTGAGAGAACAAATTAAGAAAGTTGCTGATAATAATGGGAGTTTTTTGGTGATTATGGGTTGAGGCTGTACTCCATTAGGAGACTCCAGATTAATCTTTGCCATTCTCAGCTGAGTTTTCTTCCTTTCCCAATGAAACAACCACCTTCTTTAAAATAGCTTCTGTTGGCTGGTGAGAATTTTCTACTGCCTTTGATATCGCCTGCCATTTCTCGCCGTGCTTTGGTTCTGCAGCAACACATCTCTTAATAACATCTTTCTGAGTCTCTTCATCGCCGTGCTGCAGTTCAAATTTGTAGTATAGTGCCCAGAAGTCACCAATATCGGGAGCAAGAGTAACTGCCCTGTTTAGGTAACTCCTAGCCTTGTCAACCTTCCTTTCATGCCAAAATAACTTGGCCACAGCAGCAAGGACATGAGGATTCTGCTCACACTTCTTATAAGCATCTGAACTCCTAGACTTCTTTTGGGGCCGAGGAGCCATCTCAATGTTCGCAGCCCACAGAATGCCGCTAGTGGGGCACTCTTGCAATGCCTTGGACATCAATATTTCAGCTTCCTTCTTGTTGCCATGCCGGGATTCAGCCCGAACTGCAGCAAGCCAGAGTTCAGGATTCTGAGGATTCTTCTTCCTGGCCATTGTTAAAACAGCTCGAGCTTTACTGAGACCATTCACCTTTTCCTCCAGAGTAGCAAGTGAGAGCCACAGGGGAATACAATTTGGACAGTGCTTAAGACCTGATTCGTATGTTTCCTTTGCTTGCTCCAAATTACCCAATCTTTCCTCCAGCTGGCCTAGCATTAACCAGAGTTTGAAAAATGAAGGGAAGCTCTTGAGCCCTTCATCAAGCAGCCTTCTTTCCTCCTCGGTATTTCCTAACTCTCTCTCTACGATTGCAGATTTCATCCAAACTCGTTCTGTGCCTCCCCTTTCTCTTGCTTTGGCTAGAAGCATCCGTGCTCTCTCAGGCTCATGATTCTCAAACTCAAGCTTGAAAGCAGCAAGCCATATCTCCTCAGAATTAGGAATTGCAGCATAAGCTTCCTGAAGAATGGCACGAGCTGCAGGAACATCACCAGCAAGCCACTTTTCTTTGGCCCCCATTAACCAGAGAACTTCAGCGTGCGGTATATATTGAACTGCCTTACGCAACAGGGCATCAAGAGATTCCCTCGTTCCGTGGCTCTTTTCAAGCTGTGCTGCTTTCAGCCATATACTCTTCTTGGTCAGAAACACTGTGAGGGCATGAGCATAAATTGCCCTAGCTGTTTCAATGGAACCTCTCTTCTTGCACTCTTCAGCATCAGCAACCCAGGTCCGCTTTCTATCTTCTTCCTCCACTCCAATCCCGATGGTATGGCGAATAATAGCTTGACATGTCACAACAGAATTAGCCCGTTCAGCAGCCTCGGCCTCCTTCATCCAAAGTTCCCTGTCAATCTCCAAGCCTTCTCTCTGTAAAGCCCTGATACCCCTTTCTATGATCTTTCCAACCATAGAAGTGTTACCATTGGCTTCCTCCAACTTGGCTGCTGTAATCCATATAGCAGGTTCTTTAGAGAGCTTCTCCCTCGCCTTATTAAGTACCTTCTTTGCGTTGTCATAAGTCTCCAGCCTAGCTAGAGCAAGCCACAACTCCACATGCAATGGGCAACACTCCACAGCCCGCTGGAGTAAAAGCCTCGCATCCTCTTCATTAGCAAGCTCCACAACTGCCTTCCAGAGCCTAACAGAATCTGGAATATTTTCAAGACCCTTTCTTAAAACCCTGCTCTTATTTACATTATCATGCTCCAACCTTGCAGCCTCCAACCACAACTTAACAGAATTTGGATTGGCCTTAACTCCTCTTGCTATCACTGCCTTTGCGTCTTCTGGATTAGACAACCTACAGGCCTCCACCCAAATATCTTCACTCTTGGGGCACTCCTCACAGCCCTTCTTAATTAGCTGCCTGGCAGCATGTAGCTTTCCAGCCACCTCTTCCAACCTAGCAGCGGCAATCCAACCAGGCGGGTGCTTTGGGTTAGAATGTATCACAGAACTCAGCAAAAGCCTAGCCTTCTTAATATCAGCTATATCAGCATCACTATTAATCTTCAAACTCTTCAAATCAGTCAAATAACCCTTTGGATCAACAACAGTTTGCCCAGTAACAGAATCTGAAAGCCTATCTAACTTGAGAGACAACACGGTACCTCTCCCTTCACCAACGGCAGTCAAATCCGTAACAGGGGTCTGACCCCATGGAGTCTCTGTCCCACCAGCTGCCCGACTCCGGGGATCCAAGGCCGTCACGTGCTCTTGCTCCTGCCTCGCCTTTTCCAAAAGGGTATCTGGAATCGGGACGAAACTCTCGAACTTTTTCCTCTTATTTCTCAATGAATAATCCCCAATTTCCGGTATGCTATCCCATTCTTCAGCTGACAACGTATGCAGTTTCCTCTTCAACCCTGCAAATTGCTCAGTAATCTTAGGGTTCGACGCCCGATACTTCTCGATTTCTTCCTTTAACCTAGCTTCCCTCCTATCCTTCCGCCTCGAGTCCATCCTCTTATCAATCGCCTCCCAGATAGCATCGGCCTCCTTATCCTCGTCGTCATACTCAGCCGAAGCAAACAGCCCAACGTCGTTTCCTTCGAACTCATCAAACTTCTGATTCTCATCGTACCCCTTCTCTTCATTCTCCTCTTCCTCCTCTTCATCGCCTGGCCCACCCTTCCCTCGCCCTCGGCCGACTCCAGCCGCTGCACCACCTGCGGCACCAGCGGAGCGATCGGGTAAATCAGGGGCGGCACGGGCCGGGCCGATATCAGAACGGGTGGTGAAGCCTGTGGCACCACGGCCCAACCCGGCAACATAATTAGCAGGGGGTTTCGTGTTTAGGAAGTCCAGACGGCTCTTCGGCACGGCGGGGGGTTGCACGCCGCCGAGTAGAGGGACGTGTAGGGTGAGGGTTGAAGAGGGGGAAACGCCGAGGAGAGAGAGTAGAAGGCCATCGTCTTGGGGCCTTGAAATGAGGCGAGGGGAGAGGTAGAGGCGTTGGAGGGAAACTGGAAGGTGGAGCTGGCGCTGGATTTCACTGGCTAGCGTTCCGAGAGTGGTGGCATTGGGGTTGAGATTGAGGGTTAGGGTTTTGCTATCGGGCGTTTTGATGAACAGCATGATTGTGCGTAAAATGTGGGAAGAATTTGGGAGAAAGAAATGTGAAGTCCGATCGAGGATATTACTTGGTTGAGAGGAGTGGTCGTCTGATGATGTGGCACGCTACCATTGGCTAGAATGTGATCGTCTGATGATGTGGCACGCTACCATTGGCTAGAATGTGGTCGTCACTCACGTGATCAGCACGTGAGAGAGGAGAGTGTCTTTTGTCTTCTCCCCTTCTTCTGCATCCTTTCTGCCCGATGAGTTTACGGTTTTAGTAAACTGCCTCTCTCGATTTCATCTCTCTCTATTTTTCTTCTCATCAAAATTTACCGACGACCAACTTCACCTTTCCTAAACTCAAAACAACTAACAATACCAGAAGAGGCACGCCCAAAAAGTATCCTATGTTTTCTCTTTCATTTTTTTTTTCTCTATGATGAGATGCGATTAACCTGCAAATATGCTCCAGGTTTCTAACTCTTTTCCCTCTTATTTTTTCTTATTACAACAACTTTCTTCTTGTAATTTTCGTCTCCTCTTATATTCCTGTAAAGTTTTTTTTTGTTTCTTATTTTTCATTTTTCTGAGTTTGCAGGAAAAAAAGGCGAATAAAATACTGAGCTTTCCTCCTACTCTTCATTGAGACAGAAGTAATTGCAGATCTGTTTGATGTTCTTTGTTGCAAAAAAAGAGACCAAAAAGGTAAAAAAGAGAAAGCCATGAAATGAAGAAGCAAAAAGGGGGAAGGCAGATCTTTAATATCTTCATCACGGAATGTATATATATGGTTACTTTTTCCCGTGATCAGAAGGAGAAAATGAGAAGGATAGTAAGGAGATGGACAAAGAAATATGGGTCCTCAGCCTAATCGGGTCTGTAAGTTTCTTTTTTTTTTTTTTTTCAATTTACGTCATTTTTGTAAGATTTTGTTTTACTTTAAAAAATATTTTTTATTTGATCATTTGAAATGGAAGAACTGATCTTTGGCCTGATTCACTGCTGTGTACTTTTATTGTTACTTATATGTTTACTTTTTCCCCTGATCAATGAGAAGGATAGTAAGCAGACGGACAAAAAAATATGGGTCCTCAGCCTAATCGGGTCTGTAAGTTTCTTTTTTTTTTTTTTAATTTACGTGATATTTGTAAGATTTTGTTTTACTTTAAAAGATATTTTTTATTTAATCATTTGAAATGGAAGAACCCATCTTTGGCCTGATTCACTGTTGCGTACTTTTTCTGTTACCTTTTTCTTATTATAACTTAAATAGTTTTTTTTTAGTTTCTTTCTTTTTCCCTTTTTTGAATCTAATAGTCTATTATTAAATCGATAGTGAAAAAATGGAATAGCAAAAAAATAAATTTTTATAATCCTAAGCGATCTTCTTTTTTCCTTTTAAATTTGTGTAAGCTGTGTCTGAATCTGTACAAATTCAAAGGGTTATTTTTGTTTTTAGTCTTTTTATTCTGCCTCGTTTGTTCTTTTATTTGTCATGTTCATATCCATAGTTTCCAATTTGATAGCTCTGTAGTTGGAATCTCAATAATTTACTGAAGCTGCCTGGTTCGATGCTTCGAATTTTGCATCATGGTGCCTTAGCTATATGGCATCTTCTTGATTTTGTGTATTACTGAGTACAATGTATTTTACTGGTTTCACTGAGTACAATGTATTTTACTGGTTTCTGGATCGTGAATGCTCAGGTTTTTCAGTTTCTTGTTTAGTTTTTGCTTGGACTTTTCAAAATGAATATTCACTTGATTAGTCTTGTCCTGCTTTGAAGTTTGGCTGGTTTGTCCGTTACAAACTATTTGGCTTATGCAGGTCATAACCTATAGTGGTGGAAGCCAAGGATGTTCTGGGAGGAAAGGTAGCCAAATTGCTCTTTTTTCCTTTTTAACAGATACCTTTTTTTGTCCTTAGAAGGAAGGTGGAGCAACTTCATGTCCTAAACTCCTCACTTGTTAGAACTTTAAATTTCATTGTGCGTATTATCAATATGTATTGGTCATTACATACATAAAAGTTGCCAGTTAAATTTTTCTTGTCTGTACATTGATACAAATACTGAAAAGTGGAGTTTATTATAGATCCATCACTTTCACTTTTTGTTTTTTCTGTGGCTTTTGCATGAATTAGTATTAGTAAAAGCTATTTGCTCAATCTGATAGTGATGTACATTATCAGACAGTAAATTTCAACGATTATTGCACGATCTTGTCTAAATTCTTTTAAGAGACTTGATGTCTTGTATTCTTAGGGCGTGTGCTTCTGACTTATTAGTTCCCAATTTCCTTTCATGTTTCAGATCATGGCCTCAGTTTCAACGAATTACGCACTCATGATCTCAGATTCCTTTTAGCTTAATGTACCATGTCAAAGCCCAAGTGGAGTCTTCAAAATTTCTGGTATATCCAAAAATTTCAGAGGGTTATTTTCGTTGTTCCCTCCTTTATTACACCTGGTTCCTTCTTTTAATTGCTGTGTTCATTTCCTCATTTTCCAATTTGATGGCTCTGTAGACCTTTTTTTCCTTCAATATCTCACCTTATCCTGTTTTTCAACATCTATATTCTTCATGCTTCCAGAATTAGCATAAGTGGTTTTATTGCCTTTGGACTATTTGTATTCCAATTGTGTCCTGCATAGGGATCTTAAGGTACAATGTAAAGCAATTATCAAGTTGAATGAATAATCAGTCGTTTGTAAGGTTTTATAACAAATAGTTTCTGTTTGTATCTGATCAAATTTTGTCATACATAACTTCTGCAGGTGACTTTGGATTGGCGAAACTGCTCTATCAATAATGCCTAGCTTCCTTGGTACAAATATGCTTTGCCTACATAGACATGAGGTCATCTTATTCTCCTAGACTCACTTGCTCTATAACCACCTTGAACAAATGACACTCAGGCCGCCGTAGGTTTCCCTTAGAGATGCCGATAGTCCCATCCAACACAGAATCGCACGCATACACACATACACAAAAACGGCCTTTCTTACAAAGAAATGGGAGGGATGTTCCTGACTCTGGTTGTAATCTGATCACTTTCTTCATAATGCAACAGATTAGTTGGGATGTTATTTAATGTAATTAATTTTGGTTGCTAGAAATCCTTATTCTAAAATAAGCTAATTCAAATGCTCACGTTAACCTTTTACTCATTTGGTGCTTGAAAACAGGTGGCTCGTACTACAAGCTACGCGTGTCCTGAGCTCTTTATTGATATGCCTTCTAGCTGCAAATCTGATATATGGTCACTTGGTTAGGAACAGCTATGAAATGATACATACTGTCACTAGAATCTAAATGTATTCCGTCTTAAATCTCTTGTTACTCATTGGTTTCACAAATCTTAACCTCTATTGCGTGTAGCTTAAACCTCTATTCCCTACTCATATTTTTTTTTTAAATTTTCTGTTAGCTTTAAGGCCCCTTAAAGGTTTTTTGTTTGTCTCTAATTTCATCGGAGGAAAGAAGATGAAGATTTATTTGTTTTTTCCCAAAGCAATTGAACTCAATTATTTACTTCTATATTTATTTGTTTCTAAGATTAATCAGTAGAAGTAACATAAAAGATGCCAAATAAGTTGATCAACTTTTTATGTCTAATGGACTTAAATGATAATCTCATATTTTAGCATTGTTATCAAAAAAGAGAATATGTTTTTTGTATTCTTTAAGTTGAATAATTATTTTTAACAAGAAGGCTAAAGTTGCTCTTGATTCATGACATGCAGAAGAATTATTACTTTATGATGTTGCTATCTTTAGTATTGTGGAAGGTGTAGTGGAGTTAGATTGAAATATATTTAAAGAAAAAGCTTGAATGTTTTGCTTAAGTAATTATGCAAGGAAAATTCTGCTAGGTTGACAAGAGTAGTTGTCATATTATTGAGGTGCAAAGAATTGTGATTAATTTTGATCATTTTGGAAGCCTTACATATTACTCCTTTAAGTTTCTACTTTACTAAATGAAGTACATAATACTGTCATGCAGGATAAGTATTGGAATTAAAGTCTGAAACATCAAAGACCTTATTGTACGTTATTGGCTGATTGTTCAAAACTTTAATTCAAGAGATACGCGTTGGGCTGGGAATGACATGGTAAGTCTTGAAGCTTTTGCCAGGTTGTTTCTAATTTTGTAGTTTGTGTTTCTAATTTTGTAGTTTTTTTTGCTTGTCTTTTGTTTCTATTATATGCCTTGGATAGGAAGCAAGTTGGATTATTGAAAGCCTATAATGACTTGAAAAGTTTTGTGAAAAAGTCTCTGTTGTCGTTTTACATTAACCAGATTCTTTTTTCATTTTATGTTTAGCGCTGCTCATTAATTTGTCTATTTGCAATTGAACTAGCCATGTATTTCCATTATTTCTATTGTTCTTTTTATTGCAATGAAAATGCTTAGTTTGCATGTTTTTGTTAACATCTAAACTTTGTATTTGCGTTTTGAGAATGCTTCTACTGTTTTAAGTAATTTCTTATTCTTTCCAATCAAAACGTCACACTGCTAACCTTGATGTTTAGTTATTCTGTATTTCCTTTTTCCTTCGTCATGCCACACACACACACACACATATGAACTCCAATGGTTGTGAGATTCTGATATGCTTGCTCTACCAAGTTTGAGATTGACATATATGATGTGATGGATATGTTGTTACTCACATTTGGCCTCATTGCTGTGGGATAAAAGCAAATCATTTTTTGCCTTTCTTTTATCACTAACTTTTGCATCATTGTACTTTTTTCCTTTTTTTTGTAGCTTTTATTCTGCTTGGATGCTGCCGTGAGTTGCTTCCTCGTATTTACAGGTTAGTTTTTCTGCTATTCTTGTTTATGTTGTTAACCCTTTTTTTTTTTTTAGTTTTTCCATTATTTTGGGGGTTTTGTGCTTTGTTGTATGCTGCAGTACATATCTAGGCTCCTTTTATTGTTGCAGGGGAAAAATTTAAGCTGCAACAATTAGAGGTTTTTTTTTAATATGTTATTTTCATATCCTACCTATGGAATTTCTCTTTTTTTTTTTTTAAGTTAAGTTTAATCTATTCAATTTCTGATTAACAATACAATATAGATGTCTTTGTTTGCTTAGGACTGATCGGGAATCTTAGGAGTTTTATTTCTTTGATGAAACTCGGCTATTCTTTTTTATTTCTTTGATATCTAATGTTTTTGTGTGATTAAAAATTGAGGAATTTGAATGTCTACATAACTATGTGTTTTTATAGGGCTTATCCTCTTTCTCTCTTTTTTCTACTTTTAGAGTTTAGTTGCTTTAGTATTTACCTCGTTTGCATTGCTAATTTGCTATTTTCCTCTTTGAAAAACCGTTGATAGCACCAAAGGTCTGTCTCCTCAAATTCTGGTTTTTGGCCTTGACTTTTTTTTTTTTTTTTGGGCTCTTGCTTTCACCTCACCAAATTTCCGTGGTTACTCTCAAATTCACTAGAAACTTTGTCCATAATTTTTTATCTCTTTGCTCCAAAGTCACCAAATTTCAGCCATTCTTATGTTCTAGATTGTGAAAAATTCTCTATTACACTTTTCCTAATTTTTTCAGCACATATGAAGAAATATAAAATTTACTTCCTTTTTATCATATATTTAGCTTAGCTTACACAAAAATAAAATAATATTTAATGAATGAACCTTACATGTTCCATTTTATTTGTTTTCTAGATTCTAGATTACATGGAACTTCAGTATTGACTGCTTTCTTTTGAGGTGGGATCAGATGATGAAAATTTCTCTTTTATTTTTCCTTTCAGTTATGTTATGAATTTACTGGTCCAATATTGTAGGAGCCGAAATTGAGGACTTTGTCTTCAACCAAACACTTCGCATGGTTGACAAATGGTAAGTTTTATGGAACTGAAAAGTACTATGTCATATAATTAGTTATCGTTGTATAAATTTAAGAAATTCTGGTAAAATTTTCATATTGTGGTTTGAGAGTATAAACATTGGGCCATTTGCACTATAGCAGCAAATTGCTCCATATCCTGCCACTATTAGAAGATTTTTTTTTCTTGTTGGTATTTAAAATTTGGTTTTATTTGCATGAATGTTATTTAATTGGACTTTTCGTCTTCTAAAGTTTCCTGTTTTATAAATATATGTTGGAATGATGAATGTGTTAAAAAATTGCTACTTGCATTCCAGAAAAACTTGTTTGGTTCCTTTTTGTTTGTTGTCTTTGCAGTAGTGATTGTTTGAATCGCATGGAGAATTGCTACTTGCATTCTAAAGTCATTAAAAAAATAAAAATTTGAACATCTGGTTGAATAGAGAGATTCATGGTGTAATGGAATAGAACATGAATTCCTTCCATGTTGAGGTTTTTGATTGTCTTAGGTTTTTCTAAGTTTAAAAATTCAATAGTTTCTTGATAAAAGAAGTTGAGGGAGTTCTAAGAAATTACTCCATTCTGTTTCTTCAAACTATTTTTTATTCTTTTTCTATCACCTTTTTGTATATTTCACTTTTTAATCATATCACTTCTTTTCTTGATTTATTTCTTGCACAGGAATTACATTCTAACTATTTTAGGAAATTTTTTTTGTCAATCTTTCATCAGACAAGCTATTAAACAAAAGGGCTACATTCAGTAAGATTGTTAACAAACTTTGCAAGTGGAGTTGGCTTTATTTGTTTTGCTCGATATTAGATCTCATCATAATTGCTCTTTGTAGCTTTTGTTGCTGTTCGAGTAAGTATTTTGATTCTAAATTATTTCTAAGAAAAGTTGAATTGGATTTTATTAATGAACTTTTGCATTACAGAGAATTCTGATTATATAGTGAACAAAACTATGGTCAATGGACGCCAGTGTGTTCCCGATGATTCTAGCAAGATTGTCATCTTCAAAGTTCAAACTTAATGTGAAAAAATATATACAGGAGGCTTTTTTCCTTCAAATATAATTTGATCAAGAGCCCAGAAATTGGACCCTTAAAAGCCCATAGAGTTCCTAGCCTGATATCCTTCTTTCTAATATCTCGAGGAAGTTACTTGTTATGTACCCTAACAATTATAGTGACTATAAAAATTCCATCTTCTTTTACTTTTATGATGATTTTTTTTAATTGTTTCAACCCTCATGACTATCTGACCCAATCAAACAAACATTTACGAGCAAAACTGCCAGCTCCTCAATTACCTATGTCTTTTTGTTTATTCTATTATCGTTATATGAAAAAACAACGAACATTTTAATAATCTCAGTATTCTACTCATCATATTGTCTTGCATTTCAGTACCCATTATATTGCCTTCCATTTCCTTAACAAAGTATTCATTTTCATTGCTTAATAACACTACAAACATTTTGGTGCACCTTCATATAACCTTTTATACTTAATATTTGAATTTGAATAATTGGGCATTTTTGGGCAACCCTGAAAAATTACACTGCGCGATGCGCGGTGTTCGCCTCCTAGTGAATATCATAAACAACATGGTGTTGCTGCAGTCATAGCAATAATTGTGGAACAATGATGAAGGGTTTTAAATCAATCACCCAAATGATGATATCATGAGCGAAGAAATAAGTTCAGGTATCCATTATCAAAGCTATATATAGGTGAAGATAAATGATCCTCTGAGTATTTCATTAAAATGAGAGCAAAATTATGGTTTACGATCAAATCCAATCCAAGACGGAATAAATGTGCCCAAGAGTGCAGGCAATCATCCGAACTTCTCTCTCAGCTTTTAAGTAATTCCTACATCAAATTTCCTGTACAAGAATACATCTTCATTTTCCACACAGGATTCATTTAAGAAGCAAATTCGTAATACATTCAAATTTCTTTTCCATATAGCGCGTCCCTTTGCGTGAAGTAGAAGTAGTACTGGGACCAGACTGAGAAGTATACATCTTCGAAAGGACTTCCAGCCTAACAACCTTCGCCAACTACCTAGATGCCAGCTCGCAAGGTTGTGGTGCAGGGTTTATGTCCATCCCCTATTATTCCAAAGTGACAAAATGTACTCATTCTTGGATAGCCAGTCTTTTGTCTACAAGTAAGAAACAACGCAGGGGCCTATTTGAACAGTAGTTACAGCTTTGTTTTCTCAAACTCCTCTGCTCCAGAAACAGGATAACACACTTAACTGGTGCCATTATCCTCTGTTGTTATTCTCTTTACTAATTCTACTATCCAAAGACAGATTCTGTATCAGGGGGGTTTTAGGAAAGTTTCACAGCTACAAGAGAATGCTTCCTACCTAACAACAAGATTTCACCAATTCAGCAAGCATAGGTCTCTACAAACTGCTTCTAGGAATATTATTCATTTACTCTCTGATTCTAACCAGAGAGCCAAGGTTCAAGGAGCGATGATTAGCTTGTTTTCAACTAGTAAAAAAGTGTAAAATGCATGCATTCATCAATAAGACCATTTTGATGGTAAATTCAAATATGGAACAGATTAAGTTTCAGACAACTGGGAAAGAGCATTAGATTGGAGAGTGGTATGAAATGAGGAGAGAATGCAGAAAGCCGATGGTCAGACATATGTTTTCACTAATTGGTTCCACAGTAAAATATTTCTTTGAGCTCCTCAATATGAAGCTTATTAAATGACAAGTCCAGTACAAGAACTATCACAGTTTGCAACAAATTCAGCCACAGCAACATATCAAGTACTCAAAGATGATTTGTGCAAAGGCTCACAGTGCATAAAGCAGAAAGGTTCATATTATACTTCAACATTATAAAGTATTAGTTTGAAGTACAATATGATGTACAACGAAATTGAACACAGAGCAAAAATATGTTGCCAGAAGAGGACTGCCGAAGATTCACTAACTGCATATCCCCTTAAGCTAGCAACTGCTCCAAATAAGATGGCACTCGGTGTTGTGTACTGCAACAGAAGCACAAATATGTACATTCGATCCCCACGGTTTAGAAAGTTCGCTTTACCAGCCAGATAAACTACCCCAATACCAATCAACGGAAGTACTAATAGTCTTGCAACAATGATGCCAACAGTTGTTTTAATCCCGAGCCTAGATTCATTCCTACTTGTACCCTCTGCAAGCATACCTCCAAGGACCAACATGACTGCAGGCACCAGTGGTGCTGCCATCATTTCTAAACTGTCTGTAATAAAATTAAGTGGCGCATCATCACCATAAACAACATGTTTTATGGGTGGAACCATCCCAACAATAAAAGCCAAGATTGTAGCAATCATCGGTGGCTGAAGGATATGGCGCACAGGAGTTTGTTCAGCAACAATTCTTATTCTCCTAACCATCCTTGGCTCTGCCAAACATCTAATAGACTGTGGACTCTTGGGTTCTCCCTCCTCCAGAGAATCAGGATCAGGAAGAATACCTTCTGAAATGCTTGAAACACCTGTAAAAACCCTTGCAATGAATGGCGTTTTGCAGTGCTCAGTTTCATTCTCTTCCATTCCAGGCCAATCAGCTTCCACAAGAAGCGGCCTGCTCAGATCATTGGTAGACACATGTTCCTGAATCTCGCTGACTTCATCCTCAACAACCTCATAATGATCCAGTGGGGGCTCCATCATGTGGTAAACAAGGGTATAAACAAGAAGCGCCGACACCCATTGGGCCAAAGATACATAAGCGATACCTGTGCTATGACACCCTTGACCAAACGGATTACGAGCACTATGGCAAACCGATCCAACAATAGCAAGTGGCAGATTGCCCGTGTTCCCAAATGCTGTCACAATTACGGTGAATCTAAAGAATTCTGGAGGCGGACGGCAAACGATTGCCACCAAGAACCCCAACCCACAACCAATGGCAGTACTAATGAGCACATTTACAGGTATAAACCACCACAGCGTGAAATTCTTGAAAGTAATCGATTCCCCCAGGTGAATGAATATAGCACAGGGCAAAAACAAAGCAAAAACAAGCTTATTGAGAAGCTTAAGTGTAGCCTTTGGAACAAGTTGTGTCCTGGGCTGGGTAAGAATTAACCCAAAAATTGTAAGACAAAGGAGTTTCAACAGTGGTAGAACTGCACTAAGAATAATATATTGTTCTTTGGACCTCGTCTTCGTTTCACTCTCTCCATCTAAAAATACCATCCTTAATAGAAAAAACTTCCCAATAAATTATCAAAGCCCTTCCCGTGAACAACTGATTAAAATTCTAATTGAGATTGGAACTTAAATGATCGTACTAGATCTTCTGGTTCTGATGCAAAACAGCAATATCGAACAGAAATGACTAGCAACACAATGGTAACCAAACTTGCTATCTACCTTCTTCTCCGGGCCCCATGCTAAAACTTCAGATACAACAGCAAATATTTTAAAAGTAAGAGATTCAGCTTTCAAGGATAGAGTTTCTTACGAATTTTGCATGAGCAGAGATGGAAATAGATGCAAGGTCATAGAGCCGAGGAGTCAGGGGAAAGAGAGAGATTAGGAAAGGCCGCCCAGTTTGACAAGCAGAGCCAGATTTCAGTCATGGAGAGTCGATAGTTTTGTATTCGAGGAAGATGCGTTTTTTATTAGCATGAACGAATGAATGAATGAGCGCGCACGAAACGCGCCAAGCTTGCCGTCGTACAGTAGTTCTCCCAACATTTGATTGTCCTTTGCAGCCAAGGAGGGACAAGTTCGGAACTTCCTACCGGCATTTCCGTCTAGAAAATAGTTCAATTCTCTATAAATTGAATTCAAATAGATTAGTTAGGTCCATTCTCATCTTCCTACTCTCCTAATGTAGAACCAGTTATAAAAATATTGCGCTCAAAAAAAATGAAAAGAGTCGCACTTTGTATCATAAACTTTTAATTATACAAGTTACTATCTTCAATTTTTTTTATTTTCAATTTATTAAAATAAATTAAATTTTTGCAAGTTGAAGCAGATTTTAATCGGACGAGTGGAGAGTCCTTTCTGACCCCTGCTATGATTTTGTCCCTAACATGTTCCTTTATATCACGAAAGGCACTTAATTATATGTTATTTCTACCATCTAAAGCTAATAAAGCACTTCTATTTCTTTAATCATAAAAATTAAACCTAACTTTATCTCTCTCCTTGGAATCCAAAAAATAGAGTTTTATTAGCCTTGGCTGGGATTGAAAAAAATTGGAAAAGGGTTTTTTCTTTTTTAAAGGGTTTTACGAGTGTATTTTTTATTAAAAAAAAGGGTTTTATTCCTGATAAACATGAAGGCAAAAGAGTGGTACGAATTGAACGTGTCATGTCGCCAATCATTCCTGATTAAGTGTGGTGGATTGCAAAAATTAAAAAGTTGAAGGCAGTAAACTATAAAAGTCAAAGGTTTAGGGAGCAAGTACAATATAGAAATATTTGAGGGTGCAAATTGGAATTAATCCTATTTTAATATTTGTAAAAAGAACGCATAATGAGTATAACTTCATTATATTCCAATTTAATCTATAGCTTTGAGATAAGCAATCCAGTTTTTCAATCTATAAACAGTACTTGCAATATTGTTCATTGAAAAAAATGTTCTTGCAACTTCTCTTCAATATAAAATGCAAAGGGTACTACCTGTATAGATATTTTAATATAGATATTTTAAAAGTAGTAATGCAAAGACAGTGTTGTGAAAAAAAAAATCATTTTAGATAAAATCTGTTGGAATCCAAACATAAGCGTGAATAAAGCCCGTAAGCGGTTCTTGAGTTTAATTATCTCACTCTAAAATAGGCCTTTGTAATTACATTATACTAAACAAAGTCGAAAAGGATTAACTTTTTTTTTTTTTTTGGACAAATTTAGTATCTTTCATTAGGATCAAGAAAGAATGTTTGTACACAGAGGATTAACCTCCTATTTACACGTATACAATCCTCTATCTATATACAAAATAAAACAGAACAATCAATATCAAGACATAACATTGAGATGAATGCCCCACTCAAGAGCAAGGTGCTAGTTTTCTTGACTTCTTGGAATCTTTCTCCAAGACATAACAGTATGTTGCACATCTGATACGATTGCATTTAGGACACCAATTGGTGTTGCAGGAATCTGTTTAAAAACTGCACCATTTCTCACCCTCCACACCAAATACACAAATACTGCAAAAGCCAGCCTCTTAAGACAATCAGCAAAATTGTGTGTGTTCCAATGATGAGACAACCAAGTTAGCTCCTCCTCCAGTGAATATCTCCCCAAATGTCGGGCATAGGCTGCACTTTTGCCATCAGTTAAAATTACATCACGACCAAAGAATAAGTGCTCAATACATTCCTCTTCTTGGTGGCAGAATACACATCTGTCATTTGCTACAGCAATACCCCATTTCTTGACTCTTATCCATTGTGGATAATCTCCTTTTACACAATAACCATAGGACAAAAGCAAAGCAGGGAATGTGATTTTACCCCATAATCTATGCCATTTAACTCTCTCCCTCCTCCACGTAACTTGCATAGTGATTTGTGAAAAATATGCAGGATGTACTAGCGGTCCATACAAGTTGATCTTACGTAGTTTGTGGTACAAAGTCTGGGTAGCAGCCATTAAAGCTCTTACTTCCACGTGTCCTCCCATGACCAAGGGGCCATTTCCACGATGCACAGAGATGCATTTAGCAACACAATCTGTATTGGGCATGCCAAAACTAGTCAATAAATTCCTAGAAAAATGCTTATAGAGAGGTCCAATAGGATGCCAATAGAAAAGGATTAACTTTGTTCCCCAAATAGCTATTAGTAATTACTACGCATCAACTTTCCAATGACTATGAAAGATGTAGTCTAGCCTTTTGAGTAATGGCAGAGCCAATACCCTAGAGTAAGGGGGATCAATCTCTAACAACATATGAAATGAAATTGAGATGGAAATACTAACAATCTACTCAATACTCAAACTTAATTTGATTATGTAAGAGTTTGTTCTAATTTGGTTTGCAAATCATCAAATCGAGTATGAATAGTATTCTGTGTTGAGTAAATTTTTTAACTTGACTCAAGCTTAGCTTGATTAGCATAAAATTGTGAAATATTCAAGCTACTAGAGCCTGACTCGATAAAAACATGTTCGAGGTCGATTTGGTAAATAAGCAAACTACACTTAAATGCAATCTCAAATTTGTTAAAATAATCATATGAACTTGAACACTGGGATATTTAGGTTCTCTTATAAAGTAATAGCATAATTGAAATCAATGAATGTTTATGTTAAATATACTATTTTTCTTAGTTTAGTATGTTTTGAAATTCATATTATGCTAAAATTTAAGAGTGGAAATCATCTTCCTTATTTGGATTAGAAAACGTTGAAAGAATTTATTATTGAAATAACTCCCATAATTAATTTTAAGTAAATCCAATATTCTTGTAACGGTAACAACCATGAACTTTTAATTATTTGAGAGACAATGTTGGTAGAAAATAGAATTTTTTAAAACTTAGTAGTGGCAAACAAGATGCAACTTTCAAATTTTCTTAGCACAAAATCTAATTTTTCAAAGTTAAGTGGGGTCAATTACCCCGGTTGTTTACATGTTTTCATACTCGGACCGGAGATCGAATCGACCAAGTTCAGGGTTTAAGGATCAATAGATCCAACCGAGTTCGATCGAGGTCGAATTGGATGACGTCATATATATATAAAAAATATGTATGTGTGTGTGTGTATATATATATCTATATGTATATGTATATGTATATATATATATATATATATATATATATAAAGGGATCAGTGTGTAAATATTGATGAACGTTTCTGTTTAAAGTAACTAGTAACTAAAAAAAAGGTAAGATGGCCAGTGCACTAAACCGCCGAGATGAAGCAAGAGAGAGAACAGTTTCATGACAAAGAATAATTGGCTCTTACATAGTAGGGAATAATTTCTAAGGGTTTGGCGTGGGTTTAGCAGGATGTGAAAAGGAAGGAGAGAAGTTCTCGCCAAGTCTGATTAGTTCATTGATTTGTAATATATTTTTGACAAATTGTTTAATTTTAGAACAAGATTCTGTAAATACTTAAGTACGGTAATTCTCAAATGCAATTTATTTATATCCAAGAATCAATTGTTTTCTTAAAAATTTGTCAAATTTTTAACAAATAACTCTTACTCAATTCTAGTAATTTAGAACAAATTCAATAAAAAGGAATATTATAGAATTCAATTAAACATCCAAACACTAAAAAAATGGAATATTATAGAGGGTTTGTCTTTTTTTTTGTAAAATCGTTCAAGAATTAAAGGTCAAAGGAAAGAAAAAAAAAAAGCAAAAAAGTGAAAAAAATGAAAAACTCAGTTCAATCCCGGTTCACCTGTTAAACCCAGGTTTTGACCAGGTTTGACCTATTTTTGAACTTTTGAGTAATAGAACTGACTTAGATTGAATACCTGGCCAATTTCAGGTTTGACCGGTCCGACCGACTGGTCCAATCCTGGTGTGAAAATGTAGCATTGGATTGTCAATTCTCTTTAAGTCAATTCTCTTTAAGTTTTCTTCAATGAGTGCTTTCACCGCGTGGGCGGTTATGTATTGTCTAATAAAGCTTATTCTTCGTTACTAAAAAGTCATGAGAATAATGAATTAGGTTAATTTCTAGAATTTAGTAAAAATTCTATCTAAAACTAACAAAATTACCCTTTTGTGGTTTTCCAAGCTAGCTGCTGCTTCTTAATAATATCAAACACCATATTAATTTTTGTATAGCTGTACAAATCAAGAAAGTTATTAATAACATAAAGGGTAAATTAAAAAAAAAAAAAATGTCTAAATGCTTTATTGATAGGTGAAGATAATATAAAATGAACATAGGTTTTGGTTTATATATATAGCGGGGGTTTAATACTCGGTAGTGAAAATCCTTTCCAAAATGGTCTAAATCTATACAAAGGCCGGAAGGTGAAAAGTGGCAATCGGGTGTCTGTTGACATTGCAGAGAGAAGAAGCAGGTCCCCTGGACCTGTGATTATTATTATGAGTTTGGAGTACAACTGAATATGGAGCTTGAGGGGTTCAAATATACAAATGAGAAAATTCGAGGCTGTGGGGAAACCACGAGGGAACCTTGAAGTTCTTGGTCTTGGTCTTGATTATTTCTTGGTGAGATTTGCGGAATGGAGCGATTTCCGAATGTGATCTCGAATGGAGCCATGGTTCAGCATGAGCCATTTCCACCATCAACGCAACCAAATTTCAATCAGGAAGAGGCGCGCTTTCTTTTCTTGCTTTGGGTCCATTGCCGGTTTACCCATTAGTACTATGATCGTCAATTCTTGGAAAGGATTGGTAATATCCTTGGAGCGTTGCTTAAAATTGACACCCTGACTACCTTTTCGAGGGCTATATGCAAGATTATGTGTCGGTGGACTGAATCACTCTCAAATCCCACATACGATTGAGATTGAAGATTTCTACCAAAAAAAATCGAATGAAGGTCACTACAACTTTTTAGTGTGGGAAGAAAGTAGTGGGACCAAGGAAGAATGTTCTTTTTGCTCTCAGTCATTCGTGGAGATGAATCTCAAGCGATGCCATCACATGGATCATCACAAGTAGTATGATGAAAATTGGCGGGCTGCCCATATTCCTAGAGCTAGAAGGCCCAAGTGGGTAAGTCCAATTCAAATTCAAATTGGGCCCCGTTCAGAACTAAAATGGAAAAGGGACATATCATCCAAAGCTTTGCTAAGTATCCCAAAGAGGGTCAACAAAAGCTACCAATATGGGTAATTAAGGAAAATAATATCACATCTGCGCCAAGGACCCACTGTTGTCGGGTTTACATGCGGGTTAAAACCCAACATCAAGACAGTTTCCCATTTTTAACTCTCTCAATCCTTTCGCAGATCTTGGGCAAGGAGGTTCACAAGATAAGAATCATTGGAGTCTCCCAGTGGGCTGCCGAAAGTAGCCAATTTTGCTTTTTTTAAACTTTTGAGTACTCTGTCATTAGAACGGATCAAAGTGTCTCATATCTATCTGGACAAGGGAAAAACAAAGAGTTCTTGACAGGAGGAGTTTCTTCGAGCTTCAAATCCCTAACCACCATGTTCCCCAACAGCGTTATCTTTCCATATCAAAATGCTGGAGGAACTTGCAACAATATGACGCTAGCTCTTTCCCCGAAGGCGTCCGGAAACCAGAGAATGGAGGATTACCAAGGAACTGGGAAAGTCGCAAGCCCAAGCAAGGTTTTGGATGCATAAGACGGCCTACTCCGAGAGGATTTGCTGGGATCGATCTCTTCTTGCCTTATCCATCCGTGAGTGAGGACATCAGGACAGACCGCATGTTGGAGAGGGAAGCGTGACACATCATAGGCACTCCCAGAACATTTGGACGGGAAATCTTGGATATCTCCTTCGATCACGAGAACCATAATGCTTTGTGACTCTGGATCGTGATCGTGCATGCCATGTAAGCGGATCAAAGGGCCCTCAGATGGAAAAGGGATCAGTGAGAACAGATTGTTTTTAGCGAGGAGGAGACGAATAGATAGCAGATCACCCGACCGACCCGGCTAGAGCAGGTTATCCGACCAATGGGTGGTTTGCAAGTTATTTGTGTGTCAAAGGCACTGTAATCACCGGAATGCGGAAGAGGAGGCGGGGAGCACCATTCTTTTCCATTCCAGGAGTTATTGGAGAGCCATTAAGCATCGGGATGAGCTCACACATGGGGTTCGATTAAGGGCCTGTGGGAAGAAACGAGTTTTGATAGGCATGCAGGCATTTCAATCTTGAGATATAGGGAAGCACAAGCTGAGAAGAACCCGCGGTGAAATGCAAGAATGCCCCATCTCTCTAATGACTTTTAGCCAAACCAAATGAAGATTGTCCTATGGAATGTAAGGAGCGCAGGGTAGGTAGCTCCACTTTTAGAAATCATTTACTGGATTTTGTGATATCCAATCCCTCAGTGGTTATAATTGCTGAGATGAGACCAAAATTAGCGGATAAACTAGCAGCAGGTTAAGCCATATGTGGCCACCTCCCTTTCGGTGGATATGAAATCAATTGGATGCGAAGGGGAGAAAAGATGGATTGTGGCTGCTATGGAAGCAGTACTTGCAGGATGTCAACCAGCGGTGGTAAGCAAATCCAGCAGGAAATCCAGCGGTTGTATCTCTGATAAACCGCTTGGTGTCTTTTACGCAATTTATGCAAGTCCTATGTTTGCTAATAGCGGCGGCCTGTATAGGAAGATCTGCGCTTTTTCTCTTATCTTAAATATGCCTTACGTAGCTTTGTGTGGGTGACTTTAATGAATTATTCATCAAATGAGGATAGTTGGGGGGTAATCCATAAATCAAAGCGCATACTTTATTCAAACATTGTCGGATGTGTGTAATCTTTTAGATTTGGGATTCTCCGGCCTAAATTCACTTGGGTAAGCAAGCGTTATAGTGGTGGGTTAATCTTTTGAGAGATTAGATGGGGTTTTGTAACGAATGGAACTCTCTTTATCACGATTCTTTTGCATCTCCAAGGTCCCAGTCTGATCTTTACGGCCTAGCAATATCCTTAGTTCCAGCGGTGATTAGCTTACGTTTCACTGTTTTGTGCTAGAAAAAATTTTGGTTACATCCTTACATCTTTTAATGTGGTAAAAATTCTTGGAGAACAGGGGCAGCCTTGTCTCTATATAGATAATTTCATGGAATGTTAGGTTCATGGGTATTACTCAAGAACATTTTCAAGGAGAAAAAAACACGGTGAACTTGTGAGTTGTTGGGGATCCAAAGGCCCACAAATCCAAGTTCTGTTCTTATGTTGGAGTGCCGAGCTTGAGGATCAATGACAAATTCATGAATTCTTAGGGATGAAAAGGATTATGGGCCATGAAATCTAGGTGGATAGTTTGTTTTGGGAATGATATGAATTAGATTCAAGAAATTCCTTTTTAAACACAACAATCAAAAGAAGAAAAACAACAAAATTTTTCCGAAAATCTGGGAATGGATCGCGATCCAATTGCTTCACATATCGTTTCTTTCTTCAATCTTTTTGTTTATACCACGGAAATGCACTCTTTTTAGCGTGACGACTGGCCTTCGGCTCCATGCCATCCAAAAACAATCGATCCGTTTCATTTCCGCCTAGAAAAGCCTCTTGAGTGGAAAGAGATTGATCAGTATCCAAAGATCTCAGCCTTTCAAACACTGGTCAGGTGGACTATGCTTGCCTCCAATCAATGTCTGAAAATCCCATCATTCGGATCCACGGAAGGATCAGATACTTTAAGAACCTGGGAATAAATGATTTTATCTGCACTGCTTTGAGTTCCACAAAACAATAAACGGTTGATATCTTCCAGCCTGGCACCACCAAGTCTTGCAATATGTCCTAGTAAGAATTCTCTCAAAGTTTTTGGTTAGGATTAGACCCGCATGATGGATCTTACTATCTATCCTCACCCGACTTACGACATTCACTGGTGGGGAGGTACGATTATTTTCACGAAGATAATGTTTTCATTGTACCATTAAGAAAATGCCGAAGAAATTAAGTGCACTATTAGATTGATTTGAGGCTTATGACAAACAGAATGGAACTTACATTGAGCTTCTATTCATTCAACGGTTTTCTTGTCAAGTTCATTAAAATCATTATAGCTGTATCCGCCTCTTGAAGACTAACTCTTTGTCGTAGTAAACATAGCTTGATTTGGTAGTTACTTTCGCAAGAGAGAATCGACAAGGAGATCCTATATATCTCGTATCTATTCATTATATCATGGGTACCTCCTGCCTTGTCAGCGCGATTGTCAAAGAATGGATTCTTTAAAGAGACTGAGAGACCTAAAGTATCATTGCATGTTTGCGGCGATATTATCTGTTCTCAGGTTTTAAACATGCCTCCATTGAGCAGCAAGCTATGGATGAATTTTGTCTAACCTAGGACTACTGCGGCGAGAAATCTAGGTTTTCTTCTCTACGAATGCTTCCTTAAGTAGCCGGCGTTGGGTGTCCTCAAGGAATAAGCAGGACTCGCCAAATCACAGGGGAAGTGCCCAGGCATGCCACTATGCCACCAGTCAATCCAGGTCGTCCTACAACTTCATTGTGGATGGAGTTCCTTCAGCTTGCGGCAGGTTAGAGAAAGCAATCTACTTCAGCAGCTGCGGGTGAGAGATCCGTTCAGGCAAGTTACTCGCTTTTCTTTCTTATACCCATGTGGCAAGTTCTGCTTCCCTAGGCGTAACTTTTAGAATTCTCGATAAATTCAGGAATATGCTGGGGATCTCCCTGCAAGGAAGGTATCTGTAGTTGTGTAATAACTTCCGAGGAACTTCTGAGGGAAGAGTCGCATCTACAGTAGCAAGATCCTTTGGACCAAAGTCTTTGGGGATTTGGGTCCAAGAGAAATAGAGAAGTTATCAATCAAATCAGCATCATGGTGTTGCAAAATCATTCCTTACAGGATTAGGGTTGATGAGGAGAGTGAACTGTTGGGGTTACACCATCACAGCCACTCATCATCAAGCGTCTGCATGGATTGGATTGACCATTGGAGGAATGTAATGGGGTAATAGTAGGATATGTTGTAAGGTGATGGTGTTTTATTAAGATGGTGGGGCCCTGGGTGAGCATTGGATAGTATACTCGGTAGATCTCTCAGGCATTTTGGAATTGGGCTTTGGGACCACCTTAAGAACTGGAACCCTCACTCTGTCAGGCCTCTCTTAGAAGAGATATGCTAGTCTGAAGGCGGCCATTTCAGATTTTCGGTGTACTTGTCTTCCCAAGCAGCATTGTTATTAAAGCCGTTTCTTGGGGAACCAGTAACCATGGGTGGAAAGAGCGACTCCAGATGATGGACTTCTGGGATATGGAGCTGGAGAGAGAGAAAGAGATTAGTAGGTACGGTACTTGAATCCCCTAAGCGGGTTTGGAGTAGAGGCTGTATGAGTAAGCATGACCCTCTTCCTTGATGGTCCTATGGGATAAATTTTTGCTTTGCTTTGAGTATGTGGTCAACGATCACAATTGGTGCAATACATCCAACAGAGATGCTGAACATGTTCTCTTGGCATTGCAAAGCTAAATTGACACGAGGGTATGAAATTGGGGTGCCACGCATCTAGTGATCCACATATACATTTTTTAGTAGACTTAAGAAAGCTTGCGAATTCTCAAATTTCTTCTCTCATTTGGGCGGTTATTACTTTTGGTTCTGGTCCCTGGAAACAAAGGAATAGGCATATTTTGAACCTGTCGGGGGAAGATTAACCCTTAATTTTGACTCTTCGTGGTTGGCCGCCGTTCTCTACGGGGCCTCACGCGGTTGCTCCAAACTCAAAAAAAACATGTGTCCTTATCGGATGGGGGCCTCCTCCATTCACATTGGTTCAAACTTCAACAGATTGCCGCTGTGTGTGCCAGGAATCACGGTGTCGGGCTTTGGAGGTGATCATTAAATCAACTTTGGTGAATGGATGGAGGATGTCGGAACACACGGGATTGCAACTAATCTGGCAGCGGTACACTGGGGCCTCTTTACCTGTTGATGGGTTAACTGCAGGCTCAATCTTTGAATATAAGCAAATTACTCATGAAAGCGGATTCGAGATGTGTAATCAAGCTGTTAAACTCTCGATATTAGCACTTGCACCATTATTGTTCCATCCTTTTCGATTGCGGGACCATTATCTGCGAGTTTCAAGGCTGCCTCCCATTAGTCATATCTACAGAGGGGCCAATAGATGTCTTTGATGTTTTAATTGGCAAGCGGTAAGCTGTCTTGAGCAATTTGTTGATTTTATTTCCTACTTATCTACTCCTCGTCTTTTGAACTTGTTCACAGGATGACTTTAGAGTTTTAGCTTACACCCGTTTGTAAACTCTATATTGTAAACTTTATTTATTTATTTTATGTGTCTTTCTTACCAAAAAAAAAAAGACAGGTCCTTCAATTTTTATTTTCCCCCCTTCTCTTCCCGATAGAAAGGTCCCTTCACTGTAACACTCATTGTACATGCACTCGGAAATTGATATTATAAACGGATCTCATTTATAATTTTTTTAACACCCTTTTCACTTCTCATTAATTCATTAATTCTACTATAATTGTATATCAGATTTTAAAAATGATTTATAAATATCATTTGATACCCACACATTTAACATACGAAAAATGTGAATTAATTTTGGCTGGAGAATATAAATCTCTAGAGAAAAATTAGATAATGATATCACACTCTCTGATACCGTTGGATGGTGGTGCACACACTTTGCGCACATTGCAGCACACTTGGTGAACCGGATGGGAAAGTGGCATGATATATATAAATCCGCTTATCTAGGAAGAGAAGAGATAATATGCTATGGGCCTGTAGTCAAAGCGCACTCCAATTCTCTATAATTACACTTCCTATTAAATATCATATTGTCTATTTTATATTTTATGGATCTCTATGGATTATCAGCTTTCGGGAGAATAGATCCAAAAGGAGTACTTTCCAATGTGACGTGCGGAGACACCAATTGGTTCTTAAATTTTATTCTTGTTTTACGAGTTGGACTTGTTTGAAAGCAACTGGCAACTCAGTGTACTCGTTATGCCTCTCTCAATAGTTATTGCTTTGTGCTAATCTCGAATGCAGGGATGATGGTATGTTTTGATTACAGCCTCTTCCCCTGCTATTTGTCTCTGCAGCATTAACTAAATGCAGTATTCATATGCAAGTAGGTATGAAGTAGTAAGTGGCACTAATTTGTTTTCTTTTCTCATTGTCCATTCGAAACTCTCATTAATTCACACTCTCTTGTAAGAGAGAGAGAGAGGGATTTTACAAACGTTGGGAGAGCTAAATGATATTTCATAAAATTTTAGGGGAGGTTTTTGAAATTATCTCTAAGGAAAATGTGTACTGACACGAGAAAGGACGGAAGAGGGGCCGGTGCGATTGGGTTTGATACGATTCCTTTCTACATAGTGTTTGGTTAGTATACTATTTGGGATAAATTGGTTATTCAGATACTGTAGTACTTTTTTTGATATAATGTATGTGAGATAAATAAATGATTGAAATATGATGTATGTGAAATAGAGAGGTGATTGAAAAATGTGTTGATAATGTAGGTAAATAAATAAGGTGGTAAATAATTGGTTATCCAAATACTAGTATTTAGTATACAATTATAGTGTGTTATTGTATTCAAGATAAAAGTGATGTACATAAATAAAATATTTGATATGTATTTAGTATAATATTATGATGAATTTGTACATCAAAATTTAAACAGGTACAACAATTGTGCTGAGTTCTTATCTATTCCGAACAATTGACGTTGGCGACGGAATCAAGACACGCGTGGTGCCAAATTATGAGTTTGCTTTCGAAGATGCTGGTCCCTTTTTTGTGTGAATTGCACCTGCTTCATTTTACGTCATCGATCCTTAAAGAATGGGGAAAGGACATTCGAAGGTGTGAAATTTGTCCCATAATAATATGCTCAGAATTCTGCTGGAACTGATGCAATGCTACATCGAGATACTGTTATAGAATATCCATTGAAGTGCTGTCCCAGTGACGCAAATCTCAAATCATGCAATTTTGTGTTTGCCAAGCTACTAAGAACATAAAGAATCCCAAACCTAAACTTGGAATATTGCATTACATTACATGCGTGAAACACAAACTTGTGGGCCTCAATTGAAGTTCGCTTCAAAAAGAGCCAAAGACAAGGAAATGTGAATGAACATAAGAAAAAGAAAAGATATCCGAATTTTAGGAGCAATCAAGACTTCCGAGGTGCCATGCTTTTCGACTAATCATGAGTGATTTTGGACTTTCCTTGCAAAGCTAATCCTCCCTACTCAAATCGCTTCTACTTAATTTATTGCACAATCATCAACCCCTCAAGAATGAACCATTAGAGAGAGGACACTTGAAGATGTGAATTCTGTGCCGAATTATTTGACTAAAAATTTTTGTTTATATCATGGGCACAAATTCCAATCACCTTTTTATCTTACATATATCAAATCAAAAAAGTGCTACAGTATCCTTTTCAACAAATTATCCCAAATAATCTTTTCAAAATCAAGCCGTACACACAAACAGTGAAATGCACTACATCATTTTTCCACAAGAAGTAACTGCTTCAACAATTGATGAGTAGCCTTAGCATCAGCTAACTAGGTGGAAATTATGCAATCACAAGCAAATATCCAAGAATGGTAATTGCTCGGAATTTGGACTGATAAGTTAAATTATGCTACTTCCAGAAACTATTGGAAAAAATAAGCTCCCAAGAGGAAAAAGACAAACTCCCAAGAGGAAAAAGACATCATAATTCATGTTTTATTCCAACTTGCATTTGAAAGATTTCGAAGGAAAAAAAAATCACTACAACTTTTTCCAAGTTACTATTATCTGTCAACTACACGTTATTCAACCTTGTCTTGTATATATACGGTAAAAAATGTGAAAAATGAAAGATATTTTTGAGAAATAAAAAGTGCCAAAAGACTCTTAAACTTAATGTCTGCTGATTTCATCTTTGCAGCGTTTTCACCAGGAGGTTTAAAAAGTGAATTTCGCACCAGAACTCGGCCCCCTCTACTTTTGCAACTAAACTAACCCAATTAACTTCCATTGCTGGATGATTGCTGTCAAGTTGACGCTACGATTCCTTTAACTTTTGCATTGTTCGGAAGAAAAACAATTCCTCGTTGAGGGATGCTGAAACTTCGACAGACACTTGAAAAAATAGAAACTTCATTTAGGTGGACAATTGGAGCAAAGATTAAGTCTACCGGAAATTTTTGGTCAAACTTTCAATTTTAATTTTTTATTTTGGAAATTCGGTTCCTTATATTGATGATCAATATAGCACTCTTAAGAGAGGATTATAACCTATACAAATCAAGAAAATTTACAAAGAAATGTAAACGCAGGCTAGAAACAAAAATAACAGACAGGCCAAAAGTCCACAGCACAGAAAAAAATGGTCCCTATCAGAACAAGTTCAGTACAAAGATCTCTGTTGCTTTGAATCTCAGCAAAATTCTTCCATCCAGTAGTGAAAGTACTCAAATTTCGCAAGATCAGATTGCAAAGAACTGTAGTATATTCCTGCTTCTCCAAATATGGTAAACAGTAGCCGCAAATGCCATCCTGCAAACCTTACTCTTAAAGGATGAAATTTGAGTAGTTCAGGATTATCCACTCCAGCTCTCCGTAGTATCCCATGCACTTTTCAGTTGCAGTGCAGAAACAACATTCTCTATCAACCGCTATACCCCAAGACGTCAAGCCGTCCTGGTATTAAGTCGCCTCTTACAAGCTAACCGAAGTATAAAGGCATGTCGTGGCATGCGTTTTTTACCTCACACGATGTCAAGCTACGGAACTCTCTATCTGCTGAAGTAGCTAGTTTCTTCATGGCTGATTTGACAGTGAAATTACCTGTTGCAGAAGGCAACCAAACTGCAGCATCAGAAGCATCTCTTAGGGGCAAGAGAAAAGGAGTGGCAGGCTGGAGCAGGATCAGGGCATCCCCTTCCCTTTTATTGTGTCTAAGTCAAGAAGTTGAAGGTGCAAAAAGCTAATAATGAAGTATATATTACCTGAAAGAAGTACACTATACGTAACAAGGCGCCAATATATATTTCCTAACCCAATTCCAATTGCCCCAGTCGGACTTACTGCATTCTTAATTAGCAAATCAAGCTTGATTTGTGCTTTTTTTTATTAACACATTGCATATCTAATTAAATAGTCGTATGACGTAAGTTCTGCTGATGAAGATGTCTGTTTCTTTACTCTTACGGATGGTTTAGTCTTTAGGGTATATAAAAAACGTAACTGCTAAATCTAAATATATTGGAGGAGTCTGAAGTTAATAAACTTGTCATGAATAAGCAATATATATGGCTTCCAAACCAAAAAAAAAAAAACTATACTAAGTTAGTAACATAGACTACAAGAATATGAACTCTGAAGCTACATATTATTGAAAAGCCGCCTAAAACATGGACCTAAATATTCTCAGTCTAAGAAGAAATCAAAGATAAACCAATGTACTGGCTCCGAAGGAGCTGGATAATTACAGACTAGATGCAGCATCAGTGAGGATGGAAACCAGAAACTAATAATCCCTTGGCCAGCTCTACGAAATTTACTAATAGAAAGTATGTTGAAATTGGCAAACTTGAAGCAAGAATAGCCAGCATCCCTAATGCCAAACTTGGTCTCGTGCTCATTAAACACGACTGTAGCACTCCTATTGCATCAAGAACATCCTCATTGTAATGATTTGCATAGTATTTCTTTTCCCACTCCATCCAATTTGAAGGTGGTTGATCATGGCCCGATTCTAACATCTTCATTTTCTTGATTCTCAATCGTAGAACGATCATGTTCTCGTCTACAAGCTTGCCTCCATAATGAGCATGGTCATCCTTTCCTGCTTTGACGACAACATTTCTTGTTAAGCCCCCATGTCCTGTAAAGCTAAAATGGTTTTTCGTTAAGGATGGCCTAGCTGGAAGCTCAAGGTAATTAGAAGAGGAGGCTGCTACTGCCATTCTCCGAGTAAATCATCAGAATCTTTATCAGAGAATGTGAGCACTTGGGAAGGATCAAGTGATAAAAGTGATATTTATGCTAGTTGAGGAACCAGACGAGAGGTTTCATGTGGAGGTGTAATTTGTTTTGTCCGAGGCATGAATGATTGCGTCTACATGGTAACCGTGTGGGACGTCTGAGCGTGTAGCCGCCACGCAAGATGTTGGCATAAAAATGGTGGATAGGTGCCGTGACACGGACAAATTGCTTCGACAATAATTCTTCAGGGTTTTCCCTGTGCTGCTGTGCTTCTTCTACGACAAGCATTCGGGTAATAATTTTATAGACCATTACTTACACTACCTGCGTAAAATCTAAAAGTGGATGGCCTCCGGTGAAGTTGCTTCAAAAAAAGCCAAAGATGAGGAAAATGTGTACTGACACAAGAAAGGACGGAAGAGGGGCCGGTGCGATTGGGTTTGATACGTGTGCGTTTGGATAGTAGATTATTTGGGATAATAAAAAAAATACTGTAACATTTATAAAAAGGTAATTGAAATTTGTGTCGATGATGTAAGTAAAAATTTTTAGGCAAATAAAACCAATTCAAACAAACCTATATATAATTTGGTTATCCAAATACTGTAGTACTTTTTTTGATATAATGTATGTGAGATAAATAAATGATTGAAATATGATGTATATGAAATAAAAAGGTGATTGAAAAATGTGTTGATAATGTAAGCAAATAAATAAGGTGGTAAATAATTGGTTATCCAAATACTAGTATGTTATTGTATTCAAGATAAAAGTGATGTACATAAATAAAATATTTGATATGTATTCAGTATAATATTATGTTGAATTTGTACATCAAAATTTAAACAGGTACAACAATTGTACTAGTTCTTATCTATTCCGAACAATTGACGTTGACGACGGAATCAAGACACGCGTGGTGCCAAATTATGAGTTTGCTTTCGAAGATGCTGGTCCCTTTTTTGTGTGAATTGCACCTGCTTCATTTTACGTCATCGATCCTTAGGCCCTGTTTGGTTCCAGGAAACAACTGAGGAAAGGAAAGGAAAGAAATGGAAACTGAATCCCTTGAAAATCCTAGTTCTTTCTCTTGTTTGGTTGATTAAGGAAAATACTAGGAAAAAGGAAAAGGAATCCTAGAAAAGTAATTCCTCTGTTTGGATTATGAATTTTTTGAAGAAAAAGGAAATGAAATTAAAACTAATTAAAAAAAGATGCATATTAACTAAATAATAACAATTATATTGAATTTTAATCATTTGATAATTTGAAATATTTAGAAAATTGAAGTTACAAATGCATGCATTTCATACTTCCTTGGTTGTTAACCACCCATGTTTCAAATGAAAAAAAAGTAACTATGAAAGAAATAAAATAGTTGCAAAGTATTAATTAATATTTTGAATCTTACATGATTCTTTTATCCTATCATGATAATTGCTTAAAAAATTCTTTATCAATAAAAGACAACAAGGAATCATAAGGTTTTAACATAGTACCATAACTAGGATTTGATTCTTTGGAGTACAATACAATATTATTAATGCTAGTTCTATCAGGCTTGTCAGAAATCTCAGGTTGTAGAAAATGTCATACTTGACGAGGACCTGCTACACTTATCCATTACAGCTTAGTCAAATTAAGCCTGTATTTAGCAACGAATATGTATAATCCCCTTCAAACATGTCCCAATTACTTGAGTTTAGAGGGATTGAATTTTGTAGAGTCAGTCAATCTACCAGAACCAATATTGTTCGTTAGGATGAAGCTCTCTCTTACCCAAGGATCACTGAACATGAATTTGTAAAAGAAACTAGAAAAGGCTGAATGGTCATGTCACAACCAAATCAGTTGCTCCTACCATAACTTCCAGAAAGAGACATTTGTTTGCTTCAAAACATATGCAGTTAAAAGAATCATAACCAAGTGAACAAGAAATGAAGTGCAATGAAGAATTTACATGGCACATATGCCCTCTTTTTTGCATTCTCTGTGGCACAAGACATAAAACATCAGCAGTGTTAAAGCAAATTCAAAAGGGCTTCTTCTAAAATTCCAGCCTAAATAACATTAACCATCTCTTCCGTAGGAGAGGAAAATTCCCCAAAAAAAAAAACAAAAACAAGAAAACAAAAGGTGGTGCTTTTCTGCAAAATTTCACCCAACAAGCAACAAAAATCCACAAAGGTTAATTCTGCAGAATCCAGCCTAATAGTCTACTAATACCACCATCTGAATTTCCTCAAGGAAACATGCACACAAATTATTGTTCGAGTCAGATCTAATAGTCACCAGGAGTACCATTTTCTTTGCCCTTCCTAACAAATGCAAAATCTATGTATCTTTCCATGTGACGAAACAAGTACCACATGCATTGATACCTTTCTGGACCAGCTAAGAGACACATACCAAACAAAATGCAGCACTATGAATCAATCTAGACATCAAAAAACGATTCACCATATTTTACAACTAGCCACAGTCTTCTACGCTCAAGTGGACAAGCTAGAAATGCTCGAGCTGCTGCTACATCTCCTGTCAAAGCTTGATAGACTCGCATTTGTGAAGTTTCACTCATGCCACCCACGTTCTCAATCTCTTTATATAGTTGCTCTTCAGAAAAATTGTGAAGGTTGCCACGGTCAAGTGCAGCCGCCACAGCATTTAGACCTTCCTTGATAGACTTTATTTCTTCACTTACAAGATCGATTCTCATCCTCTTTTTCTCTTGACTTGGCTTAGAAGAGCTGCTAGGTGCCGCTTTGGAAGAAGATGAGATTTCATTGTTTAGTTCCTCCTCAACATCACAAGCATCATCACTCTGTGCTTCCCATTGACTGCGTCTTTGCTTAGGGCCAACAGCATGTTTTCCCGTGGCTCGGTCTCTCCCATAAATTTCATCCAATTTTTCAAAATTACGTACAGCTGTATGTCGAAGGTAAGAACGTTGTGGCTTCCCCTGATATGTTTCAAAACAATAAAATGGAGGCAATAACATAAACAAGAGGTGAAATTTGGTATAAAATGAATTAAAGTTGCGATGAGTAGAACATGGAATTGAATGTAAAGAAACGAAGTTCATATGGGCTTAGCATCCCGTTATTCCTCTCCCCAAGGACTAACCAAAAAGTTTGAAGAAACACAAGTATAAGCCTGATAACATAATTTTCCTGTTATTGTCCACCAAAACTAGACAACAGCACGAATGTAATATGTAATTAGACTAAACAACAAAAGTTAACATCATTACAACATGAGGACCAGTTTGATTAAAACAAGTCAATACTGCAACAATTTGATGAATAAATTACTGGTTCACAACAAAAGAAAAATGAATTACTGAGAGAATATATGTGTTGGTTTATGAACTCTGAAATTAAAGCAGTGTTACAACACCTCCGTACCACAGACCATAGTAGCCTAGGCTCTCCGAAGGGCACAGGACTCCAAAGATAACTCTTGCAGATGTAAAATTCTTTGAAGAGGGCAAAACATGAAAAAGCAACAAGCAAATGAACAAGCAAAATCCTGGAGTTCCAACAAGCAAATGAACTAGTTGGTATAGACGCATTATGTCATCTTTCAAACTGGTTCCCTATAGTAGTGACCATGACTTCAATTTTTAAGTGCTTTCCAAGTTCTTTACACACTTGGGATGTCTAAAGAGCCAATTCCCTAGTTGGAACAAGAATAACAACGGCAGAAATGATAACATCACAATTCCCTAGTCAGAGCAATTCAAGAACTGAAGCAAGCAATTCCTTGAAAAACCATGCTGGAAAAAGTAACATAACAAATATGGGCAGCTCAGTGACAACTCCACAAAGGCAGTCCTGACATTCTGGGATACTGAGACACAAATCATACCTTGTAAATAACTTGTTGATCCTTCTCGAACAAGACTTTGTTTGAATTGCTAGACCTTGCTCCTCGTTGTTCTTTAGATTTGATTGGAACACTCAAGCACACATAACAAGTACAAATCTTCTGAATGAATAGAAAAAACCAATTACTATGTCAATGGAAATAGAAGAAAAGCAACAGAATTTATAAAAAGGGGCTGAAAAGTTTCCAAGGAAGAAAACCTATTTCAAGTACCGATCGATCCGTTTCCCTTGCAAGTATCAGGAACATTTTACAGTATGAAAGCAAGGCGTAAAGAGAAGAAAAGTACCTCTAGTAGATGAGCAGCCATAGCGGAGTGCTGATTTTGAGACGCTAGACAGGGAAATCCTGTTGGACTATTTATGGAAATTTCAATGAAACCGGTTTCTGGAACAATTTTAACACAAGCATTTGGTTTGTAGGCACGATTTGGCTTTGGCGCTAGACATCTTGTTGAAAGATTTGAAGTATTTTGCCTCATCAAACGAACAACTGCACAAAGAAATGTCTTGGCTCTAACGGCTGAAGAGGAGAAAAGCCTTTGACAGAGGCTAGGGTTGGATAGCAGAGAGGATCGTTTGTAATTTGACCCATTTTCTTTTATAACCCGGTTACGATCCATTTTTAACCCGGTCCATTTACACTTTTATCCAAATAAGATCCGCGTGCTGATCCAATTTTGATTGATTCCTTCCGTTTCCTTCCATTTTGGTGAGGAAACTAAATTGTACTAAAATAAAGTGCAATTTCCTCACTACTTTCCAGGAATTGCTTTCCTTTATTGTTTCCTTCCTAACCAAACACTAGAACACAATTCCAAAGGAATTACTTTCCATTTCCCCACTTGTTTCCTGGAACCAAACAGAGCCTTAAAGAATGGGGAAAGGACATTCGAAGGTGTGAAATTTGTCCCATAATAATATCAAGCCTTTGTTTGGGACAAGGGAAAGTCACTATCTGCTCCAATGAGAAACTAACGTCTTCCAGGAGCACCGTTTTGAAGCCGACTCAAGCCTCCAGAAATTTGCAAGCAGCAAGGGAAAAGCACTATACCTTGCTAATTCACTGCTTCAACAATTTATAAGTTCTCTTGTGAATCAGTCACGTAAAAGGCTTCGATGCAAGGAGAACATAATACCAATTTACTAGTATCATACTATCATTCAAGCCAAACAACCAAGGCTATTTGCTCAGAATTCTGCTGGAACTGATGCAATGCTACATCGAGAAACTGTCATAGAATATCTATGGACGTGCTGTCCCGGTGATGCAAGTCTCAAATCATGCAATTTTGTGTTTGCCAAGCTACTAAGAACATAAAGAATCCCAAACCTAAACTTGGAATATTGCATTACATTACATGCGTGAAACACAAACTTGTGGGCCTCAATTGAAGTTTGCTTCAAAAAGAACCAAGACAAGGAGATGTGAATGAATATAAGAAAAAGAAAAGCTACCCGAATTTTAGGACAAATCAAGACTTCCGTGGTGCCATGTTTTGCGACTAATCATGAGTGATATTTGACTTTCCTTGCAAAGCTAATCCTCCCAATTCAAGTTGTTTCTACTTAATTTATTGCGCAATCATCAAACCCTCAAGAACGAACTGTTAGAGAGAGGACACTTGAAGGTGTGAATTTTGCGCCACCATGATATCAGTTCCTTAATTGGAACAAGGAAAGACATCTGCTCCAAGACAAAATTCATGTCTTTCAATGGGCTTTTATTCAAATCCAGATTATGATCATGTTTTCCAAAGTCAAGCCATGCATACAAAAAGTGAAATGCACTATATTATTATTTAACCAGAAGTAACTGCGTCAACAATTGATGAGTAGCCTTAGCATCAGCTTAATAGGTGGAAAATATGCAGTCACAAGCAAATATCCAAGAATGCTAATTGCTCAGAATTTGGACCGATAAGTTAAATTATGCTACGCAAGAAACTGTTTGAAAAAATAAGCTAAATCACTACACTGCTGAACCAATTTTCAAAGTATGTACTTGGTTAGTCCCAAGCTGATAACAACCAGCTTGATTGCCAGTTCTTGGCAGCATGGTTAGAAACAATGAACTACGAATTCAAATGTTAAGCCTTAGCTTCAAAATGAAATAAAAGATAACTCTCTATCGCTGCAGTTTAAGATGCAATTAATCCTTACTGCTTATCCTTTTTTGCTCAAATTCCTTGTTCTTTCATTTTTCTCCTACTTCCTCTCAAAATGATTTCTTGGCAGCAGTGATATTCTATATGATGAAAAATTTCTTTCAGTGGGAGTGAGGCGGGGTTTGCAATGGAAGATATAAAGCATGCCATGAATAAACATTTCAATCAATAGCCAGTTTCTTATAAAATTGCCTACGGCAGTTCTATAACAGCCTCATGGTGCTATGGTCTTCAAAGCTTAATCAATGAAGTTCAGAGGTCAATCTATGAATTTGTTTCCTATAAACAGCCAAGTGTTATGTCTATTTTCCTAAACAAAAAACACAGTGGACAAGAGCTCAAAAAAAAAAAAGCACACCGGACAACAAAGGATGAATAGAACTCTTCACTGTGGTTAAAGGAAAATAACAATAATGATATTTGTATTTGTTATCTGTACACCGTCCCAGACTAAATAATCATCTAAAAGGTAAGAATAGTTTGAGTTACCCCACGATGCATATCATCAAAATATCAAGGCTTCAATCATCATATGAAGCATGTGGCGCAGCAGTACAGCCAGGGTCAAAGGGGTCTTCAGAACCACAGCAATGCCAGTATTGAAAGACCATCCCAGAGTCTGGGGTGTCCATAGTTCCCCCAGTATATACACTCTCAAACTTCCTCTTTGTTTCTCCTGCATAAAAGCAGTAATAAAACTGGTTCTATCAGGCAGATAGCCATTGATGAGGATCCAACAAAGACACTCTATAAAATGAACATCACGACTAAGCAGAAGCAAAAAAAAAAAAAAAAGGGCGGCCTTTTTTTTTTTGTTTTGTTTTGGGGGGTGGGGGTTTGGGGGTGGAATTGCATCACTGTTTTTAGCATCTTAGCAAACTAAATTGTCATTGCTAGCATTAAACAAGATGCTATCAGGCTTAATATAGTTTAACAAACAAGATGACTTATTACACGAAGAAAAAAGCAGCCTCATCTAAGCAGAACGCAGCAATCAAGATTCTCACATTCCAACTCCAGTGCATGTAAACTTGTAAGGGGGGGAAGGTTAAATAATAATAATAATAATAATAATAATAATAATAATGCTGAATTTGAAAATGAGAATGAAATGGTACCTCCAAAATGAGCAGTGTGATAACGGCAAGCCCGGGGGTGATTGAGCAAAGGGTCGAATTGGGTCTTGCAATATTTGCAGGTTCTAAGTACATTCCGGGATTGCTTTTCTGAGCACCGGATAGAGTATTTTCCGGGCAATGGCTTCTCCGAATTAAAATATTGGTCTGACCTTGGAAAAACAGGAGCTGGATGGATATTTCGTGGGTTTCCATGAAAAAGAGAAACGTACGTTGGCGCAATTCCTATTGATAAACCGTAATAGGATCCTCCTCCTATTTGGGTTGTCATTTCGTTGCTCAATTTCAAAAAAGAGCAGTGGACTGCTAACTTCAGGTAATTAGGGATCGAAAGAATTGGGACAGTTGAGAGATTATTCTTTGACTGAATTCACAAACATCTAAGAGGCTGCGACAGCGTTTGATATTTTTTAGGTACTTATTTGTTTTGACTCGGAAACGATAATATATCCCAGATAATGAAGAGTGGAACTCCCCAGTGGCAGACTTGAAATGAAAGTTATGGTGCCTCGTACTTTTTTGTTTTTCTGTCGACTGGCAAAAGTTTTCCAAAGGGAGGTGTCTTTGGATTTCAAAAACATTTTAGATATTATTTTACTTATGTTACAAACACATTTTTTTAGTCACTTTTTAAAATCTTCTTAATGACTTTTTTCTTTCACATTTAGCATATCAAGAAAAAAAAACACTGTTTCAATAATTATTTCAAATAATATTTCTATCCAAATGCATCCAAGACTTTTAATTGGGGCAACGGACAGAATACTCGATTTGAGCTCATGTAAATTTTGGTTTATGAACTAACTAAATCAAATCTAAGAAGAGGTTGACTTTTTGAACCTAAACTTGATTTTGTACTCAATTGTGTACGATTATTTATACCTTAATGAATTAAGTAGCTTGAATTCAATTGATATAGTAATGAAACCAAGTTCCACGATAACTTTACAATCATGTCTTTAAAAGCATTAAACCAAACTTGCAACACTTGATAGTTTTGCTCTACAAGCCAAGCTACTCAAATAGACTCAGCACTTGGGTACAATCAACATCTAGTTTTAAAAAAATAAAATAAAATAAAATAAAGAGGGTGAAATTAACATCACTCCCTTTTAGAAATTTATCATGGTTATTAATGCATAAAATTAGACTAGCACATTTTGGCTTAACTATTAAGTTAGGAATTGATAAAACAGATTAGTTAGCATGATTTAAGTGCTACATTGAGCTCAAAACTCAAGTTACTCAAATTCAAGTGGAGCTCGAGTCAATCAAGTCAAAAATTAAGTTTAACAAATTTCAGGGAAGTTAGGGCCAATCATACGAAAATCAAATTTGACAAATTTAAGTGAAGGTCGAGTCCATTAGGTAAAAATGCTCGACTGGATTCTGGATTTGCAGAACTTGGACTTGTTCAAGCTCTTTAGCACCCGCCGCTAAAGATTCAACGACGTAGTCTTGTCAAGATAGAACCTCAAACGACACATCATTGTTGTCGCCGACGCATAGCCCGGAGACAACAAATCGAGCCTCCAACGCTTCATGGACCATGCACCCAGGAAGAAGAACCCGTCTACTGTCATCCTCTTCTACTCCCCAATCGTACTTTAGCTCTCAAATTTACAGAGCCCCCTAGATTTTTGTTATGAGTCTCTCCATTAATCAACTTTTCATCCTTAGCATATCATTTGTCTGATCAAAAAGGTAAAAAAGATGGCAAACATCAATAAAAAGGAGCCCAGCACAGCGCCACTGCCTGATCAATGGTACAATTTAAGCCTAGGCTCCTCATTCAAAGACCACCAGCCTTCCTCCAAGTTCTGCACTTTACGATGTAATCCCCCCATGTTGATCTGTATTTCTAATTAGCCATTAAATATATTTCTGGGTTCTAATTTTTTTTTTTTACCCATGTGGGCAGATGAATTTAAACCGGCATCAATTGATAAGAATCAACCGGGAACATTGCACAAGAACAAGGACAATAGAGTTACGGTTGAATTTCAAAACAATCAAGCGGGGAAGCCCAAGGTCACATTTGAAGGCAGCAGTGAGGATTACAAGGAGAACGATGCCGTTTTGTTCTTCGACGGTGAGTCTTTTCGGCTTGAGCGTCTCCACCGGGCGGTCAAGCGACTGAGACATGTAAGGTTGCCTGGGGAGTCTGCGTCTGCTGCTGTGTCGGCGGCGGCTGCTGCCGGTGGTAGTTCGTCTGCTTCAGGTGGACCGGCTGCTGAGGCTGTCTCTCCGCCCCTTGCAAAAGGGAATAAATTGCCTTACAACAAAGCCACAGTTCCGGCTGTCCCGGTGAGTGTATTTATTTTGGTAGGGATACTGAGATTAGAATCAGATAAAAGATGATTTCTTTGAGCTCGATGTTTACTTTTTTTTTTTTTGGGCATAATATTGAATTTGAATTTCGATGAGGAGGCTAAGTTGATTATTGTTTGTTTCTTTTTCTTGGTAGTGGTTTTTTTTTTTTTTGGGAGGGGGGTTGAGGCTTGTTTTCCTGTTTTCCTGTATTAGTTACATTATCTTGGTCAATTTGTTTGGAAGAATAAGTTTTCAACTCGGCAGTGATCTTAGTTTACTGGGTGAATAATTTTGTGATTCTTTATTGCGCCTATCCTTTCTTTGTTAATGGTCTCATCTGGAATCAGACATTGGGAATGAGAACAATAAGTCTTGAACTCTACCTGGAAGCAGGCTTTTGCTTGTACTTATCGCTTTGGGCATTTGATGAAGTTGATTTTGGGGAGAATGTGTCAATATGAGGATGCTGTTCTTGCCAAATAAAAATATATTTATGGAATGAACCTTCGTGCCATTGGAACTAAATGTCTCTCTCTCTTTTCAGATGGTCAACAAGTATGTGCTTTTGAAATACTTTCTGCTACACTTTGCCTTGGAAACTATATGTGCTTGTTTCTAGTAATAGTAAACATGTGCAGAATTTGAATAAGAGTATAAAAAAGCTTACTGATTGTGCTGATCGGAAATGCTTTTGAACACTGGTGAACTAATGCTAATACTGTATAATCACTCATGTCTTGGCAAGAGTATATCAATTTGCTTTGGTCTGCTTTCATCTTGCTACCAAAGGTCACATGTGACCTTTGAATGGTTGCCAGTAATAAAACTGGTTCAACAATTTTTATGCAAAACCTTCTCCTTACACAACCTTTCTGGGATAGAAGGAGGTGGGCAGTGGAATGTGCTCTTAGTTATGCTCAAGTACTGCTTCATAAAGCTGATACTGTTGTTTCACATGCTTGTACAGGTTGAGGTGGAAAGGATTGAAATTGGAGGGTTCAAAGGCTCAGGTATATGTTTATGTATTACACCCTTACTAGCTTTGATTCTGAGTAATGAAGGTGTTGAGCATGAACAAGAATGAGTGCATGTAAAAACTATCAGAGCGAGTTTAAAGTGGCTGTGCAAAACTCTAGTGAGTTTATAGTATGTGATCACTAAAGAAGTGTCTAACTTGGAATATGGCCTAAGGATGGTGGAAAAGGATGTAACCTTTCTTTGCCATAATATGCTTGTCTATGATGTTGCCTTTCAGCATGTGTTAGGTCGTTGTATATATTGAGAATTAGCTTGCCAACAGTTTTAGCTACCTAGATCATATGTATCTGACATGTATTGTTTTCATTTACTAGTTCAGGTCCATTATCTCTATATACTGGGATTATTGATGAATCGTTCTTAGGGTTCAGAATGATCTTTATCTTTTGCTGCATATGGTATTGAAACTTGGTTGTACCTTTAGAGTGCTTGTGCCACCTTGTACCAATGGATCAGTCAGATTGCCACCTCCGATCTTGACGCAGATGCTATAGCAGTGATCTAGCTACTGGGCCCATCATTCTTGTGGTGCTTGTGAAGAACATAACTTGAAAGATTTTATATTGTTTTCTTAGCAAATTTAGCTTTGATGGTTTTGCAGACCATGTTTGCTTGAGCCTCATGCTTATACTAGAATCCTTGATATTTGCAACTTATTTTATGATCAATACTATTGAGTTATGTGATAAATCCATCAGTTAATCAGACCCTTATATTTTGTTGTAGCCACTTAAAAACTTCTTTTCATCCTGCTGTTGGAACATGCCAAGCTATGTTGTTTGTAGTATATGTTAAGTTATTTGCTCATTTTGAATCTATGTAATTTTTCTTTTTGGTTGTAAGCTGCCTATCTTGTAGTCACTAACTAATTTCTCCCTAGGCACAGATGCAAAACTCAGGAATGAAAAAGTTGATGACCATTCTTCTGTTCAAGAAAATGAATCAAATGCATCACCTGACAAAATGGATGATCTGGTGGAACAGTTGGATATATTGAATGATGATGATGATGATGTAGCAAATGGAGGAAATACTGACGTGAAAGAGTATCATACAGGAATTGATATTAATATACCGCATCAAAGTGATACAGACGATGAGATAGCTGACGTGGATGCTAGTGATGATGAAGCTGATAAGGGACGCAATGCTGCCGAAGCCCTTCGAGCGCAGGTGAATGCAGAGGAAAGGCAGGAGCAAACTTCGAGCTCTAGTAGCAGTGGGAGTGAGAGCAGTAGAAGCGGGAGTGGGAGTGGTAGTGGCAGTGGGAGTGGGAGCAGCAGTAGTGATAGTGAAAGCAGTGACGATGACTCAGTTAACTCTATTTGATGATTGAAAGTTAGCTATTGATAATGAACGCTAGTCACTGCAATCGCAACTAAACTGCCACCACTGCAGACATTAGACAGATTGCTTGCTGTGTAGAATGTAGATGTTCTGTAAAACTGTATGACGGGTGCTATTCTGAATGCCATCTTCAGAGTTTCGAGAAAAGGCTTCTTAGCCACTGGGATTTGGGGTGGTAAAATTTTGTCTCGTATTCTTTAATTTCGTTAATTTTTTCAAAATGTTGATCCTCATTCAAATTATGAACTGGCAGACGCGTTACGCTACGTGCTCTGCCAAGAGCAGAGGAGAATCTGATTGTTACATGTAATCCCAATGCTTTTAGAATTCAATGGGGTGTACAGATGTGACTTTATACCTGTGCCTTTGGTTCATGTATAGCTAGAGTCAATTGAGTTCCACAACTAGATTTTGCAGAAGGGTAGATGTCTCAAAAGATGATACCTCCCGAGCATCACGAGTCATGTTCATTTTTCAGCGTAAGCAACACATATACATCCATACATATCGGGGCAAAGAGTAAAGGCCTAATATCTCATGGCGTTGCCCTGTCAATTGTGGTTCGACAAGTTTGCTTTAAAAAGGAAAAAAAACACGCGCGCACAACATATAAAACAGAACTAATTCGAAACTGTAAAAGAAGATAAGAATCAAAACCAAAATTCTACTTATAGCGCCCTTAAAAGCAGAACTTTTAATTTGGATGAGCAACTTTAAATCTTATGTCCCGTCTTCCACTAACATATCTGGAAGTAAGGTAGTTACAGTTGTAGTCCCCTGAGTAAGAATTGCAATTTGTACAACTTCTATTTCCCAAAGTGCAAACTCGTACGCAGGCATCCATCAATGGACAAAACTCCTTCGAAGCACGCGTGAGATGTACTGGCATCATGCCTCATGACGGGGATGGCGCTTCTTCTTTCTGTTCTGTGCGTTGGCCCTCATCATTTTCACCACCAACATATCCATTCTGGAAAATTCTCTCTTCTGAGGGCAAATTCTTCTTGGCTTTCTTACTACCTTCAATTTTCCATAAATCCCACACCCGGGTTTTGGGTGGAGGTGCGCCATCTGCAATTGGTGCAACTAATCCTGGCTTGCCATCATCAATTATTGCATCAACTAAACCATACTCCTTAGCCTCCCAAGGATTCATGAAGTTATCACGATCAGTATCTACTTCAATCTGGAAGAAACATTTAAAATCAAATAATTTGTTGATTCTAGTAAACTTTATTAGAGCCTATTTCTAGGTAGCATATGGATCAAGGCAACATTATGTCAGATATCCAACCTGCTCTTCAGGCTTTCCAGTGACCCTTGATAGTATTTTGTTCAATTTGATTTTGTGGTATGCCATTTCTCGTATCCTTATGCTCATCTCTGTTGCCTGAATAAATATCATGTGTACAGAACAAATCAGTAATAAGCATCCATCATTTACAGACAATAATGCAGTTGGTCTTAATTCCTTTTGTGCTAGCAAGCTATAATTTTCAATGACGCAACTAAAATGTTACTTTCAAAGTGAAATATTCAATAAATGCCATGGAGGAACCCTCCTGACCATTTCCCCAATATGGTAAATAATCAACTGCTATCAATTCTAGAACTGATACTCCCCACCCTCAGCCAACCAAAGCAACTCCCCACAGTTTCATCCTCCTGCATATCAAATGAAAATAGCAATCTTCATGCATAACAAAGTGTAATCCTGTGGATCTTTTCTTTTCCCCTTTCTTCTCAAAAATTATAAATAGCACATTTAAGTGGTAAAGAAGCACAAATGACTAAATACATAGATGCTGTGAGGGAGAGCATCAAACCAATAAATACAGGTCATACTGAAGTATTATGGATTCGAGCATTAATTGATTTCTACAAGCAATTCGTGAGACAGAAGATAGGAAAACACAAAGTCATGTAGAAGTGAATGAGAAATGAGCAGCATATATCATGAAAAGAATGAAAAAGAGCAAGAGTTTTTGAACCTTGTTAGGCTATTAAAAAATAACGAATGTGTTTGATGTTCTATTCACTCACATCTCCAGACTCTCAACAAAAATTTATTGCATGTACAAAAATAAATAAGCTTGATATTGTGGATATTTTAGGGATGAGACATTGAAAACACATTACTAGCAACAGCAACAACTTGAGAGCACTTACTTTGCCTCCTGCAGTTCCAAGAGGCTGGTGGATCATCACCCTTGCATTTGGCATGCAGAATCTCTTTCCTTTACTACCACAGGCAAGGATAAATGCACCCATGGAAGCAGCAAGCCCCATGCAGATAGTAGAAACATCAGCCTTGCACAATTTCATAGCATCATATATTCCCATACCTACATACAACAGTTATTGCTGTCATAAGAGCTATCCTTTTTTATAGAGAAGAAAAAAGAAAATCCATTCACTGAAAGATATGCATTTTATTAGAATCTACACAATTGCCAGCCACGTTAGACCACATGTAATCCCATACCGCACATTACTTTGGATCGACCTCCAAGAGGAGATGATTAATCAGCAATTTTTACAGAAGTGGGAAAAATTTAAATTCACTTTCTAGCATTCATGTGGACCAGATATAACTTATAAGAACACATTACACTTCTGATATTTAGAAGCTTATGGACCCAAGTGTTTACCACGCACCCGATGATTCGTACAACTCTAAATGCAGGCATCTTTCTTTATCCTAGGAATATATATTCAGTAAGATGTTCTTCTGTGAACCAGGCCTTGTAAGCTTATTTTTCAAACAAATGAACCACAATGATCATCAGTGTGCTGTACAATGGAAGCAGTGATATTGAAGATACAAAAACATTTGAAAGAAAAAGCTTCCAATTTCAAGTTTATGAAAACAGAAGATATGCACCAATACAGTAACTGCTGGCATTTTAAAGTATTGAGCAGAAAATAGTTCTGCTAAGTTGAACTCATTAACATCTTATCAAATGAGAAGAAAACATCTTCCAAACTACCTATGACCAGGCAAATTATTACTGAATGTATTTACAAAAGAAACGAATCCTGCGTTTTTTGGCTTAAATTGAAAACAAGAGTAAAGATGGTACCATAGTGTCAGTTGCAATAACATCAATAACAGCAACCGCAATGCATTTTGCAGAAGGTGGTTCAGGTCTTATTGTTGCAGAAGTTTCTATTCATGGCTCCTACTCATGGAAAATTTTGCTAATTTTTCTGAAACCAATTCTCTTGTAAGAAAAGGAAACCAGTTAATCCCAAATTTGAGAACTCCTGTTCTATAGAGTGACCATTACAGTTTCTTATCAACATTCATTAAGTTGCTTTAGATTTTTCTAAAAATAGGCTTTTTTATCATTGGGGATAGTTTGATCATCGCACATACACATTTACCATTTATTATATATGGATGCTAAAGACATTTACGCAACATGAGCACAAAATAAACGGTTGGGAATAACGAATAAGCATAGACCTACCAGCCGTAACGGAGCCCCCAGGTGAATTGATGAACAATCTAATATCCTTTTTATCGTCTTCAGCATCAAGAAACAATAGCTGGCTGATGACAAAATCAGCAGTAGCATCGTCAATCTGGACATGGCAATGGAAAAAAATCAGGATTAAAACTAATCAAACTCCAGTATGAACTATATCCTCGCGCCCAAAAGGACCATCTACTCAAACTGTACATCAAGTTAAGCAACATTATTTGATTATAAACCAAATCTCTAACTCCTTGACCCAAAATAGTGCCACTAAAGTTTTAAAAATTCAATCTTTTGCAAGAACTTAGGAATAATTGCAACTTAAGCTCACATAAATGTGAAATAGTCCATAAATCCCAAAAACATGAAACATAGAAAGTTGCTGACACCCGACGCCATGTCGAAAGGCCAAGTGCTGACTAGGAAAAAGTGAGTCAAAGAGTGAAACCTGAGAACCCAAGAAAATAATCCTCTGGCGAAGAAGCATATTGGTGGTATCGAGTTCTTCAAATCTGGGCAGCAAGGAAGGTGCACCAGAGTAATTGGAGACATCCCAGTTGCTGGATAACGTATATCCAGAGCTAGCAGCAGAAAAGGCCTGCTTTGATGCTCTAACGGAAAACCCATTTCTTCTTCTTCTACTACTTACGCTCCTGGAGCTAATATTCTGCTTTATTGTGCCTACAGTTGTCGATGGAGAAAGGACTAAATGACGGAATTGTTTTGAAGAAGAGTTGTTTGGGTGGGGAAAAGTTGTTGGAATCGAATGTGCCGGACCTGCTGTGAATCCAAGACAACCCCTTTCCATCCTTTCACAATACCCTTGTTTGCTTCTTCCTCGGCCTGCTGTTTTTGCTTTCAAAAGTTAAGAAGATGATTGGGGAGATAATTTAGGCGACGTCCTCAGGCCCACCTCCAACACGATGTCGTTTCCCTCTCTTGAGCAGATTAACAGAAGTTGTCCCTGGCATTATGTAAAATTATGGGAAAGTCCCCTTTTGCGGACTGACGCTCACAATGAAACGCAACAAACCCTACAAAAAAACAATTGTCCTACTTGGACAGTGCATGATTTATAGTAGCGTCGATTTTATTTCTTTAGTATACTTTTATATGAATAACTTTTTTATACACTGTTATTATATAATTTCTTTTACACTAGTAGGTTTCTTTTATACTATGTAATATAAATTTAAATTTAAAATTTAAATCATGTAAATACAGTATGTATCCAATGCTACTAATATAAAAAAATTGCTACACTGTCAGTACATAAAAAGTTAATTCTTTTTATATAAGACTTGATAAGTTCTGATACACACTTTGTATATCTGTAAATATATACACACACATATATATCAAAGTTAAACCCTTAATTATAATAGTGAAATGAATCATATCGACCCTGATATGTCTACTCGCACATTAAATTGATGGTTGACGTTTAAGTATCTAAAACAAAGATATGATGAGTCATATCTATTCAAAAAAAAAAAAAAGGTATCTTAAAGCGAGATGAGTCATGTAAAAATACAAAGATATGATGCATGGCACATAAGTTGAGACAATAATTATATAAACTCAGCATAACTAACACATAGTCCTAAAGCAACACGCACTTGTTTGCACTACTATAATTTAATGGATAACTTTTTTATACACGGTCAGTGTATAAGTTTTCATACACTAGCAGGTCTCGATTGTGCTACATAATACAAATTTAAATTTGAAATTTAAATCATGCACATGTGGCATGCATCCAAAGCTGCTAGTGTAAAAAAAAATACTATACTGACAGTGTATAAAAAGTTAATCCTAATTTAATATAAAGGGAATTCTTCGTTTGAATAAACTATCCATTTGAACTTTCTATGATATCTATTGTTTAAGCATTATATTTCATCTATAAAGTGGCGATGTATAAATAAGGGGTGAAACATAAATAAATATAAAGTTAATATCAATTTGCCTTGACGTAAGCCCATTTTAACTTGAGATATACACTTGTAATCTATACTCACAAAAAAAAAAAAAAAAACTCGTAATGTGTACAAATATAATGTGAGAGGAGTAGTAGCTGATGTAAACCTTTTTTTTTTTTTGTCATTTTTTGAACTTTCAAGTATATCCTTATAAAATCTAATTTTTATCTTAGTCATGTAATCACATTTTATCAGTACAATAACTACTCATAACTACTTTAAGTATAAATTACTGTAGCATTATAAATCAAAATTGTTTAATTGATTTATATAAATTATACTTATATGAAAAACAAAATTCATATAATATTATTTTATTTTTATTACTTTTAAATTGCACATTTGCCCTCAGCTTTGGTAACCAGATAAATTACAAGTGGGTTGAATCAACCTTGAATTTTGAATTGTTTTTGGGCACAATTAGAGCCTAGTAGAAGTGGAAATGGCCATCCAACAAATTTTACACAAATGCATGTTGGATGCTTGACCGAGGCTTGCTTGATAATCCAATTCAGTATTAAAACCTAATGAATTCAGATCTTAACCGTTTAGATACGTTTGACAACAAAAAATAAAATATTTGAATTAATTAAGTGGACTAAATCTTTTAGGCAAAACTTACTCCCAAAAATAAGTGATAAGTTTTTTATTTATCCTTGAATGTTATATATATTTAAATATATTAGATCAAGTACTTGATAATTCAATCATTTAATAAATTCAGGTTTCAGATTTCAAACTTTAGTTTTCAAATTTTAGTTTTATTAAACGCACGTAAATAAAAGATAAAGTGTCAAGGGACCAAAAACGAAATTCCCTTAAAAAGCCAATAAAAAAGAACCGGGCAAAAAAGGAACCTAATTTCACGCTCATCCCTTCAGCCAGTGACCAGCAAGACAGAAGATAGGTAAGGTAAAAGAAGGGACGATGGCGAGATTCTCTCTGGGAGATGAAGCGGATGAGCGAGAAAGGTCCGATCCGAGCAGCAGCAGCTCCAGACCCACCTCTAAGAGGCAAAAACTCACAGTCCAGCCGCCACCACCTCAGCCGGCGGTGGATGCACCTCTCGAAACAGATGATTTAGTTGCAGTAGTGGAAGGGGACGCAGAGGAAGAGGAAGAAGAAGAGTCTGAGTATGAAATTGAAGCCGAGGAGGAAGAGTCTGAGTATGAAGACCAAGAAGAAGAAGAAGACGATGATCAGGAGGAAGACGACCGGATTCTGCAGCCGCAGCCTGAGGTAAACGGGGAAGGCAATAGAGATGGGCCCATTTCCGTTACTCTTACTGACCCGGATGTGTTGGATTGCCCCATCTGCATTGAGCCCCTCAGCATTCCTGTTTTTCAGGTAATTATCCATTTTTCTTCCCTAATTCAAAAATTGAATTTCTTCGAGTTATCAGGCATGTTTAGCATCGTTGTTGTTGATGCATTTTGATCAAAGCCCAGTTAGGGCTAGCTAAGATAATGGATCAACTTTGAGGTACCGGTAGTTGCGAAAGTGTGATGTAGTTGATGTATTACAACTTAAATGCTTTTGAAGTTGGCATTACGAGTGCATGGGAAACTTTTAACTCTAGGCATACTTAATGGTTGGAGTTGGAATAGCAATTTCGAGCTGGATGCGTTAGTTGTATCACCTCCGTTCTATTGGTGCTTGGGCTTTATATAGAATTGTAGGCTTTGTAGGTTATCTGGAGGTTGGTTTCGGGCCGAACTCATTGGAGTGGTGATGATTGAATCGCATGGGTAACAACTACAATTGCAATAAAGTTTTTAGTATGGCCAAAAAAAGGTCATAACTTGTATATGAGTATATCCTCTCCTAGTTTCTTTGTGGATCTAGTTTTGCATAGAAAGGCTGTTGCTTGAGACACAAAAGCCCAGAAAACTCAGGAAGAAACAAAAGAAACTCAGAAGCCCATTTCCAATCTGACTTTTACTAGGTGCTGTATCAAGTTTGCGTCCTTGATGTATGTATTATGGACACCGAATATGCAATAAATCTTGGATGATTTTTCCATTTGGCCAGGATAATGACCAATGACTTCCTGAGTTTCCCTATTTGCCATAACAATTGAATGTGTAAAAGTTCAAATACTTTGTTTCGTGTTCAAATTCTTGTGGACTTTCTTGAGTTTCTAGCCTTGACGGTATTCAAAATGTAATTAAAGTGGTGGCTGGCAGTGGATATTATCTGTTGGTGATCTTGAGGTGTTTTGATTCTGTTGCTTTAGTTATGTCCCTGGTGCAATGGTCACAGTAATATTGTCTAAAGCATTTTATTAGATGTTTTTTTGGCAATTGTGATGCTACCTGTTAGCTCTACGATAGTCATGGTAATAATTGGCTGAAGTGCTTCAATTATTATGACCAGTTGGACAGAATTGTTGCATCTGCTTATGATTAAGTCTCGATAGGGTGGGATTGCTGCTAATAATGTTTGGTGGCTGCGCAGTGGAGGTCAAGATCGGGGCAAAGAATGATATTGGCAGTCAAAATGTCGACTTGTGTTCTTTTGGTAGTTTGTTATTTGTTGATTTAATTTATTAACTTTGAATTTCACAAACACACAGCAGTAGTTGTATTTTGTCCTATTGTGGATAAGGAGAGTGGATGAGAATTCAATCATTTGTCTGTATTTATTACTTTAGACTGTAAAAGGAGAGTGGATGTGGTCTTTAGATTGTGGGTTTATGTTCTTAGGTTCCCTAGATCTTCTTCCTACTTCGTACGCCCTTCCTAAGTGGATGAATTACAGCTGCTATATTGCTTTGTCAATGACGACATCGTGCCTACCAGCCTGTAAGGAAATATTTCAACATCATGTGATTGGTTTAACTTCTGTCTGTTTGCATCCTTGTTTGAATTTTCATTATGCTTTACTAAAAAGATGTCAAAAACCTTTTGCTAGCTAGCTGATAAAAATTCATTTCTTCTGATTCCTCTTGAGAATAGTATTTACAAATGCATGGATTGGGATTGTTTTGGATTTGTATTGACTAGTAGAACTTCATTATGGATCTTTTGGGTAATAATTTTTGTTTTGTGGAATCACAATGCGTACAAATTATCTTTCAATTAAAAATGTTTGCATGCTTCAAGTCTCACTGTTAAGTTGCAATATGGATGCTCTCTCTTCTCATATAATAAGATAACATCTAAGGTTGTCAGTATGGTTAGTTGGTGTTGTGCATTTACCCAAGGTCCTTTGAGATAAACTTCTACTCATGTTTTGTATTACGAACAAAAAGAATTACACATAAAGTAGTATTCCTACCTGGGTGAAGCTGCAGATTTAATCTGTGTAATTGTATAAATGATTATGCATCTCACTCATCATTCTTGTCATGTCCTCCAGCCCCTGTTTATAGAGTCTACATATGCATATTGTTGTCTTGTTAGCAGACATGTATAAGGGCAAGGACTCTAATGCGTTTTGTTTTTCTGGACTGCAATTCAGTGCGAGAACGGGCATATAGCATGCAGCTCTTGCAGCTGTAAGATCCGTAACAAGTGTCCATCCTGCTCTATGCCAATTGGGTACAACCGATGCCGAGCCATTGAGAAAGTGCTTGAGTCAGTCAAAGTGTCATGCAGAAACATGAAGTATGGGTGCACGCAGATGGTGAGATACTGTAATAAGCATGAGCACGAGAATACATGCATTCTTGCACCTTGCTTCTGTCCTCTTCTTGACTGCAACTTTGTTGGCTCTTCCTGGCAATTATATTCACATTTTAAGCTGAGACATCCAGCCTTCGGCAACACTTTTCTTTTGGGCAAGCCCTTCTCCATTTCTTTAGAGAAGAGCCAAAGGTCTATAGTTCTTCGAGAGGGTGACGGAAATATTATCTTTATCCTGAATCACTTCGACGAACGACATGGAAGTGCAATAAATATTGTTCGTGTTGCACCATTAGGATCAGGTGCTCGGTTTTCTTATGATCTTACTGTAAGAGACGGGGATACATCTATTAGACTGCAATCTTCTGTAGAAAGCGTCCCAAAGTGGGTCGATTGCCCTCCTGCAAAGAAGTTTCTTCTGGTTCCAAGCTATTATTATACCAGCAACTGTGGACAGCTTAAGTTGGACGTATGCATACGGGACGAGCAATCTTGTTCTCGCCTAGGTGGTAATAACATGAAGTTCTTGTTTCCCAGGGTTGATTGATTGTTAGGACTTCTTGGTTTAGCAAAAGAAAAGAGATTTCATTATGATACTGTACTATATTAACGTCATGTGTAGTTCTTGTGCATTGGAACGGTATGGAGGTTGTTTATTCTTTGCATGCTGGTTGCTTCATTTTCATCGTTGACTGATCCTCCAAACATGTTGGATAACACACTACTCTTTACTCTTTTTAGGAAGAGGAGCAAAACATACCTTTGGACCATCAATGGGCGGCAAATATAGCAGCATCATTAGATGAGCCAATATGCTCGAAAATATGGAAATGACTTGCATTTGCACCCGCCTCTATTTTATTTGTTACCTTGTAGATGGTTTCCCCTGTTACCGTCCCAGATAACTACACATAAGATGCTTTGCATTGGAGCCTTAAATTTTGGATCAATTTCTTACTCACGGAACCAATTTTACATCTAAGTGTATGGCATTCTTAATATGCAGAAGATTAGCCCGCAACAATTTTGCCATACATAATAAAACTCGATTAAAGAGAATTAAAATATCCAATTGCACATAAGCCTTTGAGTTAATCTGCTTATTAGGTTTTTTTTCCCCTTTTCTTTTTCGGGTAAGACTGCTCATTGAGTTACTCTATTTCGCAGCGGAAAGAAGGGGAAAAAGAAAATGTGAGTCGTCCTTGACGCGTAGAATAGCAAACCGGTCAAACCGGTGGGTTGGATGACCCATTCCCTCATCACGAGGCTGAGTGGAAGTACTTGCTTGCTAATTGCTACGGATAAACAAACGAAGGAAAAGACAAAAGGCCAAAGGTACAACCCTATAAAGCAGCAAGCACATCAGCTGGAAAGTGCCAACTGAAGTGCCGCTACAGTTAGTACTTGCTTGTTACTACCAAACGGCCATAGGAGGCACCTGTCGCCGGGCGAGCCATCCTATACATCAACGGCCATCTTCGTTTGTCGAGTTCGATGAAACCTAGGTTTCTGAAACCCACCGTAATTGGACTAACGCTTCTGTCTGAATCCACTCCGGAATCTGTTGTTTTGTTATTGTCATTTACGAGGAGAATTCTGCTGCCACACGGCTGCGCTTGATTTCACCCGCCAACCTCGCACTCATGACCACTGTGGTAGGTAGTAGGATTTCCTTCTTAAGCACTGGAATTTCCTTTCTTTCTTTTTTTTCTTTTGTTGTTTGTATTCTTTTTGAATCAAATTTTGGATTTTGTCCCATGTGTATACCTGATCAAGCTCCTAGTCCTAGAATTCACCCACACTGCTTATTATGTGCCTGTGAGTGTTTCACTGTGTACCCTTTCCCGTTAATGTGTTTTTGTTTATTGCTTAATTTTGTGAACTTGAATATCAAGGTGATGCCTGCATTGGCAAGAATTTGCGAAGGAGTAATTCTGTTGTGCTTTTATGGGGATCTTTCTGGATCCAGGCTTTGTTTGGAGAGTCATGGAATTGGCTGGATTTTTTTTTTTTTTAATATCTTAGTTTCATCTATATTGCTCTTCTGATACATCTTGCATGGCAACTCTCCAGAAATGTAGTTATTCGCTTCTGACATGGGATATGACAATTTATGTTGGCTGTAGCTTTATGTGTTTCTGAGTGGTGATTAATGTGAGGGAACTTTGGTCCCTTTTCATAGCCATTGACTGGTTTCCAGTATTAGTTGTTGAAAAATTTGGAAGCACACAAATTACATTGATTTGTCGACTATAATTTAGGTTGTTATATATATTCGGGAAAAATATGTATACAATACATGGGCTCTTTTTGGATTAAAATTGGGATCGTAATTTTGTGGTGTGTTGAGTTGACTTTTTTAGCCTTTTAGGCAACAGCTTCTGTTTTCGTTTCTTCATATACTTCTTTTCTTGTAAGGTGTGCATTATTGTTTTTCATGTTGTATTTCTACTTGCTTTATTCTTTTAAGCACTACTAGGTGTTCTTCTTGAATGATATGCTTTGTATCCTAATACAACTCTAAGGTACCAAGTGAAGCAGATCTTCGTATGGAAAAGAGAAAGGAACCAGATAATGGAGATTCTGAAGGGAGTAGGAAAAAGAAGACGAAGAGGCAAGTTACCACGCCTCGTCCTGCCTGCTCTTGGGTGCACTTTAGGTAAAGTTTTGGCAACTTTCTCCGTCAATGTTTCATTGTCTGCTTATGTTGTTTCTACTGGTGCACTAACATTTACATGGAACTTCTTAGCCGTGAATTTATTAAGGAGTATAGTGCTTCACATCCTGGATCGTCGGGTCTGAAAACAGTGAGAATCTGGCTATCTTATTTCATTGTAGTTATTTGCTTTTCTTTTTTTAATTAGGAATGTTATGTTAATCCATGGTGTCTGCCTCAAGGCCACAAAAGCTGCCTCAGATGCCTGGAAGCTGATGAGCCCTGAAGAAAAGGAAAAATACACTACTCGTGCCCGTGAAGTGTGGGATAAGTATTTGAGTGCAAGTCCTGCCCGGGCTCCTAAACCAAGACGGCAGGTATCTCTCTCTCTCTCGTGTGTGTCTGAAGTACACTTTTCTTGGAATCTGAATTGAGGAAGAAAAATTGTGTCCGTGTCATGCAGACCAAGCTGGTTACAAGGTGCTCCCCTGGTCGTTTATTGAATGTAATACAGCGGCTAACGCCAGAACAGAAGGCTTCTGTGAAAAGCATGGGGTTTGGTAGCATCCTTGGGTTAAGATGCCGAACTCTTAGGCGTAGTTTGTGCCTTTGGCTATTGGAGAGGTTTAACACCATGAGACGTAGCTTGGAGATTTGTGGTGAGCGCATACCTCTAACTCCACAAGATGTGGAACTTGTCATGGGATTGGCAGCTAGTGGAAAGGATGTGGTGAATTCAGGTCCTGATGATGTAATTTTGGAATTGCGTCAAAAGTACAATGCCACCAATCGTGGGATTTCTGTGCGCCTTTTAGAAGAGCGATTGGCAGCTCCAGAAGCAGGAGAGGATTTCAAAAGATCATTTGTACTTTATGTATTAGGCACTCTTTTGTGTCCTACTGCAAGACTGGATGTTAGCCCAACATTCCTCCACTTTTTAACAAATGTGGAGGTTATCCATCAGTATAACTGGGGAAAGTTCTTGCTTGACCGGCTAGTTCGCGAGGTAGCTCGCTATCGTCAAGGGAAACAACGTGCTGTTGGTGGTTGTCTGTTGTTTCTCCAGGTGAGAATGTTTGACAATTTAAATTGAACATCAGTTTGGCCTCTTGTAGTCAAGTGCATAGCTTAACAGCTTAGCCTTTTGCAGCTCTTCTACTATGAATGTGTTGCTGTTAGAGGATTCCATGAACTGGCCCCTGTTTCTTTTCCTTGCTTATACTCGTGGGGTGAGGAAGAAATTAGTGAAAGAGAAAAGCAAGAGAAAGAGCTTGGTGGTTATGGTGCAGGGGAGGTACATGACATTTGCTATTTATTTTTTTGGTTGAAGGGGGTGGTACAGTGCTAAATAGTTATAAGTCTCGACATTATGTTGCAGATTGTAAGTCTAGAATTCACGTGCAGGTGGTTTGTAAGGAGAGAGGCCTTGGGATGGGATTACTTGGGTACAAGAGCCAAGCTGAGATCGCACCGACTAGGATTATGGCACCTCAGTTTGATCATTGTTCTGCACATGACCAGGATGGACACTTGGTATTCATGAAATCTGTCTCTGAATTTGGATGATGTGTTAATTGTATTATATTGTGTCCATTTGTCTAGTGTATTCTTACAGTTCTACAAATTGCCAATTAATTTATATTATATTTGTGTCATGAAACACAACAGTTATTTCCTATTATTTCCCTTGGGGTTGAACTACTGGGTCTATGATGATTCTTTTGGGCTGTGCTTATCTCGTCTTTTCATGGATGCATATATACGACTCTTTATTGGATAATTGATTTGAAAGAATAGGCTTCTCTCTACTACCTTGGTGTACCTTTCATATTTTGTCTTATTCCTGAGTGAACTTCTTTTAGCATAACACTCAACATTGACTACCTTAGTATGACTTCTTCAGCATAACATTTTATCTTTTGGTTAAACATGGGAAACATTGTAAGAAGCAAACATTGTAGAACCATTTAATCTTTTTCGTTCAACTCTCAAATTTCATTGTAGCGTTAGAACCTGAATGTCAATATTTTTTTCTCCTCTAGTTTATTGGCACAGGTGTAATGTGAGGAGTGCAGCTATAACTGGGGAAATACAATACTGGCTTCCTTACTATATTTTCAGATATGGATGCTATCTTTCGTGCTACATCTGTCTATTCACTTACCTGAATTGCTCTCATTATTGTTTACCTTTCTCAACAAGGGACCCAAGTTCTGCTTAACTCTTGTTTAATTTTTTGACAACTGACATATCTGGTATATGATTTCCAGCAATTTATAGATGGTGTCTGACTGACTTCTTATTTTATATCAGGAAAATGTGCCAATTGATGACAAAGAACATACTGGAGTCGGTGAAGGGACTGCTGCTGCTGATTCGGTCAGAAGAGCATGTCGAAATGTGGAGTATGGGTGCACAGAACTTGTGGATTATGAAATACGAAATGACCATGAAGAGGCCTGCATATACTCTCCATGTGCTTGCCCCCTTAAGAACTGTGACTTTGTTGGGTCATCTGGGCAGTTGTCACTGCATTTCAGCAGTAAACACTGGGACTCGGGAAGACGCTTTCAGTATGACTGCCCTCTGTGTGTTTCACTGGGCAAGAATGAGACACACCTTGTTTTGCAAGCAGAAAAAGATGGTGTTCTCTTTCTCCTGAATAAGGGAACTGAAAGCATTGGGCATAACCTCGTGATAACTTGCATTTGCCCAAGCTCATCTAAGGAACGATATTTTTATGATCTTGCATCAGAGAGAGGAAGCAGTTCTGTGAGACTGAAGGCATACACACAAAATTACCCAGGCAGAGTGGAAGGTTCGCCTCCTACGGACTTTCTGCTAGTTCCCTTTTATTATCTAAGCTCATCTGGGCAACTAGATGTAGAAGTTTGCATATGGAGTGTAAACGGTCCAAGTGCTGATTGACCAGTGTAGATGTTATAAATCAGGTCAGCTGTCGGTGCTCTTCGGACCTCTCTGTCTAGGAATGTTAGTAGTGGCAAATATTGGGAAATTGTACTCCCAGAATTTGTAAAAACCATGTAACACTTACTGGGGGGGCATAGAGTTTAGTTTATTACTCAGCCAGAACTCCGAGCGAGTCATCCAACTTGGTAGGGCTGGTGGGGTCTCGGCTTAGTTTTGTTGGTTGACCTTTGGAAACATTAAAGGCGGCAGTTTGATTGCGGTTTGTAGGCACAGCTTCACAGAATTGGGCAGCCATGGTTAGTACATGCTCTTGTTCAGCTTGAAAGGAAAAAAAAAAAAAGAAGAGAGTAAAGAAGCCAATTGATATTAAAATCTCATAGATTTTTCTTCTGCTCTATTTGTTGTACATCTTGTCCTGCAATCTAAGCTCTGTATGTGGATCATTATTGTTGAAAATAACAATGATAAAGAACTCTAGAAACTGGAAACTTCAGAAAATCGCTCTGGTTCTTAGCATTGAAATCTAGTTGTACAGGAGCAAGTGGCTGACTCTTGCAATTTGTAAATTTGTATCCTGGCACACTATGGGGCGGGCATATATATATATATATATATGTCAGAGTGTCCGAAAAAACAAAGTGTTTTTTTTTGGAGTACAACATTGTTAGATAATTAGTTTAGATTCCAGTAGATAAATGAGTTCTAAAATTGTATAAAGCTAAACAACATTCCAAATATTGAAGTTGAACCCCCGACTTAATTTATCCACGTGCATGAAGTTTGCAGTCATAATTTCAGTTCTCAAACTGTCCGACCAGAATACCAATTTAGAAACTAAAAAAGACTGCCCCAAACCCCCAAAAAAAAAAGGGAAGTTTTGGGGGGGAGAGAGAGAGAGATGGGGAAGGGGGCTGCGTGGGTTGTCGCTTGAAATGAAATATTCACTTTCCTTGCCAACCCAAAACATCGGTTACGAGTCTGGGGCATTGGGTGCTATTCATTGTAGGCTGATTTCGGAAAGCCCAATAAGACCCATTTCTAGCATTGTCCTTAATATCCTGTGGGGAACAACTGAGCCCAATTGCCCACTTCAAAGAAACATCAATAAGCAGCAATTGGAACCTGGAAGAGCAAGAACGAGGAGGAAAAGAAGAAGATGATGGCATTGATATGGTCCTCCTCTGCGATGATGCTTCGACGCTTTTGCTGCTTCAGCACTAGTAGTGCTTCTTCTTCTTCTTCTTCTTCTGTATCTGCTCCTTTTTCATCCTTTAACAAGAAAAGGCGTCTGGTCTTTTTGGGCTCCCCTCAGGTTCAATACGCTTCTCTCCTCTCTTCGCTGCCTACTTTTATACTTTATACAAATTACAATGCCTATATTTTGTAAATATGTTATTTGTTTTCTAGGTATCTGCTTCGGTTCTTGATGCTTTATTCTCTGCTTCTTCTGCTCCTGATTCCCTCTTTGAGGTATTACTGATTTATCTTTCATTATTCTGTAGTGTAATGCTTGTGCTCAGGTCATTTTGTACAGTAAATTTTGCTCAAAAAACATCAGAATTTGTTGTTGTAATTTTGTTTTCCTTGAAATTTATGTGACCTTCTGAACATTTACCGTAAACGTACGAGTCATAGACATTTTTTCACCTGTCATGAGTTTTAACTAATGGTTTGTAGTATCAGCTTTATTCTATGACCCTTAATCACGAATCACGCTTTTACAGTGTTTGCTTGGTGTTTCACAGTAGAGTATTTGAAGCAATAGAGTTGGAAAAATTGCAATTTGCATAATGCCTTCATCTTCTCTGTTGGCATTGTTTGTGTTGAAGTTCTTTTACTGATCATTTGGCTTTTGCTTGTAGAAGTTCATATTTAATTTCCCAGTTTGTGAAGTGGAAACATGGTTTGCTGGGTCTTTTATAATTATAATAAACGGGAAATTTACTGCTGTATCTGGCCTTAGGATTTTCACTTTCATCCTAGTTTTTCTATATTTCCTTGCTCTTGTTAGCATTGTGTATATATTTCTAATGATGGTCTGATAGGCTTTGGGGCATTCATGGCAATTATAATTGACAAATCAATATTGATTCTTACATTTTTTTCCCCCTTTTTTGGTATTTCCTATGATCTAGGTTGCTGCAATTGTTACTCAGCCACCCTCTGGAAGAGACAGGGGAAGAAAGATCATGCCTTCTCCTGTAGCACAGCATGCTCTTGACAAAGGCTTCCCCTCTGAACTGATATTCACACCCATAAAAGCTGGTGAGGTAACATCTTAATACAGTTATACAGAAATTTAATTATCTTATAGTAGTTTGCAACAAGTGCAGCACATTTGTACTTTTTGTCATAGGTAAATTGGGGCAAATGATAGCTATCTAGGTAACAGACCATTTTTTTTCCTTTTTCTTTTTCTGACCATTCTGTATGGAGGGTGTCGCAGCATAATTTTTAAGTCAGTGCGAAAGTATGAGGAGATGGTATATTGTTGCATTTGAGATTTTTTGCCCTGGGAAGCTGATTTAAAGCACTGATGAATCAATCTGCCTGACACTGACACCTAATATATTATACATAGATCACCATTTCTTGGTGATTGCTGCTTGTACTCCATCCTAGATTCACTAGTATACAAAACTTTAGAAGGACATGCTGCTCTTATAAAATGTGCAAAGAGGGGTATGCCCATTCACAAAGGAATAGAAAACTTTTTGCAGTAACAGAATCATCCTCAGGTTAGCATTTAACAATGAACTCCTTTTTTTTTTTTTTTTTTTTGGTGTTTGGTTGCTAAAAAAGTTTAGGAGGGATGGTCACTCCATTTCATAGACATGGCATGTCACCAGGCGCACCAAGACTTGTACTGTTTCTTATAGATAGCCTACCAATGAGCGACTGCTTGATGCTTTATACATCAATGTGATCCATGACTTGTACAAAAAGCACCTATTTGTTACTGGAGAATTTCATGTGAAATTTAGAAAATTTTGTAGCTTGGAGGGTGGTATTAGGGATTCTGGATGGTTAGAAAAACAATTGAGGAGCTGTGATATTGTAGAACGGTAGATCATAAAAAGATGCATACTTCTTGATGAATATATTTGGCGTATTCAACGTACTATGTTGCATTGCCATCATGACCTTCGGTTGATTTCCCTTTACTGTTGATGCTGTTGAGCTTAACACTTCGGAAGGAATGCCTTCTTCGATAAAAGAACTTACCATCAACTTTATTTCGTGTAGGAATCATTTCTTGAGAATTTCAAATCTCTGGGGCCTGAACTTTGTGTTACTGCTGCATATGGGAATATTTTACCAAGCAAGTTTCTGAAGATTCCGTCATTGGGTTAGTAATAGTGAGTTTTCTGTAAAAAATCGTGTTGTTTTAGTTGTTATCCGAGGTTTTTTAGAAGTTTAAACATCTAAATTGTGTACGCCATGGAGAGGAGTGTGTGCCTTGACCTTTGGTGGAATGTTGATGTCAAAAGCAAGAGAAATTAATAATTATTTTATCGTTTAACTACCAATCACAACTTTCAGAAAGGTCCCTTTTTTGGTATCTACATCTGACAAAAATAAAATCGTGGAGAATAAATTGAACAAATGATGATTATATAAGCATGGTTGAAATGAAAATTTTGATAAGATGAATTTCTGATTGTTGAGTGATAAGCAAGAAAGAGTATAAAGGAAAAGAAGACAAGTAGACAAGAGAGTATGTGAAGCTAGATTTAGGGCAAAACAACAAATGGTGGAGTAATAAATCATGAGATTTGTGAAATGATAGAAGTTGTAACTGCATATAATAGAAGCAGAGAAAATAGATTGAAATGATCAGAACTTTAACTAGTAAAATGACAAAACATGTTCACTATTTGTAAGTTATTACAGTGATAGTCCAAAAGCAAGAAGAAGTGTTTAAGTACTGTCCTCTGATAGTTTGGCACAGAATATTTTTCCATTTCATTTATCGCATCAAATCTGTAAATTGGGGAATTTGATTTAAGCTTTTTCTTATTCAAATGCATTCTTGTAGGGACTGTAAACATACACCCAAGCTTGCTGCCTCTCTACCGTGGTGCAGCTCCTGTTCAGCGAGCATTGGAGGTTAGGTTTCTTGGACTTAGACTTTGACTTGTTCAATATATATTTAGTCATTTATTAATCATGAAATGAATTTTGTAACAGGATGGTGTAAAGGAAACAGGAGTGTCACTAGCATTTACTGTACGTCGACTGGATGCTGGACCTGTCATTTCTTGTCAAAGAATGTATGTAGATGATCAAATAAAGGTACTAAAGTCTTTCTTCTTCCTTCCATTTGTGTCATATGAGCTCCTCATTCTAGTGTCTTATGAATCTACACACTCTCCCAAACTATTGAAAATAATCAGTGTGTCATCCACCACTGCAAGGATCTTGAGTGCATGTTATATCTGAATTAAAGTAATTCTATAGGGCTAGCGTATAATGCTTTCCTAAAGTCAGCTAATTTTGTACTGATTCACTTGTAGGCACCAGAGCTACTTGAGTTATTATTTGCACGAGGTAGGTGTTGTGAATTCCTTCTCCTACTACTGCTTTGCATTAAGATTTTAAGTATTCATCTGATAATACTTAATAGATTCATGCCACTTTGAGATTTTTGGTATATCAATTAATATTTCTCATGGCTTTACTGCAATCTGGACTCTGTTAGTTTAGCAGTTAGTGGCACGCTTGGAGAATTTGGCTTTTGTTCCTTTAGAGAAATTGGGCTTTTATTCTTCTAGCCTACTGTAGAAGGTATTGGTGACTCACTAGTTTTTGGAACATTCAGGATCTGAACTTCTGCTCCGTGAGCTTCCCTCTATTTTTGATGGATCAGCTAAACGAAAAGCAAAAGAGCAGGATGAATCTAAAGCAACTCTGGCTCCAAAGGTGAATATTATTTAACATCCCTTAGTTGAAATAAGTATGAAGTAACTGAGGAATAATCACTAGAATATTAGGTTATTTACAAATTGTGTTGGAGTTGATACCCGCAATATGTGCATCTGATACTTGCAGCCATTCAAAGAAGTTAAAGAAAGTACTTGTTGAATTGATTTCTTTAGAGACATGGATCTTGATATTCATCTATTCTTTCTCATCTTGGAGTAACTGATGTGATTCCTGTCTTTGCCAACTGACGAATGAAATGAATTTCAATAATGCCCAGTTCAATGCTACTTCTTGATTATTAAATTATTGGATTGAATTTGATCCAAAACTTGCAACAAAATTTTCTTATGATCTTGTCTAAAAATGGTGCAGATCATATCCTGCAATTTTTATCCCCTTCATTTGTTAATGAGGATTATGCTGCTTAAATTTTCTTATCAGTAGCCTGTTGATTAAATTTGCATTGGAGATTATATAGTTGTTTCTCTTCTGGTTGATTCTTGGGACACATCTTACCAAAATATGAATATCAGGTTACTTTGATTGCTTGATACAGATAACTCCTGAGGAGTCATGGCTGTCCTTTGATCAAGAAGCTATAACCCTTCATAACAAGGTATTGGTTTGATCCTCAGGTTGCTTCTACTGTATAATCATGACACACAGCCTTCTAGGTTCGTGCATTTGCAGGTTGGCCTGGTACTAGAGCTAAAGTCATGATTGTAGATCCTCAAAACGGTCAGTCCAGTACTACAGAGCTTAAAATTATTACAACAAGAGTTTATAATGGTACCAAAGCTCAGAGTGGTGATGCTGATGATGTGGTATTCAACAAAGGTTCACTGATATTCCCATGCGGTGGACAGACAGCACTGGAGGTGGGAATTGTTATTGATTTTGTCAACTTCTTGCAGCTTTCAGAGTGATGAACATCTTGTGTCATTGCAGGTGCTAGAAGTGCAACTTCCAGGTAAAAAGATGGTAAATGCGTCAGCATTTTGGAATGGATTGAGAGGTAAGAAATTGAAGCGGATATGACTGCAGCAGCTGAGCAGCAGTCTAAGTTGTGAGGTGGACAAGGAAACTCATTGAGTTCTATCATCCTTCCACTCAAAAATGAAAAAATTGTTAGTTTTAATGTGATTAATTTTTCTTAATGCTTGTGGAATGGAGGGTTCCAGTTGTGCCAAAGGGATCATTCGTGTATGTTATTGTTTTGCACCGAGAACAAAGCATCACTATGAGTTGGTTTGTGCATTGGTTGGTACAGCCCCTCTGAAAAAGATTACCTTATTGTGATATGAAGGATTGGACCTGCTGCACCAATGGAGGAAAAGATTGGACAGGAGTTCCTTTTCTTCCCATTTATTAACATTCGCCTTTCAGATTGTTTGTTCCACTGGGCGAGGAAAAATGGTTCTACAAGTCCCTGAATGGAGCTCTACTTGTAGTTTATCCTTGAGATAATGTCATTGGAATTTCTTTGAGGAATGACTCTCACGGGGTACTCAGAAGAACCCTTTAGGCTCGTCTTTGTCCTAAAAGGGGAGCAAGAACTTCACTTGAACTTAGTTGTTCGATGGCACGACTGCTTCCTGCCAAGTTCTACTTGGGCAAAGAAACTCTCTCAAGCCATTATTTTCGTCCCATAGCGCTCAGTATTAGGCAATTAGAAGAGCTTGTCCTGTTCTTCAAAAACTTAAGGAACTTCAAATACGCGTCTAAAACAAACTAGACATTTTGCATGGTACACATTGTTCTCTCTTCTTTGTTCTTGGTCCCAGCCAGCATGAACTTGGTCCCTCGAATCCTTTAATTTTGCACGTAAGTAGGTGAGAGGAGGAAAGATGCACTTCTTATGAAATCATTTGTGCCTTCCCCAGCAATGCTTTTGTGGGAACATTATTTTTGACCATTAACAACCTACAGAAGGGTGAGTATGAGCAGATATGTAATTGGGTTACAAAAAAAAAAAAATATAATAGTGTGTTATTTTGATTTAGGGTGCGAAAACACTATAAAACTGTTGATCCTGGTGGGACTAACCCAGGTTAATTGATCACAAATGATCCTTCTTTTTCTTCCAGCCAGGCTAATTGATCACAATGGCCCTGCAAACCAGCCAAGCCTCATCATGATTGTGCCTGCGGTTTGAAATATATGTGAAAGCTGTCCTTGGGTGTACCTTGAACAACTAAGCATAAAAAACGCTCTTCAATTCCGTACTTTGTAATAATGAGATGATCAGAAAGCTGAAGTTTTTAGTTAATGGTTTCGGGTCAAGCGCTTTTGCTTTTCGAGTTCTTACTTATTTAGAAGTTTCGACTTTTCCCAAACATTTTCACAGCGTCTCGATTTGATAGTTTCGGAATTTCAGATTCTCCAACCCTCTGCCTTCCTTGGTAATGACAGCGGAAACTAAAACAAAAGCAAAATTAGGATGGAAAATTTATCATTGATGTTCGGACGATATTGCTCACAAATATCTTCAGACTATGGATGGAAATGGAATCAACAAATAGGAGCAATCATTGGGGGGTATTCACTTATAAATAATGGAAAAGCAAAGTCACACCCATTGAACGAAAATGAAAGCAAACACAAAAGCACTTTACACCATTTTCTCGCCAACATATCAACTTAAACAAATAAGGAAAATCCAAAAGCATTCTTGCCCACTCATCATTCCCGGGCTCTTGTTGAAATTTGCTTTTTCTAAAATATACTACTACTACTCATCACTATCTATTGAAAAAAAAAAAATTTTTTTTTTTTTTTGACATAGACCGTTCTCCTTCTTCGAGTGTTCTCTCATAAACAAATTTCAGGCTTGAGATGTGGTCTAGGATATCTAATATAATTTTTCATGAATTTGTCTCCTAAGATATTATTCATCTTAAGATGTAACATATTCCCCGTCTAGCATTCGATGCATGTGCTTGTTCTCGAGCGTTCGCAAAAATAAAAGAAGTGCATAGCTAAGTAATTTTACGTCTCTATTGGCAGATTTGCAAAAAGGCTCTCCAAACTACCCCCGAAAATGTCAGAGTTGAGAGTTTGAAAAGAATATCATTTCCTTCTGCCTAAAGCCCAAAAGCTCTAAGCTAGGAGCTTCTTGTATAAATACCACCTCTTGCAAGTAGGCATTCAGAGACTCATAGACCAACCCACTCATATATCTGACCGTTTCTTCTTGATTCTCTCTGTCGTAGCTTTGCTTTCTTCTGAGTTGAGAGGAGCAGAAATGGGGGCTCTCGACTACCTTTCAAACTTCTGCACTGTCACCAGCACAAGAAGCAAAAGGAAACCAATGCAGGTAACTGCTTAATTCCCTGGGTAGCACCTGCGAGTTCCGCGCATAATTGACTTCCTGGTAGCTTCTCAGGGTTTAAGTTTTACGTCTGTTGTTTTTGTTTTCTGGGTGGTTTTCTGTTTCACTTAATGGACCGAATGATGAGGATTTGCTTTTGTCATTTTGCTTAACTAGACAGTTGAGATTAAAGTTAAGATGGACTGTGATGGATGTGAAAGAAGGGTGAAGAATGCTGTAAAACACATGAAAGGTAAAACTAGTTGCATTGTACTCTTTTGTTATTTCTGTTGTGCAAGAAGACATGTTAAGCTTCTGCTGCTTCTGAATTTTGCATTCCATTGATGTAAGTCAAAACCTCAGTCAGAAGGAACCAATATGAAAACTTCCTCTCTCTTATCTTCAATCAATGCATTTGAAATATTTCGCCAACATAGACTAATGAATATTGAATACTTCTTGTCATTTAATTAGAGATGCCATTAGTTTGCTCGGTAACTTTTTCTTTTTCTTCCTTTTTTACTTTTCTGGTTGATCTTCTTTTCAACTTTTTTGGTACATTGTCAGCTTGAGATTCACATATGCAACCAACATATATCTATTTTCTGTTTCTTTTTTGTGGAATAACTGCTAGTCCCATTTGACTTCCTATTATAGTATTAATTGAAGGATCTCTTGATCACTCTTGATGAGTTTCGAGTGTAATACAAGGCTAAACTTTCATCATGACGCGTTTTGCATGTTTTCTTGCATGCCAGTGAGGTTGAGTGTATCAAGTAAAATCCCTGCAAAAAGCTTTCATTAGAAGATGCTCAGTAGGTTGGGATCTTTTCATAAGAAGAAGATGAAGGGCGAAGACTAATCTGGATAACTATGGATTGCAATCCAACCACTTTCGTATTTTCAATCTATTGCCACTTATTTATGTCTTTCATCTGCCCTTTACACCATAAAGTGGATCTAGTGCATCCCGTATTTAAGGTGGAGGAGAACTTTTTTTAATATGAAAATTTGGACCAAAATACAGACTAACCTTTTTAGAAAGTTGATCAATGTTTTCGTTAATTACACCTCCACTAAAGATTATAGTTTTCCTGTCACGTAACATATATACTTCTAAAAGTTTTTCAACCGAAAACATACTTAACTTTGTAAGCTTGTACCTGTTTGATATAACATCAACTAATTTGAAATGGTCTTTTAGGGGTGAAAACACTGGAAGTAGATCGCAAGCAAAGCCGAGTAATGGTGAGTGGCTACGTTGATCCAAATAAAGTATTAAAGAGAGTAAAAGGCACTGGAAAAAGAGCAGAGTTCTGGCCATATGTTCCTCACAACCTGGTGTTTTACCCATATGTAACTGGAGCCTACGACAAGAGAGCACCTGCGGGATTTGTGAGGAATGTAGTACAGGCTGCTCCTCCCCCAAACGCAACCGAAGAGAGAATCACCTACCTTTTCAGTGATGACAACCCCAATGCCTGCTCCATCATGTGATTATTATCAGCGATTACTAGTATAAAGTGCCCCCGTAGACTTCAGATTTCTCTCCTTCATTTTGAACTGTTTCTGAGTCGTTTTTTTCCCCCCCAATGAAGAGGCTTTGCATTATTAGTAACCTGCTCAACTATATGTACAGTGTCACGAATCTGTGACACAAAGCATGCGGTATTAGCTTGTATAACATAATTTCAGCTCCCCAGATAATTAATCGTGGATCAATTATATGATAGCTATAATAAAGTTTCTCGCTTTTCTGTCACTACATAATTTGTGTACATGATGAAGATATTACTCTGTTTAAGCACGAGATAAAGTTCAAATGAGTAATGAAGTGTATTGCAACAACAGATGACCTGATCATTATCATATATATGAACCAACTAATATTTTCTTGTGCCAATTAGTTTATTGAATTCCTCCAACGACATCAATAGATAAAAGCAATGATTATAAACCAGCTGTAACATTCTCTTCTTTCAACTTAACTGAAATTGGCCTCCAATACCAACAGATGATATGACGTTCATAAATCAAAATCTATCTAATTTGTAGGTTAAAACTAACTTCTCATTTAATCACACCGTGAAGAACCAATGTCATAATTGTATTTATACAAACTTGACACCCTCTCCTTAAAACGAAATTTCTCCTTCCTTCCGTATGAGGGATTCTTTCCTTGTTCCACGAATCCAATGTCGACAAATTCCTTTGTATATCATGTGCTAGAACACACAAGTATCTGATTTAAGAAAGGGCGCAGTTGAACTTTTCCAAGTGGAATATATTTTGTGGCAATTCAACGCTAATTGTGATATTAAAAGTGCAAGTCAATTCCTGTGGTAAGTAAAAGTAGTGGCGAAACGTGGAGAAATGTCAAATCAAGAAGAAAATTATACTTGGAGCACAGGAAAGAGTGAACCCAAGACGTTAGCTTTTGGAGGGTAGGTGGCTTTCAAGTGGAGGAAGTGGCGGAATAAGATTCTGGCCACCGCCCCCCCCAACCAAATGGGATCCATGATTTCCTACTTAAAAAGAGTGATTAACGATATTGCGTAAAGAAAGATTGGTGCGCGCAACTTCTAACATGGCTTTGCTTGCCTCCATTAAGAACTGGTTCCATGCTTCCTAGTTCCTACTCTAAGATCCATTTTTCAGACCTGCCTGCTCCTCTTTCGAGTTACTTGAAAATTGGTACTCCCTCATAAACATGACTAGTGTGTATAATTAAATCTCACTTTCTTAACATCACTCCAAAATGTTTCATAGACAGGGTTAATTTGGCTTGCCAGTTTTTCACTTGAGGATTTTATTGCACCTCAAAATTTTCCCCTCACACAATTAGGAAGCCATGCACTTTTTTTTTTTTTTGGGGGGGAAAAAGAGGGGTCCAAGTTACGAAAAAGAAATGAGGGGTGCGATGGTATGTTATCTCAATAATTGAAATGACAAGGAAAAAGCAGTACACTGATAAAATTTAAGATGGACAAAATATTGAAGTATTGAGCAAGTTAGTGCCATAGTTCAAGTAAAAGTGGGGCACAAAACCGTGAAATGCATGCAATTGGATCTCAAAAATTGTTTTCCACCAATTTGCATTAAGTTGTCACGTAATCTAGACCTAAAGTTACTCTCCCAAACAGAGCTGTAAATAAACTGATGAGTTAGTCAAGTTTTTGACTTTCAAGCTTGGTCTAATGAGTTGTACTTGAGTTGGACTTATTTAATTTAACCAATTTTATTAGCCAATTGAATGAGAAAATGGTCACCAAATATAAGAAAGTTCCTAATTTTTTAAACAAAAATAATATCGTAAACAATCAATACAAGTTAAATCTACATTAAGAAAAATTTGGAACACTAGTTTGAATAAATCTACAAACAAGTTGATGAACCATACCAACCTCAACTCGTTTAGTTAAATAAATGAAGCGAATCAAATTGAGTTCGGGGCAGTTTGGTTCGTTTAACACCTCTACCCCAAGCACTCCACATTTGCCCTGGAAAAATAGTTCAAGATACAAGTTCCGAATGTAAAATGAAATATGGAAGAGTAAATCTTTTGAGCTGCACTCTTGCGTTCAGTTAGCCCGATATACTCTTTTAATCATCACACCAGCGTACCATGAATTTCTATTGGAAAAAAAACCAAAAGAGGAGGGCAACATAAAGTGGTTGCGATAAACTTTAAGGCACAAAACTCTCATCCTCAATGTTTCAAGTTCTAATCTAATCATTACCTTTTTTATGTCGCGGAATTTCTATGTTCCTCACGTTTCTTCAGTTATTGATCAACTTTGGCCAAAAACTAAGACCCGCGTTATACCATAGTCGTGCTGCCTAATAGCAGGATGTAAAATGATTAAAGGCATCAGAATCACAGAAGAATCTAGCATAAAGCTTGATTTAATCAACTTATTACAAAAAAGAAATAGGCATCAGTATCTGAAACAACCATACCAAAAAAAAGTACGTTACGCAACCTAATTCAACGAGGCACATTTCATTGTGGAAAAGTATTATTTGCTTCTAGCAAAATCCAAGATTTACCTAACGAAACCTCCTTTTTAAACTTTAAAGGCTATAAAGGAAAAGTTCTCCAAAATGGAATTTTGACGACCCATATTAGTCAAGGCCTGTCGGAGGAAGTTTACAATTTCGACAGAATTACAGTCAGAGTGTGCCTAATTTTTCAACTTGGTGCTGATGATCACTCACTAGATTCCCTACGGCGTACTACTAATAATTTGGGTTCTTACTTAGTAAAAGTTATACCTGCTTGGCATCCTTCATTTTCAACCTAAAATATTGAGAGTTTTTCCTTGATCTCTGGCTTTAATGTGGATCGAATGACGTATTACGATAACTAAACTATGTTGGTGATATAGATATGTGCAAACTGATTACGCCCCAAAAATCTTATCTCAAATCTTTGGTGAGTCTTTGTTTTCACTTTTCACTAACTCGAAAGACATTTATTCTCTTTCTTGTTGGCTAAGTTCGTGGTCAACAAAGAAATATCTTCTCTGCAGTTTAAACTTCAGAAGAATAGACCTCCTAGTGTTTGATATTCATGGACTTCAGATTATCCATGAACTGCTGCTGTTTATCAACTTGACTAACTTTTTGTCCACATTAATTAGAATAGTATTAATAAACCTCTAACAGGGTCTCCACTTTTGCAGCTAAGGATCCATAAATTTAAAGCACCGCCGCATCCTCTTGGTTTATGTTTCGCACTACTAACTTAATTAAATCATCAAAGTGGCCATTTTTCATGACCACTTTTTGGACCTACAGTCTCCAGAAAAGCCACAAAAAAAAAAAAGTTAATCAACTTACTAACCGACTTTATCCTGGTCTGATTAGTTCAATTTGATGTTAATACTGCAATAATCTATCAATGTGAAAATGCTTTCCGCAAGAAACAGTAATGGTCAGAGGTCACCTAAAAAAGAGACAAGAAATAAACAAAGACAGTCTGGGATCCGTCTCAACTCTCAGGCATGCATGTAGCTAGGATTTAGGAGATTTGGTCTGTGTCTCTTTTTGGGGTTTTCTTTAACACTTGATATATTCAATTAGGCCAGGTTTACCATTGGATGTTAAGGCAGATTTTTTTTTGGCAGCCTTAAAACATTTTTTTTATGCCCTGACGTGAAGAGGACATACTGTTTGGAAACACTGTTGGGCATCAAATTAAAGAGGAAAGCATCTTTAGCTTTCCGCCAAGAAAAAACTTGCTAATGTACCACGCACACACCAGTACGTGAGAAATGGGGAATTTTTTTTTTTTTTGATAGATAAAAGTTTGGGTGGATTCGGCTCAGGGTCAAGACAACCCTCGATAGGGGCTTCAATTCTTACATCGAATGGGATTTAAACACACAACTTTTTATGAGAAAGTAACCCGTCCTTGCCATTAGGAAGTTGGCAGAAGAAATTAACATATATGAGTTACTTTAGGAGTGGGGAAGTGGATGGGAAAAAATGGGGCCATACTATTTTGCTATTAGTGTGAAACTAAACTATTTTGCTATTAGTGTGAAACTAAACCTATTTTCAAGAATTAATTACACTTTGACTACAACAAAATTTGCCTAATGTCTTAGAATAAGGTTCATCATCATGAGTTGCCACATTTTTTCCTATTGTACGTCTTTTTCATTGTTCCTTTTTTTTTTTTGGTAAGAAAAAGTTTGGTGGATTCGACTCCGGTCATTACCACAGGTCACGACAGATTACACAAACTATAGTTCACTTACAGGAATACTTATAGATCACCTATCAACAAATCCGTCATATCGGTAATGAGATTCGTTGTTCTCTTTTTTCAATATCAGACAATGTATGTAAGGGGAAAAAAAATGCTATGCAAGTTCTCAAATCATGTGAGCTTAATTTGAGGTTGAGGTCTTCACTCCTGAAACCTCCCAAGATTGTATGCTTGAAGGAAGAAGAGGATCCGCCATTCTCTCTCTTTCTTTTCCCCCTTGTGATTTAAGGGATATGAGTTGAGTGGGCTGCTCATGTGGTGATTCACCAATGAATTAAAATGCTTCAATACCATCAAGTTTACAAGGTTGTATCCCTAAAATGAATACTTGGGGCTAGATAAACAACGTTTAGCTGTGACTGGTGTTCAAGTCTTGCAGGAGTGGAGGAGGGAGTGATTCACATGTATTAACATTAAGGTTCCTAATTCACCTATCAACCTAATCCTCGATGATTTACAAGCGCTTAGTTTTAACACTATAATAAGTTCCGTCTACATGACTAATTTTGGGCAAACTAAAAGAGGGGAAATGCCAACAACTTTTTCTTTTGGGCTTCTCGTTCACATATCCATATCAGATCCTATTCTTAGGATGATAGCTCAGAAAACAGGTACACGCCTACTATCCTCTGATTTGCAGGCTAGATTTAGTGAAAAGTCCAAACATATTTAATGGCCCATATTAAAATGGTTTTATCCAAAATGAAGATTGTCTCTCTTCGACGGGTATGACAACCACCTTGATCGTTATACAAACAATCAGGGGGGCAGAAATGCTGGGCCAGGGTTTAATAATAATAAGCCCTGGCCCAACGAGTAACGCCAGGTCCAAGGAAGAAATCAACTGTCAACTCCTACTTTGTCACTAATAAATAATTACTCTGTCAATTAGTTGCACAGAGATGATATTATCAACATTTCACTTTTTCTACTCTTCGTATTTGAGCATAGACTTTCATCCTTGTTCTTCATATGAGCAATTGGTTACCTTTTCGACGTAAATCAAATGTTGTGTTGTCAACATGACAAAATTTCAAAATTCTTGATGATTTTCTACCTCTGCTCCTATACAAACTATGCAGAGAATCAGGATTTCAAGAAAAAAAAAAAAAAAAAAAGGGAGATTAACATTTATTTATTTAGTCTAAATAGAAAGGCATATACACTATTCCATTCGATTGCTTATTGTTGTGACTTGTGATTTCTGATACTTTCTGAGAAGAACCAACATACCGTTGGATGGAACCAAGTGGCTCACTCCAGTCCTCATCCTCACCGTGCTGCTGCCTCAAAATTGCAGCATTAGCAGACTTGAACAGGAACATGAGATATGCCTGTGCCTGCTAGACCCTGAACTGTCTGCAGGGTAGGAGTCATGACTATATAAGTACGTACCTGTGAGGCTACAGCCGGTCAAATCACAACTTTTTAACCCCTATTGGGTTCTCTCTCTCACACACACACACACTCTAGCAGTCGAAATGAAAGGAAGCTAGCTGTGGTTGTATTTAAAGTCTACATGACTTGATGTGGTTTTGCATGGTAGGTACTGGCTGTAACTAGAACCAGAACATCCTTTGTCTGGTCTGAGGTTTAGCTTTCCAAGCAATCCCAAAAGTAGGAACTATCAGGCTTTATAAGTTCCAGCTTCTTTTTCCATATCAAGACGAACAAACCACCTGCAATCAATGATCAACATGTCTAGGAATGAGGAGTTTCAGCTGGTCAAAATAATGGTGACTACACTTTCAAGACAGTTTCTTCACTCGATGATTTGCTTTCTTCTCCCTTCGGATTTCTCTTGCTAACTAGGACTTATTGCAGTCTTCTCTTTGGTCACTGGTAAATTCTTTCACATTTGTTGTTTTGCAGACGCATGTTCTTAAAGTTCAGATTCACTGCGATGGATGCGCCATGAAGGTGAAGAAACTTCTCAAGAGGGATTGATGGTATCAACTTCCACTCCTAAGTTATTAACTACATTACAGTTTTCCCTCACTGATGCATCTACTGAAATTTTCTTTGTAACAATTGATAAATAAATAAAAGAAATTAGAAGAACGCCTACCTGCTCAAAAGACGAAAAGTAAAAGAAAGATATTGGAGCAGTAGAAGATTGCTTGTTTTCTTTGTCTAGGTCCTTTTTTTTTGGGGGCTGGGGTGGGGGGGGGGGGTAAGAATAAATAATAAAAATAACAGGAGGAAGAACAACCAATTGTTAAGAAAGACGAAAGAGTGAAAAAAGAATAAGGAGGTTTTTTGAAGCAGTAACAGACTGCTGGTTCATTCCCGGGGGCGGGGGTCGTCTCCTATAACGATGAGCTTTACAACCCATTGCTATTTCGAGTAGTTGGTGTTATCTATGTTACATGTAGTCCATAATCCTGTATCCAAAATCAGAGCTACATCACTGCTATTCTTTTAAAGATTGCTGTCTTCTTGTCTCTAAGCAGTCGTCTATATGGATTGGATCCTGCCTCCTCTTTCTACTTATTCCAGGTTTTACCACAAGGCTAGAGCATAAACCGTAGTAATCAAGTTTATATCTAGTTACTGAGTGTTGGAAAATATTTAAGAATTTCGTCATTTGCAAAATATGGTTTGACAGGACCCTGTATTTTTTATCTGATGCCAGTTTCTTCATCGCTGATCTACTAGTTTTATCTCGCAAATCTTTGGCTCTTCATGAATATAAGTCTTATTCCTGTAACTGTATTACACTATACAAAAATTTACGTTGTACTTTTCCAGAATCTCTTCCTACCCTGTTTCAAACTCTAGGCTAACACTCCTCCCATGTGACAGTGTTCATGCTAATAGCTCTGTGTGTACTTCAACTTCTTGTTTATTTGTTGTTTTGGGTCTTAAATTCAGGAGTTTACGTAGTGAGCATAGATATTGAAGAGCAGAAGGTCAAAGTATCAGGAATTGTGGATTGTGCAACACTAATCAGGAAGTTGATGAAAGCTGGAAAACATGCTGAGCTTTGGAGGCCAAGGACAAGGCAGTTCCAAAGTCTCCAAGGATTATCCAATTGGCTCCCCAGTGACAAGTACCAGAACTCACTGCAGTACCTTCCAGATGGTGTTGATGCCTCCAATATCCAGCCCAATTTGGCCTCTGTGTATGACAGAGGAATTGATGATTGGGCACTTGAGAGGTATTTAGACGAGAGTGCTGGAATCAATTCTTTAATGGGTGAGAACAACAATAGGGCATTGGCAGTGGGGAATAATACACCTTTTACTTGGAATGGAGATGTAATACCTGATGTGCAGAGCCTAGGAGGAAAACTGAGGCCCACAGATTTTCCAGATTCTAGCAAGTATGCAGGTGCTTCTGCTGGCTTTGAAGACACAGGATACCCTGGATTCCAACACTTGCAATCATCCCTGCTTATGAACATTATTATTCACCATTCATGATGAGAAATAACATGCATCAGTACCAGGACAAGCTTCCAACTTCAGTGATGATGAACAATGTCATCCCAGATATGCATGCCAACTACAATCCAATGATGAATACTTATCTGCATCAAACTCAGGGAACTTTGAGTCCTGTATCACCCACTCTTACTCCTTATTCCTGGAATTATTACTAGCTCTAGATAAACATCAGTTTTTGTTTTTAAGAACACTCATCACTCGCTACTGCTGGAAGAAGTGGCTTTATAATTGAGCTTAACATTTCTTATGTCACTGTCAGTTATGTCATTTAGCATCTTTAGTTGGTTATTCATTTTTATCCCTGCTTCTGTTTCCTCCCTTTTTTTTTTTTTTAAGGTGGTGGGGGAGCTGAAAAATGTATTCAGATGTTATGTCATTCACATTTAATATTTATCCTGGTAAACTAGTCAGAATGGAGAACCAAAGTCATGTGTAAGGCACCATAGTACATTATTCAAAATTCACACTTCTATTAACACTACTGAGAAACTAAGTAATCTATTATGTCCTGAATTAATAGAAAAAAATTTATTACAAACACAATAGTGCAGTTGAGTAGTACAAATTTTTGTTAATATGACTCAGACAACAATGAGCATCCCTAGACATGGAAGTATGTAGGATCAAGATAGATAAAGGCACTAGGATACATGAAACAAAAAGATTTCCCAAGATATCTAGGGAAGGCAACAATTAACTAGCGCTTCTGTGCTTTCCTACGTCTAGCTTGCGCCTTTTGCCATCTCTTCCTCGGAACAAACTTGCTCTTGGGTTTCAACTTCAACTCGGGCGAAAACTTGTAGTTTGGATCCCTCATTTTGGCCTGAATATCCTTAAAAAACTCCATATTTAATTTCTTCGGCCCCCCTTGCCTAAGTTCCTCGTATTCTGGTCCTGAAACAATGTTCTCGAATGCTGCTATCAAAACGTCCAGATCACTCATCACCTCCCAAACATTAGTGTACCTCCCATCTGGCCCTTTCTTTAGCTTCTTCAATGCATTCTGAAGAGCAAGTTTCCTGGCTTGTTTTCCAGGTGATAACTCTTCAGGTTCTTCCTCATCTTTTAATGCCTCAGACAGTGTTCGATATTTCGGTTTCTCCTCAAACTCAAACAACCTATCTACATACTGATCACTCTTCTCATTCGGGTAAGGCTCTGTTGGAATATCATCATCATCATCTTCTTCACTACCAGTCCACAGTGTCTTCTCCTCATCACTTCCGGACCACACGCTCCACAGTTCATCACTGTCATCAGCATCAATGCGATCAGAATGCTCCTTCGCACGTTGCTTCGCCTTCTTGATGTCTTTTTTCAGACGGCTATAATCATCTTCCTTATCGATTTCATCATCTTCGCTTGCTGTCCACAGGCAATCCTCCTCGTCGTTCATTTGTTTTGCCCAAGTTTTTCGAAATTCCTTGGACCCCGGAACTTTACCGCCAAATAAATCGTAACCTGAACGCCTCCCACGAGCATATGATCTTGATGCTGCCAGAAAAGAAAAAGAAAAGAAAATTTAGTGCCCCAAAAAAAAAAAATTAACTTACATCCTGAGAGGCACTACAAGAGATGGCTTTTTGGCTTTTTCTGGGAAATTTTAACAACTAGGTGGTAGGTATGTGGTGACCTTGATTCTGGAAGTGCAGCATAGGACAACGGCAGCCAAACATCACGTCAAGTGAACTGGTGTTGGCAGGAATAGACTGCAAGGCTGCCAGAAATGGCGACCGTAGGGACGGTTGCGGCGTGATTTTGAGGTGGGAGGGAAGGAATAAAAGGCGGGAACAGAGTCGCCGAGCCATTTTTATTTGGGCCACCACTATTTCGGGATTCCTACCTGCGCTGCCAAATCAGATGCGTAGACACTCATTCCCGGTGTAAACTTATTCCAGAGCGCCCTTCGAATTGGGCCACGACGGAGGGTCTTCAAGACCAGGCTTCTAACTTAAGCCTGTTTGCCGGTTTATTGTTTGCTGATCCCATTTTTATTTTTGAGGTATCTGTCGTATATTGGCTTATTGCTAATTTACTCTCTTGATTTTCTTATGAACATTTGTTAAATGATAATTAGTCGAAGATCGCATTAACTAGCACAAACGGATTTAACTAACTGAATATCGAATCTAATAGTCATTCCTAGTTTAATTGGTTATGTCTCATAGTTCTTTAAAACTGTCATTTCTCGAAATTACATGTTCTAACTCGCACAAGTACCAAACAAAATGCCTGCAAGGAGAGGGGTATGGAATTTTAACTGCATTCACCTTGAAGTCCCAACCAAGAAAGCAAAAGTGATTTTTCAAACACTTTCAATCACTGTGAATCCTTTTTAACAAAAGTTTCTAAATCATGGGCCTGTGGATTGTATCCCCTCCTCCATTTTGTTGAACTAGTTATCTCCTTTCGTATTTCATAATTCAAAGCATCAGAAAACAATTTGTAACCATTACTTCCAGTTTGCCAAGAGTAGTCCAATTTGATCTCGAGACATTTGTTATCTATTTAGCTTCTCAGCACCTGACATATCCCGCCCCAGGCGGTACGCTAGCTAAAGGAAATGGGAATAATCGAGAAAAATTACAGCACTGGACGATTCATGAAAATGTTATGAGAAGTACAGAAAAGACTGACTTGAAAGCATCGCTGAAACTCAAAAATCAGCTTCTAAAATCACCACATATTGATTTCTCAGTTTGACCAATAAAATGCCATTGTTTGTTACAACAACTACATCACTATCACACACTCATGAAGAACCTGCCTCACAAAACAAAAGTTTGTCAAATGAAATGAGTAGCTATGCACGCCAGTTCCCTGAAGCCTCAATGACCAGAGTCAGCAGTCACATTGAAGTACCAGCCTAGGTAGACTTGGGAGAGTACAGCAGGCTACAAAAGAAGAATGTACTTTGAGATGATTATGTGCAAAAGTTTAGCATGACGTTGTAGCATTTCAAACTGCATTTTTGTCAGTGAAAACTATAAGGCACAAAGTGGAACAAGGCCTCACTCGATGCTTTTCTGCAAGCAAGCTTGAACTCTTTTTGACTGATTCCAGATGCTAAAGTGATGCCAGTTTTGCTTCGCATCTATGAAACTGGGGCATCATCATTAAATGACTCATCTAACATCTCAACCACTGGAGCAAACTGCAAGGTCGAAAAACTTGTTCAGTAAAGAAAATGAAAGAAAAAGTCCTCTGTCCTGTTTCTTTCGTAATAGAACATAACTACTAGTTGTATGCAGTGTCTTGTCACACAAACCTCGTCATCATCCTCAAAGTCCATCCCATCAACAGCACTATTTTGCTGGAAGTTCCATCCCAGGGAATCCTCCAGCAGTTCTTTCAGTTTTCTAGTCTAAGAATCACAAAAAAGGCAGAACTAAGTATCAACTCAGCTTGATTTTGCAAACAAACAACTGTTTCATTGTTTCCAAATAGTGACAGATTAAATATATGTCCATATAGAGTGAAATGCCCTAACACTACACCAAAAAGAACTCCAGCAATTACAGAAAGGCATGAGAATAAAGCTCAATTGAAACTTTCAACATCTTGCACTACAAAAAGCCAATATGTTCTTTCTTATATTCAAGAGGTGATAAGCACCAAGGAGACCATGCATGTATTCTACAAATAATCTGCCTTACTAATAATCCTTCATCCATATGGTATTGCATATTGGCCCCATTAAATGTACATAAGAATAATTGAGACCACAAAAAATGGTCTTTGTCGTTAACAAAATCAATTGGTTAGCACATAATACATTAGACTCAACAGTTCTTGTTACTATAAGGCATATCTATCTACCTTTAACCATGAATTGACCAATGGCTCCAAGAACAAGTATGTTTTTTTTCTTTTTTCTTTACTAGTGTCATCAAGTCAAGGTTAGCACTGCATTTTCCTTCCTTCTTGGTCTTCAAATCTATGCTTTAGTACACTAATTTTTTATTCAGCAGCTATTCAACCGCACATTTTAACTCTCCGTTTTCTCAGTTTTCAGCAAGCCATTCACTTGAAGACCACTATGGTGCAGATTCATCATGTATATTTATTCGTATTCTCAGTGGAAATGAAAAACAGCAGTTCCTACAAGGAAAAGAACATACAGGAATTATTTGTTAAAGCATAGGTGGCAATAACAATGGTCTAGAACACATACCCAAGACAAAAGTTCTCCATCCACCACCTGAGCTTCTAGGACTAATGAAAAGAAATCCTGCATCAAATTCAGATTGTGAATACAAATAATCATCCAGTGATGACTAAGTTCACTATTTTGGAACAGTCTAGCTAATACTCAGTAATACATCCATAATGGTCATAATGCAGCTAGTCTTCGGTGATTCTATGAACTCAAAGTGTGGTAATGGAGTTACAATAGGAAATCCCATCCTGTCATATCATGTATCGTCTGACAAGTGACCAGGCAAACCAACTATAGCACTAAAGCTTAAACAAAGTCACAAGGTTGAGAAAATTATTGCAGTCAACTACTAAACAAGTAATTAGACGGCCAACTTGCTCAAACTTGCTATCTTAAAACATGTATATCCAGACAGACTATGTTTATAACCTGAACAAGCTAAAACTCATTCTTATGAAGCACTATTACAATCTAGTCCAAAAAAGAAATGGAGTAATTCTTAATTGAAGAAAATGGTTAGAAAAACATAATTCTTAATTGCCCAATGGGAGAACAGGTAACTAAATGGAAAGCATAGTTTTAGAACAAAATATGAATTAGGATCATTGCACATTAACTTGGACCCAAATAATTATGCCTATGGACAGCATACCTTGCAAAGGTGGTGTAGAAAGCTATCAGCAGATAACCAAGATTCATCCAACAAGGCTACAGCCCCTTTTTCTGCAAACGCAGTATTCTGATGATCCTTTTGGAATCCATATTTCAACTGATAATAGATGATTCTAATGAACTGCAGTTATACAGCACGCAACATGTTAGTGTGCAAGAAAAAGGATAACAACTAAGAAGAAAAAATATGCATATACAAGAACGCACTCGACAAGTGATCTGACTGAAAAATAACATAGTTTATTTTACTGAAAACCAATATAACAATAGCTGAAAGTGCTAATATACTCAACAAATTTCCCTTGGCATGTAGTCAAACCCCAATCATTCTGACAAGGATTTAGCAATCTGTTTCATGACGCATCCTTAACCACCAAATAATCAATATAATATGTGAAAAGAGTGAGATGACTAGCAGCATTACCTTTGTGAAAAGCTGACTCCTTGTCCGTAAAGGCTGCAGAAAATGAATCCAAGCAAGATTGAAGTTCAAAATCATTTTCATAGAGTCTTGGAGCAAAGAAATTGACAATAATCAGCATAATTCTATAACAACCAAGAAACAGTAGCAGCAAAAAATGTTCTAATGGAGTGCGGAAATTTTAAATACAGACAGAATTATGTCCTTATATCAAGGACATAGAAATTAAAGTAAAAAGATCCCATAATGACAAAGGTGAACTTCATTGTCATAATTGAAGGACAATAAAGTTATTCTAGAACACGCTTCACTTATGATCTTTGATAAGTCATTACATGGAAGAGGGAGGGAAAAAAGAGAAAAAAGAATCAGAAGGGTACTTATCACCAGCAGAATTATTAGTTATTTATTTATAACATCTTAACACTTACAGCTTCTGTACAACCAAATAAGAGGCTAACTAAGAGCCTCCACTGCATAAATGCTTCCAGTGACTGCCCCATCTGCATATTCACAAGTCAACTTGATAGCATTACATTAGCCATTACAATTATCTAAAGGGATATAAACAAATTTAAAGCAACGAAGAATGATTTAATCATACCAGAAATGCAATAAATGCAAATTGCATTTCTGCCAGAAGCAAGTCTTCTGAACCACCATAATCTTTCACCAATAAGTTCTCCAGTAGCTGGGACTATTTAGACAGAGGAACCTTTTTTCTCAGTACGCCTAATAGAATATTCAAGAATCAAACATTCAGCAAGTTTCATGCTAAAATGATTCAAGAAATACCTTGTCAAGATTCAAAGTGGTTAGCTCCTGCCCACTAATTCCTTTGTGCTTGATAAGGCGCGGAATTGGTGTGTAGTAGAAACCCTTCCTTTGAGAATTTTCACCTGGCTTTGAAAACTTACCGGTCTTTAATTGCTCAGCTAAAGCTTTTTCCATTGCTGTCTTGGGATTGTTTCCAATCACGTCTGCTTCACATGCAACTGTAATTTCCCCGCCAATTGGTTCTATGAATTCAGAAAAACAATTAAAGACAGAAACAACAAATTGAAAGCAGAAAAACACTAAAGATAACAGTTTCTTTATGAAGAAATATCTATGCCTGGTATGAGAGCAGAATTGGCTTCAGTAAGTGAAGGCAAATGATATCAGTGAAATTCTAAATAAAATTTGCCTTATGACTACCCAACATCAATCACCTACATAAATGTAATATATGAAATGAATCCGATCCTACTCAAATATCAGTATATCCAAAAACACTAGGAATAAGATTAACTATGGGATCCAAAACTTCCAGTCTTCTTCCTCCATGTAATTCATTTGTGCTAGGATAATGTGACATTTTGATACTGCATTTATATCATTTTTTTTCCAACCTTTGGCTGGAGGAGTGCCCCAAGGAGGAAAGATGGTGGGAAAGTGGCATTGGCAGGAAAGACCTCATATCAGGTAAGATATGAGCACGTAGATTCAACAAACATAGGGTCCTAACAAGAAGAAAACAGCCAGAGAGTTACCACTACAATGGGCACAATAATTGACCAGTGTAAAGATTAAACTCTCTAAACATGCAAAGTATCTGCACCATCTATCAAGCTACCTTATACAACCAAACAAGCATGTCTTGATATGCATTACTTGGTGATATACTTCATTTTAAATAGACCAGTATTCACATAAGTTGATAGACAAAGGTAGAAGTAAGCTGTAATGCTTACCAATGCGTTCAATAGTGTCCTTTGTGATGTAGTTAGATAATCGCTTCCAATCTCCGTATGCACTTAAGGTATAAGGTCCCAGATGTCTATCAAACTCCATTCTTTTCACTGCATCAGCATATATCTCTTCCTGCAGCAGAATACAGTCAATTACCAGATAATTAGCCAAAAGAGTGTATTGGTTTCAATCAGATTAGCTACTCATGGTACCCCCATGAACTTTGTCCTCTTCCCTAGATAGGTAGTAGGCAAGAGGACCCCTAAAAAGCTCGGCAGATGTCACAATTTACTGATAGGCAACTTCCATGCATATAAATCACTAAGAAGTAAATGATCTATTTTGTTCAACAACATACCTCTCTTCTGAGAGTTTGGTGAGCCGTTCATCATTTTTGTCCCATTTCCGAACAATCACCTGTTACGTTGTTTGTACATAACATAGATTAGTCCAATTCAGTTCACTTTGACACCAAAGAGTAGACAGACTATAGTAAACCAACATTTCAGAACAATATCTCTAGCCTATCACCATTTTAAAAATTAAATACTCCACATTCAGCTATATTTTTATACAAGATACAAGAATGAAAGAAAGCAAGTTATCTCGAAACCTGAGAGGGCTGAGCGTCCACAAAAAATCCAATAATCGGCGAGAACTGATTCCCTTGTCTGCAAACAGGGGAAAAGAATATCAACTTCATCCTTCATGTCAATGAAAGAAGTAAAACAATGAGAACTATCTAAAAGAAGAACGGCAACCACAAAATCACCTATTGGCTGAGCTATAGTACACGAAATGAACACCAGGAGGAATCATTTTAATGCCCTTGAAATTCGGTCCCGAAGAAAACATCTGCAAAACATATTCAAACAACTCGAGTCTCAAAGCTAAAGAACACCTCATCAATTTTCCAATAAAATTAAGAACAAAAACAAAAGCAATAATAAAGAGTTAAAAAAATAGCATCAGAGGAGTACCTGAGTATCGATGCCGATAAGTGTATACTGGGGAACGTCCAGCAGTAGAAGAGTAGCTCCGTGCTCAACCAACTCCAACGCTGTCTGTGGATCCATTTTTTTTTTTTTTTTTGGTCTCCGATTAAAATCGGATGCTGTTTTCGTTGCTTCTAACGGAAAATTTCTAGGGCTCTGTTAGTTCTCAAATTTAATCTGGGAACATGATTTTTATCTTCAGCTTGTGGAAGTTAGAGCTAGCATTGATGTACTATTACTCTGGCGGATTCCAGAAATTTCTGAATCTCATGCAACCCCACACTTTATATACTGCCGCCAACTTTTAATTCACTTTTTTCGTTTATTTTCTCTCTTATAGTTTCCAGTAAAGGCGTGTTCACAACGTGAGACGCTCTCGTTTTTAATGTTGCGCCTTCTGTTTATCGCTTGAGACTGCAGCTTGGGATTGAACCTAACAAATCTGTTTGTAGCGTTCAATTTTTGGCTTGAGAATTTAATCGTGCTTGACTCGATTTTAGTGAATACCGAGTCGAGTTGTTGAGCGACTCGTAAGCCGACTGGTTTGTGTGCGCCGCTTGTGTTCATGGATCACAAAACGGCAAAAATAAAATAGTTTATATTTCAATCTTATAAAACTTTTATAAAGTTATTCATGTCGTTTTCCTGTGGAAAATTCTACCATCTCTTTTGTACATTATGTCCATAATTATAAAACTTCCCCATAAATGGATTAGTATGGCGTGTCTAAAATTAAATATTACTTGACCAACAAAACAAAATTTAAAAAAAAAAAAAGAAAGAATACGCAAGAGTAATTCATAGATACCTGTCTTCTAAAATACATAGTAAATCATCTGGTAGCGGGGCAAATAATAATACATTATCACAACTATGATCACTCCGGCTGGTAGACAAAATGTGCACCGAGTACGGGACTAGACCGAAATTGATAGCCTTCTTTGAGCACTTCTTAGGTAACAAGTAACAACATGTTTCGATCCCATTTTCACTCGTGCAGCACGCTCCGCAGAATTGCAACAAAGAGTTAACAGCAACAGCTCCAGAGTCGAGATAATCCTCCTTGCAACTGTGTTGTTGGACAGTTGTTTAGGCGGATGTGATGACTTCAGAATTTAAGCTATTCCACTGAAAAAATTGGCTTGCATTCTGAACTTTTTTTAGTTTTAAACAGAATCATAACATGCATATCCTTTGGAATGCATTGAAGAGTGCTTTCAGAGTGAAAGGAAAGAAATTCATTAATCTCCTGCAAGCTACCTATGATTTTCTTCATCACCAATCATTTCCACTGATTCAAGCACAACATCTTTTCCCCCTATCAAGCCCTGAAAGCTAACGCATTCATGTGCATGTTCGTATAAGGTGTGGTAAGTTAGCTACAAAACCCAGTCAGAGATTCCACTGGAAGCTCATTTAGACGATCAAAAGAAGAAGATTCCATGCTCTTGAGTCTTTCATAATGACAAGTAGTGTTCCATCTTGTTTATTTCCAGAAGATCTTTCAGAGACTTCCTCTATTTTTGTGTTGGCATTAGTGATGAGCCATTAAAGTTTGGCAAGCCTCTGCCTTCTGTGATATATCAAACTTACAACAACAATGAAAAGGGAAAAAATGGGGGAAAAAATTGGAAAACGTTCATGTCGACTTCTTTTAGGAAATAGAGCCGAGTTTTTTTTTTTAAGTTACTGCAATGTCTATCTTTAGCTTCTGTATCCATCAGAATGGTCACAGAATAAATCTCGATTCCTACATCCATTCAATTGTATCTTTCTGCCTTGTATTTGGCTTCTGGGTTTCGAATGTCATCCTGACTCTGAACTAACCGAATCTCTAAACTGCTTGATTGGCAATCATATCCTGCCCTTTGATAATCGTTTAATGTTCTCGCAAGAAGTGCCTGGAGAAAGATAAAACAATATCCCAATAATCAAGTTGGAAATAAGGTATCCAAAAAATGCCTTTTTACATGCTAGACTCGTAAAACTTCATCTCCAAATATGACAAACATATAAGATAAAGAAAAGGGGGAAAAAAAAAAAAGACAAACAATTGGACTATGTCATTGGGAATTAGTAGCATCGTTCAAGGCTAACATAATTATTCATTTATTTATTTATCTAGCTTGGGGTGTTTTTGCTTGTGTTATGGAGCATCAGCAGTTCATATACCACCAGATTATTAAAATGCAAAAGGTAGCACCTAGACTGATACCTGTAAGCTTGATACAGCCAACTCTGCTGCTTTGTCAAGATTGTCAGGGTATTTCTGATAATATAAAACAAGTTAAGATCAGAAACAAAGAATTATGGTAGAAATATAGCAAAGGATTTAATTTACTTAGCTGATTATTACATTGCTCCATCCAAGCAACAATGCAGTCATTAGATCTCCAGTTCCCTGCAAGAAAGCGATTACTCAATGAAGATGAGAGAGCTCAAATCCAACTTAAGGTTGAATAAAACCTCATTTATAAAACAAATTCACAAATGCAGTGACATCTCACATTTGTCCACATCACCTGGGAGCTCAAAAACATTAAATGTGTTTATTAACCCAGAGTTCAGAGCAACAAACAAACATGAACAAATATAGCATTATGGTTCGGAATATCGTTCCAGCCCAATCTAGCACGGACCATGTCTAAAGACTTGTATCCCATGCATTGAAAACGGGGATATTAAGGTATCTCGAACCAACCTAGAATTTATGGTCTTTCTCAGACCCATCTACCTACAGTTTCCAACGTCTTATAGTTAAATCTTCTAGCCACTTCGCAAACTGGCTTTCCAAGTGAGTGGTTACCATGAGTTTGAGTCCTTTCTGTGCTGAAACAACTTTTTTGCGGTCAGATGAGTTCTGTTATTTCCTTATTCCTTTACAAAGATCAAGTAGATCAAAAATCATTTTCAGTTACAATTTTATATCTCATTTTTAATATTCCTATTCATCAAGTAATTATGGTTTGCAGCCTCATCCACAACAACATTTTATGCAACTCAAGCACTTTCTGGAAACTAACAAGATAAACCTGTCAAAAGATAGATTAACAAGGAACTGATGCATACCGTGAAATATGCAGGAATTTTGGGTATCATAATCTTGAACTGCTCAGGAGGCAGGACCTATCACAATCAATTGCCAAGAAAATAAGAATGAGTGCACCACCACATAAAATTCCTAGTGAAGGAAAAATTCATCCAAAGAATGACACAAACAAATATGGATAATGAGACAAACTTCCAGCATGAGTTTCAACACATTCTCTATTTTCACATTTTCCATGAAGGTCCATAATGAATGAGAAATGGCAAATCGAATAAACAAGAGAAATCAATCGGGTTCTCATCCTAAATCAGTGTAGAATCAACTGGCAAGAGCTATAAACCTTGTATATATCATAATAAAAAAGTCCGTCCTCACCTTCCCTTTTTTATGACTGCCAATAAGAAGAAGATTCCCGTCCATGTTCATGCTTGTTATCACAACCTGATACAGGCCAAGAACTTGTATGTTATAAAATTTTTAGATAAAAGATTACGACAAAATCTTGCAATGGTAAAATATAGATCTTGAGTGGTAAAATATTTTTTTTAACATAAAAATACGTGCATGTCAGATTGATTTGTAACTTCTTCCTATGTGAATTGTGTTTTAACTGATCAAAAAGCCAATTATTTCTTATGAGTTTCCGCAAAGCATAGCTAGTGATTTCCAATTACAAAACGTTACCCCTCCCGTACAACCAAAAAAAGGGGGCAGGAAGAAATGTCAAAGGAGAGGGTAGCATATGAAAGGCATTAGACAGAAGCTCTACAGTGGGTAACAGACTACTTATGCATCAATAAATGTGTGCCTGCAGGTGGTTGTATACATGCATAGAGACATACAACACTCTTGATAAATATCCATAAACTGATAAGTTCACACAATTTCAAATAGACATACAATAAACATGCATAAGCAGAGATAAGAGTATGTGTGTCCTAACTCTTATCAAATTTTGTCAAAGATAATGTTTGTTGAAAAGAGAACAAATCAGGGAAAAGAAATATGCATTATGAACAGCATATGAAGTACTGCTCAGGCATTACTAGGATTGAACAATTCAAAAACAAAGTGCTTACTGCTCCAACGAATTCATTTAGTTGGAAAGATTAAAAAAAAAAATGCTTTTTTTCAGTTTCTATGAAGCAAATAATGGAAGAAGTTTCTTCTCCAAATTATCTCAGGAAAGTAGCAAGCATTAAAATCCTTTGAGCATTCTCCGAAACAAAGCTGCAAAATTGCATGTTAATAAAAAGCAACACAATTATGTACCATGTGTACATAAGTTTAACGAAGATTTAGATTTAATTCTCTTAGTTAAAGCTATACAAACCTTTGGGGGTCCAGCAGCGTGTAGTGTATTACAAGCTTCACGTCCATCTTGTTCAGATACAATCCTGTGACAAGTGAAGTGTAGTTAGGAAAGTGTAAGAGATATTGCAACAATTACAAGCAAAAAATTCAATCAGAGTGCTTCGCCTTGAGTATCAATTAGATGCAACGATTACCTGATGCCAGTCAAAAGTTCTGCTTCAAACTGATTAGGCGTCAACATTGAAGCAACAGGTACAACCTAAGCAAACGGAGCTTACAAAGATATTAAAGCAAAAAGAAAGATTTCGCTAACTAAAGTTGCAAAAATAGTGTGAACAAGTGAGACTGCTAGGCAATTATTTTAGATGAAATATTCCAGGGGGCCTAAATTAGGAACTGTACTAGGTTTTTTCTGTCCGTCACAAATGTAAAAGACTCCTAAAATCATCTTGTCATAGAGTACTTAAATTTCAATTCCAAGTTGTTGATGCAAAATTTTGATTTGTATCATACATATAATTGCACAATACACCCTGAAATTTTCAAGGCTTTCTCATTTGCTACATCAAACTGCTTATTTATTTCTGAGCAAAAGTTGTGCTTGGCAAATTAGCAGAAGTTTGGGCAGTCAGTCAGTAGTGAAGACAACATTTACTATATATAACCTGCTATCGCCCTTGAATGTAACATGCTCATATATAATTTTGAATGAAGAGAATATAGAGCTACCTTCTCACGATACACTGATACCAGCTCTTGAGGGACATAAAGTTTTCCTTCATCACCCATCACTGGATCACAGACTGACAGAAGATCCCACTTATAGCAAATTGTATATACTAGTGAAAGAATTGATAATTTAAAGAAGCCACCCTCTTCACCCACCCCATACCAAAAGCAAGCATGACATATCAATTTTTTTGCTTTTTAAAGGCTACAATAACCTGACTGTCTGGGCTCAAACCAGGAAAACATGTTAGCATAACCTATATATGAACAGAGAGAAAAGAAGAAGAAGAAGAAGCATTTTGACTTACCATATGTAAGTCTGGGGTTGATTGACCGGAGCTTATCTACAACTTTGAGCACAGTGTTTAGGAAGGAGACGGAACCAATATAACCTACGATATAGAGCCAAAAATCAGCACAAACTGATTAAAAGTGAATTCTTATAGCAAAGAGAAGCACAAACATAGAGGAATGTCTTTTGTCTACGATCCACAAAACAGTAATCAAATAAAATTTTCTTCAAGAGTCAATTAACATTATTATGTCAACTTTTACCACAAACTTTTTCTGTGATTGAAAGTATGCAATCAAACTTAAGTAAAAGAGCAGATTTAAAGGTTCATAGGTTTCAGCAGAAAGACATGAATGTAGCTAAGGAAATGTATCAGAATCCTGAAAGTTTAGCAACGCAACAGATCAGCAACAAATTTTGGTGCTCTTATATACCTGTTAATAAATGTGTATAGTATATCAAATCATTTGCTTCAAGACCTTCTATTAAGTCCCATAGTTGATCTCCATTTAAAACCTGCCCCTTAAAAGTAGGGTAACCTGCAGAGTCCTCAAGTTCATCAAACAAAAATCTAAAATGCAGCTCTAGATCATTTATGCCTGAACTTTGACAGATTCAGAAATGACCTTTCACCGTAATTCAGGGCTCAGACTGACAATGAAGTGGATATAAGCAGCTTGCCTGTGTGATTTGAAAACTGTACGGAATTGATGGGATCCACATCATAGCCCAATAGTTGGAGAGGAAACACGGCTGATTTGTTGCCCACATACCCCTGAGCCAAAAAAGTTCTATAAGTCACCCACGCACCAGTCTCACATTACATGAGCAGCACAAACTAATACCGAGATGAAAAGTGGTACAATCTCATGGACCACAGCTGCTTTAAAGCACATATATTTGCTGAATCATGGCAAGCTCACGAGGTACAAAACCATTGCTTTAGAAAGTTTGAAGTAAAAATATTCCTCGAATTTCAACAGTTTTGCTAATGAAATATAGGGAGTAATGGCTGTCCCACGTCAGATTATGCAACCAGTGCATCCAGTTGGGTTGCTGCACTTTCAATTATATCACAGCCGATGCATAATTTTAGAATTCAGATTTTTTTTCGTTTAATTTGGTCTCAGTAGCATAACCATCGTCGTTTACATATATGTTATGAGTAAATTAGAAGAATGACAGGTTCATGCAGAACCCAGCTAGGATTTCCAGACCTCTTCCAATCTAAACAGAATGAAACGGGTTACAAGGAATTGATGCCTCTGACATGCAAAATTTGTACAAAAAACATATATAACTTGGGAAGATTAATCTGATTTTGAGCATGAATAATCAAAGTCAAAGCAATACTGATGATATACCTGAACAGTGTGAGACTGTATACTAAGGACTCTGCCAGTTTCCGACGGTAGAGCCAATGAAAGCACCGGCGGCGCCATTCCCGAATTCCTCGAGCTCCTTAACCTACAATTTTAGTCCCAAACCCATCAAAGATGCAAAAACTTGAATTTAGAAGGGGAAAAAAAAGTCAATTTCTTCGGGAAACAAAAGTTCACCTGAAACTAAAAAGGCTTGGAAATGGTTTCGACTCAGCGCGATACAAGTTAGTTGCCTTTATCATATGCCAGTAAAACTTAGCTTCTCCTCTAGATAATGCGTTTATAGCTAGTAGATCAGCAAGAATTTGAGTACTGCAACAGTGAATTAGGAAATGCGGAAAACGTTGGGTAAGCTATTGCGCGAGAGAGGCGTAGTGGTTGACGGAATGTGAACGAGGGCGATTTGGTCATTCAAGGTGGAAGACGGAGAATCTGATTTGCACAATCTACGCAAGTGCTTACGAAGTCAGTCGGAATCGGGGAAAGAGAAAGATATCACTGTAATGTAAGTAGGGTCAGCTTTGGCCGATGCCCCCACAAGCTTGGAGTGCGAAGCCAAATCAGGTTTTAATTAGAGCCATCCACAGGGCGGCACGGAAAAGTGCTCCTTGGCTCGACTTCCATGTCAGCCCTGTGAGGACTGAGGAGGCATCGAGTTGAAGGGGATTTTTCTTTTTTTCTTCTTTTCTGTTTTTTGCTAAAAAAGGATTTTTTCACAATTTTTACTCTTCAAACAAATCTTAAAACATTTACCGATCGTGCGTGTGTAGAATAGGAGCGTACTCCTGCATTTAACGTCTGTGCGACTGTACCTCGAGGGATTGCATGTATCTAACTCCCTCCATTTCTTCTTTGTTTTCTTTTTGCCTTTTCTTTTTTGGAGTAAAGCTTGATACTTCATATAAAGGTCGAACATTACAAGAAGCAGTGGCTCTTTCGTGCACTAGGTTAGGAGAATCAAACCCACCTAGTGCATTATTAGAAATAGTGGCTTTCTCTAATGTAGTAGTTCAGTCCCCAATCCTTTTACAAGATCAGTTGAGCTCTTTCTCCATTATAAAATAGGAGTAAAATAAATTGTTGTCGTTTGAGAGGGGGTAAAGCTCGATGTGGAACACAAGTTTGCTCAAACATTAAAAATTGGGGGTGGACTAAACAGTGGTTATGAGCAAAATAACCCAATCCACTCACTCTAGTATACTTGTCTAGTGTGGTGGTTTAGTCCCTAGACCTTTTATAAGTCCAATTGGACTCTTCCTTCATCATACAAAGAAGTAGAATAAATTGTTATCGTTTGAAGGGTGTCCAGTTAGATTCTTCCTCCATTATAGAGTAGAATAAAATAACTTATTGTCGTTTGAAAGGGGGTAAAGGTCGATGTGGAGCACGAACTTGTTCAAACATTAAAAATTGGGGGTGGACTAAGTAGTGGTGATGAGCAAAATGACCCAACACCCTCGCTTTAATATAGGCTGCGTTTGGATTTAGTGTGTTGAAAAGCTGTTAATTGAACTACAAGGGCGTGAGTCCACGGGTCATTTTTCCCATGAGTAGTAGTAAACGCGGCGTTTAGTTTTTTTATTCTTCAGTAAGTTTTTTTTTTTCACAAGCGTTCTTCTTTTCCACCGTTGCCCAATCCGTTTGCATCGTTTGCTGTTCGTTCTCCCCTCCCGCTTCTCCAAACATAACCGCGATACGGCCCAAAGTTCCATGACCCATCCCCGTGATGAAAGTACCGTATTGGCTTAGATTGAGAACCAACATGTAGTCCATGGTTACCGGGTCTGTCGTCGGTTTTGATGGCGGTACGCATATTCATATTTTTGGCCTCCGGCATTGTGGATTCGACAATCCTTCTTTCGGTAGCCTCTATTATGTCCCCACACTTTTACTATTGTCGTGGCTCAATAGCTAAACCAAGCCAGTAGTCGTGTCTCACTTGACTCATAAGCGGAAAAAAACAAATTACGTCCTGGAACTACCACTTGTGCGGAGATCTCGTTGGTGAATCGCGGAATTGGTTGGATCTAACCGCGTCGTTGGCGAGGTTGGTTCAGGATTCATGGTTGAGAATGGGTTCTCCACATTTGGCCTTTTTCCATTTTTCCTACAATTTTAATGTCCATTTTACTTGTTAATGTGCGTCTTGCATTTGCCGATTTTAGTTGTTAGGACAAAGATGCTCATTTTTGCAATCGGTTGTAGGTTTGTTCGGTTGTATTTGTTTCGTGAATGAGTTATTTGTTCCTTCATCATTAGTGCCGTATGTTGTGTAAACTCCAGCGATTAAGGTTGATTCCTGAAACATTAATATTCTTGTGAAGAACGAAGTTCTATATTGGTTCGAGTGTGACAATGCTGAATATACAGATGGGCCTTGGGTCTTACTGTCTCCTTGGGTTACTGTCGCTACTGATCCTTTCGCTATATTAGCTGCTGTCCATTTACTCTTATAATTACTAAGTTTTGCAATTGCTTTTTGTAATAATATTGCACTGCGGTCACCACCTCTCACTTTGTGTAAGAGTTCATAGGGACTTACTGATAATAAACGAATTTGAGAACTACTTCGCATCGACAAATCGAGCGGGTTGGCAGGTTTGAAAAAAAGTGTACTACATTAGTGTTCAATGACATTAGTGTGTTCCATTACGTCGTTTTAATGAACTTGAACGTTGGATTGAGGATCGATGTATTATATTTGTTTTTCCACCGTCATTTTGTACTTGTCAACCTCCGATCAAAATCCAGATTATCCGGTTACGATCACTATGGTTGAGCGATTCATTTCTGATACTCGCCTAAGAGCTCAACGAGACAACTAATATACTTTATAGTTAATCGCTCTTCATGGATCATCCTTCTTTGATCTCTACGTTGTGACTAGAGCCGCTAAAAGGTATGAATTTTTAATAGCACTCCGCTTCTAATCTAAATGTTGCTCTACCATTTCTAATTTGATATTGGTTGGTCCCACAACCACGAGTTCCGCGTCTTGGCCAATTAACTAGTACGACTTCAACTTGGAGAGAGAACAATTTACGCGTTTATGTGACTAATTACTTCAAGGTGTAGTCCTAATTTGTGATTTCTTCCTGCTCTTCTTCATTCAAAAGTGGACTTGTGTGGTCATACCCATTGCTTTGTCTTTTAAAACGTGGGGTAAATTTTGTTATGTACACAAAGATGAGCAAGAGACAGAGCGGACGCTGACATATTCGAGGCAGTAAATGCAGTGCTTTAGTAAGAGCATGAACTTGCTTTCTGCTAGGTCAATTTGCATGGAAGAGGAGATTAGTGTAAACAACATTAAAAGCTATGTCATTCCTCCGCGTGGAGTGCTCTTCGAGAAAATTATGAATAGTATAAGGCGTGCAATGGGCCAAGTACTATGCCTCTGTGATCACACCACTAGCTCTAGACTTCAAGAAGAAGGGCACTAGCATGGGATTGGGATAGCTAGAACTACACATTTGTGATGGATGATACTAAATAGAGCCAGGTTGGGCGGTGAGTCCTCTAAATCTATGAAGATTGAGAGCACCGTTTTTTTGCTTTTTGTTTTACGCGATGTTGTAGCTTATTATAAGTGTTGTTATTGATGACCAAGTTTATGTTTTCCTGATTATAGTCAACAAGTTTCTTAAATTCAAAGGAAAAGCATGCTTTTGTCCTACCACTTGCGAAGTGTTTTGGCTCTCCCTGCAGACAGGGATTCAGTGTTAGCTTTGACACCTCCCAATTAATTCGAAAGAGAGGTTCATAGAATGGAGATGGCATCAGGAGGTTCCACGGGGAGAAGGAGGCAGCTGGGGACATTTCTTTATGATAATGACGGACCACCAGCGACGTGAACAAGGCTCAGAAAAGAAAGAAAAGCGAGCGGAAGAGAATCAGGTGTCCGAACATTAATCCCATTTCCTTGCCCGTTCGGGGTGGGTAATGTGGAATCAGCGTGCTCTCAGCGCACTTCAGCGCGAGCCTTCGAGCTGAGAAGTACTTCGTTCCAGTAGGAGGGGCTGTACAATGTGCATCGGGTTAGCTCCCCAATCAATAAGAATGCACCTCCCCCCCAACCTCAAGGAAGATGAAATGAGCGTGCCTTGGAACCGCGTTATATACAATGCAGCTGGACTTAAAGTTAAGTGGTGGTTGCAGATATTCTAAAATGATCTAGACCGTTCCATTTGGTTACGCCACAAAGATCTGACGAAGAAGCGCATGGGCAGTTCATAAACCAATCGGCCACCGAGTGCTTTCCCAGGATGCTCCTGAGTGTCTTTGTCAAATTTGTCACCCCAGTCCTAAACTTCAAGTAAAATCACAAAAGTATTCATTGTCCTCTTCCCCAGCTAGGCTTACTTTAGTCAAACTTATCTAATTCGTTTGAGGATGGGTGTTCTTATTTTTCAAACCATTTCAAACCGACTTTGGACTAGTTTTTATTTTATGCATTTGATTGTTGTTTTATATGAACGTTCTACGTTTTCCTTCCGATTTCCACTCCACCTACGGTTGGTAGGAGTTGTGGGTGTTAGCTAGCGAATGTTTAGCGTGCAATTTTTTTCAAGCGGGTTGTTTATTGGTTTGTAGTTTACAAGTTCAACTCATTTGAGTGGTTGCTGTTATTTAGTGAATAAGTTATTGCCAAAGTAGCTTGAAGAGTGTCCAAGTGCAATTGTTAGACTCGTGCAGAATAGTATGAAAAAAGGTTAGGTATCATAATCCTGTTCTGTGTTTGGCTCTGGACTAGTTGTATGATGATACCATTACAAAAAAAAAATTTCTTATATGCTACTCTCGATTTGGTTGTAGGAACAAGTTTCTGTGCATTCTGCATTGTGGATTGTTCTTAACCCACTTTATTGTGTGCATCAGCTGGGTCCAGCGAGCATGTATAATTGATCGGTATGTGGCATTTGTTTGGACTTGATCAGCAGCGGCAGAACCATGGCAACGGGGCTAAGGCTCGAGCCATTGGTCGATCACATGGCTGACGATGAGTCAGAGAGTGATCCGGCGTCGGAGACAGCGAGCTAGGCTCACGCGCGGATCTATCTGCGATAGTCGCAGGACATGATCAGCGTCGCGAGATCCGCTCAAGTGCCTGCGTGGTCGGATCTCTGTCGTACTCAAATGCATCAGTCCAGGGGTGGGGTCGATCCGAAACCCGCCTTGCGGATCGTTCAGCGGATCGTAGAGCCTGGGCCTGATGGTACAGATCCGAGCTCGAGCTAATACCCGGATCCAGAACCAGATTGACCAGTCGGACACTTTCGGTGAGCTTGACCCAGATCCCGTGCCCAGGCGATCACCACAGGATCTTGCCCAGATCTGAGTCGACTTAAATGCCGGTGATCAATGAGATCCGTGGTGAGCTATCATGCGGATCCACTGCGCGGTTTCGTCCCCGGAAGCAGAGACAATTACGAGGCTTTCGTGCTTCAATCCTTTACTATTTTTGAGTTCGTTTTGCAATTTCAACATTCTGGAACTTCAATTGTTTATATTGTTTGTAAGTGTTAAAGAAGAGAATACAGTAAAGAGCGATTGTGGTCAATTGAAGCTACTTTCTTTCGTTCAGCATGACCCAGCTAAGGATGAGTTATGATTTCATTTCTTTATTTATATGCGATTATTAAGGTTAGTACTACTGACTTACGCCTCTTATCACTTACATTCATATCCTGTTTCTACAGTCAATTCTCAGCTAGCAACCTACTTTTACGTATCGTCTCTTTTAACTTGCTGCTTTTTTGGTGTGTTGCATATTTTTTACACATGAAAACTGAGGGGATTCCCGTTGTTGTGATCTTGACATCGCATAGCCGTAGATCATGAGATTTCTTCTAAGTGGTGATCAAATGGAATATCATTTCATGGTTGGGATCTTGAGGTAGAAATTGATGTGAGGAAAGCCCTTGATGCTCTGGTGGTAACCGTGTTTGTGCTTGTGGGCCTTCAAATGTTAGAAAATACCAGGCGTTTCCATGTCGGCGTCCATCGAAGGATTTGGCCGATAGTGCCCTATCAGGTAGTCAATGGGTTCCGAGGAGCTAACTGATTAATAGACGCGATCAGTATTTGACAACCGAATGGAGGTTCCCTTGTTTATACAATTATGTGCTATTTTGGTGCGGTGGCTGTGAATCTCATCAACTTCGGAGGGTGGAAGCATACATGGAGTGATGTGGCAATTGCTTTGGTGTGTCTTAGCCATAATGACGCATGTGTACTAGCCAGCGATTTCAACATTCATTAGAGGCAGCGGTTGATGATCGTCATCTACGGCGAGTTCTAGAGCATTGGTTGGTTGGGAGGAGATGGTGAGGCCATCAATTTTCTGGCTCGGTCCACGATTTTTAAGCAGTGGAAAGTTTTAGCCATGGTTCAAGGTGAAATATTCCCACTACTGCTGAGTTCAAAGGGTGTAGCCAGCGGTGATGGGGAAAAATAGTAATGGTGTTCATAGGTTAGCGTGGGAGGCGTTGATTGATGGAGCGCCGCGTTTGAGGGGTGAGTACTGATAGAAGGAAAGGCGGGACGTTAGAAAGCGGATCTTGACGATCACGGAGCTTATCTCAAAATGTTTTTAAGCTGCATGTGACCATTATGGCATTGTTTATGTTCATTGGTTGGGAAGGGTGCCATGATTCGCGCGGGTTCTAGGAGAGGCGCAGTTATTTGATCCAAATTGCCATTTTCCATGCCTCGTAGAAGTTATGTTCCTTCCAAATTTGGATCTTGAGAGAATTGTTTGAGTACGTTAAAAGCAGACTGAATAACCGACATATTATTCTCAAAATATAGATTTCCACAAGTAGTTGTTATTACGAATTGTGAACCTTGTATTTTTTTTCTAAACTCAGCATTAGCGTCAAATGAGGCTTCTGAGTCTAAATTGTGATAACTGTGAGTGTCAATTGGTATATACATATGATTGACAGCGTTAAAGGTGTTCCCCGGTGTTATTTCATATTTACTCATGTGCTTGATTATCATCCATGTTAATGCAATGTAGTGTCATTATGAAACACTGAAATGGATTCCCTATTGTACGGAAAATACTATACCGTACGTTTGGATGCCTTCCCACAAATAATACTTTGGTTTGGCATGGCTCCATTTTAGGGGTGCAGTTGGGATGGGGCCTTCGACGTGTAAATAGAAACCTTATTCAACAAGCCATTGAGGAGTGCAAGAAACATCATAGGCAGGGCATTTTAGTGGTGAAAAAAGCGGTTTCAATTCTAAGGGACATAATCACCAGAACTAATGATGCTTAACCTGAGAATAATATAATCCCTAAGTGTTGTGCACATCCATAATTTATCATTGTGAAGTCCTGATGAATAACCTCACCAGGAAATATAGCGAGCCTTGGCTATGAGAGAGAGATGAATATGAGACAGCGCGAACCACATTACAACTATTGATATGCTTAACAGCAAGGGGATCAGCGAGCAATGGAATGAAATAGACGGGCGGTTAAAATCATTATCAACGTAGAAATGTGTAACTAAAATCTTTAAAGTCGTCGGTTTGAAATTTTCACAATTTAGTTGAACGCGCATAAAATCCGCACCTCCTTATCGTTTAGTGAGCATTTATATTCAACAACTTCAACATCCAGAAGCATTTATCTTATTTTCAACTGCAACAGATTGATCGTTGGCTGCCCTACTCCATTGGGAACATGTTTAGCCTACCTAGCCTATCCTCTCAATAACTTCAGTGACCGCTTAGTAGAAATTGTGGTTTCAAAGGGAGATGGACATGAATTATAATTTATAGCAACACCGCGTACACGGTATGTGGGGGGTAGTTGCAGTTAGATTTGTTCGTTTGAAATACTATTTTTCATCGCCCTATCCAACGAGGGGTATATTTCAAAAAACATGTTATTGAAATACTGACAAATAAAATGACGTCACATGTTTTTCATATACTGGTGAGGTGTTTTCAAAAACAAACCCAAAAACAACTAATCCAAACGGAACCATACTTGTCTAGTGTGGTGGTTCAGTCCCTAATCATTTTACAAGCGTAGTTTGGCTCTTTCTCCCACCATAGAATAGGAGTAAAATAAATTGTTGTTGTTTGAAGGGATCCAATTGGACTCTTCCTCCATCATAGAATAGAAGTAAAATAAATTGTTATCGTTTGAGGAACACGAGCTTGCTCAAACATTAAAAACTAGGGGTAGACTAAACAGTGGTAATGAGCAAATGACCCAACCCACTCACTCAATACCGAGATGATGCATTATCAAAATATTTTGAAATTCGGAGTGGGCTTAGCAATTCGACTTGGAATTAGACTCTATTCAATCTGATTTCTGTGCTATTTTTACCAAATGAAAACCAAAAAATTGGCCAGATTAGATTAAAATCGCCTTCACTTGAGGTTTTGACATAAAATTTAGGGATAATTTCATAATCCTCCCTTGAGGTTCTGACAATTACAGCCACTTCTCTTGAAGTTTAAAAAATTACACTTACCTCCTTTAGTATTATGAAAAAATTATAATAGCCTTGGTAACAATATAAATCCTAAGTCAAAAGTAGGCATAACAGGAAAAAAAATGCATTTTGTAAAAATTTCTTTATCCAAAAGAACTAACTTTATCTCACCTAATATATTATATTCAATTCCTAGATCATTTAAATGAATTTTTACTAATTATATTCAATTCCTAGATCATTTAAATGGATTTTTCCCCCTAATTTTATAAATAGCTAACTAGAAGAGATATATTTAGTAAAAATAGTTTCTTCACAACTAACTTAGCAAATAAAAAAATCCAAATATTAAAATTGATACCTTGAAATATGGCCTAAATTTTGTTGTAAGGAATTATCTTAAAACTTTTTATTTGGTAAGTAGTGCTAATATTTGATTTTTTTTGTCATTAAATTTATTTTGTAAATCAAATAGGGACAATATAGGATATTCATTAGACCTTTTGTGCTTGCATCATATCCGTTACTAAAACATACTTTTTAGGGGTTTTTATAATTTTTCAAACCTCAAAGGAGGTGACTGCAATTATTCTAAATGTCAGGGGAGGTTTAATTTTTCTTTTCTATCCTTTACTCCCAAACTAGTCGCAAGGCTAAAAGGATCTCCTAGTCTCCACCCACAAAGAAACCCGTCACCTCAATTCCGATTCTCCGACATCTGATATTACTCCAATCCCCGATTTTCATTTTTCAAACCCCGAATACCTTAAACCCCAATTACTCTCTGCATCCTTCCCATGATGAAGCGGAAGAAGTGGTCGGAGCTGGAAGAGCAAACCCTTCTTGCCAAATACTCCGACCTGCTCAGTTCAGGCACCTTAGCCAAGCTGAAGACCAGAGAAAAGAAGTTCAAGCCCGTTGCAGACCACGTCAACTCCATCCACCATCTCCGAGACCCCATCAACTTCCCATTCAAGTGGACTTGGCGTGATGTCTCCATCAAGGTCCAGAACATGCGGCACCAGTACTTGGGCGTCAAACAGAAGATTAGGATCTCGGACAACGAGTTCAATTGGGATGACGGCGAAAATCACTGGGAAAACTTCTTGAAGTATAAGGAAGTTTTTGGGGATGTTGAATCAAGAATGGTAATAATAATAATAGTCCGATGTAGTAATTAACTGCATAAGGTGATCCAACGCAGGAGGCTTCATCTCCCGGAGGCGCGGCGGAGTTTTTCGAGGAAGAGGTGACTAGAGATTGATTTTTTTTTGTGCAGGTTGTATAGTGAAGGAGTGGATGAGGAGGAAGAAGAGGAGGATGGAGTTTGGGAATATGAGGTAGAGGTCAGGACAGATGGGGGAGCTGAGAGGGAGAAGGAGGAAGAATGGAAAAGTCAGGTTTGAACCATGGAGGGAGGGATTCGAGTAAATTACTCAATTTAGGTAGGCAGTGGAGTGAGGATTAGAAGGTAGGAAGAGGAGGGAGTGAGTAGCAGAAAGGAAGAAGGAATGTCGAGTGAAATAAAATAAAAGGAGGAAAAGGAGAGAAAAGAAATAAAGGAAGATTAAAGGAGAAAGAGAACTAAGGATTGTAGAGGCTCTGAAAATGATGGACATAAACCTGGAAAAAATCAAGGTTAGAGAAAAGAAACTGAAAGAGACGAGGATGGTTGGAATGATTAGGAGATAGAGTGGAAGGAGAAGATGGTGGGAATGCAGCTTGAGCACGAGAAGCAGATGATTCAAATGCATGCTGATGCTTGCCAGAATCAAGTGCAGATGTTAGGAGTCATTGCTCGGCTCATGTGCCAGTTTTTTGGGTCTGCCAGTGATGCACTGGGTGGTGGTTTGGGAGCTTTGCACCCTCAGGTTTTGCAGAATCTGCAGCATCCTGGGGGCTTGGGTGAAGGCGTGAAACCAGATGCTAGTTCGCCCTCTGAATTTCTCTAGAACTTTTGCCTAGATGTTCTTGTTGTTGTTGCTAGAATGAGGTGCAGCATTGGTTGATTCGTTATTGTCAATCATTTTCTGTGATGAAATTGCTGAAAGTAAAGGTCTGTTCTCTTTGTAAATGGAGCTTCCTTGGTCATAGCATGATATGCATGGTCTTTTTCTTCTGCAAAATGATGCAGTTGCTTGATGCAATTGCCATTGGCTGTTGAAATAAATGTGGAGGGAGGCAGGGTGTGGTATTGGATAACTTTTTTGTATTGTATTTACTACTAGATGATTGCATTCAGGACTGCTTTATGTGATTGGGAATGAGTCATTAGTACGGTGGTTGAAGTCATTTTAGGATTCTGAGCTAGTGGACGTGTCCTTTTGCATTACCGTCTAGAATTTTGGGTCCAATTGGGACTGATTAGGTCAATGCAGCTGTCGCCTCTTCTATACTTTTAAGAAAATTTTGCAGCACTTTCTTGTGATCCAATTTGGTCACGATATTTGCCTTAGTTAAAACTTGCAAGAATGCTGTATAGAAGTAAAGAAAACTAAGGACAGGTCCATCGAGGTTTCTTCTTGAAACTCTCCAACTTTGTTTAGACCGAAACGCAAAGGCTTAGAAGGAAATTCAGGCACCTGATGAGTTGGATAGTTCATTATTGGTAAAAATTTGTTTGATTGCATTATGAGCACTTCTTTCAGCAACTTTTTTTAAATACAATAATCTCTTATTTAAATACACACAGAATATCTGCCAGAGTTTTTTCGAGAACATTACAATTAAATCTCGAGTATCTCAAGTTCTCAACCGTCTTTGATATGATTGATTTCATTTATGTTCGAAGGATGAGTAATTCAAGATCTTCTTGTACTCTGTACCACGCTCTAATATCCGGATTGATAAGTAGTTTCGAAAAAGAGTAAGAAAAGCTCAAGGAAACGACACAAACAATAACCTACAAAAGGATTTATCTGACCATGTACATGCACATTAGTTGCTCGCGTACAATGATGGATCGTCAATTCATCATAGATTTCTCTCCACTAATTTATTTATAGTTAACGGCACCTTTTTGCTTAAACTTTGTAGGATAGACAGACCCCACAAGCCTTCAATTTTGAGTACTCCAAGGAGACTTGATCACGTCTCTCCAGTGTAGGCAGCCACTAATTTGTTAGATAAGGGAACATATCAAAAGCGACGACAGACAAGTTAGTTACTTTATTCCTAATGGAATTTTCGTTTCCCACTCCATAATCAAAATCATTATGGTTAAGTGGGACGGAATCTTCAATGGGGTTCCACATATTCACATCTTCTTAATCCATCATCACCATATAATACACAATATATATATATATATATATGTTAACACAATAAGGTAGGATAATATTTGGAGAGATTCGTTGGTTCATAAAATTTAGAAGAAATGGGCAACAGTATTACAGGAGCAGGAGGAAGAAAGAAGGCAAAGGTGATGAAGATTACTGGTGAAACCTTCAAACTAAAAACACCTGTATCAGCTTTTGATGTGGTTAAGGACTACCAGGGTCATGTTCTGTTGGAATCAGAAGCAGTAAAGAAATATGGGATCAGAGCAAAACCATTGGAGCCACAAGAAGAGTTGAAGCCCAGGAAGATATATTTTCTTGTGGAGTTGCCAAAGCTGCCTGAAGAAAGAGCGCCAAGGAGAGCAAGGTCCGCTGTTCACATGAGCGCTAAGGACCGGCTCGAGTGCCTGATGTTATCAAGAAGATCAGGCTCTGATGTTTCGGTTCAGAGACAGAATCCAGCAGGGCCTGTTCAGGTTAAGATGAGGTTGCCCAGGACTCAAGTGGAGAAGTTGATAGGAGAAAGCAGAGATGAAACAGAGCTTGCTGAAAGAATTGTTGATCTTTATAGGAAGAATTAATTCTTCTGATCGGGAAATAATGAGTCCTAATTCCATTACCATGTTCAATGGAAGAAACCCAAGTTTGGTAGCCCTTTGTGTACAGAGAGAGTCGCGAGACATGTAGGATTAAGTTGTCAAAGGAGTTTTTCTACAAGTTTCAAGCAAATCCTTTAAATTTGTGTTTACTTCTTGATTGCTCTTGCTCAGGCATATGCTAGCTTGTTTGTTAGTTTTGATAAAACCTTCAAGCCTTCCTATTGCAAAAGGATTACAATTTTCGAAGTTTTATCACCTATTGTCCTGCAGATTTCATATTGCATCCTACAATTTTGCAGGCCAGTGCATTCCATGAGTTGCTCTTTGCACTCTTTTTTTTCACCATAAAAAGGGGAAATTAATGAATATTCACCTAAGGATCCCCCCCCCCCCCCCTTCTCTTTTCTTTTTAATATTTTAGGCGGTTTTTACTGGCATAAATTTGTTTGCTTGCTGCATCTCGCAGGGACTGGCCTTCTAGGATTCATTTTTTGTGCTACTTAATGCATTAGCAGAGTGGTTCAGTTGTTCACCATATTTAAAATCTTTGGTGATGTAAAGTGAAATCACCATTCGGATCTCATCTTTATCCCATTTCTGAAATGGATGCTTGGTAGTTGCCACAGACAAAGTGAAAATAACCAAATTCATAAAAAAGAGGAAAAAAAGAAAAAAGAAAAAGAAATGCGGACGTCTTGCGTAATCACTGATTTTGTCCTCACAAAAGTGGTCAAGTAAGGCACAAAAAAGTGATTTCCTTTTCTGACACGGCGGAAAAGTGATTTCAGGCCTGGACAAAATATTGGGAGGCAGTAAGAGCCCTGTTGGTCAGCAAAGGAAAGGTCCATCCCTATCAGCACACAACAAAAGGGGATTAAGTGGTCAAAGAGAAAATCTAATTATCGACTTTCGAGTTTTCCTATTTATGTGCAACCAATTCCAATTTATTATTATTATTTTTCCTTTTCATTAGAATTTCTGGATTATTATTATTTTTTCCTTTTCAAAGAATTTCTGGAGTTGAAAATTGGTATCCCCGAATCAACCGTGAAAGGCGCCCAACTTCTCAAGTCCCAAATGGTGGCCACTCACAGAAGGGTTCTAGATGTTGGATCGGAAACGCTGCAGATGTATCGACGAATTCAAGAGGGCATTACGTCTTGGGCTAACGACCGAAACAATAAACCTTGACCCAATACAAGAACCGGGTTGCCTCCCGTAGGCTACACACTCAACGCAAGTGATCAAGAGAAATCTACACTCAGCATAATCTGGAAATCACGACTACGAACTTTAGGAAAATTCTTATAGGCACAAGTTTTCAGCAGTACAGGAAACTATACAGTTATCAGGTTGACAAGATCAACCAGTCATTTATTTGCAACACATATTTCTCTTTACAATCCCACAAGCTTTCCTCTAACACCACCACCACCACCACCACCGAGAACAGAAGGTGGGGGAAGAGTATAGGTGGAAAAAGGAAGAGAGACAAAGCCTGTTCATGAAACAAAACTAGATGCATCCAACTTCCAACCAAAACCGTCAGATTAATCAAAGGGGTGGAACCAAGACAGGACAAGACAAAAAGGTGATGACATGATCATTTGGATGGCTGAGGGGAATCTGGAATCAAATTCCCATCGGAGTCATACAAAATCTTCCCCGAGAAATCCAGCGGACGACACTTTTCTCCTTTAATGATGGTTTTCCTCCAGACAGCTTCTTCATCATCACTTCCATCATCCTCTTCTCCGTCATCCTGCACTTTCCTCCAAGAAATCGTCTTAGCCAACAGGAGAGCTTTACTGCTTATGCTGCTATGGAGCCTTGCAACTTGCTTTCTAGCATCACCCAACCGGACCGTTTTCCCGCCCAGGCGCCTTCGTGATTTTCTAGCCTCGGAGCCACATAACAGTGCAACAACAGAAAGTATAGACAAGACTGCTACTGCCATGATGAGAATGGTAATTGATGGCGGTAAGAGAGGTGGCGGTTTATGGAAGGCGAATATTCTAGGCATAGTCCTCACCATGGCTGCAGCAGAACCGATTGACAAAGAATGATCAAGACATGTAGAAATTAATGAAGAGCGAATGAAAGACAATGAAAAGGTGATCAGGAAATTAGGAAGAGAATAGACTTGAAACACTAGTTGCCGTTTCTCCTACACCACACCACTAAGCCTCGTATAATGACATGGTAGACTTGAATGACTTCCAAAATGGGATGTCACTATTTTTCTTTTGAAAATTTGAACCGAATATGTAGGGAGGATTCCTCTGAATTGTAATCCAAGAAGAGTAGGAAGGCCTGCTAACGACGTAGTGGTACTACAGCTAGCTAGTATACAATTGTGCTCTCACACACACACATATACATATGTACAGTTAGTCAATAAATGGATGCGAATACCCGTGATTTATATAAAAAAAAAGAAAAAGTATAATCAGCCAATTCATTTCACAATCAGAATTTGTTCAGCACATCCATAATTATGTTGTAAATCTGCCAAGTTACTATTACTATTTGTATTAGCGAAAAGGGCAGCGGGGAATGGTTAGAAATAAATATGTTTTGTGCTGCATGACAACAAACTATCTGAATTATTATTTTTTTATTTATGGGATGTTTATTTTGCTATTTTAATTATCCTACAGTTAAAGCGGTAAATAAACAGTAATACCGTGTTTTACCCGTTTCATTGACTATCTGTGCGCATGATGCGATTTGGTTACTACTGTCATCCTTCAATGTTATAACAGTGATGCGATGGACTGCACTTCGGATAAAAAGACTTTTGATTAATTGACCGAGTGACCTTTAGTGTGGAGTCCAAAAGTGGACCTCTAGTCAGCGTCAACTCCAGCTTACCATTTTGGAGTATCACTCAGGCACCGGTCGTTGCGGGATAACCACAGTTTGGAAAATAGATTAGAAACGTAGACCACCTATCACTGCTCGAGGCACTTGCAAGGGAAGATGGACTAGAAATGTACACCAGCTATCACCCTGTGATCGAACACCACCAAAAATTGCTATTTCTGACTGATGTTTAAGTGGAGTAACTTTGGGGAGATCTGATCAACATGTTTAATGATGAGTTTCGTTTAAGGATTTAAGGAGTGAGGAAGGAAAAAAAAAAAAAAAAAAAGGAGACAGATTTTTAATGTGATTTATTAATCCTCCTAAACAATGTGGACCTCAGTCAGACTCTCCCTCCGCCATTGAAAGGGCTAGTGTTTTGAGAACCGAATTAGACCAGCCAGTTCAAGCAGTCAAATCTCAAATCAATCATCTCTCTGATTAGGTTCAATAGTTGATCCAAAAGGTTAATTGAATCAGTCAAATCTGATCAAAAGTTGATTGCACTGGTAGAAATCAAACAGTTCAATCGAAATTAATTCTTTATTTTTTATTTCAGCTTTATTCAAGTTATTCAGTGTAAAAATAAATAAAAAATTTGTTATTTTTCATTTCAACTTTATTCACATTGTTCAATATTAAAATATGAGTAATTTTTTTTTATCAAAGCAGTCGATTAATACGATATAATACGGATGTGTATACATAATCCATTTCAAATTTGAAATCCACATTTTGCATAGGTAGCATTCAATCTACTGTAAATAGTGTGTAAAAAAATCTCTACATTTGATACAGTGGATGAAAACTTAATCCTTAAAATAAATATAAAATTTATTAACCCATTGAATCAAGATTTAACCGGTCGAACTGATTGAATGACTCTCTGATCCGGGTATAAAAACATTGGTCAGGAATGAATCACGGTCCATTTCAAAGTCGAAGCTCGCTCAAACATGCGCATAAATGACCAGAATTCAATCCCACCAAGGATTGGATACCCATTGATTTGATACAGACTTCCCACAGACTTTTTGTTGCTCTACGAAATAGAATAATTTTCAACTGAGCTTGGTACGCCACTATTAAGTCAGTACCAAAAAAGTAAGAACCATAGAGTTGAAAACCTTTTATACCAACATAGAATGACGCGGCTCTCTGGTAGGAATTATATGATAGTAATTAGACGAGATGTAGAACATTAACACCAAATTACCTTCAACTTTCTGCCGAAGAGGACAAATCATCAGACGACCTTTTGGATAAATTCCGATATATTAATGCTCTAGCTTCGAATTGTTATTGTCACGCCCCTAACTCGTACGTGCCAGGCATGAGACATTCGCCGTACCCTCCAACAACTCTCAGAGAATACAAGGTTACATACAAACTATCTACTGACTTAATTTGATAAACAAACAAACAACCATGGTGCGGTACATTCAAATAGAAATACATCACACTCTGATGAGTTCAACCTAATTAATTCTTAAGATAACTATAGTCCCATGCGGAAACAAGAAACATAAACCCTATCTAACATGTACTAGTAGAAGTCGTCCTCCGGCTCCTCGATGTACTCTATCTCATAATCCTCAAGATCTGCAAAATGTTAAAACGTGGGTTGAGCGATAATCGCCCAGTAGACAGTACTATGCCTCTGTCGGATCATGCAATTCTTTAATTTCATAGTAAAACATTTTCACACACATCTCATGCAGAACAAATCATCAGTAACTTAATAAACTTACATGTGAGACAAAAGAGAGTGACAATCATTATTTCGAATACATGGAGACATAATCATACTTAAAATCATGGTGTTAAAACATTCACATAAGCTCATACAAGTACATGTAATATTTGGCTACTGAGTACTCAGTATAGAGATTAAATCCCTTCTAGGAGGGCGATCAATAGGTTTCATGATTACCAATTGGTCACATGACATGACATGAGTCAATCGGCTGGGCTTTATACCGAACTGCCATGACTAGGTCAATCGGCCGGCCTCTATACCGAACTGCCATGACGACTTACATGATCAGGACTATAGTCCCTACTGTCAATTCCATGACCGTGTAGAGTTCTAAAAATCCATTTCACACGTCACATGCATAGTTCTTTTTATTTCATAAAACATGCCACTCAACATAATATATTTTGTATAAAACATTTCAAATTAAATTACATGATCCACTTTTCATATAAGAACATGAACTTGCAAAAATTGAACTTATAAATAAAACATTTACTTGAGAACTCTATAAAACAAGCAGTACTTGAAAACAGAAATTCATATATAGTGACTTGAAAAATACAGAGCGTAAGTGCCACCTACCTCGAATGAACTGCTCATGAAGATAATCTTAATTCTCAACCACTGGTGTTGCACCTAACATGAATATATAAGTATCCTAATTAGTTGTTATTCTATGTGCATCAAAATCCTAAATAAATCCCTGATTCACGTCTGGCCAATCTATAATGACATTTCAAAAGGTCCCTAAAACGAAACATTCTATTTACTTAGTTGATCATTTAACTAATCATTATTAATTAATTAACCCTCCGCCTATCATTAAGAATTAGTTAATCAAGCAATTATCATCTAGCTTCCATAAACTAATTAATTACTTACCCATTTATCTTTGGATTACTAATTATTTACTTAATTAACTATCCTTTTATTTAATTACTACTAACTAAATAATTATTTAATTATCGATTATTAATAACTAGTTAATTAATCATTTATCCACTTATCTCCATTGAATTAATTAATTTTCTAGTATTAATAATTAATTAATTATTCACTTACTTGATTATTATTAACTAAACAATTAATTAATTATCCTTTTACTTAATTATCATACACTAATCAATTAATTAATTATCTACTATTAATAATAATTAGATGACCATTTTTCTATTTATTTTAGTTATCTTTTATTAATTAACTACTTAATTATTCATTTACCTATTTATTACTAACTAAATACTTAATTGATTAGTCATTGCTAATAGTTAATTAATTAATCATTTATCTACCTATTTTATCCAAATAATTGATTATCTAATATTAATAATTGATTAATATCTCCTTTGCCTAATTGTTATTATATAAATTTCCCATTAGTCTTATAATTATATTTGTATTGGGCCAATTTTCTTAATTATTCTCAGTTATAAGACATGGGCTTTCCTAAAAGAAGTTTTGGACTTGTCTAATTAAGGTTAGGGTCTTTGCAGTTTATTTGACTTGGGTCAAGTGACCAACCCAACGTTTATTTGATTAATTAAGCCCAACCGAGCCAAAAGTCTTCCTCTTCCTTATTCACCAGGCTAGGCGTAAAGCTCATTTAATTATTCAGCCTAACAATTAAATTCTTCAAGCCCAAGTTTTAGCCCACAAAGATGACGGTCCAGCCCCAACCTCAAGTCCGACCCGGTTAGCTTACTTGACCCATTTTCCAAATTGAAAACCCTACCCGATTTTTGACCCATGTCCTTGACTCTGCTCATGACAGGATGGTCTCATCTCCCCAGTTGTTGTTCACCTTCACCTCTTTCTTCATCTCATCTTATCGACCATAAGCGCCGTGCTCCTATTTCTTCAGAGCGAGTTTTTCAGAACCTGGCCCCATCTAGCCATTTCCCTTCTCTCTTTATTATTCATTTCACTCTCCGGTTACACGGCGCACACTCTTAATGTTTGGTAGCGGCTAGGGTCATTGACCCTCCTCTGATCCTAACTGCCGTGCTGACTCGACGTGTACTATTCTATTCTATTTTTTTTTTTTCTTCCTCCACAAGATTCCATATCTCGTCCAACCCATATAATTCCGCCCTTCCCATCCACATTAGCAGGTCCTCAATCTAGACAACATTTCTTTCATGTATTTTAAGCCCAACTTTTCTAGACTCTTAAACCTTCAATTATTGGCCCTTTTCTCACTTTCCAAAAGAACAACATCACAATTCTCTTATGGCTTGTAACATACAACTTTCACTATTCTTAACCCAAATTCATACTGCCTAAGCCGAGACAAGAATCGACTAAATGACATGATGAACATAACGTAAGAATTTAATATAACGATTCATACCAATTCTAACAAAATCTTAAGTGTGTTTAGGAGAACTTACCGACTTAATTTAATATAACGATTCATACCAATTCTAACAAAATCTTAAGTGTGTTTAGGAGAACTTACCGACTTGTGTGTGCGTGCCTGTCGCTTCTAGTTGACGTCTTGCCTGGTTGCCTAAATTCTTCGACACCTCGACGGTAGTAGTGTGTTGCTTGAAGGAGAAAAATATGGGGAAAAGTCACGGGTTTCTTTTTCTCTGAGTGTTTGGGAAAGTTAACAACCCATTACTACCTTTCCCTACTTTTTCTTTTCTTCTCTTGGGATTGTTATTGTTACTATACTATTATTAATTTTTATTATTTTATCTCACCTTATCCATTATCCATTTGTACAGGGATTTTACATCTACCATCTTATCACTTATCTTACTTTTACTATTTATTAAAATGATAATTAATAATAATAATAATAATATAGTGATAAAATTTACGGGTTTTGCTGTTATGCATACTGATCACCAGCCTCAGCACTTTCAATTCTATCGCTTGTTTTAAGCCCCAAGAAAACCACTGGAGCAGCTTCCAAGCCAAGCTTGGCCGTATTTTTAGAATATAGAAAAGCACCTAATGCACTACGCTTCATCAATTAAGGAAAGGAGATAACACGGAAAATTCATAGTAGTATTCCTTATATGAACATGCAGCAACACAGAAATGATTGGTCATGGTACAGGGACAAGACGAACAGCACCAACAGATTCATGATCAATCACGAAAACATCATAGCACCATTCATAGAGCAGTGCACAAAAGAAAAATAAAGATAACGTACGGAAAACTCAGGAAACGACATGATGCAATATCTTATTATTGTAGTGACGCGAAAGCTCAAATAGGGATGGAATTCGAGACGGAAGGATAAACCACGGTGGCCGGATGAGCCATGATGCGGCGGCCCTTCATGTGGCGAAAGCAATAAACCAGAGCCCCGACAGGCCACTCCACCAGCGCGGCCGCAGCAAATGCCAAGAACCCAAGCGTCGGACCCACCACCTTGCACCTACACGGGTTGCTGGCCGCGCCACACTGCACGCATACTGGAACGCCAATTGCCATGGCTTCCGATCTACCTTTATTGGTATTATTAGGGGTAAATGGTGAAATTTACTGATTGGAGAGTGTCGAGTAAAGCCCAGTAATAGAAAAAGATGACTTCTACGATGGTACGTACGGTACTGGCCAATGGAATCATGAATTGAAGCCTGGGAGTACGGATTTTGCACCATTTTTATAGGATTTTGGGACCTTTGAAATTTGAGAGATGAGGTGTTGTCGGTAACGGTAGCATCGGCCGGAGTTCCACGTGTCGCCTGCTGAGTGCCGTTGTTTACACGTGTTTGTTTCCTGTGGGAAGTGGACACAACGTCATCGCTTCTAATAGCACGTAATAAATTTTCTTTTCTACTTTCTGGCACTGACTCACTGGTACTTGAACCCGAACAAGAAACGTGATTGCACTTACCCGGACTAAAGAAACGTGATTGCACTAAAATAACTTATCTCCACTTTTCTTTCCGCCATACCTGGGCTTCAATTTGGGCCAAGACAATAGGCAGGGAGAAAACACTGTGACCCGCTCATAGGCCTGTCCTAAAGGCATAAGCAAGCCTGCAAGGAGGGCCTGCCTTTCGGCGGATTGTCCTGGAAAATAATTATAGCTACCAAGCACCGATCAATGAGTGCTGATTAGATTTTACTATCATTTAATTGTAATTTTGGTGCCTTTCAACTTTATATAATTTGGTTGTAACTAGTCTTTGTACAAGGATTAATTTTTTTTTAACAATATTTTTGAAGTTATTCTGTTTTATCCTAAATTTGTTTTAAGATTACTCCATACTTTTCTGTTTTTAAAAGGCTGAATAACGAGTGCTCTATATAATATATCACTGGATACAAGGTACTGGTACTTTCCAAGGAAGCCAGACATGAAGCTTTGAATTTTCTTCCGAAATGAGCTACCAAGGAACAAAAACTGCTTTACCACACGGTCAGTATCAAATTACTAAAAAATTACATTAGATTCCCCATAAAAGCTGAGCAAAACCTAAACAAAATTGTAAAAGTTGTAAAGCAAAACTGCAAAGGACTGCAGCAGGTTCCTGGCTCTTAAAGAAGGGATAAAAGTGCACAATTTGGAGGATCTTTGGCTTGCGTATTAGATTCGGCCCTGGTGCGTTATGTACAAGTATTCTGTTTCAAGAACTCGTTTTTGAGGCACTTTTTGGAATTGATCCAACCATTCTGATCTGTAAAAGCCAAGAAAGTTCTTCCTGAGTCCAATTATGAGACTTCACCACGATCTTTAAATCAGCAGTAGCTAGGAATGGGATCCACGAGTTCGACGGGTCAGGTGCTTTGCTTTTGGCCTCCAAAACTTCATGCACCACACATTATTACCACTTGTTAGAAGGCTTTGATCAGCTAGAGGAAGGAAGTAAAGCATGTTCCCTATTACGTCCTACTCGTGCGGTAGCTGAACGCATTGATTTCTAAAAATGCCAAGATTTATGCCCTTTATAGTAAAGTGGGATGATGCCACTGTTAGTACCTATCGAGTCCATTAAGGGAGAGAAAGAAACATGTTTAATTAAGTTTCCTCAAACAATTACAATTGAAAGAAAATTGAACTAATAATGCCAGCAGCACACTTTGTATCTAGGATGAAGCACCAGGTACGATTTGAGCCTTGACTGTGATACTAAAAGTTAAACAGCAAATTTTTGTGGTCCTTCAGAGCTGAACATTCCTTTGTTAGACGAGCAACAATGTAGCTAATATATAGTCCAATATGGCACATGTTTGATGTATGGACGTGCGAATTATGCTACCCCGAAAGATCAAACGATTCTCCTTGTCATTCCATTTGAGAAATGGAACTTATTCTGAGGGACAACTTTAGTTTATCCTGTCGTAAAAGGCTTTTTCCACAAAAGAGGAGATGATCAAGTCTAGAAAGGTCCTACGTATTTACAGCAGCCACATGCAATTCGCTTTCATGCAGACCTTCTACTACCATAACCATACCATAGAAAGAGGCTCATAAATTTCTCTAATGTGTGTACCAAGTCTCCATCTCCATAAAAGCCCTTGGTTACCTAACCAACAAGAACTTTATCCCCCCATTTGATAGCCGCCTCATGTTCATGCAACAAGCAAAGCTGCCAACACACACTTAAACGTAAGTCACCCACGTAAGGAGAAATCACCTAGCTAGCTAGTATCTCTTCATATTCAAACACACCTCATCTTTCTGCTTCGTACTAGTATCATATTGCTTCCACTAGCTAAAGCTTCTCTCCTCTCTTCATCATCATCTCTAAAATTAAAAGGGGTCTTATCAATGTGTCAACGGAATCGAATATTAACTCATATGAAGCTTATTATCCTTCTCTTTTCATTGGTTCCAGTAAGTGCTATTAGTCATGAAAAGCTCGATGAACCGATGGTGCAACCCATGCCTGAGACGAGTGTAAAATGTGGGGAATGCCCGTGTGTAAATCCATGCACTCAGCAGCAGCTGCCGCCGCCGCCGCCGCCTCCAAAGATCACTCAGTACTGTCCTCCACAAGTTCCGCCACCGCCAAGATTCTACTACTTTTCAGGCCCTCCAGAACTATCGCAGTTAACACCACCCCCTCCAAGATTCACATACGTTATAGGCGGCCCCGGAGATAACTTGTATCCAACTGATCCCTTTAATCTGGAGATCTACGATCGTGCCACACGTGATTGTGATGTCCTCCTAGGATTGCTTCTTCCCATAATTTGCTTATTGCTACAGATATTGGCATTTCTGCTCGCATAGAAGTACTAGAAATTTTTTTCTAGTAAGTATCTAATTGTAATCGTTTACTCTTCTCAAAACTAAGGCGAAAGTACCTTTTTGTACCATAAATATGCTGTATATTGGTTTTATTCTTTCGGCTCCATTAAACTTAGTCACACTACATAATTGTGGTCAAGATTGACAAGAGGCAAAATTAATATTTAAACTGCAGTGAAGGGGCATTAAATAAATTATAAGCAGCATTTAAGCATGGAGTACACCACTCTTAATCTGTCAGTCGTCTGATCTAGCTAGACTGGTAAAGTTGTAATTATCCTCGAAGATGAAGTTGTTCTTATTTTCTTTTTTTATTATTATTTTTTTCTAATAGGAGAGGGTGAGATTTAAGAAGTAAGAATGAAGAAGGGAAATTTGAACTGATGACCTTTAAGTTATGGAGTCTCAACCCTCAACATTAGCTAAATGGACTAATGGCTCTTCGGCCAAGGGAGTGTTCATATATTTCCATCAAAATCTTTTGTTAACAGAAACTAGTCTTACATCAACTCGAGAATTATGTCCCAATTGAACAGATTGTGCACCTTGCAAAATCTTAACCACGTATAGTTTCATCTGACACATACCGCCTACCTGCTACTTGCTATTGCGTAATAGATCAACTGCATCTTGAAGAAAAGGGGCGCAATACATGTTTTCACTTAATCTTCTTTCTATTGGCTGATTTTCATCAGTGTAATATTTCCCTTACTTATTTTGGTGGTGCTATAGGCTGCACCATGCGGCTGCTGCTCAAGAATTAGAGGCAAAATCCATAACTAATCCAATATTGATTTATAAAGGTGAAAATTGGGCTCCTAAAAGTCTTTGTCCGCGTGCAGATGGTTTATGAAAATCAGGCCGGAAAGAGATTGGGAATCTGATGATAATTAAATAATGCATGCAAAGTAAATTAAAGGCCTTGATGATTTCACGAGTAGGTTTAGTCCTTTTCAAGTTTTGTATAATGCTGCCAGACTAGTTTACAACATGGCCATGGCCAGATACGATTAATTATCAAATCCCACTAATCAAGATTGTTTTACAAACCAAATTTTGATTAATTTGGTTTGCATTTATGCCACTGGAATGCATGAACACTGATCATAATCAGTGACAGGTCAGCCAAAATGGCCTGACACTACCAATTATTGCAACAATCATAGGTTGCAGGGAAGTTCCTTATTTAATAAGGGCAATGAAGGAAGTAGAACTGCGATTGCTGCTCTGACAGATTGGCAAGTTCTGAACCTTTCAATGCTAATCAGTACTTGCAAGGAATGTACTGCTGGTAAGCTATCCTTGAGTGCTTCACAGAAGTTGCCTGCTGCTAAAAACAGCCCTGAATTTAACTTAGCATAGCTGGTCAAAAGGATCGGATAATTCACCAGAATTTGGATGTTTTATCATTCTTGTTCATCTGCTAATATCCATATAGTTCATTTTTGGGGAATGTCACCAGAAAAATACTATACAAGAAAAGCTTTTAATTGCCGCGTTTTATGCAGAAAGTCATGGGTTTACTACCTTAGTTTTATACTACTCGTAGTCGTAGGTCGGTTCGCCCTTGAAACCCAGTTAAGCAATTGTCAACTTTATATGCCAACTGACGGAGTGATCTTCTGGTGGAAATCAAACGTGGGGAGTAGTCGAGGAGCCTGATGTAAATTCTTGAGGAATCAATCAACTTTTCTTGCTCTTTCTCATTGCAAACGGCATCTCACTCCCCCATAATCAAGAAAAATATAAGTGAAGACAACAAACCCATGCAGCATCAGGCCTTTAAAAGAAAGCGAAATAGTAGTGGGAATCAAAACAAAAATCAATTGCTCCAAGGCATCCAACGAGTTTGTAAGTGGAATATTGTGCCTTAGATTATTCTATTTTCCTTTTTTCACCGCATAGCAGAAATAAAAAAAGAAACTAACACTAACACTAACACCATCAGTTTCTTGATTGACCGTGTCTATGAGAGATCCAAGAAGGAATGAAATCAAAATAATAGTAGTATTAAATTATTAATTGTTGCTCTGTATTCTAACTTGTAGTACATAATATCTTATTAGTAGCTATCTAGGAATTAGGACTTCGTTAAATGTTTATGGCAACTTTAATAAAATTCGTAGAAAAGATGTTTGCAAAAGACTTGTTGGGTCTGATACGGAGATATATTTGTTAGTTAGCATATTTTGTCTACGAAAGTGACAGGTCTTACTAAATTTGGGTATTAAGGAGAAATTTAATCTTGGTTCAAACTAAGAATGGACCAAATAATAATGTTGTAGAGCCCATCAATTTTACATGAGATAACATCCAAAATCAACAAAATAATAATATTGTAAAGCCCATCAATTTTACATGAGATAACATCCAAAATCAAACTCTTCTTCTTCTTTTTTTTTTTTTGGTTTCATATCCAAAATCAAATTCTAATGCTCGACTGTCTGGTTAGCCATGTCAAATAGGTCAAGTATTTGGTCCACATAGCAATAAAATTTCTTTACATGTAACCATTTACTTTTAATTTGGTGAATATTGATTACATCTTGCGATTTTTTGTTGCCGCACTCCCTCTCTGCCCATACGTGGTCTTATCCTAACCCAAATCCAAAATCTGATTTAACTTTTCTTTTTCTTTTTCCTGGTTGTGGGGGTGGTAGACCAAAATCTGATTTGCCCAAAACGTTTGAATCCTTCAAAGCCCGTTCACCTCCAACTGCAATCCAAGAATCACCAAGCTTTTGCTCATGTCATGACTGGCGTCAGAAGATGGACATAAAATTTATTCTATCTTCAGGACATCAATTGGCCAGGTATACCCTCCCTGGATCTCCTTATTTCCAATGCTACTTCCTCTCACACACAGTCGGGGGGAAAGAAAAAAAAAAAAAAAAAAAAGAACGTTAAAATTTTGGATTAGGATTTCCATCTGTCTGTGTGTGTTTCTCTCTCTCTCTCTATATATACACACACACACAGACATATACATATATGTACACACACACAGATATATAATATGCATGCATGAGCCTTAGAAATCAAGGAATCCACTGCCAGACGTTGCTTTGTAAGTCTCCAATTAAGTAATTCAATTATTCCAACTAACCATCGTGACAAAAGCTTACAGCTTTCTAAACCTTCATTCCACATCTGCATTCCTCACTCCTCACTGTCCCAAGTCATCACTCACTTTCTTTATATCACACAATTATACTAGTTTAACTATTGAAGCGAGGAAACCCTCTGTTTCCAAAATGCACCCATTGGCCATGGGCAAAAAATTCAGCAAAGTTCTCCCTTTGATCACATTCATGATTTTACTCATGAATCTATCCTATAGAGTGGCTGGCCAAGGACTGTATCCTTCTCCTCCTCCGCCAGCTTCCGACTGCTCCTGTCTTACTCCACCGCCACCTCCTACTACAAATTGTCCACCACCTCCTTCACCACCTCCACCTTCTACTACAAATTGTCCACCACCAATGCCAACAGCTTTTCCGCCGCCTCCTCCTCCGGGGTCAAATTACTACCCTCCTTCATCCTACTATTATCCACCTCCACCAGCTGGCTACTGGCCATACAGCCCTCCGCCCTCTATAGAATACAATTCCCCTCCCCCGCCTGATCCTATCTTGCCTTATTTCCCGTTTTACTATCTCAATCCTCCTCCTCCACCAGATAACTTTTCTTCGGCAGCTATGCTCAATGTTTTTCCACCATTGACCTGGTTGATCTTGAGCCTGATCATTTTACAATATTTACAGATTTAGCTGAACGTCTATGCATGAGAAGAAAGGTGGTTCAGCTTGCTCCAACATTTTTTTTTTTTTTTGGGCACAAAGAGGAATCTGCAACATCAATTCGGCAAATATCAAATATCCAGGACAACAACAATGCAGCACAAGTTAGACAGACGTCAATGAATAGGTAGAATTATTACCTACTCTCGAACATCATTCTTGGATGTAATGCAGTTTAACTTGGCAGATTGATTATATTCAAAATGTGATGTTACTAGTCATAGTAGCGGTTGAAATTTATGTGGTTGATTAATTAGGGATTTGAGCCATATCATTAATTTTATCTTTTTATGGTAACTTTTCTACCCATTGGTTGCAAATTGCAAATGGTGCATTATGGCACTACACAGTCATGACAGAAAGCTCATTCATATCTTCTATTTCAAGAAAAAGAAGAATAGAATTCGTATCTCCTAGGTCGCATTATTTCTTGTGTTACTGAGATGTATTTCTAGAGTTATCAGTGTAACATTTGGACTTTCGAACATCACCATGTATTTTTGCTTGTATCATTGATTTTTTCCCCCCCTTTCGCGACGTTATAGTTTATGGTAAATGACCCAATTACTTGGATATTCTTTTTCTGCTCACACTTCATGTTTGGCTAGCATAGTCATAATAGGTGACTAGGTACGCTTATTATCTTACCGGATGTGATGACTTGTTGAAATGTCACCATCCCATTAGTGTCACAAAAGGCCAGCATATATTTGTTAACACTACTTACCTGTCGTTTGTGTCCATGATAGTTGATACTATGATATGCTAATAAGTTAAATGATTACAAGTAAATTAATGAAGCAAGAATTTGAGAAACCTCCTATGGACCGACCATATGGTTCAATCCGAAACGGTTGCCATCTCAAATGATTGTGATTTATGACTAATTATTGCTATGGTCGTTACTCATTTGTGCAATTTGGACTTGGATTATTACAAGAACTTTTCGGATTGAAAGATGTCCAAAGCTAGTACTTTTCTGTTGCAAATCTCTGGGTCAATTACGTCTTTTTCTATTTGCTTCTCATCATTGAACAGAGAGTGAGTCTTTGCAAATGCATCATCATTTGTGATCAATAGTCTGCACGTTACGTTACGATATATTTTTGTCCAAACAGTCTTGTCTTCACAGGAAAGCCAAGGCAGAAACAACATTCACAAAGCTTCTAAACGAATAGACAAATAAAGGCAGTACATTATTCTGAACAGTTGACTTAATTATCATTTTATTGTTTGGGGAAGGCCCCTCTGGTCAACATTTTTCTGGGCTTCTGCAATCAGCAATAATAATTTTTAAAAGATTTGTCCCCGTTAATATCAACAGTATTGATTCTTCAAAGAAAATTAGCAAAAAGAGCTTGCCATTTATACCTTAATCGGTCTAGGCTTCTGGGTTCTTAATACTAACTCAAATTATCAAGAATTGGGCGCCGACCTTGGGCAAGTAAGCAGTGAAAAGTCAAAAAAGAAACTACCGCCTATTCCTTCACGGCACTTGAGAATGTCATTGAAACGGCGTTAGAATAAGAAAAGAGAGCGGCGTTTGATTTTATCAGGGAAAAAAAGGGGGAGGGGTTTGAAAGTCAGATACCTCGCTTCAAGTTTTTAACAATTTCACCAAGTTGTTTTGAGGTTTTAAAAATTACACATATCTCTGTTTACCATTTTGGTAATAGAAAAACATTTGATGATCAAAATTTTGAATGAATAATCCAAAATGCCATCATGAAATTGTGAAGTTCATTTTATCGTCTTGTAAAATTCTTAAAAAGATATGGAACATGCACAAAATCTCAAATCCACTTTCAACCCTCATTTCTACTATTTTAAATCTTTCATATTCTTGCATCTCAAATTAGTACTATTATTCTCATGACTACCACCACCATTAGTCCCCAAATTTAAAACCTCAATGTAAGTTAGAAAAGAAAAGAAAAAAAAATCAGCATTATTAAACTCAAAACATTTCACATATAACGTCTTATCCCTCAAACGCTGGAGTATCAATACCTGCCTAATCTTTTTGAACCTTTAGCTTACATCTTCTTCTATTCATCTCCAAATCCTCTAAGTAAAATTAAAATTAATTTGTAATATGTTAAAATTATATTTAGTACATAATTGATCATTCCACAAGTGAATCTTGTTTTTGTTTCCATTAAATGTCTAATTGTGTGATGCATTCATATGTACAAGACTAAAAGTAGACTGTTTAATTGCATGAAAAAATTAATATACTAAGGTTATTATAGCTATTTTATAGGGTCAGGGGAGGTAAGTATAATATTAAAAATCCTAGGGGCACTAGATAAAATTGTCAAAAATCTCAAGGGAGGTTACTGAAATTATCCCAAAAAGAAAAGTAAAACATTTAAACAGAATTTTGCATTGTGAGCCTATATTGCTATTGGTCAACAGTGGCTGCTATTGTCCCAACAGTGTCGGTCAAAATGTATGGAGAGTTAGTACAACCGACTAAAAGTTTTCTTGATAACAATGACCAACATGGTTAATGTGCGAATTTTTCTCACAAAGACGAGATCAGGTGCGTATTTGCTAGATTAGCCACGACTCTATAACCCAAAACAATATAGAAAGTTGTTTGCAAAAGACTGGTCCATTTCTTTCACAATGATACAATTTTCTCCCCTTCCATTTTTGTGATTTTAAATGCAACTAAACTATGGAAAACATTATTTGCAATTTATTTTTTGTTATTTACACTTACACCATTTATTTTATCATATAATATAATAAACAAAAATTATATGATTAAAATTATAGTGAGAGTGTGATTCACAAAATAAAAGTGCAAATAACATTTCTCTTCAAAAATTAAGGCGCTAGTAGTTACAGACTAATATTTAATAAGTTAGAACTTGAACTAGCCAACAAAATGACAAGATGCCTCGTGTTGCCATTTTATTTTTTTCCTTCCTTTTAAATGAATTTTTCCCTTTTCTTTTTCTTTGGGAAGGCTTCTTTCAACTCTTAGGTTTCCTGTTCACACAAATGATGCAGCTTCTATCTTCTTATCTTTTAACCAAGAACTCCTAAGTTTGGGACAGAATTTTCTGAAGGCTCGCCATTGTAAGCTTAAGTTAACATATAGTATAAAAAATGATCAACCGAAAGTCAAAAATGTACAGCCATTCAAAAAATTCGAAAGGCTAAAATCTAGAACCAGGATAAACCGCATCCCCGTCCTCGCTGCCTAAAAGTTTAAGACACCCGCTATACATGAAGGGGAGAAGATTGAAGGGCTTGACGGAGCATGCATTGGAACAAATGAAATTAGTTTTTCACTATACTTAGCAAAGTCAAAAATAGCTGCAACAATGTGTATACCACACCATATTGGTGGCTAAGGTTCCTAATAGCTAACTATCGACTGCAAGAAGCAAACAGCAGCGTAATTTTATAATCCTCCTATATATATATATCCTTTCTATGGCTAGTAAACCACCAAGTTATTCAACAAATCACTGGTTGGAAAGTTATCCTATTTGTCCACCATTAACACACGTAGTGCAGCAATCTAAAGATTTGATTGTCTTTCTTCGCCAAATTGCAGTTTCAGGGTCAAATCTCAGCTCCCATGTAGGCCAATAATGTAAATCCTGCTTCAGGGTAAGTACTCGAGGTTTCCCATTTAAGTGCACTGTTCTGACACGGACAAACTCACCATGTTCCAACTCCTGTTCAATTGATTTATTAGATTGGCTACAACTAGTACTTTAGGAACCAAAGGTCGAAAAGCTTCAAAAGTTAATAATAATTGGATGAACCCAGTGAAAGCGAGCTAAAATGTCACATGATAGTTGGAAGTATGAAGATAAGACATACCTTCGTTGCGTCAACAAAAGCATCCAAATCAGGAGTTCGTTTCCCGTTAACCTCAACAATCCATTGGAGAGCATACAGACCATATCGATGTACTGGACTACCATGACACCACCTGAAAATTTTGTCACCATGTTGTAAGCTTTCACGTTAGAATGTAACTAGGAAAAAAAAAATAAATGGCAATCCCTACTGCTGTAAGTCGATCTTCATAATTTACAAGAACTTGGTAGTGCTTCATGCCTAAACCCCCACCGCTACAAGGTGTTTGTGGCTCTAAAAATGAAAAAGCTACATGACATGCTGTCCCAATCTTTGACGAACAAAGGTATTCAACAAGATTTGACCAAGTGTTGGTAACAAAACTCTCTTGAAAGCAGCAAATACAATTTGCTTAGACAACACTCTTTCACGTCACTCATGATTTAGCCACCAACAAGTGCAGCCCAAGTTCCGAACAAACAATAGTGCTTTGTGTTGTGAACTACAAAGAGTGTTCTCTACATTAATTCCATCAAAAGCACATCCAGCCTTGTCATAGAGTAATGTTCTAAGAATGCTGAAGAAAATCCCATCATGACAGAGCCAGCAATTAATCATAGTCCTTTCAAACTAATCCTTAAAGCCCTCACCTTGCCACATAAACACCATGGCCTTCTTCAGGAAGAAATCCAAGAGCACGAACAGCAGAGTGAGGATCTTGGACTATACATCCACACCAGTTTATCACACGAGTGGTTCCGTTCCCATCTCTCACATCTGTTCCCACAAGTAGTTCAATCTCATGGCCCTGCAAGATATTACAACACTTAGAAGAAGTTAATTTATACGACTCTCTCAGTTAATTTATACAACTTTTTGTTGCCTAAACATTGGGAAAGGAAGATTATCAAAAACTTCCAGAAGAACATAAGAAAGCTTAAGTCTGCTCCTGTTACCCACCTGACGGAATATAGTCATGTTAAGTTTCCCATCACTATTATCACACTGGTCTAGCGCTTGGCAAGCATCTTCAATGTCACGAAAGCATGTAACAGGTACTTTATTGATTGCCAAAACCATGTCACCTTGTTCTAATAGACTTTCAGCTCTTGACCCAGCTAGGCACCCTTTAACCCTCAATACTTGACGTCTAATAGGATCTTTTTTCACAAGAGCCTAAAATCAAAGTTCCAGAATTCAACACAAGTCTAAACATAGATCATAACATGAAACAAGAAGGAAAGCCTCTCAGATGAACAGCATACCTGGATCCAAGCATCACTCAATCCAAAACTCCGAGCTTTAGAAAGTAAAGTAGGGTACAGTTCAACTTCCAGCATTCTTAAAAGTGGCATTGGTCTCTTCACACCATTTATCAAAAGGCGAGGACCATCAGCACCAGATATTATCTTATTAAGGACCTGACTGATAGTATATATGGGAAGGCCCCGGACAAACTGATGATCTTCAGATGAATTGCATCCATATTTGAGCTAGAAATATTAACATAAGAAGGATAAGAATAAGTTTTACAAGGACTTAGCAGGGAATAACTGAAGAGTATGAACCTGAGTTGAAAAGCTTCCCCATAAAGCCTGCACTCTCCCATGCTCATCAGCCAGTACTCCAGAAAATGTACTGCCAAAATCTGTAATAACATCAAAAATATTATGCCACAGGAACTCTGTATGAAGACTAAAGAGAACTGCAACAAATGCACTTCAAAATTTCTTTGTAGCTCAAAGCAATATCTACAAAACTTATCCCATGTACCAGTATCAAGTTCAATGACTTCCATATTGGTTGCTCTATAACGTGGACAATCAGCTGAGCCAATAGTTAAAGCAGCACATGGATTGGTGACAAAGGACTTTCTTGATGTTGCCTGTAGGCTTCTACTCAAACCCACAAGATAGACAGGATCTCCACGGTGAAGCGCAGGTTCTGCAGTCAATTTATAATTAAGAAAAGCTATTGATTTTCAGGTCTTAACTTTCGGATACAATTTGCATGCAAATAAAACAGGTTCTCCAAACATAAACACCTCAGCGTTTACCATCTTTCGGGTCATAACAAGACGTGAAAAGGATATTCTGTGCTGCCAAAGACATGAGAATTTTACTTAATACGTCATATTCTCCAAATATTTTAAATTTTGCTTTGATGCCCAGCGGTATACAGAGATCAATCATGGCATCCAGCAAAAACATGATTCACCAAATCCAAGATTTACAAGTGAAGCATGGTTATGAGCTCTTTAAACTTATTGTGGGTGACAAAGCATTAACGTTCATTTTTGGGAATGTTGTTTCTCCCTCAAAATCATCGCCAAGCAGGATAGAGACTTTCCCATTGCTTAAACCATTCTAAAAAATCCCAGGAATGATGCAGGTATTCCCTATTTCCCCTTCTATGAATAAAACAACAAGGCAGGAATTTTATCTGCAGCTTAAATGTTCTTGTCTTCCTAGAATCAAAGTATCCTTGAAATATAACTACATATCCTGGCGCATGTGGAGAGATCGAGACAGACATAATCGCACTGGGACTGAAAGAAAAGGTTTACCTGGAAGGAGCTCAGCAGCACGAACCATTGAGGCACCAACAGCTCCCAATGCAGAAGGGTTGTAGGCAACAAGAGCAAAATTATGGACAGGATGGAGAAAAACCACCTATAAAGTGCATTAAGCAGCTAAATAAGAATATGTCTATCATTTTGCTATTTCCTGTCAATTGGAGATTTACCTCTCCAGGAATTTCCATTGGAAAAGCAGCAAAAGACAGCATCACATCGGAAACAGATACTGCAACTGTATTTTTGTCAACTGCAACTAATCCCATCGTTTCTGAATGATATATGATAACACCAGTTCCAAAGAAATGTTGTGAGTGGACTCCATCTATCATACAGGCGGATGGCACATGAACCTGTTATTTTATAACCAAAAACGGTTGTGATCAGAAGACTTGAAGGAGGGAAAAAAAACAGACCAATTTTTGAAACTCTCTCTTAAATTGTTATAAATCTGCAACAACTCATCTACATTTCTATTACTAGGAAAGATCTATAAAATAAAGAGTACCAGCAAGCAATTGTAAGAAGAACTGCATCGCATGAAAGCAGAGTTAACCACAATACCTAGAAGAATATCCACAGATCCTACATTAACCCATGGTTACGTTGTTACCTTCACACCAAGATCCAGCACAAAAATTCTAAAAGAAAGGAGATCCATTTAACTTTTTGACATGACTACACACAGAGATTTGTGTTACCAAACCCAGCCAATACCCAATACCCACATACTCAAGAGGAATTGCCGTATTTAAAGATTAGGAAGACATATGCAGACTCCCTTTTGTAGCAAATTAACAACATACCATTGTTAACTGCATACAATACCAAAACACAAACAGGCAGCAGCAGTTACTAGCATAACTGAGTTTTATAGAATCTCAAGGGATGGTTTTCTCTAAGTAAGACACCAAAAAGTATGGACATCCTTCCTTTGTGACCATTTCTCCCTCTTATGATTTACTACTACCACTCAGGTGTACCACAAGAGCTATTCAGAAGATCATTAAAAATCCTGAGCAATTTTTCACATATTATCCTCTGACAAGTTACCTCAAACATTACAAGTGTAGGCTCTATCACACGTTCAGCAACTGAAGCATTAGCTGCTACAGCAGTAGAACCTCGATAACCTCTTGAAACTGCATTATCAACATTTCCAGAGTCCTCCAACCTTTCCTCTCTAGGCTCATGTAAAGAATAATCCCCTATTACGTTTCCATCAGCAGATCTTTCCTCCTCCACTCTCCTTTTCTTTGTCGTAGCATCAGATTCATCCTGAGAATGTCTTTCCTCGGGTTCATAACTAGTTTCCATGCTGGTAATGCCATCAGTTGATTCCAGTCCTACAGACTGATGTATTTGCTCCATCGGACTAACGTCACCTGTGCTTGGAGATAATGTATGGTTTTCTAATTCTTGTGCAGTATGATTGGAGACAGATGATAAAATTGGAGCGTCAAAATGCAAAGCTGACTTTGATATCCACAGACCGGAGCTGTCATCACGCTTGTATAGCTGAGGTGGAGCATACCACTCATGGCGGTCAACTGTGACAAGAACAGACTGCAGACAAAGAAGTGTAATGAAGTTACTGATCATGTAGATAAGAGACAGCTGCACATGGTTCATGGGAGCACACATGCAGTGAACCTTTTCATGGGATAGAGAGAGGAATTTTGTCAATGATGCACATCTTACATGAAAAAGGAAGGTGTTTTAATATAGTTTGAAGACATGCCTATGCCAAGCGGTTTTCCATGCAAAAGCAGGATTTATAGAATAGCTATTATTCCCAAGAAATTTAATATGCATTGAATTAATTACACTAAAACACTCTAGCTACCACAGACACTAAAACCTTTCTACGATGACGATCCCCGTAGGTTATATATTCCAGTGGCACTCGTGCACCCCTAGACAATTTCGAAAGAGTAGTAATGAAGTCCTCAAGCCTTGATATATCTCCACCTGCAAACTTCTTAATGACAGCATGTCTTGGAACTCCAGCTCTGAAGAGCATGTATCTGCATTTAAAAACAGCAAAAGTAATTCTTTGCCATGACAAATTACTGCCTCAATTGTCACAAGTGATATGTCTAGACTCCCCATAAGTACAGAATGAAGTTATTGAAGTTGCTCTAAGCTAATATCAGACAGACTATGTATTAGCTGCTTAAATTCATATAGTTAATATCGACAGACTATGTATTAGCTGCTTAAATTCAGATTATCAAGCTCCATATACCCAAAACAGTAAAATTGCATACCCTGGTTCTGCAACATAGACAATGCCACAGTGAAAACGAAAATTTCTAGCCTGCATAAAGAAAAAGAAATTATACAGCATGAATTCACAATATGGAAGAATACCAAGTCCTAGCAACCAGAAAAAGTGGACAGGGTGACTGCATGGTTTAAATCAATTGGTGACTTTTGTGGATTTTGAATTACAAAAGATTATCAAGTAAGATGTACATAGCATTTGTGGGAATAGAACGCCAAGTGCATTAGAAAAGGAGGAGGACAACCGGAAGAAGTTAGAAGGCATCTTGCATTGAACATGAGACTTCAATAAGACTCTGCGCCTATAAATAAAAATTCAAGGACACCTAGCATAATACATCTCAAGTTTTTTGCTTTTGCATATAAAATCTGGTATCATTTGCATACAAAAGTTCAATTCTATATATATTATGAAACTAATAAAAACATTTGACAATTTGGAAAATACATGGAAATTCCAGGTTTCATACATCCAGCATTTAAAGAACAGTTCAGAAGATTAATTTGAGATGTCATAAGCAATTGATCAGGATGCTCAAACTCTTCCCACACAAGCTTGTGGAGCAAGCAAAAGGTAGACAGCAGGTATCAAATTTACTCCAATAACAACTCTTACAATTTATGAATAGCATGTCTGGGTATTCATGCATGATACATGAAAATAATTTAACCAAGTACATTTCAGTCAGAATAATTAATGACAAAGTGCGCATTGTAAGAGGTCATCTACGAAACCTGTTGATAAGAAAGAGGGTGTATCACTGCACCACTGACTTCCAAGAAGTAATCAGGCGTTATTGAGTGGAGATCTTGAACCTGAGATATCAATATAACAAATGAGATATACAATATGAAGGATCAACCATGCCACATTAGAAGTGCTCAGAAGAACCAGTACAGAATCATAGTAAGACTGTAATAATCAATAACTTAACCCTATTATTATTCTGCCATCATTAAGCATAAAACCCAAGGACCAAAAAAAAAAAATGGAATCCATCACATTGAGGAATTTAACTAGATCCGTTTGAACTAAATATTTCCGAACGTGCAAGATAAAATATTTTCACTGCCATGCTCATTGTAGACGCACAAAAGCAAAGGCAACAAAGAAACTTCATCTCAAAGGTTAAACTTCTCACGATCATTGCAATGTAAAGCCAAGAACAAATTTATGAACCTAACATCAACTGAAGACTTGTTTCTGCGACAATCTAAAAGCAGTGATCATGATGGAAAATCTAAACCATGAAATTAGACAACAATATAAACTGACCGCCAAGTTCACGGTGACTGATTTGCCACCCCTTTCAATTTGAAGTTCAACTTTCTCATTGACACTGTCATCAAATAAGGTCTCCATCTTCAGGAACTGGGTAATTACCTACAATATGTTTCCAATGTCACCAAATAATTCAATAGAATATCAACTTAGGCACTTAACTGATCACATAAATCACCAAGCCACTGCTTTTAAATCTAAAGTCCAAGATCCATAAAATGCATCCAAGTTTTCAATCAAGGTTACACAACCAATACAGATACTCAGGTATCAAGATATCCAAGTTTAGCTCTGAAAGCTCATTACTTCCACAAGGCTTGGGTAACAATCATCTGAAGCTAATAGCAGGAATACCAAGTATCTTGCAACTTCAGCCCTATTCTCTATGAATTTGATCAAGACCAGAAACCCAAAAAGCTATTAATCACTTCTAGGAGAAAAATCTTAAGCATTCGTTGAGCCCTAATCTCAAGCGCCAAAGAATAACAAGCCCAGATGGATTCAAAGCACTTAAAGATAGTGCATCAACAACCACAAGATCAGAGGAAAACTTACCTCCCCATTCATTCGAACAAGTACATCACCTGGCTCCAAAAAATTATGAGCAGGACCACCTGGTACCTGCAACAGATAGGGATACTCAAAGGTAATATACAAAAAGATACACAGGATCTTAAAATGCCAAAGGAAGAAAGATATATACTTACAACAGAATCCACAACTAACATTCCAGTTTCCCCCGGAGGAGAAGCACTGCGTACCAGCTAATCCAGTAAAAGGAAAAGTTAAGCATTGCTTAATCTATATCTGCATTCAGTTGTTTCCAAAATCCCAATAATGTACTCCAAATATACCTGTTCTGTTTCACTTTGAAGACCAAGTCGACGTGTCTCATCAAATCCCTTGTGTGAAAATGTGACCTAGAAGTAATAGCAATTTAACCCACATCATTCCAGAAAGTAGACAGCATAACATCCCCAGACAGGAAGAGAGACAATGAGACAAAATAACCACACTCGAAGTGTGAATATACTCGTAGCACCACTAGCTCGAACTCATAATATTTGCAACATTAAACCATTATTCGACTTATAAACGATACAATGTTTGAAGAAGTAAAAAATAATGGTTTGGTTTGTTAATATTAGTCAGTATAAGTATAGACAAACCAGAAAAGTGTTAGCCAACTATCTTTTCTCTAGAATCTTAAGCAAAAGGAAGTGCAATGTTATCAAAGAATGGGTTAGCCAACTATCTTTTCTCTAGAAGCTTAAGCAAAAGGAAGTGCAATGTTATCATCAAAGAATTCCATTCAAATTACAGGGCATGACCCAGTGGAAAGGAGACATCTTAAAAAAAAAAAAAGTTTATTCTACATGTCACATTTTTTAGTTGGCATTTAGCATGTGACGATGCAAAATATCCATAACTAGAGAAAAGTAAGAAAACTACTATCCAGACCCAAAACAACAAGTAGTTAGAATAAACATTTCAATTTTCCAGGCTACCTTTGCCCTTAATGATTAGTTAAAAGCAGCATGATATCCATTTTTAAATCTCTCGAAGTTCGTTCAAGGATTGTTCCAGCCGTTATCTTACTTATTCACCAAAAAATATGTCTTAGTCGGTCACACAAAACTTTCAGGCAAGAGAATTTTCATATAAGAATTGGAACATGAAGACTTGTACTTGGATTACCTCTCTTCTTGGAAAAAGATGTGCATTGTCTGAATAAACATATGCCTTGAAGATAATATAGTCTTCAAAAGAATATTCAATTTCTTTATTTGAGCCGATGCTAGTTATGCTCAAATAGGAAAAGTCAACAGTTGTTTTTACATCAATCCTCATGCAATAAACAGATTTAGAAAAAACAAAGACATGTTTCACGATCCAGCACATGTGAAAGTTTACTTAATTTTCTCCAGGAAATTAATGGTATCAAAGGCTTAAAGAAAAATAACGGACAAACCTGAAGCGTACCACGAGGAATCGAAACTGCTTCCCATTTTTCTGAAAATGAATCTCTTCCATTCTGTAAAAATTTCAATGCCCTTACCACCTGTCCGTGAAGATTAAGAGTATGTCATCAAGTGACCATTGCCACACACTACTCCATCAAAAGGTTTGATGCATCAACTTTGAGACAAGGCAAAAGGATGAAAGAGGCTACATGGTTTTATGAGCAATAGTAATCTAAAATGATTTCATGGCGTGTACAAATGCAAATTAACCTCAGAAACTAACAATCTGTTTGTCCCTAATACAAATTGAGGAATGTTTGTTTGTTTCTCCTTTAAGGAAGAAAAATAGAGGATGCCCTAGACCTAGGGTTACAAGCCATCAACAAACAATCCAAGGAATAGTATGACTTTGAATGTACTCACTCGTTCCAAAGGCAAGAAAAATGCTGACGCACTTGATGATTTGCTCCCTGCATTCAAGGCAACTGCTCTGCCTTGCCAATCAATTACGGGGGAACCACTTGAACCACCTTTGGTCCCTGAAGCAGCCTATGGTAAAGAGCAGAAAGCACAAGATATAGCACCATTATTTTGACAAGTTTACAAAATCAAAATAAACCAAATTTCATACACTTCATTGAGCAAAAACCAAAAAAGTAAATCATTAAATGACATTATAAAGTCAATCACAGACAAGTTTTACACAGAAACCTTATCCTTGGATGAGTTCCAAAAACTTACCCAATAAAAAAATTTTTGAACAAGCTGCGATGTTATTTCACTGATATGCTAAACCATGAAATAAATTTGAACAAACTGTAACTTTGTTTCACTCATATACTAAACCATGATATGAATGTTGGACAGCATGTTGCAAACTGGCAACAATTTTTATCATACCTACTGGGCATCGTTTCCATATAGGCTTTCAGCCTAGTGGTTTGAAACCACAACTTATGTACAATATACAAAGTTCACATTTTGCCACAACAATTTAGGTCTATCACTGGCATCATCTCAATTACAACATTCTAAGTTCCCATCTTGGCAAATATCCTACATCTTTGATGGAACACTGATGCTAAATGCTTCTCTTCATAGTTCCATTGCTTCACCCATCTCTGTTTTGATATTAGGTATTCAATGCATTCCAACATCAAGATTCACGAATTTTGCATCTTTTCTGAAGTTTACCTCTTTAATAGAACCGGCTCCATTTGTGCTCTTACCAATTAGCACCATTAGCATTTATCGAAAAGTAAGACACGATTACAGCAGAAAATCTAAATTTGATCACTAGAGCTTCTAGCACATTATTCTTCCGCATCTCTCCAAGTGTTAGAGCAATTTCAAAATCGACAAGCATAGAGCAATTCAACAAGCGTTGACAACAACCCAATCAAAGTGAAAGCATCTTTAGCATCCAAGCATCTTTGGAGGTGTTTTTCAGAAACACTACTACAGCATTACTGTTGTGAAATACAATTTTTGTAGATGTCTTTGGAGTGTTTTTTAGAGTGTTTTTGTGGTTACATTTTGAGGCTATTTTTAAAAGTAAAAGTTTTTTTGGGGTATTTTTTCAAAAATTAAACTACCTCCCTTCCTCCCTCTCACCACCACGCACTACAGCCACCTCCTCCCCTCTCCCTCCCTCTCTCTCCCCCTCTTCCCTCTCTCTCTCCCTCCCTCCCGCTCTCTTTTCTCCCCCTCCCCCTCCCCTCTAGTGTGACCAGATCTGATCATGACCCACCAGAGGGGAGGGGAATGGAGGAGGGGGGAGGGGGAGAAAGAGAGAGGGAGGAGGGAGGAGAGGGGAGAAGGGAGGGAGGGAGAGAGAGAGGGGGGGAGGCGGTAGGTGGTGATGGAAGTGGGTGGTGGTAGGGAGAAGGTGAAAGAAGAAGGGATAATTTTTTTTATTTGTGCATGTGTGAGTTGTTTTTGAAATATTTGTTTGGATTGGTGTCTTTGGGGTTGCTTTTGGTTGGTGTATTACTGTAGCATTTGGGATGTGAAATACAAGTTTTTCAAAAACTGATCAAAAACAAATCCAAACAGAGTTGTGAGTAATTGCTTGCATTCAATATAATTATGCTTACTTGCATGTAGAATGTGTTGAAGTCATTGTAGCCATCTCTGCAACAAAATAACAGCCATCATTAACAAAAAATAATCTTGCAAAACATTAGCTTTATAGTACTATAGTCAACCACCCTAAATCAAACCACTTCATGTCAAGAAAGAAAATCAAAGAACTACACCAAATAAGGACATGTACACCAGGTACAAATTTAAATCAGCAACTGAGAGAGTAAAAAATAAGAATTTGACAACAGTAAAAACATTCTTCTTTCTTGATAGCTGAAGGAAAATCTCAAAAAAATTATCATAACAATAGATTTAAAACTGCAATAGATAGGGATAGTTAAGATTGCCACTTCCAACCTGGCAATAGCACTGGAGCTATCTAAAGACAGAGATCAATCACCATTCTGAAAGTTTTTGCAGATAACATAGCTATTCCCCGTATTTTGATTTATAAAGAAGAATGGATAGACTTCTGTGATTTGATTAAATGATATAAAAAGCACACAAAAAGAAGCATTTTGTTCAACTACACTAAAGGGCACTACTTTCATTAGGAAGTACAACAATAGGAAAAATTCTACAATACACAATGCCCCAGTATAAACCTCATAAGTCCTGAATTATAATGTAAGTCTCAAGTTTATTATTGACTATAAAAGAGGAAGAGTGTTCAACATAGGAAAACACGACTTAGCTGGGGAAAAATTTTTGGACGTATAACAGGAGGTTCCACAAAGTGAAAGAAAGAGCATCTTAAAAAGGATTGCAGCCAAACAAAACCTTATAATAGAAAAACATGCTATACCAGTTCAGAAGTTCAAATAATCACACAAATAAAATAAAGAGTCTCAGAAGTTCTCCTACTTTAAAGGCCGACCTCAACCATTCGAAGTCAGTTGTCAAAACAGGGACCATATAACAGGAAATACTAGCTTACTGATGTTATTTTAGATGTTTCAAGAGAAAAACACAAGTAAAATGAACACATACTTCTTGTAATGGGGAGCATCTCTATCCAAGCGAGCAAGAGTACCAGCTAAAATGGACACCTGCAGTCCCCAGGGGGTGGTGGGTGGGGAAGGAAATAAAGCATAAGAAAAAGGGGTAATAAAAGAGACATGGATTTCAAGCCAGAAACGGTTTTTCATATTACACAAACAGATAGCAGTAATAGAAAACCATGACAGCAAGTTTGTATTGAGTTCCAGTTCCACAATTGATGGTTTACACTTACAAAATCAACTGAAAAAGTTAATGCACTATTATCTAAGCCATCAGCCTTGAGGTTTCTAAATCATAGTTCTTGTTAAACAACGTGGCAAACTACCAGTCCATCTACCAACAGTAGCAGGAAGGTGCATTTGCAGAAAATTAGCAGGGAGTGAATATTATTTATTGATGCTTAAATGCACCGTCTCTGAAAAAGAAAGACCATGTCTTTTTGTTTTTCTTTTAACTTCCTTTGACCAAAACAAAATGCTGTAGACATGGAAAATCAAACCTTTTGTTTTATCAGTCTTGGAGTACTATAAATCCAAGTAGTACATGCAAAGAGAGGACTTCAAAACTCATTAACCAACCTTTTCTCCACTATCATTACCAACAACCCTTATCTCCAGTCCAACACAAGCAGCTTCCGGTGCGAGAGGGATCTCCTCATAGCTCAGAAATTGAATTGCCCCAGGGTCATATCGAAAGAAGCCAAAGTCATGTACCTAAAGATGATGGATCAATGTCAAACACAAGCCATCTAGAGATGGAAGTTAATAAATTTCAGGCATTCATGGCAGCTGTGAGATGAGATTTTATAATAAATACTTCGCATCACGCACATAAAATTTTAGGGGCAAAATAGGATCAGGAAAATCATATCCTTCAATGAATAGAGCATACAATATAGAGCGCAACCAAAACTAAAGACAATAAAGAGGATCAGAATAGTATATAATGAAGCTGATAAAGACGATGCAACCGTAACTAAAAAAGGCACAGGCAAGCAAAGATAGCAGACAGTATGTACTATAGCATTTAGCAATATGCCGAAGCAGCCGTTGAGAAATAAAACAGGCGGGCACAAGTAATTAACAACTCACCGGATCCCTGTATATGGGATAAACAGGTATCTCTTCACGATTCACAAACATTGCTTCTGCGACCACAGGCCCTACAAACAATAGCACAGTTGTTCTAAATTTGTTCAACTTTATTAAGTTAAATGAATAAATAAATAAATGACTTTAGGCGGCCAAAAGAAGGCCTAGCACTACCTGCTTTAACAACATGTCGATTGGTGAGTATAATGCCGCGGCGTTTATCAACAATGAAGCCGGTTGCGTAGCTGGCGCCAGCGGACTCCGTATCAAATGCTCGACAAGCATTAGTACGAAGCACGACTACGGCCGGAACCACCTTATTAAGCGCCTTACGCCAGTCCTCCGCAGTGGCGAGGTTCTCTTTAAACGGCGGATCGATCTCCATACACAGCTCCTCCTTCATCAAACTTGCCGCTGCCTCCGATCCCAGTCTCTCCATTGAATCCCCCATTATTCCCCAAGAATAAAAACCCTAACTTCTCTCAACTCTGTATACAGCTCCGGACAAATGATTACTACTACTAACTCGACCAAATTATCCCGGTACAATAAATCACACGCAAAGTTATCACCCAATAAGTGCGTATTCCAACCAATAATGAAGTCCGGCGAATGGAGAAAGAATAATCCGCCGATGACCGGCGGCGAGAGGGGAGAGTGAAGCGAGAGCTGGCTGATCGGAGCTGACTGAGTGACAACAGGATTATTCAGCAATGACTGGGGAGAAAACAACTCATCATCGGTTTGATTGGTTGGGTTCTGTCTCTTTTTGGGCTTTTTATAGAGGCAGGCGCGTCGAATGACTGCAAAGCCCCTGGACAAGATTTTCTTAATTTTGATCTTTTCCTTTTTGGGTATTTTCTTATCTCCCATTGGTCGAAATACGTGACGGTGGCGACTAAATTCCAAGACGGCAAGGGTCAACGTTTTGACGCTATGGTGATTGGTGAACCCAGAAAATTAAAAATTTAAAATTCTCAGCATTCCTTCGGACGGGCCTTGGAATTTGTTTTAGATTGTAAATTATTTCTCCAAATTTATTTATTTATATCATCAATACATTTTTTTTTACTACATTTTAATTTTACATACATCATATTAAAAAAAGGGTCATAGAAATTCTTTTTTTCAAAAAAATTATCCCAAATAATCTACCGTCCAGACATGCTATGAAGTGTAAATGAAGTGTGTAACCGTGTATACTGTGCTTTCTAGCTGAACATTATTGTTACGAATCATGCATAACCACATTGCCCGTTTTCATGACTCACTCAATATCTTACATTTAGATGGGGTGCATTACTGGTCACCAAATTTTTTGATATTACGTTTGTTTGTTACATTTTGTTTCTTTATTGAGATTTTCCTTTCGTCTTGCATTTAATTTTTTGGTCGCTCGTTGAAGTTTATGTCTATTTTGATATTTTCCTCCAATTACAAATGTATATTCTTTAACCTAAAAGTATAGAGGAGTTTTTCTAAGAATTGCATATGGACACCTGTTAATGTATCTAATGCAACGTAAACTTATATACAAATGCGCATAGTTTTTATTATTTACTTTTTTTTTAATAAAGCTGACTTGGCAAATCGTCTTATTTGAATGCAACGAACTAAATAATCCCAATGATTCGGCCCTTTAACCTAATTTAAAGACAATCTTAGTAGTCATTCTTGAAATAGGACTGCAAGTTGTTAGACCATTCATCATCATTGTTTAAAGCCCCAATGCTCATGTCCCCTTTCTGTCCGTTGTGTCGCCCATGCTTGGAACTAAGGGACCACAAAGATGAAGAAAACATGAAATGACTAGTCGATCTTGCTTGGATTAAAGTTTTTTGTAAAAAAATGTTTGTATTTTTCGTAAAAAACCAAAAACATGAAACCTAGAAATTGATAATCCAGACGTGGGGTGGATTCCATGAGGCTTTAGTGATACTAAGGAATGGAATAGGAGTATTTGCCTATAGAAAAATGAAAAAGATACAAATCAAAATGTTCTCTAACGTTTTATGCCAAATAAAAACCTAAAAATCAGTTACTAATTTGTTCTTGAACTATAACGTGATTTTTTTCTCCTCCCTTCTTTTGCAGAAACTGCAATATTGCCTAAACCTTTTTGATGTGTAGTATTTCATCTATAAACTCATTAGATGCAGTAAAACATGACAATCTTGAGGAGAGAAGAGAGTGGACTCAAAAAAAAGAACGAAACAAGCAAAGGACGTATGAGTAGAGCTACGTCCAAAATTTTATCATATATGGCATGGGGATCGAAGAGAAATGATAATGGGCTACTATAATTTCTGTTTACTTCTGGTTTTTTATTATTGCATTCGGTTAAGAGTAGAAAAGAAATAAAGAAAACCAAAAAAAAAAAAAACAGTAGTGAGTCAACTGAGAAGCAGAAATCGAAAGATACTAAACAAAGGACTTCAAACTGAGTATCAAACAAATGTTTCACTAGAAAATCCACAAATCATGACCAAAATAGTTGAAATAAATAAAAAGCAACAGACACTAATTACTTATCAAATATTTACATGTCCTGGCCTGCAAGGCTAGCAGGTCTCAGTTAATTCATCCCTAGCTAGAATTATCAACTATTTTCTGGAAAGACTATTGCGAAATGATCCGCCTTTCAAATGCTCCTGGAGTGGCTTATCAGTGTGCCTAATCAAGTTGTAGACAAATGCTCCAAGTATGGTTCCAATGATTGGTCCGATTATATAAACCCATAAGCCTTTAAAAACATGCTTAACTATGGCTGGCCCAAAGCTCCTTGCTGGATTCATCGATGCACCAGAAACCGGCCTGCACTCGAAATATATATGTCTCTAAAATTTTCTGTTGAACTTGGCTGAATAGTTTTCATCAAGATTGAACGATTTTTTCTTCGACTTTAAACGTATATAGATATATTGTTCAAATCAAAATAGCATAGATTAATTAAAAATCAGACAGAATCATACCCTGCCACGAACACGTTCAGCGTGATGGTCATTCCCACCGCTATTCCTGCCAGGTTTCCTATCTACATTTCAAGAATAAGAGAAAATGCACTTGAGAGTTTACATGAACACACGAGAGTATTGAACGTTTTCAGATGTGCTTTTCAAAACCATACCTAAGTTTTGCCCTTTTTTTCCTTTTTCTTTATTAGATGAGATTTTGGATTCTAATTTTTAGTTTAGTAAGGGGTGAAGGAAGCATTGGTGACTGTGTATTTTGTATATCGCCAATTTGGTTGAGTTGCTGACTTTATACTAGTTATCTAAATAGGGTAGATAAAGTTATTTTTGAGTCAAATTTTCTCCTTGCTTTTCTTAGAATTGTAGAGGAAAATAAGAGAGAAAAGTTAAGTGTTAGAGTATAAATTCTTATTTTTGTTATCTAAATCTCGCCAATTCTCCCAAAAAAAAAAAAAAAAAAAGTTTTAGTAGGGCCACAAATATATCAGTTTAGGAGATCAATGTTGAATGCAGAAAGAGTGTTACTAATTCAGGGAGAATTAGTTACCGCTCTGCTGTCCGTGGCGACGCCGGAGATGACGAACATTAATAGGAAGGAGATGATGATTTCTATGGCAAAAGACTGTCTATCGGATCCAGTGGGTACTGTACCAAAATAATCTTCGGGAGCCACATCAAGCATCAAAGCCAACGTGCAACTGGCGAGAGTCGAGCCCATTAATTGAGCCAGAATGTACAGAGGCACCTGAAGAACATTGTGGATTCTTAATCATCATCATGATGATCAAATAATGAGGGTAAGCATCAAATGGTGTAGCTTTCAATCACATCCCACAAATGAGAAGAAGTGTACGCTAAAAAAAAAAAAAAATCAAAGACAAAAGGAGGAAGAAGAAGAAGAAGAAGAAGACTACAACGTGTTGAAGATTGATTGAATGGTCTTAACCTCTTTCCAGGGAAACCCACGGAAGATGGCAAATGCAATTGTGACAGCAGGATTGAAATGAGCCCCAGAAACATGACCCACAGTGTAAACCATGACCATCACAATGAGCCCCCATGTCACACAAACGCCTGGAAATGTGACATTGCCATAGATTTTATTCACAGCAACTGAACCACACCCGGCGAATATTACAAAGTAGGTCCCGACCACCTCTGCTATTATCTGAGAATAATTGCAAAACCAACCATGTAAGCAGAGGGAAACGTAGGAATATTTTGATGTTTACGATGTCACAGGAAAAATAAAAATGAGGTAGATTAACAGATACGGACTTTTTGGAGGATGATGATGATATCTTTTGATGAGAAACAGCCCTTGTGATAATCGTATTCCCGCTTCTTGCTCTCGACACCTTCTTCCATTCTCGAGATTTCTTCCTCTTCAACTCTGTCAACACTGGTCGCCATGCTTGAGCAATCCAGGATCGTACCAAGTTGTAGGGGTCGGAGGAAGAAACCGTAGGGGTTCAGAAGAAGAACGTGTAACTGAAAAATTGTTTTTGGGGATAAACAGAGATGTTATAGGCAAAAAAATATTCGTTTAAAATCTCATTCAAGATAATGCGTACAGTTGGATACGGATTTTAGAAGATAAAGTTGCATGTAATTTGCAAATATCCGTTAAAAACTGAATATCTAGCTTATATTACTTACTATTTTTGGATAAGTAACTACTAAAGCAATATTTTCCTTTTTTTAGAACAAAAATTAAGGCGGGATAAAGACAAAAAAAAAAAAAAATCCATCCGTGCTCTAACATGAAGAATGCTCTGATAAATAACAATTTTTTTGACAGAAAGATAATGCTTATTTATCTCTTTTGCTCACTCACTAGGAGAATACACTACATGTTTGTCAATGATGAAACTGTATTGTTAGGTTTCCAGAGCTGGTGGTCGTCAACAATCAAAATAGTAATCAAATTAATAAAAATATTGTGTCTTGTTAAGTTTCCAAAATTACGTGGATTTTCGTGTTCGGACCTTAATTTATTTATTTTTGTTGTGCTTCAAATTTCATTCATTTCCCAAGGGGAGTTCTGATCCATCTCCAGTATGAACGATTGAACATGAACTAGTTGCTTGAGCAACGTTTGTCCAAGTTTTGCGAACAAATCGACTGATCCATCTCCTAAAAGATGAAATGGTTGAGGTGACTTTGAAATCGATCGCATCGCTTGCGATAATCAGATTCCTGGTTTTTTGGCTTTGGACACCTTCTTCCACTTTTCACTTTTGAGATTATTACTGATTTAGGCAAAAAATGGAAAAAAAATCGTCTAAGATTTTAATGAAGATACTGTGCACAAATGGATAAGTTCCATAACTAGAAGATATCCGTAAATATTTAAAAAAAAAAAAAAAAGAGGAGAAACTGAATCTGTGTCTCATATTAACTGAATCACCTCCTTTGATATTTTGGATAGGATTAGTATGTTAAGGACCATCTGACGTAACAAGATTAACCCGGAATAAACACCATCGGTCCTGACCAATAATAAGTGACTGAAGTCTTATAATTAACATTGTCCTAGTTCCTATCTACCACTGAAACTTAGTGAGAGAAGTGATCATGATCGCGAAATCTGGGACACTCCTGTGAAAGCTCTCTCTTGCGGCCTTCTAAGATCCAGAGCTGTATATTTTAGTTCAAGAAAGCAGGTTTAGGCAGAGGACATCGCCTAACTTTGACGTTTAAACTCAACACTTTTCTAATTCTAGGCATGTACTTTTGCCTGACTTTTCACCTTTGATCTTTCAGCACACGGAATTACAGATGATTCAGCACTTTGCACTGCCATTTCCAAAGATGGGATTACCCGTCCTATGTCTTACTTAATGCAATTAAGAAAGTCCCAGAAAAAAGTCGAAGATGCACAATATTCATCAACCTGCTCCATAAATTAGTCCGTAAGCTGCGCCAGTGAAGTTCTCAATTCGAAGGGCTAGGCAAGTTTTACAGCTTTCCATTTTCAGGGGGCTCGAAGAATCATCTCAGCATTCGTTTCCTCGTTCAAAAGATTTGTATCATCCTGAGTTTTTTTTTTTTTTTTTAAATATACACACTCTTTTAGAGTCTCAAAGGATAACAACATTAATCAGTTCTCCGGCACCCGTGATTACTTGCACCGCATAGCCTCTAGTTACCGCCATAAAACGTTAAAAAGGTTGCTGCACCTAATAAGATTCTTTTGCCTACCACAATTTGGCGCGATGTTATCTTAAGCTCTCCACGAAAGTGCACCGTCACACTATTTACGTCGAGTATGTTTGCAGACTTCCCACCGCGAAAGTTGCCTGTACCCATTACTGAATGCTAGTTGTCATGGACCTTGATCAGAATTAGGCAATGCAACTCTTAGCGCCCCAGATCGTGAGAAGAATAGGTACAAAGAAAACATTCACACACTATTATATAGCTTTCAGTACACGTCGTATGGGACAACAATGGCAGTATACAAAACCTATGGTACCACCCAACTTTCCAGCTTATTGACACTTACCAGTCTCTTAGAGCCCCCCCTCAGAATGGGCCAGGACTGGCTTGGTTTTATGTTATTTTTAACTATCACACAAAAATTTACATGGGAAGCCTGTAATTCTGCGAAAAAGTAAAAGCTGACCCATCAAAATTCACTTAGATGAAACCTCAGATGCACAGCTAGCCACTGGCAGATCAGCCGGAGTGTATACCAGGGCCCTCTGTTGTAAATGTCTTAAACTCTGCTCCATACTAACTTGTACCATCTCCGCCAGCATCTGCTTGGCCTTCCCTGCTTGATCCTCGCCATCTATCTTAGATATTAGGCTGGAAACTATGTTTTCTAGGGTGTCTGGTTGAAGCTCAGACCTTGGATAAGGACAGTCCCTCAGTAACCGCAGAAGCATTTGCGCTTTTGACTGGGACTTGGGTGATCCTTGAATGGTAAGCTCAAGAAGGCCAGGTATTACTCCTTCCCGTAGAATTGGTTCCCTATACTTGCTCCGATCACTCTGACACATTGTCAAAAGTGTTCCTACAGCATGTTCCCGGCTTTGAAGAGAACCACTTTCAAGCACTTCCACCACTGCAAGTACTCCACCTTCTTCAGATGTCAATGCAATTCTGCCCTCTTCAAATCCTACCAAAGATTCTATGAGAGCTGTACATTTTTCAGCTGTTTTTGAAGACTTCTTAGAATTTTTTAGTAAATCAACTATACAAGAAACTGGTTCTGTTTGAAGAATTAGGTTTAAATTGCCCGGATGAGTCGAGAGATTATAAAGAGCCATAACAGCATCAACCTTCATTTGCATGCATCCATCTGTTAGGATTTCCACAAGGAGAGGGATGGTCCCAGCAGCACTAATAATTGGCTTATTTACAGATGAAGCAGATAATGTAAGCAAGGCTGCAGTTGCATGCTCCTGCAATGGATGGTCTGACTGAAGAAAACCAACGATCGGGCCAAGAGCACCAGCATCAATTATATTTATCTTATTCCTGCCAAGAAACAGAAAATAAATCAATTAGATGCTGCTAAACGTAGAGAAGGAACCAACAAGGCACAGATGCCTTGAAATTGGCAGTCTTCACTTCTCAGTATATGGCTAAAATGACAGCAAATTAAGCAACAGGCACTGATGAAGCAAACTAAGCTAATTTAATTAACGGTGACTACATGATGTATTTGTTTATCAGCATTTCCTTGATTATCAAATTCCTACAATTCTAACAGGGTTCAAATAATCAAATTGCAAATGTGAAACACTATATATAATATATCCTTTGTGCATTGTAGTCTATCAAAAACCAGGTAGAAGGAATGGGAAAACTTCTGTAACTTGAGGTTTTATATTCCCAGATGCACTCAACGTCACAAAAAAGAATAGGCTCTTCCTATGGTCACAGCAGCAACATCTTTCTGAGATACACGAAAGAAGCCTATTTGCTTGATATTGAGTTAGACCCGGAGCTGAAATGGCCTCAGCTAGACGCATCGCTTCAATCAAGTTGACTGCCAGTTGATTAGTAATTAAAATAGGCTCCTAGATCTTTGAACTCTTTTTGCATATGGAAACCAGCTATAATCTGATCAAGTTAGGAAAAGCAAAGTGTAGCTCACCAGTCAACACTACACTAACAGCCTAAGGAAGAAAAAAAAAAATCAAATAACAAAATTGTACTAGTCCCTTCCAATACTGAAGCAAAAAGCACCTTTTGACTTACGAAAACTTAGCTAAATAAATTGTTCATATTGCTTTGGAATAGAGTTGGTATAATTCTCGAAGGCCAAGCTTAAAAAGATGCAATCAATTTTCCATTAGAAGCACAATCCAGCTTATCCACAAATTTCAGTTAATCCACTCCATTATTGGGGTCTGATGAAGAGAAAGTTTCACTTTCTGGTAGTGAATCAAGGCAAGGCAGAGGCTTCACAAACAAGGCAGATGCCACAAGGAAAAAGAGAAAGGTGAAAAAAGGAGACCATCAGATAGCAAATAAAGTAAAGAGGGAGGAAACATTTAAAAAAGAAGGCGTGACATGTGAACAAAAGAACAATCTCAACTTTAAACCTAACCAATCTGAAATTTGAAGCATTAGATCCAAGTCATCCTTAGGAAAGCTTCTTCTAGCTTGAATATGCTTTAACAAATTCACAATTTTTCAATTTTTCCTTTTTCCAAAGTCAAGGCCATACATCATAGTTGTCTCCACTAATCGTTTCTAAGCTTCCCTAATTTGGAACTTACATTAATTTTCAGAGGAAAAAAAAAATCAAAATATCAGTTAAAAGAAAAAAAGAGCACCCATGAAAGCTGAGTATCCTTACCTAAAGCAAGTTAAGCTTTTCAACTGCCTCATATCTTTTCCTCGGCAACCAATCCAATACCAAGTTTAAAAAAGAGCAATAGGAGAATAAAAAAAGTAGTAGTACTCCAATATTTACTTTATGTAGATCACTGAATCCCACGGGAAAAAACAAGAAAGCGACAGTAAAACCACCTTAAAAGGTGAAATTTTCAGGAATTTCATCCACCCAATACAAACTAACCAAGATGAATAGTAGCAGTAGTAGTACAAGCGCAAAGAGGTAGTTGGACGTAGTTATTAGAGAAGCTCACGTTTCGTCCTTGACGGCTAGGTTGAGGAGAGCGAGAAGGGCGGCTTCGTTGGCCTCAACGGAGTCAGCAAAACGGAGCATCTGCACGAGGGGCATAACGGCGGTAGAGAAATGACGACGGTACCTCTGGGAAGTCTTGGTGAGCCGGCGGATCTCCCTGGCGGCTTCAACTTTCTGTTGTACGTCGTCGGATTGAATGAGATGGAGTGTCTGACTAACTTTAGATGGACTCGGACTCCGGAGAGGCGCATCTGCATCGGGACTTGCGCCGGCGGTTGCTGCAGCTTCAGCAGGATCTATAGCAGGGACAAGGACGTTCGGCAAGTCCATTCTATTTTCTTTTTATTCGTCCGTTATTTGGGACTTTTGGGAGTCTGGGAGATAATTATTTGTACTAGCAGCAGGATGAAAGAATAAAATGGACGGATGGTGAGAGAGAAAAAAATCTGAGGTAGAAGCGTCGGACGGGCTATAATGGGATGCTGGGACCTGAGGGGATTGGGGGGGGGGGGGGGGGCTAGTAAGTACCAAGAAACGTAAGGCTGAGAGAAATTTGCCGTCCGCCGTGGCGTTAAGCAACAGTTATAGGGGCAGTGTCGTCACCAGCCAAAAAACGCTAGTAGGATATAAAAGGCCTAGGCTTGGGCTATGGCCTGTGGGGTGGGGGATGGCGGTAGGTGGGGTACCCTACGGCCAGGGTAGGGAGATTTTCGTGTTTCAGCGGCTTGCCTTTGTCTTTGCTTCAATTGGCAGCTAGGGGGTCGTGGCCTCGCGGTGCACTTGTGGCATGGTTCGGTTTTAATTTGATCCGGCCTTTATTAAAGCCGATAGCTCAGGGAGCGTCCTAGTGGATTAGTATTAATCCTCTTACTTTTTCTTGCCTACTTTCTTCTCTTTCATGTGTTCTGTGATACCCCATTTCCCAAAAAACAGTAGATTATTTGATATTATTTTGTTATCTAAATACTGTAGCACTTTTTTGATGTGATGTATGTAATATAAAAATGTGATCGGAAAATATGTTAACGATGTGAGTAGGAAAATAAATCAAATAACTGTGTATACAAACAATGTCAGTTACTCGATACTTTTTCTTGCTTCCTGACTCAAGGGTGCTCTTTGCTCAAGTCTAGTTGTAATTAAATCTGTGAATCCCAAATCCGTCTTAGGTGGATTTCGACATGCAATAAAATTTGAATGAATTTAGATAGGTGGCTCATTTAATCCTATTTGACTGGTGGATAATAGGTACACTTGTATTACCCATACCACATTCAAAAATAAAAGTACATCTAAGCCCCATCTTTTGTGGATGTTAAGTGGATAAATTTAAATCCATTACCGTTATTTCTTCTCAAATAATATCAATAAAAAGAAGTAAATAAAATTTCAAAGGAGTTATAAATGGATACTTAAGTATACGATTAAATATTGTATACACTGACGGTCAATGTAGACACTTTCATGGTTAGATGAATGCTACACACGTAAATTTAGATTTAAAATTCAAATTCAGCATATGTGTCATCTATCCAAACATGATAGTGTATATGCTATCAGTATATTAAGAATTAATTCTAAATATACTTACAATCATTTATTAAATGAATATAAATAGACTAATCCATTTTAACCCATTCATTGATGAGTATAAATAAATTGATTCAATTATTCCCATTATTCATTTATCACTTGGCCAAACTTGCCGAATCACTCACTCTGACTCATCTAGTTGTAATCTCCAACAATTTATATGCGCATACTAGTTTGTTACTCCCTTTTTCCCATTGTTTCTAATTTGAAAGTACCAAATGCACGAGTGATTTCACCATGATTTCGAACTCACAACTTTTTTAACTAAAAAAATATTACGGGGTGGGATCAGAAGACTGTAGCTCTAACAAAGTATGATGCATCCAAATTATGATGGAAAATGTTTGCACTCTATCCCCTCATTTGGTACATCAAAATACCTAGAATGGGAAAGTATTTCCATTTAGAATGCCTTTCCATTTAGAATTATATAGAAAATAAATTTTCACTCCAATATTTGGTATGCATGTTAGAATGGAATGTCGATTCCAATTCCAGTGTTTGATAAAATTAATTTTTAGATGTCAGAGTGGAATAAAATACATATAAAATTAACTTATTTACCTTGAAATCTATTATTGAGGATTGCATATTTTTAAATATTCTGTTTATTTGTGCAATGCTATTTGTTACCTTACATGAGGAATGTTGACTATTTTTGTACATTATGAATAACTTATGTACCTATTGAAATAATTTGATTATAATTCTTTATTATTTTTAGAATATGAATATTCATTTTAACCTTTTTTTTGTGCTAAATAGTAGTGTAATTACTATCTTATAAAAAAATTAAATCACATTTTCACTGTTTATGCTAAGTGCCAAAATAAAAGTCCTTATACATGTGCACAAAAGTTTAAAAGAACAATAATCTTAGAATTAGCAGAAAAAATATTTTAAAAAAATAACTAGAATAGTTTGCTACAAAAATTTATGCCTAATTATTGATTAAATTAACAAAAAGCCTAATAATTGGTAATAGAGCAAATATATTATATGCGGGATAAACTTGATCCCAATAATCTTAGACATTTCAGGATCAATGAGGAAAGAGTTCTCCTTAGAATGTTATTAGAAGTAGGGTTTAAGGAAAAAACTAAAATAAGTTTTCGAGAAGAAAGGCCTTAACTAATAAGGTTATACCAAGTATGAAAGTGGAATGGATAAGTTGAAAAGGCATTTTCATGATAGACAATTCTTACATACCACACAAGGGGCATGTACCTCCCTTACTTGGATCTCATCATGTAATATACACCATAGTTTCATGAATTACTTTCCAAATCTAGTGTATTTTATAGCCACACAGTGTAGTGAGTGTGACATAGAGCCGATAACGACGTAAGAAAATTAATATGTTGAGATTCACACGGCTATTGTTTATTATTACCCATACGCTACAAATGAATCAGTAAATCAAGTGGAGCCTAGTACTTTACTAATTTTATGGTTTACTTGTACCATACAATTCCAGTATTCCAACTTTTCATTCTTAATTTTATTTCCCAAGGAAAGCATCCTCTTACCCAGGAGGAAAGCATCCTCTTAAAGTGGACAGACTAGTTTTTATTGTGTCCGTATGTGCGCTGTTCTTCAAAGTTTTTTGTCAACCGTACCAATTATAAAGTTCAACCGACTTACTGGATTTTAAGATATAACAAATAAACCCACGTCATTAACAAACCTTTTCATAAGCTGCTCTTTTATTTAGCTTGTGTTTTTTACAAATTTGCATAAAACTTGTTTTTTTTCTCTTACTTTAACTATAAGAACTATTTAAAAGCTCCCAAAGTTTTAACTCAATTTTTTAGCAAGTTTATATAAAACTTGTTTGTTTTCTACTTTAACTATCCTATAAAACTCCCAAAATTTTTAATATACCACCATAAAACATGCAAAAAAACTTTACTCCTAAAAGTTTTTTCTACAATTTCTATAGTAAACTATAGTAAAATTTTATACAAACACCTAAAAAACTTCACTCTCAAACATTGTTTCAATCGATCTCCTTTTGCTGTTTCTTAACAATATTATGTTACGGGACAACACTGTCTTAGCGAGGATAGTTTAAATTAAATTTCTGAAGTTGTGATTAATCTAAATTTTCCAGTAATTAACACCCTTGAAACATTTGAGTAGGATATGAACAATTATATTTCCTTCCTGGGAGCGAAATAACAGATGTATACGTTAGTGTACAACTACTTCTCATGAAGCCATAAAACCGTGAATTTCTTCTCCTCCAGCCGGGCTATGTTTATGTGCGGTGACATTCTAAATATCTTTTCATGATTGTTTGTCCGTGGAGATAATTTATGCTTAAGGAAGACGGTAATAAAAGTTCAGAAAGTACCAAAACAATCTGGAATCTGGACCGACATTCATCGTCGGCGGGCGACCTAGTTTTTCCATTTTTGTGTTCCATTTTTTCCTCTGAAAAATTGGAAGAAAGATGGTCTTTGCTAGCATTTAACATGATGGCGATGGAAAACTGCATGCAAAAGCAATCTAAGAATCTTAAAGATCATTGGTCAATATATCAACGTGAGTTGGTTGACAAAGCCGGATACATTTATTTTGAGCTTTTGACGGGGGTCCGGACTCCTGTGATCACAGCTACAAGCTTTGAGGACTGGCGGAATTGGCTAATTACTGCACAAAATTTTTGGTTAGTTATCTTTCGATTTCCACACTTTTATTTACAATAGCAAGATTTAAAGAGTCAGAAATGGCACTCAGATATTTTTCCCTGGTTTTCTTTTCTTCTTCTTTTTTCTTTTGGAATTTGGCTGCTTAGATATGTAGGTTGGTCTTTCTCCTGAGTGGAAGCGTGTAACACGTATGGCTGTACTTCCTGTCTTCACTTCTTTTTTCCTTTTATTTAAATTTTTTTTTTAGTAAGTGAGAGGTGTTGAATTTAGGGTCTCTTGCTTATAATATCTTTAGTTTTACCATGCAATTCAACTCTCTTCTGCTGTCTTAACTTCTTTGCAAGGATGGCTTTTATCCACTAATGAGCCTCAAGCCTTGAACTTTTCAAGGAAGAGAAAATCTAAGTCGTGAATTGATCTCTTGGTACTACATGTTTAGAAAAGCTGAAATGAATGCCCTTATCTTTTCGTTTTCATCCTTTAGGCTTTAGCCAAAGCAAAGTGGTTATTGATTAATTAGACTCGGCCTGTGGGACCTCTTCATGAGGATTTCAAAGTTACGTGTCATGTGGAGCTACAATTATTAGCACCTGATTAATGTGAACGAGACAACGCAAACAAGAATAACGGTGGAAGGTAATTGCAAGAAGGCGGGCCCCATGGAGTCCGCCTTTAGTTTTGCCAAGTGTCATGGCAGAGAGTACAAGACGCCACCAACAGATGATGGTGCAATTGGAAATGACTTGCATCTGATTTCGGATTCAAAATCTACGGGAACGAAAAAAATACTGTTAGAAAAAATTTTCCTACAAAGGGTCCCGACGAAGTTCAAACAAAATTAGTCATAGACTATTAAAATAGATGCTCACACTTGTGACTTATACAAAAAAAAAAAAAAAAACAGAGAGAGCACAAGAGGCCCCAAGAAAAATTTTATTTTGGGAATTAAAGGTGTATAAACATTCATTTCTTGAGCTTCAAGCGATCCTTTACTAATCCTTCCTTCCATTTGGGAGGAAATTTCCCTTTCAATCGTCATATCACCTTTTCTCTCTTTTTCGTTTTTGATTTAACTTTTAATATTTTTGTTGGGCTTTTCTGTAACAACCTGGTCCATAGGATAGCATTCAAATCTTCGATAGGTTTTGTCACTGGAGATTATATATGGGTTGTCTTTTGCACAATTCTCTAGAGTTTCCACAGTAAAAAAACAAATATATTGAAGAAAACAGCAAAGCCGGAAAATCAAATATTACAAAGCTAAACTCCGTGTTGAGGCCATGCATGAGAGACTCCTGATTTGTAATTAAACGTTGACAAAAAATAAAATTTGCATTGAAGCCGTGCAGGAGAGATTTCTGATCGCCAATTAAAGTAACGTTGACAATTGAAATTCAGCATTAAGTGGAGAGCGCTGGCGGCCTCATAGCACCTGGGTTCTGTATATTGGGCTCGGTGCACTTCACTGAACAGCTTGGACCGAATAAAGCATCAAAGCAGCTTGTAGACTTTGCATATCCTTCACATTTCAATTGCCCTTCCATAAGTTAAGCAAGCGATTAATTATCCTTGTTTGGGAAAGTGATCTTTCTCTATAAAAAATAGTTATGTTTTTCATGAACACATTTTTTAATTGTCTTTTATCTTATATACATCAAATCATTATAATACATTTTTTTACAAGAACTCCGAGAAATCACAATCCAAACCGGATAAAATTTATTCGAAACATGTTTTGGAAGTAGTTGGAAAGCACTTCGATGTTGATTTGTGTTGATCGCAGCCACAGGCACTTCTTTCAGTTTAGGCTTTCAGTACCAGGCTGAGAAATTATTAACCCTCCAATGGATTGAAGGTAGGCTACTTTTATGGATCTTATCCATAGTGTACACACCGACCCGCTGTGACCCTATCAACGCAATCTTAGTAGCTAGCTACTTTTATAGGTGAGGCTCTGGGCAAATATCAACACAGCACACCCTAAATATCTACTTACTTTGGTTAGCCCGAATACAGCAGCTAATCCAACATGCCCCTAACTCTTCTATTACATCAAACTTTATAAGACAACCGTAGCTGCATGCATAGCTCAGGATAAATCATGTCAATCAACACAGACACACCCTAAATAGGGTATCTACTCCTCACCCTTAGAAAGCCCGAGACCGGTGGCTAAATCTAATACCAGGTGTCATTCAATTACATCAAACTTTTTATCTTTATTTATGAGTAAGACAGCCCTAGCTGCATACATCCGCTGCTTTTTGAATGCCAGTTTAAACCTCTCTTGCTCCCCTTATGGGCTATGCCTTGTGTGCATATTGTAAACAATTTTCCTCTATCGCTTTTGCCTGCCTTTTCATTTCTTCTTCTTCTTCTTCTTCTTCTTTTAATAATTATTATACTACACCTGCAAGCCAGGAGCCACATTTCATGCCAGAAATATCGAGATTTGTGAGGTTTATAATTATAATAAGAATGTTATTGAAAATTATGACGAAAGACCAAAAATGTCAACAAAAATTTCGCCACTACAAAGCTCTGTAAACATCCCTCACAAAGGCACCCATTGCTGCGTACTCTTGACCTGCTCTAACCATCGCATTGGACCTTAGAAACTCCGGAAAAAATAGCCAAAAGCCCGTAACCATTACGAATCCAACGGTCAACGGTGCCGCAAGCATCCGAGGTAGCCCTCTTCCACCCGCCAGACATTTCTTCAGGGCAACCTCAGCCACCAAGCACACCCCGTGCAGCAGGAAAAAACAAGAAATCTCCCAAGTGGGCCACCTTCGGCCCATGTAAAAGAAAATCAGCTCGTGCATCACAGCAGAAGCAACAAAAGTGGCCAGAATTGCCGGCAAAGGGGCCCATTTTCGGCCCGTGAGCCGTTGAGAAGTATCAAGCACCGGCAGATAGACAGATGGACGGAGTATACGTGTCACCATGATATTCCATCTCCTTCCCCAGAAGTCTTGAAGCGAAGTGGACAAGTATGGCTCGTCGAATTGTGGCTCAAGTTCTATACCGAGACTGGCTCGGGCCAGACCTCCAATTATGGCAAGCAAAGTTTCCAGACCAACGTAGATGTGAATAGTGTATATGACCAAGCTGAGCTTGGGGTGAATAGAATCCTCGTACTCATAAACTTTAAGGAACAAAGGGATGAGTAAAAGTTTGATCCCGTAATTCCATATTGATTTTAGGGCTTTCTGGGAGGTTTTGGTTGGAGGGTTGTTTTGATGATAGGCCTTGATGGGAGGCAAGCAAGAGCAAGAAAATGGGAAAGAGACAGAGAGGAATCTGATAAAGGGCCATTGCCAAACGCAAACATGAGGAGCTTGAAGTTGCATAGCCAAGCTAAGAAAAAGCCACTTGAAACTCCAAGATGCAAGGTGTGAAGGTTGAGAGGGAGGACTAGGTTGAGAAATACCACAGGAAGTATTGTTAAGAGCCTGGATGGTCCTTTGGGGACATTTCTGGAGACAGAGTAACAGTAACTAAGTGATGCAAAGACTAGGAGCCATACCTTGATGAAGCTGTTGATTTCTCCTTCCATCCATCCTCCGATTACTTCTACAACTTCCATTCCCATCTCTCTCACGGGCTCTTTCCGTCTCCGGTGGTAGCCAATATGGCAATATTTGACGGTGTGGCTGATTTTTCTGGCACAATCATGTGCTTAGTACTTTACAACCTAAATACATACGACCACACCACAAGTAAAAAAGCATACTCCTGTTTAGAACAGCATTAAATATTTAGCATTGCACTCTTGACTCTCCACATGGTATTCATTATTCACTTTGTCTTTACTATACACAGCAAAATGAAATAATCCTTAGAAAAAGATCTATTCAGTCTTAGCCACTTCTTCTTTACTGGTTTGGTCCAAAAGTGGTACCTACCACTTGATCTAAATCAAAATATTTTAATTTACATAAGAAGAAATAACGTTTTTCTTTGGTTTTATTTTGCAACAAAGCCGCCTCCGCCACTCTATCTACACGGTGTCAGGAAGGAAAATTTCAACGATGACAATGTTAAAGGGAAAAAAAAATTGGTATGTTCCATATTGACTGCCTTCCCGCCCGAAACTTTTGACTGTCTATTAATTAATACAAATAGCCCGGAAATAGTGAATTTGTTGTTGTTTTATTCATTTCCCTAAAAAATTCTTGATGACTTTCCGCTTAGAACCTCGTGTTATTGTGCAGCACTCCCTGAAAAATAGTGCGAAATAAGTCAAAAAAAAGAACTGACCAGTTTCCAGTTTGCAGCTTGACAGATTGTTCTATACTCTTGTTTGAAGTGTGATTCTAAATCCCATTAACGCAGTTTGTACGATTAATTCATTCGACATTTTGCAAGATGATAAATGATTTTAGAAGCCTTCATGATGGATTAACAAACTTAACTTATTATAGTCTTGATCATAAACAACAAGAAAAGCCATCTGAGAAATTTTCAATGCAGCTACGTAGATAGTGTAACATTTTGCGGGAGTGGTAAAGTAAAGTTTCTGTCCTAGGCAGTGGCACTAGGACATTGATTAGGGAAAGCCACAAGTAAATTACAATGTAGACATTTGGTATTCTAGCCATTGGCCATCTGTTAGCTAGGTTTTGCTAGAGGTCCTAATGATCAACCTTCGAAGGAATTATGTAGTAGGTCACTCTCATTAGACAGTCAATTGGGTTAAAAAGTCTTTGGAGGTAAGTGTCAATAATATAATATAGATCGATATTTTTCCCACTTCTGCTAGGATTATATCAAATTGACTGGTGAAGACATTCTATGATGGCAAACAGTTTATTCGGCTACTGAAGTGCTCTGGCATCCCTTATTGTCAAGGAAAATAAAACTGTGTCTAACCAATGGAGCTCGTGAGGGATTACGAATTTTTGTAAGTGTATACATATATATATATATAGTAAATTCATCATAAGTAATGAATATTATTCAAACCCATTTAATCTCGATTGGACCAAGATATATTGCTGCCTTATTTTATTTTATTTTTATATGATTCCTTATTACACAAGGTGAAGGGAATGCGTTCACTTGCCCTTGAGTTATATTTTTAAGTTTTAACCGTGAAATGCTACAAAATACAAAGATCCTACTTCAAGAATGGAAAGCGTGGGCAAAATTCTGAAATTGGGTACATATAAGCAGCGGATCCCACTTGTGGGCCAACGTGAGATGTTTGAATGGGCCTATCAACAGCAATTGAAATACGTGCCTGCAAAAGCAGCGGCTGAGATTAATGATTGCAAGCCATCAACTCTGACCCGACGGCTGACCAGCTTGACATAAACGTGGACCAGTCCATTTGCCTTGTAGTCGAGCGACGTACCAAAACAGATGTAGGCTGTTTGGTTTGGAAAAAAAAAAAAAAAAATTTCTATACACTATAAACACATTTCTTAATCATTTTTTTTGTTTTTTAAACCACCTTTTTATTTTACATACAAAACATTCCAAAAAATACTATGTTATTATTTTCAAAAGATTTTCCAAATAATCTTCAATCCAAATACTAGACACATCCCATCCTCAGTGACTTGCATGGGCGTAGGCGAGAGGGTTCTTTTTAATCTACTTGTCTTTATTTTTTGTTAACATAAATTTTTGATATTATTACTTCCAAGTTAATACAAAAAAAAACTAATTTCTCGCTCTCTATTCCACCTTAGATGCATTAGACTCATGTGCTTAGACGCGCTTCACAGCTTGTCTCCATTCCAAATATATTATTTTATAAAGGTAGAAGAATATAAGATACACAGTTGACCTATCTTAGGGTATTTAATGCAGTTAAATCCTTTAAATGGAGTATGTTAAATTGTTAACTACATCTTTAATGGCCATACTACCATATAAAATTATTCTTTACATCTGTAGACAAATCAATATTCTAACAAATGCTGTCGAGGACTTTTCTCCTTTCTATACTTTAAGTGCATGCCGTCAACGAATCAGCTTGCAATTTCCCCAAAAAAAAAAAAAATCATCGGTCAAAGTTTCACCTATGTATGATCTAATTACAGCTGAGTTCAAATTGATGACAACTTAATTAACATGGCAAGATCGCTGTTTTGCAAAAGGGCAGAGTAATTAAGTTGGCTTTATAGTAGCCAGCTTGGCTTCTCTTAATCATTTGAGTAACTTATTATTTTAGTGCCTAGCTGGGCTTAATCGTTTGAATAGTAATATACGTTCAAACGGCTCAATCATTTTTTTACATTCCTTTCCTTTAAGTAATTTTGCATTCAATTAACGCTAAGCTATGAAAATCACTTTTAATTATAACATTCGGATCTAATTCAATGGAAGATTAATTAATTAGATGACTTGAATGATCTGTGCAGTTTTACGTAAAATAAAAGATTGAAATTTGGTCGGAGGACATGAATCAAGAATATAATATAGCCAGAGATTTTAGTTTCGTACGTACATGGAATTTGACAGGCTGCATATGAGAATGAAGCAGAGGTGTTGTGGTGAAATCTACAAAGCACATCAAGACATGAACAAGCTCTCAATCACTGGGCATACAATAATGGGAATAATAATAATAATACTCTTCTGAGTCGAGGTATCCAGAAAGAAAATTTGGGGATGCTTTTAGGCTGCCCTGGTGACAAATCACTCTACATCTTATATCTCATCCATAGTTACTCTTAATAACATGCCTGCATGGAGTGGATTTCAATGTACCACAGGAATCAGGAGTCAGAAGACTCGGAACCACAGTTTTTTTTTTAAATAAATAAAAAGGATAATTTTATTCTAATATTTACACTCATTGCATCAATTACATCAAATATGATACAGATACATTGATATGAAAATCAACTTGACACATATATAAAGGTTTGAAAAACAATTGAAATAACAGATTTAAAAAAAAAAAAGAAGCTTAATCGTAATGTTGAAACTCCAAGGGTATCTTCAATCAATTGAATATCACTGCAACTCAATAAATCTATGTGCGTGATGAAAACTGCTTCAAGTTTAAAGAAAAATTCAGATCTAGATCCTAAATTTAGTTTCAGAAATCTACCAAATCTCTAATCTTATCTACTGAAGGGAATAAAAAAATAAAAAAAAACTTTCACAAGGATATCATAAGAGAGAATAAAACTCCCATTAATTCCTAGGAGAGTATTTATTCAATTGAAGGAAATAAAATCAGGGCAAGGTTCCCAGACCAGATTATCTAGTCTAACTTACTTGTAATAGTTTAATTATATCACTTAGTTATTCAACCAAGACTAATTTTAATACGGGTGCTACTACATTCTTACAAATTCACGGCTTGAACATATATAATTGTGCGCTGCTGAATCACTGTACTTACACCGCATTCATCTTCAAGATCATACCTGTTCAAGTTACTCCAGTGACCGGAAATGAACAAAATATTCCTTTGCTTCTAAAAATTACGTGAATTAAGAGCCATATGGAAACTGAAGCAATGTGAAGAAACAGCAAATGAAAGACCTAAGAATCATAATTTAGAGACGTCAAAAAAAAAAAAGAAAAGGAAATAACAATTTAGTACATAATTCCCATGAACCTTTGACAATTGCATAGTAGTAACTGGTAATTTGGGGAATGCATCGGCCACTTTACGTGGGATTAGGCATGTGATCAGCCATGTGAGCCTAAATTAAATTCACACGTGCCCTGTGGTCCCCATTATTATATATGTGCGAAATGAGAAACAAGGAGGGTTTCTGATTGCATGAAGTGTCTATACAGGAAAGCAAATTGCTATGCTGATTGTTTCGCAAAGATTGGGGCATCTCAAATTCTCAATGGGAAGATTTTTTTTTTTTTTTTAATCCTCAGCATCTTCTCCTCCTAGTTAGGACATTTTGCTTGGAGGACATTGGAGGTGTTAAATTCCCTCGTATGGTTGTAAATAACTCTACTGTTACTTAATTAACTTTTTATATTATTGCATTTCTTCTTTCTTACTCACAAAAAAAAAAAAAAAAGAACAAATTTACAACCCCTTATACCTGTCTTGTCATGATATGACTTTCATATTTTTTTTGACCCTAAGAAAGCAATTTTTTTGACCCTAAGAAAGCAATGTAACATTTTTTTGTTTCTATTTTCCTTCACAGGCCAGTGTTATAGAACAATTACCAGAAGTTATCCACAATCTCCAAATTGGGAAGAAAGCAAAAGAAATATTCAGCAACAGTGCTAAATTGAGGATCCGTTACTGTGAATAAGAAGTTACAAAAAGAATTACCCAGGAAAAGGAAAAACAAAAAAAAGCTAGAAGATTCATTAGTCCGTGGTACATATAACTGGACACAAGTTACATTCCAGGTTCAGGTTACAATTACAATTACGTTTCAAGATATTGCTAATTGGCTAATGAAAAAGAAGATGAATTTAGAAAAAGAAGCTCATGGGTTTAAAAAGACAGATGTTTTCTTCCTTCCAGCGTCATTTACTTCCAAAATAAATGAAAAGAAAAACTTGCAATTGATTTACGAGTTGTTCTTGAAATCTATAGTTGCTTTTTCTTCATCATCTTCTTCTCCTCGGTTAATTTTAAGATTCCACTATCACTTTGATGAACTCGAGCTCCTGTCTCTTTGAGATGCAAGGATGGCGTCTATGGCTTCTTTCACTTGAGAAAGGTCCAGGAGCTTTTGCACCTTGAGCTGGCCAAAACTCATCTGTAGCCAAAACCTGGAAAAACAACATAGTAGTAAAATTTTGTCAACTAAAAATATATTGTCCGCCCAGTTTTGCCAGGGCTAGGGGAATATGGGACATATTGAAACAAATACGTTGCAAATCATGGGAGCTGACCTTCACTTGCAACTGAAGAAACTTGACATAACTGATTGCCTTTTCTAGCATGGTTACTAAATCAACCTGCAAAAACATTAAAGAAACAAGAAAAGGCAATTCCTAAGATCACTGCTGCATGGGCTTTGTTTCTATCGGTGCATGCACTTGAGAAAAAGAAAGGAAGAGAATATGCAAAATGCCTTACCTTTGAGCCATTCGGAACAAGATCTTGTAGTATCTTGAGCCTCTCACTTATACGTTCTCTCCGATTCTGCACAAACATTCTTTCGTACTTTATACTCAGAAGCAAATTTCCTTTGGATCTACTAAAATTTAGATATGCTTTATAGAGAAGCAAACCTTGGCTGCAACACTTTGTGGATCCTTTGATGGGGTTGACTTTGATTTGAGGGTCGTAGTCTTTGTAAGAGAGGTACACTGCTTCTTCAATGCTTGTGTGCTTTCTTCCTGCAATATATAACATCAGTTGCATAATTAAGTTGAGAGCTTGAGTCGTAATTAACCAACAGTATAATTGAGACCAGTTTCAGAAAAAATAAAATGATGTACTAAATACATGGGATCATGCGAAACTACCGTGTAGGGACGTTTAACACTCATGCAAGCTTCTTGACTTCCAAGATCCTGGATGCTATTATTCTTGCTGGCGTTTGCATTGACTTCTGTGCTGAGCCATCCAAATGGGATCCCATTACTTGTGGACGCATAGCTGCTGGAGGATTGGATGTTGTTGGAATTCTCCAACAGCCTCGGACTCAGCGTACTGCACCTTGAATTATTCTGATGGTTCTGGTAATTGAAGTGCAAATTGTCTTCCCAAACTGAGTAATCATCTTGGCTACTACTCATTATTCTAGGAAAAGAGTTCTGAGAATGATCAAAACTGAGAAAAGATCCACCAGCATCTGCGAAGTTACCATAAACACCCCTGAAGTTGATCACAGAATTTCCATCCTCAGGTAGAGTTTTTATGGCTTGTTGATATCCTAATCCATCAGAATTCGTGCTGCTTGGACTGGAAAGTGAAGAAGGGCTCGTCGCACCAAAGTTCTTGGGGATTCCTGTAGATTTCTCTGGGCTGCTGCCCTCTTCAATCTTGTAAAGCCCCGGGGAAGCATTCTCTGAAACTTCTCTAAACTGATCATTGTCATAATATGGATGATGTTTAATTAAGCACAAAGTAGAGTTTTTAGGTGCATGGTCTTTGACAAGTTCCATAGGTAGAGGGAAAAGAAAGGAGCAGAAAGAGCTAGTACTGTTGCTAGCTCAGCTTCAGAGAAGACAAATGAATGTTAGGTGTGGGAATTCAAACCTGTTCTTACTTCTATTATATAGCCGTGATTTTTCTGATATTTTTAGCAGCCGAAATTCCTAAACAAATGATACTAGTTGAATGAAGCTCAGGAAGTCCAATTAATTGTCATGGGAACAAGAAATCTTGGGATTAAGTGTACATAGATGTAATAAAGCTTGCAATATTTTTAATTCAATCAGTGTATGGGGATTGTTAGCTGGCAGAGGTGAAGACTCGCTAGCTAGATGGAGAAAGAATTAAAGTGTACTGAAGATAAAAAGGGCAAACCAGCAAAGGCATCGGCGGATCTTTCGCCATCCCACGTCTAAGATTCCCTCTCCATTCTTACGAGCTACATATCTCACTTTCAAGAACCTGGACTGCACCAATGTTCTTGAAGGGGCTTTCCTACCTGCTTTCCTCTTCACTTCAGAGAGGCATAAGCACGTGGAGGCTGGTCTTTTTATATTACTTGTTACATTCTGTGTAGGTGTTAAGTTGGCCATGGATTGCTTACTTTCATGTTAAATTTCAGGCACCAGCACTTGATTGGCATCACACCAACGCTTCTCTTTGACAATGGATAACATTTGTACTTCAAACAAACAGCACACTTCAGAATACTAGTAGTATATTCCTTGAGGTATGGCTTCTTGGAGTTTTCTGATCAGACATCAAAAGCTACCATAATTTGACATTCCGTGCAGAATTAAAAAGTTTTGTTATTGATTTGCGTATATCAAGAATTCTCCTGTTACAACTGCTCAACTAATTGCTTTAACTATATATGCAAGCTCTAGAATAGTTAAGATTAGTTGTGGAAGCCTCAGAATATCTGAAATTGCATTATTAACCTGTAACAAAGTTCTTACATTCCAATTTCGCAGTCTAATGAGACATTTCTAATGGACGGACGCTTAGAAGAAAATTAATTTTTCCTTAGTTGGACAGAAGGGCTACTAGTAAGAAGATAAATTGATGAGATCGATCTAAATTGGAACAATATCCTGAAAATCTGGATGCAGCATTAACGTCTCTGGATTGTTTAGCTCATCATTAACAAAACGGCAACCAGGGAAGTACAGTATTATATCTTCTGCAAGCCCGATGAAGATTGCCAGCCACATGAGTAATGTTTGTTTTTCCATGGAGGAGGAGAAAATTAAAGCTGGCACGGGAAGAAGAGTAATCCCAATTTCCATGTCTCAAGGAGGTTTGTTGTTCCTTATTAATTTCTTATAGTCACAAGTCATATGCGACAGGCAAACAGTTAAGATATATCATAATCCCACAAGTCACAACCCCATGTTCATTTAACACCCGATTCACCTTTATCCAAGGACGCTATACACCAGTGATTGATCCATCATTAACAGCTAATAACTTGCTACAATAATTGAACCTCAAATTCTGATGTCATATATTCCTATTGCACTTTTTAGAAGTGTTTCACGTCATCTTTTTTCTATTTTCTAGACAATGGTCAGGAGAAACATGAAGATGATCATACAGGAAATGGGAAATTCTCATCCCATGACAAAGTTCTTTCAGAAAATGTAGTTCACATCTTCACAGTTAAATTGTACTAGTATCTTTTCATATGCAAGATTGTTTGCGGGGGAATTCGAAATTTGTGTAAAACATCTTAACAGTCAAGCCACATGCATGCATCAATCTTGACTGAACATGAGCTTTTTTAACATTTTACGATAGGGAGCGCTTCTTAACACACAAAGGAGAAAGTTAACCAAAAATAATAAAAGGAGAAAGTTTACTAATTAGGTTCAACTTATAATGACATCCTTGTCCATGCTGCACCGTGTGTGCACAGGTTCATCAGATACCTTCAGGATATGACCTCAGCTACGCTACGACTATTTAAGACACTCCGATCTATGTAGGAACACATAAAAAAGGCCAGCAAAAAAGTTTAAATTTTAAAGAAATGAACCCAGAATGTAACAATGAGCACAAAGAAAATCTCTAACTTTTTAAAACTGGGAATAAGAGGGGAACAATAAGAAAAGAGAATAGGTATTTGAACCATGTAAACACAACCAGAAAATCCATAATAACATACCATTAAATGGACAGGATTTGTATATACAGAGATAACTGGAATCTCCACTTTCCTGCATACCAGCTTAACGTATCAAATCTACAGATTATGTTTGTCTAACATGACACAGTTCAATGTACCAACATGAAAGAGAACCAAGGTAGATCTATCACTACAAAGTAAAGAAAAGGAAAAAAGCTCTTCCAAGCAACGTTGATCAGGAGAATGCCTTGTTTGGTGCCATACATCAACAAAACCTGCAGTTAAGATCAAGAAAAAGTAAATATTGGAAGAGCATGATGAATGGATTATCCAACTCCATGAGAGACCTTATATCTTAGCTCACCTGAACAGAAGTACAGCCAGCCTCTCATTGGGCCACTGAACAAGGGGGAATCTGATTCAGAGGTACTACAGCAGCAGGTGTCCTGCATTCGTAAAGAATGTTATGATTAAACAAACAAAATTTTATCATGAACTTGAAGACAAGAAAAAGAGATCTGACTCCACCAGAGATTTACAAGCATAACTGGAGAAACAAGTCTACCCATGCAATAAGACAATCATGAGATATTTGGATCATCAGATCTTCAACTAAACACATAAAGAGAGTAAGTTATCCATGCTGGCATTGCGCCTCAAAATACTAGAGTAAAAGCCACTCGAAGCAACTATTGCAATTTTCTTTTTCTAACTTTGCAATATCTCAAGTCATAAGTTTGCCTTCAATAGTCCAGAATTAAGTACAATTCATTTCTTTTCCTTCATGCTAGCTGTTGAAGGAACTCTGACATCAGAAAAATGATTCAGAGTCATTAAGTTATAAACTATCAAATGAATTGACAGACTTTGAACTTTTGAATCTTATGCCACATAAGTATTTATCAAAGATCTCTAAAAATATTATGACCCTTCACCATGCCCAAGAACATCAATAGAAGAAGAACACGCCGAATTGGACAACTTTCCTTAATTTTCATTTTTAAACCAACAAAAGGACTTCCATATGCATGTGAGCAGGCTGCAGTGCTTCAAGGCGAAACATTTACTCTCTTGTGAAAGACATTCCACAGGAGCAGAAAGTATACATAAGTCCATCTAATAGAAGGATCAACAAGTAATTTAAACCAGACACTTAGCAACTTGTGATTGTCAATGAAGTAGATTAAGTAGAGCAACAGAAAAGTCTCGGGCAATATAAAAATTTTAAGCACCAGATGAAGCAACTTAGTTCGTTACATGCCCAAGAAGAACATGCCAAGCATAAATATGTATCTCTTAGAGGTTAGTATTCGCCACATACAAAGGTTATAAGAAAATAACAAATATCAAGTGTGAAGGATTAACTGGGCACTATCACTTACTGAGGACCAATTTGCACTTCTACTTTAGCCTTCTTTTTGTTTTTACGACTCCGTTTTACCCCAGAAGTTGAAGAAGGCAGAGGCTGTCCTGACATTTCAGGTACAAATACAATGGGAGGAGCAACTACCCCAGTGCTGGTTTCAGGTTTAGGCTTTTTAAACGGATGAAAAGGTACATCTGCGGCTTGTGTTTTAGCAGATTCAGCCAAGCTAGGAAAGCTGGCAGTAGTTTTACCACCTTCAGCAACTTTTCCTTTACTCAACAGAGGGTCCTCCCATGTGTTTACAGCAGGGTTCACTGCACCATGAATGCTATTAGTGTCCTTAATTTTGTTCAGTGCAGCATAAAGCTTGGACTTCGATTTGATTATCTCAGACATCACTGTCGCAGATGCAGAATCTGCAGAGTCTAAAGAGGCCAAGAAGTCAAACAATGTGCATAAGCAACACATTACCAGAAGAATGTATAGTTTCAGACAAAAGTAAGGAAGTACTTAAAATTGAAAGAATGATGGCTCGTGCTGCCAATTGTTCAGCCTCTTTCTTGTTTCTCCCTTTGTCTCCAGTGTAACTGACACCATTGAAAACCAATGTAGATACAAAAACTGGAATCAAGCCTCCTGGTTGAATTGTATTATACACGGTTTTTCTAGATGCATCTTAACAGCATATTCATTCAGGATGGACTTGCAAAAAGTTGTATCCTGAAAAAAAGAAAGAGAGAGCAATCAAACTGATATCATGAGCAATATATTAGGCCATTCACAATAAAAAAAACTTCAAATATGTTGGACTCATTTGTTTATTCTTTCAACCAACAAAAGAAGGCAAGGTTACATCCATCACAACCACCATTATATTAAATGTGTAGATGGGACATTCTTCATGAATTCAAGCAACGCTAAAGGTCTGCAAGCACTAATTAACACATTGAATTAGCAAGAATTACATAATGAAACCAAATGTGTATCAGCTCATGAATAATTCAAGATAATTCTCTTACTACACCATAAATATAAGTCATGCCATCATACTTGTTTTCTTCTAAGGCTTTTTTAAAAACTGCAAAATATCCAAAAACGCTAATAATTTTAGTCGACTAAACGATGTATGTGAATAATCTCTAGTAGGTGACAAACTAAAATCTCCTACAGATTAAATCTGGGAAAAAGCATGATCTGCTTAACTTCCAAGCTAATACAAGCACATTTAAAAGGACTTCTGAAATGGTAAGCTAAAAATCATTCATAAAAATCGATGAATCAGGATTTGCTTCAATCATGAACTTAACAAATGTAGAACGTCCTGAAAAAATATTTTCTGTTCCATGCCAAAAGGCCAACAGTATAAAAGAAAAGGATAGAGTAGATGGTTGGGAGGAGGAATGGTAACAATCACATTAAAAATAAGATCTTCTGAAGAAATGCAGAACTGGTGACGTCAAATTTCCTTGAAACAAAATATGGAACACATCATATGCTAACATGAGGCCTTTAATACTTAGGAAGCTGGGCATACATCTTTTATAACAAACCAAGGCCCAGGCTTGTGAGACTACAAAATGTTGCATCCTATGTTTTTGACAGCTTGTGGTAATGACTAGATAGTATAGGAGCTTAAGTGGAGCACTTTATTTAAGGTATCTATGAAGAAAATAGACAAGACAACAGTTTGGACTACATCAAATTCTCTTATGTCACTATTAGGAGCTTTAGTGGAAATTGATCATTTTGTACTTGTAACAGTTGCATGATAGTTCATGCAAGCTACAGGAAATAACTCGCTGGCTAAGACATCATGCTTTAATCAGTATTCCTAAACTAAATGACAGAGAAATAATGTACGAAGGATGCTACAACACACCTCACGAATGATTGGGCACCCATCATCCTTCATCTTTTGCTGAATATTTTCAAGAGCAATCTTAGCAGCTTCCTGTTCTGCACTCTTTCGAGTTGGAAAATTTCCTTGAGATGTATAACACATTCCATCTACTAAAACTGTAGCTCTAAACTTTGGTGCATGTTGAGCTCCTTCATTAACAGTTGTATAAACAGGGAGCTGTAAGGATGACTTTTGTGTGTATTCTTGCAGTCGGTTTTTATACATAAGCCGCTCTGCACCACCTACAATATTCGAAATAAAAAACATACACCATTATAAAGTAGCTCAAAGAAGGTCCATCATTAACTTATATTTTGCTTTGATACTTAATCGTGGAGGTAGCCTGGCATTAACACACAAGCCAAGTTTTATCATAACCAAAATATTCAAATTAAAGCTCGAGCATCACGGGAAAAAAAAAAAAAAAGCTTAATTCAGCAAGTTACACAACAATGTCAATTTTAAACTCAACTGATGGAAATAATGAATTAAATATTAAAGAATATAATATTTTACATTAAACCATTGAGTGAAGCACGCTGAATTAACTAGGGGCAAGCATCGCATAGTCTCCAACAAAAGTAAAAAAATCATTTGGAAAATTCAGATAAGCTTAACTTCACCCGCAAATGCTTCCTAGTAAGCTTGTTTTGCTTTTCTAGTAAGCTTTGACTGATGTTTAATTTCAACAAATTTTCAAAATCCAAGATCTTCATGTGGCATGGTCTAGCGTTCTGAAGATTCAAGAAAAGCTTATAGCTCTTCAAGATAACTACACATATGAACTTTCCTGACCCTGGAATATTTGCAAAATCCTTTTTTTCAATCTTTTGGAGACAAACCTTGAGAAAAGGTAGCTCAACAGAAGTATAGTTCACTTAGAGGAAACAACAATAGCTGCCACATATTCAAATTATACCCCCAAAAGAAACAAAGAGTGCAGCAGATAAATGGTTAACAAGAAAAATTTTCAACATACACTATCAGGCAAAGAGAACAAAGTTCATCAAATTTCGAAAAGGAAACATTAATGGTCATCAAGCTTCAATTTTTTGAGGTTTCCCTCCATGTGGACAATAAAGGAAACCCCAAGGAAAAACCCCACTTATTACTTAATATAGCCGACAAGAAAAAAAAAATCCCAAAGGAACTACTGTTTATCATTGCCATTATGAAGCTGCCGAAATGCAAAACCTCCATTAAATCATCATTTTGCAGAGGAAAACCAATCCAGGTCAGAAAAAGTTCAGATCTTTTTTTTTGGCCTTTGCTTTCTTCCCCTTTCCCCAGCACCCTGACTGTTTTCAGCTTGCATTTTAATTTTACGTTTCTGTTTGCCCCAGATAAACCATCTCAAGAACAAGGCAAAGACATTTTCACACATAAACCCACAAAAAAAAAAAGGCTAAAGAACCGAAACAAAAAAAAAAAAAAAATCTTACCATTGGAGGACTGGGCTGCGGGCTCAGGCATGTTGTTTGTCTGGGTTGATGGTGGTGGCAGCAGCAGAATCGGTTGTGGTTGTTCGGGAGGAAGTTGAGATGAAGGGTCGTGAACTTGGAGAGGGGGCTGCTCAGACATGGCTCCAGAGATGATGATAAACAACGAGGTTCTGCTTTCCTCAATTCTTGAATTTATCGATGCAACTCTGCAAGTCGAGTCCCATGTCACTCACTGACTGTAGAACTGGAGAGATTTGCCTGGCTTCTTATTTATAATCTGTGTCATCTGAATATTACCAAGAAAAGAAAAAGGAAAGAAATTTGACCACCAATGAGCTCTGGGGTGTGGTTGCTGAGGTCTTGAGCTGTGTAATTTGCATTATTTTGTATATTCCACTTGCGGATTTAATTGTTCCCAACAACCAACCCATTTTAGTACACTTCTTGCCTCAAAAGAATTGTGGTATGGACTATTTGGATTTTCCTTCCTTGTAGAAAAGGCAGAAAGGAATTTTGGGGCCAGGTGTTTTATGACAACTATTTATGCACCACGTAGATTTTCCTTCCTTACTTTATATATATATTTTAGTGTTCCACAAGTGCAGTGTATTAAGAAGCCAACGAGGACCATTCTTGACACTAATAATCAGACTCTTAAAGGAGCATCATCCATCAAGTTCTACTCCTTGCCTCAAAGGAGAAAACAACAAAGAAAAGGGAAACGGATACGAACTTTAACGGATACTGTATCAGTAACATTTCTTTTGATATTAAACAAGTTTTACAATTCGCAGTAGGAAGTTGTATTGTGAGGCTATAACTTATAAGCCCTATGAAAATTCAGTGCAAAACATTAGCCGTATAAAGCAAAATTAGCAATGAAGGCTTCAATATTTTTACTCAAAGAAACTGCTTGGCAAAGAGTCATATGCATCATTAGATTTTGTTGAGCTTTTCACATTGGATTGAAAGAAATTGTTATTAACAACCAGATTGGCTAACGGCAAGAATGCAATTACATTCATATTTCGATTCTAATACATTCTTCAAGCTAAGAGAAACATTTTTGGGAACACATTTCCTATGGACATATTTTTACGTTTTCTATGAACATATTCATATTTAGATTGCTCTTTTCTATAATAAATTTTTTTATATTTTTTATGAATACATTGTCAATCATCGTTTTGTCTTATATATATCAAGTAGCAATAGGGTATTTTTCTACTAAAGCTTTTAAAGGTATTTCCCATAATTTAGTTTGGACCAATTACTATCATGATAACGATCAATTATTTTAATCTATAATAGCTTCACTGGAATTGCCACTTTTTTTGTATTCAATCTTTAATGTAATAGAGATCATTAATGAGATCTTTTAAACTTTATTATGTGAAATGGGATAAATGAAATTAAATATTACTCACAAATTTCTAATTGCTTGAAAGGCGTTGAAAAAGAAAAACTAAGGCATTTTTAGAACGCTATTTTTATCCCAAAAAAAAGTTTTACATTTTTTGTAAACATATTTTTTAATTACTTTTTTAATGTCACATATGTCAAATTATTACAATATATTTTTCTATACAAACTCTGGAAAATGACAATCCAAACCGAATCTAAATTATCTTTGGTGCAGCTAGGAGGGGAATCAAATCCGTTTGGCCCATGAAAGTCAGTGTCCAAAACTACCACAATCAGTCGGGCTAAGTATAAGTACATTTTGGGGATTCGAAATTCGGAGTCCTCAATGATGATCCTTTATCGAATTGGGGTCATAGGACTCCAAATCCAATACTATAGCTATAAACAGAACTGAAGGGGATTTTGGGAGAGAAAAACGAAATTGCGGGAAACAGAAAAAGGACGAAAGGTTTGCACCTGAGTCCTGACTCTCTTCCGGGCTCCTCACTACTCCAGTAGAACGATTGCGAAGATATCCTTTGATGTCTTATATCGTTTTCACAAAACCCAGCGAAAATTTTACAATTTTTGTTGTTTCTTGTCTCATAAAATCCGAGCTTTATCAGTAATTTTACCAGAAAACCTATGGGCAGGGACAAGAAACGTTCACATGATGAAGACTCGTCATCCTCTTCCTCCATAGTGGACACAAACAAGAAGCCCCATTCATCATCAACTTCCCACTACCCGGCAACAAATAACAATGCTAACCCACATCAGAATTCTCAGCAGCAGCAGCAAAAGTGTAAGCCCTCTGCTTTTGTTTCATATCTTGGGGTACCAAATTTGCCCCCAAAAGTTAAATTACTATGTGAAATCATAGCCAGTACTCCTTCTCTAAGAGTCGAAAGAGTTCTTGAAGATACCGGCATCCGGGTTTCTCAAGAAGATGTAGAACAAGTGCTTAAATTGTCTTATGGGTTCCCCGGAGCGGCGGTGAAGTTTTTCCGTTGGTCTGGTTTCCAACTTAGTGATAAACATAGCCGTTATGCTTGGAATTTGGTTGTGGATTTGTTAGGAAAGAATAGTTTGTTCGACGCAATGTGGGATGCAATTAGATCAATGCGAAAAGAAAGGTTGCTATCATTAGCTACTTTTGCTTCTGTTTTTAGTAGTTATGTGATCGCGAATCGTGTTCAGGAGGCGATTCTGACATTTGAGGTTATGGATCAGTATGGTTGTCCGAGGGATATTGTCGCTTTGAATTCATTGCTTAGTGCAATATGCAGAGAAGGGAAGACTCAGGAGGCGAAAGAATTTTTGGTATTGCAAAGGATAAGATTAGATTTGATGCTGACTCTTATGCAATTTTGTTGGAGGGATGGGAGAGCGAGAGGGATGTGAATAGCGCAAGGCAAACTTTCTTAGAGATGGTAACAGATGTTGGGTGGGATCCGAGCAATGTGCCTGCATATGATTCGTTTTTGACCACTTTGCTTAATGGTCCTGATGGGATGCGGGAAGTTTTGAAATTTTTTGGTTCAATGAGGGAGAGGGGTTGTTATCCTGGCATGAAGTTTTTCAAGTTTGCAATTGAGCATTGTGTAAGAAAGAGTGATGCAAAAGGTGCTGAAGTGATTTGGGAGGCATTGGTACGGAGGAAGGTATGTAGACCAGATACAGAGATGTATAATTCCATGATTTACTTGCATTGTATTGTCAAGGACTTTGAATTTGCTGCAAGGTTGTTAGATGAGATGGTATACAATGGTGCATTCCCTAATTCAGAAACCTACAATCTATATTTTCATTACTTGCTTAAAAGCAGAAGGCTAAAAGAGGCTTTACCAATATTTGCTGAGATGGTGAAGAGCGAGTGTATTCCTAACCATACAAATTGCAGTTCAGCAGTCAGGATTTTTCTAGATGGTGGGGACTCTTATGCCGCAATCAATGTTTGGAAATTTATGATTCAGAATTACCACTTTGATTTGGAGGAAACAGGGAATTTGTTGGTTGCTGGCCTTCATGACAGCAATAGACTTCCGGAAGCAATTAAATATGCTGAGGATATGATTGAACGGGGAATCAAATTAAATTCTTTGACATTGTCCAAGTTAAAGCAGAGCCTGTCAAAAATAGGAAAAGCACCTGTTTATGATGAACTTCTGCAGAAGTCAAAGGCTTGTTAGGTAGGTAAATGTTCATTGCATCATATTGTTACTTTTTGCCTTGACTACATGCTAACTGAGCATTTGCAAAGAAAAGAATTACACTGTATAGGCTAATTAAGTAGTTTTGGTCATCAAGACATCTGCTTCTTTCTACTCTTCGTTGTGCTCTTTCCATACTATATCACTAGCTATATCATTTAGTTTTTAACGGGATTTTGTTGTCAGCAAATGATGTTAAGTGCTGATGATGCTTCATGACATGTTTAATCAAGATAGCCCACGCACAATATATATATATTTTTTGGGTCACTTCTTAATGTGATTCTCATTTGTATATCATCTATAGTGGCAGCATTGTGAAGGATATAAATGTGGATGCACTTGTATAACTTATCAATCTCAATGTACGTAAATAGTTTATCATGAGCAGCCAAGCAGAAGATCTCCTTAATACCCTAGAGTATTGAGCCCTGAGAGATGTCACATCATAAGTCATGTATGCTTGGTAAATGTAGTTGGTATAGTTTTACTTTCTCTGTAAGATTTGCTTCTGCAAGTGCCTGTTTATCTATATGAAAAGTTTGCATAATTGTCCATCTGGAAAGCCTCTAGGAATGATTGGAATTTGCATCAAAGACATCTCAAGATTCAGAAGATGTTAGTTGCAACTCTAACACATCAAAAGCTAACCTTTTGCGCTATCTGGTTTATAACTCCTCCCTGTCCTGTTCCTTTTCAACAGGTTTTATGGGACACCAAAATTATTGTCTAAATTTCTGACTTACAAGCATGCTCAGTTGTTGTGATCTTAGCTTTGCCTATCATGAAATTGATAGAGAACTTTCACAGCAAAAAGTTTACTGCTTAATTTAGAAAACTTTTCCTACATATTCTGCTTTTGTGCAATTGAATTAATGCATTTATCGTTTATAATTACTAGCTTCTTCTCCCAATCCCCCTCCTGCGAGGTACCTCTCTTAGGAAAGAATGAGAAAAGGCAATGAATTCATTGAAAAAGAAATTTCCCTTACATAAAGGTTCTTAAGTTCATGAATTTTTATTCTTTCTTTGAACAGCCATCTCCAGGTATGGGTGCTATATGAGTAAAAAGGATAAGACTGCAATAATTTCATGCCAAGTATAAGAATCACTATCACGTGCAGCAAAAGCTTCTTTATTTTGTTTCTGTTAGTTGATTAAATTGTGAGTTGTGATGAGGCTTTTTCCCTGCATACTGTTGCTTATGGCAATTGATTGCTTCTCTGTGCTTAGTTACTTGTAGGTTCCATCTATGATAGGGCAACTTACTCGAGCATTTAAGATCTGAAATTTAAGGCTATATACTCGTGATGTGTTTACGCATGTTTTTTTGTACAACAATTAAAGTTTCTTTGTACATTGAGCTTTCTGTGGACATAGTGCCAAATGGAATTGGCTTAAGCTGAATTGGTTCGGTTAGTTGTTTTTTTTTTTTGTTGTTTTTAATTTAAACAATGAATGTAGACGTTGTAAATTCTTGTTGATGATAAAGACACATGTAGCCCAAACGTTACGTCGGTTAAGGACTTGCATCACATCCAAGGAAGTTAACAAACTGAAATCTTAGCCAGTTGTGTTATTCTTTGTGACTCATTCATGATAAAACTGGGAGCCAACAGGAAAACGACGTGAAGGAGGATTTAGTAAGGCAGTTGAGGAAGATTTACAGGGTGCAGTGCAGAATGTCTCCTGATGAGTAAACAATGACAGTATCAAGAGCAGGAGGTCCTCTGACACAGAACTTGACGTGGCACAGTACTGGTTTTGGAATACATATTTTTTTCAGCTGTTTCAAGGCAAGCCAGAAGTCGTAGCTCAGTGATAAAAAGTACTGGTAAGTCGCAATAACCAAAATCTCAAGGGGATTATGTGCTGGTGCAGCATTCTTGAAAGAATGAAGTGTCACGTCGGATGGTGCTCTTGTAAAGTTTCTGGTTTGCGTGCTTAATTAATTCTCTATGTAATTGACATGGAGCAAATTACATTGACTGATAGAGTACGTATGATTTTTTTTTTTTTTTTTTGGTCAGAAAAGAAGATATCATATATTAGCTTGAAACCACAAGATTAGATACAAAAGAGGTAAAGACCTCAACATCTCTTTTAGCACTCTCTTGGAGCCATACGGGAAACAACCGTTCCCATCTAACCACACTCACAATGTTAACAGCAAACTTAGCCAAATTGTGAGCTACTGAGTTAGAAAGCCTAGAAGCATAAGAAAAAGTACAGTGATCAAACCAATCTCTGAGTACAAGGATGTCCTCCAAAATAACTGCTACCGAAACTTCATGTTTCTCCTCGGCGTTTATCATGTCAATAACCTTCTTGCAATCTGATTGAAACTCGACCTTGCTCCAGCTAGCATCTCGAGCCATCAGCATACCCAACCTAATTGCCTCAGCTTCTTCCACCATTGGACTTCCTTTGTGAACCTGAGGGGTAGCCCAAGCCCGTAGCAGTTCTCCTTTGCAGTCTCTGGCTATCACTCCTCTTCCAGCTTTACTTGAACCATGCGCCAAAGCAGCATCTGAGTTGATCTTTATAAAGCCTTGCTGTGGCGGGAGCCAACAGTTAGATGGTGTGATAGAGTACGTATGATGGTTGTGGCCTTTTGCGGGGTTTAGTTTTCTTTACCTCAAAGAAGGCTTTGGGATATCTAATGTTCATGAGAGAGCTTTTGACTTGGGTAGGGAGCATGTAGTATATCTATTTCTTAGCTTAGCTTTTGTTGGTTTTTGGGACTAACAGGGTATCATGATGTAGGGTTGAAGCCCTTTGGTTTTCCTATTTATCCTAATGATTTTCTCTGCTATTATGTTAAGTTGGATACTCAGTTGTTCGGCACGAAGGCTATTTCTCAGTTATTATGAACGTTCCTAAACTGGGCCTTGTTATTTTTAGCACGTGGTGGGTAATGCAGCATTGAGGAAAACAACATAATGTAGTCCTAATATGAAAAAAAGCTTATCAATTGACCGTTTACAAGTTATCCCAACTGCACATTTAATTACAAAACGAGCAGAGATGCTGATTGCCGAAGGAGTGGCTTTGAAGTCCAACACTAACCCCTTCGAATGTTACCAAAACTGAAAGATTTTACGCACCTTACCTGACGGTAGGGGAGTTCTGTAAAATGAACTTGCAAAGCCTAATTAGCAAAAAAAAGAGATCGATCAGCAATAAGCTGGAATAGCTCAGTTGGTTAGAGCGTGTGGCTGTTAACCACAAGGTCGGAGGTTCAAGCCCTCCTTCTAGCGAAGCGAGTCTATTTTTTCTCTTTTTCTAGGTTTGGAGCCCTTTTCAGGGCAGGCACGAATGAAAAAAATGAAACAAACGTGAGCGGCAGGATTCGAACCTGCGCGGGCAGAGCCCACATGATTTCTAGTCATGCCCGATAACCACTCCGGCACGCCCACATGTTGCTGCGGTTTTTCCTGATTTTAGGTAAAAAGACATTTTCTGAGGTCACAAACTGGACCCCATTCCATCCTTTATTGCTTTTGCAAGAGCAGGACTGGTGGCCCATGTCAATAAATGGGGCCCATTGTGATATTGTAGAGGCTATCCAAGAGGAGAAGCGGTGGCCCAAAACTTCTGAAGATGAAAGTTGAAACTGGCATTTTGTTTCTTGCCCTCACAACCGATAGATTTGACGTTGATCTTGTTGGAACGGTGCACGGATTTTTCTGATGCAAGCATTTGATTTTTCTTTCTGATGCAAGCATTTGATTAATTTACACAGAATTATCACTTCCGTACCGTATGCTTATTCACAAATAGGTTTCTTGATTTTATGCTTCTTGCCCATGTATACTCTAAAGATTGGCATGCTTTTGTTAAAATATTAGAGAATAAGATATCTTACACTATATGCTCTCATTTTCGATCTGAATCTCCACTACAAAACTCTTTTTTTTTTTTTCTTTTGTCGAGAAAGAAAAGAAAAACGAAGAAGACTTTTTTTGGTTATTAGAAGCATGTATTGCCACCAATTTACCAGGTGTAACAATATACTTGAATGGTCCTGTTTTTATTACTAATGCTCTAGCCACCGACATTGCGTGCATTTATTGACTCAATGACGGATTTAGATGACTAATGTGTAATTTGCAACATAATTAAGTACCATTTTACAGACCCCAGAAGAGGATTTGAAACTCAGGAACCGGATACTCTCGTTCTTTAATTTCGTCTTTCTATTATTTTTTCTGCTTCTGTGGATTAGTTCCGACGTGTGGATTAGTTCCGACGTTTGTCTCCAGTGTCCTGTAATTCTGCAATCCAAGTTCGATCGACGCAGCGCCATCAAAGAACATGCGTTCTGTCTCCAAATATTTTGGCTGAATGCCTTTGGTCTACGACAAATGGTCTAATCATATGTGGATTATAGGGACAAGAAATCTGTTGGATTAGGACCACGACTACGAGTGCATGTGCTCCCTCCCTGGCCCAAGCTACTCCTCCTGGTGCCTCTGATGCAAATGCATGTGTTTCATTACCAAAGTAAAATAAAAATATATATGTATACACACACACACACACACACTCTCTCTAAATTTGGATGAGGTCGAGGGAGTGCTTTTTATGCATGCCTTTTGCTATTTTGGATGTAAAAGATTAGGATTAATTTCACTTTAACTTACACCCTTTAATTGCAGTTTAATTTCTATTTTGTACCCTGAACTTCAATTTCAAACACGTTGTACCCTGAATTGAATTCCCGAATAATATAAATGGAATCAAGGAGCATGTATACACAATGCCCAGGTGCAACACTAAATTTGTCAAACTGAATTAGTCCTTCAACTCATATGCGCACTTGCTACACTTATAAATCGTACGTGCTTCAGTTCTGTTAGTTTTATCCATGGTTTTAACATTAGTGCAACGTGTTTCAAATTAAAACTTAATGTGTAAGTTAAAATGTGCAAAGTAGAATTAGACTTCAAGATTATAGAACTTCGTTGAATTCAGCAAGTCTATAACAAATAGAACTTCATGATAAGAATGGACACAATTAGTCAGATTCTAGCAAAGGTGAGCAAGAATTGTGGGGATACTAGGAGGGTGCTTGGGTACAAAAACGTTTTTTTAGTTATATTATAAATACAATTTTCAACTATCTTTTATATTTTTATTATTTTTTGCATCATAGATATTACATCACAGAAAGCGTTACAATGGTTATTATAAATAATATTTCAAATACTACTCTATCCATCAGATGCTCAACATTTTTGCATCTGATCAGATGTTACTCAAGAGACACCCATTTATGGTTATGATTCATACCGAAACACTAAAATGTTGAACACAAAGACAACATATAATAATGTATTTGTCAAAACTCAAAAAAGCATGGAAGAAGTAACAGCTTGGAGAAACAGGTGATGGGAGGTCCAACAACTAGCGACTCCAAGGGCAAGAAGTAGCTTTGGGACCGAGAGACTTAATTAGCCATGTTACATGAACCGGCCGTAATATTGGATGACGTCATGCACCATGAGCAGAAGGAATATACTCACAATTTGCAATTAAAAAAATGGAAAGAAATGCATATTTTGACAATTCGCGAGAATCGCACCGCTAATCATCAACCAAACGCCTGCAAATTTCCCTATCTCCTTTCAGGCTTGTAAGCTAAAAATATTTTTTTTCCCCCTTTCTTTTTCTTTTTCGAATGGTCCTAAATGAACTAAAAATTCCTTCAATAAATTATCAGCCCAATAACCTATAAGATTGTTTCTGTCTAACCTTAATGACTTTTTTTTTTTTGTTTCATTTTCTTTTTTGGGAGATATAAAGTCAGGTACACGATTGAGGATTAAACGTGTAGTTAGATTATGACCTTCGTGATTAAAATAACTGCTACCTGTAAGCTTAACGTTATCTAAAATATGATGATTGTTTGAGGGGTTGAGCTGAAATTCATCTCTGAGGTATGGTTATCAAACTCTTTCACCAATTCATGTACTTAATTGTTTTTGCTTGCAAAGAATAGCTTATATTGCACTATCACTTGTTTTACAACTACTAACTTTAATTCTTCTTTTTTTTTTTTTAGGTGACACTGATTAATTTGCCCTTACACCTAAAGGGGACAAAAAGGGTCTTAACAATTAGAGAGGGAAAAAAAAAAAAAAAAGACAAGAGCCGGGTCTGCTTTTGGTCTGAAGTCCCATCATTGAATAATAAAAACAGTACTATAATGCAGGATATAATTAAGATGCATGAGAACATAATTAGAGAGCAAAAGCTGTGATGTGGAAGCTTTGCACCTTACCTCACACATTAGCACCATTATTATGTCATTAGGTGACCAAGCACGGAATCGAAACAAAGATCAACACGACTTTGTTGTCCCCAGCACCAAAACTGAAACTTAGACATTTGTTTTTCTTCTTATTCTTACTTAATTCATCATTTCATTCTTTGTTTAAAATCAAAACTATGATAATTGATGAATCAGTAAACTAAACACCAAGAGTAGGTGCATATTGGCAACTGATGCATATCCCTCTCTTGTCAAAGTTGCATGAAGATTATTTGTTCATTTGTCAAATTATGTTGACCATGCTTTCGAGCTCATAATTTTCTTATCTTTTCTTGGTTAATTGTCATCCATTTCGGTTTGCTGCAGTTAATTTCAACAACTCTTTCTTTGCCTGAGGGATAGGTTGAATGTCATCGAGAGAAGAACTGTAAGTGAGAAGTCATGAAACCTTCCATTTAGACTTAAAAAAAAAAAAAAAAGACACTACTATTTCTTTGCTTTTGATTTGATTATTTGCATGACTTCGTCTTCAGCAATTTGGCACCATAACAAGAATTCAAAGGTGACTTTTCCCCTAAATAAACATTAAGGCCTAGTGCACCCCAAAAATATTTGGGACAGTTTACAATACTGAAAATTTTACTTACAACAATTCACCCCTCCGAACTGCGACTCTTCACTGCGACTCTTCACCGCTTTGCCCAATTATTTTTTCACGAATAATACATTAAAATGATACTATTCAACACTTGTTTCTTTATTTCTTCCCCCCTTTAAGGTCATATTGTTAGTAACATTTTTAATAACAAGAAAAATGCTACTGATTTCTTACAAATCAAAAAGTAAATGGAGCTCTCATCCTATTCTTAAAATTCACTAATTTGGCTTCAAGGATTTTCAGTTTGTTCTTTGTTTTGGTGCCGTGAGTTATATTCAGACATCCTTGCCTTTTGCAATAATTATTTACTCGTTTAGGAGTAGTGCTTAATTAGCTCAAGGTTTTTAAACACACTTAGACAATTATTCGTGAATTATGGTCTTCTTTAAGACATGTTAGTCACCTCATCATGACACGACAAGCCAACTAATGATGGAAACCTAATTAATACTCCAATGTTATCCCCTTGTTCAATCATGCGTCTCCAAATAAAACCACATAATTTCATACGATACTCGAATAATTAATGATTAATCTTCCGTAATCTTCGTAGGTCCCAACATTGAGTAGCAGCCATATTTGTTTGTTCACTTACACGTGGAAAAACCAGATTCAGAATCATTCGTTTTTCCTCCAATTATCTTGACAAATCAAAGTAAACCTACCGTACCAAAATTCTTACCAACAAACTCTCCAGTTCTTCTCATATCGGCCCAAATAGCAACACTGGACCTACAAAATTCATCTTTTCCAGAATTTATTTAACAAATTTCTTCATCCACATCCTTCTTCAAGTAGCCAAGTGGAAATGGCATGTAGGTTGAAGACAAGTTGACTGTCAAATTAAACTTAATTGACATCCCAATGCTGCTTTGAGAATTTTTTTTTTTTTACTTACCCCCCAAAAAAAATCTATATCATTATTTTCTTTACAAAACTCTCAAAAACTTTAAAAAAAAAAAAATTGCAAGCTATGCGGGTTTAGGTTCAATTTTGCACACTACACCATCCCACACCCCTCGTGTTGGTTGAATGGGTTAGGGAAGAAAAAGCTAACATCATGAGAGAAAAATCATGCTTAATGCATTGATCGACATGAATGCAATGCGCATGAAAACCATTCTTCTTATTGAGATTGATTTGATGCAAGAAGTGATTGTATGTAACTCTCCCTTCTTCTTCGAACAGAATAGCAAAGATGGCGGAACGAGGGAGGATTCATTTACGTCCAAACCATTCTTGCCCACAGAGTAGCTAAAAGCTAGACATCTTAATAATAATAACAAACGTTCCTGAGATGCTAAAAACCTGGTCGTCTTTAGCGGTTCATTTGGCAGGTCTTGTGACCCCTTCAATTTGTTAATGCAAAGGTTATCACGCCAAATTTTGAAACGTTACCATTAGGGGAAAAAAAAAAAACTGTTGGAATTAAAACGTCATTTTGTTTTGATTTTCTAATATTCAATTGTGACTGCTGTTTGTACTCGCCAATTCAAAAAAACAAAAAGAGTGAGTTAGTGCAAAACAAAATGTTGAAGTAAATGACAACAGCCCAAGAAGCCAATCTTTTCAACAGCCGTCAGCCCCCACGAGTGAGACTGGAAGTAAATGACTGAAGCATCAATTTAAAGCTATAGTTGGACTGAAGCTGAAAATTTGAAATTCAATTGCCGAACATGCCGATATAGGAAACAAATGTACAGTTGTGAAACTAGCAGTTATATCTTCTCCCCATATTAATTCGGAGTGGAATGGGGCATAGCCGTGACTTGACTGCTTCTGGGCAACTTGAAGCTTTTGTGGCACAATTGCCATTACCATCCTCTTTCTCCTGCCTGGATATCCAACCTATGATCTAAGGTTGAATTTGCTCTAGCATTAAATCCCTGTTTTAACTTTTATCCAATCCAAGTTACAAAGATTTTTGTACCTGATCTGTCCCCTGGTTAACATCACAGGAGGTAAAATTCAGGAAAAAAGAAAATTTAAAATTTAAAGCATTGTGTTGATCTTGCTAAAACAATAATAATAAAATTTGAGCTTGAGGTTCGAACTCAGCAGGACAAAGTATGTTCATCAACCGAACAAGTCCCGTGCACTAGTCACAATTAACAAAAGTCCAATTCTACAATCTGCACTCCCTGCAAAATGTAAAAAGCTAAGCCAATCGTACCAACTTAATTGGCTCCAGGGAGAATGGATGGCATGTCTCACTCTGAACAAAGGATCAAATCCCTGCCAAATCCATAATCTACTTTTGTTAAATTAATGAAAATAAAATCAAGCATCTTAAACAAACTAACTAATGACAAGGAGAGCCCAGCTTTGGCTGTCAATGGTGGTCGTTGAGGGATGCAAAAGTACTGAAATGGATGGTCACCAAACTACAGGTGCCATCTTTGTTCTGACATTGAATCAAATAATCTGATGTTACCATATTCCAAGTATTTAATGTCAATTGTTTCAACCCACATTTGCATACACCCACTCCAAACTTCCCCTTTCCCCCTCAAGATTAGTAATTAATGACTATAATCAATAGGACCACGATACACATCTCTTTCTCTAAAGAAGGTAGGTGATATAATTTTTTCACCCTTACCATTAATTCTTTGATTTAGATATAATCCCATTCTCCATGGTGGCTTAGTCCCCCACCTATTCATGTACTCAGTCCTCTGCCACCCCAGTTTTAATATTTGCTGTGCAGCGTGCCTCCTCCTCTTTCGTGGGTTCTGGTTGTCTCGTTAAGCATTAACACCGAGAATCTCTCCTTCCTCTCCTTGCTCCTACTAGCAGCTGCATTATTCGGTTGGACAATTCATTCACGCTTCTCTTGCTCTTTGGTATAATGCCATTAACTTTTGAGCCAATTGGTTGGGACCATCTCTCTCGCCTTCTCCCGTTACTAACACGATAAATTAATAAATCCCTTCTTCTTCTTTTTTTTTTCCTTTCCAATGCTTCAATAGTATACAAGTGCAGTTGCCCAAGACTCGTTTCCTTCTTGCATTTGTTGAGTTAGTTCTCTCCTACCCTTGAAGCAAAGTTGCGTCAACCTTTGTCTACATCCATCACTCGTCTCTCTCTACCTTTTTCCTTTATTCTTTCTATCCTTTTGGTTTCTGGGTTTTTGTGCACTTTTTGAGATCCGCTCTCAAAATGGGATTTTCAAGAAGTAATTGCACCAACTCTATAGTCCCTCTGCACAACTCATTTTCATCAAAGACTCCAACTTTGGCCGCCGCTGATAATGATAAGTACTGTGATTACAATGATGATGATGAGATAAAAATCAAATCTTTATTGTATAAGATGATCTGGGATTTTGGTTTGGGCTGCTTTATTCCCCCTCACCGGCGGCGAGGTTCCGGCCAGGATGACGAGGAAAAAGATAAGGGTGGGAATAGTGTGGAGCATAATAAGGCTTGGTTGCTTGCAGAGTCTGGTGGCTGTGGAGCAGAGTTGAATAGTGCTGAGCCTCAGTCAGTGCACTCATCTTTCAGGTTCAGTTTTTGTTCTCAAGTTGAGCTTGAATCAATGAATGTGATGAACAAGTCTTCTTCTGCTACTGTTTTGATGGTGAATTTGGACAATGGGGTGATTGATTCCAAGTCCAGAGAGTTAAAGTGGAAGAGAATTGAGTCCCTTGAAAGGAGTATTTCTCCTGTGGCACATTCTTTGATTAGGTTCAGCTATGCTGAAATTGTTTCTGCAACTCGCAATTTTTCTACAGGTACTTAAACAGTGGTAAACTTTCAATGGAATCCATTTTGTCTGTTTTTGTTTTTGATTAATATGCTTGTGATTTTGACTGATCTTTTTGCATTTGTTTTTGTTTAGGTAGAGTTTTGGGTAGAGGTGCATTGAGCTATGTTTTTAGAGGAAGAGTTGGACTTTTGAGGACTGCTGTGGCAATTAAGCGGTTGGATAAGGAAGACAAGGAATCTTCAAAGGCATTTTGCAGGGAATTGATGATTGCCAGTTCTCTCCACAACCCTTACATTGTTCCTCTTGTGGGTTTTTGCATTGATCCTGAGAAGGGCCTGTTTTTGGTCTACAAATATGTGTCTGGAGGAAGCTTGGAGCGGTATTTACATGGTAGGATTTCTAGTTTTTTTATCTCAAAGACGGGCTTAATTTATGGTGAAGTTTCTTGTCTGATTTGAAGAAATTTATTTGCAGAAAAGAAGAGGGGAGTGAAGGGTGGTCCAGCACTTCCATGGTCTGCTAGATACAGGGTTGCTGCTTGGTATCGCAGAGGCAATTAGTTATTTACATAATGGGACAGAAAGATGTATTGTTCATAGGGACATCAAGCCCTCAAACATCCTTCTTACTTCCAGGAAGATACCTAAGGTAGGAACTAGGAAGAAATTTCATTTTGTTGATCTTTGGTCACCTTCCAGTTGAACTTTATGGACTTTACTACCATATCTATTCAATAATGCGGTGCTATTCTAATCCCTTACTGTGATGTATGCAGCTGTGTGACTTTGGATTAGCTACGTGGACTCCTGCACCGTCGGTGCCCTTCCTCTGCAAGACTGTGAAAGGAACATTCGGGTATGAATTATATCAGAAAACTGATAAGCATTTGCTGACAAGTAGGAATATGTTACTGAGACTGATTTTTTCCATGGACTGACTAATGACAGGTATTTAGCACCCGAGTATTTTCAGCATGGCAAGGTCTCTGATAAGACTGATGTATATGCATTTGGGGTTGTCCTCTTGGAACTAGTCACCGGCAGGAAACCTATCGAGGCAAAAAGAGGTCCTGGAGAAGAAAATTTGGTTTTATGGGTAGGCTATCAATTCATTTACCATCTAATCTGCTATACAGTCTATTTTCTCTGTCTAATAATTATAGATGCACTGAAGATAGCACATATTTCACCATATTTTTAAGTAGATCATTGATGGTATACCATAATGTCCAATTCGCTCAATCATTTTCTGGGGAAGATCGCAAGTATTCTTCCTAATGGTTAGATTTACATCACAAACGCCTAGTCTTGTTTGCTTCTTCCCTAGGTTTGAATGGTGTGTTTATTGTGCTGGTAAATAACCTTCTCACGACTTAGTAGTCTCAGTCCCAAGAGATTCTTTGAAAACAACTCCAAATCATATTGTCTACATCTTCAGTGATTGCTCATGACGACAAACATAATATATAGTTTGCCTTGATTTTAATCTTTCAAACTAAGTGAAACCTTACTAAATAGGCAATTGATCTCTCTTTAATAACAACTGGGTGTTATCAAGATTTGATCAGCATGTCTGTTGGGTATGTATGCCCAGGAATTTTAGGTGTAAGATCAACAAACACAGTGAATTAGCACAAGGCCTAAGCGTTCCTTTTAAAATATTTTCTTATCTTTTTTAAGGAACCTTCAAATAAATAAGCAAATAAGTTACAGGTCTTTGTTGTTCCTATTTTCTTAGTAATTTCTTATTTCAAGTAGAAATAGAAAACTGAAGATTCCCTTTCGGACTTGTTCCAGGCAAAACCATTAATTCAGCAAGGGCCTCTAGAAAAGTTGCTGGATCCACGACTCAAGTTCACTCACAAACACTCGAATCACATATCCCAGATGGTTCAAGCAGCGAGTGCATGTGTCAACAGTGAAGAATCCCGCAGGCCCAGCATTGATGAGATTGTTGCAATACTAAGAGGAGCAAAGTCGAATAGCTTAAACAGAAAGAAAGCTACTTTGGCCGCTAACAATTTTGTCGGTGACTGTTACTCTCAATTGCAGCAGACAAAAAGTGAAAGGAAGAGTCATTTAGCTTTAGCTATGCTTGGAGTTTCAGAGTTTGAGGAAGATGATCATCTGTACTGCAGGTGATATGCAAAGTATTGATCTGAGCATTAAAAAAGTGATAACATGTATGTCATCTGATTTGATGGATTGCTAAAAGATTTTTAGGCTAGAACTGATTAGTTGTCCTAACATGTATTGTATATAGAAGTGGCACCGTCTGATGAGCTATGACGTGTGTGTACATAAATGTGTGTGTGTGTGTGTGTGTGTGCATTCTCTACCCTGCTTTCAAAGGGATAGATGATGTTTCTTTGCACGCATAGACTGCAACTTTTATGCGAGACCGCAGTCGTAGCCTTTGCAAGGTGCTCATGCCTGGTCTGTTTTATACAACATGGACAACTGTTGATGTTGTTTCACTCAACTGAAAAAGAATAGCCCTCGTCTCCTTTTTTACTTTTCGTCCTCTTAGTGGGAATCCAGCAATTGAGTGTTCTTCCCTTGAATCCATAAATCGTCCAGAGCTGTCAACATCGTGGGCATGCTTGGAGATGTTAACAGGTTAACAACATTTTGTTATCAAGATCACCTAACCAGGCTGAATTAATATGTTTAATGAGATTAACTTGTTTGCCTAATCCGTTGCAAATTCCGTCTCTTAAGGTCTTCATTTTCATAATTGTCTTCTAAGCTCCAGCTGCATGGTCAGAGCACGTTGATCAATCAATTTCAGGTTTGGTATGTTGAGGGGAGACACAATTAAAAATTACTCGAATGGTAGTACAAGTTCTAATAAAAACCAGTAAGAAAGGCCAAAATCTGGTCAACTGCCCAGCAGTTGGCATACTAATCAAGAAAGACCAGTAGGCCAGAGAGTCGCAGACTTCCACAGGGGGGCAGAAACCGATTTCACAAAACAAAGGCATTAGAAAATATCATGCCATGTTGCTAACCACGTGGTTTCGAATTAATCTATGCAATTGGGATAGCAAGTTGCCCGATATTCTTTAGTTCTTGTTGAAAACTGGGAAAAACAGATGGTCTTAAATTTGTATTGAGTGGGAAGAGTCACGTTACAACATAACTACGCAAAAGGCACTTGTACAATCAAGTCTATGAAATGGAGGAATTTTGCCAAGAAAAGAAACTAAAAAGATTAATAAAAAAAAAAATTTACTGCAATCTGCATGAGGGTGGCGGATCAAAAAAGACAGAGACTAGAATATCTTGGCAACATCTTTGATTAAACCCCTATTAGCCAATGCAAAACTTGTGAACTCCTCTTTGGAAATGAAGCCATCACCATCAGTGTCGATTTCATCCATCATGCGTTTGACTTCATCTCCTGTGACACCGCCCAGAGCCTTCAGGGCATCCCCAAGCTCCGCTGCAGAAATTTGTCCATCACCATTGGCATCAAAACGCTTGAAAATTTTCTCTCGGTCAGCCTGGTCCTGTGCATCATCAGCCATTTTGGTTGCGAGGGTGATTAGATTAGGATGACAAATTGTTTTGGCACCTAGAAAGAGTGGAGAACGAGGAGGTTTATAAAGTGGATATTGTACGGGAAGGATATGGTCAGCCTTATTATTCGGGCTTTAGTATCAGTTTGAGAAGAAGCTTCACAATCGGCTTCACCAATAAAAGAGCTCTGTTTCAGTGGTTTTACATTTGGCAACAGTTAACTTTTCCTCAACTGTCGGGGAGATGGGATTTCTTGCCTCAAAACTGTGATTAAACAAAAGGGATTCAGCATAATTTTGGTTTTGCCCCTTCTTGACACAGACGAGTGCAATTGGTATGCTATTTATAGAAATGATATTCTTGAATTAGAATAATAAAAATCAGTTGTGGACGTTTACTTTCTAATGGCTAGAAATTCAATTTCATCCTGGTCTTCGACAATTTCTGAAGTTCTGAAGACTTGTATCCTGAAAGGGTGTACAAAAGCTATTTATCTTATCCTTTGTCTGAGGTCAAAAAAGAGGTTGACTTTCCTGTTCTTGATAAAAATTGAAGAAATTTATAAATGAAGCTAATGCCACATTTCACTTCCTATGACGCAACTCTGCGCAGTCAATCAGAACCAATCACAAGTAAAAAGTGAGACTCACACAAAAAAAAAAAAGAAGAAAAAAAGAAAAAAAAAGGTATAATGGTCCATTCTCAATGTTGTAACTGATATAACAATACTCCTCAGAGTTCAACTGAGAATAATCATATTCAGCAAGAAGATTGAATCCTTATATTGCCAACAAAGACCTGTAATGAGATTAATACACCAGGCTATGGTTATTGTTGAAACCTGCCAAACTGGCAGCAATATATTGTACAAAATTTTCTGTCAAATTGCAGCAGTTTTTGAACCTCCACTTCTATAACTACTAAATGGAAAAAACAGAGTTCATCTATACTTGAGAATTCCAGCCTACCTGGACTCAACAAATGTGCTCGTTCACAACTATGCATGCGAAAGCAAATGGTGATGAGACCTCACAAACAGACAAGAGTGCTGAATGTGGTTAAACAGTTGCAGATAACCTTAACCTTAAATGATCAGCTACACTACAGCTTTAAGGAGGGCATCTAGCACAGCTTCTCTGCTTGGCAAAGCGGGGATTGCACCTCTCTCCTTGACAGTCAAGGCACCACATGCATTAGCAAATCTGAGAGCATCTCTAAGTCGGGCCTCATCCTGTAAAAGGTTTCGACAGTTAATCATCGCTTTCCAAAGCAGATAGAGGCAAGGTAATTGAAGTATAGATCTGAGATAAAGATATAAGATCATCTGAATCAGAACTGCTGTCAAATCAAGGTCAAGTTCCAAACTAGAAATGCTTAATTTCAATTGGTAACTAAGAATTCACAAGAGAAACAACAAAGACAGCTTAAAGAATTTAGGTTCTCAACCTTTATTTCCAACCTTTAAAAGACGAAATCTCCTTTATGTATGGGACAAGGCTCAAACTGAACAGACCTGGAATTTCATAATGCTTTTTTTCCTAAAAATTGTAGCTTTGTTCACTTCAATAAGATGTTTTCAATTATTCTTAACTGTTGAAGTTTAGCATCAATTTAATTATCATTCAAGGTGTCATCAAGAAAATTGTTGAAGAGAGAAAAGATGAAAACTGAAAATGATAGACAATGTGAACAAAGACAATTTTAAGAATACAAACAGGAGAACTCCTGTTCCTGAAAGATAATACCTCAAGCAGTGATATGTCAGTTGCTAGTTGTGATAAAGTTCCAGCCACAAAGGCATCTCCAGCACCTGTTGTGTCCACAGCTTCTACTTTCAAACCTTTAACTCTTCCATTGAACTCCTGTAGAAGTCAATCGCCAAGAGTGTTAGATTTACACCTATACTTTAACAATAAACAATGTCATGATTTGTAAGCAAACATTGGCATAGAAATTCAGAAAATTCTGAGCATTTTCCTGACATGCACTTTTTGTGTTAGCAGCTTCTAAAATTGAGGTTCAAAGAATAAACCATATCCTGAAATATGTGATAACTATGTATCAAGTGCCTCTGATAACATTCAGGAAGAATAAAAGCCTCCACAGGATAATGGTCTATGAAACTTTGTGTAAAGAAAACACAAAAGATTTTGTTGTCCAGTGATATAGACATCTATGGTTCAAATCTTGAACTGCAATCTAAAAGGTCCCCTAAGTTTAACATCTTTTTAACTTCTGGAGTCAAGCTGTTTTAAGAATTTGAGAATAATAAATGATACTCCACAAAAGCCCAATATTTTTCTTTTAAACTAGCATAGAATGTTTCTTAGACCTATTACACGCACAGCTGGGAGCACGGAGGGATTGAAAAATTTACAAGCTTACCTTGGTATAATATCTGCATCCTTCTGAGCCTTCAGTGACTAGGAGTAACTTGAGGTTGGGATGGAACAATTTACGAACTACAGAATCATCGTATGGATCTTCCCCTTGGGTCAGAAATGAAATCTCATCCTCATTTATCTGGTGATCAATGTCAACCAAAAATCAAAGAGGATAGATGTCAACATTTTGAAATTGCAAGAAAACTGTTGTTTCAGCATGTACACCAACAGATAGCACGAAGAGACTCCTGAAGATAATCAAATTAGAAGGACGCACACCTTAATCACATCAGCAGTCTCCCATATGCTTAAGATCCCTTCTCTTGCACTTTCTGCAGATGGCCACAGTGGTAGCCTTAGATTTGGGTCGTAAGACAAAATCACCCCAGCATCCTTTGCGGCTTTTGCAGCTGCAACGTGCGATGATCTGCATGGTTCTGTAATCAAGCTTATAGAACCATAATGAAATATTTTTGCCTGCCATAGATAACAAGCAGTGCCATGATTCAAGTTACTATCAAAATAAGAATCGGTAAATCTAAGCTTTAGGAGGTAACTATTTTCCAGAAACTGCAAATGCTACAACAGAAAGGGCTGCAAGCCTGCAAAAGACCTAAATAATAAAGGATCTCTACAGTCAGGACATGACACTATTTATACGGAAACAGATGCAAACTCGTGAAAATAGAGCTTCCATCAAATGATGGAGTGTAACTAAAATTTTGGTGCTAGTTACTTTTAGCAATCAAAAACCACCAAGACTTAGGTCATATTCACAAGCCAGATACTACATACACCAGTACCATGTATTGCAGAGATCTTCTTTTTGGCCATGATTAGTTTGCTTCAACATCTCTACATAGATTGTAAGGTATACCTTTCTAATTAAATCAAGATCGAGCTCGGTCTCTTGAAGCAGCATATCAGCACTAGGATTGCGGTAAAACATAAATTCACGTTCCCCATCCTTTCTTAGGGTTACAAATGCCAAAGCAGTTCGAGCACCTGGATCAAAGCGCATCCCTTCATTATTGACATTGTTCTCCTTCAAAATGTCAGCAAGCATGTATCCAAATTCATCATCCCCAACCTGTGGATGGGTCATTAAAACATTGACCGAAAAACAGAATGTTACATGAGAACACGGAAATTTTTTGGAAGCTTCCTTCAATATGTCATATAAACTCATAATTTTGAAGCCAACAGCGGCTAACAGAGTACAGAGATGTCACACCTTCCCAATGAAAGCTGATGAACCACCAAGACGAGCAATGCCAACAGCAACATTAGCAGGTGCACCACCAGGAGCCTTTTTGAATGCAGGTGCTTCAGCTAACGAGAGACCACTTGCAGTTGGGACAAAATCAATTAACATTTCCCCAAAGCAAACCACAAGGGATGACTCATCATTTTCGGGTGCCCCATCATCATTTGGCAATGCTTTACCTAATGGAGTTGCAACTCAGGGGGTTCAAAAAATAAGAACTACTAAAGCAATTCTATAGTCAATAGCATTAACCAGGGTTAGTTAAAGATAACTAATAGTAAATTGAAGAAGGGCATTCAAACGGATGATCTGATTAATTAAAAAACTAGATGATTTTAGTTCCAAGTAATTGACTATATATTGTCACAAATGGTTTAAAAATTGAACCTTTTAAACGCAATGAGAAGAGGTTTGATAACCACACAACTTGTTCTACTATCTACCTAAACCACCGGCTAAAATGGTGACGCCAAGTTATCAATAGCTGTGCAAGGTGTTATTGATTAGTCAATCTTTCCCTATCTAATCAGATGTAGCATGCAGGGCGTCACACTAGAACTGCGATTCACTTAATTCATGTGACCTTTTCTTGGTTTTGCTCTACTGATTGCTTTTTTATCTCGATAATATGAAAGCATAAGTCTAGTGAAGGTGTTCTGCAGGATACGGAGAGCAAAATCGACGCCCAAAAAAAAAAAAAAACAGAGAGAGAGAGAGAGAAACACTTAATTGAGTTGATACTGCAATAGCAAATAAAGCAACTTATTCCAGGGGACAAAACAAAGTAATACCTTGAAGCTTAAATCGCGAAAGGGTACGCGGAGATGGTGAAGAAACAGCTGAAGGCTTAACAGTAAATGGGCGGAAAAATGAGGGAGCAGAGAGGTGCTGAAAGGACCCAGAAGTTTGAGGACTGCAACAAATGTTGTTGAAGCATAAAGCAGCAGAATGAAGAGCCATAGATTCCAATAACCAAGAAAAGAGAAGAGGGTGCAGGGCAAAATTTTGCGTTGATCGCAAGAACTTGAGCTGAGCTGCAACAGATAAAATTACTGTAAGCGTTAAAATTGATGGCCCCCGAGGGAATATGCTGGCTCGGGCTTCGGAAGAATCGATGTGAAATTGTTGTAATAAATAAAACACTATAGCTGATGGAAGAAGTGTTTTAACCTTTGGGCTGTTGGATTGAGTGGGGGCAATTTGGATTGGAGCTAAGTTTGGGACATGTTCGTTTTCTGAATACGAGAAGAGCAACAGGTGGAGGAGTGGACACTGAGGGGAGAAAGCCAAGATGGCTCAGGTGTTGGTACAGTCGTACAGATGCAGTCTAGTACGCAGTAGCTAGCTATTCAACTCAACCGTTAAGTTTGCAGCGTGTTACGGCAACGGCGTTTTATCTTTGATTGTTTAAAACTATTTTACCATGTCGTTAGCGATTGCCAAGTTGATGCCGTTGAGGCTGTTAAGGCAGCGACCATTGCCAGTGGCAAGGCTAATTGTGGGGTCTGTCCCCCACAGGACAACCAATCCCCTCTTTAAGTCCTTCTGCGTCATGCAAAGCCCCCATCTCATCTGCCCTGACTAAATAAGTAGTACTAGTATTATCTATCAGAATTCAGAGAGCCAGTATACATATATATATATACAGAGAGAGGGTAAAAAACACTAAACTATTGCTAACGTCACTTTTTGACCATCAAATAATTTTTTGGCGTTAATCAGTCATTAAACTTTTTAATGAGTAAGCCCGTGGCCATTCCGTCGATTTGTGGCCTTAATCTATCAAATAAACAGAACATGTGCGATTCACGTGTCAAAAATAGAGAGTAAATTTGTCAAACGAATTCTCAAACCAGATTTAGAGGGTAAATTTGTGCCTGTACCATGGAATCTATACTCCGCACTTTGCTGAACAGCCATGAGATTTAGAATCACTAAAATTGAAATTGGCCTCTTTGGTCATTCAATTTTATTCGTCTTCTTACTGATTGCATAGAACATAGAAAATCTATTATTACTTTCTTCAGTGCTTCCTTTTTGTGGCCGGAAAGTCTGTATTCCGCTTCCAAAAGAATCAAATCCCATTGTCCCGCGTTTACTTTCCAACTTCACTTCATACGGAGTACAACACCCGCACACATATATATATTGTGTAGAGCAAGAGTGCCGATCTATAAGGTAAGCTACAACTAGCTTCTTCAAAACCTCACAAGTTTTTGGGCATTTCCTCAACCAAAATCAGATATCTGCTTATCTTCCAGCTTTAAGATATGGGTTACCGCAACACTGGATCGGATGAGAATGTGCAGCAGACGGATCCTGTGGTAGTGGAGAGAGATTTTATTGCAGGCCTTCAACTGGGAGTCTCATAAACATGACTGGTGGAGAAATATAGAGAATAAAGTTCCTGATATTGCAAAATCTGGCTTGAGAATTTGTTTGATGAATTTACCCTCTATTTTTGACACGTGAATCGCACATGTTCTGTTTATTTGATAGATTAAGGTCACAAATCGACGGAATGGCCGCGGGCTTACTGATTAGAAAGTTCAATGACTGATTAACGCTAAAAAATTGTTTGATGGTCAAAAGGCGACTCTAACAATAGTATAGTGGTCACCAGTGTTTTTTACCCATATATATATTGAAGGCAAACTCGAGGTACTCCAAAGTCCAAGCCGTGAGAAGCATGAAACATTTTCTAAACAAACTATTTCTTTATTTGAATGTCATTGAGCGTGTTTGATTAGTGGATTATTTGGTGCAAACATACTTGGTATAGTATTATATATATATATATATATATCGATATTCTGGTTTTCTTTTATGTCTACATTTTAGATTTTTTCATAGTAAAAATTAGTTAAGGTATAAAACTACCGTAAAGTAACTTTAGCTAATCACTTTACTAGTAAAAATTAGTAATTTTTTTTTGCAAGACCTACATCAAATGAGAATGAGCTCACAATAGGAAGTTTTCTTTTTTAATAGAAAAATGTTGTGGTGTGGCGTGTAGTTCAAATTTGATTACTAGTTAAAATATCGCAAATTTTCAAATTTTAACATATATATAACACACACGCACGCACACAAAATTTAACCAATTACAACGAGAGGTGCCTGGTCAACTCCAAAATAGCCTGACATGTAACCAGCACCAACATTTCCCACAGCGGGTTACACTTAAATTAGGATCCCAGCTTGAAACCTATGTAAAGCAGACTTAAATTGAGCCCAAGTCCAATCCTAATTCGAACATTTATCAGAACTTATTTCTTCAAGATTGGCCTAGGATAGGCCGAAGCCTGACAGGTAACTCTTTGGTATCCAATCTATTATGCCTCTAATACAAGCTTGGTGCTTAGAAGCCCATCCTTCAGTTCCCATTTCGTCCCCAGTACCCGTCACCTATCGATCCCCCTCCAGCAAGTCTATGGCGTGGAAACAAAAAGATGAAGATCACCTTTAGTGGGCTTGAGCAAACTGCTACGTTCTGGGGACTACTACTCCACTAGTGGATTTGGATTTCTCACTGGGCTTTCTACCGCTTCAGAATTTGTAAATTCCTAGCACTGACGATGTGAGTGACAACTTTTACTCTACTTCTTGTTTGACCAATAGCTACCTCTTTATTTTTCATTGAATTTTAGGGATTTTCTTGTTAAATATACTACGTTGGAGTTTGATGGGTTTCAAAAGGGAACAATACAATTGGGAAAGCCCGCCAAGGCAACAACCACTCTGGCTTTCATGTTCTTCAGGTGCTAGCATGGGGAGATACACATATGTATGCTTGTACTAGTATTTCTATGCTCAGTTATGACCATAATTGTGATTGATTTCTGCCCATTGAATGTTATCTTTTCAGATATTAGAGAAAGGGTTATGTTGTTTTTCTATTCTGTTATGTCTGTATTGTACGAGTGAAAAGTAGTCGTTGAATAATGCTCCCAAACAGCTATGCACCAGTCATTGATCATTTTTTTCTCTCACTCTGTCTCAGTTTTTTTTTTTTTTGTTTTGTTATAGTTTTTTATTTTCCCTTCCCTCCCCCGGGGGACCGGCGGCATTAGTGCAGGTATAGTAAATGAATTTGTTGTGTTGAATTAACGTTACAAGTTATTGACTAGTCTATCTGATGCCAATGTGCAACTGGCTTACTTGTCTGAGATGACATCCAGTTGATTTTTGTTAACTTTCATACGTTAGTAGTCTCTGGGTTTTGTTCTAAAATGCATACTGTGTTTATCAATGTAGTATGTCAATGTTTGTAGTAGTTACTTGTAGAATTACCATATACCCTTAGTATTCTGTAAATATACAAGGTTCTAGAAATTTTGCTCCTTCAGCTGTTGTCGGCAGTTTACTAAAGGAAAAAGAGATTCCACCCCAGAAAGTTTTTTTTTTTTTTGGTTTTTTTTTTTTGGGGGGGGTGGGTGGTGCGAAGAAACGGGGAGATATACTGCATGTCTGTTCTGGGGCCAAACTTGTGTCCTGAGACCATATTAGCATGGTTATAAACTCTAACTTGAAGGTCTTTTATCATCCTGTCACATGCATGTTTACCATATTCTTGGTTTATCAATCTGTTTGATGTAGCTTTTGGCTTCTATCTCTGCCTAACATGACTCGTGTTGTTAAAATCATACGATTGTTATGTAGGATCAATTTCTGTTGAACAGCTTGTCTTGGTTTCTGCCTTGTTTTTCTTGAGTCAACTCGTACCGTACTCATTTTATTTCTACACCTTGCTAATTGGCATATCCACGTGCCTATACCACAAAAGAGAGGCTGAGATAATGATTGGAATCAATCCATACATATGTCAGTCAAGAAAATGATTGGAATTAATCCATACACATGCTTGGCACTATGGCTGGAGGTGCTGCGGAGTGCCAGTTCTGGCACAGAAACCTGGGAATTGATTAAGGTGCTCCCCAGTGTGTACTAGTTTGACTTTCGTTATTGTATTGTCATGGACAACGACAATCTAGCTGCTGGAAGATCATTGACTGGACTTGCAAATTTCATTGCCGTCTGCATGAACTTGCAAATAAGAGAAGGATATATCTGTTGTATTCCTACCGTGGCAAGGGATTGTCCGTTTGGACACTGATCGCTGGACGGGACAAAAATGTAGGACTCTTTGCATAGTTTTATCCTCAATTCTACATCTGATTGTAAGTAATTGGTTGTTCATTGCAAGGTCCAGGCCTATATATACTATGTGGGCATTGAGGGGAATAGCTAATAGGAACTAGATTTTCAGTTGGATCAGGATCACCATATGCTTATAGTGAGTGTTTCAGATGGTGGGTCTGTTCTGCTGCAACCCTATGCTAATTCCTCTTAACAGTGCTGGATTAGGTGGCCATGCATTAGCGATTGCAATGAGAAAAGAGCAGTTGTGGTGTCTGAGGGAATCATTTGATTTGTTATGTGCTTACTGTACCGCCTTATTGTGCTTGATGGATTTCCAATCGCTGCTGTTTTTGTTGTGGTACCCTTTGTTTGCATTTGTATGGGTGTTTCTCTGTGATTACATTTCGGGTACCTACCCGGTATGACATGTCTGCCGAAAATGCAGCTGAACAGGCCAGACGGTGCTATTTTTATTACCATGCCACATTCAGAGACGGCGCCAGCGGTGGTGTCGGTGTCTTCGATCGATTTTTTCTGCTTGTTAGCTGGTCTGGTTCGAGAACAAGTTTTCTGCTGTCTTCAGCTTTATCACGGAGGACCCGATGTATGGAAGAAGCTTTCTGGTGATGCTAGCTGTTGGAGAACTTCACCACACATATTATCCTGTGGAGCCAGCCAACATTAGTGGAGCAGGAAATGGATGAGGATTTAAGGTCTTAAGATACTTAAATAAAGGGAAGATTTTTAGGTATGTATGTTGTTTAATTATTTGATAAAACACTCAAAAGAACAGCCAAAGTCGCTGCTACTGAGCTCACCTAAATTCTTCCTCGCCAATTGAATTGACTTGGGTTGCAGGAATGCCCCTGGCTGTATCGAATCGAAAGCTTCTTTTTGGCAAAACGACAAATAAGTCAAAGAGTGTCTGTTTTGTGCAAAAAGCCTAAATCCGAGTCAAGGATGAAGTTGTCTATGCATAGATCTAACGAAAAAAAAGAATTTTTGTGTATAAATTTAAAAGATGTATCACATAAGCCAATTAAATTATTGCAAAAAGCAGCGCAGCTTCAGATAGGAGCTGGATAATATTTTTTTTTTTTTGGGGGGGGTCCAAAATATATGGTAGTCGGCAGATAATCGGAGCTATTGATCTTTGAGTTTAAGAGAGGAAGTCTCCCGATAGACTCCTAAACTATTTACTTTGTACAGTTTTGACCCTCAACAATAAATTGTAGCAAATAATCCCTTGAACAATAAAAAAAAAAGCATAGTTTAAGGACTCCCATTAATTTTGAGTGTTAAATGTAACAGAATTAGGGGCAAAACTGACTAAATAAAAAAATCAACCATCATTTGAGTAAAAACTAATTGCATTAAGTCAACGAATAACATGATATTTAATGTTTCTTCCTCTTATTTCATTTTTCACTTTCTCTAACTCTAATTTGATGAAATAATCGATTAACGAGACATTTTAGTTTGTTTTTGCTAGTTGATTTTTTTTATTTGGACGGTTTTACCCATTATTCCGTCACCTCTAATGGCTAAAATTGACGAAAGTCCTTAAATTAAACATTTTTTTTTTGTTCAATGGCTTATTTGTTATAATTTATAATTGAAGGGTCAAAACCACGTAAAAGTAATAGTTTAGTAGCTGTTCGAAAAGCTTCCTTTAACAAATAATAAATGGTAAAGGATGATGAAATAATGAAGATCTAAACAGGAATTAAATATTGCTGAACCTTCTGGCTATCAGACAAATGAAGCTGGTTATCTTATCATGCGAAGTTGGGAGTACGTCCTCCTCCAGCTAAATGGTAATAATTTGCAACCATGTGAAGTTGATTCTACCAGAAGAAGGCAAATCTTCCTTAGCTCCTTTATGTATTTTATTATATATATACTCTCTCTCTCTGCTTTCTAAAGGTTATTAACTGTATTCACGCCGCGACAGGTATCCATCGCAATCATCAACCGCCACTTTATCACCGCCTTTCCGCCCTGCTTCCCACTTCTCCTCTTCGTACTCCCAAAACCGTACGCTAAGAAATTTGTAAAGGGACAGAAGAATTTGGCGAAAGCCAGGGGGGTAAAGAAAACCCGAATTGGAAATTTCATCCCCGACCCCCAAAGAGGAGGGGAAAAAGGAGGAGTTCCACGTTTCCTTTCTTCATTTGTTTTCGCTGTGGTAAAAGTGAATAAACAACCTACGTAACAATAAGGGTGAGTTTGATAAAATTGAAATCTGAAATTTAAAATTTAAATTCATTAAATGATTGAATCTTAAGTACTAAATCTAATACATTTTGAATGTACATCACATCACATTTAGTGATAAATGTAAATAGTTTATCACTTATTTTGAAAGCAAGTTTTATCTAAAAAATTCAGTGCCACTTAATTCATTCAAATATTCTATTTTCGGTTATCAAACGGTTTGAATGTGTTAAGATCTAAATCCATTAAGTTTAAGTGCTGAATTGAGTTATCAAACGGGACTTAAGTTTTCGTAAGTGTTATTAAATATAAGAGCATAATAAATATAATTGTGTGGATTCATGTGTAAAAGGTCAAGGTCAATGTAAATTAAAAAAATTAACAAATTCATTAGAAAAATCTTAATTTAATTTAGTTTCTAAACTAGTCGAATCAGGCTTGTAACTTTCTCACCTTTTTTTTTTTTCTTTGGGATTTTAATTTCAGCTTTGTGCTAGAAGTTAAAGGGAAACTTTCTTAAAAACTCGACACTTGCATGTTAAGAAACTAATAAAGTTATGCTTGAAATTGCAAAAGTATTTTGTTTGGGGGAATGAAATCACGTAGGAGAGACTTTTATTTAAAAAAAAAAAGGAAAAAAATCGTGCAGGAGCTCAGTTTAATAATCAGGCCAATCTTTTAGCACATACACTAGCTATGCATGTTAATTTATTCCATAATCAGCGGAGCTTATTGCTTCTATCTATTTACTGTTTTACAACTTACTGCGTCACTAGTTTACTTCGTTTTTGATCAAACGCACAATCTGGTGCAGAAAATACGATCTTTAGAGAACCACAAAAAAGATGCCAAAAAAGCATTACGGGAATCAATTAAAATGAGCCAGGATAAAGTCTTCCTTTTCCTTTGAGATATATTTTCTGAACTAGTAAATTTACCTATTTTTGCTGGTTGATTTGTGAATAAAAAAATTTATTCTGTTTGAAAATTAGAATTCTCGCCTTGTTTGGCAGCTAAGTTTTTTGGGAGTTGGTATAAAACTCTACTGTAGCTTACTGTAGAAGTTGTAGAAAAAATTTTTAGAAGTGAAGTTTTTTATGTGTTTTGGGGGGTGTTATATTAAAAATTTTGGGAGTTTTTTGAGAATTCTTATAGATAATATAGAAAACAAACAAGTTTTACACAAACTTGCTAAAAATTTGCATTAAGATTTTGAAAGTTTTTTAAGGTTCCTATAGTAAAAGTAAATAAAAAATTAGTAATATACAAACATGACAAAAAACTTAACTCCCAAATAAGGAGGGTGTTTGGATATGTTATTATTTAGAATTATTTGGTTATTTAAATACTGTAGCACTTTTTTGATGTAATGTATGTGAGTTAAAAAGGTGATTGGAAAATGTGTTGATGATGTAAGTGGGGAAATAAACAAAAAAAAAACGTATCACAAAAAATATATATATATATTGGGGCGGCGTAAGAGAGGAAAGGCGGACAATAGCCAGCACCGCAGCAACAACAACAAAGGGGTAAAACTGTAAAAGAGTGAAAGGAGCAGAGCAGCAGATCACGCGTCTCAGTCCTTTTAGCGCGTTGCCCCTCCGTATAAATGCTCCTCAGGAGCCCTATTGCTGGGGGAAAGAGAGGGGAAGAGGGAGCGAAAAAAAAAAAAGAAAAAGGAAAGAGGTCGGCTTCCTTGTTAGTTCTTACTACTGCTGCTATCGCGCATTATTGCTGCTGCTACTGTTTTATTCGAGAGAGAAGAAGTCAGTCATGGCGGAACCGGAAAAGTTGAGCGGTTCCACCAAGGACAAGGCAAAAAGCACGGGGAAAGGACAGACGAACGAAGTTAGGGAGATGTTCAACAAGTTCGACACTAATGGCGATGGCAAAATCTCGTCGTCCGATTTAGGCAACATTTTGAACGCGCTAGGCTCGAAAACGTCGCCGGACGAAGTGAAAAGAATAATGGAGGAGATCGACACCGACGGCGACGGTTTCATCGACTTGAAGGAGTTCGAGGCGTACTTCACCGGCGTGAACCAGACCGCGAACAACAAGGAACTTCGCGACGCCTTCGACCTGTACGACAAGGACAAGAACGGGAAGATCTCGGCGAACGAGTTGCATTCGGTCCTCAAGAGTCTCGGTGACAAGTGCTCACTCAGTGATTGCCGTAAGATGATCAGATCCGTTGATGTGGACGGCGACGGCTGCGTTAACTTTGACGAGTTTAAGAAGATGATGGGAGGAAGTACTTGATTAACTAATAGCGTCTTCATGATTAACTGCAGATTTAGGTTCTTAGATCACTTTGCTCTAATCATTTTTATGCTTTGATCTTTTCTTCTGTAGATTCTCCTTTAATGTTGCTGTTTCATTTCTTTTTCCTTTTCCTTTTTTTTTTTTGGGGTGGTTATATTGGGAGGGAAAATTGAGAAATCCAGTGCTGTTGATTGCTGCTGAACCACTGAAGCAATGGTAGGGTAATGGTTTTAGTTAGTGTTTGAATGTGGAAGCAGCAAAAATAGCGGTGGAATTATTACTGTTTGGTGTTGGAATAGTAGTCGTATTATTATCTTTGACACTTGACAGTTACTGCAGATATTTGGTTGGCTTGCGCTGTTGTTTATTTAATTATTGTGTGCGTTTGTGGAGCGGAGTGGAGAGGCCAAAAAGTGCAAGAGCACAAGAAAACTAATGTATGTGGTTCACGAAGGCTTCCATGTAGAGCAGTAGTAGTCGATGCCATGCTCCACACGGAGGAAGAGGAAGAGGAAGAGATTGTGTGATTGTATTAATCCATAAACGCGTTTTTTCTTCCTCCTTTACTTGCAGCTTTCAACTTCAACATCCGATATTATGATAAATCTTCAACTTGTAATTTGAAAAACATAAAGTTATAGGATAGAATATGTTAGAAATGAAAATTCAACTTGCGAATGGATTTCAAGCTACGTATACTTGTTGCACTCGCAAAAAAGATTGCAACTTGAAAAACTAAAATGGAAAACAGCAAAAAGTTGCAACTCGTGAGTCACTAGAAAGTAATAGTTGATTTTGCAAGTGCATATATATGGTTTGAATTCCAGTATAATGCTCCCTCTTTTCTTTTTTAATCCTACTTCCTATTTACAGTACTGAGATATAATTTTGTCGAGCTGCGAATTGTGGTTCATCTGTGATCTTAATTGAATTTTAGTTGCATTTAGAATTATTCGACATTAAGTCAGGAGAACAATAATTCTTAATCCAAACTCATATGTGATTAGATTTTTTCACGTGCAGAAAGATCAAAGTCTAATTACAAATGAACAGCAGACGGAGAATATCTCCGAAGTAAACTATTAGAGAGAGTGAAGAGAGAGGAAGGGAAAATTGATTCATATCTGCCCTTTTCAACCAGAATTGTACTGCATATTGTGGTATTTGCAACCAATATTCATATTGGATTAATTGAAAAGTCTTCTGGGCATTCATCTTCCCATGACATGATGCTGTTGCCTTTTTAAGTTGATCACGCTTGAACCTCATGTTGCGTGGTGAGGAATCCTCCTAGCTAGCCTGCCTTCATAATACTTCTATCTTGAGAATCTGGATGCTGTTCGTCGAAGGGTTCTCCTTGTTCATTTAGCTTTGCGTGTGTGGGTCTATAAACCCCGATGCGAGATGTGTTTATGTTGCGTGAGAATTGGATATTGACTGAAATATGCTCCAGGTGAGAAAACAAGATAGTGATGCCTATTGCATGCACTCTTAAATTTCTCCAAGAAGTAAAACCAAAAAACTTAAATTTTATTCAAATATTCTTTTTTTTAATCACAAACGTATTTTTCAACATCTTTTTTATCTTTCTATCTTTTTTGGTCAAGGATTATTTCATATGTTATTTTATTCTATGTCTATATCATATAATTGTGCCCAATATTATCATGTCAATGTTGACTCTCCTAGCTCTTAAAACATATAATCAGATTTACCCATGTGTGACAATGCTCTTGAATACAAGTACATGTTAATCTTTTCTATTTTTGTCGTTTAACTTTTATTCCAGAATGTTCTCTACATAAGCAAGACCTTGGAATGGTTAGCTAGCATTAGACCATAAGTAGGGTTTGGAGCCTCCATGACACGACACCATTTTGACTCCATAATCGAGTTATAAAGAACTGTTCTCTCCAGATGATGACACCATTTTGACCTTTTTGTACGCCGGACGAACTCAACGTTTGCAATTTTGTACTTGGTGGACGGTCAATTATTTCGTTTGGGAAATTCTAAGAACCGTTCTGCTCCGTGTCTCCTAGACCAGTGATGGAGTTTTTTCTGGAAGTTGGTACATCCATAAATGACCAACGGAATCCGGCTGGCATAAAGTCGTGGTTTTGAGCTACTGAGAAAACTAGTATTTCCCCATCTAGAATTTTCAAAGCTTGAACGAGGACAAAGTAAGACTGAAAGATGCCAAATTCCAACGCCGTGGCCAAATAGTTCGGAGACAGCCTTCCACTTCTTGCGGCAGCATTCTGATCCCCTTTGGTCATCGCTTAGATTAGCCTTCAAGAAACCTAAATGATAGTATTCTGGATGGTAAGAGTCCTAATCTTCTAGAATAACAGACCCACAAGAAGCAGTAGAGAAAAGAAAAAATAGTGCGGAAAAGATGCCTTGCCGGACATGTTACTGAATGTGAATCTATAGTTCAAAGAGAACGCAAGTGTAGTCATGTGAATACTTTTCCATTCGCGACTTTATAGTGCTACCCTCATGATGAGGTAACCCACAAGTTAGATAGAAATCCTTTTATCAACCAAATTTTGCCAAATCATTTCAGTTTGGTAGAACTGGGATGAGACAACTGAAAAACTGCGAAGTTGTCTGCATGCTAACAAATCAATAATCGAGTGAACCTGAGATTTCTGAAAGAGCTGCTAATCAAGTGTTTCCGCTCTAAAAAATCAGTAAATGGTTGAGGCGGTGTTTTTCTCAGGGTTTAGGTCAAATTACCCTAATAAGAATTCTGCAGGCCTCTACAGCAGAAGGCGAATGATATCCCCAAAAGAAGGCCGAGGGAGTAACGACCCAGCCCCTCATACCTCTTTGAACTGTGCTAAAAGTTGTGGGTGACGGCGTCGGTTAACCAATAGAAATATGTTGGAATCTGGTAGGCTGATTCAACTGCAAGTCCCATCCTCACTCTTACCAAGTGGCCTGGACCTTCTCTTCCCTGTCAAAAGTTTCAAGTTGTCGTTGTCTTTGCTTCTCAGCAAAAGCTTTGACACCTTCCTCCTCTTAGTTCTGGGATTCGCTTTCGGTTTTGAGCTCTAGTGGCCCCATTTAAGTCCAACCAAATTTAACCATCTCCACTCCACAATCGGAACCTCCACCATTTGCAAGCCTCGGAAAACCTTCAGGGTCCTGCTGTCCTGCACTCTACTGTCTCATTATCCATTTCCTGGATTACTCTGACCGAAAAAGAGTTTGATGTAGACTGACTACTCAAGACGTTTGATGGAACTCTTTGGTTCTCTGGATACTCGCCGCCTTGTAGAGTTCATTCAATTCATGTTTGCTTCCTAGAGTTCATCTGCTCAATCTAGAAAGCTGAGATAGACAATATGCCTGTACAGTAGTTAAACTCGAAACAATGCGCAATTCACAAATACATATACATCTCATTAATCGGCTAAACAGCTCACGGAAGCCATGGTATCAACTCGGACAATCTCCAAGCCTGAATGAGCGTCAAGCAACAAGCTATAGAGTAGATATATCAAAACAAGGAAAATGCAGAGCGTACAATAAGATCCATCCTCCAGAGGAACAAGATATTTGTCTATATGTAACCATTCGTCACAATGACCTGCTGAATCTCATACTACAACCTACAAGCCCTATGGATAAAAACATTAATAAGACCTAAATACTCAGAAGAGTAGCCTAACCCTTCAATGGATTGCCGGGCAATCTCGTTGCAGATGTGAGGCAACTGGAGGTGCTTGAGAGTCATAGATACATTCTTTCTGGTCTATGTTGTACTTATCCACTTCCACCTGCAAGCCAACTGCTTCAGAAACACATGCCTTCACACTTTCAAACCTCAACCCTGACAGGGACACTTCAGAAAGAAGTTTCCATGCATAGTCCTCTGAGGCATCATCGTAATCTTTTCTCCTCTTGAGTACCATATGTCCACTTATCTCCCAAACAGCAGGATTGACTTGAGTTTCGAGGACCTCAAGGCTTACTTCTCCAAGTGCTTGTTTCTCCGCATAACACTGTACATATTCATCCAGGGAAAAGACAAAGCTCAAGTAACGCTCCAAGCAGAGAGTAGTATTTCAAACAATACAAACAACTCTAGGCAAGTAACTTATTGAAGATTCACCTCCTGCAGTACTCCTGTGTATTTACTTCTCAAATTAGAACAGACTACAAGAGACTAGCTGCAATTACTATTTTGTGTCACGGTATCCAAGAACTATTCACAAGTGCAGAGAAGTTTCTTCCAAAATGAGTTTTAACAAAATTTCAAACCCATCAACTAACCAGAGTCAATTATTACCTAAGACTGTTCCAAGAGAGGTCTCTTTCTAGGCATAGGGACTTTTCACTTGAGCTAAAATTGGGAAGGTAACAACTTTTTGTTATGCCTGAAGTTCTTTCAAAACAAATGCACACATGTATTACTATGTAAAGTACTAAACCAATTCTCTTGGACATACCCAAGCTTAATGCTTAGATAAGGCTTTACATTGGCCTAAGTCCAATGGACAAGCATACTAATTTTTTCTCTCACTCAGTCTCAATTTATTAAAAGACAGTCTTCTACTGTGATATAGACAATGCCACGTAGTGAATAATATAAATCAAAAAACAAAATCCATGTCCACAGACAAATACATTAAGCCAACTTATGTCAAATTGTAAACTGAATGATTAGAAAGCAGACAAATTTACCTGAGGGAGCAAAAATATTTTGTTCCCACAATCAGCAATTAGAACATTAAAAGGAATGTTATTCTGTTGGAGGTAAATGCATGAACTTGCAACAGCATCAGATAAGTCATGCAGTACACTTCCACCCTCAAATACAAGACCTCGAACAGGATAATCCAATAGCTCAGAGACCACCAAATCAGCACCCTGCAATCCCTTCCTGGTCATTATTCTGCAAGTTGGTGCTTTCTCAATTGGGAAAGTCACGGACAGATAATATGCCTGTTAAAGATACAGTAGAGGAATCAATTAGCCAAAAAAGCCTCCTTGGAGCTACCTACAGCGTCACCATCATTGTAGATGTTTTCAACCATTTACCTGGAAGTGAAGATGATTAATGGTGGCAAAGGCACCCAAACTGTTATAACCAACTCTTAGGAAAGGATCTGCAGCTTCTTTAGCAAAATAAAGAGCAAGCAAGAAGCTCTCATGGTCAATTCTCTGAGGTAAGCAATCAAGCACCCGAGGTATGAGAAGAACATGGCCATATTCAATTGGACTAACCTGAAAAAAAATGTGTATAATGCCAGTGATATACATCTCATTACATTTCAGCAAATCATATGCGAGAGGCCCAAAGTGCTTACATTAATAGCGACTACACTTGGTGAAGTCGAACAAACATCAACTGCATAGCTGGAAAAGAAATGGGACTTGTCATCATCACTTGATTCAAATCTGAATAGTACTTCTTCCTGGCCCACCTTCATAAAGTTAAATTTGTTCCCATCAAAAGGCTGAAGGACCTGGTCAACACAAAATTCTGTTGGCCGTTTCTTCAGGTGGCGCCCCTCATTCAGCTGGGCTATAAAACCATATCTTCCAGGAATAACCTTTGTCTCACATGAGGTCACGTCATACCGAAATAACCCTCTCCTCAGTCGATCTTCCCATTGGCCCAGCAACAAGTTGTTCAAGAACGAGATCGGTGATACACCATCATCAGAAGGAAAGACAGCATTGTTCTTTGAAGTATACTCATTTTTCTTGAATGCATACAAAGGTAACTTGGAAACTGAAAAAACAAAGAAGACCAACACATGATATCATCAAAAAGAGCCTCCAGCCACAAATTCACTTATTTTATTTAATCCCAAAGGTAAGGTGTTGCTAAATTGTTGCCTAAGCCACAACAAGCTAGAACGCCATGTCAAAATTACCTTGAAAATTTGAGTATATGGCATGCAATTGTAAAGATAACATATTTGTTGGTATTTGAAACGTAAGAAAAAGGAAAATATAACACAATTATAGGCATTTTAAGCTTTGGAAAGCTAAATGTCAAAACCACCCAGCCAAGTAAACACATTTAGTTGCAGGAAAGGGAAGAAGTAAGGATATGTGATTCCAAATATAAAAGACCAAACATAAAATAAAACAAAAGAAAGGCTTCACATTCAAAATACCAAAGTAATAAAGGCTTTACAGGAATACTTCCTACGTCTAGCCCAGAATATAACCAAATCCATCACATCCGTTTGAAAACAACATGCAAAAACCGTAATCAGGGAGAGTTGACATTATTCAAAAAAAAAAAAGTAAGCAGAAATATGAAAATGAAATAAGACGGAAACACGTATATACCTGGTAAGCAGCATTTGCCAAGACAATTACGAGCACAGCCTCTGGCTTTGCTTTGGGTGGCGTCTTCGGTCCTAATGCCAGTAGCATTGCTGTCATTGTTGCCATCTTCTTGGTAGTTGGAAACCACCGTGGGAACCTTCTTTATAGTCAGCATATCTTCTTGTCTTATCGCAGTATTTGACGATCAAAATTGGGAGGGGAAAAAAAATATTGGGTAGGGTTAGTGAGGAGAATTAGAAAAGTGGGTAAACAGCGCCACCGCCAGCTAGAAAGAGGAGATCGGAGGGGCAACCGCCTTCAGAAGGTAAAGCACCCCTTCCACCGTGAGGGGACGGGATCCTGCACTTGCCCCCCTCCACCGTCGACTTGTTGCTCTTCTCAATCCTGTGCTGCTTTAGATGGCGAATCTCGGTCGGGGTTTGCTGGCGAAGGAGATTGCAGCCGAGGTGTTCGATAAAAGCCGTGACTGAAAGTCTTGGTGTACGACTAGGAGCTATTAACTGGTATTAACAACGCCTCCGTCCTAAATACGACAAGACAACCCAAAATCAATGAAAAAATTAGCAGCAGTAGTTGTTGCCCGTTGTTGGGGAATGGTTAGATCTAGGAGGCTAGGAAGGTGAATGGAGAGGAGAATCAATTTTTAGTGTTCGGTTTCGGCTTTTTCTCTCCACAGCTGAGTGCTGGGATTGAAGGATGCAAATTTATGACACTGGTTGGCTGGTGGATTTATATGCAAGCAACGACGGTCGACAATTGCCCGTAAGAAAGTCGGTAATCTATAATGGGGTTGGGAGGCCGCTTTTGGCTTTGGGATGATGTGGAACAGAGAACGATTGCGGTGGGTCAATGCCTTCCAATGAATATATAATTAACTAATTAATGGTTCCTGGACGAAATAAACTTTTTTACCCCAAACTAAAGGATTGGACGGAATAATTTTCGTATAAAAAGGTTTGTCTTACTATCACCTAATATATTCTTACATGTTCAAAAATCTATCTTTTTTAGTATTCTTCCCGTATATGTACATATCAAAAAAGTGTTACAATATATATATATTTACAAAATTATCCCAAATAATCGATTGTCCAAACACACTTTAGCTCTCCGATAATATTGATAAAATGGGAGCCCCTTCTTGGGTGGAGGATTGGCGATATTTCCTGGCTGGAAATCCCTAATTGATTAACTAAAGCGCAAAAAAAAAAAAAAAAAAGAGAAAATTTAGAAAGCAAAAGGTCAAGACGATAAATAACAAAATTGTCATCTGCATTCATGCCAATTTTTTGTCCTTGTAGCAATAGAAGGTAGGAATTTATGACACAACTATCACCTCACACAATGTGTTAGAAGCGCATCAAAATGGACATTAGAAGAAGTACTTCTTTAGGTGTTTATGATACAAATTATCATGATTTGTTACAAACTATTTTCCTTCAATTTCTTCTTTGAGTTGCCCCTTTTATGGCTAAAACTGTGTTTCAAGTTGTTATAATGCCAGAACTGGAGTATTTACTGTTGCAAAAGTGGTTATGAAACTAACAAGCTGTTACAATTTTTTTTTTCTTTATTGCCATTACACCCTTTGTCCTTTGCCTTCTAGTTTTATTTTAGCTTGAATTGCTCCGTTGGTATTCATATAAAGGACAACATAAGGGTACAAATAAAAGTCAAATGTTTATCATATGGAATAATTACTATAACACTTTTTATGATGCAAATGCATATGAGAAAAAAAATTAATTGAAAGATTTAAAAAATGCACTTAAAATTGTGTTTGTGATGCAAATAAATAATTTTTGATAAATAATTCCTATCCAAATACACCAGTTACTTCTCACCTAATATGAATTTTTTAGTGCAAATTCAACCCATAAGATTTGACAATGTTATAGAACATGTCAATCAAAGAAAGACAAGAGAGATTTTGGAAACTATAACAGTATATAAGCCTTAGAAAAAGTTTGTGAAATTATCCCTTCTTGAACTTTTAATCAATATTTGCAACCCCACGTGGACGCATGTGGAGTTGTTGCATAAATATATTAAATTAAATTCAAGTAGTGAAGATTTATGAATATTGTGCGTTCCTATCATTTTTCAATTGCACTTACAGTTTCTCCAACAAGCGCACGTCCGACTTGGGGTCCAGATTCTGTAATACTATCCGAATGTGGGTCTAAATTTCAGTTGCGGCCCAGATTGGACTCATTTTCTGGCTTCTTATTTTTGGGCCAGGACGGCATCTTTATTTTTGGGCCAGTCCTGAGATTCCTGATTATATATGACGTCGTGCGGATTGGTGGAGGAGTTTTTCTACTTTTGGTTTGGACTTTTCTCCTAGATCGATAGGAGAGCTTGTCATGGTTTAGAAAGGCCTGTTGATACTCTAGTCTTCCAATGGGCCATATTCTCGGAGCCTAACTCCAGTCTGCACAGGGGTACTCAACGGAGAATTGTGCAGGATGGGATCGGAAATTGCAAGGCACCGTTTGACATGGTCGTTTTGATATATTGACTCTAATTTTTTGACAATGCAAAAATTTCTCGTATCGAATCCGAAGTGCTATGCTATTATTACTTAATATTCATATTTGATAGGGTGAAGGCATAGTTTTCTTTATTTCCCTCAAATAAAAACTTCATTGGCTCCAAGCGTGAGGGAGTGTTACACGTTTGATAAATTTTCCCTCGATCAGAATAAAAGATCCCATTGAAACAGCTAATCACATGCATATCGTATGGACATCTGGTCGTACAACTTGCATAGCATCATAAATAGCTACTCCAGAGATTACACATCCGGGAGAGTTTATGAATAAATACAGATCTTCGGTATTATCTTTGATACTGAGGTACGTCATAATACCAATAATTTGATTTGAGATCTCGCTGCCTTGATTTTAATTTCTTCTGAGATGTGATGGTAAATTTGATGAACCGTTCAAACTTACTAATACAAATCTTAGATCGAACATTATTCATGGCTACGTAATCATGCATCAAAATAAATGGTACTCCTATAAAACATATCTTGACAGCAAAATATCCGCACTGCAAGTATCTACTGCATGGTTTGCCCATCACAAATTTGAAAATCCGACAAGTCTGCATCAGCAGAGAAGTGATCCGAGCCATTTTGATTTTCCTGCGACCAAATGTCACCCTCTTTAAATACCGACTGGGACAATTCCTTGAACCGAAAACTAGTTACGTTGTCCACTCCCGAGGCATCAAATCCCAACGGGGTTCCTTCATCTCCCTCTTCGTCAAGAAACAAGTTGTCCCACCACTGCATGTTGCTGTCATCATCCTTCTCTATTGTCGGTTGTGAAGTCGGAGTTGAATCCTTGACACCCTGAGTATCCGTTGTCCGAACACTTGGAATTTCTGCACTTGCTCTTGTTGCTGCTGCTGCTGCTTGCTGCCCCTCAACCATGATACATTTTTGGAGAAGGTCCAAGGACGAGGCTTCACTATGTTACTTGCCGTAGGTTTTGTGGTGTAATTTATGTTACCAGCCTGGCCCTTTTAATCTGGTTCTCTTCTGAAAGCCATCTTCTTTTGTAAATGGGTGTTCCAGTAGTTTTTCACATCATTTGCAGTTCTCCCGGGAAGTCTACCAGCAATGAGTGACCATCTATAGAAATTATAAGAAGCGTGCGGCCGATAAAAGTCAAAGCAAAGTGGATACCGTAATACAAATAATTGCTGCTATGAACTCTTTTGATCTCAATTATTCTTGCAATTATGGAACTGAGGTGCCTAGTTACTTAAAAGATCAATGCTTTGAAACAACAACTGGATGCTACGATCAAAAAGAACCGATTTGTCATTTTCCTTAAACACGAGTTACTCAACAAACACACGTACAAATTAGAGCAAATTACTAGTAGCCCACCAAACTCTTGAAACGGTACAGTTTTAGTTACTCCACATTTAAAACTATAAAGTTGCTCATTCAACTCCCAGAAGTTCATTTTTCACCACCAAATACTCTCAGTTATGTTTCTGATTCACACAAGTCTTTAAATGTGGCAGACTTCACTGTGAAAATAGATAAAATGACCTGAACTATATACGTTTAGAAGTTGAGTGGATAATTTTATAGATTTAAAGGTTGAGTAATCAAAACTATTATATCTTTTTAAATTTTATGGGTAATCGGATAATTTGCTCACTCTACAGTGGCTTCAGTTCCAGCTAACGTACCATGCTGATCAGAATTTGCACGCAGAAAATCTTAAAATCAGGTATATCAAAATACTAGGCATGTGAGCAATTCTTTTGAAGATTTGTATAGCTTGCTGGGACGAGTGAATCCTTCAACTTCATTATTCTAAGTACAGTAAAGGGATCAAAATAAAAAAAGAAAAAGAAAAACAAAGGAAGACACTGCTGCTTAAAATACAAAAAAAAAAAAAAAAAGAAGTTGCCTGTTGGCCAGCATTATGAAGTCTGATGAGAGGATCGACTTCATCAAAACGAAGTCTCCTCGCTTAATATCTCGCCTGAGATAGTTGAGCCATCGTAGTCTACAACTTTTGCGGCACCTATTTAACCCTGTCAAAACAAAAAGATAAATTTCATTTCAGATGTGAATACCTTTTTTTCACCATTTTTTACTCTTTCGCCCTAGTAAATAGGATTTACTGTATGCACGCATGAGGATTCATGTGTATATCCGCCTCTGCATCTCTAACGCAGCAGAGATGGAAACAAATAGATTCGAAACTACCGGGTTGTAGGGAGTGTTGAATAATTACCTGCCCGAACTGGAACTTGATGCCACTTTCCTTCACCATGCTTCTCAATGCACTTTCTTAAAAGGATGTCTTCTTCTTCAGTCCATGCACCTCTTCTCAGTCCGCTGGTGCTACGCATACTGTAGTACCGCTATACGTGCCCACGCTAGTATAAGCACTTGAAATGGATGAACTCTTTCTCTGATTAACAACATTTGTCCCACGACGCCCCTCTTGCTTATATAGGACCATCTTTTTACCCCTCTGTATAAATTCAGTCGCACTCAGGGCAAGTGTGAAGCGTCCATATCTTGGCTTCCTCGTGTGCAGATTTGCCATCCACAAGGATTTACTTGCCCAAAAACAATTATAAACCGTCAAAGTATGTACCTTGGATACTCCCTGAGTTGACAAAAAAAAAAAAAAAGTACCTTGGAAAACCAAATTCCCCTTAATCAAACTACGCTAGTACGCTGTGAGAAATTATCACCTCCCTCTTGAGTGCGTTTTCAGACATGTCAATCTTCCTGGTTAACGTACAAGAGAACCTACAAAGAACTCCAACTAAATTCTTCTTCTACGGTTTTGTTGCTTTGGTTCATTCCTTCTGGGGATATTGACGTCAGTTGTTTGCATTATACTCGAATTACAGCATTGGCATGATACAGTGGGTTTGTTTTGGAAGTGAATTATTTGCCAAAACTTATTTGCTTATATTACTAACATATCTTTCAATTATTTTTTTATCTAGTAGATTTTTGAAAAATTATCCCAAATAATTTCCTGTCAAAACACACTCAGTGCTAGTGCAAGTACCCTCTTAAAAGCTGGACTTCCAGTTCAAAAACTAATTGGCCCATGATATTATTAATTACTTTAATTAGTCTTGACTAACCAACGTGAAATAGGTTGTTTTAACATCACCATCTAGTTTGGTTTTTCCTGTTAATATAAGATCTTTTTTTTTTTTTTTTGTAGTTGTACAAATCGTATTGACTTGAGCACGGTTAAGCCGTCTTATTGTGATGCATTGAAGTGAAAACAAGGGAAACTAAACAAAGAAGAGCAATCAAGGTGGAAGTGGAAGCCCCTTGCCCAAAACAGTTTCATGCTAAGCGCTAGGGATCTATCCGCATTGCAGCCAATCAGTGGAAAGCATAATCATCTGGAGCCAATTGGGTGATTCCATGTTCTGTTGCACTTTTTATTAAACTAATTAATGGCAGATGCAACGAGGACAACCTAGCTGATGTTACTGGTAGTCTGGTATACCATTTTTTGGTGCCATTCTTTATATGGCAGTACCTATTTTTAGGTTTCTAAGTTCCTTTTGTTTCCAAGGTTTCTTTGGATGTATGCACTTACAAATATATAGACGAGAGAAGACGGGAAAGGGAACAAAAGGTCGTGGTAGCCCCCCTTTCATACTCTACTTCTATGAGTTGATGTTATAGAAACCGCGAATTCTTAGAGGAGGAGGAGGAGGAGGAGGGGTTGCTTGGACCAGAAGTTTGCCATGCAATGCTAGACAGACTTAGTGGGGTTAAGTGATCATTGTCTGATTAAGAACCTGATGATCCTGACTCTACCGTACAATTCTGCCTGATTCATGTTTTTGTCTTGCAATTTGTAAAGGCCTTGCGTGCGCACCCGACTTTGCTCAAGAATTAGAAATCTCTACACTTCCATGATTGGCTTTGCTTCTTGATTAGTACTGAGTTATAGTGCCCAAATTCTTTGAAGTGCCAGGGTTTATTGTGTCTCAATTGCTAGTCTTCTAATTGTGGTGTCTAAATTCTTCGGATTGCCTAGATGTATTGTACCCCTATTAGATCCTGTGATGTAGTGTTTAGTTCATCACATTATCTATTTTATTGTACTGGTCTAAATTCCTTGTACCTAAATGCCTATAGATATGGGCCTTTATTTCATCATGTTAAATAATTGGATTAAGTTTTCATTCACTGTCAGTATAGTAGATTTTTTACACTAACAGGTGTAGATGAATGCCGCCTATGCAAAAGGTGGATTCCAAATTTGAAATTGGATTATGGCCATCCTAGAAAATTTTTCCTCTTCATCTTTTCTCATAAAGGTCAGCGAGATTTTCAAATTGATACCTTTTGGGATGAGATTGAAAGGAATTAGAAAGGAGGTTAGAGATGGTATTAGGATTTTCTCATTTAGATTAAACTTCGAGAAGCTGGGAAAGGGAAAGAAATTGAGTGCCAATTGTTATAGTTCAGAAGCTCTATTTTCATCCAAATTTTAGTGAAAACGAAAGGAAATAATCATGCTCATTTAGATGAGAATTTCTCACAAAATTCTCAAGGAACCAATATTTGTATTGAAGGAAAGGAAATGACAGAGGAAAAAGTAAGTATTTCCCGTCTACATATCTTGTTTATGATATTGAGGGGGGGAAATGAAATTGAGAAATGCCGTATGGTAAAAGGAGAAAAGGGAAATAAATACTAAAATTAGATAATAATATGAAAAGGTCCAAGCATACAAAAAATAAGAGGTGGGTCCATTATAAATTTCAAATATTATTATCCATCCCAAAATTAAGAAAATTTTAGCGAGTGAAATTTAAGCTTTCTGCACAACTAATCACGGGCCTTCTTCTTTTCTTATACCTTTCGGGTACAAAATAAAAGAATCTTTAAAAAAGGGGTAAAATTATTTTCTTTCCTCCACTTTTTTGTTCAATCTTAGATAGAATAAAAAAGATAATACAAAAAACCACCTGAATTTATTTGCCTTTGTCGCCTTCTTTTCTGTCCTCAAAAGTCAATTCAAACACGTAAAAACTTTATCCCTCTATTTTCTTTTTTTTTTTGGTCCTATTCTTCCAGAACAAACTGTGCCTAATAACTCCCCGACAGGTTGCAGGGACCCCAAATTCTAAAATTTGGACTGATTGAGGTTCAATGAAAAGTGATTAACTGAGGCAGGCTAGGCTAAATTATGAGACCACAAAACATAGCATATCGGTGAGAACAGTTAACTTGAAAGTGTGCATGTAAAAAAAAAAAAAAAAAAAAACAAGTACATATTAAAGCTCTCATCGGTGAGTAAAACCAAACAGAAAAAAGGCTAGTCGCCGAACTACTTGACTAGGATATCTATCCAATTTTACACCTTTAAAGGTTCTAATTCTTTAGCTTATTGATCGTGGTAAATGTAGCATTCTCTGATTACTTTGATGAGCCCATTAACTAGAATAGTAGATTAGACAATAATATCCTTAATGTCATAATCGACGGAATAATCTAACTCATAAACCACATAGGTGGTGTAAGGTTAACCATAAATTGCCACAGGTCCACAGACTGTGTTAAGAGGGGAAATTTAACTATTCTCCGTCGCATGACGCAGGTGCAGATTTCTTTCAGTTTCACAGAAGATACAAATCTTTACAAAAAAAAAAAAAAAAAAAGGTCCAAGGATTTGACGGCTAAAAATGAACTTCTCACCGTATAATACTGTACTGCTGACTAACTTGATGGCTGAATGAAATTATTATACGTGTTAAATTCTTGAGCTTTAAGATATTAAGATCCATAGTTTAATGTCCATCATCCTACCAAGTATCCGTCTTAATTGGTCAGTTCAAGGGACCGATTAGAAGTATGATTTCGTTGTCAAAGCCATAAAACAAATGTGGATTGACTGTGTAAAAATTGAGGATGGAGGAGGATGGTGGTGGCACACCATACATGGGAGACCCTTACGTGTGGGGGATGATGATATGTGTAACTAAAGACTTTCACCGCATAGTAAACATGCCTTGTGAAGGCCGGGCACATTAATTTTGCACGTTTAACTTTGATAATGAAGGCTTTGGTGAATACATAGCTAGCTTCTGAGCGAGGACGTGGAAGCACATGTCGTGAATCTATTTGCTTTTAAGTAGTGTATGGTGGAGAAGATGGAAAGAAATGGTTTTATATTCAGAAGATCCAGAGGTCAATTTGAATCCAGCAAAAACAAGTGTCCTGGTATGACTTAAAAGAGAAGGAAAATCTTATCTCAAACGACGGACACAAATTAAGACCCGTTTCTTAACCTAATTAAGCATTTAAATTTAATGGATTCAGATCTTAATACATTTACTTGCGTTTGATAACTAAAAATAGAACATTTGAATTAATCAAGTGACATTAAATTTTTTAGGCAAAACTTGCTCCCAAAATTAAGTGATAAGTTATTCGCTTATGCTTAATGTTATCGCTTTCAAATAATATTTGATTTAGTACTTAACAATTCAATCATTTAATGGATCTAGTCTTTAGATTTCAGTTTTCAGATTTCAATTTCCATCAAACGCACCCTAAATGATTGGATGGAAAAAGAGAAGGAAATGTTTCAAGAGAAGGAAATGAGAGAGAGAGAGAGAGAGATAGAATGCCTCAGGAGCAATTCCACTATTCCAAGCAACAACGCCTTGATTGACTGAAAAGTTGGAAGAAGAGAATATCATTCCGATGGCTATCTAATTAGCTTTGCCTAAGTAACTTGCTAAAGGCAGGCTAATAAACTAAGACATGAACTAATGTTCCCAGCTGAGCCCCCAGATCCACCATGCAATCAATGTTCCCCTGAGCTGACTGCACGCCTTCAGCCCTACTTTCAAATAAGTTAAGCTGCGCCATGACATATTTTGTATATTTTTTTGGTCAAAAGGAGGCCTATTCAGACTAGGAATGAAACTAGCATCCTCCTCTTAGGCAGCCCATCTCACTGCAATTACACTTGATGCACAGAAGAGCCCATAGAGAGCGGACATGCAAGTGCGAAGCCCAATATATACACCACAATTAATTAAACAAACAAATAAAGGTAACAAATGTTTTCTAGATTGCTGATTCCCAGTTTAATTTCCTAGCATGTACCGAATGCAATGTTTCAAATACGGATTACTTCATAAATTTAGCTTTCAATAATACTACTGCTTCTCACATATTTCATTAGAATCATCAAATACTTGGTATATATCACAAAATTTCTGAATCCATCTTTACGAGCGAATGAACAAAGGAGTAAAATAAGGACCTTATTTAGCATCATTCTACAACTCTTAGACTGTACACCACGGGATGTGACATAGCCAGGCAACGTAGCAGCTACACTTACAGACCCCTGGAGCCAGGGACATCTATCCACTCCAACTGAAGCTCCACTTCACCACGCTCAACGTTTCGCAGTCTGAGAAACATATGTTGCTTAACTTTTCCACCTTCCCAAACAATATTGCTTTCTTCAGCAAGGCAATTTTCCCGACTCGGTTTTACATTGGTGATAATGGTTCCACTGGGGATGTCCTGTAACCGCATCCTTACAGGCCTCAACGAACGGTCCAATGTCAAACTCTGCATCTCCCATTTTGTCATCAAGACTGAATGTATCCTTGTCAAAAACTTGCTGCATTGCACACCATTAACAGTGAGACTCTGTGTATCTATGCTGATTGAATTAGCTTCAATGTGGTAAGAAAACTAAGTAAATTTTGCATTAGCAGAATTCTGGGACCCTGACCACCTACATGACAGGAACCCAATTATCTGCTCTAATCTAATTTGAGCTATGCATACGGGCATATAATCAATGATCAATGTGCCTTAATCCTTCACATAACAGAATATATTGTAGCGATGTGATGTTACCCTGTAAAAAGATGTTTGGGAAATGCGGTCACGGAAAATATAAAAATTTTTTGGTGTAAAACTCCAATCCAAACAAGACCTTCAAGGACTGCAAATACTAATGCAAGACAAGTTATTTTTGAAGAGAATTATTACTCTACTCGAACATCAGTGGTGCAACAACAACTCTACTGATGCAATTCATCTTGTTCTGAAAATGAATCTAAAGTTTCTCAATTTCCAAAAACCTTACAGTTCATTACTGTGCCTTATTCAGAAAGCATCGGTGTAACATAAAAAAGTGTGATACGTACTAGCTTGATTGGGATGCTTGGATCAGCAACTGATAGTGTAAGGTCTTCATTCCACTCAGGATTAACATTTTTCCTCACCACACGCGTCTTCAATTTCTGCTTTACACATACAGATAAGAAAAAATCAGTAGAAAGTTCAGCTAACGCATAAGTTGAAATGATACTAATCTATTATATAAATCGAAAGTCATATCCAGAAATTTAGTCCTCATATACAGCTGGCCTGCTTCCGTCTGTCAAGAAACTAAACAACCTCAGTTCTCAAAGAGGACCAGTATTAGTATTTTCTTTCCACCAAAAAAGGAGTCAACCTCTTGATTTAATTTGTCACCTCTGTTACAATACAGAAGAGCCCAGTACAGGATTCCGACTTTTTTCTTCTCTTTTTAGATATGATTTCGGCATTTTGGTAACTCTAATTTCGTACAACTCGCAAGCTAGGCAACTCAAAACAATATTTGACGTTTGAAACCGATCTTTCTGGGGCCATTTAGTAAAAGTTAGGCAACCATAAACAAGCCAGAAGTCAACACCCTGATGAACATCTCAGTTATAGGTGAGTTTATTAAGGAGTTGAATTCTTGCTAAACCTCAAGAAATACTAGCATCTTTTCATTTTAAATCGAAAACAATGCGAATCTCACACTTGAAACCAGTAATCAGAGAAGAAGTTGGAGATATCCTAGGAATGATATGACTAGAAAACACAAGAAACTTTGGAAAGCATGTTAAGCAAGACAGAGATAATGAAGTATAAGCTAAAAGAAAAGAAAAAGTGGTGACGGAGAGATTAACAGTTAAAGCTACCGACCTGTTTGCCCATCCTGACAATAATATAAGGATCACTGCTCCTAACATCTCTTATAGCAAGGTTAATACCTCGGATGACATGAATTCTCAAAAGTCCCAGCAAGTCCTCCATCTTCCCCGTTGCATACGCCAGGGAACCACTACTTGAATGAATCAAACGGGAAAAATGATGATCAGACTTGACTGATTGCGGAGAAAAAGACTGAAAAAAGGGATCAGCTTGAAATTGAAAGGGAAGAGGGAGACAGAGAGAAACAGAGAGAGGATGGTGAGAAACGGAGAGATGGGATAATTGATTGGTAAGGCTAAGGTGCTTTGAGAGGAGCTTTAATAGCAGTCCGCGGGGACCAATACAAAATCAGGGTCTTAATATTCTTTTGTAAAGTAAAACCGCATTTAATGAATAATTAAATTGCTCTGTTTCAATGAGGAATGAAAATCACGCGCTCCATCGGATTGGACTTGTTCCCGCCTTCCCAGCAGCCCCCATTTATGATACCTTCGCACCCTGGGCTGGACTTGTGGGAAGCCAATCCTGAATGCATGGCGTTGACTCAAGACTGAACAGTGAGGTAGTAGAAAATTGAGGTTCCAAGGAAAATTTTGCGTCGACTTTCGTTGCATGATTAATGTTGGAGAAGCAATGGACACTGGTTCGTTTCCAACGCACCTTAACGTCCATATTTCAGAAAATCGTGTGAGAAAATTTTTTGGGTCAAATTACCTTTATGACTGTGAGTACGCATTTGTTAAGATGTGGTTCAAAAGAAAATATAAAGATAAATAAGGAAAATTTATGAATAGTATAAGATAAAGTAGTAATTATTAGTGTATGCGTTTATATAGTAGGTTGAATATGATTTAAGTGTTTTAATAAGTATTCATTGGGTTTCGTCAGGAAAATTTTATTTCTATTTCTATCAATCTTGTCTAGCCCAAGGTAAAAAAAGTCATAAATACTCGAATAGTAGAATTAAAGTGAATTATTTTTTCTCATCCTTATAAAAGATAATCAGACAAGTTTACTTCAATATGTGTGATGCTTCTTCTTGAAAGGATATGATATATTCATGAAACGCATTGTACGTGTAATTCTTGCAAAACTTGACAAGAGAAAAAGTTCGGGGAGGTTGCTAAACTATTTATTTTTCATCCCTCTATGCATGTGGTGATAAATATTAAGATGAGTGCAAGTTGAAATTTCTAAATTCACAGAAATCGGTCATAGCAATCGCCTTGTGCCAATTTTACACACAGGATGATTAAATCAAATATAGCTAAACCAATTGATAACAAAAGTTAACCAGTTGGTCACCACAAAACGTTTAAAAACTCTACGAAGTGGGAGATAAGGGTTCAAACATTATCAATATTCTTGTTGGATCCAAATGGATGCACCAATTGGGTTCCCCCATAATTAAGTTTCCCTCCCCCTATAAGTTAGAGTAGGAGTGGATGATAAAAAGTAACATCTGATCAAAAAAAATGATAATAAAGTGTTTAAATGAATTTTACTTCTTTGATCATTATTACAAATTAAAATCATAGATCACTTATACAAATTTTACAGATTATTCACTAATACAGTCTCATACACAGAATTCAAACATACGATTGTTGTTGAAAAATTACCTCAACTTGCTCATTCTTCTGTCGTATCAGTGTATCAATTTTTTTGGGGGAGAACGGAGGAGGAGAGAGAAGAAAACCGGTGGGCAGGCTTCTCTTGATTCTGACGCTTGCGTGCTCCGATTGTGCAAATGTGTTTTTGCAGTTGGCGCTCCGTTCAACCTTTGACCAGGGTTGAGGACGGTTGGCTACTAGGCGACCCCTTCATCTCAGTATCTCACTCACTCACTCACTCCTGAGAGTCTGTCCAACGTCGCCGTCCTCACTCCTTTGTCAGGTCCTATGTCACCTCCACCACATGATAGTGATACTACTGCCCGTGGTTCTCGCTCGGGTAATGTGCTATAGGGGACCTGTATTTGTCCTTTTCTTCTTCATTTCTTGCCTTCTGGCATCTAGTGTATTTCCCTTTGGGTTGGAGGCCCCTGGGCCTGACTTCTCCACCAAACAAATGCAGGCGTCCCATCTAATCTAATCAAAAAGCTAGCTTGCAACTTGTTGATAGTTAATGTAACAAGTTTAATCTTAATGCTCTCCAATAATACACAGCTCTCTTTTATTCAAGAGATAACCAAGTCAATTAGTGGGTTCCATTACAAAAAGACACTCTGAACTAATCTCAATAATAAATCCAATCATGTACTGTTATTAACTAACATAAATGAACGAACAAATAATGCGTCAATTATTTGCATTAATAGCCCATGTCGTGATTAAACTATCTCCACTCCACTGTACTGTTTCGTGACACGGGCTCATAAGCTACATGTGTGGTTTTCAACAACAACTTTGTAGCGAGGTTTTGTTTTTGTACGAGGAGAATTGTGGGGTAAAGCTCCCTATGGATCTCAGATTTTCATAATAATATATGACATCGTCAGAACAATGAAATTGATTAGATGCCTTGCCCTTTAAACACACAAACAGGAGATGGTGCATCAGCCGCCCAAGTCCTTGAGAGCTCCGACAGAAGATCGGATCTCTGGCATAGTCAATTAACGCCGGTAAATATGACGGTAAACAGGGGCCTGTTTGGATGGTATTTTTCCACGGAGAAAATGCTATCTTTTTTTTTTTTTTTTGTGAATGTATTTTTCAATCATATTTTCATTTCACACGCATCAAAACATTACAATAAATTTTTTTTACTACAAAAACTTTTAAAAATAACAATCTAAACAAGCTCTAAGTGTCATTTTTGAACAATTTAGTGGGAGAAAGCTAATAAAGCATCAAACGGCGACTTTTGAATCATCGTATTCGGAAAAATACAAAAGAACAACTTAATAACGAGATGGGACTTTGTGGAATTATAAATTTGTAGAGAAGGCTAAGTTACACGTTTTTATAGACGGTGTGCTGGGCTATTTACCGTCTAAAGACACCAACAAACAAAGAATGCCTCAATGAAATCTGTTCTTCTTTTATCCTTTGAATGATGGAGTGAAAAGGGGACCATCTAGCCGTTCCCATACGCGAATTGAGATTGTCATTTAAGATTAAATTCGTAGATTTTATTTTTTGTAGACAAGTTTACAGCTTAATTAAGTGCACCGCCAGTAGGAACCAAATCAAATCAAAATAAGACAACCACACAAAAAAAATATACAAGTGTGTCACTAATTACCTATTTACTTTAATGCATCCTTTATTCACCGAAAAAAAAATAAAAATACAAGTGTATCGAGATCCTGTGACACCAATAACTTTTCTCAAGCCTCCCTTCTTCGATTTGTGTTAGGGATAGTAGATTATTTGGGATTATTTGGTTATCTAACTATTATAGCACTTTGTGTTAGGGATAGTAGATTATTTGGGATTATTTGGTTATCTAACTATTATAACACTTTTTTGATATGATATATATGAGATAAAAAGATGATGGAAAAACGTGTTGATGATGTACACAGAAAAATAAGCCAAAGACATACGCTGTGCTTATCCATTAGTATTTTCTTGTTTTATGCTCTGAATCAGAGAAATATCCATTGTCATCCAGAGGGTAAAAAAGCAAGCCACCGATAGTCAAAAATTTCAAATCACCAAAACATGAATATCCAAATTTTATAGGCCATAAATGAATGAATTGTAGGGGGACCCCCACCCCTCTCAAAAGTAAGAGAGAGAGAGAGAGAGAGGGCTTGAGCAACCTTAAGCGAAAGTGCAGACTGAAGTAGATAATTGTTTTGCCTAACATTGTAGGTGAACAAGTGAGGGGCCACATAGGGAATAAAGAAAAGTTTGCTCCATGAAATTCAGAAGATGTAGGGTGCTTCGTTGGGTATAGGAGAAAGGGACAGAAAGGGAGTCAAGTGTGTAGATGGACTACTGGGAGGGAAGGGTTATTTGGAATTGGGTACTTGAGATTTAGGATTGCCATTTTGAGAAGCCTGTGATCAAAGTGCCTGACGTTCAGCTTAGATTTTGGGTACAAAATGAGACATTTGGAAGATACAAGGGAACTTAAAAATGCTCATTCAGTCGAGATTACATAGTGCTTTAAGTAAAATATACTCTGTGATCTTATTAGTTCAAAGTTTTACTTTTTATTATCTTTTCTTCTTCTTGATTTACACACAAGTCAAGTGTTAGGGCCGGACATGATTTTCGTCTTCTTAATTTTGATGAAAGTCATCAAAAGATTGGTCCACACTTTTGCATCTTTTGAACAGTCTGAAATCAAGTCAGGGTCTTAAATTAAGCTTAGTAGTATTCCTATATTTGTCTTGCAAAGCAGCAACACTCGCGAAAGGGAAATATGACAAGAGACAAAAGTTTCTGTCCCACTATTTATGTTGCAATAATTCAATTAGGGCCCAAATGGACTTTGGCTTGGAGGAAGTCCTTGTCAGAATTGACATCTCGTTTATATCCATCTCCATTGCGTTTATTTTGTTAGGCCTTTGCCAGAAAGAAAATCAATCATGTGATATTAATTTTCGGCATCTCTAGCGCTAAAAATGGGCAAATTATATGCAAACAAATGGATGCGTCTAATTTGCCTTTTTTCTAGCTGTGAAATTAGGTACTGCAAAGCGAGCAAGGGGCCGGGACAATTCTTTTGTTCAAAACGATAAAATGTCTTTAATTTGTTAACTAAGCCCAAAATTCAAAATAGAAGCCCTGAGAGAACGTTACATAATTCTGACACAACTTATATGCACGAGATTATATGACAGTAATCAAATATAGCATCTCTGTAACAAAAAATATACAAGAACGATTCACAATGTATAAAAAGTAGTTTACAAAAGGTTACGACGTGTTCACAACGTAATGTTGTAACATCACTCAAGAATCACTAATAATTATCCATACCCTTCTCGTGTTCAAAAATGGATGAGTTATATGTATCTCATAACTGATGGAGGGGAAGAATTGAGTTGAGTTGGGTGATAATATATGAGAAATTGTAAGTAGTAGGTACTAAATTGAAGACCTCTCACTTATAAAAAAGAATATATATATATATATATGTGTGTGTGTGTATATATATATAATAAAAAAGAAACTAAAGAAAAGAAAAAAAAAAAAGAGTTGTCAACGGTTGACCTAGATAGATGGTGCAAATACACTAACTTTTTATTTTTCCGTTGCAGACAGAAAAAAGTTATAATAATTCTGTGAAACTTAATTACGATAAATTTGTTTACCACACGATCACGTTTGTATAGCGAGCGCAGCCTGTAGTTATTTTTATAGACAATAGGTTTAGATACGAAACCTGTTGGAATATCTAAAGGGCCACAACATAGTTTAAGCATTGCTCATGAAGATACTCGTCAGTTTGCTAAAAAAAAAAATCAATACACAAAGCAATTAGAAATTATATGAGATTCCCAAAAGATAGACATAAACATGGGAGTCAAGAATACAGAGCAGAGACTGAAATTTTAAACTTTAAAACTACTTCATCTGTAAGGATCGTGAATGTACTTACAATTGTCCAATTCCGCTTGTTAGTGAATTGATTTTAAAATCCTATAATAATCGAGAGACCTAATCAAGTTTTGCATGGAGTGCTGACGAGTCTGATGCGTTGCGTGCCCTCTGAAGGGTTCATGTAAAAGCGACAACTAACTAGAGACTTCTTTCAGTTCAGGTAATACCCGATGGATCAAGCCTTGAGTAGGTTTGTATGTACAATTTGACCATACAAAAAAGTTGGTTTTCTGATGAAGTCATCCATTGACAAAGTTGTAGATTAGTGGAGGATCTTGTCTACAATCTGGACGTCTTTCAAACATTTTTAAATCCAAGAACGACCGAGTAATTATTTTTGATTTTTAAAATTGAGTACTGCGCAATGAGGACAGAAAAGTAAGCAGTTCTAGATGTTCATTCCACCTACTTTTGCAACAAATCTCCTTCTACGCTTTCATCCTGAATTCTTCAGATTTGTTTTAGGCAATCCATCTACTTCTGGGGTCCTCATTTTGGTTTTTAAAAAAGGAAAAGAAAAAGGAGAACTACAGAATTCGTTGACCTGTATTCTGATTGGATAATTATGTCACTACCTGTAGATGTTTTACTAAAATAGATAGATGATGAGCTTAAAGCTAGGCGATGTTAGCTTGGTCTGCTTCATGTTTGCTTTAGCTGATGATTTTCTCTATGTACCAGTTAATATTGAATTACTGCTAGTTTTGATGTAACTGGAATATGTACAAACCTGTGTATAGACTATAGACTCTTTATCTTGTTTGATCGATAAAAGTAAACCTGCTTAACATTAAAGTCCAGGGCAAGCCGAAAGTACTCTCGCCGAGAAGTTCCCACAAAACCAAAGTGCATGAAAGAGAAAAGTGTAATTCAAGAAATGGTCAGGCCATCCAGTCAAGGAAAATGGACCCTTTACACATGTGGAAGATGTACTGTGATAAAATTATTTATTGCCAAAGAAAGGAGGATGAAATATATCACGCGGGTGTTTTGCCCTGTCAAAAAATCTTATAGTGTTACAACTTTGAGAATTCAAAGCATATATGTTGGTCATAACTATTTGGATTTAGAAAATATGATAGTAGCCTTGTTGTGGAAAGGGTTTCTTTAACATGGAAAGGCCGAGTTTGGCACAAGAAAGTCCAACTAATTGTGCGCAGATTTGGTCTGAAGAAGATTGAAAAGTTCACGTTGAATCTGCAAACCAGGGTCCATTGAATTGCGTCTATGTCAAAGGGCCTTCCGGCTTCCGTTTCTTAAAGTATATTTTCCACATCAACTACACAAAGTAAAGAAGCAAATATTGAAATGGAAAAGAGAAGAAGAAGAAGAAGAAGAAGAAGAAGAAGAAGAAGAAGAAGAAGAAGAAGAACAGCAGCAAAGTCTCCCCTCTCGGCCACTAAAGGAAATACAAGTGGGCTTAATTATCCTTAGACTAGTAATCTTAGATCTAAACAGCCTATTCCCATTTAAAGTACTGGGTTCATCTTATTTGTCCACAGACAAGTAGTCCCAGATCTAAAGAACCTGGTCCCCTTCTTAATTATCCTGAGACAAAGGAGTCAAGGACCTAAAGAGCCTAGTCCCGCTTAAAGCACTGAGTTCATTGCATTCCTGCTTAAAATGAACCTTCTGTTCAAACGGCATTAGGCAATACTTATAGCTAGTCTGGGAGTTCAGAATAGGAAAAAAAAAAAAAGAAGAGAAAGGATAAGTTAGAAAAGAAGAGAGAGGAAGAGAAAGGATCCACATTTCCATCTAAGTTGTTTGGGAGTTTTAAAAAAGAAAAGAAAGTAAATTTTTTTTTTTTTTGAAAGCAAATGAAAAGAAAAGATGGGCAAAGAAGTTATTTTACAAATATGCTCTTTCTATGCACAAATATGAGTTAGGTAAACTGAAGAGATTTGCTAATTTGTAGTGTAGTGCAGGGACTCATTGAAAATTAAAATTATTTGTATCACATTTTTAAGGGTAATATTGTCATGTTGAAAAATTCACTTAAAGCTTCGTTTCTTCCGTCCTTTTCCGCCTAACTTTGGGCGGAAAGTAATCAAGAAAGAAGAAGAAGGGAAGCCAAATCTTTCCAACTCCTTTCTTTTCTTTCGATTTTTTCTCCCAAACGATGGAAAATTTTTCCTATCCTTCCAAAGCCTTTCCTTTCCATTTAATTCCTTCCTCCCAAACTACCTATAAGACAACAGTTTTAGTACAGTAGACATTTATACAACATGCATTTTATATGCATGATAGACCATTGTAGTACTTAAAATTGGAATATGGACTGAACTTTGTGCTTCGAATCGAGGTTCATTTCTTGATAGACTATTTTATACTTCTAAGTGGTACTAATTGTTCTTGTTCATTTGACACTCATGTCATCATCCCTATTGATACTAGGGAATACTTACAATACCTTCAATTATTGGGAGTGCAACATAAAAGAAAAGAATAATTTCACCAAAATTTAGCGATTTCAATGCATGTGTCAGGCAAAATAATTAAAAAAAAAAGGATTACCTATTTCTTAAAATGTTTAAGGAGGGGATATGTAGCCGGATGACGCTACCTAATTCGGCCTACTAAATGACCCAACAACCATCCAATTTGAGTTGGGCCTGTCGAACTCACCCGGAAGTTGAAACTGCCAACGTTGTTTCGAACAGAAGCCTGCATAAATGTGGGCTTCCAAGAACATGAAAACTACAACCGAAAAAATCCATCCTAGGCAAGGGTAGGAACACCCATATTTAGCACGTGCAACTTTCCATCAAGGCAAGCAGGTAGGACCACCTTACTTTCACGTGGCAACCTCCGTCCAACCACGTCTTTCGGACTCGTATCGCTAGGCGTGTCGTAACCCAGTAAGTCATTTTAATTAGGGATAATAACGAAAAGTCCCCCTAAGGTTCAGGGTGTTTTCCAGTTTACCCCCCAACGTTATCTTTTTGGCAGTTTATCCCCTTGACTGGTAGTCAAAGTGTAGAAGTAATAACGGCGTTTATTTCTGTCAATCAAAAGACAGTAATATCCCTAGTTAATTAATTGATGGACGAAAGTGCCCATGAATAGGTGGGCAGTAAATTTTTTCCAAAATTACCCGTCAGTTGTTGTTTGTAAAGGAAAAAAACAAAGGGAATTCCCTTTCTCCTTTCCAATATTCTCCGCAAATCCACCAATTGAGATCTCATGAAAGGATCGAACATCAAGCGGATGGAGGTGATGCAAAAAGAAAAGAATCGATCTTGCTAACTTATGAAATATTGAAGCTTCTAGAAGGAAATTAGCCATCGATTCCAGGGGTTTATCAAAGGCTAGTAAAGATATTAGTAGGACATCTTTGTTGAAAAAAGACATTTTTTGTACTTGTATGGTACGATATTGTATCATATCTAACTATAGCGGTGTTTGGATGATGTGGTCCATGGTCGTGCTTTTTATGTTGAAACCTATTTGTGAAATTATTTACTCAAAACGATGTATGCTAAGTAAAATATTGTCCATTTATTTTTTAGGGTTTATTTGTGAATTAATTTTTTAATCTGTATGTCACTTTCTAGGGTTTAATTGGCATGAACTGCTGCTGCTATTTTCGAACACATATCATTTAGCTAAGAGATTTGTATGGTATCTTGCTTATCTTTATGCGGATAGTGGAGTAAATTATCCTGACTTTGAATTAATAATTCGTGGCACTAAAATTGAATATTGGTACTCAATTTTTGATTAATGGTTGATACATATGTGTTAGAGGTGCATCATGGAGGTCATTTTGTTAGGGAACCAGTGCTAGAGTATGTGGGTGGGAAAGTGGATAATTTTGAGGATGTTGACCCTGATTTATGTTCATTATTTGATTTGATGGATAGTTTAAGAAATTTAGGTAAAGAACTCGTGTACTATTGCATAGGTGGTTTTGATTTAGAAGTTGGGCTAGTGTTGGTGAATAGTGACCTTGTGCTACAAATGTTTGAAGTGAATGCAATCGAGATTTTATGTAGGTGAACTACCACAGTTAATGATGAAGATGAGTTTCATGTAGGTGAAAATCAAATGAATAAGGATGATGATAGTGATAGTTGATGCCACATATAGGAGAGAATGAGGAAAATGAGTAAGAAATTCGATTTTGAATTCTTTTAGATGGAGATGTATTGAGTGATGCATGTGACCCTATAGATGAAGAAGAGGTAAATGTAGGGGGTGGGCAGTTCCAAGATTCAGATTACGTTAGGTATGGTGGTGATTAATGATGAATATAATGAATATGTTGAGTCAAAAGGAAAAGGGAAAATGATTGACGAAGAAAATGTTAGTGATGATGATGTGTTGAAAGCTGTTTATGATTCATCTGAGGAAGAGAAAATAGAAGAGGATTTTCCAGAATTTAATATGGAAAAAGATATGCAAAATCCTAAATTGGTGGTTGGGTTTTCACCAATATATATGATTTTAGAGCGAATCGAATGTTCTCTATAAAACATGGCTTTGAGGTTAAATTTAAAAAAAATGACAAGGATAAGGCTCTAGTGATGTGCAACAAAGAATGTGGATGGAGGGTATATCTTTGGTCTCTTAAGTGGCAATACGACACTTCAGATAAAGTCAATTAAGGGTGAGCCACATGAATGTCCTTGGTCCTACCAAAATAGAAGTGCAAATTCTAGGTGGCTATCAAAGGCTTTACTTGGTGACATGGCTGATCATCCTAAAATTGATGTGGTGGGGTTCAAGAAATTTGTGAAGAAAAGTATAAAATTAAGCTCAACTTCTCAAGTGTATAGAGCTAAGAACTTGAGACAATCAAAGGGTCACATTCAGACCAATATGCTCATTTAAGAGACTATTGTGCAACCATTTTGCAAAAGAAACCAGTTGAGCTATTTTGGTGACTGAGAGGTATCCTATGTACACAAATCCAATATTCAAGAGGATGTTAGTTATGTTTGCACAAAGAAGGCTTTATCGGTGCTTGTAGGCTGTTATAGGATTGGATGCATGTCATTTAAAAGGAGCTATGGGGGTCAATTGATGGCTGCTATTGGTAGAGACAACAAATGTTCCCAATTGCAATGGCTCTAGTGGAGTCAAAAGAACTGGAGCTGGTTTTGGATTGTTTGGTGATGCTATTGGCACTCCTTTTGAGAGGGGTTAGATATTCCTATCCCAGGGCAAAAGGTTAGATGTTGAACACTATTTTGAATTTTCCTTTTTTTTTTTTAATTATGCAAGTGATCTTTGTCTTTATTCTTGCTTTACATGTGATTTCGTGGACTAGTTATTTGTATTGGGAATAAGTACCCTGGAGTGGAACATAGGTTTTGTGTTAGGCATTTATATGCCAATTTCAAACTGAAATTCAAAGATAAGCAGTTGAGGGATATCATTTGGACAGCAGCTAGAGCCTATGTACCTACTCAATTTGAATCTAAAATGCATGAATTGCAACTAATGTCACCCGAAGCTCATGCATGGATGGCGACCATTCCAAAAACCTAGACATACATTTTCATTGAGGTCCAAGTGTGATTTATTGAGCAACAATATATGTGAGAGTTTTAACCAGGACATTAAGGATGCTAGGCACGAACCTGTATTGACCATGTTTGAAACCATTAGAAGACAGATAATGTGTAGATTCCAAGAAAAAAGAGAGTGGATTTCTAAGGTGAAAGGTCAGATTTGTCCTAGAATTGCTCAAAAAATTGAAGAGAGGAAGAAGAAAGTGGTCGATTTTGATGCAATAGTTGCTAATAGACTAGTGTATGAGGTAAGCAACTTTAGTGGGACATTTGTCGTTGATGCAAATGAAGGGACATGCACCTGTCGAGAATGGGAAATGACTGGAATACCTTGTGTCCATGCATGTGCTGGTCTCATTCAAAACAATAGGGACCCATACCAGTTTGTCAATGACTATTACTCAGTTGACACTTACAAAAAGGCATATCAAGGGGTTATCATGCCTATACCAGAAAAAAATGCTTGGATTAATAGCAATTACGATCCAGTGGGACCACCTCGCATAAAAATTGCCCCTGGTAGGCCCAAAAAAGTAAGGAGGAGAGGGCCGGATGAGGAGATTACTTCTGGCAAGTTATCGAAGAGAGGCTTACCAATTCACTGTAGTCATTGTGGTCATACAGATCACAATGTAAAAAAATCATCTCTATTCCGAAGCAAGGAAATCACCGTGTGTATAAACCATCAACTTCAACTTTTCTTTTGTCCACTATTTGACCTTGTTTCATATCGACTCATTATACATATATATGTGTGTACATTGGCTAGGAGTCTGTCCTACATCAAGGAGGTCTTTGTAATAATGGTCGTCTTTGGTAGGGGCATGGAAGGAGTGTTAGAAATAGGTCCTGGGAAGTGGGAGAGGGTAGGGGAAGTAACAACAATGGTAGGAGAGAAGTGCTAGGGGTAGGGGAAGCTAATAATGGCCTCTTTGTGGGATTGGAGTTTGGAATGGATTGGGGTACTCAAATGCAACAACTTTCATTCCTAATGAAACATCTCAAACACATACTTCATCTAATAACATACCACCGAACTCAAGTGGTAAGAGATTTTTTCATAACATTGATATGATATTGTCTTCTAGTTCCTAATGTACTGTTTTCAATAAAATGCAGTGGACAAAAATGAATAACACTCATGCTACTCTTGTCAATGGGAAACTCCTCATCTAAGAAACAAAGCAAGATCGGTCGATGGGTTGATGGAAGTAGTATTACACGTGAGGCCTAAAGTCAGAACAAAGCTCAAGCATTGGAGGCATTCCAGCTAGATCTAAAGACAAAATGCAAGCTCACTGCAAAGCAAACCACCTCATCTAATACTAGAGTGGTAAGTCAACATACTTTGTTTTCCTAAAGGCACTATGTAACTAAATACAATTTATTTCTAATGATCATTAATCACATCATTGTTTCAAAGATTTCCAAATTTGGAGATGCAGTTTTTCAACTCAAGGATCTAGGACTGGTCCATCGTCTTTTTCTAGTACTCCAGAATGTGTTGTGCAGTAGCATTTTGTGGAACTTGGTAAATTTGGTTCACTATCAATGATTGATCTTAATGTTTAGACAACTTAGATTTGCTAACTTTTTGTTCAATGGATTGGATGCATGGATTTTTTGACTGAGAAAGTCAGAATTTATGTACAATGGATGCAACCATTTGCTAATCTGTCTTTCATTCAGTGACTGTATCAATGACAACAAAGAGATGCTGATTTGGTTTAGGATTCATTAATGTTGAAATACTCAAGTACATTTTGTCTTACATTAGCTTTCATTTCCATACACCATGCTATGGTAGATACAATAGTTTCTTCTTTATCTTACTTCAAACTAGAGCACCACCAGCTAATGAAAGCTACCAAAACCATAAAAGCTAGTACTATTCTCCATCTTGGTTTGGTGAATCTATTGCGGTCTTTCAGATCCTGTTTCTCAGCTTGCAAAACAGCATTTTCAACTTGTATGGCTTCGTAATTTTGCTTCAATCTTGCATGTTTTGCTTCCAGTTGATCATGTTCCCTTTCTAAATAATTTAACTTCTCTTTTTTCTCTATAATTGTTGATCGTAATATAGCACAAATTTCTCTTCCATTGTCGCAAAGTTCGGGGTCTACCCACTTGAAATAATCACATGCTTGATGGTTCTACAACAAAACATGATATACAATTTTTTTTAAATTATGTTTTCTAAAAAATGAAAATGATATTAACTTATCATATAAATCATACCTTATAATTTGCACATCCAAGAAATCTTCTTCCAGGATTTTCAGTTGTCCATGATCTTCTTAACTGTGCTATTTTACCGCAGCCACAAGTTTCTTGACTTTGTTCTTGTAAATGATGACATCGATGAAAACAATGAAAAGAATTTGAAGAATTTTGGGACATTTTTCTGTTTTTTGGTAGCAAACGAAACTCCTGATGACCTCTGTTTTTTGTGTTGAAGCAAACTCCTTTATATATACTGGGGCAGGGGCATTTTTGTCTGACAAAATTCAACGGTAAAAATTAGGGTATTTTTGTCTGCAGAATGTTTCAACAGCTATTTGCTGAGGTGGCTTGTCAGAGGGGGTTAAACTGCCAAAAAGATAACGTTGGGGGTAAACTGGAAAACACCCTGAACCTTAGGGGGACTTTTCGTTATTATCCCTTTTAATTATGGGTTTTTGATTGATTGAAACCTTGAATTCTTTCCATCTTTTTGATAAATGGCCTGATTTACAGGTCCGTCTCTCCTGCTAGTTTTCGATAAGGAGGCTTTCCCAGTTTCCACTGCTAGTTTGATGGTGAACCCCGCTCTAGTTTGTCTCTGATTGCTTTCACTCAACTCCACAGTTGAAACACGTCTTTATCCGGTAAAACTTCTTGTTGCCTTGTACAAGATTGTTCCAAGTTGGTCATGTGATTGATTGTTTTAATGTCAAATTATGTTGCTGATAAAGAAAATGCATGTGGGCTCGGTGTATTTCTGAGAAACGCAATATTCGTTGTATAGAGTTGGGTAAAGTCTAATTCTTGATATTTTGCCTTTGAAGCTGGTCATTTTAGGTGTGGAGTAAGTAGTTATGTTGTTGCTTTGGAATTCGTAACAACTTTTTTGCTGCTGCTAAGATGGATGATATAGTGGACTCCGATTCTGATCACTAGGCATACTCTTTCCTGTTTTGCAGTTCAAATCTTCAAATATGGAATGTCAGATAATAAGTACTGGAGTGCAACCATTCTTACCAAGGTGAATGCCAGATATATTGCTCAGTACCACCAAATATGCTCATAAATTCTCCTACAGGGGCACCACCTTTTATAACCTACCTCGAGCATTCATATTTAAATCTTGCTGGAAGGTGTTTATATTAGGTCTCCTCACTGTTAGGACACATTTTTTTAAACCACGTTAGAGTATTTACAGAGTTCATGGTAATTTGGCCTAGATGGAATTCAAACAAAGGTCTCAAGAAGTTGGTGAGGCTGAATCAAGCTTCTATTCGGGAAAACGCAGCAAATAAAATATCCTGGAAATTACATTGCACGCCAGCTAGTTCGGAAGAGAAATTTTCAGCATTGCAGTCACAGAAGCTTACAAAGGATGATGAGACTGACTTGGAAGACTTGCCTGATGAAGCTTCTCCAAAACCTTTGAGTAGTGAGGAGGTAAGCTTGATTTTAAATTGCTAATTAGTTCTAACATGAGAAAGTGCTAAGATCCTTCTGTGAATATAACTTGTCCTTTTCAGAGTCTCTTACATAGTTCGCCATTATTCCATGAAAGACTTTCTTGTAAAGTATGGCCTTGTAAATGCAAATTGATATTCGTTACTTAAAATTCTCTGACCTGAGGCAGTCATGAAAGGGGGAAAATGCACAAAATATTTATTATTTAAACTCCTCAACAGTGCATTAAACTCCACTGGACGTATCATTTCTTTATTGTTGGAATTACATCTCTAATTGATTTGACTAGATTCTATCTATTTTTTGGTTAATTGTAAAAGAAGATTTGACGTTATTATACAAGATATTTCCCTTTTTTTCTCTTCCTATTTTTCCGTTTGAATGATGTTAGTTGTGTAACCTCCATTCTCAAGTCAAGGCATTTTCTTCTTTGAAAGCTACTTGCTATGTCTTTTTATTTATGTTTAAGAATCATACAAGCCTATTTATCTGCAATTATGCTTCCAAAAGCAGTTGATTGAAAGTTAGAACTTCTTCTGACAGTGCTAGGGTTTATGTATTCCTGTGTCAGTTAAAGGCACTGCTTCTCGATTCTGAAAGATCAAAGCTCATCAACAAACTTAGTGATGCTAATCAGTACAACCGAGTTCTGAAACGACAGGTTTGTCGCGTAGTCCCAAATTTTTTTTTGAGTAGTCCCAATTGTTTTATCATGTAAAGTTGTAGTTGGTTAATGCCTGCAGTTGCAAAGTATGGAGGATGCATTGGTTACTTTTAAAAGTGAACTTGCTGTTCTGGAGCTGGAGATTCAGGTTTGCCTCTGGCATAACTACTCTTTTAGTGTATCATATGACGATTCCAATTTTCTTAACAAGTACTTCCCATACATTAAGAGGAACCTTATTGGAGTTCCATGTTGCAAAGTGGTAATATATTCCAATAATCGTTAAAACATTTTTATTGCAACTGGTATTCTGTTTATAACCCAATTTCCTCTCTAGAACATGACCATTTGGGAGCTAGTTACTTTTCTCAGTTACCTTGAAATCAACCAAGAAATTGGATTCTGGTCTATCTGGCAGCATAATTGGCATTCACCATACATTTCTATTGATTTGCAGGCATTGGTCAGTTTAGCTGAAGAAATTGCTAATAATGAAATTCCGGAAGGTTCGAGGAAGATAAATGGGAGGTACATTCAGTCTCACCTCCTTTCAAGGCTAAAAGGTATATCGTCATACTTTCTGAAACTAACAACTTTCTTTATTGTGTGGAGCCTTCTAGTTTTCCACATCTGGTCTCATAGTATTTGGTGGAGGTCATCTGGCTTATGCTTAGGCTTAAATGGAACAAACATCAGGATCTTCTGAAGTACAAAAAGTCTCTTGAACATTAAAAGGACTTATATTTATCAAGAGTAGAGGCTGAATGATGCCTTTTCATTCAAATCCAGACTTTTCGTGCATGAATCACTTGTGTTATCAATAATGAGATTTGTACAAGATGTGACTTAAGGAAGGAGGGGTGTAGATTTAGCACTTTCATCAAAACGTATGGTTATGAACAGAGTTGGGTTCATCATAGTTACCTGAAGAATTTCTCGGAATCAAAATGGTGTCTTGATGTTTTAAGTTGTTTATTAAGCTGACTTCTGGCCTGTTAGAGTGGTTCACCTATTATGCTAATACAATAGTTTTCTGTGAGCATAACAAAGCGTAGGCAAATCTTCCTTACTTGTATTTAAAAACTTATTTTTTTCCCATTTTGCCTGCTCTGATGGATCTTTTCACTGTTGCAAAAGCTGTACAAGAGAAATTGAGGGAACAGACAAAGGATGTGGATGCTGCTCAATCCAAAGAGGTTCCTTTACATTGGTATGGAGTGGCAGAGGTGAGTTAGCAGGAACCTGTGTTATTCTTGGATTGATATATGGCTTTTACCAGAAAGGATTTTCGCTTATTTAGTTTCTCTTATCCTGTTTGGACTGTATATTCTGGCTATACACCAAATCATTGAGAGAGCACTTGTTCTACTTTAGCATCAGGCATATTCAGTCCATTTCCAAATTTCACGAAGCATAATTGTTTCTTTTAGACCTTTTTGAACTAGTTGGAATGACTCAGACGGGAACACTTACCATCTGCAATTACATATTCGTTGACCATTAATCGTTTTGCATTACGTCCTTACCCTTTTTAGTACTATAAATTTCATACCATCAAGAGGTTTCATGGATCTGCTAGTTGCAATTGTTTGTTTCTATATGTTTTTCCTCTTTTGTGTAGAAAGACTAAATGGTTTATCGATTATATAGCCCATTGCATGAAACGCCATTCTGTCTGGATGTTGCCACAAACACTTTGTTGAAAACCTTTTGCTTTTTCGCCTTTTCCCACAAAAAAGGTTGAGTTCCAATTTTTTCTTGGTAGATAAATTGCATTGAAAAAGTGTGTAGTAAATTGGGAAAGAGGAATGGTTGGGTTAGTTCCTTTAAAAGAATGCTATTATTGAATGTTTTGCCTGTTCTTGAGAACCTCCAAACTCATCTCCCAACTGAAAGAACAATCTTAAGATCTTAACCTAAATATAATTCGTTAATCTAAACCTTAAAAACCTCAAATTCAAAATCCTGAACATCCAAAATGTCAAAGCAGAACAAGAAATATAGAGGGTTATCCAGATACTGACACACATCTATGGCCATGGGGATTCTACGTATATGTATATGATATGGTTGTATAATACATAAAGCTCAACAAGTCTTGACTAGCCTTTGAGAAAACTAAAATAATGCGGGAGCTTGACTCCAGCACACCATCGAGAACTCAAGCTCAAACTTGAGTTTGAGCTTGAGAAGCATTGAGCCAAGTTTAGTTCAAGCAGTTCACAAGCGGCTCGATCTATTTCCCCTACAATACTCAGCTCCCTTAATTAAGGTTTAGCTTGAAGAAGATTTACAACTTTCTGAATAACTAGTAGGACCAAGTTTGCTTAGAAAAAAGAGTAGTACTCGTTCACATGCATTATCTGGCAACTATGTTGGGCTCTAACTCTAAAAATTGCAAGTTGAGTCAAATCTTTTGAATCTGCATTTGGGGTACTTTTGACATTCTGATATAAACTACTCCTGCATCATCAATATATGGTTTGAACTTTAATACACCATTGGTCATTGTAAATACCTTTTTCCAGTTTTTTGGGGAATTTTAGTAATGTAATTAAACAATTTTCCTCACAGGTATAAGGCCTCACTTGGCTTTCATTTGATATAGTTAAAAATGTAATGATCAAATGACCAACTAATATTTCATTTGTGTTAAAGAGTGTCCAAGTAATGGGTTCCTTTGATGGATGGAGTCAAGGTGAGCACTTATCACCAGAGTACACTGGTTCTTACACGAAATTCTCTACAACATTGATGCTCAGACCTGGAAGGTATGCTTTCTTATGTTGCTTGCATTCTTGATCTTAATCTATGTTTTCTCCTCTTCTGATCCATCTCTTATATTGTGAAGGTATGAAATTAAATTCTTGGTTGATGGAGAATGGAACTTATCGCCAGAATTCCCCACTATTGGTGAAGGGTTGATGCAAAACAACTTGTTAATCGTGGAATAGCTTGCTGACTCGGCCATATTAGATGTGCTGAGTATGAAACTCTTTTTCCTAGATATTTGTAATCAAATGATCTTCTTATACATTTCTCTCTATTTGCTTCACCAAACTCTAGATGCAAAATGCTTCTGGTATATTTTCTTGGTATCATATGTTCTTTTTGGCTTAGCTTCAGAAAGAAGCAAACTCTGGTACAAGGCAGAAGAAAAAGAAGGAAGGCGGCCATTTTTGGGAGAATAGCTCTAAAGTTGATTTCTAGAACTCAGAGTTTTCTATATTGGGGATATTAATAAAATCGATAATATTTGTTTTTGCCCGTAGTATAAAAATCAATATCCTGGTAGATCACCGTCCAGTCCTGTATTGCCATTTTCCTTTTCTGCCTGAGCGTACTGTATTTGCCTTCATCTTTTTATTGGCTTCTCCATGTCTGCCCTATATTTTCACCTGCTTTAGGTAGATTAACTGAAGCTGAACTCCCCTGGGTAACTAGCTAAACTTGAGGTAGAGGTTCTTGGGTTTGGCGTCCAAACAAACAAGGTGTGTAATTATGTTGGTCAACTCAAGATGCTGCCAAGTCAAGAACTAATTTTACCTGGGGAAGAACATTTTGCATTATAGAATTCTAGTTGTTTAATGTTAGTTGCAAAGTTGAAAATACTATACTATCTCCTTCGTAGTTAATAATCTTGTAGAGACACTGGAAGAAAGTAGAGCAGCTGATTCCATAGATCCCGCAGCTCTTGTATTTATTAAGATACTCTTTAAACTCATGAACTCGAGGGTTGATTTAGGTTTCATTGATAGGCTGCTTTGTGCTATCTTTTGGTGAAACCAAGAGTTTACTGACATGGTCTTCCGAACTGGTGGCACATCAACCTCCAAAGAGTATTTGGTTACGTATGTGTAAGGACTTGATCAGTTATCGCCCATACATAGGTCCTGCCATCTGAATTCCATGGAAACTTGTGGTAACCCTTTTTGGTTAACTTATTTTTCTTGGCTCCTCATGGGAATTTTGCAGTTTACTTTCATACATAAATTATGTATAAATTCTTAAGAAATATTTGTAATTCCACCTTGCAAAGCCATCTTGTTACCTGCATCTGGTACGCTTTACCTCAAGTAAGGACTGGTTTATTGCGGGGGAAATATCCTATTACTTTGATTCGATTCCTCATTTACGTTGTGAACAAGGTCTTCCGGGTGACCAACTATTAAATTTTCCGAATCTGATTCCTTCTTCTTTTTTTTTTTTGGTTCTAATGAAATTCTGTGGTTTATAAGCATACACTCGTGAGTAGTAACTTCCCTAGCTTACATTTCAAGTTGTCATTCCTGTGACACTATGATTTTGTTGTCTATCAATATCCCCAGAAGATACTTCGTACGTAACATACTTTTATTTGTGTAAACTATTTCTGGGCAAATAGTATATGTTCTGACCCACAGCATCTGGTCATGATTGAGGCAGTCTGCTGTCTTAACCTCGGAAAGGTGACTTGGGACTGTTTCTTATTAATAGCTATTCTTAGTTGCAACCGCTTTGGCGATATTCTATTCAGATGTATTCCAGAGGTTTCTGAGCTATGGTCGGGTCTAACATGTATGAGCATGTTTGCTTACGTTTTAGCTGAGGAAATTCTACACAGACGCAAATAGTACTGTCACGGAAGGTTGAGTGGGGGAGTCTTTGCTTTGGAAGAAGCACATGTGTATTGAGAAAGTTTCAAGAGAGCAATATCACTTTTGTGGCTTGAACCCTTTACCAAATAGTAGGAACCTGGACACGACGGTTTTGAACACTTGACTTGAACAGTGACATCGAAGGATAATGGAGTGAAACCTGTATAATTCGCTTCGATCTGCATCGGCCATCTTGTGAATAGCAAATACTCTGCCGATGATGGCAAAATTTGTGCACATGCAGGATAAAGTAAACATGGGCTTTATTGTATTTCTCAGCTATTGTCAGGACCTTATTATTATCATTATTATTATTATTATTATTTTCAGTTGGGGGTGGGAAGAGTGTGGGGAGAGGTGGAAAGTAGTTAAAAAAATAATAATGTGTATTAGTATTAATTTCGTCCAATGAGTTCATGGTCGGCTGAGGCATCGAACAAGAACTGCCCCGGACGCTTCAAACCATGAAGCCAACTACATAAGATTAGCCCTGTACGTAGATGTTACTGATATATTTAGCTGCAGCCCACCAGTCGCTACGACACCACAGAAGAATCAACTCCATGACTAGAACAAGCCCTTTCTTCCTCTCTCTCTCTCTCTCTCTCAAACCTTGGGAGTAAATTTTCCTCTTGATCATCTTTTTCTCCCCTGTACTGTGCTTTGCATGACCAGACTCGAAAGAGTTTTGATGCTCTCCCTCTTTACCTCTCCCCCATGTTCTGCGCATTCACACACAGCGCGGCTCCCATCCTCTTCCCAATTCCTTCTCTTTTTCTCTCCTCCTTTCCCATTTCTTTTTCCATCCTTCCGATCCACCAAAGAAGCCTGGTATTATCGCTGCCTAGGACTTGATCCTTGATACTCTTGTCCAATCCTCTCTCTTTCATCTCAGCCAATATATACGTATTTGAGCTTATTTGAGTCGGTTTTTAAAAAGTTTCCAATGGGACAGATCAAGCCATCTTCTGAATTCATGAGTGAAACAAACGACAAACCTGTAGATGTCAAGGTGTTGAAGAAAAGTATATCTGACAAGATGTTGCTGCCAAAGCCCAAGAAAAGGATTGATGAGAACAAGAAGGGGAAGAATAACAGCAACAATAAGTTCTTGGTTACTATAAACGTACTTGGTAGCGCTGGACCCATAAGGTTTGTGGTGAACGAGGATGACACTGTTTCAGAAGTGATCGATGCGGCTTTAAAACTTTATGGCCGCCAGGATCGCCTTCCCGTTCTTGGTTCTGATGTCAACAGTTTCCTCCTCTATCCCGCCAATGCAGGGTTGGACGGTAGGGACCTCAGCACCCTTGTCGATCCACTTTTCAAGATTACATGTTCCATTTTTTCGTTTTGGCCCTTACTCCTTGTTTGTGTTGCTGCTAAATTTTGGCATACTATTTCTAGTATCTATGAATTTTTATCAAGCTTTAGCAAATTGGCATTAAACTTAGGCCTCAAGGACCTCAACCTTTGAAGACAGACTAATTCGTGTGCGAATTGTTGCAGCTCTCAACCTGTCAGAGTCCATAGGGATTGCAGGGAGTGAGGAACTTTGTCCTCTGCAAGAAGCAGAGGCGGCCACAGATGACAGAGGGCAGGTCGGAGATGATTTCTCGTAAGAGGAGTGGGAGTAGGGTGAAGGCGTGGTTTAACAAGTCCATAAGCTTCAAGGTGTTATCGCTCTGATATCCATGCATATCTGTTCAGAATCGGAAACAAATAAGCATCCTCAGTTACTATGTGGTTGGCTACACAAGTCATTACAATGATGTTGTTCAAAACTGTGGCTGCATGTTAACAGTTCACAATGCCGTGTGTATATTTGTGTTTCATGATCGCTTTCTTGTTGGGTTTTATAGCTGTATACGTATGATCATGATCATGTGTGCTCTATTTCCATTTGAATGTTAATAAACTAGAGGCTTTTGCAGTGACTATGCACCAAGCTAGGCTGAATCGACCATTGTCGTTTGGCATTTTGGGCCAAAAAGGAAAGGGTCAATCACTCTTTGCCCCCGGAGGTTAGGGTAGTCACACCCTAAGTCACACCCAACTTCTGTAGTATTCATTTTATCCCCCAACTTGACCAATGTTATAAAGCTTAACACTGTAAAAAGAAAAAAGAGGGATGGAGTATAATTGAGGATATTAGTATACTAATAGATTTGATAACTAGTGATTAACTGGAGGAGGTGGGAAAGCAGATTAGATGCCAAACTTCATTCCTAAATTTGACGCCTGAATGTGGCTTTGCTTAGTGATTAAGTGTACAGTGGCTTTGTTAAAAGCAGAGGCTCGCGTTCAAAGGTAGCGAATTTGCAACCGTCACATTCACAGATGGCTTGATGCTCATTACTATAATGCACGGAGACTCACCTCTCATCTTCGTACAGTTTTACAGAAGATCTAGAAACTAGTGGAGAACAGGCAAAATTTAAAAAGTCTCAATATATTCGTTTTTTTTTTTGCCCCCGGGGGGGGTGGGAATCGTGATTCGTCCAACAAATATTGTCCTTGATTGTAAATTAACACTGGTTACAAAAATAAACTAAAATTCTTGAATCCCACCATATCTAATCCAAGTTTGTTCACATTTAAAAGTTAATAGTAAGCAATCACATCGTTAACTACCCAAGATTCTTCAACCCCCCCCCCCCTCCCCCCAAAAAGAAATTTAGCTAGGTTTCGGAGGTTGGTTTTGGAAATTTACATCTGATTTTGTATTTGTAGAGGAGGGGCCAAGCCTGCCTCCGTCCATTGGGCCTATTGTGTATTTGTCATCTCGGGCCTAGGGAGTTCAGGCAGTCTCGTCTTCGGCCTAGGGTGTAAGGTCTCGGGTAGTTCGGGAGGTCTCCCCAGGACTCGAACCCTGGACCTTTGTGGCCAAAGGTTTTTGGGTGAATTTCCTAGTACCAGGTAGCCAAAGAAAATATCTTGTTAGGTTTTGGTATAGTGATATTTCCTTTTATCTTTTCTCGTAAGCATGCAGTAAGTTCGGTAGTTTTGGAGAATATGCTCGTGATTTAATTCAATGGTAAAGTTATAATAAGTTCGGTAGCTTTAGAGAATATGTCCATGATTTAATTCAGTGGTAAAGTTGTAATAAAAATATTTGCACTTGCAGAGGTTTTACAAGAGTTGGTGGGATACTCGTTAAAATAGGTTTGATTTTTTTTTTCTTTTTTCTTTCCAAAGAGTGAAACTAATTCGAAAAGTACTTAAACGTAGAAGGACAGTAAATGTGTGTGTATTGACATGATAAGTTAGCTATTATTTAAGTATGTTAACAAAGTAGTTTTATTATTTTTTCTTTTTTGAAGAAATTCTAAGTTCCAGCTTTATGCACCACGCTATCATATCTCAGTAGCGTGAACTCGCGTGCAGCTTTTTGTATTTATCGTCCCCGGAAGGAACCTCGTCCGTCTTTCAAAGATTTGATGGCGTGCAATGGCCATTGCCGGAAAATTAACAAATTAACGTTTTCAACAAATCATCTCTCTGAATTAGTATTATTATTTGAATAATGAATGTTCTGGCAAATATATTGTCTTGAGGCGACTGCTTAATTTGTCCTCACGCACGTCAAGACTGTACAGTTGAAGATAGTTTGATTTATGCATTTGTTTGCGGGATCATCATGACATATTGTAATTAAATCCCCACTTAGATACGCATATCTCAAAAGTCAGACCAGACCAGCGTGAGATGCTCAGTTCTTCGTATTAGTTTGAGGAAACTGACTAATAGGCTCCTAAACTATTCACTTTGCGTGGTTTTAGTTCATCAACAATAAATTGTAGCAAATAAACTCTTAAACAATAAAAAATGTTAGTTTAAGGACTTTCATTAACTTTTAGTGTTAAATGTAACAGAATTTGGGGCAAAACCGACCAAATAGAAAAATCAACCCATGATTTGGTTAAAAACTAACTACATTAAGTCAACTAATAAGTAATAACATGGTATTTAATGTTTCTTCCTCTTAGTTCATTTTTCACCTTCTCTAGGTCTAATTTGATGAAATAATCGATTAACAAGACCTTTTAGTTTATTTTTGCTAATTGATTTATTTTGTTTGGACGGTTTTGCCCATTATTCTGTCACGTCTAATGGCTGAAATTGACGGAAGTTCTTAAACCAAACTTTTTTTTTTTTTTTTTTGTTTCAAGATCTTATTTGTGACAATTTATGAATGAGGGGCCAAAACCATACAAAAGCAATAGTTTAGAGGTTGTCCGGAAAGTTTACTCTATTAGTTTTGTTTGGGCTTGAAATTTGGTACTAAACCAGACATCCCTACGCAATTTCTGCATCCATCTGGTTTGCTCATGAAATTTGAGTTAACTACCTGTATGCAACTACAGAGTAAGTGGTAATTAAGACTACAAGGTATACACTACTTGTGATTTGGAAGAAAATAACGAAAAATTTGGGAAGATAATTTGGCGATGTCGTAGTATTCTCGGATTTGGGTCGGTTATTTCTGTAACATAATCTGCTGAGTCTTGACCTTAAAATCTAGAAGAATAAGAAAGAGTTTCACTGTACTTTTCCTGGCAAGTTTTGAGTATGGTTTTCCAACGATAAAATTAGGCGATGGGTCTGGCCCGACCGTCAATGAGTGTCAGCTAAGAGAGGCCTAAGAGTTATTGTTTTGAAAAAGCGTATTAACGACAAGTGTTGGTGATAAATATGAACTGAGTACATTTTTCTCTCTCTCTCTCTCTCCCTCTCCATTGCACCAAACTGAGATGTGAGTTGGTACATTCTAATAATCGATTAGGTAAAGCTACAAGATTGACGTGTATTAATTGGTCATCGAGCACCACGTTCACAGGGGCATGACGCGGTAGTAAGAGCCGAGTAAGTAGTACCTTTGATGAGTCTGTCCTAGTTTATTAGAGGAATGCTAAATGGGCTCCTGTTTCTCATCACCAAAATAGGGAACTAAGAGAAGTCACAGCCAGAACATGGTACAGGATATATTACACTAGCAAGTAGGTGGCAACTCATACTATTCCATTAAAAGGATGTTGGATATCCTAGTACATTGGAGATTCCCAATAATTACAATGGAAGGGCTATCACCATCTCAGTCATCTTCAACGTCCCACATCAATGCTCGTGCAAGTTATTAAAGGCTCTGCTGAAGAGCTGATGTTTGGAACATTGTAGATGGGCACTGGCATTTTGTTTGGAAGCTGAGGAAGTTTTGTCTCAAAATTGAGGGCTTGAATTGCCTGTTTTATGGATGGCCTTAGACTGCGGTCCGGATGAGCACACCACAAGCCTACTAGCAGCAAACACTCAGCTTGTTTAAGATCAAAATCATTGTTTATCCTCGCGTCCATAGCTGATGAAAGTTTCCCCGATCCATACAAGTCCCAAACCCATTCTAGGAGCCCTGTTTCAGATTTCTCATGTGTCGACATCGGATCGGTTGACTTCCTTCCGCTGGCAATTTCTAAAGCAACCACCCCAAAGCTATATACATCGGACTCCTTGCTAGGCCTACCTGTGCTGACATATTCAGGGGCTAAGTAGCCGAATGTTCCGGCCAAGCCGGTCGTTTGGGGTCCTAGTTCATGGTCCATAAGTCTAGCCAAGCCAAAATCTCCAAGCTTGGCATTAAAATTTGAATCTAGCATTACGTTACTTGATTTGATATCCCTGTGTATCACACATTGTTCCCACTCTTCGTGAAGATACAGCAGAGCAGATGCCAAGCCAATTGCTATTTTGTATCTCACACTCCAACTCAGAAGATTTTTCCTGCCAAATAGATGGGTATCTAGGCTTCCATTTGGCATGAATTCATAGACAAGCAAGAACTCATTTTGATCATGGCACCAGCCGATAAGCTGGACCAAATTTCGATGCCTCAAACTACTAATGATCTTCACTTCAGTAACGTACTGCTTTTTCCCTTGCTTAGAACCCCTTGAGAACTTCTTCACAGCCACGGCAATATTCAAACCAACGAGCTGACCCTTGTAAACCTCTCCAAATCCTCCCTCTCCCAACTTTCTCTCGTTCGAGAAATTATTAGTAGCTGAAGCAAGGTCTCTGTAAGAGAACTTTTTTGGTCCTGTTCCCCTTTCAAAATCATCGTTCATAGAACTCATCAAGTTGGCAGCCTTCCCTTGGTTCCCCTTTGCAGATTGTATTCTTCTCCTTAGAACTACAGTTGCTATTACTCCACCTGTAATTAAGATTGCTCCAGATGCTGTCAAGCCTACAATTAACCCAATTTCCTTTGCTTTTCCCCCACTTGTCTTTGTCATATTAAGGCTTGAACTGAATTCCCATGATTCAAGTGTGTGTCTTTCAACATACTGACCTGTGGCAGCTGAAAATCCAACTATAACCCATTGAGGAAGAATCTCCTTCAAATCTATCTGCTGAGAAAGACTGGAGTTAGGACTTGGTTCATAACTCCAGAAGACACTCAGATTTTTTGTAGAAGAATTGTAGACAATCCAAGCATCAGCAGTGTCTCCACTGTGCAAACTAGCATTCCAGGGCGTGGTTTTAGCCGAAGCAATTGAATTTTTGTTGATACCAACATGCTCAAAAGGAGGATCCCATTCTGGATTTGAAAACGAATCAAATTCAATCGAAACTATCTGGTTCTGGGAGGAATCGCTTGTGCTGGTGTTAAACAGACCTAAAAATCCTCCACCTGAGTTCGGCGGGATTTGAAAACCAACAGGAGCCAGAAAGAAAACAAGCCCGTGGCCGTGGAGGGTACGATTTTGAGTGTCAATGGTGAAGGAGAAATGAGTAGTGAAGTCAGCTACTTTGCTGGAGTGTGAATCCCAGATGGGAACAGGCTCTGAATAGATAGCTTGACCAACCTGATAAAGGTAATCAACATTGTTGAATTCAATTGCTCCAACTGAAGCTGTTGCATCTCCGCGGTAAAGTATGGTGCTTAAATCAGGACTAAAGCGAGTTATCTGAAAAGATATGGCATTTGCCAAGCAAAGAAGCTGGAAGCAGGGGATCAAGAAAGCAAAACTATTGAATTCAGTGGCCATGATTCACTTTAAAGTATGAGCAGAGGTGGTGAACTACAAAGAAGAATCAATTATTAGGTGCTAGACTGCTGTCTATGAACGTCCATGATCATAATGATGGTATTAACGAGTCAAAATCTCGGTGCGGATTCAAGTTTCAACTATCCAACTCTCTTAACTTTTTCTTGGATTATTTTTTGCCTTTGTCAGAACCTACCTAGAAATGGAATAAAGTATAAAAAATGACTTGAATTGCGGATGAATGATGAATTGATGATCCATTGCCGGCTCCAAGTCAACCTCAACGCGGGTTAGAAAAATATATAATATAATAAGAATGAGTAAAAGGACAAAGGTGATCGCGATATCAAATTCACGACTTGAATAATTTGTTCAACTTTTTATTTACTTTATTTTATCTTTTTTTTTTTGGGTATTAGAAAAGAAAAAACTCGGAGCTCATCAGCACCCTTAGAGGGTCAACGTGGTATCTATCCTGCTTATAGACGGCCACGGCATTCTAACACACAGATCATCGGCCCCTTACAGACGGGCAGCGGGATTTAAACACATGATCTTTTGTGAGAAAGTGACGTGTTCTTATCAATTAAACCAACTTCTGTTGACCTCCACTAGTCTTGAGTGGTCATGGAAGTTTACAGTCATTAATATAAACTCCATCTTCTAACAAACAAAGATAATTTTGTACAATCTTCTCGGTATCTTAATCGAACTATCATGCACGAATATCTTCTAGAAGAGTAGAATTATAGATTTGAGTAGTGTTTGAATAATTCGAGTAATGTAACGGAATTATATGTTAAATTTTGTTTTGTCCAAGGGAGCGGGGGGATCAAGAAAGCAAAATAATTGAAATTAGTGGCCATAGTAGACTGTATAGTATGAGCACAGCTGGTTAACCGAAAACAAGGATTAATATTGGGTACCATAGTATTAAATAAGTAATCAAAACTTGGGATTCAAGTTTCCACCGTTTAACTTTCTGTATTTTCTTAGACTGTTTATGCCTCCCTAAGAACCAACCAAGGAAGGGAAACAAAATATAAAGAATGACTTTGAATTGCTAACAGATGATGGAGTGATGATCCGTTGCCGGCTCAAAGTCAACGTCAACCATACTGAAACAGATGGAGTGATGAACAAGAGTAAGTAAAGTAAAAAGAAAAACGTGATGATGATGTCAAATGCACATATTCAAAGACTTTTGGGGAAAAAATTTAGACGGCTATTACACTATTGTTTGAGTCAACTTTTGATCATCAAACAATTTTCATCACTAATTGGTCACTGAACTAACTAATCAGCACATTCGTGACCATTTTATCGATTATTTCTTTTAATCTGAAAACTAATCAAAGCATGTGACAAATTACGGAGTATTTTTGTCCACTATTATTTTCTCCTTCAAATAATCACGATTCTTTCTACAAATAATTAGAACACGTTGCAAATTACAATATAGCTCCAAATTGAGTCCCTATTGATTTTCCCAATAATCACGTTTGAGTATATATTTGATGTTAGAAATAATGAGGATTATAGGGTTTGTTTAATGATGGACAAAAATACCTCTGCATTTTGCCATGTGTTCTGATTTTTTTCCAGATTAAGAGCAATAATCGATGAAATGGCCACGATATGTTGATTAGTTAGTTTAGTGACCAATTAGTGACAAAAAATTATTTGATGATCAAAAGTTGATTTGATTAATAATTTAATGGTCGCCCATGTTCTTTTTGTCCAAAACTTTTCATTTGGAATTTTTGTTTTTGGTACATGGTGGCAGGCCGTGGGCTGGAGTATGCTGCACCGCCTAGATCTTTAATCCACCGACTAGGATCATGTGACAATTTGAATCATCTACAACCCTGGACTCCTTGGGGTATGGCCAGACTTAACCAACTTTGGGCCGGACTATTCTGCGTGGTGCGTCGACGCAATGGGACGGGCTTCGATTATTCTGGTTCTAGACTTTGATGACTTTTGTTGCTCCTCTACGCATTGACCATTACGGTGATTAGTCTGCATTAGTTAGCAACCTTCCAAATGGCAAATTCAGGGCGTGTTTGGCAAGCATGTTTTTTACCCAGTTTGTATTAAACTTATTTTTTCCTATTTTAGTTACAGGAATCTCAAAAAATTTTCACCAGTTTGTATTAAACTTATTTTTTTCCTATTTTAGTTACAGGAATCTCAAAAAAGTTTCAAAATTTTTAATCTACACACCCAAAAAATTACAAAAAAAAAACTTTTTTCCTCTATCCCTCCTTTTTCTTATCACTCACTTCCTTCTTCTTCTTCTTCCCTCCACAGTCAAAAGGAAAAGAAAAAAAAAAAGAAAAAAAAAGCAAAATCTATCAAAAAATTTTTACACATTCAAAAAATTTTTTTACAACTTCTACAGTAAGTTATAGTAAAGTTTTTGACAAACACCCAAAAAACTTATTACCAAACGGGCCCTCAAGTTTATTTCCAATTAGAATATTCTCACAAACATTTTCTTCTCCTTAGAACTTAAGTTGTTTAACTTCCTAAATGAAACATGTTTATTTAATCCACTCGACTAAGGGATCTATATAAATGTCGACTTGGATTATTAAATAACTCGTATAAACATGGCATGTTTAGAATCATTGGTATTAGGAATTTTCTTTCTTCTTAGTTGTACAAATAATTTAAAACCAATTGAAGAGTCGGAAAAATGAAATAAATTGAATAGACAAAAGTTATTGGTGAATACATAATTTGCTTAGTTTATATGATGATTACTAGGAGGATCTTTTGTCTTTTCATATTTACTTGTCTCCCACGATAAGCGATATCATTTCCCACGACAGATTAAGTTTCCTGTACAAATACTAGCAGCCTTTACTTATTAAATGTGCAGCATATCATTTCCCACGAGAGATTGATTTTCCTGAACAAATATTAGCAGACTTTATTTATTGAATGTGCATCACACATAAGGCAGTTGTACATGGTGAGCAAGAGTAGAAAAATTGAGGAAAAAATTAGTAATAAAAGATCATGGAAAATTAATTCCTTAAATTTAAGATGCCCCAGGGATCAATGTAGTTCTAGCTGGTGATGCAAGAGAACAAAGGAGACTCGATCTTTATGTTGTACAAGATCGTGTTTTTGAAAGTACCCTTTTCTGGGATTTTTTTTTTTTGGTTTTTCCTTCCCTATTCACTCTTTTTTTTTTTTTTTTGGCTTCCTTATTCACATCTTCATTTTTATCTTTACTTTCCATACAATTCCAATTTCTGATTGGTAACATAGTTACCTGCTTCATTTTAATTTCCTCCCACGGTATCAATTGGCTAATGTTACAGGGTTGAGTCTTTCCTTGTACTCATATAGCTTCTTTTGTAATTCATTCAAAGACAGATACACATTATAGTCCTATAGTCTTTTCTTTCTGTGTTATTTTTGTATTGTTTTGCATAAGAGATGAGTTAATTAAGTTGAGAGAAAATAACAAGTGAAAAATAAAAGAAGAAATAAAAGTAGCAACCCGTTGTCATTGTGTCTTCAACACTCTTCGGAGGGAATGAATTAACACTAAGATCACAGCGTTTTTCTTTTTTCCTTTTTTTCCCCCATTCCCTAAATGCTATATGAGATTACCGGTACAGATATTGTGGGTTGTTTGGCCGCTTGACTATGATGATCATCGATAATATTGTCGTCCTGCTTTTGAAAGAAAAGAACCCTATTTTACAAAATTAGCCATAATGAAGTCTACTTCTTAGACCTTTACTATTTCCCTTCTAAGGTACAAACTAGAAAAGGTCCACAAGCAAAGTTAATAGCCTTGTTTATTAGTGAAACTCTTTATAGTAAAATAAAGAAGCCAATGGCACGCCAAGTATGCCAAAAACAACCCTGTTCCTGCTGAGGTCTTTTGTTATGGATCTAGAACACTTTATTGTTCACTTTGCTTCTAAAGAAATAATACTTTTTTGGTGACATAGTATTCAAACTTACTTGACTTATTTATTTACTTTCGTCATCAACACATTTTTCAATTAACTTTTTATCTCACATGTATCATATCCAAAAAGTGGTACAGTATTTGAATAACTAAATTATTCCAAATAATCTACTATAAAAACATTTGCATCTACATAAGGGAAAACAAGGTCGACTTGAATCACTCTTGTCTATGTACGACTTGAAACCCTGACATCATGCAGTGCACCACTTTCTTATGGCGAAGATGCACCGCCATTCAGGTGGATCGTAGTCTTTCTGGGACAGTCAATCTTGAGCGATACACGGATATATTCATACACGCTTTACTCGTAGAAAGGACCCCCTTCTTCTTCTTTTTTTTTCCCCCCTAAATACTACATGTTAAAGGAAGTAGTGGCTTGACTGTAGTTAATCATAGCCTTACCAATCCCATAAATATTTGATTATATTACTTAAGAGAATTCTCCAAAAGAATTTCGTACTTGAAGAAAGAGTATTATAACTGTCTGATGGCTCGGACTCTCATTCTTTGGAGTTGCTTTAATATCTTCATGTAGTAGCGCTGGGGAATGGGGTCTGGACAACTACCATACAAAGGGGTTGTATCATGTATGGGGCTCGATCATTGACTGAAATACACACAGAACACAAAAGTTCTACCAAAATTAATCTATTATGACGCAAAACTCAGTAACGAGATGGAGAGATTCGACTCGCCAATACTAATTGTAATTTGACAACCATTGTGGGATCTGTCCTGATGTTACTAGTGGGCGAAGAATGGAAAAAAAAAAAAAGAAAACTCCCATAGTCACCAGTCAGACACTATGCCCTTGCTTTAACGCTGTAACTATATTTTTCGAATTAGTGAATGCAGTGGCCGGATAGAGGGCTCAATCTTTCATTTTTCAAGCGGTGCGTGAAGGACAACATTGCCAAGCATGTGGCGGGGATCATGAAAAGAGACATTACATCTAAGGCAAATCTCCCTTTCTCATATTTTAAGTGAATAACCGACATCAAAACTTGGAGGAAGCAATACTTAAAGGAGCTTGATGAGTCACAAAAGTAACATTTCCATTGTTGGGATGATAAAGCAAACGAACTTGAATCTTGGACTACCTTTCTTCTTGGTCTTTTAACGTATATCATTTGCTGATGATTGACACCTGTCTCACCTGGTGCTCGAAGGAATAAAAATTTCAGTATTTTAGTATAATCCTCTGATTTTGGATGCTCTCAATCCCAGAAGCTCATCATGATTTCCAGTAAGGACGAATCTCATTGGTTTGCCAACAACGTTCACGTGGACTCAGCCAATCGGCAACCAGGTTCTGCGGGACAACTAGGACGAACTCCACTGTGATTGTCTGCGTAGGCTTCGAACTTCCAAGCACTCTATCCATTTTAGTCAAGAAATGTGAGGCTTGTTTAGTCAGTGTTACTGAGTAAATAATCCGGCCCCCTCTGGCCAGGAGGGCAAATATTCAAATCTAAGCAGCTTTGCACCGGGGATTGTTTCCCATTGGATGAGGAATGATGAAGGCGTGCCAAGACTTCTCTCGATTGGCGAATGGTGACTTTTGATTTTGAGTTTTTTTTTTTTCGCGTGTTTGTCGGATTCTTGATTGCTGACATGTCTAATTGAGTAAACTGCAGAGGATTTACCTTACTGCGAACAAGTTGTTTGAAAGAAATTTAGGGCATACCACGATTAAGCGATATTAGATATATATAGTAGAGAACTAGAGATGGTTTCAAGAGGTGTTCCATTGTTGTTTCTTTTAATGCTTAATTCAGCCATGCCACAATAAATGCACAAAAGAAAGTCTACAAATTAATTAGTCCCTGCTGCCCTTATGATCTCGTAGTGTAATTAGCTATGATATATCAGCACTATCCCAGCATTGGCTTTAAGGAACTTTTGATTCCATGAACTATCAATTTCCTTCGTGAATTCCAGCTGAAGCATCCGATCCCATACTTTACTACTACTAGCTCACTGTATGGTTGCAGCAAGAACCATTAAGCTATTACTATTAGAATAAAAAATGACGTAAATGGGCCATGAACTCAGACATAAAGATAGAGCTACAGCGTAGGTATTCTTAAATTTAAGACTCTGCAATAGAGGGAGAAAAAAAGAAGAAGAAGGAAATCATGAGTTTAATTTTCAGAATCTCCACACTGACCTTGTGGTTTAATATTATTCGAGGTCAAAACTATATACATGCAAGAAGCCCTCCGAACTTTATTGATAGAATAGGCTCCAGTTACACTTCATGATAATTAGCAAGAATTGGAGTTTCACAGTAAATTATGGAAGAAAAAGAGAAGTGAAGGGGAGAAGAGGTGGTGCCAAATGAAAGATAACTGAAGAATAGAAATAGAGGACATGGATTACGTACATAAAGGGCATCACATACATGCCTTTTAATGTTTGGCTCACGTGAAAGGCCCCAAGAGTAGCCAAAAAACCTCTATCATTGGCCAAAAGATTTCATGGAATTTAAGGTTTACAGTTACTGAAACGGGGGGTTACGCATTTCCTGTTTTAGAAATATTAAGGAAAGGCTTGGTTTCCCCACGCGTCAGTGACTGATACGGTGGCGGCGCAACCAAACGTAGTACTGCTGTTACTAGAATACGAGAATATAAAATTACGGATTCGTCCTCGGTGAGTTCGCTGTTCAAGTTTCAAACCGATCACAATCCTCGAGCCTGTTTTGGAAACCATACTCTTGCCATAGCCCTACTCACCATATTTGCTTATAAAATAGGTCTTGACTTTGATATTTACTTACCTAATGAGCTTCTGAGTATCCCTCTTCGGCAATCTCAGCTATAAGCTCATCAAAGATCAAGCAGGCAAGAGAGGTTTTGATCACTCCTTTCCTTTTATTCGCGATTTGACCTAATACACATGTATATCGTCTTCTTTTTTTTTTTTTTTTTTCCTTCTTTTCTGCTCTAAGATTCTCTTGATGAATTTGCTCTGACGGTATATTTGTCGATTAGATCTAACATTATTCTTTGTTGTTTAAGCTGAAGAGAACCCTAGATTTATCTGACCACCGAATATTATAATGGGAAGGGGGAAGATTGTGATCCGAAGGATCGATAACTCGACGAGCAGGCAAGTGACTTTCTCTAAGAGAAGAAATGGGCTGTTGAAGAAGGCCAAGGAGCTGGCTGTTCTCTGCGATGCAGAAGTTGGAGTTGTCATCTTCTCAAGCACTAGCAAGCTCTATGAATATGCAAACACCAGGTATGAAGACAAGTTGTGATCGAAATTTGATTCCACTATTTAATTAGGGTTATCTTTACTCAAATGTGGTGTCTGTCCGTTGTGTTGTCTTTTTAAATCATCAAGTGTTGGGTAGATATTGCAAGTACTAGGTAATCCTCAACCGGATTATGCATACAAGAACTGTCTACAACTTGTCAGCTCATGATCTCCAGTATGCATTAGATGGTAAAAAAAATTTTTAGCACATGCTAACGAAATTTTATATGCTTCCCTAGTGGTTGTTCAGAGCTCGGAAACATCATGGTATCTGCACCTGGTCTCATCAGTAAGAAATGAAAAGTGTTGCTGCTTTACCTTTAGCCAAAAGATTCCTGAATGAGTAATAAGTTACAGATATATATGTTAGCATACCGTCAACTTGGTGGTCCTATCACCTATGTTATAAGATGTTACCCCGGACATAGGCCTATTTTTCTACATCTACACCAAGAACGACATGCATTTACCACCTGATCACTGTAAAATCTTCAACTTTTCCCAGGAAAGGTCTCTAAATCGTGTTTGTTTTCTAGCTAAGGAGGGAAGAGAAGAAAGGATACTCCATTATTTTTGTGTGATTTGGGATACATTGAACTCTATGGAGAAAAACCCCGTTAATGTTTTCTTCTGAAGGTGAACGAACTTCAGCTATCAGCCTCTACGGACACGACTACCAATTGACTGTGTCCTTTTCATACAGAAATTTAAACATGGATATACAAATTTAAGCATATATATTACATAGATATACAAAATTTGACCTGTGTGCACCTCATCGAATGGAAGTTATATAGAGATAAGGCGGCCAAGTCATTGTTTCTATATATGCATCGGTTTGACACCTGATCTGCGATCAAAGATATTATTCAAAAATACCCGGTTCCATTCATGCCAAATTAGAGTTTTTCCAATATGAACATGGTATTGGATGTTTCGTCTTCCCTATTTCCCTTTCAGATGTTAACTTGAGATGCTTCTATTGCTTTTACACTCTTTAGGTCCAAAACTATAATGTGAGTACACCTTTCTCATGTAGCCTGGACTGAATTGAGTTCTTAAAGTTTCTTTCACAAACAAATAGGTTCTTTACCATGCGTGTGATTATAATGTGAGATGAACTTCGATGTAATCACGGAAAAGACATTCGGCTAATGGACTATATCATGATATGTTGTAAATGACAAACATAATGCAATCAAGTATAAATCTAAGATGGAACATTAATAATTAACGAACTAGCTACATTGCGAATTGGTTAAAAAGTAGTTTTATGAATATTACAATCTTCGGAGTACTTTGCACGAAAAAGATGTCTGGAAACTGTTCTTTAATTTCAATTGAAATAGTGTTCACGGGAATTTGTCCAAATACTATTTATGCATACTCTTTATGTGGAGTGTGGACACAGTTTAGGAAATTGGCTGTAGTGTTAGTACACTAGGAGATACGGAATACGAGTCCAAAACAAATTATGGATTCTACACTCAAAGCAAGAAACCAAATGATATGCCTAACTACGTTTAATGACAACTCTTCAGAGTTCAATGGCGAAATAAAATCTTTTGAAAATGCTGAGGAACCTTGAGGATATATCGTTTGACGTTATTAGTCTTTTCCCTTTGAAAGTGCACAGTACTGTATCTGAAATGGGAAAAAAAATGGACAGAAGATTAGGTTTGTACCCCATCATGACACGAGCTTTGTTGACTTGTTGATCTATTTTATCGTACCTTGGTAAGGAAGAGGTGTTAGTATTTGGTTATGAAGATTTGCTCATCTTCCAGTTACCATTATGCATTTTTTCCTGTACCGAGCAGTATGAAATCCGTCTTGGAGCGTTACAGCAAAGCGAAAGAAGACCGCCATCAACTCCTTAGTCCACTATCGGAGGTCAAGGTACATTTGCATTTATCATTTAATTACCACTACTTTTTTTTCTCTCTTCTTATTTTTGGTCGTGAACAGTTCCAGTAGAAATAAAATGCTTTCTTGTTGTTAAAGTACTTTGCACACAGTACTCGGAATCTGCCCGTCCAAGAGGAACGAACTATCTTTTAATGGAATTATGTCATGGAAAAGGGTAGTGGATCAGAGCAGATTCTCAGAGCTAGATTTCTGCACTCGCATTCAAGTGCCAATGATAGTATGTCATTAGACGACTCATAAAATGAAGAATGAGAATAAGTACACATGAAAAGTGTAAAAACAGAAACAAATAAATGAAAAATATAGGATAACATAAAAAGAAATCAAAATTTAGGAACAATCAACTGTAGAATGCACTAATAATGAACTCAGGGCTGGAACTGTTATCAATGTAAATTGCAAAACACTATGCCTCTTGAAGGACTGTGTATTATAAAGTGTTAAATATACTCGCACACCTATATAATGTACATCTTAGATATTTTTAGTTCAATAACAAGTGTATAGATTGGAATTTGAAAAAAAAAAAAAAGGAACATTGAAGCATTTTAGCAAATTAGGTACCAATGCAAAATTTTATCATGATCCAACCAACTATTTGACAAGTTTAGTAATTGATTTTTGAACAATAAAATAATGTCAATTGGATAAATAAGGATCTCACAATCTTACTAAACTTGTTTAATGTGGAATTAGTAGGTTACATAATCTTACTTAGAGCATTTCCATTGGTTGAAAACCAACAATTAGGCTTGCCATAGTTGGTCCTAACTGTAATAAAATTTTATGGTCCCAATTGTTCCTCCAAGTGTACAGCTCCAATTAATTTTTATGTGGCTATTGAATCATATCACATAATATCCAACCGTCATGGTTCGCTTGAGTAATATTCCCAAGGAATTAGATTATTGCCCTACTAATAGAAATTAAAAAATAAAATAAAATGGCAAAGGAGAAGGCATTAAGAGGAGCTCTACAGCAACCATCACTTCAGAACCATAAGCTAAATAACAATCGTCATTGGCACTTGACATTGTTGTCGAGACAATAAAAAGCAATAATCCACTCACAAGAGTTGTGATATAGAGCAACATTTCTCCTGATAGCACACCATATACGACATGATTCCATTACAAGATAGTTCGTTTGTGTTGGTCGGACAGAATATATCTAGAATGTGGAGGTATTCTATTAGTTGAGCAAGCAATCTTATTCAATTCTATGCCTTCTGTCTGTTGGCAACCATTATGATCAGATAGAATGGTGTACTTTAGTTAACATGCAAAGGGCAAAACATGATGCAGTGATGAAGTTCATTTCATTGAGACCTAGGGCATCATGGATTCAAAGCATGAAAGCCAGTGGCCCTTCCTCCACCTCAAAATGGAACGAACTTCCTGCAAATGCCTTGCCCATCTTTGGTGTTACTAAATGTGCATCCGACTGGATGATCTGAAATAGATGGTTGTGACGAAATTAATCAGAGATAAAGTTAATGGAAATCATTTATAGAGGTCAGTGATTGCAAACAAGTTTAGGACTGAGTACTCAATAGTGCAAAAGGATTAAAAACCCGCAGGAACGGGAATACGGAACTAGAAAGATTGCCACTGCAACAAGGAAAATCACCAGATTATCCTAGAAGCTTGAAAATTTGTTTCTCCTGGGGTATTTTGTTTGATGGCTGAAGCCATAAAGGGAGCACGCATGGGTACTTACATGAGCTTTGGTCTTCGAAAACGTAATTATCAAAACTACAAAACCATTGAGCGTGTTATCTCTACAATGATTACCATGATAGTTTTGGTTTACCTGTTGAGTCTGGACAATATTGACCAGCTCTGCCATGTTATTATTATTAGTACCACTGCTTGTTGATTTCTTTCTTCAAACATGACAGTCATATCTCTAATCTTTGTTATTTTCTTGGCTAGTTTTGGCAAAGGGAGGCAGCAATCCTCCGGCAACAATTACACAACTTGCAGGAAATTCACAGGTAGAGTATTTGCCCAGAACATGCATTCTTTACACTATCTAGAGAGAGAGAGAGAGAGAGAGGAGTCAAGAGGATTACAGTTGCTGACGTGAAGTCTTGATGTTAGAATTGTCACTGAAGGGGAGTTTCTTATATTATGTGTTATCCCTTGTTAGGGTGTCTTTCCTACTGGTCCCAATGATTAGCTTCATCTCCTATCACGACCATGACCACCTGGTAATGAAAAGAACATAAGCCAACTCACATTGAGAACTTGCATGACATGTCAAGAGTTACTGAACCTGGACATAATGATAACATGACAAAAGATTAAGAACATCTCTGGGACTCCAAAGATTTGAACTTCGTTACTGCATGCCGTTCAGTATATATAAGTTTGCAAACTGATTAGCCGACGTTATTCTTTAAACAAAACAGGAAATTGATGGGAGAAGAACTGTATGGCCTGAGCGTTAAAGATCTACAACATCTGGAGAACCAACTTGAAATGAGTTTGAGGGGCATCCGTATGAAAAAGGTCAGACGCCTAACCTTTAAACAAAGCTGTACAAGTTTCTAGCCAATTATGATTGTATATTGCTGATGCTAAAATGCTTCTAATTAAAGTTCTGCTACATAATTTATCAACTTGGCAGGAACAAATACTGACTGATGAGATTCGGGAACTAAATCGTAAGGTACGTCCCAATAAACATCAAATGCTTGCCAATTATCACATGTGCTTATATGTGGCAAAATACGGGGCTGTCATATAAGAGTTAATGTCAAAAGTTATAGTAGTTAATGAGCGTCCCTATAATGTACATATTCAGGGCAGCCTCATTCATCATGAAAACGTGGAACTTTATAAGAAGGTAAACTTCCTTCAGCAAGAAACTATGCCATTGCATAAGAAGGTACTATAACCATATTAGTTACACTATCTCAATCTCATGCATCAAACAATTTTAATCACGGGAACTAAATGTTTGAAGGAGCCTGTGTGTCTCAGGCTTATAGCGTGAGGAATTCCAATGCCACACATGGGAATACCGTAACTCCATATGGATTTGCAATTACAGAGGAGCAGCACGCTCCATTCCATCTCCAACTTAGCCAGCCTGAGTCACAGAACTTCGTGACGTCAGAGGGAACAGTAGAATCAATGTAAACTAGGTTGAAATTTATCAAGTATTGTGTTTGTATGGAACAGCAAGCTGCAAATCTTGGCTTGAGCGCCAAAAACCAGCTGGTCTAGGCAATACACCGCTTAGAAAGCGCTTGCATTCATGTCTAAGAAGAAAGAACTAAGATTTATATTTCCAGTAAGTTAAATCTAGGGCTACGTAACAGAATTAACGATAACGACAGCGTGATACAAAGTGAAAACCAACTTGAGATGAATTTGCATAATCCATATGGCTGCTGTCTTTGTTAATTCTAATTCAATATCTCTCTCTTCCCTTTATTCCTTTTGTTTGTTTGTTCGTCTGTTAAGTATTAGAGCCGATATCTGGATTCCTGATAACAATGAGATAAAAGTAATCCCGCCGATCCAAGTTAATAAATTGGACAAGAATCAAGATTTTCTTAAAAAGAATTGACCATAATGAAAAAGGGAAAAAGCAAAAGAACCACAATGGACATAATTCCCACAAATAACGTTCCTTTAAATTCATTAGTTGAAATTCTTCGTCAGTGAAGTCAACATAAACACGTTCTATTCTTGCAGGTAATTAAACAAGGCAGTAAATTCTCCTCGTATCAGGAGTCAAGACCCGAAGGAGGCATGTCCGGTTAAACTACATCAACCATCAAGACAAAGCTAGAAATGTTTACAGTGCATTATTCATTTCTCTCGGGTTGTAATATGTTTGCATTTCGCATAGTGCTGAGGTGCTTACGTAAAACTCCTTACAAGTGCAAAGATTGCACGTGCTTGACTGAACTTAATGTGAATATTTTGGCCGTGCGAGCTGAAAACTTATCGTCTTGGTAATTAGATGTGCGCTAAAATGTACGATCGAGAAATTTTCACTGCCCAAAAGAATCAATTTTCACATTAGTCCTTATTCAGCGCAAGACTGTTACCTTTATAGAGCAGTGGAAGGACAGCCGACTGATGCCGGCACGCTTCACATGACTTCAATCCTGACATGGCACCTCTCTTTTTCCAACGCTAATAGCAAAAAATAAATAAAAAGGAATAATTTTGAGAAACCTCCCTTAAGTTTCTAGTTTCTGACAATTTCACCCGACTCCCCTCAAGTGTAAGTAATTACACTTGCCTCTCTTGGCATAGTAAAGTGCCTATAATGTCCTCCACCTGGTAGATGATTCACAGTTCAAGCCAATAGGTTTACAAAATCATTAAAAAGAGAAACCTATTTCTCTATCTCATATCTATTCCCACTCCCCTCTTTCCTAGATATTATACTGTTATACGCTCTTTTTATTATATTCAGTTTTATGGATATTAACAAATTGAAATTTCAAAATCAATAGAGGAAGTAGATTATGTGTCAAATTAGAAGGAAATGAAGAAGCTCACAATGATAGAGAAATAGATGATAAAATTGATGATTGAAATAGGAAGAAGAAACAAAGATGTGGAATTTGTCGTAGTTTGTTTGTTATCAAGAAAATTTTTTGTAAAACATAAATAATTTGCATAAGAATTTCTTTCGTTGGATTTATAATGGTTAGTTATGATTTTGTGGTGGAGGTAGAATTTATCCTCTACTTATTAGATGTCAATATTTTCAAGAGCACAAACCTGCTGTAGTGATGGTTCTAAATTAGATTAGCTTGTATGGAAAGGTGCTGGGCCATTAAGACTAATATGTTGGGATATAAAATTGGTTGTCAATGGAGAGAGAGAGTGTGTGTGTGTGTGTGTCTGTGTGTTATCAAATAGGGGCCAGTCTTCTCATTTCCTTGGGTGGCATCCCTCAAAATTTACATGCCAAAGTCAACACCCTCCCATGTACTAATGCTGGAAATTAACCAGTCTAAGATTTCACTACTTGCAGCAACGCAGCAATTGAATCCCCATTGACAAATGACAAATGACCACCACCATAGTAGAATACCGTTATGCTGCAAAATCACTACTTAGAAACTAGTTTATTAAAATTTACGAATTCCAAAAAATGTCACATCCGGAAGCGACCAACATGCGTAAATACGGTAAAGGCTGATCGAAGTCGATAATTACAATCAACCCAATGATGCCCTATTATACTCCTTTGTATCTTTTGCCTTCAGCTGGTAAGGCAGGAAGGCTTTTGCTCCATTTCACTACCTACTGGCTAGCGTCCCCGCTGTTCCTCATCACTCAAGTGCATCAATCCGTCCAGGCAAGCTGGAAATTACTGATTCTAATTTGGAAAAAAAAAAAAGTAATGGATGCAAATAATTAAGTTCTAAATATTTGGTAGTCGAGATATGTAATAGTAGTATATCAAAGATATGGGATTTTTTTTTTTTTTTCACACCGTTGCCAGCCTTTCAATTGGATGGCCTGACTCAATTCAACATGAAGTTCAAGTGTAACTGGTAGGATTCGATCCGATGATACCAGCTGGGAGCCCAAATTTTGTAATATGTCCCCAGGATTATGATTATTGTAAGCATGATACCCCAGAAAAATAAAGAAAATTATTATCAGACCCTAGTAATTAGACTGAAAACACATATGCTTCGTAGTTCGAACTCAATCAGGGTCATCCTAGGCTGCTATCTACCTAGAGGATATCAAAATGACAGTTTATATAAGTCGAAGAAATAAAAAATAACAGAAATCAAAATTACTTGGGCTGTACATGGAATCTAAATTCTTGAAACACTTGCTGACACCTTGGATATTCATCTCTGTGGCATCCCTCATCAAAATTCTGCGCGTAGCTAACAGCATCATATTGGAATCGTATAGGTTTGGACCCGTAAATGCTCTTGCTCTCACTCATAAGCTTCTTAATCAGCTTTTTCAATCTCCTGCTGCTTCTTCTACTGCTGCCATGGTCGCCGATGTCAATGCGGGAGTATTCTTCGTGTACAGGAACACACGAGGGAGACATGCATCCGGAGAAGTAAGATGACCTCTGATGAATAAAATCACCCCCCATTCGTCTCTCAATTTGATCGGGAAAATGTGGTTGGTTTCTGTAGCTAGCCAGTCTTTAGCCCTTACAAAAAGATGACAGCCCATAGGAGAGAAAAAAAGGTATTAGATGCTCTTGAACCTTGTCTGCTTTAATATGTTTGTTGCAACCATAGGTTTTCAGTGGGTGTGAAATGTTTATCCAATCAGCACAAGTTCTCTGTCGTGTGGGCCTATAATATTCTTTGCCTTTTAGTTTTTGTCGTCTAATTGATGTTTCCATTTTTTTTTAACTTTTTGGCCATCTGTCTTCTTGCTAGGATTAGTTTACAGGAGTCAGATATGCTAATGTTGATGTGTTTCATTCGCATTCCCATGTAGCATAATGAAGCATCAGCAATGTGAAATCCTTTCTTGCATAAAGAAATGAACCAATGAGCAAGAGGGCTTTGACCCAATTAATGATAGAATATAATGCTTGCTTACACTGTAGATAAGTGTGGCTCAGCTACTTTGATGATAGTATACTGTTAATTTAGATCAGAGTAGGCTTCCAACAGCTTAAGTCTCGTTTAATTATCTAAGTTGAAGAAATCAATTATTTCATACTCAAAAACAAAATGTTGCTTTTTTTATGGTGGGATTTACATCAGGCAATTGAAGCTATAGAGCGTGGACGGCAGTATGAATAAGTTGTTACTGTTGGTTGATTAGAAAGATGCATGTTTTGTTAATGCTTTACCTACGATTATCACAATTTCTGCGCCAACAATCAAATTTTGTAACGATTATTCTTTAACTTCTGTTGCTTAACAAATCGCATTTGCGCGTTTCTATTAAGTAGGAGCATCTGAGTGCTAATCCAAATAATTAATGAAGCCCCATCTTAGGTTCACCTACTTTTCTCAATTTTTAACGTTAGCTTGAGTATGTTGCTAGAGATTCTAAAAGAAAGTGCAAGAGCAATAAAGGCGATGATTGGGGGAAAGGGGAAAAAAAAAAACTATCTGATCATATGAATTACCTTCTTTTGATTAAGCTAATGGGTCTGGAAATCACATTTTGTGAGCTCGACTGCTACTAATTTGATAATGACGAGACGCTTTCTTTTGGATTACTGTGGAGATGTGAGTGGAAAGCATATGAAAGCAGAACATGGGCTAGAATTAGCTACTGAGCTTTCTTAACTGGTCTGCCATAGACACGTAATGAGGCTGTAAGATGATTAACTTTGTGTTGAGTTTACTGAAGTTTTTTTGGTAGAAAAATCACTTTTTCTTGAGGAAAATGGCAAGAAATAATATGATCTTAAAGTTAAAAAAATCTGCTCGATTGGAGCAGAAACAAACTAAGAAGAATGTGATTGGTGATCAAACTCAAAAAAAAAAAAAAGAAAAAGGACTAAAAAGGAGAATTAGGAAACGCGAAGTAGCCGTTCGAGCATGTGATATTGTGAGCTGAAACAAGATCTGTGCCAGCTAAAAGAGATGAAATTGTGGGGACTTTGGTCCTTGTTGCTGTGGACCTCCATCTCGAAAGGGGATGGGCAAACCGGAAAACGGATCTCATCGGTCATTACAATAAAATACCCTTCATTTTTGGACGGGCCTACCGTTCATTACCAATAGATCGGTCCCTTTCTCGATTCCGTGATCCGTCTCAATTTCTGTACCCTGCACTGCTCTGAAAATCTCCTTTGGATACCCCCCTGCCCCTGTTCTATCGCTCGCCTACTGGTCCTGCTCTGTCGTCTACAATTGACTTCATCTCAGAGATTCATCGAATGTTTGAACATTTGTTAAGCACGCATCATCTGAATTCGTGAAGTACAAAATTATTTTGTGATTTGATGATTTTCTGAGGTGAAGATATATAATTTCCTGCCAGCTGCTAATTAACACATAATCTACTGGATGACTAAATGGTTACAAATGATGATTCGTTGAAAAAACGGACCCAAAAAAATTAAAAAGAAACTTTTAATACCATCCTAGAGTAGAGCTATTCACAATTGAGGATATATATATATATAGAAAGAGTTGAGAAGTAGTCAATAGGACTTCAACCTTTTCTAGACTTATCTTAGGCATTATTTTCGGTTGCTTTAAATTTTATAAAATCTAATTATAAAAACTGATTATATCTGAATCAGCAAAATCTACTTTTTGGATGATTATATATTTTTAATTTTTTTTGGTATCTATAATCACAATACAAAAAACAACCGAGAATATCATAAAAACTGATTATCTAAAATCAGAATTTATAATTAATTAAAATAATCAATCAAGAGCAGGCCATTAATCAAGCTCATATTCATAGAAACTGGAAAGGCTGGCGTCGCTGCAAGTTTCCCAAATTCCAATGATGGCTCTTCAGGCCTAGCAACGCTTCGCGGCCAGATGCCTGTGAACTCTTATTAATGATTGAATCATGGGAACGCTGTGGCCTCACTCCGAACCAGCTAAATGCTGATTGCTATTGAGGCCTAACAAATTTATCACTGGAGTGATCCACAGAAAATTTGAACTTCGAAGGCCTAGGTCCACTTGTACACTTGACAGGCCCAATCCTTCCGGCCCCCAAAAGTGTGAGTTTCAAAAGACCTATGCAAACACAGAAGAACTGATTGAAGCGAAGAACCAGTAAGTGGAGTGGAGGCAAGCTGGGTACACAAAATCAATCAGGGACAGCGAGGTTGCGGTGTAGCTGTGTGGGGTTTGTGGCTAAGAAATGTTCCATTCTGGATAGGGCTTTCACGGCTGATTTTGGTGTGATTATCCTGTTCACCTGCGCTAACCCGAAAAACCAAATTAAATAAAAATAAAAATAAATAAGCAAATTCTGAAACATAAACATTAAAAACCACATATGCATACAAATTAAAATGGCACTTCATAACATGCGACTTTCTATTATCAATCAAGCCCCAAAAAAAAAAAAAAAAAGAGTAAAATTTCTATGGTTTTTGTAGCTAGAAAATCAGACAGACATGCATAATCTAGCTAGTTGGTATATGATATTAATGTTTATTTTGGAGTTATATTAATATTTATTTTGGCAATTACCCCACAATGGAGAAATAATTCACATTTACTGTTACGTTTTTTGCTCAGCCATGAAGCTTGATAAATCCCTGCACCAAAAATGTTTCAAAATTTGGAAATCCTTGTAGCAGCAACAGCAATAACGCGACGAGCACCAGAAATATTTCAAAATTTTCGTCCACCACCCAAAAATCAAATCTCCAATGAATGATCCCCATCCCACCCCACAACAAAACAAGACAGAGACAGTGGGCTGAGTTGAGTTTGTGTCTGTGTGGGTGGATGCTTGCGTGCCTCTGCACTCTGCATGTGTAGTAGATAAGCAGATAAGAAGGGAGAGGTAAGGAGGAAGATGGCAATGGCAATGGCTCTTCGCAGACTCTCTTCAGTGCTCGACAAGCCCATTAAGCGCCTCTACAATGGCGGCTCTCTCTATTACATGGTCACTTCTCTTACTGATTTTTTCCCTTTTTTCGATTTTGTTCTTGCTAAATTTTTGCAGGGCCGAATTTCTTTGATTCTGTTTTGTACTGCAGTCGTCTTTGCCCAAGGAAGCTGTTTATGAGAAGGAAAAGTCTGGCGTTACGGTAAGCTTTGTTATCTATCCCTGGATTGGTGATAAAGAGTTAAAACATATTTTGTTGAATGCGAATTGGGACTCTGTATACGTTTATATCGACACGAGATTGTGAAATCTTCAGTGGCCAAAGCAGCTGAATGCTCCCCTACACGTGGTTGATCCAGAAATCACTGACATTATTGAGCTCGAGAAAGCCAGGCAATGGAAGGTTTGCTTTTATGTCCTCCTTACAGAGGCTGTACAGTATTTCTTATTTCTCTCTTGTTTTACCTGTAAACGGATTCAAGTTCTGATTTTTGTATTAGATAAAATTCAATCTTGGGTCATGAATGTATGGATTTTTGCTGTCTAACCATGCTGTGAAGTTTGGGACACATGCAAGACCATAGAAAGAGTCTGCAACTTGTCTTCATTTCTTGCAGTGCACGGCTCAGAGAGTCGTAAAGCGGGATGAAACGACTTTTGCTAATGGACTGCTAGTAGTGTCTATGTTGTGTGCTTTCATTGCCTTCCTGAAAAGAATATGATCATTAACATTTTGAGATTCACAATTTGCATGTCTGCTTCTTTAATTTCTTATAAATAACTAGTTTGTTTGATCAACATTTGAAATTCGGATGTAGATTAAGTTTCTCAATAAAACTTCCAAATTAAAGTTCCTACTATTCTATGGAACTTGATGTCTTACTGGAGTTTGTACTTCATGTGTGCAGGGACTTGAACTCATCCCTTCAGAGAATTTCACTTCTGTCTCTGTTATGCAAGCAGTTGGTTCTATCATGACTAACAAATACAGTGAAGGATACCCCGGTGCCAGATATTATGGAGGAAATGAGTATGCAGAATGCTTCCATGTGCTTCCATTATTTTTTTTCCCTTTTCTCCAAGGATTCTTCTGTGCTGGAGAGCATATATTTTCATCCTGCATATATTAGTTATTTTTAACATAATTGCTGCAGTTTTTCAGTCCTTTTCCAAGTTTGAGTCTGGACCTGGAGATTTATTGGATGTTTTATTTTCAGGTACATTGACATGGCAGAAACCCTGTGCCAGAAGCGTGCTCTTGAAGCGTTCAGGTTGGATCCTGCCAAATGGGGAGGTAATTGCAGCACTATTTTGGTAGAATTCCTCAAATATATGACATTCTATTTGCTCTCAGAAGTTGCTTCTATTTCTTTATATAGGTCATCAACCACCAATTAATCAATATTAAAAACTTCAAAAGATTAGATTGTCAATCTGGATGTTTTTGTGTCAACTTCTCAGGGTAGTTATGACGTGTTGTATAACATCTTGAAGGATAGTAGATCTGGTGTCTCTTCAGTAATGGCATCATGGAGTTGTAAACATCCAAGGAAACTTGAAATGTTTGGATTTTTAAACTTTCATTTCGTAAGAAAAATTAAAGCAAGTATGATTCCTGCAATAGTGGAACCAAACACCATTGATGTTTATATCTTCTGGTGCAGTTAACGTGCAGCCTCTATCAGGGTCTCCAGCTAATTTTCAAGTTTATACTGCATTATTGAAACCTCATGAAAGAATCATGGCGCTTGATCTTCCACATGGTGGGCATCTTTCTCATGGATATCAGGTGCCTCTCTCTCTCTCTCTCTCATCTTTTTCTGTGAAAACATCTGATTGGGTCCAAGTGCAAAGTTTTGTTCCTCCCCTGTACTTATTCAGCTGAGTCCAGAGTTCTAGATGCATTATGCTTTGCCAGTCACATGTAGTTCTTGAAACTTTTTTGCTTGATGATACTGTTAGTAATACGACTGCAGATTAGTTGGTACTTCAGAACTACTCTTTGTCCTTTCTTTTCATATTTGGTTGAGTTGATGTTTGGCTTAAATATCATTGTTGGCTATGTAACAGAAGCTTTGCCTACTGGACAATCTGCTATTATGACTTCATTGACTCACACCTTCAACTTGATGATGTCAGTCTGATGGATGAAAAAGAAACTTTTCAGTGACCTAATGTCTTGCTTAGTGTAAACGTCCAATTTTACATTTGATTTTTGAGTAACACTATGCAAACTTGATGTACTTTTGTTTTTAGTCAAAAGATGCTGAGACAATATGAGTAACTTCAGTGCATTAGAATTCATGTTGCAAAAGTTGAAATGTAAGTTTTTGTGTGATAATGATCCTCTTCTCTGTGATGCATATTTTGAGAGATATTAAATTCCATTTGATAAACTAGGCTTTCTACGCTTTGTAGTTCCTAGAAAAACCCTTTCTCATCTGCATAGTTATTGGCATGAAATCTCAGTGTTTTTTTGGTTTAATGAATTTCCTTTGTGTTTTGAGGATGTTTTCATCATCTATAGCATCACTCAATTATAATCATATGAATATGAAATTGATGGTTTGATTGTTGAATGGCCACAGACTGACACAAAGAAGATATCAGCAGTTTCTATCTTTTTTGAGACCATGCCATATAGATTGAACGAGAGCACTGGCTATATTGACTATGACCAGGTGAAATTCCAGTTTCTTGTTATGATGGATCTTTATCTTTGGCTTGTGAATTCTATTATCCACACCTATGTTACTCGGACTCTTCACATTGCCCAGCCGTACCCATGTCCGACCCTTCATTTTGCACTAGAGTAGCCATGTCGGCAGGACCCCATAACCGAGTCCGAGTAACATAGATCCACAGTGCTGAATCCCGCTCGATATTTGTTAAGATGCAGCATTGTGCATCTTAATCTTGCTGGTCCAGTTGATTACATTGAATGATGAAAAATTCTGGTCATTGGCCAGTGAGATTTAAAAGAATTATGGAATAGATTCACAGACCATTGTCTCTAAAAATGTACAGTTTAAGATTGATAGACATGCTTATATTGATGTAGCAGAAAAGTGCAATACTGGGAATTTCTTGATTCATTTTCTTTGATTGCTTTGAAGAAAGATAATTTCACTTTTCTTTTTCTTGCTTTTGCAGTTGGTTGCATGGGAATGTAGCCAGCATGCCAAAATATCTCTATTTCATATTGAGACAGCTAATTCAAGATTTTTTCTAATATACCATCATGGAGGATAAGCTTTATAATACAAGCTTTAATTGACCATTGATCTCTGAAATGCAGCTAGAAAAAAGTGCAGTACTGTTCAGACCAAAATTGATAGTTGCTGGTGCTAGTGCTTATGCCCGTCTCTATGATTATGCACGTATTCGGAAGGTAGAGTAGCAAACGTTCTTTTAATATGAGGGAACTTCTTGAGTTAATTTCAGAGTGTCTTATGACTGGATGGCGCGGTGCCAAAAAAACCTTGGAAACTCATCTTTTCTTGAATTTGACAGGTTTGTGACAAGCAGAAAGCTATACTGTTGGCAGATATGGCACACATTAGTGGATTAGTTGCAGCTGGAGTTATTCCATCTCCATTTGATTATGCAGATGTTGTGACTACCACAACACACAAGTCACTCCGTGGACCTCGTGGTGCCATGATTTTCTTCAGAAAGGGTGTAAAAGAGATCAACAAACAAGGACAAGAGGTCCGTTTCATAGGAAAAAAATGTAAAATCACCCTATTACTTTTTTACACTTCAAGATCTCTGCCTTTCTCATCCTTAAGCCCCTGGTGCTTAATTTTTGTTAAACATGAGTTTGGTAATATCTGACGTGAAGCACAAAAAGTAAATACTGATAACCTTAGTTCTTCACGTAGGTCTTGTACGACTATGAAGACAAAATCAACCAAGCTGTCTTTCCTGGACTCCAAGGTGGCCCGCATAACCACACAATTACAGGCTTGGCTGTAGCTCTGAAACAGGTACTGATGGTTAAAAATATATTTGAACTTCAAATGCATAAAATGAAAGAACATAATTGGCCATAGTATTGAAGCTTTAATGAGTTAGGAGATACTAATGAAACCAAATGTTCTTGAAGTAAATCCTGTTATTTATTACATCTTCTTCTTTGTAATGAGTGGGTTATCTTTCAAAGAAGCCAATTTACCTTAGGTTATCAAACCTGGAACATGAAATGACGCTAGTATATTCTGGTTTTATATCAAATGCAGGCACAGTCTGCAGAATACAGAGCTTACCAGGAACAAGTACTCAGTAACTGCTCAAAGTTTGCCCAGGTAATGATCGTGAGCATTTGGAACTAACAATTGATGCGAGAGAATGTTAATGTTTTAGTTCCAGATATACACTCAACCATAATTGTCAAGTCACAATATTCTATTACGTGCTTCAGTAATTGAGAACTGAAGCTTCTCTAACCATGCAGACATTGGTTGAGAAGGGCTATGAACTTGTATCTGGTGGAACAGAGAACCACTTGGTCTTGGTGAACCTAAAAGACAAGGTAATGAAGAGTAAGTTGCATGCTATTTCTCAATGTTCCATTGTTCTTTGAAGATACTACAAAATAAGCTACCTTCATGCATTTGCATGATTTTCTTTCCTTATATTATGGTTCGCTAATTCTTCGAAATCCTTAATTCTGCAGGGAATTGATGGTTCCAGAGTTGAAAAGGTATTAGAAGCTGTTCATATTGCAGCTAACAAAAACACTGTGCCCGGAGATGTGTCTGCCATGGTTCCTGGTGGCATCAGGATGGGTAGAGTTTTCAATTTTCTTTGTTTTAAATTTGCAATATGAGTTGACTATCCATTAATATTCTCTTGAGCATAATAAGTGATGAACGTTTCTGCCTCAGGAACTCCTGCTCTTACTTCCAGGGGATTTGTAGAAGAGGATTTTGTCAAAGTTGCAGAGTTCTTTGATGCTGCAGTGCGTTTGGCTGTTAAAATAAAGGGTCAAACCAAAGGTGTGTTGTTGTATCATGATTCTTTACTTTCAGAACCTGAGTTTAGTCACTGTTTGGTACTTGTGCTCATTCCTATCTTGCCGGGAGCTAGCTTTATTATGATTATCTCATTTAAACTCGAGATGCTTTTTTGTTACTAGCCCTCTGTGACTCAGTGCTTGTTTGACTGTGCTATCAATGCGCCACAATATTTTGGAAGTGACATATGTAATGTCATATTGCTCGGGTTATTCCGCGTCCTTCCCCCTCCCTTCTCCTACTCCTCCTTTACACACAGTTGAATTTTTGTCCTTCCTTTTGATGCTGTCTTCCTCCTCTTAATTTTCAGGGACAAAGTTGAAGGACTTTTTGGCCACTTTACAGTCCAGTGCTGCCCAATCTGAGATAGCAAAACTCCGTCATGACGTGGAGGAGTTTGCCAAACAGTTTCCAACAATTGGGTTTGATAAAGAAACTATGAAGTACAAAGATTGAGGAACTGAATCTGCATACTAAGCCAGGCATGTGCAGCTTTCTGAGAGCCTCTGGTTTTAGTTTCGGTGATTTAGTGTCCCCTTTAATTGTGCAAAAATATATATCAAGTCATGCACAACGCATAACTAGAAAGTTGTCCACATATAATCGTACCAATCCTGAAATTGCCTTGTCTGCGAGTCATTCCCTGGATGCTGCTTGATAGTCTATTTTTTGGTCCGTCTTGAACTTGCTTGATCATCTTTTTCTCCTTTTCAAACTGCATGCTGCAGTTTTTGTTTGTTCAATATTTCTGTTAACCGTTTGACATTTACCGTGAAATTGTTTTTGATCTCTTGTTCTTTTCTTCTCTCTGTTTTAACATTTTCACCTTTTCAGCTGCACAGGTACCGACGTCCGAGATGAAGATGAAGATGATATTCGGTACTATGAGGATGAACCGAGACAGCATAAAGGTCAAGCTACAAGTGAAGTTGGGGTTATCATACATCAAATCCAGCAAATCCCACCTGACCAAACTGTATATGTACATTAGCCAAGCAATTGCTGAGAAAGAATAAAACCGTTTTAATATTGAACTACATTCTCTTCCTACCTTCTTACTTCAGTATTCTCTTGTCTAGAGGATGGTTTTGAGAGCTGTTTCAGAAATTAATGACACCCCGATCACATACTTGAATTGCCAAAATGTGAAGAAGAATAAAGAGGATAAAATAATAAATGCAACACGCAACAATTCTACATTGAAGCTTCCAGACCAGCAATAGCTTCTTATTTGCTTGGGAACAAGCTTTTCTGTAGACTCCAAAATCTTGTAAAGTCAATAGTTGTGAAGGATGCCTACGACGAGGGAAAAGAAAAAAATTGTAAGGGATGGTAGGATGGACAACTCAAAATCCCATCCTAAAAATCATAGACCATGACCTGTCGAGCAACTAGAATGTGACAAAGTTCACTAAACATCTATTTAGTAATTTGGTAGTCTAAGTTAATATCAAAATTTTAAATTACTACAATGTACAAAACGTACCAAGTTGTCTTTATTTTGTATATATATATATATATATAAGTTGACTTATGTTCTATCTGATAATACAATTTATCACATAAATTCAATGGGTTCAAATTTTAATATGTTCAGACGTGTTTGATAACTAAAAATAGAACATCTGAATTAATTTAACTAGCACTGGATTTTTTAGACAAAACTTGTTTAAAAAAAAAAAAAGATAAGCTAATCACTCATCACTTAATGTGATGTATACAAGTAATGTAGCATTTTAGTACTTAACAATTCAATAATTTGACAAATTCAAATTTCAGATTCCAGTTTTTAAATTTCAATTTTATCAAACGCATCCTTATATAACCTTTACACAAAGATAAAAATCATAAAGTGTGACCTTCCTCAAATATAGGGAAATTCACCAAAATGATCTCTAAACATTTTCATTTCAACCAATTTCGTCCTCTGTTATTTATTCTAACCAATGTAAGGCTCCAACAATTTTGCAACTTCCAATGTAGGACTTATGCATTGATTTTATACACTTCCAGTGGTTTAGTAGGGGCATAATCGTCAGATCAGATAAATTGCTGCAATTAACAGCTTTGAATAATCTAGTGGACTTGGAAGCAGTTTCTACTCAAGCATCCATTAACGTTTCAACTGGGCAGGGCTCAGAGGTGAAGGTGAAAGAGGGTCCAAACAGGTGCACCACTTGCCGCAAGCATGTGGGTCTAATTGGTTTTAACTGCAGATGTGGAAATCTTTTCTGTGCTGTGCATCGCTATTCTGATAAGCATGAGTGCCCATTTGACTATCGCAATGCTGCTGGGGATGCAATAGCCAGAGCAAATCCTGTTGTCAAAGCTGAAAAACTGGATAAGATTATGAGGTACGCATCTTTTTTCGTATGTCTTTGCAGATTGTTATAAATTGACCACTTGTCTTATTATATCTGCCGTAGCAGTGTTGAAGGTGTAAGGCATAAGGATTTGGGCATCTTTGCTGTCTGGTGAACGTTGGAAGTCCGTCCTTTTCTACTGGCTACTGTTGCTTGGGTTGCTCCAATATCTTAGTCCTTTGTGCAGGCTTGGTGGATGTCTTTGTGCAATGTGTAATTTGTCCTCCTGGTTCTTTTTCATTTCTGTCATCTTACTGGAGCTGTAGCGTGTTTTAAAAGCTCTTCAAGAGGTGAGGAATGCTAAGAAAGACAGATAAAGAGCTAAAATTGAAAAGGAGAAATATTCATCTGCTGTATGTTTCTGCACAGTGGGAAACCCAGACATAATGCTAGATGTGTATAGACGTTTGTCTCTGCTATATAAGGAAGAACCATCGCGCTTGAGTTATCATTTTTCATGGCTGTCTACGACCTGTTATTTACTCTCTTTGATGTGCTCTATTTTTCCCCTCTTTTTGTGTCTTTTTTTTTCGCCCCCCTCTCCAAAGTCTCTTCTGAGATTGATACAGGAGTGGATGTTTCCAAGAACGCTCTATTGCATGTAAACTTGCAAGGTTCAAGGCCTCTAATGGCGATATAAGTTTGCCACCTAAATTTGTCGAGGAAACGAAAGAAAGAGGCCTAATTGCAGGATGCTGTCCACAAGAACAAATGCTAAACCATCCCTCTGTTGGAGCCTTCTTAACACACTGCGGATGGAATTCCATGATAGAAAGCCTGGCCAGCGGTGTACCAATGATATGCTGGCCTTTTTTCGCTGACCAGCACATTAATTGCAGGTTTGCTTGTACTGAATGGGGTGTTGGCTTGGAAATCGATTGTGATGGTAAAAGAAATGAAGTGGAGAAGCTGGTCAATGAGGTAATTGATAGAGAAAAGGGTAGGAAAATGAAGAACAAAGCTGTTGGTGGTGGCAGAGTTCAAAATGTATCGGACGCTCAATTTCTTTCCGGAGCTAATTGTGAAACTAGATTATTCGGAATTGTTAATTGCAGCAATTTATTTGATTTGACGATTATGCCCCTGCTAAACCATTGGAAATGCGTAAAATCGACGCATACATCCTACATTGGAAGTTATAAAATTGTTGGAGTCCTACATTAGTTAGAATAAATAACGGAGGACGAAATTTGACGAATTTCCCGCAAATATATTAGAAAATAAGAATTTAGTACAATTTACAAACAGGAGATTATTCATTAGCAACCATCCCAATTCCTCAGCTAGCCATCAAAGAAACGACTAATCATTTGTAGAAGTTGAGGATTAAACCCTCGGTAGATGGAATTCTTAGCATTATCGATTTGCTCTTTGCTTCTCTGGAGGAAGTGGTACCATTTTGAGTTCTATTGTGGGAACATGATGTTATAGAGCTTTTCTTTTTAGATTGCATTTTTAGCTACGGGAGGTAGATTATTGATTTTTTAGTTTACACTGATCTAATTATGATATTATATAAGGCATACACTTATTCAAAAAAAAAAAAAATAGAGAGAGAGAGAGAGAAAGAGGAAAAAAAAACTTGAAATGGTTATTCCAGGAGAATTGAAGATTAGATTTGATTAAGATGTATTACATACGTAAAATTGGTAATTCTACAGTGGGATTTGGTTGGCATCTCCTCATTAGTTAGTGCGTTTGAGGAAGGTCAAATCTGGAGAATCAAGTTGCCATTCTTGTCTCTTTCTTGGTTCTTTTTATTTGTTAAGTGACCGACCTTAGCTTTATCCACTAATTAAAAGATGGTTTGAGGGTCTTATTGACTGCATTTGTTTTCTAAGTGGAATCGACCATTAGAAGGAAAATTGTCCCCAGTATTGGCTGGACCATGTTATCTAGAGAATCAAGTTACCTCGTCTTATTTCTGTAATCAATAAACTGATCTGCTGGTCAAAAAATCACACCTGTTCGGTTCTTGTACTCCAGTTGCAGCAAGGCTGCCGAGACATCTTCATTGTTCTGAATCCAGCAATCTCATCTTTACTGCTTCTGGAATCTTTGGTGTTTCATTGAAGACAATTGAAATGTTACTGTATTTGCTGCTTACCGTTTCTGCTCTCTGCTGTTGGTTGACAGGAATGGAATCAATTCCTGTTACACAGCTACTGCTGCATGGCCATGCAGCAGTTTCTTTCTACTGCTATCTGACTCATTCAGGGTAACGTGGTTATACTGCTATCTGTGACTCAGTTTCTACTTGGTGATTTCCAGCACTATACTACTGCTGTTTCTTTTACAAGTCTTTTAACACTTGTTCAGAGTCTAAATATACTTTGGCAACTGTGTATTATTTGGTTCACTAGAAAAGGATTTGTATTGATTTCTGTATGCTACTTCATAAACTTACCATTTGTAGTAAATGAAAATATCTGAATGTGTGTACAGAAGCCCAATCTCGCAGTTTAAGTCCACGAGGTGACGGGGAGGGCAATTGAAAGAAACAAAGTCCAGCAGCAGCAGCAGCAGCAGAAGCCAATGGCCATTCCCAAATCCAAACCCACTAGCGAGAACAGGAGGATATCGATTCCTGTGTGCATACCCAAACCCATATCCATATGTTGCCCATCGCCCAGACCAAGCCGAGCCCTTTACGGCTCCATCCTCCTTATCACAGAGCTAACCATACTCCTCATGGCTGCCCGCTTCACTCTCTCTTGCTCCCTTCACTATCCAGCGCTAGCAGCTCGTCACTTTCGATTCCAGCCGTTTTGCTTGAAAGCTGCTTCTCTTTCTTTCCCCAAATCTTACCCCGCCCAACTTCGCAAATCCCCGACCTGTCCTCTCTGGTCCTCTTCCTTCTTGCTCTGCCTCCACACTCTCCACTGGTCTGCCAAAACCCCTAGCAAGTCAACCTCCGCCGTCCGGTCATTCACCGCCGCATCACCATCAAAATCCCAGCCTCCTTCCAGAATGTCCTCCGTTGGCGATGAGAATCCTCTTCTGACGGACTTCAATTTCCCGCCGTTCGATTCGATTGAGGCCGAGCACGTCCGCCCTGGCTTCCGCGCTTTGCTGAAGCAACTCGTGCGTGCTTACAAAATTTGAAGATACTGACATGATATTTCTTTATTTATTTTTTGATTTAACAAACGATATGATTCAGTACATGTAAACGCAGGAGGGAGAATTGGAGGAATTGGAGAAGACGGTGGAGCCGACGTGGCCCAAATTGGTGGAGCCATTGGAGAAGATAATTGATCGGATTACTGTGGTCTGGGGAGCAATTAATCACCTTAAGTCCGTTAAGGACAGCTCCGAGCTTCGCGCTGCCATTGAAGAAGTGCAGGTCTATAAATTTTTTTTTTTTCTGGTTGTTAAACATTCTATAAATTTTTTCTCTTTTTGCTTAATTGATACTTGATAGGGAAAAGATATATATCACGGTATTGCTTTTGGTGCTCATATGTTCTTTTGAATCTCGATCTGCAGCCAGAGAAAGTTGCATTTGACCTCAAACTGAGTCAAAGTAAGCCAATTTATAATGCTTATAAAGCTATACGGGAATCTTCTGACTGGGATTCGCTGAGTGGTGCTCGTAAACGGATAGTTGAAAGTATGTCTTTGAACTCTGCCCTGCTTGATTTAGCAAGTATTTACTTTTTTGTATTAGCTGTACCATAAAATTTCTCAGTATGAGTGTTTACTTGATCCTTATGTCCTTTCCTTCGGTTGTTATGTCTATCCTTTATTTTAGTATGCCATTTTCTTTTTGCCTTGAATCATCTTGTGGTGTGAGGTATTTCTGAAAATTCCACCGAGTTTATTGGTTTTAGCTTTTAAGGTTTCGTGCAGAATGACTATAGGGAATGAAACTATCTTAATCTGTTGCTCTTTGTATTCTTAATATCGTTTTATACTGTAATTTGTTCATTTTCTTGCCAAGTTTTTCACTTGACAGAAGGGTAAAAGCCCACCATGATTCTCTTTAGTCTCCTCATCATCTACTTTGCAAGTTATTGCAGAAAGTTGTCATCAGAGTTTTTTATGCATAAAGTGTTGTCTTCAGACAAGTTTAATGCGCATTCTTCTACCTTGCAAATTGTTGGATTAATAAAGTGACAAAAATGAGGTCCTCCACGTCTTATTTAGACTTAATCCCCAAAAGGAAGGGAAATTGGTTTATATGATTAAGTACATGTTTACTGATGAGGAGTTACAACAGCTGTAATAGGATATTTTTCCTATCTTTTTTGTTACTTAATAGTCTCATAATAAAATTTTGGTATACTTGAGCTTAAAAATTCTCAGGACCTCTCTTACTTATGCAGCATCAATAAAGGAGGCCATATTGAGTGGCATTGCTCTTGAAGATGATAAAAGAGAGCAATTTAACAAAATTGAACAGGTATGTGCTGCTCTGTCGAATTCTATATTTCGTCATAATTAGATTCTTTAGATTCCTTTCATGGTTATCTGATCTGTGGATAACATGATCAATTTTATCTGTATCTTTGCCTGAAATTTGATTGTCTGCTCACTATTGGTGTCAGGGTTTGATTTCAAGGTTGGATGGCTCATTTTATGAGATAGGTTGCCAAATAAATTGCATTATGCTTAGTGTTGTCTTAGAGAGTTCTCTCTGTTGATTATTTTTGAGGAATTCTAGGCGTTGTGTAACCCAGATATATCTTGCAATTTACTTCTGATGTTCAGTTTTACTTTTCTGGATAAGTAATATTCTGGTTTGCTTTCAATTTGTTTGCAGGAGCTAGCAAAACTATCGCGAAAGTTTGAGGAAAATGTTTTGGATGCCACAAAAAAGTATGAAAAAGTAATTATGGATAAGAAAGATATTGAAGGATTGCCTCCTACAGCACTTGGATTGGCTGCCCAGACTGCAGTTACTAAGGTACACTGTTTAGAAAGGGGCATTACTTATGACATAGTTATGTTGGTTCATTTGTTGCTTGGTATAGCACTACTTATCATCCTATAAGCCTTACAGGGGCATGAAAATGCTACTGCTGAAAATGGGCCATGGATACTCACATTGGATGCTCCGAGTTTTATATCTGTGATGCAACATGCTAGAAATCGAACCTTGAGGGAGGAAGTTTACCGTGCTTATGTGACACGTGCTTCTAGTGGAGATCTGGATAACACACCAATAATTGATCAGGTTCTACAACTTAGGTTGGAAAAGGCTAAGCTTCTTGGCTATAATAACTATGGCGAGGTACAACCATCAAGTATTTGCTTCCAACTTGATGTCGGTCAACTTTAGGTGTTCTAATGTAGTTGTCATTCTTCTTAGGTAAGCATGGCTACCAAGATGGCGACTGTTGATAAGGCACTAGAACTCCTTGAAAAGATTCGTGCTGCATCTTGGGATCCTGCAGTTAAAGGTAATCTACTTAGTATGGTTTTGGTTCATTGCTTTTGGCCAGTTAAAGCATACCAAATGTATGCTGTTAATTCAAATCTGACATGAAGAAAATGTTAAAAGTCTGGTGGCTTTAGCATGTCACTTATGTAGTATTTTGACTCTGTTTACTTGACAGGATTTGCTAGCATTTATTTTTGTAGTTCAACATATTTATATTGGTTAAAACTGTAGAGTTCCATCATATATTCCCTCAAGCTTTGCTCTTTCAAAAGCAGTGTAGAATACAAAAGTAGAAGGTGAGTAAAGAATTCTACCTCTATAGCTTTCAGCTTGTTGACAACATTATTTGAATTAGATTTGTAAGCCAAGTTTTTTCTGCGAGTTCTGATTTTCCTGGTTTTTCAAATTTTAGCATGCTCTTATGCTTTTATCTAATTTAATGGCCTATTTCTTTCCTGCCTCACTTTTTCTTTTCTTCTTTTTATGTGGTCTTTTTCTGTATTACACTAATAACTAGGTGATTTAAATTCAGTCGCTGATTATGGTCTTTTTGTTTTTCTTTTCTTTTTTTTTTTTTTTTACAATTTTTTGGTAGATATGGAAGACCTCAAACAATTCTCTAAAAGTCAAGGTGCTCTAGAAGCTGACAATCTGAACCATTGGGATCTCAGCTTCTGGAGTGAGAGGCTTCGGGAATCAAAATATGAAATAAATGAGGTTCTCTCTCTTGTGGATCTTGAATGCTTAAATTTTGTGTTTCAATCTTAGTCATCACTCATTTAGAGGGTGTAAGTTATGGTTCAATTTCTTGGTTTCGACAAAAAGGCTAGGTTTTAGCTTTGGCTTTTAATGTGGTCTTTGAGTCCATTTTTGAGCGCATTTATTAAAGTTATTCAAGCGTGATATGATTATAATATGGTACTTGGTACTGTACTAGAAGTTGTGTGTTCTTGTTTTACAAATCTATTTGGCAAGCTGGATTTCTGACCTTGTTGAGTCGTTGCAGGAAGAACTTCGTCCTTACTTTTCTTTGCCTAAAGTTATGGATGGCCTTTTCAACCTTGCCAAGATGCTTTTTGGAATCAATATTGAGGCTGCTGATGGTTTAGCTCCTGTAAGCATATACAACAGTTGTTGTCTTTTGTCATCATTGATTCTTACAGGACGAGTTTTTGTCTTAACGGTTCTATTATTTTTTAGGTTTGGAACAACGATGTCCGATTTTACCGTGTCAATGATTCTACAGGCAGTGCCATTGCTTACTTTTATTTTGATCCATATTCCCGACCATCTGAAAAGCGTGGAGGTGCTTGGATGGATGAAGTTGTTTCACGAAGTCGTGTATTGTCACAAGATGGTGTCTCTCCTAGGTTGCCTGTCGCCCACATGGTTTGCAATCAAATGCCTCCTGTAGGGAACAAGCCTAGTCTAATGACCTTCCGTGAGGTAAGTTCAAAAGTTTCTTGTCACGTGCTTTTTTAAGATGCCTAGAGTATTGGAATTAATAGTAGGAATTCATTTGCTTACTTATTTTTGTTCCTCTTTTGTGTTTTTGGATGCCATACTTTTGGACTACTAATGTCATGTAAACAGATAAAGTCCATCCAATTATATATTGTTGTGATTTTTTTGGAAAATATGGATTATTTAATAGGTTGGTGGTTATGCCATGTTAGACCAAAATGATAAGTTGTCAGTGAATCGAAAGAGCACATAACCAGAAAAGTAATTCATTGATTGGATAAATCAAAGTAGATGTCTGCATAGACATCCTTATTTTTATTGTAAAATGATATATTTCTAAAGAAATGATTTTTTCCTTTTCCTTTTGTGCAATTTAAGTTGTCAACTTTGTTTTTAAAAGTTATTGAATGATTGTGGCTGTTCTGCGTGGTGATTGACCATGTAGTTAAGGCCATATTGCTTCTGCAATTTTGACCATGTCACTATCTTAAATGTTATATTGCTTGTGCAATTATGATGCGCCTGGTGCTTGTTCAATTTAAGTCCATTAATCCCTTGCAAGCACATCTTCAGAGCTTCCTTTTATTGGGGCTAAGTAATCTTATGTAAGTTTTCATTTATGTATTATTTCAGAAAGATTGTGTTTGGAATTAGAGAAGTATCTGGTGATCTTGATAACAAATTTTAACTCATGCATGATTCTGCTTATCCTTGTAGGTTGAGACTGTCTTTCATGAGTTTGGTCATGCCCTTCAGCATATGTTAACAAAACAAGATGAGGGTTTGGTTGCTGGTATCCGGAACATTGAGTGGGATGCTGTTGAACTGCCGTCACAATTTATGGAAAATTGGTGCTACCATAGGTATAATTTGTGTTGTTATGTTTCAAGGGTTATAACTTCTATACATAATCAAACTTGGTTGTGTATGCTCTTGTATTCCTTCAATATATGTGTATGTGTGTGTATGTGTGTAGTTCTCTCTCTCTGATAACAAATATGTACTAGTCTTAAGAATTATTTTGAGTTTCCTTTCAAGTCACTTAAAGAACAAAATTTTCTGCTAAGAAAATGCCATTACCAAAGAATATTTATTTAGGAATAAAGTTAGAATTGTACTGTGATGACCAGCAAATCAGTCAACTGAGTGTGCTGGTTTTAGGAAGACAAGTATGTCTTAATATTTCTTCTTGAGACTCATTTTCTTGATTTTGGTGCAATTCGCCAATTTTTTTTACTTTTTCTCTCCCAGTGCTGCTGACGTGTTATTGATGGTTATTGCAGGGATACATTGAATGGCATCGCTAAGCATTATGAAACTGGAGAGAGTCTCCCTGAAGACATTTATAAGAAACTTCTTGCTGCTAGAACTTTTCGTGCAGGTTCTCTAAGTCTTCGCCAGGTCAGCATATAGCTATATAATGTTGTCTTACATCTTCACTCCATTCTTGCTGCTAGGATATTAAGATGTGTTCTTCTATGCAGTTGAAGCCAACTGCTGAAGCTTCGTGTAATCATTTGTTAATCTATTTTCCTTTGGTGCACTTGGGACTTAAACTTGTGCCATTTCGGTTTAACCAATATTTCTTCTGTTTTTGCAGTTAAGATTTGCGACGGTTGATCTTGAGTTGCACACGAAGTATGTACCTTGTGGTTCGGAATCAATCTATGATGTTGATCGTAGGATCTCAGAAAGAACTCAAGTGCTTCCTCCACTTCCAGAGGATCGATTTCTTTGCAGTTTTAGTCACATATTTGCTGGTGGATATGCAGCAGGATACTACAGTTATAAGGTATCTTATACTTGAATGACTTGTTTGCAAAGGAGGTGCTAAAAGCATAAAGAATATGCAGTTCATGGTGTAAAATCGACTTGCTTTGTGGCTGGCGTGATGATTTGTTGAGTTTTAGAATCTTTGATGAGGCTTAAATGTTTGAATTTCTGCAGTGGGCAGAGGTCTTGTCTGCAGATGCTTTCTCAGCATTTGAAGATGCTGGTCTCCATGATGAAAAGGTATTTTCTGCTGCCATCTAAGAAGGCTTGATCCCCTATGAGCTTGAGTTCTTTCTGGAAGGCACCCTTTTATGAGCGCAGATTTAAGGTGGTAGTGTATCCATTTCATGTTGTCTTTTAGGAGCTTCATTTCTTGCATGTCTCTTATTTGAACAGGCAGTAAAAGAAACCGGGAATAGGTTCCGAGAAACCATACTTGCTCTCGGAGGTGGAAAAGCTCCTCTAGAGGTTAGACATCTGAAAAAATGCTCATCCTAGATATTTCACCCTTTCATATGAATGCTTGCGTCCTAGGTGCGTTCTCTATCTTCTTATCATGCTCCTGTGGTCATTCAGGTATTTGTGGAATTCCGGGGCCGGGAACCTTCTCCAGAGGCGCTGCTTAGGCACAACGGCTTGTTAGCTGTCACAGCCTCTGCATAAGCTAAATTTATGGGTTCATCAGATCGACAGTCATTTGACCGTAGCTGGAGGCTAGTTTGAGTCGGCCTGGTTAAAAAATACAATCGCCGCACCATTGCTATGCCGTCCCTTGCTCAGCATAATATATCCACAACTCACAAGGACCTTTTTTTAGATTACTAGAAAACTCTAAAATTGCTATCAATTTCCTCTGAATTGCGACACTTTTCTGAATAAGTTATATCTTTTGACATCAAATCTCCTTCTCATCCTGTACGCTAAGGACACACAGGATTAAAAAGAAAAAAACTACATTTATCATATAGGACTATAAATAATAATAATAATTTGTATTTCCCAAGAAAGTGGTCAGCTAGGAATTTCTATTACAAGTGAAAGCTGCTATTGGTTCTTGGCATGTTGTCCACACGAAACATGGATTGCAGTGATTTGTCTGCATCTCTTCCGTGGAGCTGAAGATGTATGCCAATAATGGAAGAACCCGTGATGAGCCATTATTAATTTCGTGTTAGTACTTTATTTGTTTTTTCTCTTCTTGTCATGACAATAGAAAAAGCATATAAATATAAGAAAAGGTAATAGTTGTTAGTATGGATATATATACATAATAAATTAGGTAAATTTTACTTGTATTAACGAGTGTCCATTAGACACTTGTTAAAAATACCTTATTTTTAAAAAGGAAAGGTGAGGAATTCAATCACAGATGATCCCAAAAAGATATGGTCCACTAGCTATTCAATTTTAAGGAAAATAGCTTCACTTTCACAAGTGTGCTTTTTCTGTTCAATTTTAAAGAAAATAGCTTCACTTTTCTTATTCACAAATGTGGTATTTGCCAAGAATATTGTACAACAAGGTTGTTTAATGTCTCAGTCGACAAACTAAGCCTAACTCTTCCGTCCACAACCTCCTCTTAGACAAACAATGTATTATTCCCCTTTTTCATCCGTTCCCTTTTATGTTTTTTAGTTTTTATTTTAACAATTTTGTCACCCATGGAATCTAACACCTTAGTTTTTATCACTTTATTTTTTTTCTCCTCAAAGTTTAAAGCCACAGGTTGCCTGTTTCCCTGGTATATTTCAAAGAGAAATTGAAGATCACTAGTCACCAATATACATTAAAAAAAAATTGCAGATCTAACAAGATAATGCCTGTAAAAAACTGTTTCCTTTACCTTTGTGGTACCCATTTACAAATTTAGGTTTTAAAGGAAAAAAAATTGTAGGATTGACTGGTTCAACCAGTCTGAAACAATTTCATAGTTTAATGATAAATTTAATAAATTAGTTCTTTTAAAGAAATAAATTAGTTGGAATCAATAAATTCGAAAGGGTTGGATTGATAAGATGAAGAAAAAGTTTCCACTTACCATACACATCTGGAATGCGACTAGGTTATGTGGAATTAATGATCTTTGGATTAATAGGCCAAGAACCATTAATTCCTATGCAATTACACTATCATCATTTTATTTTTATTTTTTTGAGCGATTTTCTTTCTGTTTGTAATAAAAAATTTGGATAGGTTTGGTTTCAATCATCACTACATATCAGGGAGTTATAATTAAGATGCCATGATGTCCATGTATTTGGTCCATTGTATGGAATTTGGGGGAAAATGATGAGTTCAGATGGTAAATTCCAAAATCAACAATAGTTATGTATGAAGCATCAAGCCTGAATGTTCCATTCATTTGAAAATTTCGTGAAAGGGTGTAAACCTCTATACCACAATGCAACTTGTTGTATCCAAAAAAGAAAAGTGCAGCATGATGCATATAAAATCATCATGATTTTGATTGCTGTTTTTTAAGGTAAAAAATTTTACGTTTTCTTTGAATACATTTTCTAATCATCTTTTTATTTTACATATATCTTCAAGTCATTATATAATTTTTTTTACAAAAATTCCAAAAATAACAAATTGCAATTCAAGGGGATTAAGTTTGCAGCTTAGGGCTTAGGGTTTAGTTACTGTTTTCAGAAAAAAATTTATTTAATAAGCTGCAAATGTACTTATTAGATGTCCCGATAATAGCTCCCAACCACAAAATAGCATCTCTTATCTCAAGTAGTCCCATTCAAAGCCCTTAAAAAGAAGGGACAAAATATCAATTTGGAGGTTTAATGGGCATGTGCATAATAACAAAAAAAAGATAATTTTCCCATTTTTCTGGGAAAAATATCTAATATCACTAAGTGCACCCATAAAATTTTAAATTTTTTGTAGGAAAATAGAATGAAGTCGAAATAGAATTTCGGGGATACTTCTGCCTGGCCGAGTTCTTTCCTTGCTGTTTCTTAGGAAACAATTAATTTCTGTATTGATCTAACATTTCTGTATTAAGGTGGCCACATTAATTTTGACTATACCACACAATGATCTCGCTTGATCTCAACATTCACGTTTTTTTTTTTTTTTTGGCATTAAATCGATTTTCATGATTAGCTAATTCAAGTTGATTTCACGGTATTGTACCTTGATAGATCAGTTATGTAATTTCTAATGCCCTGATTTCCGTTGTAGTTATCATACAAGTAAATACTCATTCATTTTGTGTTTGCCAAAACGAAATACCTATATGGGCTTTTCGTGTATGTACTGTCATATCTCCTCTAGGTCAAGGCCCTCGATTTCACAATATCAAGCAATGAACACATTGGCTTTATGTAATCATATTAGATTGATTTGCAGCCTTGAAATTCTTTGGATGAAACCTGCAATATATAAAGGGTTTTTATTTTGGTACTGAATCTATTTTGATCCTGTACTCTATGAACACATGGTTAAAGAAACTATATTTATAATATAGTTATATAGATAATATTAATTTGTATTTCCCAAGTATGTGATCAGATATGGATTTCTATTGCAAGTGTGTTGTTTCTTGGGCTGTTGACCACATGAAACACGGGATGCAGCAATTTATTTGCATTTCCGTTTTGCCCTCTCCGTGGAGCTGAAGATGTAAGCCAAAGATGTAAGAACCCGTGACCAGCCATTAATTTTGTGTTAGTACTTTATTTGTTTTTCTCTTCTTCGCATGACAAGTTTCTATGTAGTTTTAAAAGGGCAGATGAGGAATTCAATTATAGATAAACCCGAAAAACTATGGTCCACCCAGCCATTCAATTTTAAAGAAAATAGCTTATTAAGCTTTGTTTGGATTGAAGTTTTCCAAAAAAAAATGTTAAGTTTTTTATGACCACATTTCCCAACTACTTTTTTACCTCACATACATTAAATTGCTACCATATATATATATATTACTAAAAATGCGAACAACAGCAATTGAAATGGGAAAAAGTTTTACTATAATTGTTTTAGAAAAAATATTAAATTTTATCCAAAACACTCTATTATTCAAAAACACCTCTTCTTCCCCAACCACCTATCACCCTCCAAGGCAAACACCACCTACACCAATACCTACCCCTGCCATCAATACTATTTAACGTATTTTTTTATTTTTTAAAAATTTGTGATTGTTTTGAAGTGCTATTTGAATGAGTTTTTAAATAAATTTTTATTGGGATATTATAAACCTCCCTGACATTTCTCTCAATATCATTCAGCACCTTAAGGTTTTAAAAAAATGCCACTTACATCCCTTACTTTTGCTTTTTGTGTAATGAAACTTTTAAAAATTCTAAACTATCATTTTGCCCATTTTACTAAATAAAAACACCCCTAAACCACTCTGTTTACTCCAAGAAAAACCATAGCCTAAAAACAATTTCGGTACTATTACCACATAACAAAGCTATAGTCCATAAAAAAAATAAATTTAGAAAACAAAGGTTATTTGGAAAAAATTACACTGGCTCCCATCCAACTCTAAATCTGAAAACTAATTTTTTTTTTTATGAACCTCATTTTTATTTCCAACCTCTTCTTAGCAAGTGGTATAAACCTTTAATTTGTATTCAATCATTATAAAAATTTGTTCAAAATATATAATGATATCATGCCCCACTCTATAATAATCACAAAAGGAAAAAGATAAAAAATTTAATTTACTATATTTACAGATAAAAAAATATAGTCATCCAAAAAATGAGTAAGAGAAAATATCGAAGAAAGGGAAAATATGAGAAAGCAAAATATTTTTTGTTAATTTTTTAACTCCATTTATTTGATATGTGAATTATGTAATCAATGAGAGTTAATATAGTGATTTTACAATTATGAGGGGGGAAGTAAATGATATTTTTAAAACTTCAAGGATCCTAAATGATATTAGAAGAAACCTTAAGGGAGGTTTCTAACTTTATCCCAATTTTATTTTCTAAGAGAAGCAAAAAAAATAAAAAATAAAAAAGTTATCTAAAGAGATTAACCACCTGGAGCTAGCCGGTATGCACATACGGGGATAAATCGGTGTCATATTATGGCCTATGGACCCCTTATTCACCTGTCTATCATAGGTTTTGCCGTCTGTGTGTATCCTAATATGATATGACTCATTGATTAGATTCCATTTGGAGTGTATTTTTCAGAGAGCTTTTGTGAAAAAAATTATTGGATAACTTTTTTAGAATGTGATGTATGTGATATAAAAAAAATGATTGAAAATTATATAAAAACACATTCATGAAAAACATAAAAAATTATCTCCAAAAAATCACAATACAAATTTTTTAGTTACTTTGGGAAGAAATGGAAAATAGTTCAAATAATTTCCTTAGGATCCTTACTCGCCACTATCTGAATTCCAGTTAAAGGCTACTGATATTTGTCATTTTTGTTTTTGGTCCATAGTGATTCTCCGGAATAAAGCATATTGGCATGTGCGTCTACTTTTCCTCAGGAAGAATATCATGAAAAAAGAAATATGTTAATGCTTTTGTCAATTCTATCATGAAAGTTACTTCACAGGATGAACATCATGATTGTAATTAGTTTTTTAAATATTTTTTTGGATAAAAATTCATCTACTCATTTAGCTGACAATTGTTGATACCTTGAGAGCTTCAAGAGGAAAATTCCACAACACGAGCTCCCACTTGCTTTCAACACTAATGAGTGAAAAATGTATTTTATCTGATTAATTTTAGGCAAACCAAAAACATTTACAAATGTTTTGAAACGATGATTTCTTCAGGACTTGCATCACATGCGTTGCGTTTCTTTCTGTCAAGTGATTAAGAGAATTGCTCCAGATTAGCAGAAAAATTTTTTTTTTAGAAAATTGTTTTTAAAAAATTATAGCAATTTTTTGATGTGATAGATACAAGATAACAAAGCGGATGAAAAATATGTTTATGATGCAAGCAAATAAATTTTTGTAAATAATTTAGAGCCCATTTGAATTGCTATTTTTTGAAGTATTTGTTGAAAAGTATACTGCCACAATTTGATATGTGTGAGGTAAAAAGATGATAGAAAAATGTATTGATGAAAAACGTGAAAATTTTTTGGGAAAAAATGGCTTTCCTGACAAGGCCGTACTATCCAGCTAAGCAGCAAAGTAGTGGAATAATCACAAACTGGTGGTCCCCTGGTAGAAGGTGAGAAATTATTTGTCGACAAGGGTTCATATCATTGTCCGGATGATGCAGCATGATTTTTAACTTGTTCACAATCTTTAGGATTAAATTACTTATTTGTGGTTATTGTTCGGATAAAGTATTATTTAAAATATTATTCACAATAATTTTTATAGTAATTTTTATAATGTGATACATTTGGGATGAAAAAGTAGTTGAAAATATAAAAATGAGGATCAAAAAATATGTTTATGATACGAGTACAAATATTATTTCAAACATTACATATTCAAACACACCTCTAGCTTTTGCGACCCAACTATCTGGTGAGCCTCTTATGCTATGCCTTAGGCAAAGAATAGAAAAACCGTCTTCAAAAACTTTCCGTTTGGATTAGTTGTTTTTGGGATTATTTTTCAAAAACAACACTGTAGCATTTGGATTGTGAAAAACTACAGTAACTGTCTTTCAAAAACTATTATAGCTGTCTTTCAAAAACTTTTTGAAGTTGTTTTTGGGATAATTTTTTGTGGTATTTTTAAAAGTAAAAATTTATTTGGGTCAATTTTTTGGGACATTTTAAAAATTTAAAATTTTTTTTGGATAATTTTTGGGCATTTTTTAAATTAAAAATTATTTTTAGGTATTTTTGGGGAATTTTTAAAATTAAAATTTATTTAATGGGTGGTGGTGCGGGTGGGTTAATTTAAAAAAAAAACCCAAATAAATTATTTTAAAAATACCCCAAATAAAATTTTAATTTTAAAAATGTCCCAAAAAAATCTCAAATAAATTTTGAATTTTAAAAATGCCCCAAAAAATTTGCCCCAAATAAATTTTTAATTTTAAAAATACCCCAAAAATTACCCCAAATAAAATTTTAATTTTGAAAATGCCTCAAAAAATTACCTCAAATAAATTTTTAATTTTACAAATGCCCCAAAAATACCACAAATAAATTTTTAATTTTGAAAATACCCCAAAAAATTACCCCAAATTAATTTTTAATTTTAAAGATGTCTCACAAAATTACCCCAAATAAATTTTTAATTTTAAAAATGCCCCAAAAAATTATCCCAAATAAATTTTTAATTTTAAAAACATCTCAAAAAATACCTCAAAAATTATCTCAAATAAATTTTAATTTTAAAATGCAAAAATAACAAATAAAATTTTAATTTGTAGGGAGGGGAGGGAGGGGGGAGGGAGAGAAAGAGGGGAGAGAGAGGGAGAGAGAGAGAGAGGGAAGGTAGGAGGTGGTGGTGGGGTGATGCGGTTAGAAGAAAAAAGGGATAATTTTTTTATTTTTGTATATATATGTTGTTTTTGAAATATTTGTTTGGATTGGTGTTTTTGGAATTTTTTTTTGTTGGTGTATTATTGTAACATTTGAGATGTGAAAAACAGTTTTTCAAAAACAGTTCAAAAAACAGATAATCCAAACGGACCCTTTGTACAACAATTAAGAAAGTTGTTAAATGTCTCAGCCAACAAGATGAGTTAGCTCTACCATCCACCACATCTCTACCGTCCACCACAAGGTGAGCCGTATTGAACCCTTATTCTATCAGTGTCATATTATGGCCTATGGACCCTTATTTACTTGTCCATCATAGGTTTTGTCGTCTGTGTGTATCCTGATATGATATGATTTATTGATTCGATTCCATTTGGATTGTATTTTAAAGTTATCTAAACAGATTAACCATCTGGGGTTAGTTGGTACACACATATGAGGATCAATCGGTGTCCATTTGGATTGTATTTTAAATTTATCTAAAGAGATTAACCACCTGGGGCTAGTTGTTATGCACATATGCAGATCAATCGGTGTCATATTATGGCCTATAGAGCCCTTATTCACCTGTCTATCATCTGTGTATATCTTGATATGATATGATTCATTGATTCGATTCCATTTGAATTGTATTTTAAAGTTATCTAAAGAGATTAATCACCTGGGGCTAGATGGTTCACACATACGAGGATCAATCGGTGTCCATTTGGATTGTATTTTAAAGTAATCTAAAGAGATTAACCACCTCGGGCTAGTTGGTATGCACATACGCGGATCAATCGGTGTCATATTATGGCCTATGGACCCCTTATTCACCTGTCTATCATTGGTTTTGTCGTCTGTGTGTATCCTGATATGATATGATTCATTGATTCGATTCCATTTGGATTGTATTTTAAAATTATCTAAAGAGATTAACCACATGGAATTAGCTGGTACACACATACGAGGATCAATCGGTGACCATTTGGATTGTATTTTAAAGTAATCTAAAAAGATTAACCACCTCGAGTTAGCTGGTATTCACATATGCGGATCAATCGGTGATATATTATGCTCTATGGACCCCTCATTCACCTGTCCATCATAGGTTTTGCCATCTATGTGTATCCTGATATGATATGATTCATTGATTAGATTTCATTTGGATTGTATTTTTCAGAGAGCTTTTGAAATAATTTATTTGGGGTTTTTTTTAAAAATTAACCTACCCGCACCACCACCCATTAAATAAATTTTAATTTTAAAAATAACCTAAATAAATTTTTAATTTTAAAAATGCCCCAAAAAATATCACAAATAAATTTTAAATTTTGAAAATACCCCAAAAAATTACCCCAAATAAATTTTTAATTTTACAAATGCCCCAATAATACCCCAAATAAATTTTTAATTTTGAAAATGCCTCAAAAAATTACCCCAAATAAATTTTTAACTTTAAAAATGCCCCAAAAAATTACCCCAAATAAATTTTTAATTTTACAAATGCCCCAATAATACCCCAAATAAATTTTTAATTTTGAAAATGCCCCAAAAAATTACCCCAAATAAATTTTTAACTTTGAAAATGCCCCAAAAAATTGCCCCAAATAAATTTTTAATTTTACAAATGCCTCAATAATACCCCAAATAAATTTTTAATTTTGAAAATGCCCCAAGAAATTACCCCAAATAAATTTTTAAATTTAAAAATGCATCAAAAAATTATCCCAAATAAATTTTTAATTTTAAAAATATCTCAAAAAATACCCCAAAAATTATCTCAAATAAATTTTTAATTTTAAAAATATCCCAAATAAATTTTTAATTTGGATGGGAGAGGGAGGGTGAGGGTGATGGGGGCTGCGGGGAGGGGAGGGGAGGGGAGGTGGAGGGGGGAAGAGGTGGTGGTGGTGCGGTTGGGGTGGAAGAAGAGGGGATAATTTTTTTATTTTTGTATATATAAGTTGTTTTTGAAATATTTGTTTGGATTGGTGTTTTGGAATTTTTTTTTGTTGGTGTATTACTGTAACATTTGAGATGTAAAAAACAGTTTTTCAAAAACAGTTCAAAAAACTGAGAATCCAAATGGACCCTTTGTACAACAATTAAGAAGGTTGTTAAATGTCTCAGCCAACAAGATAAGTCAGCTCTACTGTCCACCACATCTCTACCGTTCACCTTGTTCTCTACCGTTCACCACAAGGTGAGCCGTACTGAACCCTTATTCTATCAATGTCATATTATGGCCAATGGACCCTTATTCACCTGTCCATCATAGGTTTTGTCGTCTGTGTGTATCCTGATATGATATGATTTATTGATTCGATTCCATTTGGATTGTGTTTTAAAGTTATCTAAACAGATTAACCACCTGGGGTCCATTTGGATTGTATTTTAAAGTTATCTAAAGAGATTAACCACTTGGGACTAACTGTTATGCACATATGCGGATCAATCGGTGTCATATTATGGCTTATGGAGCCCTTATTCACCTGTCTATCATAGGTTTTGTCGTCTGTGTGTATCTTGATATGATATGATATGATTCATTGATTCGATTCCATTTGGATTGTATTTTAAAGTTATCTAAAGAGATTAACCTTGACATAAGAAGAAGTAACGTAAAAAGAGAAATCAAAAAAAAAAGATGGTCAGGACCATTATAAAAAAGAAGGAATCTATTTTGTCTATCAATGAACTTTGTTCAAATACAAATCTTTACAACCTTTCATCCTTCTTTGACAATTAATTGCAGTAAATCCAGCTCCCGGTGACTCACTTGTTTATAGCCTAATTAGTTTCAGTAGATCCAACCTTCTTTAAGGAGAATAACCACAGGAGAATTGTTGTTTAAGCTACAATGAAACAACCCCATAGTGGGACTTAATTTAACTGCCCGAGTTCATTCATAAGCGTCTTCATCTTTCCCCTGACAACTTTAGCTTCTAAAACTGGGTACATAAAGCTTAAAAATGATGCTACCATGCAACAATAGAAAAATCAATCACCTAACCATAAAATTGCCACAATTAGCAAGAGTATTTGAAAAACACAAAGAGTTTACTTGCATGGTTGTGGTGATGTTTATGTTGCCGTTCATAATTTTCTTGTCATTCAGAGTAAGACCATATCATGTTCAAATCCCAAAAACATACCTTGATATAAGAAGAAGCAACGTCCAAAAATGTCGCCAACGGCAAAGAGAAATTAGCCGTGCAGAAATGGAAAAAAAAAAGAAAACAAAAGAAGATAGTTAGGACCATTATTAAGGAATCTATTTTGTCTATAAGGGAAAAAAAAACTAAATAAGAGCAATCAAAAGTAAACTGTCCTGGAATCAAGCGGACCAAAAAAAAAAAACACTGGCATAGAACAACCAGCCGGACCCAAAAAAAATAAAGGAGAATTTAGAGAAAAGTAACCTATTTTGTGCATCCATACAATTTGTTTGAGTGACAGGGAAAAATAAAGAGGAATAAAAAATGCTACTCGAAAATTTCCTTGCTTCGTCGGTGGAGCTTCTTTTCTAGAAGGAATTCTCAGAGAGCCCAACAATTGCTGGAGATGGAATTCCTCGAGTGCTTCTTTTTTTTAAGCTGAAGAGCAAAAGACCTAATTGGCATGATCTAAATTTCCCATCAAATCAACTCTAAAAGTAGGTTTTCTTCAATGATTCTTTTGGCAAGAATATCCCATAACCACAATCACCAATCGGGTATAGCCTAAAACATCAAACGAGCACTGATTTTTCATAAATAAAAATCCCTAATTTTTTTGCGTGAAAACCCACGCAAATGTACAAAACAATCGGTATCTTCGTTGGCAATAATTAGAAGTAAGAGATTAGCCATGTCCATGTGCAGAGAAGGCGGAATAAAATTTTGGGTCAATATTCACTGAATCACTAATGGAGAAAAGGGCAGTTGAACTGCTCTCTTTCCCATCAGCCAGAGGAACAAGCGAGAGAAGACAAGGAAGAAAGAGGTGAACCAAATTACCGAAAGTAATCCCGCACATTAAGGAACTGTTCGGGAAGCAAGGTATGTAGACGTGGGCAAAAGCATAATTTCAATTAAAAGACTAAAAAACCCCTCAACAGCTGCGTACTATTTAGTAGGAAGGGCATCTTTTCAAGACAAAATTGGAACAACATGGTGCTGCACATGAAAACTCCCTTCCACACTGTCCGACGTGGCTCAATGTGGAGCAAAGAGCCTTGCGTTTGTAGATATATGTAGGATTTTGTGTTTTTTTTTGTGGGGGAGGGGGGTGGTGGTGGTGGTGGTTAAGATATGTGCAAGCCCAAGGTCATTATTGTTATTTGAACTTTAAGATAGTTTCCTCGTCTAGACTTGATATGGAAGACAAGAAGACAACTGATGGGGCTGTGATGGAAAAGTACATATCAAAATAATTCAATTGTTACTGGATTTATTGGACATTGAACAAATTCGGCATTGCCTTAATGTTCAGCATTTGTGTTCTTTTTGAATTTGATGTCTGTTCATGGAAGATGGGGCACTATGTTCACCAAAGTTTATTGGTGAATTTTTGCGGTGGGACACGAGATTGTTTCGAGATTTAGAGAGTAGATATCAAAGTCTGATAAATGTTGAACCATAAACAAAGCCACCGCGACATTTAGACTATTATGTTTCATGATTCTGTGGTTAGGTAAGAAGTGAGGCTTCCCTAGGTGAGACATGCGACAACAATATAGTAGTAGTAGTAAAAGGAAGCTATCATGGGTTCGAAACCTATTGAAATGGAAAAAATACGATTGGGGGAGTTTTCCTCAACAAAAGGACCCGACGCGACTTGAAACAGATTAGGATTATTCGCAAATCATAAAAGGAGTCACAAATTCTCGAAACAGTCAGATTAGTCGCAAATCATAAAAGGAGTCGCAAATCAAAAAAGGATAAAAGGAGTCGACATCACATGCCATAAAATGGATGTGGACACAATTCGAATATAATTTGTCTTAAACTATAAAATGGACGTGGACACTTGTGATTTATATTTAAAAAAAAAAAAAGGAGGAAGCGGCCCTTGAAAGATAAGCCTTGTGTATCGTAACGTTGACTGAATTGAACCTTCTCTCTCTTCGCTGTGTTACTATTTATTTTAATAAAAAAAGAAAAAACTCGACGCGACACCGCCAATTTAACCAACCAAGGTCAACCCAGCCAGCGCAAGTTTTACTGACGTCTATTTCCAGTGTCAGATTAGTTAGGAAAAGGAAGATCTCATCTCGTCACTCATCAGTCGAGAAGAGAGAGAAGCTCAAGAAAGCAGTAATAGACTGGAGAAGAAGGAGGAGGAGGAGTGGATTACTAATGGCAAGAGCTGGAGGAATCACGAATGCGGTGAACGTCGGGATAGCAGTCCAAGCCGATTGGGAGAATCGGGAGTTCATTTCCCACATCTCCCTCAACGTCCGTCGCCTATTTGACTTCCTCGTTCAGTTTGGTAATCAATTTCACCTAAACAGCCCAAGCCCTACCTCTACCTGCTCGCTGATTTCTATTCCTTTCTCCTTTCTTTTTGATCGGCTGAGTTGGGTTTTCTTCTAACTCTCTGCATTACATCTCGTCTTTCAGAGGCTACAACGAAGAGCAAATTGGCGACACTGAATGAGAAGCTTGATACGCTGGAGCGTCGTCTCGAATTGCTCGAAGTCCAAGTTGGTAGCGCTACTGCCAATCCCGCTCTCTTCACCGCTAATTGATCATTCTTCCATCTGTACTTAAGTACACTACATAGAATTACACAGTATTTGCCTCTATGTATGTAAGCAGTTTCTCATTCGATGTGGTTTTTCCTTCAACATCTACTTACATTGCACTTTTCTGTTTACTTCCTTGAGTATATGGCTAGCAATATATGCATATCGATCCATGTATTAGGTTGCTTTTTTTTTCTTTGTTCTTTTTGTTATATGGGTATAGCTAATTGAGCAACTTGTGAAAATTGAACGGCTCACTTTTCCGTTTCAATGCAGATGAAATTAGAGCTGAATAAAGAAAAAGTCTAATTTTGAATGATTAATTGCATACTTGTTGGAGCATTCAAATGCTTTAAGTAACATTCACTGAAAATTTATTAAAACATTTATTGAAAATTCAGCTTAATTTTCTCTTATTCGACAAGCTATTTGAAAAAAAAAAAAAAAGTTCCAGGCTTTGCAATGTTGCCAATTTCTAATTGCTATTGGGATATACTACTAAGTTGCCTGATGAGGAATTGTTTGCTAGTAGTATCATCTTCTGGTGTAACATATAGATGCAATCAGTTAATAATAAAAACTTTCATGAAGCTCTTGTCTTCTTGTGGGCTAGTAGTGTCCGGTGTAGCTCGAAGATCACCTGCTTGGAACTTGGAAGCCATGCTGTAACTGTCTTTCGAAATTTGACCCTTTCTCTTCCTATTTTCCTTGTAGTGAGAATTTTGCTCCTTCTTCTTCAGAAGGAGAGCAAAAGTGCCTCGTTATTAATTGATGACTTGAATCAGCTGTGTCTTTACCTTTATCAGCTAGGGAGAGTCCTTAGCTGTCTGCCCCTCTTGCTGTGCTTGCTGCATTCTCAGCTATGTTTTCTTGTTTTGTAATTTGTCTTTGATGCCAGCCTGCATCTTGGCCGTGTACTTTAGTTTTTGTACCATGGAACCCAAAGCAGGTTTCGTCTTTAATATGTCAGATGCTCAAGTCAAGTTTTGATCCTTTTTAACCTGTATGGCTTCTTTTCTAGAATATCAAGATGCCTGTTGTTGCTTAGTTACTACTGTAATAAAATAAGCTGATTCACTCGATTTATGCTTTTTATTTGCTGAAATTTTTGTGTAAAATGTTTTTGGTTGACAAAGATGCATGTTGAGGTCCTACAGCATGTAATATTTTGTTTTCAAAGTTTAAGGAAAAGTCTTACAGTTTTGAATATGACCATTCTGTCCATGGTGGATGTATAATTGCACCTTTTTAGTATCTTTGACATATAAATGAATTTTTTTTCTTGTTTGCGCAGCTAATAGAGATAATGGCCTACAGCTCTCTGTCCTATATGTTTCGACATTAAAAGCAATAAGCTTTTGTTTTATTTTTCATCATGTGTATTGTTGTGTTCACTCTCAAAACATGATCACTGAAAATAGCCAAAAAAAAAAAAAAAAGAATAAGAAGAATATGTTTCCAGAATGGCCTTTAGCTATGTTTCCATACAGCCCTTAGGGTGTCTCTGATGGATCAGCCTCATGCATGTTGATGCATGGCCTGCTGTTTTGGGATTTCAGCATTTGGAGGACTAATGGTTTATATAAACAAAGAATGGTTACCATACTAATTTTAAGCCAGCCAACCAACCTATTCCCTATTCCATTCCATTTAACGGTCTTAGAGCTTGGTGCCCACAATACATATGGTAGGAAATTAGCAAATGTTACGGTGGTTCCAGGTTTAGGGGATTGGATCGAAGACTCAGTAACACGCTTCATTAGTAGAGTTCAGGCATCATCCTCCAGTTTGCCATTGTCACCATGAAGAGAAATGGCTACACTGATAATGGCCTCTGAGTGAAGAATCCTATTTACCCTATGGTCATCTCGGTTGTGGAGGAGGTGGTTGTGATAGGATTGGGGATGCTTCTGTTTGGTTGGGAGTGGGTAGAATAACAATTGGCCTCTCTAGGGAATAACGAGTTGATCCTCCAAAGCTGTCAATTGATTTCATGTATTCAGATGCATTGTTCTCTATGATCAATGCATCCTCAAGCTCCCGGACAATGTCTGCCATGCATGGTCGATAGGCAGAATAAGGTTCAATGCATGCCAAAGCTACCTCCACCACTCTCCACATTGCCTCCGCATGATACCCTCCCTTGATGCTTGGATCCACAATTTCTTCAATTCTTGAGTTCCTTATCCGAGGTTTGGCCTGCAATTGCGAATATTGCATAATTGAGGAACAAATTCATAAGATGGTGATGCTAAATATGTATGACTTTGTTAGAGTGGATAGCTTATATAGGAAGGGAAGCTATTGCTTCTATTTTTGCAATTGGAGCAACCTCTGTAGCTATATGATTTTTTCAGTATCTACTATGTTTGGGTTAGCTGGACTGCTTAGTTTGTAGTGGTTAGTTGAGTGGGCTACATGTTTGTGATAAGTTGGTTGGACTCATCCTTATTCAAAGAGATGTAGCTTACATTCTGTGTTGCCCTAATCATTATCTTAAATTTCCACTGGGTAGTTCCAATGTTAAACTTTGGTGGTTTTACCAGCAAGCCAACTGAATTTGGTGCAAATTGTATTTTTAGCAAAAAGACACAAGTTGAGAGAATAAACTGCTAACTGTGATGCTTGAAAGAATACTTTGCAGGTTAACCACTTAAACTAGAAATTTGAAATTGAACCATACCCATTCAACCAAGCTCCATTCATTTCGCGGTCTGTTTATGTTGAGAGGTTCACGACCACTTACAATTTCCAATAATACAACTCCAAAGCTGAATACATCACTTTTAGCTGACAGATGTTGGGTTGAGTAGTACCTGATGCACAAAAGTTGGAAGCTCTTTAGTAGGTGACACACCCAAAATATTCACTAGGAGTATAACAGAGAACGGATAAAGAGCCTGTTTGCTACTTACTCTGGATCCAAATATCCTGCCGTACCCCTTACTTCTAAAGAGGTGCCACTGTCTCCTTCCTGAGGTGCATATTTTGAAAAACCAAAGTCTGCAACTTTTGCACACATACTCTGATCCAGGAGTATGTTGCTTGATTTCACATCCCTATGTATTACAGACCGTCCAGAGAATGTATGAAGGTATGTTAAACCTGGAATGAGAGTTATTCTTCAGATCAACTAACACAGATATTAGGCAGGAAAAGAAGGGGAAGGGGAAGCCGGGCCAATTTTATCTGATATAACAGAGATCTGAATTGAACATGGAATTGTAAGAACTCAGAGTGGCCATTATGTGATCTCTGGCCAACTGGTGCAGTTCACAGGGGAAGACCTGTAAATCTCAATTTCCCACATTGACACGTGAATCTGCTGGCAGACATTCAAATCTGTCGGTTACTGATTCTACAGAGTACTCTAACCTTGTTTGGTATGGTCCTTTCCCCCTAGAAAGCTCTTTCCCCCTGGAAACCTTATTCCAACTTTTTCCTGGAATCCCATTCCTCACAAAAATTTAGGGAAAGGCCATTCCTACTCTATCTAGAAAATATCTAAATTATAGGAGTCAAGATTACCCTTCTATATTCTATGCCTCTATTTCCTGTGTACCTATTTATCTTTCATATATATTAATTTGTTATTTACTTTGTCAAATATTAAGACAATTTTGTGAGTTTAGTTAATAAGTCTATTACTTTTTTACTTAGGAATAATTTTAATTCTATTTAATGTCTTTTCTTTTCTTTTACTTTGAAATAAAATATTTAGTTTACATTCACAATATTGGATTATATGATAACATTTGTTAATTCAAATAAACAATAACATGCCCAAATACATTCATATGAAGTTAAAAAAAAAGAATAAGAAAAGAGTAAACCACTTAGACTATTTGCTAAGGTACAATTATATTTTTCTATTTACAATAGTTCTTAAAACCATTCAAGCAAATCTTTAACATACAATTGGTATTCACCTGTAATGTTATGTTCTCATTTAATAAGTTATTGTGATTTTATGCTATTAAAAAGTTATTTATTAATTAATAATTCATTGTCTCTAAATCAAGATGTGTATAGAATGTTATATATAGGGGCAACTAAGTCAATATAGTAGTTTCTTCAATCCATTCTGACTTCTCCATATGATTATACCAGACATGAGAAAAGAAATTAAGATTCCATTCTGACTTGGTTACCAAACACTAGAATGAAAAAATTTTTCCATTCGAGGGTAAGGAGACTTCCAGGAATAGCCCATGTCTATTAGGGACTGTATCAGCTTTTCTCACATTCCACTTCCCCACCGAGACAAACATTTTACTGCATTCTATCTTCCTGTAAAAGTTGTTTACTAACTGTTCGATGTCAAAACTTCTGGTTTAGATTGTGGAATAGTTGTGACTTGTGCACATGCTGTGTTGTAGGCATCTGAAGTCAAACTGCTAGAAAATAGCCAGTTCTTTGGGTGTCATGTTATAGGCATCTAAAGTCAAATTGCTACAAAATAGCCAGTTTATTTGGCTGTCATGTTCATGTATGGCAAATTTCAATCTGAAGGATGATCCCTGGAATGCGTTAATTTTCAGCTGCTTGTTCTATATTCTTCACGAATCAGGATAGATGATTGGCAAGATAAGTAAACGCTAAAGCTCCATGTGACTTGCCTCGTGCAGCTCCTAGAGCTATTGAAAGTCTGGTCGGCCAGTCTAGGGTTTTCCTCTTTGCCGCTTCTCCTGTTAACCATTAATAGGAAGTGAGCTATAGTTTTGTGGTTCTCAAGAAAGATGAGCTGAAACTGCAACTATTTTTTTTTTTTGTTGTGTAGTACCATACAAACGGTCTTGTAGGGAGCCATTAGACATGAAGGGGTAAACAAGAATTTGTTGGTCATTTTCACAGCAGTAACCAAGCAGCGGGACCAGGTTCTCATGACGGATGGCTGAGAGCAGGTTCAGCTATAGAAATATTTGTAATTCAGATTTGTCAGATGACATCTAGGAAAGAACAGTAAGATATTTTCTGTAAATGCAGTCCATAGAGTATCATATAAGTACAAGTTTGTAGACATGATCCGGAAAAAACAGTTATACATGACAAGTTCAAAAGAGGTTACGGAAAAGAAAAAGAATTTAAATATGCAGTAGCAATTTTATGCAAAGTAACTTGAGAGCTATAGCAATATGGAAATTTACTTGAGTGATTGGAGTTTAAGATTTTCACAGGGGTTCACTCTTATTGCAACTGGTGAACATGGTCTCTGCCTTGTACTAACTGGAAAATGAAGATTGTCAAGGAGGGTTGTTCATGGAATTATGTAATACCAGTAGATTATTACCTCATTGTCAAATTCACGTGTTCCCTGTGTTGATGTGGAGGATCTGACCTTCACAGCCACTTCTTGGCCATCAGGAAGAGTACCCCGGTAAACAGATCCAAATCCTCCTTCACCTATTAATGTTTTATATTTCTGGGTTGCTGCTTCTATGTACTGCAGAGTGAAACTCTTGATGGATATAGACCTCAGTATGATATCGGTGCTGGGTACTGAATATACAGCATCTGCATTGTACAAGTTCAATTGCAATTGCTAAAAATTTTTGAAGTTGAGTGGCTTTTTACGAAACTATAACCTGCTAATAGTATAATGGTAAGGGTGTAACCTTTTACTATACATATATATATATATATATATATATATATATATATATATATATATATATATATATATATATATATATATATTTGCCAAAATGAAATACTCAGAGACACTAGAAACATGCAATATAGGGAACTAGCATTTCTTAGTCCTTAAAGTTCATCATTATTAGCCTTGAAAGTCAAGTTACATATGTCAGAATCAGTGTGCATTCTTTTAACAACAGCGAGAAAAGTCTTATTTTGCATTGGATTTTGATGGTTTGCTTACTTTTTGTCATTGATAATCCTTTTGCTTCATACTCTCTCTTGAAAATCATTTTCCCCTTTTTGCTGCAAATCAAGAATACCCCTATAGCAATGGCAACTAGGATACATACTCCCGTAACCACGCCTATCACAACTCCCCTTGCTGAGTGCCTGGAAGCCTGACGAATACACTTGCCCTTACTAAAATGAGGAGGAAAATGAGTCAGACTCTTTCTTGAGCACGCACGCACACGCGCGCGCACACACACACACACAGAGACTGAAATCTTTCACGACCACACACTGAAACATCACTTATGCATGCACATCCAGTAAATCTTATAAAAGATTTTTTTTTATAGCTAATACTGGCTTTCTCACGCATAGATATCATACTCTGTGGTGAGATTGGATCTTCTAAGGCTGGCTGGAAGCCCATTGCTGAGATAAGGACTGCAGTCATAATATCTGCGGGTAGAAGGACAAGAACCCCAGGTTAGGCACAAGGTGCTTCTAGGTAATATCGGCAGTAGAAACACAAGAAATCAATTTCCTGCAAAACTTACAGTGTTGTTAAATTTGGCAGTGAGATTACTAACTCTGTAATGTTTCCCGCGAGACTGTTGTGACTTATATCCCTAGAAAATGAAATGCAAATTGTTCATATGAAAAACCTAGTTGCTTAAGTAAGGTTAAAAATACTGATTTCGTTTTGATGGTTTTAAAAGTCTGGCTGTCACTTGGTTTTTATAAGTATTCTCCCATATCTGATGCTCATGAAAACAGAAGCAATGTATTTATATCCTATAAATCTTCTGAGCTGATTGCCTTGCTAATTGAAGAATTTTATCATGGCGCATTGCCTTGTTAATTGGAAATATGCTGGTGGGTATAAATAGACTATTTAGGGAATGTAACTTAGCCTCTGTGGCGGCTTTCTGAGCCAAAAAAACCTGAATTCTATTAAAAGTATTCCTACCACATCTAATAGGAGAAGAAGTATATTAAGCTTCTTGTGCGAGGGATGATTACACCGAGATTGGGTGAGAAGCTTGTATATTACTCCACTATGAGATGGAAACACATGCTAGGCCAGCATGCTTTAACGCTTTACTCATGAAGCTGAAACATCTGAATGACAAGTCATTCCATGATAGCGTACACCTAAGATGAGGTTTTAATATACAATTAAAAAAAAAAATTGATTACGCTCTGCTTTAACTTCACCGTGCTGGATTCCTTGAAAGTTTTAATTTTTTTTAATTACAGGCTTAGTGTCATTGAAATGTGTTTAAGCTTTTAGCATGATGGTGGATAAGAGAACTTTGATGGTCAAATGCCTATAGCAGCAATGAAAACAAAATGTATTAACATACAATTCCTTCAGATTGATCAGCTTAGTAAGGCTGGGAGGTAGTGGTCCGCCTAGCATACTGGATGAAAGATTCCTGCAGTAGAAAATGCAATAAATTGACTGAGTAGATTATCAGAAAAATGAAAGCAAATGCAATCTGTATTGTATATCAGATTAACCCAGACTGCTGTTGAAAGCAAAAACTCTTACATCTTGGTGATGACTGAAGTACCATTAGCAAGCTCACAAGACAATCCGGGCCATGAAATAGGAAGACAAGGATCCCCTAACCAACTCGCAAGCAGCTCATTGTCTGGATTGCCTCTCAAGAATTCATTTTTCACATCCATAATTACATCCACTGAAACAAAAGGACGCCGATAAATTCTTAATGAAATTCATCCTGGCATGTTTTTGTCGTAGATACCTGAACTAGTAAATTTGTGCATATTTCTGTACCTTCATCGCGGCCTGTTTCTTGAATCAATGGACGAACCTGCAAAATCTCATAGGCGTTGATTATAGGTCCATATTGTGACCCGTTGGAGACCTTAACCGTGGTAAGATTTAGATAGCCATTGGCCGTGACATTTAAAACGACAAATCTAAGGGAGCCACTAAGCGCTGCATCTACTTGTGTCCTCTTTACATCGTTGACATATACATCAAATACCCTTTGCCCAACTTGAACTTGGTCATTGAGTTCTAGAAAGTAGAGTAATAGGTCGTATCGGTAGTGGTCTGAGTCTAGGTTGTTGTAAACGAACTCCAGTCGTTCTGGGTGGGTAAGAGCTGTTTGTAACACTTCGGTTGGAGGAAATGCTATGTTGGGAGAAGAGCTGGTAACGTTGACACTAGATGATGATATGCGGTTTGCCAATGGATCGGTGTATTTGTCAGCTCTCCAGATTCGATCATACCGATCAAGAGGGTACCTAAAATTGAAATTTTGCGCCAATAAATTCTAACTTTAGCAACACAAACAAGAAGAACTGATACCCCAAATTTGAAATTCTTGGATTCAATTACGTGCAACGTGTGCATCTCCTACTAAATGAGTGAGTTTTCACCAGGATAGATGAAATTTCAGGCTTTTAACGTTTTAGGATCTTATACCTGGTATTGGCCCCTTCGTTTCCAGCGTCTACTCTATCAATAAGGTTGAGCACGCTAGAAGGCTCCCTGTCCAGATAATCAGAAGTTAGAGGCCTCAATTCAAGCTTTGAAATGTAAGGTACTATCTGGCCCAGCAGCAAGCAGAAGTTAACGTAGTCCTTGGTTGCTTTGAAAATCCCTTCAACCTTTGATTCACCTGATGATGACTGCACTAGGCCTATAACTGTGGCATCAACGGAGACATTGAAGACAGATCCTGGGGGTCGCCTTCGATGGTTTCCAGAAAGAAATGTACCCCTTACTGAGTAGTCTTGATCCCTCTTCGTGGTCAAGTTATAGCACCATTTATTACCAAAACCTGAGTCGAAAACTCTTGCTCTACTATAGCCTGTATCGTCCTGTACTGGCCTTGTGTCTTGGCAATTTCGATTATCAGGATACCAATAGTCATCCGGTATCCAGCTTATATTTGTATTTGGCTCAACAAAATTTCTATCAGAACAGCATTGTATACTCACAAATCCTGTTTCACATGCATTGAAAAACGTAATTGGCACCGTGAATCCTTCCAAAGGTTTCCCGTCTTTTAAATAATTACTGATGTAATATACAGCAAATTGCTGCCATTCTCGATAAGTTCTAAAAACTACACATTTTACCGCTTGAAGAATCAAAGTAAAAATTGTCTACTGCCCGCAATTTTTAAGAATAACACGCTAGTCTTGAAAGCCACTAGATCTGACAGATTGTTTTAACTAGTCCATCAAGTTAGGGAGTAGATTGAGTTGCTGGGGTTTAAATTGACAGTCCATTGGGTAATATATGATTTTGCGAATAAATTGGTCCTTGCTTTTCCCTTTAGAAGCCATTGTTTGTTGTACGAAACTTCAAAAGGGTATATGATGTGGATTTTTAGACATATTAAGGACAGACTCTTCATTCTGAATTTCGGAAACTATATGTAACTGTTCCCAGCTTCAGGACCATTGCCCGAATTTTATTTTATTGTCATGTAGCCTTGATTAATGTGATCATAAAGGACAATATTGGGAATCAAATGTGTAACCCAGCATTGGGTTTATCCCATTCCGGATCTGTTGAGAATCCAAATTGCCTCATAGAGGATCTGACTTGTAAGATCTTGAAGACACGAGTTCCTTTCCGGACTTTTCTTCAAGAACACTAGATCTTTCATTATTGATTCTCCTGTATAGTTCACTTAACACCAAAAATAAGCAAGTCCCTTTTTACTTGCATATTTCTTAGTCTAGAATGAAATCGAGAATTACAAAAGATTGAATTGAAGAATTAATCCAGATTAACAATTACAGATACATATAATAGTGAACGAAACAGCACAGATACATAAAGAACATGCATACCTTGTTGCGCACCAACAGATTGAATACACAGGAGGAGGCTGACAATACCACAGTTGACCAAGCTTCTTGTATTCCAGTTATCCAATCCTCCCATCATCCTCTTATCATCAAATGAAATTGCCCCATGGGGTCATCAAATTCATAATAAAAAATCTCCAATCTCCGTGGTCAGCTGTTATAGAAACAGCTATGTGATCACCGGTTCTTCTCTCAACACCAAAATCTTTGTTCCTGAACTATTCATTTTGCCTTAGTTGAAGTATACGACAACAATAATGACCTGGATCAGTGTTGCCTGCAGACAAAAGTCTTCCAAGGCACAGAAATCAAGAATTCATGAAGAGGAAAGTAGAGTGGATGGTATTGTTCTTTGACTCCACAATCTCAAATATGGGCAGTACACTACACGAGCATTGGAACAAGATAAGTGAGAAAGATTGAATTGAATATAATGCAAAATAGAATCACCTAAGATGATGAATTATGGGTAATTATTGTGATTGGCTTGTTATGTGGTGGGGTGCATTTGCAATTTTATATTTCTTTGATTAATTTGGTTTAAAGTAATCGGGCGGAACAGCCCTTGATCATCATTCATAGACTTTCATTGAGAATTCGTCTCCTTCCTTGTCTGTTACTTGGAGCGCAATGTCACGGAAATCAGCTTTGCCATTTTTTAACTCATAAAATAAATTTCGATTACTAGTTGTTAATTGCCACTTGGACTTGATGAATACCATTTGCTTCATGTCAATTGTCAATTGCCATAAAATTAATCTTCTTCCTCTTTTCTAGTGTATAATAATAGCGTTATACGTTACTCTTTATTGTGCTCTTGATTGTACTTTGGAGGGACTGCATAAATTCCTGAAAACTTTTGGTGCATTTCTTTTTTGAGAGTAGGCAATTTATAAATATATAAATTGGAAATCGAGACCGACTGAAAATTTTTTGTCTAACAATTATATGGTGCTCTTTCTATACCGGTAAAGATCTGAGAGCAAGGGTTGGCTAATCTTGTCTTGAGGAATGTGTTTGAACTAACTCTTCTCAGTGTTATTTGGTGGTACCAATTCCCCTTCTTACCATATCAGTGATTAATGTAGTCAAAGAACACTGAAATATGTGTTATGGTGCAAAAATTTGTAGCACTTGTGATTCTTTTTCCTTGGGGCTGAAAACATAATATTTATTTTGGGAGCACAAGGTTTTTTTAATTAGTCGCTACTTTTATATATCCGGATTTAATCAAAATGACATCTACACATATAGGCTTTACATACATCCAGAGTTTAGAACGTTATTTAATTTTTCAATTAAGATGGGGCAATGTTTTGAGTCAAAGAATGATCACTAATGTCAAAATATATTGTCTCCTGTTTCGACTGATAAATTCAAGAAAAATTACCATATCCTCGATTCTTGTGTGGTTTTCACTTTGTCTAGTAGCATGCTAGTTTGTTTTCTTTCCTAGTGTTTGTTTGATAGGCCATAGACATTTTCACTCTTGGAAGATCATAAATTACAAAAGAAAAAAAGTGAAAGATACTTTACACATTGGTTTAGTAGAAAACAATTAATATAGCCCAACAGAACACATTTCACTGCATTTTAACTGCTGACTCCCACGTAGGAGTAAGTTCGTAAAACAACAATGGGAATGAGCTGGAACACCCCATTTTCAAAGATACAAGGTTAATTTGATTACGAATTCAATTGTAGGAGTCTTTTATTACCTAGTCAAGCAACCTACGCGTAAGAGTAAGACTATGATTATCAACTTGTTTGCCGGGCTCAATTGAGATCAACGGCGTTTCCTTCACGACTGAGAGATCCCTCGAGAAAGGGTCCTCAGGTCTGAACGGTAATCGCAAGGTTGACGAATGATTATGAAAACCCCAATCGATCACAGAAAATTATACTGGTCACTGTCTCAAAAAGTTGTTCCTTGTCTTACTAATCTCAAATTCGTTGGGCATACGTCAATGAAAACTCACCTCTTTGGTAGTTAGCAGTGCAACGAACCCAAGCAGCAATATAAGCAACCAACCCCCCCCCCCCCTCCCTGGTTGCATTCAAAGACCAATATTAAATTATTAATGGAAGTGCGTACGTAATTAAATATTTCTGATTCCTGACATTTGGTGATGCCTAGTACCGTCAACTCCGGATTTATTTGGGCAGCATAATTGGTATACCAGAAAAAGATTAGAAACTAAAAAAAAAAAAAAATCGCTTCTGTTTGGGAAGATGGGAGTTGAATCTCAATGATTCGACTTGGTAGCAAGCAAATCAAGGCCAAAAAAAAAAAAAAAAAACTGTTGAAAAACTGCTGCTTAGAGAATAATATATAAGCAATATAGTGGCTAATCTACATCAAGAATGAAGTGTTCATATATATATATAGTTGAACTTTTTATTACTGCGTTACACTTAGATGAGAGGAAATGAGTGGGGACGATTTTTTCATATTTTTCTTCTAAATGTATTTGTTGTGTTAACTTGAAGTGCCACTGTGAATCTGGAAACCAGAGTTTGAAGAAATACATTACTCCATGAATTAGGATTCAGAACCTGCCATCTTCCAAACAGCCAAGCCGTGGATTCGAGATCTAATCTACCGGCCCTAAAACTAGTTAAAAGCACTTCAATGTTTCACTTTGACTGACGAAATCATGATCTATTTACGCACAGCAGCATAAACAACCTAAGCATTTGTTTAAGAGACTCTATCAAACATAGGTATGTGATTGTGAACAGAGAATTAATTTGTTTAACTTGATCATATGCTTAATTTCCAAGATGAAAAAGTCAATTCTCTAATAAAACTTGTATTATTAATAACTTAATTGCAAATATATATCCCCTAACCTTAGTATTTCAGAAGTCTAAATGCCTATTGCTAAATATTTCACTGGCCAAGAATAATTAAATAAATTAATAGTCCTAATTTGCACTCCTAGTGCCCAGAGCCCGAACTAAAAGAGGCCATTCTTATAAGGGATTCCGGTCTCTGGAAGCCAAGAATCCCCTAGAATGAACTGGCCAACAGTGAACGGCATAGCATCGCTGGGCTGGCTGAGAACTTTGTATCCTGCCCATGGAACTCGATCTCCCGTAGCAGCGCCGGGTCCGGAGTTCAAATACTCGCGATAAGTGACCGTAGATTTGGAACTGCCAGGCCACTCAAGCCATCCAGCAGGGTCAATGAAGCTGTCCAAGAATGACTGCATCACAATGACTGTGGACCAGGAAGTCCATGGCCGCCCAAGATACCCACCATGAACCTCGTTTTTGCTTGCTGTTGGTATCTGTGGGGCGGTTGTTAAGACGCAGTTATGGATTACAAATCCAGATTTCTTTCCGTCGTTCCTTTTCCCTTGAGCCGTGAAGGTGATCGTTTCGCTGGCGGCTGGGAGAGCATAAAGGTGGCAGAGCTGGAAAACTGCTGCTGCGCGACCAAATATGAAGTCCACGGTTCCATAGATATCGCACTCTCTGTAGAATTGTGTCCCAGCTTTTGCGTACAAGGTGTCGTGATACCCAAGGAACCGGCATCTGTAAAAGGATGACCGATCAGATTCGCTCAGCAGTGCGACGGCTTGATTCCCTTCTCCTGCGGAGTTCTCAAACGCAATATTCTGGGCCATGAATCCGTCACCATAAACAGCTGAAACAAATAAACAGGCGTTACCTTCCAGCAGCCCAAATAACGCGATAAGATTTATAATAATAATAATAATAAAAGAATTACTAAAATAGGAGGATGTACTGATAAATTCAGCTTTATTTTTGGTACAATTCATGCTGTTATTTGTTTTTTTCCTTCAAAAATTGATATACGCTGATATATGTGGTTGCATGTATTTTTTTTCAATGTTAGTGTACACTAGATCGTGTATAATATAAAACAACTGAACAATTGCACCAAAACCTCAGTTGTAACCCTTAATTATGTCATGTTGGAGGGGAAAAGAAATAAAAATTATATAGAAGTAATTCATTTAATAAATTTAATTGATCCACTATTTTACATATTACAAAATTACAAGGTATCTGCCCCTACGTGCGTCCTTGTAACCATGCAAATAAGACCAACAAAATTTAGTCAGTCAATCAACCTAAGAATTGCCATCCTCGTCACAGCATGCGTTCTTGACAAACATAGATATGCCAAGCTACTGTCCTCCTATTGTATTTGCTACATTAATACAACTATGCCTGGCCAAATCCATTGAAGATATCGTTTATAGATATCGTTTCTCCTAACCTAAATGTAACATGCCCAATGGCCACCACCTTTCCATATCCCCCCTCCCCCCCAAAAAAAACATTTACTTTCTGTTTTTGATTGTCTGACTTTCCATTTTATTCACCACATAGAGAATAGAAAGATTTGTTTTTTTTTTTTTTTTTGGGTTTTCTGCACAGTGATCCCGACGAATAAAAGACTAGAAATCATAGTATATCCCGTGCAACAAACTCTTACAGATCTAAGTATACACAGACCGGTTGTCTTCAATTTATTTAGTACTTGCTGAAAAAGCATTTTCAGTGCAAAAATCCCGGTGAATATTGTTTTTGCACGTAAAGTCCAAAAAGAAAAACATATACATATATTAAACATCTTTATTATGAATATTCAGGAAAGCTAATTTTAAAGAATCAGAAAAGCTAGGAAGCCTTAAGCGCTTAGTACTTACAAAAGGTGGCTGTAGCCCAAGTTTCGTAATCAGGGACCTTTCTGTTCATGGTGATCTTGGTGACATCTGCACCATCCCCTATCAAGGCAATATTAGTCTTTTCCTTGGAGATCCATACGATCTCCTGGTAGACACCCGCCTCAACATGTATGTAGTACCTGGACTCACTGCCGCTTGGGGCCGCGGCGATGGCGTCCATCACCTTCCTGAACGCTCCCGGTCTTGTCAAAGACACGGTAGCATCAAAAGCAATGCCACTTGGTAGGGCATCAGATTGACCTACTGCCAATGCAAATAGAAGAGCCACGAGAATAAGCTTCGACATTGACACGGCGTTCAAGTAGAGAGAAAAGACAGTATTGAAGGAGAAGAAGGGGTGATAAGGGCTGAGAAAGAGGAGTTGATCAGAGAGTTTTAAGGAGGGGGGGGGGGGAAGCTGGTGAGGTTTAAGCATTGGTTCTTGGTTTCTTTTATAGGTTTCTTGGCCAATTTCTGCATGGAAATGATGACTTTGAATAGCAAGAGACTGATTTCAGAAAATGGAAATACATGCGTGCGTGATGCATGCTTTCCTTCCAAAGACTCTGGCTGCCCTTGAAATAATTAAACTTCCATTTGTTTTGGCAAATTAAATAAGACATATGATTACCTAAAACGATACAGTTACTATTAAGAGACGGCCGGTAGCTTATATCAGGAAATAACGTGATCAATAAGGTGTCGAAATGTTAGCAAACATCTCAAAGTAGTAAAGTTCTTGGACACGATGGTGCTAGGAAGATTAGCACCGAAGTTCCTAGCCAAAAGCCCAAAAAAAAAAGGGATCAAAATTCTCGATCCTTTTAATGGTCCTAATAATTCCGCTAGGGCTCTATAACTCAATGTCTGATGTAGATCTTTAATGCACCCTAACATGTGAATTTATATACTTCGAGAAAGTAAATTTATTTTCATGAATCCCTACAGGAGGATTTTGGGCAATCATGAAAAATTTTCCAAAGTGTGCCTCAACTTCCACGATACTAGGTTTTGGGTGTTTGGTTATTTTAGAAGGAGAAAAAAAAATTTCTGAGTAATTGGGAAAAGTCTGCATTGTAGGGAAATTCCACGTGAGTTATTAAGACTAAAGTTACTGATAGATGCTCCAAGTTTGCTGAAGCTCCAGACTATTTATTCAAAGACATATTTATTTTATTTTAAAATTTTCAATCCATCCTCTAATATATTCGAAGTCTTTTGAGTACATCTTCTGCATGAATGTATACTAGATAAATAACATCCCATTCATTCATTAGAGGTACAGCTAGATGAAATATCCATCCATTAGAGACTAAACAGTAGGCAGTTTCTCACACAAAAGAAGTTCAAATAATCCATTAATTAAACGAAGAAAGACCAACAAAAAGACTCTATAGCTCAACTATTAATCATAAATGAAGCCATCGGAGATCAATGCATCCCTAGTTAAAAGGTGTGTTACATTGACTAAGGCTCAACAGATCAGACGCAATTGTAGTAAGATTCATGAGATTTTGGTTGTCAGAAGTCATTAATACTCCGCAAGACAGGCGTTGGTTCCTGCTGGAATGAGTCTTCACAGTAAAAATTACCACTACTCAACGAGAAAGGAGAGAGTCTAGCTGCAGCTCGTCTAAATATCTAGAAGAGGCAGCTCGTCTCAACAGCGGGGCTGGTGGCATTCTCCGGAAGTCCACGGATTCTCTTGAAGGTAGCACCAGCAGCTGCTATGGCTACATCGTCGAGCATGAGACCAATTGCACTCGGGTCTTATATAACAAACCGTAATCATCTACTGTTACTGATTCACTATAGTTGCACTAAATGATTGAACAAATTGACTTAATAGACTAAAACAGTTTTGTTGCAAAACAGTTCTTTTTCATGTTTTTTCATCCTTCGGTTTTGTCAATTGAGAACCCATTTCTTGAAAGAGATGAGAGAATAGTAGTTTTTATTTTAGAATTTAACAGGTGGATGCAAACATATATATATATTGCCTGGTGGATTGGCCAATTACCTCATTCTTCCTACATGCCCTTTCCAGTCCCCAGAATATAATCTGATGTTTCTTTTGTTCCAAGACGATTTAATACTTTTTGGACAAGGCATATTGACATCGTCCTGCTTACGAAAATTACTAATAAGGAAAACAAAAAGGGCATAATGATGCCATTGTTTTTAACGTAGGCTTGGCATATTCCGGACGTTAACATTTTCTCAATGCAAAAAGAATATACCTTTAGGCTTCAGACACTGGTCTAAGTTTTCCGGCCGCCCTTTAAATTGATTATAAATGACGAATATTTAATAGTTTAAGCCTTCTTAAATTTGCAGAGGGCCCTAATTGCTTCCTATGATCCTGATCTGATGTAGTTGTGTACAAGAATTGGACCGTATGGGGATCCCAAAACCAGCATTCGAGTTCTCATTTGCATTAGGAACCGGGAACTGCTCAAGAAACAAGGAAAATTAAGATTATTTTTTGTCCCTAGCGACAAACTATTGATCACCATCTTGTCATAGACACAAGAAATGCAAAGGTACATGCTTCCATTTAAAAAAAAAACAAAACAAAACAAAACAAAACGCAAAGGTGTAGACACAGCTCACTTTCTTTGTCATGGAAAATATCATCCTCAAATTGTTTAAATTGATGCAAACATGAAAAGAGAGGAAAAAAACAATTTCCAGAAAAAATGTCGTATTCATGGACTCCCATAATTGTTCCTTTATCAGCCTTTTGCAATTTAACCCAATTTAGCACTTAAACTTAATGAGTTCAGATCTTAATCATTCAGACGCGTTTGATAATTAAAAATAGAATATCTGAATTAATTAAGTGCACTGAATCTTTTAGGCAAAACTTGCTCCCAAAAATAAGTGATAAGCTTTTCACTTATCACTGAATGTGCTATACATTTAAATGTATTAGATCTAATACTTAACAATTCAATCACTTAATGAATTCAAATTTCAGATTTCAAATTTCAGACTTCAGTTTTCAGATTTTTTTATCAAACTCACCCTAAGACTCTTTTTTTTTTTTTTTTCTGGCCAAAGTTTCTTTTTCCTTTTCTTTGTGTGTGTGTGTGTGTGTTTTATTTTATTTTATTTGGGGTCTCTATGTGTGTACCTTTTCTTCCTTTTTTTGTTTTTTTTTGGGGGGGGGGGAGGGGCTGTTGGGGGTGGTGGAGATGTTGGGCCGTGGGGATGCGTCCGTAGGTCCGATGATTGGATGGTTGTGGATTATCTTCAATCGTAATTTGCAGTGCCATAATGGATTTCAAGTAACATTCAATCTCAGAAGAAGTTTTCTGGTTCATCAATCTATTTCCCCTTCTCAATTTCACCTCTGTTGTAACTTTTTTACAGAAGTCAGGAGTGCATAAAATACCTACAGACAGACAGGTTATTAAGTAGTAGTTTTAGCTAGATGATCTTGGTACGATTACTTCACTTTTGCCACTTGCCGTGATCAAGAACCTTGGCGTGCAATTATGTGAAATTGTTAATGAATCCTGCCAAAGGAGTATCTGAAAACGTCCACATCAAGTGTACATCAAAGATATTCATTTTCCTCGACGGCTGCCAAAAATAAACCAATTTCAGCTAATTACATGAGCACGATCTCACTCCAATGGTACAGATAAACTGTTTTTGATGTCTGCAATTGCTGATTTTGACTTGAGTATGAAAGCAAGGGTTTAAACACAAGAAGTTAACTTGGAATGATCCTCGTATGGCGGTTGTTTACAGCTAATATCCTGTCTCAGAACATGTCAAGCATGATCACTCCTTCAAATTCCATTGATGTCACTGTTTATGTCCTCTGGTTCTTCGAAAAGAAGCGCAGAACTACGTAAAAAAGAATTCTGTAGAGAACAGCCCATCCCAACATGAAGTAGACCTTTTCCCACTTTTTTGATTCCTCCGTCCGAATATGCAGCGAATTCAAAATCCCAAATCCAGTTACTTCCTGTCCTATTGGATTTTCTCCAAAACTAATTGGAGTCTGGTATTGATTCATCAGAAGCCCTTCGTATGGATATGTCATTGTTGAAATGTAGTTCATCCATTTCCAATATTTGGGAATATCGTGGCTGTTCAAGAAATAACCACAGAACAAGAAGAACAGAGCAGTGAATGCAATTACTGCTGCATAGCCAAGTATGTAATTTGGCACGATTGAGCTAACGAACACCACAAATGAGTTGGTGGACACAAGGGACATGTAGAGAACGAGCAAGAAATAAAGGAATGGCCCGCGAAGCTTTAATGCGAACCAAACAATGACAGCATAAGCCGCAGCCTGGATTGCGAGAAAAGGAAGGTAAGTGATTAGACCAGCAATGGTGTATGATGAGGCTCTGTAGGCGTTATGAGATGTTTCGCGAACAAAGATGAAACGTTCTTGGATGAAAGCAGGGACAGCATCATTGGAAGAAAAGAAAAAGAGACAGACTGTAAAGATAAAGAAACTGATACGGTCTGTAATCCCTTGCATGCTTTTTGGAGGGTGCCAGAACATTGTTGCCATCATGATGCCCATTACTATTAAGACCACTAGTCTGGAAAGAAAAAGTTCAGGAGTCCGCCTGATGTTTACGAAGTTTCGGCGCATGAGTATCCAAGTCTCAAGGAAGAAGGAATTCGAAAATTTTGGTCCTAGGTGGAGGTATGCCCTCTCGTCTGGAGCAACATCTGGGGTCAGATAGTCATTCTCATTCACCGTGTAATCGCTGCTATGAGGTGTTGGAGTGCCTTGAAACATATCACTGGAGGAGGTGTAATAGCTTGGTGATGGACTGCACAATTGCAGAGATATTAGGGGAAAACTACAGAAACAAAATGACTTGATGCCCTAATTAGAGGTTGATTTCGGTCAGAAACTCTATAGACAAGCATAATCAGTAAGAGCAATGATGTAGCTATTACTGGGATGAATTTAGTTTAGACTTGAGAGCTTGGAAATTGGAATTGGAAATAAGAAAATGAGAATTGAAGGCTATAGCGTTTACCTCATTGGATTTCTATGGTCTGGGTGTTGCCTAGTTGGTGTAAACTTCACTGCTTGCATAATTCCACTTTGGGTCCAAGACCTTGATGTGTTCCATGGACTCCTCACACTATTATTAAATTCATCAGCTGCTCCAGCTTGTAATCGAAGGAGTTTTCCGGTCTTGTCTCTCATTCCATCTGCCCGCTGACTAGCACGCGGAGCTGGAGATGGAGATGGAAGGACAGTAGAAGTTGAGAAATCACCTTCTGCTAATGGTGGCGGTTTCATCCCAGTAAGGGCAAATTCTGCAAGAGCCTCAACTCCTAGCTCAGACTGATCATACTGTTGGATCACATCAATCAGGTACTCTATGGAGTTTTCCCCTTTTGGGGCTTTACGTCCCATCCGCCCCAGATGGAGTGTCACATCCTTGGGGGATCCTTGGTACATCAGCTGTCCACGAGCTAGGATTATGAGATGATCAAGAAGCAACTGGATACGGGATGAAGGCTGGTGAATTGTCAGTATTACGGTGCTCCCTGCTTTTGCGATATCGTGTACTTTCTCAATAACACTGTAAGCACTGGTGGAATCTAGTCCTGAAGTAGGCTCATCCAAGAAGAGTAATGTAGGTCCGTGTATGATATCAACCCCGATTGAAACCCTACGACGCTCACCTCCTGACACTCCTCGAGTTCCTTCATCACCGATGTAAGTGTTCCTAGTGGTCTACAAGGAAAAAAGCAAGCATAAGATCACGTAGTTATTCTAGTACTGAAAGGAAAGTGTCCGAACTTTGACTACATCAACTTGCAAAAGACAAGGAAGAGAGGCTGGTTAATTACAAATAGGCCGAGTTGCTCGATCAACTGCTCAACGCGCTGTCTTTTCTCTGACCTTGAGATTGATCCGAGTCTGAAATCGGCAGCAAACATCAGTGTTTCATAGACTGTCAGCGTTGGGAAGAGCCTGTCATCCTGCATTATATATGCGGAAGTTCTTTTAATCAAACTTGGACTGGTGTCCATCCCATCCAAGGAAACTCTGCCCCTCAGACTTCCACTGGCAATTCTTCCAGCCAGTCCATCCAAGAGTGTTGACTTCCCAGCTCCACTTGGACCCATAACTGCTGTGATGCATCCTTTTGGTGCATAGCCAGTGATCTTATGCAATAAGTCGACTTCCTTGCTCACCCACTTCCCATCCTCCTTCTTCTTCTTTACGACAGTATATGTAAGGCTTGAGAATTCCAGGCCTCCAGTGAAGTGGGTCGGTTTCCCTATTTCGATTGCTATATCAGGACGATGGCCATTATTTGCAGGTGCCATCGGTATAACTTAGGGCCAAACAATTTTGGTTTGACTCCAAGAAATATATTGGATGAATGTGGAGAGAAATATTGAGACAAGACTTAGTTTTTGAGCCTTTTTGTTTATGTTATTTTGGGTCTCCCCACTATTCAGGATGCTCCCCACTATTCAGGATGCCTTTGATGGGGGAAATTAAAAGGAGGTAGAGATGGAGAAGAGGACTTCTACAGCTGGTGGGCCTAATCAAGGAGGCTATCCCAAAGTTTACACATTCCAACTGAGCATTGAGTAGTCCGGTTTTAATCGTTTTGATCGAAAAAGGAGAAAATGCAATCTTGTTTACTTCATCCCTTTTGTATCTGTCTTATGTTACCAATCCCGAGAAACCTTTCTACTTCATGATTTTCTTTGATAAAATTTTCACTTTTGGCAGATGTGAGGACGGAGACGGATCACTTAAATACTCACTGATTATCTCACAAATGTACGCTGCTATGTCGATTTATGTAGACTATTATTCAAGCTATTGGGCAATACTTGTAACATAGAAATACCAAAATGCCAACTTGGCCAATTACCATGCCGAGGATTTTATCTATCGAGAAACAAAAATTGGTGATTTGGGCATAGTTACTGGTGCAAATTCTGGCTCTCTTCATGCCCCATCCGTTTTTAGAGCAAAATGTGCGGTGAATTAGGGTGTCCATAAGCTGATTAGCTGTCTACTGCTACATTATTACAAGTTACTCAGCTCATGGCTGATGCTTTGTACTTTAACGTCTCTGTCCCAAAATACCAACACCTAAAGGTTCTTTTTGAATGCGGCTATGGCAGCAATTCTAGAGCATATACGGTGGTGTAAAACAGCAAAGAACTGGCATCAATCGTGATCCACTATGTGGTTGCATAGACCTGAATTGACTGCGCTTTGTCCAGTGAGAATGACTAACAGTGAACTTGTGAGTTGTGACAAGCCACCAACATTTTTATAATGTAATAGGATTCATCTCGGTGGCTACTGGCTCGGCCTGAGCTAATGCATCTAAATCACATATGTTAACTCAATTTGTACTGTACACATAAGGGTATCCTCTATCCGTTGTTGATCCTTTGAATCAAGAAGTGTTGGATAATAGTGCTGATTTTGTAGTATTTTTTACCATCCTGAGGTGCTTATTTCTTCTACTATTAACGGTGTTAATTAAAAACGCAAATATTTCACCAACACAAGTAAAAAAAATGTATAGAAATACTAAAAAAATATCAAAAAATTAAAAAAGTTAAGGGCCATAAAAAAAGGAAAAAAAGTTAAGGGCTATAGCAGAAAAGTTAAATCCGTTTAGGCATGTGTATACTTCCATCCCTCATTGGCACAGTCCATGGCACCTTAGATTGAGGGATCGACAGCGTTCTACGATATCCCTAACTGCTGCGTGGCAAGTAACCAAAGCATCTACAACAATTTCAGGGGTTTAGATGGGTTTTACAGAAATCAGCTGCACGACAACGTTCAAAGGGCTTGTCTGGGCTTTTCGAATTTCTCTTCTTCCCAACAGTTCCTAGCTCTCCCCCTCATCTTCCATCCCCGGCAACTAAGCCAAGCAAAGCATGAGCAATCTATTAGGCTTCGGAACATCCCTCTTCACCACTTCCTTCTCATTTACCCCAGAACTACCCTTAAATCCCCCCAATATTTCCACCACATCCTCTTCCTTTCTTCTCCTACCCCGCGAGCTTTCCTACATTCCCAAATCCAAGAAATTCATACCAAGAAACACTTCCATAACCAGTAAGCAGAATACAAAGAAATACTCATTCTTTCCACTAAAGATGTCTTTTTTATTCGTTTTAAAATTCAGCTTTTATGGTGTTAATGGGTCTTTCTCTTTTTTCGCTTTTTCCTTTTTGGGTTCAGGAATGCTGGTGAGAAGGGTGTCTAGTGCATCCGTAGAGGAAGTAGTTGACGTTGAAGTTGCAGATGGCTTGACAATGACCCAATTTTGTGATAAGATTATCGAGTTGTTCTTGAATGAAAAACCCAAGTCAAAAGATTGGAGGAAGTATTTGGTCTTTAGGGAAGAGTGGAAGAAATACAGGGATAGGTTTCACAGTCGGTGCTTATCGCGAGCTGATGCTGAAAATGATGCTGACATGAAGCAAAAGCTGATTACTTTATCGAGAAAAGTGAAGAAGGTATTTGATGAATTTCATCATGCTTTTGTTTTCTTCTTTTCAACTGAAATTGAGGCATGTTGTAATCAGTTTTGAGTATTGGAACTAATCGGGATTGGGTATTGCAGATTGATGATGAAATAGAAAGGCATACTCAACTTCTTGAAGAGATTCGAGATAGCCCCTTGGACTTAAATGCAATCGTTTCTAAAAGGCGCAAGGATTTCACTGGGGAGTTTTTTCGCCATCTTACTCTGCTTTCAGAGACATCTGATAGTTTGGAAGACCGGGATGGTACAAAGTTTTGCATTTTGTGCATCTAAGTTGCTAGAATGAAGTAATTTGATGATATAAACAACTGACAGAAATTTGGGTGTGTCATTTATCTATGTGTCGTTTGCAATACAAATAATCTGTTAATTTTTATTATGAGACAATGAGCTGTGAAACATGTCATACTGCAAAGAGTTATGTTTTGTTGTTGCTTCATTCATCATTAAGACTTGAGAGGATAAATTTGCAGGATTTGTAATGATCTTATAAGCTAGAAGTTTATTTAGACAAATAGGTCACTAACTTCCTGACATTTTAGATACCCGATGGTTATTTTAGCACTGCATGTGTTGCTGCATCTCAATTGCTGAATTCTCATTAGGTTCTTTATTCTATCTAAAAATGGACAATGAACCCGTGCATACTGTTATTAGATCATGATAAACTTGTCTATTGTTAGATGACAAACAGATTCATATTGAATTTTTACTGACATAGGAGTTGCATGGGATACACTAATACGAAATTAATGTCAAGTTAGGTAAAGTTTGAATGGAAAACAAGGTCCTTGGTTCTCCTCATTTCTATTCTTTTGATTGGAACTTTCCCATATAAAGAGTGCAAAAGCTTCAATCACTTGAGATTTTTTGAGCTTGGTCTAGTCTCCAGGCACCTCTGTTTGTATATCGTTCTTAAATCTTGTGCAATGCCACTAATGATTTCATCTAGCTTGCTTGCATCTATCATTAAATTAGCTAATTCTTAGTTGCACTATACATCATCATGACATAAACTAATGCTGCGTTTCATTAAGTTTAGGGTGAGGTGGGAGGGGATGGGGATTGTTTTTGTATAAATAGAAGCAAAATAATGCCAATTTTCCGTCAGCCTATGATGTTGTCATATCATTGGTTAAACAGCATTGGCTAGGCTTGGGGCTAGATGCTTGTCAGCTGTCAGTGCTTTTGATAACACGCTGGAGGATGTGGAGACACTAGATTCTGCACAAGTGAAATTTGATGACATCTTGAACTCACCTTCAGTAGACGTGGCATGTGAAAAGATCAAAAGTCTTGCCAAGGCAAAAGAGCTTGGCTCTTCATTGATCCTATTGATAAACAGTGCTTGGGCATCGGCAAAGGAGTCCCATACAATGAAAAATGAGGTACGAGCATTAGTAGGTTGCTAAAGGAAGTTCAGTGATATTTTAAATTTAAATTGCACACCCTCCCGCTTATTCTTGGATTTTAAAGTGACTTCCACTTAGATTTATAATAACATCACTTAAGCTTCCTTGTTCCAATTTTGCCATAGGAGTTGCTTGAAAGTCCAAACTTCCCAGAATTAGCACGTGTTTAATATACTGCAATTGTAAAACCCAAAGATTAATTTTCACACCTCGTTGCAGTTTTACGTGCAGTGATTCATGTTACCCACCCAATTTTGTCCCAGTCCGCACCCAAAAGATTAGGATTGTCTTACCCTGCTTAATTTGAAGTGTCACTATTATAAGGCAGCAATATATGGAGATCTCAGTCCTAAACTTTCGTAATCCAAGATCTTGTCTTGTCTCCATCTTTCTCAAGTGTCTCCTGCCTATTATTTGTTGAAGTGTTTATTCAATATTTCAGCAGCCTTGACTTGAACTGTGGACTTGCTAATACAGGTGAAAGATATAATGTATCGCCTGTACAAGGCGACTCAAACTAGTCTGAGGAGTATTGCTCCGAAAGAAATAAAGCTACTTAAGTATTTGCTGAACATCATCGATCCTGAAGAGCGATTTTCGGCGTTGGCCACAGCTTTCTCCCCTGGCAACGAACATGATATCAAGGACCCAAATGCTATATACACGTAATGCAGCTTTACACTTGTTTCTTTGAGGTTGTGACTTATGTGATCTTTTTTTTGCTTCTTTCTCAGTTTGACAATATTGGCATTTCTATCCTTTTTTTTTTTTGGGGGTTTGTGTGTTGGGGTGGGCAGTACTCCCAAGGAGCTACACAAGTGGATTAAAATCATGCTTGACGCATACGATCTGAACAAGGAAGAGACTGAAATAAGAGAAGCGCAGCAGATGAACCAGCCGGTTGTTATCCAGAGACTTTTCATCCTAAAGGAAACAATTGAAGAGGAATATTTACGTCAAGAAGGCGAAAGAGAGAAAGATGGTAAATCAGAGTGAGTTGTGAGAAAGCATCTCATATGTAGACATCACACCTACATTAAGCCAGAAGCTCTGCTAATGTTGTGAAGTCGTCAAACACAATCCTGAAATCTTCAAACGAGTTGGGCATCTCTTGTACTGTCTCAGTGTGCCTGGTTAACTATTGTAGCCGCCAATGCTCTTATGTATCACATCGTAGTAGTGATCTTTACATCATTCCTCGGGTTGAGGTCCTTTGTATAAATTATTTACATTCACATGCAGCAGTTTGTATAGTCATGGATTACTGGACTGTCCTTCATTTTGAAAAAGTACATAATAAGCTGTGGAGAAACACTAGTACTGTCAAATTCATACTTGGCTGTCATGGTTCATGGAAGACGAAGCACCATTTTGCCTTGTGTATTTGGTAGTTAACTTGGTCGCATCGCATGTATTGCCCTAAGAAGATGAAATTGTCTGTTTTGCGCATATCTCAATTTTAAGCACAGTACTAATAAAAGAGATAATTATGTTGTGTCAGATCATTTTAAAGAGCTGCCCAACATCAAGGGGAAAAAAAAAAAAAAAGGTTCCGTTAATTCAGCCTAAAAGGTTGCAGTAGGTAAGCTCACCATATAGGAAACCGGGTCGGGTAGACCCAAGGTTCGGGTTAAATCCAACCCATTGCCACCAGTAATGGGTTTGACTTCTTTTCCAATCTTTAGTAGCCTCTCCCCCAAGCAAAACACAAAGCATTTATCTAGCCTCGTCAACTGCTCTGGGCGGCCTTAAACCCCAAACTTCCGCTTATCAAACCCTATTCTAACTTTCTGTACTCCACGACAAAGAGCAGCATACCACCGAGTCTCCGTTAACATGGCCACTTCGATGCTCCTGCGGTCGGCCCTTCGGCGCCCGGAACTGCATACTTCTTCCCTAGCTGCTTTGAGAGCCGTGAGTTCCTTCCCTCCCAGCTTCTTGATCACCGCATTTGTCTTTACCGCCGTTGTCATACTCTCTATTTGTCTCAAATTTCTGTCTTCTTTTTCTTACGCACAATGATATACATATACATGCGTATTGCGAGCAACTCTGGCTCTTTTTTCTTCCCGCCCTCGCCCTTTTTTAGTGTTGAAATCTTAGTTTTAATTAATTAAGTTTTATATTCAGTACAATGTTTTCTGTATGAGAAAAAAGACTATCTTTTCTGAGGCATCCAAAACGAGAAATGATTGACCCTCAGTACTGGGCTATATTTTGATTCTGCTGTGTTGTTAGTATCAAACATGAATGTGTGGAACAAAATGTTGAAGAGGGATTTTTGCTAAAGGTTGAATCTTTTACTTTTGAAATTGGGAAAGATTGCAAACTTTAGTGGTAGGAACTACGTAAAAGTTTCCCGCAGCTAATTGGGCCTTGTAATTCTTAAACAGTTGATTGTTCAATTAGGCTTTATGAGAAACAATGATTAGCTGCTTGGAAGATCTAATTGATTTAGGCAGCTATTTTCTACATGATTTAGTTGTTATCTGTAAGCACTTTGGTTAATTATAGGTCTCAATCTTTGCCTTGTTACTTTAAAGCTTGTGCTGGTTTGGAGTATAGTACTTGGGATTGTTCTCGCAACAATCTGTTCAACTCCAAGAATTGATGTTTACTTTTGTCTGAAGATTATCAATTATACTTTTTGCTATTGCAGTTGGTGGGAAATGTTAAGGCGTCCCCTGCTACCTCTCCTTTGTCAAGGACATTGACCAGTCTCAGATATTTCAGGTAACCACAACCTGGCAGCAGCTTGATTTCTGCCTTTTGAACTATCCTGATCTGCTAATGCTTTTTGCTTTTTCCATGTTAAGTTCAAGGCCACTAGGTGATGATGTCATTGGAATTGACTTGGGTACCACAAATTCATGTGTTGCGCTTATGGAGGGAAAGGTTTAGTTCTTCTTTCTCATTTGACTTAATACTTTTTAGCCTTGCGGAATAACTTGCACAAGCAGTTTTACTGAGTGTTCACTGATGATTTGTGTAGACTGCCAAAGTCATTGAGAATGCCGAAGGAACCCGAACCACCCCATCTATAGTTGCTTTTGGCCAGAAAGGAGACCTGCTTGTGGGAACTACGGCAAAACGTCAAGCTGTGACCAATCCACAAAATACACTTTTTGCCACTAAACGTTACATAGGAAGACGTTTTGATGATCCTCAGACACAGAAGGAAATGAAAATGGTTCCTTACAAGATAGTCAGAGCACCTAATGGAGATGCTTGGGTTGAAGCTAATGGACAAATGTACTCTCCCAGCCAGGTTGGAGCATTCATACTTACTAAGATGAAAGAGACCGCGGAATCTTACCTTAACAAAAGTGTGAACAGAGCTGTAATTACAGTTCCAGCCTACTTCAATGATGCTCAAAGACAGGCTACAAAGGATGCTGGGAGGATAGCAGGTCTTACTGTGGAAAGAATAATTAATGAACCCACTGCTGCTGCACTTTCTTATGGAGTAAATAACAAGGAAGGGACAATCGCAGTTTTTGATCTAGGAGGTGGTACTTTTGACATTTCCATTCTAGAGATATCAAATGGTGTCTTTGAGGTAATCACCTATCTTTACATGTTATTACCATGGGGGAAAAGACTATCATTACATATTTTATGTGATCTGCATTTACTTTGTGTGTCTTATGTTGGTTGTTTAAACATCTGCAAACAGGTAAAAGCGACTAATGGAGACACATTTTTGGGAGGAGAGGATTTTGACAACACTATGCTGGAATTCTTGGTGAGCGAATTCAAGAAGGCAGAGGGGATTGATCTGTCAAAAGACAAGCTTGCCCTGCAAAGGTTGCGAGAAGCTGCTGAAAAGGCAAAGATAGAACTCTCTTCAACGTTTCAGACTGAAATCAACTTGCCATTCATAACTGCAGATGCTTCTGGAGCAAAGCATTTTAATGTGACTTTGACTAGATCAAAGTTTGAGACTCTTGTAAATGACTTGATTGAAAGGACTAAAGCCCCTTGTATAAGCTGTCTGAAGGATGCCGGTGTCTCCACCGCAGACATAGATGAAATTCTTCTGGTTGGAGGAATGACCCGTGTCCCTAAGGTACAGCAAGTAGTTGCAGAAATTTTTGGTAAGAGCCCAAGCAAGGGTGTCAATCCTGATGAGGCTGTGGCAATGGGAGCAGCCATTCAGGGTGGTATTCTACGTGGTGATGTAAAGCATCTGCTGTTATTGGATGTAACTCCTCTCTCACTTGGTTTAGAAACTATGGGTGGCATTTTCACCAGGTTGATTAACAGAAATACAACAATTCCAACAAAGAAGTCCCAGGTGGGTTTACTTGCATAAATTTGAATTGTAGTTGTTGCAAGGAAAAGTCTCAAGTGATTGTTAAATCTTTAGAATTAATATTGCTAAAACTTGTACCATTCAACATCTCCCACCTATGTTTTGGTCATACAGATACATCAACTCACATTTTGTGCATGGTAATGTAATGGTCATAATTAGGCCTCTGGCTATGCAGGAAATAACCATTGCAGAATATGCCTACCAGTGCTAAACTTTAGATATCTTTGGCTTGTTTAGCTGTTGTTGTACCATGATTAAAATGGTTTATTGCACTTCTCTTTACATAAAACATGTTTCAGGAGGGATAATTTTGATGGTTTGATCAAATTATTGAGCTGGTGCTTATTTTGATCTCAGGTCTTCTCCACAGCCGCTGATAACCAAACTCAAGTTGATATTAAAGTGCTTCAAGGGGAGCGCGGATTTGCAGCAGATAACAAACTTCTAGGAGAGTTTAATCTTGAGGGGATTCCACCTGCCCCTAGGGGGCATCCACAAATTGAAGTAACATTTGACATTGATGCCAATGGCATTGTTACAGTTTCAGCTAAAGACAAGACTACTGGGAAAGAACAACAGATAACAATACGTTCTTCCGGAGGGCTTTCTGAGGACGAGATTCAAAAGATGGTCAAAGAAGCCGAGCTGCATTCACAGAAGGACCTGGAGAAAAAAGAACTGATTGATCAGAGAAATTCTGCTGAGACAACCATTTATAGCATTGAGAAGAGCTTAACAGAGTTTAGGGATAAGGTTCCAGCTGAAGTGGTGACTCAAATACAATCTGCAGTCTCAGATCTACGGAAAGCAATGGATGGAGAAAATGTTGATGAAATAAAGGCAAAGATGGAAGCTGCAAATAAAGAGGTTTCAAAGATTGGAGAGCATATGGCTGGAGGTGGCGGTGGGAATCCCTCTGGAGGGTCTCACTCTCAGGGTGATGATGAAGCCCAAGAATCAGAATTTCAGGAGGCCAGGAAGTGAGTTGGTCTCAAGTTGTAACCATCCAATGGTATTGTAGTGCACGTAACAGGACTATAGAAGGTGAATTTTTTGTTAGTTTACCTAATTGAAGGTAATCAATTTATATCGGGGTCTTAGCCCTTGCGGCAGGCATGTAAGACATTGGACCTATTGGTTTAACCAATTTGGAGAGTTCTTTCATGTTAGGATTGCTTATTCATCACTTTTGGCATCTGTCACGAAATTTCTTCAATACGATGTTCAATCGGTAGTTAGTGTGCATTGTTTTTCTGTTGATACAAGCACAAAAGCAACAAATCTGCTGCAGGCCTTGCATGCAGTCCTCACAGCTAAGTAGCTAACTAATTCCTCAGGCGCAAGGAACGTGATATAGAGATGATAACAAACTTGTTTAGGCCTAGTTCATGTTTGTTTTGCACTTGCTTAAATTAGGGAGAAAAGTGGTCAAAGTTGAAACGGATGATCGCCAGAAAAAGTTGAGCTTCTTAGGAAAAGAAGACTACTGTCAAAGAAGAAAAGAGTCAGTCTGGCTCCCCCCCTTGATGATTATCGTGAGTGATGCCTCATACCAAACGTAGTATTTTATGGCTAACCAGCATGACATAGGCGGCTGTTTTGCTGATGCAGGTGATGTAGTCTTTGGACCCCAGGGGTTTGCTTGTACATTTGTACTAGCATTTGCCTGTTCAGTAGCAGTACCACCTAGTACAACATACCATGATTGTCCTCCTAGCTCTTTGCTTCTCCAGTACAATGGTAAATGCCGAAAATGAATTAGGTGATCATTATCAACGTCCAGGCCACCAAACTTCCTTATTTTATTACGATTTTTACTATGTATAGTCCTTCCTTTATTTGGAGCAAATGAACAAATTGTTACCTCTGTACCTTGTATCTGAGACGGGAAATCGTGTAATGGATCATATGAGTCATGACCCCTGAATCACGAGTGTTACCACTAGTGCCACTAATTGTTATTTAATCGTTTCCTGTGACATATAAGATATTGAGAGAAGAAAGCTCCTTGAAAGAGAGCCCACCTTGTATCATCGTTCTCAATTGAACTTTCTTTTGAGAATAAGGGAGCTATCGAAAAATTCAGAAAAAAAAAATGCAAGAATAAGTAGTTGAGCTTAATGATATCCCCTCAAAGCTTATCCAATGTCTAAGTGTGTCTGGATAGTAGATTATTTGGGATAATTTTATGAAAAAGACACTGTACCACTTTTTTGATGTGATATACATGAATTAAAAAGGTGATGGGAAATTGTATCGATGATGCAAATAAAAAAATTTTGAGCAATAATTGTATGGTCCAAACTAGTTGGTCAAACCCAATCATAGAACTCATTTAATTTTTCATGGGAGAACTAAAAAGCAATAAGATTAGTATTAAGAATAGATGGAATTTCTTTCTCTTTTTATTTATTCATCTTTTAAGAAACTCGTTCTTCAGGTCTTACGAGCAAAATCTGGCCAGGAAATTGTCAGAACATCACAAGGGAAATTACGATGAAGAGAAGAACTGTTTTGACTTTTGAGTCCAAAAAAATAATAAAACGAATTTGTTGGAAAATCTAGTTGGCGCGTTTTCTGAAGGACAATTTCGTCCGGGAAATTAAAACATGCACTTGTCAAAGTGTGAGAGTTCGTACGCTCTCTGATAGCTATATATACCGAACTTTCGCAAGCGACACCATCCCACAAATTATCCCAAAATCCTAAAAATCTTTCTTCACTGAGAAACAATTGTCAACGTTTTTGCCACGATCACGCTTGTAAGTATTGATTCTAACTCACGGTCGCCGGAGGATATATTTTCCGGCGATACCTTTTCCCTCTCAATTCAATTCAACAATTCAAGTCTTCCGGGTAAGACCAACTGTATTCCGGTCATATTCTAAAAAATTCAACTGACCTCGTTTTTCTTTTCCTCTGGGCGATATGTTGATACTTTTTTACTATCATCTTCGCCAAATGGATGGTGTATGTACTTATAGTTGTGATGGTACTTTCTGTCGAGGATGATGATCTTGTGATTTGATTTGATAGCTTGATAAGCAGGGAGAAGAGCTGTGGAGATGGAGCAGGAAATGGAGTGGAAGAAAGCGCAGAATATTGTGATAAATGTAGACCTCGTTGCCGCCGCGAAAAGACAGCTGGAGTTTCTCGCAGCTGTTGATAGGAACCGTTGGCTTTATGAAGGTCCTGCTCTGGATATGGCCATCTATAGGTATAATATCTCATTCGAGCTTAAAGGCTACCACTATGAATTGTTTTAGTGTTTCATTTTGCATGCTTGAAACTAGGTTCTTGATTAATTTAGTTTTTCCAAACATTCACTAAGTTTCCTGGATTTTTCCGGAAATCTTTGCATCAAGGATAACTGCTAACCTTTCCACGCTGTTATGTGCATAAATTTTTACTAGGATATTTTGTCTATCAAGCAAAATATTGATATTTGTTACTCGTGCGAACAATTTGTCTTAGAAGTACTCCAAATCGAAAATAGTGTTCTTAAAATGAGTCCATAATTTTCAAAAAAGTTGCAAGAATAAGTTTTTCTGCCTTTTCTTTTTCTGGGTCATACAGTTTTAGGCTATACATGCAGTCTTGTGATTTTGTTACATCTATTAGAGAATAAACATTAGCCACTCAGAGCGTCAACTTGACAGTTTTGGGAACTTAATTCGACAGGTATAATGCGTATTGGCTTCCATTGCTGGCCAAGCATTCGGAGTCCCCATTCTTTGAAGGACCTTTGGTTGTCCCTCTTGATTGTGAATGGATTTGGCATTGCCACAGGCTGAATCCAGTATGTCTTCTTGGATAGAGTATAATTTGATTTACTATTTATCTCATCCAAGCTACTTGTCCAATTTAACATGTTGGAATTTTGCAATACCACTTTCAGGTTAGATACAAATCTGACTGCGAGGAACTCTATGGGAGTGTTCTTGACAACCATAATGTTGTATCCACTGTTGGAGGGGCATCAAAGACTAAAACTGAAGAGATATGGAAGAATCTGTACCTAGATGTGCCCTTTGAACTTGATTCAGCCAAAGCTCTTTCAAACACTTCTTCTGAGGAAATATGTGGATTGGAAAACTGCACCAAATATGATCTGCTAGCTGCTGTTAAGAGGCAAAGCCCATTTTTTTACCAGGTAACTCTGAGGAAAACCTTGTTACAAATTTTGGTTTATGTGGGATTACAACTGTAACCTTGCAGTTGGAGATTTCTGTGTATCCACTCTTTCCTCTATCTAGCACGAACCTTTGATAATTCTTTCTTTTCAGAATCTTGTATCCTTACTAAGTCATTGCATGGGTCTTGGTTCCAGAAATATATCCTATTATGCTATAAAATTGCCTCAGTTGGAAATTCTTCCCCAGCGTATACAGCACTTTGAAGTGATATCCTTAGTTTTGGGTCTTAGTATGGGAGCTAGTGCAAAAATGGTTTATCTGTTGCCCTGAGGATTGAATAGAGTAACTAAATACATGTCACTTTGGTAACCATGAGGTTTATTCATTTACCCACTATGACAACTAGACATCTGCATTCTGTTGAATGTTACGTACATTCTATTGTGTAAAAGATATTTGGATTGAAAGGTCAAGTTCTTTTCTTCTTTGCACTAGATCAGTTTAGCTGAGATGTACTACTGGACTATATGATTTTGGGGAGAATATCTTGCCATCATTTAGAGATATTGGTCAGTCTGTCTCAGCCCTACTGTGTCTATAATTCCAGGTTGCAAGGCCACATATGAGCAATGAACTCTATCTAGAAGGAGCAGTAGCTAGATACAAAGGGTTTTTGTATCTAATCAAGAGAAACAAGGAGAGATCAACAAAGAGCTTCTCAGTCCCTACTTATGACATTGACCTTATATGGCACACTCACCAATTGCATCCAGCTTCTTATTGCAAAGACCTTGTGGAAATAATGGGTAAGGTATTAGAACATGATGACACAGATTCAGACAGAACAAAAGGGAAGAAGTTGGATGTTGGATTTTCTGGAACTACCAAGCAGTGGGAAGAGATGTATGGTGTAAGATATTGGAGAGCAGGGGCAATGCACAAAGGCAATGCCCCTCTTCCTGTAAGGACTACTCCATATCCATCTCTTGATTTGAAGAAGAAGGACTACCTATCGAAAGAGAATCAGAACATAATGCATCTCTCTGAAGTGAAAGCTGTTGAGGTAATTTGAATAAACCTTTTCTCTTTCTGATTATTCTAATTTGACAGTTTATACATCAACTCATATACATATACACAACATACATAGCAATGTGCTATCATATCTGTGTAGTATGTATTGAATGTATTTCTATGATGGCACTGGCTGGATATGAGGAGTTTGATGTTTAAGGAACATATGGAATTTGGTAAAAGTGAATGACCTTACTAGGAACCAGTAATGAGAGTTACCTGACTTCTGTGATTCAGATGGTGTCAACATTGAAAGCCAACCCACCCAAACACTCTCACAAAAACACGTTCTCACACAGACTGATGAGAGAGTGTGTGTGAGAGAGAGAGAGAGAGAGAGCAACTTGTAGTCCTGCACTCCAACTTGCAGATAGCTTAACTTGTATGGACTTGATCATATGTGGTCTAATAGTTCTAATGGCATGTGGTGTATGCTGTTTGTGCTTGTTGAGTTTCTGTAACTATCTAATTCACCTTTTGCATATTTGGGGTGCTATTTACCTTCCAGTTTGACTCCTAAAATCAGAGCTTTAGCTCCCAACTTGGGGATGGTTTGGCCTTTTGTGGTCATTTAACCTGGTTATTTGTCATTGTAAGTTCACATGGTGTCTTCGTTTTTCTGTCCTTAATCTTTGATAAATCTCTAAATTGTTTCAGGTAATGTTGGAGTTTGTGGATGTGAAAAACCTTAGCAAGGGACATAAGGGAGGCCTCTTTGTCTCATTTAGTAAGACTCAGCCTGACACAATCTTCAACGCCAGAGAAGTCTCACTATTTTGTCGCAATCTGGGGAGAAGCAGGTTGCTTGTTTTCAATGTCAACCGACTGGGCATCTGTTCTTTGAACTTATGTGCTACTCGGCTTCCAACTTATTGATATCCAAGCTAGTCAAGACTGTGGGTTCCTGTTCTATATCTCTGGAAGATTTATTGTCCTCATCATCTAATTTTACCATGGAAAAATGGGTGGAGTTGTTACCTAGTTCTAATTCTTTGAGCTCGAAGCCCATCTACTTACGAGTTGCCCTCTCAACTACTGTACCAACCAATGCACCTCATATTTTTCACTTGATTCGTTCACGACCATTCTCGAAAAATTCTTGTTTCTTCCCATTGCCAGGAAGGGTACATCTAGCTAAGAATTGGACTTGCATCATTGATGACAGTGGCAAAGAAATCATCAGCCTTCAAATGAGGTATGAGTTTAAAACAATTGCTGTTTTTGTGACAGTTCTTAGAGAACCCCTGTCTATGGAGTATCTACATTTGCTTTCTCCACAGGGGCTTAGGTTCTCCAATGAAACAAGGAAATCCAATTTGTACATAATATTGGAAATTCCTTAAATTATTTGCCATTATATATTGCAAGTATTTATGTTCTTTGGTGTTGTACTTCATCTTGTACAATTGTATATTTGATATTGGCATTTAACCTCCAATATTGTGTTCATCCCATCTATTGTCTTCTTCATATTGACGTTTAACTAAGAATAAATTCAAAGACGTATACCGTGATGCAGCACGTGCTTACATGAATAGATGAACTTTGTCCCAGGAACTGACTGATTAAACTTGTCTGATGGAACTTTTTAAGCTTGTCAATGTTGATTCTTCCAGACACTATTCTTGGCAGATCCTGAAGATTTTGCTTTGAGATTTATCATAAGCATATCTTCGTTCTTCATTTCTGACTAGTACTATGTTCTGCAACTTCACTAAAGATGCAAAACTCAGTGCCCCGATAATATGAGTACTATTTGTTTCTTCATTTATTGAATTTCAACTGTGTTGCACATAATCTGAGATAAGTTATCATTTTATTCTAGGGATTTCAAGAAGTCAAAGGAAAAGAATGATTCCATGTTGAGAAAAGAGGTTATTGGCAGCATAAAATCTGGTGGCACAAAGAGGTTTGCAGAGTTTACTGGGACAGAGTGGTTGCTGATAGATTCCAACTGGTCTGTCAAGCTTCCAGGGACTGTCAATGAGGATGGATACCTTCTGGAGCTGATTGGTGATCGTAGAGTAAGCATTTATCCTTTTTCCATGTGTTTCAGCGCAGATACATTGAAATTGCACAATCATATGATTTCCTTTGCGTTACCATGATATTTGCCTCTCTCTCATATCTGATAATAAAAAGTTTCTGGAAATTAAAACCTCTTGTGTGCTTAACTCTCTTTGATAATACCTGAGGGAAATTGCAGCCTGAGATTTTCCAGTTTCTTTCTTGTTTTTTTTTTTTTCCACTCTGCTTTTTCTTTTGCTCTCTACTACACCAAAGATATTAACAAAGAATGGTGAATATATCACCGTTTTAGTTAAGCTAAATCCCATGAAAAAGAAACATCTTCTCAGTGCCAAAATGAAAAATAAAAGTACCATACGTCTTTATGTTTCAGCCTTTAGGAATGTTCTTAGGGATTCATATAAGAATGAGTTAAGAAACATGATCTCCTTAAGAATTGCTTGGAAAAATGTGACAGTCGGAGGTTAAGCAAGAGATAAGACCTAGGGTATATCCTTTTGTAATTTACCATGCTACAGAAACATAGTTTTATAGTTTTTACCATGCATCCATCGTATCTTTTCCATGCTTGGTACAGGTAAAACTATTTCCTGGTAGAAAGCTGGAATATGAGCCAAGGCACTGTGAGCAGCAAAGTAATGATCGGGACTTTCTGACAGTAGTTGAATTTTCTGCTGAAGACCCGTATGGCAAGGCATTGGCATTGTTTGACTTCAAATCTGGAACTGTCAAGGTAAACCATATTCTTTATGAATGTTTATATGGCTTTGAGGTGAAGAATTTTCAACATGCCTTACCATGCTCGGATCTTCTGTTGGAAAAACAGATTAATGAAGAGTGGTTGCTGTTTCCTGGTCTGGTACTGGCTTTCATACTTGGTGACATACTGAGAAAAGAGGGCTACATCAGCAATAATTCCAGCGGCAAGAATTTGGAGGAAAGCAAATTTTTTAATAAAGAAGTTAGCAGTTGTCAGATGGATGTCAGCAAAACTATTCCTACTACAGTACAAGAAGATAGGAAGTTAGATGTTGAGGTCTCCCAAGGAAATGCAATTACAATGGCGAAAGGAGGAGCATGTGGTGGTGGCTGTAGTGGAGGTTGTGGCAGTAAAGTGAGGAGTGGGGCTTGTGGTGGTTGTGGTGCAAATTGTGGGGATGTGCTAAAGAGTGGCGGTTGTGGGGGATGTGGTGGGGGGTGTGGTGGGGGTTGTGGCAATATGATTAAGAGCGGAGGCTGTGGGGGTTGTGGGGGGTGCGGTGGCAGTTGTGGCAATAAGATCAGTGGTGCACCCTGCGTGGATGCTAGTGGTTGTGGAGGAGGCTGTGGTGGTGGTTGTGGGAGTAAAATAGCGGGTGCACCCCCCGTTCAGTCTGGTGCTTGTGGTGGAGGATGCGGTGGTGGTTGTGGCGGTCGTTCAGGCAACGAGTCTGTAGCTACATTTAAGGCTGGTAACGACTGCATTGTAGATCATGAAGAGGTCCAGGTTGCTTGAAATTCGGGCATCATCAACACCAGCAAGATGATTGGCAGATTGGACTTGAGAAATTCTCGTCTAGCTCCAATAATTTACTGGATATCTTGAGATAGATTGTTCTTGAGAAGAGTACTATAGTAAAAAGCAGAGTTGTTCTGTGATCGTGCATGTGACGTCTAATAAAGGACTGGATTTGTATGAATCCAATCAATCGTGAGAACTAGCTATGAAATACTACTACTGATAAGAAGTACCATCTCCCTATCGTGTATGCATGTATTATGTATATTCCGGTGAGATGATTAAGAGTAATTTGGTGATTTTACTTTTTGTTGTTTTCTTATCCATGAGTGTGCATACCATGGGCTCTCAACAAATTCGGTGGATTATATCATTTTGATGACGATAATCTATTCTGGGTCATGCTGCGGAAATTTGCAAGTCCGTTGGTCAAATGTAAATCGATATGATGACGGCATTGTCGACCATTTGGATCACAAACTCTCCTTCAAATGAGGAGGGGCTAAAGCCGATCGTCAAACAAGCATTTATTTGTGGGCTAATTGTGTCAGCATAAAACGATAGAGTTTAATACAAGTTGACCCCTCAAATCCTCTCCCTTGCCTTATATTCAATGATGAAATTCGATTTCCCTAAATAAAAACAAAAGGAAAAAAAGGAAAAAAGAATTTGTCTATAGAATTCAACTTATTTTTGTGATCACAATACTTGGATTCAACCCATTTTCGCATGGTTCAAACTTATCAATGGTTGATATGCATTCACTTTTCAAATATATATTGTGATTTATTTTCTAAAGAGGGAGATAAGGGGATTTGAACATATATTTTAATGTGACATATAGATTATCTGGTATACCTACGTTAGAATTCAAACTTTATATGTATGGCAGAGTATGTACTCTGTTTTGGTGGGCATTGAAAAAGAAAAAAGAGAAAGGGGAAAGACCCGAAGCTACAAGATTGTTTTGTCGAGGCTCAACCTATTAGTATTTGATTTGAGGTCTAAGGGTTCTGCCTTAATGGTTAAAATCATCGGAGTTCCACTGCCATTGGCGTAGAGTACTGCAGTTCATCCCTTCCCTTAGAATGGCCTCGTCTAATTTGCCCAACACAGTTTTGCAGAATGCCCAAGTATACTAGTTGACTGTGCACTAGGTAGATGGAATCCCATCCTCCCACCAAAAGCAGCCCTGAGCCTTCGGAGTATGTAGCAAGTGGGTCGTTTACGTTATGCTTTTAGCAGCTTCTCTACTTTTATCTTGAACTTACAGGATGTAGCTTTTGATCCTAATTGAATCCTACATTTGCTTACAGCAGAATCTAATCAATGCCTTGAAGGAAAAAGCATACTCCCAACTGTCCAACAACATATATATTATTCACTGCCTCATTACAAAAATAAACTTCTTTATGATTTAAACTAAAGATAGGATTTCAAAGCCATGGACCTCTTCGTTTTTCTTTTTGTTTTGATTGGTGAAAGTGTGAGGCACCCATCAGAGTCCACTTGTCCACCTGCATTATGTATGTTTGCTCCCAGAAAGTGACCATTCTTGTGCATGTGCACTTCCACAAAAATGAGCTATTACTTGTGCTATCCAATCTCTTATTTCACTATTCATAAAGGGCTGTTAAATTGAATTTTCTATTGCCAAGATTGTCTTTATTATCCACTGGTTTGTAAACTGGTGCAGTATATGATTTTATCAGTGTCTCTAAACTTTGTTATTAATATGCTTCTTTTGCTTTTCCCCAGTTCTAGTCTCTCTCTCTCTCTCTCTCTCTAATAGGAAAAAAATGAAAAATCTATGATCTGGATCTCATGGAAGAAAGCAGCTGTCATTAAGCTTTCTCATTAATACCCACCTAAAAATTCTGTCCTTAAAACAGATGGGGCGTATCTTAAAAGTGTGAACATATTCCAAGACTATACCGTTAGTGTTGAATTAGATGTAGTAATTAACTTGTTAAACTAGTCAAACTATAATCTTGGATCTCCTTTTCAGCTCTGTCTAACTCATGCTAGATATGGGATTCATCACTGATTGGCTTCGATCACTTCCCTTTTCTCAGCGTATCTCTATCTGAACCTGTTGATTATGTTTGGATGTGATGAAAAGAACTCTCGTGTTTGCAGGTTAAATCCTTGGTTCCTCGCTCAGTTTTTCTTCTATTTCTGAGCAAGAAAATGATAGGTAATTTTGGCTCAGGTAGTCTTCAAGTGTTGCTTCACCAGAGTTCTCTTTGTCGTCCTTCAAGAGTACAATCCAACAGGAAAGGTAGGATTTTTCTTTCTTTTTTCGTATAGCAATTAAAATTTGTTATTCGGGTTTTATCTATCAGCACATGCATTTTATGATTAAGGTGATATTTTCTGCTCCCAAAGCTTGATTTTCTAGTTTGTTTATCTGAACATACACCTAATAGAATTGCCGTGCACAGCTATGAAACAGCTGAAGCCATAGCATTTTCTACTGCATCTCTAGCCTATGATTTCAATTGGAATCTAATGGGCTGTGCTTGAATATGTCTCAAGGGCAAATTCATGGAATGCTAGGAATTTCCTTACATTAGTTTGTGCTAAGTTTGCTGTTTTGATTTCATCTTCTTTTCTGCAACCTATAAAGCCACTTTTGACATGAATCATTGAAAAACTTAGACAGAGATGAGATTTTTTATTTACTGGGTAGTTCATATTAGGAGTTAAAAATTGTAATGTAAATTAGGATAAGTATAGACTAAGATCATGCTGAATTTGGAATAGCATAGATTTGTAAATGGCTTGCAACTTGAAGTTTTTAAGTCTAGCATTTGGTGCATAATTTAAGGGACCACCAGAAGAAAACCAATTTGTTACCTGTAAAACTGGAGATTAAACAGTTTTTCCCTGCCTGCTAAGGTAGGTTAGTATCTCTACAATATTTAGCCAGCTCCAAATGCAGTTTGCTTAGCTTTATGGGTAGATTTGGTCATGAATTGGCACGTTAGCATATTCAGTAAGTATAACATCCCCGGTTAGAATTTCTGTCTATCACTTGTTAATATTCCATGTTAACAGGTCTTCAAATGCTCTTTAGGCTAGAGGTAGACTTAGGGGAGCATAATGCTCGACCTAGCACGTACTGTGCAAAATAATGAGTTTCGAGTCTGACAAATGAGTCAAAGATAACAAACAGTCAGGAAGATAGCTGGTCAAGTGCCGCCTATGGAGAGGAGATCATTCTCTCAAAGCTCAGAATCCCTTGACTGTCCACTCTTCGAATACTTCAATTATCCACTCTTTGAAAGCACCAGTGAATGCTGTTGCCTACTTACTTTTTGCTAGTCAGTTGCCAAAGAGGAACTAACAGCTATGAAATCTGAGTAGAGTTGCTAAGTACAACACTTACGGGAGGAAGTAACCGCTCTAAAATCCAGTTCTAGTTTGAAATTACTAAAGAGGACAATTAACAACAGCAGAGAATGGATTATCTTGGAACAAAAAGCTTCCTCTTTATCTTGATATGAGGAGTTTATTAAAGGAAGACATGGCAAAAGTTTTATCAAGACCGGCTTTCAGATCACCATTTAATGATGGGTTCTTAGCTGTGGCATTAACTCTCTCTAGCACTCCTGGCTTTATCTGAGAAAATCCTTTTGCTCCACTCTTCTGTCCTCTTTAAGTGTGCAAGACTCGCCTGTTATTTTTTATTTCTTTAGCCAAGTTTTCTTAGACTCCGCGGGACCAAATTAAGTTATGGGTCCTAATGCGATATAGGCAACCTTTGTGGTGGATATATATGTGTAGAATTTGATGTTATAAAAGTTTGAAACTAGGAAGTCTATATACAGGCTACTTGATGACCGTTCCTGGGGGATAAAGTGTTGTGGCATCATGTCAAAGTCAATTGCACAATTTCGTCTATTTTTTCAATGTGGAGGTTAAATACATCAGAATGGCATACATCGTTTTTTTTTATTTGCATAACATTTTGACCTGTAATGGAGAAATAAGTTCCAGATGCCCTGGACATTCGACATGTATTTTCAGAAGGTGGAGGGGATTTCGCACCAAAAAAAAAAAGGGAGAGAGAGAGGGGAAGGTGGGGGTATCATTGTGAGAGATGAAAATTTATGACCCAACTTTTTTAGGAGCTTTCATATTGGCACTGGATGTTAAGCACTTCAGAAAATTCATGGCATGGTTTACGAATGAATGCTTCTGAAGAGCTTGCTTTTCTCATGCTCTTGCAATTCGTTCCTTGCATCTTTTTTACAGTGATCAGCTAGTTTATCATGTACCTCCCTAATTGATCTTAAGTAGCTAGTTATCTGTAGTGTGCTTTAGACTCGCTAAAGGAAGTGCAGCAGCTTTTGCAATCCCTTTATTGTGTAGGTTAAGCCCCAACTGAGGTCTGTTGCTCGTGCTGGTTGTTAATAAGTTTAAAAGCTGAGGAAGTAAATTGGTTATCAATCCTTTTTTTTTTTTTAGTTCAGACTTTTCGCAGCTCTCATTTCTCAATCATATTTACTCATTAGATGTTTCTTTCCTCATACTGATGTTGAACTAAGTGGAGTGAAAGTTGCTGCGTTTCTGTTCATTGATATGGTGATTAGAATTGTCTGAAAAAGAATGGGTACTCTGTGTTGGCTTTATTGATTGGATTGTGCCTGTAAACGAATGAATTTGTAATAGAGGTAACTTGAGATTGGTTTCATCGGTGTCTTCTCTTTGAAACTCGCCAAAGAACGTAATTTTGATTAAATGGCCCATCCAACTATTTGTCTTCAGCTGAAGAAAACTTGGTGGCAAGACGGTACCTTGATCCCAGCCCAATGCTTCAAACAATTTTTTTCTTTTGGGTAATGACTGCTTTAACCTTTTCTCCATTGGAAAATTTATGGTAGATGAACGAGAAATTGAAACTCAACATCCTGCCCAAGTTTGCTGGCTATCTTGCATCGTGGCATTTCCTTTTTGTTGGCCATCGGAGTTGTGCAACGCTGCCGGTTGAATTCTGATCTGCGGTTTTGGATTTCCTTAATGTTTTTTATCCCCTTTCTTTTTGCCTGCTGTCCTCCTCTGTATTTGGATATACAATACTCTTTGCTCACACTTGTGAACTTTTTAACACGTAACAACAAATTCTTGACAGGGAATACCGTTGGGTTAACCAAGTGCAGCTTCAATTACTTGTGGAGCCGAGGATTATTATCAGAGCAAAGCTGAACAGTTCACTCGAGGTATCTAAACTTTAAAAAGTCACCACCATATACCATGCATCCATCATATCTGAGACAATGTGGATACTCCACATGCTTGTACCATTTTGCTTTTCTACTTTGACACAAGGAAATTAATTCAACATAAAGATTCAAGCATGAGTTTAACCCGGTATCCTCAACAATATTTGCACAAAAGCAGACTAGGCTTTGATAATTTCTGGCTTCTGAATCATGCAGATTGCGACGAATGCCAATTAAAGAAAACCAATACACGGTCATGACATTCATTTCATGTAAATACAAATTTAGAACGCTATAAAAAACAGCTAATTAAAATTCAAGGAAGCCAAAAAGATTCTTCTGTAAGATCTTTGAAGAGAGAACTTCATTTGCATATTTCCAGAGTACACTACTCCCTGTACATGTTTACTACTTTTGCTGCTCCACTACTTAGAATCATGTGCTGCTTCAGTATAGAAATCAAAGGGTTGTCCCAAACTCACTTATGCTACTGCCTACTGCTATCGTTTCTAGCATTCGGCACTTCCCAACTTCTCTGACTATATCCCTCCGCTGTAAGACCCTAATTCAGTCACCTCTAACCACTGTCTCAGTTATCCTAACCTATATTAACATTCTGGTCATCCTTTTTACAAAATGCTACAGCTTGAGCCAAGCAATGCCAAAGCCAGAAATTCTCCTCCATCACCAAAATGAACAAATCCAAAACGCCAAAAAAAGAGCCAACAAAGATAAAACGCCAATACCTCAAACCCTCTCAATGCCATCCACTTTTCCATTAATTGTTACTTGAAATCTTCACATAACGATTAAAAGAATTAAGCTGCAGGGATTCCTTTTGCTTCAACATAAGGCAACTGTACACTATCCTCATCAGAATCATCACTCCCAGAAGAACTACCAGACTCTGAATCTGCACATTGTATCAAACACCAACATCAGTCCATGCGGACTATATATGCCAAAAAGAAAAACACAAATGCAAAACAGAATACCATCAGAAGAAGAATCATCACTACTAGAACTTGCGCCACTAGAGCTGCAGGATCCACCATTAGCTCCAGCACGGTCCTCAATCTCGACCTGCAGAACGGAGGCAGCAGCATTATGCTTCTCAACCTCCACATCCCTCTCAATCTCCACAGGGGGAAATTCAAATGCTGGAATGTCCTCTCCAATGTCAACATCCTCTTCCCCAGCATCTTCATTGTTGTTCTTTTCGGCATCCACCTCGCAAAGTTCACTAACTGGAGGCTGTTGCCATAACTAACAATTATCAGCCAATTCAAACAAGTCAAATCTTTGTTATATCAAACATCAAGGCATTTATTCGTTACCTTGGGTGCTTCTTCGATCAAATTGGCATTGTCAATGAGTTCTCGCCTTTTCATCTTGCTCAGAGCTTTCTTGTGATTACTCACAAACCTGTCCAAATCCCAAAGAGTCTCATTGTCAAGAACCTCAAAATCAAGTTCAATCTCATCTCCGTCCGGCACCAAATGAGGATTCCTTTTCCTGACAATCTGCACCATGCATTCCATCTCCTCCTGTGGCATATTCTGCAAATTCAACCCCAAGTTAGACTTCTCCTCATTGCTCATTTGCCTCTTGCTCGAATCCCTAGCTTTTGGCTTTGGCAATTTCCCGCTTTTAGTCTGCAATCTAGGGGACAATAGAACCTGCTCATTCTGACATGAAGGCGAATTCAACAATATTGGTTGTGGCATGGTAATCACCGGTTCTAGCTGAACCCAGTTGGTAATTTCATTCATCTTCTCAGCAACCGGTTTTCGACGTCCGGCCTCATACTCCTGATACGCGGGCTCAAACATTTCTTCAAAGCACAAAAGCATAGACTCCGCCATTGCATGGACATCCTGCCCTTTAGGGTTATATCTCATGGCATTGTTAAAAGTCAGCCTCACGTCTGAAGCAAATTCAAGGGGTGATTTGTAGACCTTTTTGTTGAACTTAGACTTGACGGTCCCAAGATCCATTGGATGCTTTATGACTTGGAAGTAATCATGAAGCCTTAAACGAACAACATCAACAGGCTTATTAAAAACCCAACTGTGTTTTTGCTTCATCAGTGTCGTCAAAATCTGCTTACATTTCTTCATCATCGTGTCCAACGCCTTCTCAGCCTCTGATGAAGTTCGGATCACAAACGGCCTCTTTGTTTCTCGGGCATCAGCTACAGCAAGCGGCCTTTTTCGCCCCGAAAGTTTTTGGTTCTTTTTGCCCTTACCCTTTCGGGTCACCGACCCGGATGCCCGGTTCTTTTGGTTCCTTTCCCGGTTCTGCTTCTCATCTGATGTAAGGTTCACCGGTGTGTGATTTGTTTCAACAGCAGGCGGCCTGGATAGGGCGCCACAAGAACCAGGTCCGAACTCAAGCTCCCGGGTCTGTATTCGGGTCAAGAGGGTCTGAACCCGTTGGAGGTCCGAGATTAGTCGATTTTTCAGCTCTTTCAGCTCTCTTTTCGAGTACGACGACACTTTAAATGTCACGTACTCTCGGTGAAACGGATCGTTGGGTAGAAGATGTCCTTCTGCACTGCGGCTGTTAAAGGAGTACGGATCATTGATCGGCGCCGGAAGTAGCAGAAAAGGAGGCCTGGGTGATGGTTCATTGCGCTGCCGGAGATCAGTCTTAGCTGTAAGATCAATGATCTGCCGGCTAACGTTGAAATCTGGGTTGAACATGGGGTTTGGAAACCTGCTAGGGTTAGGGCGAGGTTTGGGATTCAACCGCGGCTTGAAATGGGGATTATCCGTACGGTTGTTCGGAAATTGCCTCATACAGGCCTCACGTTCACCCCAATACGGCTCATTTCGGCTGGGCAAGACGGCCGAAGCCATGAGGTAGGAGCCCCCCCAAAAAAAAGGAAGCGGATTGAATTCCAAAACAAACGGGCTACTTAGAAATTTCGCCCCGGCGGTCAATCTCCGACCAAAAAATGGCGGGAACACATGGCTAGAGAGCCGGAAATTTTAACCGCCGCTGGCCAAAAAGTCGAAAGCTAGTAACTTGTTGGAGGGAAATTTGCTCAGAAAATTAAAATGGAAAGTGCGAATAAAAAGGGGGAAATTTTTAATGAAAAGGCGAGGGTTTCGATGACCCTCCTTTGCTTGAACGAGGAAAGCAGGAGGAGGATCGCACCGCTTCTTAAAGGCAGCCGGATCCGCACAGGTCCGTTAGTCGGGCAGAATCTCAGCCGTCGAAGCTTGATCTCAAGGCCTGCATGTTTCTGGTACTTGCCCGCATTGCCTGACCGTGCCAGGTGGCGGCAATGGCTGAGATCGAACCTGGGGGAATGCGTGGCGTGATGAGATGCGTGGATGCTGTGTCTGGGTGGGAACTTAAAATTTTCGAAATAGGTATTTTGAGTTTGAAGCGGAAGGAAAATTTGTTGGGGACGGGAAAGATTTATTTCACGTCCGTCCACGTGGGGCAGTCTGATGACGTGGAGAGTGGGCCAATGCTGATTGGTTCTGCTGACGCCTGGTAACGTACAAGTCCGGCAGTATCTAGTCTAGTTGTAAACTTGTAATGCGAGTAGTACGTACGCACGCACGCACGTATTTCACTAATCTCTTGTGTTTGGTGGCTTTGGGGGGTGTCCAGTCCAGTGGGTTGATTCGTGAGGACTGCTATAATTTCAAAAAACAACATGGGCCGGTTGTAATGAAATGGACACCCAGAGAGTGTTGATCAATCATTTCACATTCAGCAAGGGCTGGTTGTGATGGGCTTAGATTCCCGCGGACTTGGCTGTGATGGGTCCGAATTCACAGTTTGCCGGCTGTGTGATAGGGGTTCAGACTATTTGTCACGCACCTCCTGAGGACTTCCATCGGTGCAAAACCAACATGGGTGAGTTTGTGAGGAGAATTAGAGAGGAGGTCATTTCCATTCATACAGAAGGTGAAGCATCACTAAACAAAGTTTCAATCGCTAACATGGGTCTGTTATGATTGAAGATTATTTGAAAATTTTTGCTCAAAATAAATACTGTATCATTTTTTTAACACGATGTATGTATATGAAGTACAATATATATATATATATATATGGATAGTTATTTTAAAAAAGCAAACTGATTGGGAAACATGATCTTGATGTAACAAAAAATAAATTTCCCGAAAGACTTCCTATCCAAAACAGAGGGACATTGCTGCATCCCTGGCCACTTCCAATTTTTGGAAGCCAAACTCCTGTGTAGTCAGTTTTGTGTCCAAGACCATTCCACAGTTAAAACCTTTATTCCTCTGTCCGTGAGAATTGCTCTTCTTTTGCTTAGGCCAACTTGGGAGTCCACAAGATTAGCAAATCCAGTATAGAAAACTTTATGAGGTCGTAAGTCCACAAGCCTACCATTTGACATGTGATTGATGGACTGAAGCTACTTTGTTCTAATCACGTCAACGTTAACCAAGTCAACCTACAAGATAAGAAGCTCCATATAATATACACCACAAGCAGAATTATGAATTTAAAGCGACACTCGTGGATATCTTCAGACCAGATAGATGATGGTCAAAGCTTTACTTAAAAGATTGTCCAAGTCTCTTTGATACCTTGTAATTGCTAACTGTGAGTGATGTTATTGCTATACATTTGCCTTGTAATTACTAACTGCGAGTGCTACCTTGTACCCTCCCAAAAAAATTAGGGTGGGCTGTGACCCAAAGCATAGAAAAAACAAAGACAACAATCATGTTCCCTTCAGTGCTGAAATATACTAAACTTTCTAGCGATGTACTCGATTTAGGAAGCTCCAAGATCAAGATATAGTGGAAGAATGACCTGTAAAGCACAACAATCTTCAGACACAGAGCCGTTAATAGTACCACTGGCATTGTCTTTTCCCTCACAAAATCATGAATACGTATATACGCGCACACATACAAATTTGCAAAAATTATGATGGTTTCATTTGCTGGATAATTTCTCATCATCTTTCTCTCTGTTCTCAATAGATATATAGTGAGAGTTAGCAATTAGCCTGATCTACAAGTTACAGCTAGTAGTAATTCTCGTCCTGTTTTTCGCAATTCAAGGATAATAGGAACCAGTGGTACCCAGATATCACGTCCGGTGTGCTGGAGTTTCCGACAGGAAAAAGGACTTTGAAGAAAAACGGGCTGAAAGAGAGAAATTTGATTTGTCTTTTTCTTTTTCTTTATTGAGCAAACTATAGAGAAGACCGACCAAAAAATGTGCACAAGAAACGTCTATCTCAATTAGGGATTTGGTCGAACGAATTGTTGGAACGAAATGTTTTTTTTTTTTTTCCATTGTACTCCTTCCTAGTTATTTAACAGGAGGAGAGATTTGGCATACACCAAAGAAACCATTATGTCGGGATGTATTATATTCTCTTTGCCTAGGTAATTGGTTCACATAGATTAATATTAAACGAAATTAAAGTTAGAAAAGATTGAGACAAAACTAGTATATTGGAGGACAAATTTCAACAATATACTGCTGCTAATTACTGAAATCACGACCAATCCGGGATCGTGGTCAGATTATCGCGTTAATCATTAGCGCATGTGCCAACCGTAATGGTCGCGGAAAATTAGAAGCAAAAAAGAACAAAAAGATGATATAGATCACTTTGAGCTCTCAAACATAGAAAGAAGAAAAAGAAAATTGGAAGTAAAGGAAATGAGAGATAATGATTCACAAGCGGTCAAATCCGCAGAAATTAAATTAAAGATAGAAGCACCACCAGCCATACATCCATCCATCCATCAACCAACCATGGACTGAAAGCAGGATTAAATTAAAGGACCCCAAGACCAAACATCCTTAAGCAACTAATACGTAGTTAAGAAAGAGCTTCAAATCATCACCCAGTTTTTGGTTTTTACATAGCTATCACGAAAAGAAGGATGACACGAAATATTTAACAAAATCACTAGTAATTGGATCATCAGCTGACGAAGATGATTGAGGGATCGCAGCAACACTCATCAATAAGGCAACAGCAACACAACGCCGCAAGACTGCCAAACCCCAAACCATTACACAATCAAATCTTTACATAACTCCCTGGAAAAATGAAAAAGTAGAAAAGGGAACACGAAAAAATAAAAACGGAAAAAGAAGGGAAAAGTTTTTGATATTTCATACCATCCCTCGAGAAAGCCAGTTTGCCTTCTGGGTGGTGGAGGTGCTGCATACTGGGGGGGTGCCATCACCGGAGGACCTTGGTAATATCCTACACATCAAATCATGGATAAGGATTAACGATGAAACAAATAAGCATGATGGGATGTGCTACAAGAAAAAAGAAATCTGGAAATTCATCATAAGAAAGAAACAGGGTTTAATTTTCTCCAATCTGAAAGGAAGAAGATGATGAGATCAAAGAGAGAAAGACAGGGAGTACCTTGGGAGGGATAAGGATAAGCATATTTTGGTGGTTCATTCATCTTTGTGTTGAGGCTTGAATGATGAAGAAGATGATTTCCTCAGAATATATAAGCTTCAGCCTTCAAGAAACTACTGAAAATTTTGACCAAGGGACGGGTGTTGAACCCGATTCGGTATTTATAGCGCATTTGTATTAGCAAGGAAGTAATTACGTAAAAGCAAAAAATAATAAGGTGGGAGTGGGACCAATGTCCAATGGAATTACGCCCGCCAACTGGATAATGATTTCTCCAACTCCTCATTTCCTTTCTCATTTCCTTTCTACTCCTTTTTTCCTGCCGTCCTGGGTATCCTTTCAAGCAGTTTATTCCGTCTTAATTTTCGCCCCACGTAAACATTTTTTCCCTCCACCTTTTTGTACCTTGGAAGCCATTATGCTCATTCGAAATCTTTCCAAACAACTATCAATCCAAATACACGCATAGCTCTGTAGTAGTGATTTCTATTTAATACATTCTACTCAAATTTTGCCTGATAATGATGCACATAAAGCAGGGAATTCAATGCAGATTTTGCCTGATAATGATGCGCGTAAAGCAGGGAATTGTGATGCGCATAACCCAGACATGCTTAAGATTAGTGCTAACAACCGACTTAACTTCTCTCATTCATTCACCCTTTTTATTATAGTTCATTCCAATATAAATTAGATTCTAATAAAATATACGACGTCAATCTTCAAATTATTTCTTTTTTTCTTTTTTCTTTTTTTTTTTTTTTTCTTTTTTTTTTTTGAAAATTTTGCCATTTCAATCCCTAAACATTTTCATTAAAATCAATTTCATCCCTAATAAATTATTTTAACCAATTTAGTTATCGAACAAGTTTTTTACTTTCAATGTAGGACTATTGATCGAATTTTACTCAATCCGCGTGGACTTACAGGGACATAATCGTCCCACTAGCATAACCTTCTATAATTAACAGACGAAATAGATTAGAAAATTCATTAAAATTGCTTAAGGTTCAATTCAATATTCGCTCATTTACTTTAGACGTTAAGCAATTTTAATCATTTTTCTAATTTATTTCGTCTGTTAATTGTGAAAAATTAGGCCAATATGATAACTATGCCCCTATAGGTCCACACAAATTAAGTAAAATTTCAAAAGTCCTATATTAAAAGCAAAAACCTTGTTCGATGACTCAATTGGTTAAAATAATTCATTACGTATGAAATTGGTTTTAGTGAAAATGTTCAGGGACCAAAATGGTGAAATTCTCTTTTTTTTTTTGGAAATTTCCTCGGATCTTTTTGAAATATTTTACCATTTTGGCCCCTGAACATTTTCACTAAAATCAATTGCGTCCCTAATGAATTATTTTAATCAATTTCATTTTCGAACAAGCTTTTTACTTTCAATCTAGGAATTTGGATCAAAATTTACTCAATCTGCATATACCTACAAGGGTATAATCATCATACTGGCCTAATCTTCTACAATTAACAAACAAAATAGATTAGAAAAACCATTAAAATTGCTTAATGTCTAAAATAAAAGGGCGAGAACTAAGGTGAACATTAAGCAATTTTAAATATTATGCAATTTTAATGATATTTCTAATCTATTTTGTCTGTTAATTGCAGATTGTTAGATTAGTGTAACGATATACCCCTGTAGGTCCACGCAGATTGAGCAAATTTTGGTCAAAACTCCTACATTGGAAGTAAGAAACTTGTTCGAGAACTAAATTGATTAAAATAATTCACCAAGGATGAAATTGATTTTAATAAAAATATTTAGGGACTAAAATATTAAAATTCCCAATCTTTTTGGGAACTTCTCGTTTCTTTTCTTATTTTTCTTCTGAAATTTCCTTGAATCTTTCTTTCTGGACCGTAACAAGGGGTAATATGGGCCTGCCCAAAAGAAAGAAAGCAAGAAAATCAAAATCTGGAGTTCCCAAAAGGAGCGAAAGCAAGAAAATCTGTACTAAAGTTAGATGACACTACGGGCAGCCAAGCCCCCATATGTCGTAAAGTGAATGCGCGCTTGCAGCGTGGACTCCGGTAGTGATACCATACATGGGCCAATTGCACTTTTAGTCCTTACAGTTTTGAGAGAGGCATTTTTCGTCCCTAAAATTTATATTACAAAGTGTAAATGTTAGTTTCTTAAGTTTTTATGAAAAATTTGGTCTTCTATATGTCAATTACGTAAGAAATTAGATTCTTCAGATGATATTTTAACCTCGTATGCTCTATATAAAAATTGCTTTGCCCGTGCCGATCTATATCTATGTTGCTACGTATTGAATGAAGAGAAAGTCATTAACAAGCGTGGGTGCCAGCCTAGCATATGTGCATTTCTTTAAGACTTTCACTGACGAAAGGGGGGAAAAGAAAGAAAAAACAAAAGGAAAGAAAGCTCTCTCCCCGACAGTCTTATAATGTATGGAGAAAGGTCTTTCCATCCGGTGGACCAAATGTATCTTCAATCAAATTTCGAAAAGCTTCCACAAGCTAATACTGTTTACGAATTAAGAAATGGATTGTGAATTTAATAGTGAAAATTGCGGAAGTCTTTTCTTTGACGATGGGGCAGATACAGACTTCACTTGAAATAACTGCCCTTTGATGCATCTAGTGGAGTTGTTAACAAACGTAATCCAAATCACTAAGGTGTATGCTGTTTAGGTACAGTCTGCTTATGTATTATTATATTCAAGAGCCAAGAAATGGTGATTAACAAACTAATGAAGCATGATGGCAAGTTCTCTCTCTCTCTCTCTCTCGATGAAGCATAACGGGTTATATGTGCATATATATCTTCATAAGCCCATCATGTTGGAGTCCAGAATAGACAATAGAAGCTTGGAAGTCGTTGTTAAACTAATGATATGTTGTCTTCCAAGGAATCAGAGGATTAACTCTAGGCTCACCAGCTGCTGTGTGTAGTGTGAAATTGTCGATTAGTAATGTAGAAATGCCTTAACAAGAAAGAAATTGCGTGTAGGCGTTGCCGCGTTGCGTTGTGATAGTGCATTCACAGTTAGTAGTAGACCTCTTTCTTCCTCCCCTGCCTAAAAGGATTCTATCCACAATAGTACGTTCATGCTTACCTTCTAACATGATAGGTAAAATGTACGTACTGAAACCGAACATAAAATGAGATAAACAATAAATGTGACTAGGAACACTACTGTTTGCATACTGTGGATTGGATTTGGATTAGTTGGAAGGGTGGTCAAAATTTTGAGCATGGTTGAATGGTGTACGATCGACGAGCAAGAGTTGGACACAACTGTCGTTGGCAGACGTAAAGATTAAGTTCTTTCGCATCTCCTAGATTAGGACTTGATTATTTAACCCATGACGTATTTTCTCATAAGACCTTTGGTACCAAACAGCATCCTAGAAAACTAGCTAGGCGCAACACATATACAGGTGAAGCTATTATGGTGGCGGGGTTAGAGCATCTTACATGTTTTGAATGCACAAATTCAACCTGCTACTAATTTTTTGAATCTATTTTTTACAGGGAAGAATTTGACTGATGAAACAACTCTTGCCCTAAACCCCTTCCAGCCATTCTCACCAGACAATTAACCAATTATAGCCGCCCTCAATCATGGAAGCTCCATTTGCCTATCCTTCCCCTTGCACAGGATGTTGAGGCTTTCTGACAAGGATCAATGACCATGGCTCACCCTTCATTATTTTGTGTTGGGTGTGGAGGCCCGTTGAGGCTGCACATGAAAGTCACCTCTAACTTTCTTAATAATATTTCAAAGGGGCCAAATTGTGATATTGTATTTCATTATCGAATCCAATGAACAACAGACGATCATTTAGAGCGGTATTATTTAGGAATTCAGCCGTAAATACGGCCTAGAAACTTCCTCGATCCTTATGGGTATAAAATTTAAGATGATACAGCTGTTGAAAGAGGTAGGCTGTCCTACAATAACAAATCAATCAACCGTGAACCTGTCTAAATTGACATGGATAAAAAGCAAAACTATACCTTTAAGCAAATTGAAGAAGTCAAATCTAAGATTGAGATCTTAAAACTTAGAAGTTCTGGTTCAAATCTCCTGCCCTCCCATGCTTCTTTAAGTTCCAACCCCAAAATAAAAAAAAAAAAATAAAAAAATCTGAAGAAGTCAAGCAACCGACCAACCGCAAAAGGATTATTTCTTCAAATGTGTATTGGATGGACCAATACTTTCAAGGTTCATATTCAAAGTTTCTCATAACTACGATTTTGATTTTCTTGACTAAGAAGACGTTTCTTGACGATAAGGTTGCTGTACAAACAAACGAAAATAATTTTAAAAGGGCCCAAAGATACAAAACTAGTACTACAATGATAGAGCAGCACAGCATGTGATCATCCATTTAATCTACAATTATTCATGTGAAGACCAAATTATAAGTTGTTCAATTTTATGGAGAACCAAAATCATACGGGAGCTTCTAATGGGTTCTTCAGAAGATGAAAGAGAAAGTGAAGTACTTGTGAGCACAACAGCACATGAAGTAGTACAATTAATTTGACCATCTGCTATACAGAAATCTACTTGACTACAAATACACCTTTGGTATAGTAAAACTGCAGCAAATTGTTAACTTGTTAATATAGCTGGTATAGATTAATATGAGCAGTCCATGAATCAATCAAGTACTAACTTTGTATTACGAACCTCTGGCAAATGGGAAAATTAAAGCTACCACTAAACTGTTCAACGTGCACACGTTGGTCGCTACGTATTTTACTCATTCCATGTCCAAAAAACCACTAAACAAAAAATTGTAAAAAAAAATAATAATAATAACGGGGTCTTGTGGTAACCTTAGCATCGTGATACGACATGTCAACAGCAGTCACCACTATGTCCATCTGCTCCGGCACCGACAGAACAAAATTGTATATAGGCCGTTGCTGGCGATCACCATTCATCACCCCGATAGTCCCATCTTCACCATTCCCGGCATTAATCTGCTTTGCTGCCCTCCTAACTGCAACCCAGCGCTTATCACCGGAAAACCGTGTGCTGCTAATTGCTGCTGGCTTCCTACTCCAGCAGGCACATGCCCATCAAGTGCTATTACCTTCTGCACCTCAATCCCATTATGACAACGAGAATTAAGATTGCTGTTTGATGGTATTTTCTGGGGCTGAACCGTGCAGGGAATTCTCCAAAGCTCCAAGTCGTATGTGGATTTTGTTGCACTATTACTGGCTTGCATGTTAGTAGTAGTAGTAGTACTGCTAAAGTCGTAGTCCTTATCGAACCCGAAGAGATAATCCGGATTCAAGGGGGCACCCGAACCGGACTTAGAATTAGTAGGGTTCGCGGTGTTTGTTGTTGCGGAGGAGGAGACAAAGAGGCGCAGCCTTACTGGCTTGTTGTGTGGGGAAGGAATCCTGCGCAAACGGTCGTATTCAACCATCATGTTCTCGAGATCATCATGGTCGATCAGAGATATCAAGACGTCGAGGTCGTCTCCAGGCAACTGATACTTCATGCAGATATCGTCGGTTTTGAAATTGAACAGAGAATTTAGCTTCTCGAGAACGTCGGAGAATTTAACGTTTCGATCAACAGTTAGGAGTTTTGTGTCTCCACCAACGTACGTAAGTTTATGAGTGTGAGGCCTTGGCTGAATTTTCCCACCGTAACTGCACATGAGTTTTACCTTGTTTCCGCCATCAGCTTTGATTCTTGTTTCCATGGCCGGAATGATGATGAGGAGGAGGAGGGTGGCAGGTTAACACCGCGCCGCTTTTGGTTTAAGTTTAACGCAGCTTTTGGTTTAGGAGTATGTTTTGCCTTGGAGAATGGGAGATTGCTTGTCCTTCCATTTATTATCGCGGGATTCGGTTGTGAATAGAGTCGGTTTGAGGCTGTAGGTGTCAATGTCTGGGCGGTTGGATGAAGTGTTGAGGAGCAGGGGTTTAATCTGGAGCGTCCAATGTTTTGAGGATAGAGTGGAGGCCCCACACGGGGGATTTTCCGCGTCGGTGTCTTGGGGGGATCCGTAGAAGTAGTTAGGATTGATGGGAAGATTGTGCTGGACTTGGGGAAGTATTATGGTTTATGGATGGAGCATCGTATCATAGGGACTGGTCTGGTTGGAATTAAGAAGGCAGTGGCCGGTCACGGTGGGGATTGAATCGTGCGAATCGGCTTAGTTAACATATACTATCCATCTCTTTTCATTAATTTTGGGAAGTTTGGATATTGGCAACTTTTATTTCTATCTCCGAGAGAGATAATACTGCCCACTGAAGATTCAGAGAGGAAAAAAATACTACTATATAGGGTAAACAAGTAGGAGGTCCGTCGGACAGGTACAGTTATCAGTGTAATCGTCCTTAGATGGTATAATAAGTTTTCAATGGATTGTAATGTATTCAAGTAAACAAAATGCATACCTTTATAATAATAGAGGTATTAGATTTAAGAACTACTCATGTGGGGGTTTTGCTTTTCATAATTGTGCCAAAGTTATGTGATATTATCTCAATTTTACATTACGAATATTTACACTGTTGGCTCAACCTGAGCTATGAATTATTATTAGTAACGGTTCCAATGATAATTGTCCCCGCCCCAGCTCCAGTGAGTCGGTGACTTGTCTGTCTAGGGGTGTGAGAGCCGGGAATATTCCACCTTCACTTTATCATACTCAAAATCTAAAACTACGTAAAAATTGTAAGTTTGCTTGACTTGTTGACGATGTTAATGATGCTTTGACTACTAGCAGCAGAATGAGTAAATAAATTGCTTTTAGTGTTCTTCTTCTTTATCAGTTAAATCACCCCTTTATTTGATCAACAATTATCGGAAATACTAATTAACTAATTCTAAAAGTGCAACTTGCACTCTTGTCGAACTTTGAGCATGTATTATTTACACGCAACAAAAGACAACTTCGAAAGAATCAAAACCAAAGCCGTTGGTAGAAATTTCGCCACATCACTAGTGAGTAGTGACGTTCACTGTTTGACTACCGAATTTCTGTAGCAGTGATTGAAGCAGTAGTGCTATTTCATTATCTCCAGCCAGCTCAGCTTCTCTAACAGCAGAAATGGGTAAAAGGGCCCCGTTCCGTTTGTCCTCGTGTCATCTCATCTGGAGATTGATTAAATTAAACAAAGAAAAGTTAGATGACACCAAATAAATGGAATGAGTCAAAATGTCAAACGGTGTCGTGGGACCAAGGAAAAAAAAAACAAAAAACTTATTTGTCTTGTTGTGTTAATGGTGAGTGTTTCAAAACCCCAACAAAAAAAAAAAAAAAGAATCTCAAACTTATGAATGAGGTTAACGTGTTCTACGGAAGCTAATTACCAGACAGACTATTGCAGTGCGAAATTAAGCAAGCAAGTTTTTCCGTCCAAATTGTGTAGCCTTTTGGCATTATACTAAGTCTGAATTAAGGTTTTTATAGTTTTGATAGGATCTTACGCCTAAGTTTCAATGTCCTGGCATCCAGAGTGACTTGCTGCAGGTTACGCTAGGGAAGAAAAACAAGTCTGGGAGGTCTGATTCGTTTGAAAGGGGAGTGGGAAATCTCACTCTAGCGTTATTCAACTTATTTTCAAGCTTCTTTGCTTATTTTCAAGTGCTGTCAAGTTCTGTTTGAACAACTTTTTCCGTAATCCACCTATTTGAGCCAGAAAAAAAAAAAAAAAGAAGAAGAAGAAAACTGACATTATAAGTTATTAGTTTCCGTTTTTATTTTTTCGTGAATTAATTAATTTGTTTTCATTTTTTCATGTGTTTCAGATTGTAGTTAATATCCTCATTTTTTATGGCAGTGCACTTCCACTCCATGTTCCAGTGATGCAAATAATTGAAGTCCTAATTTTACCTGTAAAGATTTTAGTCTAACTAAGTTTAGTGAATTTTTGGATTTAGAACAAAAGGATCTACTCTGAATTCGAGAGCCAGGATCCAATCTAAATTCTACCCATTTACATGTCTACTAAGGATCATCAAGTCCAGGCATTTGACTTCCCTACAAAATGCAGAACAACACCTTGCATAATCAGTTTGTTACAAGAAGCCTAAAACGAAGCAGAGAACCCATCTTTTCAGTACCCTTCCAAAATACAGCCTCCTTCCATTCGTGGGAAAACGGTGTCCTGTTTCTCATAAGGGGATAAAAATGCATGCAGTTGGAAACTAATTATGCTAGTTCTTACCCAGAAATAAAAATAACACAAATATGTTTTGGATCAGCTGCATTATGGGGCATGCTACTATGAAAAGGGTGATTGTTCTTTTGCTTGATGCTTCACGCGAGGCATAGGCACACGGGCGGATGAGATTTTTGCAGGTATGAGCTGGTGGAGTTATTTTTCTTATCTGCTTTTACTCCAGCTCTCTGATTTTCGTCTAACAAGAATGGAAGTATTAAGACACATTTACACCAACCGTGGGTGCTGCTTTGATTTCTAATTTTCTGCATTAATGCATGGTTGCCATTTGTTTCAGAATACCTGGCATGAAATGCTTCATCAAGGAAGGTATAGTAACACAGTTACAAGCACTTGACTTGGTTAGAGCCAGATTATAGAGAAGTATCAACATCATGATTATTGGGGTAGTTCCTTCTCATACATAAAAAATAATAATAATAAGACAAACAGAAAAGATTTTTTTTTTTTTTCAATTTCATTCAATACTAAAATAGACCAAATAGACCTTTGAATTCTTAGAAGATGGTACGAGTTACTAATGTCCTCAGAATCTGTCCATCAGCAAGCAACCTCTCTGTTCTCGACAACAGAGGCAAATTAGCAGTTAAAATGTGCTCCATTGGAGTGCCTGCACCTTTTGTTACCCTCACGTTCCGTTACTGCCGCTGAAGAAGTATTTAGAGTTTCGGATAGTGATTCTCCTGGCTTGAATATCATTTCTTATGTTTCATTGCCACCGGCAAAAACAAACATGCGTTCCCCTCTGGTTCTCGAAAAGTTAATGACATAGAAGTAGCTGAAACTAGAATAACCGAAATTATTTAATTTCTCTGGCGCAGATGGTCAATCTGCCAACCTAACATAATCTTCCATGGCTTTTTTCATGTCTCAATTGCCAAAGTATGCTTTAGATCTTCCACCATTAGAGTATGATCACCAAGAGGAAGTATTTTACTCCCTTGCTCATTGACGATGCTAAGATGTTCACAAGGATCCACCAAGATGCTTGTTTCAACAGATCTATAAGCTAAAGCATGGACCCTGTCAAATCCGATGATTTGTTTCTCTGGAGCACCAATAAAAGATTTTGGCACTTGAGAAAATAGCAATACAACCTGGCTTCCGTCTAAGTCCCCGTTATTAAAGACGGAAATCTGCACGTAGAATCTTAATGAATTACAGTATGCCACATCATCAACATGAATGTATTCAAGCCCATTGCCTCCCCCATGAAGCATATATCTTCGAAATTTCCCTTTAACTTGTCCAGATAGACTCAGTCTTTCTGGTGCTGATAAGATCTTGTAATTGAAATTTGTATAGCTTAGTCCATGTCCAAACCCGTATACCCTATCCCCAGTGTAAAATCTATATGTTCTTCCAGGATACCCACGGGAAGGATCAGCTCTCATGCTCATGTCACTCATTGGTATGCTGGTAAATGATTCAGGATACCAAGTCATGGTTAGTCTTCCTCCTGTTTTTGACACAGAGACAACAATAAATCATGCCTCAGATTATTGTTCTGATTTTTTCTTTATACCTGAAAGCTGCTTCACATAAAGCAACTCTGTTCCCTTTCTTTAGGTGGTTAGTGTAATCATCATATAATGTTTCCAACTAATCAGTTTTTTATTTCATCAAAATTTTCTGACAGTGACATCCTTGTTCATGCCAAGAAATGACATGTTATTTGCAGCATATTGATGCATAATAACTTCGTAAACAGTTATACACTCTTAAAGTACTTTTTAAATCATACTCACCAGGATTGTATTCGCCAAAAAGAATTTGCGAAAGTGCTTTGCCACCTGTCTCCCCAGGGTACCCAATCCAAATAATGCTGGCTATCTGTTGGTCTCCTTTGGCAAATGACACATCAACAGGTCCACCACCAGTAAGAACTAGAACCACTGGTTTCTTGGATACAGATGCCACAGCCTTTGTTAGCGCCATTTGATGACCAGGTAATAATAGACTATACCGATCAAGGTCTTCAGTTTCTTGAGATAAGTCTAGCCCAGCAACTACTATAACATATTCAGCTTCTTTAGCAATAGAAAGAGCTTCTGGAATACCGGCAGTTGAATTGCAAGGAACATCGTGGCAGCCTGCTGCATAAAATGTGTCCTTCACATAGTTTTTAAGTCCTTGAAGAATGCTTTCAGGGTTGCATGAAAATCCTAAAAACAGTAAAAGGTGTAACAAGAAATTAGCCTTTTTAAAATCATTTTTCTGGACAAGAGGAGCTAAATGTTTCTAATATATTTGGTTGAATGGGGATTGTTATGAACTCTTCTAACCAGATTCAGCGAAAATTTTAACAACTGTAACTGCAGACTGTAATATGGTTCATCAGGGTTGGCAAAAAGTTCTTTTAGAACAGGTTCACAACAGTTTTATCATCATAATCCTGAAAGCACGAATTCTTAAAATAATCCTTCCACAACTCTTCCACGTGGGTCATTTCTTTTTTTCAATGTCAGCTCAAAATCAAATCATTTACCACTTTATAAACGAAAAACTTCTATGCAATAACTACAAGGAAACAGATCAATATTGTAACATCTCTTGTACGTGGATAATCAAACCTGTATAGTCGCCACCAATTTTGGTAGTGTTTGCCATTGGACCAATTATAGCTACTGAAGATACGTCATTCTTATTCCAAGGCAGGAACTTCTGGTTATTTTTGAGAAGTACAATACCCTGTATTGCTGCTTCAAGTGCTAATTTTTTGTGCTCAGATGAGCATACATTTTGAGATCCCAAATTTCCAAATTGACGTCTTGCAGGGTTCCCATCAAAGAGTCCAAGCTGCAGTAAAACTGAAAATAGATTGAAGAGAGCTCGGTCTATGTCTTCTTCTAACACCTTTCCCTGATCAATTGCAGATTTCATGTGTCGCAGCATATAGGTTCCACAGTTGATATCCGTGCCTGGAGAAAACTTAGGTTGATAAATCTGGTAGACATTAGCAGCTTTACTAACAATCAAAAATATTTCAAACCTGCTTTTAGAGCGACAGCAACTGCTTCCTCCTTAGTTTTAGTGAAATTGTGATTCTCAAATATTGTAGCCACAGCATCACAGTCAGAGGTGATGTATCTGTTGTCAGCCATTGAGGGGATCAAAACATGAGTACTTTCACATCCATTTCAGTCTGAAGAAAATATGTTTATCATAAACAAAGGAGAATGGTCACCCTTTGAATCCCCAGTCTTTTCTGACTTTGTGCAACAAATCCCGGTCAGCACATGCTGGTATCCCATTTACTCTATTGTATGAACACATCAAGCAGCTAGCTCTGCCCTGCACAATACAACTTTTAAATGGTGGTTGATAAGTATCCTCCATGTCCTGCTTTGTAACCTGAAAATGATGATAGAAAATCAGTCAAATGCTCAAGTAGAAACACAATTAGCTCAAGTCATTATCATTTGAATAATTTCCAAAGCATCAGATCCCTGCTGAAATGTACCTACACCAATGGCATATCATGTTTTACTCTACACAGACCTTAAATGCTTTGAACTTGCACCAGAATTGCATCTTCGAGGACAAACTTCTGTCTTTTTGCTAACCAATTCAATGACTAAAATGATGTCAACGGATAAGTTCAATACAACTGCCAAATATATGATTAATGGCATATCAATAAAAGATACTTGAAGCTAACAGTGTTCCCAGTACGGTAGCTAAACCAGAAAGGATCAAGATTTAGCCTTTTTCATGAACTTGATTTTTATGGTAAAATCATTTATTCATGTACATCTAAAGTTAATGGAATACATAATGCTTTTTCCTTTTCAGTTATGAGTCCTTTATTTGGTACAACTACGAGTTCCCTAAGAACAGGAAAAAAGAAAACACACACACACACACACACACACAAAAGATTATATTTCAGAGCACAAAATTATCATTCTATTCAAGAAAGAAAATAATAAAAAGTTTTCAAAGTTCACCTTAGCATTGAAGTCGTATCGGGTATGCCCACCCCATTTCTCCAAATCATAAGCCGTATAATGCTTACAGCAAGCAGACAACATCAAACTACCACTCCTCTCATCATCATCATCATCATCGTTCAAGAACCTCCTCTCCCTGTAATGTTGCTCACTCCCTCTTTGATTCTGACCTTGGAACCCTATCACATACTCAATTGCATAAGCAGAAGTCACCATAGGGTCCTCCCCCGGAGTCTCCTGGCCTCTTCCCCATCTGGGGTCCCTAAAAATATTAATGTTAGGTGCCCAAAAAGTCAGCCCGGCTTGTCCAAGATTGTACATAGCCCTAGCCTCAACAGCAACAGCCTTAGCAATCTCACGCCATAAAGTTCTATTAAATGCTGCAGCAGTGAGAATGACTTGTGGGAAAACTGTAGCAGATTGAATTGTGCCATTGAAGCTGATTCCAGGTCCATCGGTGGCGATCCCGTGCAGGGACTCAGACCACCATTCATAAGCTGGAATGCCGAGTCTTGAATTTTGTGTTACATTATCTGAAAGCTGCTGGATTTTTTCGTCAAGAGTGAGAAGCGAGATAAGGGACTTTGCTCTGGTTTTGATTGGAAGGGATGTGTCGCAAAATCGGTACTTGTCGTATGGTGGCTTGCATGGGTACTGGATCTGTGAGCAGCTTGCTCCAAGAACATAAAAGCATGTGATAATTGAAAGGAAGAGGGATCTGAAAAGGTTGGACATATTCCAGCCAGAGATGGACACTAGAGTTGCACTTCTTAGCCGCCCAGAATCTTGACATTTTTATAGTTGCGTAACAAGGTGGTTACGGGGAAAAGAGGAGTTAGAAAATGGTAGTTGAATAGTCGAAATCAGAGCATTGGGATCAGAATATTATTAATCCAACAAGCAAGCAATTTTAGTAGTAGCAGACTGGTAATAGTTGATGATAGAATTATGTTAATATGCTATGAGATGAAATTATAATAATCAGACGAAGACTTGTCACTTGTAATTGATTTGACAATTGTGACTTCAGTGTGGTTTAATTAAATTCAGTGTGGTTTAATTAAATTTCTCCTCCTATGCGTTTAGCCCATTTTCATTTGTCAAGTGGTGTTTATCTCAATGACTTGGTTATAATTGATTCGACGGCTGTGACTTTAGTGTTGTTTGATTAAAATTCTCCTACTCCTAAAGTCCTATTATGTGTTTATAGCTCATTCTCATTTGTCAAGTGGTGCTCATCTCAATGCCTCGGTCACTTTTCAAAATATTTCCGCTCAATCACACATTTTTTAGTTGTGACATGGTAACTTATTTGGTTGCTCAATCACCCAATGGGCCTGTTAGGCTTGGTTTGGTTTCCTGATCTGGAGCCCTAAGGTGTGTGACTTTGTTGGGCTTAATAAATAAACAAATATGTTGAACCCATACACCTCATGTGACTGTCAACACTAGTAACATGATTTTAGATTAACTAATCAATTATTCGCGTAAATATTTTTCACCTCAACGAAAGACCTTTTACCTCACATTTTTCAATTATTTACGTTTTTCTTGATCACATTTTCCAAACACTTTTTTACCTCACATACATCACCTTTGATTGAACCTATCATAACATACACAGCGCATGCGGCCGACTATAGAAGGTGATTATAGTAAAAGTGAAAGACTTTGAAGTTCAAGACCGGAGAAGAAAGACTTGACTTGCAGCAATATTCATTGCATCTAAAGTTACACGGTTAATTTTGATGCAACAAAAAAATAGTTCAAGGGTTCATATTGCCTTTTAGCTAGTCCTTACTACTACATTTCGCAATTCGAATTGAATAATCAATTGGTCGGTCCCCTTTATTGTATGGATCATAAGGTAATTTGACCTCATCAGTTGAAGGATAATGTTGTCATTTTAGGATGAAGTCTGTGTTGTAGAATAAATCTAATTTCTGCAATTCGGCGCTCATATTAAGCTATATCGGGTCCAGTTGTTATTTCTAATTCCCATATTAGCCACCATTTTCTTTTTCGTCCTTGGTCATGCGGCAAATAGAATCTAGAGGCAATGGGTTTTTGGGGATATCGAACTGTTCTTTCTACATAGGGGTAGATAATTTTCAGTTTTTTTCCTCATAAAATTAAAATTTTTCGAAAACACTCTTTACTATTTTCAAAATTTTGTCCCCCGCAAAAATTCAAAAATATTTAGATCATGAGTTTAAGTTCAGGCATATTAAAGTTCGCCCCCTCAAAATATGTTTCTGATTCTCTCTATCAACACTTTACAGTTTGTTATCCATTCAAAGGCGGTAATGTTGAAATTTTTGGTTTAAGGTTAAAGCAAAATGCATGTCGAGGGTATGTCTAATAGAGGGCAGTTGGAAGAAATGTTCGGGTAAAACAGCAGGATTAAAAGGTAAAGGGGAAAAAAAATTGAAAACAGAGAGCTGGATAAATGTGGCTTATAATTACTAGTAAAACTTAAGCCGCCACATGGTAACAAGTATAGTACAGCTTTTTCAGGTGTAGTGTTGATGTCACATGAATAATTACTATTTTTACCTTTTACATGATGCTTAAGATAAGATGACAAGATCAAAAAACCTAGTGATGATTACATTGGTCTGCTGGAAGCATTATCAAAAAAGGTTGAGTATTGCCTCAAAAAAAAAAAACAAAAGAAAGAAGGTTGAGCATGATAAGCACGGTAATTAACCCAACCCGCAAAAAGAATTTAAAAAGAAGGTTAAGAATTCGGACAAATCAACTCAGGGAAGAAATGGGTTGAGTGGTAGACCTTCCGCTTATCCTAAAAAAGGAAGGAAAAAAAAAAAAAAAAAAAGTAGGCTTATAGTCTATAGGACTCAATTTTCTTGATAGTCCCAGCGCAGTGTTTAAACTGGGTTAAAATTAGAAGCGAAAAACGTTGTAGTGTTTAACTTTAAAACACGGACCTTCTAAATTCCTCCACTGCACTTCAGAAAGATTGTCCTCAGGCATCATTACGAAAATTTTGACCTTTTTCATATAGTATTATTGTTACATGAAAGTCAACAAGTACCGACGGAGCATAAACCTTCCTGGATTCTGGAGATAAAAAGCCACAAGCCATTATTAACTAGTCAATCTTATATAAAGGCCCTTTACTAGTTCTCTTACTCTCTTTTCTTTTTTCAATTAAAATTTGATGGCAGGTTAAGGAAAAAAAAAAACCATATATCTCGATTATACGTGTCCCAACTCCCAAACTTCCGCCATCTGATTGCCTCCCTCATTGCTTCGACTGGAAACAGCAAAGTTTTCCCTCTTTTTGGAAAGTGGGAACAGCAAATTAGTAGTTAGAGAAACATGGTTGACACGAAAATGGTTTAATTTCATGTTCTTCCCGGATACGAGATTTAGGCCATTTTGACAAAGGAAGATAAGATTTTTTATAAAATTTCGATCGAGATGAATAAGAGAAAGATGATGCGATTTGTCAAATTATCAGCAATCGCCCTCATGCGTGAGAGATATCGTAATCCTGTCTGCATTACCAGAAATAATTGCAAAATTATAGGGACCATTTCTTGTTTTGTACTTGGATTATGGATAATTGGTCAGCACGTCGAATCTTATCCAGGACGGAGACACAGAATCTTTGTCTGTTGGATGTGTTTTTTCCCCCTCAATTATATCATGTGTTGATTAAGAAGAAAGAAAAACAATCTGATTGCTAGACACCAAGATTTTGTAGCTAGGGATGAGATATGTGTGCCTAAATTTCTTCACCGTTACGTCCGTCTAATAGAAAATTCTTACCAGTGTCAAACAAGTCTTCAGGATTTAAGGAGTCAATTATTGTTTGTGGTCGACTGGTTTTACGTGACAAGCAAATTATAGGCAATCATTTCTTTTTCCTTTTGGATTTTTTTGGGTCATTGGACAGTTACAATGTGCTTGCATCTCAACTATTGGAACCTTATATATATATATAGAAAGAACTTTCAGGCTCAAATTAAGTGTCTTTGTCCCTTGGGTCAGCTTTTGAATTCTTTCTACTAGACTAATTAGGGGTATCAGGTTGCAGTTTTTCTTCTTTTTTCTTTCTTAATTCTTTCTAGTTGAACTGTCCTTCAGAGTTCACACACAAATTCATGAAGAATTGAGTATTTGGTACATCAAATCCTACCGTTTGTTACATTGACATTCGACAGGAAGTCATTCAAATCATCTTTCTTGTGATGTATTACAGGGATTAAGGAGTTCCTTCTTTTATTTCCGAAATTGTCAGTCTCATTCCTCGCGATACGTACACATGCAGACGTAGCTGTCCTTCAAATCATCTCTATCTTGCTCAGAAATTCTGAGTTCACTCTTAAGGCGCAATTTTTCACTTCTGGTCGTGTTTGCCTACTTCCCCGAGTAAAATTTCTTTTGGTAAGCAGTAACTGAAATTCTGCACGATAACTGACGAAATGATTTGATAAAACTCTTTTGACTGCCAAACACTTAGACGTGATAATCTGGAGTGAAGATGACCCCAAAAAAAAAAAAAAAAATTAAGGTTGTTGCACTGGTTTACATGTAGAAAACAAAAAGAAAAACGACAAGAATTACGCATAATATCTGATGCTAATTTGTAAATAGATAGAATCCTGAATGTCTGGCATTTAATCCCGTGGAACAGAACAGAAAGAATATTATTGGTGGTCCGGTTAATAGTAAACAGTAAGGAATGCACAATCGGCATCCATGCCAGTCATCATCATCATGTTGTATCCTATTGTTCATTTCATTATTATTTAGTTGTTGGGGTGAGTACGAAAAGGATGAAGAAGATCTCCTTTATATGATCCCGGTCGATTGGACCGGTGAAAGACGCAAAGGCGTCTCAATTTGTTTGTCGAATCAAAGCTCCAACCAGAGAGGGAAAAGAAAGAAGAGGAAAAGGAAAGAAAGAAAAAGAAATATTCTCTTGGTCAGAAACAAAAGCAACATCCCATTATTCCATGTATTAGACGTTTCGGCCGAATCCTTCCATCATTCTATAGTGATAAAAGTCCCACCACCAACGATGGTGATACCAGTGGCAAATGGCCTAGAAGTTGGAAGCAAGTACCTACCCACTGCACTCACGGGCGATCCAAGTAAATATATATATATATATATATATAAGCAGAATTGATTATACTGGAAAATTTGGTCAAAAAATGGACAAACAAAATTATGTCTCATCTCTTCTTCTTCTTCTTCTTCTTCTTTTCTTTTTTTTTTGGTTCCTTGCTTTTTAAATCAATAATGCATTATGTATTTGTGTAACTAGTGAAGGCAAGCAAATTAAAAGCGATAGGTGAAAGAATTTAAGCAAGAAAAGAATATGCATGCAATGCTCCTCCAGTATAAGAAACAGCAATGACGTGGTGGGGCGTCGCCCCCATGCCCCCCCACCCCCCCTCTCTCTGCAACAGAAGTCTTGTCCATCTGATAATGAAGGTAGTACGCACAGGAGGAGGATGCGCTGACGGGACCCAACTGATCATCAATCAATTATGGAGAGTGGGAAAGCGGTTTTGCCAAAATATTGTGGGCTTCCCTACCCCTCTCTTCTGCTCGCCCTGGAGTTTCTGGTTTCTCTTGTTTTCTGTTTGCCAAATCATGGCATCAGTTGAATGATTACCTGACATCATTAGCACTTGTACTGGTGATAATATAATTAATTATTAATGGGAAGGGTACACCTGTTTGTGTGCAAATTTAAAGAAAATTTAAGATAAGAAAAGTTTTAAAGAAAAGTTATTAAGTTGGAGGTTGTTTTCATATATACTACTCATACACTAGTGATCTATGAATGGAGGTACAGTTGTTGGCGTTTATTACTTCAGTGGATGCTTTATAATTATTAGACTTGAAAGACGGAGTGTGTGCATGTGATAGTGTATTTATTTTTGGAGGAGGGCAATACTATTTTGCTCTTTATTTGAAGCGTAAAATAGAAATTATAAAAAAAAAAAAGAGAGAGAGAGAGAGAAAAAATTTTCTTTATCATTGACATTAAATTACTACATGACGTGATAACAGCCTTGTGGATTACCATCGTGGATATAGTACCTGAAAAGGATGGTAGAATTTCTTTAAAAAACGTATTAATATAGGTTCTGGATGATTTTAGGAGTTTAAATTATTAAATATTATTATAAGAGTTTATTGGATTATAATTATACAAAAAAAAATGATAGAATCTTTCCTAAGTTATAACTTGGAAATAACTGCAACAAACATAACATAAACATATGCATGAATTTCAAGTCATTCTGTTTTCTGATTTAACCTACAATTTGACAGAATTAGGAATCTTGCTCTGTCACCTTCTCTATCACTTCTTTTTCACCCCATCCTGTCTGAAAATGAATTTAACCACCAAACAAGACAAAGAGAAAGAAGGAAAAGAAAAAGTCGGAAAGCCAGTGGTGGATAGAGAGAAACCGCTTCTCTAAAGAATAAGGGAGGTTGGGATGGGAATGGAGGACGCCGTGGTTTTGCTTCTGAATTGGCGTGATGGGATTGGAATTGAACCGTACTAGTGTGGTCTAAAAGAAAATGGGCGTTCCTGTCTCGGAGACGTAGTCTTGTCACCATCTGTGAGCATTTCTTTCTTTGTTATGCTACACTATCTATGAGGAGCCAAAACAAAAGGTAAACCTTTAGCTGTTGCTTTTCGTTCTCAAAGCCCTTCTTCTTCCATTAAATGTGGTTTGTAACTAACATAATACTGCAGTTGACTTCCAATTTTCAATTCTTAAGAGTTGACATACGTAGTTAATTGATTGCCATTTTTTCTTGAATGTATGTTTAACAGGATTGATCTGTTCTTGGTTATTTGTTGATTTATTGAGCTATTCCTTATTCATTGATTTATTGAATCAAAGCGCATTGCTTGACAGGCTAGCCGGTGAATTGTTGTGTTAGAACTTCAGTGCTGTTAGGAAGTTACCCTCTTTCTTGGTTTAAGGTTCCATTTCCTTTGGAAGGTGCAGGTGCTTCACCATCTGTTTTCTTGTTGGTTTTCCCTTCTCCTCCTTTGTTTGGCCGGAAAAGGCAAAGATGATGGTGGATGCATGTTCCCTTCGTCGCGGTGAATATTGCTATTATGTCAGAACTGCTTCATATGCATCAACATTGGAATTTGGACGTCTTTTTCTCCGACCAAGTGAAGTAAAGCTAAGTGAAGTGAAAATGGACGATTGAGGAGTTACTGTAAAAAAAAAAAAAAAAATCTAATTAGTACCAACAGACAGGTGGTATTTTGGGTTTAAAGAAAACCAAACCAAGCCAAGTACCATCTATTTACTGCACAATATTTACGTATATATATGTAGAGAGTAAAAAGTCACCTCGAATTAAGGATTCAAATACATGGATTTTTTGCTGATATATCGTTATCCTGATGGGCTTCAGAAGACCTTTGTAGTTTCAACTTGTCCTTTACGGTTAACTTTTCAATGAATTTTAAGAAAAACTGCAGTATCCCAAGATATAGGAACAAAATCACGTAATTAGCTCCCCTACTTTTGGATCTAGTGGCATTATTATGTCTAATTAATCTGGGTGATGCTATCAGGAGATTAACTGACAAATGACGACAGTTGTCATAATGCATACTACATATATTTACAGTAAAATGAAAGAGACAGACACGCCCTTCACTGCCTTATATGCGCTTCATAACGTGCATGATTACTACTAATTACTGTATCTGGAGAAGCACAAGCACATTTAGATATACATTTATATCTGTCAAGAAAAGGCACATTCGTTAAAATATTGGGTAATCGTACTTACTAAAACATTACCAGTTTACCGTATTGTATTTGGATCTTAGTATCTTGCTCAAAAACAATCAACTGCTTTTTCTTCATAGTTTCATAACTTGCCATCACATCTTTGAACAACTTGTGAAGGGAATGAAGGAAGACAATTTTCTTGATTCTGCTAAAGAAATGTTGTCCTGTATAATATACAGATCCAATATCTGCTTGACATATGGAGCAAATGTTTTGTAGTTGGCTGTGCTCCTAACGTGACACTGGCCGACTTGTTCTTGAGATATGTGCTTCGTACCAGGCTTGATCTTTGAGGTTATTGGTCTTACTAAGACAACAAAAACGTAAGTAATTAATCTTCTCTGGCTTCTAAACATATTTCTTTTATTATCTCAGACTAACCATTTCACTTTTAAGATCTAGGGTTTGTTGATCACTATAAGTTTTCTCCTCCAAAGGCCAACATCCAGACTATATCACATAGCTGGCAACAGTTTTTACTTTTCATCTTGTTTTCTTTAAGAGTGAGCAATTCCATGCTTTCTCGTTCTGCTTTATACCCAGGACGGGTTGTAGAAGTGTCCAAACTAAATGGCCTTGCATTTGATTCTCTGGTAGAGATATTTGTTCACAGTTTTACTGTCATATTTAGTATTTGATAGATAACTATACTAAAATCTTTAACTCACCTTCCTTAATATTGAAAAGAAGAAGAAGAAGAAGAAGCAGCAGGAGGAGGAGGGGATGTTTCGCCGTGAGACAGAGACTAGCTAGGACTGTCCGTCGGCATGAGACTTGCAGCTTCAGGAATGTGTATGATCTGAGCTAGGGAATTGATGATATTCTAGCTCTACAGCTCTGTATGTTACATTTTTTATTTTTGTTAAAAAAATTCGTGTTAAGCTAGCATCAGAAGAATTTGCCTCCATCAGGAATGCTGTATAAATTTATCTCCGGAGCCTAAAGTCGTGAAAGTAGGTGAACATTTCATCAATATTCTTATATATTTTTCAACCTTCCCTCCACCCTTTCCACCTTCATATTTCATCACTATTCTCTTGGACGTTCATATAATTAATTAGTCATCACATAGTAACAAACAAAAGCACATATACTAATAGAACTCACTGCCACAGACAAAAGTCGGCACACATACATATAGAGAAAAGAATTAAGAAGCTTAAAATTAGAATCAATCAACAAATGAAGCCAGAGGCAAATTAGGGTATTCAATTCAAAGGACGTTCTGATTTGGGACACGGCGCAGCATGAAAGGGAGACCAAAACAAAACAAAACAAAACAAAAAAAAAAAAAATCAGAGGCGTTGATCAGAAGAGACTTTATTCTTCACCAAAATTTAAAAAAAAAAAAAAACTCTATAATACTGCACTTTTTCTTTTTCAAATCTAAGCAAATTAATTGGTATACTAAAACCTGACAGGATTCAAGATGCTAGCTCCGTCCTTTTCGATTCAGACAGATCAGTGGGTCAAAACACTAACCAGGGTCGGGGAATTTAACTATGTAGCTTGTCTGCCCAATTGAAGATTTCGGTGAGAAAGACATCCAAAAAATATATATGTATGTATGTACGAGTACTGTGTACAGTGGAAAAGCAGATTCCTTTTCAATCTGATCATGCTCCGGGTGATAATTGATATTATTCTCGTTACACACAAACTATACCCTTAAACAATAGCATAACGAGATTTAATAATGCAAATCGAACCTTATTATATACGTTTACATATTCCTTCTGCTTGATGCAATATCAACTACTTCTTGTCAAGTTAGCTAGCTGTCTTGCTTTTGTTGCTTCTTATCCATTGAGAGAGAGAGAGAGAGAGAAGGAGAGAGATGGAGCATACTGATCAAACTCAAAGTGGGCTTTTGGAGGAGTTTTTAGTGGCTCCAAGGTTGGATAGTTACTGGACCACTCTCCCTGGTGGAGGGATTGAAATCTTCCCAAATGGTTGGAACTGCGAGCCTTTCGATCGCAATGATCATAACCAAGATTTACTACTCTCAAACACGAACTCCAACTCGCTTTTAGGACTCCTCTCATCACCGGCAGCATTTCTAGCGGCAGGGCCTCACGAATCTGGCTTTGCATTTCCTTTTGCTGAAAGCACCAGCTATCCGTTTCTTGATGGTTTCAGTACGGCAGTACCAGAACTGGGCTCCTCGTACGATCGTTCTAATTATGACAGCTTACCGCCAGTTCCCATCCAACAAGATTATGAAGTAGGGATGGTGGAACATGGAGAAAATCTTGGGCCTCGTGGTCTCCAAGAGGGGAAAGGATTCTGCAAGGTGGAGGTTGAACAACCAACTGCCAGCATCGATGCATCTAGAGTGGGCTTGTGTGGAGAGAAAAGGAGCAAAATCAAGAAAGGTGAGGGACAACCCTCCAAAAATCTCATGGCAGAAAGGAGGCGAAGGAAGCGACTCAATGACCGGCTTTCCATGCTTCGATCAATTGTTCCTAAGATCAGCAAGGTCGTCATCTCTAGAAGCTTATTTGGCATTACAATTGCTTTTCCTTTGCTTCATTTTTTTTTTGGATGAGATTAACAAGTGCCGCTTGACTTAACAGATGGACAGAACATCCATACTCGGAGATACCATAGATTACATGAAGGAGCTTTTGGATAAAATCCACAAGTTGCGCGAAGGGAGTGCGGAGGAAAACATCAACCAGACGACTAAAATGGGAAACTTGAAACAGCTAAAGCCAAATGAGGTAGTTGCGAGGAACCCTCCAAAGGTATATTGAAGCCTTTGCAACTCTCTATTCAAGACAATTGTCATTTGTCACTTGTTGTTGCACTGTAGCATTAGTAGTAAATTCCTAGCTTCCACGGCTAAATTTAATTGTCAAAGGCTTCAATGATCCATCAGTTTGATGTGGAAAGGAGAAGTGCAGACACGCGGATCGAAATTTGTTGCACGGCCAAGCCAGGGATGCTGCTGTCAACGGTCAGCACATTGGAAGCACTGGGACTTGACATTCAACAATGTGTTATCAGCTGTTTCAATGATTTCTCAGTACAAGCTTCCTGTTCAGAGGTATGCATCTGACCAATTGCTCCATAAATGCTTCACAATCATCTTTTGCGCTTCCTTTTTGCCCCCATTCTTTTCTTTTCTTTTCTTTTCTTTTATTCCGTTGGGGAGCAGTACATTAACTATCACCCTTTGCTGATTGCGTGGTAAAAAATTATTACTTTGACCTGCTTCAGCCTTTCATGCTATTTCATAATTCTAATTAATTGATTAGGTGGCGGAGCATCGCAGAATTATTGGATCTGAAGATGTTAAGCAAGCACTATTTAGGAATGCGGGTTATGGAGGAAGATGTCTATAGAGAGTGTGGCTGTGGCAGAGTAAATCTGGACATTATCAGAAACCTAGCAGCGAGGAACATGGAAGATAATCCGTTGTGTTAGCAATTTTTTAATTTCTGATAGTGTAGGCTCTTTAGATGTTCATTTTTAAATCATTAGATGTATATGATAATTTCTGCTATTAGTGGAGATTTAATAAAAGTATGATGTTTCATTAAAAAAAAAAAAAAAAAAAGCTATACATGGTGATTTGGATCTATAAATTGTGAACGGATATAATGGAGGAACTATACAATAGGGTGTTCATATTTTGGAAAAAAAAATAAAAAAATCGGCCAATTCAATCAAGATTGGATTTTAGATTTCGGTAAAATGGGTTACGGAAAACTTGACATATAATATTCAGTAAAACAACAAGGAATGATATTAAAAAAATATTATTGAATTACTGATTGTTGGCTGAATGATCAAAATTTTATAATATAATGTCATATACATATATATATGTGTGTGTGTGTGCATAACTAAATATAAGATTAATCCTATTACTAAATACCAATTACTAATTACAAATTAGCTAACTTAACTATAACTATATTTAGAAGTTAAATTTTGATGGAAGATAACGTGTTAGAGTTTAGCTTAACAATTAGATTTGGAGTTCTTTTTTATTTTAAAGTTGTTTAAAAATTGAGATTATGAGTTAGGACTTAGGATTATGAACCTCTTTTTTTTTTTGTATATCATATTTGTTTGAATTAAGTTGATTAAAAAATATCAGGTATTATTTTGTTACAATAATTTTTAAGAAAAATTAAAATATTATAATTCATAATTGACATTTGAGATTTCAAATATTATTGAATTACTAGTTCTCTGACCCAATTTATCAAACTAAAATTTAGACGGTAATCGGATATTGGTCTTGAAAACCGATTCTTGAATTATCAAATTTTTTTTTACCCAATTTTTGATTACTAGCTGATGTATACTCCTACAGGGTCATTACCTATTATTTCCTAGGGATAATCTAGTAAACCTCCCCTAAGAATTATCCTAATCACACTTGGATCCTCTATAGTTTTTAAAATCACACTTAGCATCCCTGATAAGATGATGTGACATCAAAAAATTTTAGAAGGACAATACTACCTCTGATATTTTCATGAAATAATTTCAAAAACTTCCCTTGCATTTTCTCCTTGTCACACCTAGCACTCTCAAACTAAATTATGTAAAAAGAAAAAAATAAAAATGCCATAAAATTGCACATATTTGGGTTATCTTTTTTATGCCAATTTTCTCTTTTTGTCTTGATTAATCAGGAAGAGGTGAGGAAAAAAATAGAGCAAAATCATTCATTTAGTAAAAGTAGATGGCTAGGGTGTAGTTGAAATCATGAAAAAAAATACATATTAAATGCATATATAATGGTGTTCAACTATTAAAAATAAAATTTTAAAAATTGATTAACCAGCATTATTAAATAAAAATCTTATTTCTTTTCAATCCAAAACTTTGGCATAGTTAGATACGATGACCTCTTCCTAGAGATTTAGAAAAGGAAAAAATGATTTTTATTTCTTAACAATTTGGGGAATAGAAACTAAACATTCATTTGGTTCTCTAGATGATAATTTTTTTGAGCTTGCAATTAAAGGTTAGGAATAAAAATTATAAAATTTAAAAAATTACTCCCGAATAATGGTTTTCAGTTATGGAAAATAAAATTTTTGAAACCAATAGTATTAAGATAAAAATCTGATTTCCTTTCAATCTTTTTATTTTAATTTTTTGTTAAGGAGTCGGAAATAAAATTATAAAATTTAAAAAACCATATATTTTAACTCTAAAGGTTTTAATGAAAAAATTACTCCTAATTGTTCTTCTAGAAAACAATCTTCATTTGTTTTTATTTTTCATTTTCTAAAACTGACAAAACCAACTTGTAGACGGGCAAAATTGAAAAAAATTATCTCTCTCTCCAATGAAGGGTGTCAGTATTACAAAGGTTGTCATCCTAAGAGTACTAAGTGTGAATTTTGAAAACCTTAGGAGAGTCAGGTGTGATTAGGTGAAATCTGAGGGGAGGTTTTTGATATTATCCCTATTTCCTATTCTATCATAGATAAATAGATTAAAAATAAAACATAAATGGATTTATAAAATCATGGGAAACACATCCAATGCAATGGTCTGGTGTCAGCAAGGAATGTCTCGAGCGGTAAAATGATCCTTGGAGCAATATACAGAAATTGACAACTTGATATGTCCCCAAACCTTAGTCAAATACGAGTTTATACTTGGGGTTTGTTTTGACTTTGCTGACCCAGTTTGGTATATGAAGAAACGAATCCACAACATATAATTGAAGGGAGGCAATGCACTCACGGGACGGGTGTCAATCACCCAAGTAGTGAACTGACAAGCGTTCACTTGGTAAAAAGTGAAAAAATGAGTCATCGTGTATAATTAAAATGCTGGAGGTAAATCCTCAATGACACCTAACTCAGGACCTCGAGATCGATGTCTCAAAGATTGCATGATGTACCCTAACCGCCAAACCCACCATGAAGTATCCAAATGCATAAAGTCTGGTTCAAGAAAAGAGGAAGGTATCTCATTCCTCCTTACAGGCACATCACATGGCACTTTCTTTCTTCTACTGAATTGAGCGTCGTCGGTCATACACCGGAGGAGAAAGCCGCATCCTCTCTTTTTCAGGGTGACACTCATCGGGAATAAAATAAACACCATTTAGGATACCTCATCATCCTTATGGATCTGCGCATTCGCACTAACCAACAAGAAATGGTAATAGCAGTACTTTTGAAAATAATTTAGCAATAATTAAACTTTTAAACTCTCTAGTCCAGGACTGGATCTCATATCTTGTACAACTATATCGCTTCTCAATATGATAGCAAAGATGAAACTGAATTGGGTTTTCAGCAGACTAAGTAGAAAGGTGAGTCAATCTCATGCAGTCTTTTGCACTGACACTTCAACCTTATTTCATAATTCAATTCCATATTTAAACTTGTGTTCATATTTTAACATGTTCAAATATGTTTTATAACTAAAAATAGAACATCTGAATTAATTAATCAGCATTAAATTTTCTACACAAAACTTGTTCAAAAAATAAGTGATAAATTTATTACTAAATGTGATATATATATATATATTCAAATATATCTGATGTAATATTTAATAATTCAATAATTTAATAGATTCAAATTTAAAGTTTTAATTTTCAGACTTTTCAGTTTTATTAAACGCACCTCTTGTTGAATAAGATAGTTGCTTTCAGACTAGTTCAGGAGAACAAAAGAAGATTTTACTTTAGATAAAACTTAAAGAGAAACTTGATAAGTTGACACTTGAAGGGTTTGCTACAATCCACATCAGCAATAAGTAGTAAGTAAACTTGGCATGCCCCAGGATTAAAGGCAAGTCCTTAATATCTACGTCACAAGTTCTTTACAGAGCAAAAATGTATAGGGAAACAGCCATGGATCATCTACGCTTGAGGCAGCTATTCTCAGTCTCGTAACTCCATTTTTCAGAGGTGTTTGACGCGACAGAGAAATATCTTACAGGATGGCAACCTTCACGTGTCCAGATCCATGGAGGCAAAAGATCCTTAGTGTCTTTTTCTGCAGCAGAGACATAATATCCATCCCGCACAAACACTGAGAAGCCACTGCAAATTCCATGACGTGTGACGTTTTTCTCATTCTGAAGCTTTATATTTATTTGTACTCGCTTTTCAGTCTATGTTATCATATACATATGTAAACAAAATCCAGAATATTCCTTCAAGAGTCCCTCAAGGTCAATGAAATCTTTTTACCTTCCTTGGACAGACTCCTTGACAAAAACAATAATATATTCAGAAACATGATGTAATACATAAACAAATTAAGGAAGCAAGAAAAAGAGCTAAAAATCCAGAATTACACTTTTCTGTATACTTTATGTTTCCTTGTTCATTCGGTTTTTCTATGCATCTTCAAGCCCGGTTAAAATATTTCACCTTGGATATATTTGGCAGTATTTGATTAGTCCAAACAAAAAGTTAGTTCTTTCCACTATGATAGTCTGATCATAAACATAGACAACCAGAAACAAGCAGTCTAAAGTTACAACCTTAGATTTATGGAGCTTCAAGTAACACAAACTACAAAGCAAATACAGCAAGGGATAGAAACAGTCAACTATTTAACAAGACAATGAGTACGCATATACATTTGTATGGGTCATAAAGCAGATATAGACTACCCTGATCTTTGATGAGAAATCAGTAAATGGGTCAATTCCAATTGTCCAAGAAAATTAGGAAAAAAAAAAAAATAGAGTCACCAAGTTTGTGACGTACTCCTAAGCAAACAGCTTTACCCCATGAGACAGAGGAGGAATTTGACACATTTCCATGCAATCGAGAAGAATAATGAGAATTCTCAACTTTGATCTTCCAATTCATCTTCAGAACCATCTACAAAATCATTAACAATGTTGTCGAATTTGTTTGCCTCCCTGCTCTGTAGATGATGAAACTGCTTGATAGCATCTCTTGCACAAAAAACCAGAGCATTCTTTGCATCTTTTACTACCTTGCTCTTCTGAAGGTTATCTTCTTTATTGCCACCACTTTTGTCCTTCATGCATTTTTTTCCCCTTAGGGACATTGCCTTTCTCCTGGCTTCCCTCAAATATAGTTGATCAATATATTTCTCATGCAAGGCTTTGTTTTTAATCTTCTTTAGAACAGCAGGACTAATAACAGTAGCCCCACGTGAGTCATTTGATTGCGAAACAAGCTTTCTGTGGGCTGACAAAGAAATTTCCTGAGATCTTTTGTCCAATCCTAGTCCTTCTCTATTCCATTCAGGGGTGGAAAATAGTCTCTTCTCCTGAAGACATTGAGTGGATGGATCCAATGTTGGCTCCAAAACATTGAAAAGATCTGCTGCATAATGTTGGTCTGCAGCATACTGCTTATGTAGTAGCTGTCGGACAGTTCGACGTGTAAGATGACTCTTCTGCTTGCCATATCTCAAATTTTTGTGTCAGACTCTGAAGCATTTAGCAATTTACTTGCTGAGAATGACAGGGAGCCATTCACTCCTTTTGTCCTGGATCGTGGTTGTTGTTGAGCTGGGGTCAAAAGCTCAGAATGGATCTTGTCAAAACATTCCTGGGCAGATTTTCCAGGCACCTGCAACAATCTTCCAACATTTTAAAGTCATACCAAGACTGCAGAAATGCAAGCTAGAAAAGGCTGGAGAGAACCTCTATCCATAATCAACATTGGCTTATATGTGAACTCTGGACTGAATCTTATACAAAATGAGAATCGTAGATTTAAGAATTAAAGGAGGTCAAGCATATTATAAGTTACCAATCTATTTGTTCTTGCAATTGGATTTCATTTTCCTGCCTGCACTTCTAAGAAACAAAGCGATTGGGTTTATGAACTGAAGCAAGGGAAAAAGAAACCAGATCAAATTTTGTGAAGTCCTACATCCTATTGGGCACAAATCAGTTCATTGTAAGTTCCATCAAACTATAATGGTAGTTGTGTTACAATTTTATTCAGGGACTATATTTGACAATAAGTACATATTTTCAGAAGAAACCAAGAAAATTAATTTAAACATGCATTTCCAGTTGCTAGCAACTAATTTGATAATTATAAGAGCTATGAATGGAGAAAAAAAAAAGGCTAAAGTTATTCTAGTACCTTTTTTCTAATATATAACACAGTTACCATTAACAAGAAACCAAATTTCTTTGCCAAAGTAATCAACTAGCAGCACATTACCATTTTGGCAACTTTCTTCCAGAAATGGGGTGTTGGCTTTGCTGCAAAATAAGCTCTTTCCAGCGCTAATTCTTGCTCTGCTGTCCATCCCTGAAACGTCCTATGTTCTTCTTCAACTTGGATTTTCTTCCTTTTTGCAGGGGCCCGCTTTTTTTCAGCTTCAAAGCCAACACTCCGGTCTTCCCCTCCTATTAAATCTGCGGACAGAATACTAGTGGTTGCATTTTCTCTAATAGGCTCTCTAGGTAAATTTGCAACACGCTTATCTTCTCCATCAACTGAAAGGTCCTTTTTGTACAAACAACCAAAGGAAATATTCTGGACGGAGTCATTACCCTCGACATTACCAATTCTTGCACGGTGTGCATCTTTAATTCCTCGACTGGCACTTCTTGTAACCCTCTTTTCAATTTTATACATGCGTTGCTCAGACAAATTAACATCCCCTTTTGCTTTTCCGTTGTCCGAAATGCATTTCAAAGTGACTCCTTCGCAACCCTTTCCACTGCCACTCACACCTCCATCGTTACACCTCCTTAAAGAACTCCTGGTCACCCGCTTTTCTGTCTCATATTTTCTATTCATACTGACTCGCTTACCTATCTTACTCACCTTAGATGAGCCCTCCAGCTTAGATTCATCAGAAACAATCCTATTAACATTGCCATTCTGAGAAAACCTAGGAGACCGTCGAACAAAACGAGAGCTGTCAACTCCGCCATTCAATCTTGTCAATCTTCTGGGGTCGCTACACACATTCGTGGGACTTCTACAACGGACGTTGGTTTCTTTCGCCTTATCTGAAAGTTGGCCTCTTTTTAAAGGATCGTCGCTTGGATTTGAGCTAAGAGGTGTGAGATCCGTGAGAGGGACCCCTCTCTTGTTTGGAACATGATTCGGGGTCTGGAGGTATTCTGGGTCGGGTTGATTTGGCTTTAGAAATCTTGGAGATCGGCGAATTGCGATAACAGGTTTCGCTTTGTTCTCAGTAGAGTTTCTCCGGCGCATTTTAACGAACAGTTGGTGTTGCAGAGACTGGGATGACTGGGGGGGAACCACAAGATTCAAATTCTTATAGATATTGGGATGGGATAAAATAAAAATGCTCAAAGCCCAAACTTGATGCGCGTGATCGTCGCATTAGGTGATGGGCTAAGCTACAGCAGTTAAAGTCTCGGGCTTGACTAGAGGGCCCATGGTGAACTGGCTGTACAGATCTGCGTTTAATTTAACCGACATATGCAGGGAAATTTCTGGAATGTTTTCCGTATTTGCAGTTTAGGACCTTGGGATTTTTTTTTTTGGGTTATGTGCTATGCATTTTTTGTTGATGAGTAAATTATTCAAACCATTCATTCCAAGACGCATAACGCCTCATAAAGTAGCGATTGGATAAAATGAGATTTGGCTATGTAAACCTGCTTGAACATGTTGTAATTCATGACAAATTGTTTATATATTATTTGTAAGAAATATGTTATATTGAATCACTTGTATGTGGATCATAAACATGTTATTTAGGGCAAAATTACATGTTGTTTCCTGACATGCACATTTGGAGTTTTTACCTTTCTGACAAATTTTGGACTTCTATAGTGTGGGATGCTTGACAACCAGCCTCGGCGGACACTTTTGTTTGTTTTTATTTTAGGTTTTAGGTCATATCAAATTTACTTCCATTTTAGATACTCTTGGGTTCCAATTGTCCTAAGAGAGAATTTGATGTTCATGAACAGTCATTTTTTGTGTGAATGTTTGTCAATTATTTTCAGTTAACAGCTTGTATCGTAATTTCACCTAGGCTAGGCAAGAGAGAAAGGAAAAGAAAAGAGAATCATGGAAAACAATCTATTTTTTGAATGTTTGTAGAAAATTTTAGTGTAGAATTTGGGAAAAGATTTTTGTGGAAAATTTGAAATATTTTTTGTTTTTATTTTCCTTTTCTTTTTCTTCCCCCTCCCTCCACTACTCCAACGGTCCAACCACTGCCACACACTTTTTTATTTTCTCTTTCTCTCCCTACCTCTTTCCTTTCCTCCTCTCATTTCTACCCCTCTCCTTTTCCTCTTCCCTTACCATCCTCTTTTTCCCTCTCCTCCCTCCTCCTTATCTGTTATATTCTTCACACTCCCACCCCTTCACATGATTTGTGATCTGGACCATGTCTAGTTATGTCTGCAGATATAATCGAATCGAGTCAAATTTGAATAATGCACTAATCAAGTTTGATACGAGTTAAAAAATTTGGTTTCAAACGCGTTGAACTTCTGAAAATTGAACTTGATTTTGTCTTTTATTAGTTGAATTCGACCAATCGAATCCAATCAAAACTAATCAAGTCATGGGTAGAGGCAGCGGCGGTAACAAATTATGGTAGGGATAGCGGTGGCAGAAGTGAAAATAATTAGGGAGGGTGGTGTTAGAAGAAAAAAAATGAGTGTGTGTTTTTAAATGTTTTGAGGTGCATATTTTAAAAATTTTATAGTTTTTCTAGGAAAATGATTTAAAAATTGTCTAATTAAAACATGCCCAAAAACTAGGGTGCCAAGCAAACCAATCAAACTAGGCGTTGTTTGCTTGGAGCAAACAAAAGCTTTTGTTCTGGAAAAGATACAGAAACTAAATGCACCCATAATTTCGAGGCATAAATTATTAATTAAAAGAAACTTAATAAGAAACAGCCAAATGGGTAATGATCATCGCACTGAATTTATTAATTAAAAGAAACTTAATAACCTTTTGGGTCAAAGTTTGGAGTGTAATAGAAAGCGCATTTGGGCCACTAGAATGAATCATCGGGATGTTGTTCCTGGATGTAAAGATCTCAACTAATTACCTAATCCATGAATCGGCTGTCGGCCCCTGCAGACCAATAACATATACATACACAAACGACTGACTAATGACTCGACTTACAATCTAATAAACCTGAGGCGTTTATAATCATTTGAGCACAAACTATTAATAGAGAAAAACAAGACTGATGTTCACAACCTACGAAATCCAAAGAAGCTCTTTCCAATAACATACACACAAACGACTAATAACTCGAGTTACAATCTAATAATCCTAACATTCTATATTCATTTTAGCAAAAAGTATTAGAAGAAAAGACAAGATTGATGATCAGAACCTACGAAATCCAAAGAAGCTATTTCCTTCGTAACATTCACTGGTATGTAAAATTAATTACAGTTAATCTCCTTAATGTAAATCTCATTTTCACTTTACTCCCTAATCTTTAATTTTTGTTACTTAACCTCCTATAAGACAATTTTGGGATTTTGTTTATCTTTTTTCCTTTTGCTCTTTTCCCCTCTTTTATCTATTTTTCTCTTTTTTCTTTCTTCTCTCTTCCATCCTTCTCAATAGAAATCTCCATTTCAACAGAAAACATTATCTTGAGTTTATAATTGCATTTTTGGGTGAAACTTTAAATGGCATCGAAAGTTAATTTTGATCCTTTGTACAATGTCACGTGTCACAAATTACAATTAATGATTATTAATCAGGTCACGGATTTATCTTGTGATATTTTTTTTGAGAATAAGATGAGAAATTGGAATGGAAACCAGAAAAAGCAAAAGAATTGAAAGATTAAAAAATGGTATTTTGGGTTAGTGGCTTGAATATTTTGTAATTTTTGAAGAGAATATAGATATTTACAATTCCTTTATTTTAGTTTCAATCATTAAGATGAAGTTTATGTGGGAAAGAGGAAGAACTAAAATAAAAAAGAAAGAGACGGAGAAAATAAAGGGGAAAGAAAAAAGATAGAACAAAGAAAAAAAATAAGAATTTAGAATAAGAGTGGTAATTTTGTCCAAAAAGGAATAAAGCGAGACAAAAAAAGTTTAGGGAATAAAGTGAAAAATGGTGAGTATCTTAAGGAAATTATTTGTGATTTACATTAAAATCTATTATGAACAAGAATTATAAAAATCCCAAACTACCCTTGCTCATTTTGCTCCAAAATCACCACCTTAATTTCTAGTTGTAGTATAAATTTGAAAAATAAATATCTATAAAGAAATATCCTAGGAGAGGACATTATGACAATTTAAAAAAAGGAATAAAGAGAGGCATCCATTTATTTGATATGTGAATTATGTACAAGTGAGGGTTAATATAGTCATTTTACCATTACAAGGGGAGGTGAGTGATATTTTTAAAACTATAAGGGAGCCAGGTGATATTAAGAGAAACCTCAGGGAAGGTTTCTGATATTATCCCTAAAATCTATTATGAACAAGAATTATAAATCCTTAAAAAGGACAGGGTAGAGAAAGCCGCGGACCCGCCTCAAAAGCCAAAGTTAAACTAAAGCAAGAGATAGGCATGGATGCATAAGGTTACCTAACATCTTAAACTAACTTTAAGTGGAATTCCACTTGGTATACTATTCATGATTCGACACTGCTTTGCTACCTGATTCAACTTCTCTTTCTTTTAGTTTAATTGCACCTCCACGATCCAAACTATTCTCTCCGTAGAACAGTAAATCTTAATGTTAGCATTAGCCTTTAGGAATTTTGCTAGAATTGGAAATCTATATATCTTGTTGTCTAATCTTTCACAAGTTTGCCCTTGAGGTTGCATTATTCCTTTAAAGACTAGATGGAACATCTCTTTTTTCGTGGGGCTCCTACTTTGGCTTTCATATTGATTCACATCGTTGATTAGGATACAACAAAAAAAAAAAAAAAAGGTTGAAAATATAACTAATGTTTTCGGCTATGTACATTATGAAGTGCCTAAAAGAAGATAACGCTTTGTCTCACATGATGAAGGAAACTATCATGAATGCTGTTTCTTGAAAAATAGACATGTAGGGGATCAACAAATAAGTGCGCATATTTTCAGGTTGTTTTTCTGTATACAGAGTTGAAACTTATAGAAACTTGGGTGTTGCTCGATGAATCCTGAGATTTGGGATGTAGTAACCAAATCTTTTGAACGTTATGGAGACCCAAAGTGAAAAGGACACAGAAAATCTTAAACGTCAATCTAAATAGTTTCCAGTAACCAAAGCATTTTAGTGTAGGCCTAGGGTTACTCTTGATGTGGACATTAATGTTCATGGCTCTAATGGGATGAAACGAAATCGGAAGTAACCGTTTTTTTTTTTTTTCCTTCCCCCCCCTGAAGTGCAACGAAATTACAGGAGGTGGGAGAAAAGAGTACTGTTGCTGAACTTAAAATTTCTAGTTGAGCACAAAAGTGGGAGGTTGCGTCCGAATTAGATTACGTTAGAATGTTGCATTACCATTCACTTTTTCATCGATAAGGTAAGCCCACTAATATCCCACTAACAATTGTTTCCCAAAAGGTGCCACCTCTCTCACCCCATGATCCTGGTTTTTACAAAGAAGGGGCCCCCTATCATCAGGAGTCTCTCTGCTTATCATCCGTACGTTTACCACCATGCTTTTCCAAGGATAATCCTAAAGATTTGGCTCCTCCTTTTATATATCCTACCCCATTGGAATTCTTTATTTATTGATAGTGTAATAAAACCACTACCACGTTTTTACATAAGATTGGGAATGAAATAGCTAATCTATCCTGACAGAAGATTAGTATGATGGATGTAGTTGTCGATAGAATGAAGAGTATGATTAGATGAAGGCAATCCTGTTACATGTTTGCGCAGCCGTTCAAATCTTTGATCAGGTACGTTTTAAGTCCCGGAAAAGTCAAGGGTTCCAACGACTTGAGCAAGAAGTGCTACATTCCGGCCAAACAATGCATGCACGGGTTCAGTTCAGGGAAGAAGTCCTGTGGCTTTCAAGGTGAATGTTGCCGACCATTCAAATCTTTGATCAGATAGCGCTGCTCGTACTCTAGACTCTAGTTGGTCAATAGGTTATGTGGTGTTTATTGCATCCTCTGTGATGCCTACTGTTGGATATAAAATTGGTGGACGTTACGTGACCATAGAGAAAATGAGTAAACACTAAACAGTAACGTGAGGACAGACAGTGGGACAAAGTTACGAAATCTCAGGGTAAAAGAAATTTAGAGGGATGGAGGGATAGAGTGTGATCAACTTTCCTTTCTCTTTTTGACAGCCCAAAATTCTGAGACTAAAATATACTCTATACGAACGAAATAGACAAGTCTAGAAGATGAAGTTGTTGAAGGTGCTAAAATAGTTGCGTAACATGATTAATTAATTTTCAACTTTAATTTAGCTGAGAGGACGTTGGATGTTTTTCAGCAAATGTATATAGACTTAATTTGTCTCTCTACTGTAACAATCCTTCTTGTAAGTTACGTGTATCTCACTACACTCCTTATTTATTCTTGCTTTTGAATTTCCGGCAAATAAAGAAAGGAATGGGAGGATGTGGTGGTTGGTTTTGGGAAATGCTTCCTAAGATGAGCTCGCTGTGAAATCTCAAGCAACTTCTGTTTTCGTTGTAACGAAGGGTACTGCAATAAAATAGAAAAGATAAACGAGGGAAAAAGAGAAAAACTTATCCATATAGCTATCAATATATGCTCAAATTGTTTCTTCCTTTCCTTTGAGAAGGAAAGAATGAAAAATTATCTGGGGGTGAGGGACTAGGGAGCATGCTTGAAAGGAAAGATTATGTGTTGAAAATTTGTAAGATAATACTATAACATTTTTTTTTGTGTAATAATGTATATGAACTAATAATCACAATGTACATGAACTAAAAAGTGATTATTAAAAATAAAAATACCATTAGAAAACAAAAGGTAGTAGTATGATTTGCATTGCATCTGTTTTCCTCTATGTCCCAGAATTGGAAATTGATGTTAATTTCTATTTTTTTATTCCTTCTTCCTTTGTAACAATTCATGGAGGCAGTCATACTAGAAGAAAAACTGATTGGATTTAATGTCCGGATGGAGAAGTAGACTGGGAGATGGCTGAGGACTGTGGTCCTAATGGATAAGCACTATGAAGATACCCAGGTGGAGGAAGACCAGTGGAGGCAGCTTGGACAGAAGGGGTAAGATTGAATGTGCCGAAGTTAGGACACAGTCCCATCCTGAAATCAGCAGCAGTCAGCAGTTAGGGAGTGTCCAATCAAACCAAGGACATTGCACTTGACAGAGGAAAAGTGGTTTGTACTGAATAGATGAACTAATAATCGTCACGGAATCAGTACAAAAGGACTAGTCTAGTAGTACTCATACTGGAGAAGGGGTTTGGTGGAATAAAACTATAAAAGCGAAGCACTCACCTGACTTGGTTTCTACAGTGAAGTTAGGTCATGACGATACTCGACATATATATCAATGGGGATAGAAAAGAAAGTGCGACTGGTTGAAACTTGAACGAAAAGAACAAACGAAAGAAAAGCATATTGGAAGCAATCATATCCTGCCTCCTTTGGTGGAACCCTTTGATCCAATGAAATCATGCAAGGTAATAAGTATATTTCACGCCTCCTCAACTGCACCCTCCCTCCTGTCCTAAATCCCACTGCTCTCTTGTCAGAAAAAAAAAAAATAATAATAATAACTTCTCGCACCTCTTCAAAGTCCATAGTCTGAGGCAAATACATATTATTGCGACTGGCTTTCCTCAATTCTGAAATCATATAATTGGCCCAGCAGAAACGCAAAAGGTAATTGCTAGCTTAAGTTGTTTGCGGTTGGAATGGATGATTAATCCCAATACAAAACACAGTAATTGATTATCTTTGGGTTTTTTCTTTCTTCCCAATTTTTTTTTTTTTTTGGGTTGGTTCCCAAGTGGGTGATGTTCTCATTATCATGTCAACTCAAGAACGGTAATCGGACGGGGTCGCCGACGCTGTTTCACAAAGCAGCGTCTTTCAAGCTTTAGTCTGTTCCTTGACACGATGGATTCACATGTGGTTCCTTCTCGAATTGAACTTCTTCTAATGCTGTTCCTGACTCGAAATGGCCATACCAACCTAATTGGAAGAAACTTTTGAGCAGTGAGTGCTTGACGGAAATTGAAACAGTAGTATAATAACTAGAATAGAATTGATCTGGATCTGAATTTAGAACCAACTAAAATGATGTTATGCGTCAAGGACTTCCTTCAATGATTAAAGGAAAAAATAATAAAAGAAAAAAGAAATCGTTTGCTTAAAATAAAAATGCTATTTCGTTATGCATGTGTGCTTCTTTATCTACAGGTAAACATGATCACAGGAACCAGCAGACGATACTTTGGTTTTGGAAATTCACAAATGGTACCATGCACGGTAGCATTTCCCCAAACTCTGGTACATTCAACTGCTAGAAAGTTTCAGGAAGCCCACACAAGAATGAAGGTGATTTGTTCCGGCCGGAGGTTTGTTTGTGGGGGGTGGTTGGGGGGGGGGGTGTTGGAGGGAAAGAGAAAAGTTACCTAAGCAAGAGGGCCAAGATCTAATTGGAACAAACAAAAATGGTTTGTTTAGGCCAAGGCAGCAACCACCTCAAAGAGATTCATTTCCTTCAGTGGCCCTCATGAAAATGAACTTGGCTTTTACTACTATCTTCTGAGATTTACCATTGTATATTAGGGAAACACACATTCCCTTGAGGATTTCTGAGTAGGGGTAATAAGTGCGACATACATATGGAATATGACCTTGGGAATGTTGCAGTCAACCAGACACAGATCTCACCTAGGAGTCCTAGACCAATTTCCATCTTCATTATACTCCAATAAAACCAACAAAATAAACAAATTTAGCGACTGAAGGAAAAAGGATTGTGCATGTATGGCTGTGATTTGTGATTTCTGTCTACCAGGGTTCAAATAAATCATTTACGTATACGTACTTAAGAAGATGACGCAGGAATATTTACGACGGCTGTCGATTACCGGCTACCAGAAAGCACATCTACCTACGGACAGATCCGAGTTTCTTTTGTTTTTCCTTTTCCTATTGCTCCATGTTCATCTAATGCTTTCTGAGAGTGCTTGAGAACACAGAAAATTCTCCGTCGTGTAGTTGGTATTGATGGCAATTACCAGCTTCAAATTACTTGAAACGTTAGGGAATATTTTTTTTTTTACTAATAAAATTTCTGCAGTACTGTACATGAAAAGAGTGCGCAACTGCACAAACGTAAGCAGGAGGGAGAGAGAGAGAGCTCTCTAGTACAAAGGGACCGCCATTCGCGGTGGCTTAGGCGGCTTCTTGGGCACCTCCACAACTATTTTCTCCAGTCTCGGAGGCTCGCATGGACATGGCATTGCAATGAACTTCGGAACTTGATCACCGGGCATTAGTACTGGCAAGCTCTGGTTTTGAATCTGCTTCATGTTCTACAACGAAAAGAAACAATCAGGGCCCTTATTAATTTGAGAATCCAATTAGAAGCTGCAAATTGATGGTATTTTGTCGCATCAACAACTAAAAGCACAAACCCAGTTGGTAAACTAAATCTGTTTCAGAAATTCTTATTCCTTTATCCGTCAGAGCGAAGTTATGGGGAATCAGGATAAAAAAATTATTTTTTTCGTAGTTACCATGTGGGCAAGTTTTGGTTTTGAGGCGTCCTGGTCACTATCTTCCCCAAGATCCGTGGCGCCGGAGAAAGATCTGCGGAAGGACCGGAGCTTGTCCCAGTGGTAGCAGCAGGAAAAGATGCCACTCAAGCTGAAAATGACGATCAAGAGCAGGGCCGTGCCAAGAGGGAATCCCAGAGACGGCCGTGAAGCGTCCGAATGAGGCGGTGAATAATCTGGACTTTCCATCGCTCAAACAATTGTCTTTACTACCACTCAATGAGCGCCCTACTCCCCTCATCGGGGGTGGAGAAAACAATCAAAAGATTCAAGCTTGATACCAAGAGACTGGGAACCACAAGGATCCCTTAATAAACCAGGTTGTATAGAACGAAGAAACGGAAGCGGGGTGGAGATGGCTTAAGAGAATTAGTTACGAGCTAGTTTTACCGACTCAAATAGCTTCTTGCAAGTGGAGAATGGTAATGGGTTGGGGGCAGAGCAAAGAGGAGAAGGGGGTGTGAATTTATAAAATGGGAAGGGGTGGTGGTGCAGGTGTAAGGCAGTAAAGAAAGGTACAGCTCCTGTCCGGGCCAAGGTACGGAAGAAGGGATGGGAGCCCCACATGCTGACTCTAGTGATGCTGTCTTATATTTTTGGCCCCATGTGGTCTATTTCTTCCAAGGTGGAGGAGAGCAGGAACTGATGAAAGCTTGTGCTAATTTGCTTCTCCTGCGGGCCATTGATAATGAACTCGAGAAGAGGGGAAAGTAAAAGATGTAAGAAAGCTGGGGAGGCGGGTAAAACACTTCATGTCTGCACGAGAAAGATTATTGATGCTGGTTTTTGAAAAACTGGAGATATGATGCTGTTTAGCTGGAGGGCCGCCGCTGATCCGGGACAGCTTCTTATATGCCCTGCCCCACTTTGTTGGGTCCGGTTATGCCCTGTCCTTTACTCCTCGTCTGGTGATAATTTTGAAAGCTTCACCTCAGGTTTATGCTAATTGCAGAGAGGCCTCTTCCAATTTCAACATTAGACTCATGCACCTCTCTTGGTTGTACAAAATTACAATTGTATCCCCCACAAAATATTGAACTCATTATATCTAGACAGTATATATACATGTATGTGTGTGTGTGTACAAAGAACCCGTGCATGTAATCGCTTTAATTTAGGGAAGCCTCCAATTATTTGCATGGCCAATTTTATAAACTACTCGAACCTCTTCAAGTTCTTTCCTTCCATTCTTAATTTCTTTGAACTTGTCTCTTCACCGATAATCTTTCTTGCAAGTCGTTGTAATCTCTTTTTTCTCTTACATACATCCCTAACTCTTACTTAGTCAAATTCTCTCACTTCCTCCATCCACATAGATAAAATCACGCAAAGAAACACCAAAATTCATATGCGAGCACATAAAAGGAAAGAAAAAGAAAACAAAGTATGAATGAGAGCATAAGTCCATAAAACCTAAATGTAGAACTATTTATTCGTTAAAATACATTTTTATTTTATATTTTGGTTCACGATGGTCCTTATTTTCCATTTCTAGAAGCAAGTTCAGGAGTACCAATTTGTTTTAATAGCAATTTGTAGATTTTGAATGCTGGATTGTGGCTTGTTTTATTACTCTGAATGAATTTTAAGATTGTAGGTAGTAATATAGTAGTAGCAGTTAGATTTTTACTTCGAGAGTTTAAAGCACCATTATTGAAAGAAAGGAAATGAGAAAACTCTAGTGGAAAAGAAAGGAAATAAGAGTAGAGAAAAACAAGTTTAAAAACTAAAGGAAAATAAATGAAACATTAACAATATTAATTGGCTTAGGGAAGGAAACTAGCATGCATTAGATATGTTTCTATTCGTAATTAGAAATATTTGTAAACACATTATTATTTTTAGAAAAATTTGATTTAATCTTGATGTTCTTTCCATCATTTTCCATCCACTTTTTGACAGAAAACCAAACTAATAAAAATAACTCGATTTTATCCCCTCCTTTCTCTCTCTCTCTACCATTTCTTTTTCATTCTCAAAAACTAATCCAAATACTAAAAACTTTATCTATTTGTTTCCTTTTCCTTTCATTTCCTTCTTATTCCCTCAAGATAAACAATGCCTAAAGGAGGTACGTTGAGCATTGCTTGTGCTATATAGAGGGGGAAAAAAAAGAGATTAGAGATGCTAGGTGTGACAAAGAATGATCATCTTAAAACTTGAACAAAGCATAATTTTTTTATTTGGATGGAAAATCTGTAAGAGAGTGATAAAAATATATTCTTTCTATTTTTTCAACAAATATATTTTTATAATTTAGAAAAGATACTTTAGGATTTCATATGAAAAATTTCCTATCTCATGAATTTGGGTGTATTTTGTTATCTGAAGGTTAAAATGGGCGAAATAAGTACAATGTTTGCAACTCCAGAGGAATTTCCATAAACTTTAGGGGAGGTGTGTAGAAGTATTCCATTCTTCGCTGATGTCTGCGGTTTAGTTGCGTAGTGCTCCACATGTCTCTGTTCCTCCTAATCTCGAATCCCCGCAGATGTACAGTACTACTTTTGTTAACTTCGAAACGTGTGATTTATTGATGAATGGAGCGTGAAAGAAGTTGCTTGTTCCATCACTCAAATGCCAAAGAAAACTACTCCTCAAACTAATCTTCCTGCGGAAGTTGAGCAGTCCATGCGTTCCCCAGGACATCTAACGTTGGATTACTTATCTCCAAATAACAACTGGAAGATGAGATCATTAATTAGTTTGAATCCTCTTTGACAGAACAGTTTTCTCTTTATTTTATTTGATCCTGCTCAAAAAACAACGACAACAACAGGAAAAAAAAAGGGGAAAACAGAGAGAGATTTTTGGGGCTGGTGACCTTTTGGGTTCCCAAAGGACAGCAGCATGAGAAGGCAGATAATCTGAAATCTTTTTCTTGGGAGAATTAATAAAAACAGAGGAAGGCACGGACTGCATCATTTTCATCTTTACCTCGTGATCTTCTGTATGAATGGGCTCACAGAACCAACCTCCTAGTTACTAGTAGTTGCGTCTGGATACACAAATTCTTTCAAAATATCATTTTATTTATGTTATAACTATAATTTTAATCATCCTTTTATATTATATATATCTCATTATAAAAGGTGTTACCCTGATTATTTCAAATAATACCTTATTCATGTACACAGTAATTTTCTTGACCAGTTCATTTACTCTATGGCTTTTTGTTTTTTGGATCAATGGCTCGGCACAAGTGAAGACAAAGAAACAGCGTAAAGAAACTGGGGGTTTGTTTAGATTGTGATTATCTGCCAAATTAAATTTATTTGAATCATCAATACAATTTCCAATCACCTTTTTATTTCACATATATAGCATTAAAAAAGTCTTACAATTTTTTTAAAAAAATTATTCCAAATAATCTACTATCCAAATACAATCCAACAATCTCAACAATTCAACCCCTCCACCGTTGTTACCTTTTGCCCAACGATGAATACGGCACTTTCATATCACTACAGTTTGTCCCAACTCCTATGAAATCCAACTTTGAAACGATTGCAAAAGTGAATTTGCTTTTTGCTTTTTCGTGCCAATTCTTGGACTCAATGACTCGCGTTTCTTGCTTCGCAAGTGGACCTTCTAAATATCAACTGAAAAAGATATTTGTTCAACCGAAAACTTTATTTCAGCCACTAAGATTGACAACTCTAATTGGGCCATGAACAGCTGCGGCACTAGACTCAGCTCTGTAATCAATCCAAACCACCTACTGCATCACAATACCAGAGCTGGTGACTGGTAAGAAGGTCCGCCATCAAAGACGGCCACAGGGTTGCCTCCTAATTTGTAATCCTCTGACCCTCTCATCATAACTTGATATGTCCCATTCTAGCTGCTAAAGCCATTGCAAGCTTGCAACACCAAAGCTCAAGCAATGCAAGCTAAATGGCTCTATTGAGTTTCAATTACCATCTGATTGCTGTAACTGGTTATACAAGTCCATCAATCGAGGTTTAATTTACCCAAAAAACAAAAAAAGAAAGTGTTAACAGAGAACAACTAGCCTTAGTTACACTAATAGGCTGTGACCAACTAGCCCAGATAAGTCAAGAGTTTACAATTCAAGAACAATTTTGTTTTTGAAATCGTAGAATACTTTAGTTGAATGGAGGAGTAAGAAGGTTTAGACCATACGTCCAAATTTGGTTCAAGATGTTTTGGTATAAAATTATATCACATGCATGTCATTTTCGTGTGCTGGGACTTTTTTCCGCATCAATGTCATCCACTGGATAGATATTCATGGCGACAGTGAGGTTTTCTGAATATTTTTCTGCAAGATTTTGCTTCTTCAAAATAGGCTGCTCTTTGTATTCTGGTTGTGTCCTCCCTCTTGATATCATTTTAATAATTTTTTTTTATTATCTGAGGATGCGAGGGAAGATGCTAAATAGATCGCGACTCTCTTTCTTGATATTTTCTTGTCATGGAACCAATCTATAACCGTGACGAAGAAAGTATTCCTGGCAAGTCAAATGCCAAATCGGATTTCCGAACCAGCATGCCTTAACCAGACGTTCTCAAATTGCATCTTAGACCTGCCTGTGAGCCAATGCCCATTTCCTATCATGATTTGCTTGTTATAAAATAACCCTCAAACTGAACCTAAAAGCTCAAAAGTGAATATGAGTGTCTCTGAACTTTTTTATGCTTCAAGCAACTGTCCCAATTGCCAAAGTGCTATGGATAGAGTTTGCCGGGGTGCATTACAACCAAAAACATATCAGACGTAAAATAAAATGACACTGGGGCATTGGTGCTTATCCCTGAAGAGTAAGCAGATATTAGCTACTTGAAGTGTTGCTCTTGATTCAATCCAGATAACTTGATGACTGGATAGTCATGAGCAGGGTAATGGAAACAATTTTATACAACCTGCTTCGGCTTTCCAACATCCAACTTGCTCCGAGCTTCGTTGAAGTTTCAATTGTCTCACCTTAAAACAGAAAATCTGTCGCATAATGTTCTAAGGCAGCTGATATTGGTGTGGTGGCTGCCCCAGTTACAAAATTGCACTAGCAAATTTGATTTCCCCTAGCTGACTGGCAAACAAAAGTAACAAGAGAGAGATTACTGGGAGGAAATATGTGATTGTTTAGAAGAATAAAACCACCACGCATAGTTGCATGAATTCCAGAATACAAAAGGCGTAAAACTAGGGAATTGTAGAAGAGTAGATTCAATAAGAAAAACTAGCCAAAATGGAAAGAGCGCATAAAATGATAGATGCGTTTCACAAGAACTTCATCTCATTATTCCACAATTTGACTGAACAATAGAGAGCACTAAGAAACCGTGGGGCCAAACACACCCTGAGCAGTGTTAGACATTCTGATTCTTGGCTTGTCAAAGATCCTTCATTTCAGCCGTCCATTGTTCTTTGGTAATCATATATTTGCGCACTTACGGACACGGTTTCTACCGCAATAAATCTTGCCTCATCAGGAATGGATTTTAATATATATGCGATTCACCTGGACACGGCCAAGGTGCAATGCTCTTTTGACTTGAAGCTGTTGATCAGGTGCTGCGCCCAAACCATCTCCTGCAGGCCAGCTCTTTTGCTGGTATGTTCACCCCGTTCTACCCATCGTGCATGCTTCCTCAAAACACAGTAGGCTTAATTACACATTGGCCCCTATAATCACGGATCAGTAGCATACTACCCTCTATTCATGAAACCTGCAAATTAATTACACAATAGTCAAGTATTGTGAATAACAATGAGACAATAATGCCCTTGTTATTTTAAAATCATCTCGTGACCCTATTGCATTTTGTCCTTTCTTCTACTTTGCAAATCTTTGCACGTGAAAATTCTCCCTGTCATTGTTCCTAACCAAACTCCCTATACATCTTTGTTGACCCTTTTTTCATCAACTCTAAAGGCGCCAGATCGTTTTATCCAAACAGAAGCATTTCATGTACATTTTTGTCATTAACCTGATACCCATGAGAGGGGGGAGGGCTAAATAGACGAATACCACCTTTCTTCACCCCAGGATTCCCCGGAATTGCTCACATCTATCATCATGGCTCTAGCCATCAAATCAAAGTCCACACTGATCCTAGATCAAACACAGCGCTCAACGTATTAGACAAAGAGGATTCGGGATTTCATGCAAACTTTCTTCGTGTCTGTGAACTCGTCCAAACTTCCAAGGAAGTGAAAATAGAGAAGTGAGAGGAAACAATATGCCCTGTCTCCCAAGGAAAGAAAGAAACCACAGCCTTTCCTATCCTAGTTTAGGCCCGAAGTAACAGAAGTCCATTTGCATTGGGCAGGCATCTGCACAAGGCAGATCATTGGGCCCATCAAGGACGGAAACTACTAGCTTATGGCCCTTTGAACTCCTGCTGCCAAAACTCAGGCTATTAGGCGAATCACGAGTATAGATCCTTGATTAATGGCACAAAAACATTTGGGCCTGGCTGATTATTCGGCTCATTGTGTCCTGATCAAGTCGAAAACCTTAAAGATTAGTCGTACGTTTGCTGTATTAGCGAAGGATTATTTCAGCATGGTCGGTTATGATAACTAAAAACGGTCACTAATAATCTTCCCCCGGAAAACAAAAGAAGAAAAAAGAAAGTGGTAATAATTCTCTCAATAAATTAGTATAGGAAGCCTAAAAGGCCTTAAATTTCAGTTCACATAATTAGACCAACATAATATGCAAAATACCAACATCAAGGAATAATAGATGGGAGAAAAAAGAAGAAAGAGAGAAAAAAAAAAAAGTTCAGTGGATTTTAATTGTATTAGTTCGCAATAGGTATGACTGGCTCCAGCTAAACAAATCCACAAACAGTGAATATGAGAGAGGTGCCTCCGAAAGGAGCACACAAATCACTTGAAGTTGATGATTTTGTGGTTCTATCTTAAAAAGAGAAATCACTTGAACAAGAGTGTCTGTATATCATTGACATATAGCAAGCTTGTGCGGCGAGTAGAACATCCCACCATTAGTATATATGTTCCCGCACTTTTGTACAGCACGTACGGATAGGGGTTCTGGGCAATTTCGATTTGCTGTCTCCAATTTTTCAGTCCCTAATTGAAATCAAACCTCGTCCATTCAAGAGCAACATCACATCGCCTCCACTTGCCATATCTTCATACCGCACGGACTTAATTTTCATTTTCCTGTCGAGTAAATATAAGAGAAAGGATCCTATGCGCAGTCATAAAGGGCTCCAACAATTTTAATAGTAGAGGTCCATACCTCATTGGAGAATCAAGCATCTCTATTTTTTCTTTTTTCCTTTCCAGGCACACTGTTTATGAAACTTATCAGAGCCATACACAGCTGATCGACTGAAATGATCTGCGTAAAAGATTTATCTTTCACTTGCTGGTCCTATGGATAGTAGAAGGCATGGTGGAACAACCAATTAAAGAGGTCCGTTGGCCTATCCAGTTTTTCTCTTTACTCGGAAAGCAACTAAAGTCAGCTGCGGATGATGACAATAGTAATATCCTACTACAATTGAATCCCTGAAAAAGAAAAAAGAAAAAAACTGAAAGAGGATAAGTAACTGATCTGCCCTCATATTAATCTTGATCCGGACAGGAAACAATTTCTTGGTCCCCCAAAAACTTGTCACATAGCAATGAAACAAAATAAGATGATAAAGTAGCACAGTCGCACGTGCTTGAGCTTCTTGCTGCAGAGTGCGATTTTGGTGACAAGTTGCAACCTAGCCAGATAGTAGTAGTATTTTCGTTATCCATCCGCAAGGCCCAATCAGCAGCAGAAACAAGAAAGTAGACACAAATTTAAGGGAAAGGAAACTGGAATCCTGAGTGATTCGCTGGCAAGTTTGAAAACAAAGAAGATCCTGTGGCAGTTGTACTTCAGTACTACAAATCTTTCACACGTGAGCTGTATACCTCAGATGTATTTCTCCTTCAAAACGGGAGCATTCATTGATCATTCAACTCAAGAGGGTAGGTAGGATAACAAAAAATAAAAAATAAAAAATATATAAAAAAAAAAGAAAAGAAAAACCCCAATTACAGCAGCATTAACCCTTCCCATTTTCCATGGATGTATTCGGGACTCCATGCGCTGAACATGTTTGCAACTACTACTACTATATAAGTATGTTTTGTGAGAACGTGCCAGATGTGTCGTTTTATTCGTAGTATTAGAGTATATTGATCATGATTAAAACTATCTTACGTAGGGTAGGACAATTTTGTTTAGGCGTGATATTTAATGGCTAAATGTCCCCTGTGGGTTGGTATATATTTGTAAGTTGGTCCGATGTAAATACCACTCCACTAGAAAACATTGAGCAAACATAAACTAATTAAAGAGCTAGTAACTGATAATAGATAGGTTATATTCTCTACTCCGTGAATCGAGCTTAATATTTCTTGCTCTACGATTATGAATGGTGAGCTCCTGAATTTCTCAAGTATTTGCTCGCCATACGACTTTGCAGCTTCTGCATGAAAGTCACTGATCAGTTCCTATATGGAAGGCTACTCGTTCATGTTAATAGGGAAGGAAAACTTTCCTTTCCTTTCTTCTTCAAACAAAAAAAACCAAAAAGACCAAACCAAAAAAAACTCAAATATAATGCAGAGGGTTTTCATCTTCCTCTAGTCAAGAAACTGATAACAAATGGGAAGTGTCAGACAATACGATAATGCTGGATGTAATAATACATGTTCTGGTTGGGTTAATACTTGCCTTAGCAGAGCATCCGATGCTATAACTAATACTACCAACTTATTCTCCATTAATTTAATGGCTGATGAAGGCCGAATGGAACCGTACCAAGCGTGCGGAAGGGCACCTCCTTTGGGAGCACGGCCTCATTCATTGGCTCTCACTGTCAAATACACCGTGGTTGAATACTACATCTGTAGCTAAGAGTCACCGGCAAAAGCGGAAGTCCACCGGCATTGGGTCCCTTTGTCGTGGCACAGCCCCGCAAACTATGTGGCTCTAAAGCTACCATTTCCACTCAAGATTCATCCCTACTTCAATTATTAATTATTCCTCTCAGAACCTGACTTTCAAACCTTCATACCGCATCACCTAATCGACATAGCATATCCCTCCGTGAATTCGATCCATATCCATCCGTCAATCCCTTCCTTCCGACCCCTCCCTCATTCCTCTCTTTTCGAGTGTATCGTTGTTACACTTGGACGGGATGGAATGGGATGGGATGATCATCATGTTTATCTCTACATTTATTTCGGTGGATGAGTGGTTTCTTCATTTTGTTTCTACTTTTTCCTATAAATTTCCTGGTTTGTCCGAACAAGGGAAATTCTCAGGTAGGGACTCCGAAAGTAGAGATATGACCATTTAACCCCCCCACCCCGGCTTTTCTTCCCCAGTAAAAAAGGAAGGAAAAAATAAAGAGATATGACCCAAATTTGTATCATCCTCATCGCTCATGTCAGTGATGAGATCTTCGACTGGCGAATTCTGCATGTTTTACTTTGCTTTGGTTCCAAGTTGTTAGACGTAATCATTCATTTTCATTGAAAATGTTCTCCATCTGAGTCTTGTGTTGAGGTTGATGTAAAAAAAAAAAAAAATTATAAAACATGAACAAAACAAAGGGCTAGAGAAGAAAAGGATGGACGTGTAATTTTCCTCTTTTTTTTTTTTTTTTTTTTGGGGACATCGAATAAACAAATCAAAACCCTTTGGACATAATCTTACACTTTGCTCATCCTTGCAAGTGCAACAAGCGGTGCATGACCAAGGTTTCAGGTTCACGAGAAAGGTAATTGTTTGAGTAAGCTACAAGTCTCGATTACTTTTTGGATGTGGATAGTCAAGTGGGGGGTTTTTGTTAATTATTCCGACCTCAGGTTTTTAGTGCCAAATGTTGGTTAAACCCCAAAGTCCTGACTTCACTATTATGAGTGTGGGAGGACTTTCTGATGACATGAAATCGTAGATTCTTCTCTTTCGCTCCCAGTGGATACGCCTTATTGTGTTAAATTCTTTTTTTTTTAATTTCAAAGTTAAAATAAAATAATTGCTGCTTCATTTGCTTTTGTCCAATTGATCACAACCTAATATATTTCTACTGTTTATTTTATGAATTTTGTGTCTTAAGAGTGTTTAAGGAATGGATTGAGATGTTCCTTCATACCTTCTTAATCAAATATGAAGCAGGCAGCCATATTTTCGAGGCAAATACAAATATACAAACCAAAGAAAAAAAAAAAAAGAAAAGAAAGAAAACTCGCCAACATTGGGATTGAACCAACTAATCTTACACACTCTTTTCCAGTATGTCTCCTCCCTTCGTCAAAAGAGGCTTAATTTCGTTAAGCAGCTACGCCACATATCACAAAACTTCAAAAAAAAGTTAACTGCCTCACCCTTTCTTCCCCCTCCCCTCCTCCCTCTAACGCTAGCAAAAGGCATTAAGGGATTCGGAGTCTTTGCATTTACAGAGCCAATATAAGCACAATGGAAGTCAACTTTTGGATAGGGCAGAGATCATCCATCTTGAAAGAGAGAGCAGTGGAATGAGCAGCGGTGATGTGTAAAAACTTGGGTTGTTACGAGGAAACTCCATCTTTGTGTTCTTGTAACACAGAGAGAGAGAGAGAGAGGTATGCAAGGGATGGGGATGGGTACCTACCTCCATCTGCATGGCTGCACAAAGTATGAGTTGAATTATGGGTTGGAGTTTGAGAGTTCAATAGAATAGAGACCAAGCGTGCTGATGCCAGGTAGCAGCTAATCACATACGGAACGAAGACCAATAATAACCAAGCTACTTTAATTTCTGTGATTTTTCCCTTTTTCCTTTCCCAGTGGAAATAATGAATAATTATGCCAAAAAGGAGCTTGATGAAACTAAATGCGGGGAAGCAAATTACAGAGGCCATCGTCTTTTCAGACGCGATGATCACAAGAAAAGAGAGTTGTAATTAAAGCCAGCGTCTTAATTTTAACTAGCGATCATCTTTATGGTTTTCTTTTTTCTCTCTCCCTCTTTTTTTTTTTTTTTTCTTCTTCTTCATTTGGTGGGTTTGAATTTACTTTTCGTTTATGAGTATTACTTAGCATAAATGCCAAAGCCAGATGACATCAATATTTTTTGTTGGTACAAGTAAGAAGAGAGGAACAAATAAAGAGGCGTGGAGATGAGGGGTGAAGATGGAAAGGGGAGGAGGAGGTTAAATGTCCTGGTCACCACCCGGCAACACAAGTCCCATTGCCCCTTTCTTGTCCCCCTGTCCCCACCCATAGATCTCTCTCTCTCTAACCCACACATATATTTCCTTTTCCTTTCCTTTCTAGTTTCTCCATATGGTAATGGTAATAATGGTATCCCCTCCCTCTCCCCTGCGTGACTTGCGTTTCAGTCATCGGTCATCGCACGGAATCTCCGGCACAGTAAACCAGCTCTCCAATAACTGTGGCTGATCTCATTTGTTTGCCAAACTTGGTCCCCTCCAAAGAATGTTTGGTGAATATTTTGTCCAGGTCTTGAGATTTATCATCTTGGACGGAATTAAAGGATAGCCAAGCAAGAAAGAGTTCTTTATTGGGCGATCAAAGATCAAATTTCTTAAGCTGCGTGTGCACAAATTTGACCATAACAAGTAGCAGTACTACTTCAAAATAAGTAGTACTAGTTTGCTAGGTCCGTAGATCTCACTAGAACTGTTAATTAGGAGGACAGAAATTAAGGAATTTCACGGGCAAAAGTGAAATGAATGATGAATCAGGATGAAAGAGCGTGGTAATTAAGGTCACGTCACGCGATTGTTATCTGCTGAACCCAGAGTGCCAACTGATGTTCTTGTAGTAAATGTGTCAATTGGTAGGACTATTTTTCTCCTTTTATGCTGAACCGAAATGGGACTAAAAGTTGGAGGAAATAGAGTCCTTAGTCGTGACGCCTGAGCCAACAATAATTCCGCTGCAAAGTACAAAAGCTGCACAGAATCAATGAGAAAGTGGGCTTCTTTCTCACTACTAGTTTTAGTTTCATTAGTTCCCACGCCGTCCGAATGGAATGGATTAGGTCAAGTTTCAACGGAGAGTAATAAAGGGAGTGGAGCCCGGTTGACGGCTGCGACGGAGTTGGTGGAGGGATCAGAGAGGTTGGTCCGGGGACGAATCGAAGGCCACGTGGGGATGGGGATGAGGGTATTTGTGTCCAATCACGAAAAGTCAGCATCATGGTTTTGTAGGCAAATCATTCACGGATTAGTTGACACTTAAGTTTTTGGCTGGATAAATGGAAGTGGAAATCTGGATTTTATCTTTCATTTCTTTTTTTTTTTTTTTTTTGGGTTTGTTTTTGTTTTTAAATGAATCATTACAGTGAAGATTTTCTGATTTGGTAATCTTTCTCGGTCTACCTCTTTTTCGTCTCCATCATGGTAGCCGTGGGAGCATGGTCCGAGACGCAGGAGTTGCATGCCGGACCGAATATTTTCCGGGGTCAGCATTTTTCACATACACAGCGATCCAACACTAACACAGCACAACCAAAGAATTAAGGATCAAACTGAATAGAGGTCAAAATTCATACTGTTCTACAAGTGTTATACTTGAATAATACGAGACAAATTAATCATAGCATAGAACTTTGAGCATCCAACTGTTGATGATTAGCGTAGAACTTGGGGATGATAAATCACCGGGGTTAATCTCACTGATTTGGTTCAGTATCAATATACTCCATTTCTCGTTTCGAAAAAAAAAAATCTCACCGACTTGACTTGACTCAGTCGTTTATCCAAATCGAACACTCGTATTTGCTTACCATTTTAGTAATATGCACGCCAGCAATAATAATGCTGCTGAAAATGAAGAAGAGAAGGCCACAATGACAATTTAGCCTGCAGGAATGCAAAAACTGTGGTAAGAATCAATCGGCCGGACAATAAGGTGTCTGAACTGAAGTCGGTATTCCCAAGTCAGTGAAGGCGCAGCCAGATTTCCATGCACTTGTACTCTTTTTTGTTTATTCCACCACTAGTTACCATATGTTTACCAATTGAGTAGATAACAATATGCTAATTGTAGCTATCGCTGGGTAGGGGGGAACAACCTAGGATGTCCTCCCCTCACTCTCCAATTTCATCTTCCCATATGTTTGTAATTTTGTCTTTCTTTCTGCATGTTTCGTATTCCATGTTCTTCTCCCAAGAACTCCTTAATTTACACCTCTATTCTGTCTCCTGGCCGTTGCCGGTCTCTGATATCGACCTCTTCTGAATCCTACTCTACCTAAAACATGAAAACTTTCATGTCCACTGGTTTTACCACGTTTGTATCCCGGAAACTGCCCGGCCGGCATAGAGTACTTAGGTTTGTTGTATTTTCAAGCGAAATAATATATATGTATGATACTGTGAGTGCTATTTCAGACATACCTTTATTCTAAACAACCTGCCTGTAACTATTTCAGACTCATTTTTAGTCTTATACCTAAATGGACAATGCACACACTGTTATGGTTTGGATGTATGGCATATGTAGTTTACTGATGAGATTTCTAGTTCAAATTTACATTTGTTCTTATGCACCCACCCAATAGTAATAAGGTGTACACTGCAATATATAGAAAATTAATCTATAAATTAATTAATCATTAAGATTGCCAATGATAATGATAAAAACACAACTAATGGCACTTTTATAGGGTGTGACTTGACACGACTAGTTCCAGCTTTATTAATGACACGACTAATTTTGTCTTCATTTTAGTCACATAACTTTATCCGGAAAACATAAGACGAGGCGATAATATTACCAAGCCAGGGATGCAAGCTTGAATAATCACATATAGAATCAGCATTATTTTGGGAACAATTACCTGTCTAAACTTGGATAGTTAACAGTCTCTACCTCCAATGACGGCTGCCAGATGATGATATTTCTATCCAACCTCCAAACCAAATATTTGCTTTGGCAAGAAACAGCACAGGATAACAACTCAACAACCCTCCGTTGACTAAGAAATATCCTTCTAATTTCCGAAAAATCTTTTGTCATTTTCTGCATGCATATCTCGAGTCCAGTTTCTTGTGATTACGGCAACTTCATTTATACCTCAATCGTGTCTCGTTGTGGTCACATGTACTTTACGTGAACTTTTTCCCATGTCTTTTTTTTTCCCCCCCCAAAACGTAATGTAGAGAAAGAATACTCATTTATTAAAAAGAAATCTTAAAAAGAAATGTGAATTCTCTGCATGATATTCATATTACTGGAGAGGATACGTCATGTTTCTGCACATCCTACCACAAATGATCTACAAAATAAATTAGGTTCACATTACAATGTGAAAATTCTACTCTTCTGTTTTTTCACTATCACCCTTTTTATGTTTATGCATGTATTGTCCCTATTTATTTTGATTACTTTTCTACTCTCCCCACACAACCATTTTGATAGCAGGTTGGTGCTAGATTAAACTCTTTGTTTTTTTTGTGCTAAATCCTCACATTGTATAATTCGTCCTGTTGTTTAACGCATGGGAATTGAAGATAGAGGAAGGTGAATTTGTCTCTAATCCTTAAAATAATAGTCCTTTCTTTGTTTTTTTTTTTTTTGATAGAACCTTAATGCTCTCATAGTATAGTATCTCTCTCAGTTAAGACATAAGACGTACTCCTTTGTTTTAGATTCCTCTCTCATAAAGAAACAGATGAGATTTAAGAAACAGAGAAGGGGCCATAGAAATTAGAACTTAGAATGCTACATTTTTGAGTCTCAATCCTAACTATTAGACCAAGAAACTTTTGCTTAAGGCTTGGTCCTCCTCTCGAATAAGATGATACAAGTTTCTCCCTTGAAGCACTTAACTAAAAGCAAAGTCTAAGAAAGGGCTAAAAAGTCCTTTAAACATCTGCAAGGCTACATCAGTCATTTTACCGTAATAGAAAGGTGATCCTCCATTCCTCCGGGCATCCGCTCGAGCCAGAAAGCAAGAACCGGAAATCCCTCTTTACGAAACTTTTCACGAAAATAATTCCCTGCAACTACCTACAACATCGTCAGGCAAAAGCTCTTGCTCCCATCATCAAATCTCAACCGTCCATCCCATCTCCACAAGCAAATGAGTTTGTGTATCCGATGGACACTTGTTGAATTACACTTAAATCTATTATTGAATACTTATACTAACAATGGGAGTATGGGACTACATTTTTGTGTATTTATACCTTTTTTTTTTGGATAAATTGAAAGAGATTGTAAATAATAGGTCCAAACTATTCACTTCAAAAAAAAAAAAATCCAAAAGAAATATTAAAATAAACAACATAACAATTCTCTAAATACAATTTTACCCTTCAACGGCCTTCTGATTTAATATTTGGTGGATTTTTACAGCTTCGAGTTTCTCGGCTGATTCAACACCACCGCTCGGACGCAGCTCTCTCTCTCTCTCTCTCACTTTTGTTTGCTTTCTTCTGTGAGCTGGTTTTAATGGAGGGTCCCTGATACCAAACCTCGCTCACTCTCTCTCTCTTCACTCACACACACACACACACACACACACTTTCTCTTTCTAAACTCCAAAGCTTCTTTGTTCTTTGCATTTTATGGTTCTGGGCTTGGGTGACTTCAAGGTTTGTGAATAGCCCTTTTGGTCTTTGTGCTCTCCTGTGATCTTGTGATTTTATCTGCAAGCTCAGATTTTTGGTTTCAGGTATGTACTCATTCTTGTTCTATTCTGGGTTCTGGTGCACTTTTCTTTCCATTAAGCTGGCTTATGATGAATGTTAGTGTTGCTTGCCGAGATCCTGCACTTTTTCTCTTAAAAGATTACAGCTCAAGCTTTGATGTTTTCCTTGTCCAGTCTAGTCTTTTTACCAACTTTTTTTTTTAATGAATATTGATTTAATGTGTTCTCTTCGTTAAAGTTTCACACTCTGTGGATTTAACAAGTGGGAAGCGTCTTACAAGTGACTAAATTCAGTAAAGGTCTGTTTTTTTTTTCTGGGGTGTTTATTGGAGGGGGGGGGGCCTTGATTAATATTTAGTGGTATCCAAGTTGTTCATATTTTAGGACTTTTATGGTTGTTTCAACTTTTGCTGTATTCTTCAAAAATTTTAGCTTTTGGCTCTTGCAAAATTCTAAATCTAAAATCTGGGATGGAAATTTGCTTTAGTTATGATGTATAGTATAACTTTTGCATATTTCATATTTCGATTTCGTAGTCAAGGTAACTGAAAGTCTGGAAGATAAATATGTTATACCATGCAAAGGGAAAAAACTGTGTATTTTTTGTTTTTTGAAACCTGTATTTCATCTTGTCTGCCAAAGTTGCCATGCTGGTCATATATTTTGTACTATCTTTTTGAAGTATAATTATAGTTGCCATGCTGGTCATATATTTTGTACTATCTGTTTGAAGTGCAATTGTTCATGTAATGTGTTTTTCTAGTTGTCAAAGTAGTCCTTTGCTCGCCTTAAAAAGTTTGATGTATTTTCGCTGCAGCTTCATTTTCTTCTAAAACTGAGACATACAGTTTGTCATTGCATTCGCCTTTTTTCTTTTTCTCTTTTTTGTACAAATTTTCCCATATAGGATTAGAGCATACTATTCTCTCAACTTTATTACTGAAAAGAAAAGGCTTGATCGTGCTTGTGTAATTGACATATTTTGGTCACTGAGTGATGGCGCCTAAGTGGTTATAGCATTTAATCAGGTTCACGGGCAATCAAGACATTTCAGTCTGATGTCTCCACCTCTTTTGGGTATTGAAGGTGAAGCGCAGGGCAATGTGTCTTTAATGGCTTCTTCAAAATCTGTTGACTGTATCTCCAACAAGGGATTGGGACTGAAAGAACGGAATTATCTTGGACTGTCAGACTCCTCCGCTGAGGAGAGTCCTTCTGTGTCGACTGTGTCAAAAGAGAAAAAGAGCAGTTTAAATCTTAAAGCTACAGATTTGCGGCTCGGTCTACCCGGATCTCAATCCCCAGAAAGGGATTCAGAATTTAACCTGCTGAGCTTAGACAAGTTTGATGAGAAGCCCTTGTTCCCCTTACTTCCATCTAAGGATGGAATCTGTTCCTCAATACAAAAGTCTGTCGTTTCTGGAAACAAAAGAGTATTCTCAGACACTATTGATGAATATTCAACTGTGAAAGCTTCGACCTTCAATGAAAGAAACTGGATGTTTTCTGCTGCTGGTTCCGATTCTGAAAATCATCAATCTATTGGACAAGGAAAATTTTCCAGCAAAGCTGGTATAAGTGTGCTTTCTAGCAGGTCATGTGGTAATCAACAAAGTGAGGTCCCATCAAAGCCATCAGCTGAAGGGCCACATATAGCAAATGGATCAAACCATACCACTATGAATAGGCCAAGCAACAGCAGTGCTCCTGCTGCAAAGTAAGTTCATGAGCTCCTGACACAAGGGAAAACAACAAGCGTTGTGCAAACAATAATGTTAAAATTCAGGATTCTGTTTAGTCTAATAATGTTGTTCTCGTGCTGTAGGGCACAGGTTGTTGGCTGGCCTCCTATCAGATCATTCAGGAAGAATATACTCGCTACCACATCAAAGAACAATAATGAGGTTGATGGAAAACCAAGTTCAGGTGCTCTCTTTGTCAAAGTCAGTATGGCTGGCGCTCCTTATCTGAGGAAGGTGGATCTGAAAACTTACTCTGCATATCAAGAACTTTCTTCTGCTTTGGAAAAGATGTTTAGCTGTTTTACCTTAGGTGGGCTTCTCTTTTTGTCTTGTTTGCACTGGTTTATGTTGCAATCAAAACTAGAAGTTTGAACTGAGCTGTCTAATATTTATAGGACAATGTGGAGCTGATGAAGTTTCGGGGAAAGAGATGCTGAGTGAGAGCAAGTTGAGGGACTTGTTGCATGGATCCGAATATTTGCTTACATATGAGGATAAGGATGGTGATTGGATGCTTGTGGGAGATGTCCCTTGGGAGTAAGTTCAGTTTATTTAACATGTTTGCATGCCTATGTGATTTTGTCTTTTTTTTTTTCTTTTACTTCATCCTGTGAGCCAATGGTTTTAAAGGCTTTCTTTAATGCTGAGTAGGCCAAAATGTTGCAGAATTTCCATTTTCCCCCCTTAAAAGTAACTTGGGAAGCCTTACTGTTTCCATGCCTGGAATGAGTATAATGTTGAAAGGATCTACAAAAGCAGTTTCCCCTTTAGTTATAGATCGCTCTTGTACTGTACTACCCGTAACTTTAGGTTGTTTTTCCTGAACGTGATGTTGCCTTTTGCTTCTTGTTCATTTGTTTTATGCGTGGACAGAGCCATATAGATGACATAGTAAAGTTTCTAGCTTTTGTATGTGTGAGGATGTGGCAGAAAGCCTGCCAGTGAATTCCTTTCCCAATCTTTCTGATATAAACTAGGATGTATCCATTTATTGGCTATTTATCTTGCCCTTTTCTTTCATGCATTCGATATTGGCTTCACTCACATTAGAAACCAGAAGCGACAAATGTATCTTCAGCAGTGCTTTACTGCTTTAAGAGATGAAGGCATGTGTTGAGGCTGTTAACCCATCACGAGTTGATGCAAGGCTTCAAATCCTTTAAACTCGACGTCTAGCATATTAGGACTAGTCAGTTTGCCTTCTCAACAGGATATCAGGATGGTTTACGACCATTTTTTCTTTTCTGGAGATTTAGTTTTATTGTTTAGATGTCAAAAATATTCTGCAGTGGTAACAAGGGGTATATAAGAGTACAAAATAAGCAAACCCTTTTGACATTGCCTTTTTTTTTTTGGTTCTATTTTTCACTTGCTTGCTTGATTACATTATTTATTTTCTCTCTTCTGCACCAACTGCTCTATACTAGAATAAATATGACAGATTTTCCAAGATCAAATTCTTAGGCTTTGATTGCCTCAAATTTAAGATAGTCAACCTCATGGATTCATATTAATCGAGAGATACACCTTGCCTGATAGAGAGACGCTATCTATTCGAAGATCTCCTTGATTCTGCAATAACTAAAGCATGATAAATAGGTTTAGAGCATGACAGTATAGTATCATAATATGAACTGTTTAGCTTGGCGGCAGTTTATTTTTCCCGTAGGATCCATGTTTTATTTGTTGAACGCTGCGCAGGTGTAAGAAATTTGTATTTTGAAGAAACTTGCTGGTTTCCCAGTTGCTTTTGGATCTTTTGGGGAGATAGCAAATGATGCATTCTAAATTAGCATTTGTTTGTCCAACTATGTCCGTCTATTTTATGTCAATGGCATTGATCTGTCTTTCATTTCATTGTTTGATTCATGCTGAAAAACTACTGGGTGGGTTATTGCAGAATGTTCATTGAAACATGCAAGAAGCTGAAAATTATGAAGGGCTCTGATGCTATTGGATTAGGTATGCATTATATGTTAGTACGTTCTGTCAACCAATTTTCAGCTTTTCATACTTACAGATACGTGCTAAGAGAGAGTGAAACAAGATGGCAACTTTTGTTTTGTCCGATGACAGGATTAAAATTTCAATTGCATATAAGATAAACCCGAACCCAGTCTAGACTGAATCCAGTTGGGTAAAATACTATCTTGCAAGTTAATCCAAAGAAAGCTAAATAATGGAAGGGGGGTGTGTATGTGTGTGTGTGTCTACCAAGGGAGTGTGTGATAAAATCCTTTTCCTAGTTTTTTCTTTCCCTTGTACATGTCTCTCCCCAGCTTAGCAAATGATGATTTTAATGAACCAAAATATCTTGAACTTGGTTTGCAGCTCCCAGGTCCGTAGAAAAGTGCAAGAACAGGAACTAGCCCTTGCCTGGCATGGTGAGTATGGTTTTGCTGCTGGTCAGTCAAGAGGGACAGACGCAAAAGTGGTGAAGTAAAGGACATGTAATATTTTATATTGTTATTGACAGGATACACTGAGATGGAGAGCAGATCGTGGGTTGCCGCAATTCCGGTGTTACCAGTGCTTTGGTTGGATTAATAAGCTAAAGTGAATCTCTGTCCTTGAAAAGCTTATTAAATGCAATAGTATGTATTCCACAAACTGTGGAGTTAGATATTTCGACGTCGTAAATGAAGTAGCCTGCACTGCCATGTTTATTGTGTGATTGAAGAACTTGTGTAGCCTTGTGTATTGCAACACAGCATTTTTACTTACTGCCTGTATTGTTGTGGATGTGCTAATTCTTTTGCACAAGCTTTCTTCTATGTTTTTTTTTTTCCAAATAATTTTTTTCCCTAGTATTTCATATTGATGGCTCAACTTTAGTTGCTTCAACAGCGATTCTATGTTTACTGTATTGCTTTCTTTTGCCTAAAACAATTAATGCTGTAAATTCCTACGTTCTGCTACTGAGGGTGGGATTACAGGCATTGCTCCTTAAATCTCAAATGCACGACTTCATGCTTGTACATTTTAGTAAGAGCAACCAAGTGTTTTGAGGGCGTTTGTTTGCAATTTGAACAAATTAAAGCTGCGGAAGCATTCGTTTTTTCACGTAGTTATATGTTGAAGTAGTGAAGTGGTTGTGCACAAGCATCTCATCTTGGCTGTCCAACTTTTAGTTGATCCATGTAATATAAGCTATATTCAGCGTTAATCAGACAGATAGATTAATGTGCATTAATTTGAATCTGTAGCTCATCTAGAAGAATAATGGCCTACTAGTCGACATTGATGGATGATCCCATATAATAAATAAGCTGTAAACAATCCTAAACAAAGATGCATCAATGCATTGAGGAGCTTCTTTCGTGTAATCTGCCTCATTTCTTAGAAATCTCAAGGTTCTTATAGATAGATAACTTTGGCATTTGACTAGATAATCTCGGTTAATAAGGTTGCTTGAAGAAATTTATGAGTTCTTTGCGGAATTATTGATGCTGTCTCCTTGTAACATTTTTACTCCTCCTCATCCACCTCACTATGGATACTACAATTTGCTTGTGGCCAGAATCCCGCATAAACCATATAATGCCCTACCCGACTGCATTAATTTGATGGGCTTCCTCCCTTGTCTCTTTAAACTCTCCAATGTGGCTGCTAAATAATCTAGTAGTATCTGTGGTAGCACCGTCATTAACAATTGCGAGGAAGAGAAAAGTTGGGATTCTGAGATATCACGAAAACTCCAGAATCATCTGCATATCCTGATTAGTTGACTTCGGATTAACCAACTTTTTATGTTTCGGGGCAGAAGCATCCTAGTGTCTCTCTCTCCGAAGTTGAGTTCCCTGAGTGGGTCAATAATTCAAAAATTTGTCTACCGACTCTCCAATACTGTATATCTACCAAAAATCTCGCTTTTTTTCCCCCCCCACTTTAAATGGTATAGAGCAATATGAAATATGCATCAGAAGCAGAGAATTTGGATCTATCGAGAAACTCAATAGCTCCAGTACTTATTGGAGCACATGACAAGATCTTGATAATGTAACGATTTGACTTTAAAATTGCAAGATTGGCTTATATAAAAAAACGGGTTGAGCTTTGTCATCCCTATAATCTTGGATTTTGCAGTTGTCATCTTTTATTATGCTTACAGTATCTCATTAGTGGTACTGGTCGACTATATTGGCTTCTAATCATTCAAAAATTAGTGCAGTGCCTAATCATTACCAACTACATTAAGTACAAAAACCTTGTTGATTGGAGTTATTCGCTTCCTAATTCAATCTTTGAGATAATTCAATCATATGAAGGTTGAATAGCATCTCAGTGCTGTCTTTCTCAAAGGAATCCAAAACCCTTTTCCAATCGGCAGAGTCCTAAAGTAACATCTTTGACAAAATTCAAGCTGTCATGTGCCACTACAGGAATCAAAATTCAGAGCACTTTGGGTGCTAATTTGGATTGGGAGGCTGATGACATAGGTGAAGAGAGGTTACAGGAATCAAAAATTTGACGCACGTACATGTTTGTTGGTGCAGTATCTTACATGTTATTTTGTCGTAATTAGTGGACAGTGGCCTCTTCATCCATTCTTGAGAAATTGAACCGAGTTTATGGTTCGTGCTTTCCCGTTTCCTTGAGTTTTTTGGCTCAGTATCTTTTTTTTTTTTTTTCCTCCCCCTCCCAGAAAATATAATCTTCACGACTTGGATTATCCAGTGGAAATCAGAGCACAATGATGAATCAATTAGTGAAAGAAAGCTGGAGGTGTTTAGTGGAAGTAACGCGATGATTAAGTTACAAGAAAAGTTTCGCTGGTGAAGTGATTCTGCTTTCCATTAGTTGCGGTTGCACTTTCACATGGCCAAAAGCCGACCTTTCCAGGAAATTCAACAAGAGTCAAGATCATAATCTTTTCTAGCAAAAGAATTTGTACCACTTGAGGAAGATAGTGAATAATAAAATGATTCTTTAACCATCATTGTCCCCTTGATTTTCAACAGCTTCACAAGTTTTACTGCAAATGAAAACTACCCAAGCTGCATTACGATTAGTGATTTGGCATGCTCCAGATTTCCCTGCTCTTCATGCCTCGTCAACTTGATGGTGGTATGAGAGAAGCTGCCCACCGTTAGCTGGACTTAGGGTGCGTTTGATAAAAACTGAAATCTGAAATTTGAAATCTGAATCTATTAAGTACTAAATCTAATATATTTGAATTTACATCAAATTAAGTGATAAATGAATAACTTATTACTTAATTATAGGAGCAAATTTTGTTTAAAAAATTCAGTACCACTTAATTAATTCAGATGTTCTAGTTTTAGTTATCAAAAACGCATCTGAATATATTAAGATCTGAACCATAAAATTTAAGTGTTGAATTGGATTATCAAACGGGGTCTTAGACTTGTTTTTAATGATTCCATTTCTGATAAGCACCATAGGCGAGCATATAGGAGGATACACAATCGTCCACAAATTATCCTAATCTTTTTAATTTTAGAATAGGTGTAATAGTAAAATTTCATCTACCATTTTATAACTCAAACATGAACGTTTAAGTCACAAGTAAAGCAGCTTGTTAACTCAGCTACCCTCTCTCGTTGATAGGAGTCTTAATCGCTCTTTAATATCATAATTTGTACGAAAGTGGACCTCAAGTTTGTTTGGTTTCTTTCATCTTTAGAAAACCTCATGTCCGCTAAAATGGATTTCATTCCTAACACGGTGAAATTTAGGGTAGATGTTGAATATTAACAACAGATGTACAACTCAGAGATGGTAAGAAGTATAAAATAAACTGCACACACTTTCTTAATATATACAAATTACACAAGGGTGATCACCAACGCATACATGATAAGCTGGTAATCGAGACATTCAACGTTGCAAGCTATAAATTGAAAAGTCAAGTCACATAAATATGATTTGAACTCGAGGGAACGTCGCACCAATTTGTCCACAAAAAATGTGTCCCCCATCTTGTTAGCCCTTAATTATGGATAGCGATACTAACACCCTCCCCTTCCTACAACTAGCTTACAATGCTGCATTTGTTAACTAACTTGTAAAGGCAATCGATGCCACTTTTCTCGCATATGTACGTGCCCTAACATGCCACATTGCACAGTTCAACACCGATTGTTGCACATCAAAATCTTGTACAGTGACCATATTAAATAGTCATTGCTCAAAATCCATTGCTCCGCCCTCTCGTTTTCTTATGTAGCGTGGACTCACAATGCGTTTCTCCTACCACCCAACTCGTCATGCGCAAGCGAAGCTGAGAGGAGGTCCACTTTGCTGTCCATCTATGGCTGGCCATGGATTCAAATGGAGAAACGCTAGGAGTCACTGTTAGCCAGAAATGATTGATCCCAATTGAGATGGACTCATCGAATCAATCTGACCCCATGATTTAGCCAAAATCTATCCACACACACACACACATATATATATAGAGCAATATTCCAAATTTTTGTACTAATCATGTTTCGCCTCATCAACATCATAATCATGCTTGCTGTTAAGCTTCACATAACCATCGATGAACATTACCAGATATAACTTGTCCCTATTACAGCTAAAGATGTTTGGCCACCATCTACCCAGAGAAACTTGGCCATAGCGAAAATACAACTGACGTGATATTATTGATCACTTCCATATAAATAAAGTGGGCACGTTATATATCACGTTGACATTTCTGTGTTTTACGTGTGAAACTCATTTGTACAATCTGATTAGTTATTCTTAATTATAACGTCAGCAATATCCTTCATCTGCAATGCCTAAATCGAAGTTTCTTTGGGTATTTATGAGACATTATATCTCCCTAAGAATACTACAGTATTGCAGTAACATTGTGCAGGTATGCAGATTTTGTATCCATGTAGAATGAGCTATCTGTTGCCCCCCTCCCTCCCGGGGAAGAAAGTATAAAGATCGATGAGAGAGACATTCTAATAGAAAGCGTTCGAGTCGTAATCATTTTGGTTCTGAGATAGGAGGCAATATTATGTATGCCTTTATTTTCTGAACTTTTCATTAAGGACTCCAATACCCCATCCTCTTGCATTCCTGCCATACTTTTTTCAAAGTTTAGGACAGCAGTTTAATAGATATATGCATATTCATTCTGAACATCCAAGTTCAATGTTCTGCTTTTAGAGTTTGTTATCATTTAACACGGCCAAAGATGCTTCATCGATTCGTTTTGCACTTTACATCGCTTTTTTCTTCCACATTTGAGGACTTATGATTTTGTGGTGAAGGATGATATGACACTCTTTTAATTGTGTGGAATTCATAGAAAGAACCATCCGTCCCACCTTGGAATCAAGATGCTCATTTCTATATACAATAAAAATAATTGCAGCCTTTTTCAGAAAAATATTAAAAAAACATAGGTGCAATTATGGTACTAGTACTATTCATTCAATTAAGAGTTTGTTGGTGAGGATTCTAGCAGTTTAGGAGTCCATAGCATGTGCCTCAATAATGAAATACTTGTCCAACACCAACCCAAGGGTGGCTACTTGTACTAGTACATATTTGTTGGCATTATAGATAATCAACTTTTTTTCATTTATATATTTGCATGACTAATCATATACTTTTTCATCTAGAGAGGGTTGAATTAGATAGTAAGATTTAGGGAATTATAATTATGAGATATTGGGTTCAAAACTATATGTACAAAAGTATGTGCATATATATATGACACACACATGAGAGGGTTGAATTAGATAGTAAGATTTAGGGAATTATAATTATGAGATCAAACTATATGTACGATAAGTTGCAGTGGGATTAGTGATCCACTCTCTGAAATATATATATATATATATATATATATATATGACACACACACACTTTTCCATATCTTATCATCCATGCTGCCTAAAAGTTTTGGTCATAGCACTTTGATAGTATAAAACGGGATACCCTTCAGATCAATATATGCACAGTCAACAACTTGCCATGTATGTATCTGAACCCAAAATTTTGAAAAGCTACGCGCACAAAAAGGCACAGAGATGGATAAGAGAATAATGGAACTTCTCATTATTCTAGTGCTAATTTTTCGTGACTAATGTTTCATAATGCTATTGCTAATGCAAAAGTTTCTTTTGCTTTCTGCTATCAAACTCGCAATGAATGCATATGATAACAAGGAGGTCAAGGAAAAAAATAAAAGAAAAGAAAAGAAAAAAGAAGGTGGTCAGTACCTGCATTTCGTTTGACTCTTACTTGTTTGAAAGTTTTTTTTTTTAAGGCTTAATTGTTCAAAAAATAAAACTTGCATATATTTATTTAAGCCAAACTACTTGGGACTCGAATTGTTTATACGTTCAGCGATCGTTATTGTGCACTTATGGACTAGATGCCGTTTGGATTAGAGACAGATGCATGTGGTTGTCCATTTTTTTAGTTAAAGATGTGAGTACTAACAATAATGTTAATGAATTATGCTTCAATTTTATTTACATGAAGGATGTGGTGGGGTTGAATTACTAGGATTCGAGAGGTCTCTAGCATGATTAAGCTTCAAATATTACGGGATATAAAACAATATATATATATATATATATGCTCACTCATAAAATGCGACGACACAACCGGAAAATTGTGGAGGGATAGATATCTATAACTCGACACAGAGAAGAAAGAAACACAAATGCAGAAATTTGAAGTGGATTTTTTAGTTCAGGACAAGAAGTTAAAATTGACCTTGGAACTGACGAAGAAGCTGCAGGAGACGTTTAAGCGCCCGATGCTGGCCACTCACTCAGGCAAACCCCAGACGGAAAAGATGAAGGGAAGAGAAAGAGGAGAAGGAGCGCGACTACAAAAGCCTCCCACCCACAATCCATCACGTGGCTTGCCACATGCCTTTACTGGTACTACTTACTAGTAGTATTAATTAGTAGTACTATATTAATGTTACTCTGATTGATTTGGGAATAAGGAATAATCAATTCAGCAGAATCAACAAACCCCGTCGGATTGCCATTTTTCTCTAAAAAATTTTAGAGTTTCTTGTGAATATATCTTCCAATCACATTTTTATCTCTTATACATTAAATCATAACAGTACATTTTTCTACAAAAATTCAGCAAAATAACAACTCAAACCGGCTTTAATTTTTCTAAGAATCAAGAACTCTCTTTTCCCACATGAAATTCTTCATAGGCCACCTCAAAAACCGGTAGCCCTACTCCTAAAAGTTTTCCTACTGTAATACTAATTGTTACTAAATTTTCATCATAAATCAATAGAGCAATACTACTACCGGCTTTAAGCAAGGTTAATTATAATCTCTTTGAGTGAAAGACTAGTAATCATTTACTTTTAGTAGTAGTAGTAAATCTTATAGGGGTAATCGTTAGTAACCTCAACGGTTGTGATACAGCGCTGACCGTACAGTCGTGGGGATGGAGACGGATGTTGGACTTCGAGTTCTGCAATTTCCCATGAGCGAAAAGGTGCAGGAGAATCGAACGGCGTCAAAGGATTTAGACCTTTTGGCTTGGGCCACTCCTCCAGTGACAGTGAGGGAAGACATTGAGAAAAATTGAGGAAGGAAACAAGTAGAGTACGTAATGCACGTGACTGACCGGGGGTGTAAATAAATCGAATTCATTGTATGTAGTGCCATGTTGGACTTGATATAACACTGTTTGAAATTGCGTTCGATTTGATCGAATTTTAAATTTTACCAATTGAGTTTGATTCGCTAAGATTTTTAAGATATTCGAATTTGACTCATTTAGACTCGAGTTTATAAAATACATACTACTCGATAAGACTCGACGAGCTATCGAATTTAACAAACAAATATTGATGCTTGACTCGTTTAGCTATACTCAAAATCGACTCAAACTCCGTCAACGCCAAATGGAATCAATCGTTTGACCGATCAGCTCGTAAGCTGCTCACGAGTTGCTTGGTTCGTTTGCACCCCTATCTCAAACGACGTTGCAACTTTGTTAAATCAATTGGGTTCGGGAGTGGAGCTCATTGACGAGTGTGATTAGATAGGCGATTATCTGAAATATTATTTAAAATAATTATTATATTATTTTTTTATGATGCTATATAAAAAAGATAAAAATATATTAAAAATGTGTTTATAGTGTAAATCAATAAAATTTTAACAAATAATTCCAATCTAAACGCACTCGTTGGGCTGGGGGCCGGGTGCACTTCTGATTTTCTCGTACTCTTCTTTTCCAAGGCGATATACAATATGATTATCCACTATCCCCCACCATGCCAGCAAAAGTGTTTGTGTACCAGCATTAGTAGTACTAGTTTTGGTTCTAAGCCAATTTGCTCGTACTACTTTTCGTTGTGTTTGGACAAACACTCTGCTGTCTATCTGCATTGCATCTGAATGGGATCCTAAGCGAGCTTTAAGGTCCCTCCACCTTCCCCCCATGATAGCCCATCAATCCACAGTATTCTTACTATTAATCTCCTGATTGATTGTGCGTGCATCAAGTGGAAAAACATTTTTGCTGGTTAGCTTAGTGTGAACATACGTAGATAAGTACTATAGTTTCATCTATCTAGTTAGCTTTTTTTTTTTTTTTTTTTTCTTTTTTGGTGTGAGTGGGAGGTCTCAAACCCGGGACTTCTCACTTACATTCCCTTTCCCCAAACCGCTTAACCCATCCCTCTCCCCTATCTAGTTAGCTTAGTGTGTTTGTAGAAATTTTTAAAGTACTATTATCTTACTTGCATCTTCAATTATCTTTTTACATTTTTAATTATATTTTTATCTCATATACTCCCTTTTTTTTAACTGACGTTTAAGGTTTTGCACACCAATTAAGAAAATTTTTTCATTGCTAAAATCTATACACTACTTTCCTTTTATACCCTCATTAATTGTCCAACTCACCAATATTTTCTCTCAATAGAGTATTAAATGATGCTGTTTTACTAGGTCAAAAGCAATTAAGAACCCTATATTAGAAATGAGAGATAAAAGGGTAAAATTGTGAAAAAATAATTAATGCTGCATGGGGCTTATAAAACGACAGATAAAAACATATTGGAGCAAAAACCTTAAACGTGAGTTAAAGAAAAGGAGGGAGTACATCATAGGTTGTTTAACAAGGATTATGGTGCATGAAAGGCAAAACTGAGAGTTGACACAAATAATCAAGTGCAGTTAAGTGCACAGATGCTCTCAACTAAACTTCAATCACTTGTCTGACATAACATGGTCAATTACATCAATGAGAATCCTATCCTACGACTAAAGTGTAGCGCACAAACCCTTTGACAGGTAGTCAAGTACCAAATTATGCCGTTATTAAAGAACTCCGGCGGGTATGTTGGCGCTTCACAGAAATGTATGCCTGCTCCGTCGGCCACTTAGCCATAATACTGCGGACTCAAATTATACCCAGCCCAAGGGATATGTATCAAACTGCACATCCTCTCCTTTTCATTAATGATTTGTGTGCAGAAACGGCAGAAGAGATATTTTATATGATTTGATTTGATTCGTTGGCATTGACTGCTATCATTTATTGAAACGGACTCGCAGGAAGAGTACATTTTAGAATTATTGATCATCATCATTCATTATTCCCACCATCCTATCGTATCGCATCCCCCACCCCCTCCCCCGCCCTCACTGTGCTGTGCTATCAACCGATCGGTCACACACCAACAGGAAAATCCCGTCTGGGCTAAGGAAATGTCCCAACATGGCTGGTGGATGAATGTTGAAACAGTAGTGTGCTTGTCCCGTACAGAAAGCAATTCGTAAAGGGATAATTTGTACCAATGCTATATATATGGGCGCAACAAAATTGAACTTTCTACTTTGATGTTCTCCAGTATTGAATTTAAGTTGGTTCTCATGAATCATCATCTAGGCCATTTTTGTCACTCAGTTCCACGAATTCACCTCCAAATTTCTACCTCTCTCAGAATAGAGTGGTTTTGTTAAAAAAAAAAGAGAGAAGGTAGTATAGTAGTACTTCTTTTACTATTGACCAAGACATGCCATACCTTTGTGTCACAGTCAAGCACTAGGTATTCGTCCAGGTTTCAGTAGCGCACCTCCCAAAATCGCATTCCCATGTATTAAGTGCCATAAATATCATACCTACAGTGTTGTAGGGACTGCATTTCTTATTCTATTTCCGTATATAGATGGTTCAGTACAAGCCTCACAAGCCACAGCTTCATATTTATGCTTTAACTCATCTCATGCCCATTATTAATTCTCCCAAGATTTAACTTAAATGTTGCTCTAGTTGAACGAGATTGAAGAGAGAGAGCTCTCGCCCCGGCCCCCCGGGGGGGGGGGGTTTGGGGGTGCAAAATTTTAATTTAATGCAGAGAGTAGCCAACTCTGACAGTTGAGTAACGAGTTTAATCCCATTGTTTAATTGACCAGCAAGAGGGAACAAACTACAATGCTCAGCAAGCAATAAACAGCCAATGGGCACAAATTTTTAAAAGTTATATTAAGCATGTCAGTGGACTACGTGGCTTGAGTAAGCCTATTGCGAAGTTGAAAAATCATTAATGAAAATCTTGGGAATTGTAGAAATGGAGTAACAGCTTAGAACTAGTACTATATTAACGTAGTTTATAAATTAATGGCAATCCCCCCGCTCCTTAGTCCATACTTGAAGGTTACTCTTGCTTCCTAATACTGCTATTAATACTGAACAGAGAATCTCCCATGGCAGGCTGCATGCAGGAGGGTCGGTGTCCAGCGTTCATATGGTGGCAATTTACTGCATCGAAGTAAGGAAATGGGACGGGGACAGTGGACAGAGCCTAAAGCCGACCCCGTTGACTTCCAAAACATGGTTGAGAAAACAAATCCAAACCAAGAACTAGAAAATCTCCACTCCCCAGTCACTAGGTGAAAATTAAGAACAAAACCCACAACAGGTTCCATTTGAATATTAGTAGTACTATTTCACCTTGGAAAAAGGCTTTTTCATCAAATGAAACAAGGGGGGGATCAAGCTAGATTTCACAGATATCCCACACTGATCATTGTTATACTTTTTGTTAACTTTTCTGCTATGATATCGTTTAAGGGTCGTATATACACACTGAATACACTCTCGCATACAATTACAATACAAGTGCAGAAGAAAGCAGAAGAGGGCAAGAGATTAAAATAAAAGGGGTCATCGACTTTCTTCCACTTAGCATTATCAGTATATGGGTACTACTACTAAATGTATTTTGTCTTATTCGTCAATCCAATCAAAAAAATTTCCCCTTTTTCTCTGCCGGTGGTAGGCTTGTCTACCTATCTATTCCACATGAATTCTCATTCGCATTCGTCTTCTCTAGTACCAAACCCAATACCACGGTAATGCACCAGGAATTTCTCTTCTTTTCTTCTCTTCTCTTTTCTTTCTTTCTCCATCATAATCATCATCGTCATCGTCAACCACTACAAGATAAACACATCAAACAACTAAACAACGACAACAAAGAGATAGCAGTATAAAGCCCAGAAAACGAGAGAAGGGGGAGAACAGGGAGGGAATCGGTTGTGGTGCAAGGAGCTCAAAAAACTCATAATGGTATTGGGATGGCGAAAAGCCTTCTGTACATCGATCTCCAGAGATCGAGACTCCAGCAACCACAGCAGCAGCTCCACCAGCAACGGCGGCAGGCAAGACAAAATTAGTCACGACGGCCGTCAGAGCAATCCAACCACTCCTAAGCTTAGCTCCAAGTTGAGCTTCTTCTCCAATCCTTCCACTCCTCGGTTACAATCTCAGCCCGTTTCTAGCCCGAGACTTCGATGTCGAACCACCCCCATCACCAGGGCAGCTACTACTCCATCCACACCACCATTACAGCCACCTGAAAGTCCAAAGCTCCAATGCAAGACAGCCAAAAACAGCCCCAGATTTTTCCAACTACGCTCCTCCAACCCATCTTCTCCTCGCTCCCCTTCCACTTTTTCTCTTCTTAAGTCCACCCTTCGCATATCCTCCAAGGTAAGCCATCAACTCTTTTTTGTCTTTATTATCTCTAGAGAAAAAAACAAAAAAAAAAAAAAAAAGAAAAGAAAAGAGGTCTCTAATTTGGTTAAATTTTTTGTTCTCTTCTTCCTAGCAGACAAGGTGTGGAGTATGTTTACACAGCATAAAAAGCGGGCAAGGAATGGCCATATTCACGGCGGAGTGCAGCCACGGCTTTCATTTTCCATGCGTCGCCGGTCACGTGAGGAAGCAAGGGACTCTCACGTGCCCTGTTTGCAACTCCACATGGACCGAAATGCCCTTACTATCAATCCACAATGTCAGCGGCAGCAGCAGCAGCCATCCCTGCAGGTTAGACAAACAAGAGAAAAGGATGGAATTTCCGTCATCCCCCAAAACGCCGCCTCCCTCGTCTACTGGTTGTAAGCAACCTGTTTTAAGGGTGTACAATGATGACGAGCCGCTGATGTCGCCAACGTGTGGAGCTCGGTTCAACCCGATTCCCGAGTCCGATGAGAATGGTGAAGAGGACTGTGATAACATTACGGAAGAATTTCAAGGATTTTATCCCAGTACGACGAGTCCTCATCAGAAGAAGACCGCCGCCTTTGCCCTGGGAAATGTCGAGACAATGATATCGCCAGAGGCTGCCGTGATCTCCATTGGCCGGAGTAGCCAGACTTTCGTGGTTGTGCTAAAAATCAGAGCTCCACAGGCTCCGACGAATGCGGCGAGGAGAGCTCCGATTGACTTGGTAATGGTGCTGGATGTGAGCCGGAAATTGACCAACGAAAAGCTTCAGGTGATGAAACGAGCACTGAGATTGGTGGTGTCCTCGCTTTCCGCTGGCGATAGGCTTTCCATTGTGGCGTTCTCATCTACTTCCAAACGGCTGCTGCCGCTGAGGAGGATGACGACGGCAGGGCGGCGGTCGGCCCGTAGGATAGTGGACTCTATAGTATCCTTGGACGGAACAGCACCCGCAAGTGCCACTGACGCAATTAAGAAAGCCGCCAAGGTTCTGGAGGATCGCCGGGAAAAGAACCCCGTCGCCAGCATTATCCTCTTGTCCGACGCTGTTGAGGATCGGTCAGCCAATCAGAGGCGGCAGTCGTCAGCAGTGTGCACCACGCGCGTCACCCATTACGAAGTTCCAGTGCTCTCAGTTGGGCTGAGGCACTGCAGCGCGTACGGGCACGCGGCGCCATCAGACGACGCCCTGGCTAAATGCGTTGGAGGCCTACTGAGCGTGGTGGCTCAGGACATGAGGATCCATTTAGGATTTATTTCCGGGTCAGGTCAGGGTGAGGTTGCGGGGGTGTACTCTTGCGCGGGCCGACCCGTGGCCCTTGGTTCGGGTTCGGTCCGGCTGGGCGAGATGTTTGCTGAGGAAGAGAGAGAGTTGCTGGTGGAATTAAGAGTCCCATCAATGAGTTCGGCTGGGGCCCACCACGTATTGTCCGTTAGATGCTCATACAAAGACCCGTCAACTCAGGGGCTAATCCAAGGTAAAGAACAAGCGCTGTTGGTCCCACGCCCCCAAGCCGTCCGATCATCCACGCCCAGCAGCATCGAGCGGCTGAGAAGCCTCTTCGTTGCCACGCGAGCTGTGGCCGAGTCTAGGAGACTGGTCGAGAGGAATGATATAGCCGGAGCCCATCACCTGCTGACATCGGCTCGATCATTGGTGCTGCAAACCAGCAGCGGCGGGGGGGCTGATGAGTACGTGCGGGGCTTGGAGGCTGAGCTGTCGGAGCTGCATTGGAGGGGACAGAATCAGGTGCAGCAGATTCCCAGGAGACAGAACGTGGAAAGAAGGCATCCTACAATCAGCAGTAGCGGTAGTATGTGGGATGAGAAGTCAAGCGAGCCGCTCACGCCGACATCGGCTTGGAGAGCTGCGGAGAGGCTGGCTAAAGTCGCAATTATGAGGAAATCCATGAATAGGGTCAGCGACTTGCACGGCTTCGAGAATGCCAGATTTTAATTAGTTTGTAAATTTAAAAATGAAAACTAGTATATGTATGTATAAGTAGTTTTGGGCATAGGATTTTTTTTGGGGGGGGGGAAGGAGGAGGAGGAGGAGAAATGAGGAGGGGGAAAATTGGGAAGGTGGGACCCGGGAAGTAAAATAGGGACAAGGAGTACCCGACGGATCGGCGCTTTCTGGAGAGGGAAACAAAGGATGGTGAAAGTAGAGGGAGGGAACCCCACATTGTACTGATTGATTGAAAGGGGAAGGCCTATCTGCTACTTTTGTCTTCATTACTAGTAATTTTTAGGCTATTCCGGCCCCCCCCCCCCTTTTTTTTATTTTTATTGTTGCTGTTTTTGGTGATACAGTTCTGCTATCTTTTTTAGTTTCAATTATGTAGTGATAACAATTACTAAGTAGAGGATGAATGAAGGAGTGATTCCTAATGGAGATGAACAGAAATAAAAAGTTCTTAAATGAGCAATGATTTGATTTCTGTGCGGTCCTAAGGGGAGGGGTATCTTTGTTGTTTTTGTCTTTTAAATCAGTACTATTTGGGAAATGACTAATGCTTTTCTTTGATTGTTGTTTATGCGTTGATCTGATCATTGGATTGTCAGGAATGAGTGGAGAGCAAATAGAGAGGGCGGTTTTGGTGTTATGTAGTAGTATACTTTTTGGGGTTGGGAAGGGGGGGCGGTGGGTGAGTGGGTGTGTTGTTATCTGTATCCATTTCCCGGGATTCGCATAAGCCAAAAGTTTGCTGCTAGTTAGGCAAGAGATGTTGCCAAATACTAATTGATAAATTTCACAATGCCAAGACTCATGAAAATGGACAATTTAGTTCCATTTTTCAATCTTAGATCTGTAATAAGGTTTCCTGATTCCCTACTATTGCATACTTTTTATGCTTAGTTCTGACTGGCCACTGCAAACTTGATAAATGAGTATCCCATGGGAGACCAGGCCTGATGAGATTTCTTTTCTTTTTTTCTTTCCCCCAATAAGATTCTAGTAACCCTTTATCATTACTACTATTATTATTTTGGATGAGATTTTAATAACTCACGAACTGTGGGGCCACTAGAAAATACTACTCAAGAGGTCATATAAGTAACTAATTCAAATTACACCTAATAATTCTTGACGTATGTGAAGACGGGATCGGTCTTTCCGAGATGGATGTGCCGAGAATTTGGTCGGATATCGAATGCGTCCTGCAAGTGAGAAAAGAGACGAGGAGAGTTGGGGGCTCGGCTCCCCGGGGTACACTCCGATGCTTAAGTCAGGAGCCTTCCAAAAGTGGAAATTGTTAGAAAGTTGGAAGTTATTGGGTTACCTTTTTTTGCCAGCGCAGGTTGGTATTTATAGTAAGAGGATAATGGTACGGTTTCCCGGAGATGGTGACACGTGGGCAGATGGATAACCTCCAAGGGCCCAGATGAGGAGTGAGAGCGATGGGACACCCGACAAGACATCTAGGACGGGACGTTTGCGATGTGATGGACAAGGTTCTCGTGGTTTGTGCACAAGGATCCACCCGCCGACCATATCCTCGGCGGGTAGGATTTGGGTCTGGGAAGTTCCCACAAGTCTGAAAGACCCAACCCTTCTAGGCCTCCGCTCTGAGTTGAATGCGGATCCGCCCTCTCCAACGTATGTATATTTATTCATGCACCATACCATCTTGTCTCCTATGCCTTCGTATAAATTGAATCAGACTTGTTGAATCGGTTTGAAAGTTTGCTAATTTTCATATTCTGTATTTCTCGAGTTAGTTGTCATCAACTCTACAGATATAAATAATTCTCTTCTTCTTTCTTTAGTAGACATAAGCCAACGGACTTGTTTTCAAGTGAAAATTGTTGACAACAACTGTGGATCTCTCCTGATTGGAGTCACTCTTACCGTTGTTGCACACCAAGTATAAGAACCAAAACCGTCCAGAGGAATGGTGGGGTGCGCAGCAAAAGGTTAAAAAAAAACATATTATGATCATCTTTTTCTTTCTAGAACTTAATTTATAGCCCCCCCCCCCCGGGGGGTTACGCGTATTCCTCCTTTTTACTCCTTAAAAAGATTATTACTTGACAGGCTATTTTTTATGAGATTCTGAAGTTAATCAATGAAGAACGGGCAAACTCATCAAGTAACGACTTTATGAACAGGAATGTCATTCTTTCTCGGTAGGCAATCTACTATAGTAGTACTGTTGTTGTCACCGTCAAGTAATAGCCAGAAAACTAATTTGAGACACCTAGTATAATATTCTAGTCATTTTCAAATACCAGCCAAAAAAAAAAAAAAAGTCATTTTCGAATGCAGGGAAAAAAATGAGATATGGCGACCTATCTAGGCCACACCAAATGAATCATTGACACCAATAAAGGTTGGAAACCACTGAAATGGAATGATTAGTTCCATTTAGTTCTACTGTCTATTCACAATCCCTAGGGAAACTCGGAAGAAATCTGATGCTTTTTTCGGCATTTAGAAGTTCCACGTTAGCATGACTTTAGCTACACGTTTGTGAAAATTAAGGAAAAAAGAGTGTAAGCTTTTTCCAGTGAAAGCTTGCTGCGGCATCTGCGTGGAAGGCATCAAAAAAGTTTGGAGAAGAAACCAATGCATTAATAGAGTGGGAAATTTTGAAGAAAGCTTTTTCTCATCTACAACACGATGGCTACTCTGGTAAAGGACTAGGACGAGTTCTCTTGGCTTTTATGGTGTTGGATGATTTCCCCGAATCTCGCTCCCACCTTTAAAGCCTTTCAAGTGCAACAGACTCTGGTGAAGAAGGCTAACCTTTATCTGCTTTACACTTGTAGATGCAGAGAGCACCAATTAGAATTACCCATCACTTTAGGGTGCATTTTATTGTATCGTTCGTGGCCATCTTTGATATGATAGCTTCGGCAGCAAAGGTGTATAACAATTCCGGTGGTAAAACCTATTCAAAGACACTTTTTTCTTTTGGCATCCCAGTTGATAGATGTTCTTAAAAGTAGAACACAATTATGGATGGATCGGTCCATCATTGTATTTATTTTATACACCACTAGATGTGCTGGGTCTAGTGGTATCTCTGAGAGAGAAACAATATAATAATAATCGTTGAGGATTTTCTTGAACACCCTGCGTGGAGTATTAAACATTAGAGGCCCGTGTAAGCCTTTTGACATGGTTAAGGTAGCTTCAGTCTCTCTATTAGGGAGGATCGAAGATGGCCCCAATATTAAATCCCGGCCCCTCCCTTGATTATGGAGGGGAAATTCCTCAGAAATCATCATCATTGCTCAGGATATACAGATTTAACTAGATTTAGACGGAAAGGCAAGCCCGGATCCACCTTCAAAATTTATTAGCACCCACCAACATTTGGTGTGAGAGAGACGCTTCAGTAAAATTTAGAATATCAAGGTAGGCCTTCTTTCTTACTGATATATAATGAATGTGCAAAAAATATCTATTTACACCCGTTCCATCCAACAGCATACACTTTAAGCACCACCACCGCGCCACACAAACCCTATACTACAGAGAGTACAGTGTCACTAAAAACATAAAAACATATAAGTTCATGTCAAATAAATAGGATGACCAAAGAGGGATTTTAGTACAACAGGGTTGTGTGTTGGAGATAAACATCAGAAATACAACTCCCTGCATTGACCTACCTCAACCTCAGAGGGACAGTAAGGACACTTGAAAGGTCTAGTACTGTTATTTTTTGACAACTTAGTTATAGACTGCTTGCAGAGCACGTGCCCGCACGACAAAAGCATAGGTGGATTCTCTTCGCTTGCCTGGTCTCGACTCACAGGACACACAAAGATGGAATGGAACTGAAATTCTCTATCCAAATCCACTGGAACAGGTAACTGTTTCATTGACTGCCATTCCTGCTTCTTTCCAGTCATTACGTTCATCAGCTTCAGAAGGGTTGGCAAACCTTGGGCTCCAGCACCAACTGTTACACTTAATGGACTCTCATAGGATTGACCCATTAAATTGCAGAAATGCCGGGTAAGCTCCTCAGACAACTTGTCCCAGTGCACCGGGGACAGCAATTCAGAATATGGTGAAGCATCAAGCTTTCCAGCCCACAACAAACAGCCCATAAGCTTCTGGAACTCAGCCATGTGACTGTTAGCAAAAGGAGACAAAAACGTTTTAGCATACATAAGAGCTTCATCTCTACCCTTCTTCTGTAAAATTTCCACAAACTGAAGGCGATGAAGTTTCAATTCAATGTCAGAACCATTTTGGTTGAGCTGATCATGATTGGTAGCAGCCCACTTCAAAGCAGGCTCCAAGTTGCGTAATTTCATGGCTTCAAGTATCTGGTACATTTCGGCAAAAGATGACTTTGCAGCTTCAGCTTCCGGTTCCCGGACCTCATCTACAAAACAATCACCGAGATCAAAATGCCCTTCCCGATAAAAGTGGCTGGCAATTATCTGGTTCACTGTGTGGATATCAAAATCGATATTTCTGTAAGCCTTTGATATATCAGGATTGAAGGATTTCTCTAGGAGCTTCGGGTACTTGCTTAATGCAACATTTAATTCCTTCTGAGTCGCTTCAAGCTGACTGAGAGGCGCGATTTCTTTCAACTTCGCCTTTAATTCGCATAGCATAGACCTATGATCAGTCTGAGACATAATATCATCACCTGGTCCTATTCTTGACAGGGCTTGCTCTATCTCTTGGCTAATTTGTTCTATGATTTCATGGGATTTCGATGATGACAGTTTCTGCTTCTTTGTAACGCGATCAAATGCATCCTTGATAGTATTCAACTCCATTTTATACTAGCTCAAGTTCCTTCTTTATAAGCTCTAAATCTAATCAACCACAGCCAAAAAGAAAGGGATAAAAAGGATGAGTCCCCAAAAACTCAAAGAGTGCCCTTATTCCCTCATTACAGGAAAAAGCAGAAGCGAGCAAAAATAAAATCCATAAGAGATTACAAAAAGGAAGAAACATTTTGCAACTAGTAAATATCAATGCCTAGGTTAGAGAAGAGATGATATAAATGTTATTCTACCTTGATAAACAAACACATAAGTACCTATAAAGCCTCAAACGATCAGCCAACTTGGAAGACATAAAAAAGTAATTATGCATTAAAAAAAAGTTAAAAGTTGTTTTTACCTTTTTCTTCCCCTGATTTACTTGTTTTCCTTTTCCCTTTGTCTTTTTTCTAGAAGAAACAGATGCACTAGGTGATTTTGACACCAAAAGGTTAGAGACCATTATACATCTCAGTCAGGACTCATCTTACAATACATCCATAAAGAATAACATTTTGATTCAAACCTACAATGAGCACATTAACTGAAACAATGTTGCCTAAACTTTTCTCTTGTACCATTTCCAATTCAAGACCAAAGACAATCACCAACTAAACTAGCATTATGGAATTCTCCCGAATTACCGCAGATGGAAGACTACTACAAAGTTAATAGAGCCGCATATACAACTTGTGATTATCAGGGGATTAAAATAAAGAGTAGGCATACTTGAGTTAGTCAAACTATAATAGTCGCTGAATGGTACATCTCTTCTTTATCCATGCCTTACAAAACCAGCGAGATTATCAAAATAAGCTATTGTTTAATTTGTTACCCACCAACTAAAATAGGCTCTCTCAAGTCGTCTATAGCAAGAAGGCTCCTTTCTTCATTCTATTAGCTAGCATCTCTTTTCTATTAGATGAACTTCAATTTTACTATATTATTAAGAATTTATAGCCTCATATTGAGTAATCTAACTTTGCCCAAGGAAATTACTCTTGTCATTTAGCTACATAACAAAAATCAAGCTTTGACATCTGCAGTTTGAAAAGACAAAACACTGAAAAGGTCAATAAGAACTCCACAAATTACTATGTTGATGAAACCATACTGAAAATCCATATATACGCACCACATCATCATTAGTACTTTACAAAGTAAAGCCAGAGTGAAATAATTGAGAATAAAAGGAGGAAACAAAAGGGTCACAGGTTCTCAGGCAGATAATATAATTATGCTCTTCTGAGTTTAGTTTATGTGAAAGACAGCAGTAATACCAGACACTGAGACTCAAAATACCAAAGAAATTCAAAATAATAATGAAAGATGGTCTCAAAACTCTGTTTTAAGTGAAGTTGGTCTCAAAACTCTGTTTTAAGTGACTCCAAGGGCTTGACCAAGCAAAAGTACACAGCAAGACAAGGGCCAGATGAGAACAGAGAAGATATCACTCCAGTACATGCAAAATGAATCAATGACGTCCATAACTAGCTCTAGAAAGATTAGTAAAGGCCTTGCAAAGAGGAAAGAGCAAAATGGCAAAAGAAAGGGCTCTTTTGCAAAGATAAGACATTTATAGCTCTTAAACTGAAAATTCACTTATGTTTAACAGTAGGGTTTTAACAAAACAAACATCAGTAAGCTGCTCAAATGAGACGTATTTGGACCTCTTACACAACATGAACAAAGGAAGCATGACTGAAATTGTTAAACAAAGGAGATCAAAATGTGAAGCAATATATAGCCTGAACCTATGTGACCTACAATAACTTGATTGGGTTTGTTTGTATAACAGAAATTTGTAAAATTTATTTGCAAAATTTACTTTGCTTACATCATAATCACACTTTCCAATCACCTTTTTATCTTCTCAACAACATTTTTATCTCATATACATCACATCACAAAAAGTGCTACAGTAAATATTCCAAATAAAATCTCAAGTAAATTCTCTATCCAAACAAACCCAATGGCTTTTAAATATTTTAGGCAGGTACAGGGATTCGGGGGATGGAAGTCCAGGTTATGTTTTCCAGACTGCTATTTCAGATAAAATTTCAAATTTCCCTTCACTCAGCGATGAAAAAGCCATGATGAAACTTGAAAAGCCAATCCACAATGATGGGCCAGTCTTTGTAAGTGCACTGGGTTTCCAAATAAGAATGGCCAATCACCCAAGATTAATTGCTTTGAAAATTTGAAAATTCTGTTATTGATCTCTCTCCAACTTCATCCAATTTCAGATCTAAAACTTGTTAAGTGTTAATTAGTAGAATTTATTGCCCGATAATAAGATTATTTATAGAATGGATTCAAGCGAAAACGAATACACTTAGCAAGTTCAACCCAGCGGACCATATATCAGACAATGAAAAATAAATGAATCGTGATAGAAACCACTCAAAAACCAAACATATGACTCTTTTTTGGAGAATGACAGTTGAAAAACACAGATTTATCTAGTGGAAACTAATACAAAAAGAAAAAGTCACCTGAAAGTTGTCAAAGCACTGAGGAAGACAGAGTCTTCAACTTTTTTGTGTTCTACTAAATCAGCCGCAAACCTGAAATACAGTTAATGTTGTACAATATAAGCAAGGCACATACATGTACTGGACGGAAATCATTCAAAAACAGAGCATTCTGTCCTTTAAAAAGAAAGAAGAAAGAAAAGCACACACGCACGCACACACAAGCAACAAAATGTCACAGTGTATCTAGTCTTTACTCTCCAGGCTTAAAGATACAAGAAAATTAGCTTTCAAGTAAGGATTCTACTAATGTTAGATGAAAACCAAAAAAAATAAAAATAAAAAAATCTGGAAAATTTTCCACGAGACCTAGAATGTGCCTCATTCCAGTGGTCACATGACCACTAACACTTGAACTTCAATCAGACATTATGACGTAGATGAGAAAAAGTTTAAACACCAACATAGAATATAAATAACAAGCTTAAGATGATAATCAACATCTTTATTGCATCTTTAAATCTATAAATAATAAATTAAGGAGAACAAAAGGAAATGAAGAAAAGGATTTCAATTAATAAAGAAGAAGAAGAAGATGATGATGATGCTGAAAGAAAACTACAGAAATGACCCATAAAACTCAAACTTCAATCGGACTCCTTTCTAAATTTCTTCTCTCTCTCTCTGGAACTCCCAAACAACAGGAGAAAGATATATACTCTCCTCTCAAGTTTCTCCTAAAAGACCTAAATATACAACTCACCGGAGTAAAATACAAATAAACAATAGAACACAGCTGAAACATCTTTTTTAACCGCAAGATTTCCTCTTTAAGCAGCTTTTCGACTAAGCTAAAGTGCTACCAGCTCAATTCAGTTTTGTGCTTTTCGTTTTCTGCAAGCAGCTCAATTCAGTTAACACAAGCATTAGATTGTTAATCAGATGCAGTGCCATCTATAAACCGACCTAATCAGAAGTGCTCCGCCTACAAATCACACTCAAGAATTAATAATACATGGAGAAAAATAATTAACCATTTCTCAAATTCACCGAATAAAAAATTCCAAACAAGAAAAGAAAATGCAGTGACGAGGAAGCAATTCCATTTCTAAAGAAGAAAGATTAAGAAAAATAATAAACTCAGAAAAAAAAAAGAAAAAAAAGAAAAAGATGATGCTTCCACGCAACAAAATATACTAAACTGGATGTGCGGATGCGTGAATAATGATGCACCACACATATTCAGATCGAAAATCATGAGACGAAAATTTAAGCTCTAATCAAAATTTAATTTCTTTTTTCCCCCCTTCAAATTTATGCTAGTAACTCACCGGTAACCGGCGGTGTCGTTTCAGCAAAAGTAGTAGAGAATAAGTATAATCAACAAGTAGTCTGGGAGGTTAGGACAGGAAAGAAGATGCTAGTATTGTGTCTTACCGGAGATTGTTAAACTACGGAAACGGATACCCGACCGTCGAGAGAAGGGTTGGGTAGGTGGGTTGGTATGGGTTGGGTCGGGTGTCGTGTGGAACCTTGGCTTGTGACGAGAGAGAGAGAGAGAGAGAGGAGAAATGGAAGCCCAACCGTTTCTAAATTGGGGAGAACTGATTGCTGCAAGCTTACGTTTGGGAGCTCAACCATTTCATTCCACTTTTACCCCTCGTATTTCATATTAGTTACTCTAGGATTTAAACTGTTGAACACTCCTACAAGCTAGTATTGCACTAGTTACGTTTTGCATCTAAGGTATTTTAATAGGCACTTTACACCCTTGATTAACTAAAAAAATATGAAAATTAATTTCATCTAAGTAATGAGGAAATGGCCAATTTATTCCTCATTAAAAATTTAAGTGTTAAAAACATCATTTTGGTGGGAAAGATTACTATTTTAGTTAGACTAATTTTCACCTTATAACATAGAGTCTAATTGTTAACACATAAATTAAACATATTCCTTGGCTTTGAATGAGAATTAAGACTATTGGGGTTAAGATGGGGACAAAATTGAAATATTGAAGGACTACTATTGTAATTTTTAAAATCCATAATTTTCTTCAATCTATCATAATGCCACAGCTTCATATACACAGCAACGTCTCAGTCGAAATCTTTACAAAAATAAAATTAGAGTAGAAGCAAAAAATTTGCCCTGAACAAGCTTTTTATAGAGTTTGAAAGTTATTAAATATAAAATACTGTTTTAACTTGTCTTGACTAATTAGCAAACTAAGTTCAAATGAATTCTTATAAAGTCGAACTCGATTTGGGTACTGAGTGGTTTGATTCATTTTCCAATCTTAGATTTTGTTGAGGAGGTCACCAACATTATATTCCCAACCTTTTTTTCTTGAGGTATGTTCTTAAAAGTTAAAATCTAGAATTTAGAAGAGAAACTCTTTGCCAATTCTGATTAATTAAAAAAGGCTACTAGAATGTAACAACAATTTAAATAAAATCCCCATAATCTCGTTTGAAATGTAGCTAATCACTGAACTCCACAATCTTATTTGTAGCATTTTCGTTTGTTAGACTTGTCATGTAATTATTTCAAATAAAATTTTGCATTATGGACCCAATATGATAGAGTAGCCTTTAGAAGGATTAACTTGAAGAGGGCGTGTGATATATTTATTGACGTACCAAACCTACAAATATTCCAGATGTGTTTCCAAAAATCAATCTATCAAAAATGGGGGAAGAACCGCCCTTCAATCTGTCAAGTGCTTATTCAGGCAGCATAAATTAGGTAGTTGCACGATATTACAACATTTCACCCACAACCCCTGGTAGAAAAGAGTTCTCCACAATTTAAAAATCAGTTTAGCAACAGTTAGAACCCTCTTTCCAGTCTTTTGATGACATGTGTCTCCTCGCTATTCATCCCCTGACGTAGTTTCCAGTAACTCAGCACCTGACACCATGAGATCAAAAACCAAGGGAGTAGCTGCAGCTCACCCGCTTCACCTCTCGATTGTATCTCGCGTGATTATGGCTCTTGCCCAATAAGCTATGACCACTGCAGCAGAAAAAGCCGCTGGCATTCAGTACAAGTATAAAAACTAAAAGGAAATGCCAGCTACAGGTACTCAAATACACGCCTGCCAAGAATTTGAAGTGATATCCTTGCAAAAGAGTCAAAGAATGATTGTCATGTTGCTATTATAGGAAAACTCGGTCTACTAAATTTTTTTGTGTACATCCAGAAGTTCTCAAATTTTTAGCAAAAGTTATCATTGGAATGAAACCAGTGCAAGCTCACCAGACAAACCATATGCTCTTTACGGTAAATGTTCTGACAGTCAACTATGCTGCAGGTAGCCCCACTAGAGTACAACCGTAAAAATCAGCATTCCTCAGATTGAAGAGCAAGCATACCAACGTTTTGCAATTAGGCTCGTGGGTAAGCTGCTGAAATGATTTCACCTACTTTGGGTAGATGAGAGCCGGTTCAACTTGACATACTCATGATATTGCTCTTGCCCATAAAGTTGCCTTGAAAAAAGAAGAAAAGAAGAAAAAAGAAAAATCAACAGAATAATCTCACGTGAAGGTCTCCATTTGGATTAGTTGTTTTTGGAGTTATTTTTCAAATACATTACTGTAGCGAAAAACAATTACTATAGATGTATTTGGATTGGTTTTTTTTTTTTCATTTCTTTTTCCTTTTCCTTTTCCATTTCTTTTTCCTTTTCCTTTTTTCTTCTCTTCCCTCTTCTCCTTCTTTCCCAAACCGGCGAGGGAAGAGAAGAAAAAAGGAAAAGGAAAAAGAAATGGAAAAGAAAAAAGAAATAGCAAAAAAAAGCATAAGAATATTGTGAATTACAAATGTGTTTTTGGGGTTGTATTTGGGGTTGTTTTTACTGTAGCATTTGGGGTGTGAAAAACAGTTTTTCAAAAACAAGGAGAAAAATAGCAAATCCAAATTGACTCAATAACAGCTTCATGAGAAGTTCTACCTAGACGGTGACATGTTGTGTAATACCTTCAATTCATTTGCAGGAACACTTGTGACAAGAAAGTAATTTGAAGTGATACTTACGCGAGATCTGCCAAAGTCTCTGACTTAATCACAGCCTTTCCCTCCGTGAATTCAAGGCAAGAGTGATGCATTATCATTTCCTTCAGAGTTTGCTTGGTGCTCTTGATGTCATTATCCCATAAGATACTCTGAACAAAGGACGAAAGGGTTGGCAAAAAGTATTTTCCACACACAATCGATTCCAAACAAATTGATCATGACTTCATCACCATTTTATATTTGAAACCCAGAAACAATGAATCTTTTAAGCTACATAAGCAATAAAAAAGCAATAGACAATTATCTAAAGGCCTAAACCTTTCTTATGTACTCTCTTTTCACGTCTTCCCATGGTAGTTTGCCAGTAGGGGAGAATATAGAAGCATTCCAAAGAGCACCTCTAGCAACCATAACAGATGAGGCACCTGTTAGGAGGGAAATCAATGACAGGGCATCATACACGAGCAAACTGTTATGACATTGGACAGAAAAGTCAAACCACCCTGAATACAGAAACTGAAGATAAGGGTGACAGCCCGGTTCAGAGGCAAGGTATAAACCTAATCCTGTATCCAATTTTTTGTACAGTTAAAATCCCCCATAGACTAACTGGTACATCCAACCTCAAAAAGAAAAAGATTAAAAAGTGAATCAAATCATGTAGAGTGGATTAGGGCTGCAAACGAATAGTGGATGAAAGAACCCGATATGTCTACTTAGTTTTGTCAACCTTATGTCAAATGTTCCAAGAAAGCTATAATACACTGTACCCGCATCAGAAGACTACAAAGAGCTACATCTAACAGGCAGCAGAACCCAGATTTGACTGCATGCTGTTAGCAAATTAATGCATCTCAGCGAAAAATTTGGAGTTTACCAGCATAAAAATTCCACATTCCCCTTCAGCTAGTTGGATGACTTCCCTTAGGAAAGAAGTCTGCTCAAGGAATAAAAAAGTCAGCTAAAGATGGTAAAGAATGAAGAGGCTTGGATCCACATAAACAAAGATCTCCAATGAATGGTATACTCTTTCAAAAGAAAAACTAAAACCACAACATAGCCAAAAATTTAAGGCAGGCTCTTGGAAAGAAGTAAGCAAGAATGTTTTAAAATGAATCAGGAAATTTTTGAAGTAGAACCTTGGATAGTTTAGAAGTATAAAGTGGTCACAGAGTAGGCTACAAAGCCTATTGAACTTCAGGAATCACTGAAGGAGATATCACAGAGGAAGCAAAATCAGGAGAGAACGACATAGTAGAAAATGAATGGTTAAAAAGGAGGAATTAGCAAAACCAGAAAATTTCAAAGAGATTTTAAATGGCTGACTTACAACCAGCATGTTTAGTCCATCATAACCTTTTGCATATACCAACTACATTTCAATCATTAGACAACTAAAATATCATCTGTCAGTACACAAACCACATTCAAATTGAACATTAAAACACAAACAAGATAATGGTGCAAAATTTTACATAACATTATGCCAGTGTTGTTTAACAAAGAGTAAATTGTCTTTGACTAAAGTATTAAGACCACAGAGGCAGACTTCAGCATCCTGACAATGCCCATTCATCCATCCATTCCTTACAATTATTGCTAATATATATATTTCAGGAATACTTGCTCATGACAAGAAGTACCTCTTATTGATAAAAGTTATCATGACAACAAAGACTATCAACCCCAAAAAAGATTAGATGAAGTCAAGCAGGAAAGACTAAAGATTAATGCCTTTTCTGTTTACATACCTGTAGCAACTTTCATGCGTTCAAAATCTTCAAACTCAAAGACATCACCATTAGCTATAACAGGAATTGAAAGAGCAGCTACAACATCAGCAATTTCATTCCACTTAGCAGGGTCTCTTGGCCTGTCTGCAACTCTCCTGCAAAATCATTGGAAGTGAAACAGCAATTAAAAAGTTTGAAAAGACATAAATAGTTGTTCTTGAATTCAAGGAAATGTTTTAACAAGAAGGTAATTGCAGGATGAACTTTCAACATGTAGCATTCCTTACGAACTACTTTGGCAAGAAGTTAATTTGGAGAATTAATACTTTGCCTCCTATTTGTAGAACTGAAAAAGAAAACTCTGATTGAAACCATTTCTACAACAATTACTGTGATTCCTTCATTCAAGAGTCTGTTAAATACTTGAATAGAGGAAAATTTTCCAGGAAGCAATGGCCTATAGCTACAAGAAAAGCATTAGCAGGATATTTGAATGGCAACCATAGACAAAGATAACTGATTAAAACACTTCAAATATATCGAGAACCAACATAAAAGTAGCAATGGAATCAATTGGTACTTGAAAGGTTCTACTAGAAGAACAACAAAGGGAAAAGCTGCATTTGCTTGAAAGGATTCTTAAATGCAAGCCTAAAAATCACCTCCCATGGACAGCAAGAGCAGAAACACCAGTTTTCTCAATTCTCTGTGCTAATTCCACTGTATCATGAGATGATTTTAACAGCCGAATCTTGCATGTTACAGGCGTATGCAAATTCCTCTTCAAGGTTGTTAAAATCTGCATTTGAAAGATAAAAGTCAAAGAATGATGGATTGCAAAATCTACAGTGGGAAGGTGGAACAAGAATTCTAGCCACAATGTTGATTTGCTTACATCTTGAATCAACTCTGGTTTAGTCAAAAGAGCAGCACCCATTCCTCCACTTAAGGAAAATGACTTGGGGCAACCCATATTAATATCCACTGCTGCAACATCCTTACACCTGTGAAAGGAGTCACATGCCCAAGAATGTAAGTAGCGGCTGAAGACAGTAACCAGCCAGACAAAAAAGGACATTGCTGAATGATATTTGATTAAGTGGTGTCATGCTAAAAGACATGGATCTTCCAGAAAAGCATATTCAAGACAGCTAAATATTAGGTATGCATCAAAATCACCACTACCAATGTCTATCTATCGAAAAAGAGCTATAGCAGAAAAGCTAAATAGTGTGACTGAAGAATCTGTAAAACCTGACTTGAAAACCCTAAAATAAAATAAGATTCAGAAAAAAGTCTTGAAGACAAAGTATGTCAACTCCTTCAGGATAAATTACCTGACCAAATTTCTTAGAGAAGCCCAAACCTTAACGAGAATAAGAAACTTACACTAACTGAGCAGCCTTAAGAGCCCTCACTGCATCAGAAGTACCCATCTGAAATACAACCTTATTTCTCTCTTCTGGGCATGTTCTGAAAACAACACTTTCTGTTCCTTTCTCCACTATATCAGTGCATCCAAGCATATCTATAAAAAGAACAGAACAAGTTTAGAATATTCAACACATAAATAAAGCTAATAGTCTGACTCCATAAACTTCACAGAGCAAGGAAATTTCGCACAAGAAGAAGAGTAGGGCAGAAAAAAAAAAAAAAAGAGTTTTATATTTTGCTAAGAAGAAATGCCTCTCATGCAATGACTAGATGGCTAAAGCAAGCAGGGTAGAATTTTTAGTTTGGAAGGACATGTCTTGATAACCATGCTAAGCAACCTCACCAACTTTCCACTCACTAACTTCCAAGTACTTATTATGATCAAAGTCTCTTGTCCCTTTAAACCACCATTAACAAACTATTTGCTGCAACCATAAGCGAACTTACACAGAGCACCATATTTACTGCATGGAACATTTGTTCACAAGCTTGACTTTATACTAGCATCCAAAAACTCTGGCATTGGTCACCCTTTCCTCACTATATAAATGCATAACCTAAGTTTGATATGTAACTACAACAAAAGCAATTACGTTTGAAATGAGGAAACATCATTCAAAATGCTTACAGCATAAGGTGCTTAGGAGATCGAAAGAAAGGGCAGAAAGCTTCTTTTGAGTAGAAAAGTTATGTTATGCTTCATCCCAGCTCTCAATTATACTGGTGCTAGATTCTAGTATAATATAACTCAAACTCACAAGTGGAATCAGATATGCAAGGAAAGGAAAATGATAATAATTAAGAGAAAAAAAAAGGAAATCAATACCATTAATTCGACGCTCACACTTGAGGAGTTTATGATCAATAATTTCTTCCCCATATGTTATATCGGCACCATATTCTGCAGCTAGTAACCTAAATGGCAACGTCCCCTGTAAAATGTCTTCATTTTTCAGCTTTATTTTGTTTTCAGAGAATTAATTCATTCTTATGGATAGGTAATAATCAGAGCTGCGACAACATAAGATGCTGAACAGATATAGTCTGGAAAACAAAAAGGTTGAAGAAACTTACAACGCGGACCATAGGCGCCAAAACTAGCTTGTCTCTGTAATCCATTTTCGGGCAGCCGTCTTCTGCCCGGTCATGCGGAGACGATATCTTGCTTGAATCCTGATGACTGAATTATGATGATGAAGAACCCAACCAGGTCGCGGGGTATTGGGTTTGTTAAATTTGGGCTTAAATATAAAAGCCCGTCTGTTGTTTAAATAGGGCCGGTTTAAAGTCTAGTGCCCCTTGTTAACAAAAAACAAAAAAACAAAAAAAGAAGAAGAAGACAATAATAGAATAAAATAAGACAATATGACAAAGAAAATAATAAAGCAATTTATTAGCTCATATATGATTGTAGCACAACTCTTTTTTTTTTTTTAAATACTTCTTACCCTTTTTTAACTCTTTCAGCCCTCTAGCGATTACTGTACAACTTATTTCCGGGTTCCATCTCCATTTTTTTTCTGTATTTTATATCTATCACTTAGTATTTCTTCAAGAAAAAGAAAAGTTCTTTGTGCAGTATGTATCATTCCTCTTTCTCTTATTTTCCTTTTGTTATATAAATTTGTTTTGGGGTGATTTCTTTGTTATTCAATATTCAGTGCCTCTCTAGCATCGGTGACGAGAGGATATGGACCCAAGCTGGTGAAAGGAAACCCGGCAGGGAAGGCCGAAACTGCAGGGGTCTCACATCCTATGGCACCCCGCCCATAGCGTCGGTGACAGACTGACAGTTAGTTGAAATTCACTCACGTCCTTTGCAACCTTTCTCCCGCTGGTATAATCCCTCTTCTTCTCCTTAAACTGTAGCTCTTCTTCTTCTTTATCATCATGTCTACTTATAATGAAGAAATAAATCAACTAGCTCAGAGGTGAACCATTAATCATGCATGCGATCAAGTATGAAAAAGGGTCATTTATTACGTCCACTGGTGCACTGGCAACGCTTTCTGGTGCCAAGACTGGACGTTATCCCAAGGATAAACGTGTCGTTAAGGACCAGACTACACAGAATGACCATTGGTGGGGAAAGTAAGCATTGTCCTTCTTTTCTATCTCTGCTGTAATACTCTCTGCCTAGGCATAATTTAAGCACGGACAGGCAATAAATTCTACTCCCCAGCAATCATGGGAATTAGCCTTTTGTTGTTCATGCAAAAGAGTCGGGTACGTTTTGCTAATTAAGTTATGCTTTTATGTGCTTTGTGTACAGGATCACCAAATATTGAGATGGACGAGCAAACGTTCATGGTCAACAGAGAAAGGGCTGTGGATAATTTGAATTCCATAAGTTTTCCTTCCTACTTGATTTTGTTGCTGCTGCAAAATGAGATCAGTTTACTTATCTATTTGACAAGAAGTTTAGAAAACTCCTATCCTACCTTAGAGTCAGAATAATGAAAATAGTGCTGAAAGCCAGCAGAAAAAAAAAATATAGCCTTTTTTTTTTTTAAGAAAAAAGAACTTTATGGAATGGGAAAATTCATATGGATTCAATTAGAAATTTAGAATAGGGATAAAATGCCAAACTTTAAAGGCTAGGGAATAAATACTCCTTTGCCTGTGCCTGCCAGGAGTTAAGGTATCACACATTCACAATCCTTGATCCCTTGTCAAATAGTACCAAGTTGGATGTCTGCATTTGAATACGTTCCTAGTTCGACATACGCACCTAAAACTAAAACAGGATGCGATCCTTGCACCTTGCCATGATTAAGACAACCTAAAACTGATTGAATTACTTACCGAGTTTTTTTTTTTTTTAGGTGTTCGAAAAATAAATAGAGTTATACTGCTTAGCTGAATCATCACATATCCTGATTTATCCACGATTCCAGGTCTTTGTCAATGATCAATTTCTAAACTGGGATCCTCAGAACTGTATCAAAGTCCGAATTGTTTCTACCAGAGCTTATCATTCCTTGTTTATGCATAACATGTAAGTGGCCATATTTAGAAAAATTGTTGTGTGTTCTACCAGGTTTAAACCTACCAGATAAGTTTAATTTCCGTTGGAAGATTTCCAGAGTGTTACAATCCCTGCTATAAGAATTTAGTCATGAAGTTTTAAAAGCTCAGGTGTCATAATGCCGTTAGCCGTATGTACAATTGGATAACTGGGTGGCCGGCAGGTGTATCCGACCCACTCCTGAGGAGCTGGAAATCTTTGGTACTCTGGACTTCACTATTTACAGTGCTGGCCACTTCCCTCTAATCGTTATACCCACTATATGACATCATCTAGTAGCGTTGGTTTAACCTGGCTAGAAGGGAAATGGTCATCCTCGGCACCCAGTACGCTGGGGAAATGAAGAAAGGCCTATTCAGTGTCATGCATTATCTCATGCCTAAACGTCAAATCCTCTCCCTACACTCTGGTAGCAATATGGGCAAAGATGGAGATGTTGCCCTCTTCTTTGGATTGTCAGGTGAAGCATCATTGCATCGATTTTCTTATGTGTGGGCATCGTGCGCCGGCTAGTTTATCTATTCTTACATTTACCTCACTGATTGAAGGCGATGATACAGCTTTGTTTATGTAATACATTTCTAGTTATTGTATCCCGTTGTTTTTATCATCTAGGGACTGGAAAGACCATTCTGTCTACTGATCACAGTCGGTATTTAATTGGAGATGATGAGCACTGCTGGAGTGACACTGGGTCTCCAACATTGAAGGTGGTTGTTATGCCAAATGCATTGATCTCTCAAGGGAGGAGGAGCCTGACATCTGGAACGCCATTAAGTTTGGGATTGGTACACTCCTCTCTCTTCTAACTTCTAAATAAATCAAACTGTTCGTTTGTTTCAAAATCAAAAGGTCAATTGTAAGCTATTTAGTTTGTTACCAGCTATGTTTTTGCCTTGAAAGTGTCGTTTTCTGTATGATTATTCACATTACCTTGTGCTTCCAGTGCTGGAGAATGTGGTGTTCGAAGAGCATACAAGAGGAGTGGATTATGCAGATAAATCTGTCACAGGTAATGAATGCAAAAGCAATTCGCTGTCTTGGTGATCCAGTCCTTCACTGGGTTTTGCTTTTTATGACATTATATGGAGCTCAGCCTCATTCTGGCCACCCAAATTTACCTAACGGGGAAAACAATTGAGAAAGAAGATATGTGGTTATTAGGACAGCAGTTAAGCTTTAGTTGACGATGCTTACAAGCTTAATATTAAACACAAGGTGGGATCAGTTCAAGACGGTTAGTTGTATCCATCACATTGTGCCTGGAGGGATAGCCAACGGTCAAACAACTTGTGCTTGGAGACTAAATTCCCTATATTGGTTCCAGAAAAAGGGTGAACCTTGACTTAAGTACTCATTGTTGACTGAAAAATCTGAGTGTACAGATATTGAACTTGCTTAATAAATGATGTAGAAGATAATCTGTGCCAAATTTCTATGAACTTCTGATTGCTCAATAAAAATGCTTGTTTGTTTCCTCAGAAAATACGCGTGCAGCCTATCCCATTGAATTCAATTCCCAAAGCAAAACTTCCATGTGTTGGCCCACACCCAAAGAACGTCGTACACTTGGTTTGTGATGCCTTCGGTGTTCTTCCCCCTGTGAGCAAGCTGAGCCTGGCGCAGACCATGTACCATTTCATCAGCGGCTACACTGCTCTGGTATTTATCCCTTTCATAGACTACCCTTTAATTTCTCAAGACAAATTCATCAACACAAGTTGTGCAACACAAAGCTTACTTGAGATCTCTCCTCTTCTTTTCTTCTTCGTTTTGTATCCCTAACTTGCTTTCTTCTCATCGAAATACAGGTTGCAGGCACAGAGGATGGCATAAAAGAGCCCCAAGCTACATTCTCTGCATGCTTTGGTGCAGCATTTATCATGTTGCATCCTACTAAGTATGCAGCAATGCTGGCCAAAAAGAGGCAGAAACACGGTGCAACAGGATGGCTCATCAACACGGGGTTGTCGGGAGGAGCTGTGTACAAGTAGCACAAGCAGAATGTTCAATTTCCAAATGCGCAAACCAATTAAGAACTTCATACAACATTGTGGCAAGATTGATTATGCTAATGCTTGTCCCTTGTATGTTGCAGATGTGGTGTAGGAAGCCGTATAAAGTTGGCGCATACACGGAATAATTGATGCCATACACTCGGAAAGCCTTTGGACTGCAAATTACAAAGAGGTGTTTGGGCTTGAAATTCCAGCTGAGATTGAGGGAGTGCCTTCTGAAATTCTGGATCCCTGAGCAGCGTTAGTTGACAACTTTTAATCTTCCTCTCGGACCAGCTAGCTATTCCTCATTTATTACGATGCTTATATTCTGTTGCTTTCTATCCATGTTCGACTAATATCTTTCAATCTTGTGGTGCAGTGGTCCGACAAGGATGCTTATAATGAGACACTGCTCAAGCTAGCTGGCCTTTTCAAGAACAGCTTTGAAGTATTTGTGAGCCATAACATTGGAATAGATAACAACTTGGCAGAAGAGATTCTGGCTGCTGGTCCTGTATTTCTATCTAAGACGTTGTTGGAAGAGAATGGGTACAAGAACCTCATCTGTAGGAATAGAAAGCTGACATTGGTGCAAATAATTAGTTAGTGGCATCTTGAAAATAGAATTACATATCCAGTGTTCATCTTTATTCTTCTGTCACACTATCCTTTTTTATTTTTTTTTTAATCGATTCGGGGGAAACTATTCCCTTCCCTTTTTGTAAAGCATCTCACGCCATTCCCCTTGATGGTGAAATGAAATAATTCAGCTCCACTGGATTGCATGGCTGATTCTGTTCTTAGTATAACATGTTTTTGGTAATGATTCTAATGGAATGTGAACTTGACAATCACGTATTCGTTAGGGAACCAAATCCAACCATCAAATGATGGATATTAAGAAATTAACCATGTTCACATCAGAACCCCCCTTTTTTTTCGGTTTATGGTTGAAATACTCTATAGAAGGGATAAATCCTATATACATTTAAAAAAAAATGATATTTCATATGATATACGATTTTGTGCCATAGAAACAAAAGTAAAAAATAAGGAGCTGGTAGGTTTGGTTGAGAAGCAATATAACAAATTTGACAAATCTATCACAGTTTTGACACTTCAAAATTATCTTTACCATCCAGAGGAGCAAAATAATCTAAAAGTTTTCTTGAAATAGGTAAAAATCCATCAAAATTATTTTTTTCGAATACAAAAATTTACTCCTGATTTGTGGTAATTTTGGGGATGCCTACCACCTCTTTCCCTTTCCACTGGACTACAAAATTTCTCGGAATTACTTACTACCACTTGTACGTAAAATCCTGCCCCGATGTTGCGGCAAGAGACGGGGAAGCTGCAGTGATAATTAGTAAAAATGGAACGGAGTCAATGGAGGCCATAATTCTCTTTTTACTGCATCCGTTACCGCAACTTCCCTTGGCTCCATTTATTTACTAGTCCTTGGGAAGAAGCCCCCAAAAAAAGTCAAATCCAATCAGACATGTGTCCGAAGCACGAGTCGACCCGCGGACTCCAAATCCGAAAAATGCCCAAGTACCATTACCACAGTCGGCCGCAAACCCAACCCTGGTTTGGGTTTGGGCTTCTGCGCTTCTGCTGCTGCTGCTGCTGCTGCTATTTACTACGCCCCATGCGCATGTTAGCAGGAATCCCCGTTGCTTCTGGGTCCTTCCGTTGCTCCTTCTCCTATCCCTACACCCTTTATCTTGTCTTCTGTGTTGTAGACTTCGCCGAAGCCTTCTTGCTCTCTGCCATCATCCTTTCCTTCCCCTCTCAGCAATCGCCGCCTCGGATCTGGATTCGACTCTGCTCGCGTTTGTTTAATTTCGATCGATTCCACCCGATTTTCAGGTTTTTCGGATCAATTGAGGTAATGATTCATCTTCTCTTTCTTTTTTATCCTTTTGATTTTTCATATGGGGCTTATCATCTTGTTGACCGATTCTAGATCGTTGTTCTTTTTGGGCGTTTTATTCAGCTGGGAATTGCCTAAAAACCGATTGATTTGGATAAAAGGTTTGGACTTTTTTCTTTTCCGTCAAAATATACGATACTTTTGGGATTTATCTTGGTTTTGATCGATTCAAAGGCGCAAAATTGTTCCTTTATCAATTTTTTGAGTACGTCAACGCTTGATCATGGATCTGAAATCTAATGCTGATTGGGCTTTGATCTCTCTCTTAAATACTTCTATTGTCAACTTGCTTATTGGTAATTAGGGTTTTGGACTTTTATCTGGTTTTCTGACTGAAATTGAATTTTCGGATTCCTTGTGCACATGATACAGTGGCAAGGAATTTTTCGTTTCACGGCCGATTTTCGGTGAGAGGATTGTGGGACATTTTTAACCTTAAAAGTATTTCTATTTTCTACCTGATACAGTCCAAGAAATTTGTTCAATTATTGCAATTTTGAAAATTTGAAATTTATCCACGTAGTGAAAATGTGAAATTCAGGTGGTGTTTTTGGTACAGTCTCCTTTCTGAATTCAGTTTGACAAATTGTATGTACAAAATTCTGGAATTTGGTATGTCTTTTACACATATAAGAAACTCAGAAGTTTTAATTCTTTTGTTGTATGCAACATACTTTTTGGGTTCTTGGTGTTGGTTCCCCAAAATTCAGCTTTCCCTGAGTTTATTTTAACTCTGATTGCGCATTGCTGTTTTCAATTTTTTTTAGGAGCAAGTATCTGGAAAATCTTGCCTCGTGAGTTCATGCAGAAATGCGAGGATATGATAGATATGATGTACGCAAGCTTGCCCTGACTTCCTTCACATTTCTCTTGCTTTAATGGATGTGTGCAGCGTGTTCAATGAAGTTTTATTAATGCAGGAGAGTGAAAACTTGGACGAGTACGAGGAGGATGGTGATGAGCAAGAAGAGGAAAATGCTGGTGAAGATGAATATGAAGAGGAAGAAGATCCTAAGCCCACCAAGGAGGTATTGGATTATCTTGAACTGAGGCAACGATTGAAAGAAGAAAAAAGAAGGGAGTTGAAGAAGGAACTGGGAACTGCTAATGGCAGTTCTCGTGAGAAAAAGAATGTGATCTCAAAGGATACGTAAGTACTATATTTCTGAGAATGGAAGTTTTGATATACTTGCTATAACATCTAACATTCATACCAGACTGTAATGAGGTGATGTTACTTGCCACTGGATTTCCTGTCCTACTGAAACAGGAAAATTCACAAATTGGTATAGAACATTGAGAAGATCCTTCTTTTCAAAATTTTTCTCTTAAATTGACTATAGAAATCAATTTTGGCATGATACAATCTTTCTGGAATACATGTCTTCTCAGAGTCCAAACAGGTTGAGCTTTGTGGTTATCTAAATATTCAATTTCAGTCTTTAAGTAACAATGAAAACAATTGGCAAAATAAGATGTGTATGTGTCCAATTATATATTGGATCTTTTCAACTGCAAAGGCAATATATTTGCCAACTGTTGCAGTGTATCTGATTTAGTCACCATAGGTACCTTGTTTCTACTACTTTGTTTGCTGAAAGACTGAAGTATTGTTTTGGAAAGTGTGCAAAACAACTGGAATGCAAGAAATTGGTGCAATTCTTTACTTGACGAATGCTGGGATTCAACAATTGATTTTTTATTAATAAATTATAATTTATCAATGTATTTCTTGAAACCTACTGTAATTGTGCATCTCTTGGCAGTTTCAATGATTTTACACTTCTCAGAGTCAAATACATTCCAAGCTGCAAGGTTTTAACTGATCTTCTTTTTTTTTTTTTCAAATAAATCTTTAAATTGTATTTTATTTTTCTTGTGGTGCAGTTATGGTTCCTTTTTTGGACCTTCACAACCAGTTATTGCTCAGAGAGTGATTGAAGAAAGCAAGTCATTGCTTGAGAACCCGAATTTGGCAGCTAGAGTCATTAGATCTAATCAAAGAGTATGTGGAGAAAGCTTTGTTGAGCTAATAACTTTGTGTTGACTTTGGTTCCTGGGGTCTGAAATTGCCATGCATGGTTATTACGTATCCAAAGGAACTTCTAGGTTGGCTTTTATAATGTTTAGCATACAATTTAACAGGATGCCTCTGCCATAGTTTGGGCAAGACCATCAGAGTTATAACACATGTCGGATTCAGCAAAGGTTGACTTTTAAATGTGTTGAAGGACATATCTCATCTCTGTACAGAAATGCAACCTTGGTTTTTCAGCCTCTAGATGCATTTGCATTAGTGAACTAAACTGATATGGTATTAGTGAACTAGGCTGCTATGGTGCATATTAGTGATTTTGCTGGTGATGGAAAATTTTTCTTCTACAGTATTAATTCAGTGGATTGGCCGTGATCCCCTGCAGGGTATCAAGAGCTCTGGTTCAGCCTCATCTGCGTCAAAATCTCAAGCTAGTGGTGGCCACAGACCAAAAGCTACAAATGGGGTAATATTTTGGTTTTTGCATTTATCTTTTCTTTCCCCTTCGCTTGTATGATATGCTGTTGTGCCTTTTGTTTGGGAGGCTTTGCATCTGAAAATTTTATCATTGCAGCTGCAAAAGAAAGTTGAGATGCTAAAAAGTACCAGAGATTACTCATTTCTATTAGCTGATGATCCTGAGCTTCCCGTGCTGAAAAAAGTTCCTCAAAGTATTTCTGCCCCAAAACCTGGTACATGGCTGCTCTTTGCCTTATCTAGCAGTTTCCATCACACCTTACTTATACTTTGATGAGGAAAACTTATACAGGTTTTTTGATCATGTTGAAGAGGCACGCTTTGCACAATCTTCAGAAAGAAGCAGAGATTCTAGGAGCATTAATGGACAAAAAGTTTCCAGCAGATATTCTATGAGCATTAATGGACAAAAAGTTTCCAGCAGTCGTGAGGATAAGAAACCTTCAGCTGCTATTAACCGAATGCAGCCTAAAGTAGGGTCTGAGAAATTTGGTTCCAGGGATAAGCCTGTTCAGCCATCAGTAGATTCTGGGAAACATCTTAGTGGGAATAATGGTACATTAGCAGATAATAGAAAACAGCCTTCCATCAGTAATGGCAGTGGGCCAGGTCGGCCTGTGGTGTCAAAGAATGTGCCATCAAAGCCCATTAGTAATGGTAGTGGGCCAGGTCGGCCTTTGGTGCCGAAGAGAGTGCCATTGAAGCCGTCAGTAAGTGCATCAGATAAGAAGGCTTCGGTTCCTGTTGCAAGAACCTCTGCTCCTGGCATTCACAGACCAAATCCTTCAAAAATGCATACTTCTGTTTCAAAGCAGTCCTCTGCAAGGAAGGAGGAATACCAGGCACCAGGAAAGCCAAAGATAATGCCGAAACAACCTGTCCCACCCTTAAAACCTAAGGTCAGCTACTCTTTTTATCTCTGGTAGGAAATAATACTGTACGTCAACAGCCTGGTGCACCGCAATCTTATAGTTAAGAATAAGTTGTTTGATTTTCTTTAGTTCAAAACCTAGAGGGTCAGTTGCTAACTCTTTACTGTTATTTAATCATTCCAAATTATAGCAAGTAATGCAACCAGCACCAAAACCTTCAGTGCGGGATGCTTCAAGAGGTGAACACCCAAGGAAGAGGCCTGTTAAACACGATAAAGATGATGATGATGATCCTGAAGCTGCTTTTCGTATGATCAGGAAAATGTTTGGGTATACATTTTTGGTCCTTGTCTATGGTCAAAATTTCATCCAAATGCTATTAGATTGTCCTATTTCCTTGCATGTCATTATAGAACCATGATTTGGATAGAGACTTACTTTGTGATGATTCCTTCATACATGCTTACCTTAGCCCAAGCTCTTAAGTTCTATGTTCCAGTGACTAATATCAGTTTGATATTTATGTGTGAATTCTTTCAGATATAATCCTAATAGATATGAGGATGCTGACGATGATAGTGACATGGAGGCTAATTTTGATGACATTATGAGGGAGGAAAAGAGAAGGTTAGTAGGCCTTTGAAATTGTGTGCTTTCTAGTTTTCTATTCTCTTGTTCTTAGGTGCCAGTGGTTGATGAATATAAAGATGTATTACCATTGTTTTCTTTTGAGAATTCTTATTCCTGCTGATGGAGTTTCTGGTTTCTTAATTGTTGATGTTGACAAACGCAAATTTTCTTGGTTTTTGGCTATTCAGTGCGAGGATTGCTCGGCAAGAGGATGAAGAAGAGCTTCGCAAGATAGAAGAAGAAGAAAGAAGGGAGCGCTTGCGAAAGGAAGCCAAAAGACGCAAGTTAAGCCATCGATGACCAGAAAATGCGCTAATCTGACAGGAATTGTGTAATTGCTAATTTGCTGAAAGCCCCTGTATGTGCAGCCAGAGGAAGGAGAAAGAGGGTAGAGCAAGATTGTTCTCTACTAGTCTTTTTATTTCATCTGTAAGCCCGAAGTGGTGGTTTTGATAGTGGGCTTCATTGTTTATTCGTTATTAGGAATGATTTTTGTCAAAAGATGGACCTTCAAAGTTATTTATTTTTTCCCGTTCTTGGGGTTCCGTTTTCCTGGTGTAGCAAATCATTTCATCAGGTGTATATTTATCCTCAGAATTACTTGTTCTTTAAAAGTCTTTTCTATACCTTGCTATGTGACTCTTTTATCATTTTTCCCTTTGTCTCGGGATTGGCCGATTGGGGGGAGTGAGTGGGTGTTGATACAACGGCGTGAGAGAGCTGAAAAGTGGCAGGGAGCCTAGATACAGAATGAACTGGGCAGGATGCGAGGGCAAAGTACTTTACCACTTTGGTTTTTTTGGTCCGCGATGGAATTTGAATGTTTTGTAAATGAGAAAAGGTGTGGGTGGGTTGGTCTCTGGTTTGAAGGCGGGATACATCAGATGAATCTAGAACAAGCGAATTTTAGTTGTTAAAAGCTTCCCAAGTGCTATAGTAGCATGGCCATGTCAGTTTCTGCCAGAATAAAATTGATGATTCTCACAGAGAAGACCAAAGCTCCTGAGATTGTAAATAGGTTATTTAGCTGGATTCTCAAGAGAGTGATTGAATTCGATGAAAGTGGCCCTGTTGACGCATTGACATGATATATCACCTTCTCCTCCTCTTGCTGCTCCATTCATTACATCCATGATCCATGACACATCCATGATCCATATCCATAAGAGCCTGGGACAAATGTAAAGTGATGATCGACTTGTCATATCGTCAAAAATCACGTGACCATCCTCCCCACATCCCGACCACAGAAGCCAGCCTCCTTCCGGTGATATCAGGAGTCTGTCACATGACGTGCGTCTCTCGGGGTCGGAACATATGAAATAACACTGTGGCGTCTTTGGCTCTGCTACAATGGAGTTGCTGTTAAATGCTCCGCTCTCAAAGCTTCCTCCTTTGCCTAAAATCTGTACGACGAAGCACAAACCCCTCGGCGCTCGCCCTCCTTCTTGCTTGGGGTATCTTCTTCATATGCACACACTCTCTCTCTCTCTCTCTCACACGCACACACACAAATACGAACAGAAAAACAAGCCATGCGTTCATTCACTCGTCATACATGTTGATAACATTCATATAAGCGGATATGCGGACGCCACATTAACGTATTCTAGCGGATTAAGCATTGATATAGAGTATGTATATACATGTCCGCGAGTGCGTAATTTAGTTGTTGGGGCTCCTACTAACTTAAGTTCAGCCTGAGTAATAATACTTGTAATTTACTTCGACCTCGCTTCCAGAACACCTAAGATTCAGCTTTGATGGGCTCTCATACAGTCACTGCACTAAGTTTATTTCTTTTTCTTTTTCTTTTTTTTTCCTGAAAATGACAGTAATGAACATCGGAAAAGCAAGATAAAAGGCAGGCATGTTTTTTGGAGGAGCTTCTTCTCTTCTTTTTCTACTTTTCAAAGTATTGGTCTGTTTTAGTTTTCCTCTTTTGTTTACTATATTTTGCTTCCTAATTTATGTTATGTGACAAGCTGAGTTTCATTGTGGAATTTAGGGTGGAAAGGCATGATGACATGGATGACCATAAGGTAAGAACTAATAAATTGTTGCTTGCATGAGTTGGTGAAAGTTTTAAAGTGTAGCTAGAAAAGTGACTGTTTCCCATTCCCTTGCAGGATCTTCCGCAGTCCATGGATCATGAACTAAAAGAGAAGCAGAATGACATATGGCAACTCTTCACAGAAGCACAACAGAGTACTGGACTGCTATTCTTTTTATTGCTATCCATAACTGCATGCCACATATTGGTTTCTTTCTTATCTTGATTTTCTGATTCACTGCGCAATTCAGATATGCTGTATGTAAATAAACAGCGACTCATGGCATTGGAAGAACTGGATGAACTGAAGAGAGAAAACAAGGCACTGCTTGATAGGATAGAGCAATTGGAGGCCAAAAAGCTGTTGAACACTCAAAAAGGTGATTGCAGCTGTAAAGCCTGAATTTCTGTTTTACAATCCTTCTATCGGACTAATACTTGGTTCTCTGCTATGCTGAAAAGTTTCCTCTTGTAAAAATTGTTTACCCACATTCGTGTGGCAGTCATGTGAAAACTTGAAACTAAATCTCCACTTGTGTTCCGTGAATGGTCATTACATCAAATGCTCATTATTACTGTTATACCAGTAGTAACTGAGGCAACATAGCAAGTTTGGTTTCCTTCTGCTCTTCTAGACTCACTAGATCCACAATAATTTTGAGCAGCCTAAACACAGCCCAGAGTCCTGGCATCTCTGATCAGTTTGATGAGTTTAGGAATGGCTTGTTCAAGAAAGGACCACTGACAGAAGGTTTAGATATCTGAAATAGGTCCTGTTGATAAAGATGCTTAATTAAATACAGGATGATACTCAACTGCTTTCCAAGTGAACATATAGTCTGGTGTTTTATTTGAGTAACTTTCTCAATCAATGTTCCAGAGTGCGTTTTACAGCCAACCAAATGGAGCCTTCTCCTCTGTCAGATATCTTGCTTGATTGTTCTTGTTATGAACCATTATGAGTTTTTGGGATATCTTTTTATTCAAGTTTTTAACATTTCTAATGCTGTTTGTTAATCTTGTGACCAGAAATAGATACCCTCTCTATCAGCTCTGAGTTGCTGCTTAGGATCGATTCAATGGTTCTAAGTGGAATGATTGGTAATACGGAGGCTTCTGACTTGAGAAAGCTGGTCATGAATTCAAGAATGAGTATAGCAGCTAATTTTTTTCAAATCATACACAAGAAAGATTCTGAAGTTCTGGTGGAATTGCGCCATTTTTCAAGCAAAAGTAAAAAGTAAGGTATTCTGGTAGATGCTGCATCCAATTCTAACTCTTGGATTCCGTTTCCAAAAGCATGCATCTTACATCTCCAATGTTTCTCCACATGTGATAGGAACTCCACCTTCTCCCTTTTCTTGCCACTTTCACATTGAAGACATCCACTTAGGATTGAAGTACACCATCTACCTTACACTAGGATAATATATAATTATCCCTATTCAGTTATGCTTGTTTTGCTATTCTTTGATTTCTTTTTATCCTCATCTGTTTCAAATCCAGGAAGGGTTTCCACATAGTTCACATTTCTTCTGAAATGGCACCAGTGGTCTCTGTGGGATCTTTGGCATCTTATGTTACAGGACTATCCCATGCCCTGCAGAGAAAGGGAAATGTGGTCGACGTCATTTTGCCCAAGTAATTATGGCATTCTCTTAGTTTTTATGTTTTGCTTGCATTTCTTACTGGGGATGTTCAAGTAAAACAAAAATTGATTAGTTATGTTTTGCAATTCATATTACTTAAATGTCTGTTTAAGCAACTTGTTGGCCTTTGCTTTAGGTTCCTAATAGTATTAAGTATCAATTACGTTTCGATCTGCACTAAAAAAATCAGTTGGTTTCTGTACTCTTGCACAAGTATACTCTTGAAGTTTATCACCCTTACTTTCAGTAGGCAACTTTCAGCACTAAGATTAAGATTTATGTCCTTGTTGGCATTTGCAATTTTATTGGGCGAGAACAAATAATCATAACTGATCAGATGCACTCATGCTGTAGAACAGCATCGCTTCATCACTAGGACCTGAAACACTGACTTGTAGACAATGTCACTTTAAGTAACACAGTCATTACAATGAAAAAGGAGCACTTCCGTATTGCTTGTACAATGTCCAGTTATTGTGGTGGCAAGTTTGCCTGTAACTGCTAGTGGTAGTACCCTAGAATAGCTTTTTCTCATTTCCCTGATATGAACTTGTCCCCTGCATATTCCACTTTAATTCAGCTTCTACCTGCTCTGAATTCTCATCTGAAAACATCTGATTCTTAGTATAATGTTTCAACCAGGTATGCATGCCTAAATTTAGATGAAGTTCAAGGTCTTCGAGAAGTCGAAGCAGAAGTCTATTCATTTTTTAACGGTCAATTGCATGAAAACAGAATCTGGACTGGGTAAGTATGGATTTTTGGGGCGTTTGATCTTATATTGTGTCATTTGTCGGAATTATGGTGGTTTTCGTTGTCTAGTTTTCTTTCTGGCGAAGTGGGGTTATGTTTGTTGGGAGCTAAAGAAATTCTGCAAAACAATATATATACACAGAAGCTATGGCTTTCTTTCCCTTTGATCTCTTATTTATCAATTGCGTGATTGGGAAACAGGGTTGTCTTTGGCATTGGAGTTACATTTATACAACCAGTCTACTATTCGGCATTTTTCAGTCATGAGAGAGTATATGGATATGGAAATGACTTTGAAAGGTTGTAGACATCTCCAATATTTGTTCACTTGTTTCTATGTTGAGCATTTCTCATGGTGACAAACTCATGTAGCTTAACCCTAATTTTTTCATTTTGTTCTTAATGCATGATCATAACCTGACTATTTCTTGTTTGTTTTGTATCATGGATAATTACAGTCACAAGTTTTTGTTGTGGTCTTCTAACAACTTCTTCATGCTGCTAGATTCACCTATTTTTCTCGTGCATCGCTGGATTATCTAGTGAAATCAGGAAAGAAGCCCGATATTGTTCACATACACAATTGGCAAACATCAATTGTTGGACCCCTATTTTGGGACGTTTTTGTCAATCAGGTTTCATTGGTTCTCCTTCCTTTTGAGACCACACAAGGAATAAGAATGAAGTAGTTTTAATTTTTTGTGAAGGTGACACAGTTACATGTAGTACTTTTGTGGTGCATCTTGCTTTGTGAATGGAGTGAACAAAAAGTCATTTTAATTTGTTAGGGAAATGAACATGGAACCAAAGATTCTTTTGCAGGATTCATAGGTTGTTATTACTTCATCCATTTGTATTAAGTAAAACAGCTAAAACTGGAGTTGGAAAGCTTCCAGTTTTATGTTTCCTGGTTGAATGGATTATGTGCTTTTCTTTTTCTTTTTCTTTTTTTCCCTCCCTATATTAGTCTTATGGTCTGCCTGTACTACTAATTATAACAAGTTAGCTTAAGTATTATGCATACTAATTCATGATGTTAGCTTAACAGTTCTGAGCTTTTATTACACAGGGACTCGAAAGTACTAGAATATTATTGACATGCCAGGGCTTTGATTCACAGGCACGTATCTTTGCTTAGCGGATGGAAAATATATCTGAATTGTGGGATGGCTATTGCACTATCTCCATGTTTGTAGCAATTATACTGACGTTTCTTTTTTCATTAGTGTCTTCAACAACCTGAGAAGCTTGCTCTGTGTGGACTTGATCCTTCAAAACTAAATCGTCCTGATCGTCTTCAAGATAATAAAATGGCTCATATGGTCAACATTTTGAAGGTATTCTTCTCCTTTCTGAGCTTTTGGGCACAGTTCCTTTCTTTGAAAGAATTCTATGAAAAAGTATGTCCGTCCTTATTGGTGTTATTTGTTATTTTGGATACATGGTTGATCTCAAGGTTTGAGATCAGACCAATGATAGTGTTCAGAAGAGCATTATGCAAAGGTGCAATCATTGTTTCTGTGACATAAGTGCTCATATAGGGAAACCGATGTTTCTCCTGCTCTCTCTTCCCCAACCTATGCTAAATCTGCTCCAATTGAGGGTAAAAGCTGATAAGAACCATCTGCATTTACTGCTTTACATTGAAAAGGAAAAGAATAACATTAAGCAACCACTTTTATTAATTAAATAATCAGTCTTCTAAAATCATCAAATAATTGGAAGTGAAGATGATCACATGAGCACAGATATGAATTAAAAGTAGTATTTTACTAGGTACTGCTAGTTTCCAGAATCTTAGTGTTCAAAGAATTCTGACCCATGTAAATGTTAAAAATCCCACACGCAGTATCTCTTTCATTGGTAACAAAATATCTGGTCACTAATTTGTTTGTTCTTCTAAAGTGCTTTACTGATAGAGATCAAAGTGGGGAAGATAAAGAATCAGAGAGAGAGAGAGAGAGAGTGTGTGTGTGTGTGTGTGTCCTCCACTGGTCCAGTTATAGTGGAAATGTAGGTTCTCTTATTATTATTGGAAGCACAGCAAAGTATTGATGTTGCAATTATGCTTCATTGAATTTGCTGCAAACTTGATTCAAACTCTCTTTGCCAAATTTCAGGGTGGAGTTGTTTACTCCAATAAAGTGATAGTGATTGCATCCATGCAAACGAAAGCCCATATTAGCACTGAATTGGGTCATGGAATGGAACCCACCTTAGCCATCCACAAGTAAGTACTACCTTCGTGGCATTCTTTGAACTTGGACCTCCAAATGTTAACTAGGCATGCTGTTTGTAACTTTGTTGAACATCGGACATGGTGATGCAATAAAATGTAATTCAAAGGTCATGGTAATCTGATATCTAGTCCTCACATTTCCTCACTCCTGATTCTGATTGAAGGGACAAGTTGCTGATTGCTCCTCATGGATTTGACAAGTCAGTTTGGGATCCTTCAGTGGATAAATTTCTTCCGGAAAGTTACAGTGAAGAAGATATGAAAGGGAAATCTGTATGCAAAATTTCATTGCAGAAGCACCTTGGGTTAACAAAGAATGCTTCGATGATTCTTGTAAGTTCATTGAAAATCTTATTCTTGGGTTAACAAAGAATGCTTCTATGATTCTTGTAAGTACATTGAAAATCTTATTCTTGAAGTGCACCCAAAAATAAAAGATATTGAGGGGGAATCTCAGGAGAAGGTGAACTGACCTTTCTTTCATCTGGGAGAATAGCCGGCAATGGAGTATGCTGAAAGATAAGAGGAAAGCGGTGTTTAATCTTTGCATTTTCATCCTTCATGGCCTTTAGGCTTGAGTTATCTAAAAGAGCATCTGTGAGCCAACCTCCAGCAATTTTTTTGGAGAGTTATGCACACTAGAAATGTCTTTCCTTTCGCATGTTTTCTATGTATGTATCTGTGTTTCCACAAAATCTTTTGTGTCCTGTACAGCATATGAAGTCTTACCAACCCAAGAATGGAAATGTTGTCATTCCAGGTTGGTTGCATATTAACAGAACTTTCAGATGTTTCTCTGGAGAACCTCAAGACTCATGTTTGGATGGCTTACAGCAAAGGAGTTCAGGTTATTTGTGAACCTTTCTATTTCTCTTTGTTTTAACAGCTTATACTGGTATACTTGCAGATATCCATGCTGAATAACTGATCAGTCAAAGTCCTTTTATCTTCTTCTTCTATCTGTATTTATTGCCTACGTCTGATTCTCTTATTATCCTCTTCAGATTGTCTTCATGTCATATAGCCAAAATCCCGGCTTAAGCAGAGAATTGGAATCTTTGCTGTTAGATCTCAAGGTATTTTGCATCTGTCCTTACCTAAAGATTTCTGGTGTCTCTGGTTCCTCTCTTTCTTGTATTTACTTAGGGGAGAAATAGAAATTTTGCTGCTAAAAACACCTTCAAGATGATTTTAATGCTAGCTATGGTTTAAGGTAGTCCACGGTGAATATGGAAGAAAACTGCTAGCTATGGCTTAATGTCATGCCCATATTTCCATTTCTATTCTTGACTGCTTCACGTCTCCAATTGCTTAGCTGTATTGCGTGCTGGCAGATTTTTACAAATGGATACAGGCAGCGCCTTCTGTTATGATTGTTTCAGGAGGGGTTTCATATTAATTTCATGATTTGTTCTGTCCCTGTATAATTGAAGTTTGAAATGGTATAGCTGAAGTTGATTAGGTGTTATTCTGTTATTGGAGATCATTTGTAGTGATTAACTTGATGCTTGAAAAGATTGTTTCTGTGTTCTTTATGGTTGAAGATTTATCTGCAGCTAAAAACTGGTGTCCTGGTTGTTAAAGAAGTTCATTGGTGCACTGTGTTTTGATTTGGAACGAATATGACTAATAGGTAGATCAAATAAAGGAGATCTGCAAATCATCCAATATATGTTCTTCTATGCAGGATGGAAATGTGAAGTTTGTTGACAAATATGACGAACCTCTTCTGCATTTGATATTAGCTGGATGCGACATTATTTTGTGCCCATCTTTCGACGATCCAGTACTTCAAGTACCGGTATGTGTACGACAATATTGTTATTAAAATTGGTGAGCTTTACCATTTCTTTTATTAAATACTGTTGCATATGATTGCTTTTTGTTTCGTCTTTGTTATCTCAACTGAAATAGACTTGTTTCTTTTTCAAGCAGCGAAGGCTCTCTCTCTCTCTCTCTCTCTCTTTTTGGAGGGGGGTGTGTGTGTGTGTGTGTGTGTGTTTTTCTCATGATACCCCTTCTTGACAAAGTTTCTTAATTTTAGATTATCGTGCCTGTATAGTCACTTTGTCTATCTCCCTTATAATGCTGAAGCCTTTTTCTTTGCTGGGGTAAATCATGCAGCTGAAGGCCATGAAATATGGAGCTGGACTTGTTGCATTAAATTTTACTGATGACAAATTTAAGTTAGTCTGAATACTCCTACTTCTACATCTTTTAGCTTTTTAGCTTGTCATAAAGCTAAAAAATGTTTTTGCAATTACTGGTTCAACAGGTATTTTGCGGATCATGATTTTGGCCGCCCAGAAGTTTCGAAGTACATCAGCAATTCCTTTGGAAGTATGTCATTAAGCCAAGCAATCAATGAAATCGTGGGCACTTCCGTCTAAACTTTTCCTGTTTCACAGCTTAAGAATTCCTCAAAAAGCTTTTAAAAAAAAAATGTTAGAAGATTTGTAAGCTTCTTTTTTTTCTTGTTTGCAGAAGAACGATCCATCTCAGTGGAACAGAAAGATCACAGATGCTATGGTGAAGGATTTCTCATGGGATGCAGAATGTTGTGATATTCATGTTTCGGCATATACAGCAATAAAGAATCTGTGAAGTAGTAGGCCGTTTCTTGATGACCCGTACCCAACGTCACATGCCCAAGTCGATGTATGTAGAGATTGAGGGAAGGCTTTTTGTTTTTGTGCATGTATAGTAAACTTTCACGTGCACATTGGCCATCTGTGCTCATAAAGACTTTTGTCTGTCTCATTGTTTACTTTTTAGCAGATTCTTTGTGCTTCGATGAGCTAATCAGAATTCAGATGCACTTTTTATTCTAATTCGATGATTGCAGCTCCTCCTTAATCATTCTGAGATGTCCAAAATTCCCGTTTTATGAGATTTCCCAAAGGGTGGAGTGGAATCCTCTTCTTTGAGTGTTCGTCTAGTTTTCTGAGCTGCTCCAGGGGCTTGTGGGTTAAAAAAAATTTTCAATAGCCTTTAATACTGTTGAGCTGGACTTGGACCAAGGAAAATGAATGTACTCATGAAAAAACATGGGCAGTCTGAGAGGCAAGTCCAGTATTGTTTGGCTTACTATCACGGTTTGGACCACCTGACCAAAACAGCGAAAGAACAACTGCAAACCTGCAGGGTCAACGTTAATGCACATCCACAGATCTCATAATTAATCACAGTACAATCCCATCAAACAAATAATGCATTTAGATCCAACTTACTACTAAATTTGAGACAGGACTTCCAATCGTCCTCTGATATACAATACAGTTTTGTTTCTTTTTCTTAGAAATAAGAGAATGTTACTACCAATCGTTGCGCTTTGCTTTTTGTTCTTGGGCTTTAATTTCGCGGACCCTCCCTCATTACTCTCACGCCCTTGATTTTTTGGTGGTCCGTCGCACCAATACAGCTACTCCAGTAAAACTCTCTTGTGCCAGTAGCTTCTAAGTTTGGGGCAGTGCTTCAATTTTTGTACACTACCATTTTAAAAGCAGAGCGATTTTTTTCAGAGTAAAAGTTTGGATAATTTAGCCTTTCGTCACTCACTATTACCGATGGAAACATGCTTCGCGACCATGGATGTGGCCAGTGGCGGAGCTACATAGGAGTGAGGATGGACAATTATCAATTATCCCCCACCTCCTCAAATTTGGAAAAAAAAATTACATACTAATAGCCTTGAAACCTTTTAATATTTGTCAGTTCGAGAGTCATATTTGCATCCCTTGACTTTCATAAAATTCTCTTCTTTAGTTGCATTGCCTCCTTTAAATTTAAAAACATTTCTTCCCTAGCATATTCCTTCTTCATTATATATTTGACACCACACCCTTTTGTTCCTTTCTTTTTCTTTTTTCATTTCAATCTTTTTTATTTTTTATTTTATTTCAATTCTTTCCTATCTTTGCAAAAAGGAAAAAAAAAGAGTAAAATCTTTGTTGATCACCTCGAAAACAAAATGTTGGAACTATTTCAACTAAACCTTTGACATCACTTTAAAGGATAAAATCGATTTGCCCTTTTTGAATAGAATATATATGTCTTACATAAATCTAATAGTATGATCTCTCTTGGCTGCACCCTTCTTATCCGTCACTAAGCATGCGAATAGATGAATTTACAGATGAATACATCCCTCACATTTGAATAATGAAATTCAAACCCGCAACTTATTTTCATGAGAAAATAGTCCCATATTTACCCATGGAGATTTGCGCCAATACAAGTGAAAGAGGAGAGCATTAGACGGTGGCGTGCATGGGGAATTAGCTACGGCCTACGTAAAAATGCGGCTTCTTGCCACGTCATTCCCTACTCTTTCATTTCATGCTGTCTGCGCGTACTCGGATTTCAACTGTCAAATTACTGCATGCATCGCAAACACCAAAAGATGGTTAGAAAGGCAGTCAGTCAGCCACACAGCTGCAACTTTTCTGGATAGCGAACGAAAGCGAAGGTGGATTGATGCGCGGCCAGGACTGAGGTATCCTACACTTTGGGAAACTCCTACAGTACAGTTTGGGTATGAAAGTTACGTTTGTTTTGTCTTGGAAACATCGCTTTTTTTTTTTTTTAATTTGGAGATAAAAGTTTGAAATCTTTTTCTTTCCTTCGTGACTAATGTGGAAAATAATACTTTGAAAAAAGAAAAACCTTTTTTCCCCCTTAACACCAAACTTTTATTTAGAAAAAAAAAAAACCAAGTTGAAGATAGTAATTAACAACGAGTTAAGCTAGCTTTCTGTTGTTCAATTCTATTTATATCAAAAGATCTGGACTTAATCTTCTAATGGATTATTAAAATGATTTTATCCAGGTTTCCAAATCAGGTAATTTGGTTTTGCAAATTAAAAACCAATGGTCACGATCATAAAATGGTCCACCTCGATCGATGCCCTTCGTCAACGACGGCAACACCATCAAACCAAGCAACACGGAGGACAGGGGACACCACCAGTCCTCCACCACCACCAACTTCCCTCAAAATTTCTCTGTCTTTTCTCCTTTCTACTCTGCTCGCCATTTGCCAATTAGGAGTGCAAAATTGCAATTAGATTACCCGCCTCTCCTCCTGATTTCGAAATGTAGCCTTTTAGTATCCTAGTATTTTAATTTTTTCTACTACGCTATATTCAATGCAAATGAATTAATATGAAAGATTTGCGCTGCCGTCACCGATAACCCAAAAGGAAAAAAGAAATGAAAATTACTCCTACAAATATTCAAAAGCTGGAAAGATTTGAATATTCAAACTTTCCAGGAGTTTTAATACTCCTCTTCCTTCCTCTCTGCCTCTAGACCGTGTTCCTTTTTATATTCATCACCTCCACTCGTCCCTATTTTGCCATTTCTCAGCTGAATTTGGAATTGCTCTGCAGCACAAAGGTCCCCAATACGTTGTCGTTTTTTTTTTTTTTTTTCGTGTTGAAACAAGCTTGTTTTGTCTTTAAATGAAATTCTCATTGGAATAACCGGAGATTTTCAGCTGATAGGAGTTTTTAGATGATCATTTTTCGCCGTTGGTTACACTAACACGAAGCATATGTTGAACCGGGAGTTTTTATTTTTATTCTTATTTTTTGAAGGCTTTGATTTTACACATCTTATTCTGACGGATTGAAGAGAGATATCCATTGTTCATTTCTCATTATTTTGATTATGTTTTACCTTCTATAGTCGCATCTTTACCGCCTTAGAGCACGATTTTTTCAGTAGTACTTAGCGCTTTTTTTTTTTTTTTTTTTGCCCTTTCCTGGTGTAGAATTGTCGATACTCAGAGTTTCAAACGGAGTATATCAAATCTTAGCTGAATGGTGTCTAAATATGCCAAGCATTAGAGTTCCAGCTGCCAAGAGGACGACGACTCTCACGGTTTGCTTATTTATCTGCATTTGTCTTTTCCGCATTCTACCGTAATTGCGGTTCACCATTTTTAGTCTGCTGAATAATTGAATTTCTGTTTGGTTGTGTGTAATATAGGTGGCTGTGAAATGTAGGCCATTGACAGAAAGAGATCGTGGCCGCAATATAATTAGAGTTCATAACGATAAGGTATATTTGTTTTACTGCTCTATGACTTTGTGCTTACTTTCTGCTCAGATTTTGTGGAATTAATCAGATTATAGTTTGGTGGAATGTTAGGGAATTTCAGTTTCTAGTTCAACTTCTTCTTTGACTAATTAAGTCTAAGTCGTGTAATTTAATTGATGTAATGCGCCATCATGAAAACTACGGAAATTCGTAGGAAGTACTTGTTTTGGATCCTGACCTATCGAAGGACTATCTGGATCGCATACAGAATAGAACTAAAGAACGCAGATATAATTTTGATTATGCCTTCGGCCCTACCTCGACGAATTTGGTATGTATTCTCTAGTTTCTTTCTAGCTTTCAATTATTTTGTGGTATAACTTAGCTCTCTGATAAAATTTGAAAGGCATCAGAAAGCTCAAATATACAATTTTTTAATTTATTTTCCTCTGCATAATATAGTCTTCGCATTATTTTAGGATGTATACCAAAGAAGCATATATTCTACAATAGCAGGGGTGATTCAAGGTCTGAATGCAACTGTATTTGCTTATGGTTCAACAGGAAGGTACATAAGAAAAACATTGCAAGTAGCCAGTGGAGCTTCCTGGACACATTTGCACTTTAAGAAATATCAAGATAGATTTATAGCTTTCTTAAGTTCATGATTTTATTTGTCTTGTCTGCGTTATCTTTAGCTTTTGGTTTCAAATTTGTTAGTTTGGTGAGGGGAATTAAATGCATGATAACACATGGTAAGGTATAGGTTTACAAATAACTTGCAGTGCATTTTCTGGTAGCCTAAGACTTTCTGTTCTCAAGGCCTTATCCTTGGTTCTTTATCACTGGCAAAGGCCTCGTGAGCATTTCAAACTTTTCCTCATCAGGATCAAAAAGGATTTCACCCGAACTACTAGTATCACTGCTTCTCTCTCATTTTATAACTGGCTGAAGAAATGGAAGTGATGAAATACATGACACGCAAAGAGTTTAGTTTTAGTAATGCAACAATCTTGCAATTAGTTGTAATCTACCTTTGAAGGAATAATAGATTAATCATTTATTTGGAGATGCCACATTGTCGTTGTCTTTTCCAGAGAAATATAGGTTTAAAATTTGTCCTCTCCAATCCACTCAGCTTCATCCCTCTCTGCACTCTTTTGGTTGTTTATGTAATGGTTTATTGTTGCACTTGCATGGATTTCCTTGGCATTCACCTGTATTTTGCAATCAAATGGTTGGTAGGCAACATCTTTTCATATTATCACAAGAGGATCTTATCAGATTTTATTCTTTTTGTTATATGATTGATATGCACTTTGTGAATTTTTTCTTTATCTAATATGGTTTTTTCTTTCCAGCGGGAAAACATATACAATGGTGGGGACTCAAGATGACCCTGGACTTATGGTTCTCAGTCTTAAAACAATTTTTGATCTTATAAAGAAAGATAATAGCTGTGATCACTTTGAAGTTACTTGTAACTATCTTGAAGTTTACAATGAGGTAGAGTTCCCATCTGTACAGAAGAAAAGAAAAGATCTTCATTTTGACTTCTATGATTAATCATATTGGTCCATGTCTGACAATTAAAGTGTGCAGGTTATCTATGACTTGCTTGAAAGGTCATCAGGTCACCTGGAACTCAGAGAAGACCCAGAGCAAGGGATAATTGTTGCCGGCCTTAGATGCATCAAGGTGGATTTCTTCATGGAGTAAAACTCGGGTCATAGTGTCATGATACATGCCAGCGTTTACACACTGTCAGGATCTTCTTCAGTGTATTTGATATGTTTACTGCATTAAGTGTTGACTATAAACTATGCATATAAGAAGTGTATATTCAGAGTATAAAAGTGAATCATTAAGCTGGTCTATTGGACAAAGGGTATCAGCACTCTATTTCACTCCACCTATTCATTTCCTCTTATAATTTCCACCATCATAATTTGGCTTACTCAACCATACCAGTCGTTTCAAATTTTGATTTTTGTAATGAGTTGTCATTCATGCCATGTATAATATTCAGCTAGAGCTGAGGACGTAATAAAATAGTCTTAGTACTCCCTTTAGCGTGTACGTATGGATTGTCAAGAGCAGACATATTCACAAGCAGCTGTACACTTTTCTCCTTGAAGTCAGAGTTTTTAAGTTTGGATGCAGACTCATCTCCTGTTCTGTTCTTATGCGTATACATTGTATTGTTTTTCCTAATTCTTTGCTCAATTTGGACTTCTAAGACCATAGGCCCTCTAAATGGTTCAGTTGGGTACTCCACACATTAACATGTTACTGATGTTATATTTTCTTTTTAAATTTTGCAAACCTAGCTAGTAAAATTCCCTATAGTTCTTGACATGTCTTGGTATGTGCTGGAGATTAATGGCCTCATAATTACATTGACTGGAACTACTGCATGTCTTGAGGAGTACCAATCCTTTGGCTATTGAATCTAATGTTTTGTGGTTTTTGCTAGTCTTTTGTGCATTTAAGTATTGGAGTCATCTTCTTGTACCATAGGACAACTCACAGGCCTTAACAACCTTGTAATTTCTCTGTCTGTGTGTAATTTCCTAAGTTTCTTATTTATCATGTCCAGGTAAACTCAGCTGACAAGATTCTAGAACTTTTGAATTTGGGGAACAGTAGAAGAAAAACTGAAAGCACTGGAGCTAATGAAACTTCATCCAGGTTAGCTATATATTCTTTTGTGCATCTAGTTGAATTAATTTGTTGCAGTCTTTTTGTTAACTGGTGGCATGTTATGGTGTTCTTGACCAGAATCAGGACTTATCTATCTTCTGAGCAATAGATATATGGTTAATTATACTTTAGCCCAGGCCTCTTATGGCCATTTGAAGCTCAACTTTCACAGGGTATTTAAAAGTTTCAAGCATGAAGAATGCTCTTTAACTCTGGGATTAAGGCTGAATGGGTTGCCTCTTCTTAAACCTTGTAGCGACCAGAGTTCTCTGTGTGAAATTTCTCTCCCTTTTCACTGAGAAACTGGGGTCCAGCTTATTCTTTGCTTTGGGTGATTACCGCAAAGGTTTTATCAGTAGTATTTGAGAACAAAGATTCCATTTAAGCCCTTTAATTTTCCTCAAATTTTTGTTATTCCTTTTACTATGTAACAACATTTTTTAAAACAAACGTGACTATAAGTAATTCTGGGAAATTAACACTTCCATTGATGTGTGAACTGGGCCTTGTCTGGTATAATGAAGCATAAAAATCTCAATTACGTAGTGGAGAGTTTTGTGTCACCTGGTATTTGAGTAGAATATGCTTTGTCTGAGTCTCGTGTCAAACTAATTTTAGCTTTCAATGGTCAGATCACATGCAGTTTTGGGGATAAATGTGACAAGGAAACAGAGTAAGAAGTATCCTAATCAGGTTATCAGGGGAAAACTTTCCCTTGTCGACCTTGCTGGCAGGTTTGGTTCCTTGTGTTCATTTGCACTTTAAGTATCCTGCTTTACTCAAGGGTGTTAATTGCTTATCTTGCAAACTTTTTATGCAGTGAACGAGCATCTGAAACAAATAGTGGAGGCAAAAAGTTGAGAGATGGTGCCAACATTAATCGATCTCTTCTTGCACTAGCAAACTGCATAAATGCCCTCGGCAAGCAACAGAAAAAGGGTCTAGCTTATGTTCCTTATAGAAACAGGTGTGCTTTTGGTTGTCATGGACTCATGGTTTTATGGTTTCTCTTGTTCTTATATCTAACAGTAAATCCTTTCCAGCAAACTGACACGGATTCTTAAAGATGGTCTGAGCGGTAATTCCCAAACAATAATGATTGCTACTGTGTCACCAGCAGATAGTCAGTATCACCACACAGTTAATACATTAAAGTATGCTGACCGAGCAAAAGAAATCAGGACACACATCCAGGTGAGAGTCGTACATATGTTCACATTTCTTTTGAGGAAAATTAAGATGGGGTATTTAAACATCATTCATGAGGAGGTGACAAAATCGATCCTGTTTGTTTTGGTGAACTTATGTAGAATAACCTTTGATTGTGGATTCATATTTGAACTTATTTAATGATTGGTCAGAAATATCTGGCAATGATCCATCAAATGGTCAGAATGCTAATCTTTATTGTTGGTGATCTTAAGGATTGGGGTATATAATATGAAAAGCCCGTAGGGCTGTGCTGCTGAGCTGTCAGAGTCTCACTTCCCTAACAAATTTGATGATTTTTTACTAAAAGATTCACTTTAAGAAACTATTGCTGAATATTAGTGGTATCTTCAAACCACATAAGAAGCCCTTATCAGGTATGCAAATTGAATCTTTTTCACAGAAGTCATTCCAAGGAAACAGAATTACATTCAGAGATTATATGTTTTGCTCTAGAAACCAAGTTGCAGTTTTGAGTCCCCATGTTGTCCTCTATCTTTTTGAATACCATAATTGCATGGTATCAGTCCACAGGATTTTCTCCAAAATATGCTATCCCAATGCTATTTAATTTCTGAAGGCTTCATCGTGTTTATTGTGCTCTTTCCTCATGCCTTGTCTAATGGTGTCCTGAATGCTTAATCAATTGATACAATTCCCAACCATGGTCATAGATTTGATAATCTGTTCATACCCATGTCAGAAAAATATCGGCACCATAAATACACACGTGTCAGACTACCAAAGGATGATCGACACTCTACAGGTAACCTGCTTGATATACCAACATGAAAGCATTATATCAGGTATCAACACTTCCATGTACAATGAAATATCTGCAGAACGAAGTGAGCCGGTTGAGAAAGGAGTTATCAGAAAAAGAATCTCAATTGAGTGCTAAGCCTGCTGAGAAAACTGTGGATGATGAAATGTCATGGTTGGATGGGTTGAGCCAAGAAACCAGTGAAAATGTTCAGGAAAGGATAAACTTGCAGAAGGCTCTATTTGAAGTTGAGGAAACTAACCTTCATAACCGCACTGAACTCCGACGACTTGACGACGCTATTGCAAAACAGCAGGTTAGACACTAGTTCTACCTTGAGACCTCAATTTTGTACTTTTTTTTTGGATGTAAATCGGTGAAAATCCAAATTAACTGTAAATATAGCCATATATGAAGTAAATTTAAGTCTAAAATTTTGCCATAAGGCCACATTTCAGTCCATTATTAATGTCATAGAAAAAAGTGAGTTTATTTTGCACTTGAAAACATTTTTCAGAACAGGTAGGTGAACTACCACTGACCTTGTCAACGAAAATTCCCTCTTCTGTAATTCTGGGAGTACGAATTCCCGAGCTCCTGTGGATATAAAGGCATCTAAAGTCCAGATTAACCGTTGATATTAGACCTATATGTCATAAATTAATGTCTAAATGGGTTTTATTTGCATCACAGGAGATTGAAAAAGATGGAGCAGTTGTGCAGGCTTTGAGAGAGAGGCGGCAAGTGATTCTTGACAATATCCGTGACAATGATGAGCTTGGTGTCCAATATCAGATGGTGACTATGCATAGCTGTTATTGTAGATTGGTTCTTTCTATTGTAACCTTCTTATTTTTACAGAGTCTTTATCCTGCAGGAAATTGAAGCAAATGAGAAGCGCAGGTGTCAGCTACAAGAAATGATTGAAGATGCAATCAGCAACAATGGCAACAAAACCTATCTGCGAGTTCTGAGTCAATACAGACTTCTGGTATTACATCATACATGCATCATTTAGCTTCTTTATCACAACATAAATTGCTAGAAACGTTTTCCTCCTTCATAAATTAGATTTAGTAGCTTCGTTTATTTGAATATCTGTCGAACTAGTACCTTTCTCCAAGCATGCTTAATGGGTTTGCCCTTTTTGTAATTCTCCAACTTCCCTTATTGGTTGGCACAAGTTGGTTGGGAATTTTGAATGCTGGACACCAATGATTGTAGGGCTCTTTGTAGGCCTGGGAACTCATTTTCTGAACCTAATGATCGTTGAACTGTGATCTCTGCAGAGAATAGCAAACACCGAACTCCAGTTTGAAATGGCTATGAGGGATCAGATCATTTGCAACCAGAGGGAAGCACAGAGGAATATGTGGAATCTGCTCCTGAGTTTGGGGCTTGATGAGAAGCAGTTATTGGAGCTTGCCGAGAAACAAGGAATTACAATTGAAGACTACATGCCACCACCTCAAGTTGGAGTAAGATATTATCAGCCTTCATTAGATATGGGATGTGGAAGATACTCACCTTCATCTTGTTCCAAAAATAATAAGTTGCACAATGGAGCACCCTGTGGTCTTCCACAACACCAAGACTTGAGTGTCAGGTCACTTTCCAAGGACACCTGGAAAGTGCCTCGTACATATTGTGGAGAGGAGCATCATAGTTCATATGATTACATGTCTCTCAATCACTCACCGGGAGCATATACAACCCTTAGTAGTCAGCACTGGTTTGGAAATGGGCCTGTCTCACAGCACCACACCCCTGATAGACCTCCTCTTTATTTGCATAACTCATTTCAACAGATGAGAACCGTGGTCTCGCCTTACAGCAATAATAGGCAGGAGCAGGTATTTATCAATTAATCACCAACCTGAAATGACACTGGTTACGTCCTTCAGATAGTTTGCATTGTTCTTTTCTTTTACCTTTTTTTTAAAAATAAATACCATTCCTTATTCTTGTAACTGCATGTAATAGCTATTGAATCTTTCGCAGGATACATGGACAAACTCTATCAGTCAACAAAATCAAGCAACTCTGCGGGTGGGAATGCATAGTAGTCAGGACACCCTAGCAAGAACCAATATGACTTGTGCTAGCGACATGTATAATGTGTTTAGAAATAGGCCATTTGAGAATGCTCCTGCTGGTCCTCAACTTGTTTCTGCAAAAGTCAATTCCCTAATCCACCAGAGACATCACAGTTGCTACCCTCTTTCACAACTTCGAGAAAAAATTCATTTAGTTCCTGACTGTTGATCTTTATCTTTCTATAACTTCGATAAACTTTATAACTGCCCAACCTCTTGGCCTCCTCTTCATGTCTTTGCGCCCGATGATTGTACATAATTTTGGCTATATTAGGAGCTAGGACCACCAAGACATGACTGTAGCCAAGGGCGAACAGCCGAGTCCCTATTCTGTCCCTCTTTCTTGTCCCTCCCTCCTATTCAAATCATTCTTTTACCATCTTGCTGTTTCAGAATGTTTGTCTTCCTGAACTACGTAGGCTTGTGATTTTGAATAGGATTTAATTGTACATATATGTGGCAGAGGGTAGTAGTAGCAGCAGCCACCCCCTGAGTTACCTGTAGTGGATCAGCGGCAGAAAGCCACTCATCCAATCTTCCATCTACATTCAGAAAACGGAGGAATCTTGGAGGTAGATTCTTTTAGCGTAGAATTTTTGACAAACGTTGTTGCAAAGCTCGAAGAATATTGCCACTCGAGTTGCAGCTTCAATTTTTTTGGGCCATTTCCCTTCCTGATTTCATCTGTATAATGCATTTGATTATTCGCCTGAAGGCGTCATTATTAGCATTAGCAATGGGATTAGTCACAATTAATCCTCTTAAAATATGTTCCATTTCTCATTTTATCCCTAACCTTTTTGGTCTCACTTTATGCTCTATTGAACAAAATTACTCCTCTATTATTCTACTCTCTTTTTTTTCTCCCCTTAATTCTTTGTCTCTTTTTTCTTTCTTTAATTCTTCCTCTTTCGCACAAGAAATTTCATCTTAGTGATTGAAATGAAATAAGAAGAATTGTAGAAATGTATTTTCTTCTCAAATAATTACAAAATATTCAATACATTGCTTTTAATCTTTCAATTTTTTTGCCTTTTCCTCTTCCCATTTTAGTTTCTAATTTTATTATCAAGAAAATATCACAAGATGAATTTGTGACCTAATTAATGATCATTGATTGCAATTGAAATTAGCTTTTGATAATTTTTAGACTTTCACCCACAAATGCAATTAAAACTCAAGATAAAGTTTTCTGTTAAGATGGAATTTTTTTGTTGGGAGGGATGGTAGAGGGACTAAAGAAGGAAGAGTAAAAAAAAATAAAGGAGGGAAAAAATGGGGGAAGAAAAAGATAAATGAAAAATTAAAATAATAAAATGTAATTTTGTCTTATAAAGGGTTGAGCAACAAAATTAAAGATTAGGGAATAAAGTGAAAACTCTGACGTACCTTGAGGGGATTAATTGTAATTAACCTGCAGTGACAAATTCATCATAACAAACTATCACCACTAATTATTATTCTGCTATCTAATCAGTAACATGAACAGACTACTGAATCTCTTGGTTGCTGACACCAATTCTATGCTTCAATCATTCGGATTAATCTTGTTCTTAGCGACACATCACTGAAGGTGTCATCACAAAAATTTTCTCACATTCTGAAATGGTAAAATTACTGGAATAAAAGTGAGTTTTGGTCAATTCCTATTCCCAGAAGTTTTCTCCGAACACAAATCCAAGTCCATCGTACATTCGTGCACTACATTGTATTGCCTGACTTCTCAGCAAGCAATCTCCATAGCTTTTGCTCTTTCCGTAGTCTCAGGCTTCGGTGTTCCCTTTTGCCGTAAGAGTTACCAGTGTCATTCCTCCTTAAACCCTTTCTAAACACCGATTCCGGCCAGAAACACTTGTCCAATTTCACCTGGTGCCACCCATAAAAAGAAGGGGTAGACAAAGATTTCAGGTTTTTTTTTTTTTTTTTTCCTTTCGGAGCATGGCTTCAGCAGCAGCAGAACCAGCAGAAGCCTTCAACCCCTACAAGCTAAAACATAACCTAAGTGGCCACAAAAGAGCCATCTCCAGCGTCAAATTCTCCGATGACGGCCGACTCCTCGCCTCCGCCTCCGCCGACAAAACCGCCTGCACCTGGTCTCCTTCCGACGGCTCCCTTCTCCAAGAATACCAAGGTCACGACCAAGGAATCTGCGACCTCGCCTTTTCCTCCGACGCCCGGTACCTCGCCACTGCCTCCGACGACAAAACCGTCCGCCTCTGGGACGTTGCCACCGGAAGCCTAGTCAAAACCCTCTCCGACCACACCAATTACGTCTTCTGCGTCAACTTTAATCCTCAGTCCAACATGCTTGTTTCCGGCTCGTTCGACGAAACCGTTCGGGTATGGGATGTTAAGTCGGGGAAGTGCTTGAAGGTTTTGCCGGCGCATTCGGACCCGGTGACGGCGGTTCATTTTAACAGGGATGGGACGCTGATTGTGTCTAGTAGTTATGATGGATTGTGTAGGATTTGGGATGCTTCAACTGGCCATTGTATGAAGACTTTGATTGATGATGAGAATCCACCTGTGAGCTTTGTCAGATTTTCGCCTAATGGAAAGTTTATTCTCGTTGGAACTTTGGACAATACTTTTGTAAGTGCTCTATGTTCTTTTCCTTCCTTTCTTTTTCCTCTCTTTTTCTTACCTTGCATTGCTGGTGTCGTTGTTACTAGTAATCGTTCATGCGATATAGGTGCAATAGAATTTTAATTGCAGGATTGGATTTTTAAGTTTCTGAGAATAATAGTCTGTTGGGATGACTTTTTGGTGCATCAGTTCTTCAATTGTTTGTTATTGCGTTTATTAATTTATTGGCCTTGTTATGGATGAACTCCTTGTCATAAGAGATATTTGAGAAGTTCATCGCAGGCTTCAAGTTTATTCTAGTAGTCACAAAGTGAGAAAATTTGTATTGTTGGCCATTTGTAAGTGGAGTGGTATGGTAACAAAACTGATTGTGTTTTGTTGTTAAGCTGAGCAGAGACCAGCCTAGTCTATGTTTTGATGAAATCGTTAACTGAAATGCAGGGGAAAATGCAATGCAATCTTCTTTTAGTAGAATATATAAAGTTTGGATAAGCTGGGGTAGTACAAGCAAATTCATGGCTTGTGATGCCTTGAGCCTCTAAGTCTTGGCTTTAAGGCGTCCGTAAGAGTTAGCACCAAAAAAATAAAAATAACAATAAAAAGATAAAAAAAATAAAAAGAAAAAAAGAGCAGTGAAAATGTACTGAAACTTCATGCTGTGGCACATACTAAATATACTTTGATACCGACTTCTTGATTACGTGTGGTGCAGCAGGCTGATTTTGACACGCTTGAATGTACTAAAATGAATGCAAAGGAAATAAGAGGTGCTTTTCTTATGGTCAGTCATAAAATAATACTGGATTATGGGGTACAGACACAGACATCTTGTGCTAGTACTTCTTAGCATATTCAATCTCATCCACTTTGTGCTTATAATGGTTTTTCTTTTTTCCTTCTGCTGGCTACTATACTTGGCTGCTCTTTGGAGTCAGCATGGTACAGCTGCACTTGGATCACATAATTCAGACTATGGACATGAGAGTGCACTGTGGTAAATGTTGCATTTTCTTGAGTGTTGGATTTTTGTGGTTGTCAAATATGATGATCTTTTATTGCAACTTTGTTGGCATTGCCTTTCTGAGTTTGATCAGATATTATCATCTAACTGGCACAGGCTTGAACACCTCTGGTTACCTTTCAGCGAAGAAATGTTTCTTTCCAAGATATGTTAGAATGTTGTAGTTCCATCTAACGCTTTATGCCACACTATTTGCTGTTTCTGGCAATTTTGCTGAGTCCTGTTCCCACCGTTTCATACTGACATAAGTGCAACAATGTAATTTTTGGGGCTTGGGTTCGACAAATGCTGAACTGCTATAATAGTATGCCGATGTTATGAATTTTGGGGATCATTTTGCATGTATGTAATTGCCATCTGACTTCGACACTTTGGTGTGGTTGCAGCGGCTTTGGAACTTCTCAACTGGAAAATATCTGAAAACCTACACAGGTCATGTCAATTCAAAGTATTGCATCTCTGCAACATTTTCGGTAACAAATGGCAAATACATTGTAAGCGGTTCAGAGGATAATTCTGTCTACTTGTGGGAGCTTCAGTCGAGGAAGATTCTTCAAAAACTGGAAGGTCACACTGATACTGTCATATCTGTATCATGTCACCCAACTGAAAACATGATTGCATCTGGTGCTCTGGGAGAGGACAAGACACTCAAGATCTGGACTCAGGAGGACTGAGTTTGTGACCAGCATAGGGGATTTAGTAATGTCGATAATTCCTTTCTCCTGGTCATGGCATTGGACTTCCCAGTTGGTGAAGATGGATTGCTCTTGTGGCAAGGTGTTGACATATTAAATCAAGACTCAAAAGTAGAAATTTCCATATTATTATTTAGTAGTGTTTTAGTCAAGTTTTTAGTAGTTTTATTGAGAGTCAAGGTATGGTAGAATTAGTATCTTGGAATTAGTATTTGATTAGGAAGTTTCCTATGGTTGTAAGACTTGTTGACCAAGTAATATAGTCTATAAATAGGGAGTTTTAATATTAGTGTTAATTGAGAATAGTGAAATTTGATAATTTTGTTATATTGTTATGCATGATTAATGATATATTATTGATATTATTCCTTTCTCCCACACATACTAGTATGTGTGTAAATTGCCTCTCTATTCCCATATACATTGATTTCATGAAATTTAGTTCCTATAAAATTTTGGTGGTAAGATTTTTTGGATTCTACACAAGGACCTCTGATTTTTTAGTAGATGCAAGTAGTTATTCAAAATAGTTTATTGTAGCCTCTTGTTTGTTTTCGGCTCTTACGTAATTTTAGTGTGATGGAAAACTGTCGTTCTTCTGGGAGCTGAATAGACGAAATGGTTTGTTCATCTGAACGACAGGGCTCTATTTCCCCTTTCACTATGCATCTTGTGTTAACAACACATGAAAGTGGGTGAACTGTTTCGTCATCTGGATCCTCTGTTGGTTGTAGCCTGTAGGTGTCAAAATGGGTGATTTGGATATATTTAGATAAGTCATAATTGAGTAATGGATATAATTGAATCAACCCATTTATAGCCATTTAAAATAAATGGGTATGGGTATACTCAACTATGACTTATTTGAAATATTATTTATTTTTTTAAAGATTTTTCGCATGGTGTTTGACAATAAATAATGGCATTTTATTGTTATTACATTGGTAAGAAATTCAAATTTATCTCCTTATCGCTCACTAAAATTTTGAATAAAATGTGTATTTATTTTTAAATAGATTAAATGGGTGAGTCAAGTCAACCCATTATCCATCAATTAAATGGATATAAATGGATTGGGTTTGGGTGAACCAATATAAATGGGTTGTGATTAACCTCTAATTACTTCAAGTTAGGCTTTGAGGCGTGTATACGTTGCTGACGGATGTTTTCTCTGATGAATTGAGATTTGAGATTGCAACTTTGCATGTTGCTATCAGTTTTTGAGCCAATCTCTGTTACGTGAATCTCTCAACTCGAACAAAGTTGACCCAAAAAAAAAACAAAAACAAAAAAAAAAAGAAACTGGTCTTTGTTGCAATAGATTCTATTCCGCGAGTAGTGTATATACATATGGGTAGCAAACTGCAACGGACCTTCTGTCCAATTCTGTGTTTCACTCTGCTAACTCTCTATTCCACCCTCTGTTGCACCTTTTATTATATTGATATTTCACCTTCATAAACATCATATTTTTAATTCTTTTTTATTTCCTTGCTATCGAAAAACTACTAATATAGTAATACACAAAATTAGCAAACTCAAAAATCAAAATACACAAAAAAATAAGATTTTTATAAAATTTTTTACTGTATTTTTGGATTTTCTATTATGTAATGCTTTTTTTGAGGTTGTTTTATTTAATTTTTACTATGTTAGTAGTTATTTAATAGCAAGTAAATAAAAAAGAATTAAAATATGATGTTTATGAAAGATGAGTAGCAATATAATGAAAGGTGGGGACAGAAGATCCATTGGGAAAACAGACTAACGATGAAGACTTATAAGAAGATATATAATTACGGGTCCCCTTGATACCATTGAGTTACAGGCATCTCCTTTTCCATTCTGGGCTGGCTTGGTTTGTTCCTTGTTTTGGGCCCAGCTTTGACATGGGCCTATGGTGACCCTACTTGGGCTTGTGTGTTTGTTGTACCTCTTTGAGTATCCTAAAAATGTATTTGTAGCTGGATGCTACTTGAAGTGTTACTTTTTGGGAGAATGAAACAAAATTGAAAAAACTGTTTAAATGTAGGATTGACTACTGTAAAATATGAATGAGAAAGTTGCGTGTATAATAACCAGGTTAGACAGATTTTTATTCAAAGTAGGCTAATAGTAGCACGTGTAGAGTTGTTTTTCAATTGATGTTATGCTCTTTGTTTTTTTTTTTTTTTTGGAGGGGGTTATGAAATGCCTATTTGCTAATTCCAATTAATGTTTAAAATTAATCCATTCATAACTTTCTTAAATTCTGCTTAATTTGCTTACAAGATTTTTTACTAAATTGATCATACATATCACACCTTGCACATATATATAACACTCTCATACATAAACTCGCACAAAGTATATATTTGCTATCGTTGTGCTCGACACATATAGAAACACATAGACACATATATTAACTACTATAAGTAAAGACAATTAGTACTATCTCATAGACAAGTAAGGATAATTTGTTTTAGAGATGAAAGCCAATATTTGTGTAATATTTCGTTGAATGTTGTTGTAATATTTGAGCAATATCTGTGTAAAGACACGTTCAGTTAATTCATACTTTCAAAACTTAATATTTAGATTTCAGAATTCAAATCTTTCACCAAACGGGGCTTCGAAGAGTATGGGTTTTCAATCAGGGTTCCAAAATGGGTAGGGGAACAGGCCCCATGGTGGGTTTGTCAAGTCGGAAACGGTGCTGTTTAGTTAGTGTTTTCACACGTTCCCTACGATAATCTCAAGCCATCATACTCGTTCAACTCTCTGCGCAAATGTTGCTCTTCTGTTACTAACTTCCCAACATCTCATCCACAACAGAGTTTTCCTTTTCCCATTGCAGACTCAGACCAAACATCACACTACCGGCAGTGCAAAACACAAGAAATAAACAAATACCAGAAAAGATGAGGAAGGAGGTGGTGGTGGCGGCAGCAACCCTAACCACGGCAGCTGCTGTCGTTGCTGCGGCAGCGTTAGTGAGGCACTGGAAGCGCCAAAGCGAGCGAAGGTGGAGACATGCACAGCGCATTTTGCGAAAGTTCGCCAGGGAGAGTGCTACTCCTGTCTCCAAGCTTTGGCTCGTGGCTAATGACCTGGCGGCTGACATGCAAACCGGCCTTCTTTCTGAACAATCCAAACTTGGCATGTTTCCTTCCTACTCCGGTGCGCTTCCCACTGGGTAATTTACACTGCTCTAGATGATCAATCTCCCTTGTTTCCAAAAATTTTAGTTTACATGCTACGCTAAATAATCAAACCGTTGTGTAAACAACATGCATATACTATGTTGTGGTAGTGATGAGAAAGGGGTGTACTATGGAATAAACCTTCGCGGGGATAGTTTCTTGATTCTAAGAGCGCAGCTTGGAGGGAAGAATGAAATTTTATCTGAATTCCGGAGGGAGGAGATTCAAATTCCTTCCCATGTAATCTCTGCCGATTCCAACGTAAGTACAAGTAGTATTTTTCATCGCTACATTTTTAAGCACTTAAACCTTTGGCTGTATATACGGCAACTCTGGAACATATTGCCTGCCTACATTTTCATTTTGAAAGTGAAAAGGAAAAAGGTGGCGATGATTAGTGATAATAAGTAAATGCCCTCTTACCCAAATGCTGCTTGTCTTCACTTTCAAATTAAAGAACTCAAAAGGCCCATGTTTGTTGACTTTGTGGAATATTGCTTCAGGGAGGAGTAATACAAATGTCAGAATCTGTTTCTCTTTTCATTGTTTAATTGTGTGGCAGAAATATTTAAGGAGATAATTTTTCAACTTAACAGAATGATTCTTCCACAAAGGCAGCAGGCAGACTATGTCCGATGTTTTTCATTAGCTAATCTTGGCTCAAGTCCACTTGTTCATGCAGGAATTATTTGATCTGATTGCCTTGGAGCTTTCAAAATTTGTTTCTCTTCATGAAGACAGTACAGGAAGGATAAAACTAGAGAAGGTTAAACTAGGATTTACAATATCACCTCCGGCTGACCAAGCTGGTGCCTCCTCATGCAGAGGCATTGATTGGAGGAGGTTAACAGATGATACAGTTAAGTCTGCTCCTTGATTTGAAGCTTTCCCGGTTAACATGTTGCATATGCTGGGAACTATTAGTGAAAGTCACGATGAAAAGCTTGTAAATTTTTACCTTCCTAGAAAACCTGCTTTATTGCAATAGAACTAATTCATAATTTATGGCTCGCCAAAAAAGAAAATACCATGTAGCATTCAGAATTTGCAGTGAAAATGACATGTGCTACAAGAGCTTACCTTTTAGAGTGTACGAGCGACAAGAGGACCTAGACCCTTAATCTAGTTATTGAGGTTCCACTGAAATAGTTTCCATGATTTCACTTCTTCGTGCTTGGTTGCGTACTTAATTATTAGCAGAGAAGTCAGACTATTGCCACAATTTGATTCCCATGAAAGCACTTCATGAATTTTGTAGATTCCTCAACTCCATTATAGTAATCTTGTTCAGCACAAATTGATCAGGTTAGGACACAGATGGTGACCGAAATCAATCAGGCTTTGCTAAAGCATGGTGTGGAAATGCGAGTTTCTGCTTTGGTAAGATCCTCAATTTGGTAGTCAGTTGTGACTGGGATTCTGTAATTTTTATGCAAGTAAACCACAAATGAGAGGAGAGCATAGTGTCTCCAAACTAGGAATTGAGTCAAATAGCTTGGCAATTTCCCAGGTGGATGATGTCATTGGCGATTTGGCTGGAGCAAGGTACTACAGTAGAGAAAGTGTTGCTGCACTTAGATTAGGGATGGCCATTAATGCTGCTTATACAGAATCAGTACAAGAAGTTCAAAAGTTGCACGGCCAGTTATCCAACTCTGGGGAAATGGTTGTGCTGTCATATGATGTATGAGCATATTCAGATTATATAGGCATCATGTCAAGTTGTTGACGTGCTTATTACAACTCTGCAGGTTATTAGTGTGAATTGGGGAAATTTTAGCTCCATTCACCTTCCAATGACAGAGTTTGATGCTTCCGTAGATTCTGAAAGCACAAATCCCGCTAGCCAGGTAGGGAACTTGCATCTTAGGTGTTTGAATTCACATTCTAACTCATATGAATCCCTTTCTGAATCCTGTTTTGTCTCAGATATTCGAAAAGCTTATTTCAGGTATGTATTTAGGAGAAATTGTCAGAAAAGTCCTACTGAAGATGGCACAAGAAGCAGCTTTATTTGGAGATAACCTGCCAATTAAGCTCACCATCCCATACTTGTTGAGGTAAATGGAGCTCAAGCCTTAATGATATTATACAAGTTCAGCAGCAATTCCAAAACTGAGATGCATTCCTTCATGTCAACTAAGCAGGAAATCAGATACATGAAGTTGGTATGACAGTTATGGTTTTGTAAATTTATCAGTACAGTTCATGAAAGAAACTACACTTAACCCTTCGAGGTTAAGCAGGATCAGACTTCTTTTCCATGCGAAGTCATAATTATTTGAAGCAATTGAAATTGACGCAAAGGTGGGATTATGAATTGAAAGAATGTAATAGGAGAATCAATACATCTTTCATTTTTTGTTTTCTTTGTGTAGAAAGGAAGACAATTCTCGATAGACCATTTGATTATTAGACCACAAGACATTCTATGCATTTATTTCATACTCTTTCATGGAATTAGGAAGAATGAGATGTATTCTATCATCTATATTCCATAAATGATAAGTCTGGTGCTGTGACAGAGCACCTGATATGGCTGCCATGCACCAGGACACATCAGAGGATTATGAAATCGTTGATGAGAAACTGAAGGAAATATTTGAGGTAAGACATTAAGCAAAAATATTCTTCATTTGTGTTGAATTTTTTACTATCTTCTCATATATAAAAATTTGCTAACTCCTTTTTGTGACTACTGACAACACCTTTTCCAGACAGAACCAAAATCCGGAAGCACACTACTATGTCCTTCCAAATGTTTATCTGTGACTAACAAAATAATGGAAGCTTAAAACTTATTGGCTATTGCGTCTTTAGTTACCATGTCAATTGCCTGCAACAAGTAAAAAAAAATATAATTGTAGCAGTCGTATCTTTCCAGCTTCTGCCCACCAGGCCACAAGTAATTGGTGCTTATCATGTCATCCAAACTGGTTAAAACTTGCATCTTGATTGCACAAGCACAGTGAGCTCTTAGTAATGCACCGATGATCTATCCCAGATATCCAACACTACCCCAATGGTGAGAGAAATAGTTGCAGAAGTCTGCGACGTAGTTGCAGAGCGCGGAGCTCGACTCGTGGGAGCTGGAATAATGGGGATTGTCAAAAAGCTTGGAAGAATTGCTAACAAGAAGAGTGTAATTACAGTTGAAGGTGGACTGTATGAGCATTATCGTATCTTTAGAAACTATCTGCACAGCAGTGTTTGGGAGATGCTGGGGAGTGACCTTTCTGACAATGTGATTATAGAGCCTTGTCACGGAGGTTCAGGAGCTGGTGCTCTCTTCATTGCTGCTTCACGAAAGCAAGATGCAGATTCCTAGGCACACCATTTTGAGCCATGCCTATCCCTGTTCCTACTGTTCATTTGAGATTGTGGAATTTTAGTTCATTTGTTAAGAGTGTCAAAAAAAAAAATAAATAAATAAAAATTCCCCCTCATTTCTCAGTAGTATGTTTCGTCACTTGTTAAAAATTGCACTTGTTTTCTTTGAACTAGTATATATGTTTCATTTTGATGTCCGAAATGGGAAAGTAAAATCTTTACGACTTAGATCAAGCAACAGAATCGGCAATTTGTTAGAAAGAAGGGGCCGGGGGTTGCCGGCTAAAGTGCGATTTTAATTTGGATCAACACTAAACTGGGCCGTAGAATTAGAATTGGGCTTGTCGATACTGTATCATTTGTCTTGTCCTTACCTAAAGTACGGCTTGCCCATTACCAAATTCTCATAATTTGATTAGATTCCAACAGAATATCTCGAGCTCCAATCAGTTGCAGATCATGACTTCCAGATTTTTCAAATCACAGTTTGTGGAATTCGAACGGCTTAAGATGGGCTCCTCTAAGGACAAACCATGACAACTTCCCGACTTCTCCAAATCCTACAAATATAACGGGGTCCAGTCCACGCAAGTGGGCGCGAAGTAAAACAAAAGCAAAGAAGCTCAGCAGTGCACGACCGAAGCTTAGCTTTGAAGCCTCGAAACATTTATATCCAGTTTCCTTTGTACGAATAACATATTCTCTTGCACAAAAGTTTGTTTTGTTGTGGGTAAAAATGGACAAAGATAAGAAATCATGTTATTATTGAATAATAGAGCTTGTCCATCTTCCAGCAGTGTCGACGGGTCTGATCCCCACTGCTATCAAATCAATGGACAAAGTGAGCCAAAAGTTTGAAAAGGACTTGAGGGGCGAGGTGCAAACACAATGCATAAAAAACATCGTCTTATTCATTGTCTCTCTCCTCCTCCTCCTCCTCCCCCCTCCTATTTCTTCTGCAATCACGTACTGGCCACCATGTTAGTATAAGAAGAAGAAGAAGAAGAAATAGCAAAAAGTATTCAGCAGCCTTTTCGTAGATACACCCACAAAAAATGAAGCAGTGAACCCTGAAAGGGGTCGAGCAGTGCTTGGTAAAATAACCTGAAATGATGACTAGGAGATGTCAGTGACAACCAACCAAGACACATACGTTGCTCTTTCTGAAATCGCCCAAATGCGTCCAAAGAAATCTTGGGCCATTGTTTTTGCCGGGGGAAAGGATAAGACAAAGACCATACGTCAGCCCGCGACCATTTGGCTGTTGCAAGTGAAAATGGTCCACCCCAATCCTAACCAGCAATATAAATACTTGGACCAGAAAAATCTTCTCGATTTCAGTTTCGTGGAGTATTATTCATTACTTACTGTTTTTTTTTTTTGGGTAAAAAAAACTTTTTTTTTCAGGTGGATTCGGCTCTGATCACCACTGCAGATTAAGACAAGCTTCCAGGATAATAACTTGTTTACAGATGTATTTATAGATTGCCTACTAACGCGTCACTTACTTCAGTAGTAAGATTCGAATATATAACTTTTTGTAAGAAAATGGCGCATCAACCAACTTGTATTGGCATCCGTACTTACTAATCGTCGTTGTAATTGTTTCAAATTTATTGTGGCTTAATTTATTCAAAAGCCAGAAATAATAAGTCTAGTGGTTTTCTCATGTTTCAAGAGTAGTCAGCCACAAGTTATTGAAGTACTCCAAACTGAATTTGGGTTTTAAACTTGACAACAAACTACACAACTGCCTATGTTTTAGCAATGGCTAAAACGAGACTTGTTGAAAGTGACGGTAGTAAAAAGTGATTAATGATGCGATACGCTTGCGCAAGGTTAACAACTAGTAATTGAATCTACAAGGATAAACTTAGGTCCGTTTGATAACCCAATTCAATACTTAAATTTCATGGGTTCAGATCTTAACACAGTCAATGCGTTTGATAACTAAAATAGAATATCAGAATTAATTAAGTAGCACTGAATCTTTTAGGCAAAACTTGCTCCAAAAATAAGTGATAACCTATTCACTTACCACTGAACGTGATATACATTCAAATGTATTAAATCTAGTCCTTAACAATTAAATCACTTAATGAATTCAGATTTGAGACTTAAGTTTTATCAAACGCACCCTTAGATTTTAAACGCCAATGATTAACTGTAATACTTAGGATTCTTAGGCATTGTTTGGATTGGAGTTTTCTATTGAAAAATTTGTATGTTTTCCATAACCACTTTTACTAAACATTTTTTTTACTTCAGATACATCACATCATTACAGTATACTTTTAAATTACAATACAACAAGAGCTTACATTCTTTGGCCTAGGGACATGTGATATGATGAGGACTCCATGTTTAATCATTTGCAGAAGTTTGAATTTTTTTCACTGAAGTTTCCTCCCTCGACTCATGGAGGAGGGTGGATGATAATGTTCAAAAAGTTTATCTGGTCACGTCCTCTCAATTAATTTTATGTGCTCGTCTTGCACGGTAAGAGAGCAGAAGAGTAAGAAGAACCTAATAATGGCTATTAGTTGGTAACACTTCATTAACAAGAGCAAATACATTAGTTAAGAAGAGTGGCATAAAGACATGATTAGCGGTTCATCATGTCTATCGTGTTACTCAAGTTGTCAAGGAGAGGACTGCAGTGAAAACTCGGAGCGCCAGACTCCTCAATCATCGTGCACTAAAAACATTATCCATCAAACGAGCAAAACAAAAATGTCACGACGCTCATGACTTATCAGTTATTTAAGAATTTAAAACTAGCTTCTTGGCTGTTTTATACACTCCTATTTTTTGTTTTTTTCTTGGGTAAGAATAAAATATCGCTGGCTTAATGGGTGATTTATGTGCAATTGCGTTCATCTCGTCTTGTGCCACAGTAAGCAAATTCTTCCCTTCAGGATCCTCCCGAGTTTTCTTGCAAGCCTTTTATTAATATCTTCTGTGTAATGGGCCGTGTGCCCTCCACTGCTGACAGCACCCAAAGGAAAAAAAAAAAAAAGGCAAGAAAAGAAAGAATTATTTTGAGAGTAGGACTCCTGAAATGTTCATTTTCAAATGAAAGGGGAACTTCCAGGTGTGTGTACTTACGGTCTTTTTCCATCCCATATGATGAAAAGTTAGAGTCACAATTAGATTCAAACAATTTTTGCCCGTTTCCGTTTCTTCCTCCAATCAGTAACGGAGAATTTATTCCACATAGCTGGAAGAAGGGGACAAATTTTATTCTTGAAAAAAAGAGAGAGAGAGAACTTTAGTAGGAGTTATGTGATCACGAGTCATGAATTACCTAAGTGAGGATCACAAGTCATGAATTACCTGAGTGAGGAGCAACTGGAGGAGCACAAGTGATCGGCAGGTGAACAACTTCTACTGTTAATGTTAATGTAGTTGGATGAAATATGATGGTTGCACTTTGAAATCATATTTAGAAATTCAAGATTCACTAATTAATTTTAGATTTTAGTCTAGGCTCCGAATATGATTATAGTATCGCGTGGTTGACCATTTTCTGCCCTGTTTTCCTGTGGAATTTACAGAGTAAAATTAGTCCAGCTACCTCTCTCTCTCTTTATATTTTTCATGCTTGATGCGTTCATCACATTGGTCACCCGTAATATAGAGAACAAACATTTTAAATTTAAAGGAGTTTCAGCACTTCACCAAATCTGCACCTACTCCTAACGACTATTCCACAGTTGCATGAACGTTAGCAACAAAAATTAGCACCTTGAGAAAATGCATGCGTACTACAATGAACGGCAGCAACCCAGTTTTTATATTTTATTTTTAAAAAATGCGCCTATGGAATCAATAAGCAAGCATGGCAAAACTCATGCCTACACCAATTTGATTCTTTCTTCTCTCCGGTAATACATATATATATATATCATGCGCGTGTGAAATGTCCAATCTTTAATTATGTAGCTGCTCAAGGCTGATTGCCATTTGCCAATGCTAGTCTATGGTCAAAAGGAATGGACTTTGATAGATTCTGATATCGATCTTTAAACGTGACACCAAAAAAGGTGAATTGAAAGAAAAAGAATCCCATTTTACGAACCAATAATGTGTATGAATAGAATAGGGTCCTGACCTGAGTGACACTTCTATTCTTTCCACATCTTTTCAAGCGAAGCCCTATGGCAATTATCAAACTGTCACCAGCTCAGTACTTAACGTTGTGTGAGGAAAGTCCTTTCAGATGTTCTCATTTTTGCACGGTTTTTCCTAGATATATACAGTAGACTCTTTTTTTTGGTTTTCTTTTCCCCAGAGCTTTTGTTTATTTCCTTTTTCTCAGTAACTCAATAATCGCACTAATTGACGTGCTTCCAGATAGACTTCCGCATGCAGCTCCTACTAATCACATCCGAAAAAACGACACATACAAATCAGAAAACGACCAGCACTAATAAATTATGAGATGAAGTTTGGCGTCATTAGCGCGTCGAGAGAATTTCCTCAACATTGAGTTTCGGTTCCTCATAATATGGAATTAATCTAATATGCTTATAATTAAATTTTTTTTTCTTTTGGTTTTGTTTTCAAATTGAGAGGAATACTTTAGTTAGACTTCAAGCTTCATATGCACTGGTTTGGGGTTTGGATTTTCGGTGGTATGGTCGATGCAAATCGCAAATAATAGTACTAGGAAAGAGAGGACTGGTTTTGGGGTTCCAAAAGGAAGGGGACAAGAGGAACGGGGTTCGAGACAGATGGAAAAAGAAAAACTAAGGTCCGTTTATTGAAATGATAAAACGTGTTTTCTGGCGGTGGAGGAGCTTCGGACTTGGCGTTTTTAGCCGACTCCCAAGTCTCTGCTTTTACCAAGTTTAGAATATCACAACCCCGGGGAATCTCTCCAATTAATCACTCCCTTCTCGCACTTAATTACTGGCACTATTAACCAGTACTCCTAGTATTATACTAGTACTCCTACTCTTTAGCCTTTCCATTTCTCCTGCTGCAATTAAATTTGGTTGTCCCCTCAAATTGCCCCTCCCATGTGTGTCTACCACCCCCAAAGTGAAGCCATACATACCAATTGGCCCATATCCATGACCTCTTCAAAAATTCATTTCATCCGGTGAAAGTTGTACTCCTGCCGTCACATATTTAATGTGTATTGCTATCAGAAAGTATACTACTATTTAATGTGTATTGTTATCAAACATTGATTATCAGTAAGTCAAAATGATTGATTTAACTATTACAATTTACAACTAACGGGTACTTTATAAATTTATATGTGAAACAAGAAATAGGTCTCTCTCTATCTTTACGACAAAAAGAACACTCGTGTCTTTCTGCTTGTCCTAGAAGATTTGATTAATATGCATAACAATTTATGTTATTTACATCGAAGCTGCCCCTCCAAACTACCTTTGTCTCTCAACTGGTGATCAATTTGGTTATTGTTTGCTCGACTTTAGCTGCACCAATTATCGAGTAAGAACAAGCAAGAAATTGTTTTGAATCAAAAGACTTGCACTGGCCTCTTACATTGTCAAATTTTCTAGATTATCAACTTTTAAGACGAAGCAAGTCGGCTCCTGCTCCTCATATATTGATCATCGTCTGAGCCATCATACGAGATCTCGTTAAGACATTAATGTGTACTTGGATTAACTTAATAAATTTGATCTGCCCTGTTATTGTTTCCCGTCATTATTTTCCATCAAACCATGAATAAATAAATAAATAAAATATCTAAACCCATTCCCCTTGCACAAGTGCGCATAGATACGTTCCATTAAAAGGGAAAAAGATAAGCATTAAGTTTTCATCCACCGTCAATTATATAGTAGATTTTTTATACTAATGGATGTAGATGCATACCACCTATATAAAAAGTGGATTTTAAATTTAAAATTAGATTACGTGGCATATGCATTTATATGGGTTTCGTGTGTGACAGTAGTGCATAAAATAATTGGTCAAAAAAATAAAGAAGGAAAAGGCATGGGCTCCAAGGGCTCATGCATAAGCTGGGACTGGAGAGGGACAGTTGCCTGGAAGTCATTAATTAAATGTACAAGGTTGAGGGCAGCAAAGCAGAAACCGTCGTCGTCCTTGCGCAGTTGCCTGGAATGGGGGCTTGGGAGTCCAGACAGAGGGAGTGGTTGGTCAATTTTGCCTGAGTTCTATCTACCCCAATTCCACCCATGCTAGGATTGCATCAGAATCTGCATCTCTTCTTTTTTACTATCTAGCTAGGTTCAGGTTGGTCCACAGTCACACTCCACTAGTTTGTTGTTGCCTGCAATGCATACGCTCCATAACAAAATGAGAGCAGCGTTATAATCCAGGACAAGATACCCCATATTGCAAGCTCTCTCGTCCTCCGGGTCTCTGTAAAAATGACCTGTGAATTGCGAGGGGGAAGGGGGCGTTCCAGTTTACTATGACATATATGATCGCAGGGGGTAGAGGAATAATGTGATGAAGAGAACCCCACAACGCCACTCCACTCCACTCCACTCCACTAGAGCATCTCAATTTGTCAGTCAGCCATCCATGTTTGACCATGCTTTACGAGAACAAACAAAATCATTTCTGTTGTAATTATGACCAGTACTCGATTAATAATATTCTTTGGAACCTTTTTTTTTTTGATTGCAAGGTGGCCATGAATGTTTACTGATCAACTACTGCTTTCTTTTAAAAAACTATAAAATGTACGATCGAATTAGAGATAAACCTTGACGTCATTCTTGAAGTAGCATAAGTTGTCCTCACACTGCTGCTGTTGTTTATAACCCAATCACACAGAGAGAGAGAGAGAAAAGGAACAACAATAATTTAATGTTCTATAAAATAGTATAAGTTATAGCAGCATGACCATCTTGTGCTTTTCCAATGACTTTTTTGTAACTGAATTGAAGAACACAAACATAACCCCCCCAAAAAAAAAAAAAGGAACGGTGTGATCCAATTTGATGATGGTCTCAATTAGGTCACATGGGTGTGTGTCTAATGACTGAATCAGCAGCAGCAGTTGGAACCAGAGAAACCTCAAACGAAACAACAAAGTTGGTTACCGAAAGCCATGGTGGATGATCAGAGATTAAAACCAGAATTCAAAACAATGACCGCTAGTGATACATATTTGCACTCAAAAGTTACGGGTATGTAGTAGTGGTTAATTGAGGCTGGACCTTTACGTGCCCTTCGGTGCTAATCTTTTTTAACTGATGTCAAAAGCCAAATTCTGGGCACGGTTTTAGGGCTTTCTTATAGTCCGCTCCCTGCTATATATATTGTGAAAACAGCGATGATGCAAGGACCACCTTTATATGCCGATATATAAGTCACATGCACTCGTCAAATTTATTCTGTGGCCTCTTGCCTGATACGACTAGATTTTTTTTTTTTTTTGTTTTTAAAGTGGTCCAAAACATAATTAATAAATAGATGTTTTTAATCACATTTCTCAGTATGATAGTAACTGCAGGATCGATCGATGAAGCAGGCATTCTTATCAGGTAGTTCCCGTTTAATACTGCGTCGAAACATATATATGCGTGTGACAGAAGTGGAAAAACGACCATTTTTGTTGTATTTTAAATCTTAGAAAAATGGCTGATTAAAAAATGTTCAAGTTAAAACTCATGCAGACAAACCAATTAGATTGACTGCTATCGCCTGCTGCTGATTATAATCTTCCAAATAACAAATATTTTGGCTAATGATATAACTAAGTCTGCACGTGGGAGATACTCACACTTAGCAATTAGCACATTGTTCTACAAGAAAAGGGTAAGAGAAAGAAAACAAATGGTTGTGAGTGAAAAGTTCAACAAAACAAAATTGCACCAGAGCAGCATTTCGCTTGTCTCTGTGTAGCTTGCAGCATTACTTGCGCTGAAAGGTTTCGTCCAGTTATTGATGTCAATTACGATACACCCTTTTTTTCTTTTTATTTTATCCTTTTGTTTGTTATTTTCATTTTTTATCCATCCAATTTGAAGGCTTAAAAAAAAAACTCTTTTTGGTCAAAAAATACTATCTTTTTTTTTTTTTTTTTGTGAAATTTTATAGAAGATTAGTGGCGTAGAATTTTGTTTACACATTTAACTTTTTACTAACCTAGTCTCTGCGTAACACAACTCTAGAAACTTTGCAAGATGTTGATTTGATGTTGTCTAGCTGTGTTTAGGCAGATTCTAAACTATAATGTTAGTGTATGAAATACAGGAATAACAACGTAGCATGCATGCTAGTACTAGTAATGGAATGGCAATTGCAATCGCAGTCCAAGGTACTACTACAGTGCGTTTGAATAGTAGATTATTTGAGATAATTTGTTAAAAAAAAAATATTGAAACACTTTTTTAATATGACGTATATGAGATAAAAAAGTGATTATAATTGTCGATGATACAAGTTAAAAACTTACCGGTAAATATTAACAATCCAAACAAATGTGAAGGGTAATCATGAGGGAGGGCAATTAGTAGTGTGCGTCTTCAATAAACAAAGTCATGCTGAAGTCAACGTAGCTTCCAAGATGCTGCTACTCGCAGTCCAAGGTACTACTACAGTGCGTTTGAATAGTAGATTATTTGAGATAATTTGTTTTAAAAAAAATATTAAAACACTTTTTTAATATGACGTATATGAGATAAAAAAGTGATTATAATTTGTGTCGATGATACAAGTTAAAAACTTATAGATAAATATTAACAATCCAAACAAATGTGAAGGGTAATCATGAGGGAGTGCAATTAGTAGTGTGCGTCTTCAATAAACAAAGTCATGCTGAAGTCAACGTAGCTTCCAAGATACTGCTACTTCAACAAGACCACTTACGGACTCCCGTTAATATACTCGTAAATGGATATGAATCTTATCATACGCACAAATATGATCCCCCTTTTCTTTTTCCCCCCTGGCCCTGAAGAAAGGAACGTGGATTTCCATAGTCTGTCTATTTTATGTCCCGTTAATCTCAGCTCTTTAGAGCGTTAAACTCACATGTCCACCTAAACCCAGACCCTAAAAGCTATGGAGTCATATTTGCTTCGTATTTATTTGATTAACAATAAACGTCCCTTCTTTTGATAGTGGGTAAAGGGATATTAAGCTAATTAGAGCTCAATTAGTCTTGCTTTCTCTTATTTAGACAATTATATATATATATATATATATGTATTTTAGTTTGTCAAGTCTCAACTCTCAAAGAAATATTTTGTTATGTTCATTCATTCTTAGACAACCAAAAGCCAAAAAGATGGATTTGATATCCCTCGAAAAGAAAAGAAAAGAAAAGAAAATAAAAGAAAAGAAAAGTTTTGAAAAGAGAAAAGGCAGGAAGATTGGATGGGGGAGTAAGTGAGGAAGGTGTGTCTCTGGGACCAGTACTGAGTTGTGAGTAGCGTCCACTACATATGGCCCATGTCTCGGCTGTACTGGTACAATTTTAGGCAGTCCAGACATTCAAAATGTTCTTTTAATCCCCCTCTTTTCTTCTCGTCCCAAAAGTTCCAAATGCAAGAAAACCAATAATATCCACCCAAAAAGAAAGACTACTTTTTTCTTTTTCTAAAAGAAAAAAGAAAAACCCCATAAAAGCCCACACCTTTCTTATAGCTTTCCAGTAGTAGTTGTAGTTTTCCCACTCACTCTACTAAATAAACAACTAAACACAGACTCCCCACTCTTCTTCTACACTTCCCCAAGGCAAAACCAACCTCCCTTCCCTCCTCCTCCTCCTCCCACACCCACAAACTACCCCAAAACGCTATCCTAACAATGCGTTTCGTTCTCCTCCTCTTTCTCCTCCTCCATTCTTCCTTTGCTGCAACAGCACCCCGAATGCCCGAATACAAGGCATTGCTCTCCATAAAAGCCGCCATCACCGACGACCCACAGTCTGCTTTAGCTTCCTGGAATGTCTCCACCACTCATTGCTCCTGGTCCGGCGTCACTTGCGACTCCTACGGCCGTCACGTCACTGCTCTTGACATTTCCGGACTTAATCTCACCGGGACCCTCTCCCCTGACGTCGCCCACCTCCGCTTCCTCCTCAACCTCTCCGTCGCTGCCAACCAGTTCGGTGGTCCTGTCCCTACTGGAATCTCCTCCGTCTCCGCTCTCCGCTACCTTAACCTCTCCAACAACATCTTCAACCTCACCTTCCCGCCTCAGCTCATTCGCCTCAAACATCTCGAGGTGCTTGATTTCTACAACAATAACATGTCCGGCCCCCTGCCGGTCGATGTTTATCGGTTAACCAACCTCAGGCATCTCCACTTGGGCGGTAACTTCTTCTCCGGAACCATTCCACCGGAGTATGGTACCTTCCTAGTCTCGAGTACCTCGCCGTTTCCGGCAACGAGCTCGCCGGTCGAATCCCACCGGAGATAGGAAACTTGACTAAGCTTCAACAGCTTTACATTGGCTACTTCAACGCTTTCTCCGGTGGGATCCCACCGGAAATTGGCAACTTATCCCAGCTTGTGCGTTTTGATGCCGCCAACTGTGGCCTCTCTGGCGAGATTCCGCCGGAGCTTGGGAAGCTGCAGAACTTGGATACCCTCTTTCTTCAAGTGAATGCGCTTTCTGGGCCGTTGAAGTCGGAGCTGGGGTACTTAAAAAGCTTGAAATCTATGGATCTGTCCAACAACGTGTTCACCGGCGAAATACCTTCCTCGTTTTCGGAGCTGAAAAATCTCACTCTCTTGAATCTTTTCCGAAACCAGCTTCACGGGTCGATACCGGACTTCATCGGGGACCTGCCGGAGCTGGAGGTGTTGCAGTTGTGGGAGAACAATTTCACTGGAAGCATCCCAGAGGGGCTGGGGACCAATGGGAAGCTTCAAAATCTCGACCTCAGTTCGAACAAATTGACTGGAAATTTGCCCTCAAATATTTGTGCTGGAAACAAGCTAGAGACGTTGATTACTCTGGGAAACTTTCTCTTTGGGACGATTCCTGAATCCTTGGGGCAATGCGAGTCGCTGAATCGAATTCGGATGGGTGAAAATTATCTAGATGGATCGATCCCAAAAGGTCTCTTGAGTTTGCCACACCTCACTCAAGTTGAGCTTCAGGATAATCTTTTAACAGGCTCATTTCCAGTGACGGATAAAATATCGACCACTCTCGGCCAGATTAGCCTTTCAAACAATCATTTATCTGGGCCGCTGCCTCCGAGTATTGGGAATTTCGCGGGTGTACAAAAGCTTTTGCTCGATGGGAACAAGTTTGCCGGCCCCATCCCAGCTGAAATAGGAAAGTTGCAGCAACTATCAAAAATTGATTTCAGCCACAACAGCTTTTCAGGCCCCATTGCTCCTGAAATCAGCGAATGCAAGCTCTTGACTTTTGTTGACCTCAGCAGGAACCAGCTTTCTGGTGAAATCCCGACTGAGATCACAGGTATGAGAATATTGAACTATTTGAACTTGTCAAGAAACCATTTAGTTGGGAGCATTCCATCTCCAATAGCATCCATGCAGAGCTTAACTTCTGTTGATTTTTCTTACAACAATTTGTCCGGGTTGGTTCCTGGGACTGGTCAATTTAGTTATTTCAATTATACTTCGTTTTTGGGCAACCCTGATCTTTGTGGCCCTTATTTGGGCCCCTGCAAAGAAGGGATTGTTAATGGAAGTACTAAACCTCATGAGAAAGGAGCATTTTCGCCCTCTATGAAGCTTTTGCTTGTGATTGGCTTGCTTGTTTGCTCGATCGTGTTCGCGGTTGCTGCAATAATCAAGGCACGTTCGCTAAAGAAGGCGAGCGAGGCCCGTGCTTGGAAGCTCACGGCATTCCAGCGTCTGGATTTTACTTGTGACGATGTCTTGGATTCCTTGAAGGAGGATAATATCATTGGGAAAGGAGGTGCCGGGATTGTGTACAAAGGGGCAATGCCTAATGGAGAACAGGTCGCTGTGAAGAGGTTGCCCGCAATGAGCCGAGGCTCATCCCATGATCATGGGTTTAATGCTGAAATCCAGACTCTTGGGAGGATTAGACACAGGCACATTGTTAGACTGTTGGGATTCTGTTCTAATCATGAGACTAATCTTTTGGTATACGAGTATATGCCTAATGGGAGTTTGGGAGAAATGCTTCATGGCAAGAAAGGCGGTCATTTGCATTGGGATACACGCTATAAGATTGCTGTGGAGGCTGCTAAGGGCCTTTGCTATCTTCATCACGATTGCTCGCCTTTGATTGTCCATCGCGATGTGAAATCCAATAACATCCTTTTGGATTCTAACTTTGAGGCTCATGTGGCTGATTTTGGACTTGCCAAGTTCTTGCAAGATTCAGGAACATCTGAATGCATGTCTGCTATTGCTGGTTCCTATGGGTACATTGCACCAGGTATTTGCTTAAACGCTCCGACTCTGTTTCTCAATAGTAATATTGGAATATGAATGTCCTTGCATTTTTCTCCTCGTAATTCTCTTTTCTACTGTATGAAGTTGGTAATCCTTTTTTGAAATTGGATTCCGCTGATTTTTGACTGGTAAGACTCTTTAGGTTGAGATTTGACATTGATTTGTTCCTTGAATTTCTTGACTTGATTCTCCAATTGACATACCATGTGCTCCTTTACTGTGTTTCCAAGTACTACTTAGTCGCCTTGACAATACACTTGCTTCTTGGCTACGAGAATATTGGCTCAATAATCATATCAATCCCTTTAGTTTGTTTTAACACTCGTCTGGTAGGAAACACTTAAAAAAGAACATGAACTTAATGGTCCGCTAGCGTTTGTCTTTAATTTACTACCGAGGTCGTTGAAAGGAAATTTAATATCCAATTAGTTAGGTACTATATTGCTGTGGATTTATTACTATTCAACTAATTTGGATGGCAAATTCAAAACCAGCTTTGTCTCGGAGACTAGCTTGAGTAGTCTACAGGATATGACTAATGGATATGACTAATATGTTAACATTTGTTTTCTCTGGTAAGTATTTGGTCCAAGCGCTGGTGTTAAAATAACCTATGCTTTTCATTGTCTGCTAACAGTTTATCAAGTAATGTCAGATGTGTTTAGACTTGCAGTTCTGGTCTAAGCAAGCAATAACTACTGTGTGTATCGGGTTAATTTTTTTAATCATTTTTTTTTAAAATTGCAGAGTATGCCTACACACTCAAAGTTGATGAGAAAAGCGATGTATACAGCTTTGGTGTAGTTCTCTTAGAATTAGTAAGTGGGAGAAAACCAGTGGGGGAATTTGGTGATGGTGTTGACATAGTACAGTGGGTGAGGAAGATGACTGATGGGAACAAGGAAGGAGTGCTCAAGATCCTTGATCCAAGACTCCCCACCGTTCCTCTTCATGAGGTGATGCATGTATTTTATGTGGCAATGCTGTGTGTTGAAGAGCAGGCAGTCGAGCGACCCACAATGAGGGAGGTTGTGCAGATACTGACGGAGCTGCCAAAGCCAGCCAACAGCAAACAGGGAGACTCAACAGACACAGAATCTCCCCCACCAGCGTCCACAGTGGAGTCTCCAAGCGCAACTCCTGCGGACTCCAAAGACCTTCAGCAACCACCACCACCTCAGTCCCCTCCACCTGATCTTCTTAGCATTTAAGCAGAGTTCTACCGAATAGGAGGGGGGCCTTGGGTGGATTTGTTTAGTTTATTGTAGGATTTAGCTTTTTGCATATTTGATCTTAAGTTTCCTGGAATGGGGTTGGCTTAGCTTTGTCTTTTTTTGTGATCATTTGCTTTCTGTCTTTAGGCTGGGGAGGATAGAGGGTAAAAAGGGCCTGGGTTGACTCTATAAACCTTGAAGCTATTGTTAAGCTTTAAATCGCTTTTTTTTTTTTTTTGGGTTTTCCTTTTCTTCCGTGTACAGTGGGAGTTGTTGGCGGGTTGTTAGCGAGAAATTATCTTTGAACATGTGATGTAGTAGCTACGTACTGCTTATCTTTCTTTACAACCTTATTGCAAAATTTTGCATCCCTCCTCCCTTGGACCACCAAAGAAGTTGGGAAAAGTCTTGTGCCTATAAGCATATGGGTGTGCAAAATCAGGAGTTGTTTGTGATTGTGGATTCTGGGGAGTGGTGTGAGTGGGTAGACTGTTAGGTCGGATGGTCATATGTGTATGTATGGATAAAAGTGTGAATTAATTAGTTACTAGTATAATTTTGTTTTAGCTGGATGACGAAAGATAGCAGGCAAGGCAGCCAAGCCTAGTGGAGTGCATTAAGCCCGGCTTGGCGTGCAGGGCTTTCAATTACCGAGGCTGGGGGCATTGGGTTGTCAGTGGGGGCAGTGGGGCTCTGGCTAATGCATCCTGCCGCTCTCAGGATCCCCTCTTTTATTTATCTAGTGAATTCAATTCTCAAAATCTCAAGTACTCAACTCAACTTCTTTTGTTGTTTGCGTTGGGAAGGGAGATGAGTCAATGAGTGCAAGTTTGCCTTTAAGGGAAGTAAACAACTCTCTCCTCATTTATACAAACTCACTCAGCTTAAATGATCTTTGGACCTGATCAGTATGGAAATAAATGCAGGATCCCCATTGGGTTCCCTACATTGGCACATTTCTTTCTCTCTCCGGTCTGTCAATATTGGGTCAAATTTTGCGAGTGACAAATTATGATGCAGCGACGTTGTTTTCGATCCTGATGGGGTTCCTCTGCATTTATGAGGTTTGCCATTTGCCAAGCACGTGCTTCACTTTGCAGCTTTTTGGTTGTCGCAACCTAAGTCTCAAAGGCCTGTAGCAGTTAAGAAGTGGAGATTCTGTCCTCAAAATGTCCAAACTATCCTTCGCTCGGATAGCTGTTGTGTAGTAGCAGTATGCAGTCATTCGTACGGTCCAAGGGGGTGCACTAGGCAATCTCTTCGAATATTTGGTAGGGGATTCCTAACGATCGGAAGGCGGCTTACATAGTTACATTATTGAATTTACATAGTAGTATGGTGAGTTGGACAATTAATGAGGGTACAAAAGGAAAGTAGTGCATAGATTTAAGCAATGAAAAATTTTCTTAATTGGTGTGCAGAATTCAACCTAAAGAACCATTAATTGTAATTAATCCTCTCAAGGTATATCTCATTTTTTTTTACTTTACCCCTTAACTTTTAAATTTTATCACTTAACTTCCTACAGGACAAAAATACCTTCCTATTATTCTAACTTTTCATTGATCCTTTTTGCCTTCCCCTTTATCTCTTTTTCACTTTCTTCCTACTTCTCTTTTTCATCCTTTTTAACAAAAAATTTTATCTCAATAGAAAAAACTTTATACGAAATTTGTAATTGGCCTCCTAGATGAAGCTTAAAAAGACATCAAAAGCTAATTTCAAATTTTGTAGATGTCATGTGTCACAAATTGTAATTAATTTTCATTAATCACTTTATAAATTCATCTTATGATTTTTTTTATTAGAGTAAAAAGGTGAAAAAATGGTATTTTGGAGAACGTTTGAACATTTTGTGATCATTTGAGGAGAATATAAATCTCTACAATTTCTCGTTTTTAGCTTCAATCACGTAGATAAATGTTACTAATAAATGCACATTTAGATACCTATTAGAAAATTTGTTAAAACATGAACACCGAAATTTCTTATTAAGTATAGCCAAGTGAGCACCTGTCACATAAATCTAATATCACAATTACCATATTCTCATTGACTACTTTTAGTTGGTAGCCGATTCTCTATTATACAAATGGGCGTTACACCAATAGTCTGCTCGTCAAGTAATGTATACACATCTTGTAATATTTGATATGTCGTTCCATTGAATTGGTGTATAATGGTAGAGCCACGTATACTTGAGGGTGGGGGTAATTTATCCCTCACAAGCTCTGTGAAATTATGAAATGGGTTTAACATTTTGTAGTGTTGGAATGTTCTGACTTTTGCACCTCATTTGCACTCCTCATTTAAAAAAAAAAAAAAACTACCTATTTACTCCGTTTTATAAAATAGGTTTTACATTTTGTAGTGTTTCATTTTTGCACCTATTTGCACCCCCTCAATTTTCTAAAGTACTTATTTTTTTCATTCCATTCCATAATTTTGTAAAGTCCCTTATGTTAGATCCTTTACCAGTTTGAATATTTATTTATGTCTCATCCTTCAAATTTCTAAAATTATCTCTTTATGTATAAAAATGCTGCATAGGTTCCCTTTAGGGAAAAATTTTCGACCTTGTTTAGTCTAAATATGATTATAATGTTAATTGTAAATTTAAATCATTAATTTGAATACATAGGTAAATAGTCATCTATATTGAATATTTAATTCTACTACAAATCTATACATTGAGAACTACCCCGGCCGCAGATCCTAGTTACGCTACTATTGGTGTACACAATACATCCTGTAATATTTGTTGTACATTCCACTAGGTTGGTGCACTCCAGCTCAATAGAATGGTATACCAAATGTTATAAGACATGAGTGTAAATATGCATGTCTGAATATTTATTTTTTAGAGTTTTTGTACAAAAACGTACTATAGTGATTTGATGTGAGATAATAAGATAATTAAAAAAATATGTTTATGAAATACGTAAAAATTTTTATGTGACAAATAGCAATCCAAACAAGGACAAAAGAGTCGAAGCCCGTTTAGTTAATTGTAAATTCATGTGTCCTCCCCCAATCGTTGGGTAGTTTGCAAAGTTGGGGGCATTTATGCCTGTACGAGCTTTGAGTAAAAACCCTGGGGAAGCTCTTGGAAATAAAACAATCCTTAGGGGACGGCATTCTAGTACAAAAAATGGGGGGAGGCATTTGTAAATATGGCAAGTCATCGGAGGAGTTTATTGTCATCTTGAAAATAAGAAAACAAAAGATATATGTTGCAAATGCTTCTCTCTTGTCCGTGATGCATTGGCGTGACAAGAAAGGCAGGCCTATAGATGACATATTTTCGATGACATATTAGAGAAATCGTTGGATATTACACTCTGGCAGTTTATGGTCAGGCCGGTGGGGTTTGGGGGGGTCCCCTGAAATCGTAAATCAAAGAAGTAGCAGGATATAGAGTTTACTGGTGATTTGATGTGAGGAAGGTTGAAAACGTAGATGTGAAAATGTTCCAGGCTGTGGGCTATGTTTGTCAGGGACCTGGTGGGTTTTCAAGATTGAAGTTGAACCCGCAATAAAACGGCATTCATGAATATCTCCACTATTCCTGCACCAAGATGGACCTCTGTACTGATCACGCATTGAATATACTTTGCGGGGAGAGCGGAATATTTGCTCCTTCCGTTGAATTTGGGGTTTCTACTTCCGTTGATTCACAGAAATGGGAAGGGAGGGAGGTTACGCGGCTATATTTCACTGCTCAAAAGGATCAACTAAGATTTGGTGCTCGAGAAATTGGGAAAAAAAGAAAAAGAAAAAGAAGGGACTATTATTGATTGATCTTTTATAAAAAGAGATGAAAACAAGACAAGACACATCACTGTTAATCCTCCAATGCGTCAAGCTACGGTGCTGGTTTAGACATATATCTCGCTAGTGTCAGTGGTGAGGCTAGGATTTTAACTCAGGAAAGGTGTTGGTTTGAAAATTTCTGAGATGAATAGATATTTGTTATAGTAAAACATGCAATTATTTTTCAACTCATCCAATAATATAAAATTATGCACAAGAATACATGATGTACGTTCTAATTAACATATATGATTAGCAAAATAATTTGTACACAATCGAACTGTCAAAAGAATAATGTTTCATGGACTTATAATTCATATGAAATGGACATGCAAAAAGATGTTAAATAATAAATCTGGCAAAAAATAAATAAACTCATTTAACAGAAAGAAAAAAATAATATCATGTGACACATTTTAGTTCAAGGTTCACCAATCACCACTACCACTACTACTACTGTCTTGGATGCTGCAGGGGGAGTATGAATATGGGGGGTAGTAAATGCCAAAATTGAGAAGATGCATCGCCCACATTCATCCCGTATTCTCAGGAAAGTGCAGGCCTCGGCCACTGCTGAGTACTGCCGATTCGAGCCTTTGATATTTCTGGGCAATGCAGAACATTTCAGCCATCAGCAGCCAGCCAGGCTATAAATGTGTAATTTGACGATTCATCCTTTCTTTCCCTTTGAGCGTGCACCAATGCCAGTTTTCACTTCATTTCCTTTGGTCGCCATGGAATTTTGGAAAAGTTACAGCCTGTTCTTCTGCAGTTTTCACTGTTTCCCTTTTACACCCACCCCCCCCTTTATATATATATATTTATATACATGTTGGGCCACAATTCGATGCATCTTCTTCCTAACAGTTAGTTTCTTCCTTCTTTATTCGGATCACCTCACCACCGTCGTCATACATACTGCTGCGACTGCTATCAAAATGCGTTGAAATCCCTCCTGTGATTGATTTTGCTGCAGGTCTAGCTTTTAGCCTTCTATTTTATTGTATGGATAAAATAAACTAATATATATGTTGTATGGAACCAAACTCCACCAAACCTAACATCACTCGATTATTTTAGTGGGAGAAGATTCGTAAATTATTGATGTCTGAATTGCAAAGCCGGTTTTGCTCTGCTCTGCTTTGATTTGATTTCAACCCAAAAAAAAAAAAAAAGAGAGAGAGAGAGAGAGAGAGATGAAAAATGGGTTTTCTTGACGACACGGGGTAGAAGGCTAATTTCTAAGATCAAAATCAAAATCAGAGAGTTATATCTCAAGAACATTCAGTAATTATGTGCCCAGAATACCGATTCATCTGGTTTGTTAAGTTTTATGGATACCTGCTTGAGTTTTTGTGTTCCTTTTTTCAGGTTTTAGCTTCTGAGGGATGACCAGGATGCTCTGACAACTGATCCGGATGAACTGATTGATTCTGAGGATAGTGAAGGGATCAGTGGAGACGAGGAAGATATTTTCAGAAATCTTCTTTCAAGAGCAGGATTTCACCTGACTTACGGAGACAATCCTTCGCATCACATAAAGAGAGAAACTTCTCATGGATGCTGGTGCAATTGCTGGGTTTCTGACAGGACTTCGTGTTTATCTTGACGATCCTGCTAAGGTATTAAGACTTTTTGATGATAAATGTGTTATTAAACTTGATAAAAAAAAAATGTGTCAAAAGTTTGAACGGATACAAAATAGTTCTAACAATCCTATTTACAGGCATACAAGCACTAAGGAATAGAAATAAATTAATTTAGAAAATGCTTATCTAATAAAAAATTTCTAAAACATCTAATTATAATAACAGATAAAATAATAAAGAAAACTGCTAAAACTACCCAATCCATAAAGAAAAAAGTCTAAATTAAGTAGTAAGAAAATATGCTAATTAAAAAAATTCTAAAAATAATTAGTATTGTGATACAGACGAGAGATTTGGGAACCCGAAGCCCTTGTTGGGTATCAGTTTTGGCTATATGCCTTGTAATGGGAGCATCATGCGCCACTAAACGCCAGTAACAGGTTAAAGGTCCGTTGTCGCTTTTCCGGGAATAGGATCCCACACAAAAATCATTATTATTGTGCATTTCTCTGCCTTTGATTGATTGATAAGCAGTAGTATACTGTCTATTACTACTACCCTACACAACTGACCAGCACTATTCATAGACATGAACAAAATTACATACTGCTCAATAAATTAAAAAAAAAAAAAAAAGGAGAAGAGATATATTAACATATAGTAAAAAGAAAAGAAAAAACGAGAACCTCGAAAGAGCCAAATGGTTTTTCATTTTTCATTTTTCTTTTCTCACTGGGTCGAAAGAAAGAGCCAATAGACGGAAAGGACAAAATGTTAGTATAAATTTTCAAAGGCAAAAGTAATTGCTAGTACGAGTACGAGCACCAGTTTTGCTTTCTTGATTAGGTGCATGTTTTGTTCTGTCTCCCATGACTGGGCGTCCGTGAAAATGGCTTCGGCAAATGCAAAATGTAGTACTCCCCAGTCCCCACCCCGCAAGTCCGCAACCATTCATTTCACTCTTCGTGTAATTCTCTGGGGGTTAGGAAAGGAAAAGTCCTCTTCTCTTTTCTTGGTAATTAAGCAAATTTATTTACTGATGAGAAATTCTCATTCTACTTAAACAAGCTGTAACACTCCAATAACCCCAGCGGAATACATATGTAGCATTTGAAATAATTTTTGTAAATGCATTTTTCAATCATCCTTTTTATCTTTCTAACCATCTTTTATATTACATATGTTACATTATAAAAGTGCTATAATAATTATTCCAAATAATAATATATTTCAGACAACACATACAATCTAGCACTCCTAGAGTATTGGCCTAATTAATTGAAGGCTAATTATGACAAACCTTCCCTTACACAAACAATCAAAACTCCCCAGATCACCCTAGAAAATTTCGACAGGTTCATGCTACACTAGTCCCATTCTACTTTTACATGGCGAACTTGTTACACTTGACATCTCAAAAAAAAAGAAAATCTTTGAATTGGTAGCTTTTTGCGGAAATTTTTTGAAATATTTTTTCACACATTTCTTAATTACTATTTTACTTCACATGCGTCATATCGTTGGAGTAAAATTTTCTACAAAAACTCCAATGCAAACGGGTTCTATTCTAGAATCATTGGAAGGTAACTAACAGCTCAAGCTAATTATTCAGCAAATTATCAAGCAAGGCATTTGCAATGGTGATTTATGACCAAAAAAAAAAAAATTCCCCACATATCAAGATTGTACTTGCCACTGATAGCTCCATTCAGATACAAGTTAACAAAATTTTATATTTTCTTTTGTACCATAAGCACATTCTTCAATCACCTATTTTTATTTCCAACTATATTGTCATTTTACATACGTCAACAGCATTATCCCAAATAATATAATTTTCCTATCCAAACACACAGTGATCCCATATACAGGGGGCTGAGGGCTCTACCAATTCGAGAGGCAAACAAAGTCCAAAAGCATAACATGCATGGGAATGAATTTGGCAGCCGTACTTGCAGAATCATTCAATATGAGTAGAGAATAGTCATTCTCAATCTCACCGGCTGCTACGGGAGAAAAATTATTGCGTCCCTAAAGGCAATAAGAGCCTCCTCCTGTTTGGAGCCCATGATAAGGTTGCCTTATGGCTGTGAAGCAGCTGGGGAAGAAAGTCAGAAACAAAACAACTGGTCCATGTCAAACGTTAACATATTTTCGGGACACCACTACATGGTAGTCATGATCAATGCCTTTTTTTTTTTTGTCCCAGCTCTGAGTTGCATCGCTAGATCAATGTTTTGGTCAGTACAGATTACTATAGCCTATATGTTGTCGCAATTTACTCGTTTGGACATTTTAGCACCACCGACAGATTTTTGTTTAACTTTTACTACTACTCACTGCTTTTAGTCCCCTGCTATCGCCAATTGAAACTGATCAGATAGGATGGGACTTCTTCATGGAACAACTATGCAATTGTCCACTACTCCACTAATTTTAAGCAATCAATGGCCATTAATCTCTCGATCTACCCCTCCTCCTCCTCCTCCTCCTCAAATCATGCTTCCAAAATTGCGGACTTTTATGGGGCATTCATTAGTTGGCCAGTAATGGACTCGTTTATTGTTGTCTATGTAATTTCAAGGATGTCTGCACGCTTTGAAAAAGTCGTGCAATTAAAGGTACTTTGGATTCCGTCGCTTGTAGTAAAACGTTGTGGTCCTTTATAAATCGAGGATGATTAGCTTCAATAGTTAAGTGCTTCGAAGCTTTTCTTGACAAGAAAAGTCGTCTTGCTTTTTTATTATAGATACAAAATGGATCAAATCATCATCATAATTGATCATAGGGATGGCTGGTGTAGGACCATTAGCAAGCTTAAAGAATTGAAAGCACTCCTAAGAAAATAAATGCTGGTTTTCCTTTCAGATTAAAAAAAAAAAAAAAAGCTGTACACAAAAAGCACAGCTAGAGCATTTCAATCAGAATCGTTTTCCGTCTCCAAATGAAACGGAGGAGGTACAGAAAAATGATATGACAAGAGATGCACGAGAGACCCCGTATAGTGCAGGAGCAATGCACATGACAGAGCAGTGGTGGAACATGTCCCCGAAAAATAAAAGTTAACGGGGTGTATATATGGAGATCATAGAGAGATTTTGTGCAAGACTAATTGAGGGAAGATGGATTTCGAAAATGGATATCACCCCAAATGTTTATAAATAGAACAAAAGACAAATAGGGGCAAGTTTTTTAGCACTGAAAGGGGTCAAAGAAATAGTAGCACATGCGGAAAAATCACTGAGTGAATCTGTATGCTAAATACACTAGTACTATTTCACTTGCATCAAAAGAACAATTTCATTTCATGCTCAACATTCATTTATTGGGCAGCTACATTTCCTACTTTTGAGAATGTTGTTACGTACCATATCCACTGAAGTTTTGTTTAACTGTAACCAGACCGTTAATGCTATCTTCCGCCCTTAAAAAAGATCAACTAGTGGTAAGTTGGAACATCAGCAAAATGCATGTTGTAATCAAAAGGAAAAGCAGACACTGACTGAGGGGATGGGCGATGGGGCTGTGTTGGAAAGGCCAAAATGGCAGCAGCATACATGACTTTTACCAAACTTTGAACGTTCAAACTGATGAATTAGCTGTAAAGTGAATGGAGCCAGATCTTTTGCCATTAAGCACTTCTAATCACACTTTTTACGAAGAGTTAATAAGATCCACGTGTAGTTTGGAACAAAATGTGGACAAAATGCATTGATAGTCAATGATGAACTCGAATCCATAATCATATCCATGAAAAGATTGTTGCACAGGGAGTCTTGGCACTACCTAAAGTGATAGACTAAAAGTTTAGATGCATAAATAGATCCAGATACTAATCAGGACGATTAGGAAAGGAGCACAAAGGGCCAGTCCACATGTTGACTTTTGCCATGCAGATATATACCAAGAAAAGGAAAAATGGGAAAAAAAAAAATCAGAGAAAGATGGGCATTCGTGGGGTCAAGAGAAAGGGATTCAAGAGAAAAGTGCTCGTTGGCTGGGACACACTGATCATGAGAGGGGCAAATTAACAGCAGCTTCAATCATTCCATTTGGTGACTCAGGAGCTTGCCTTTTACTGCCGGAGTTTAATCATGAATTGAGCTTCGCGTGTGTAATTTAAGGGCCAATTAACTGCAGATCACTCAATGAGTCAAAAGCTTAGAAATTCTCAAGTACACGCCCTCTCATCATTTTTTTGCTGATGGCAATGATACACACCACCAATTATGCACAACGGACCCCTGCTCACCTGGGACTTGCAAGTCACACGCCCGGTACCTTGGATAAATAAACAAGATGGGATTGTGTCCCTAAAAGTGACTAAAAATGGACGGATTTTCTTGCAATCTCCGTGGCCCTTTTGTGGCTAATCTCCGGTTGAGCTGCACCTTTCAAACTTTTGCTGACCCCGTAGTCCTTTTATTGCTACCTAACTTCATTTAGATCGGATTAGGATTGTCCCGTTAGGTTCCTGTCAACATTGGGCAAGCCCCCTTGGTCCATGTACTTGTCCTATTTGGATAAGCCCAATTGGGCCATTTAAAATGACTTTAAGTTGAGGAGTCACGAAAGGCAGAGGAGAATTGAACTCAGAACCTCTCAAAGTGCTGAGGCTTCCCAAATATGACGTTTTGTTGTAACCCAAGATCCATAAATTGTAATCACGTGTGATGGACAAAAAGGCACAAAGTTCGAGCCGAAGATTATTTACTACTAAGGTTCAGCTCCTACGAGCAGAGATTTTGAGTACCAGTTTTACGGCATGTAAATGTCAGCTAGTATTCTATCAGTCATCAACCGTAATTGTGATTTTAGTTAAAATGATGTAATGATCTCTCAACTGTAGTTAGATATATAATTAGTAAATCTACCGGGTTTGAGCCAGAAACAACCCATCAATTCCCCTGGGTACCGAAACGACGATCTAAGAAATAGAACTGATGAAAGCCATCAGAAGTTATAGAGTGCATTGAAGATGAAGAACGTTTACATCTATACTAACATGCTCAGTCTACCCCACCCCCAGAAAATGAGACCAAAAGTCCATCCATCAATATTAAAGAACACAACCAAGCAAACCCCGAACACCCCCCCCCCCCCAAAAAAAAAAAGAGGAAGCAAATACGAGGGGGTGAGGTAGGACAAAAACTTTGCCTTATTTTTTCTGATTTGTATACACTGCATGGTTGTATGCACTTCTGATACAACAGATTCAACAACTTAATCCAGAAACTGTGGCCTTGACTGAAAAAACAAGAGGTGCTATGGCAATAACTATCCTGAAGAAGGTAAATTAGTTGGCCGTTTCATTTCCTTGCAAATGAAATCCCCTTCTCAATGCTTCCAGCTAATTCCTTCTTTGCCTTTTCCAACCCGGCCCTGCAAAAATCAGAACATGGTAAAGAGAAACAATTCTCTTGAACATCGACAAAAATGTCAAACCTATCCGATGCACCAAACCAGCACAGGCATGCAGATAGATTGGAGAAAACAACAGCATATACTTATCTCACTGGATAATTGGATAATAAGTAGACTTAATTCAGGCTGGCAAGCTCTGAATAAAGGTAAAATGTAATTTTTGAATGTAGTAGATATTATATTTATTTTATGATGGTGAGCTTATGCAAGTGGTGCATATTTTGATAACCACGTCAGGAGGGCCAATTATTCAAGATAAAAAAAATCATGAATTATATCGACAACCAATGATATAAGAATCAAGTAATTATTAATAACACTGTCAAATGCCATATTAGCATGAAAAAACGAATATTTCTCCTCTCCATGAGTCTTTATTGTAGCTTTGTGGTTTGTATGGACAAATCACACAAGAAATGGAGAAAAAAATGAAGGGTACACATTGGAACAATGAACTGCCAGCTTTCATGAGATTGAGCTAAAATTTGTCTACTTGATTGGTTTGCAAAGTGACATAAGATGACCAATTAGTTGGGGGACTATGTCAAAAACTTTCAGCCATCCATAGGGTAGGAGGGTGGATAACACAACTCAGAAAGAACCTTAGGATGCAAAGATGGAAGATTATCTGAAACATTAGTTGATACAGACCTCTCATACTCGTTTAGCGGACCAAGTGGGTATACCTCCTCAACCCCATTACGACCAAGCCGTACTCTGGTTGCAAAGAAAGGAAGCTCAGTCACCTGAAAAGAGATTGATCAACCAATCAATTACAATAGCATCATGAAAAGTGTTTATGAATCCTAGATAAGTGATGATAGTGACATGCCTGAGAAGACACAAAAGCACACTCAACAATGCCAGCATCTCCTCTCAACCCCCGTAAACATGCATCAGCAAATTTAACAGCAGCATATGCCTGTAAATAATCAGCAGGCCTTTTTCAGCACTATCTCAAGAACCAATGTCCTTTAGCAGTAACAGAATAACAGTTAGAAAAACAAGTATACATAGCAATGCCTAACCATTGAGAGAGTTGCAGATCCTGCACCAGCTTTGGCCTGAAAGGGATGCAGCAATTATATTAAAATACATACAAATGTCCGTTGTGTACATGGAACAATTTATTCACGCCATTATATAATAGTTCATATCACTCTTTTTCCTCAGCTTCCAGAAGAAAAATAACTATCGATATTCATTGAAAATCGGGCAGCCAAAATTCTATATAGACAAATTTCTCACTTTTTAATACTAAAATAATAATTAGTCTATTTCCAATAGATGGTGCCACCAGCCATTACTATGAGACGTCACGCTATATACATTTAGTCTTTCAAAAATTTAGTAATGTCAAAAGTTTAGAAATGCCACCTTAAAGAACTTTCAGCAATTATTGAAAAGCAATTTTCATGAAACACATCTTGTAGAGAAGTGCAATTATTAGACAAAGCTTCAAAATCTCATTTGAGGACCATGTGTAAGTGAGGTATAGCTTCTTTCCATATCCTTTCTCTTGGGTTTTCTTCCCTTATTTTAACCTCACAAAAGATTGACTAGGTCCTACAACTATAGGCATTCAGTCTCCACATCAATGCAGTCAATTTTTAGCTCTCTCCAGCATGGTATAGAATGCAGAAGTGCAAGTTAACTTATATTCTGTGCTCTCCAGATTAACTCAGTATCAAATGAGCCAAAATGAACCCACATTGTTTCCAGCAGGGAAGTTGAGCAAATCCCAAGCTTGCTGTTCAGCTTCACAGATTTCCTATTTATTTTTTCAATAATTATCTACATAAAATTTTTATGCTGGCACACCAAACTAATGAAAACTGAAAGCAACAATTTGCATATCCCAGACTTTCACACTTTCCAACTAAAGGCACTTAGGACCAAGCTGTTTATACATCTTATTTACGTCAACCTAGCAAGATTATGCAGTTGAAGGAAGGGCAGGTAAGACAAACAAAGAAGTTCGACTATGGTTCTGAGTGGCAGCTCGTAGATTTTAACCTAAATGCAACTCTTCCTTCATGCCAGCTCCTTTAACTCATGAATTTCTTAATGGCAACAGATGAAACCGAATTCATTGAACCTAAACTCTTAATTTATGACAAAACATAATGAGCAAGTATGACTGGACAACAATGTATCAAGCAAAGAAATGACTGATATACTAGAGTACAGGCATTTTTGATGAATAACTCTAACAGCCATCAGCACAGCAGCTAAGAAACACAAGCACAGACTTCACATTATACAAATGAGAAGCCTTCTTACCTCAACAACTTCAGTTCCACCATTCTGAATTCTAGAAGTCAGATACTCAGTTTCTTCTACGGTAAAAGAGCAAGGAGGTTTAACCTGTATTACAAGAGACAGGTTCCATTAACATAAGAAGGGCTAATAAAGGATTAAAAAAAAAAAAAAAGAGTTATTACTATTTAAGTGAACTCATAAGCTATCTGAGGAAGTTATATTGACCTGTGACAGAAGAGGTAAAATTGTAACTCCGGCATGACCCCCTACAACTGGAACATCGACTTCCCTAGGATCAAGGCCCAAAACCTCCGCCTTTTGGATGATGTAAAAGATACAATATAAGATAAAGAATCCTAAGAATGATAAGAATCTTATGATATGAGAGAGAGAGAGAGAGAGAGTAAATGGCTGGTTTATATATCAAAGGGAATAGCTACTGGCCCATGCATACCACGAATGTATTGGCTCTAACAACATCAAGCATTGTGACCCCCAAAAGTTTCCTGGGTTCATAAGTACCGGCCTTCTTGAAAACCTCCGCAGCAATCGGAACTGTAGAGTTAACAGGGTTACTAATTAAGTTGACAATGGCTTTTGGACAGCACTTTGAAATTCCTTCACATAGAGTCTTAGCAATTCCAGCATTGATATTAAAAAGATCATCTCTAGTCATTCCTGGTTTCCTAGGAACCCCAGCAGGAATGATCACAAGGTCCATGCCTATAAGGGCATCCTCCAATTGCTCTTTCCCTAGAAAACCACGCACCTGGAAATGTAGACCATCCATTAGCAGTCTATGCCAAATTGAACAATTTAGAACATAAGAACTTATATAGCACAAAAAAGGGACATCTTAATTTTCACTCATCATTGCTGTGAATTTCATGTTATCAATTTCCTAATCCCACCAACAAAGTTAAGTTGTAGTGAACTAAGATGAGACAATGCTACCATGTTACGTCTTTTCCCTCATCTTAAGGCCAAATATGTGAAGAAGAGAAATTGCAGAAACATTAAGTGGATATTTGCTAGACATACGAGACGTAGAATATTTACCCATTTTTTATCTTTCTTCATTACCTTTCACATTTTTAAACTGACTCAAGGTTTCCACTGATTTCAACTGCCACTCTGTAAACTGACTCAAGGTTTCTACTGGCACAAAGTTCCTTACTCTACAAAGTACTGCGGGTGGAACAACTCATTCACGAGCTTCCATCTCATCTCCCTCTTTCCATTAACAGTTAACACTGATTTTTTTGGCAAGCAGGTGCATGAGATACACATGAACAGTTCAGCAATTTGGTAATTAATTAACATGAGAAATTTACCACGGCACCGGTGTCCATGTGACTGATATCTGCGGTGACTCCGGGAGTATTGACCACATCATAGAGATGAAGAACTGAGACTAATGGATTCATCTTCATGAGCAGAGCAAGAGGCTGCCCAATGCCTCCTGCAGCTCCCAAGATCGCAACTTTAAACCCAGGTGAGCCCCCTTTTGCCCTGCAATTCCCTGTTCTCAACCCACAACTTCCCTCCACCTTTCCATCCCACAAAAAGCCAAGAAAATTTCTCGCATTAAAAACCCAAATTAAAAAAAAAAAAATCGACTTCATTCAAAATAAACTTTCAACGACCTATCAAGAAAGGCAGAAGGTGAAGCCAAACAATTCATAAAAACAAAGCTAACTGAGGAGGAACGGAGAGAAAACTACCTGGGGATTAGTTGGAGGGTTGAGGTGGGCTGAAATTCTGGCAATTCTTTGATTAACACTTGCACCAGGCTCCATGCTGGTATCGTTTTTGCTCTATTTCGTTATTGGTGCTCGATGGGGATGGACTAAAAGCTTCTTTAGGTGTTTGTTACCAATGCAAATTTGGAAGAAGAAGAACAAAGAATAGTCGTCGCGTGTAGGCCAAAATTTCTGCACTCATATATATATATAGTTCTCCAAATGATTCAAGTGGAATGCAAAAAGGAAGTTGGTCGAGACTTGAGTGTGAATAATCCAATGAAGAAGGGATAGGAAATTGAGGCCGAGACCGCATAAGATGACGATTGAGCTTGTTGGGATGTGTGAAATTGGATATCTGTCACACACTGTTCATTTTCATTTATGTTATGGGCTGTGGCCTGTGACTGTTAGTTAATCGTGACTGTTTCCTTTTTATTTTGGACTTTAAAATTAATTTTACACGCACTAATATATGTACATCATCACAGTTAGATATATGAGATGTGAATAGAATTTAGAAATTTAAACTTATACAAGCTATAATACATTCAATAATAATTTTTTGTGTATCAATGCATGAAAGATTGATCCTTTACTTTATATTTACTTGCAGCTTCTTAGCTAGGCTGACTCATAACCCCCTCAATGAAATTTAAACAATCTGCGAAGTGATTAATTCTTTAATTTACACAGAGTTACATGGAGCTATAGCCCTGCCACTTGCCAGTGACGCTGCAATTTCTGCTACAAATTACGCAAATTGTGTCTGACCTCGAATAGCATTTTATGGCTAAGGAGAGATGTAACAGGAACATTCCACAGAAGCGGGCCTTCACTGGATGTATTTGGACCTCAGCATTATAGGCCCAATGGAACTAGGGTAGTACCACATTTGGGGCTGGTGAAATTGACACCATGGCCTCCCATAGTGTCACTGAAACGTCGCAAGGTTAGGTGATGGGTGACGTACTGGGTTCGACTGTCAAGCCCACTTCATGCCTTCCTGCCCGTATAAGACTTGAACGAGGTTTCCTCTATTGTAGAACTTACCAAAATTGTCTCTCTAGATGATTGAGTTTTATCGAGTTTTATCATTTGCCACAGTAAATATTTTCATTGACAAGTGAATCCAATATAGTGGAATTAGCTATGCCAAATATAATTAGTAAGGGAAAAAAAAAAAAAACTTACAAGCTTGGTCTAAATTTACTTGTAAACTATGTGGTACATACAATAGTTACATGTGTATGATGATATCTAAAAAGTGACGGTAGGTAATGTAGGATGATATAAGAGAATTCATATATTATTGCATAAATCACATACATAGTCTAGAAGTCATTTCGTATACCAAGTCTACACAATTGTCTGTCAGTTGGAAATTCTATGTTAGAAGAGTTTTTCATAGTTTGGCTATCCAATGTTTTGGTTTCTCCTATGCGAATATATATATATATATATTATCGAAATTCATAGTATCCAATTTTTGAGGGATATTTATAGGGCTTTTACCAATGCATTAGTCCAGTGGGGACGGTTTGAGTTAGACATGGTCAGAGTTCCAGGATACCGATTCTGATCTTTTTATATGTGGAACTTGAACCGACTTTTAAAATCTGAATCGTGGTCACTCTACTTTAAGTGAGTAGACTCTTTGGTCGTAATTGTCATCACACCCTTCAAAAAACGGTAAGTTTCTAATTGTGAGGAGTTTCTTGAATTGAAGGATTCCAGTCCAGTGGATTATGTTTTAATTTTGTGCGTGCCACACCATCTAATTAATATCAGAATTATTTGATACTAATATAGCTATGTTGGGAGCATGCAATTATACCGATTTCTATTATCTGAAAAAGATTGGAAGACACAAGAGAGTGGGGAGTTTCTAGAAAAAGGGCAGTGTCGACTATGGTGGTGCAATTCAAGGGGGCATTTGATGAGTGTTTTTTAGACGATTCAGGGAATCATTGACGTCTAAGGCACACTACCCATTCTGTCTTTGTCAAAGATGGTGGCTGTTTCATCTACACTTGATATTTTCTAGTTCAGATCTACAACCAGCTCATTCTTGATTAAACAATTAGTCCTTCCATACGTGATTATAATTAATAGCTTTCTTGATATATTCAATAGGATATTCTTTTACTCTTTTTTTTCTTTTTGATTTTGTCATCCCTGATCTCCAATGATCCAATTTAAACGCGTCACGTGATTAGTGAATGAACTAATGTCGCATGGGATAACATCAAACTGATTAGATTAAACTTTGATCAGAATACCATGATGTAAAGCAATTAATATCTTATTATCTTAACAGTAGTGTAGTATGGTATGGTAAACATGGATGGATTACGAGTCAATATAGCCGACCCTGCGTTGTCTTGCTTCCCAAAGTCTTTTCCTGCACAGCGTAGACGACATGGCATCATGGCCTGCTTCTATGTAATATGTGTGCCACACACACACAGATATATATATATATATATATACACACACACACACACACATATACATATACTTATACATATATATATATATATATATATGTATGTATGTGTGTATTAGGCTGCATCAACGGTGTCTTCGTGTGTTAGATTTGGTTTTCCTTTTGATTCAAGATTCACAGTTTCATCCTTATAAGCTAGTGACTAGAGCAAAAATTTCATTCGACGGCAAGAATGAACAGATCAACTCTAAGTAGACCTTAGTATGACTAATCAAATCTTCTTTCTAAATCAAGAACTCAATTAAGCGCCATCGTGTTACAAAAGCAAGAATAGTAATGGACATAACAAGACAACTGAAAGCCTGCATTTTGTGCGCATTTGCTTCCCGACCCACGTTAAATTTCAAAGTTACGTTACTCTTACTTTTCCATGAGAAAACGACTGATTTTCAAGTAAGGTCACGGATACATGGTGCAATTTTCAGCTACTACCAAGTTAGCTTCACTATGGCCACACTAACAGCATTATGATCACATAGTGTAGCTTTTATTATTTATTTAATTATAATTTTTCTAAATTTAAGAGAAGATTTCAAACCTTACAAGTCAGAAAAGGGAAGGCTTGCAACTCAGTAGTAGTTAAATAAAAACTACTCTAATAGGATATCATTCGTCAAAATTTGGAAGAGAGAGTAGTGTTAAGATGAATAGTGGAATGTGATGAAAATCGAAATGATTTGTTTGGATTGGCCTTTTTTATTAAAATAAAATTATATTTTTCATAAACATGTTATTCAATCACTTAATGAACATCTTTACCATACATTTTTTTATAAAAACTCTAGAAAATAGCAATTCAAACGAGTTGGATATCCCATAAACGTAGAAACGGAGAGTAGCATAAAACTCCAGCTTCATTGAGCTTGAGCATCTGAGAGTACTAAAAGTTTCGAGTTGAGGAGGGACAAGGGAGGATAATTAGTAGATGATATTATGATCGATTGGTTGAATGAGACCACGAAGCCGAGAATTTGTGTCTCGCCATTCACCAGAATACGGACCAATATGAAAGTTGAAAAGGGCCCATCACCGGCCTTCCATTTCCCTTTCTTCTCCTACTCGTTGCCTTACGCGCGTACTTGACAATCCCACTCGCCTCTTATTTTCAGCGTACCATATTACATCACCAACCACCAATAATAACAACAATAAAATCTTATTCTCATATTTTGCTAAATTAATCTTTTCATCATTCACCAATAATAACGACAATAAAATCATATTTTTATATTTCATCATTCACTTTTAAAAATGGTATCTTTATATCTCTTATAAAACAAGTCAATAAAATGTGATTTCAATCTTAATTTTCAATCATTTTTTTCTCTGATAAAATTTGATTTCAATCTAAATTTTCAATCACTTTTTACTCTGAATCCATCATGTGATCCATGTTTGGTAATTTTGTGAGAGGAAAAAATTTTAAATCATTTATGGTTAAATAAAAGACTCTTATCCATATTTACATTTGTCCCTAAAAATATAGAAATTGACCTGATCTATATTCAATTTTTCTTATAAAAAGTGGAATATGACCAATTCATACTCATTTTTACCACTAAAAAAGTAGAATCTAATTTTTTGGTACACAAAAACGATTGCATGTAGGTCATTTTTAGACTAAAAAATGATCAAAAAATTAGATTATGACTAAATTTTCTTACTTGATTTTATAAGAGATTTAAATTTAAATATTTTTAAAAAATAAAGGATAAAAAAATTTATTTGCCAGTAACATTTTGAATGATTTTCTCAAATAGAAATTGCAGAAAATTCCCACCTGCCTGGCGGGAGTCGGTTACAGATTTGCACTGCGCCTGCGAGTGGACGAAACATGAAAGGGAGTTCAACTGGCCGACCCGGAAGGCAAACAAGAAGCGTGAAATGGAATAAGTCGCATGGACAAAATGTCTATTCCTCTTCCGGGGCTGGGACCCTTCTTTAAGAACTCTCCGTTCTCCCTGTCCTCCCTCCTTGAGCTCTCTGGCACTCTCACTTTCACCATCCTCCTCTCATTCTCCACATCCCACAGCTTCCCCTTTCCTCTTTTAACTCTCCATTTCTTTCTCTTCTTTCTCCAAGGCTACACATATGGATCCTTTTGAGTGTTGTGTATCAAGTCGCGTTTTTGGCCACAAACAGAAATAAGAAGGGTTTGGGTAACAGTAGAAGAAGAAGAAGAGGAGGAGGAGGGTGGTTGGTGGTTGCATTTTAAAATAATTATGCAAAGATGGCTGAAGAAGATGAAAATTTTGCTTCACAACCATTTACTTTTTTATTACTTATATTATTACTAATCCCAGAAGCCACCTTGTTGCACTGGTTCAAGAAAAAGAAGGATGTACAACTGGTAGTACTACCACTAAAACGTTTAGCAAAGTTCCCTTCTGGTGGGCGAGGACGTCCAAGTTGGTGGGGGAAACTCATCAACAAGTCGAAGAAGGGTTCTTCATCAGTTCTACTACGGGGCTCTTAGTTGTTATAAGGCCTCTGCAACCTCCCAAGCTAAAGAAAGAGGCAGACAGAACGGAGCCAGGCAATAGTGTTTTTGGTTTCTTTTCTTAATTAATTTACTTACAATACCTTCTTACTTCCTTAGCGTTGTTGTTAATGTTATTTTATTTTATTGATCAGATGCACATATATATGACTCCCCTAGTTCCCTAGTTCCATTTGGTTTTTTAAGTTCAAAGAAAATGAATATTCTTGAGGGTCTTTGCTTTGTCTGAGTATCATGATCTTTTCGATCATTGGTTATGTAACAGATCGTACTGATGAGCAGTGGATATTCCCACAAAGATAGACTCCTATGAGAATATCAGCACGATATTTCTTCTTGTTTTTTCTGGTATATTATATTAATGGAATTTTATTCCCTAGACTTTTAGTTCTGAATCTGCCATTATAGTATGTAATAATGTATGGTTTGCCTTTAACTTCCAATATTTCATTAATGTTTGCTTTTCTATTTGTGATTTTCATGATATGTACTGTAACAGGGCGAGGACACTGACCGTAAAAGATCAAAAATACATTTGTAGAACAGCAACCTCAGAGTTTAAGGGTTTAATCGGAGAAAAAGGAAAATCGAAAAAGAAATACCAACTTCGTCTTCGGGTATATAGCTTGTGCATTCTAGTTTTCACGGTCGTGTAGATTTTTAGTTTAATAGTATTGTTATTTTCCACTGATCGTTTCATTATCTAATTCTGTTGAAAGATGAGTACTAGGGCATGCACAGGATTTTGGTATCCTTTATTTCACCGGATCAGGAAATTTAGAAACGCCGTGATATAAGTTGATTGCTTTATTTCCTCATTACAAAAAAAAAATAAAAAAAAAAATAAATAAAATTGACACCATACTGACAACCTTATTCTCTTTTCTTATTCTCTTTTTTTTTTTTTTTTTTTGTGGTGACCTACGTTTTTCTGTTCTCTTTTTTAGAGCTGATTAGATCCGTTAGGCCATGCGTTGGTTTCAGGGCCTCTCTCTATTACTGCAAGGAGATCGTAAGGCAAATATTTGTTTAATTGTTAATCTTTTTTGAAATTGTTCATGAAATCCTTTTGATGCTCCGTATCACATTCATTAAGAAATATTATTCACATAGAAGCACAAATCAAATGCAGACCCTTTTTTTTTTTTTTTTTTCCCTTTTTTTAGGAGATACATTCCTTAATTTTATTAGAATTGGAATGATTCTGGACAATCACGAAATCATGATGCGTCCTTTATTCGCTTGCTATAGGAGCTTAATCCCTTCGGTTTGTGTAAATATACAATTTCGTTTTGCACATCAACATTCTGTCTTCGAAAGATTCAGCTATAAAAGTTTACTTGTTATGAGCTAGAGTTAGAAGATAAAGAAATGCAAATTCTTAAGACAATGTATTAAGATGTTCTTTCAAAGGTTTATACATTTGCAAGTAAAAGTTTTCCTACGTGTTCATGTACTTGCGATGAACTTCTGAGATTACTTCCCATGTCATCACTCGGAATACTAAGACCTAGCACCTTCACTGAACCCAATGTAATAGCAAGCAATGAGGCAGTGTTCTTTATCTATCCTGGCGTAGAACAAACATGCAAATTACGTATTCTGTTCGTTCATGACAAATTCGAAGCAATTATCCCGCAGATTTTTTGGCCAACCCCAGTCAGGTTCAACCGACAATCTTTAATCTTTTATATTAAACCTGCAACTCAGATAGGGAAAACAGGGTTCCAAAAGCTAGTTTTCAGCTAACATGTCAAATGCAGCAGATCTATTTGCGTCAAACGCCCCTAAAATGGCATGCTCGGGAAAGATATTCAGTGATATCGTTTCCCCAGTGTCAATCAAAATGCAGTCATTCTAAACGTAATAAACATTTAATCTACCACTGCCTTTTCTCATTCTAAACCAAGAAAAAATGTATTATACGTGTTGCTTCAGGATCTGTAAATTCTCAAGCCTCAACTGCAGTCTTAGTGGTGGAGTGGTAGGCTTCAAATGAGAATATTGAGTGCAAAATTCACCAAGTAACTTTAGATATGAACCTCATAACTACTCTTAGGTCAGTTGAAGGACAAATTTTCCTTGATCCCATTGAAAACCATAATGCATGCATGAAGCTGTTTCCTTTAAAAAAAAAAAAAAAAAGAGGGAATGATCAAATGCTTTCTGCTGAATAGATTCCAATAATTTGTTGAACGTGGAAAAGAAGTCTAGGGAAGACCACAAATGGTTCTTTAACCAGTTAGCATCATTAGAGACAAATGACATGATAATGTGGCCGAGATCAATCAATTCGGAACTTTTACCTGCTGCCAGCCCTGCTGGCTATGGCTTTCTGTATTTCCAAGACAACAATTGGAGACATATCAGGTGGAAAAGGAATGTTGTGAATGTCTTGGTTGTTGTGAGGAGAATTGTTTAAACATGTTGCTGAAGCATAATTGTCGTCCTTTCATCTCTGAGGAAAATGCTAAATTACCAGCTTAACTAGGTCCTCTTCAGTTCAACTAATCCCATATATTAGGGGATTGCACCATAGTTCCTGGTCATATTATGAAGACCGGTCGGTAATTGGACCCTGACCACCCCATCATTACGGCCGCAAGCTTTTTGAAAATCAGGAGCTATACCACATAATGAGAAAAGATTACATCTAGTTGAGTAACCCAAAAAAAAAAAACAGAGAGAGAAGAAAATATTACCACAACATGCATTTTTAGTAGCAGACGACAGACGACAGACGATCAGTGACCGTGCTGCAAGGGCATGTGGATGACTGGATCAGAATATTATTGTATTTGCCCTGGAGTCCTGCTTTTAATGCCGCATCGTGTTCTCTCGTCTTTATAATAATACTAATTTACAAAGGAAAAAAAGAAAAAAAAAAAAGAGAGAGCCAACTGAGAAGACTTTTATAGTTAACTTTAAATGGGCCCAAAAATTAAGAAGATGCCCAGAAACGGGTACGGATTTGAAGAGTGGCGACTGCGTGTTGTCCTAGTGCTGGGCTGAAATTTCTGAGCACGGACTCTAGTGTTTTTTGTCGTCCACAAGCTCAATACTGTGAGAGGAGAGGGGGTCACTAGAAACAGCGTCCTTAAGATCGGTATCCCGCCGTGAATCGTTCTGAAAGTTATACAATCGAATCGCAGTTATGATATTAGAATCGTAAAATTTTGATTCAAAAAAAAATTTTATGTAGTCAAAAGTTTTGTATTCATGAGAATATACGTAAACAAAATTTGGAAAGGCAATTTTAAACCCCCCCTCCCCAAAAAAAAAAAAAAAAAAAGGTGAGGTTCTTCAAATTAAATATATTCATTTCTAGCATTATATGCTAGCAGATAAAATTTCAAGTCATTCCAAGAATTTATCTCTTAAAATAAATCATGGAACGAAATTCATGAAGTATAAGATTTCATATATAGTTCAAATTATTAAGGTAGCTCTTAGTTTATATATTATGCACTTACATCTACAAAATAGTATTTACTAATGAGTTAACTATACATTTACAAACTCTAAAAGCAGTATTGAAATACAAATTTGGATAACAAAATCATATGATTGTAAGAGGAAGGATGGAGTTAAACAATTCAATCACTTAATGTGGTATGCATTCAAATATATTAGATTTAGTACTAAACAATTCAATCATTTAATAGATTCAATTTTAGTTTTCAATTTTCAGATTTCAGTTTTATCAAATTCACTTTTACTCCCAAAAATAAGTGATAAACTGTTCACTTATCACTTAATGTGACATACATTCAAATGTATTAGATTTAGTATTTAACAATTCAATCACTTAATAGATTCAAATTTCAAATTTCAGTGTTCAGTCTTATCAAACGCACCTCTAGTGTAAAATCACGCGATATAGTATGATGGCGCCAAACTTGATTCCAAACTAAATCACCTCACACCAGAAGTTAATCAGGTGCGGTTGATCATTCCATTACTGAAGTTGGTGCTAATCAAAGATTTCCCTCACCTAATACACCAAACACTTTTGACTTTCTAAACGTGTTCTTTGCTGCCCAACTGCATCATCTTATAATATACCCTTGAACGAATGTCAGTCCAAAGATTATTTTTGTAAATGATTAAATATAAAGATTCCCGCGCTTTTTCAGAGTATCGGTAATTCATCAAGAAGCTACGGATTAGTACATTACAAGAGAGAGGATCATGCTTTTGAGTTACTCGATCGATCGGACAGGTCTATCCACGTGTAGAAACTAGAAAGACAACCAACAAAAAAAAAAGGGGGTGCTGAGCATCAATAACTATTAGGAGCGGTTTGGTTCGACTTTCACTATCACTATCACTATCGGTATCATACAGTGATCAATGATAATGGGTTTTGATGTAAACCCACAGTGTGTTTGTTAATATGGAATGGATTTTATAATTTATTATTTTTCTTTTTTTCTTTTCTTTTTCTTTCCATTTGTTGAAACAGTAGTATTTTATTTTTTTATTTTTGCATTTAATGGGAATAAAAGGGTAATTAAGACGATTTAAGAATAATAAAATGGGCAACTAAGATGATTCCCTAGTAACAAGTGGTTAATCGAAAAACTCATAGAAGAGGCCTATCATTCCTATTAATTTATTCCCATTGACTCCAACCAAACATTTTATATGGGTATAATTGAATTTGAAATTTATAGTGAGAGTTGAAACCTATTTACCAAACACCCTCTTAGTATTGGTAGCAGTAGATTAGAATTGAGAACGTACGTTGGGCAGTTCGCCTTTGCCCTTTGGGGGAGCTGAAAAGCGTAAAATTAGTACTAGTAAAGATGTCGGGTTCTTCGGTGGAACGACTTATGCTTCACGGCGACGCTGACGTTGAGTTGCTTTGTCCGTTCCTCACTTTGCACTTGCAGACAGCTTCTTAATTTGTTTATATTGGGAAATTCTCTCAGAACACAGACACCCAAAAGCTATTCATCTCCGGAATCCGTGATATTGCATCTTGGCTCTTGCACAGCACCAACCCCAAAAAAAAAAAAAAAAAAATTCCGCCACGTAAAATAATTAAAAAAATACCCGGAAATTAGCTACTCAAATTTGAATACCAATCGGAGTCTCGACTCGCAGGGAAAACTGCCGACTGGGTGGGATTTCCGTTGATGATGTAATTATCGAGTCTGTGGGCTCTGTGCTGGTTTTGTGGTACATGTTAAATTTTTTATTTTTATTTTCTTTTGGTTTTTGTTTTTATGTAAACATTGGGGATACCCATGTGCCTTGTGAGCATAATTCAAGCCCGTTGGACCCATGTATTATGGTGCAGGCCAGGCCGAGGCCATTGAAGCTTTAGTAAGCAATCTTGCCAAGAAGTCCACAAAATTCTCCACTACAGCTCTACTAAAACAAGGTCAAGTACCAAGTTTAGTTCGTTCATTCTAAACTTCTGTAAAACATTTTATTATTGTCATCCTTTTGAATTTCAGTCCTTCCTTTTTATATTTCAGTACTGACTCAAGTGTTGAAGGAACCTTGCGAGTAAAGCTCTGTTTTTATCTGAATTTGTACAAGTCCAAACAACGTTCTTCCCCTGCAGACATCTCTTGGGTCTAGGGCGAATTTAAGAAAATTTACCAACTACCCATTCAAATTCATTCCAACTAGTAGTAGGTCATTGCAGCTGGGGACTCTACTCATTTTCCAGAAACTGAACATATGTTACCATAAGTTAAAACCCAAGAAAAAAAAGAAGAAGAAGAAATATGTTACCATCAACGAAGAATTGGCCTCTGAATTGAACTTCCTAATAATTTTGTTTCAATTCAAATCGACTGCTGCCGAGTCAAATAAAGTCAAGAGAAGAAGATTTATATACTTGAATAGATATTGAGAAGTTATCCATCCACCGGTATATGGTGAATGCTCTAAGTAACCTAGAAAGCTAGGCATCGAAAGCTCCTACCTAGCTTGCTAACACTCAGCCTGGTTTAGATTTTCATTTTTTACAGAAATTTTTTTTTATTTTTTTGTAAACAAAATTTTTAATTATATTTTTATTTCACATATATTAAATTACTATAATAATTTTTCTACCAAAAAAAATCTAAAAATAGTAATGCAAACAATCTCTTTCACAATCTGAGATATAAAGTTGGCAGCATCGTGTGCACGATCAGCGGTAAACCATCATGGACACAATTTCCACTGGCATATCATGTCTAGTGTGACTGGATGTCATATCTGAATTTATCTTTGGATTCTTGAACAATTACTATTCATTAGAAAAGGAAAAGAGGAAGAAAACAAAATATAAAAGTTAAAATTAGTTGTTGAGCTATGCATGACGTGTTGTCGTCAGCTTCCGTTTGCATGTATAACTTTTTGACCGATACAGTTTTATAATATCAGGAGTCAGGACAAATCACCAAGCACTCCCCTGCTTCCATCCACTTGTGATTGGCTGATTTTTTTCTTTTTTAATTTCAAACTGGGGTCCTTACCATTTCCTATCGTATGAACAGAACTTTGACTTCTGAGTCCGCTGCATGGAACAACAACCATCATTATGGGACCCTACAACATTGAATCAGAGCTAAAGATGAAGAGAACAGGAAACCAAGAGCAAGATAGGGAAGCAAAATAATAAGTACTCTACTCTACTACGAATAATGTGTTTTCTACTATTTCTTGACTCTAAAAGTACAACTGTCTTAAGCATTTGCATATTTCTAAACGACAACCGAAATCTAATCGGGTGCAAGACAAAATTTACATACACTTTACAAGGGATATCCTATTCCAAGTTTCCAAAAACCAAATTTTGAGTTGCTTTGGAGAAATTCATTTGTTTCATATTTGAGCAAGCCATTAGCTTTTCCCCGGTTCAAGGCTACGAAGCACTTTTAATTTATTAGCATCTAACTTCCTTTTTTTTTTTTCCTCCCATTGAAAGAACATTCAGTTGAGTACAAGTCACCTAACTAGAACTGAGGAGTAAATCTATCTATTAATTCTAGAACAGGCATCCAACTAATCGACTTAGAATCTCAGAAACTTGCTAAAAGAATTCTAGAACTACCAAAAAAGAAACGGAATGAGAACCAACTAGGCCGAACTTTTATATTCTATTCTTGCTTCGGATGATCTCTTCTTCTACCCCTAATATATCCCAATCCTTGCGAACGCATCTATTCTTTCATATAAACATATTTTATTCTTAGAGAAAAGGTGATACAGTGCGATTTTCTACTAATAGCTGGATACCTACTTGCTGACTACTCTACTTCGAATTGAAGCGATTGTACACCTTTTTCCAAAATTTCAAACACAATTGAATTCCTACAAGCCGTCCTTCATAGTTTACAGCTCACAGCCAAAGATTCGATTATGAATTTAGTGTCCTGTACATGTTCATTTGCTCTTTTTTGATATAAAAATTTATACTTGCATCATTGACATAAATCTCAATCATATTTTTATCTTATATATATTACGTTAAAAAAAATGTTACAATATCCTTTTTAATAAATTATCTCAAATAATCTACTATCCAAACGCACTTATTGTAGTGTTGAGTTCAGTAACGTGGAAAATGAGTGACCAATCGCCACACCCTCACTATTAGGGTAATCGATTTTACTTTTACAGAACACCGATATTACACTTTTAGATAATTGGCTCCTTTGTTTTTTTGGTACTAGTCTTTTCGACACTCCAGACTAAAAAAATTAGCCATGAATTTATTATCTCTGCTTCCTTGGTTCTGCTTCTGGAATGATTCCACAATTGATACCTTCAAATACACGAGCCATTCAATTAGTGCCAACTTATCCTCCTCCTTTTTTTTTTTTTGGGTTTTGTTTCAGAGCTAGTGTAAACTTATCCTTTTGTCCTGAATCGAAATCATAGAGCTGATGGACCCTCCAAAGGAAAATACAAAAGCAAGTGAAAAGGAGTGATGGAGCCTTGTATTTATATTTTGGTCACCGATTTCGGCCAACTGCATCTTGAGAACCTTTTTGACTGCTTTAGTCGTTTACTCTTCAAAGCTTGGGCAAAGACTCCAAAAGCATCACACTCAATGCACGAGTGAACCCTGTACTCCCCGCGACAGTAGATATAAAAGGCATCCAACCACTAGCCAGGAAAGAAGAAGAAAAAAAAAAAAAACAAGAAGAAATTTACCTTTTTAAGACGGATAACACAAGTAAATAATTGAAATATGGTTCATGGATGGCCTAATATATCCACCGTAAGCAAGCAATATGATATTCCCAAAGGGGCAATCTTCTTCTCAGCAGCTGTAAACATAGGACTTGCCCCTCTTATGTTTTGTTTCACTACTACTAACTACAGAAGGAGATAAACCACCAATCTTCCTTTTGTTTCTCGAAGAAAAATTAGACCCAGTAATTAGGGGTGAGCATCGAATCCAAAATCGGTATTCGGTAGGGTGAAATCGGTATTTTTCGGTAAATGACCCTAAAAAATACCAACCGAATTCATATTCGAATTACCGATTTCCGATTTCAAATTCAATTCGAATTCAATTCCAAAATGGGTATTTTACCGATTTAACCGAATTTCATAAAACAATTATTTAACCGAATTCCATTTAAAAATGTTGTCTATCACCATTATGAAAATGCATGATTCCAGCTGCTGTGAAGAAAAATAACTTCAAGATAACCTAATTTAATCAGTACAAAACCAAAGGAACTTTTTACCTAAGTAATAATAGTCTAAATGTCTAATACATTATAACAATTCGAGATATTCGAATCTGAATTCGGTAACTTTTTACCGATTTACCGAATTAAATTTGAATTCGGTCTTATCGAATTGAAATATCTCGAAACCGATTTCGAATTGAATTCGATATATCTTAATTCGGAAAATCCAAAATACCGATCGAATTACCGATTTCGAATTATCAAAATGAAATCGAATTGGTTGGTAATTCGGTAATTACCAACCAGTAATGAATAATGTCTTTCTAGAAAAAAATCATTTTCTTACTTTTTCAGTTTTAGTACACTAGCTCGCTTCCACCAATCCTTGACAATCATTGTCAATTTTATCATTATCAGCACTAACTCTTTCTCACCTCCACAGTCCACACACAACTAAACCACACTAAATTGCCTTCACATGTGAACAGAATACAATAATAGTAGCATTGCTCTAGTCTATCAAGATTCACCATAAATTAAGAATCCCAAGTCAAGAACAAGTAGACTAATTAACTCACCATCCTCCCACCATTTGCCTGCACTTGTCACTGCGTCCATGGCCATGCACTACCTGCCAGTTGCCTGCTGATGTCTCCCAAATCAACCAGTGGCAAATACAAATCATAAATGATCCTCATTTCGTGATTTCATCATCATTTCCTCGGTCTTAATTTTCTTTAGATAGATTGCATTCATTTTAGTAGCTGCGGTTTAATTAACAGAAGAAAATGACTGCTGCTATATGCTTTAGCTTTAACTGCAGACCTCTGCTTCCCTTTCTGTGTCTCACTAAACTGCTTTTCTGCATTGCTCTGATCATTCCTGGTACCGGTTCATCCAACAGGGACGTCGTCGTTTTGCTTCGAGTCAAGGCCAATGAACTCCAAGACCCCAGTGGTCTGCTCGCTGATTGGCAGCAGTCAGCACCCAATGCTCCCTGCAACTGGACTGGCATTGGTTGTGACAACCGAACTAACGAGGTCGTTTCCCTTAATCTCGCCAGCTCCAACATCTCAGGCTATTTTCCGGCGGACTTTTGCCGGATTCAGACCCTCCGCTCCCTGGACCTTTCCGACAACTCCTTCGGCGGAACCCTCTCACCTGAAGCCCTCACTCTCTGTTCCCACCTCCAATTCCTCAATCTGTCTGCCAATGTTTTCGTTGGCGGGCTGCCGGAGCTTCAAACTCAGTTCGTCAACCTCACCACCTTCGACCTGTCCATGAATAATTTCTCCGGCGAGATCCCCGCGAGTTATGGTTCCCACTTACCCAACCTTCAGGTGCTCCGTCTTCTCTCCAACTTCCTCAACGGGTCTATCCCGGATTTCTTAACCAATCTCACCGAGTTAACTCGTCTAGAAATCGCGGATAACAGTTTCGCCCCAAGCCCACTTCCGGCCGACATAGGCCGCCTCACCAAACTCGAAAATCTCTGGTTTCCATCTTCAAATATAATTGGTTCAATCCCGGAATCAATTGGAAACCTCAAATCTCTTAAAAACCTCGACCTCTCCTTCAACAGCCTCACTGGAAGGATCCCAGAAAGTGTCGGAGGACTAATTGCTGTCGAGCAGATAGAGCTCTATGAAAACCAGCTCTCCGGTGAAATTCCAGATACATTTTCGAACCTCACTTCTTTATACAATTTCGATGCTTCATCGAACAATCTCACAGGAAGAATACCAGAAAGTCTAAGCGGTTTAGCTCTGGAATCGTTCAATCTCAATGACAACAATTTGGAAGGCCAAATTCCGGAAAATTTAGCTCTAAATCAATATCTTTATCAGCTCAAGCTCTTTAACAACAGATTATCCGGCAATTTACCGGTTAATTTGGGAAGAAATTCAGGCTTGGAAGATTTTGATGTATCTGGGAATTTCCTAGAAGGGCCATTGCCTCCAAATCTTTGTTCCAAGAAGCAGTTAGACAGATTAGTTTTGTTTAATAACAACTTTTCTGGTCCAATCCCTGAGTCGTACGGTGAGTGCAGTTCGTTGACGTACGTCCGGGTTTTCAATAATGAGCTCTCTGGGGTTGTACCTCCTAGTTTCTGGAGTTTACCTGGGCTTACTATGTTTGAACTCCGAAACAACAGACTAGAGGGTGAAATTCCTCCTTCGGTTTCAAATGCCCGTAATCTAACAGGACTTTTGATATCGGGCAACAACTTCTCTGGTCAGTTGCCGGAGGAAATATGCGAGTTGGAACAGCTTCAAATTATGGACATTAGCAGAAACCGGTTCTCGGGCAAACTGCCCTCGTGCATAACCAAATTGAACAAGTTACTCAAGCTTGATGTCCAAGAAAACTCGATCACAGGTGAAATTCCGACCTCTGTTACTACTTGGACTGATTTAACAGAGTTAAACTTGTCTGGCAATCAATTTTCGGGAACAATTCCGGCTGAGCTCGGAGAGTTGCCTGATTTGACATATCTAGATCTCTCCGGGAATTTACTATCCGGTGAGATTCCATTGGATTTGTCAAAGCTCAAGCTCAATAAGTTCGATTTATCAAATAATAGGCTTCAGGGCAGAGTACCTAGTACATTCGACAATAAAATTTTCGTTTCAAGCTTAATGGGCAATCCGGATTTGTGCAGTCCTGATCTTAAACCCCTCCCTTCATGCCAGAAAAGAAGACCCGTAAGCTTGGTTTTGGTGGGAATTTTATCAGCCTTGTCAGGGATACTCGTGGTATCATTTCTATGGCTATTGATCAAGTCGAAGAAGCTAAATTTGTTTGCAGACACGGGCAAAAAATCATGGAAAATGACTGCATTTCAACGACTTTGGTTCAACGAGGATGATATTGTTGCCTTTCTGAGTCAAGACAATCTCATTGGAACAGGCGGGTCGGGCCAAGTTTATCGTGTCATGTTGAAGAATGGCCAGACAGTCGCAGTCAAGAGACTCTGGGATGCTAATCGTGGACCAGAATCTGAAGAGGTGTTCCAATCAGAGGTGGAGACCTTGGGCCGAATCAGGCATGGTTGCATAGTGAAGTTGTTGTTCAGTTGCTCTGGAGAGAACTTTAGGATGTTGGTGTACGAGTACATGGAGAATGGGAGCTTGGGGGATGTACTACACGGAGAAAAGGGTGGGGTATTGCTGGATTGGCATACGAGGTTCAAGATTGCAATTGGGGCGGCTCAAGGGCTGGCCTATTTGCACCATGATTGCGTACCTGCAATTGTGCATAGGGATGTGAAGTCTAACAACATATTGTTGGACGAGGAATTCAGGCCAAAAGTCGCTGATTTTGGTTTGGCAAAAACTCTGCATAAGAATATGGAGGAGGGTGGTCAACTCATGTCTCAGATTGCTGGCTCCTGCGGCTATATTGCTCCAGGTGAGGCATAAATTTTCTGTCTATATTATGGCCTTCTATTTCTAATTAATTGTCAATTTTTTCATTCATTAATACGACAGATTTAGCTCAGTGTAGTTCTTTCTACATTTCCCCTGCAGCAATCATGTGTTTTTACTAGGGAATTAAGGGTATAGAGTGGGGATGGCTATTCTTGGTTTTGTTCTAGCAAGCGAGCGGCATATGGTGTTAGGCTTTCAGTTCTTTATTTGACTAGTTTTAGGCTTTGAGTTCTTAATTTGATCAGAATTGAGAGTTGCCTCATGTTTGTGGATGGTTTTGTCACTTTGTCTTTGTTGTGACATCGCCTCACAGCATATTTGCATGTAGCCTGTACTTGTCTGTGGCTAATAACGAATATGACTGCAAAGACCAAAAGGGACACAGGAGCTTGAAAGATATCTACAGTTTCGGTTTCAAGGACGAGCAGTAGTAAGATACGATTGTATAATACAAAAACAAAGGTTAAAAATTCTCTACTCACCCATAATCGTGATTACACGTAAGCAACTCCTCCAGTTGGAAAATCCTCTAGACCCATATATATATATATATCCTTTTGAGTCTGAAGGAATGGTGGTTAACTAACATGCTCTTGCTGTCTTCTAATTTCTGCAGAATATGCATACACCCTGAAGATTACAGAGAAGAGTGATGTATACAGCTTTGGTGTGGTTCTGTTGGAACTAATTACTGGTAAACGGCCGAACGATCCCTCTTTTGGAGAGAATAAAGATATCGTAAAGTGGGTAACGGAGGTGGCATTGTCATCTTCAGAGCAACCAACAGCCAATGATACCGCCAAAACATGTGCTGACTGTTTGGATCACCTTGCAGATGCAAGGTTGAAGCCATCAACATCTGAGCTTGAAGAGATGAGGTTGGTCTTGGACGTTGCCCTTCAGTGCGTTTCATCTCTTCCAATGAACAGGCCCTCCATGAGAAGAGTAGTTGAATTGCTCAAAGACAAGTCCAGGGCCCGTTCCAAGTAATGTACAAGTATGTATACACCCTGTCGGTGTGTCAACTAAAAATGAAAAAAAGAAAAACCATTGAGGTTTTGAATGTAGCCTCCGTATTGTAATAGAATACATAAAATTGTGCCAATACCAATTGCATAGCAGCTAAGCAGACGCTGGACGATGTCTAGAAGTCCTAGAAACTATTCAGTAGCAAGTGCTGAAAGTTGACTAACTCTGCTTCTGTTCACTAAATTACAATGGTAGGTAGAAGCACTTTACTCCTAATACTAGAAGATTCAGTACCATAATTGGATATTCAGTAGCCAAAATCTCTACTCTTTTGATTGAGACAACTGCATGTATTGCCATTTTCCGCGCGCTGTGAGTGCATTGTTATGCTGTCATACTCTTTGATATGGCGATGCGAAGGCACTCCATCTCCGTTCTACCTTGGCAAGCATGTCGACAGGTTAGGAGCATTCGCTTACTTGGTTCTTAAATATATTCTCCGACCTACCGATGAGCGAAAAGGGAGCTCAGAGGCATAGAGGTTTTCTGGAATTCAGGCATGAACGATCCCAATTAATGGATTGGTAGGCGAATCAAAATATTGATGACGGTTCTAAACAAAATGAACAAGTCATTTGAGGCAAGGCCCGCTGCAGTTCCTAGAACCAGCAGATGCAAAATAAAGGGCACATCCACTGAGTCAGGACTTGGGAGCAGAGGCGGGGTCACTACTCACTGGGGGCTTGGGGCAGCTGGCCCCAAGTTTTGGCTGATTGTTTTTAACTCCCAAGGACTTTTGTTAATTTCATTTAAAATTACTATTTTGCCCCCTCTAAAATCTTGGAAATTTTTCTTGATTTTATTGAGTGTTTTGTTAAAGTCATATTGATGGTTAAGAATTTGTTATAGAACTTTGGCTCAAAATATTTTTCATTCAATTGTAGTTAGATATCAAGTGTGAATTTTAACCCTATGAAACGAAAAAGATTAACACATGGTTCATGATTTTTCAAAATCACAATTGTAAAAAGTTAAGTTTCTGCAGTCATAACTAGAGGTGTCAAAATGGATAATTTGGACGAGTTTGGTAATGGTATAATTGAGTCAACCTATATATATATATATCTGTTTAAATAAATGGGGCATAAAGCTAATGGATATAAAGGGTACCAATTTATATCAATTTAATAAATAGGTATGCATCCATTTCATGACTCATTTGAAATTTTATTTATTTATTTTTTGCATATAGTTTTACAAGAAAAAATGGCATTTTATGCTTACTAGATTACTAGAAAATTCGAATTTATCTCCTTAACACCCACTAAAATTTGAGTTTAAATGTATAATCATTTTTAAATAGATATAAATGGGTATGTCGAGTCAATGCTAACTAATTAAATGAGTTTAATTGAATACCTATTTAAACCCATTCAAAGTTAATGGGGGAAGGGGTTTGAACCGGTTACTACGGCGAGTTTGGACGAGTTAACATAATTAGGTTGTGATTGACACCTCTAATCATAACTTCGCTCTCTGCCCCTAGCCTTTCTTTTTTTTTGTCCTCCTCCTCCTTGCCGCATTCAGGCAGTGAATTTTGGCCATCACAGGGCACCCATGTTAACGTAATTAATGGGAAAACAAGGCAACATAATCCCACGCGACGTTATTTCTTCTCCAGATTTTATTGACTGGCAGAGGAACATCGATTGCTTCAAAATCTTGTGATGAACTTAACCAAACACATTTGAAGAAAAGGGGTAACTATATAGAAGTTGAGAAATCTAAAATTGAACAGATGTATTTGGTATTTGAATAATGGTCCACACGAAGGAGATCGGCGCATCCGACCGTAATTGAAATCTGCGGCATCTAATAAAGCAGGAAGAGAGAGATAGGATCAGAAAGGTGTCACCAGAAACTAACTGGAGAGGGTGCCCCTGTACAAGTCAATGAGGTGGTGGAGAAGCATTAAAATTAGGCTGAGAAGAAGGGCTCTCAGAAGGATAAGATAATAGTGGAATAGAAAGGAGAGGTCAGCTGAGGTCGCCATTGTCGTACAAGTATATCCTTCTTTATAGGTACACAGAATATCGAATACATCATTAATCACTTTCTAATCTAATACGAATCAAAGCCCGACTGTAGCCAGGATAAAATCCAAATGGATAAAAGCAGACAGAGGAAAACGGACGTGATTCGTATTGTCAGTTTCATGCAAAGAACTACAGATATAGCAGCACTACTAATTCAGACCCGTTGGGTATCGTCTAAAGTCAACCCAGCTAATTAAACAAGCATGTTAAAGAGAATTTTATCGGATAATCTCAACGAAGCATGTAGGGAAAAAAAAAGGTTCCGAAAAATTAAAAGAAAGAAAAGAAAAAGAAGCATGTACGTACAATATTAACCGTATTTTGCAATTACTATTGGTTCCCTGTATGTAAGAAAAAGGTCGTACAAACTGCATGTTTTGTCAGGGGATTGTACAACGTTTAGATTACCAACCGCATCTATTGGTTTCCATAGTCCAAACTCCAAAAGTCGACGAACGACTGACATTTCCCTGTATGAACACTGTTTCAGTCATGCAGTTCTGTTCTGTGAACGACTGCGACTTTGAATTTTCCTCTGAACTGTTTCGCTGAATTTTTTTTTTTTTTCCTTCCACTGAAATTCTCCCTTAATATGAACTCTTAGTGGAAATAAAAAGAAATAAAGAAGAGAAGCTTTAGTTTTTTCTTCTCTCTCCTCTTTTTTTTTTTTCTTGTGTAGAAAGGCCTTAGCGTGAGTAGGAAATCATAAGTTCTAGTATTATTATGTCCAGGACATGGAGACCGTAGCTGGGTGACTGGGAATTTGACAGAAGATAATATCATGGTGTGATCCTGCTCATTACTAAGTGAACTAGCCAAAAGAAGAAAAATTAAAAAGAAAAAAATCCTTAACTACTCGGGTTATGAAGAGGTTCCAGGTATCATGCCATGCTCTTATTTGTAATGATTCTGTGAATATTGACCAGCTAAGGAAAAGGAAATTTGATTCCGTGCAAGTTGCCAACAAAACGTTCCAGTTTCACAAGGGGTGAAAGGACGAATTATTGAACAGAGCTTTACGTTGAAATTCGGCTAGATCTACCATCATCTCTGAGCTGCACGGACATGAAGAACTAGATAAGCTGGGGTCCTCTACTCTCTGAAATAGGAAGAGAATTTATTCTTTCACGAAAATGATAGTGAAGAAAGTTACTTGGCTAGGGCAGCAAGCTAGCTCTATCTCGCACATCATCTACTTCGGAAGCCTCATCTTTCATTTTCTGTTGCTATAAATAGAGACTAGAAACAATCATCAGCGTACAAGAAAAAGACCAACTTAATAAATCCAAAGGGAGGTCTTACGTGAAGAATTCTCTCGTTGTTTGGCCTTACCGGCCACCTGAGTAAAGTCTCTTTTTCTTCACGCAAGACCTCTCTTCCGATGAGTTTTCGGGATTGCTATCAGTCAGAGAGTACACTTGTACACCTTTTCGGTGTCATTCGAGGTTAACATTCTACAGAAAGAAATGCCTGAAATGGGGATGAGAGTCCTGTTTCGTAGCCAAGGATGGCTTGCCTCTTCATCCTTCAAGATCCATGTACGAGTGTAAATTCTTGATTGGATTTGCAGGCAAGTCATCCTGGCTGTCTTGACAGGCTCTCCTCCTCATTCTTGGCATTCTCTTTCAGAATTTTTACTACCTGACGTCCTCCATCAAGCTGATTCAGTAACCTCCTTCTGAGCTAAGAGAAAAAGAGTCCATTAATTTTATATGTTTTCGATAGATGAATATAAAGTTTTTATAAACACACACACACACACACATGACCATAAAGTTCTTGAGGGCTGAGTTAAAATATAGAATTTTTTATTCTCTACCTGTAATTTTGTTTTGCGCTTTTGATCAGATTCTTGTGGTTATCAAATACACGTTGATTAATTTGTTCATCTTTTTTTATTTTATTTTTTATTCGGGGCGACTTCCTGAACTAGCTGTAATCGTATTACCATATTTATATGAATACTACATCACATACTCACGGTCAACTTGTTAGATGATGATTGCATTAATACCTTTTGGGTTAATTTCACTTTCCACCACTCAACTACACCCGATGCATACTTTGGTCCATAAATTTTAAAATGAAAAACTTACTAGCCGAAATATAACATTTGTCCCACTTAAGCAAATAGTTGAGAGAAGTGGGGCAAATTTATATTTAAGTGGATAATTTTTATAATCTAAGGGCCAAAGTGGACTAATTTTATATTTAAAGAAATAAAGTAGGACAAGTTTTATACTTTTGAACTAAAATGTGATAAATTTTATACTTTAGACAAAAGTATCCCATTTGAAGTTTAGTTGTCAGAGTAAGAGTTGGGGTACAATTGAAGGATGCAAAATGGGATTAACCCTTGTTATTATTACGTTTTTTTTCGTCTGAAAGAAACAAATATACTCCAGTCACAAAACACTTGGAGAGTTGATTGATTGTGCTGAATCTTTGCACATTAGGGTTACAAACGGTTTGTCCTATTGAAAATGTCATTTTGTTTTTTATTTGGGTTGTTCTAAAATAGCTGTCATCCTATCAAAATCAAAGTCACTTTTGATTTCTTCTTTCAATGTTATCCCCCTCTTTATGTATATTTCATACTAAATTCAAGTTTGAAATTTAAATTTTTGAGAGTAACTTTAGAAACAAATCCACATCATTATCAGCCAACTATTTTTAAAGGTTACAATCCTAATATGTGACAAACAATCTGCGACAAAGGAAAATTTTAGTGTTGACTCTAAGCCATTTATAGCAGATGTTGTGTTGGTGGAGTTACTATGTACTCCTCTTTACAAAGTTTATCTTTTATCCACCAAAAAAGGGGGAAAAAATCTGTTAAGCATTGATTTGTTAGTGAAATTGATTCGGGGCAAGTTGCCAACATTTAAGTTTCACGAAAGGCAGCAGAGGGAAGAAAGTGAAGAGCACCTTTACGTTGAAATTCTGCTCTCCCATCGTATTAAGTTGTAAGACATGAAGATTGAACTTTGAAGAAGATAAGTTGGGGCCCCTAATCTCCTGTAACACAGACAACACAGATAGAATATATTCTTTCACTGCATAATAATTATTGAGGAAAAATTCGGTTAGGGGGAGCTCAAACTGTGAGATCGTCTAATTGAGTGGCTCCCGTCTTCCATTTCTGTGGCTATATGTATGTAGAAAACTTGTAGTGGACTATCATCAAAGCACAAGAAAAAATTTCATGGAATCCTATTTGAAAGGGAGGTCTTACACGAAGTAGCACGCTCTTCACTTTTAGTTTGGCATGCAGCTTCAAATACGTACTATGTACGCAGTACTAGTTTATATCTGCTGTGCTTCACGTTAGACCTCTTCTTGGATGAGCATTTTCCGTAGTGCTCTTCGGGTACAGTCTTGAATATTGAGCAATTCAATCAATTGCATTAAGAAAGTGGAAGTACTGTCGGCTTTAATTGGATCAACATTTTGGTAGAAAGAGTTGCCTAAAATGGGGAGGAGAATCGTGTTGCATAGACAAGGATGGCCTGCCTCCAACTACGTACATTCAAACCCTTATTAACTATGATATGAGGTTTGAAGGCAAGTCGTCCTTTCTAATTTGACGGACTCTTTTCATCATTATAGGCCTTCTCTTTCGGAATTGCTAGCTTCTATTTAACATCCTGGATCAGGGTCCTCTTGTCCTTTTCCTACATGTCTTTTCGAGAATGAATTAATATGGAATTATCAACTTCATTAGTTTAGTTGAGTTGGTATTTCACTCTCTAACGTTAATTTTCCTTATGGTCGTTTAATTAATCAAATCCTTCGATTGCTGAAACGTGATCTGATTTCATATCATTTCTTTTATCTTATTTATTTATTTGGTTTCTTCTCTACTTGTTATATTTCGTCTACGTAACTACTCCAAAAATACAGATCTTGTACAACCAATTCTTTCAAGGAAACTGTTGAAGGCCAGAGCTCAAAAGAGTTTTTTTTTTTCCCCTTTCAAAGCAATGCTAAATCATGCTAGGCTAATAGAGTACGGTAATAATGTACGTAAGAAGTGGTTAGCTGACGATCGGAGCAAGACTCGAACCTGATTTTTCCAAAAACTCATTGACTGTTTATTTTTTTGTTCTTTGATTCTTTAACCACTAAAATCATGAATTACATATTTTGACTCATAACCCTCATGAATCATAACCATATGTTGGTGATGTTTATCGTCTAATTCAATGCTCCAATTTCTTCTCTTCCTCCTTTCCATTCGTTCTTCTTTTACAAGATTATATTACTGTACCTATACATTGCTAAAACAGTCTCAATTTAATGCTTTGCTCTTGCGATAATCATCATTTTCGAAATCCATATAACTACAAAATTAAAACCTACAAAACTAAACTATTTCTTAACTAATATCCAATTCGAGTAGTTGAATTGAGGAATAAAGGTAAAATGATGCAACATGAAACGGCTGTGAAGGCCCGGACCAGGGACAAAATTGCAGCAGGAGCTAAACAAACTACAAAAATAAAACCACCTCCCTAATTTTAGCAATTTCTATGTTTGTAACTATGCTTAGTAGCTTAATAATATTAATTTAAAAAATACTGCTCTCTGTTTGTTTGTTTCTGGTTTTGGTGCTTAAAATTCTAGCACACCTCTTCTTTGTTTAGTCCCAACCAGTTGCCCCCACCATTTATCCCAGGCCAATGTCATCAACCACAGAATCAGCAACATACTTGTACTATGCAGCAGTTCCAACAGGAACAACCAATGCCCCTATTTACATATCTCAACATGCCATCTTGGATCCCCCTGCTCCCTGGTTAACATTTGCCGGCAGCCAGTCTGCCAGCTCTCTATCAGCCTGTCCCTCCTCCTGTAGGAACGACTGGCCTTACCTGGGGTGGACCTGGTTATGGAACAACTCTAAGAAGCCAACAGCAGAGTCCTAGCTATTGTTACCATGTTGGTTACCCATATCCAGGCTTTCCAGGTATAATGTCACAATCAATCTGTTTCACCCTTGACGTTGTGAGAAGTTTCTGACAAGTTCTCCAGCACGAATTTGATTTACCTAGACAATGTTGCTTGGAAGGTCGTGGCATCGGCATCAAGGCTGTTAAGGTGCCAAAGAAGTACTGAATGAGTGTCTCGACTATTTTTTTGCTCTTTCCAATGGCCATATTTGCAAGTGTTCCATATACGTTCGAAAAGTAGTGCAAGAATAAAAGTTAAAAGTTTGATCATTCATAGCTGATTATTTCTGATGTAGTGCTATATATGCCACTAATGCAGAAGATACTGCTTGTTAATACTTAACAGGCCGTTGGGATCCTTCATCTTGGTTGAACCTTCAACAACATCTACTACCTCCTCGTAGCAGTGCTTTCCCAGTACAATGTCCTTATTTCTCTCCAATTCAGCCACCAATACCTGGTTCTTCATCAGTTTTCACCACATCAAACGAGGGAATTACTTTGAGACCAACTGCAAAACTCTCTCTGAAACACCAGCAACTATGGGAAGCTCACGTAAGATACTAGGATATACATTTCTTTGTGGCAGGTTCTTGATTTTGTGATGTATATTGCCTTGATGCCATTGTTTGTTCCTTTCTTTTGCTCTTTGGTGTTTGGGACTACAGTCTTTGGGGAATGTTCAGCTACGGAAGATTTTTGGTGAGTTGCAATCTGAATGGCAGATTGTAAGGCCAGTTAACAAAGCCCGAGGAAGATGTATTGTCCCTGAAACCTGTTGTAGAAGAGGGAACAGCTACTGAAACTAGGGTTTCTTCAGGTGAAAAGATTTCAAAAAGAGGTAGGCTAGAGAAACTGGTAACCCCAGATGGAAGGTTGCCATCGACAGATACTTCATGCCGTCGAAGTTGTAGTAGGAAGTCTGGACTACTTGACGCTCTTTGTCAGACTAAAATACTACACTATGAGAAAGTGATTTTGAAAAAAGTGGAAAATGAGCCTTCTACGCAGCAGACAAACGATGGAAAGGTTAAAGTTCCTATAACCAATTCTAGTGGCAGTACTGAGATTCCATGAAGCGGCGGATTATGCCACAACAGTTCAGATCATCATTCTTCAGTCCTAATTAGTGAGGCTTCCATCAAGTTTGAGTTGAAGAATAATGACACTGGGGCTCTACTTCTTTTACAAGTTCATCTCAGAATGTTTATAGGACCGTGGAAGGTAATTCTTCTGGTAACTTTGTGGTATGGCCAGTAACGCAAATTTGCTCCAGACATCAACTACCTCCCCTGAAGGATGTGGAAGAGATTTGCTAGATGTTACAGCTCAAGGATCCCATAACAACGTCAATATTCTAGAACAGGAAAGCAAAGCTGTCGTTGGCTGGAGCTTTGAGAACAAAGAGGATGGATCAGTTGTTCAAACTGGGGAAGCTGAATTAGCTGATGATGAAAAAACAAGAAATGGAGGATGACAGGATCTCGGGGTAGAAGATAATGCTTGAGCAGTGAAAGGTCCTTGAAATTTGACAATGTGGGACGTACTTGTGCGAAAACTTTGCATCCATTTGAAGAACTACTGATAGAATTCAGTTTAAATTTATCCTAGATGTCCAGATTCGAGTTGAGATTGGCCTACTCATTCCTTCTAGGAGGAAAAAGGTGTCTGCCACAATTTTGTAGGGTGGCAGGATATGAATTGTACTTACTTTCATGACAAACCAAAATGCTAGCTTGTCGTCAATCATGTTGGGTTTCCTAGTCTTCCGCAGTGTTTTCTTCACACTACCTCGAGCGCATGATTAATGTTTTGGAGGATTGAACATCGATGACTCGTCGTATATCCTTTGGTGCAAAGGTTTTTCTTGGGCTTATGTCAATTTCCTTTTCGCTTTCTGGGCCGCGGAATAAATCCTTTTTTTTTCCTTCCTCCATATATTGTTGTTGAGCTTCCTATTCTTAAAGTCGAAGTTTTCATCGCCTCTTGGCATGTATTGCCTCTTTCTGTGATTTAAAGAATTTAAAAAAAAAAAAAGTATTACTCATTCTGTTAGGTTGAATGAGCTTCATTCATGTACAAAGCTAATCACCTTGCAAAGCTGAGCCCGGGACTGCAGCTACCAGCATCTGGCTTCACGAAACTTCCACCATCCTTGAGAAATTTGCTACGTCATGATGTCATTGGTGTCACAACACCAAGGGTGGAACCTCTGTAATTGATGTTAAAGCCTGCGCCCCACAACAAGAACAACAACAACAAAAGGGAGGGCTAGCTAGCTTCATTCATGTACAAGAGAACTGTCACTCCAGCAGGGAAATGTTTAAAACATGGGGCATTTGCATCTTCCATTGAAAATATGCTTGCATTAAGTTGTGACTAACCGACTATCATGACAAAACGAACTTTCCATTTGCATTAACTAACTTTCGGAAGTCGAACATTGTGCTAGCAAATGCATTTGACTCGCTTAATGTGAAATCCTACGTCGGTGGAACAGAAGGGAATGGCATTGTATTTAAGTCTGCTCCCGTAGGTTATCCAATAATTTGGATTAATTATTTTGAATTTTGTAGTTTCGCTCAGAGGGTTGTTGGGCCAACCTTATGGCTCGTAAAATCTTTAGCCTAGAAATGTCTTTTTTTCTTCCCTAATTTGAATGACAACAATACTTCATTGTTGATCAAGATGCTGTTAATGCACAAAACATGGTAGATTAAAAGAAATTGTTGCTACCCCATCTATTGAGAATGATAATCGCTTTGATTAGTTTTCCAGAAATTTGACTACTTTTGAAGGTAAGCATCCTTGAAAACACAACCGCATCCGCATGTCAAAGAAATTGAATATTTTTTTTTCTTTCAAAAAAAAAGAATAAATATTTTAACTTTTTTTTTTTCAGTCCCTAGTGGAGGAGTCATCCTATGGTGATTAGTCATCGCACGAAATAAAGAAATGTTGCCATTTGATAGTGTTTGGGGAACTAGAATTAGATAATCCATATACATTATTGTTGTCTTCATCCACATGGTCAAACACAGGATGGCAGTTTATGTGACTAATACTGAATTTCCGGCACAAAAAGGGACTATAATAGATTACTATGCATCGCTATTATAGTAGTTCAAACATGTAATTTTCATGAAGCTGGCATAAAATATCAACTGTTATTTCAGTGCAGGCAAATAGTGCAACTTTGCTGTCATCGCCTCTGAAAACTTGATGAATTTCATCACTAGGCAACTGAAGTATGAAGATAGCAAAGCCGATATGGTCAAGACATGTGCCATGGTACTTGGGTTGAGAGTAATTTTATAGATGAGCACGATGCCAAGTAGATGTCTTGCATGGTCAATAAACCCTGTCAACACTTAAAAAAAGGAACATTATGGCCAGGCCTGCCTGCCTGCCTGCCTGCCTGCCTTTAGAATTTCCTTTAAAGACTCTTGGGATCAAATCTTAGACGTGCAGATGCACTGCAGAACGAGATTCAGCGTATTCCCAAGCATTCTGTTACACCGATCAGAAAGCCGCGTCCCAGGCATAAATGGTTTGATATAGGTTATAGGTTAAGTGTCATGATTGCCAAAACGTAACTATCAACACGGGCCTCAAGTCACCTAGAAAGAAGAAAGAAAGAAAGAAAGAACGGACACCCAAGTTCAGAAATGTGTCGCACAAAAGGGAATACGAAGAAGAAGAAGAAACAGTCAAAGCAATAGACGAGCAATCGACAAGACTTTGGTGGTAAAACCTTTTGGACGAATTCCTTTACCACAATTCTGAGTTTCTTTCGTAGTAAGTCCAGAAAGGACCAGATGACAAGAAAATTCTCTTGACTTGGACGCAAGGAAATTATTAATGTGATATAAGCTGAGATGTCTCGGACAACTCTTTTTTTTTTTTCCTTCCTTGCTGGTGCTATTCTCAAATTCCAAGTTCTAATGTCACGGTAATTTACCATAAAATATTAAAATTGCCCTTCTCAAGTCAAGTTAAATGTCATCAAAAAATTGAGGAGATGGATAGTACTGAAATTTTAACGGTATTCAGATTTTAATTGTAACAATATCAATTGTCTTTTCATTGTTCTTAGGGACATTTCTCTTACTCAAAGTGAAGCTAAATGACGAATGCATAAGAGTAGGTGCTACTTATAAGTTAATCAACTGCATAAATAGAAGTACATGTATCTATTCTCCTTGATAAAATTTTTTTCTCTGCTTTCTCAAAATATAAAAGATTATGTTGACGTACCATACGTTGTAAAGCACTAATCTACTACTAATATGGTCTTCATCCCTCACAGCAGGGAGGGTAGACGAAGGGGAAGGTGATCAAGAGGGGCGGTTGGTACCTAAAATTTGAATATTTGTACTATAATAGTCGGTGAAAACAAATCAGTGTCTTGTTGTCGAGGTTGATATTTTTATGCCACTCAAATGTTCTCGTATTGAATCGAGTAAGCCAACTACATTCTATAAATTAGTTGCTTACTCGATGCCAATTAACAATAATTCTTGATATTTCTCTGTATCCACTAAGCCTAGTATTGTTTCCGAACCTTCTGATCTCCTAAAATGAACCACAGAATTTCTTCTAATTAATCTTAATTGAGCTGCCCTCATAGTAAAGCTGCATATTTGACCATAAGCAAGACATAAGTGAAAGGAAAAAAAAAAAAAACAATTGAGGACTTCCAACTTGATTGACAACGGATAGTTCAGCAATTTAGCCAGATTCCAAATCTTCTACAAAATATGGGTCATGAGGAAGTGACATTTGGGGTGCATTACAACCATGACCCTTTTGCAAAGTCTTCACGTTCCAATTCCATTACTAGTCAAAGACCTCATTTTAACACGAGTAGTTGGGGCCAGCGGTAACTGGTAATGCGAGCAGATGACCAAGGTCGATCCTCGCTACGCTCCTACGATAAGCTCTAGGACCAGACCTTCACCCCCGAGTAAGAGTTAGACCTTTCGGATTAGTCCGAAAGGGATACCGGGTGGTTATACAAAAAAAAAAAAAGACCCCATTTTGCCTTTTTATGTAATCAAAATTCCAAATCAAATCGCTTCATTTTATTGTTATCTGGAAATGGTCTTTGAGTCCCGAGATCAGATGAAATGAGTTTGTGAGGATTAGACCATCAAAAGTTCCCCTATAAACTCACTCAATTTCCCCCCTGATCATATACTCTTACTACTCTATCCCGGCAGCGATTGCGGATAAACACAAAACTGAAAATCTGGCTTATCGTAACTGGCTTGCTTCCACATGTGTTATCTACAGCTGTTGTTGTTGATGATGATCAATATTACTACTAGTACTCGTGTTCTATGGCAACAGCAGCAGTTGTGGAACCACCACTGAGCCCATTAACCATGGCGATCACCGATCCAAAACCAATGCGAGTTTGTTTTTCATTTGCAGCCTACACCAAGAACCTCATTCACTACCTAAAATCCTCCGATATTCCCGTCGAAGGAGGCCTCACCGACGCCGAATTCTCCTCCATCGAATCCACCTTCAATTTCACATTTCCTCCCGATTTACGTTCTATTCTCCAAGAAGGCCTCCCTGTGGGCCCCGGCTTCCCTAACTGGCGATCATCCTCCTCCATTCAGCAACTTCAGGTTCTCGCCAATCTACCCGTCTCAGGTGTATGCAAGGAAATATCAAGAAACCATTTGTGGCTCGATTCTTGGGGTGAAAGGCCCGCAGATGATGGTCAAGCTGTGAATTTAGGTAAACGGATTCTTGAGAAATGCGCCGTTTCTTGTTCCGGTGTACCGGCATTTCTACGTTCCTTCGACGCCGTGTCTGCCGGGGAATCCCGTGTTTTACGTGCATGGAGGGAATGTTCAGTTGTGGAGTTTCGATATAGCCGGATTCTTCCAGCAGGCTGAATTTACGATAGACGAGGATATCTTGAGAAGGCCCACCTTGTCCAAATTATTCAGCACGCCGGCCTGGGCCGGCGACTGAGCCGAGGAGGATCGAGGTATGGTCGGAGCTGGTGGAGAGGGGGCAAAGGCTGGCGGAGCGTGGTGGCACGCGTGGGTGGTGGAGTGGGGAGCTAGGAGGGTGCTTAGAGGAGGTGTTTTGGAGATTAAGGAACGGAGGGTGGAAAGAAGAGGATGTAAGGGAGATGATGATGATGGACGGCTGTGATGAGAACGATGATGATCACTATCCTCGACGAAATGGTTTCGATAATAACGCCGCGTTGATTGACAAGGAAGGTATTGTCTGGCACGTGAGGGTATTGTCTAAGAGGTTGTTGCGTGCGGGGTGGAGCAGGGAAGAAGTCACGGAGTCGCTTGGTTTTCCAGAGGATTATTTGGGTGATCCGCCACCTGATGGAGATTGCTGGTTTGATTTTCAACACGACCAAAGCAATAATAATGCTAATACTACTAAGGAGCATCAAATGAGCATGCACTCTGTCAAGGCGTGATGCCACAGTTCATTAGGGATATCAGGATTCATTGACCTCCCAATTGATCAATTGGTTTTTGAAAGATAGAGAAATCTTTTTTGCTCTATTGTTCCCTCTCTCTTTTTCTTTTTTTTTCTTTTTTTTTTCCAACTCGATTAGTGTTGTTTGCAGGGCCTTGAGTCAAATGTAAATAAAATTTCCAATTGCGAGATTAAATAAACACTTCAATGCATGCATGTGAATTCGCTGTATATGCAGAGAGCGTTCCGCGGAAAAAAGTTTGTATCGTGGATTTGTGGGAGCCGAGTCCCGAATCACCTTCTCGACTACTACATCCTCATAGAGCTGAGGCTGCAAGTTAGACACCTCAATTGGAGCCAAGTGCTCTGAGGAGTGTATCGTCGAGCCGAGACCCCATTCTCGATGCAGACCCGTGCCGATCAGCCGCCCATCCTCTAGAACCTTACTGAGGGCACCTTTGCACATCTTATCACAGGCGTCCCCTCATACACATCCCATCATGTGCCCCCCTTCTCATCTGAGCCCTTTATAGGGATCCCATACACACGTGTCACCATCCATGACAAGCTATACCACTCCACACTTACTATAAATAACCCTCTGCACCAACAAAGAGAGGTAGCCAAATTTTTACAACTTTATAGTAGCTTCCACTTTGGGAAAAACTTAGGCATCGAGTGGGGGATCGATCGACCTACATTATTTGATTCTCACGTCACCTCTTCTCTCAACCGACCACTTCCTCGATTAAGTTTTCCCGAAGTGACGGATCTCGGTTCTATCAACTAAATTCCAGGCGATGAAGTGCAAATGCCATCAAGGGGCGGAGGAGGGCAGGCCGTATTTGGATAATTTCCCATTCCTGGCCGGTTCGGTCATCACCGCCCGACTTCCAACAAGAAAAGCTTGACAAAGAGAATCTCTACCCTCCATGGCTGCAGACGTCACTCTAAGCATCATTTGCAATCATTTGTTGCAATTAGGATTGCAAATGAGTCGAGTTGAACTTTGATCAAATGAATCGGACTTGATTCATTTTTCACTAAATTCGAACTCAAACTCGAGTTCGAAAGAAAATAAAAAATAATTATTTTTATTTTTAAAAAAATAAATAAAATAATTATCTTTCTTAATAAATAATAAAAATATTAGGGATACATATGTAATTTCATTATTAGAATAAAAAATTAATATATATATATATATATATTCGACCTTATTCGAGTTGGCTCGCGAGCTATCGAGTTTGAGAGAAGATTAGTCGAACTCGACTCGAACATGCAAACGAGGTGCTTGAGCTTGACTCGAGCTCAAACTCAAGCCACTTGCGAGCCACTCATATTTGTAACCCTAGTTGCAATGACCGGAAATTTTAACTGACGTGGGCCGCTACCCCGGCGTACCCCTCGCATTTTTCTTGGGGAGGCAAATGATATTGTTTAAACTTCAAAAATATTAATTGATATTGTCAGAAATATCATGGGAGGTTTCTTGAAAAGAAAACAAACTGTAGTACCTTTTAAAGTAATTCATGTACATAACTAAGATAATAATTTTCTATAATTTCCGCCGTCAGTCAGCCTAAACGGTGTGGGCTGTGAGCCATGCGCATCGCGTTGAGATGGGCCTCATAGGTCTTTCATGGGCTTGAACAAAACTTTGGACATTGGTCAATCAGATTGCTAGAAACTCGGAATTCATCATCTTCAATGCAAATTACACTCTGGATCTTGGATGTTCGCTGTTTGAACAAAATGATGACACTAATCTTAAGCTGTAAAGTTTGTATACTCTATTCTTATTTTGGGTCAGTCTTCTTTCTCTTGGTATCTTTGTATATTTTTACTGGGTTAACTACAAGCTCCAAGAACGTTAACGAAGTCCAGGACCATTTGGTCGATTGGCGGAGTGAGCAAGTGAATGTGGCTTCTCCAGACGGGTGTTGTTAGCTCTGCCCTCTCGTTTACCAAATCCAGTCAAGGCCTTCCATCAGTCAAAAAAAAAAAAAAAAAAAAAAAAAAAAGAAATCACATAGTCACGTTTTTGGCTAGATTCACTACACATGCTAAAGAAGAAAAGTCCAGATGAGTATGATAATTCGCAAGGCAGACGTGGTACAATAGAATTTCCAAGACGGACGACGGGCTTAGTAGATTTCTAAATTCAAAATCTGAAGAGTCGCTATTGCTTGTTGTTGAGGTTTCCTTGAACAATTATATGACTGAGATTATGATCCGATGGGTACGTCCACAAAAGAAGTATACGTTGGACTTGCGAAATTACATGTACGAGTCCCTTTGTTTGACGCTCCTAGTCAGCACCAGCCGTTCCCAGCCCACGAAAATTGAGAAAGAGCGAGTTAACACTTATCATGCATCCCAAGAGTCAAAGGATCTAAGATCAAGTTTCTTTATCACCACTTCCTAGTTCTTTTGTGGTATTAGTTCTGTAACTCCATGCAAATATTCCTAACATTTGTGACGAACGAAGTTCTTGTGAACGAGTCTATCTAGTGTTAGAAGAACTCTAAATCTCGAGTGCAAGTTTCATTGACTTGAGCACGATGTCCCCTAATAGACAGCATGGAGCTACAGAACTAACAACCAAAAAAAAAAAAAATGAAAATCTTACGAGGAAACCAAGTCGTGCATGTCGTCCAGCTCTTACTCTTGGACCCTCACAAGGAGGAAGATGAATGCGCCCAAGGTATGAGGAGCCAGTTGAATAGCTACACTTGTGCACTGTGGGCAAGTTGAATAGCTACACTTGTACATAGTTGACCAGTCCGAAGAAATCTCAGTAAACACAAGGAAAATTTATTAATCAGCACTCCTACTATTTGTTAGTCATAGATGAGGAGATATGATCAACTAATTTTAGATAGGGAGAGAAAAGAAAAAACACGCTTAGCAATGACAGTTTGTGAATATGAATTTTACGATGCATAAGCATAAATTATAACAAACAAAAATCCAATTGGTCTCACGACGATAAGAGTCCAAGTGCTGAATTCAAATATTCAGCCTTTCAGAGGCTGCACGGTCACCACGTTAAGGATTTTCCATAGCGCAGGCATCTGGTAAAACCGATGAATAATATTATGCTACCCAACTTGGACTCGCAATCTCTTAGTTTCTCATCTCTTGACCATATTTTCCCAGATCAAGAACCAGCCTCGCTGGTTCGTATGCGTGAATTCCTCCATCTAAGCTAAATTCTAATTCTCACGTTGGTTTGAATTTTGAATGGATGCCACAGCCTCCTCCTTGTTCAAGAAAACCAATTAACCCGGCTCTTGCATTCCATGCCTTAGCATCACCAGTATAAATAGGTGTGTGACTCGATCATTTTTTCATGCAGCACCAAAAGCTAACCAAACTTCCAAGTTTACAACATTAGAGCTTGGTATCATACCAAAAAATCTGCTTCCCTTTGGTTTTAGAGATGTCTAAAGCAGGATACATTTTCCTTGCATTGATTATCTTGCCTCTGTTTGTCGCCGAAGGCCGTCCTCTGAGCACTACTAATACTACCCCCATCACCTCCAAATTAGTTAAGAGCCCAGCCGGGGGATACATGGACGCCCTTGGCGCTGTGAAGGACGGTCCAAGTCCCGGAGCTGGACATAAATACACTACCGTTCAACCCCTCGGAGGAATTAAGGATTCTGGTCCGAGTCCTGGGACCGGAAACAAGGTTGTCACTGGCACACACAACTGATTCAGTGACAGGGCACTTGCAAATTTGGCAATTATCAGATGGTTTTTCGGTTCTTTATATTCTTTGATTTGATGTCCATTACACACAAGTTCAATTTAAATTACTAGAATAAACGATCACTGCGTAGAGGCATCTTCAGCATAGAAGCTGTACTATTCATTTAAATTCAATTATTCAAATATTCAATTCGTTGATGATATGTGATGTATTCTCTTTCTTTTTCCTCTCAATTGGCATTATATATAATGAATAGCTTTTTCTTTGCCAAAATCTGTATACAGTTTAATTTGGTATATGCATTCAAGTGATTAGTATATTTGTGATCACCGTAGTGGTGAAAAATTGAAGAGAAGGGGAGTCGGATCCCCTACTATACATGTCAAGTAAGGGAAAAGAAAATTCTGTCCGTATATCTATGCATGGCATGGCTCAGAATGCCACTATCTACAGATGCTATCGGCAGTGTGACATTTTCATCTACTCGTAAAAAATTCACCATGTGAGCTTTCGAGGCAAAAAGCAGAATCAGGTCTCATTTTACTTTCTTTAATAAGCCGAATAGCTTTGACGTGAAAATTACGAATAAAACAGGTTTAACTTTGATCCAGTCTATGTAGCCATTTCAAGGAGTTACTAGTTTTTCTCTTATAAGTTTACACTCCAAGTTGAAACCACAAAAGATCTAGTAATGTGAACAGATTTTACAACAGGACTTAAAAGCAAGGAAAATGATTTGGAAAAAAAAAAAAATTGGACGGGTCAAGCACAATTTGATTATTTCGAACCTAAACAGATCGAATCCAGGGGTTTGTTTAGATTGTGTTTATTTGTAAAAATTTCTTTGATTATATCATCAACATAATTTCTAATCATCTTTTTATCTCACATACATAACATCCAAAAAGTGCTACAATATTTTTTTTTAAAAATTATCTCAAATAATCTATTGTCCAAACATGATATTCAAGATTAAAAAAAGAAAGTATGCTGTTAACTTACCAAACTGGAGTGAAAAAACCCGAGTCACTAAAATCAGCTCCGACGAAGTGTACAAACAAAGAAAAATAATGAAATAATGAGAGGCTAAATCAACATTTTAACAAGAAAAATCACCCTTATTCTTTGTAATATATGGTGTTAACAACTAAGAACTTTTATTGTTATTATTATTATCATTACAAAAAGAATTAATAATGAGTGATAACTCGAATCCGAAACTTAGTGTTAATCACTAAGTGAAAAAAGTTAGTGTATCAAATGATTGCCTTTTTGAAAAGGGCCAAAAAAAACATTGCCTAATTTTTGTTTCACTATTATTATTTTTTTGGCGGCTGAGTCTTTCAATCCCAAAACAGCCGAATCATTCATCATTATTCTAGTAGTTATGGGCCTTATGGCTTTTCAAATAAAAATGTCTTAAATTTATTTTTCAAAATTTTTTTATCCTGAGGTCCAGCCAGATAGTTGAAAAGATTTCTCTCCGACCTTTTCTCATCCTCCAGAAACAGGACAAAATTTCTCACAAGAGGGAGGGTTAAAAGCGTGAGAGAATTGGTAAAACTGTTAAAGAATGGGATAATTCAGAAACCTCCCTTGAGATTCTGACAATATCACCTAGTACCCCTAAGGTTTCAAAAAATCACTTAGGTCCCTTATTTTCAAATTTTTGTATCATTTCAAATCCAATTCAAAATATACTATTAAAATAGTCATTTTAAGAAAAAGAACATAATTTCTTTCCAATATTGCCCTTCGTTTGCCTTGCTATTACAAATTAAAATGTATATTAATCAAAATTTCAAAACTAAGGCAAAAGTATGAGATATAAATATGATGGAATATAATATAACAGTTGTTACAATAAAACAAAATTTTTTAAATTGTAAAAAGGAAATTTTTATTTAAAATATTTTAAAACCAGAAAAATAAATTTTCTTATCCTTTTTAAGGTTCAATTATGTACTACTATAACAAGGGATTGATTATTTTGGCAAAAATATAGATTTTTTTACTAAAGTGTTGCAATCTAGGGGATTAATGATGATTTTAAAACTTTGATGTTGGGTCCTTTGTTTTTATATGCTATTAGGTGCTTTTTTAGGTTTTTTTTTAAGGTGCCTTTTAGGTTACCGAATAAAGAAAATTTTCATTTTATGTAAGCTAATTTGAGTGAATTTATAAAATTTTATAAATTATTTAATATTTTCATTTTTTTGGTCTATATCAATGGCTTGAAAATTTAAAAAACAAAAAGTGTTTAAAATTGTATTTGTAACTTATTTGAGATGGCTGTACAAATTAATTTGTAATCCTCTCAAGATGCAAAAAAAAAAAGAAGTTATTTTATAAAGTATTATGATAATTTTAATTTGTTTTGTAAATTATTTGTCATGACAATTAAGGAAATACAATAAAAGGGTAATTTTGGAATGAAATTATCAATACACTCCAAAAACTAATTTTTTAGTAGTATATTTTGAATTGGGTTAATAATGATACAAAACTTTAAAAATAGGGAAGGTAGGTGATATTTTAAAAAATTTAAGGGTGTTAGATGATATTGTTGAATACCTCAAGGAGGTTTCTGAAATTATCCCTTAAAGAATTTACCGCAGCTCTGTTACTGTAGTGTGAATAACAATTAACAATTACCTAGCCGCAAGTGTCGTCAATCGACTCAGCAAAGTAGTAGAGAGTACCAAAGAGGAGAAGACTTCTCTGGAATGGCATCTGCAATTGTTAGATCTGGCCTCCGCTCCGCCATCCGCGGCGGGGCCTCTCGTACAGCTCCAGCTCCGGCATCTAAGAGAACTTTCTCCGCCTCTGCCCATCACGATGAAGCCGGTATCTTCATTTCCCGTTGCTTGTAGTAAATTGAATTCTTCATTTTTGTGGTATCATACAGTACGCAAGACATGCTAGTTTGCTAGGAAAAATCTCATATTCGGTTAAACAGTTTCTTCTTTATTTTTTAAGTAATATAAATTGCTATTGTATTTCAACGTTTTCTAGGTTTGGTGTTTATTTATTTATTTTTTCCAAGCAGGAAGTTGTGCAATTAAATTTCTAATTAGTTTGTTTTGGAATTTACTTTTCTGCTGTGTGATAAAAAATCACATTTTTATCTAATTTTTTTGTGATTTTTGGGTTTATGTAGCTGAGGCTTCGAAGTGGGAGAAGATTACGTACCTTGGGATAGCCACATGCTCTATTCTCTCAGTCTATAACCTCTCCAAGGGTCATCACCACCATGAAGAACCTCCTGTAAGCTTGTTCTAAACCCCCTTCTTTGAATTGTATATCTTTCTACTTTTAGATCAATGCTATTGTTCTATTTGTTAATGTGGGTGTGATTTTGATTAGTATGAATCATGTTGTGTTGTGTTGTAAATTGCACTGATTATATGTTCTATGATCATTAGGAAATCTGTCCGGCTGTGTTGGAATTATGCGTTATATAATGTTAAGGGAATTTGAAAATTTTTATGTTTACTGATGTAAGAATTTACTGTTGCAGCCGTATCCATACTTGCACATTCGCAACAAGGAGTTTCCATGGGGTATATTTCAAAACTGAGTTATTTTTACCTCTCTCATTGATAATGTTGCATTTCCACGAATCTTTTCTTGATTTGTGTTGAATATCAGGTGTACACTGTTTTATTTGTTCATTGATAAAATAATGATTTGGTTTGGGGAGTTGCTGCAATGGTTCTGAAGTTTTCAAGGAAATTTTTCTCTGAATATTGAGTAATACTGTTCCTTGAGAGTTGCAAGCATATCATTTCATTCCTATAACACAAGAGGGCTCAATCTTCCACCAATATGTATATTTGTTATTGGCAGTTTGGCACAAGCTTTTCCATGTGGGTCAGATTAGAAGTTTAATTGTGTTTTTCTATTCGAAATCCAATTGGTGCAATATTAAATCCTAGTAATGCTTCTTACATGTCACTTCATGTGCTTCCTTAGTTATTTTTGTACATGCTTACAGTTTACTGTGCTTCAGTATTGAAATAGACTTTGCAATTTTATTCTCTTTAAAATGCATGAATGTTTTTGTGTTGTACGATGAGTTTAAGGCTTAATTGCTTCACGTAAATGATAAGGTCTCACAAAAGGTATTGCAGAGATCTAGGGACCACTATAGCAGTTCTCAGTTTGAATTTTTGAGATTCAACTTCTACCTTCTGTAACTCTCTTAGTGCTTTTTGATCATGCATAATCAAGAGAACATATGCTTGTTCTAGTGAGGTTTTAGATGCTTGGGGAGATTTAAGTAATGCACTTATTATAGCTTAGTTATTTGGGTCGTATTATCCAGTTTATGCCTGTGCTTTTCCTCAACCCTGTTATTGTAACTATCCCTGTTTTATTCTTTAATTTTTTACCACTATGAAACTTTCCTTTTTATTATTTGAAATGGGGAGAAACACAGCAGAGGATTTAGCAAACTTAGTAAGTTATTTTATACACTGTTTTGTTCAGCATAGATCATATAAGATGTCTTAAGCTAGTTTTTTAGTAGAAAGATGGGTGAACACATTTTAACTATTAATTGTTGAGGTACACTGTAACTAAATTTGACATGTTATGCATGATTGCAGGTCCAGATGGTCTTTTTGAGCAGAAGCACCATTGATATCTGATGATCGTATACTGAAGGAGTCGAATAATAGTTGTTCATCTTTGCTTTGGCATCATTGGAGGCTGTATTCTCAAAATTATCTTGGACATCATAACAGGCTGTGTTATTTTAGTTACTTTTTGGACCAAACAGATGTTCTCTTTTGGCATGCTTTCAAATTCCGTGTTTCATTCTTTTACTTTGTTTCTGGCAATCTGTTCTGTGCAAATAAAATTTGACGATATTGATGCCATCATGCATGTTTTTTTTGTTTTGGATGCAATTAATTTGGCACATATGCAATTTTTTCGCTTTTCTGGCTGGCCTTGCATGTAGCTGGGCACGGAACTTTGTGCCCCCCAACCGACACAGGGCTGACAAAAGAAAGGAGGATTTTGTTGGAGAGGCGGAAGGGAGAGAGACACGGACTATATGTTCTTACTGGAACGAGTTTAGATGCATTGTTTAGCCGTTATTGATTAAAGTGGTTTTCGGAGCCTGAGCAATGGTAGCGACTGTGGGAGTTGAAAATGTACAACTTATTAAATTATTTGCCCAACCAAAAAATAAAATAAAAAGTGCTATTTGCGTGCTCTCTCCTTCCCGAGTTCCCGAAGAAATGTGAAATTGAAGTAATCAGCGTCCAAGCTGGGGGGAAAAAAAGGAATAGTCAGGATACTGACCAGGAAATGCACACGACCGCACAAAACCCAATCGCCAGTCTTGTAGAGCATTGCCAGGAGTTGAGCAAATGGATGCTTAGATCAATTTTTGTCGACAAGTGCGAATTAGCATGCAAAGAATTTGCAACAAAAACCTGAGCATACAAATTAGCATGTAAAGAATCTACTACAAAAATCTGGGTAGGCTAACGAAGACAATGCTTTCGTAGACATCTATTAAATTACTATGCATTAGTACAAAATTACATGAGCAACACAGTTCTGTAGCAAGTATTACCCGATCAAGGCTGTTAATAACAAAGATGACATTGGCTACAAAAATTTTTTTTTTGGCCGAATGAGGAGCATCAACGTCATCAAACGAAGTATACATACTTCCACAATTGCTTTGGCAATACCCATGAAAGGAAGCGAAGAATGTAACAAAAGCTTCAAAAGTTCACAAAAGGCTAATATGCAACATCACCTAAGCGACTGCATCTTCTTGACTAGTTCCCTCATTTCCCGTCTCAGGCAAAGTTCCAAGGTCAGTGCGAGCCTCTTTCTCTTCTTGGGGAATTGTAGAACTTGACGAGTCAACTACACTATTCTGCTCGGCTTCAGCATTCTCATTTGAGTTTGAAGATGCCTCCTCATTAGTGGCACTCGAGGAACCAGAAGAATCTACTGATTTATTTTCACTGGAATCAGTGTTGTCATTGTCATTTGATGGGTTAATCTTTTCTTCTGGTCCTGTTTCAGAATGAGCATCAGACTTCTGGGTCTCAACCTTTTCATTAACCTGATCGACTGATGAATTTTCAGAACTTTTCTCTGTTCCCCCAACAGTATTGCCACCAGCATTTTGTCCATTGCCCATATCATTTGAACTTCCTCCATATGCGGAGACCTCCTTCAGATTTGAATTTGTATCAGATTTGTCATTGTTTATTGCAGCGTCCTTGTTCTCAGTTTGCTCCTCTTGAGTAGTCTGCGCACCATCTCCCTTTGGAACGACATGACCAACAGTATTGCTCTGGTTTTGATCAGCACCATCCTTGGAGTTGTCGCTAGTGCTTTGCTGTTGATTAACTTCCTTCATTCCTTCTGCAGGATTGGAGTTATCCCCTGATCCTTGCCATGTGGTTTCATTGGCATTGCCTCGCTTTTCATTAGCTCCATGTGTTCCTTCTGTAGGATTGGAAGATTCCCCTGATCCCTGCTGTGTGGTCTCATTGCCATTGCCTTGTTCTTGATTAGCTTCCATCGATCCTTCTGTAGGATTGGAATCATGACTGATCCCTGCTCTGTGTTTTCACTGCCATTGCTTTCATCCGCTGCAACATTTGATGGACTATTCTGTACATTTGTCTCAGCTTCTTTTGCATTTGAACCTGATTCATTATCGTGTAGCTTATTTGCCTCTGTCACATTTTCGCTGTTGCCATCAGACTTGTCTTGGACCTTCTCAATTGACTGTTCTTCACCATTTGAGTTTTCCTTATTTACTTTCTCAGTGTCTTTCATACTTTGAGAATCCTGAACCCCTTCACTCTGGGCATTCCCGCCATTAGTGTTTTCCTGTGCAGCAGCCTCGATCGTCTGCTCATTTGCTTGATGAACCTTCTCATTTGGTGATTCCTCAGATTTACCTTCTTTTTGTTCCTTCACTTTGTGGTCTTCCTGTTTCTCTCTACCTTGATCTTCATTGCCCATTTGTTTCTTCTCTTCCATTTCTGTTGCCTTGCTCTCATTTTTAACCTGCTCCTTCACTTCCTGCTCTTCACCTCCATCCAGGTCATTCTTATTTTCTCTGGTCCCTTCATTTCCCCCCATCTCTTCTTTTACATCTTTTTCCTCATTACCTTTCTGCTCAGTTCCGTTTTCTTTTGTGTCTTCATTTGCGTTCTCATTGTTCTCTTCCCTCCTCTCATTCTCCTTCTCTGCCCCATCATTTTCTTTATTTTCTCCAGTCTCCTCACCACTTTGCTCTTCATCATGCTTTCCCTGGTTGTCTTCTCTAGTTTCCTCCGCCTCACCATTATTTTTATTTCCATCATTCTCTTTCTCTTGATTTTGCATCTCATTTCCCCCTTCACCCCCTGCATCTTTGTTCTTTCCATTTTCTTCATCTTTTGCTTCTTCCTCCGTACTTTCTGTCCGCTTTTCTCCTTCCTCTCCCAGTTTGTCTTGATTGTGATCATTCTCCTCGGGCTTGAATTCATCTTCAAGTTGTTTACTGGCTTCTTCTCGTTCCTCCTTTTGATTCTCATCCTCTGTTATCATTTCAATATTTTTTGGTCGGATATCTTTTCTCCCAAATTTTTGTACCTTCTCCGAAATGTTAGAGCTTTCTCCATATGATGCCTTTTTGCTTCGGGAGTGCTGGACTTGATAAAGCAGCCAGATGCAAACGCCAACTAGCACACATATCTGCAGGGCATGCTTCACCTTAAAGCCTTTATTTCTCTGATTCCTCCGAGGTGACAGCCTGAACATTGTGATTTGATTGTTATACTATATCTTTAGCTGAACTAGCTTCCAGCAGGTACAAGCTGTCCCAACGCTTTAACTTCTACAAAAGAAAGAATTACTGTTAACTGTAAGGATTATGGTAAACACTCAGAACATGAGAAACCAGGCTTGGATTAGATACTCAAAACTTTGGAAATAAGTAAATTGAACACCACCCAATTACTTTGATGCTCAAAAAGAAATTGAGTTCCGTAAGGCAATTGTGAGAGGCAAACAGATCATGGCAACCAGATTCTCCCACTGCAGTCCGATGTCTTTTGTTACTATTACTTTTTTTTTTTTTTTTTTTGGGAGGGCGAAGAAAGTCTGATACTCACAATCACTAAATACAGTGAAGAGAATGACAATCAACAGCGTCATCTGCTGGATCCAACTTGTAAGAATCTGTATGTGCAGATCTAACAGTATCAGAATGCAATCACGCACGTTCGGACTGTAATCATCCATGGTTGAATCAAATTAAAAACTTAACGAACAAAGATACATAATAGCATTTCAGTATTGTTTCTCTTAGCAACTCTGCAGATCAGAGCCCGCAGACAGTAACTTCAACTCACACAAATTCGGTCTGAACTATCATGCTGGTTGCCAAGCACGCAGCCATCAAAGAACAGACGAATCACACCCCAGAGCCAACCGACGGAAATTATCGAAAATTTAGCTATAAAGAATAAATCAAGAACAAGACGGGAGCATAAATCCATTATGCATTTTCGTCCGTAAGAAAATAATCCGGCGTCTCCAGAGTCCAGACTATTTGGAGCAGCTCATTTGGAAAGACTTCAACCAGGTAATTAATATCATTAGCTTCCACACCAGTTTGAGCCAAGCACGGAGCGATGCATTCAAGAAATGCGAACCAATGCTTATAGCTATGATTACATCCTGAATAGAATAGAATACTAAACTGACATCGATCTGCATTCAACTAAATAGCAAACACGTACATTTCACACTGGGTAAATATAGAATCAAGAACCCATGATCGTGCAAAATTTCCAATGCCAAAAATGAAAAAAGACGAGAGCTTTGAGGAAAAAGGCAAGCCATACCTGGTACTGTAAGAAAGAAGACGCAAAAGGCTTTGTTGTTGTGGGTTCTGGCTGGTGCAAAAGTTTAGTCCCTCCTTAAATAACTGCTCAGGCTACTGAAAAGAATGAATGATTAGGTTTAAAGGAAAGGTGAATAAGGCAAAAGGATGCGCATTGTCAAGCAATCAAGGTTTTGGCTCACATATAATTGTTAGTAATACACTTGTTGAAAGAGTAACAATGGTGGTGGGTGTCAGGTAGATTCTGCGAAAGGTCGAATAACACTTTCCAAAGAGGTTGTTAGAACTAGCTTTCCGATTTAGATCTGTAGACAGTAGATACTTAAAGATAGATGAATGAGGGTAAAATAGCTGTTAAAGCCCAATACGACGACGCTTCCCAGCGTGCGACTTGTGTATTTATTAGTAATTTATTAGAGAGAGAATGTAATGTAAAACGGGAGCCACATAATCTATCGCACCGTCGGTGAGGCGGTGATTTTAGTAGTAGTATATCACTTCTTTCACAACCCTGTCGGTCTATATCCCCTCCCTCTCTTCTCTTCCTTCCTTCCTTCCTTCCTTTATAGCCCCTCTTTTAGAAGTTTTCTTTTTTTTTTTTCTCTCGTGATTTGATTACAAACCTCCAAAATAAGAGTTGTGGTAGCTCCCACAAATTTGGCGTAGCACTTCGCAGTCAGACTCACACACACAACAGCAGTCTGAGGTGATCGGAGCACAAGCCTACTTTGGAAACGATGTCGTCGAAGCTTCTGACCACCGCCCTCCGCCGCACCATCTTAAAACCCACATACCTCCGCCATTTCTCCACCGCCGCTGCAGCCGTTGTGGAGCCCTATCAAGATGACTCATCAGGAATCACGATAAAAGGCGTAAAAATATCCGGACGACCCCTCTACCTCGACATGCAAGCCACCTCGCCGGTGGACCCTAGAGTCCTCGACACCATGCTCCCTTACTATCTTTCCCGCTTCGGCAACCCTCACTCCCGGACCCACCTCTACGGCTGGGAATCCGACCAGGCCGTCGAATCTGCCCGTGCCCACGTGGCAGACCTAATTGGCGCCTCCGCTAAGGAGATCATTTTCACCTCCGGCGCCACCGAGTCCAACAACATCTCCGTCAAGGGGGTTTTGCATTTTTACAAGGATAAGAAGCGACACGTCATCACTACCCAGACGGAGCACAAGTGCGTCTTGGACTCCTGCCGTCACCTCCAGCAGGAGGGGTTTGAGGTAACTTATCTTCCTGTTGAACTTGACGGGCTCGTTGATTTGGATAAGCTTCGGGCCGCTATACGGCCCGACACGGGATTAGTTTCGGTTATGATGGTTAATAATGAGATTGGAGTGGTTCAACCTGTTGAGGAAATTGGGAAAATCTGTAAGGAATTTAATGTGCCGTTTCACACCGACGCTGCCCAGGCTTTGGGGAAAATTCCCATAGATGTCGATAAAATGAATATCAGTTTGATGTCTTTAAGCGGGCACAAGATTTATGGGCCTAAGGGAATTGGGGCTTTGTACATGAGGCGCAGGCCGAGGATCCGCGTGGAGCCTCAAATGAGTGGGGGCGGGCAAGAGAGAGGGATAAGGAGTGGAACTGTGCCGACTCCCTTGGTTGTGGGATTTGGGGCTGCTTGTGAGATCGCTAAGAAGGAGATGGAGTACGATGACAAGAGGATTAAGGCTTTGCAAGAGAGGTTGTTGAATGGAATTAGGGATAAGGTTGATGGGGTGATAGTGAATGGTAGCTTGGAGAGGAGGTATGCTGGCAATTTGAACTTGTCGTTTGCTTATGTTGAGGGGGAAAGCTTGTTGATGGGCCTGAAGGAGGTTGCCGTCTCGAGTGGCAGTGCTTGCACTAGTGCGAGCTTGGAGCCCTCGTATGTATTGAGGGCATTGGGTGTGGAGGAGGACATGGCACATACGTCGATTAGGTATGGGATTGGGAGGTTTACCACTGAGGAAGAGATTGACAGGACTGTGGAGCTAACTGTGAAGCAGGTTGAGAAGTTAAGGGAAATGAGCCCTCTTTATGAGATGGTGAAGGACGGGATAGATTTGAAGAGTATAGCATGGGCACAGCACTGATTGGGTGGAGGTTGCAAACTTGCAATTGTAAAACTGAACCTCTAAATGGGCCATGGTGCAGCCACTTCTTGGGCTTATGGGCGTCTCACAGGTGTTGTCTGAGGTTACTCTTTGGATGCAATTAATACCCGTAGGTAGTTGCTTTATGCTCAGATTTTGACAGTAGATGGACAGTTATGGTGTTTCATGGTTGTGCAATATGTATCCATTTGTTTGGCAGGATATTGTAATTTTGGCAATGTGAATAATGTTGCAATTCCTCTGTCATCAGAATCATAAGTATATGCTTTTAATGAGGCTTCAGATATATCATTGCATGGTTATTGACATAGATATCACATATTTCATGAGCTACTTTTTTGATTTATCACATATTTCGTGAGCTACTTTGGGTGATGAGTTATTTGAAACTACTGATGCGGTGCTGTTGTGACTCTTAAAGAACAGTAAGTGGGTGGGATGACTATAGTTGCTCCTATGAAGTATGTTATGTAATATATGAAGATAGCTCCATACAGTATGCTTGCTGGTGTTGCTTTGTGTAGACTGGTATTTGGAAATTGATGCGCCCTTTGAAAATCGGTGCTTGTGTTCTTTTAAAGATTATCACTGCTGTAAATTTTGGGAAACCTGGTATTGCTAACATAATGAAGTAACTGTTGCCTGTGTCCTCACCAATGTCATTTAAATGTTAATGCTCTTGTGACATTCCTTTCAATGTGTACTTTGTTGATGTTTAAATTTCTTCAAATTCTTTTGCATATCATAATATTTTCGTCTCTTATAGTTGCCCATTGGTGGATTATAGCGAGAAATGAAATGACAAGTCACCCAAATGGCCTTCTCCAAAATTCTTTTCTATACCACCAGTGGGGACTTGTAAATCCATGTGCATCAACTCTGGTTGTGCAGCAATGTTTGTATTCACTACATGTTGCTGAGAAATTTTCAGTTCTATTGTTCCTATCAATATTTCCATTCAACGCCGCGACATCTTTCAAGTTTGGAAAAAGCCTAGGTATAAAGTTCGTTGTGCAGACAACTTCAATTCATAGCAGCTTTCTGTTCACTGCAAGTGAGATACACTACGCATCCGTATGCGTGCTGAGGATTGGTGCTGGTGTTTACTGCTTGACCACTTATCTCTAAATTATATTAGAAAGAATAGGGGGAAAAAGAAAGAGAAGGAAGAAGAAGAATGGTTCTGTTATAACTGCTGCAGACATATAGATGTGGGACTATACTGTTTGCTCTGTTATAAGATAACTGGGAGCTAATTGTACAACCAGGACAAAAACACAGTTGCAGAAGTATTCAAAGATTATATATTTGTATGGTGCGTGCAGAAACATGACTATATTATATGCTCCGTTTCAAGATGACTGGGAGCTAGGTGTATTACCATGACAAAAAGTCCATTGCAGAATTATTCAAAGATTACATAATTGCATGCTGAGTTCAGGCTATGGTTTTTAGTTGTTGCGACCTTGACTCTCCGAGACAAAAGTTTGTGTTTCCTTAACCTTTTCAATGAACCTGGAGATAGATTCTTCGTTAGTGAAGTGATTTTGCAGTTACCTCAACTATTTCCTTCTTTGAACACCACTTGGCTCAGCAGATTGGCTGTCCGGCCGCTGCTGTCTGGGCGGGTAGAATGTTGAAAATCATATTTTGGAGGAGCATGCATATTGCTGGCACAGGAAATCGGTTTGGCCTGGGAAATCACTGAATAGAAGGAAATCTTATACTGTCTCAAGTCTTAACTAGCTTTTCGTTAACAACTTCCCATCTGCTTTTGTGCTTATCTTTTGTTTATGAGCGATTCTCTCTGCTCTTGTTGCTTTATTTGGTGCTTCAAGAAAGATATTCTGGTCACTAACGAAGGTCAAGGTTATATTCAGTATGTTGATAATTTTCTGATGAATTCCATATAAACTGCTAATTCTTTAACTAGTTAAAATGTAACATAAAGAACCTCAGGAACAAATAAGGTCTTTGCTCTACAAGTGGATCCTTGATTAAACCTGTCGGTGGGAAATCATATCTTTTTCCTGGGTTATTTCGATTCTTCTTTGGTTGCACCGGTGAAGGTGCGCTAAAATCGTTTTTTTTTTTTTTGGCATGCTTTCCAGTACGTTGCTATACAAACTGTTGATCAATGGCTTTTGTTGGATAAAATATACTATAGTGCATCAATGAGTCAGGTCCTGTTTTGTTATGGAGAAATCTCCTGGGAAAGTTTTGCTGCGTTCTTCACATGCGATTGGTGCCTCATGGTGTTTTCTGTCCATCTTGTGTCTAGTTTCCTGTTCAGCCTCTTTCCGGTAGCGCTGGCTCCATGAGATCAAGATTCTATCATGGTTAAGATATAGCTGATGGGGCTTATGGCTAATAGTAATTTCTCTTGGTTTTAGTAAAAGAAGGAAGCCTTTGGCATTCGGTTTCTCACGTGTTGCAGTAGGTGTAGGACGAACTCTAGTGATGGAGGAACATGCAGTTAGAGGAAATAAATATATGTTTATACTTCTGGAAGCGATCGCATAACATCAAATAAAAAGCTTGTGTCTGTTGCATGTCATTTTGCTGTCTGGAGCTTGGAAACTAGTACTCCCCAAGCAAAGGAGTTCATTTTACATTAAGTTTGCTGCTCAGTACTATGGATGTGGCTTCTTGATGTGGAATGTGGAGCAGTAAATTTCTTGTATATTCGGTAAAATCACAAAGTCGTTGCAGATGCATTATCTGCTACCTGAATCGAGGTAGGAAGGCTAAAAGGTTGGTCCTTCTGGATTTGATACCTTTTAGGAGTGTCATTTAATCCACCAAACAGAGTGGTGATGCCCTTTTTGTGAGGAGCATCAATCCTGTAGGGCTCTAAATGTCCATCAGATTACTCTGTACCAACCACGCCAATCATTTCCGTCGCAGCAAGCAGATGAATTAGACGTGTTATGAAATGAAACTACCAAGATCATAAAAAACCAGAATGCAACCAAAGCGAGCCCAAAACCAAGAAGCAAAAAGGGTTTCGGGAATGAGGGAATCTCAGCGGCCCGTGTGCCACACAGACTTCCATTTGTCCGTCTTGATCCCATCCGATTCGGATGCTGTCCTTTGAATTTGAGGATACAATGTAATGGTTCCGATGATTTTCCACACGTGACAATCTGATGCTGATCTTTCCCTAGAGATGGATCGTCTCATCAGTCTCATGGGACAGCATCGCGCTTGTTTCTTGTTTCATTCATCTGTAGCTGTTCAAGTATATGCGCTCTGAATTTCGCAGGTTGAGAGTTGATACTCGGAATTTATTTCATTTTATTGTTCTTCAAGCGTGATTTTCTAGTTAAACATTCAGCTTGTTATTCAAGATGTCTAGATGGACTTCTTTCGCAACATCACCACCAGCAAGATTAAATTCAAGGACCAGATTCTGAAGTATGAAGTGAAAGCGAATCCTGAGAATTCATGAAATGGATAAGATAAAAACAGGAAAAGCTTCTGTAGCATGGCTTTCTTTTCTTCTCTCTTTTTTTCCCCCCTCTTTCCGTGGGTTAGAAAGTTTAATCTGAGCTGAAAGGTCTTATTAACATTCATGCCGCACAAACAGTAGCATACACATTTTCAGGCGGTCTTCGCCTGCACAATGAGAAAGCGGAAACAACAGATTTCTGCAGTGGGAACTCTTTCCATTTCCATTTTCCATGAGATGTCTCGTCATATCTGATTATCATCATCAATGAAAGATTAACGACCCCATCTAGCTACTAGAATTGTTCTGCTTCCACTGCTATGGCAACTGTTTGGACAGACGCATCGAACGAACTTTTCTTGGCCACCTGTCGAAGGAATGCATTACTAACTCTCTGATCTTCTTCAGTTCCTGAGCCAAAAAACAAAAAAGTTACTTCATCAAAGCCATTTCTGTGATGAAAGGTTTTAACTTATTCATCGGTAATGAATGATCGAAAGCTAGTAGCAGGCATTCATTACTGTCACAAGATTTTATTACTCGTCAGTGAAAAGGGGCCCGGCGTTTAGTCGAGAGTGGTTGCAAGATCAACATTTTCGGTGGTTGAATTGGGATATCATTCAGAGTCAGACCTTCTTAGCCACCTTTTTTTTTTTAAAGAATCTGATATAATTAACTGGATTTCATTTGAATTGTTTGGAAACTGTAACTTAATAATAGTAAATGCAAAGTTCAAGTGGATTTACGGGGATGTGATTTATTTGGAGAAATGCAATGTGTGCAAGATAAATGTGCAGAGTGCTTAATTCAGGAAATTGATGTCTTGCCCACATACTATGGAACAAAGCTACCTTTTTTCTTCTTCTTCTTTTGTAAAAAGCTACTTATATTCGATACTTGAATGAACAGGTGGTAGATGAGAGTAATGACAAATTAGACAATTACCAGTCTCTTTTAGTCACCCAATTCAATTTAACAGAAAATGGCATCTATCATATATCTCTGTCATAGTAGATTTGATGTTCCCCCCTCTTATTGAGGTTGTTATTTGGTGGATTTCGGATCGTTCTAAGTCAGGGAGGTGGAAGCAAGGAGGACAAGGCCCGTGAAAAAAGTGGTCTTAGACTTGGAGTCACCCGGATGGAACGGTCATATTTCCTAGGCCATTGCAATGCAACTAGCTTAACATATAAGATTCATCAAAGACAACGCCCGTAGAGGCCACTGCTTCAGCCACTTTGCTCCACCATTTACGTCCATTACCATTGCGTTAGCCAGTTGATAATGTAGGGCATCATTACCCCTTTTTGGGAAAATGGTACTACTGTTTCACCACCTTTAGTGCAGAGATATCAAAATTCCCTTAATGCAGTTGAAAAATTCCATCTAAGTTGGGCTTGCGTTCTGTTGAAGTTAATCTAAACCAGGCATGAATTTGTGTTCCAGTTCTTTTTTCCCCCTATTGCAAGCAATTTCGGAACTTGGATTTACTTGGTGACCTAAATCGATGCTCCAAAGTCCAAAGTATCTGCGGATTAATAATTTTGCACCACCTTTTTCCTCCTTATCTTCCTTCCACTTTGAGAGTAGAATCCCTCTGGGAAACAAACTTTTCATAGTTTTCTGCAACTATTTACCAACAAAAGCTTTTGCTAGGCACTCTCTTTCTCTGTGTAATACGTGACGTGGGAAAGGCTAGTGGCTGTAGCTGCTAATGTAGGTGATGACAATTTGCACAAGCAAGCAGATCACCCTACTTGTAGATATGGACCACTGTATTATACACTACTACTGATTTCTATTCTACTTCTACTCCTCCACGGGAAGAGCCAAAAAGAAGTAGTAACAGAATAATTCCTTGCAAGTCAAGGAATCCAGCAAGACAAGCAGTAATTGACAATTTCCTCTGCTACAGGCTACAGCGCTTCTCCTCGCTCTTCTTTCTTATGATGATGATTGTACTTCCCCCCCGATAATGATTATCAGTGACTTCTCTCTCTCTCTCTTTTTGCTATCTCCATCGTATTGCTGGATAATAAAGTAGTCCAAGTTTTTTTTTTTTTTACTAGTTGTAGCTACTAGTTCGCCCCATTAATTAGTAATTCTGTGGCTTTGTGCATCCCAATATTTACTACTCATAGTAGATTTGAAGATGGTATATTCAGTTTGTTTTACTTATTCATTACACAAATAGAAGAATTTTGAACCTTATTAAGAGTTTGGACAATGATCCTACTAAGAATTATTGACCTGAGTATTGAAATTCTTTTCTTCTCAAAACCCAACCAGAATCCTACTACAAGTTCACTTGTTGCCCGGGAGAATGAAACCAAAGTTGTAGTAACATAACATAATTGAGTACGATAACGATGGACAATATGCTAGGGAGACCTAACGGTACCGTTTATGTCGCTAGACTGCATATATTCCAAACTCGTGCTACTTTTTTATCTATCACAGTTCAACACGAAATCTTTCATCCGCCACTGGGAGTTTTGCCGCCGGATTTGTTTAGGGCTACACGTTTTCATTGATGGTTCGTGCACGTTTAGTAGTTTTACGGACCTCAGTAGCATTTACTTGTCACCATTCATGATTCGTTGGTACTGCAGAAGCAAGTATGGTATAGACAGAGATTCTCTGGTCACAAAAAGCAGATTCCACTATCAGCTTACAGGCAATGACTTTTGAATACCATATCTTAATCATTTCACAAATTTTTACTAACATATAGATAGTCTCTGATTCTCTGATAACGGAATTATGGAAGTACCATGCTTAGGAAATCCTTTGAAGAAAAAGGTTCCCGTTCTCAAAACTTACTAACTGATGACACAATTAGAATGGTTTTAGCAACTGATATTATCAATTTATGTACAGGATTACCAAAAAAAAAAACATGAGAAAAAGTCAAAAAAGAAGAGAAGGAAGAAATCAGGGGTTGAAAATGTGGTCTCCGCACTTGCATTTCCAACTCATGGGCTTGTAGTTGGAGTAATCATCACCTCTGGAATTAAAAACCGTGGAAACAGTTGGTGGAGTTTCCGGAATACTTCTGGTGTCCGTCTCTGATCTGGGGGTTTGTGGGCACCTGAATAGCTTCGCAGTGCCCGCAACCGTTGCATTTCCCATCACACCGCGGCGGCCTCGAACCTATCTTCGAATTGCTAACGGTTTTAGCTATTGGTCTACCTGGACAACCAAAAAAAAAAAACGTACAAATTGAAGTGAAGCTTAAGTTCAAATTGGTGAAGTGAATTGGGTGGGAGAAACTAAAAGCTTAACTGGCAAAAAAAATTTACCTTCAGCATTGTATAATATTCTCAGGTGGGATGAGCTAAAAACCAGGTGGAGAACGAGGACAGAAATGGCAAGATGGTGAAGCGCACTGCACGTGAGGCTCTGACGGCCACCCATTTCAGAGAAAGAAGAGAGCAGAAGAGATAAGACCTTGAGAGAGTTGAGGGAGGAGGAAGTTGCGAATCTTGCGATGAGAAAAAGATGGAAGGAGGAAGAGGGAAATAAGTAGGAGGTGGAAGCTGGAAAGGGGGTGTTGATGATAGAGATGTGAAGTAAATCAGCAGAAGAGTTCAACAAGAGATGAAAGAAAAAGAAGCGTCAGTGGAATTGGGAAAGAGTAAGCTGCTACTAACATAGGTCGCTCTCCGGCCGCGGATTCCTAGAGAGCTGATCATCTCAGATGATACAACAACGGAACGTGGGAGGACAAAACAGTTTAGGCAGTAAGTTTAAAAAGTGGTGAGAAGTAAGCAAAGGGAGGAGAGGCCCCGGTGCGAAAAGGGAAGAACTTAACCTCGTTCCATGAGCCACACTAGTCTCCAGACCCCTTTAAAACATACCCTCTACGTACGTGTAGTGGTGCAGCAGTATCATGGAAGAAAGAGAGAAATTGCCCATTAGCATCTGGCACCAGCAGTATTAGACATAATGTGATGAGGAAAAATTGAAATCACTACTAATTAGCCTTGCAGCTCATGATTCATGAGATAGCAACAAGAGAAAGAGAGGAAAGCAGGGCGTATATTTGATATTTGGAGGAAACAGGACAAAGCCTCAAAACAGCAAGAGGCCACTCTTGGCCACAACCAGACACACTAAAGGACATCTGACTACAGCTGTTAAGATTTTCTTGGGGGGGTGTTTTCGCTTTCCAAAGTGCTGTATATTTTGCCCATTGCGGGAGATTTCTTGTTCTGCTTGCGTTCGGGGATTGGCGCCACTCTTTTATTGGTGGTGCGAAATTGCAAAAATCCAAATTTTGAGGTGGAGATTCTTTCATTTTGATCGATTTATGTATCCTTAATGGTATGGTTAGTACTTCTATTGACGGTTTTAAGGGGACTTGAGCATGATGAAACGTTGATCAGTTTAGGGAAGTCCACCATATTCTTCTCCTCGAGTTCTTGATATAAACACATCTTAGTATTAAAGTTCTATGGATATCATGTGACCATATCGTAAGTTGACTCAAGAAAATACTCTTATGAGAGTTTATGATGAAACTCAAAAGGTCAGCACTCGTTTAACTTACTTACACTTGGAACCTTGTTGACTAAGAGGTCAACCAGCAAATCCAATTCACCAGAGTACGCAAACTTAAACGAAGCAGCAACCCTCAATCATATCCCGTTAATATGTATTAGACTAAATAGAATTTCGAAGGAAGGAGGGGAACACACAGACACACACACTCGTATTAGAAAACTTGTCAAGAAAAGTCATTTTGAATAGGACTAACATAAGAAATGAAAACAAAGTACAGAGTTAAAATGAAAAAAACTGGCATCTTTCTAGTAGATGGACTTGTCCCTATCATATTTTTTGTGAATGACTTGAAAAACTTAAAACACCGTACGAATCAACACTTAACGGGAATGCATAAATCGCTGAAAGCAGAGCATACTGAAAGAAACTGAACCATTACAATGGAAAAGTTGGGCTTTAAAGGCTGCATTACTTTTCAGGCTCTATCTATCATATAATAATTTCAAGTTGTGATTTTCTGAATAATTCCCATTTCCACGCCATCATTTTATCATGGCATGAAGGCGTTGAATTGCATTCACTCATCTAAACATCTAATGGCGTTTTTATAAGACTTCCGAAGAGTAAAGCCGGTATGGTTTTGGAGTGTGGTGTTGGCAAGCCCAATATGCCACAGGCCCATGGGCCTTCCCCTTGTTGGGTAATTAAAACTTACAAGCCGTAATTAATGATCGTAAGGCATGATAAAACCAAAAAAAAAAAAAAAAGTAACTAAATAATACTACTCTATATTTATGGAAAAAGAAAACAGAAAATTCAATGAGGAACTTATTAGTATTACTATTACTATATGACGAGTAGTGGATACTTTAAGGAAGGGAAGTAATAATTCCATTACTATGACACTTAAGCCGTCCAAATCTAATAAGGTTAAGGTTTCTGGATTAACATCTTATCTAAGACAAATATGGTGGGGTGCTGGTTAATCCAAGCACCAACCAAATGAATATAATAGCTCAAAGGTCAAAAAGTAGCATTGGTATTTCACACTTAGACCCGCTGACTTAATGGTCGCTCACTTTTACTTCACAAAATTCCCCAACTTAAAAGACGCATAGCCCACCCAATCAATCTATTGATGCTTTTGACCAAAACTAGGACGCTCTTTTCGTCCCTTCCCTTTTTCTTTGTTCCTTCCCAATGAAAAAATTGGATGATGGAAAAGCTACAAGTTATTTGAAGGGTTCAGGACCCATATTGGGTGGGGTTTAATTTTTGTTGGATTTCTGAACTACTCCTTGCCATATCAACCTAAATGTTTCCTCTACATTGTGGATAATTAATTGTCAAGAAACAGCCATGAATTCACTAAAACTAAACAAGAAAAATTGGCTGGATCCTTTTTCTATTCCCTTATGAAGCATAGTGATCAATGAATGAAAATGTAGAGCAGGAAATTTATTTGGTAACATGTTTTTGCTTTGTGATGCTATCACAATGGGATTCGGTGCTTTTAGGATGAAGGGCTCGAATCAAATATTTAATGCATGATGGTGGATGGGACGCATGAGTGCTGCAGGACGCATCCATTTCTACTAACAATTCCGGATGGTGTAAATCGGGTCGGACGGGGAAATTTGGGCCTGCAACCCCGGAGGATAGTTTACGGCCCACATCATGCCTAGTCAACTCAGTCTGATCTGATCCAATCGTTTGTTGCAATTTGAGTGATCCGAGTTAAGCTAATTTTTAGCCCATCCTTCCAATTAGCTCATCTCTGAAATCCTTTGCCTTTTTTTTTTTTTAAAAAAAATTCTGCGTCTGGAATCTCCTCTCGAGTCAAGAACATGCTCCCGGCTTCCCTTCACCTCCCCTCTGCTGCCAAAAAAGCCAGAAGGAAGCAATTTTCTCCGCTTCAACCCTACAAGTATACTCGATGATATGTAAACTACGTTATGTTATGCATTAGTCTGAGAAGATTACAGTTTCAAGCTGAATCCACTGTGTCTTTCCTACTGGTCTTTGCGAGTTGTACTGCTTTTCGCCGGACTAAAGAATATACAACCCATAACCTGATAAACATACACGCACACATACAGCTTTCTTGTTTAATGGTAGTAGTAGGCATTTCTAGAAGTCCGGGTCCTACTTTTGCACCTCTCCAGATTGCCTTTGGTGGCTCCACTTCAAGTTCAGAAGACAATCGTTGACAACACTTGAGTTTTTGCTGCTTCTTAAGTACTGCTATACTTAATCTTTTTGCCAATTCTTTGCTTTATGCTTGTGCTCCTGTTAATGCAGTTTATCATGTTTGTAAAGCCTTGGGCCAAAGTTATGATTTGTATCTTGCATTTTCTTTTTACTACAATTGGTTCAGTTCCGTAAACCCAGAGGATTTGGATTCGGCTATTTGAACATGATCTTTTATAATCTTATATTAAAGTCTGTACGATGATTTTTCCCTTCTAAATAGCCTGTTTAACTCTTTGGAAGTGGCTCCCACCTCCCCCCCAAAAAAAAAAAAAAGGAAAAAAACTTAAACTTTTCGGAACTGTTGACACATGCAGGGCTACATGCTACCCTGATCTTGAAGCCGCTAATTCTCCTTTCATTTTTCAAAGCAGAAAACTTCTTTTTGTCCTTGCACCTTGTGTCTCTTCAGCGTGCCGAAGTCCATTGCAGCATACTGTGGTGAAAATCCTGCACAATTTAAGCACTTTTTTCCACCATTCCCCAACTGTTCACAGATATCAGAGATGACGATGATACATGGTGAAAATAAATCTTTTTATTTAGAGCCCTTTGATCCATTTCTGGGGGAAATGTGAAAAGAAGTAGAATTTGACACTTACCTCACATTTGCTTATTTGTGACTGATATGTCAAGCGAATGCTCGCTATCTACTAAACGTTGACTGCTACCGTGAAATCAAAAGCTAGTTTAATTGCTACCTGTCGCTGCTTATTGACCCCTGTTAATTCTGAATGCTAAGACCAGCTGTGTATACAGTAAACTTGAGGGAAGTAAAGTGCTTCGGATTATATGAGACTGCTTCTTTGATCTTTACATCTTCTCACTCCAATGCAGTCTTGTAGCAACGATGACCCTATGTATTGCCCAACCTGTTTTTAAATGCTCTATAGAACCACCTGCTGGCGTGTTAAAGGACTGAAACATAGCTTCCTGTATTAAATATTTTCCACTTTGATAAAATGCGGCTTATATTGGGCTTATTACGTCGCGCTTTTCTTCTTCTTCTTCTTCTTCTTCCTCTGTTTTTTTTTTTCGGTCATCCTAGTTTTTAGCGATGTTGGAACTCGTTTCCTATTCTTTACTTCTGAGCCTTATGGGGACATGAAACTCAATCAAACAGGAATTGCCAATATATCAGTATTACCAAAGTTGTTGCAAGAAACAGAGTCCAAGCCTGCAAGTACCTGGAACATATACATTTTCGAACCAGTCAGTTTACCCTTTGCTGCAAATCCTTGAAATCTAGCTATTATGCCATTCAAAGCTCTCTCTCTCTGTGTGTTAAGAATTTTGTGTGGAGCAGAGGTGGTAAGAATTTGAATTTGCATGTCCAATCGATGATTTAGATACACCATTTGATGGGTCGGAAAATGCCATTTACATATTGATTTCTTGGGTGTACCAAACGATTATGCTTACATCAATGAACACTGTTTTACGATTCATCCATGTCATTGAATTTATCTAACCTGCAATTAATCGATTGTAGGACCCTAATCCGGGTTGTTATAGATACGAGCTTTAATTGCTGGTGGAATGCAATATCCTACCACAATCTGGCATCCACTGCTTACACGCTGCAGAAGTAAACAAAGTATCATTTGACTTGGATATTGACTAGATGGGATCTTGCTATATGCACTGATAAAGAGGTAGCTGTATGTTCTGAATCCTTCTAAATGAGAGATGCCCTACTATCCTCATCTTTATCTCAACACCAATGGCTGCCATTAAAACCTGTGCACTGTATGATATACGTCTGTATCAGACAACTGCATGACCGATTTTGACACCATACCCGCTTTCGCACCAATAATGCAGACTTGCATTCTATACATCTCTTTCTAGTTCCGCAGTCGATTCTTTTGGACAGTGCCAAAATTAGTTGGTCGAATCAATTGGATTAAAGGGTGGAGGAATATACATCCCATGATCCATGATGATTGGCTAAATGAGAAGCAGAAGCTTATAAACGAAGAAGCTGTGAGGACAGAGCAACAAAAAAAGTCTTCAGGGATGTGGTGGTACGATATGAGAAAACTAGTGTCAGGAATGAAGGAGTTAAGACTTTAAATTTTGTTATTTCAAACCAAGAAAAAAAGAAAATATACGTGCAGGATATTGAAGGCGGAACGAAGGTTAAAGACGCAAGTTCTTTGATAATAATAGAGCACATAATTTAAGCATCCGTCGTTAGACGGTCAAAATCTGCCCTTGTCTTAGAAGAAGCAAGTGCTAAACCGAGCATTAAAGCCTGTCTAAGAGTAGCTTAACCGTCTCATTAGGTCATGTCTAATCTCATATGAACCCCAAGAATGGACCAGTTGATGTTCATTGACAGAGCAACCGCCAGTATTAAACTAAATTATCGCCTGAATGATCCTAATTCGAGTTTTTATTTTAAGTGGCGAGATGCAATATATTTCTTGGCTTCTTTTTTTTTTTTTTTGGGGAAGTACAGCAGAAAGCTCTAGTAAAGGAAGTTATCGAATGTTGAACCTTGGCATGATAGTCAAAAATCTTTGTGTAACAGAGATGTTTCTATCCCGTCATTTCCACTCTTATTATTGAATTCATATATGGTATCTTTGCTCTCTCTCTCTTTCCTGACTACATTGCAGATTTGTATTCATAATCGATTGAAATTAGGTAGACATATGAATGTATGATCGAGGATGTCTATGTCAAAATACTCAAATCCTCTCTTTTTTCCATATCCCTCTGTCCCTTTCATCAAAAACTGCCACATGTGTATGCAATCAAATATTTATTAGATTTATATATTGTATTTTAGATGATAAAATCAAAATACTTATTTGTTTTTATCAATCTTTTACTCAAGCCCAATTCACTTTATTTTTTGTTTTTTTTAATTAAATGGCAACTCTAGAGAAAAAGTCTTTTTTTTCCTTAATCACTTCCATACAAATTCTAACTTTTTTTCTTAAAGAAAAAAAGAATTGAAACAACTGCAAAAAATAAGGAAAAATAAAAAGAAAAAGAACAGTTGATTGAAATAAAATGTTAAATAGGGATCAATTAATATAAGGTACATTTACATAATAAACGAACGTCTTTTTTCTCCTTTTTTTCCTGGAGATATTGTCGTTCTCCTTTTAAAAAAAAGACAAAGATGGATATTTTTGTGGCTCTTACTTTTGACAAAGAAAAAAATAGAAAAATATAAATAAATTGGCATTAAGAGTTTTTTAAATTCTTTAAGGAAAAAAAAATTTGAGTTCCAATAGATGATTAAACAACTGATAAGAATCACTTTATTTTTTTTAAGTCCTTTGAATTTCTAAGAAGAAGAAGATTAGAAATAATTAAATACATTGCCACATGGTATGTTGTGGTGTAGGGAATAGAGGGAACAGAGGAAAAATAGAGGCAGAAGATTTGAATTCAATCAATTTACATGTTTTGTTGCTTAAGATCTATTCCCAAATGTATGACTTTCCAAATCATTGGTGCGTCAACAAGTTGCTCTTGTTGATTAATGTACATTTTCCTTCCTGATCTCCAAACTGTATCCACTAGTATCAACCCTTTCCTCCAGTGTGTTAAGTGACACTTCTAATCGTCCAAGTCCCGGGAGTAATAAGTGTTTTTTTTTTTTTTTTTTTGTTTTGGTTGGAGGCATGGGAGGTAATAACTGCATAATGGTTCATTCTTCGGTCATGCCATTTAGCCAATGTGGTAAGTGAGTAGTACTAAATAATTTCCACAGAATAATAATGGGTGTGTTTGGATAGGTATATTTGCTCATAAAATTTTTTTTGTGTATTACAAACACATTTTTCAACATAATTTTTTATCTCACTAACTACTTTTTTTTTTATCTTACATATATCAAATCAAATCACATCACAAAAACAAAAAGTGTCACGGTAATTATTTCAAATAAACTCCATCGCTATCCAGCTCTTTTCAGTTCCGTCAAGTCGATAACTTCTTCCTAATTTCCACATTTCCAAAGCTTGAATGTAATTTGTGATTTCAACCATGCAAACTTCATCCGGGTCACTTCAGGAGCCCGATAATGAAAGCGCAAAGAAAAAAAGCAAGTAGTTTCGGGGGCCCGGTAATAAATAAATGGTAACCCCATTTGGTCAGACTCATCCGGAGGCCTTCAAATTTGTTCCTTCTCAATCGTGGTCTAGAGCCAATCATACATATCGCTGTGGTATTGGAGCTTCGACAGGGACACGCCCCTGCTTCTGAGGCACGCAATTCCAAGCGAAACGTGGCGGTGGGATCCGAACCCAAATAGTACTACGCAATTTGTTACTGACGTGGATCCGGAGTTGTTTGGTTGTGACTTGGTTGGAGTTTTGCCCCTTTCAAATCTTTGCATTTCTGTTGTGGTTCGCAAGCATGGCAAAGCGATTCTCACCCCTTGGGCCGCCCGGACTGTTAAAAACTTCTCGCTGCGTCTAAAGTCCCTTTGACATCAGCATGAGAACAGCGGGCCTTATTTCCAAAGGTCCCAACTGCCAGCTGCCACCACCGGTCCGTCCATGCCATCAAGGGGCATTTCCAATCAGAAACCTCACGATTATTATACTTTATTAAACCGCTCTCACCTCCCCAACTAAATTCAATAAAATTCAGCGGTTGAGCTAATAGTAGAAAAGAATGTTACGAGATGCTTTCCCCTTAGTGACTGTTTAGCGTAGTACCCAAATTAAAGAAAAACAAAAGATGGTGTAGAAGATTAGGACACATACAAAAGAAACTTGTTAGTAAGAGATAATTTCTTTAGGGATGGTAACACGGTGAGGGAAAACTTTTTGTGATCAACATTTTTAATGGTATTACTATTAGGCAGAAGGATCACTTCCATGTGTGATTTTCAAAAGAAACACACAATGTTTTTCTGCTTGTAAGTTATGTAATTACTCATATAATTAATCTACATACACACATTTATGATGATTGTTAACCAAGGAAAGAAAAAAAACTAATGCACTAATGCAGCGCAACATTTCCCAGAACAATGCCAAGTAATTTTTGAGAAAAGGTTAGCATTTTTAGCTAATGCAATCATTCCTTCCTTGTAGTCTTTATCAGAGCAAAGACTATACATTGGAGGAATTTTGAATATGGATAATTCTGATTCTAAAACACAAAAACCAAAGGCGGTAGAGAAACTTGGGAAAATCTGAACTCGTGCGCTCCATCACCTAGACAACGATTGAGGTACCTAGCAGAATAGTCAATTATTGGTGCTCAAATATCATGGTCTATTCTTCTACATAAAGTGATTATCTATACAACTCAAACCATTCATCCATGATCTTATTCAAGATTCAAGAAAGTAGGTATTTCATGCATTACATTAGAAAAAAGAAAGAAAATTTCATTGATGCTGAAGTGGCCACGCAGTCGTTGAAGGCTCCCGGGTGACTGTTAACCTTCAAATACTAATAGCAAAGTTTAGTGAGGATGCGGTAAGCCCAGGGTGGCAAATTAAGGCCTAAACCCAGATGAAACAGCGTCTAGTTCTGTGCCCACGAGGATGAAGACTGAAGAAGGCGGGTCCTCCATCAGCCAATGCCTCCATGTATATGTAGTCTTAGTTTCATGGTTGTACAGAATAGATGTGCAATGTGATGCCTAAATGGGCCCCCGGCATTCCGTCCCCCGCGTGCTTTGCTAGTTTGCTTAGGCTTCACCAACTTACTTGTGTGGTGCCAAACCATGGAAAGCATTTCTGGATTCAAGGCATCGACATGCACCAGAAAATTATGGGCCAAGCAATTAGCTTAGTTAGTGAAATCCCCTAACCATCTTAAGTTAATGCAGTGAAGTTTCTTAAGCCATTCGAGTTTGAAGAGAAAACATGTGAATCAAATAAGTAGACTAAACTCTCATTTTCTCTTCCCCTTCTTACTGGAGGAGATAAAAAAGGGTAGCTGATTGTTTAGTGGATTTTAGAGTCGTTCGGATTCTTGATTCAACGTAGATTGACTAGTCTGCAGTTGGGGTTGAAAAAAGTAGTAGTAAATCGTAATTGTTTTCCACCTGATAACAGGACGGACAAATAATTTCATAAGATAATTGAGCGCATTAATCACTAGCCATTGAAAATCTCAGTTTGTGTTCAATTTCGTGAACAATATTGTAGCACTGCGTTTTATTTTTTTTAGTTGAATTTCATTGCTGCTCCAGGTTTGCCATGAGGTAATTTGGCGAATTTCCTAGTAAGGTTCCAATTGACTAACTTCTCTACCACTTTTGAGGGCTGATGTTACCATTAAAGATGCATTTGCACAAAATGAACCCCCTCCCCCCTCTCTCCCCAAAATTATTGAGTAGTCTCATGTCCGTAACTAAATTACCAAGAAGGTGCCTCAGCACTTGCTTACCCTTTTTTATTGTTCGGTTGGACTTAAATGACAGTTACTTAGCGTATCCGGAGTCCTATGGTCTTGACATTTTCAGTATGAGATATCCAGATCAGTTAGCACATAGGTTTGGAAAAAAGAAGAAAATAATTGCCATTTTGGTGAAAATCCCTCATGTTCCTCCCCAATTCGTGTTTTAGCCAAAAGAAATTCAAAATTTTTATATTTATTCTCTTATCTTATTCTTTTTTTTTTTTTTTTGGTGCATGTCTTGACAGGTTGCTCTTGCATAATAATATATAGCGCACGATTTTTTGGTCCAATTTCTAGGTGGAAAAAAGATCCATTATATCTCTTCCGGCTCCGAGGTTGGGGAAACAAAAAAATGTTTACTTGACTGTGAAGGATGAAAAGAAGCCTGCATAAATGTAAATAGCAGCAATACTTGTCTATCAATGCACAGAATTAATTTTCGGTCGTGGACACATATTAAGAAATAGTAAAACAACTGGTATACAGGACCAAGGCTAAAAAGGGTCTAAGAGAGCTTCCGATCAAAATGATGTAACAACCCTATATTGGAGTCTCAGAAGAAATGTTAGATTGGTACAAGTTAAATCCTGCTGTCAAATTCTGTACTTTTAGGAGCGTGAAACGACTTATTTGATCCATTAAAATGTCAAAAAATTCAACAGCATCTTAAGGTGAGTTATGATGTTAGTTCCACATCAGTGAAAGAGGATAATCGAGACATACCTTCAACAATCCATGTATGGATAGATCCTCCTTCTAAATAGCTCACCAGCTCGCATTGCAGATTACTAAACAGGGAATCATAATTTGCATAAGATTGAAGTTGACAGGATCGTTGTGGATAGATTATGAAATGAATAATTGCACATAAACTCTGAATAGTGAATAAACAGTAAATATACTACCAACAATCTTAATAATAAGATTGGGTATAGCCTACAGAGAGGGAGGGAAGGAGTCTGGTAGGGGGGGGAAGGGGGAGGGGGTCCAGTGACGGCTTACCATTAGCTGTTCAGAAAGCTAAGGCGTAATATGGCGCTTTCTATTTGAATGCAGCGGTCCCTTTCACTTCCCCTTCTTCCACCCTCCCTCGCTTCTGCATTTGTGTATATAAATATAGAGGCGCCTGAGACTTGGTTTCCACATCTCACAAACACACGCACGCAGGCAAAAATATACTACATAAAACCATGGCCAACATGGTACATTTGAGTTCAAAACGTGCTGCTTTCTTTGTCGGTACTATCATGTATGCCCTGGCCTTTTCCTTCGTCACTGTTAGCGGACGACCGACCACTTTTCTTCAAGATTTTCGAGTCACGTGGTCCGACTCTCATATCAGGCAAATTGCTGGAGGAACCGCCATTCAGCTCACTCTTGATCGAAATTCAGGTACTATCTTTTTTGTTTTGGCTTTTGTCCGTGGGGACTATTAACCAGAATTCTTTTTTAGTTGTATCAAGATTGATGATGCAATAACCTGAAATTTGATATGCAACTATATTTAGGATGCGGGTTTGCTTCCAAGAACCGATATTTGTTTGGCAGTTTTAGCGTGAAGATCAAGCTCATTCCTGGTGACTCTGCGGGAACAGTTACTGCCTTCTATGTATGTTCTCAGTTCTAACACCCCCCCGCCCCCAAAAAACCCCCTCCCCAAGTGTTATAAATTTTGAAATTGGTTTTGTTTTATCCGAAATGTATAGTATTTGATTTCTTGGTTTGCATGAATATTAACTGTTTCAGATGAACTCCGACACGGGCGGTGTTCGTGACGAGCTTGATTTCGAGTTCTTGGGGAATCGCTCGGGACAACCCACCACTGTCCAAACTAATGTCTACGTTAACGGGAAAGGTAGCAGGGAACAAAGGATCAACCTATGGTTTGACGACTCAATGGAATTCCACACGTATACTATACGTTGGACCAATGATCATACTGTGTAAGCCAGCAGTACTATTCAATTCTCATGCTTAATACCATCTTTTGCTTAGCGGTAGATGTAATAGGATTTAAAAAAAAAAAAATTGACAATAAAGTTCCTTTTATATTCTTGTAGAAAAAATTAGGTTTACACCGCTCATCCCTTCACTCCTAAAATCTTTGTGACATCCTCCTTAGAGACTATACATCTCTACAAGTCGGCCCCGCAGTCTTCATTTGTTTCCACCAAAGATAACAGGAATGGTACAACTTTGATCAAAATTTTGCTCTTAGCTACTAGTAGTTCTACCTTGATTTGTAGACACTCACACAAATCTTTAAAAAAAAAAATAATAACAATAGCAATGATTGAGAGTTTTAGTATGTTTGTGGTTTTAAAAGTTACAGTATGTGTGTGCTGATTCAGAGTATGAATATTACATACACCGTGACTAACTAGTTCTCCTGAGTGCATTGTTGTTATTCTATTTCGTTTAGTCCTATACTTTGGACAATTTTAATCTCAGACATTTCTACGAGCTTTAACAAGTCCACGAATATATGTAAAAGGTGTAAGTTCGTCCCTATCAAAGTTACAGCGTATCTTCCATATTACTAATGGGTGATGTTTGGTCAACAGCTACTTTGTGGACGACGTGCCTATCAGGGTTTTCAAGAACAATGAAGCAATAGGAGTCCCATACCCAAAAAGGCAACCCATGGGTATATATTCCACGCTTTGGGATGCAGATGACTGGGCAACCAGGGGCGGATTAGAGAAAACTGATTGGAGCAAAGCCCCCTTCAACACATACTACAAGGACTTCGACATTGAGGGATGTGTCGTGCCCGGACCAGCTGCTTGTCCCTCCAACCCAAGCGGCAGTGGACTAACCCCGCTTGAAGCCAGAAAATACCACTGGGTTCGCGCCAACCACATGATCTATGATTACTGCACCGACAGAGCCCGATACCCCGTTGCCCCACCCGAATGCCTGGCAGGAATCTAAAGTTGCATTCCAAGTCCAAACAAAATCCAATCATCTCTGCACCTTAAAGCACATACTGGATTCTTGATTGAATATTATAGTAGTTCGTGGGGTTCATTCAACGTACGTACATGCGGCTATTGCCACCACTTGAGTTGTGATGGGAAAGCCATGCAGAAGTAACAGGGCATAGCTGGAACATGAATAATAATACTATTGATACTAGTGTTTATTTGAGTTTACTGGAGATGAGAGCCATCAATAGTTACACTTGTGATATGATATCCATCAAAGGTGTGAGCAAATGTCAATATCATCATTACCGCTGTATCTGTTGCGTCGTAATAATTCTGTGTATAGTGTGTTGTAAACCAATAATGTCTTTTGTTCGTTGTGAAGAAAAAGGAGAATAAAAAGGGGTTTGTGTCAATGTTTTCAACAACCGAGCCATAATTGCAAACTTTTACGAATGGGCCTAGTCCAATCACCTGTGTAGGTGTTTCCTTGGTAGTTCTAACCGAAGAAAAAGGGAATAAAGAGATCTCAAGTGCGAAGATCAACACTCTTGGAATGGCCCTCCCTGTCCAAATTCTGGTTTTGTTTGAGAGGGACTCGCTCAATGAGAAAGCGACTTTTCTTAGCATTTTTCTTTCGATCTTATCCGACTTTATGCTGTTTTGCTTTGGATTTTGTTTTTCAACAATTGAATTTTCTTCAGCTGAAGAAACCCTCAAAATATTTTTGAAAATTCACTTCTTCACTTAACTTTACGATCTTGAAGTATATCCTGAAAATTGAGGACTAACTTGTTGAGGAGCAAATTAGAAAGCTAAAGCAATCCTTCTTTCTATATATATATATATATATATATATATATCAACAATGTCGGCATACGGGAGTTTGGAAGTAGCTGAACTTAAATACCACCCTCTACCCCAGCCCATTTCGGACTCCCAATAAATTCACAATACAATATTTTAGCGTTTTTTATAACCCCATTCTTGAGAATGACCTTACGATCACTTGACTTGACTTCTACATCGAAGCTAAAACTTCATGTGACCTGACTTCCTCCAGGCTTTGCACATTCAGCCTGGGAATTACAGAATTCAATTAACATGAACTGCCATTCGTAAGTTCAGCAAAGTATTGATCATTAGCTAGGAGCCTAGGACCACATGCTGATGGAGCCCAGGAAGGAAAATAAAGACTCACAACCGAGTCGGTATTGAGCGATTGATCTACAGGAGTTGGAAACAAAGGACCCTAGCTAGAGAGCAATGATCCTCAACCAGCGTCCTAGTTATTTTAGTGGCTCTGTTTGAAAATTGGAAACAATTACCAGAATTCACATACCCCTGTTTGTACAAATTTTATCGATCGTTTGGGAGCTTCGGTTTGATAAGAAAAGAAGAGTGAGAGAAATCAGAACTTTTCTTTTGTTTGCGGGTTTCTTTGGGATTAGAAAAGAATGAAAAGGACCGAAACTGGACAAATTTATATTGGTGCTTTGGTTTCAAAAATTTTCCGCCCATTTATGGCGGATTTGGATGGAAAGCTAGAAAAAGAGTTGTATAATTTTTGAAAATACCAACACTATCATTGAATAACTTCTAAACTAAAATTTTAATGACATCTATATCAATCAATTCATTTCTTTCATAAACTCTCAAACAACATTTAAAAATCTCTTCTAATTCTTTTCTTAATATTTCTTTCTCTCATAGCTTAAGGTTTCTCTTCTATTCATTTAATTCTCAGCTCCCAAACTAGCTATCAGTGTTCTCTCAGATTGTTATGTCAAAACTCAGTAATTGGGGCTTGATCTCCTAAGCAATTGCACAGATCACACAGAGGTTTCATAAATTTTGGTTTCCAACTTGTGCGTTTAGCTTAGTAAAAATATCCTTGAAAGTAGGAGAAATGTGATGCAAATTGTCAAATTCAAGCGGTGCAATCTGAGCAAGTTACAGCTTTAGGGGCACAACGTGATCCAAGCTACTTAATCGGTAAGGACGTCCCACAACAGCTCACAACATCATTTGCCTACTTTCAAAACATCAACTATTTTTGTCCACAAATAAAGTGCATTAGGTGAGAGGGAGAAAAACAGGCACACAGTTGATATCAGGATGAACATAAACTGGAGTGGAACTAAGTTGTTTAAAAGCCCTATGTGTAGGCACAGGGTAGATTGAATCAATTGATTGAGTGCAAGACATACCTACTAATTAAATTCCCACACTGAACCATCACTTCAAAGCTCTCCTTAGAAGGGATTTCACATGGTATTATTTCATAGGTTTGTGATGTTTCTTCCAAAGAGGCTTGAAGCTTCCAGCTTCTTTCAAAACGATAGTCTTTTAGTTTGATATCCCGTTTCCACTGCTCACTTTCAAGGAGCAACAAAAGTATATCATACACATTGATGACATCAAGGACAAGGAAATAAAACTTCACTTCTTCGTAATAAATTTGACTGCAACAGGACTGGAGCAGTATGGACAATTCCCGAACAGAACATCAAATGACCTATAACAGAAGTAGAAAAGTTAGTACAAGCCAAGTAATCAAATCCTGACGAAGAATTAGAGTTTCATGTCACAACAAGTAGATGATAAAGGAACCAGTATGCTACAAATTGTATTATGTTACCAAAGATGAAGACTATAAAATTGACCTAGTTACTTGAATCACACCAGAAATAAATTTCTGCCATTTGGATTCAAAGATGATAGCTGTATCATCCAAAGCAAGAAGCACTAATAAGATCTACCAGACGGTCAAAAAATATGAAATAAGAAGACATACAGAAAGCTGTGAGCTATTCAGAAAGAGATGGTATTTGTCTATAAACCACTTGTGCCACAGGGGGGAGGGTCGTATAAAGCAGCTTCAGGTGAAGAGAAATGTATGGAGGATACAACAGCCCTTTGGGTGGGGGGGGGGAGGGAGAACAAAGAAGAAGAAGAAGAAGAAATCAAACATGTCAAAAAGGAAAACAAGATTGAAAAGAAAAATATACAACAATGACTCATGCCTACATGTTCAACTCTGCTGCTATAGGCCTGCAGCAGACAAGATATCCATATACGTCCAAATTGTAGAGAAAACGAACATTAAAGCATCATACAAGTCAAAGACTAAAGCTAATAAATAATGGCCTGAAAAACTAACAGAGACATGAAGAACCAACATACTGCCTCGTTGTTGTAATTGAACGCAGCCAATCTCGAAGACAAACACTATGGAAGGCCCTACTGCAATTGTTATTTTCACACGTGTAGTCAGTTGAACTCCCACTCTTTAAGCCAAGTTCATCATCTATCAGAAAGCACCAACTTAATGATCTCTAATATATATTCTTGGGAAAAAGAAAAGCTACTATAGGAGAACAATACCAATGGGCAGATATTGAGCATAACAAACCCCACATTCAGCTTGCAGATCATCTTTCCTGACATCAGGAGGTTGAGGGAGCTGAATATCCAATATGCTTGTCAGATTTTCAGAAAATGATCTATCTTTGACCCTGTTAGCATTACAAAGCACACTATGACAGACAATCAACAAAGTCATGGAAAAGAAGAAGCTATTGGACAGAATTATATACTTTTCCTCGATAATAGCACCCAAAACCTTTTATAGGTGCGAATACTGCAAGGATAGCCTGACAAGCCTTAACCAGATATAAAAGCTCACTCTGGGTTGCAAGACCAAAGCCTTCTAGCTCCACATAGCAACCTTACACAGTGTAAGGCTAATTAAAAGTCTTTTAGCTCTAAAATGTGCAACAAAAAAATAGTACATAACAATAATGTATTCTACAGCCTGTCATCATGATCTTCATCTTTTGCGTTTTCCTCATCATGACATCAGCAGTGGTGGGTATGGAGGACAAAATTACCTACGGTGACAGTTGTGCTACGCAACGGCATCGATAAGCTGAGTTACTGGACAGGAGAGAGTGCAGTCTTATCTGTGTTAGGATTTTTGTAACTGCATAAAACCGAAATAAAAACTAAGCCTAGAGCCCATGACTCATTGAGCTCTCTGCTATAGGATTCATGATTTAAATTGCTTGCCTATACTTGGAAGTGGAAAGTTATAGAAGTTAGTACTAAAGGTGCATAAAGGTCCGCATTAGGCATTCAAGCTCTATGCAAACTTGATCAATTAATTGGACATAATTAATCCTCTAACAGCTCCTCAACAGGATAGAGTATGTTAGACTCTAAAGCCACTTCGTCTCACATAAATGAAAATTCCAGACACAAATAAAATCCGGAGTAGGGTGATAATTTGCAGAGAGATCAACAGTAGCTACCATCTTTTGCAATTTATTTTCCATTTCCTTCTCAACAGGTTCACATTAGCGTCTGAACCAAGAAAGCGACATCTACATGAAATGAAATATGTTATTCTTCTGCAAACACAATATATCAAGCCAAAGTGATAGAGAAGATGATATACTCGGGTAAGGATCTTGGATCATTGGCATTCACTGATAATGTGACGTAGCAATCATTTCCTAGGAAACAGAGAAAAGTATACGAATTAAGAGCACATTAAAGGTTTAAAGCCAAACAGATTAAAACATGAAAACAAATAACCTATGTTGATTTGGCGGTACGACATTGCAAAATGTGGATCCTTGGGATCAACCACCCAAAGAGACCTGTCAATATCATCTAACGTGGACCAGAAATCCTGAAGCTTATCAACATGCTGGCACGGGATTAAGGATTTGACAAACCATGTCAACATAACGACTACCTCAAGGAGAATAAGCCACCATGTCAATGAAGAAATAACCAGTCCATGTGAAGCAACACACGGACGATAAAGATAAAAAGAAATCTTTAAAACTCGTGGTACCTGTTGAAACTGCACCACAGCATCCTTGAGCTTTGAGTTTATGGACCACTCTAAGTTAAAGATATGAGGGACATCCTGGGAAAAGTATGATAACGAGGTGTCAAATCTCAGAAAAAAGAAGCTACAGAAGGAAACAAACATGTAAATTGTAAGATAGACTGACAGCTGATATTGAAGGCGGGCATTTTGGATAACTAGTATCCAGTGTTATCTCCAAAATGTGTGCTCTTCCTTTCTTGTCGCTGGGACAAATTGGAAGATGCCTTCAGTCTCATTGAACGAGGTAGACGTAAAAATAGAGGTATAAGCAGACGCAGAGATGCAAAAGCAAAATGGTCTTACATGACCCTGAAGCTCAAATATGTCAGGTCCTCACCCATCCTCACTAGATGCTCCCATCCAACATCTTCTACCTATGTAAGAACAAAATCATTCCATAATTCTCTAAGAAACAATTCTTGTATTCACATGATTATCTAATTACCTCTGAATATATCCTACGATAAAAAGAAGACGATTTTCCCAGTTCTTGGCATCTATTCCCATCAGCATCTTCCTATAAGACAGTGCGTACAAAAAAAAAAAAAAAAAAAAAAAAGATCTAGTTAGCTCATGAAGTTCCAAGTTGCAATTCGAAAGACAACTTAGGGGAAATACCAAAAGAAAATAATTTCCTGATTCTACCATGTTAACCTCCATACCGCGCCGCCTATCAATATTGATGCTTAAAACTGCATTCTATTAAAGAAGAAGAAGAAAGGAAAAAAAAAAAAGGAATGCAAAGCAATTACGAAGAAATAAAGTAAATTAAAAAAAAAAACCAAGTAAAGAAAACTAAAGACTTTCTCTCATCCAAATAAAGCTTTCTGAGATGCTAAAGATTTAAAATTGTAAGGAAATGAAAACTATAATTGCATTTTGCTCGGTGCCTACTGTTTTAACTGTGGACAAACATCAAACACCTTGTAGGCGCTCAACCTGCAAAAAGGGTAGAAGAAGTTTCGTTCATGCGCCCACCGAGGAAGACTGAATCAGCATGAAAGAAGATTTTTAACTTCAATCTTTTGCTGGGCAGTGGCGGAGTTTGGGCCCAGAATTTGGGCTACATAGTGGTCATGAATCAGGACAGACCATGAACTTAACCTAAATCACTAAGCCCATCAAGATCTAGACAAAAGGTGCAACTTGGAAGAGGTTTCTTTTCGGTAGTTGAGGGTGGGCTAAAGAGAGTAAGGCCAAAGAATGGGCCCTTCTGATGGGAGGTTGAGTTGGTGAGAAATTAGAATACCAGAGTCTTGAAACACGTCCGGTTCAAACCACGTCTCGGCCCAGCCAGGCATCAATAAGGTCGCTCAAGAAATGTAAAATCGTCTTCTTCAAGCTTTAGAGATTCTCTCAAATCGTGATACAATCGAAAGGAGACAAAATTTCGAATTCAATTAACAACCCATATCCTCTCTCCCTTCTTTCTCCCAACAAATGGAATTAACAGAAGAAATTTTCGTTTAATTCAACCTCAATGATTAAAGCAGTAGTTTATAGCTGAAGTTGAGTTGATCGGCTGATCAAATTTAAACAGCTTAATTGTATTAAATAAAACCCTCGTAGCTCTGTAATTATCGAAGCTGTACTGAAGTCGAACCTCCAGAAATGGACAGCAGTCTCTCATATTTCGTGTTGGTTTTTATTAACTAATCAAAACCATCATAAGCCTGTGGAGCCCGAATCGAGTGTTAAAGTAGTTGATTCCTAGTTTAGCTGTGGGACGGAGAAGCAGCTGCTCCAGCATGAAATCTGGAGCTAACTACATCAGAATGGTATCGGCTTCTTGAGACAGTGAGGCCAGCCAATAATTGATGATATGCTATCAGCTGACCTGTGGGTGGAATCAATAACAGTAGTGAAATTTGAATACGTAATTAGGAGTATATTCTAAGTTAACGTTGTCACATATGCATGGTCGGCGCATAGCAGATGGAGAATAGCAACTTTCGTCGATTCTTTGCTGTCCCCTTCTGGTGGTTATTGACACGAAAGAAATCCAAAATGCTACATGGAAGACTTTTTAATGAATGCTGATAAATTTTGGCAACACGAAGCTGATTCTGATGCTATTAAACTCCAAGGTTACCAAGAATGATGTCCTTGCGCAAATTATATTGAACTGCAACTGTACGCACCCATGAGGCTATACTGAACTAAAAAGGTTCAAGGGATTTGTTTTTCCAAAACCTTTTGTTTATCCAGACAAGGAAAACATAACATATGTTTTCCTACCAGTACTTTTTTTTTTTTATCTTATATGTATATGTACATATATTTACGTACATAGAAATGCATTAAGCCAATCAATCGATAAGGTACATCGAATAACCACACTATAAGAAATTGTGTGCATTGCATGTTTTGAACAAATTCTTTCCAACTTCTTTTTTCAATCATGCATCAAGCCAAAAAATACACATGAATTGGAAACTCTTGGTTGTTTGAAAATATTAAAGAATTAAACACGACATACCAACACGTACACATTCTGATCGTAGGCGCGCATGATTACGTCGCTCAAAGATTCCAGCGGACATGGGGCCATAAAATCTGCCTAACAAGAAAAGTCTTAATCCATCAAGTTGACAAAGATGGCCATGTTTGTCTCCTCCGTTAAAACAGTTTGTAGTTTGCGGGTGGGTATTTGCTCCCCATTATCCAAATACCGATCCAGACTCCTTTAATTTTGCAGGTAAGGGTATTTGGCTTAGTGATAGCAATCAGGTAGGGCATGCTTTGATTCTCATTCATGATTCATGATATGATTCGTATGCTTCCCGGCAGAAAGGCGTGTTAGTTAGTATTCTGCGGTGGTGAATTTGCAGCCAGTGCTCTGGCGTGGACAGGACGTCGATCTCCTGCTACGAGCCGCTGTCGCTTGGGGGACGATGGTCGCATACGGCGGCATACGCGTGGTTGATGATAATATGGTGAAGTTGTAATTCGTATTTTTCTTCTGCATCTAAAAGACTTGGATGCCGACGGCAAATATTAATATTATCGATTGATGTGATTGAAGAATCAAATCCCTTATCTTAGGTGTCGAAAAAGGGGAGGAAAACTGGAATCCTTTAGCAGACAAAATGATTTATTACTACTTTGGACAAGTGAATGTATTTCTTGAACATGTTTGTAATACACATAACGATGAGCAGCAACTGAGAGGATTAAATTCTAAAATCTGAAGCCTGGGATATTTTCTTTAACAAGAGTAGAATATTTGGTCTCTCTCCCTCTCTCTCTCTCTCTCTTCTTTTTTTTTTTTTTTGGGTTCCAATAATGATTGAAGGCAGAAATGATCCATCCATGCATGCGAAAGCACGTATGGAACAAGAAAGCACAGTATCCAATATAATACTCCCCATGGCCAATTATAAACATAGCTGATACTTTCGAAATAAAATTGAGATGAAAAAGATCGATTCGTTCCAAGACTAACTCGAAAATCGGAATTAATTTCAATATCCTGCCGACACCATATGATGCCCATATATATGGGGTGGATGCCCAGCCAGCCCTCGTTGGTCTTAAATCCCACCTAAATCATACTCCTCATTGCTGTATCCATTAAGTTGATGGAATGTTTTCCTGTACAGTATCACGCTAGTGCGTCTGTGAGACTTCAAACCTTAATAATTTCCACATACTTAGTCCCATCAAAGCTAATTAAGGTTCAAACTTGACTGAACGTGTGCTGCAACTAGCGTATGAAGCTGGGAAAACTTGTCAGTGTTTTGGCTTCATTCTGGTGAACTTTAGCGTTTTCCACTTATCATATCTGGTTGAGATCCTCTGTCTTAAGTTATCTGTCTAAATCCTCAGTCCAGCGGACAGCAATAACGTTTACAGTCCTTCATAACCTAGGCTTCGTCGCTTTCTTTGTTCCCAGGCTCTCTTGTAACTTCCAGCAGCAGTGTCCACTGCCACTGCTATCAGTCTATCATGGAATCCGCTTGACAAGAAGGGACTGGTATCTAAACTTAGGCTTTGATAAACCAATTCAGTATTTAAATTTAATAGATTCAAATATTAACATATTCAGTTTGATAACCGGAAATAGAACATCTGAATTAATTAAGTGGCACTGAATTTTCTAGACAAAACTTGCTCCCAAAATTAAGTGATATGCTATTCACTTATCATTTAATGTGATATACATTCAAATATATTAGATTTAGTACTAAACAATTCAATCACTTAATAGATTCAGACTTAAGATTTCAGATTTCAGATTTTAGTTTTCAAACTTCAGTTTTATCAAACGGACGATGCGTTTGATAAAACTCTGAAATCTAAAGTCTAAAATCTTAAATCTGAAGTCTGAATTCATTAAGTAATTGAATTGTTAAATATTAGATCTATTACATTTAAATGTATATCACATCCAGTGATAAGTGAAAAGCTTATCACTTATTTTTGGGAGTAAGTTTTACCTAAAAGATTCAGTGCCACTTAATTAATTCAGATGTTCTATTTTTAGTTATCAAACGCATCTAAACGGTTAATATCTGAAACTATTAAGTTTAAGTGCTGAATTGAGTTATCAAACGAGGGATTAGTCTTCTGACGAGCCCCTAGTCCTAAGAAAATCTTTTGTTATAGCTACAGCCATGAAATTTAACTTAATATCTTCCATGCGCTTCATTTGTTTTAACTACAACTAGAAATTACGATAACTATCGACAACACTAATGAGGCTTCTTGTTTTTTAGCCAAGTCTGAGAATTGGGCTCTTGTTAATGATCAGGTTATATTGAGTGTTTTAATAACGTTGAAGTAGATTGTTAGAAATTAAAAAGACTTTGGATCCAAATGTAATAGGCATAAAGTTTTGGAGGCGAAGGCTGAAACCATTCCCATATTATCTGGTTGTCCATATAGAAACGTGGGTGACAAGAATAGGCGAAGCAACAAAATTTTCTATGATTGCTTGTCTCACTTGCCACGGCTCCATGGTCTTTAACTAAACAGCGATGGAATTTGGATTTGGTTGCCACTTCTATGGTGAACTCCGAGTTTAATTATTGATGCATATTTTTTTTTCCTCAAAAAGGAAGGTGGCAAAGCAACATTGATGGCTGAAAACAAAGCACTTGTTACGATCAAAGAACAGTCTGCTTAGACACTCATTAATGTGAATAAAATTCATGCTCATCGTGTTTGATCTGAACTCAACCCGATAAAAATTATTTATATTCAATTCAAAAACTAGACAAACTGAATTTAAGCGCAATGTTGAGCTCATGAAAATTAACAAATAAACTTTGAATACTGCAGTAGTTGATTCAATTATGCTCATTTACACCCTAAATAAAGAAGATGCCAGTTTCTCGAGGATATGAATATGACTTTCGTAGCAGCCTGAGCTACACGAGGTCTGTCCTCATTTGGATTGGTTTCTGGCTCATGATAATTGCGTTGTCCGTCTAACCATATGCTATACCACACACACACACGAGTTGAATCTTCCTTTACTCCCAAACAATAACGTATTATCTACTGCAAGCAGTTTACACATTACTATGCCTATAAATATTTGCATACGATCCGGAAATATTTCAAAATAGTCAAAATCACGAACACGGGTGAACTTCTAATTTTAATTCACAAAAAAAAAAAAGGCAACAAGTAGGGACTTGCAACCGCAGCAACGCTGCCTAATAGTAGTCAGTGTTTCTGATAAATAACAAAATAAAGTCTAGTTGGGCATAGTGTTCGAGTCGAGTATTGATTTTGAACTTTCGACTGAGCTTTTATCGAGCAAACTCGAGCTCGTTTAAGTTAACTTGAAATTTAGTCGATTTCGATAAAGGATAAATGGCTCGACTTTAATCATAAACGAGCTCACGGCTCGTTTCGAGTTTGAAAATTTATATTTTGTGAAATGATAAAATTAATAAATCTAATGTGAAATGACAAATATACCCTCACTAACGAGCCTAATCGTCAACTATTAGAAAGGCGAGCTCCTCATTCGAGTTTTCTTCGGTTCGATTAACAGCTCTAGTTGGGCACAAGAGGTGCGCTTAAATTCCTCGTGTGGGTGTATGTGAGGAGATTGACTCTCCCCTCCAGCATTTGAGATGCCTTAAATGCACCATTTTTCTAAAATCTAATAGGTATTCTAAGGTGCCCCTCCGAACCTGAGTGGTCCAATCTTCTCTTATTCCATATGACACAGTTAAATCTCTCCTTTCCTCTAAGAGTAGAAATAGGCGTCGAAATAGTTGTAAAATATCATCGTCATCTGATCCCAAAAAAAAAAAAAAGGTTAAAGAACAAAATTAAAATTAAAAAAAAAAAGAAAGAAAGTGTTAGGCGGAGGGCCCAAGCTGAACAACCTAACAGCAACCCTCTGCCAAACCCCCAGGCCGCATTCAACACTCCAGGAAGTGCCACACGGATTGTTTGTCTGACTCTAACTCCTCATCCAAAATCTCAGCGAATTTCCGCTGCCCGGCAATTGGCAAATGATTATTTGCTGGACGTACTTTTGAGCAGAGATGAGAGTGATAATAGTTTACCGACAATGCTTCCATAATTGGTTGCATTAATTTATGATTATTTGCTGAATGTAATTTTGAGCAGAGATCAGATCGATAATAATCTACCGACATGCTTCCATAATTGGTTGCATTAAATAGTAAAATCCCAATAATACGTGCTAGGTGCTTGACATGCGTAATATAATTCCCAATTTAAGGGAGATTTGTTTCTTGGGATTAACAATCGTAGTAGAACAATAATAATATAATAATAATGATAATGTGTATTTTTGTATTTCACGGGTCGCAGTCCGTCGATGCTGATAGTAGCTGATTCAGTGCAAACTGCCGCTCATTTTAAATTAATTGAAGGTTACAGAATTCAAGCTAAGTAGAGGATGACATCTGTCTTGCATGATTTTCTTTTCGAACTTTTTTTTTTTTTTGGGAGGGGGCACCCTGTGACTGTGAGTATAAGTATGAAGTTTTGTATGGGCACACGGATTACAAGTGTACCGTCCTTAAAGACTTAAAAGCATGCAAAGATGAGATTAACCGCACATTTTCATACATAATACCCTAAAAGCAAACTTTGATTATATGCACGCTAATTTCACACTTTTGGAGTTTCCTGCTCACCATATTAAAAGGGGATTTTTTTTTTGTTGGGGGGGGGGGGGGTTCCCACTTTTCCAATCTTTTGCCTGTATGAGCAATGCTTGTATATCAGCTTTTAATTGTACTACACTAGAAAATAAGAATGTCCTCTTAAAATAAACTTAATCGATGAAGTACTCATTTACTAGGTATAGACTTGATTGAAACTCGGAATCATTCTCATCTAGTTCAGCATCCTAAATCAAAGTGTGAGTAGGAAAATGCAGTTTATTTATGTATTCATTTATTATTATTTCTTTGATATTTTGGTTTTTTTTTTGTATTTTAAAGGTTCTTAATTAGCCATATTGTTTATGTGCTTTTGTCGAAAATTGTCAATACTCATAAATTGGATATGTTTGGATAAGTGTTATTCATACTAGTATTATCTTGACTAACGTCCAAACGGGGCGTTGAAGGAGCCTGCACTGGTGTAACCGTAACCATGACAGTGATGGTAGGCGTCTGAAGGAGAGAGACTGGAGAGGTTAGAAAAGAGACTTTCCTTCCATTCTTATTTTATTTTCCCTTATCGACAGGGAAAAAGAGGGGGTGTTTGTGGGGCCACGAGAGTTTGAACATCCAGAATGAATGATGATCAGATGAAAGACTACGAGGCGGTGTAACTTCCAGGAAAGTGTCCTCATGATTTTGTTGGACCACAGCAGGAGAGACATTTTATTTCTAGGCAGCAAAATAATAATAATGCACTATGCATATTTTGAATAATATAAATTCATGATGCCGGTGGACCAAAAGACCATCACAGATCCTCCCAATGATTCATCCAATGACTTTGCCCATGACCAATCATAATAACGTGTCCCCGAAGAAATACACCTCACGCACTCTTTCTTTACTCCCCAACAAGTCAGTGTGTGTGTGTGTGTGTGTGTCCATTTGGTACCTTTGCGCTGTGTGTTCTTCACTCGGACAACCATCAAAACTCCTCACTTGAGATATCGCCACCTTGTTATTATGCCCAATTTTCTAAAGATTGGAATCGTACGGTGGCAATTGAGAAGCGTTTTGCGTCTGAAGGTCATACATTCTATAGTAGTACTCTATCTTGCCCTCCTCCTCAAGAATCACTTGTAAGCTGCCCTCGAGGAAGTCGGCTACCAGTTGGGACTTGAAATCTCTTCAAGGCAATTTAAAAATTTTCAAAAAGGCGTTTAAGTGAGTTTTTGTCCTTTTAATACTCAAGGATAATACAAGTGTTGCTAATTATTCTTTAAAAAATATATAAAATCATTTTTAAAGTAAAATTTACAAATGTCTAATTTTGTATACCAAAATTTTCGCTCGTCCAATTTGCAAGAAATGTACAGGTTTGTTTGGATTGATATTATTTAGTTAAAATTTTTTATTTGTATAATCGACACAATTTTTCAATCACTTTTTTATATCACATACCTCATATCAAAAAAGTGTTATAATATTTTTTTTTACAAAATTATTTCAAATAACTTACTATCCAAATGTTTGAGAGAGAGGGGGGCGGGAGGGGGGGGGAGAGGGCTGCTATCCAGTACGGCAGGTGCTGATAAAATATTTCATGGAAACCTCGTTGCTCATAATGTGATCGTGTGAAGGTGAAGGAAAACAGATGAGGGTGTGGGGAGCTACAGTGTGTGAGGCGTGAACAGCACGTGGGTCGTGACCCACCAGTCCCCTAAAAGTTGGGGCATTTCACGCGGCCATCAAGATTGATGATCAGGCCCACCATCCATGTACACCCGCATGATCCACACCGCACTTTCCTTTTTCTTCTTCTCTTGTTTTTTTTTTTTTTTTTTAATTCCTTCCTTCCTCCCTCTCTTTGCTCTCTCGACTGAAATTCGTTTGGGGGATTTTTCCATTCTTTTCTTTGTCCGCACGCATCTCATCCCCTATTGCTCATGCCTAATGACCCATGACCCTTTCAGCACCCTTTTTTCCTTTTTTTCTTTTATTTAAATAAAAAAATTGTTGCCAATCAGGAAGGGGGAAGAGCGAAAAAAAGAAAAAAAGAATTGGAAAAAGCTACAGACAGATACACGTGAGCCAACCCCTCTATCCTCTTCACTCTCTCTCACACAGACACCCACACATCATCATCTGATCATCATAACTTCCAACTGATTTTCCATCATTATCTTCTTTATTTCGTTTGGTAAAAGTCTAAAGAGCACCCACAAGTATTCAGGTACACGAACCTGCAGGCATCGTCCCTCTCATTAACAAGAACCATTACAATCGGTGCCATTTTGATAGGCCGAACAATTTTTGCCAAAATTCAACTTTTAAATTTCATGAATCATGCATGGATTGGACAAATTATAAGCAGCAAAAGAGTGGTGCACTACAAGTAAAGAAATCAATCGATGCAACACAGGACCAGATACTAACAACCACCCCTCCATAATATATATGTGTATATATATATATTGCTTCATCATTTACAGACATATGTCAAAAGAAATAGAAGAGTTGAATACTGCTGATGCTTGAATTTCTACAAACTAGCTCCAAACTATACTTTGATCACAAGCCCCTTAACCAAAAAAAGGCCGGTTATGGGTTTTTTTTTTCCATGATCCAGTGATCATATACGTGACTATTTTGCTCTATTATATCTATTGCTATTTCACTGCTAGATTAAAGCTAGCTAACAAGCTGCAGATGGATTGGTAAAGGGATTAAAGAAGTGCGGTTTTGGGGCCATGGAAAATGGGCTCTTGCCGGAAGAGTTTTCACCAACTCCGCCGACCCTTTCGCAGGAGGGGCACATGGTCAGGGTTGCCGCTGGCAACTGCATGTACAAGGGCTGCGCTAGTTTAAGTGCTTTCAGTTCTTGTAGCTCCTTCTGCAGCCTCCTATTCTCGTCCGTCAACGTCTCGCAGCATTTCTTCAAGAACTCGCAGTCTACTTCCGTTTGCTTAAGCTTCGTCCTGCGTACAAACAGCCAAGAAAAACCCCATTACTTCGCACAGACAAATTTGACCCGGTTAGGCATATCTCCAAAACCACCTTGCACGATTTTGTTTTTTCTCATCATGGTCATCTTAAGACGAAGGTTTGGACGAAATTTTGTTAAATTTGAGGGTGAGGGATGAGCACCTGGCTCTTCTGTTCTGAAACCACACCTCAACTTGTCGAGGCCTTAAATTCAGTTCCCTTGCCAAATCTTGCTTTTGCTTCTGCAGCATCAGCGGATATACGATATAATTTGGCCGGTGAAACGATTGTTCAAATGTAAAAAAGCAAGAAATGTTATATTATATGTGTGAAAAGATAAATCAGCAAGCTAGACAGAGACAGAAATGTTTACCGGATTGAGAGTGCTGTGTTGCTTGAAGCTCTCTTCCAGAAGAGCGGACTGAGCTTTTGTGAGGCGAAGCTTCTTCCTTCCGTTAGAACCATCATCATCTTCGTCACTTACTCTTGACGAAACTCTCTCGATCTCCGCCTCTTCGCTGCTACCAAGCTCTCTCTCCCTCTTCACGCTATTGTTGGAAAAGGAAGATGCAGCGCTATCTTGACGATGCAAGTCAGCAGCAGAAGGCGGAGGCTCATTATTTGAGGCCTTATTAGCAGCAGCAGCAGCAGCAGCATCCGACTTCTTGACCAGCTTATCGAACGTCTCGCCGCCGGAAAGGCTCAAGGTCAGCGACGGCTCAAAGTTGGCCAACTGTTCGGACTTGAGGGATGGCTTTCTTGATTTCTGGGTATCTGTTTTCAGTGGTTTGTTCTCGGCGGTCGACGGGTAGCCTAATCCTAATACAAGGCCAGGGCTACATATATCATCCAAACCCATCTATACGTGTTCTGAGTGGAATGGTTGAGAAGATACGGAAGGCTTTGGGTACGGGTAATTAAGGAGTGGATCGTGGAATGAATGAGGGGTTTTATGGAGGGTCGATACTTGGTTTGTTTGTTAAGAAGGCACGAGAGAGTTGGGGGGGAGAAATGAAATGAGAGAGGAGGCTTGATGGAAAATTTGCGGAACGAATAAAGACGGAAATTGGAAAGAGAGTGAAAGAGGACGTTGTTTGTGGGGGGGTGTTATCAATTATGTCAAGGAGGACTGGGAGGAGTTGGGTTGGTTGGGTGGATGCTATCTATCTATCTGTCTATCCATGATTAATAATCAATGGGAAGAATGAGTAGAGAAACGAATATAGCGAGCAGGAATTGTGAAGAGTCTCTTTCTCTCTCCTTGCTTAGGTTGACCATTTGATGCCCTCCGTATTAACTCCACAACAATAAACCGACCAACGAACGAGGGAACAAAAGCAAACCCCCCTCCAACAAGTCTTACGTGTCCAGTATAATAGGACAAAATTTCGCCAACACATATTAGACTCAGTTAATAAGGTCAGATCAATTTTTCACCAAAAATAAAAATCATGTAGTTCGTTGTGAACATCTCAACACTGTAGTAACAGATAACTTGTAAATATTTTGTAAGCGACCCATGATTTCGAATTCATGTCTAACTAATAATCGGAACTGAAATGATTCAAACTTTTGAGTATTAAAAAAAATTAATTCTCTTGGTTTAGAACAGTTCTGCGCAAATGTCTCTACTTCTTCATGGATCGCCAATATAGGTAATACTACTAACTTTTGTCCTTGAGTTTGGATATCTTGACTCAGCTCAAAGTTTCTAACAGTATCACATGCATTGATCCAGTTCTGATATTTAGTGATTAGCTTATAGTTCACAAAATTATCAACGTAAACCCTCTCCCACAAATCATAAAACACGGCAGGAAAGTGCCAAGAAAAAAGGAAAAAGAAGGAAAAGAGCCCCAGAAGACAATTTAGGGTCGTATAAAAAGCCCACGTCGAATGTGAAAACAGTGAATTAGCATGGAAAATGGAGACACATCAAGAGGGTGAATCGCGTGCCGGTTGCCACCCCTTAACGTACCAAAATTCACTGTTACTACCATCACTTGACTTTTCTCTTTCTAAGGATTCCGTTCTATACAACTTGGTTCCAACTTTGATGTGTTCACCCTCAAACAATAATGACCTCCGCAGATCAATAATTGAGCAACTTGTGCGACAGGCATGAGGTGATTTCATAGTATCTAAACATTATCGTAGGTGGCCCTTTCTTTATTCACTCTTAAACATTTAAAATATGGCTGTCTGGGGAATATCAGGCAAATCTTGATTAAAAAGGCTAATTGGCAATGTTAGGTATTTGATTTGATGCCCATGAACTGCTACGTACGTACTATCTATCCATTAGACCATATTGACCGTCTCCCACGCCATACCTTCTTTAATTTGCTACCTCTGTCTTTCGTGGTACTGTGCTAACTAATGTTTGTTTGCCATACTTTACACTTGACATTGTAGGTCACGAACTGAAAAATATTTAATATTCCAACAAATTAACACAAGCATTCAAACATGTTTTTCCATCATTGTGCGCATTTTTTCAGTCAGCTTTTTCGACTTCCTATGAAAGTGAATAAAATTAGAAGTGATACATTATTATCATCATCACAAAACAATGAATAGAGACCAGAACGAGGCAGATATGAGATGGAGATGGCGATAGAGATGGGCAGCATCGTCAGCATCCCATGAATGGTTTCTCATTTTGTTGTTTGATGTGTAGGAAAGAGAAAAAGGAGGGAGAGGTTAGGGAGGTGGAAAGCAAAGTAGGTAGAAGACATGAGAGGGTTTCAAAGAGTTATAATGGTGCCAGAATATGATTCATCAACAAGAATCCGGATCTTTGCTTAACTAGAAAGTTGATGTAAGGAGGGAGTGTTTGGGACCCTACGCTAATCCGTGCACTTACAAACCAATCCAATAATGCAATGTCGGCTATGCTGATTAGGAGTTAGGTCCACCCATATACCATAATTAACCTAATAATTATTAATTTTCTACCCCTCAAAAAAAAAAAAAAAAAAAAGGCTCACGCAGAGACAGTAACACTACTATGATCTCTCTAGACTAGACTTGCTTCGACGTATATTTTACTACGCTTATTCTTGGAATTATTCCCCCAAATGGCAATGTCTGGTCCACCCCCCGACCAGTTATCTATCGCAAAGGCGTGTGATATGCACTCAGTTTCCACAAAGTTATGGTGCCCCAAAGGATTATGCAAGATAACTATTTAGGTTTGAAAATTGGATCAAACGTCATGATTATTTTACTGAATCACAACTCGAACTACAAAAGTAGTTGTTGTTCTTGCATAACAAATTTGCTCGCCATCTTTGCACGCAGCATGTGGGTACCACATCACAAACCAACGAGCGAGTTGGAGAAATAACCAATACAGTACACTATGCACCATGCATTATTTTTAAAAAAAAAAAAAAGGGATTGAGAAAATAATTAAGTACTGGCTACATGAGTTCGGTACAATTCGATAAACTTTGCATGATTAATGCCTTGGTCTCTTTCATCTTTTTGGAATTACATATATCATGTCATCTGTATGGTACTTCTTAAGATTTTTTTTTTATGTCTATTTTACTATTTTATCAAAGTTTATGTGAACTCTCAGACTATTTAGCTATCATCTAGGTTAAAATAAAATATAAAAGAAAAAAAAGAAGAAAAGGTCGATCCTCAGACTGTCCCAACTATCATTTGCGCTCTATCGTCCATATTCTTTGAAGCAATAATAAAAAATAAAAGGAGAATGTGTAGCATACACAACACAACGTCAATTACTATTACACTAGAGTTCAATTATAAAGCTGGCTTGACATCATGGGGCACCCCGCACGTGTAACAGAGGACTACTAGTAGTCTTGTTATCGCAAAAGATAATTTGAACGCAATGATGAGGGCTTCTCTGCTTCTTTTTGTCCACCACCCTCCATCTGAGGACTGTTGTGACTGTAACAGTTTCTATTCCCTTCCCGCTCCTTTCAACACAAATTCGTATATTCTCGATTCGCATCGTTATTCCTGTTGATTTTTTTTTTTTTTTTGGTGGATCTTGGACCTAATATGCTCTTTTTTTGGTCGAAAAAATCAAAAGGAATCGAATAGCCACGAGACACGCAGAATAATCTTTTTTTATTCCCTTCCTCTACTTTGTGCATTTTTTTTTTTTTTGGGGGGTGCGTCAGACAATGAACATTCTATTTCTCTCAACTCTCGATGGTAGGGTACCGAGTGCACAGAATAACTAACTGGACAAAGTTGACTTTGACACAGAAAAATCGTGGGCTGGCATAATTTTAAGTGCATTAAGGTGGAACCAGCCCTAAGTTCGACTTTATCGGAGGTGATTTGGGATGCACTAGATTGATTACCTAGAAAATCTAATCCAATCCCTGAAATCCACTCCATAACATTAATAAACAAATCAACTAACGAAATTTTTGGATTGGGCGTGGTTATTGCCAGAGCAATTATATGTTATTGTCAAAGCAAATTTTCATTGAATGGCAAAACTACCCTCCTTCCCTGGTCAGTCTCAGACTACCCGTCCAAACTTGTCGTGGAACCCGTTTCAACGAGTCTCCCATCTAAGCAATCAACACGACTGATTCGTAGAGCAGTCAGTTGAATCGTATGCTTTACTTGGTTGAACCCGTTTTTCAACAAGTCTCCTATCTAAGCAATCAACAGTACTGACGCCAGCAACCAACCTTCAATCGCGCTCTCTGTTGAAATCAAAGAACAATCAGTTGGGTGAGTCTTTGGTGAAACAAGGAGGGCAGAGGACTGGTGAGAATCAGCGGCCTGAGCCGGGGAAGGAGGAGAGGAGGAAAACAAACGGGTTTGTTTGGATAGGAGATTATTTGAAATAAGTTTTTGAAAAAAAACACTATAGCATACTATAGCACTTTTTTGATGTGATGTGTGTGAGATAAAAAGGTGATTGGAAAATGTGTTGATGATGCAAGCAAGTAAATTTTGAAAATAAATTTTCTAAACAAACAAACCTGCCTTCAAAAGGGCAGTACGGTCAGTTTAATGAAAATTGATATGGTAGTAGAATTATTAATCTCGTAACATCGACTCGAGCTGTACCGTATGTATATATATCACGACAAGAACCAACTCCATCATTTGTCATGCTTGGATGCAACAAGTTAAGCATAAAATAAGGAACACATTAAAAGCCCATAAATCCACGATTCGATGATATAGTAATCTAATAATTATACATTACACCGCCTGATTTCTCTCTTAAAACGTCTCTTGTCTTGATTGAAAAGTACTGTACACACACACACATGGGATGTCATCTTGTGGTAAATATAAAAATAAAAAGAGGACAGCTACATGTCTAAGCATGGGAGAGACGGTAAATGGATAGAGCAGGCTGGAAGGGAGGTTAGACAAAGTGGGAGCCACCAATGATTTGGTATTATGGGCATTGGATTCAGTGGGGGATGGATGATTGTAGAGCGTAGAAATTGCCAGTGATGGGGGAGAAGAACTGGACAGGGGCAAAGAAAAATTTTTAAAAAAATTATTTATTTTTTTAAACTTTTTCTGAGGGGATAAGGTTTCTCGATGCCCTTTATTAGTTCCTGGCTTCAAGGCCAGCCGACCAAAGTTGATGACAACAAGTTAGGACTTAGGAGGAGCTGAAATAAAAACGTGTCCCCACTCTTTCACCTGCTTGATCCCCACTTTTCACTTTGCTGGCAACTCTCCTCGCCAGAAATAAATAGAGAGTCTTACATTTACAACACACTAGTCTAATTTTCGTCCATGATCTGTCTGCTGCATATGTGGTTACAGCACCCTCTGACATTTATACACCCTGGCCGTTAACTTACATCCTTCGTGACGTCCTTACATATTACTACTACTATTCATCCTTTTCTACCTACAGACCAATGAAATGGATTCCAATTTTCATCTCGGCATCAATGCCAGAACTGATAAATGCATTTGGACTCTACTAGAAGTTTTGAATTCAGCCCTTGCAGTTGCCCATATGTGTAGACTGTAGAGGGAGGGGAAAGAGGAAAAGGAAGAAGAAAATTTGTTCCATGCTTGACAATTAGTGGTACCACAGAATTCACTTTCCAAGTCGGACTTGAAAATTTCCATCCCACAGGTCAGACTTAGGAATTGATCAGAAACATGTGTACTTAGTCAAGCAGACATGGGAATGGATTTTTGATGCATGATGCGTGTGGTACATACTTTCAGCAGCCTCCAACATAAATAAAAGTCTAGTGAAAAGTGGAGGCTTGCTAATAAGTGATGATTTCATTTTCATTTATTTTAGTTAGTAATTTTTCTAAGCACTATTGCGCTACAGCTTCTCATCTAACTGCTGCTGTGTGAATTGTGATACACATCAGAAAGAAGGGAAGAAACGCTGTAGAGAATCAAAAGACACGTTGGCCACCAAAAAAACTCTTCAAAAAACAGTCACAAGGAGTTTAATTGCAAAACTATCCCGTTTCTCACAACTCCTCTTTGTAATAGAATAAAATTTAACAAAAAGAGAGAGAGATGCGTGCGCGCGCACACACGCATACAAGAAGACGTATTTTTGTTTGTTATTTAATGCTGGTGACTGATGAGGAATACCCAAAAGTTGTTTTTTTTTCATATTATTCTGCGCCTGCTGGAAATTTCCAAATTCCACATTTCATTTGAAAATTGTACAGAATGATATGATCATGCACCTGTAATTAAAGTAGAATTAATTATTTTTGGCTGGAGTTTCTATCGCAAGATGAAATCGCAGTCTAGTTAGGTAACCTCCCAAATGAGAGATCCGATGACGTTCCAACGCAAGGGCCGGTTTGGCACACCTCCGTAGACAGACTTCCGGGATGATAATTTTGCGTGATCTTCGGTCCATAAAATGGCACTAGTATTTAGCTAAAAAGCTAAAATAGCGAAAGGCGACAGAGTGATGATTTGTGACTGGATTTGGACGAAAGGTCTCATGTTCCTAGTCAGAGAGAGCATGATGGAATTGAATTGAAGAAGTGCACATGAGTAGTAGCAGGTTTGATTTTTAACGAAAGGGGGAAAAAGAGCATCATCAGATGCACCGACTTTTTCCAAAGCGAGGCCTTAGACTGCCCCCACCCGCAACGACTTTTTTGGTGGAGTCGATTAAGCTTTCAGATGGGAAGCATCATTGCTTGCGTTTAAAAGTTAAAAAGCGGAGAAAGCTAATAGTACAGAGCTGAGACTCGGAACCGGACAAACCCACTTCCCATCCCAGCCCCCCTCCTCTGACAATAACATTGGTCCTTCCTTCCCACTGGTAAAAACAAAACCTGACTTGCTCTTTTTTTTTTTTTTTTTTCCTTTCTCATCATCCACGCATTCAGTTTCAGATGGAGAAAGGAGGAAGAAAAAGCAAATGCATATGCTTGAAGCAAGCAGCAAAGACTAAGACGGGCCCTGCAGAAAAACCAACTTGGATCATGGCCAACTTTGACCTGGTGGTTGGGGGCAAGGGGCAGAAACAGTTGAAGAAGGGTTGCCGGTTCTTTTATTTGTAGCGCAAAGTTATGGCATATGGGGTCCCCCAGTTGGACCCCGAAAATTGACAATTTTTCCCTTCATGGCTTCTCTCCACTTTCTCTTGCACAAAATGGAGTCAGCCTATTGGTTGAATGACGTGCTGTTCAACGGCAATCATTAAAGGCCTTAGACCTTCAAAGATGCCAAATGAGCTTACTACTACGCAGCACCACACTGTTAAAGTACCAGTGTACTAGTAACAGTCGAGGGATTTTGGTCAGCAAATGTTATCTACTACTGCTAGTGCTGTGTAATGTCTTGCTAATTACTGTGGGCCAAATTTGTCGGACAACCTAATTATTATGTGTGGCGTAGAGAGGTACCCATGTTAGGCTTCACCATATTTTTTTCCCATCCAAATAAATGCTCGTGTGAATACTGGGTTCTGCGCTTGGAGGAACAAATTTTGAGGAATACTCTATTAAATTTTGATCGAAATTACCTCAGTTTCTTAACCATGAAAAAAGCTTGTGCGGTTATATCATGGAGTCAAAATCTCATCAACCTAATTATTATGAAGTTTTCGGAACAACTCAAATATTATTGTAAGATGTTCAGCATTTAACTTAACTTTTACTTCTAAGCTCTTGTATTTCTTCTGGTGCATGTTTTTGTTGAACTCAAACACCTGAAAATCCTGGGCGGCGGTCCAACTCTAAGTACAGCTTTGACGCTGGAAATCCCATCCACCGGCAATCAAAGCCCAGTCATGTTATGCACTAAAAATCCCCATCAACTACGGAGGAGAAGGTGGCTTTGGCAAGGATCTGATAACTATTCGTTTAAAAGGCTCAGGGAAGTAATAGCCTAATGACAACATTCAATTGCGTCATACTTCGGAGCGGAAACACAAAATTTTGGGCTTGGGCCTCACTGTCCACAGGGGATGGCACCCTGAGGCCCGTCATCTCTTAATGCTGCATACAATTGTCTAAATTGCTCCTCTGGCCACCTCATTTTCGTCTTTATCGTAAGTACAGCAAAGCTCGTCATATTGCACTGCGGAGGATAAGGCCTTGGCCGGCTACATTAGTTATAGTCTAAATAAACCTTTTCTGGAAAGCCTCATGGAAGTCAAGCCCAAATGAAAAACCTAGTGGAATTCCATGCCCAATTAGGCTGTACGAATATATATATATATATATAACAACAACTTCAGAGATTTCTGGGATGTCTCAACTATTTTACAGATTTCTTTCCTGACCTTGATAATTTAGCCAAACCCTTATATGAAAGACTAAAGAAATCCCCACCATTATAGACAAATAAATATACTAATATTGTCTGCCAAATTAAAGCCCAAATCAAAGTTATCCCGTGTCTATCACTACCTGACCCTACCTAACCCAAACTTCTGCACATCTACTATAATTGTCAGGTTCTGTTTGTACGAGAGTTATGAAGGAGTTTGTTTTGTAATAGGTGCTTGGGGTAGTAGTTTTTCTAAAAGTATATTTGGGCTTTGTTTCTTATATAACGGATGGTTGGGCCGTCGGAATTATTTCAGATAGTTTAGATATGGGAAATTCTAGAAATCTGTATACTTTTCTTAGTATACAGATTTTCTAAACCTATTCTCCAAGAGATCCCGTAAGAAATTTCTAGTACAAATTAAACTAGTTATCTAAAATAAATATATCATTGAAACAGAAGCCTTATTTGATACTTCTTGATTAGGTTATCAGAATTAAACTAAATAATGACAGAACCTAAACATGGACATTTCATCTAAACAAAAGCCATGGACAGAACCTAAACAAGACCTTGACAACCTTGTCTTACAAAACATTGTCTCTTCTCAGCCTAAACTCCCAAAAGGAGAAGAAACCTCTGATGATGATACAGATTTTCTAAATCTATTATCCAAAAGATCCCACTTCCCCTGAGCTCTATAACAATCTAACCTTCCTCTCAACTGATGATTTAAGATTACAAGAATTATAGTTTGACAATTATAGTGGTATAGTAACCCTTCTCAATGGTCCAAATTTAGGAAGCCCATCTTGTATGATTTTTGTTTACTTGTAGGGTAACAAAGGATTGTTCTATTTTGGCAATTCTTTTTCCAATGTCATCAATGATCTATTATGGAGTTCTTTGTGGAATTTATTTGGTATTTTATATGGTCTGAACAAAGGGTTTGATGAAGAAGTTGTAGTTTTGGTACTTGGAGGAAGCAGAGTTTTAGGTGGGAGGTAAGATATTCGCCAAGGTTTGTAAGTATTTGTTGGTGTAGTTATATATTCTTGAAATAATCCCGGTTAATCCAAATACATTCCAACCAATTGCCTCTGCCCAACTTTCATCTAGCATTTCTTCCAAAACCTAGTCTAATATTGTAGAAGAGGATGAAGAAACTGAGTTACCAGACGTCAAACAATGGACCTTATCTATAGGATATCCCATACCTAAACTATCTGAAATAATCCCGACGGCCCAACCATCCGTTATACAAGAAACAAAGCCCAAATATACTTCTAGAAAATCACTACCCCGAGCACCTACTACAAAACAAACTCCTTTATAACCCTCATACAAACAGAACCTGATTTTAATCACAATAACCTAAACTTGCTGGCTAAGGCCATTTTCCCCCCAAACCTACATTTTGCACCACAAACACTTGCCAAAACTCTTGAATTCTACAAACTTATTCTTACTGACTCTGGCTCTTAAGTATAATTAATAAGTATACACAAGTCCTATTATATTCCCCATTATATAATATATATAAAAAATATATATATATATATATATATATTAATTGTAGTATGAGTGGAGGGTCATGAGTTAGAAATCTCCAACTTACGTTCCCCCTCCCCCATCACAATACTAATTAGTGTATCATTACATTGTCTCCAAAACTCAATTTGGTTGATAGGATATTGATTAGGTAATTATAAGATTCGTAGTTCGGCTATCAAACATTGCCTTTTAATCGTTTTTCTTTTGTAAGATTTAGAATCTTCTGTTAAATTTAAGAAGGGAGAGGAAGAATGGGGGCTTGAATGTAGGAGTTAAAGAGAATTCGAGTCGTGAATCTCTAAATTCTAGAATTGCCTTGGTTACAAAACTAAGGCCTCGTCAAGCCACTACTAATCTTTATTTCTTTTCCTCCTCTTTTTTTTTTTTTAATGGCCACGGAATAACAGAATATATTACAGCCATAATGCTCGTTACATCTTCCCTGGGCAATGTAACTAACCGGAGAGGAAAGGATCCATTCCACATAATTTCATCGAGCAAGTTCATGTCAAAACTTTGCCAAATTGTAAACTTTTAATGCCAATCTTCAGATCATTTGTACTCTCATCCTTGATCGTGTCTACTGCTACCTTGCAATAAAACTGAACTTTCAATATTTTTGCTTCCCCCATGAAATTTGCTTTGATAAGTGCAGCCAGTGGGTCGCAGAATCCTTTATTCAGGTCCCTGGGCTACTACTACTTGCTCTCGTATTTTCCGTGAGAAAGTAACCAGTCAACCTAGAAGAGGATTCCATCCAAAGCTATAAATAAGAGGAAGATGCATGTGAGTAAAATCATGGTGTTTGTTACGTGCAATTATTATTCAAGTTTTTGCTGTGGAGAATGCAAATATATCAGGAAAATACATACCCAAAGAAAAAAAAAAATCCCGTGGATTTATGATGATGGACGGCCTCGCCATTAAATTAGGCCTATAATTTATCTTGGAGTTAAAGTATGCCCATTTGTCACTCTATTAATAACATATGAACTTTACGCTGTTAGAAAATAAACAAAAATGAAAATATATAGAAATAATCAACTGGTTTTGCCGTGAACAGAATCACTTTCCTTAAAAAATTTGCCCCCACTATGTTTGCTATCGGGTTTGCAGCAATTCCCTCCAAGAAATCCAAAGCCAAACCGAATTCCCTTATAGCAAATACAAGAAAATTCCCCAAGAATATTGAGAGAACTTTTGCTTTGATAAACAAAATTAGAATGTTAGTTTTCATACATTAGATTGATGTCTGAATCTACTAAATTATAGGATTTAGATGCCTTAAACGAATTGTCATGATTCTTAGAAAAATACCCTTTAACGAAAAAGACACATTTCTATGTAAATGGACACTTCTTTCTAAATAAAATACCTTTTAAGAGCTGCATTTGGATTGAAGCAACCCTCTGCAATTAATTGCTTAATTAAAAATTATAACGAAATTAATTAATGTTAATTTCGTTATTAAAGGCCCCAAGTGCTCAATCTTTGACTATTAAATATAATATCACTAATATAATAATCAACAAGACCAATTCATTTTGAAATTATGGAATTTTCCTCCATCTAAATCTATTTGATTTGATATGAGAGTATCTATAAACCTTTCAACTCTCCTCTAACTTTTCAACATGCGAACTTCATCACTAACTATTCCAACATATGCAATACATTGATGCCGATACGAGACCTAGAGGTGCAAATCTACAATTACCTCCTCGCCTAGGTATAATTTTGCTAGTCGCTTCCCATTCATAATTCTTCCCTTATTATTGTTCGTCTTTTAGGCGTGTGTGTGAAATCGGAAATACTGGTAAATAAGCTTCAAACTCCACTCACACGTAGCTGTATAATCCAATCCAGTCCTCGTCCGCTGCTTGCTGCTGGAGAGCCAAGCTAGCGGGAGGGGAATACTAGTCAGACAGACCTCACTGCTAGAGTAACACGTGTCCCACAACAAGAAATGACAAGCCTCCTTAAACAGACGGACCAAGTCATCGTGTACCAGCTTGCAGTGGTAGTATCTGTTGACTTGTTTGTCCAAAGTTGCCGGAGACAGAAGCTGTAGACAATAACCTAACAGGGGTACCTGCACTACACTACACTACACTACACTTTATCACACTCACTCATGCCACCCACTTCCCCTCACTATTCAGGAGGCTGTCAACTCAGATAATGGCCACGCCACCATTCCCTCTCGTACTCTCTTTCCTTATCCTTCTCCTCTCCCTCTCCTCCATCCCCTTCTCAGCTAACTCTCATCCCATCCGATCTTCCAAACGTGCCCCTCGCTTTCTTGGGAAATTCTCCCACCTCCACCGCCCAACTCACCCAATTCAGCTACAGTACAAATACGAGACCAGATACTTTGAGCAGCGGCTTGACCACTTCAGCTTCGCCCACCTCCCATCTTTCCGCCAGAAATACTTGATCAATACTCAGCACTGGGCGGGGCCCTCCCGTCTGGGCCCCATCTTCTTCTACTGCGGCAATGAAGGCAATATTGAATGGTTCGCTACCAACACTGGCTTTGTTTGGGAAATTGCCCCCCGCTTCGGTGCCATGATCATCTTTCCAGAGGTTAGATTGATTATTCTTCTGCGAACTACTTTGTATGGTTAAACAAAGGCTACATTTTTCTCATAATACAAATTAGCAGGGCACTTTTATCAATTTAAAAAAAAAAAAGAAAAAGAAAAGAAAAGGTAAATGCTTTATTGTCCTATAGATCAGAGCTGAAAAAGTGCCTTCTAATTCTGTACAAGACTCGTGCCATTTGGGTCCAATAATGTTTGAATGTACTGGTAAAAGCTGTCTACTTTACATAAATCTTCTAAAAATTTAATTATGTAAAGTTCAGATTAAGTGGTTGATTCTGATATACGTTGAAGGAGCAGACATATTTGTTGGACCCTCCATTTGATCGTGGTCTTCTTTTCCTTGGTGGGCCGTAAATGTTAAAGAAACAATTTTCCTGTGGACATGTTGAGCCATTAGTTTGAGTGATGTGAATGTTTTTTTTTTTTTTTGGTTGGGGGGAGGAGTGTTAGGTGCATTTGTCTAATTAGATTGAGGATTTTGACTGGCAGCACCGGTATTATGGGGAGTCAATGCCATATGGAAGTCGGGAGATAGCATACAAGAACGCGAGTACATTGGCATATTTAACAGCTGAGCAAGCGCTTGCTGATTATGCTGTTTTGATCACTGAGCTTAAACGGAATCTTTCTGCTCAAGCTTGCCCTGTAGTCTTATTTGGTGGATCGTACGGAGGAAGTGAGTGACGTATCAGTTATGCATCTCGTATCTTTATGTTTTGATGATATCTTTATTAGCATTTGACACAATGGCACACAATGCAGTGCTAGCAGCATGGATGCGGCTAAAGTATCCCCATATAGCTATTGGGGCATTGGCTTCCTCAGCACCAGTTCTTCAGTTTGAAGATATTGTGCCACCTGAAACTTTCTATGACATAGTCTCTAATGATTTTAGAGTATGTTTAAGTTGCTTGTTTACCTGGTTCGAACTTATGATGTGTGATTTTGTACTGCATTTTAAACCTGATGTCTATTGCATATTTGCATCCATAGCGTGAAAGTATTAGCTGCTTCAACACAATCAAAGAGTCTTGGGATATAATTGCATCAAAGGGACAAGAAAATGATGGACTTAACCAGCTGACAAAGATTTTTCGTTTCTGTCGGTAAGAGCATGTCACTATGATTTTGTCATCAAATAGATAACATTCTTCTCAAGTCTCTTGATCCAGTTGAAATAATTGGTTAGGAAGCTGGATAGCAGTGAAGATCTTTCTGAGTGGCTCGAATCTGCTTATAGTGATTTGGCAATGGCTGACTATCCATATCCTGCTGACTTCTTGATGCCTTTGCCTGGGAATCCAATAAAAGAGGTTTGTTTTGGGACAGAATCTTTTGATTGAGTTGGGCATTTTTTATAGCTTGGCAGGAGCTACATGTGTCACAATTGTCAAGTTTGCTTGTCTCTTATGGATGAAATTCCTTAGTCCTAATTTCATAGAAACTTTGCTAGCTAAAGTTTCTTGAAAACTACCCTGATTATAATATCGTCTTTTAGTAACTGAGGTGGTTATCACCTTAAGTTGAGAAAAAGACAAGGTGTTTTTCTCTGGATGTACATCCTTTCTTTAGCATTTAGATAAGCTATGTCCTATAAACTGTTGGCAATGTGGTTTGATGTTTTTCCTTATGTTATCTTGTCTGGCTTGAATTTGGATTGATGCCTGTGGTTCTAGATATCTCTTAAACGATAACTTGTGTGGCCCTTGTTACTCACAGTGCCTTGTTATACAACTATTTTTCTTCTTTTTCAGCTATGCAGAAGGATTGACAGTTGTCCTGATGGGACAAGCACCCTGCAGCGTGTATTTGAAGGAGTTAGTGTCTACTATAATTACACTGGAACCGTTGATTGCTTTGACCTGGATGACGACCCTCATGGCATGATTGGGTGGGAGTGGCAGGTGTCAATTTTCACAGATTTCTTGCATTTTTACTGGCCAAATAAATATATGCATGCTCCAAAGAATACCACTTTGTGATATTCTTGGCTTCTTTTTCTACATTTGCAGGCTTGTACTGAGATGGTTATGCCTTTTGCTAGTAGCAAAAACACTAGCATGTTTCCAGAATTTGAGTATAATTATGCTGATGATGAGGAACGATGTCTGAAGGATTATAATGTCAAGCCAAGGCCGACATGGATTTCTACTGAATTCGGTGGACATGTACATGAATAATGCTTCTGTGTTTATTTGCTAATATATCCTGATGATCTTACCTATTTTTCCTCCTTTAATTATCTTTAACTAAGTTGCAAGGTGATCTACTTGATTCTCTTTTTCTCCTTTCTTTAACTTCCATGAGATGTGCATCTTCAACTTTTCAATGAACCATTAGAAGGCTATTCATTACAAATGATTTTTCTTCAGCTAAATTTGTTTCTTTTGAAACAAAGAAACAAATTTAGTGAGCCAGCCTTTAGCCTTTAACATGGCTGTCTTGTAACTTGGCAAGCAAAAAAAGAAGTAGAGGAAAGGGGGAAGAAGCTAAGAGGGGGGTTGCTGGTGGAGATTGAAATGTATGTGAGTTGTAAAAGTTTTTATATGGAATCCAAGTTCTAGTATACCTTTTCTTCACCTGGAAGCTGTGGGTTTTGAAGATAGAGAGAAGAAAAACAAGTGTCTTGACGCCCTCCTGGGATTATATCTATAGTAGCTATTTTATGTCTTACTTTAATGTTCCCTACATACTGGTTCCAACTTTGTCGCTTTCTGGAGAATGTTTTCAATTTGGCATTGTTACAGTGCCCATCATTCTCTGATGAGTGACATTCTTCTGAATTATGACCGGCATTCTTATCATGGAGCATGAAATCTTACAGCATGTATTAAAAAGATTCTAGGGCATATCTTTCATTTAAATCGTATCTGAGCTAAAAGTTCATCAATCTTGTGTGGCACAAAACAGTGCCTGTTACCCGAAATATGCTTAAATTAAATTTCAGCTGATATCTTTTGACCATGTACCACAGCAACCGGACGCTAGACATATCCTTACATCTACTTATCCACTGATTATTCAGCTTTGCATCCCTCGAAATCATAAACGGAAGCTTGTTCTTTGTATCTGTCCATGGAGGCAAGCGTGATGCCAAATTTTAGCTTTCTGGTCTGATAAATTTGCTTCTTTTTTGTTGCTCAGGATTTCAAAAATGTTCTGAAAAGATTTGGTAGTAACATCATTTTGCAAACGGCCTGTTAGATCCATGGAGTGGTGGCAGGTGACCTCTTAGTTTGCTATGAATCTATAATATCATTGAGCATTCATTCACCAACATTTAATTGAAATGTATGTGCTGCAGTGTCCTGGAGGATATTTCGCAAACTATTGTTGCACTTGTTACGGAAAAAGGCAAGTTTTTCTTACTGGTCTCATAGTAGCAACTTTGAACTAATTTTATGCCACGACGTGTTTTCACTCTCGTCTATAAGATCGCATACTTCACTGATCTTGAATTCTGCCTCCTTTATCCAAATCGTACCCTGCACTACTGCAGTCTAAGACTTATTTGTTTGAATTCTGTGAAATGGATTTACAGAAACCAAATTGAGGTTTGTGAAATTGCACTTGTCTGTTCTGGAAAGAGCAAAAAAAAAAAAGAAGAAGATATTTTCTTAGATCTATATTAAAAAGTGCAATATTCATTTACAATTTAGAGTTTCTAGGATTAAATATCAGGTGATTTAATGCCAAGCTAGTGATATGGAGTAAAAGGCTTTCATTGCTTCGTCATGTCCATTAGCAGGAGTCGTCCATGCCTTATGGGACCTTGGCTGTTAAATAGCTCTTCTGCTCATGGCCATTGCATTCATTCTCCACTTGTGAGCAAGCCTGTTAATTTATAGTATTCTCTTCCTCGTTCTGAGTTTATGTACATGCCATAGATGGGCTTGTCTTTGACCACAAGTGTTAATTCGGATACTTGTATTCAGCAATGGATATTCAATATCTCCAATTAATCTTAGTTTATTAAAACTAATATATGTTATATAACTAAGGACATCAGGTTATATACTCCGCGAGTAACCTAAAGATTATACTTTGTAAAGTAAAACTTTACAGGAACCTCCAAAACTTAGTAGTGTCAGTTCTCCTTTAATCTTACCAGGGTTTATGGGCAAAGTCAACTTCTATTTCCCTCATGCATGAACGAACGTAATTTTAATTATGTTGCTGTGGTTTAGCAATTGCAAGAAGCGGGCATAAATTCTTCAGTCGACTGATAAACCGTGCTGTCTGTGTCTCAGGTGCTCATCACCTAGATTTACGCCCAGCAACCGATGAGGATCCCGATTGGTTAGTGGACCAACGGGAATCTGAAGTGAAGCTGATCAAGGAGTGGTTACAGGAGTACTACAACAACAAAAGGGCAACCTTTGCGGCCTACTGATTAAGGTCTCTCTGGTTTTGTTCAACTCGTAGTCTCCGAGTCTAAAGCTTTGTTGCTCCTACTGTTATCAGACAAATGCCGCCGTCTGTTGAAACATGAATGAACTCCGATGAAAAGTATTAGTAGTTAGAGAATTTAGTACAGTATAAAAGTTGCACTTTGATTTTGTGTTCCTATGTACTTGACTAATGCGTTTAGTCAAGACTGTACATTAGCCATGAGGTTACAAACGCATGATTAAGGAGCATCATCCTTTGCTTTCTTCCTTCTACTCCTATATGAAAAGGCTATGGTGGTGGAGGGTCGGTGAGAGCCTATAAGATGGTCTTGGGACATGCTTTCACGAGTGATGGGGATTGGAGTCGAGTCGAGTTTAGCCAAACTTTTTTTTTTTTTTTTCCTTACCCCCTCACAAAAGTGAAATGGCGAGCCCACTGATTTACAAGGGTTGTTCTCGGTTGCACCAGGTGGCTTAATCATAATTGAAAAAAAAAGAAAAAAAAGAAAAAAGGAGTGCTTAGGAAAACTGAAAAAAAAAAAAAGGCTTTGGGTTAATTAGAATAAATCTCCTTAAGATATGACCTGATTTTCATTTATTGCGAGCCTTTAAATTGTTTAATATGTGAGACAAAATTGTCCTTCAGTTATCTTGATTTTAATTTTTCTATATTTATTCTTTTTCCTTCTTTCTCTTTCTCTTATCTTCTTCCCATTTTCTTCACGTCATTTTTTTTCACTCCAGAGCCCCTTACTTCTTTAGACGAGTAATGAATGGAAAAAAAAAATCATAGACTATTGAAGAACAAACAAAGAAACAACAAGAGTCATCATTTGAACTGAAAGGGAAAAAAAAAACAAGAAGAAGAGGAGTAGCACATGTTGCTCTTTTGGGATATACACAGAGTCTACATAATGAGATTAAAAAGGAGCTCAATCCTTGTCTTCTGTCTAGTAGTTAGGGAAGGGCTGTTAAAATTTATTTGGCTATTAGGAGTGAAAAATGCATGGGGAGGGAATTATACAACACATTATATTTAATGTTCTTATTATGAAATTTAAATCAAATGAGCAAAAAAAAAAAAATACTAACGGTGTATAAAAGTTAATCCTTATATTTAATGTTCTTAATGAATAGATTAATTAAAAAAACTAAAGCATGAACAGCACAAACCCCATTGATGGAATGGCGGCTATAGCAGCAAATGATCCTACGACGGTAGCAACAATCCATCGAATATATAGTTTTATTTTTGAAATAAATGATAGCCGAGAGGAAGGCAAAGGAATTTGATAGGAACGGGGATAAAAGAACAAATTAAGTAACGGACAAAGAAAAAGAAAATAACAGTTGCGATATTGTATGTATGTGTATATAATTGTAAGATAAGAAAAGTATTATAAGAAAAAGAAAATATAAAAGAGTAAAATAATAGAGGGATAGTTTTGTGGGTGAGCAAAAAAAAAAAAAAAAAAAAGAGGAAAAAGGTGAAAATCAGACAGTACCTTAAAGAGATAAGTATATTATTGTAATTAATCCAAAACAGGTACTTAATTAAGTAGTAGCGCACAATCTCCTAGTCAATAGTTAGTCGTAGAGTACTAGTAGTCCTCCTCGACAACTGACCCTTCCTTTTCTTTCCTTAGCTTCCACCGTAAGACTCGAGCAATTAATTTAATCACTCACTTAGATTCAACTCTCCATTAGTTTAGGCCGAAGTGGTCTGCATATTAACACCCACCTAAGCTTTGAATTTCAAAATTCAGATGTTGATTTTCGATAATGAAAACTTAAAAAAGGATACTTGTTAATGAATGAAGAGAAACCCTGGGTAAACCTCATAATTTCTTCTGGTAATTGCGGGGTTATTCTCTTTTTTAGCAGTTGTACGACTTATTACTGAGTAGCGCATGAGAAAACGAAGCCCTCTTTCTTTATCTCTTTCTTTGCTGCCGATTCAAATCAAATCATATTAATTCCATTCCAGTTTCCAACTCAGGGCAGCCGAGGCCCCAGTTGTCCACCACCACTCGCCGCTACAGAGAAGAAAAGAAAAGGCATAAAACAAAGGGGAAAAAGCAAGAAAGTAAAGGGCATTTCTCGTGGGTCTTCACCACCCACTTCTTGCTCAAGAGCCCAACTTTGATCTGCACTTAAGTTGTTGAAGACTTCAGCAGAGAAAAATTTAGGGGAGAAAACAAACCAGGGGTTTTATCTTTTCTCATCTGTTTTTTTTTCTTTTCTATTTTTTTTTCAAACAAGTTTATTGTTCACGGAGGATGGCGAGTCCTCAGTCGGATAGACTAGCACTGACACCGAGGACTCCGGTGACTACTTTGACCACGCCGTTTACTGTGTCGAATTCTGGGGGTAGAGTTTTCAGGACGCCATTGGCTGATGAAGCCATATGGAAGCGACTTAAAGAGGCTGGTTTTGATGAAGAGTCTATCAAACGCAGGGACAAGGCTGCTCTTATCGCCAACATTGCCCGCCTTGAAGCTGAGGTTTTTTTTTTTTTTTGCCCCTTTTTAAATCAGTTTAATTCTTTTTTGCATTTTTTGGCTTACTCTTTTCTTTTCTCTTACTTCTTTTACACTTTCACCACTTTCCATAATGAAGAATTTCTCAATTTGTAGTTATTGTCAGATTTTGCTTGCCGATTCTTCTCTGTTTGTTGATAACTTTGAAGGATTTTGATTGATTTTAATTAAGGATGCTGATTCTGCTATGGGGGATTCGTGAAATTTACTTTTTTCTATTAATGGATAATCAAATTTGTACTCTTTGGTGTTTTACATAGAATTATGTGAAGACAGGGAAATGATGTAGGACATGAAGATAAATGGTTTTTATTACCATTTGTAACTAAATCTCCCTGAACATTTATGGCCAGAATCAAATTTCTTTTTTCTTTTCTCCTGGTATTCCGTCCCAAAGGAGGAGAAAATTGGGGGATTTATAGGGGAAAAAGCAAGAATTTTTTTTAGGGTATTGGAGTACGTTTACTCCTTAATTTGACAGAATCTCTGGTTTGATTTTCAGAAATATGATATCGAACATCATATGGGCCTTCTCCTATTGGAAAGAAAGGAGTGGGTTTCAAAGTATGATCAATTGAAAGCTGCTGCTGATGCTGCTGAGTTGAACTATAAACGAGAGCAGGCTGCACGTGCGTCTGATTTGGCTGAAGCAAAGAAGCGAGAAGATGCTCTTAAGAAAGCTCTTGGGGTCGAGAAAGAATGTGTTGCAAATGTATGAATGTTCAAAATACCTTCTTTTTCCATGTGTCGATCTATTTTGCTTGTTTGTTCTTGACTTTCTGTTGCTGTAGATTGAGAAAGCACTGCATGAGATGAGAGCAGAGTCTGCTGAGGCAAAAGTTGCTGGTGAGAGTAAATTGGCTGAAGCACGAAGCATGATGGAGCATGCTCAAGAGAAATTAACTGAGGTTCAGGCAAAACTCCGTGCAGCAGAATCATTGGAAGCAGAAGCTAGTCGGTATCACCGAACTGCTGAAAGAAAGTTACGTGAAGTTGAAGAACGCGAAGATGATCTCAGAAGGCGGATCTTGTTGTTCAAATCTGAGTAAGTCTTCTTAATCATATTGGTCTATTGTATCTAAAAGAGAGACATTGCTCTTATTTTTTCCCTGTTCCTTTCTTTGGGTGGGTGGTGATGTTTGCCAGGTCCTTGTGTTTCTCTTTTGACCATATGTATCTCTGTCCTGTCATGTTAATATATTCCTAGACGCTCCATGCCTGGTATTTTGCTGCAAAATAATCTGAGCAGTTGAGTTAATTTTAGCAATTCTTGTCATTTTATGTGTGCCATGTATTCCATTATCTCTAGCCACCGTACTGGTCTTAATTTAATCACTGGTCGGAAGTCAGCATATAATGAGGTACCCTAGTGTGAAAAATTGTCAAGGAACCTGTAATACTAACTTACATTTCAGCTTCTGGAATTTGGATGCTTTGAGGGTGATTGAATCATGGGTTTGTCTTTTTCTTACAATCTAGGTGTGACACCAAACAGAATGAAATCCACTGTGAGAGGCAATCTTTACGTGAAAGGCAGAAAGTTTTTCAGCAGTCTCAAGAAAGATTGCTTGATGAGCAATCTTTACTTAACCAGAGGGAGGAGCACATTTTCAACCGATCTCAAGAATTAACTAGGCTTGAAAAGCAATTGGAAGCTTCAAAGTTGGATGTAGAGAATGAGCATAAAGCTCTTATTGAGAAAAAACAAGATTTGGATCTTTTAGAAACGTCCTTGTCAGCAAGAGAGGAGGTTGATGTCAAAGTTTCCTGATTAATTCCGTGTTTCTAAAGGTTTTGTTAATACTCATTTTTTTGCAAATTTATGCCCCTGCAGGCTGTTATCAGCAAGGAGTGTGAACTTACAAAGAAAGAGGAAGAGCTGCTTATTCTACAAGGAAAACTAGCTAACAAAGAGTTTGTAAGTTATTATAAGAACAGAAATTTAGCTAGGTGTTTGTTCATTGGGCAAAATTCCCCTTAATCTTGCTTCTGGATGCATTATGTAGGATGAGGTTCAGCAAGCAGTAGATGATCGTGAAGCTGCATGGAACGTACAAAAGTCCACTTTCCAGGCAGAGATGGAAAAGGAACGCAAATTGGTGGAAGAAGAAATTGAATGCAAGAGGCGGGCTTGGGAGTTGAGGGAAATCGATATGAAGCAAAAGGAGGAGCTTGTGAAGGATAAAGAGCATGATTTAGAGATTCAAGCAAAATCAATTGTGGAAAAGGAGAAAGATTTGGAAGAAAGGTTTCATTCACTTGAAGAAAAAGAAAAAAACCTTGTTGCTGCTGAGAGAGAGGTGGAATTGACTAAGTCCCTGCTGCAGAAAGATAAGGAAGAGATCAACCAAATAAAGCTTGACCTCCAAAAGTCTTTGGATTCTTTGGAGGAGAAAAAGAAACAGATACGTTATGCTGAAGAGAAAATGGAGGCAATGACGAGTGAAACAAATGATTACTTGTTCTAGAAAAAAGATTGAAGGACGAGATTGACATGATCACAGCACAGAAGCTGGAGTTTGAGGCTGAAGCAGATCAGCTAAAAGCAGAGAAAGCAAAGTTTGAGACTGAATGGGAATCGATTGATGAGAAAAGAGGTGAGCTCAGAAAAGAAGAAGAACGTGTTGCTGAAGAGAGGTTAGCCATTTACAAGTTTCTTAAGGATGAGCGCGACAACCTCAAATTGGAGAAAGATGCAATACGCGATCAGTATAAACATGATCTTGAGTCTCTTTCTCGTGATCGTGAAACCTTCATGAGTGAACTGGAGCATGAACGGTCTGAGTGGTTCAACAAAATTCAAAAAGAGCGTGCAGAGATTTTGAGAGACATTGAAGTGCAGAAAAATGAACTTGTGAACAGTGTTGAAAAGAGGCGTGAAGAGATAGAAAGTTATCTCAAGGAAAGAATGGAAGCTTTTGATGAAGAAAAGAAGAAAGAACTCCAGGAGATTGCTTCACTTAGAGAAACTGTGCAGAAGGAAATGGAATTTGTTAACTCAGAAATGAAAAGACTGGACACTGAGAAAAATGAGATCAAATTGGACCGTGAAAAGCGAGATGTGGAATGGGCTGAGCTAAATCATTCTATAGAAGAACTTAAGTTGCAAAGAGAGAAATTGGAGAAACAGAGAGAACTACTGCATGAAGATAGGGGGGAGATTCTTGGTCAGATTGAGGAATTGAAGAAGTTGGAGGACTTAAAAGTCATTCCAGATCGCATCACTCCACGGAAGGCGCGGGTAAAGACTAAGATAGATTCATCAAATGGTATTGCACATAATTCAGGTCGATCAGATACCAGGTCTTCTCCTCTCTCTGCTCCTTTGTCCTGGCTTAAGCGCTGTGCTGATACACTGCTTGAGCAAACTCCAAATAGCAAAAAGAGAAGGCAAGAGAAAGATGTTGCTTTGGACAGTTTTTCTCCAAGGTACTTAATAACCCCAAAAAGTAGTTTGATTATACCTGAGTGTTGATAGTATTTGTTTGTGTTACATTTGACTGGGTTGTTTACATATAGTTCATTAGCAAAAGAAGCAAATACTGCAGAGGTTGTGAATGCTGCAAAACCAATTAACCAAGCTCCAGTTGGTGCTGAGGAGACCACTGTATATATAGACAAAATCATAAAGATTCCGGAAGTAACCTCAGTTGATGTTGGAAGAGCTACTGGGGATAGTCAGGTAATAGAACACCTGGTCTTGTCATTATTGTTTGTGGTTCTTTAGGTGGATTCTTGTTGATCTTTAAAATTTTTTTGAAATTGTAGACTATCACATATAGTTGGTAGCTATAATCATGATTGCGTTCCTGATTTAAATTGGTGTTGGCAATTCCACCATTTTTTTTTTTTTTTGGTCTCACTTTTGTAGTTACAAGTTGATTCGTCCTGTCAATGTATGGGTTGTAGATGGCTCTTATATCTTTCTGTTGAACGAACTCACGGAATAAATATCCTTTTTTTCTCTTTTGACCATTTCATAACAATAATTGTCCAATCCTGTGGCCTTTGTCACCTAAATGGAGCTTAACAATTTTAAATAGTTTGATGAATGGCTTGTACTAGATGCTAATGTAATTGGCTTTATCCATGTTAGATGTCTTATTGTGTTGCAGTATGGGTAAGTACTGCTGCTAACTGGAGAACTGAGAAATCTATAGTTCATCTTAAGCTTAATGCTTGACCAGGGATTCCCAGCTCATTGGATGCCACTTGAATTTCATTGCAATTTGTATAAATATAACCTTCGGCGAATAGCTCTGAGCTTTTAAAGATGGCAAATATTTTAGTTGAAGACTTGTTGAATGAGTGCGTGTAATAGATTGTGATTGATTTTCATATCTCACTATTTATATGCACTACCATCATATAGTGTGGTTATTTTTGAATTTTCTTGTTGCATTCTTGATTTTTTGTCCCTTTTTTAGCTTTATAGGAATCAACTTGGTAGAATTATCTAATTCAACTTCCAAACTCAACTGTATTTGGAATTGTGTGTGATAATGTACCATACCTACTAACTCTCAGTAAGTTTGTTGTTTCTTCTAGAATCAGATAGACTAACTTATTGGTGTCCAATGCTCTTTTGTTATTTTTACCATTCTTTTTCTTGTTCACCTGATTGGCAATCTTGACTTTTTCTTATCTGCAGGAGTTGGTGCCCCAAGGAAATGACGATATACTTGATAACAATGACGGTCTAAAGAGCAATGGGGATATAAATCTTGAGGCTGAAGCTAGAGTGGCTAGGTAGAAAATCAAGCAAATACTTTTTGCTGCATTTATATAGCTTGGTTCTTGGAGATAGCTATCCATGGAGGTATGTCTCAGCTCTTTTTCCAGAACCTTCTCCCTTTTTCATATGCAGACATTATTCTTGACAGCGTAACTTTTTCTGTCAGGTCTGCACAAAAATGGTCAGGATAAGCGACTAAATACTGGGGGCGCTTTTAACATGTCCTGTTACTAGTCTTCTAAGCTGACTTATCTTGTAAATGCTCTTTTGTATGAGCTTTTAATCATGTGTGCTTTTGCTAGGTAGTTGATGTCGATAGGTGTTGATAGCATTCCTTGGCTGAAAGGAAGGTTTTTAGTATAGTTGTGCGGGTCTTTTGCTCGTAACTTTGTACCAGGGTGTGTTTGTGCTGGTAATTTAGACATGCAAGTGAGAAGCATGTGGTGTGCAGATGTGGATTTAACCGTCTTGGAACTCTAGGGTTCTTAGTACCTCGTGGTGTCTAGTTTTACAAATATTTGTTGATATATGAGAATCGGACACCTCATTGCACAGCAGTATGGTTTTATATTTTCCAGACCTCTTTCATGTATTTGCTGCCTGGTCTTTTGCTAGTTCATTTTGCTGTTGACAGCCTCGTGTTTTCTGCTGCCATTATTTAAGGAGTAAGGGGGGGAGCATATATTCTGTTTCCACAGTACTAAATAAGGAGTAATGGGGGGAGCATATGTTCTGTTCCCACAGTACTAAATAGAAGGTAGGCGCGGATCCTAGAACTTTTAAGAGTTTATAAAACACACAAGTGTTTATATGCAGTTAGTTATAGGTCATCCTTGGGAGCTAGAGCGGACACCTTAATCATCAGGCAATTCTGCAGCTGTGATTGAGGAGGAAACAAATCAATGCAGGTTTGGAATTTCAAATGCTTGCCCTTTATTCATATATAGCAGTGATTGTGATTTGAACTCGTCAATCTTTTCTTCATGTGTGTTATGTGTATGTGTACACGCTATGCCCATGTTGACACCTTGTTTGGAAATCCATTTTCTCTGAAAAATTTGTATAATCATCTTTTTATCTCGCGTATGGGTCGGCTAATTTGTTTTTGCCAGTTTGGTCGGAGGTCACTTTCTTGATGATTCAGTTTTAACTTTTAACTTTCGCTAAGAATGATAATATATTAAAAAATTAATAAAGTAGTCTGTTTCGGAAGGGGGGAAAAAGGTGCACAAGCAGAGGCATATCACCAATTTTTTTTTTTTCTTTCTTTTTGATATGTCTCCGCATTTGCACGTTTTTCATTTATTCCCCCCAAGGTGGAACGGTACTTTGTCGTGACTCGTGATCATTATTTTCAAGTAAGCTTTCCTGCAGAATAAGGGAAATTTTTATTGCACAGTATGGTAAATTGAATTGACACTGGCACAAATTGGTGTGATACTGTATATAGCTTGAAATTAGTCTTGCAACCAATGAAATTTAGCCATATCTATAATATGAGTTTAATAGTTGGAAACGCTTCGTAAACCATCGCACAGAGAATGCGTAATCAAGAAGATGAACAGAAAATCGGGTTCACCGCTTTGGAGTGGAGAGTTCTTTAACGACACCGATCCCCCGGGGGGCGGGGGCGGGGGCGGCGGGGGGTTGTGTGGGCACTGGTTGAGCAGTGACCGAGCACTAAGGGTCTGTTTGGCAGATTGATGTTTGACATAGAAAAGGGTGGACTTGATCGTCAACCTTGTTTTTCAGGAAAAAATTTCCACATAGAATGAACTTCATTTTCTTGTTACATGATTTTTAAATGCCTGTTTATTCTTGCATGTTCAAAAAAGTAACCAAACACCTGCTATTCTTTAGAGTCTTGTTTTGTTTTTTGGAAGGGAGGAGTGGGGGACTATTACTGATCTTTAACTAGCCATTTTTGTCTTTTCTTTGAAAGAGTATAAGATGATGCGGGATTAGTCTAATACTTGTTTCAATTCTAGGAAATTCTTTTCCTATATTGTCACAATTACTTTACAAATGAACATAAGAAGTAGAGCTAGTATTTTTATTTCTAAACTGAAAATCGAGATGTTTTTCTCATCAAATATGAGAAGGCAATATAAGCACACCTAATATAGTTCTAATTGTGCTTTGGTATATAAACAAGAGAATGTTTAGATAGGGATTAATTGTAATATTATATAAAATAATTATTTTAGCACTTTTTGTGATATGGTATACATGAAATAAAAGATAAAATGAAGATTGTTGTGATATGATATACATGAAATAAAAGATAAAATGAAGATTGAAAAAAGTATTTGTAATAGAAGCAAAATATTAGTTGAAATGAGATTGGCGTCTAAAAACGCCAAAGTCAAGTTTGATCAACCTCCCTAGCTTTTGAGCAATATCTGGAATTTAGGTACTTCCACCACTACGCTGTACGTGTTAAGAGTTTTTAAAGACGGCTGAATGACTCTGATGAGATGCTATAAGACGACCGCCAAGTGGATGACGCATGCCAAGGGAAGAAGAAAAAGGCAGCTAATGAAGCTGAAACGCAAACAAAGCAATACCCTAGAGAACTGATAAAAGATCCTCATACGTGAGACTTCCACTAATAACTATTCAAAGTGCGGACTACTTTATTACTGCCCTGTAACCGAATTAGTACTACAAGCCTCCATCTCCCGAGCAACATTGGTCAAGGACGACCCAAGAAAACCAGAGAGACAGAGACTCGAAGGAAAGAGAGCGAGGGAGAGGGAAGGAAATGGAAAACTGCGCAGTTTTTGCAGGGCTTCACCCAAGTCCCCCAAATCAACTATTGGGGCCGTCAAGAACCGCTCTTAAGCTTCTCCCTCCTCTCTTCACTGAAAAAACACACCTTTTCTCCCTACCTCTCAAGGTATCATCATCATTTTCATCATCAGAGCAGTGTCTCTCTAATCAAAATGAACCCCCTATAATTAATTGAGGCAGATTTTTAGCTTTTTTTTTTTGGTTTGCCCCCTTTATTTTTACTGGTCATTTTTTGCTTGTTTGTGCATGTGGGTTTTGACTAATTGGTGTATTGTTATGACATGCAGCTGCAAAAGCAATCACATTTTGCATTGTTTACTAGCAGTAACAATAATGGTACTGCTCTATGCGTGGCCTCTCCCACAAGGTACGCTGTTCCTTTTTTGTTTGTGAGAATTAGTCGCGTTGCTTAATCTTTTGTGCTTGATTTTTTTTACTGGGTTTTATCCTTCATTGTAATTGGGATAACAGTTAATTAAGAGGAATTATTCAAATTTTAACTGCAATTGCTAATATTATTCTTTTGCTGTTGGTGGCTACTCCGGGATTTGATTTACTTGCACTTGGGATGGAAATTGTACTTAACCAGATAATCAAATTTCCACAAATTAAAAAAGAAAATTGCTATCTTGGCCTACCTTGAATAATCTGACATAATTCGTAAGATTGATGCTTCAGGATCTGCGACTAAGTTGGACCTAGAAACTTTAGCAAGATACAATTTGTTTCTTACTGCATGTCATTCCTTAATTTTAAAGATTCGATTTTTTCTACAAATAAAGTCCGTCAAAAAGCAGAGGCGAAGTTTTGTTGACCAATAACATTAGAACCCTACTCCATCAGAATTGTTGGCTTTTGATTATTGAGATGGCATGGATATGAAATATGATTTTGAGCGCACCATCACTGGATTCCAGGAATATGAGTTGATAAGCTAGTGAGAGAGTGTTTGGATGATTGAAATTAAAAATAAAATATGTGATGTGTGAATTATGGTTAGGAGATTTTTCCTTCCTTTTGTTGAGTTTTAGTCTGTAGTAATATCTTACAAGTGAACCTACATTCATACACTTTTCTTTTTGAGTGCTGAAAAATCAATTTTAATGATGTTGAATTTTCTCAATTACAGCAATGTAACCACCGAATTAGCTGACATTGACTGGGACAACCTCGGCTTTGGCTTCATGTCTACTGATTATATGTATGTCATGAAATGTTCTCAAGGTGAAAACTTTACGAAAGGTGAATTACAGCGCTTTGGGAACATTGAGTTGAGCCCATCAGCTGGTATCTTAAATTACGGACAGGTAAGCCTTTAAGAGCTTTACTGTTGTTGCATGAATGAGTTTAATATAACTTTATAATGTCTACTACTGTTTTTCTTTTAATTCCTTGGTTTTTCTGTAGCGTAAACAGTGCTTAGCATGTTTTTGATTTTCTTTTTAAATTTTTAGACAGTTTATAGACTTTGTTCTTTGTTTGAGATCTGTTTGTGCTGTTCGCATTCTTTGAAGTGTATAGAGGATGTTTTATTGTAATTTGTTTGTAGGGTTTATTTGAAGGTTTAAAGGCTTATAGAAAACATGATGGCAACATTTTACTTTTCCGTCCTGAGGAGAATGCTTTGCGGTTGCGGCTGGGTGCAGAACGTATGTGCATGCCTTCACCAACTGTTGAACAGTTTGTGGAAGCTGTAAAAATCACTGTTTTGGCTAATGAAAGATGGGTAAGGTTGCATGTAACCTTTCTCCATGGCTAGCCCTTGTTTTTTTCATGTTAATTCTGTTGCTTGTTTCTCTGCCTCTTTCCAGATTCCTCCACCAGGCAAAGGTTCCTTGTACATCAGACCATTGCTGATGGGGAGTGGCGCTGTTCTTGGTCTTGCACCAGCTCCAGAGTATACATTTCTAATATATGTATCACCTGTGGGTAACTACTTTAAGGTATCACTTTTTGTCCGTTGGCTATTATGTATTTGCTGTGGTGATTTTTGGCACTTTATATTGCTTTCAAGCTGACATCCCTTGAAGTTTCTGCTTAGACTGGCAGGAATAAGTAACCAGAATCTCTTGAATGATATTGAACAATTTGTTGATCACTTTTAAGAAACAATTTGTTTACCTATAATGTAGGCAAAAAATGCAATATATGTGGGACTCACTTTTAAGAAACTAAGACAAAACACAACTACAGTAAAGCGTAACAAAGAAGAATGTGAATGTCAAGATGGATTTTTTTTCTTAAAGATCTGAATGCATAATTAGTTGTAATTGGAAATTTGATGATATCTTTTGAGAACTATATAATATTCACTTCTTAAAAGGCAATAAGAATAGGTAGATACAAGTAACACGAATCTAGGGTAATAAAAAGTTACAAGAGAATATGGTTTCTAAATGGATAATGGATTGGATGGCCAACTAATACGAGAGATTGGAAACAAAAGCCAGCTTTTCATATTATATCAGTCGACTATATTACACAGTTAAGTGATCTACCATAATAGTCTTTTGTCTCAAGAATGATTAAGTTTGCTTTTCAGGTAATCAAATTATAAAATTGTCTATTCCTATTTACTCATATTTGCAACTATCCTCGTTGATGTCTGTGTTAACTTTGTTGTTTGGTGGATTTGTTAACCTTCCCATTGTTTCACGGGTAATTTACTCCCAGGAAGGTCTGGCACCAATAAACTTGATAGTTGAGACTGAGATGCATCGTGCAACTCCAGGCGGTACTGGAGGTGTCAAGACTATCGGCAATTATGCTGCGGTAAGCTACTCTTCTGGTTCTGGCGTTTTTGTTATTTGTTCTGCCAATAAGGTGTAATTTGAATAGCAGCAAGCTGATTGACCTATAAAACCACATTCTTCCTTTTCAATAAAAGAGTGGATCAGGATGATGTGTGTTTGATTAGCCTAGAAACTGCTAAAACCTTTAGGATCTTCTGTCTTGCAATTTGTAGGTCCTAAAGGCCCAGGGTGCTGCAAAAGCCAAAGGCTATTCTGACGTTCTCTACCTTGACAGCGTTCATAAGAGATATCTAGAAGAGGTCTCCTCCTGCAATGTTTTTCTTGTGAAGGTACACTGTTCATGGTCAGATGGATATTGCCTTGTGGCCCTTTCTGATTCATGATGGAACAAATAGAACCGATTTTGTACATTCCTAAAAACATGTAACAATTCTTAAATTACATGACCAGGATAATATGTGAACCTTTTACCAAGGAACATTTTTTGGTGATACATATTGATACTATTCAAATTCTCTTCTTATAGGGAAATGTCATTTCAACTCCTGCAATAAAAGGAACTATCCTGCCTGGCATTACACGAAAGAGCATACTTGATGTTGCTCTTAGCCAAGGCTTCCAGGTAACCTCTGGCACCAGAGACTATTATGCTAGTTTTTTGCTGCAATTTGCAGATGAAGCCAATTCACGAGTCTGAGTAATCAGTGATTTGACATTATTCTTGTATTCCAGCTTGATCTACAGTTAACAAAAACATCAGAATGTTTCCCAAAAGTTAAAGCTATAGCTTGGTAGAAACATGCATGACATAGCATTTTGCTGCAGTTTCTTTTTTATCGGAAAAAACACAAGTTCCTGTTTGTTTCTTTCCATAATTTTGTATTGATGTCCCTTACTGAGCTGGAGTTCTTTGCTGCTGATGAACTCATGGATTTTCAATACAGCTGCTGAAAGCAATTGAAAGCTTATTTGCTAATATATGTAGGTTGAAGAACGGTCAGTCACTGTGGATGAATTGCTTGATGCGGATGAAGTTTTCTGCACAGGAACAGCTGTTGTTGTGTCTCCTGTTGGAAGCATAACTTTCAAGGGTAAAAGGTAACTATCTGTGTTACTTAATGGTTTTTGTGGTTCACATGTACCTTTGTCTTACGTTACTAATTATTCCTCTCTGCTATGGTGAACATCCACGTCCTCAGAGAAAGATATAAGCAGAAAATTCAATTGCAAAACCGAAAGTGTCCATGGCCAGTGATCTACCTTCCTCTTTCTAGCCACTATCAGCTTCTGCTTTCAAAAGCTAAAACAATACCTTGGACTCTCTTCCTGCCTTATTTTTCCACTTTCTGATTGTATGATCCTCCCAAATTCTTCCTCTTCTTTCATGATGATGCACCTATATTATGCTACGAGTAGCTGGCGGTAAAAAAACAGTAGTGACATTTTTCTCATCACCAACAATACAAGCCCTACATCAAACCATCACAATCAAGGATTAGGCAAACCCTGTTGCAAAACCAATTATCTTCATGTGAATGGTTTTAATATGCTTTATACTGGCAAAGCATCATCACCACTAGGGTGCCACAGTGCATAAATCCATGAGAAATTGCTTACCTGTGTTTTTCACTTCAAATATGTTACTCAATGACGATTTTCCTGAGTATTTATTTATGATTATGCATGTCTTCACAACTTCTAAGTGTGCGATTTGAGAGACATAGTAGGGACATGGCGCTGAGAACTAAAATAGGAGTGGTCTGGTAGGATGACAAAAATGAGGGTGTTATTGGAAGGGGGCACTTTATGAGGTTATTCATTTTGTCCGCTTACCTATCACTCGCTTCTTTTGCACAAATAGTATTCCCCTTGGCTATTATCCTGTTTTTAGTCATCTAGCACACGCTACATGTATTCCTTATTTGTTGATCATTTTTGGAGCATGAGATGTTAATTTTCCCGTCCTTTCATTATTCCACTACCTTACTCCAAGGGGACTTTAAAATATTCGCGTTCCTTAAAAAGGCACCTCCTTACTTTACTGGGCAGGGTGACCTACGGAGCAGATGGTGTTGGTCGTGTTTCACAACAATTGTATTCTGCTCTAACAAGTCTGCAGATGGGAATCTCGGAGGATAAAATGGATTGGATCGTTGAGCTCAAGTAACCTTGGCTTAGTGATTTTTGCTCAAGGAGGGTGTTCAGGGTAAAAGATATATGTCAGTCTACATTTTGGTTGTGAAGACTTCTGAACTCGCTTCACATATCTTTATGTTGTTCAGTATGCAATATAAACTCCAGATGGTGTTCCTTTATGTTGGATCATGCTGAAGTCTGAAGAACGTTACTGTGAAAAAACTGCAAATTCTTTAGTTTTCGGCCGCTCCTGTTTCTGTGCTTTTCTAGTTTTGTCAATTGCGGCCAAGGCTACAAATCATCGAGATCTGACACACGAGAGGCAGAGTTGGATGAGGGGCTGGTCCAGTGAGTGGCCCATGATCAGGCTGGAGGGGCCCGGCTTGATCTGGGTCACTGATCTCAAAATTCATTCGCGTGCGATCTAGGGCCACTCAACTCACGGGTCGGTTGGCCCTGCAACTGCAGAGGCCCCGGATATGAGTTTGAGGGACGGTATTACTTCACTTAAGGCCTCTTGTCATGAAAAGCAGGATTAGTATTTAGTAGGCATCCTTGCCTTGGAACAAAAGAAAAAGTGTTAAAGAGTTCTAAGTTTCCATTGACAAAAAAAAAAAAAAGAAAGAACCACCGAAAGGGCTATGCTGAAGTCAAACTCAATTAAATGTGAAAATGGTTATTAGGAATCAAAGCTTAGTTACCAGTAATGATTTCATAATTTGGAAAACTACTAATGGCCCAAATTATCACTAAAACTGAATAACCGTGTGCGTGTGCCGGTATTGTTGGTTTGTCAGCAACCAAATTATAACCTGATTTACCATCCTTCAGGAAGGTTTTATTACGTTATTTGTGAAGATCTATTTTAAATTTGCCGGGAAATTGATTTGTGAGGAACAAAGATGATCCAAATACAGTTTGGGAAGAAAAAAAAAAAAAAAAAAAACTGTCCTGTCTTAGGACTGAAGAACCGTCAGGAAAACTCGTGTCAGGAGGTCATGTAACATAAAGACCTGCGCATGAATCTTCGAATTTGGTCCAAGAAAGAAAAAAGGAAGGGAAAAAAAAAAAAAAAAGGAGAAGAAGAAAGGATCTTTATCCAAAAGCATATTATAACCCTTTTGGAACCTTTTGATTTGGTATAAAGGATTAAAGACATGGGAGAAAGTGATGTTTGGAGTGGTTGTCACCATCTGAGTGCCTTAATCACGGGACAAATTTCATACTTAGCCCCCGAATCTTAGCTTTTTAATTTGGATTTTTCAGTTAGAGTGCTCATTAGAACACTTAAAAAAGCACACCTAACTTGCTATCTGAATTTATTTTTTTCCATTTTCCCCTGCATTTAATTACTCTGTTGAATTCATTTCATTTTTACAACGAGTGAGTGGCCGTGAAGACACTCACTTAATCATTTCATGTGACTTAATAGTTCCATTTCCCTTTCATCCTTTTAATGTTGCGGTCCGTGTCCGGGAATTTTAGTGCTCTCCTCTTCTAATCTCCACTTCACTTCCATCTCTCAGTCTTTCCCTTGCATCGTCCCCTTGTCCAATTCCCTGGTTCTTACTGCCAAATTTTAAAGGGATAATATCAGATACCTCCCCTGAGATTTCTCTTAATATCACCTGGCACCCCTATGGTTTTAAAATTATCACTCACCTCCCCTAGTAATTGTAAAATGACCATTTTAACCCTGACTTGGTACATAATTCACATATCAAATAAATGGATGTCACAAAATTAAAGAAAAGAATCAAAAGTCACTTTCTTCTTTTTTCTCTTTATCCAACATTCTCTTTTACTCATTTTTTTTGGATGGCTGTGCCATTTTTTATTTATAAATTGTAATAAATTAAAATTTATTGTTTTCTAATTGTGATAATGTGGAGTATGAATGTATGATTTTTTCATTTATTTTGAGTTGACTTTTATAATGAATTAGTACAATTTAAAGACTTGGGCCACGAGTTGTGATGATGTTAGGAAAAAAAAGGCTCATAAGAAATTAGTTTTAAGTATATATAATTGAATGATACTAGTATATTTCTTTAAAAATATCTTTTTTTTTTCAAATTTATTTTTTATGGATTATTGATTTGTGATATGGTGGTATAAGTGGAAATTGTTTTTTTAAGTGGTTATTTTTCTTTTGGAGCAAACAAAGTGGTTTAAGAGTATTTTTATTTAGCAAAATGAGTAAAAGGGTAGTTTGGGGTTTTTATAAATTTTTTTTACACAAATAATAAAAATAAGGGAGGTAAGTGATATTTTAATTTCAGGAATACTAGGTGATATTAAGAGAAACCTCTGATATTATCCCAATTTTAAATGTTCTCAGTTTCTCAGTAGTCAGTAGAAGTAAGCCCGGGTCCGATGTCCTAGAATCTTTTGTGCCCAGCCCAGTTGTATAATGGCCCACTAATGTAGGATTAGACATCAACACCCAAGATCCAACTCAGTTGGGAGGAGCATTCAATATGGTTCGATTCTCAAACATCTAATTTTCTCCCTTTTCCCTTCCGCTTTTGTACCTGAATTAAAAAAAAAAGAAAAGAAAAACTCGGTCTCTAGTTTTATACACTTATTATTATTATTATTAGGTGAACATACTAATTATCCGTTATTCTATGGATCCATATTGTAGTATGAAAACAGAAGAAGCATGGTTATTTGATATATTGTTACATTATATTCAGCCAAAAAAAAAAAGAAAAAAGAAAAAAATACGAAGAGTATGGAACTCTTAGAATGGGTAGTTGTCTTCTTTTGGCAAACATAAATATGCTTCTCTATTTTTTTGTTTGACATAAATATGTTTCCCATATCTCTATGTTGGTATTGGTATAAACCACAAATATCGAATGGTTTACTATACACTTAATTTCACACTTAATTTGGATTTATTACTATGTGGATCTTCTTTGTGAGCTTCCCAGCTCTGCTTTACACATTCCACGTTTTACCAAAAACTCATATAAGTGATGCAAGATTCTTAAGTTGCATTGTTTCAATCACATTCGTAGCTATCTGTTATATTAACATATTGTATTTGGTAACAGCCCTTCTGGGTTTCTATGGATCAGAACTCCAAACAAGAAATTGGTTTTACATTTTCAGCAGACAAATTTATTCTCCCTCTAACTATTTATTGCAAGGCCAATTTACTTTCATTTGTGTTTGCAAGAGAAGTACAAAAGAAAGTTTATTCCATCCTTGGAAAGCGATCTAAAAATGGAAAGATCTTTCAATTTTTCATTCATTCTAGTGTTTGGTGACCCTTTCCCCAAAATGGAGAAAAAAAAAAACCTTTTCCCTTAGAAAGTTTATTTCAACTTTTTTCTGGAATCCCATTCCTCACAAAAATTTAGGGAAAGGCCATTCCTCTCTATCTAGGAAATACCTAATTTATAAGAGTCAAAATTACCCTTCTATATTTTATATCTCTATTTCTTGTGTTCTTATTTATCTTTCATATACATTGATTTGTCATTTACTTTGTCAATTATTAGGTCTATTTTGTGAGTTTAGTTAATAAGTCATTGTACTTCCGTTCAAGATTTGCTTAGGGAGATAATTTTAATTTAATTTTATTTAATGATCTCTTTTTCTTCTTTTACTTTGAAATAGAGATATTCATTTGACATTTTAATATATTTTTAATTCTATACACATGGATTCCATATAACATTTGTTAATTCAAACAAACATAACACATGTCAAAATACATTCATATAAAGTTAGTTAAAAAAAAAGAGAAGCACTGGCATTACCATTATACGTTAGGCATTTTTATTTACAAATAATTCCAAAACTATTCAAAAGCAAATCAAGGCACAAGAAAGGATTATGCAGCAACGATGATAGAGTTAACATGCATGAAAATACAGAGAGTTCAACATACATGTAATTTAAAATTTTAATTTGCAACTTGTATTGTAATTGTATTACAATTAGTATCCACTGTAATTGTGTGCTATTAAAGGTTATGTTCATTTAATAAGTTATTGTGATTTTATGCTATTAAAAATTATTTATTAATTGATAATTCACTGTTTTAAATTAAGATGTGTATAGATGTTATATAAAGTTTGTTATAGTAGTTTTTTTTGTTCCATTCTAACTTCTCAATATGATTATACAATATGGAAAAGAAATTAACATTCAATTCAATTGACTGACAGTTTATCAAACGAAAATAAAATTTTTCCTATCCATCTCGCAAAAAAAATCTGGGTTGGGTGGAAATGAAATCCTTAAACTAGCCGCAGCGTGACGGGAAATAATATCAGTGCAGTAAATTGGAGGAGGACACCGACGAAGATTTAAAAAAAGAAAAAAAGAAAAAAAAACGGATACGGGTGATTGCAGGAGGAAAGAACAAGTAACAAAGAGTAGGACGAAAGCAAAAGAAAGGAAAAGAAAGTGACCATGTCACAAAGCATCAGCACCAGGCAGGATGTGCCGCCGCAACGATCGCCATGCTCCAAACCACCAACTTTGTCCCCCCAACCCAAAAAATCCAAAGATTAATTAATTAACTAGTTTTTTCTTAGCTTGACTGGCAACCAATACCATTTATTATTATCAACCAAAGATCCCAAATGACTTATAAGCAGCTGACCTTCAGTAGCTGCTCATATGGTCGACCAAGATTTGGGCAATGATTTGACATCAAATTTTTTGGTTAATTTTACCTGTTTCTATTTACATTTATCGGGAGTGTGTTTTGGAAAAATACTGGGCTTTCAAGTGGTTCAACAGTCAATGTCGAATAGCGTAAGCTGGTTCTATATTCTATTCTAACAATGATGAGCATTGACCATCTAAAACTATATGAGAGTAGAATCCAAAGCAAAAACATATTCAGATTGAGTTAATTCCACGGCTGCCTCAAAGTCACCATCACGTGATTAATCATAGAACACAGATTAGCTAGATATCATTGAAATCGATCGCAAAAGTGACTCTTTCCCAAAAAGAAAAAAGAAAATTTTTAAGTATGGTTTTTCATAGTCAGGGAAAACTGACGACAGTGCCATGCTTAATTTTGGGGAAAAAAAAAAAATTACAACGCTAATAACAGTGCCAGTTTTTGACATTTTAAGTTGTGCCGACGTCTGAGTACTGTACAAAAATGATTCAATTCCGGTATCTATCAGCATCGATGATCAAAGTACACAACACTTTTTGAATAGCTAGCAAGAACTAGTACACTTCTTCTTAGGGAGTACACTTAAAAGATAGAGATGGATCATTGACAAAGTAGCCATTTTCATTGTTTTTAGTTATTTCTTTACATTGGATTAGACGTAGCTCGAAAACTTAGGAGACTTATCATGCTAGAATTAATATAATAGCCAATTCAGCTCAGCTTGACCGAGTAAAAATACAGTACCTGAATCCACTAAACCCATTCATGATGAAATGGTCAAGCTTTTTCAAGGTTTGTGCCACAGCCCTTTTTATCTGCTTTTTTGACTTCAATTTCTACCCAATTGATGCCATTCAATGTTGTATGTTCCTCACTGTCCCCACTTCATCTCTTTTTAGTTCATTTTCTTGATCTATTAATGTCCAGTATCTTGTTCTAAGATATTCTGAAGCCAAACGTAAAGTGCAGTAAAGGAAAAAGAAATCATATATACTTGAATATTTCCTCTGTTACTAGTATTTCAATTACTTCGTTACCCTAATTTCCGATAAGGTTGTTGGTTGTGTGGCATTCCATAACAATACGACTAAATGAACTACATACTCTCAACTACTTGCCCGATAGTATACCCAAGCCTACCCTTTTCTAAGATGAGAATTAGTTAGATAAATGAAATAACTTATTCCTAAAATTCTTTTTACCAGATCAAACCGAATTAAGCATAGAAAAGGTACGTTTGATTCCCAAGCTAACAATCTTGATCGGGAAATATATAAATTACTAGATGAGTACGAAAGGAAGATGAAAAGGAAAATTAATGTAATTTATATCACCAATATTTTTCACTAAAACTGAGACAATTATCATCTATTATACGAAATTTGTGAAGATACCCGTCTAAACTTGAGAAATAACGATAAAGCCTTGCATACATGAAACTTAAGTCGAAGGTGGTGAGAAAGTGGTCTTTGGAGCTCATGATCTCATTTTCAAGATATGTAAAGTATAATAGTCCAGGGTCTCAAGGCTTATGCTAATTTTACGTGTATGGAGTGATTCAAGTGCATATGAGGATCGGTGAGCGTATCTTAATGCTCTCTCTCTCTCTCTCTCTCTCTCTATATATATATATATAGAGAGAGAATGTGTGTGTGTGTGTGTGAGTGGACACTAATAAGGCTAACATATGGGATAATCTTCAAGTTGAGGATATATACTTCATCTTAACCAGGCATGCATAAATTGGAGTATTGAATCTGTTACACAAAATAAAAAGTTTCTTTTCGACTTTATGAAATCTATAAACTAGCAGTAATCCAAAATAGGAAGACGAATCTGTTTGAAATTAACACATAAAACTCGAAAGCGGCTATTAGTATCCATAAAATCATTATGCCAAATGAGAAAAATCCAAAGGGGGGGAAAAATGGAACAAATACTCGATATGGATAGGCTTCCTTGATGTGATACCATTAGAACCGACAAATCAGCCCTGATTCGTCATTTCAGTGCAATTTAATGTTGTTTATTCGACCAACATCATATGGTGATGTGCTAAGTGCTGCAACAGCTCTTCTTATTTAAAAACAGTAATCAAGAAAACACTAAGAGCTTGCAGCCAGTTCTGGATACCCTACATGCTAAAGCCATTGACTTGTAGCCAAAAAACTGTAAGCACCTTTCTAACTTCAACAATCAGTGCTGCCTTTTCATGGATGATTCTGAGGTGTACTGTGAAAGATAGATATACTTTCACTCGCCCTAATAATGCAGGGAACAAGCAAGTAAAGTATGAGAGAAGTGTAATTCAGCATCTAGCCCTCAACTAGAAGTGTAATTCCGAACATAAATGGTAAAAATGAGAGAGAAAAAACAAGTGCATATTTGTAGCAGCAATGAATAGTCTCTCTACGTACCGAGTCAATATCAAAGTTATAAAGCAATACAAAATTAACGAATCCAAGTTCAGAGGGGAATTATGCTGTAACACTAGCCCTTCCTCTTTGACTGTGGCAAATATATATATATATATATATATATATTATTGAAGTACAGTTTCTTGTTGCATCCTGAAGTAGCTGGATTGTTCAAGTGTGCAGCTTTGCTGAATAGGTTGTTGGCAGATTTCGTAGCTGGACATGATAGGAGAATAAACAAGAGAGTTTGTATCTCCCCAGCTTGTACTTTCAGGGGAAGTGCTGGTGATTGTGCTTCTATTAACCGTGTCTATCCCCGAAAAACTTTGTAAAGCATCCAACAGATGGAAGTTATTAATGTATTCCATCTCATTAACCTCATGAAAAGGGAAGCTGCTATAGCATGGAATATTGCTGTTTGCAATTACCCCGTGAGTGGGATAATAGCTGCTTGGCGAACACTGTTGTGAGCATGAAGCCATGCTGAGGGGATTTTCACATGCTTGTCCTTCACCAAAGGAAATATCACAAGAGTATAAACTGTTGTGATTGTTAAAGCTGTTCCCATTTGCTTGTTGATCATCGGCAGACAACTTTCCTGCTATGATGACCTCCTGGTCCTCGACATCATGCGCTTCTTGTTGTGGAATAACTGCAGGAAAGGCTAGCGGTAGCTGCAGCTGATGAGAGTGCGGTACATGTATGGCATCTGTAGTCATGAAATTCTCTTTTCTCCTATTCATTTCTTGCTTGAGAGAGCTAGCTGATCGAGTCCTTTGATCCTTACGTTGCTTGCCGAGCAACTTTTTCTTCAGCTTTGTATTCCAGTAGTTCTTGATATCATTGTCCGTCCTTCCAGGCAACTGTGCCGCGATAATAGACCACCTTGAAGATCGCATTTGAATTTGACAATTTCAATCTCTTTGAGCTTATAAGATAAACATTGCGAAGGAAAAGTATATGGAGATCACAACGAACCATATATATTTAATGATTATTGGTAAGTTAAATTACCTGCTTCCGATACTCATATAGAGGCTGCAAATAATGCTATCCTCCTCCTCTGAAAATCCACCATGCTTGATATTTGGCCGCAGATAATTCAACCATCTGAGCCGACAACTCTTTCCACATCTCCTTAGACCTGTAACATGCTACCAGCTCATTTTTTAGCTCAAAAACATCATCACTTAGAAATAGGCCGCCCGTGTTATCAATTTACTATTTTGCTTTTCAAATCTTTTTCATTCTGTTAAAAGGAAAAAGAAAAGGGGTTAGTTACCTATTTTCTGAGGTAAGGCAATCCAGTTGCCGCCAGTGCCGTACTGTTCAATGTAGGCTTTGAGCTTTGCATCTTCTTCTGGTGACCACGGTCCTCTCTTGACGTTGGCTTTGTCACAGCAAGGAGCTCTACCCATATTCAGTTTTCTGCAAGAGAAATTTTTATGCCCTGAATCTGATAATCTTTTGCTGCAAAGCTTCACACTACTGGTGATGGTTGCAGTAGTTGTACGTTTTAAGTTATTATATAGTACTGGGTAGGCTAGGGAAAGGGAGGAGAATATAATAGCTGGAGGAGGAGAGACATAGGATGGAATGAGCCCCGGAATTCAAAAAAGGAGGGGATGGGGAAAAGATGAAGCTGCTTTATGCATAAAATAATAGAGGAATTTGAATGCCAGAGGAGGAGACTTGGGAAGTTTTCTTATTGTCTTTCTTAGTCCAGAATCTCTCTCTACCATCATGCATATAATTCAGACATTCATCTTTCTTGACTGTCCCTATCTATAAAACCTCCAAACAACACACTCTCGGACACACACAAACATACACGCTAACTGTCACCATCTCCCTCCCTCCCTCCCTCCCTCCCTCGTCTCTCTACCTTATTTAACATATAGTACGTACTAGCTTTGATCCTGATCGTCCATTTGGTATTTGCCTGGTTTATTTCTCTACTGTTTCTGTGGAGACCCGCAAAGGCATGGTGCAGACCCTGCATCACACTTCACCGATCATTAAAAAAAAAAAAAAGAGAAAGAAAAATATAATCAATCGGGCTATCCATTATACTAGTATACAGAAATTGGTGGAGGGACATCATTTTCTCGGCTAGAATTTTACGTTGTCGATATTAAGCATTTAATAATGTAAATACACTGCTGTCTACGACCGCAAGACGACAAGGGGATGGAATACAGACGCCACCAGATGGACAAAAACCTCGCGACTTTGCAGCTAGCTGCCTGCTTTTCACGGCAAAACTGGACATTTCACAGAAACGCTGGCATGGTTTTAGGAGCTGGGAGTTGGTTCTAGAGCCAATATGACACTGTAGAGAAATTGTGGTCGTGTACATGCTGTTAACACTTGCTCCATGTAATATATATACATTCAAGATAAGAATATATTTTACGATGATCACAAGTTTTTTGATATCTTTTACCTAAGTTTTGTTTATGTTTAGAATACCAAGTGAAGAACCTTTATTTATCTGCGCCTTAAATCATCAATCTATGTTAACCAGCAAACAAAAGTAATTGCCATTTCTCTTGTGGGTCTCATGACTTGATAATTTATGATCGCGAGAAGTCCAAAGCAAGGACAGATAATGGAACTTTTGAACATGCCAGAGCTTTCAACACCTTTACTATCAAGCAAAGTCTCCCAAGTTGCGAACCGAAAACTTCACATTGTTATACTTTTTGACAAATCTTGATTCTGATGCCGATATGATAAGGGGCACAAGGTTTGAAATTTTGCTGGAGAAAATATAGAATTTTCAACTAATTAATTAATATGACCAGCTGTGGTCCATCTGTTATTGTTTCCTTTTCCATTTTTTTCTAATATTTTGACCCTATGTGACCAAATGTGGACAGTCCAAAAATAAAATTTAATTAAAAAAAAAAAACAGTGTTCTGCACATTTCTGTGCTCTTACCGAAACTAGCACCATAATTTTTTTCCATAAACATCGGATTTATTATCCCATGGGGGAAAACAGATGACAACAGCTAGAATTTTGCGTACGACGAAATTGTTTCTGCTACTGATCGTCATTTCAGGACCCGCGATAAACCCCCTATCGTAGAGCCCAACAGCCTCAATCTCACTAATGGAAGACAAGGATTTTGACTGTGTCTTCCATGCCGTATACAATTTGATCTTTTCCCCCCTTGCAACTTGTGGGAATGGGATCTCGAGGAGATTTCCAGGAGACCCGAACTAAATCTTAATTCGAAAACTTCGTGTGGCTAAAATGGAGAAAGCAATGTTTTAGCTGTATGTGATGTAATTTTCCAGCGCCACCATTAGCCAAGCGCTGCTAGCTCAAGGATTATGTTGGAAATTGGAACTTTCCTGAGAAGGTTCAGCTTCAAAGAAAGACGGCCAAACGCATATTTCCACAATCTTTTCTTCTTTTTTTTTTTGCCCTTTTGTTTTGGTCAGTAAATAGACTTGTCTTGTCATGCTGAATTTACCTGCTAAGTGCATGTACCAGATTCATAAAGTTTCATGTGCCATAATTTAGAACATCTAGAACAATATAGTATAGCTGGTAAATTTTAAATAACTAATCTAGAGCTCCGTTTGGGGTTATGGTGCTTTTGGTGAAAAAGCACTTTTGGATACCGAAGGCGAAGATACTTTTGAGGTGTTTGGCGAACATCGTCTCATAAAACTAATGTCTTGTCTGAATTGTCATTTTCTAGATTTTTTATAGAAAAATACACTGTAACTATTTGATATATGTGAGTTAAAAAGGTATTTAGAAAATGTGATCATGGAAAATGTCAAAATTTTTCTGTGGAAAACTCCAATTCGAACAAAGCCTTATTTTTAAAACTTCAGAGGAGAAAAGTGAAATTGTTAGAAATTTTGGGGGGAATTTCTGAAATTATCTCTATTATAATTGGGGAACCTTACACCAACTTCAGACAGATCACAAACCTGAACATAGCTCATAAATATCTAGCAAACATTGGAAGCATAGTGGTCTCTCTTGATTAACCAAACGTACGAGATAAAAAGAATTTAGTTTAACCTTCTAGGCTTCCACGACATCATATTTTAAATTCATGAGTGGAGTTTTTGGTGTTAAAAGCATTTTTAGTAAAAGCTAAAAATTGGTGCTTTTAGGACAGCTTTTGTGTTTTAAAAAATAAAACATTAATTTTAATCATTTTATCCCATACTATGAACTAGATAAAGAGATAAATATTTTTAAAATTTTAAAATTACACATTCAAAAGTACTTGAACATTTAATAATTGCTTTTATTTAAAAGGTCTATCAAGTGAAGTACTTTTTTACAAGTTATCGCAACCCCAAATGGACTCTAAAAACCCATGCCACGCACAGTCATAAACAATGTTATAATAAAATAAATAAACAGTTATAGGAATACATAATGCATACAAATTTAATAAATAATAGTTTACCCTATGAAATATCAAATAATTTTAGTTACTCCTTCCACTTTCTCATTTCATAGATCTCACTGCTCTTGTGCTGAAAATATTTTAAAAAAATAATTTTTGGCTATTGTCTACCAAGTACAAACATGCATTAAAAAAAAAAAAGTAGTGCATAGGTTAAATTCATACCCCTCCATGCTAAATCCACACCCTATATACTCATTGGACAACAATGCCCTCATCTAATAAGTTTATTTGATTCTTCTTGTAGTTCCAAGTAACATATGTTGACAAAGTTAAAAAGAGGGAAAAAATATTTTCATTTAGAAGAGAATATTATCAAATATTTTACAAGTGCTTAGGATATTAATTTTTAATTTAAAGTTCAATTTACAAGTTGAGATTTTTCAATTACAAATGATTACGTAAACAACAATGTCTACGCATCTCAACAAATGGTTCAATAAAATAAAGGTAATAGGCCCATAAAAGGAAAGTAGAAAAAATTATTTTAAAAGCAAACTCAAAGAAACATAAATATTGGAATGATATAAATAAAAAAGAAATTTCTCTGTAGAACTAACATAAAGACTAGGGTGTTTAATTTTTTTTAGAGTAGATATTATTGTTCCTTTTTTATTATGTAGAAAAATAATTTAAATACTACAAAAATTTTGGTCTAATATATACAAAAACAGGGGGCATTAATGTCTAATAAATATATAGGGTGTGGATTTAGTCTCTCCCAAAAAAAGTATGGTATTACATACAAATCATGTCATATTAAATTGTGATAGATACAAACCAAATTATATTTGCTAAATGTCAATTCTTTTCTCAACCATCATGTCCAACTTGCAAAAAATTCACAAAATATTTTCGAAATGTTAATTTATTTCTTAATCATCATAACCATTATTTGGCATAAAATCCATACAGTATCAAATTCTTTCAATAAGAATAAAAAATAAAAATAATTATATTTTGAGCAACATATAACTTAGGTGATAGACACACACTAAAAAATGGCCTAATTCCTTGATTTTAGGGATTCATTTGTTTGTATGTATCACTTAACAGTGTCCTCATTTTCGGTAGCTCTTTAGTTTGACTCAAAAAGTAATTATCAAGTCTCTGTTTTATATAATTTTATCTTTTAAAATTTTAAAATTTCTATTTGTCTATTTGGCCTAAAAATATTAAGTACTACATAAATTTACAATTCTCAACATGGCTTCAAATTTTGCAAGTCGAGAATCTATGCAACTTAAGTAGTAGAACATTGATGGATAGATGTGAGTAAACTTCTTAATAAAGATATAGAGTAAAATGGCAAATAGAAGCATGCACAGTAAGTATTTTTATAGTTTAATTTTCATAAAAATACAACCTGTGAAGTCGATGCACTACAATGTATAAAAATTAAATTGATCACAACTAATTAGATATATAAAGTTCACATCTACCGTTCTTAAGAAAAAATACTGTTTATAATCTTGTATTGGAATTTCGCTTGACCTAAGAATAAGAATTACGTTCTTCTTTTAGAGAAGAACTTTCTTTCCTTACTGTTCGCTATCACAAATAACTTTTTAAATAAAATAATAAAAGGTTTATCAATTTTTTGTGTAGTCAGATTTAGACCATTGGTTGACTACATTTTTATATTTTTATTTTGGATTGGAATTGCATTTGCATATGTTATTCTGGATAAAAAATCAAAAAATTTTATAGTTGTTGTTTCATTTACTAGATTTATTAGCCATTTCTAACCTAATAATTGAGAGTTCGGAGGTCTTGGAAGATTTCTAACTAGAAAATCCTTTTGCGATTTATATATATCTATTATATATGTATTATAGGGCAGGTTTTTAGATTGGTTAAATCATAAGTCTTCTAACTTCCTATTCTTTTTTTAAATAGAATTTTGAATTTTTTTAATTATCAAATATCCATTTATGCCGTTTGAATTTCAAATGTAAGAAGTAGCACCATAAATGTAGAAAATTTGAATAAAGTTTATTCATAGAAGAGTAAATTAAAATAAAATATCATAAGTCCTATTAATAGTTGAAAGACTAAATAACAATATTTTACTGTTTAACTCAGTAATGCTAACTAAAAGGATAAACTACATAACAAATAATATTCAATGGTCATGGATTTAAAAAATCAATAGTAGTATTATTCCTGAAAGTGAAATCACTAAATTAACAACAAAATCCTACTGGCACTTCAAAATAGAAATTATTATTTAAAATCTTTATCTTTGATAAATAATAATAATAAAAACAACATCAGTCCTACCAAAAATAAAAATTAAGTAACAATATAGTTTAAAAGAAATATATAGTACTTATGTGTAAACTATATCTACTCAATTGGTATATATTTGAACTGAATTTCAATCTAATTAGGTTTAAATAAGAGTGTAAAATCCAACTACTAAGAATAATCTTGAATATTATTGATTATTTTATATATTTTTGTTATTTTCTTCAATGTAAATATGTAATACTATTATGTCATATTTAGAAAATAACTAAATCTTTTTTGGGCAATTGTTAGAGGTATTATAAGATATTCTCAATTTTTAATTTACATTTCGAGATTACATGTATTGTGATTATTTCTTGGTTTTACATATATTCTAAAAATTATTGGTCATGGGTTCTTTGTTCCCTTTTGTTTCAAATTATATCCTTCAATTTGGATAATGAATATGAAATCAACTAAAAACATTTTCAAAAGAAAAGTTGTCAACATTCAATCCAAATTTATCAAATAAACAACTATACCTGGTACTTTTATTTTAAAAATATAAAATAAGTATATTTTAAAAGTTTAAAACTATACTGAAAGTTACAAAAATTTTTTCTTTTTCTTCAAGTATTAACCTTCTAATTTGAAGGTTGGAATATAAACACTTTTGAACTCAATTAAATTACATGCTCAAACTCATATTTGTTGATAGGTCAATCAAAGCAAATAGGTTATCATTTACAAGTATAAGCAGTTGAAAAGTATAGTAGAATAGGAGATAAATATGTTATAAAATTAGATCAAATGGAGGATATTAGATGAGAATATGGTAGGATAAAGAAAATGTAGGATTTAGGGGTAGGGAAAAGGGTTGCAAAAATGTGAAAAAGTTGGATCAAAGAGGTGAGGAAGAGGGGATGATGAGAAGAGGGGAGTTGTGAGGTGAGAGAAATGGTTTGAAGATGTGGTGGGGGTATAATATTATGTTTGTTGTGCTTCTGATAGTTCTTTAAATATTTTTATGATAATTTCCTATATGTTTTAGTATATTTTAAGGTTTTAGATAAGACACATAAATAGAATATAAATTAGATTCTAAAATAATAATCTTTGATTTTTAACTTATTTTTCATATAACTATTACAACTATGTTAAATATAAATGCACGGGTCAGAATTCTAGTAGATTCTAGTAGTATCGCACACACGGTATCCTTTTGAATTTGCACACATATATAAAATTCTCCTGGTTAGTATTTGTATTGTTTGAGATTGTAAAGATTTGCAATAGCGTATAAAAATCTGAGATGAAAATATCTGAAATATACAGATGAAGATATAACAAAACGATAGGCTCATAAAAATTAATGGCTAAGAGTTGTATATAACATTCTTATTTTTGGAATTTTAAAATAAGATGGCACTATTTATGTATTTTCTGTAACTTTCCTCTATCTAGCCTTAATAATACATGCCACATTATTACTAGTTTCGCTGTGCCTATGGTGAAGTTCTTGTGACGTACGTTCGGTTCGGGCTTGAAGAAGGAACAAGGAAAGGCGAACAGGAAAGGGAGAAGCTCTAGAACAAAATCAAAATCAAGGGAAGTGTTGAAAAAGTTTTTTTTTTTTTCTTTTTCTTAAAGGCCATATTTGACAGAGTCGCGTGTTATGTGCATTCGACAGAAATGACCATCTACATATTAGATGTATATATAAACTAAAAATCTATTTTGAAACATTGTCACAGTATGTGTTAACTTAAACGGTAAATGAAAACTTAGTTGAGATAAACAAAACATATTACAGGTTTTCCTATTCCTCAATATGGTATAGCGCATAATTTAGGGCATCCTTGAAATCTATCCTAATTAAGATTGTTAAAGGTCCCACTGGGTTTTGCAACTGCAAGTTCTTGCATGATAGAAAGACGCTAGTGAGGGGGGAGGCATGGGTTGGGCGGTAGAGGTAAGTAGAGACTCTCGAACTCCCAAAAAAAAAAAAAAAAAAGACGCTAGTGTGCTCTAATTCATTTTCAAGAAACTACAAAATATTAATCAGTTGAACAGGAGGTGCTAAAGTAGCCTTTTGAGAGATTGTTCTTCGTTTGGTTGGAAGAACTCAAGGAAGAGTTCGTGAGATTCAGACGCCAAATGAGAAAGGTCCTCCGAAAAGGAGTCAATAATGCGTGGTTTCCCCGGAAAAAGACAGTGAAGGAGAATTTTATGTTGGTGGCCTACAGCCCTACCCATGATAACTTTTCCATTTTTCCGCGTTGAAAACTTCGTGTGAATTTCTTGATTAGTCGTCTACTTTATTTACGGGTAAACAACATATTGCATATAATATAGTGCTACAATCGCAATGAAGTCCACATCCACGTTAAGGTAAAATGTTAAATTAATGCCATCCTTTTGACTTCTTGAAACGTTAGATTTGATCTATGGAGAGGCGGCGACTGTACCGGTCCCCAGGTCGGATCTCAGCACTCAGGATCCTCCCTTGACCTTCACCCTGGCTCACCATCCGATCACTGTCTTTATCTTGGGACGTCCATCACCTTAACTCCGCGCCTCTCCACCCATGTCGCTCATCCCTACCGCCCGCTTACTATAAATACCCATGCGAATTTCAACTTCCTAACGATTTCCACTTGGAAAATGCCGACTTAGCTCTTCCTTTTATATCTTGCGGGGACCTATTGCCCTCGGCACAAGCCTGGACCCGATCCAGTCCAATGCCGCCCGGGAATTCCGTTTCTTAACATCCATCGATCATATTTCATGGACTGGTCAACAAATGGACCATTGATGATGATCCTCGAGGCAGGAGGCTCGGTCATCATTCCCCGAGAACCCCACCAGGAGTAAGGTCACCAAGATTGGCACAAATAACCACGCCTTATTGAGCCAGGGAAGGATAACGAGCCTCCCAAGATCGCTTTCATGAGGTGATCTGGGGGTCCTGAACGGTCATGTCGCGAAGAAATCTCATGGATCATTCTATCTCTTGGGTATCCGAAATCCTTTTTTGTCCCGACATGAGAACTCTGGTTCCCAGGGGTCTGGTGAGCACGCTTTTTAAAATTCCCGCTCACCCCAAATATCAACGACCTCTCCAACTTCGCGCCCCTTACTATGGCGGTAAAGGAGACCACGAAGACCCGTGCATGCCTTTCTCTCGTTGGGTCTCGGAATCCATCATGTGCGAGCATTCGAAAATGGTTCTGAAACTAGCTGCACCTTCTATGGAGCAGTAGATCTCGTCGTTCGTGTCCTCGGCGATCACCAAGACTTCGGATGATGTCCAGTAAGAAAGGCGCGGTCGATATATGACTCGTTTTCAGAGTGTCAAATCCCGACGTCACCTTGGCATTCTCCGGGCTTCAAATGGATTTCAAGGAGATGATTACCCTTGCCGAACGAGCTATGGTAGAACGGATGATATATGGGACCACCGCCTGAGAAGGAGGGAGCTGCTCCTCCTCGTGGATAAGCGTGGGTAAACCAACTCACTTTACTACTTTTTTGACCTAAGTAAAGGTTTAATTTCTTTGACTGGTAGCGACTTCCGCGCCGCGGACACAAGCATATCCCACATGGTTTGTGCGATGAAAAGAGGGAACCCAACCTCTTAACATCGGCCATGACAATGAAAGGTATGGAGTTGATAAAGGGGTTTCACGCCATCGAGAGAACGGGAAGATCGCCCGCGATGACGAAGGTCACCAAGCGCCACCGCTCCTTTCCGACACCCCTGGATCGGGGAGCTTATCAATACCATTGCAGGACCACGGAGACAATGGTCACGGAGCGCTGGGACTTGGGAGGTCTTCACCGAGACCATTACCTGCCTTCGGAATACGCAGAGGCCACCACGTTGGTGGTTACTAATTACCTTGTCAAGAAGGTACATTGACGGCGTTTCAGCGGACATCCCCACCTTACTACCGGATGAGCAACGAGCGGCTCGTCCCGGAGACTGGATGCAAGTCACCCGGGACACCGGGAAGGGGATGATAACCTCCTCACCTTGTACCAGCCTATCCCAACTTTGCCGAAAGGGCGTCCCTTATAACATGATACTTGGCTGTCCCCACCACGCGCCCATTATCTATCCTCGGCAATTCCGGACCGAATGGCATGGCGCTCAAAGTGGATCTGCGGCTGGCCGGTTGTGGTCGCGTCTTTTCAATTTGATCCGACCTCCGGGACCAGCTGCCCAGAGACCGGATGAATGTGCCCCTCAACAACCCAGCTTTTGCGGTTAGTGGACATACAAAGGATGCTTTTAAGTGGTCCACCGATGCGGGATTCCAAACTGCTCGCTCAATGCGGATCCCATGATCATCTCAGAAGAAATGGCATAACTTGCCAAATTTGAATCAAGACCGAGGTCGAGTCTCTTATCGGTCAGATAATTAAGGAGTCTTCACCACCCGGTCAAGAAACCCGGGCATGGAGGATGTGGACTGCACCGACCCCAACAAAGTTTGCCCCGAGGATTGTTATCCCTTGCCGGCGGATAGACGCCAGTGGACTCTGCTGTATCCAGCTGAGGTCTTGCCGCACCATTCAAGGGTTACCAGGATCGGTATGGAAAGATAAAAAGCTCATTTCAAATCGAGTATTCTGCTATGTCACCATGCCTTTTGGATTGAAGAATGGCGCGCTGGCGGCTACCAAAGCAAAACACGATCTTCAAAGCATCGGTCGGAGAAATATGGAAGCTTATGTCGAATGCACACGAATGAATTTCAAGAGCAAGAAGCAAGATCTGGTCACGGATCTGTCGAGTTCTTGGACCGGATGAGGTTAAACCCAAGAGGTACCCTCGGGAAAATTCTTGGGCTTTATGATCTCGAGATACAAACCCGGACAAGGTGCAAGCCATCCGAAATATGACTCCCCTTTGGACTGTGGCCTCCACCGCTTTATCCGCTACGGCGGTATACCCTCTTCAAACTTTGCAGTCTCTGGACCGAGCTGCCGAAGGCATTTGAGGACCTTAGAGGCACCCGGCTTCACCACTTCCACCTTGGTTTCCACCTACCCAGAGACTTTATTTCTGTATTTATCGGTACTAGGAGAGTCGCGGTTTTGGTCAAAGATGAATCGGGAACTGTGACAGTATACTATGTGAGCCGAGCTCTCCAAGGCCCGGAACAGAGGTACACCCGCATGGAAAGGCTGGTCTTGAGCTTAGTACACGCTGGAGGCTAAAGGCCTATTTTCAATCACCATCCTATAGCTCTGGCCGACCGATCAACCCTCCCCCGGTCATGAACCGACCCTGCCTCGGGAAGGCCTAAGGTGGGCGGTGGAGGGTTAGTTCGACATAGAATACGCCATTGCCATTTTGGCCCGACTTTATTCTGAAAAACCCCAGGGAGGAAGCGAGGAGCACTTATTTCAGTGGGATCATGTAGATCGGTTCCCGGGGCCGAGGGTTTCCTCTTGCTCTGTCGACCTCCGAGGGCGAGTGCAATATGCACTCGATTCAACTTCTCCAATAATGAAGCTGAATGCCTGATCACCTATCCTGGACGGTAGTAAGGTTGAAAGTACACAAATCCCCAACTCGTGGTAAAAGCAGGTGCTCCGGGAGTAACTGGAGGAGGACAACATGAAGAGTAGCTGCTTAGAGATTTCGAGCGAAATCGTGGATCCCTAGATCCAAGAACAAGGGGCGACGCCCTTCCAAGTTTGGTTTTCCTACACACCCAGGCACTGGACGGTGGAAATACCTTTCATCGCCCATGCCGGTTTGGATCCTCCCCATATCGAAGTCTCCGAAATTGCTGGATGAGCCCTGCGTTGCCTACCTCCCACGCGGAGCTAACGGGCCGACGGAGCTGCATCCCATGGCCTATTCGGATAACCTTTCGGACCGGTTAAAGTGCATGCAAGGCCAAGCGGTCTCCGGAGATCCACCCAGGGTCTCTCAAGTGGATCTCACGTGAATCCCCTGACTATGTCTCGGAAGGCCTCCATCGGTTACTATCCTCCATGCAGTTAGGCATTCCTTTGCCAAGCCCACGGTGATAGGCATCTTCCTACCTGGGAATCTTGTCCCGATTAGCAGCCACTTCGAGCAAAATGGGGACCGGACCTCCGGTTTTTCCCCCAGTGGAGGTCTCCAATGGCTCGTCGTGCTATGATTATTTCTCCAAGTGAGAAGCGCCCAGCCTTTGAAATCCCCAGGCCGCGGTGAAAGGTGGTTCTTCGGAAGAAATCATATGCCGATTCGGATTCAGCGCGAAGTTATCATCGACAATGGCAAGCCAGAAAACCCTTTAAGGCATGGTGCCGGGACAGGATAACGCAATATTTTACCCCGGCCCATCCAAGCTTTAACTGGCAAGCCGAGAACTGACCCACGGATTGTTGAGGCTTGAAAACTTCGCCTTGACCGCTCCATACCTCCCGAGAAGTTACGGCGTGTTGTGGTCTTACCAACTACTTCCGCACGGCAACCCAGGAGACTGCTCTTACATAACGGATCGGGAAGCCGTAATCCCGTCAAGTCCCTCATTCCCAGGATGTGTCATTTTGGATCCCTGGCAATCAGTGAGAACCGACTGATTTTCTCGAGAACGAGAAATCGCAGCAATTCGCTCCGCCGGTGTAGATTATAAGAATTCCCCTGCTCGCTATTATAACCAACGGGTCCGGAGGTCACTTTCAACCGGAGATCTCGCTAAGAATAAGAATTCTGCTAAGGACAACAAAATGCTCGATGCCAAATGGGAAGGAGCCGTCAGTAGGTTAGATCCATAATGCGCACCCTAACTGTGACGGATCCTACCTAAATTGATCAACCTTAAAAGGTTCTATGTATGAATGTTACCTTTATTTTTACTAATTAGCCACCGGGTGTAGTTTATCCTCCTGTCTCCCATTATCTTTCTTTGTCGGGGATAACCATCATACTTTAGTTTTATTTCCAAACCATGCGTATGTATGCAATTCAGACATAGGACCCCCAATGCAATTGCTGTAAAAAGCGAGAAGTCGGAAAAGAAGAATTCGGAATATATTATAAAGGGACTCGGGTATTACACTTGTCTGAAAACGTGTAAAAAAACAAATAAATGAGAATGGAAATAATACAAGTCTTGAGGTAGAGGGAATAGCCTAATCCATAGTGCAACCTCACTGAGTTCCCTCTGGCTGCTGAAAACCCCTTCGGATGTGGTCAGCCCCCTCCTCCTCCCCTCCACCCTCCCAGCCTCCATGGCCTGCTCACTGCATAGAGCCTCGGAGGGTTCTTTGAACCCTGACCCTGCCTCAGTCGATGTGTCATGCGTCCGTGGTTGCCCTGCCGAGCGCCTTCGGGAGGTCCTCCACCTTGACTGACACCCAGGCACAGCAGACAACTGATCGATGTTGTCTGGAGAACAGACTCAGGCTGTCATAGGCCACTGGACTTTTGTAACCTGGATCCCCCTCTCGCCAGACCACAGTCTGATCCCCAGTTGAGCTTCAGAGCTTGCTCGAAGCCTTACTTGTCCCTGGCTCAGCTTCTTCTCCCTCACCAACCGGCCTTCTGTGAGAGCAGGATGAGGTGGCAACAGCAGCCGGGCACTGCAAAAAAGGAGAGTTCGGAAAAGAGTAGAAATAATCAAGGCTAGGCCGGTGAGGGATTACTACCCAGCCTGTTGAGCCAGATAATTTCTAGATCGCCAAAGCCCTCTAACTCGGTCCCCTGGCAACACCATCCAAGAGTCAATTCTCTGGGCACTGGGGTCCATCAATTCTAGCAGTTCCCACCGCCTGGTCGGGAGGCTCCTCCCCAGATGGGAGCTTCTGCCATTATACCCCTCCCACACCCAGGGGAGACATGGTACCCCATCGGAACTGGGCCAGGCGAGCAGGCCACCAAAGCCCTCTCCTCGAGGAGGGCGAACAATGGTGACCCCGAGACCACCTATGACGACCACTTTGGTCTGCAGGGCGTTGAGGTCCCTTCTCCAGCCTCTTTCTTTCTCTTGACTCCTCGGTCGGACATAGAACTCACTGCAGGTATAAAATCAGTATTAGTTAGTGAACGAGAAATGGGATTCGGATAAACAAGAAAGAAAATTACAATGTTTCTCGTAAAGGGATTCTCTTTTCCTCCCGGTCAAGACCTAAGGCCGACATCCAGGACCCCTCGGGATGTCGCAGCGTAACCGGCACCGCCCCGACAATACCGAACTCCTCCTCAAGAAAACCTGCTCAGGGTTAATTTGGGTGTCTGGTGGTTCCCTGCCAGCGGCGTCCACAGCCTCCACCAAAACCCCCTCATGGGAAGTAAGAGTCCCGACAAAAAAAAAAATAGGTGCTCTTCCAGTCGTGGATGGACGTCGGGGCATCCACTACCAAGGCTCTATGTGCCTTGTGCGAAATAATACCACCTGGTAGCTCTTGGTGAGAACTCCTAAAGAGAGTTCCGGGGCTCCACATCCGCTTCGTGAGTGTATGCAGGATCCGGAAGCTACCAAGATCCCGATGGAGTTGGCATGGGTGATCCAAGTCCCTAATCATATCCCCTTCATAAAGTCACTTAGGGGAAGTCAAGTCCGGACTTGGTCAAAATAATCGCCGCTCCTCGCAGAGTCGCACGCCGTTGTCTTGACCTACCTCTTCTAATCGGAACTGTTGGGGCTCGTGTCATCCTCGATATCATCGACGGGAAGTGGGACGGACCAAGTCATATTCGTCCCAAATGGCGTGTGGACCGGGCTCTTCATCGCTTCACTGCACGCACCGAGGTCCCGACCTCCTGTAGCTCCTCGGTTGCTCAGACGTAAGTCGCCGGGGACCCTTCGGACTCCTCCGACGTGGGCTATCGGATGCTTCGGGGATCTGGGTTCTCCAGGGTGGTCGCCGATGACAATTATCTCACATCGGGTCTCGCATCTTAGCCCTTCCCTCGACGCTTCCGTTCTCTCGGAACTCCAGGAATGAACTAGAGCCTCGTCTACCAAGACTGGCCAGGTCCCGCTGGCTTGATATGCTCGGTTCTGGAGGGCTCGGTTTGAAATTCTCGCCATGTCTATTCAAGAAGAAAGGACTTACTCTTGTAAAACAGGAGAAAGACTCGGCAAGTCACGGTTGTCGGCAAAAAGATTGCTCGGTAGACTAAAGCTTCGGACAAAGCACGCTCAAAGTGATGGCAGGAGCAAATGAAGGAGGGGATCCCTACCAATGAAGCGGAAAACCCCAAATTCGAGGAGAATTCCCGCCTTCGTCTGCCCCTTACGTCATTCACAGTCCCCGGTTGTCACGCCATTCGTGACTGTAAGCGGGCCATTATTGCCATCCGGACCTTCGCCCTCATTCCGGATTATGAGCCTGGATAACCTCTGTCGAGGCCAGACTCCTGGGGCAAGTGGAGAGAAGTGACATGCGACCTCGGTCCCGAGGCAGTCGGATCTCAGCTTGACTGGGATCCTCCTGCACCTTCACCCGATCTACCGAGCAGGGGGTCGGCGTGTGTGTCCTTAGGCGCCAAAGCCATGAGGGCTCAGTGGTTCCTCATCCCATCACAAGTGTCCCGTCAAGCGTGTCTTGTCGGACGTCCCATCACCTTAACTCCGATCAGCCCTGTAGGTCTCCGCTTACAAAACACGTGTCACCATCTCCTGGTTCCTTACTACACTTCCCTTACTATAAATACCCTCACACCGGGTGAGAAAAGGTAACAGACAATTTCCCAGCTTCCTAACGATTTCCACTTTTGGAAAAGCTCCTGACTTAAGCACACATCCACTCCCTTGAGCCGAGCCCCGACTCTTCTCTTTCCTCTACCTTTTATATCTTGCAGGACCTATTCGGCATCGGTCAATCAGGCCCTCGGCACACAAGCCTCGGAGTGACCGATCCAGTCCGCACAATCTACAGCCAAAGTCGGCTCTTAGTTGGATTTTTGGTGCTCGATTTGCTAAGCTCCCGCTTCCTCCCGTCGAAGTGTTCATCTCCGACTTCTGTCCTCTTGCGTAAACTTGGCCCTACTCTTCTTTCCCAAAGAGTCTTTCCCCACAAATGAGTTGATTGACAAAATGAATAATTTATCAAGTAAAAGATCATCATCATCAGCAACTATTAAGTGTAGAAGAGTGATGCCAAAGTGCATCCATCCATTGCCCTGAGAATATCCATACCTTTGAGCTTCCACGAGGCCAGTGAGAACTCGGCAACTATACTCTTAGCTATAATCATTATTACCTGGAAAATAAGAAGAAAAGAAAAGAAAAAGGAAACTTACTCAATCCACATTTTATTCTCATTTAATTAGTAACCTAAAAGATAAGTGATCATTACTTACTTTTAGTGCCACGATCAAATGATTTCCTAATAGAGATCGCACCTTGGAATAAAGGTAACAGAACTTTATTAGCAGAATAATTATATAAAAAAGGATAATAAGTTAACTTCACATTTATTCTTTTAACTCATTTCATCTTCTTTAATTTCACCGCTGCACCGCCCCATCTACTTCGGATCCGCAAACAGAGGATCCTCATTTGATTGGGTCATTTTAGGCCGGTCAATGATTAACAAAGTGGGTTGCTATTTCTACTTTTAGTCAATGTTGGGCTTTAATAATCCCAAACTGTCGAAGAAATCTTGGAGTTTTGGCCCAAATTCAGGAAATAATATGGCCCGAAAGTTGCCTGGTGGACTAATTGAGTATCATTTGGGCTTTAGGCATTTAAACATTCTCTTATCGGTGGTTTATCTGTTCAATCGTCAGTCATTTCCATTAAAGTTGCTTCTATTAAGTTAAAAAAAGAAAAAGAAAAAGAAAAAGACTGCAACTTAATATTGGTTCCTAATCGTCCTGGTACTTGATGGTAACCCTTCATGCATGGGTGTCTCCAGATTTTGATCATCTACAATTGAAATAGTAGACTATCTTCTATAGAGCTATATTGGACCCTAATCATATAGGAGTAATTTGTTTGTCTTCATTGACAATAATCATGCGTCCAAAATCCAATTTACAGTTAAGAACATGATACTGAAAAGTTCATCCTGGACAGGAAAACTTCCGATCTTCTTCAATTTGACTCATAAGCACAGGATGCGGACGACATTGCTGCCTTCACAATCTGGAAACTCCCTCCTCACGGATAGTGTTTCCGCCTGTGTCTCTTTCTCTTTCTTTTTTTTTTTTTTTCTTTTTTCCCCCCTTCCTTCTTCTCTGCTTCTCAGGGGAACTGATCCGACGGGACCTGATCGGAAGATATATATATATATATATATATACACACACACATACATATATATATATATATATATTGTGTTAAGCCGTGCATAAACTAGAATGTTTAATTTCTCCATCGAAAAGTGAAAAATGCTACAGCATTGCTGATGGCCGTGCACTCAGATATCAAGATAAAGATCAAGTCCGCAAATCTATTTGCCGTCATTTATTACATGAGATGCACCTTTCTTTCTTTTTTCTTTTTTTAAATTGTGGTGGGGTTTTTATGAGATCTGACATGGTTGGCGCATCAGCACTTAGGTAGAGTGCATGAGTAGTTAGGTTAGGTAGAATGCCAGCATCTTGTAAGTGTTGATCTTAGCGCTCTTTCTCTCCCCCTTTCTTTTTTCTTTTTTTTTTTTTTTCTTTTGGGGTGGGGGAGGGGTGCTTAAGTTTCCTGTTTCTTGGAGGAGGTGGTGCTGGTGATGGTGGTCAATAGCCAGGGCATAGAAAGAGCGGATGGTAAGATGTTAGATCAATTAAGTCACTTATATGACTTAAATTCAGAAAATTGCGCAACATCTTTCCACGTCAGTCCGCATGGGAGATTATTTTTCCCTTTTGGTTTGGTTAAGCGTAGATCATATTTAGATGACAAAATTTAATTGATACAGATCATTTCCCTTCTTGCTATTTTTTGCGTAAGTCATATGTCAAGATTCTTTAGTCTCAACTTTTACCGGCCATGCAAGAGCATATGTGAAAAATCCGTTAAACACCAGAGCACCCAAGCCACTTGCAAGAGTAATATGTACTTGATCAATCCATGGATATTTTGTTACACGAGTACTGTTACGTTCCCGAATACATCATTGCAGAGTTAAAAGTATCATTAATTTCACTTAATATCAATGAAAGTCCATGCATGGTTTACCAAAAGATCCTTATGCTCAATGCATGTAGGAGTACCACTGCAACAGCAAATGCAAGAGGAGATTTGATAACCCTGTTTAGCAGGTGCATAACCCCCCCCCCCCCCCTCTCTCTTTGTTCCCTTTTTGGTTACAATGTTGCCGATGAAAACCAAATTAAGCGATAGGAATTGAGGTCCATCAGTCCATTCAGTCGTTGGGACAAAAACTCTTAAGACTGGAACAATCTGTTCGAGATGGACGAGGGTCCGTGTTACTGAAATTCATAGTATGGGCTGTGGGGCACGGTTCCGTAGTGCAGAGACAAGGGGTCACGTTCAATTGGCCATTCATGTTCACGTCAATGTTGGTGAGTAATAAGCAAGTCACTGATCAGTGAGGACACAAGCGCGCGAAGGAATAAACCCTACCTTCAACTCTTTAAATCACACGCTCTCTCTCTCAAAAAAAATGAAAGAATAGTGCAGATGTTCTCTGTTACCCTCCATGTGCTTCGATCGATGATTTCATGTGAAACCCACATGACACTCCATGCCACATTTGCATAAATGGTCTTGTCTCGCCTTCAACCCATAAATCAGCATTGCTCCCATGGTCAAGGTTGTACACAGTTGAATTTGAAAAGATTCTTGTCCTTTCTTTTCTTTTTTCCCCCATCGAATCCTTGAATATTTTAACATCCAAGTATGTTAATTTGAATAAGAAGAGGTTATTGCAGTAAAGGTTGAGAATTTTAGCAATCAGGATACGTATGTGTAACAACAAATTTCTTGTCCCCAGCTCTACTTCGGGGTAGGGTTCAGTCGCTTGTTATTCAGAATATTAACAGTAACAATACGTTGCCGACTGTCTCTGTTGACAGGAAACAATAGCCTCAGTCAAAAATATTCCTGTCTGTAATTGTCTTCCATGTCGACCTACACATAAACCTATTCAATTGCGTGGTTATTGACTTTATATCAGCTAATTAAGGCGTAAAAAAAGTTCTAGGTTCTTTCTTGAAAAGTTTTTCCAAGTTTTACCCTTTCCCAGTTGTTACTTTCCATTAGAAAGTTTTACAACACGCGGAAAGTCTTAGGGGACACCGTGGGATCTTTATGTAAACACCATGTTCAAGAAAGCATGCTTCCCCTGCAAATCATCGCACTTTTAACAAAAATTTCTGATTTTTGAAGAATAAATCCATTGCATGGTCCAAAGGGACTAAGGTGATAAGTCCAATTTAGAATTTGTGATATTCTTGTTTTAAATGCATTCTCTTAAAATTAAAGAGGCATCTCAATTCCGACCTTTTCTTACAATATATTTTATCGCACGTTTGTAAACTTTTTAACTTGTTCGTTGTCTTGGATTGCGCAACTTGTGAATGGTTTAACCGCTAGTTCTACTAATCCTATCTATGCAATACTACTTGATGAGTGTTTTGGATAATTCGTGTTGAAGTATGCTCATGCTTCTTAAAATTTTATCTTTCGGAATTACTCCAAGTAATACAATATTGAATACTTAGTCACTCAGAAGTTTTTTATGTATGAAAGGTTTGAGGCTGAGCAGGCCGATTTTTTGTTCTCATACTGAAGCAAAAAATAGTGTTGAGAGACAATTTGCTACATCTATTTCTCGAGCAATTTTAGCTACACTAATAAGATATTGGATGAATTTACTCATTGTCAATCAATTTTGAGATGTACAAGTTCTTTATTGTGAAATTAGAGTTGGAACTTGGATCTACAATTGCACCTATGACTCAGTTCACTGTCAATTGGTTTTAGGAAACTATTTTTACCTTACATCTCTGCCTTATTTTGCTTAATTCATTTTGCTTGTTGAGATGACTTTAAGCAAGTAAATACATAATAAAAAAAATTTTTCTTTTGTGTTCCATCTCAAAGTGCAAAATGACGACTAAATAATCAATAAGGCTTGTTTCCTCTTTGGAACTGAAAATTCTTGACAAAATAATCATCACGAGAAAGAATGCAGACTAGGATTAGACACACTCGAAATAGCAATTCTGTACCCTAAAGTTAATAGTATAATGGTACAGTCCCAGAATCTCAAGAAGCTGCCCTTCGAATTCTGCAGCAAAACCAAGCAGATTGTAGAGCACATGTTAGCAGTCAAGAAGAACATGGAAACAGACCAAAATTCTAGTGTGTTTATTTTTATTCAGTAATGTTTAACTTATTCTTGGCCACCAAAATCCTCACATGGACCAATTTCTCATGCAATATTCGGGGAAAACAATAATAGAAATCAAGGCTTCACATGCAGGTACCATGACATATCATTGCTTAGGATGACTACACTCGTTGGTGTGGTAGTGCTAACTCCATCTTTAGCCAAATGCAACAACAAACAAGAGGATGAGGGAAATGTCACTTTGTTATTTTAAAAAGACAATGGCGTTGTTGAAATAGCACCATAGTCTTTTGGCTTTGAAATTTTTAGAGAATTTTTTAGCATATCAATTAAATAACAGTAAAAATTTCGAATACTATTTGTTATTATTGCTGTTGGAAGGAGTGAGATGAATTGTACAGCTAGCCAAGTATGTGAAAACCTGACACTTTCATATTTCAATTGCCTAAGTCTGTCATTTCAAGGAAAAATGGGGGTACATGATGTGCTTTGGGTCCGCATTAGATTGCAACTTTTTCAAGAAAATTTTTTAAATAACATATTTTATAATTAAATTTTTTATTTTTCATACATCATATCATTAGAATATATATCTTAGTATAGTGTTATGATTGAGACTCTAAATTTTAGAGGTGTTGAAATGTTTCTTCTCTCTCTCACTTTTTAAATCTCACCTCTCTCTTATTAAAAATAATAATAAGAATAAATTCAGAACATTTAAACACAAAAATTTCTTGCAGGAAACTCTACCAATTACGTAGTTAGTGACGCCATATGGGTGATCATTTTATTTATAAACTTGTTTCTTTTCCTTTGTGTTTAGTCCTTTTATCTGTGTGATAAAGATTAAAAGCTTTAAAAACTTAGGGTTTTCGAAGCTCCCATCTAATCCCAGAAAAAGGAATGGTGTTGAAACGCTACCCCAAAACACTAGGAGGAGAACGAATTCATTGTTTTGGCTCATTCCATTGCAGACCCGTATCCAGAACGCTGCTTATACGGCTAAAACAACGTCTTAAACACAACTTCATTGAGGGGGAGAATGGTCGGTTGCCATGCATTTTATATATCTGTTTAAGAAGCCAGCCAATGCAAGTCTAATGTCGGCATTATTCCACCAGGCTCTTGCCGGTAATCCCGCCACTTCCATGAGGCATTCCCAAATTCCAATGTAATCAAGGGTAGGCATTACATGCATTCTAAGTAGTAGATATAGTTGTATTGTATCGTGTTAACTGCATACTATTGATTTTGCTTTTAATTTTTAGGAAGTTGCAATATTTAGTTTGATAATGCCATGCATACCTATTTCTGAAAAGGAAAAACTCATGCAGAAAAAAGGGCGTCAAAGAGGATGCAATTAAATATGTAATCCCGAATCTGATCATGTGATACGTACATTATTGTATTAATGATGGTTTGAACAATTCAAGAAGATATCATGGAAGTCCTCACAAATGAGATTTAACAAAATAATAGAGCAGGAATTAACCACTTCTAATCCACATGGACCGAGTGCCCTCTCTTTACATGAAACAATAGTACAAAATTTGAAACTCAACATCTAAATATTGAGAAAAAAAAAAGGAATAATAGTTTTAAAAAAAAAGTCAACTATTCGACACGTTCACACTAGGACTATCGTTCATTTTCACCGTCATGATGGAAGGATAATCGAAAAACCCATTTGCTGAGAGACTTTCGTGCTGAATTCTTGCTGGAAAGATGATGACTCCGACTAGCGTTGGAAGATTTGGTGGCCGTTGATACCACAAAAGCCTTTATCCTCTGCATTGCCAAGTCTAGTGTTTCTTCAGACATGTTGGCGAAGCACACACGAAACCAGCCGGGTTCGGCACAGTGGCATGAGGATCCCGGGGAGATGTTAAGCCCTACTTGATATACTATCTTCTTCCAAAGCTCCATCTCCGCGTCAAAACTTTTGGAACTCAAAAGATGCCTCATGTCCACCCAGCAGAATAATCCGGCATTGCTTTCAAGGCAGCTGATTCCAGCGTTCTTCAGCCCTCTAACGAGCATTGCGTGCCGCTTCTGAAGGCGTATTTGATTCTCAAAAAGGTAGTGCTTTGTGAATTTCTTGTCGGCGAGCATGGCGGACAGCAAATACTGAGTCTGGGAAGAAACTAATCCGAAGCTCGACATTTTTGTCGCTGCAGCTACAACTGTGCTGTCGTTGGAGTGAATCGCTCCAACTCGAAAACCGGGAAGTCCCAGATCCTTGGAAAGACTATATACTAAATGAACTCTGTTCCAAACCTCAGTGTTCAAGAGATCTCTTTCGAGTAAAACCTCCATGACACTAACGAAGCTTGGCGAGCTAAAAACGGTGCCAGAGTAGATTTCATCGCTAATGAGATGAATATTTTTGGCAGAAACGAAGCTAACTAGAAGATTCAATTCTTGACGGCTCAAAGTCGTTCCCAGTGGATTGGAAGGGTTAGTGACCAGGACGCCCTTGACTCTGAGATTCTGCTTGCGAGCAAGTTGGTAAGCATCCTCAAGGGCAGACTCGGTAATTCGAAAGCCGTTTGAGCTCGTGCATTGGATTGGAACGATTTCAACTCCGGTTCTCCACTTCAGGTCTCTATCAAATCTGCATCATTCATGCGGTTACATCATTAGACCCGGTTCGGCACGTGACATAAGAATGTATGGTTGTAGTATACTGTGTGCGGTACACGGAGTACTATCGTGTGCAAGAATACGGTGCAGTATGGCGCTGCATGTATAGGTAGGTACGTACCCTGGATAGTATGGGGTTGGGAGGAGAAATGCTTCGCCTGGTTCAGCTAAGCAGAACATAAGAGTCTCGTTAGCCGAAGTTGCTCCGGCAGTTAGGACGAGGTTGCTGGGATCAAATATGACTTTGTTTCCTCTAATTTCTTCCATGAATTCGGCCAGCGCCTGCATTAGACATCCATAAGAGATAGAGCCAGTTGAGCATAGTATTCAATTTGTGATATATGGTACTTTTAGGATACAAATGGTTAAACAAAAAAAAAAAAGAAGAAAGAAAGAAAGGTTTTCTACCTTCTTGAAATCGGGAAGGCCGTGATAATCTTGGAAAAGAGCTAGTTCTCTGAAAATAGACTCCCCGTTTCTCTTGAAGCCGCTAGCATCTGGATTTTCAGCCAGCCATGACTCCAGTAGATCAAAGGAGAGCTGCAAAAAGTAATATTAACAATATGAGATAAAGAATAATGACAGTCGGAAAATTTTTTTACCAAAAAAAAGAAAAGAAAAGTTAAATGAATAGCGAGCTTCACATCACATGCATATACGAGGTAAAAGAGTTGAAAAAAGGGGAAAAAGATATTTTGTTGACAAACCTGATTCTCTGCAAGACCCATCTGAATAATGCCTGTCGGATTGCGAACCTCATCGTATGGGTTCTTCTCATACTCTTGCCATCCCAGGAAGTACGATGAATCCTGGCCGTGGGAATTGCACGTGGCTTTCCTAGATAGCAGCTTCATTCTACTCGTGCTGATACTACTTGTATTAATTTGTGGCTTTGTATGGAAAAAGTTAGCCTCGAAAAATCGCATGCGCGAAAAAGAGAAGAAGCGGCCACAATTAGCAGGGAATTCTGTAGCCAGCAAAAAGCCGAGACAAAAGAGAAAAGAACTGGGATTCAGCAGAAAAGTGGAAGGAGGAGATAAGTATTAAGTAGTCGTCGACGGAGTGGGATTTCAGAAGGTAGCTTGCCATCCGGCATATTCTCTATGTGTATATATAGGGGGTTTTGGCTGTCAAGAAAAGGCACGTCAGCAGCATAGACCAACCTTTCTTTCTTTCTTTCTTTTTAATCTTTTCTTCTCAAAAATCTTCTGGGGTTTTGAGAGAGATTTCATGTATTTTCTCCACCGATTTTGCTCACTTATGGGACTCCATTTTTTTTTTTTTAATGGTTTCAGCAGGAACACAGAATGTGCACAAATTCCACGCGCTTTTCCTGCCACAAAAACTTTATTACATCCTTCTAAAGTCTTTAACAGTGCCGTGTCAGTTATGCGAAGCAAAATCAGTGGAAGCAAGTGTACACTCTGCTGCAGGCATCTATTTCGGATTTAAAAAAAAAATTGTTTTTTGTGGAATTTTGCTAATATTACTTCTTTCTTTTCCTCCTCCTTGATGCTTTCCTTATAATTACGACCAGAGGGTAAGAGATGCGCTATGAATTTGATACCGATTCTGCGAGGTAAAGATTGCCATTTCCAGTGAACTCAGACGATTTCAATTGGTTGGAATCTGAGACAAAAGCTCATATGAGAAAATTTGATAGAATGGTGCAGTAGACGGATACATGTTGGGAAAAGCTTTGTGATTTGCTGAGAAACTGAAAGCCAGACCGACAGAAATCTCAAGACATAATGACAAAAGAGGAAACATAGCCCACCCAAAATTGGACCTTTAACCATCCCATGGTCCACGTGTTCCCCGACTGCGGGGGCCCATCTCTTACTTCCATGTCGGCCACTCGCTCTCCTTGTGCAGTCTCCGGTCTACGCCCCACCCGCATATATATCAAGATGCAAAATCAAATTTATAAAAAAAAAAAAAAAACAAAAAGTCCCCGGTTTCATCACCTCGATTTTGTTGTTAAAATTTATTATGATAAGTATTATTGGTCTGTTAATAACAAAAGAATTACCCAAATACAAATATTGAGAAGAGGGGAGAAAATTGAAGCTAATACGAAAAGCTGAGTTACCTCTTCGTTTTGGAGTCAACCTCTAACCTCAACCGATTTTTTCCACTAACTATACGGGGTGGGCAGGCAACGAGAAAATAAGTCTCTTCGCCATTGCGTGTGGAGAAAAGATAGTAATTCACACTTGCTAAAAATGGTGGAAATGTGCCACCTGGTTTGAGTTGTATGAAAATACGTAGTAATTTCAACAATAATATGCCTCCTAACTACTTGAATATTGTTATATTGGGTAAATGCTATATATATATATATATATATATATATATATGGACGGTCCTTTTTTAAGGCTTCCGGAAGCGCATGGTAGAGAAGTTGATTGCCTGTAACAAGAGAATGTAATGTGGGGTGAAAAAACAGAAACAAGAAACGACACTAACCGGAAACTTTCAAGTAGGGAAATTGCTCCTAGAATCCCTCACCAACAACCTAAGTGCGCCGTTTGTATTAGCCAACTGATTTACTGCTTTAAAGGCTAAAGCGGTGGTGGTTATATCATAATCACGTCCAAGACCTGGGTAAAAGTGGAAAAAAAAAAAAAAGACTTAAAAATCATTTCGGAGTTCAACTGAAGTCATAAGACAGCCTTGTTTAGGTAAAAGTGAAAAAGGTGATCAAAAGTGACCTGGGATCTCTGTAACGCTACAAATTTCGAACAAAATACTGGTGGCATCATGGTAGGTGACCTGTGGTGACTTGGCGCTCCCAGATTTAGAGGCCATTTTCATGTCTTTTTTTGGTCTGCACGAGAGAATTCTTCAAAGAAGAAAAGGTGAGGGACAGCCCATCATGGTTTCAGCAATTGTCTGATTTCTTCTTTTGAGTTTGAGATTTAGTTGGATACTGGGATTTAGATATTCCCCCTAAGTTACTTGACGAAAAAGTCACATTCTACACCAACCCCGCCACCCATCATACAGTAGACCTTTGCATTTTTTAGACGGAAGCACTGTCCGGTCAAATTACCAGCTGGTTGCTGCTGCTGCTGCTGCAATACATGAATGGCTAGCATATTACAGTGTCCGTAACCACAGAGCAGTTCAAGAATTTGAGCTGGAGAGCTGCTGTAACGTTGCTACATCCCGACGGTGAAAAAGCTGGGAGGTTACAGTAAATGAATTTGAGGACTTTAGACAAGTTTAATTAACAAGGTTGTGTAATGTACACATTTGATTTTCTGCCTGCAAATTGGTTTAACTGTTTGGAGAAGCGGTCGCATGGTAGCAGATTTTGACTTTTTGTCATGAATTTATTTAAGACATGATGGATTAACTACTAGAGTTGGTCCAGTGGTCAAAGAAGGACTCTTAGAGTAGCATTGCCAAGTTTAGGTCCAAATTTTAAGATTGATGGTTGAGGATGAGAAGGATGTAGGGAGGAGTGGGGGGAAGGAAGTTGAAAAAAAAAAAGGAGGAGGAAATGATGGGTTTAAACTGAGATTAATATTCTGCTTTCGAGAAAGCAATAAAGGACAAAAGTGAAATTTGATTCCATTCTAAAAAGTACTTCAATCTACGATCTTATGTGTTTTTGAGAATGAATTTTTTATTATCTCTAGCCTGGTGCTCGGTGGAGATGTCATGTTATTTCCAAAAGTTATGCCTTTTTTTTTTGAATGAGAGAATTATTATTGAATGCTTACTAATAATATGTATATATGTAAAACAATTTCAAATTTAATTATTTCCTATTCCATTATGATGTTCCACCAACATTTTGTTTTAAACGGTCAAGGACTGGGAAGCATAAAAACCACTCATGGGCTGTCAGAAATGATTTCTGTTATCGTCTCAACCGGAACAGAATTTGGACGGTTAGCCGAAACCCCATCTCCCATCAGACATAGCATACAGGTTTTCATCTCTTAGAAGCGAACTGAGAGAACAAAATAAGCCTAATCTAACACTTGCATCTAAGGTTGCTACGGTCCTACCCAACCATGATGAGAATTTGGTCTCACAATTGGCGAGACCTAATTGATTGATTGAGCTACTAAAGCTAAGATTGACTCTGAGGCAAGAAATGACATGTGGAACAATTTAATTTCACCCGGTCGTGGAAAATTTCGCTGATGAAGTGACATGCATGTGTGTAAGACAAAAGTTTGAAGGCGGTTGAAAATGAGGTATCCGTCTATATCGTTGTACACACCTCTGACATAAAATTGTCGTAGCTGCCCATACCGAGTTGTCTTCTATGGGCCTTAATTTTATGCAAATGTTTCCACACCAGTCCGCCAAGCAATTGTTCATCAAAAATGAGATCTTGTCAAGAAAATGAGCAAGTCTTCCGGGACTAGAATATCCCAGATATCGCAATTGCTAATCTCTTAGGCATTTGTGCAGAATTTTCAGTATATTAAGTTCTATCTAGAAGGAGAAAAGCTCATGCCACATGATTTTGGGCGTTGTATGATCTTCTCTCAGAGGACGAAATGGTAATCATGCAGCCAGGCTACCACCCAACTTGCTTAAATCAGTGTCCAAATCGTGTTCTGATCTAAATTTTCACTGTGACAAATTTAATTCAACCAACCTGGTTTCTGGACCAACGGCTCGCAATTAGTACAACGCCACATTCTCTCCCTCCCCCCCTACGGCCTGCCCTACCCCACCCCCAAAAAAACAAATTCTATAGGAACTTCGTTTAATTCCTCCATTTAATTTTTTCTTTTTTTTGGGGGGGGGGGCACGGCAAAAGAGTTGGAAGCATAGTATTCGTTTCTTTAACGAAAAATCATACTACATATAACAACATCATGCAATAGGTACCTCTGTAAGAAACTAGTCCATAATTTTTAAGGTTGGGTACATATCAGAACATCTTGCTGCTAATAATAGACAAGAGATTTTTTTTCATAGTCGATTAAATAGGAAACAAGTTCCTTACTTTTGGATGGAGGGCCTTGTGGCTATTCATATGAACATACATTTTTATCTCGACTCGGGATTGACACGGTTATTAAAAACTAATGGTTATTTATTTGGAATAGAGTTTATTTTTGGGAAGATTAATATAGGAAAGGGGATGTAAACCGTGAAATCCAACCCTCCTTCGCTTCATTGATTGACTTATATCGGGAAAGATTATAAATATTTTCTTTTTATGTAGGGGATTATGGGCTAAAATTTTGGGAGAATATTGGATTCTTAGACCCTGAAAATGATAAGAAAAAAAATGATTGAGGGGGGACCACGTGGTTTGTAGCAGAAGAAGGGTGATTAGGGCATGTGAGAGTCTTGTTTAAGTGCCCCCACCCCATACCTTGAAAGGGCATAGGAAAGGACCATAGAGGCCTAAAACCAGGGTGACAACCAACATGACAAGCACATTTAAGTCCCATTCCTTCCCCAGACTTACCCAGGTGAGAGGAGACACTATCAACTAGTCATAGGACCATTTGCTTCCTCATCTCCCCTCTTCAATGGTGTAGGCCCCCGGCCGACCCGCCTTATTTAGGACCCTAGTGCGTCCGCCCCCGTGCCCCCCCCCCCTCCCTCCCCCAGGTCTTTCATCTTTGAACTCAATCAGCACTTGTTCTTGCTAGATATATAATCTGTATTAATGAAGGCCGGCGACATTGAGATATATAAGATACAATCCCAAGGTCAACGAAAATTACACCTAAAATACAAAATACCTTTTTCTTTATTAGGTGAGTCGACCTCAAATTTCAACTGCAGTATATCAGTTAAACACGGGCACGTAAACGGGATGCAGTCAAGAACTCAAAGTCGTCCCGACTGACTCCTTCAGTAAACAATTTAAAATTCTGGAGCAAATGTTTGACTTCAATTAAAGTCGTGCAAGGAAACTTGATACTTCAGTAGTCAGACTTCAAACCTCTGGCAATATCTATAGCAGCTTCGCGTTCCTTAGTTTTTCCAAAGCGTCAAGGCTTTAGGTTCAGGAGATGATGTCCCTGAAAACTGTTAGCAGATATAGGCCGCTGAGTCAATGCAGCATGCATGTGGATGCCGTACACATGACTGTGATAGCTGCAGGTAGCAATGGTTGGAGATAAGACCGTAATCCATCGTTGAAAATGTTGCTCGTTAGGTTTGGTAAGGAAGCATTATTGATATTCCCATTTTTTCCATTCTTTGTCCCTTTGTTTTTCTTCTTGACAGAAGAACGTTCAAGGCTTGAAGTTTCACGTTGCCTTGAATATATGCGATTGCTTTCACAAGACTGATTAAGAATTCAAATGCAGTTCGAAAGAGAGTTTAAATAATAATTCTATTTTGACTCGAGAAGTTTGCTTTTTTTCTTAGTGAACTCATTGGTTGACCCAAAAAAAAAAAAAAAAAAACTAGTACGAACCCAATTTGAAGCCAAAACAGTAACTGAAGTATTAGATGTTTCACATACTGGTATACAACCAAAGCACTGCAGATACTCTTAGAAGAAGGTTAGAGATCCCGCTTCAATCTGATTATTCCTTTCTGAAAGTAATTAAAATTTGTCGACGATTTTGTAGTAAAGGACTCAAAGATAATAGCTAGCAGAAATACTAGTTTAGAAGTACCACTTAGGAAGAACTGGTAAACATATAAGATTGAAATACATGTTGAAAAGAATCTAGTGTTTCTAGGCCACGAACATCAGTATTTCATCATATTAATCCACCTGCAAGCTTGTTAGAAATTGAATTTTGGTAACTGGTTATAAGAAAATATAAAGGCAAAAAACCAGATAAGGATTTAGGATCACTTTTTTTTGCCCCCCTTCCTTTTTTTTAGGGCGGGGAAGATAATAAAAATACATTAGAGGTTTTAAAGTTCCTCCACATTACAAATTTTCGTCAACAACGAAGCCAATAAGTAAAACGGTGACTAACTACGAAATGCAGTGTCTCATCACGAAAGGTAAGAAGAATGTTGATTTATTTTGAACTTTATGTTATCTTCTCTTCTCCTCTCTTCTTGCTCTTTTCCTTTCTTGACCAAACAAAATTATACAGTCAAACTTGCATTCTCCAAATGAGGAGAAACAAAGAGACATGCTTATAGTGTTATTCCAGTAATAGGACCTAAAGGAAATGAAAAACTGATGTTTTAGTGCATTACAATGGTTTGTTCTCCTACCATCGTGGAGTAATTTAATTTGGTTTTGGCTTGCAAATCCAATTTTGCTTTATCTAGATCTTGATTATCGCACGTAACTTCATGGTGAAGTTGAGGGATCCCCACTAACTTCGTTCTACCCCATTTTTTGGACCAATTGCTAGTGCCAGTTTCTCCTAAATATAACCATCGAGATATATGTGTCAATCCGCTTAGCATTTCATCGTTCTCCAATGCATCCTCAATTTTGCAGCTCAAGATATGTATGCTGTCTCTCGCAGCTGAAGATTTCAAGCAGCTACGAAATGGAAATTGCGTTTGAGAATTTTCTACTCGTTCATCTGAAGTGTGAAGCCCCAAAAGAAAGTTTCAGAAGCATATATCATGTTCGTCTACGTATTTCTCCCTCCATGCTATCCAAACGTAATACAGGATACGCAATAGACACATTTTTTGCATCAAAATTGTGCCCTGTATACCTCTGATTTCTCCTTTCAGTCTACACATACGAGGTCTCCGTATGACTTCTACTTCCGTTCTTCAAGCAACAAACACTATCGAGTTTGAAGATAAATTTTCAAAAAAAAAAATCCGAAATGTGATACACTTCTTATGAAGTCTCATGCTTTAGATGATAAATTTCCACAAAGAGCTAGAGTCATAGACAAGTAATTTGGAATTGAATTCCCCTGCTCAATTTGCAGATTGGTGAGGACACCCAGACAGATTTTCAACGGTCGTGTCTGACAAGCAATATTTGGTAACACTGATGTCAAAAGGACGAAGTATGCAGAATTATCTATAACTTCCCACAACCCTGTTATATATCACCTAATTCATCAAATGAGTTTTGTTAAACCAAGAGCTCTTTTTCCCCCTTGACAACATTAAAACAAGAGCACTCTAGCTCCTAGAAAGATTGACAATTCTTAATATTGTATGTATAATACTCTCTTTGCTATGTACGTTAAATACTTTTGCATTTATTATAATAACAATACTAATGGACCTTCCAAAAAAAAAACAATACTAATGGGAAATTGCATCATTCAGTACTTGAATAAAAACAATTATTGAATAAGGTAGGTAATGGTTATTGACAACAAAGTGCATTAAAGAAGGGGATATTTTAAATAAGTTAAAAATTAACTATATTTTTTAATTGAAAAGTGGACTATGACTTGGGACGGGTGGAAAGGGAGAACAAGGCTGTCAAAGCACGACAAGGGAGTATATGTTTTCTTCTACCGGAAAAGGAATGGACGATGTACCTTACTTATATACGTAATTAGATACTAAATCTTTACTAAGTGGTAAAGTTTTGGAGGACAGGAGAGAACCAGTCCTAGTCTCGCATGTTTCTATCAGACCAGTTAATCTTTTGTCCACATCTCACTTAGTTGGTCGTCTGAAGTAACAATCACGCATGTAGTGTAGCACATTCATACGTCAAAGGATCTTAAAGAGCTGGAGATGATACCATTATATGCCACCTATGTAGCAATCAGATTTTTTTAATCGCTCTCTCTTTAAAGCCTCAAGACTCTCAACGGAGGCCGCCCATGCCATGCTCGATCGTCTTCGGTCAGATGCCTTAATGCCTAAATATTGATATTGATGGATGGGACTCCTCCAGCCAAGCTTGAAAGTGATAACACATATTCTTCAATGCCCTCTTTATGTCCTGTAATCCATCCATTCTTATATTCAATGCCACGTTTAAGAGCTTCAAGTCAACTATTTTTATCACAAATGGATCGTTATCAGTGTGAAATTATGAAGTCATCAATATTGTACTCACTTCTCTGATGCGACATTGGGTGCCAAAGAGCTGGACCTGCTGTTATATGGGAAATGAGTTGTGGTCTGGGCAGGCAGACGACATTGGCACCAGTTTCAGCATCAGCAATTGGTTGACCTCAAGTAGCCAGCCATATTGCTAGTTACTGAGTAAAGAAATTGTAGCACGAAAGAAGCATACTTAGAAGAATATTATTGCAACATCTGATAAACTTTCTTCTCATATCTTATACATATGTAAATGAAATGCTCACCTATTGTCACCGGATTTACTCATTCGCGCCATAGGTGATCCCTTTTTTTCTTTTTTGTTTTGGAGGAGGGGGGGCGGTAAGCAAATGATGCACCGAAGCCGTCCGATGGGTTTAGGACACCCTATAAGGATATGTTTCTTTGTGCTGGCGCTGGGGAAGCATGCTGCTGTTTCCCCACTGAGAGATGGCAGTGCCAAAAAAGATCCAATTGGTCTAACATGCTGTAGCTAAAAGCCAAATTGCCACCCAAATCCTGAATTAGAACCCCTTCGCTTTAAGATTTTCAGGCCCAGCATTCAGCTGGGACTAATGAAACTTGTCATCAACCTGAAACCTGAGATGCACTGATGAAGCAAATGATCGATTGTTCCCCCACCATGTTCACATGCCTCCCCAAAAAGCAAGTGTGAGCCACCAAACCAGCCTCGCCATTCCCCTTTTGGTTTCCCAATAAACACTTGCACCTTGCCTTTTTTTTTTTTTTGTCGACACAGGGGTATCCCTATAGTAATAATACATCTGATACTCAAATAGATGACAGATGACAGATATATTAGTTAAGTGCTATGACAACAGCGTATCAAGTCCCACTAAGCACAGATTCTCTGTTTATATATATATATATAATAATTAGGTGAAGTAGAGATTACAAATTCCGAATTTCATAGAGGTGAGTTTGTATACACATGCTCAAAACAAAACCCAAATCAGATAGAGATCTCTTAAGCCCAGCAAGTTGGAATTACTACTTGGCCTATGGTCGGTCAGCACATCCCATGTTTCAGGTAAATCTTGAGTTCGAAAAAGGGATTTTGGTTGTCAGTTTTGGGCCGCTTCTCTGAGACTATTCTATTCTTCGCCAAAATTCCCTGTCACGCAAAAGGTCCATGTTCAACAACAGATACCTCGTCGGAGCATTTTTGGGTCATAGATTGCATGAAGCCCTTTCTACGTATAGAACTTTTCCTGTAATTGATTAATCCAGCTATAGCTTTACTTACGCCCAAAGCAGAGAAGAACCACTTGTCTCCAAAACCCAATTTAGCTGGTAGAGACACTAGTCGTCAGGATTATTGCGTCGATTCTCAAGCATTCTCCTCTTTGTCCTTTGTAAGACTCGGAGTCTCTCGTTGAAATAAAAGAGACAGAGAAGTATTCCCCCCGCCCTCCCCCTCCTTTTGCCTATATAACAATAACAAAATTAAAAAAATAACAAGAGCCATCATAATGTCAAAAACAAAATGCTACAATGCCAGTGTTGGCTTTTCCCGAACTTCTTAGATGAGCCAAATACCATGGAGCCTTCAACACTCCCGCCAACTTTTAAAGACATGCATAATTCAAAGAGACCTCTTAACGGGAAGGTGTCTCCAGGCTCTTTTCATCAAGTCCCTTATACCACCTTCGACCTACCTCTCCAATCACTTCATCACCCTTTACTCCAAATGCGGCCTACTCTCCGACGCCCGCAAGGCTTTCGACACCACCGCCAACCCAAATGTTTTCTCCTTCAACGCCATTATGGCTGCTTATGCCAAAGAGTCTCTGGCCCACGTCGCCCACCAACTGTTCGACCAAATTCCCCAGCCTGACCTGGTTTCCTACAATACTCTCATCTCTGCTTATGCTGACCGCGGCGATACCCTGCCTGCCCTTCAACTCTTCAGGCGCATGAGGCTTGTGGGTTTGGAGATGGATGGCTTCACATTCTCTGCGGCAGTCACTGCGGCTTCTGATAACAACAGTTTGATTCAGCAGCTGCACTGCTTGGCTGTTTTGGGTGGGTTTGATTCATATGCTTCTGTCAACAATACTTTAATTACGTGGTACGGAAAAAATGGCTTTATAGATGAGGCTAAGAAGGTCTTTTATGGGATGGAAGAAATTAAAGACGAGGTCTCTTGGAATTCAATGATTGTGGCTTACGGGCAGCATAAAGAGGGATTAAAGGCCCTCTCTTTGTATCAAGAAATGGTTCGCAGGGATTTTAGTGTTGACATGTTTACTCTGGCAAGCCTATTGACTGCCTTTACAAGCACGGAGGATTTGTTTGGTGGGCTTCAGTTTCACGCTCAATTGATCAGAATGGGGTTCCATCAGAACCCCCATGTGGCAAGTGGTTTGGTAGATTTGTATGCAAAATGCAGGGGTAGTATGTTGGACTGCATAAAAGTATTTGAGGAAATTCCTGACCCTGACTTGGTCCTGTGGAATACAATGATTTCTGGTTTTCCCAGAATGAGGAGTTCTATGAAGAGGCAGTCGCTTGCTTCAAAGAGATGCAAATGTCTGGTCACCGTCCTGATGATTGCAGCTTTGTTTGTGTCCTTAGTGCGTGTTCTAACTTGGCATCACCTTCACAAGGGAGGCAAATTCACGCTTTGGTAATTAAAGCTGATATACCATCAAACCGAATTGCAGTAGATAATGCCCTGATAGCTATGTATTCTAAATCTGGAAATCTTCAAGATGCGAGGAGGATCTTCAATCAGATGCCAGAGCATAACAGTGTCACTTTCAATTCAATTATTGCAGGGTATGCTCAGCATGGTTTAGGGAAGGAATCATTGTTACTTTTTGAACAGATGCTTGAAAGTGATACGGCTCCTTCTAGTATAACTTTCATATCTGTTCTTTGTGCATGCGCACATACAGGAAAAGTTGATGAAGGGCAGAAATATTTCAAAATGATGACTCAGAAATTTAGGATAGAACCAGAGCCAGAACATTATTCATGCATGATTGACCTTTTGGGTCGAGCAGGCAAGCTCAAGGAAGCAGAGAAACTGATTGAGACCATGCCGCATGATCCTGGCAGCATTGGTTGGGGATCATTGCTCAGAGCCTGCAGAACACATGGTGATATAGAGCTAGCAGAAAAAGCAGCTAAAAAGTGTCTTCAGCTGGACTCTTTGAATGCAGTTCCTTATGTCATGCTTGCACACATGTATGCCAGTGCTGGCAGATGGGAAGAAGTTGCCAAAGCTAGAAAACTAATGCGAGATAAGCAACTAAAGAAGAAACCAGGGTGTAGTTGGATTGAGTTGGACAAGAGGATCCATGTATTTCTAGCAGATGATAGTTCTCATCCAATGATAAAGGAGATATATGATTTATGGGAAGAGATGTCAAAGAAGATGAGGCAAGCAGGTTATTTGCGGAGTGTGAGGCGGAAAGGTGAAGGGATAGCTAGGCTGGGCTACCACAGTGAGAAGCTAGCAGTTGGATTTGCTTTGTTAACAACTAAAAAAGGTGATCCAATACTTGTCATGAAAAACTTGAGGATATGTGAGGACTGTCACAATGCAATAAAAGTTATCTCTGCTATAACTGGGAGAGAGATTACTGTTAGGGATTGTTACAGGTTTCACTACTTCAAGGATGGGCAATGTTCATGTGCCAACTTTTGGTGATTATTTTTTTGTCAAGGATGGAAGAGCTAGTATTTTGAGGAATTCAAGGAGATTAAATCTACTACCTTGGTGAAATCTGCTACTATTCTACTAAGCAAACAATTAACTTGGAGGATTCCATGTATACAGTACACTGCAAATCAAAAGCTTACAGACTTGCCAAAACGACCCTATGCTTTCCAATGTCACTCCTCCATTGAATTCACATTGGTGCTGGATACTTTCGTAAGTTTAGAAGGTCCAAGTCCAGCAGTCCATTCCTGATGGTGAAACTGCTAAAACTTTCCAATTTCAGAATTGACTCTTTTCATCTATCATAACTCGTTATTGGCATTCTAACATTGCAAGTTGATGTACCATGGAATAATACTGCTCATGTTTTCTCCCTCTGCTGCCTCTTCGCTTTGGAGCGTTTTTAGCATACTTAAATTCATATACAGTAATTACAATCCAATGGTGGCGAGAACAAGGACTTGCGATAGTTGACACAGCAAATGATAATTAGCCAAATTCCGAAAACACGTGTCTATTGCCTTTTGAACTGTTCAACAAATTGTTCTCTAATGCAAGGAAATTGTAAAGCACTAAATAAATAACTCCTATCCAACCAAGTATCTAATCAATAATTATTGATTCAGTGGCTTAATAAAGTGAAATTTTAAAGACAATCCTAGTATGGAGCAAGTCAGTGAAAAGACTTGAGGTGGAAAACTTGGCACCTTGGGATATATGCGCTCTCGGTTGCAACCTGTTCAAACTTTTTTGTTGCAGCTTCATTCTCCATTAAACTAGTCTGGACAAAAAAACGACCCCACCAAGAAGAGCTGCGCATTTTTGCCTGGAGATGAAATTTGAAGTAGTTATTTTTCAGCAAAACAAGCCCAATGCGTTCAGCAAATACAAGCAACAAATATCCCATAGCAGAGAAAGTCTAGAAGACCGAATTTAATAATAATAGTAATAATAATAACCACTTGCTCATGCCAGAGTTACATTACAAAGTCGATCACTGTAATTCCATCTCATTTACATACAGACATCTTTTAGCTAAACCAAATTGTGTAGGCTCAACCAGTGATGTCTCATTTTGCGTAGTCTAATTTCTTCATGCTACAAGTATAAAAGAAGCTAGATAACTGAACCAGAGGTAAATGATTGGCCTTTGCTCTCAGATTGAGGAAGGTTTTGTAGATTTTGTTGTCTGTTTTTGACAGACTAAACGCAGAGAACTAACATCAAGAGCCAAACAGGCTGATAAAGATTCAAACAAATACATGCAACCATAGGTAACAAATTTGTAGCCTATGATTAGCTACTGTAGTATACTGGCCAATGCTTTAGACGCTACAACACCCCCCCCCCCAAAAAAAAAAAAGGAGGCTTAGGTCCCAAATTAAATGACTATTGACGGAAAACATCAAAACTACAGCATCTGAGAGAATTGCTTCTGGAAAAAGCTAGAGAAAGAGTAAATTGACCTTCCACATGAGCTACAACTTTTCTCTAACATACTATTTCAGCAAAAGAAACCTCCATATTTATACTGTTGGTATGCCAATTAGCTGACCCTTCCTACATTTTACGATTGCTAGCTATAAAAACATCAAAAAAGCAGCGAGACTACTTGAAACCAAACTACTTAATAGCTTACCGGGCGCCCGAACTTGGATAGCTCAGCAACTTTAGCTCTAGAATGACCTGGAAAACCTAAATAAGAAAAGATGTCGAGCAAATAATTATTGTTAATAAACTAGATATAAAATGAGGAGTTGGCAAACTAATCACTGTTTTTTGGGTTGGCCTGGTTAATTGAATAGCGGATAACTTAGGTTGAGAACTAGGACAAGTAATGGTTGGTGGGTTCCAGAATCAGCATGCATTCAAAGGAAAACAGACCAAATTGCCCAAATTAAAAAATACATGCAAAGTAGGTGGACCAGTATATCAGCACAGGGAAGTGGACAGAAACATGGCTGTGAGGGGGCGCCAATGTGTGTACAAGTGAGAGAGAGAGTTTGTGCGCATGCGCATGCATTATTGTGTTTGTGTTTGTTTGTTTGTGTGTGTGAGTGTGTGTTTTTTTTTTATATAGAGAGAGAGAGAGAGCTCTATTTGAGGAGACAAACATTTGGCTGGTCTACAGTTTGCTAACTTATTGCAAAAGAAGGTAAATGACTTTCTATATGATGTGTTGGTGGGCAACAACGAAAGCATCTTGCAGGGATGAAATTCTTTCACTCAGTTACACAACTAAACGTTACCAGAAAGCAGTATGCACATTTTTTTGAACTTACCTGTGAATATGATGAGACCATCAGATGACACCCTTGCCAAATCAGGAAGAGTCTTGTTCAGGTATTTTGGGGACAAATAATCCACAGCATCTGACACAATAACAAGAGAAAATGAGTTTTCCTTATATGGAAGAGAAAATTTGATATCTGCCACGCGTACTATGCCCCTGTGCACAAGGCTTTTGCAGCTCCCACTGGGATCCTCCAACTCATAAGGCTCCACACCCCAGGCTTCAGCATCATCTTCTTTCAACAAATTAGAGACCACCGAACAAGTATCAAGTCCCACATGCAAAACTTTTCGCATGCTTGCACCATATGCCTTCTTTAGGATAGGTATTGCTCTCAGAAGTTCCAATGTACATGCATCGCCTATAGGTGCTGAAAACTCAAATTATCAGCCCTTGGCATACCAAGTCCTTATAGAAATTAGATCACAGTGATGTTCAACTAACATCTTCAATTCTTACTGGACAATTTTATAGCTGCATACTATTCACGTCTTAACATAAAACACTTTTTAAAAAATAAAACTAAAAACAAAAACAAAAGATGAAAAGGGAATCAATTGCAACTTTGGGTAAAGTTTACACATCTAAAACTTAAATATCTGAAGTTATACCATCAAATCCAGCAACCGATTCCCTGCTACTCCCCAATAAACCTACAAACAAAAATGTTCTTTCAGGGTGAGAAGGGAGAAACATTCGACCTCAGATCCTATTGGAAATCATGCAGAAGATTTAGAACATCAAATCTTGAAAAAAATATGATGGGAAATTTTGTTCACCTATTGTTTTTTTCTCATTTTAAAGTCATACATGAAATGATTCATAGCCAACAGACAGCCTATATCTCAGCAAATATAGAGTTACCTGAGCCCCAAAACAAATAGCCAACAACAAGGATGACACCCTGAAAGTTTAAGAATGGTGAGAAAGTTTCAGCATACGGACACTCAAGTTGCAACATGGAGCTTGGAATTTAGAGCAGGATAAGGAAAGAAATGTATCGCACAGCTAGCTGCATATTTCATTCACAAACAACAAAAAAGAATTGTAGTCTAACGTACCAAAGCACCAAGGACCACGGATAACAAAGGAGAAGGGCGTGATTTAGGATGAAAAATTGCGCCAGAAATTCCAGTGGCCGTAGAGCGCCTTGCAGGATTTGAAGGCCTTCTTGACATGACTATTCTAGTAGTGATCCACACTGGATCAAAACAAAGATGAAAATTTAACCATCATGACAGCAAAAGCACGATAGAATATGATGCTACTAATTCTGCGCACAAATTGTAGACAGTGTTAAAGCAAGCAAGCAAATTAAGCCCATACAAACCCGTTGTCCATGTCAAGGACATCAAGCTATAATCATGATCTTCAACTGCTTTGCTTACAATAATAATCACGAGAAATGCAGCAACTGACTAAGTTAAGACCATGATCTATTAGTACGTGCCACTCTTCGAAGAAACACCAGAGTCCAACAGTGTTGTGCTAGCATGTTCAGATCCAAATATAACCTTTATTTCTCATGCCCCCTTTCTCCCTTCCTGTCCATATCCTTCCCCTTCTGAAATTCTTTTCTTTTCTTTTTCTTAAACAACCATTTATGCTGAAAAATCAAGGCTAGTATATTTGCAAAAGGACACGTAAAGGTCGAGAAAGGTTTAAACTTTGCAGGCAGATGATCATATCTACTCAAAATACAATTACAGCAATATATAATTACAGAATGCGCATGCATGAACTCCAGAAGATGAGAAAATAATTCGACATCAAAACGAAAAATGATAGTACTTCAGAGAAGTTTAAGGGATAAGGAGGAGCGTAACCTGAAAGAATCAATTGGAGAAGAAGAAAAGAGGTGGCGGTGGAGGTGCGGCAGGGCAATGGGGTGGGGTTGCCCGCATTGTGGATCTAAAGACTTTCTAGTTATTTGGCGCGCCATCGGATCAGCCGCGTTTAAAGACGCTACTACCACTACTTTGTACTCTTGGTTGGATTTAGATACTGCGGGTGGCCCGCCAACAACCTCTATTACAACAATTATTAGCAGGCGAATTTTTCTAAATAATGGAGTTATATGAAAATAGTGTCGCCAAAATCTTTACGTGCAGTTTCTTCTTGAATTTTTTTATTTTTCATTTAATTTTTTTCATGTCAGATTAGTTTAAAAAAAAATTGAAAAAACCGTAATTGAGTAATACGGTTTCTTCGTGAAACAAAAAGGAAATTACATAACCAAAAGAAAACGCATCACGTGGATGCGTTTTCTGTTGGTAGCAAAAGAAACCGCCTTGGGGTTGGATAAAGATACGACTTCCATGTAAGCATTATTATGAACATGAAGCAAACAAGAAAAGAAAAGATTGGTGATGTGGCAAGAGAACTTGTCCAAAGAGAAGTGATCAAGTATTATACAACTAAAAGTTTCAGGAAGGACACCTCAAAAATGCAGTAGTTTAGATGAGGAGCATAATTAATGGTGACAAGTGATTCCAAGCCTCAATGGATTACCCATGCTCAAAAATATTATGGACAGGTTGAGTTTAAGATATACGAGATTGGGTTGAAATAGAACTAAACCCAATAATACTTTATGAAAAATAGGAATACTTAGGTATTACTTGGGAGTTCTCACGAACGCAATCAATTGAATTTTTTATAACAAATAATTTTATTTCTAACCAATCTCTCCTGAATAAACACATTTTTAAAATGTATGTTCTATGTATATGAACTTCTGACTAGTTCTTTACATCCTTGTTCCCCACTCCCCACTTTTAACATCTTTAATCTATATATTTTTTCTTATGAGAAATTTGTTCTTCTTTTTTTTTTTTAAGCAAATTAGGAGTGCTCAGTCTAATGAAGTAAAATTCATTTGGAACTCCATTTATACAAAATTAATTCTTAAAAAATTGGGCTATAATTCACACTAATCCAACGCGAAGCAAAAATAATTGGGCTATAAAAGTATTTTAGCATACACTATCATCTGTGTCTCAATGTGTAGGTCAATAGTGGGAATTCGCACAAAAGAAGTAGTATCATGAGATGCCGTTTCTGTTGGTTATATAAAATTTTTTTCATTAAGAAATCACATCAGTCAATTGCGTTTTTTTCAATTCTTTTTTAACCTATCTGACATGTAAAAAATTAAATGGAAAACAAAAAAAATTCAAAGAGAAACCGCACATGAAGATTTCGGCGACGCTATTTTCATACAATCCCATGCTAGAACTCCACTTTTGGAACGATTTTGAAATCTAACGTTATTCTAAGAAATTTGCCTCATTATCATAATATGATAATAATAATCCATTTTTTTGAAATTACACTTACGCCTTCCCAACTCAAGCTGTTTAAAGGTGCATGCCATATGCAGGTCGCCCTGCTAGGCTGCTACACCACTAAGCCCAATCTGAAAATGTCCAACCACCTCGTTCTCACACTACATTTTTTTTTTTTTTAACAAGTTGGTAAACGGTAAACTCAAAATTCAAACTCCCTACTTATAATCCATTTCACCTTACCATTAACCAAATTCACCCTGAGACCATTCTCTATTTGATAAACAACAGAGAAAGAAAAACATTTACTTTTCAAAACGTACAACTAATGGCATATTTTTCACTTGAAATTTGATTTGAGAATTGAGAGAAAGAAAAAGAAAATTATAATTCGAGATTTTGAAAGAAGCTTTGAAAAAAAAAAAAAAGGATTAAACCGAAGAACACCAAATTGGTCAAACACGTCAACGTCATAGTTATTCACACAACTTTGACGATGGTATAATATACTACCGTGTGGTATAGTACATGCAAGTTCATACTGGGATCTGGTTTTTCGGTGCCAATCCTGAGCTAAATTTTTGTCGAAGTCAATGAATTGGCACATCATCTGTGAAGAGAGGAGAAAACAGAAACACCGTAATCTTCTCAATGTGAATTTCCATGCCTGCCCCTATAGCTACTGTCCAAAACTGATGCTGGATCCTCATTTGTGGCCCAAAACAAAGTAGAGCTAAGCCTCATTGTCTTGGGTGCCCCTCCTTCATCATGTCAATCTTCTTTAGCACGTGTATATCTCTTCCAGAGCTGGATCACATGAATTAAGCTTTAATCTTGCAGCTTTCCCGCTCTCTTTGACCTGGCCAAACTCACCATAGCAGCATTTATCCGACTTCAACACAGCTACGGCAGCAGGAAGACAAAATGAAGCTATCCTGCCTGGCAAACCGGCTACTGCTCAGCTGCTATAGGATCTTCTGAGCGAGGGGGCCTCCATTTGCGATCAAAGATGCTCCTTTCCACGACTTTCTCGTTCTGGATCTTTAACCTCTCATCAATGAGCTCCAGCAACTCTTGCAAGCCAACTCCCGTAAGGGCAGATGTTTTCACATATGCAGTGGGTCCCGAATCAAATTGAGGATCTCTTCTGCTGTTCCTCCAGCTCCTGTAGGTGAAACCTTGTAAATTATCTGGAGTATCTTGTCCCACAGAACAGCCTTCGTAGTCCACCAATGATTCTTGTTCTTCTCCTGATAACAGCCAACCATCAGAATAATCACCTTGTTGATCGTCCAGGCCTTCCTCAGGATTCCCTGACAATTCAGCCTTTGCATCTATATCATCATCAGCTTCAGAAACATCCGGTCCGGACAAGTGATCAGAAACATTTTCACCATCCTCTGCATCTGATACATCGCCCACCTCTTCATCCTCGCCATATTCATCACGCCGGAATTCCTCATCTTGAAGATCAATCTGAAAAGTTTTGCAAAAAATAAAAAATAAAAAATAATAAGAGCATCTCCTTCTGAGATTTGTTTTTTTTTGCCTGTATTCCAAGACTTATGGAAGGAACTGGCTGTAATACCTTATTCCAAACTTCAATCATATTCTCAAGCTTCTCCTCAGATACTCCTATTTGCCGAAGAACTTGAAGTACAGTCTTCCGTTGCTCATCCAGATATGGCGAACTTGAGTCTAGGACATGCTGCAAAAGAAATTGAAAGTTATCTTTTGTAGCTATGACAATCAAAGCACTCCATTCCATTTGCTGAAGGCAGGAATGGGACATCATCTCAAAATAACGCCCCAACTTCACAAGATTGTTATGCACTCCTTTGCCCCCTCCGGGGAGGAGTCCTTTATTTTTTTATTTTTTTTTTTTAAGCTCTGGGAAGAGAATTGTTTCCCTAGGTATCAGGTGCTTTTACAGAGCATAGATCAAAGTTCAAGATCAAAGTCAACAGACAAAGATCAAATTGCACTACGTCATACCACAAGGAGGTCAGCTTCAACAACCTCTTCCAAGGTTGCATGAAATGCTTCCACCAACTGCAAGGTGCAAAAAATGAGAAGTAAGAACCATGCAAATAACGCCCAATGGAAAAACACAAGCTTCCTGGTTACCTGCACAGGCAAATCTGATATGAAACCAACTGTATCACTAAGAAGAACCTTCCTCCTGAAAATAAGGGAGAAATAACGATCATCTCCATGACATAAAGCTTAGCAGATAATAACAATCTTCCTACTTTATATCATCATGAAAGTTGACAAAAATTATTTGCATTTCAATTACAAAATTCAGAAGTTGTTGCTTACTACAGAAAAATAAAAATTAAAATCTTAAGTTGTTTATATTACCCAGACGGAAGGACTACACTTCGTAATTTAGGGTCAACTGTTGCAAATAATCTGCATAATCACAAAATTCCGATGAGCCACGCAAACCTTAACCAAAAGAGTGCAAGAAATGGATGCCAGATCCATGAGATGTCCACATCATGTAAATGACATTATCAAGATATACAAAGAAGACAATTGGCCGCATAAATAATTTGTTATACCGGTCGTCACAGTAAAGATAACTATCTGAAAGCTCACCAACTAGCGTAGATTTTCCCTACAGAGAAAAGCGTAAACCAAACAGCATTAGGCTAATTAAACAATCGGGAACTGTAAAAGGAATTAGAGGTGTTCTAACCACCTACAGCATTTGTGTACCCAACTACAGCAAGAGTAGCAATGACATCATCATCTGATCCTCCATGCCTCTTACGAGCAGCACGTTGCACAGCTCGTGTCCGTCGCACCTCTTTAATTTCAGACAACAATTGGCTCCGCCGCTCCAGTATTCTGAAATTGAAGAGTTACAATACATATATACTTCTAATGAAGACGTGTAACACGTGGGGAGAGAGAGAGAGAGAGAGAGCTTGATAAACACAGAAGCGTAAACTGTAATAGAAATCCAAAGCACAGAAGGAAAAAAGTTCACACACGAAGCATCCTGTCAAGAGATGTTTCATTCAAACTGATCCTATTAACGATATGTTTTCACTGGTGGAAAAAAGTTCCTCACTCAAGATTCAACTCTTCACTTCTTTTTACACCACATTCCAGGACAAAGTCAAATAATGACACAGAAATCTCAACCAACTTGCCATGATAACACCCAAGTTAGAAGTCAAACTAGGACTTTCTGGATATCATGGTTTTAAGTCATTTAACCAATTTGGTGTCCATACCACCCTTCGTTTAATAGAAGTGTACTTCAATACAAATTAAGCAGAGAACCAACCATCATATCCATTTCTATCTCAATCCCCTCGACTTACATATTTCTTTTGCATATACAGCCACTTAGAAGATACCTGAATAACAGCAATCTAAGAATCAGTTGAGTGCAAGGTTTAAAGTCAATGATCAAACCTCCGTCTTTGGAGTTGAAGTTCAGTTTCTCCTGCACCACTAATAAAACCACGCCCTCCACTTCCTCTCCTGCAAGTCACAAGAAAGTGCATAAGATTGGAACAAAAACCACACAGGCTACAAAATAAGCAAAAGCTCTCTCTGACATGAATTGGCTTTAAACAATAGAACTCTATCATAAGAATGAATTTTCCCATCCTAGGCAATTTTCCTCTCTTGTTCCTTTTGAGAACTCTTATTAGATGTATCACATGGCTGAGCAGCAACTGAGGAACTTCAAACAATGCACTTACCCTCTGGCACTTACTACTTCTGCTTCACCAGCTCCACCAAATGTATAGCGCCCACCAGGACCACGAACACGGACAAGCCTTGATCTCTTGTACATAAGAGCTGCTAACTCAGCCTGTAGGTCAATGATGGATCAAAGATGAAATATTTGCAACTTGTACGAATAATGAGAACAACAATAGTAACAATGGAAGAAGGTAGAATGCTTGCTCAATACTTGTAGCTTTGCTTCCTTTGTCTGTGCATGAGCATTAAAGATCTCTATGATCAGACCCACGCGATCTAAAACAGGTTTGCCCCAAATACGCTGTCATTTGTAAATAAAAAGACAAACATATGGGTAAAAATGATCAAATGATCTTCACACAATACATAGAGTAGATAAGCAGGTGGATTTGTCTAAACAGAATGCAGAAGGCAATTAACACTAAAACTTACTTCCAAATTCCTCTGCTGAATCCCCGAAAGACTTGCATTCACAAATATAGCATCCACCTCGTCCTATTAAGACAGAAAAATGTTGACAACTTCTACGGAATTCAGTTGAGTAATCAAGACAAAGAAATAGCAAGCCAACCTTCTATCCCAAAAGCACCATACCTTCGATTCCAAAGCATATAGATGGCATTTAACTGTGTCCACTGTTCCTTTCCTAAAATAAGTATCTGCAACAAAACTCAATCTGATAAAGCTAATTCCATCTTTTGGTTCAGCTTAACATCTTACTGTGTACTGACATTTTAACAAGGATAAAAGAAAAGCCAAAATTAAACTAATAATCAACACTAGTTTATCAGAAAGTTCATCACTTTACTGTTGTACTCCACAAAGGGATACTAGTAAATAAATCCGGAAAACTGACCAGCACGAGGTGATCGGTCAATAGGATTCTGCACCACAACATGAGGGGGCAACTCTTTCTCCGAAAACTCAGTGTCGTAGTAACCATCTCTCTGCTCTTCCAGCGAATTCGCGAGGTTCAAAGCTTCCTCAAGCTTCCACTGCAAAACGGGTTCAGGCCGAAACCGTGGCTGAACCACGAAGAGCTTGGGAGGGCGGCTAACAAGCTCATCGTTTTCAATAGACTCTCCGTCTTGATGGCGTCGCTGAAGAATCTGAGTACTTGAAAATGGAAAAGAAAGGGTTGAGAGAAAAGAATGCAACTTTGGGCTTTCAAGAAAGGAATTTGAAGGGCTTAGTAGACTGGGATGGGTGTCATAGGGGGGGATATGGTTGCTTAGTGTAGTATGAAAGAGGGATTTGGGGCTGAGCAATGATTGTATATGACGAATACGAGAGCTGGTTCTGAACATTTTTGACTGATGGCTTTGCCTGCCTCTGATTACTGCATAGGGAGCAAATGCTTAGGAAGGAGAAGGTTCGGGTCTTTTTTGTCTTCTTTATTTTCCCCTCTTTTTTTCTTGTATTTATTTCCTTTTCGAGATTCTCATGCGGGGTTTTGCCGTTTTGGTTAACCGCCGAGATAAAGGAATGCCCTGGCTCAACCTAACCCAAATTTTGGTAGAGGCTTGAGCTGTTCAAAGTTCAAACGGTCTGAATTGAATTGAACTCGAGTTTTCATGTTTTTTGTAAGTTGTTCTTTTGTACGTGAACCAAAAACAATTAATTGACACCTCAGTAATCAAGTTTGAGTTTATAAAAAATAAATAAATAAATGTTTGAGTTGATCTAAAATTGGACATTTTCCTTAAAATAGTAAAAAAATGAAGGATCACAGTTGTTTTTTTTTTTTCCAAAGGTATTTTAAAGGTACGGGACTTTTCTCCTCCAATATGCTAAGCAAAGCATCACTTGTCATAATTTCATCAATCCGAGTGGGGAGATGAACGTCAGATGTCAGGAGGAGTAGGCTCCTTGACTGCCATAAGGGGGAATTGCGCCAAGAAACTAATCAAACTCAACTGCCACCTTAAAAACCTCACTCGTTCCGAGCAATATGCAGACGCCTTCCTACTATTCGGCCAAATTAATTCTTCCCACCATCTCAGACCTGACCATTACACCTTCTCCGCCGTCCTCACCGCCTGCGCCAACCTCCGGGACAGGAGCACTGGCAAGCAGCTCCATGCTAATGCCATTCGTGCCGGGCTCAATTTCTTCCCTCACGTTTCAAATACTCTTCTTTCGGTTTATGCAAAATCACAAGACTTGTGCTCAGTGAAAAGGGTTTTTAATGAAATTGAAAACCCGGATGATTATTCATGGACAACATTGTTATCTGCGTGTGCAAAGCTTGGGGACGTCGAATATGCTTGTGAGATATTTGATACAATGCCACAACGAAATGTTGCTGTTTGGAATGCGATGATCACAGGATGTGCAGAAAATGGGTCTGATGAGATTGCATTCAAATTGTTCCAGAAGATGCATTCTCTGGGTGTTGGACTTGATAATTATAGTTTGGCTAGTGTTTTGAGTCTTTGTTCTTCGGAGCGGTTGGATTTTGGATTGCAAGTACATTCTTTGGTTATCAAGTCTGGACTCCTAGCTAAAACTTCCGTGATTAATGCTTTGCTTACGATGTATTTTGCATGCAGAAGGATTGGTGATGCTTATGGAGTTTTTGAAGAACAAAAAAGTACTGTGCATGATCAGGTAACTTATAATGCAATGATAGCTGGTCTAGTCAGCATGGAAAGAAAGGAGGATGCGTTTCTAATGTTTAAGAATATGCAAAGTGCTGGTCTATGGCCTACGGAGTTGAGTTTTGTTAGTATAATGAGTTCTTGTTATTGTTCAAGGGATGCTATTCAAGTGCATGCACAAGCAATAAAGACGAGTTTTCAAGATTGTACTTCTGTGAGTAATGCAGCAATAACGATGTATACTAACTGTGGGAACTTAAATGCAGCTCGTGTGGTTTTGAGAGACTAATAGAGAGAGATAATGTGTCATGGAATACCATGATTACAAGCTATGCTAATGAGAAGTTGGGCAGAGAGGCTTTCTTAGTCTATTCTCATATGCAGAGGGAAGGGGTGAGACCAGATGAGTTCACAATTGGAAGCTTACTAGTAAGCTCAGAGTCAGTAGTGAATGTTGAGATTATTCATGCTGCTGTTGTGAAAAACGCTCTACTTTTGAAAGTCGAAGTTTCCAATGCATTACTTTCAGCATTTTCCAGGCATGGTTACATTAACCAGGCCTACAGATTATTCCATACAATGGACACCAAAAATTTGATTTCCTGGAATACTTTAACATCCGGATATCAATTGAATGGATTTCCTGTCCAGGGTCTGGAGCAATTTTCGGAGCTTGTGTTGTCAGGATTTATTCCTAACGTTTTTACTCTCGGCATTGTTCTGAACATCTGTGCCAGCATTTCAGCTCTACGGCATGGGAAACAGGTGCACGCCTACACACTCAAAGGTCGATATCCTTTGGAGACATCTTTGAACAATGCTTTCATTACTCTGTACGCAAAGTGTGGCGATTTGTGTTCTTCTTTGAGGATCTTCTATAAAATGACTTCGAAAGACACAGTTTCATGGAATTCCATGATATCAGCATATGCACAAAATGGAGAAGGTAGGGAAGGTGTCCGTTGCTTTGAGCTGATGCAAGATTCTGACACTAAACCTGATGAGGCTACCTTTACTGCAGTTCTTACAGCTTGTAGCCATTCAGGTTTAGTCAATGATGGCTGCCGAATTTTTAACTCCATGGTCAGTGCTTATGGTATTGAACCAGATGTAGACCACTTCTCTTGCCTTATTGACATTCTAGGTCGAGCAGGTTACCTTGATGAGACCGAAAGATTAGTAAACAGCAAGCATGTTGACATAGATTCAAGTGTCTGGTGGACATTATTTAGTTCCTGCGCAGCTCATGGTAACTTAAGATTAGGAAGAATAGTTGCTGGCATCTTGCTTCAAACTGAAAAGCATGATCCTGCAGTCTATGTGCTTCTATCGAAAATCTACGCACATGCAGGAAAATGGACCGAGTCTGCTGATGTGCGGGAATTGATTAAGAAATTGGGAGTGATGAAGCAACCTGGAAGAAGTTGGATCAGATCATAGGACTAAACGATCGGTTATGTTGGCAGGATTGCCATGATATATCTGAAAGCAAGTATGAGACCTGCAGTAAATGCAAAAGCACTTGAAACTTTGGATATCATGGCCTCACAGCTTGAAGGATTCCGTGCCAAATCCACGTGCGCATGCACTAGCATGAAAACTCGAGAGGCAACCTTTTGACTAGATTTCGAGTTACCTCACTCTCCCATTGCTTTACTAATCATAATTAACTTGAGGAAAGTTTTGTTCCCATTGTTTGTGTAGTATATTCCTACGAAAGGCTACAAAGGAAATCAATGGCCAAGGCAGAACAAATTGGAATCATGAGTCATAACTTATATTTTTTTACTATTTTAACTCTTCCTACATGACAAGCATCTTAGACTGGAGTCTGCATTGAAATCCATGTTGAGGTAAAGATCACTACCATAAACGATGTACCATATCTTTATCAGCTAATTACTGTGAACCCATTAAAAGTAATTTGCATATGTACATTTTTTCTCGCAATACAAGGACTCGCATATTTTTTGGATAAGGAAAATATTTATGTTGTCCAAACTGTACTTGAGAACCAAAACGATTTAATGTAGTGGCAAATTACCATTTTAGCTGAAAAGCACCCAAAACCCATGAAAGGAAGAAGGTTCAATATTGATGATAGCGATAGTGTGAGAATTTTAGATGGTTTTTCTATTAATGAATGAGCTACGTAATATGGGAGATTCATGCTTTACAGTTTTATCAATTTTCAGTTTTATTCACAGTTTTAGTCTACTATGCAACTCCTCTCTACTTGCAGATGAAAAATTCACATGACCTCCCTTACTTTTTAGTAAGAGGAGATGGGTGTAAATCGCTAAATTGGCTTCAGGCCTGATAAACTTGGTACTTTCATTCTTGAGGAGGGTCTCTGTAATATGCGGGAACACTTGCAGGGAAAAACATTTGCCTTACTCCTTCAGCCTTGATGATAGGAAAAATGATACTCGATGCACCCTGGAGAAAGGAAGTTTGCCAAGTCAAGAGAATGATCAACGCTCAAAGATATTCCAAAATGTGTGGGAAAATTCACATTTATAATGGAAAGGGTACTATTTAATGCTTAAAAGTGCATGAGGAAGTCAGTTAACAACTTAAAGAAGGAAGATAAAAGGTCATAGGTACAGTTTGTTGCAGTTATGCCGAAAGGATTCTGTCGTAAAAGTCGCCCATACTAGTGAGAAATAAGAAAACGAGATTATGAATTACATGTGATTACTAAGTATGGTTTTTGGTCAAGGAAACTCAAAACTGTCTGATATAATCACTCTGTTGTATGTAAAAACCTTTCTTGCATATTAGCAGACTTTAACATGTTGACTAAAAAGAAATTGGGGAAGCTGGATTTTGAAGCTAAAAGAAGGAAATCAATGCCTTGGGATGCAATAACCAATTGTTGGAAAAGGATTTTCTTTACTTACCGAAATCAATCTGGCTCCAATCCACAATTTCTTGGGAGAAGGAAAAGGTGTCAATAAACGTCCAACACCATATATGGCCACAGCAAAGAAATGGAGAACTAAGCTCAGCGGTCGCGGATTTAAACCAGAGAGTAGAGCTATAGGTCCATTCGAACAAACGCCACCAAGGCTCAAATAATCAAAACATGCTTCGCGCATTTCCTTTCTTGCTTGATCAGAAGAAGCACAGAACACCTTGTATAGAGCTCCAGCCAGTGTATTTATCGTAGACGCCACTGGCTGCATATTAAGGACCATGAATGGTGTCAATGGTATGACAAGTTTTCTTCATAGACAAATTAGCAAAGTTCTTTGAATTGAACTATCCACTTAGACCAGAAGAAACACGCTTTGGAAGTGAGACAATCAAAACTTGCATATTCTTCTTCAGACAAGCGTTGAAGTACATAAGACAGCATGCAGAGGCTAGATTGTAGATAGAAGTATACGGCAAGTAAGACTTGCATTCTTTCTTCTCTTATATGAGAATTGCATTTTAAACATGGAAATCGAAGGAAAAATGAAACTATCCTTTGTGTCAGACTAAATATCTACCAGAACTCCATTTTCTGAATAAAAGCTTCAACATATTCTAATTCAAACTGCTAAAGTCTTTATTGCAGGTTAGCTTACCTTGCGCAATGTGTAAAAGGACTTGAGATATTTACACAAGGACTCTGCGTCCTTCATGTTTTGCAAGGGTTTCAGCAGATCTCGTAACACTACAATGTCAGAAAGAGCTACGGTCATTCCTCCACCAGTTAAAGGATGACGCATGTTGAAAGCATCACCCAGTAATAGCGCTCCAGGAGTAGGATGTGGAGCAGCTGGCATGCTTCTGTTTGGCATTGTTCTAATGTCTCCTTTGTCAATAGCAGATACGAAAGCATCATGTAGCTCTGCAGGAATCTAGGTCAAGCAACATATAGATCAATTGAAGTTGGTCCAAAAAGATGACAACTCTCCCATGTCCAGAACAAACTGAGAGGCTTTATACAAAACCAGGGAAAAGAAAATAAATGAACATTGAGATGCAGAAAGCTAAACAAAGAAAAAAGAAATAGATTGAAGAAGGCACTAAAGCATAAACAAACAAGCTTCACAGGGGATATTCTATATTTAAAAATTTGAAGGATGAACTTAACACTATTAAGTACCTGAGGGGCCACCACGGTCTTTAAATAGTTTGCCATTTCACCATCAGCAATGGAAGGAAGCTTTTGCCCTGGTATGTCAACTAAGCAACGTATCTCTGTGCTACTAATTGGATAAAACAAGATGGGTGACGGATCTGCCAGAATGACATGCCCATGGTTTGGAAATGGAAGTTGACAGTTCTCCAAGATCAAACCAACAAAGCAAGAGGGAATATCCACCTACATGAAACGTGATGGTTATAATGACAAGTATCAAAGATCTAAGCATTCCACTTGGAGTGAAGAACAAATAGCAGAGACATATATCTAATTTTTTTTAAACAATAATCTAACAAACTAAAAATAAATAAATAAATAAAGATAAAGAGACAAACTTCAGTTTATTTTGATTTGATCAAGATCTGAATGCAGCAGACAAGATCTTGAGGTTGTACCTTGGAGCTGCAGAGAGATCGTCGCAAATTTGAAAAGCACCCATCACAGACTATTGTAAGAGGAGAATAAGCTTTTATCTGCTTGCCACTTTTGGTCTTGTACTCAACACCTTTTACAGTGCCATTGTCTTCAAGCAGGGATGTCACAGTGCCTTGTTCTAGTTGTACACTGGTGAAAATTGAACCAAGAAGATAGTCAAGACAACTAGAATATTTAGACAAGATTGCATTAGATAATCAGAAATGTAAATGATGGTTATACATGTGGTGCAGAGTCGAAAAGATAAGTATCCAGAAAAGTAATTTGGTTTTTATGGATCCTTACTCTGGAAGTCTTACTCACTGAATTGGATATCCTTATGCATGAGCAAGTCTAAAAGGAACCATAGAGGTTAGATTCTTTTCCCCTTCTTTTTCCTCTTTTAATTTTATTCCGAATCAAAAGTTATCAGAAAACTTATAGACACTACTTGATCATTCCAGCATACTAACTTATTGATTTGAGTGCTTAATAAATCAATGTGTTCAAAAAGATGCACGCTGGAAACACTGATCAGACTTTGATAAGGGTCAATTAAAATAGTATGCGAGTAGTGAAATCAATGCATGAAAATGAATCATTAAGTATCCAGAAAAGTAATTTGGTTCCATATTTGCTATGGCAGAAGAAGCGAGAAAGACATTTGTGTTCTACAGAAGTGGGAAATAAAGTTTACTTGGGAAGGGTAGCTGCTTTTTCTCTCATCCTCTGAATAAATCGCCCATGGTGAAAGCTTCTACCTGCAACATCTGAATGGAAATTTTCCAAGGGATAAGAAACTCTAGTGCTTCTACCATCCTTGAAAAGAGCATAACCAAGCACGCGCTGAGCATCAATGTTAACTACACAATCTGTAGTAAATGGGAAACCATGTCAAGCTACTAAAAATCAGCTTCTGCCACTTTCAAAAAAAAAAAAAAAAAAAATCCCGCAAAGCTGTTGTTCACAAACTACAAAATTAGCAAAAACATAAAAACATACCTTCAAGTCCCAGCTCAATTAACTTGAGATATCCACCAGGTTGTAGCAGCTCACCCACAATTCTGTCAGGCTCACTCAAGTCTCTTTCAATTACACGGACTCTCCTTCCGTCCTGCAACAGCAATAAAAGATTACATTATATATCACAGAACTCCGCCTGTGGTGAAGGGAGAAACTAAAACCAAAAATGAGCCACCTTTTGAGAACTTCAAAAGAGAAGTCTTTTTTCCTATACTGATCTTATATATCACATGTAAGATACATCAACAGAAATCAGAGTACTCACAACTGGAATAAGAACAGCCTATGACTCAGTTCAAAATTCAACAATACCTCACATACCAAATGCTAATCACCCTGGCACGATTACCACCTCACAACTACCCACTCACAGACAATTATCGTCTGAGGTTAAGCATGGTCTAGTTGTCTCCTGAATCCAGAACAGATAGAAAATCTGCATAAATTACTTTCACTAAATTTCTAGTCCAAGAGACCACTCGGAATTTCTAGGAATCATCAGCTGCTAATGCAAGAGTCAAGACATGCCAAGGTTAGCTAAACACAAAAGTCAAATGAAATCAACTGCACCAAAAACCAAGATAACTAGAATACAAAAGTAGGGTGAAGAAATGAAAAGGAAAAAGTGGATATGCTATCCTCTCATTCGACAATGCTGAAAAACTAAAATAAGCCAAAACTACTTCATGCTAGATAACATCGCTGACAATAGCCAGATATTATTTTTACTGTAGGAAAAGGTAAGCTCCAAGTTATCAGAGCTCTCTGTTAAGAAAACCATCCCTTGTTTATTTGTAAGGAAATAAATGCTCAATACATCATAATCAAAGAACACCAGCTAAAAATCAAAGAATAAATAGAGTACTGATAGTCACCCACCTTAATACATATAATTATTTTTAAAAAAAATTTCTTTAGACTCGTCCTCTCAGCCCCCTTCCGCCTTTCTCTGTAATGATAAGATTCTCGGTGCAAATACTTCCTTCATACAAACTCATCTATACAAAATACATAATTCCCAGGAAGACTCTTTCTTGGCTAATCTTTTTGGGCTTATAAAAACATTAAATTTAAAAAAAAAATCTTTTACAGAATTTAAAACGGAATAGTACTATCAGAAAACGTGCGTATGAATTTTTTGGGTGGATATGCCCCCCGGTGGTGTGTGGGTGGAGGAGGGCAGAGCAGGCGCTCGACCTTGCCAAGGGTGTACGATAAGGCTGCACCTACGACACCAGCACCAACAATAATAACATCGGTATCAGAGTCGCGGCCGGTCCGGCATTCATCAACCGCCATCTGGTTGCTCCGAATGTCTAAGCAGGGCCGGTCTGCAAGCGGCTTCTGCTTATTACTCCTAAGTCGCAAAATGCAGAAAACGAGAAAACCAAAAACAGATGCAAAGAAGGTTCCGGCAATGTACTTATCCATGAATATTGTCATCATGATCAGCACACCAATCCCAATTTGTTTGCTAAAGAACAAGTGGGATTTTGAACCTTCTGGCCCTCTGTTTTGGGTTGTCGCGCTAGAAGTACTGTTGTTGTCAGTACAAGAAACAGTTGGGAATGTTGTCGTTGTTGTTATTTTAGTTTTGGGGTTTGTTATCGGAATATATAGAGGCCTTTTGGGTCGGGATATTATTGGTGATGGTGAATTCCAAGAAATTGAAGTAGGAAAGGTGTGGTGTGTTGGAAGAGGATGATGAACGAAGAAGAAGGAGGTGGAATAGGCGTTCTTGGGAGCAGTTGATGAATAAATACTGCTCCTAAAACACCCATCAAACCGCATTTTTCTGTCAATTCTGTGAGTTGGTATTTGAGTGGTCAGTGGTTGCCGCGAAGGACAACAAAATTTGGACCACTCTAATATAAGTAACGGGTTCGGGAGCTGAGGTTTGGCAAGTAGTGCTAGCATCTGCAGCTGGGGATCTGGTGCTGGGTTGAATACACCGGACCGGAGAGAGGATGACGGGGAGGCTGGCCGCTATGTGTTGATGTGCTTGGCCTTCCCGCTTATAAATACCACTACAGAGTGTCTTTGGTGGGGTGTTCATCGGCCGATAATTAGAAATTTGATTTAAAAATTTTAATTTTTTTGATTTTTTTCCTTCCTATCATTTAATTACCCTCTTTGATAATTGTATTCCGATTGGAAAAGCGTAATCCGATAATATTCAAATCCTGAAATATCATTATGGTAAAGCAAAAAATTTTTTCCTTCAAACAATTGTTACACCAAAACTAGATCTAGATCCCATACTTACAAAATTCAATGAAATTAGCTCAATAAAGTTAGCTCGGACAAGCATGATATGCCCAAAACAAAAAAAAAAAAAAAAAAATAGTATGAGTACTCAAAATCATCAATCATGTTTGGAAACTTTGAACACCCCTATGCAGCTTGGGGAGGTCGATAGGTGTTTGTAGTTGATAAGTACGTTTGATATTTGTCGTAACACCACTACATTCAGGTGTCTTTGTGTGTGTTCTTTTAGTGATCAAAAAAATTCTTTTATGGGTTTAGCTCCGATCACATCAGGGGAGGCATTAAGCATAGTCATGCATTAGAATTTTCACTAGCACAATCCTCACATCTACAATGAAAGTCTGTTTACTTGTATTTTTTTTGTGCGATTGGTTCGTTTGGATTATTATTATTTGGCCCAAAATTTTTTGTTTGCATTATAAACATAAATTTCAAACACATTTTTATTTTACATATATCATATCAAAAAAGTGCTACAATATTTTTTAAAATTATTCCAATTAATCTACTATCCAAATGCACTAATGACCAAGGATTTTTCTTCTTTTTTAGTGCATTTCATATTGGACTGAGTTTTGGAAATATTCTTTGGCACCTGAGTTTCGATTATTTCTATGACACCATCGTGGTTTTCTATTCCGTCTCCTACAGCCACCTATTTTTTATTTTTGAAAAATATTTGGTATTATTATATAATCTGAGTAAAAATGCATATAAGTAATATTGACTGCATGGTAGATCTACACCCTTATTGGGTAATTTCAATTTAAAACATCCTTTTTATTTATACTGAAATAAATATAACAATGTCTATAACACGTTGACATACCAACAAGATCACACAGAGTTAATCCTCTGATTATTTCGTGTATGGGATGATTGGGTGAGAATAAGGAGTCTTTTAGGGTCTATTTGGTTCATGGGATGACACAGGATTGGATTAATAATCTTGTCATCCTATGTTTGGTTGCGTTTTATGTATGGGATGATACATCTCATGTAACCAAATTAATCCCCATATGGGGAATAAAATAATCCCACGGAGGGGGTGATATGAATTATCCCAAGATGAGGTAAAAGGTGGAATGATGAGTATTGAGACTTATTTACCCCTATTAATAGAATAATACTTTATTTAAATAATTATTGAAATCTATAATTCTCTATGAGATTATCTAAATTTTGAACTAGTTTATCCAATTTATTAAAATAAATAATTTTGTACTAATTTATCCTAATTATTAGTAACTTAATTTTTTGGCTAATTTGGCCATACTAAAATTCTAAACTGATTTACCCCTACCAAAAATAAGAATAAATTTTAAATTATATTGGCCCTATCAATTAATTATATAATCATACTTTCTTGGTCAAATTTAATTCAAAAAATATTAGACATATAAATTGAGACTTGTGAACACATTTAATAAGGTTGAACTCTGTCCAGAACAAAAAACTTATATGTTGGTTCTGATTTGAACCGCACAAACGTCTCATACACACGCATGCGCGCGCGCACACACACATATATGTTTTTACAAGTTGAGTTTAGACTTATTAAAATCTAGATGCTCCTAGTTGTAAGTCTACCAAAAAGGGTATTTTGGTTTATAAATAAATAATTCCACCTCATCCTATCTCTAATCAAACACAGGATAAAGTTTTTTTTTTTTTTAAGACATTCCATCCAATAAAAAACCAACCAAACACTGGATGATAAGATTACTCATCTTTGGGATGACTCAACTCGAGATGAGTAATTCTCTCTCATTCAGTCCGTGAACCAAACGCACCCTTAGATTATTGTTCTACATAATCTTTGTTAGAATTGTGCCACCTCAATAGATGAACCCTCTGAACAATTTAGACTTAAAGCCATGTACATGCTTGAATTGGAAATAATATGATATATTCTGGAGATACAAAGGCTGCAACAACACTTATACATAATTTTTTTTCCTTCCTTTTTGGGTGATATATTGGACAAGTTTCCCAAAAGAATAACGTGGCCGAACTTCTTTGGTTCTAATACAAAGAACTTAGCTGCATTAGCCGACTGTTTAGGTGGGCTTATTTGACAAAGTTCGTGCATTGGCTTTGAAAATGGGAATGGGCACTCCAAATTTCTTCCCTTGACAACAGACAAAAATTCCGCAAAATCTAAGAGTTGTTAAGCTTGCTTGCCCAGTGCCACGTCGGGCTTGGTACGTACAAGGAAGGAGTGAGTATATCTTTCTTATTCTTCCTTTTTTTTTTTTTAATGTAAACATTTCCCCATATTGGACTCAAGTATAACTTTGCGAAATCTTGTCAAAGAGCAACATATCTCGCTATTGATCTAATCCAAATGACAGGAGTACTACCTTCGAGCGCCTGTCATTTACAACTTGTGAAAGTTTTATTTATCTTAACGTCTACTCTTTTGGTGATGATGTATATAATGTAAGTTTTGGCCATGTTTGGATTTAGTGTGTTGGTGAAAAACTATTTTTGTAATTGAACTACAAGGCCCACAAAGTCACGGGGCATTTTTTCTGAACAGTTGTGGTGCCAAGAAACGACGTCGTTTTGGCTCGTTTATGCAATTTGCCTGTTTTTCCAGCATCCTCTTCCACCCGTTATTTGCACTACAGCAGCACCCTAAACTCTTCCTGCTGTTCCTCCCATTTCGAACAAGGCTGCAGGACCACCACTACAGTACACCAAACGAGCCTCATCGCCGTCAACTCCTGAAGAGTTGGACGATGATGTGAAGTGGCATAAGGAAGCAAACATTCCGTGGTTGCCCGTTCCCCCCCTCGGTGGTTTCCGTTTGAATTAGATCGACGACTAGAGCGGGTGGAAGCACTATTGCGACGGCGTACGGTGGGACTTGTCCGAAAAGCACAAGCTCCACGAGCCCGTCTCAACCACGTTTGCAAATCGGAGAAGACAATCCTTCTTATGAGCGGTATGTCCGCGATTTGCAATTTTGTGCTCTTCTTCATTCTTACTTCCCTAAGTAGCGTGCTCATAAACTTTAAAATTTGCTCGTCTTCCCCAGGAGCCATTTCTGCATAGTTTGGAGTTGGTGAGCTCAAATCGTCTAAGGTTGGTTGGAGGCTGCTGATTGTTGTCACCGCGGTAGGCGGTGAGTTCCTCGAATTTCGTCCCACAATTTGGCTTTTTCCAGCTCCCTAATTTTAATGTTTAGCGTGCTGTATTTGCCGATGTTTACTTGGACGAAGAATTTTTGCAAATCTGTTGTATTTGTTGCTTTTTAGTTGTTTGCGAAGATGCTCCATAGACTGAATTAGGCAATTCCTTCGACTGCCTATTCTACCCATTGGTGGAATGAAAATTATTCCCCTCCAAATATGATGTCAAGCTTCGAGGTTGTAAATTATGTGTTTCAATTTTGCTTACGACTTGAACGGTGGGTTGGCTTCTTCTTTGCGGTCTTGTTTGTGCTACGAATCCTACGCTCTTCTGTTAATTTTTGAAGCCGACCCTTACCATAAATAACTGCTGATGGAAATTGTACAAGTTAACACCGCCTATTTGTGGCAAGAGTTTATAGGCCCTTACCAAGGAGAAAATGTGGCTCCAATTTTTTCCTTTAGTGTACTAACCAAACCCTGAGTTGTGCTACTTAATGCGAAAATGAAAGTGTGGCTGCTTGTGTTGACATTACACCGCGCCTTATTCCCATTGTGTCGACGAACTTGATCGGTATAATTTGTGCTTGGTTGCCATTCTTGATTACTTTGTCTCAACCTCCATCAAATTCGTTAATCCTGATTGAGCGATTAATTCGCCTACTTGTGTAGCATTATATCAAATGAAAACTAACATACTTTAGTTAGGTTGGATCATTTCCTTCATGCCCCCGTGACTAGAGCTGCTACAAAGGTATGAATTTTAATAGCCGCTTCTAATCTAAATGTTGCTCTACCGCTCTAATTTGATATTGGTTGGTCCCGACCCGAGTTCACGTCTTGGCCAATTAACTAGTACGACTTCAGCTTGGGGAGAGAACAATTTACGCGTTTGTGTGACTAATTACTTCAAGGTGTAGTCCTTATTTGTGATTTCTTCCCCTCTTCTCATTCAAAAAATGACTTGTGTGGTCATACCCCCATTGCTTTGTCGTTTTAAAATGGGAACATTTTTCTTATGTACACAAAGATGAGCAAGGCAAGGCGGCCGTATTCTGAGCGCGTGCACTTTAGTAAAGAGCATGAACTTGCTTTCGCCCAGTGCTTAGTCACTTTGCATAGGAAGAGGGAGATTAGTGTGAACAACATTAAAAGCTATGTCATTCCTCACGTTGAGGCTCTTCAAGAAAATTATGATACGTGACTATAAGACCGACGGCGGACCAAGTACTATGCCTTTCGTGATCACACCAAGCTCTGCATAGACTTCAAGAAGAAGGGCACTGGCATGGGATGGGATAGTCAGAACTACACATTTGTGATGGATGATTCCCAATGGAGCCAGTTGGAGCAGGTACAGTTGTCCTCTAAATCTATGAAGATTCAGTATAGCCTATTCTGATGTGTTGTTATTGATGACCTGAAGTTTATTTTCTGATTACAGGTCAACAAGAAGTTCCTTAAATTCAAAGGCAAAAACTGTTTTGTCTACCACTTGCTCGAGGAAGTGTTTCACTCCCAAGGGGCCACCGGGGATTCCAGTGTTGGCTTCGACACCTTACCAGTTAATTCCGAAGAAGAACGTAGAAAGGAGATGGCATCCAGAGGTTCTACAGCAAAGGCCCGAGCTGTGGACATTTCTATAGACGACGACGGCCCACTCCAGCAGCCAAACAAGGGGAAAGAAAAGAAGGGTAAGGGGAAGCGGAAGACGGGCGTGTCGAGCATTGAATCCCCCATTCCTTGCCCATCCGGTGGGTCGTCAGATACATACTTTCAGATGGCTTTGCAGAGCCTTGTAAGTAGAGGAGGAGTAATGAAGTTCATCAGTTAGCTCCCAACCAAGAATGCACCTCCCCCAACCTCAAAGGAAGATGAAATGAAGCGTGCCTTGGAACCACTATATGCAATGCAGCTGGACTTAAAGTTAAATTGGTGGTTGCAGATATTCTAAAAAATGATCTAGACCGTGCCATTTGGTTCTGCCACAAGACGGACGAGGAGCGGCTGAGTTCATAAACCACCGAGGGTGCTTTCCACGGATGCTTGAGTGTCGTTGTCAAATTTGAGTCCTCGTTAGGCGCTTCAAGTAACATCTATCGCCCCACTGGCTACTTTAGTCCGCTTATCTAATTTCCGTTTGAGGACGAGTGTTCAGACATTTTTTTAAAACCATTTCACACCGGCTTTGGACTAGTTTTTTATTCTATGCATTTGATTGTTATCCTTCCCGATTTCACTCCGCCTACGGTTGGTTGGAGTTGTGGATGTTGTAACGAATGTTTAGCGTGCAATTATTCCGAACGAGTTGTTTATTGGATTTGTAGTTTAAAAAGTTGAAATCCATTTGAGTGGTTGTGGTATTTCGTGATTGAGTGCCAAGGTGGCCTGGAGAGTGCCCAGGTGCAATTGTTAGAATCGTGCAGAGTAGTACGAAAAAAGGTTAGGTATCATAGTCCTATTCTTTGTTTGGCCTTGGAGTAGTTGTATGATTATACAATTACAAAAAAGGATTTTGTATATGCTACTCTCGACAGCTGGAACAAGTTAGGTGGTGCATTACTCGCATTGTGGTTGTTGTTAACTTGTGTTATTTGCATATCGCAGTCCGCGGGCATGTATAAATTTGATGCTGTTTGAACTTGATCCGCGCCGGGATCCGATTCAGATCCGTGCGATAGTCACGACATGATCAGCAGAGATCCGCGAGGCAGCTGACCTCAGCGTATCGACCTCGAAGCCCCGGCGGATCCGCCTGGCGGATCGTCTCGCGAATCATGTCCGAAGCCTCGGTTGATCGCTGCGAGATCCAAGCGAGCTGCGATCGACCAGTGATCGAGCGACCCAGCGAAGATCCAAAGCGAACCATGGATCTGTCTGGGACTTCATCCGCGTGATTGGGATCCATGGCGGATCCACTTCCGTGAAAGAACAATTCGGTGCTACCAATCCTTTTACTCTTTTTACGTTTACGCAACTTCAACATTACCGAGGAATTGATTATATATTGTTGACAAAAGTGTTAAAAGAAGGAGATTAGGGTGTGAGTACATTTGAAGTACTTTCTTTGCATGACTAACCAAGGATGAGTTATGATTTCATTTCAGCTCTATTTTGCAGTGCCTGATAAAAAAAATGCTATACACTGCCTCTTGAACGCTTATATTCATATCGTCACACAAAATTCTCATAGCACCCAAGTTTTTCGTATTCAATGATTGTGTTCTGACATTTTGGGTGTGTTGCATATTTTTTCATGCCAACCAGGGGGGATTCCCATTGTTGTGATCTTCAGCATCACTTACCATATTCAAGATTTATTCTACGTCGTGATCAAATGGATGAGAATACACATCTTCATGGTGGGGATCTTGAGGTAGAAATTGACTTGGCTGGTGGTTATGTTTGTGCTTGTGGGCCTTCAAATGTTAGACCGTTTCCATAATCGGATTCGCGATAGTGCCTCTCCGGTAGTCAATGGGTTGTCGAGCTAATTAATGACGAGATCGAATATTTGACAACCTTCGAATGGAGGTTCCTTTGTTTATCAATTATGTGCTTTGTTTTGGAGCAGCGTGGATATGAGAACCTACCCAACTCGTGGGCATCCATGAGGTAATTGCTTTGGTGTGTCTTAGCCATAATGAGCATCTACTTCGAGCGATTTCAACATTCATTAGAGACAGCTTGATCGTCATCTGGCGAAGTTCTAAGAGCATTGGTCTGGTTGGGGCGGAGAGATAGTGAGCCATCCAATTTTCATACCACGCATCCACAATTTTAAGCGTGGAAAGTTTTGGCCATGGTTCAAGGTAAATATTCGGGGTTAATGGTTTTGAGTGTGGCTTGATAGCAAGAAATTATAATAACTTGTTGATGGAGCAGGGATGCGTGGAGCGATTAATGGAACGCCGCTTGGCGTGGTGCGAAAGTCGAGGGGACCGTTATCAAATCAGGGGCTTATCTCAAAATGTTTTAGCGGCATGTGACCATTATATGAGATTCGTTTATGTCCGTGTTGGTTGGGAAGGAAGTGCCCATGATTCACGGGTTCTAAGAGAAACATTATTTGATCCAAATTGCCATTTTCCATGCCCCCTTGTAAGTTTTGCCCCAAATTTTGTAACTTGAGTTTCATACATTCTATGAGCTGAATAACCAATGACACATTATTAAGTTAAATATCGTTCCACAAGTAATATTATGTGGATTACTTGTTAGTGTGGGACTTATATTTTTACGTAAGCGACAAATGAGGCTTCTTAGTCCAATTGTGAACATAATGAGTGTCCCATTAGTATGATTGACATTATGGTGTTCCCCCCAGTGTTATTTCATATTTGCTCATGTTACTTTGTCGAGTTCACATTAATGCAATGTAGTATCGTGCACGAAGCAAAATCGATTCCTATGTGTCGGGAAAATACTATGCCGTGGATGCCGCCACACAAACATGCCCGGATTATGGCTATTTAAGGGTGCGTGGTGCGAACTCGAACGCGATGAAGCCGTAGAACCTTATTCAACAAACGCCATTCGGGTAAGAAACATCATGAGCGGGCATTTGGAGTGTTGAAAAAGCGGTTTCCAATTCTAAAGGGACCAATGCGAACTACATGATGGCCACACAGAATAACATAATCCTAGCGTGTTGTACACTCCATAATTTTATACGTGAGAATGTACCTAACGATGAATACTTTCCGAAATAGCGAGGGGCCTATGAAAATGAATATGAGGAACCACAACCTATTGATATGTCACAACAAGGGATCGAGCAATGGGTGAAAATAGCAATTGCAAATCATATGTACATCGAGAAATGTGTAACTTGAATTTCAAATTGGGGTTTGAAGGCATTGAGTTGAGCAAAATCATCTTTAGTGAGCATTTTATATTAGGGACTTAAACCTGTATTCAAGACATTTATCTTATTTTCACGGGTTATCAACCTCTCTTGTGTTGAGCTACGACTCACGATATTTTAGGCATAGCATCCTCTACACACACATCGACACGCTTAAGTCGAAATTGTGGTTTCAAATTGAGATGGACATCCACGAATTCCAACTTATAGAGCAACGAATTTTATAGTACGATTGTGGGAAAAGCAGAGGTGTAGAATACTGAAATTTGGGAAAAAAATATTTGAAATACTGTTTTTCAAATACTGCCTAATCCAAATAGGGTTGTATATCAAAAACAGCCTGTTATTCAAATACAGCAATCCAAACGACGTCACATGTTTTTCAAATACCGCTACAGTAGTGTTTTTCAAAAACAAACCCAAAAACAGCTAATCCAAACGCAGCCTTTGATATTCAATGCACAAGCAGTCCTTTTTTAGGACCACTTGATCTGACTTCGTCCACATTTAGACAAGATAAACTCAAAATTAGGGGAAAATTGGACCACTTAACATGGAATTTTTGCTCAAATCCCTGAATACAATTGCGATTGGAACTTTGGGCGTGTTCTAAATTTCAATTCAGTACATTATTGACTCGGATGAGGTCTTTATTTATTATTTTGGCTTAAAGCTCAGGGATATAGTCTCTTGGTTGTTACATCTAGTCCTTTGCAGTAAAATGTCATGTTGTTGACGTAACTATTCCAGTGTCGTCCCGTATACTAGGCTATCCGACTACAGTAGCTTATTAAATGTAGAAGATATTTTGCATGAGGACGAAATCATGGCACACATCCATAATGCATCAAGCCATCGACTATCCAATCTAATTGTGCAGGCATTTCTTCCAATTGTCTTTCAGGTAATCAATCATTCAGTCACAACCTTCGCTGTTTGTCCAGTTTTACGGCCGATTGTGAAGCACTAAAAAACACATCGCCACATTTTGATCTTGTGAAGCAGATGCGTGAATTTTTCAGCAGAGATTGGCAAGGCAACCCTCAACAAGCTTGGAGGGAGAGTAACAGGAGTGCAGATTGGCTAGCTAGAGCAGGGATCCAAACACAGGCAGATTTCATCCACCTGGACGATCCTTCAATGGCAAATTGAAGGAGCTTCTGAGAGCAGATAATATACGGATAGCCACCCCAAGAATTATTCCGTGCTAAGGGCTCTTTGGCCAGCTTTGTAACACACACACACACAAAATCTGTACAAGTTTGGCATAGCATTTTATCAAAAGAAATCTTGATAGCCAGTCATTAGTGCCCACAGCAATCACTGTACTAAAAAGTTGAGACCATTGGTAATCTCAGCTTGTAGTTGAACATTAGGCTTTATTGTTTGCGAGTTCAAGCTTTATTTATTACAATAAATATCCTCCTATCTCTCTTTTTTTAAGGAAATTATTCTTAATGAGAATCATGGAAAAGGAAAAAGGGAGATTTGGGTCATTTGGAAACTGAATTACAAGTATGACATGAAGCGATCATTAAAAAAAACGGGGGACTCTTACTTGGGGAGGTCGAAAGGTGGAAAACCATTTCCAAACCTAAGTGGATATGGATATTTAACTGGGTGTACTACTATATTCTCTGGTTAAAAGAAAGATAAAAAAAAAAAATCATATATCCATGTATATACACATTTTGAGCTTTTCGGACACCATAATGTTGATCTACATCAAGCATGGCCAATTATATCATCAAAACGGGACCAGTTGGTGAGGATCACATCAAAGTCTGCTTCACACGTACACATGAAAGCAAGAAGACAGTATGGTTACCTGGCCATCCACCACAATTCCTCAGAAAATGGAAAATTTTCAGTTCTCTAGACTTCGGACAAATCGATGTTACTGTCACAGATCCTTTTAATACATGCTGGCAATGCCCCATTGAAGGCCAAAAGACAAGAGGATCATCAGTGGTCGATGGGAGAGTGGGGCTAAGTAGGAACAGAGGAGAGGAGAAAAGGTACATGACATGCATATTTACTAAGCCAACGGCCAGGCATCGGTCAAAACATATTAATCATGAACCGTTTGGGCAATCACAGCTTAGGAGGAGCTTTTATTCTTTCTAGTGCTGTTTACATCATCTCTTGTCAATTTTTGTTGAGACAGTGTACATTAGAAAAAAAGAAGATCCTCTTCCATCTGGAAAACAAAAGGTGGGGCTAGCTTACCAATATAAGAATTCAAGATATACACGTAACATGGTCATTACCATGGCTTCTTATATTATCTGTTTATATCACTTGTGGTATTCGCTCGGATTTTAACTATTCCAAACATTACTTCTTTGCGAATGTCCTATTTACGTAACATTTGATACCCTTAGAATTCCTTCCTGGCTTGTTTGCCCGAACAATCAAGCTAAGCTATGCAAGTCCGCTTTAGAGACTGTGAAGTTACCAACGTGGATTAGATACTTTCCTCAACGTAATAAATAAAAATAAAATATAAAACATCCCTCGGTTGCCTTTTGGGTGATAGGCCAGACACTGTGTGTTGTATTGGACATCAACAAGATAACACACGCATTGCCGAAAATTTAAGCAAACATTGGGCTTTGATCAAATACTCGCCACGGGACTGGAAGCCGTTGCATGGGAGGAGAGGAGTGAATCGATCAATTCATGCTGCTTTTTGGCGGCCAATCTGCGCGATGTCTTGTCACGTAATCTCTAGTTATAGACTAATTAATTCCGAATATCAGAATCTGTATTTGGCCCAATATTGTCCCAGCACCCAAAATGCCATAAACAATCCATAGAGACATGGACAAGAACAGGACCACATTCTAGATATTAAAATTTACGATTACAATTATATATAAAACAAAACTTTTGGCAGCTGAGACTCTCCTGAGCTGAAGCATTCCCAGCAATTGTACAATAAATCAATCGACGGACTCTTTCCTTTTGCGCTTATGACCGGCATCGCCCCTGGTCCCTTCCTCCTCATCCCACCTTTGGGAGGTCGTCTTGATGCCTGAAACCAAGACTTCGTCAAATTCATAAGAAATCTGCCCTGGCAAGTTATTCGACTCACCACCAAGTAAAGGGGTTTTTTCATTACAATTTCATGTTAACCCAGCAATATTTTGAATTATTGTAGTTGTGTAAAGTAATTTTCGTACTATTTTGCTAAATATGCTAGCATGTGCGGATGCGACAGCTTAATCCTCTTAAGAGTTTCAGAATTTGTAGATTTTCCATTTTGCAATCTAAACTTGTTTTTCAGCCTATTGCAATATCAGACATAGATGCCGATTCAATCTATCATCTCTTTTATATTTTACTGACTTGGATACCAACTTTATACAATAAACTTGAGATCATTAATCAAACTTAACCATTATCCCATGCCTTCCGGGATGTGACAAACTGACATTCGATACAGTAGTTAACTATTAGAAGGTGATGTAAATCCTACAGCTGATCTATTTATTACATGAATTCTAAACGCTGAATATCTATTAGTCACACAAATGATATATGCAAGTTACCGACCAAAAATTTGTAACCAATTTGATGATGACATGAGCTAAGATGATAAACTGAGTTTACCTTTTGTTCTTTACGAGGAAATTGGGAATAAAAATGAGTTTAGATGGCAAATGTACAGGGGTAAATTTCACTTGTTATAAATATAAGAGGGGGCATTTAATTTTTACAAGGATCTAACTGAACATTTTAATACTTATGAAGGACAATTCTACAATTTGAAATATTAAAAAGCTTCCCACCCCGAATGGACCCATGTTTGCTAGTATAATCATTGAGCAAATTAAGACCAGAAAAAATATTGTAAACATACCTCGGCAGAAAAAGTTTTCAAAGGGTCTCTACTTTTTCTAAACTTGCCCTTAAATCCTTTGCGGCGAGCAATATTACTATTGCCCATTGCGGCTCTAGCAAGCTTTACAATTTTGCTGGCCTCCTGCGTTGTTGGGTCCAAGAGGTATTCAGGCACATCACGTAGATGGGGAGCCGGATCCTTCTTACTTAAAACCTTGTCATGTTTCAAAAGATCTTTTCCCAGAAACAAATATACTTGTCAAATTGCTGAAGAGAATTCATGTGCAAAGTCAATGTAATTATCCACCAACAATGATTCATCTTACCTAAATCCCTGGGATTATCTTGAAAATGAGCCTTCATCCTGATCAAAACTATATAAATCAGATCAAAAGCAAGATAGAAGACCATGCAAGAATGAGCAGTAACCATAACATGCATGCAAATCCAAACAAATTAAGCATTTCAAAACAATATCAAAACTAAATGAAAACAGTAGACATGATCACAAATGACTAGCATAAATTTTTGCCACACAGGCTACTCGTGCGTGTGACTGACTACCTCAACAACAGAAAAGCCAAAATCAATGTATCCCTCACAATCATTCAGATGTAGAGGAATGTTAATTTGCATCCACTTAAACAAATCCCAAGTCCCATGACACACACAAAGATGTCATCTCCTTCCAATGGAACACGTCTAGAACAGATACATGAACTGCATAGCAACTTCCAAGGTGCAATTAACTGAAATCTTGCAGGCAAAATAACACCTACCCATTCATAAGCTAAAGTGAGAGAACTACTTACTTTTCTGAATTGAGAATTTCATTTCTAAGGTCCTGTGCCCGAGATTCTCTCACAGCAACTTTTGTCACACTCCTTGCCACATCCTGAAAAAATGGCCATTTAAATCTCTCACTCTACTGATTTTCCAACACCAAAAGGTGACTGTTCTAGACACAACTTACAATTTAATTGCAGTTAATAATCACCATCCTAACATAACAAAAATAAATATTTTAATTTCTCAGAAATGTCCAGCAACCAAGGCAACCGAGTTGATGACCAACTTACCCTTGAAGAAACATACATACATGAAAAATTAGAGAAAGCCATTGAAGAGTTTCTACCTAGTTCCTATATGAAATGAGCATTCACACGACAGAAAGGACTCTACTTAGAACATAGATTAATCACTTCTATCGTACTTAACAAATGCAGTACTTAAGTTGGACATATATAGAAGCACAGAAGCAAAGTGAGAATAAAGAGATGCTTAACACGTAACCAGTTTAAAAAGTTACGACTTACTATGCAATAAAGGAAGGCAATATTTACCTCAGCTCTATATCTCAAGCCCTCCACAGCATTCTTAGTGAGCAATGGAAATGGAGCTATAAAATTAGAGTCCATGCTATCTCTTTCACCCATGATGGATTTAATATCTTCAAAAATGCCATTCTCCTCAGGGGAGACCTATTCAAGGTCAAGTAAGAGGGACATAAGCAACACATAAGAAAATGATCACCAACAATGTTAAGTTCATTACCACAATCACTTTCATCAGATTAGGGGAATTATTCATGTTCTAACATATAAAAGGAATTCTGATATAACATAATTCTAGCAAACAATAGGGCCAAAACTCACAGCACAATCCAATATTTAGCATAAAAAACAAAAGGCATATTTCAGTATGCAATAAAACACAAAGTTAAAACTGAAAACCAAAACTATGATCCCAAATCCCACAGTGAAGGATGTTAGAACTTCTGCAACATGGATATATATGAGTCTATGATTTACTGAAGATTCTAGTCAATATTCAAGCAATCCTACTATTCATCAGTTCTGCTTCAAAACAAAACCAAAAAAAAATGAAGATCAACCAAATTCAATCTGGGATTCAGGGTATAAACTGAGTTACAAATGTAACTCCAATTTAGTCTTTAGAATACCAGAGAGACAGATGCACCAGTGTTATACGCTCTTCCAGTACGTCCAATTCGATGTACATATCCTGCAGCACTTTTAGGCATCTCAAAATTTATGACCTGCAAGAAAGAAAAGAATCAATACAAATCAATTATCAAACTGACTACCTCAACAACCACGGACAAGTAAACAATACGCAAAGTAATTCCTGTATGCAAGAAAGCTCAAGGGTAGGATAAACAATATACATGAAGAAGGTCAAAATTTTCATTCAATAGCAACATAAAAATTACAAATGTTGCAACCATCCTCTTTGATTGTAATAAGAAGATTAAGTAGATATATGCTGTCTGAGTATCTCCATAATAACCTATATATAATTATACCTGTGCTTATTGCAAAAATCACACATCAAATTGGAGATATTGTAACAAAGAATAAGGCATAACCAATGAAGTTTTGGAGAAGGCAACACCAACTGGAGTCTTATGAAGGTTAAACAGTCGCTTAAGCAAGCAGCTAATGCAATATGACATCTATAACATGGTGCAAAAATAAAACGAGCAAGTTCAAGAAAAATGTATTTAAGAAAAGCAGGCTACCGTGTGCACATTTTTGAAGTCTATCCCTCTCACAACACCAAATTCTGCGTCTAGTTTTTGCTTGGCATGCCTTCTAGCTTTCTTCTGTTCAGCATTACTTCCACTGTCAAACTTCTCTTTCTCTTGCGGCTGACTGTCATCAGTCGCAATCAAATAATCAAAAAGTCCAGCATTGAACTCCTAGCATAACATGAAATAAGTAATTAGACCGGTGGTAATAAGACTAGCCATATCACCATAAAGATAGCTACTTGTTGATTACAATCCAGCAAGTAGAACTGTCACCTCAAGGATATGTAGACGAGAATTTTGGGGCAGCTCAGCATTTAAAACAGCAGACTTGATACCAAACTGCACAGAGGGACACTTAATTGGTGAAGCTGTAAATGCACACTTACCATACTTGCCTCACCAATAAGATTGAAATTCATCAAGAAACTATACAATCAATAAACACTTTGTTGAACTTGCAAGTTTTCTAAAACCCAGATCTGATAGCCAAAACTCCTAGACCACGGATACCCATTTCCATCTGTCTACAGCCTTAGATTTTCTTTTTAAAAAAATCATAATAAAATAACAATAAAATAAGGGAAAAATTGAAAGGTCCTCATATGAAAACTAGGGGGATGAAAATTTGAAACTTGAAAGGCCTTCTTACTATTCCCTGCATTACTCATTTAAAGCCAGAAGTCCCCATTCGACATCAGAAGCAGCTAACTAGCACTAGCAAGTCAAGACAATAGCAAAGCAATAATTTTTAAAACAAATTAGAAGAGTCTGAGTACCTGTTCAAAGAAGAGCTTCAGTCTATAACTTGTATCAATTGCATTGGTGAATATCAAAACTTTTTTCTGAACAAGCTCGAGCTTCAACAGGGCAAGGATGTGGACAAGCTTATCTCGGGCACTGCATGACATCTGAAAGCAAGACATAATTTTATGAAGTTAATGTGAAATAACAACAACTATTCCAATGTAATACATGAACAGTGCTGCATATCTACAGAGTCACTTGTACATGCATAAATTAATTAGACAGAGCTCCAACTCTACTCAGACATGATTATATTAGAGAAGTAAATCATCTGTTACTTCAGCAATTATGTCAGTAAAACGTTGTAAACCACCACAACCTTGGGATATGCTGCAGACAAGAAATTTAGAGGGTAAGTAGATTGTACCAAATTTCACAAAATTATAACAAATGCTTCATGATTTTTTTAAATTTTAAACAAGGCGTGTTGTGTACAATGTCAATATAAGTATTCCACTGAAGAGCTGTAATGAAGTTTGACAGAGTATGCAAACTCTACGAGTTGAAGCAAGAACAGATTTTCTGGCTTCTCGGCCAGTATGGTAAGAGTCTAGTTTTCATTTGCAGGGCCAAGACTGCCACCAAGAAAATATTGATGAAATCCACAACTACAGGCAGAAAATTTCTTACGTAAAACTGCTGAACATTCTTGGGGATGATGTCATCCTTAAGGTCTCCTACTTCAGGCAGAGTTAAGATGTAGGGATTATGTAAAATAAGCCTTTTCAGCTTTTCAACATCAGCGCTGCAAAATATCATCATGTGAGTGTAAGGTATTTGCCAAATAAGCAATGAGAGGCAAGTGGCATAATCCAATCCATATGAGAAAAATAAAATGACTGAATGCAGTAAATTTTTTGGCAAAGCTTCATTCATGACATGCTTCAGTATTACAAGCCGAGATTTATATGAAAGACAACAAAATATCACTTTCTAAAAGAACATTAGCCAAAAATGCCATTGGTGGTATGCCCCACCACAAGCAAAAGATTAAATTTCAAAATGACAGAAAAAAGAGTATTGGAACCAATGCAATATAAACAAAAATATTAGGATGATGATTTAATTTCAACACAGACAGGCATAACCTGCTAAAGCATTATAGAACAAGATCATACCTAGAGGTTGCTGACATGAGAAGACATTGGCAACGTTTAGGGACATGCGCTGTAAGAGCTTTAAGGTCATCTTCATATCCATATGACAAAAGAAGATCTGCCTGATATCAAACACAACTATCATGAGTTTCTCTCACCAATAAGCTGTCCACAAACTTGAGACCACCAAAATTACAAATTTTTTCCTCAAAAGTATTTGAGGCTCTTAAAACCATACTAATTAAACAGGTGCTAACACCTATTTAGAGAACTTGATAAAAGAACCTCTTCAATAATCATGTTGTAGCAAATGCACCAACCCTTTTCTTTATTCATATCGTAACTAAGATATATTGCGGTTTGAATTCACACCTCATCGAGGACAATAATGGACAGGGAATCCTGAACAGCTTTTGGCTGAAGAACACCATCTGACAGGCATGTATGTACACAAGCAGGCGTAGACACTAGAATATCAGGTGGCCCAGCCAATGCTGTTCTCTGCAACCACCAGCATTCCATGTTTAACAATTGAATTATACAACTCCACGCTCATTAATTACAAAATAGCACCAAAATAAAAGAAGGTAAATTCTGACCAAGTCAGAATTAGACATGCTGCTAGTCAATTGCACAACTTTCAGCTGCACTCTACATAACTCAATTAGCGACATCACTTCCGCATAAACCTAGAAAATGAGGAGCAAATAACAACAATACTATTAACTAAGCTAGTAATTCGTCAAAAAGATTGATTTTTCTTCACAACACTAGCTTAAATTAATTAATATTACATACTTGTTGGCATAACTCACGAGTAGGAACTAAAACGAAGGCGGTAGGAGCTTGGTTATGTTTGGAAGCCTCAGAAAATAGCTTCTGAAGTAAAGGTAGGAGATAGGCGAAGGTCTTTCCTGAACCAGTCTTTGCTCGAGCAACCACATCTTTGCCTTCCTACAACAATTTAGATAGACAACCAACCAAAAAAATAAAATAAAAGTTAAAACAATTCGTAAATGTAAGATAAATCCAGAAATTGACAAATTTTGATTCAAAAGTCTGTTACAAGGATGAGAGGAATTGCGACGCGCTGGATAGGAGTAGGTTTATCGATGTTTTTCTTCATAAGTGCTCGAATTAAGCGAGGGTCTAATCCAAGCTCTTCGAAACTCCGTTCTTCCTCCTCCGCCTCGTCTTCTTTTTCTTCTTTAGCTGCTGCTGCTGCTTCATCCTCTACAACCACCGGCTGCTCCTTCAGTTCTTGATTCTCGTCCTTATTTTGCGATGATTTCTGTTTTTTCTTCGCCATTGGATTCGAAGGGAGAGAAACGATGGCTGAGGGTTTAAGACTGGTACCGATCGGTAGGGTTTTTGCTTTCTGCTAGGGAAGCAGTCCAAATGACGACAAACGGTAATTCGGGTCGGATTACATAGCTTTTGCAATGGACTGACCGGGCATGGTACGTCGTGATATTAAAACAAGCGCCTTTAGGCGTGCACCGTCCCACAATCAGAGGCGTGGTATCTTACCACAGATGAAATAGACAAATAATCACGACCCAAAACAAAATTGCATTTTGTCCGTGCTAATGCTTTAATAAAATTATTCAAAATGTCCCTCATATTTTGCCAAATAAATTTTTCACCCTTCACTTTTAAATTATAATTTTACGTCTCTTACAAAATCAATTTGATAAATTTTGGTCCCAATCTATATTTTTTGACCAGTTTTTACACTGAATCCATCACATAACTTATGTATGATCATTTTTTGGTAAAAAAAAGTTTTATCCCGTTTGTAATTAAATACATGATTAGATCCATATTCATTTTTACCCTTAAATGAGTAGGATCTAATTCAAATCATATTCATTATTTTTCCTCAAAAAAGTGGGATATAACCTAATTCATATTCATTTTTACAACTGAAAAAATGAAATCTGAACATTTTGTATATAACAAATGACTATATGTGAGTCAGAAACTTAGGTTGGGACCAAATTATGCTAACTTGAAATGACAATTAACGTAGAGTTAATATTTTAAAAGTGCAAAAGAAAAAGAATTCAGTTTATAAAATGTAAGGGACATTTTAAATGTTTTTATCTTTTTTCTGGCACAATTAGTTGAAATATTTTTAGAAACTTTGGCTTATTCATTTTGAATACGTCTCTCTCTCTCTCTCTCTCGAATGAATGAATGAATTTTCAATACGTTAGTTAGTAACAGTGTTGTGAATATGGTCATTTATTTTCTAGTATGATTTTTCCTGCTTTCGCCTCTTTTTTCACCTCCCCCGGAGGAGTGGGGGTGATTTCTTTATGACAACATAAAGTTGAATGGATGATTCCAATCAACATGCTATATAGTAAACTATCCATTAAAAAAATATCTATAAACGTTAATTTATTTTTGTCTATATAAAAGTTAAACCTCTTTTACTAGAGGCCAAGATTTCATTAAAGAGATTTAACAGAAAACGTGGTTGAGCTGGAAAATTATTTTATGATAACTTAATCGAAACTAATTTAGTAAAATCTGGTCGCAATCTCCTTTGAGAGCCTGGAAATCGTAGAGCAACTTATTTATGATTTCAGATTGTCGACACAAAGGCCTGATACGAGAGAATGGACAACTACGCTGGAAGGCCGAGGAAGCTTAGTCAGTAAAGATTCATATTATATCTGTATAATACACATTTATACAAAAAATATAAAAAAAAAATTTCACATTTTGTATATTTTAAAATTTCTTTAAAAAATACTTATACTTTTTAATTAGGAATATAAGACATATTTTTGACGTGTTATACTTCACAAATTATGCTTTAATTTTTGAAAATTTTAGCAAGGAGAATGACTTATCTTCTTGGTTATATACAAAGTGACAACAACATATAAAATAATTTTGTACATTATAAAAAAGAACATGATTATATAGATTTACACATATAAGAGCAATAAGCTGATAAATTTTAATAATTTTAACATCTCATACACAAGAATACGAGTTAAAATTAGTATAAATGTAGTTGATCTTTTAAAAAATATAATAACTTTAACTGTATTTTTAGTTTATAACTTTTAAAACCATTCATACTCTTCACGTACAAATTTATATGCATAAATTTACCAAACATGTATTTTTATGCTGAACTTTTAATCTTATTTTCAAAAAATTTATGCGCGCGCGTGCGCGTGTGCGTGATAGTATACCCGTCCTGCATTTTGCTAACTATGCGAGGAAGCATATCTAAGTCGAAGTCAATTTGGTCCGAATTGACGGAAATGGAATTGGCCGCTGAAAGTCAAACACTTACTGTGCGAGTTTCCTTAGTGATATTGAGCAATGAGGGCCCAGAAAATGATGAGTCCATAACATGCATGCCATTCTCGGAGGATACATTAATGAGAGGAATTAAAGCACACTTTGACTTAACTTTTACTTTCGGTGTGAAGTTGAATATCTTGTGATCCATTTGATGATACCCAGGTGCTATACATCACTTTCTTTTCTTGTTTTGCCCTTTCAATTCATCGAGTCCATCCAATCCGGAATTTTCTGCACGATAATAGGACAAGAAGGACGAGCACGGGTGTTGAGTTATTCACTAGAATATCGGCGGGTAAAAGAAACAACGTCAGACCCGATTAAATTTAATGAAGAAATTTGCAAAAATAAAAGGAAAACTTACTGATCAAGAGTGGTAAGCAACTTCTCCAGCAAATAGAACTATAAAAGAACAGAGGACTCAATGGACCAAGACCCATTGTCCAGGCCATTGTACTAGAAAAGGTTTGTGATGTTGTCCACCCGGATTGCAGTAACGATGTAATTTTGCACGCACACACCAAAATGAAAAAGGAAGAAGAGGAGGTATTGTGTATGTAAGTCAGTCCCGAAAATATAATCATTAGTTAGAAGGCCAACACCCTATGCGTGTATATACATTCAAAAAAGAGAAGTGTTAAAAAATATATATTAATTTGTTAGTGAATATTTGAAATTTTATTAGGCTTATAAATAGGAGCACATATGGAAAAAAAAAAAATGGATGTTATTGGTGTTTTTTGGAAGTATTGTTTTAGTTGTAAGAATGAAAGAAACTACTCTACCATGGGAATTAATGGTTGTGTAAATTATAAATTGACAACCTAAAGTTAATGATGAATAGGATTGCAAAGTGATGATAAATAGGATTAACGAATCTGGATTGGACGACTCACCTTTGTCTATAGTAGTCAATGACATTATAAAGTTAGCAACTCCTTTTGGAATTGCTCCTTTTTTGTTAGGAGGGATGTTAATGATGTTAGTCATTCATTGACTAGCAAAATTTGCCATCAAACTAGTTCAGGAAGCGAAACGGGAAGCAAGTATTTTCCACGTTGCTGAAAAAATGTCACAAGTTTATACTAAGGCAATGGCCCAACAATTGTAAAGCATTTTGTAAAGATAGTTTACACACACATATATATATATATATATAGATGTGTGTGTGTGTGAAAGATGCCATTTGAAGAAAAAAAATAACGTGGGAGAAAATTTTGGATATATATAGTAGCAGTACTTATGTAAACGTGGGGAAATGTGGAATAGTGGAGAGTGCATAGCGTGACTATGAAATGAGTATTCGGTGCACCCCTAAATTGGGGATAAAAATAATAATGATAGAATTTTTTTGATACCAGATCCAGGGCTTGCATATGGGAAGACATAGTGGATACTAGCGATACCCTGCTACGTTAATCTAAGGTCCCAAGGAGGATCGAAGCGATAGAGTATCCCATTTCACTTGGACTGGTCTACGTAGAGCTTTCTTTTTATAAATAATATAGACCAAATGTCGATTAACAGACCAATTAATGGACCTTAAAAGCTAAATTTATTGATCTTACGTACTGATATATTCTCCGTGTCTTGAATGGACACTGTAGTATCAGTTGACATGTATATTAGGTACCAGCGAGCAATATAAAATTTGTGTAAGGCAACACTAGTTATAGCTATTCGAAGTCAGATGATTTGGAACTACAAATATTAAACACAAACGGATTGAAATGTGAATATTATTTCCAAAATATAGTTTGTCAAGTAGTCTACCTTAATATACAGTACGACGTATAGCCATGAAACATAAATGGACAGAAATGAAATAAATTTCTTGGTTAAGTATCGTTGGCCCTTTGGAGTTTGAAGTTGACAGTTTTCCAGTTGAAAATCAAATTATTTCGAAATAAATGTTCAAGAAAATTCTACTGATGTTGAACTTTATTTGGGCTATCCATAACGAAATTAGTCCTGTAAAAAAAAAAAAAAAGGAAAGAAAGCAATAAATTAGTCCTGTAAGTTTCATGGGTAGATTTTTTTTTTTTTTAAAGAGCGAGAGTAAGTACAGAGCTACACAAAAACGAGGACGTAACAAAGTCAAACGTGTATTTAGATGATTATCCTTGTATATGTAAGAGGAGGAACTTGTCAAAATTCTTGGTAAGTTGATAAGTTGGGTTGACGGAAAATCTTTAAAAACAATTATAATAGAACAAATAGAAGAAAGACCGTACCAATGATTTTGACTAGAGTTCAGGATCTAGTGGCTTCTACTTCAAGTTGATAAGCCTATAATCACCGCAAAGCATGGCACTTCCTTCCAGTCGTTCGAGCTGAAATTCCAAATTAAAGAGCAAGAAATGATTTCTAGAACGTCTCATAAGCAAATTAGAAAACAAATAATCAAACGAGAACAGAAACAGGAAGTGTGGAAACAAAGAGGGGGAGCAACTCCCTCTCACGAATGTCTGTCTTATGCACCAAAAGCGGAATAATGAAAGCATGTGAGTGAGCACATTTGAAACGGAAGCTAGGCAGCCTAGGATGTTGGCGTTGTCATATTGGCCAGCAGACCAAAAATCATACTAAAAGTCAACCATTCCAATCCACCATCATTAATCATGAGAAATTATTAAGGGTGTAAAAAAATCTAATTCAATCAACCCAATACTGTGCTACCCAACCTAGAATTTGTGAAGCATTAATAATAAAAAATGAGAGCATGCTGCATTATTTTTGGGTCAGTCAAGAGAATAGAGTAATCTCTAACATCCCAAAAGAATTTTAGAGCTACAGATCACCTCCCCAAACAGAGGTATGCATCTTATACATATATCCAACCAGATTCCTTGCCTAGCGGGCTCCTTAATAATCGTCGCCAAAAGGCAACTCCTCCAATATTCTCACTTGTTTAACCTTCTCATCCAAACCACCAATAGTGCTGAGCTTGACTCTTTTGTTTTCTTGGTTACTTGTTGGAGTTTGATTCAAGAGAGAACACAATGGAAGACGCATGTACGTGCGTATGAAATTTGACTAGGCTAAACAGAATTGCTGGCCGAGCACCAAGAAAACTCAAAGATCAGCTGATTTGCTTGTTTTGAGCGTCTTGATTCAAGCTGAATTGCTTGCCACCACTCTCTCAGAGTTTGCTTCAATTGCCCTCGCCCGCTGGGGGGATTCTTCAGCTTCAGATGGTTGAAATTTAGAGGGGTAGCTATTCTAAAACCGGAAAAGCCATAAAACAAATTCCTTCTTTTTTTTCGATAACAAATTCCATTTCTTGGACGAGGCTACAACCAATACTTTACCCTCTCTTATCTTCTCAAAATAAATAAATAAATACGGAAAAAGATTCATCAATGAGTATGAAAAACTAGCTAAGTGTGATTCGAACATATATTAATTACATAAGCTCACTTCCCACGGAATTCTAAATTCTTAGGTAAAATAATAATATAGAAGAAAAAAATTTCCTTTCAATTCTTTCATGATTCAACGGTTGGAATAAACTTTAACTGCCTGCCTGCCCGCCCCGTTGACATCTTGCTGTACCATGACTGTCCTTCTTTTTTTTTTTTTTTTTTTTTTAAAATTTGGGACCGTTCAGCATATTCACAGATGACTCCACTTATAAAAGGTGACAACATTTTTAAGCAATAAAAATAAACATAAAATTTCTAAAAGTAAAAGGATGGGGTATCTTTTAATTTATTTCTGTTGTTTAATCGCTTCAGTTGTATGCCCCTGGGTGTTGGATTTTCCTCACAAACTCTCGCTCATTACAGAAACCCGACCCCTGTCTACAGTCTACCCCGCACGACACCACCGCCACCGCACTACACCCACCCCATAAAAGGAAAAAAAAAAGAAAAAAAAGGGCCAACTAATACCATAATTTATTCTGATTCCGCCAGCGACTAGTCCACAACATTAAGCTTAGTCTTTTAATATAAACTAGAGAAAATTAGATGTGATCAGCTGGAATGTTTCCCATTCCATAATTAAGAATTAGTAGACAAAAAGTCTGCTGCAGCATTAGATGTCTCCACAAACAACCGTACGTACTTCAACCTTTAGCGTACACACAAGGAAAAAATCTTAAAAGCAACAAGTACTCAAACATAAATGTTGTAGAGTACTAAAAAAATACGTGATTCACAGTATCACTATATTAAAAGAAAAAATAAGAAAAAAAAATTGTACGTAATATATTTGCCTTAACTCGTAATTCAATTCGTTAATTCTTTACATTGTCAGATGTTTCAGAAAGGATGAGAACAAGAGCTACAAATTTAGCACAAAATGTGAAAAACAGACAACTGTCACAACCGAAAATGTAAAAGGGCCAAAAAAAAAAAAAAAAAGCAACTAAACCACCCCCAATGAAATAGGAAAATACCCCCAAATTTTAGCAAAAAAGCCAACAAACATCGAAGTTCAATCCAGATGCCCATCACAATCATCACTAATAAAATTTACTGCTGCTAATCTACTACCGATACTAACACCATCTCCTAAACATACCTGTAAGTTCCATTCAATCCTATTCAGCCATTAAATTTTAGTGGTAACTCCATTAACAATATAAAGAATTCAAGAAAAAGCTCAATCAGTAATCCGGCATGAGTTGACTGATTTTGCCTTCTTCAGCAGCCATTTTCTGCTCCGAAATTTTCAACCATACGCAAACAGCTGTAAAGCTCAACACCAAACTCAACAACCCGCTTCCCAATCCGATCCCCACAATGGCCAGAACCGATAGCCCTTTGCTCCTCATCGGCGGCAATGGGTACCCGTACAGATCCTTATTCCCCTCGTAGGAGCTCGCATTAAACCTCGGCAGGTTCCCGCTCCTATTTCCCAAGGACGAGGGTATCGGACCCGATAACTTGTTGTTCGAAACATCGAAAACCGAAAGGCGGGCCAGCAATCCCAGCTGCTGAGGGATGAGCCCGGAGAGTTGGTTGTCATGGAGATCGATTACGTTAAGGTAGGCGCAGAGAGCGAGCTGCTGCGGGATTGGGCCGGAGAGGCGGTTGGAGGAGAGGTTTAGGACGGCGAGATTGACGAGGTATTGGAGGTCGGGCGGGATGGGGCCGGAGATGGCGTTGGAGGAGAGGTCGAGTGCTTGGAGATTAGTACAGCTGGAGATATTGGGGGAGATGGAGCCCTTTAGGGAGAGGTTGGAGAGGGAGAGCTTGTAAATGCGGCCGTTGTTGCAGGTGGCGCCTTGGAGGAAAGAGGTGAAGCCTAGGCAAGGGTTAGCGAAGGTAGCTTTGGTCCAGTTTTGGAGGTTCTTTAATGGGTCTTGAAGGGATTCACTGAGGTGGGTTAAGCATAACTCGTCGTTTGGATCTGGCTTCGATGGCGGGAGAAGGGCGCACGTTAGCAGGAGAAGCAGCAGCAGGGTTCTCGTGTTACTCCAAACACCCATCTGGGGGTGGGTTGGGGGTGGGGGGATGGTGGGAAGGCAGGGATAGGAATTGGAAACAGGCTGACGGTATTAAAATGCGTTTGGAGAAGTATAAGATAATTTATACTTGGTACTAGCTACTCAGTACTAGTATTATTTGTCTGGGGGATGTTTTTTGTAGCACTATCTGGACGCAGGTTGGCAAGAGGTGGGAAGGGAAGATAGGTACACAAATGTGTTGTAATGTTTGGAAGTAATCGGAGCGACTGCTCCTAGTCTTTGCGTATTGGATCAGTAGAAGCTAACAGAGCTGATGCTCAGAACCTGAGAAAAGGGCAGGGGAGGGGAGGCAAGGGGACTCAGAAGAAACAACGAAGAAAGAATTTTAAAGAATGAGAGAGGGATGCTTTTATTTGGGATTTTTCGTAATTTTCTTCTGAGAGGACGACAAGGCGCACGCCAGCATATAGCACGACGGGGAGGAACATGGATGGGGATTGAGGTTGTGAAGCGTTTAGGCTGATGTTTTCCACATCTTACATAATTAATTAGAGCCTAATACGTGCTCATGTTGTGGGTTGTGTTTTTTCTTTTTTTCTTTTTTTTAAAAATAATTTTGGGGGTTGGTGTTTTTGTAGGGGAAGTGTTGGAAAGTTGAGGTGAAATCGAGTCCGAATCGAACTCGAGTGTCCACGTACTCGAGTTCGAGTTCGAAACAATGGAATCGAATTCGAACTCGAGTTGGAACTCAAACTCGACTCGAATTACCAACAATAAGACTTGTCGAGCTCGACGAGTTGATCGAACTTGAGTACTCGATGGACTAAAATCAAATATTAAATTATTAAATTAATTATTAAAAGGGTAAATTAATTATTAAAGCTAAAAGGGTAAATTAATATTTACAATATATTAATTATTAAATTATATTTCATCGAGTCAATTAGTTCGACGAGTAGTCAAATCCTGCATTTTCCGACTCGATTTCCTTTGTCGAGTAGCAAATCAATCTACTTGTTTTTGCGAGTCAAGCTACTCGCAAAACTTTCACCCCCTATTGGGGAGTGGTGAATATGAGATACTTAGAATGAGAATTAATTTCTATTAATAGTTAATAGAGCTTCTCTTTAAGTACCTAGAAATTAAAAAAAATTAAAAATAAAAATAAAAGGAACTGGGGGAGGCAGGATCCCACTAGAGACTTTGGGCTTGATGAAAATGAAAGTAGAAGTAAATACTTGGCACGAGTGAGGCGGGGTGTTCTCTGTTGCGGATGGGTCAGCTGCTGCGGGATTTGAGAACTGATGGGGTTTCTGTGGGGACAACACTAATCCGGTCCTCAATGGCAATTTTTGGACACTTGATGCGCTTTTCCTTTTATTTTCATGGGGCTAGTAGCATAGCAACGTCTTCATAATTACCAGCACTAAATAGCGAGTTTTTAGTTTTGGTTCAATTACACCTTTTATGTGGGGAGCTTACCTTTTCGGACCAAGTTGCTACTAATCTCCTATTTGCTTTACTGAAACATTTAAAGTTGATTAAAACTTTTATAATCACGGCTAAGAGATGATTATTTGATGTTCACGTACTAGCCCCTCTTTGCTGGAGACGATTTTGCAATTTTTTTGGCCCCTCAATTGTAGGGTACTTTAATACTCTTTTCTCTTTGTTTTACTTTAATTAATGTTAAGCATGTTTTTTGAAAAGTATGGCTTAATTTAAAAGTTATCACCGGGCTTGGACGACAAGATGGGCCACATTACTCATGCTCTACCTCGCGCACAGCTGCAGACACAGTGAGCACACAACCAAAGTCGAGGTTGAGTTAACTAGTGCTTTCTCAGTTGTTTATGTGGTATTAGTTTAGCTAATAAGGTTTTACCAAACTGAGTAATCAGCTAAGAGTTTAGCTCAAAAAATAATAACTAATAAGGCAGCGTAGGAGTGTAGAAACGAACGTGCTAACTTCCCATTGTAATACTTGGTTTTCCATTGACCACAAAGGGGAAAAAGAGTTAAATGCAGTGACTATTTTGAAGTTTGGAGATCACAGTAGAATCACGCTTGCAAATTTCGAATTTTATCACTAATGTTGATGTTTTTGCATAATCATTAATCTATGCTTTCTTGAAATTCTTCCACTATCTTCTTAAAGGGGCAAAAAAAAAAAAAAAAAAAAAATCTTCCACTACCTGATTGAATAACGAGCTAGTTAGACCAGCGGGCTGGAGGTCACCCGACCTTTAACGGGTACTTTGAAATGCTTTTGCGTTCCTGCTACATTTGAATTATTCTGCACACCATTTTTGTGAATAATTGACAGATTACTTTTATTGATGCTAGTTCTAAATAGCTATCTGTATGCATTCATGATATCACACTCTGGATTTCAATTATAAAAGAGAAATTGAGCGGTTAATTAGCTTTCATCTCGGCTGTCCTTTTGGGCCACCTTAAATAACCACTACCATGCGACCTTAGTGTGGATGATATACCGAGTTCAAACCAGTTTCTCATTAATTTTATGCCTAAGATGTTTTGTGATTTTCTTGCTTTCTTTTGAGCGTATAGATACATTATAATGTGTACGAAACATGCTAATCAAATCGAACTTGAAAGTTTATCAAATACAAATTGCTATTTGAATTTGATTTGATTAACCGATGAACCAAATTCGAACAAACTCTTACAGAATCGAGCTCGATTCGAGTATTGAATAATTTGATTCTTCTTCCATCCTTAGTTGTGAGAGAGGCGAAATGGAACTCACGTTAGGATACTACTTAAACACAATCTAGATTATCATGGTGAAAACTCAAAGAACACTTTACCCAGTTAACTATAATGTCCATATCCCTATAAGCTGCTAGAGACAGAATCAACATCTTTTTCCTACAAGCAAGCACAGATGAACATGGTGTTGGGAGCAAAGTCCAAAGCTCTAGATCCAAAAGCGCTTTCATGGATGACTGAAAGTGAAGGAAGACGAATTTGCCCAGCAGGCCCGTGAAGTTTGTGTGGTGTCCCAAGTCGGGAACAGGAGTTTGAGTGCCAGTGCAGGTGCTCCTGAGAGCTCTGTACCCTAGCCTTCACTGGTCCCTCCGACAACATGATCTCATTCCTTCGGAGATATCATCTTGCTCCCAAGTCTCCTTGGCGTTACTTGGAAAAGTTGGAAACAAACTTTGTGGGTATTAACGCTACACAATCGGAGCACTCCTCCTCCCCACTCCATCTTCATCTATATATATATATATATATAAATTGAACAAAGGACTTATCCATGCCTAGACAAGTCGTTCGTGTGTGACAGGGACTTGAAAATGATGTGTAATTCGTTGGTCTTCTGAAATTGGAACAATTGCTGCTCTCAGCTGGATACTTCCTTAATCACCAATAATTAATGGTTTCGGGGTCATCTGAAAAATCAACCAACCATTGCAGCTGTATCATGTATTAGTCGTGTGTTCTTCCAATACATGCTACTATGGGTCTTTAGTCAAGAGCCTCTAAACTCCCACCGTTTGGAAGATGATCGAGACTATAAGCACCAAACAGGGGAAATCATGATTAGTAGTAAAGGTCGGCATTTGGCATTGCAATGAAACGCACTAACTAGGCATATGGCACTGGTGCAGATAGACATTTGTGCACCTACCACTGACTCGACTGAGACATCAAATAGTGGAGGGGAGGGGAGTAGTATTAAATATTAGTAAGTAACAGCAAATTTAACACTCTTACTCAACCGCTAGTAGTGGCTAATCGTTTCGAACGCACCTTGGACCAATTGTGTACTCATCTTGTGTGTGCGTCTTCACTGGTTCCAACTTCCAATCCCTGCCCACTGGGTGCTTGATCAGCTTAGCACTTACCAGTTACCACCACTCAGCCCAAGTAAAATTTCGCTATCAAAGTTAGAGATACAATGCAAGAATGTTCCAGAACCACCGCCTATCAGGGTAGGGTGGTGGGGGAGAGACTTTTTTTTTTTTTTGTCTTGCATCTCATGTCTTTCGTCATTTCAGATGTAGTAGTATATATTATGTCTACTGAATTTGGCTCGTGGATTGAAAATTATTTGAACTGGTCAATTCTGAAATTGGACTTGTTTTCGACACAGCGGTGTTTGAAACCCAATCGCTATTTCTATCAGGGGGAACAAATAATAATCTATAAACTCAATTGGTGACCTTATTTCATTTTATCACTCGTTACTCCAGAATAAACAATCCCACTCTTTTTTTCTTTTAAAGAAAGATTTTTGTGGACGACTTATCTTATTCCATGCATAACAAGCAATAAAATAGGCAAAGATGGATTGGTGAGTCCACATAAAAAGACAAGCTAGGAAGGGAGACGGGGCTTCCACGACAACAGAAGAGAGGCTGGTAGGGCAAACCGTATCATGTTGTAAATTGACTAGTTGGATTTGTTCTTGGGAAGTCATTTTTAAGTGTCTGTTGGGATGGGGATTTTGACACTCAAAACTGAGACAGCTTTACGGAATAAAGCAGGGAAGAAAATGACCACAATGGATAGCTAACCACAAAAACCTTTTTGTGGTACTTCTCCTACAAACACCTGGGGTCCCCCTCCCAGCGTCATCCCAAATCCTTCCCCCCTCCCTTTGCTGCTCCAAGCCTCTGTCTGGTTGGTAGCCAATGGGCGATAAGATTTAGATTATCGTTTCATTCTCTGCTGATAGCAATCTCTCAACAGCAAGCCTGTCATTTAGCACTAAAATCGCATTTTCTTCTCCTTCTTCTTCTTATTTATTTATTTATTTATTAATCTGTATAATTCGTGGTTCATAACCAAGATGGTTGATTTTTGGAGACAGATATAAAATACTCACTGCTTACAAATCAAATAAAAAGGGATTTTGGCTCATAAGTGTTGCATCATTTATCGAATCTTGGTAGGTAGGCATGCAATGTGTGGGATGTTGCTAGTTTTGAGCAAGACTCGAGATCTTAATTCTTCAAATTATTTTCGATTGGAAGAGCATAAAATTTGCATTTTTTTTAATGGTTGAGTAATAAGGCAAAGGGAGAGATCCTCTGCTGAGGTTCAATAAAAATGACGCGGGACTGGACGGAATTGGGCAAGTGGAGAATGGCACTTTTTGACTTATCCTCTGAGGCCTGATTAGCAATTGGGCCAGGTGATGTGCCCTAGATCCTGAAAGTAGCAAGGTTTTGCGTTGCTCCGCTTCGATCGATCATTCTATGGGCCTGTTCTTTGGGCAGATGGTAAACGAAACTGAGAGGATTTATCATCTTACATAAAAATGCCACAGGGGAGAGAAGCCCAATAATTAAATCAATTTGCCGCAACTGGCGACGCTAATACTGAAAACACCAAACACTCTTGTTCGTTTCCCTCTAAACCTCTTAAGATGTTCTTTTTATTAGATTAGATTAGTTCTTTCCGTTCCGAGGCATAATCCGATTGGCACCAAAAATACCTTTTTTTTTTTTAGTGCAACAGGAGTATGGAGTACAGATTTTGCAGGAACCACCCCCTGGAGTTAGGAATATTCTGTTTAATGATATTGTAGGGGTTGCCACCCCAAGACTAGTGGCATGTTAAGGGTGTGAAACCTCCGTTGTATCCCAAAAAAAAAAAAAAACCTTTTTTAGCGTAACCTTTTAAAAAGATAATTCTTCCTTTTGGAAAAATTTTCACACTATTGATGGGAAATCTCACGGACTGAAAATAGTTACGAGTAGTTTTACATCCACACCAAAAAAAAAAAAGAAGTTATACTATTTTGCAAATTAAGAAGAGAAAGAAAGCCCCTCCCCCCCGGGGTATATAGGAGGAGGAGGAGTAGTCATTCGTATTTGTTTCCCTTACGGGGGTTTATCTTGTGGATATTGTGCACGAATAATAGATTGCAGTCTACATACTACGTCCAATTATGAAAATGGCATCATGATAGTTTTCTCATTTCTCAACAACAGAAAGCAAGATACAGTGGAAGCTGTGAACGTGTGAGGGTAACCTCAGTAATCAAGTGCAGCGAATGCCCCTTTTTATGACTTCCAAGTCCAGTGAAGAGGGATGAAGAGGGGAAAAAAAAAAAAAAAAGAGAAAGGGGAAAGAAAGAATAAAAAAAAAAAAAAACTCTTTGCCTGAAAATGACAATTGCTTCTGTACAAGCATCCGACTGAGCGTTCAAATCATCCAAGAAAAGCTTGCACGGACATGATTAAACTTTTGACAATTTCCCTACTAAGACAAGAGACCGTACTTTTGGCATTAGTTAATCAATTACAGCTCGAGAACAACCATGCATGCATTTTGGAACCACTCGCCTGATTAGCCATCCCATCCTACGTAACACTACAAAGAAATATTCTAAACAACGGACTGTTACGGTCACGTTTACACCTATATATATATTACCACTCCACTCTGATTAATGTGTCTTAGTAAAGACAAAGGTAAAACAAGCCCCGGACAACATCATTGCTAATCCTGTTGACAGGACAACCTCTCTAATCTAAGACTTTCCCATCATGCCAGACAACCACTCACAAATTTTCCTTTTTGACTACATCATCCCACCCTTTACTTCCCTTTCCCCATTTTTGATTCCCCTCTACCCTTTTCAAATTTACAACAAAAAGGGATAGACAATCTAATAGTACTAAATTGGATTGAAATAGACACAAGTGCCTTCCCTGACTATTATTTGATCAACACAGAAATTTGAAGAAGTTTCTCCTTCCTCCTCCTTTTGGTATGAAAGAAAGGAGGGACTGGACATCGAAAACGCCTAGACCTAGAGCCAGAAATCTGGCCGTTGTCGGTGATTTGAATTCAGTATGATATGATTGCATCATTAGTATCCTTACACGATGAAATCCTTGCATTACATGTGCACGGGTGAACGAGTTTCTTGAGAGGATTGTTATTATTAAGTACGCAATTATTGACGTCCAGACACCGAATCACTTTTGTGCTGATTACTTTCGGCTAATAGCTAATGCCGATCTTCAATCTTGAAAAGAGGATGAGAAAAGGCGATATGAACAATATCAAGCACCACAGACTGCAGCAGATGGAAATTTCAACTAGTTATGGCCCATTTTACTTACCGCCAAAGTAATAATGCCAGAATCCATTCTTAGCACACCCTTTTCTCAACTTTTTGGTAAAAAACATGGCTGGTGGCTGGCATTTTTTGTCACCTTTGGAGAAAGCTTGGGTTTTTTTTTTTTTGGTGTTTTGGGGTGGGGGGAGAGAAAGAAAACTTATGGTCACGATTACTGGTTGGAGACAGATATCCGGAAGATCTACATCTAGAGAGAAAAGCAGCCCAATTTGATGGTCAAACACACAAATAAGAGACCTCTGTACTCTGTGAAACTTTGAGCTGCTTGCTTCTGTAGTTCTGTACTTAAAAGGTCCAGGGAAGCAAAATCTAATCATGAACTGGGGTGCATTCATTTGGTCAAAGAATCAATGCATGGATTAGAAGCCTTACCTAATCATTTCCTCTAAAGCTTCCGCCATCCATTTTTTCAAGCATTTTGATGCATAAATTTATTTAGTGCCCGAGCTAGAAAATGCTGAATTTTTTCTCGACAGAGTTTACAGGGCCCCGCTAGAGCCAATAACTACGGGGGAAAAACCAACATGATTTCCCCTGGCTGTTCTTCATGCAAAAGTCAAAACCTGCAGGACCGTTTTAATTAGACACTGGCTGTATCATGATGCATCCGTCCACGAAGAAAAAACAGACACATGAGGCCTCAGCTGAGTTGAAGAGATCCAAGAGTTAGCCGCGTGGGGTGATGGGCTAGCAAACAACTTGGATGCTGCTGGAGGAATTGTAAAATGCATTGGCAGACTGTTGCTTTTATCAGGGCTGCCTTCTCTAGAGCAGCTCAAGCTCGTCACCAATGAAGAGGGTTCTGACAAGTGAGTCATCACCTTACCTGATCCTGCCACCTCTTGATGAGCGGCAGTGCCAAGTGCTTCGATCCCCATCAAATCATTCACAGACATAGGAAAAGATGAAGTCTTGAAATCTTCGAGATCACCTGGTTTCTGAAGAGGAAACTGATGAAGAGCCACATTCCAGTCTAACACATTATCATTACTCTCCTTGGAGGTGTTGTTAACTTCCTCATTGCAGTTGAGATTGGAAGGTTTCTCAATAGAGATGTCATTGCTAGATTCCAAGTTGCTGTTTCTACGAGCTAGTTCCCCTGCAAGAAGGGTACTGCTAGCCATGATCCGATCTACATCATACCTAGATATGTCAAAGTTGGTTACAGCATTCACACCCCGAAACTTGATCGCTGCTATGTCATAGGCCTCAGCAGCTTCCTCCTGGGTGCCTGAAAAGTTAGAAATCTAATTAAAATGCCAAAAATCAGTTCATGAGTGACTCACCTTTCTGCTTTCGGCTTTCCCCGATATTATCCTATTACACTACATTGTTCTAAAGGAGATTGATTTATTAATATGCACAACTCTTAACTGCCATGTTCAAGAGAGGGCAAGTTAATCAAAAAAAATGCATAAGCATCCAAGAAAAGGGAAAAAAGGGGCAAAAGCCAAAATGGCCTTGGCGTGTTGGCAGCATTGACATTTACCCCAGTGAACTGTTTATTCGCAAGAGCTATTTCCTTGCCGGTATGGCACAATCTCGTAATGCTTAATCTCTGCGTCACTATCAGCAGAATGCTTAAGTAAGTGTCATAAGTAGCTAAAAATGGGGATCCTAGAGATGTGGTCTAATTTATTCACTTGCTTTTTTCTTCTTTTTTTCACAGCATGTTCTTGACAAATTGCTTTAAAAAAAAAGAAAAAAAAAAAAAAAAACCGCTTTCAAGATCTAAACCTGTTTGAAACGTTAGCACGATAATAGGAGAAGCTAGTACAAGTTAGTGGTAGGATGAACAAACATCATGATTGTTTAGGTCCAAGAACTCACTGAAGGTCCCCAAGTAAAGGTCTTTGTTGCCTGCCACTCTGCCAATCCTAGCTTGCCATCGTCCATGTTGATGATGTCTGCTAAAGAAAAATATAAGAATACAATTTCAGCTAAATAACAGATACTGATCATGATCAGAAACATAGTAGTATATATCTGTTTATAAGTTCTAAGACCTTGTTACTCCTCTGTACATTGAAGCTCCTCTTGAGAAACCACTGCTCTTTCTGCAGATTGTAGTGTAGATATCATGAAGGGGATAAAGTCAGACTTAAGTAAAAATCAGATGCTATAAGATCAAAAAGGATGATGTTCCACCTTCTCAAGTGAGCCACATATTCCTGCCTTGTCATGTTCTTCATTTCTTCAAGTTCATGCTGGTAATTTTCCAACTGAAAAGGCATCACCAAGCAAATCAAGCTAAGGAGAGTTAATAGGATATCCAAGTTCATGTTACCAGAACCAAACCCCTACCGGAAAATTAATATGAGTCGAAGGACCCCAATACTTGAGTGCTGCCAGATCATAAGACCTTGCAGCTTTTTCTTCCATATCATAGCCACCTAAGTTCAGCATTGTGGAGTACATGAGGTACTAAAAACATAGACAGAATACTGCTCAATCATTTGAAAAATAAACAACAAAAGGACTTGGAAAACAAACATACCTAGATAAACTGGAAGACGCCATCAGAGAAGCAACCCCCGAAGTAATACCATGAGAAGGATAGGATTCAAAGTTAGAAAGTTAAGAAAGCCGCTAATTTTTACAATGTGGCTAATTTTGTAGCTAATAACTTGTTCGTTACTGACCTTGCCGCTAATTTTGTTAGAAAGTAAGAAAGCCGCTAATTTTTACAATGTGGCTAATTTTGTAGCCAATAACTTGTTAGTTACTGACCTTGCCTTCCTTTTCTGCTTTGACCTTCTTTTTTGCAGCTGTTGTCCCATAGATGTGCTTCATATCTACCAGTCCATCTATGCCTGATCATGATCCAGAGGGAAAGGAACTCTAGTAAGTAATACCAACATTAAGGATAGCAAACACTGTTTGAGCAGATGATAATTAGTGTTACACTACAAAACATGAGAACAAGTGAGCAAGCAGAATAAGGACAGGCTAAACTAGCAAGTAACCTATTTATGTAAGAAGAGCAAGTTTTTTCAACTAACCAAGATTTAACTGTTCTAAGACAAATAATGGATAAAAAGATAAGAGATGTTAGACGAACCAAGTCAAAAGATCTAACCTTGTTACGCCCCTAAATTGTGAGGTTCTCTGCCCAAATGTATCAATGGACTTTCTGTGAACTATCTGCTTCTGCTCGACCTTTTCAGGTCCTCTTTTCTTAGTTTCAATGGCCACACACTCGGTCCCTGTGGGTGAAATTTGCTGGGAACCAGTAATACAACTTGATTGTGAACCGGGGCTCATTGATAAGCTCAAGGACTGCAAATCCCCATACCCCATTGCACCAAAGGAACCAGATTCACACCTATTTTCACCTGCGCTGCTAGTCATCTTAGGCTCTAGTGAATGATCGCCAAGGTAATTCCTAGAAACCCAATTCTTCATACCAGAAAGATCATTATCTGCCATTATAGGCAGCTGAAGATTGGTTTCAGCAAGATGAGTTTCTTTGCTTCCCTGTTCTGATGTCTGGTAATATTCATGGCCTCTAAAGGGAGAGTACTCTGCATACTGTTGAACCTGAATCTGCTGCTGCCTTTGCTGCTCCTGCTGCCTGGAGCTCCCTTGTAGATTGTTCAAGAAATCTTGACTACTGGGCGCATGATTCAAGCTTTGGTGGTAGTACATGCTGTCTAGGCTGAGAGCCATACTTCCTCTTTCATCAGCTTCGTAGTGATGGGTCCCCATTGTTGTTCCACCAAAGAAGTTCTCAAGTTTTGGAGTTGAAAGCATACCTTGATAGTAAAAGTCAGAAACACATAAGATTCCGCTAGTCTAGGTAAGTATTACAAAGCATAAAACAAGAAAGAAAACCAAAAAGACAAAAAGAAGCTAGTTTTTGAGCTAAACAGACCTTGTGGTTGTGACCTGTTCATAGCCTCCATAATGCACAATGAGCCATCTGACTTGAGTGGCATCACAGTCACAGACGAGTAGAACGCAGCAGCATTGTCACCTTCCATCCCACAGTAGATGCCAGGGTAGTTAAAATGAGAGGAAGGATGGGAAAAGCTTAATGCGACTGAGCTAGAGACTGCATTAGAGCAAGGCAGAGCTGTTTGGGAAGGATGGTCAGCACCAGCACCATCCATTTTGTTCATTTGGGGGGACAAAGAGAAACCCAACCAGTTAGTATTACTATCGTTGTTGGTGTTACCATTACTTAGGGACTTCATTTTTCCCGCTCAGAAGAGTCTTCTAACTTCTTAGCTAGAGCAATTTACTAGTTTCACTTCGCCTGGTGGGAGGACTGAGGAGTAGTAAGGAGGCAACTCAATCATTGGGAAACAAATAAACTAATCATATCTCCTCAATCTCTTTCCTCGCTCCATTTGAAACTATGTAGTAGCTTGTAAGTAGTAGTATTTTGTTTTCTAGCTGCAGAGACCAAGTAGACGAAATCTTGCCAAAATCTAAACAAAGCCCAAAAACCCACTGAATAGCTGAATCTACGGTCTTTTTCTTTTGCTTTTCTCTCTCTCTCTCTCACTGAAAAGATTTCTAAAGAGAACACAGCTAGTCCCTTTAAACTTGAACAAAAAGAATGAGTTCCAGCAAGCAATGCTGGGCATCCATCCTGCATTCCATAGGGATCTGTGTTCGAGAAAGACAACTTCTTCTTTTACTTTTCCTGTCCTCAGCTCCACCCTTCCCTTTGCTCTAATCCTCTTCCACTTTTTCTTTTATCCTTTCCGTGGTATGCCAACACGCTATACACAAAAACTACACTGCTCCGCTAAAGTTCTAAACAGGTATATTGAGCAGAAATACAAGTCCTCAAAAAGACCATCAATCAAACTAATGGCCCCGGAGCACACTCCATTATCCCAAGTGCAAAACCGAGGGATCGAATCAAAAGGGTCCAAGGCATACATCAAGAAAATGTACCTGTGTTAAAATAGGCCTGGACTTTATGCTGTTTGAATACCATTACTGATCATTGCAACAGTGAACACTATTGTGTCAAAGTACAGATACAGTTATAATTGTTTGTGAATACGTATTCATCTCTATCTTTCTCTCTCTCTCTCTGTTTTTTTTTGTTTGGGTTTTCTTTGGTCAAAGCTCAAAAAGATTTACATGTTGTGTACAGTGAGGGGCTCATGACCTCATCCTGTGGAGAAATATTTTAGCCGTTGGTAATTTAGTGGAAGTGGCAGAGGGTGGGGGTAGACATATTAATACGATATGATTTAACAATCAATTAGGTGGTGCTCCTTTTTACAATCCCACAGGATCAGAGAAGCTTAGCTAGATTTCATAGGGCAGAAGACAAAATGTCGATCTGATCACTTCACCAGTACAGTACACAGCCCCCTCTGCTGCAACTGGACCTACTAGTTTTTTTCTTTTTGAATTCCTTTCTTTTGATTGATAGGCATCTAGTACTACCTATAGCTCCTACTTGGTCACCGCAGGATGCAGAGCCTGTTTGACAAGTCCAAACGATGCCGTCCAGATATTGCCTGGACTGATATGTCCATTGTCTGCTTAGGTACAGCCGCAGCAAGATGCAAATGAGAAACAGAAACAAAAAAATCTTTTTGACTCGCATGCCATGCCTGGTTGTGCTGCTTTCTCAGCATATTTCCTTTCACAAGCAGCGTTCCAGCCTTCTCTACTGTTTAGTATAAAGAACTTCGCCCCTGCCTTTCCCTCTCCCTATACAATTCCCGAGTTCAATCAGTAATTAGCAATAATTTCCTTGTTCTATTATTGCACCTGGTGTACGGGCGCACCAAGTTTTGTACACATTAAAAGGTTGTAACAATAATGCTCATGATGATCATATGAACAATAAAAGAATTGTCGTGACAACTGGTGTTTTAGGCCATTATTTGGAAATGAAGCTTAATATGAGGAGAATGACATCCCAGATTAAGTCAAGCTCCTAATCCGACTGAAAAAGTATCTTGTTGCATTGGTTTCTGATGTTTAGTACGAAGGAGGTATGAGATCTCTGTATCTCAGGAATTTTGAACCTTACATTCTTAATCGTGGGTGTTAAGCGTTAATTATGCAGAATGTTAATGGAGACAGATTTTCCAGCGGAAATGATTTGGTTTTTAAAAGGGAGCTAGGGTAAAACGCACTGCTAAAGACGGAGGATACTGCTGCGGTAAAGAGTCATGGACCCTTTTTCTTATAGTAGAAATGATGAGTAATATCCAACCATCCACAAGAGGCCGATGGCAAATTGCCCAAAATAGTCCTGGGCCTCATAAAGGGGGTCCGTTCCCTACCTGAACAAAAATGTTACTCCATCCAGGAGATAGGAATTGGAAATTTGGAAACAGAAGTAGGTGGAGCCACATTTCTCTCCTCTGTCTGCTCCAACTAGGCCGCAAGTCATACCCCTTTTAACAGGATGGTTGGTCTGTTAGACGGCTGCGGTCCTTCACTAGTCAGACCACCTTATAGACATGGACACCAACTTACAACCTTGTTTTATACCTACCCTTTCGAGCATATTTGGAAATGCATTGTCCCTTAATTTGGGCTTTATTTTCCTAAATTTCGGGTGGGGAAAGTTTGGGAGCAATTTATCTGCAGATGGTCCTGCCTTCTGTTTGGCATATGATTGTGAATACTACGGATTAAAACTTTATGCTGGGAAACCTCCTAGTTAACCAGGCGAGCATTGCTCTTCCTTGTCCGGATAACAATGTAGTTGTTAGATGTCATTGTTGGAAGTTTTAAGAACATGTACTTGATTATGTACAATGCACTGGTATTAACAACAGTTTCTGTACAATGGTTGCTAAATGTGCATTTTGCTTCAAGAGAGAGCAAAATGCACATTTCAAGAGAGAGGCCGTTGCCCGCGGGGGGGGTTGGGTTGGGGAGAACATGCACTCGAACTTGAGCATTGGCTATGTTTTTGGTAAGATAAATACGGGTTAAAATGTTTTCAAATGCATACGTTGTCACAATCTACATCTACGGCATTGCAACTCCCCTAGAGGAAGACTTTCTTATTTAACTTGAATCTAGTGGAGAAAAAGAGATCTCTAGCCCAAAGAGGCGACCACGAAAGTAGAGCAAACAACCCACTCATGTGACCAAACACAATCTGCTTCGGTGGTCTGGGACTCAAAACTTTCTTTGCTACTTGTCTAGCAAAAAGGGCTGCATCTGTTGATTTGCTACCTTGGGAAGCCCTGGCTCGCTCAGCAATCGCTTCCTTGAATTCTTTATAGAGCTTCCAATCATAGTTTGCCAATTTCTCCATGCTGGTGTTACCAAAATTTGATCTTACAGCACCCGGAAGCACCAAGATCACATCGACATTAAATGGCCGCAGCTCGACCCGCAAAGCATTGGACATGGCATGTACTGCAGCTTTGCTAGCGCAATAAGAGCCAGCCCATGGGGTTGGCACTTTTCCAACAACACTCCCTATATTCACTATGCTACCACGTCTCTGGGAAGCCATGTGGGGACTACGTGTTGAACCATCCTTAGTTGCCCCAAGGTGTTGACTTCGTACGCTTTTCTTACTACATCCAACGGCAGCTCAGCTAAAGGGCCAGTACTTCCAATTCCTGCATTATTGATCAGTATGTCTATTCTGCCACACTTTGATATCACAGAATTCACAGCCGATGAGACACTGTCCTCTGATGAAACATCAAGCTCAAGTGTCTCAATTTTATCGAGCGACTCTAATTCTAACATATCATGCATGCGGGTGGAGATGTCAGATGCGAAAACACGACAATTTTGCTCGGCGAATGCCTTGCAATATTCGTAGCCGATGCCCCCTTTAGCACATCCTGTGACCAGAACAACCTTGCCTTCACTCATCCTTGTTACCATTTCGGGATGATGTCCACTGTACAACATTATGCTTCTGCTTGCGCTTATTATAACATTGAGAAGAGGTTGATGAATATCTACGTTTACTCCGCCAAACTTGCTTCTTGTTTTACGTATCCAGGGAGCATATGTAGAATATGCTATAGTGCAATGGCATATGCTAATATCACGTTACATCAGCCGGCTACGATGAATTTTCATCTAAGTTCGAATTATATGACTCTACCGCTTGGCCTGGCGCTTCCCAGCCGTCTGCGATTTGAGTCGAGGAATCCATTTGAATAGTGCAAAATTATGATTTAAACTGGTAATTCATTAGCATGATTTGTAAAAGAATACAAGTTAAAAGAACTTGAGAGCCGGAAATGTTGAGGCAACTCCTACGTACAGGAGTCAGGACAAACAAATATCCATGAAATATTTTAGGTTTTGGCTAGCAGACCATATGCTCATTAAGGATGAAAGAAAACCGCATCTTTTACGCATTAGAACTTCGAATCATATTACAAGACCAAGTTTACCTAAAGTAGTACGTGCATTGCGTGCTGCTGGGAAGCAGAGTGACTTTATCATCGAACGTTACCCCATCAAGATTCTGCTAATTCAAGTTCGTGTACTAATAAAATCTCTTAGAAAAGACAATATATACTTGAATCCCAGGCAAATCTTGATTGCAATAACTGATTCTGCTTCAAAGAACCAACTTTGTCTTGGTTGTAGACAAATTTGAAACACATACATGTCCCTGTCAGGGAATTCATGGTAGAGAAGGAATCAGCAATTTTAACTTAAAAAAAAAGGCAGAGTCCATGGCAGTGCACTTTAATGAGGATGCGGATTGGTTTCAGAATTCAGGTGGGAACACAAGATCTAAACAAGATCACAGCGAGGGGTCAACAGAAAAAGTAGATTGTGGATAGCAACTTAGCTGAGAACGACCACAGAGCCCAATGGGTGGCCTGTGGTTCTGCATGAGAACAAAAGGGCTAGGAGCTACTTGCCCCTTTAAGCTCCCCGGAGAGAGACCTATCTCTACACCATTAAAGTGCCCCTCGTTTATAACTCTCTCACCACTGAAACTCTTTAACCTCATTCTCTTTATTTGCTCTCTCTTTCTCAGTTTCTCTCTGGTCTCTCTGTCTCACACTGAGTGTGTGTTTGTGTGTGTGTGAAATGTCATCTTCTATGGCATGTGTGTCTTGTCACATTCACCTAAGATTCTCTCTATCTATATCCAAAATGGCAGTTGGACTCGTGCCAATACCTTTGCATTTTACCTTCCCAAACAAAAATAGGAAAAAGAAAACCCAAAAAAAAAAAAAAAAAAAAAAGGGAGATCGTAATGTCATTCGTCCATGGCGTGCACCATCAGTACGTATGCTATTAGTCTTTCTTCTAGCTTTCTTTCAGTTGTATGACATGAACTTTGGGGAACTTTTGACCTGCATGGACCATACAGGTAAACCTCATTTGATTTTCCATCACATAATTCATTAAAAGTTCCAACGAAAGTGAGGCTGCACTCTGATGTGGGCTTAAATGTGAAATGGGCAAGCTTCAATTTTCCAAAAGGACCCTTTATTTGGTTTTTGCTTCAATTTAGGATGTTATATTCTGTTGCAACTGTAAAAGGCTCAATTCTCAGTAGTATCAGTTTCGTGATCAAATTCAATAATGTTTGCAATTACGATGAATCACGTAAAAACTTTATCTTTCTTGTAAGAAATGATGGACTTCACTATTCAGGTGATTAAACCACAGTTTTGGTGTGTCATACTTCTTGCTCTACGAAGGATGCTGCATTAGTAACTTGTCATCTCACTAGGGAAAGAAAGGTAACCTAACCTAACCTACAAATATAATATCCAATCCCAGGATACCTCTGGTCCTCTACAATCTGAATGCTAGTGGAATAGCAAAAATTTTGCCAGCAAGACCCATTCTGTATCTCTGGGTGGGGTTGCTTTCATACAAAGAAGATTCTACATCCGTCACCCAGTTTGGGCGCAAGTGCCTTTCATATCTGCTTGCACGTTCTTGGAAATGGTTCCAATTTGCCATTTAGAACGGCTTTCTCCTTCGCAACTAGGAAATGGACTTCATCTGCATTGTTAGAATAGAAAGATTCGCACCATTCAAGTTGAATTGATGCCCTATTTCCGATGAACTTGGAGCCACAGAATTTAAGGGCTAGTCATCATTATCATTATCATTATCATCATCATTATCATTATCATTATCATTGTCATTATCATTATCATTATCTTTATCATTATCATTACTATATAAAAAGTACCATGAGTCTTGGCAATTTGGAGCGTAAGTGTAAGCATTGTCTTGATCTTAATTTTTGTTATTCCAATTATGCCCTTATTAATGGATGATAGAAGTTTCATATTATTCTCTTTTTAATTTTTTTATATTGATTAAAATTCATTGTATCATATCTATTGATTAAGAAGAAAATAATGGTTAATGATAATAAGCATTAGAGACCAAAGGTTTTCTATTTATGCAAAATACCTTCTCCCTATTTTGTTGCATTTTAATAGTAATTTAATTGTTGCAGTTAGTAAAAAAACTATAACCTTCATTAAATTTGAATTATGAAGATGACAAACAAAATATAACACTCCAAACCAATATGTCTTTTTAGATTCTATTTTTTATTTTTTATTTTCATTAGAAATTCTTGATTAGTCATAGCCTAAATAAATTTTCAAATCTGCAAAAATATTTCTATTGATACTAAAACAAGGTGCTCTTAGGACAATAAATTCTTTGCTATTTATGCTTTACGTCATATTTTGACAAAAAATAAAAATAAAAATAAAATAAAGGGAAAAAACTCAATTATTTCTACTAATGAAATTTCAATTCTCAAAAAATGAATAGTTAGATAGAAAAATTTATATACGGTGGATCATTTGTACTCCGTTATTAAAAAAAAATAACACTCAAAATAATGCAAAGAGTTAAACTTCAAAGAATATACATTTCTTCATTTTTCAGAGAACAATGGATGTAATTTCATATTGACGAATTTTTTCAAGATACTGACAAATTCAACTCATGTAACATGAAAAATGATAATTGTAAATGATAATTATAAATCATGTGATCGATATTTATGCAAACAATTAAGCATTGTTATGTAAGCCTTACTGTGATCTTATTATTTGTTATTCCAATTGTGCTTTTATTAATTGATTATTGAGTTTTATATTATGCTCTTATCAACTTATTATGACGATTAAAATTTATTATGTCATATCTGTTGATTTACAAGAAAATTGGTTGATGACAAGACAAAATGTTAAACATTAGAGACTAAGGCCCCGTTTGATAACCCAATTCAGGTCTTAATCTTAATGGTTTCAGACCTTAATGGTGTTAAGACTGTTTGATAACAAAAAATACTACATCTTAATGATTAATCAATACCCGTGCAAAAATGGAGCCCAAAAAATAAGTGATAAGTTTATCACTTATCACCACTTAATAAAAGTCAAATGTTGGGGTATAAATACAATTTTTGGACATAAATAACCCTAGTATTTATAACATTTGATAGACTAGCATTTATATTTTATCAAATAAATTTGTCATATTATAATTTTATTTTCATTTTTAGCTCATTCTTTTTCTTTTTTTATAATAGTTTATTCTTTTTCTAATAAATAATTCTTATTTTTTTGATAATAGTTCATTCATTTTAATTCATTCTTTTTCTAATAAATAATTCTTATTTTAAATAAAATTAAATCATATGTACTACTAGTAAAATATACCAATATAGATCATTTATAAACAAGTCAATATAAGGACAAAATTGTAAAATACAAGAAATTCAAAGATTATAATTATCAAACATAATATGTTCGGTGTTTAGATTCAGACAAAAGTTGTATTAGATTCACCACTTAACAATTGGTGACTTAATAAATTGACTTGATTTGATTTGATTTGATTTGATTATCAAACGTAAGGTGCGTTTGATAATGTGATTGAATTGTTATCTAATACATTTGAATGTATATTACATTCGATAAATGAATAGCTTATCACTTATTTTGGAGCAAGTTTTGCCTAGAAAATTGATTGCCACTTAATTCATTCGGATGTTCTATTTTGGTTATCAAACGGTTTGAACGTGTTAAGATCCAATCCATTAAATTTAAATGCTGAATTGTGTTATCAAACGGGGCTTAAGCAAGATATGATCTTAGTTTTCTATTTGTTCAAAATATCCTTCTCCCATAATTAGATTTATTGCATTCTAATAATAGCAATAACTGTAGCAGTTAGGAAAAAATTTTAACCTTCATTAAATTTGAATTATGAAGACAATAAGCAAAATATAATACTCCAAACTAATGTGTCTCTTTGCATTCTATCTTTATTTTTTTTATTGCTATTGAAAATTCTTGATTAGTTATAGTCTATTTGAATTTTCAAATCGTCAAAAATATTATTATTAGTACCAAAACAAGGTGCTCTTAAGACAATAAAACTTTTGTCATTTGTGCTTTATGTCAAATTCTATCCAAAAGATAAAAAATAAAACAAAAAAATAAAAACTCAATTATCTCTACTAATGAAACTTTAATTCTCAAAAATGAACAATTAGTTAGAAAAAATTTATATGTGGTGGAACATTTGTAGTCTATTGTTAACAAAGATAACACACAAATAATACAAAGAGTACAAATCTAAAGAATATGCATCTCTTCATTTTTCAAAAAATAGCGACTATAACTTCATATTAAAGAATTTTATCAATATATTGACAAATTCAACTTACATAATATAAAAGTAATATTTGTAGAGCATGCAACTAATATTTAGTTATGATAACATTACTATATAAAAAATTTTGTATCATATATACTTGATGGACAATTGGGGAAAAAACTGAAAATATCAATCCATGATTATCATACAACCTATGATTATCATTAATAGCAATCCCTTAATACAAGGAAAACTGAAAAAAGCTGAAAACTATTCATAAATCTACTTATTGAAAAAAAAAAACTAAATAAAAAAAACTAAAAACACTACATGGGTCCGAAGAGCTTTTCACTTTTAATGGGTTTTGCATTCATTCCAAGGTTAAAGATTTCCCGATGTCAAAGTTATATTGTCTCTAAATAAATTGCCTATTATACTTTACTCATGGTAATACGGCCCAAATGTGCAATATTTCAATCATTTTCCGCATCTGCAAGCTTCTTAAAGAGTTGGAACTTGAGCAAATTGATATAGAGATGGAGTTGTTTGGAGACTTGAGTTACTTGGCAATTTATGGCAAATCAATAAAAAAAACTGAAAACTACTCATAAAATGCCATAAAGTCAATGGCAAATAAATTGAAAGGCTGAAAACACAATTGAAATGATACCAAAGACAATATCCAAATCACTTAATCTCATTGCATGCAACTAAAATTCAAGGGAAGACAAACATTTTTATTGGGAACAATAGAGTAGTGCTTTAACAAACCAAGTCCATCAAGCAAGTCATGAAGAAGCCATGTCCGATAGGTAACGCCCATGTAGTGTTTTCAGTTTTTTTTCATTCAGTTTTTTTTTTAATGAGTAGATTTATGAAAGAAATAACTAGAACTATCCATATTTTACGTACCTTTCAAAATATTGATGCTTTTTCTAAATCATATCATATTTGGTCATATCTTTATTTTTTAATGTTAATTTTTTTTCATTAAATTAATTTTCTCAAAACTATTATTTTATATCGAAAGAGACCGAATGCATTCTCATTTGTTAAAAATTCTTTGAAGAACTTATACATTTTGTGATCTTGCTTTTGCTTTTAAAGTAGTGGTTCTAAAGACAATTAATTAAAGAAGATGAAAAATTAAATAAAATAGAAAAAAGAAAAATATGCAAATATTGAATTTGTTAAAAAAATTTCACAAATAAATTTAGTTGTACAAGAAATATTATATTTTATGACATTATAATCACATGCAAAGCACGTGACTTATTACTAGTTATTTAAAAAGGGAGAATACCTTTTTTCTTTTCTTTTGCTTTTTTTTTTTGATGAAAAATTAGCTAGGAAATGCATCATTAGACTTATTTAGTGGTTCGGACTAAATGAAGATGTCAAACGTGTTTAGCAATTCAAATATCATCCATTCCTTCTGAAGATCGAAAAGGAAGAGGTTTTTCCTTCTTCTTCTTCTTCTTCTTCTTCTTTTTTTGTTTTTTTTTTTGGGGTGTGGGAGGGGAGGGAAGGGGCGCCGGGGCCTAAGGGATCGCTTCACGTCCGGAACCGATGAGCATGCTTGCACGTCCCTGGGTGTATTCAAGTAGCTCGCTTCACATAATACAGCCATCCATTTTCTGTTGTAGCTATAAGAGTGGCCGTGAAGCGTAGTGCATCGATAACAGTCGGGACAAGCGCAAAAAGACTGGACGTGCTTAAGCTTACCCAGCCTGTAACATTATTCTCAACATTGAGTTAGTCATTTCAAGAACAAAACAGCGATACACATACACTTTTACATGATTACATGTCTGCGCAAGATGGAGAGCAGTAAACAGACAACAGATAGCAAAAATGGTACCAAAAAACTGAAAGTGTCATGCTGGGGGCATTATAAACAACAGCCATTAGATTGGTTATCTACCTTTAATAAAGACGGATACAGCACGAAGCACCATTTTAGCCTAGATAGACCAGACAGACTTCATGACGTGGGGACTTTGCAGCAGATATTAATGATATCATCTAAGGAAGCGTGGTCACCAGTCCCTTCATCCTTCCGAGCATATAGCAATTCTTTTCCTCTGAACACAAACATCCCTCCCTAATCATAGAAAAAATCAAAATGCGCAGTTTTGCCATCCAAATCAAGATATTGAGAGGAGAGTAACATCGATCTGGGACCCTAAAGGTTATGAGATCAAACCTGTTGCAAGACTCCACTTCTATCATCTGGGGTGGCTTCAATAGTGTAGTTCTTTACAGCATTTCGTAGTGTATCAAATCTTGAAAAAACTTTAGCCTGTTAGGTCAGGGTCCAAACAGAATTACCAAGAATACTACTTTTGATGATAAACCCATTTTACCAAAAATCCTAAGAATAATAAGATAACAGAAAATATTACACTTGCGGGGTTGAAAAATGTTCGACCAACACCGTAATACAAGCCCAAGACATCATATGCCTGAGATACAAAGCGTTAGATTTATGATGGCAAATGGACGAAATTGAACTGGCACCAATTGAGAACACAGAAAACATTACCTTACGGTCAGGGTCAGCATAAAGGCAATCAATTGGAAATGGCAACTGGCCATACAAGAACATTACCAGAGGCATCAGCTCAAACAATAGTGTGAAAAACTACTAGAAATCGAATTGAGGAAATAACCCACAAAACAATCTTTCTCAGCATGAAATAATGCTGAAGAAATGGATTATCAGATCCTGCTCACATAAAACAAACCTCATGCCAGCATCTTACTCATAAAGAAATCTAGTGTAGAATCTCATCTTTATAGAATAAATCAGCCTCACAATCTTATCAATCAGCAGTTATATTGCTGGCAGCCTTGCCAAATTGCAAGTTTAATTGCCCAAATATGACCTAAAACAGGCCGAAAATCATGGACAGGTACGGTTATGAATAACCATTGATACACTAGGCCTCCATAAGTGGATAAACTTCCATGAAACTCAGTAGGCAAGTCCCATTCTGCCCTTCCAGCCAGACATCCTAACTGAGAAGGCAAGAAATGGTGCACCAAAAAAATGAGACACAGGCAGACAAAATGAACTTCACTGCTTATTCACAAGAATCATTTCCTCACACTTATGACATATCCAACATTTTGAACACTGGCAAGCTGAAATCCTTTTGAAAATGGCTGCAAAAAGGTCAAGAGTTTGTTGAAGAAATCATAAGAGCAGATAGTGCAATCTGGTGCAGTATAGTGTACTCTTTCTTTCTTGTTTTGCAGTGACTTAACACCAGGCTTAGTAATAATCCAGAATTTAGATCGTGGATGTCAAATATATGTCAAGCTACAATCTAAACAGCCTAATCGTACCTAATGTCAATCCTATTTCACGTAGTAAATAATTTAGTCTCTTCGAAGTAATAAATGTTCAGAGAAATCTTTTGAAGTTCATGTCAACAAACAATAAAAGGCATTGCAATGCAAGAGACAAACCCTCTCAGCAAGAATGCGAGCTTTACTGGGAGTACCAACGCCAACAGCAATTAGCTTGACGCCAGCAGAGTCGAATCTCTCTTTTGATTCTTTAAGTGCTGAAGCAAGTTCCCAGCTAAATGATTGTGAACAAAGAAAGCCATTAAAAAGCACCAATGCGAAGATCAAGCAAGCAACCATTACAGGAAATAGCATTTGCCTGCATACTTCATGCTTACCAGCAAGGACACCCAAAATGCCTCAACAGAGCAACAACTGCCATTCCCTAGAAACAAAAAGGGAAGACTAATTAGCAACATCCCTTGATCGACAATTAGAATAAAAGACAATTACCAATTAAAAAAAATGATGATATCGTGCGACAAATAATTTGGCAGTGAAATTTTAGTTTAAAAGAAAAGGTTGCAGGCAGTAAAATTACGAACTAACAGTCTGTGATCATTATCTGATAAAAGTACATCACCAAGGTTGTAATTCTCAGGAAAAAAAAAATGATAGTAAGTAAATACTACTTCACTAGCAAAAATTTAAGTGCGGGTGAATTACCTGTTTTTGATCCCAGAGGTCTTTGAACACGACGGGCTCGCCAGCAGCGGTGAAGATGCTGACATCACCCAGCAAATCCGCCATATTCTCGGAAAAGGAAGCAACCGAGGAGGCTTGAGCTCTTGCCGGAGAACCGTTTAGCCTTTTGGATTTTGGGAAACGGATTGAACTGACGGAGTTAACTGTAACTGAACAAGTCTGGGGTGCTGACACCGGTCCTTGAGATGACGGAAAATAAACTGAAGTGGAAACTGATGATCGTTTTAATATTAGTGCTTGCGGAGGAGATATCATCGTCGCCATGGTTTCAGAGAGAGACCGATGGCCGGGGCAACGACAGCCGGAAATTTTATGTGGCGCGGGGGGAAGGACTATCCAGGGGAAGAAGAGAAGCTGAAACGGTGACGTAGCACGAGGCTTTTGACTCCTATGGGGGCAACTGCTGGTGTATTGTGTTGGACGTCGTTGAGCCCATAACTAGTGGATTAACAGGCCCATCAGGAGTGCATAAATGCCATCTTTCCAGCCCATAAAATGCTTCCGTTATTCTCTCACACAGTAGTGGCCCGAGTGCTTTTCAAGGTATGACGTCGGTGAAGGAATCTGATGTCAAAGGCAGTTAGACAACTATAAATACAACCAATCAACGGGGCCCTGAAATAGGTACGTGGCTTGGGGCCTCATTCATGGGTTCAAAAGAAGGAAATGCTTAGCCAAGCAATAGGAACAAGTGGGAGTATATATACGTGATTAGGCTTTTATGTGGAGTCATTGTTGGTGACTGGTGAGAATGAAATTTTGTACAAAAAATTTTTATAGAAAAATTACTGTAACGATTTGATGTATATTAAGTGAAAATGGTGATTGAAAAATGTGTTTACTAAAAATGAAAAATTTTTCTGTAGAAAAAGACAATAAAAACAAGGCGGCTTCTACATTTTGTAGGTTAATTACGGCTTACAAATTACTATTATGTCTTTTTTTTTTTTTTTTTTGGGGATACTATTATAAGGCAATGAACAATCTTGGGGGATCCATATCCATCCCAAACAAAAATAATTAGCAATGAGTGAAATGACTTAAAGACGTAATTCAGTTGCCCTGGAAATCTTCAGACGATGAATGTGGAATATTTTGGTCTCCTTATCAACAACACCACAAAATAAATACTCAAATCTGAGACACGTAAAAAGGCAATACCCGACTCCCGTAACGATTCATCTGAAGCGCTGCTCAGTCGTACTTAACTCGCTGTATATTCTTTAAATTGGATGGGGATGGGTACACTTGCCAGTGCTTTAGGGGCGCAACTGAATTTGATGGATTTCATTCCCACTAGATTTACATGAAAATATAACGCGGAATCAGAATACGGACCGAAGTAAATGGAACCAAAAAAAAAAAAAAGTTTTTTTTTGTTTTGGTTTTCTCCAGCAGCCCATCCGCAATGATGTCGGAATTTCATCCAACAACCTAGTAATTGAGCATGGCTTTTCTTTTAGTTGACAAAAAAAGGCAATAATATGGAGACATAGCAACAATTTAATGATTGCTATGTGTAAAGCATTCTAAATTGGAAGCGTAGTAGGTTGTACACACTTTTTTTTTTTTTTGGTGCGATATTGGAGTATTTTGATAAAATATAGTAAAATTTATTTGAGTAATACTCTCAAAGAGTTTTAGTGCAATTTAATTTGGGAGTTTTGGGGACTACAAATCTTATTGTTGGAAGTCATGATAATAAAATGCATTTTACTAGAGGAGTTGCAATTTATGTTTCTTACACTGCAAAAATTATTGTGTCATCAATTTGTGTAAGTTAAAAATTCTACAAATTTATGTATCTTAATTACAGATATCTTATTAACTATAATTTATGTTATACATTGCATCTGGATATGTAACCTGCATTTCTAAAGAAATTATATAGCTTATAAATAGTGAAATTCTTTGAAAATTTTTAGATACCTTTCTCAACAGAAAACTTCTTCTAAGCGCAATTCTTTTTATAGTCATTTCTTTTTCTAGCACTCCTCTATTTTCTTCCGACAAAATAAATTATCGGGGAAGCTTCTGCTTCTTTTGATTGTACAGGTCAAAAACAGCCTTTGAGTTGGGCTGTCGTTGTATCCTCAAAGTCAAAGCGGCGCCTTAGACCCGCTGGATCAAATTTAAGTTGGAGGACCAATATGCAGCATTAATAAAAGGGAAAATCGTCAATCAGTTATGCGTTTTCGAGTTCCAGATTTTAAGAACGTGTAAATGTGGATGCAGTGCAAAGCCGCTTTTGAAAGTTTTTCTCCTATACTAATTGCTTTAAAGGTGTGGAGAAAGAAGTGAAATTGTGGAATGTAAAGTTTAAGTAAAACAAATCTTTCTTCTTTTTTTTTTTTTTTTTTACCCCTTTTTCCCATTCGTCATTATCGGTTAGACGCACTTAAACGTTTATAAGCATTTGTTCCTCCAATTAAAGATATCAAAACGCGAGTAATTACAAAGCACTCTGCGTCTAAACTTCCGCAATATTAGTAGTGTTGCACCAGCATGTACTCCAAGAGAACGAAAATTAACGCAGGTTGCATGTTGTTGTTTACCAACGCAAGACTATAAAATCCAACACTAAAATCTCTGCTATTCATATGAAATGGCACAATGTATGTTTCCCGTACAAATGCATGCTCCGGAGTCCTATGCGTGTGTGCGTGTCTACATATATGGGGCTATTAACGGATCAGATCTAGATTCGGACCGACCCAAATCCGGTTCATTTCTTTTGGATATGAAACAAATCATAGACCCATTTATTCGGACCTGACCCGGAGGATCTGATTAGTATAATTATTTTAATTAAAAATTATATATTTTTTGAAATTTGATACTAATCTACTTGTTTTTAATTTAAAAATAATTTTTTGCAAATTAATTTATTTTTAAATTTAACTTAATTATATTATTAATATTGTATTAGTAAATTTTATGTATAAATAAATTATCATACTTAATAAATTCTTAAAAATGGATATATCCGACCCGGATATGAATTCGACTCTGATCCGATCCGAACTTATATATTGAGACCCGTTCGGATGCGGATCCAGATTTGTTTTTAAATTATATGCTGGATCTAGGTCTGAACTTACCAATTTCAACTCGGATCCGACTCGTTAACATCCCTATACATACATAGTGTTACATGTATGTATGTATAAAGCGAATTATATCAATGATTTTATTGAAAATTGTCAAACACAATTTGATTTACATTATAGAAATTCACATATCAACTGTAGGATAAATATATATTAGAAATAATAGATTTGCAATTTAATAAATATACAAGAACTAAAAATTATGAACATATTCACAAAAATTTTAAAAAGTAGTCTAATGAGATAAAATGCTGTGGCTTTGTTTTGTACATATTGCAGTCGTTAAATTTGTTAATTAATTATTTTAAACTTCAATAATAATGATGAAATCTATTGAGATAGACAAGGATCCAAAAAAATTCAGGACCCGACAATCAGATTTGAAATAAACTCAATTCTATCTATAAAATAAGAAAAATCTACACAAAAATTCCATTAGAAGCTCTTAGGAGAATAGGAATTTTTCACTGGGAGCTCTTAGGAAAAATGAACAACTCTCACTGAGAAATTTTAGAAGTGACCTTATTAGAAAAACCAAAGTAAAAAGGAAATCCAAACTCCTACTTGAAAAGCAAAAAATTTTGGTAAATTTTGGTTTAGGGACGACTGACTACGTCATTCATATTCAATACACATAATACCCTTCGTCCTATACTTATGACCGCGACAATTTTTATTTTTTATGGGTCACACCAATTGTTTTTCCAAACCAAAAAAAAAAAAAAATCATCTGGATGGTTGATTTTGAGGAATTTTAGGGAAAGTTTTACCCTGACAATTTTTATGGAAATTGATGTTTATGTATTAATAGTTGGACAAACGTAATATTTCAACATTTGTCTGGAAAGGAGCAATTCAAAATTTAGAAATTCTTCAAACACGCTTTCTCACTTTTTTTTTATTTAAAATATTGTTGACTAGCTTTTCATTTCACATATATCACATTACAACTAATATTGTTATAGTAAATAAAACAATTTTTCCCCAGATAATCTTCAATGCAAAACAAATGGAGTAAAAAATTCTGTAAACAACCTTAAACGAGATTCTCTCGGTGGCATGATTGAGTTTGGAAAAACTATGTAGCACTAAATGAAATGATAGTACTTGGCATTGACAACTCGTCGAAAAGCAATATATAGGATAGGTGGATTAGGGCTGTGTGCAAGACGGACAGGTCTGAAACAGAGAAATTTGAGCTGATTGCAAGGGGATAAAATACTGCAAGCAAGCGAAACTGTTGTGTTTGATTTCGGAATTGAAAAGTCTGTATGTATTCAGTTGGTGGGAGGAATTATTGGGTTTTGGTCCAATGAACGGTCAGGGAGAGCATTTTAGAGTTCTTCTGTGCATTAGATTGGGGGTTCAAACATTGCTTAATGCATTATTAGGGAGCGGTGGTGACTTCATTCTTTAAAAAAAAAAAAAATTCAGAAGATATAATGGTGTAGTTATTTGATTTGATGGTTCAATCCTCAACTCCTACAGGCTTCCTCTTTTCTCACCGTTGTTATCGTTAAAAAAAAAAAAAAAAAAACAGTTGGTGGGAGGGGAGGGTAAGGTTTTTTTTCAAAGTTTAATTTATATTTACCTTGGGAAAATTGTATTAACGTCCTCTATTCCTCCTGCTGGAATCATTTTTTGGTGATGGCCTTTGAATTCCATTGGACGAGAAAAGGTTTGGTGAAATGTTGATCCCAGCAGTTGAGAGGTTTCTTGCGTTCATGTTGGTGAAAAATCGGAGGGTACTTTGGATTTTAATATTCAGCAACATCACGTGGGCTAGAGCTGGACCATTGGTACTTAAGGTCTGAGAGAGCAACATTTTTGTTGTATGTATCTCCGTTTGACAGAGACGCTTGCATCTTTTCCCCAGTTTACAACTTAAATGGAGTAGTAGAGTAATTCCTAGTGCTCTCTTCTTCTAGGCCCCCCTTGGACATGCCATGGCAATTAAATATCAATCGATTTTGGAAACATTTTACAGACAGACGGGATACGGAAATCCGCGTTACTTCACCCGAATAGATAAAAACCCCAAAAGCAAATAGGAGAAGGAGAAGTGGCCTCATTCTGATGAATGCAATTTATTGTCCCAACAACTTTCTTGTGGCTTGCAATTGAGAGTCACTTTGATTTCTCATAACACACACACACAGCGTCTGGAGTTTGTTATTATAAAATAAAATGGGAGGGGGAAGTAAAAGACTAAAATAGGTTGGTATTAATGCAGTGCATTTAATGGATATGGATTGTCCATTGGGGTGGGGGAGGCGGACATTACCTTGCTCCTTACCTAGGCGATATGCTTTGGGTACCGATCCCATTCCCCCCACCACCTCCCTGATCCTCATCCCGATCCCGATCCCGACTAGGTTCCTCCCATCCTCCTCATTCTTTTTCATCAAATTTCTCTTCTATGATTTGGACATTCTGTGACTCGATACATAGTAATTACATGGAGGCATCTTTGTCTTGAGCCAATAAATTAACAACCCAACTTGCTTCTTCTCTTCCTTTCCTGCCTTGTCTATTTACCCTCATCCCAGCAACATAATAAAGGTCAAGACAAGCCACCTATTCATCGCCCGTAAGATGGATGGCTTCAATTTATCTAAAAAATTTTATTTGCATCATTGGCACAAAATTTTAATTACCTTTTTATCTTACATATATCACATCAAAAAAGTGTTACAATATTTTTTTTTAAAACAAATTATCCCAAATAATTTGCTATCCAAACACACTCTTCGTTCCGCCAATGTCAAAGGGGTGTTTTGTTTTCCATGTTTTCACATGACACAGAAACCAACCGGTTAGCCGCCCATATTCAACAACACGTTTATTGAAGAGAGGATTTTAGGTTTTGTCCTCCGCACTCATCATTGCGTGTGTAGCCCTTATTTCGTGCACTGATCTGTAATTCACTGCAAAATCTTCACATATAAGCAAAATGTAATAAGAACCAGTAAATAAGTATAACTAAAATGGCTCCTGGCTTTTTTCGTTTTGATAATATTACAAAGAAACTCAGAAATAATACAATTAACAGACAATCTACAAATTCTAGAAATTAGATCTATAAATTCAATAGCATCTTATACTAGTATAAAGCGGGAGGAAATGGGTTTGGTGTAAATAAAGTGTGTCATATGTTGTATTCTCTAATCTATCATTTTTTTAAAAATATGTTTACATTATTTTTATTACTTACCTTCCTAATAATATTCTACATATATTGAATTAACAACCACTTTCCTAACCAGCCCAAAAAAAAAAAAATTTACTGCTTCCCTAATTATTTTTTGTTAAATATATCTTTGCTAGTTTCACACATCCTCAGCCACTAACTACAATTAAAGCCAAAATGGTCCCTTACTTGATGGTCTGCCATTTGGAATCTTGGATGTGCAATTGCTTCATGAATGTCTTCGTTATAACAACAATCAGTTCTTATATTGCTTGAGCAACAAATTTGCCAATGTAAAATCTGGGGTTGCTCACAAATTGGTTGAATAAATAAAAGAAAGAAACCAAGACACTGTGGTTTGGTTGTCAAGTTTCAGTTAAGGAGTTAATAGTTAAATTTTTAAATCATATTCAATTATTTAGATAAAGCAATCTAAAATTGATGTATAAAATTTGATAACCAAGTAGTTGAACAAGCATTTTAATGACTAAGTACCCTTAATTATCAGTTATCAATTGATCAAAATTTAACAGTAGTGGTACCGAGTACTTGTCACACATGCGCGCATCTACACACATATATATGTATGTATATATGTATGTATGCGTGTAAGTTGTTATTTCAATTAAACATCTTTTCTCTCGTGGGTGGCATGCCTAATTGAATAGAATTAATGGATCAACGCATACTCGGATTTTACCTATTTTTGCATCTAATCCTTCTCCAACCAATTTTATCTATAATTTCTCTCACTTCTAACAACCTCTATCTTATTGAATAAATTTGAATTATTCTTTTTATCTACATATGATAAATTTTCTTAGCATTAATTTAATTATTACACTGGTAAACTCATTAACTTTGATAGATAGTAATTAATCATTCGCGTAAAAGTTAATTATTGTGTTTTTGCTTTTGTCTTGAACTAAAAATGAATGATTAGGTGTATAATCATAAATATGATAAAATTTAATTATGATATAAAAGAATGCTTGTTATTTATTTTTTTTGAATTATTTAATGAATATTATCACATTATGATAAATTTACATATAAAAGTTTCTAAAGACTAATATGATGGTTAAATATTAGAAATATAATAATTTTTTGATATAAATACAAATAATATATAAAAATATTGTCAATGGTTTATTTAAGCCCTGCGCACATTCATCGTTAATCATAACAAAAAATTATTCTGTGCTAATGCATGGACAAAATACTAGTTGAATTTTAATAACTGATCAATGAACACCCTGCCAATATAATTAGCATCTCCAGGAAGATGCATAATTTTTTTTTTTTTTTTTTGGAATGCATAGTTTTCCATAAAAACCAACTAATCAGTGAACACAAGTAGCCAATAGCTAGTAGAGTAGACCAAAGAGTTGATTGCGACTGAGAATTCATTTTTAGGAAAGGTATTGAGAACAATGGCATAATAAGGTTATTAATACCAAAACAAAAAGCGGCATAAAATTTAATCCGGAACCAGAAATTAAATACAAAATAGTACTACTAATGCTTACTACTAATAAATCTAAGTATTAACCAACTAATAAATATCAGCCAGAACTAATCAACTAATAAACTCATCTCCTCTTGGGAGACAAAAGTAGATAAATTTGGGCTTAATATGTCCGAGATGCAGATATAGATAGTCTTTTTGGTACTACTCCTACCTTCGTCCTTGTCTTCTCCTCTCCCCCGCTCTTCCCCCACTCCCCTCTCCCCATATCTCCATTTCTTTCTTTCCAATTTATTACTATTTATTAGTAGTATGATCCAATTTTTATTTTTCCTTTGTTTGCTGCTTTAAGCTCGTAGCTCACTTGACGCTTGACTCTACTTCTACTACTACTTCTACTTAGCTTCAGTTCAACTCCTGATATGATATGCTTCGCAGAGGTTTTAGATTAAACCCGTTCGTTGGTTATCACTCCTGTTTACTTATTTTTAAGAATGGATTTTGGCGTGATAACAACTGAAGGTGTAGGTGGGGATGCTTCAGGTAATGGTGTTGGTTCAGAGCCATTTGGGATCTGTATAGAAAAGAGACAAGGATCTGGGGTGCTCAAAACTGAGAGATCTGGTTCTATTCAGGAGAGTTTGAGGGTGTCTAAATCTGCTAGGGCTAATGAATTTTGCACCTTTTCACAAGGCCAAAGTCCTGCTGCTTTGCTGAGATCTGGTTCTGGTCTTCCTGGGAATAATGGACAGACTATGATCAGTTTCTCATCTCAGTCCCAAGTTCCTTTTTTTAGTGATGAAGATGCCTCCAAAACCTCAGCTTTTCCATTCTTTCTCGCCCCATCCCACCCCCTTTGTCCAAGAACTTCAGGTATGCCAAGGGCCCATTTTTGGTTTCTTCCATATTTCATTTTTTCTATGCAAAGATATTATTTTCATGTCTATTAGCTATGTGGGTTAGTTTAGATAATCAGTTTTTAATTGTACACAGTTGGGGTTTTGAAGATTTAGATGTTGGGCTGACATAAATTTTCGTAAAAGGTTGATTGGTTTTGCTTGGATTTTGTGTGTGTGTGTGAGCTTTTTTTTTTTTTTTTTTTTTCATTGGACAGATTATGGGTCTTTTCAAGGACTTGTATGATAATAATGAGATTTGTAGATTTCCTCATGTCTTGTCAAGAAAAGAGAAAAGAGAAAAGAAAAGGTTTATTTTCGTTTTCCTTTTTCTGCCTTTTACTAATGACTATATGTGGATTCGCCAAAACGCCTGTCTTTCTCGTTATATGATTAGTTTGTGACAAGGCTTCTACCTGATTATTCATATGTGTGAAAAATGACGGATTGCTGGCAATAAAAGTCGTCAATGTTCATGTAAGAGGCACAAAGCTATCAATACGACTTTGCAGAAAACAGACTTTATTAGTTTACGCTCCTTTCCTGTCATTCTCGATGTCCCTTCTTTTATTCTTTTCCTTAATTCCCTTTTCTCATCTAAATTAGAAGCATTCATTACAAATACCATATGCTTTTAGAAATCAAAATGAAATTGTTTTGGGTTTTGTTTAGCATCATTTTCAAAATTTTCTTTACTTAGTATTGTCACTTTCATTGATATTTTTGTCTTTCCCATTTTTCTTTTCTTTTTCACTTTTGGCTTTGAGTTTCTCTTTTTCAACCATTCAAGGATTTGAGCAATTTATACTTGGCCTTTTTGTGATTCAGGTTATGCTACGGAAAAGTCGACTGAAGGCATGCGTGGGCCGTTTTCTAAGTTCAGAGGTCCTTTTACTCCATCTCAGTGGATGGAGCTGGAGCATCAGGCTTTGATCTACAAACACATTATTGCAAATGTCCCAGTTCCTTCACACTTGCTCATCCCTCTTAGAAAATCTTTTAACCCATATGCCTTTTCCAGCTTGTCGTCTGGATCCTATGGCTCCAGTTCGTGTAAGATTTTCCTCTTCTTACTTACTAGCATGAATGAACTGGGTTATTTATACAAATGTTGTATTTCTTAATAGAAAATAAAAGATAATTTAATTAGAGTTCCAAATAGAGAAACAAATTTCTTGGAATTCAACTTTTGTCAAAAAGCTACTCCAAAATGGATATCCTACTATCAATTTCTTTAGAAAACTTAGGCAGGCGTTTGACAGCAGCAAATTTAAGGCAATATGTACTCAGCAGGTGCCTGATTGTTTGCCTTACAGTACTGCTGCTTGCACCTCTAAACGAATAGCCTCCACCTCTGCCACCTCCAATGCCACCACCAAGATAGATGCTCACTACATCTCATTCTCCAACATCACCTCATGATATAACTCACCACCTCCTCCCACTTACTCACCAATAGCACCCCACACTTCAAATTCCACTCCTCCACCAACGCCAACTTGGAACTCTGCTCTTGCAACTCCAGCATCATGGTCAGGGGAAGAGATAGGCTGGCCAGACTGGTGGAGGGAAGAGTGAAGAAACTATTGTTAGGAAGAATGAAGAAGCAGCAGCGTTGTATTCTGTTGGCTCTTAGACAATTCTCAAGAACCTTTATTTGCATTCTATTGATGTCTTTACATGCATCAGTTAGTGCATCGCTGATAAAATTTCATTCTAATCCCTAATTGTTTAACAGTACAAGGTAAATTACTATATAACACATGCTTGGCGTGCTGTCTGTAGTCATTACTTTATGAATCCCATTCAGGAGATGACTATCTCTTGTTGATTTCACTTTTCTTTATTTTTGTTATTCATTTTTCTCCTTTTGCGTGTATAGTGGGATGGGGTTCTTTCCATCTAGGTTTTGCTGGCAGCACTGATCCTGAGCCTGGGAGGTGCCGTCGAACAGATGGAAAGAAATGGCGGTGCTCAAGAGATGCTGTTCCTGACCAAAAATACTGTGAAAGACACATCAACAGAGGCCGCCATCGTTCAAGAAAGCCTGTGGAAGGCCAGAATGGCCATGCTGTCTCTGGACCCACTACTTCAAAGGTGGCACCGGTTGCTTCATCTTCATCAGCATCGGTGATGTCCAGCAGCAGCGCGTCCAACAGCCTTGGTGCTGTACAGCACTCTTTTAAGAATTTGCAGACCCGTGCTGATAATGCTTCAACTGAACATCTTGTGAGCAGGTAAGCTATATAGCTATTTTCAGAGACAGTTATCTGTTTCACTCATGATTTCATTTCAAGTTTTGTGAGATTGTACAATAGTGCACTGCTCGTGTACTTAGTTGCTTCCTCCCTCCTTTACCTCGAATCAAGCTGATTGCTTTGGTGTTACAATGATAAATCTGAGCAGTCCTAGGAAACAAGTTGAGGTAGGTCTGCTATGATTTGCTAGTCATAAGTCCATGGTTTGTCCTAGACTCCTGGGCAATATGAAGTAAGACCATTCTGGAAGTGCTAGATTTCTCTGTTTGTATTATAATTCTGTGTAGTCCCTCCTACCCCCCAATATAACCAGTTGGACAAGAAATAAAACCTTGTGCCTATGTTCTCTTTCCTGTGCTGAACTAAAGGCAGTGCATATGGCAGGATGCAAGATCTTCATGGTCCTTTCTGCTGTTGGAGATTCCATCAATTTGAAACCCAAAGATTCACCATTCTCCATTCAAAAGCAGTATGCCATATTTGGGGGATCCTCTGAGACTGAATTTGGAGTTGTCTCCCCTGATTCCCTTCTTAATCCTTCCCAAAGATGCTCCAGGATGAGTTCTAAAAGCTCTGATGCTCTATTAGGCTTCAATGACCATGAGAAACAGAACCAACATCCGCTTCGGCATTTTATTGATAAATGGCCCAAGGATCAATCTCATCGTGCCTCTATTTCCTGGCCTGAAGAACTGAAATCAGACTGGACTCAGCTGTCAATGTCAATTCCCATGTCTACCCCAGATTTTTCTTCATCTTCAAGATCTCCTCAGCAGTATAAACCAACTCTTTCTCCTCTAAGGTTAGCTCGTGAGATTGACCCTATCCAGATGGGATTGAGCGTGACAAAGGATGCCATTGGGCAGAACCAAAAGCCGGCAAACTGGTTACCAGTATCTTGGGGAAATTCAGTTTTAGGTGGGCCGCTGGGAGAGGTTTTGAATAGCACTTCTAGCAAGGCAGGAGCTTTCAAGAGCTCAGCCACTCTGAATCTTATGACAGATGTCTGGGATAATAGCCCTCAGATGGGATGCTCTCCTACTGGGGTGCTGCAGAAGTCAACTTTCGTGTCTCTTTCAAATAGCAGCTCAGGGAGTAGCCCAAGAACTGACAACAAGAAAGCTCCTGAAGGAGCGACCCTCTGTGATGATATTCTTGGTTCAACTCTTGCACATTCAGCATCTATTCCATCCATGTGAGGTCCCCATAAGAGTGGATGGAGGCGGACTTCAGGAAGTTTGTTGTACTTCATGTTGATCAGAAATTTATTTTCTGCTCCTCTCCCCCCCTCCTCTTTTTTTCCAAAAAAAAAAAAAAAAAATCATGGTGTGCAATTTATTTGAAGCAAAGACTTGTTGCTCATTTGAACTTAGTATTCAATTGTAGGCACCTGTATTGTATCGTCAACTGATTACATTCTGATATTACCTTGTTCTTTGTTGGTATCTTATAGTGGATGCTTGCTGTTATGTTTCCATACTGATTCAGTAATTTTAGTAGTAATTTATCTGCTGAAGCGTTCAATATCTGAGACGAATATTCTGTGTAGGCACAAGAACCGACCTTATACCCGGTTCTTACTTCGTAGACAGAGGGTATAAAGTCTGAATCATCAAGATTTGAATCATTGTGGGCGGCTTGTGTAAGAATCACGCCATCTCTTGATGCTGCAACGAAACATGCTGAAATTTATGCATTGGTATGTGGCTAGAGCGGGCAACAATAAGCTTTAACGGATTTTCAATAGATAGACGCCCCTCCTCTCCCCCGCCCCCGCACAAAACCCCCCACCTGGGGGGCAGGGGTGCTACGAGAGGTTAAAGGCTCAGGAGGGACTGTTGCTGGCAAGTGGCAAGTATTGGGGACAGGGGAGCGTTGTATCATACTGGTATACTTGCATGTGATTTCAGGTGTTTAGAGCCACCGGACGGTGACCTGTTGTCTTCATGTTGTGGGGCGTGTTCAAAGAGGAACTTTCCTTGCTCACAAATAAGAGAACGTAACCAATTCGTCGACAGTCTGGATTTGCATATTGCTGTTGTGACTTAGCAATCCTTTGTTTTTCTTTTTCTTTTTCTTTTTCTTTTTCTTTTGGGGCAAGAGTGTCTTGGCAATCTAAGAGCTTAAAAGCACCGAACAAATTATTGTTTCTTCTGCCATCCAGCCACACCACAAAGCTATCTATCTTGTTTACCTTTTTCTTTTAATTGTAATCATTTTTGCAGTTAATAAATGTTGCCCTCTCTCTGCTAGTCACCTTTTGTAGTTTTTGAACCTTGCCCCCTCTTTATATTTCTAATATTTCGCTGCAAGATGTAACGGGGATTTGTACAGCCAGGATGATGGTGATTGACACTGTTTAATTCATACATGGAAGTTTCGGCAGACAGTCATGCGGTGCAAGAATTGGTCTGTTTTTGCAGGTTTTCCCCCATATTAATAGAATAGATTGCATGTTCAAGTAGAGGTGTAAATTACAAACCAATTGTATTGAATCACCCAAATCCGTCCATTAATTTTAAATGGGTATTCAATTATATCTATTTAATTGATGGACAGTAGGTTGACTTGACTCATCCATTTAACTTCATTTAAAAATAAATATGCATTTTATTAAAATTTTAGTAAGTGTTAAGGAGATAAATTTGAATATCTTACTAATATAATAACAATAAAATGCCATTATTTCTTGTTAAACGCCACATGAAAATTTTTAAAAAATAATAATATTTCAAACGAGTCATAAATAGATAGATGGATATACCCATATCCATTTATTAAATATGTATAATTGAGTCAACTCATTTAGGACTTATACTATTACCCAATTTTAGTGAGTTAACTTAATTTTACACATTACTCAATTAACTTATCTAAATCTGGTCAAGTCACCCATTTTGACACCTATAAAAGGTGTAGACCCAAAAAAAGAGGGCAAATCATCCCACCCAATTGGTAGACCCAAAAAAAAAAAAAGGTAAATCATCCCTGAATTTCCCTGAATATTCAATTGCAAACTTATACATGTTTTTCCCTTAACAACAATCAGGAGGGATTTATTCAACGTTGTGTATCAAAACCTTTACGGTCCATAGCATAATACTTTCACTTTTTGGATGTTTCATAATAAGAGTCGCACATTAAAGTTGACACTTCCCACTTTGCTACTTGAAAAAGTAACCCAAAAAATAAAAATGACGGAGTAAGTAACAAGAGTAAATGTAAGAGAACTACATAAATATCCAAAACATTTATTCCAAATGAAAAATTGGACAGTATATGTGTTTAGTAAAGGTGATAGAAAATAGAAAAAAACAAACACGAATAATTTGAAATACACCTAAAGATGTGAATTGAAAACAAGTCGACAAAACAAAAAAGAAGTAAAACTTGTAAAAGAAGAGAATGGAGATAGAATAACTGAATAAGTCAATGGAGATGGATAGCAGCACAAGATTGTGGGATGCAGCTCAGATTCTATGGGTGTAAGAATGAGTCTCTCATGCCTTTAGCATTCAGAACGAGGAATTATGCATTTTAATCACTGCAAACATCCCATTTCCTCTTACTTGCTATCCATCTTCCAGAAAACCCAAAAAAAAAAAAAAAAAAAGAATTAAGCTCATAGCACAAAGGAAACGAGCAAAGCGGGAGCTCAGACACGCACAAATAGGTCATCAAAGAAAGAAGGAAAGAAAACCATGGTCGAGTAACCAACCAACTCAGAATCGAGAAACGATTTCAATCTTCATCGCCCCCATCACAACGCAGCAGAGATCAATAAATCATATGTATATTTAAAGATTAGAAATTCAAATAGCCGATGTCCGATAATTCTGCAACAACCTTCGTCTTCTACCTCGTCGAGTGGAATCGCAGAAGCAGCATTATTTGCCACTTATATCGAAAAAGAAGAAGAGATCGAAACCCTAGACGCATAATGGACCTTCGATGCTAATGGGCTTTGCCAGAAATTCCTTGGAATTTGTGGATCCAAATATTGGGCAGGCCCAATCATTTTCTCTTGGGGCATTCTTATTTTCTTCTTTCCACCCTGAATTTCATAAATGAAAATTTAGGCCTCTAAATATCAATACAAGTGACCTAATTCATTAATCAATCATTTATACTTAGATGAATAAGGGGTCATTTTTTATAAGAGCCCTTATGTTTTTGGAGGGGAACTCATGCAAAACATTTCAAACCACATGTTGCGAACTAGAGAGAGGATTGGTTGAATTTTCTTTTCTTTTCTCTTTTTGATGTTTATGCAATTTACGAGAAAATTGCCGTGAGCATGAGTCCAGGGTGCAAGGTAGATACAATATTTAAAAATTTTTGCATCCAGAATATAAGTGCTCTATTTAGTTAAACTTGTTGATTTGGCTTATTTTAACAAAATTACTAAAATTCATCAAGGATCATGTTTGCCGTGGATTCCTGATTTTGTACTTAATCATGACATCAAGTTGCAAAATTTGCTAACTCCCCAGTCGGTTAAACCTAACCTATAATAGCTTTAGAAAAATTCGTTAGTATTAGGTGTGCTTTGAATAACCAACTGGTTGTTAGTACGTTAAGAAGTTATTAAAAAAAAAAAAACGTTAAGAAGTTGAGCATTGATATGTGTCGATTGGGATGTGCATAAGTGTTTCAATTTGATCCGAAAGGCATCAAGTAGTATCTGAGAGTCTGATAAGACACTGTAGGCTGTTACTACTGTCGCATTGAAGGTGCAGTTGAAGCAGTTGTGACCAATAGCTGTTGGTGCAAGTAGAAGGAGTTTGCATCCCTTAATTATAAGGTCTCGGATTCGAAATCTATGAAAATGGAAAAAAACAATATTGAGAAAGCTACCTCACAAAGGGCTCTGACAATAGTTCGAACATGGTTATTGAAGTAGGTGTGTGAGTATGAGAATCCCGTCAGTTACACTTGCAGTGAAGGAGGCCGCATAACTTTGTCCGCATCAAATCGGCAAAATCCTTACTAATTAATGTCTACTGATCCTCGAGTTGAGATACTCGTTTTGTTGTTTCTAGAAGCAAGAGACCTGGTTACCTCCGAAGTCATGTCCAAAATCATTTCATTTTTCTACCTTGATTATCAATGTCATCATCTTACATTATTGTATACAACCACTTCACCAACCGTTTTGTGCTTTTATCAACTTATTCATTAATGGATTGTTTCATTTGCAAGTTATTTATGGAATTGGATCTTTCTTGTTTTTTCTTCTTCACTAACCGCTGGCATGCTAAATTTCAAAAGCACAAAGCCACATATTTCTACCTATTCACGTTTCGGTTTCTTGCTTTGAAGGAGTCCCACCATTATGGCAAGAGCAGTCTACCGCATGCAGTTACATCGTGCTTATAATACCCCCACTAACAAGTAGCAATATTGCAAGAAATTTACCATTACTATCATCATAGTCCTATGTCTTCCAAATTTCAGACTAGAAATGAATCGCAGGAAGTCTCAGTCTTATTCAGAATCAGTGGTGGGCAGCGTGCCATTTTCCTGGGAAGAAAAGCCAGGGATTTCCAAGTTCAGTCCCGGCCGCCAAAAGATGGGCGCCACCAGTACTTTTATCCAGCAGCCTTTACAAAAATCATTTCCTCCTCATTTCCAGAGCCCTCTGAATATGAAAATGATGGGGTCTTATAGTAATCATTATAGCATGAAGATTTCTCCTCCGCCACGAATGACTCAGCCACCAAGTCGAAGTCCGTCTACGAAAGGCCTGTGGGGAAGTCGCCAGGACGGCGACGACCCTTTCGCTGCAGCCATCAAGGAATGCACCAAAAGTGTCACAAGTAGTCTGGGAGATCCAAGCAGAATTAAGAAATACATCGGATCCATCAAGAATAGGAACCAAAGCATCATACGCTCGTGCAAGAGGTCTTGTGATGTGAAAGAGGGTAATTTGGTTAGGTTGGCTGATCTTCCTCCCCTCCCCAGCCCTAGGCGTAGAAAATAGAAATAGTAGGGGACATGCGAGGTAAGGATTTCATCACATAGACGATTAATGCATGCAGAATATACACTGAGACTGTGTTTACTACTACTAAATTAAGTAATTGCAAGGAGAGAATATATATTATATATGAAAAGCATATAAATGTGTTCTTCAAACTTTGGCAAGCAAAGTCGTAACATTTACGTTGTCAATATAGAATGGTCCATCAAATATTATTATGTATTAAGTGGATGATGAGCATGGTTAATAATGAAATGAGGATTGGATTACGATTCTTTCCGTCTTTCCCATTTGGGTGTAATGAAAAACTCACGCACTCTTCTTCTTTTTCTTTTTTTTGTTTTTTTTATTAGCACTTGGATCCACTACAAGAATATTAGTACTATGTCTAAAGTATTGAGTCATGATATAATTTCATTCAATTGTAAAAACAGATTAAACAAAATTTTGAGTTTGCCTTTTGTTAGTACTAATCAGTATGAAGATTTAATTCAATTGAGAAGTTGCAAAACAACAAACACTTCTATTTGTCGACTATAGCTCATCATGGAACATCTGTGGATTAAATGACGGTTAAAAAAAATGGAATTTCGTTACCAAAAAAAAAAAGAAAATGGAATGAATGGAAAAAGATTTAATCCGGTCAATTATACAATTATAAACTATTCCCCGGAGGGCTGCCAAAGCTTACCACTCAATTACTCCACTACTTAACTCGAGACTGAGGGCCAAAAGGGCGTATACAAGGAGTATTAAAAATAAAAGAAAAGAAAAAGAAAATAGAATAGAAAAGCCTAGGTGTCTGATGGCCTTGTCCCCTGCTCTGGCCCTGGGGTTTAGTGCCCCAAACTCAGCTCGATCTCTCCCCTCAAAAACCCTCTATTTAGTCCCCTGCCTGGCTGCCGTATGCTATAATCTTTTGAAAAAATAAAAGTAAAAAATTATGGCTTTGCCTACTGCGATGGTGTCTCCGGTGGCTGTTGCTCCCTCGAGCATGGTCACGCCCAGCCGGCAAAAGGGTCTCAGTTTCATTGCCTCGAAACCAAGTACTGGTCCAAGTACTCCACCGCCTCAAGCGTGTTTGATTTTAAAGTTCCGTTCTTTGACGATTAACGCTAATCAAGCTAAGTTGGTGAGCTAATCTTTATTTTCATTGTGTTTTTTAAGTTATCTACCCGCATTTGCATTCACTTGCATCTTCGGGATCATTTTTCCCCTTATTTGTTTGGTTCCATCTCAATCGTGTATGATCGTAGCCGCGAGCTCATATTACTGTTTAAACATGATTTATACGAGGCCAACAACAACGGATTAACTTCGTTCTCTAGTTTTTTTTTTTTTGGCCAAAAAAGAAAAGAAAAATAAGGAAATAGTGGGAATCAGAAATGAATGGAGAATCATTAATATGAGTTTACCTATTCTGCAAAAAGAAAAAGGGAAAAAAAGGTCTAACCCTGAGTGATGATATGCACTATTGGCCCAAGAGTTCGGATTACGGGATGTTGAAGGGTTTAAGGGACATGGTTTTCTATCCCTTTCACTCGTTTTCCTTCTCTATCTTGTTGAAATGTCTTAGAACTGTAGTGACATGTTTTAGAGCACCAGAATGCAAAAAATTAGAGTTTCCAGACAAAAGGAAGAGTTGTTTTTTGGATGGATTATTTAGAAAGATAGATGTTAAGCTGGGATTGGTGCAAACCCAATTAGATTATGAAGAGTTGAATGAGTGCAGTGTAGCATAACATTTCCAAAGAGCCCCTCACCACCGCCTGGAAAAGAAGAAGAAAAAGTCATTTTTTTTTAATTATGAATTTGCTATAGGAGTTGCAGAATACCATAGTGTTCGTGTGGATAATAACTATTCTCCTTGTAAGGTTTAACCTTTTACCTACAGATCTTAGATTTATATCCTACAAGATCTTGAAAGCCATTTGTTGATGTTTTGCCAATACCTGCTACAACATTCATGATTTTCTAAGAATGAACCAGTGGTAATGGAGGATTAGGGGCAAAGCAGAGCAAGTGAAGCTTTTTCCTTCCTCCACAACTGCTGTGCATCACTAGCATAATGATATAGGCGTCAGTCACATTTTCAGAGTGATACAATAGGTTCCGACCCAGGTTCTGCACTCTAGGACTGGAACTGATGAGATGTGATCTCCTTATGCACAAAAATTTTTCAGGTAGAACTTCAATGACAATTTGGACGAGTTATAGAAAGTTCTTTCTATGGGATGCATGGTTTATTTTCTATGAATGAAAATTCAATTGTGAAAAAAAAAATTGTCCCTTGCATTAGCCAATTTGCAATTATCAGTCCTTAACCACCCCTCTCATGATATTAACTTGGAAGATCATCACCAAGGGCTGCAATAGTTGCTTATAATTTGAAGATCCTGGTTTTTAAGCAAAAATCAAGTGAGTTTGAGGACAATTTGCATGCTGCAAAAATTATCATTTTTGCATATGAGTATAATATTTTGAGTGGTGATGTTACGTATCCATAGAAAATAGTTGTTTTCTTTGGTTTGTCACGCAATACTACCACATTTAATGGGTTTTTTACTGGGATCCCCTGTTTGCCCTCACAATGTTATCTACTGTGGTTGTTTTAATTCTGTTGGCTCATAAGTGTGATTTCTAATTTTCATGTTTCTTAATTTAACTTTTGCAAGCCGTTCTTCTTGATTCATTGTGTAAATGGCCCATTAAAGTGACAGCAATTACGTAGGAATTAAGACATGTTGGAGGGAGATTGAAACATATCATCTTCTCCATGGAATTAAGCAATTGGCACATTGATGCATTCTGCTTTGAGCTTATCTTCCTTTTATTGTTTGGCTAATCATTGATGCTGACAGACTCCTCTGGATTACAGCCCAATGCTTCAATGGTTGGAACCTTGTTGACATGATTAGCTAGCACAAATCACAAAAATACTTGCAACAAGAGTGTTCCCCCCTCTTAATAATGACTTGGAGCCCTTCATTTTTGACTTAAGACTTGATTCATGGATTTCAGGCTCTAAGATAAGAATTCCCATCTATTTAACAGACCACTTAAATCCAAATATGGAACATGTCATATTGTCTAAGTATTTTGCATTGATATTCTAGCAAAGAGTATCCTCTGTTGCTCTTCTGAAGTAATTGTCAGACATTTAAACTTCCTTCTTAGAATTGACATGCCAAGTAGTTAGAAGATTTCATAACTTCAATGACAAGCCTCTTTCCTCACTGTTTTGGCCAGAATTTGGATGTGAGAAACAGAGGTTTTAAATTATACACTGATGATGATTTTCTTTATTTGAGTAAGAATATGATTGGATTAGGAACTTTTGTCTTGTGTGATGCCTCAACAAACTTTTCATTTGGATATTTGCTGCTCTTATTTTCTGAGATTGGATGACCTTTTGAAGGCTCTCTTTGCTCTTAGCTTTCATTTTAGTCATCATTAGATTGACTTTTATCATAGTTGGCAAATTTAAACCCCCACCCCCCCCCAAAAAAAAAGAAAAAAAAGAAAAAGAATCCATGGGTAGATTGATGAAGCACTTTGTTAAGACATTGTGTTATTCGCACATTGACCCTAGACACCACTGCACAGCTTCCCACTGAGCGCTGGAATTTTGCTATTAATAGTGAAGTTTATTTTACCAATGGACCTCAATCTTGGAAGCATGCTTTGAGAGCTGCAGCAATATCCAGCTCAGATGCCGAGAGAGATAAGAATGTTCAACAGTCGGCTGAGCCCAGTCGGCCAAGGTCGTCAAGCAAGGAAAGAAATCCCAAACGTCTTAGCAGTAGCGCAGCCCAAGAGGTTGTGCCTGACCATTTCCAGATTGTCAAATATCCCCTAATTACTGATTTGACGATGCGAGAAATGATAGAAAACAACACTTTAACTTTTGTTGTGGATAAACGTGCTGACAAGAATAACATAAAGGCAGCTGTCAAGAAGATGTTTAAGATCCAGATCAAGAAAGTAAATACATTGATCATGCCCAGTGGTAGTAAGAAAGCATATCTCATGTTGACACCTGATCAGAAAGCTGTGGAGGTAGCAAAGAAGATTAAGATCATATGAGGGAAGAAGTTTGCATCCCTCAATTTTGTCCCTGAGCTTCTTCTGTTGAAATGTTAAAATCACTTAAAGGGTATACAAGTAATTGCACTGCCCAGCCTCGAGCTGGTAACACTCTAGGTCTAGGAGCCGTCTAGTTCTTGAGCGCCATCTCTTTTGACCTTTTTCCAGTTGTCGACTGTTGACAAGTATGTGGATGCGTTCATCATTGTCAATCCATTTTAGCGTCGGCAAAACTCCAATTTTGTGGTGCTTGATTGCCCCCTCCTGTGTATGTGAACAATGCGTTGTTTGTCCTGCTTCCTCCAATGCTAAAGACATGGAATTTCTATGATGTGTTCTGTAGCATACTCTTGCTGGTGGGTCTGAATATGACTGTAGAGGATCCTTTGATAAAGAATGAAGATCTTCTTTTGTATTAGTATTTATATATTGCAAAGACAGTCTAACCATGATCATGTAGTGCACTATCGTTTTTCTACTCAAGATGTTTACTTTTTACAATATGGAGTTAGGTAAGTTGTTGAAGGGTGAAAGCTTTTTGGGAAATTAATGACATAAATTGCCCAGAATGGTTTGATCTCTTTGCTGATTTATGGTTTCTCTGTATCTATGTGAAGCTAAATGTTCTATGGTCCTAGCCTGACCATGATGATACTGACCATGTATGAAGTTTCAGAATTCAACAAGCACTCTTGTATAACTGCAGGTAACTACAAGGAGGGTGGGGACAAAACAAGACACTGAAAACTGTTTATCAGTAAATATCTCGTACGTTTTCTTTTTAAGAAAAAAAATGTGTCAAATTTAAAGAACAAAGCATCGCTTGCCAACATATCGAAGAAAAAAAGTTGGCCGAAATTGAGATTTATCTTGTCGAAATGTGAGTAGGAGATTTCAAAAACTAATACGTTAGTTGTTGAAAGCCAAGGTTTACTCTTCTACCAGAAAAAGATGAAGCGGATGGTAGACAAGTTATATAAACCCCTGTCTAATATGATGCATTTCGAGGCTTGATTATCCAGAATGATAAAATTTTCATAGATGGGCAATGTAAAACGGTGAATTTTGATGGTGTAATATTTCCATTTGTTTTTGGGTTGGAGAGGAAGTTGCTGAGTTGCTTCGCTGAAAAATGATTGACACTTGCCAATCCTTGAGGTTGGACTTTAGAGCTACTTTCAGGGTTTTAGCTTCTAATTAACTTGCTTTTTCTTGAGGTAACAAGTCAAGGTGCATATTACATACAAAAGAGTGCACAACCGAATCACGTGCAACGTTCCAAAGGTCAATCTCAAGTTCAAATGCAGTCTATATACACACACTCGTGCAATCTAAATTTGTGATAGGAAAATTGATCAATCAGACATTGATATATTGACAAGATTCGGAGTGAAGTCCTGAATTTAATTTTTTTCCATCAGGGTATTGCATATATGGGTAAGATTCTGACGAAATATTCTTATGCTTTTGGTTCAAGACTTCAAGTATCATGTTTGCCCAAAGTTGAGCTCCAATTAGTCGCTTTCTTGCAATCTATTTGTCGGAAATATGGCACCGCAGATAAAGATAACACGAAATCTATTTCCTGGGAAAAGCATAAAAGCTCCTAGAGCTCTAATAATGTCGTTGATCACTTTGTTGCTTTCTAGTGGTAGGCCTGGGCAAGCTCAATTCTGTGGTTCGAATTAAGTTAGATTTCTCTTGGAGTTTGATTCATGGTATGCAATAATTGTATTTTAAAAGGTTAGTTGGTAACGAAAGTGACATTATTGTCGATATATTTCTTATGAAGAAAGCTCAAAGATGCAATCATTTAATACCCCGTCCTCTGAAATATTTTTGTTGTTTTTCCCTTTAAAGAGATCGAGGGATGATGGGACCCCTGGTCATTAATCGAGTACTTAAAAAAGTATTTGCATCCTTGGCTCCTATGCTCCTTCTAGGTCTTGTTGGCAATTTTCACTTTTCCATTATTATCGAATTCTGGTTCTATTAAAGCCAAAAAAAAAAAAAAAAAAAAAAAAAAGGAGGAGGAGGAGGAGGAAGGGTGGAACTTTTTATTTAACCTATCAGATGCTGATGAGAAGGGTGACAAGATACATACTAGCAACAGAGTTATAATTAGGTGCGGTGAAGTTACGTTGTAGATGTTGCATATGCTCAAATTTGTTTTTAAGTCTTTGATGCTTCTCTGGTCTGAGAACCTGCTTGCTTTGCTTTTTAACTTGGAGAATTTGACGTGTTTGAGTCATAAAATAGTGAGAAACAAAACACATATTTGTAACAACCACCAAAAAAAGATAGCTTCTAAATTGTTTCTTTCTGACCATATCAAATCACTTATATCGAAACGCTGGAGGAGGTATTCTGAAAGTGAAAGACAAACCCTGAGAAATTGTTCGAGAAATTAAAAATAGTAATTAATGAAGTCAATCATTTTCGTTGCCGGCCTCAAACTCGGTTAAATAGTTTATTACATCCAATCTTTGTCCTCAACATATTCTTGAACTTAAATACCGGACATCAGTCATCCATAAGTTGCTTCGTCACGAGACAACACAAAGTATAAACTTCCAAACTACAGTTTGATATGTGCCCTCACTTGTGTAATTAAGACGTGTTCCGGTTACCTTGGAAGGAAATTCATGTGTAATTTTCAAGATTATGGTTTTGTAATAACTTCACTATATATATATATATTCTCTGTCCCTCCTCCTCCTCCGATAGGAAGCAAAAATTAAAAAGAAAAGGAGTCAAGATTATGGGCACATTACGACAAAGCCCTGATCACGGGTATTCTTAAAAGTTGAATTCGGGATTTTCCAATATACAGTTACATCATCAAGCAACGAACAGTGTGGTTCAGAAGTGAAAGTTAATTTCGACCAATCAATCACCTACTTACTTTCTTCCCTTAGCAAACACATTATACACTAAATGGGTTGGCTAAATAAAACTAATAAGCTGAGTTCTAATTTTCATTAACATATCAGGCTTGGGAATCTTGAAACTAGGTGTATCGAAACATTTATGGTTAAACAAAAATCAACTTGATGCTGAAGGTCAAGTAGTAGTAATTAATTAGTAAAGGATATGAATCGACAGCCTCTTGTTATTCACGCGTGTAAAGGCGTTAAATTTTGGCTTCCGCTTCATTTGGACACGTTTGTTAGTTGTAGAGGCCCAGGTTTCTACTTTTTTAACTTAGAGATGAAGAAAGGAAGAGACACAGTAGTGTGTCACAACGCCTTGATTCCCTTAATTTGTTAGCTTTTCAAAGGCCAAGTACAAAAAAGCTACAATGACTGATAGACCAAAAAGAAAAAAAAAAAGACAAAAGAAAACCATGGGAGGCTTCTCCTAAACTAGTTGTAATCAAAGACCCTGTCAAAAAGAAAGATTGGGTTCCAATTCTTACCTACCCCTCATAGACAGCGGACCACAACCCCCATTCTACACCATACAAATGTGATTCCTAAAGTTACTTAAACTCATCTTTTGGTCGTAAAATGCTTGCCTTTTTAAAAAGGTGCACAAAATTTAGAAACGTGTTCGGCTACATTTCACAGTTTTCGTTTCTTTAATGGTAGATACTAGATAGAGCTTGCTGGTGTATTTGATTGCTTTCCTAGTGTCGAGCATAAATACTTGATCCTGTATGGATTAATTATTTTCTTATTTAGTTTTATGTTAATGGAAATGAATTACCGCGGAGGTGACATGTGCAGTCTCTTTTATTTGTGGTGTTATGGGCCGATTGGATTACGTCCTTAATCACTACTATGTCCGAGACCCACTTTGGCTGAATGGATAATTATCTGGTAACCGTTACACGACCTTTCCTGATTATTGAACTCTCAAACTTTCTATTTTTCAATTTCCCTTAAGAATGGAAAAAAAAAATTATCCATCTCTTTATAGAGTTAGCTTAGAAATTCCCTTGAATTACACACAAGGATTCTAGTGCTGTAATTTTAAAAATTACAGACACAGGAAAATTGCTTGAATGTTTTTTTTTTTTTTTTGCTTGAATCTTTACCCGTATTGCTTGACATTTTCAATAATTGCAACAAAAGCATCTAAAGGTCAAGGGGTGCGAAAATACGTAAAAGCATGGGGATGAGGAGATAGAATACAATAATTTAAGAAATTAGTGGCTAAAAATGGCAGCCTACGTAACATTCCTATTTCCATTCTTATTCTTTTAAGAAAGAAAAAAAAGGCAATACATCGCCTTTATAGAGTTATAGGCATTTTATCTCACTTTCTAAAGTCCTTGATAATTCGAATCCTACTAAGTTTGCCAAAGTAAAAAAGCATACCGTACTGACATCCGGACTTGCTTGCGGAGGAAGAACCACATTCCCACCTTTCGTATACCCCTTTGTCTAATCTCATGCTACTTATTTGTTTTATATTAAAACTCACGGACATGGACGTGATCATGTTAATTAATTAAACAAGATTATTGCCCTTGGTTGTGTTAATAAGTAAGGATTTGCTTGATGAGGACCGCTAATGGGCTATCGCACGCTCGTTTTAAATTTTTTTTTTTTGGTAAATTGAGATGCATAAATTAAAAAGGAGACGTACAAAGTAAAAGTAGTTTAGTTAAGTACAGTCATCCTAGGGGTAGAAGTACCCCATAAATCAAAGCAAAGGTGGGGGACAAACATCAAAAAAAGTAATGTCTTCAACATTTCTTTTTCCCCAATTGGCCAAAACATCAGCAAATTTATTAGCTTCTTGAAAACTATGGTGTAAACAAACCTGCTGGAATGTAGTCAACAGCTCCCTGCAATCAATAAGAATGGGGGAAAGCTCATGAGAAGAAGAAGAAGGAGAGTTAAGTAAGGAGATAATGATGGCAGAATCTAGTTCCACTTCAAGAGCAGTGATGTTGTGATTTTTTGCCAGTTGAAGACCATCTCTAAGAGCCCAACATTCTGCTAGCGGAATAGAATAGCAACCTAGATTCCTAGCAAATCCAGCAATCCAGAGGCCATTAGAGTCACGTAAGATTCCACCAGCACCAGCTAATGAAGACGAGATGGAGACTGAGCCGTCAGTATTGAGTTTGGCAACATTCACAGCAGGAGGAATCCATCTAATGAATTTCTCTTGCTTAAATGTTCTGCAGCAGTGTGATGAAGGACCTAGGAGGAAAAACTCATGTGCTAGATGCAGGCATAATTTAACAAGATCACTAGAAGGATGGTTAAAAATTTTTGAGTTGCGAGCCTGCCAAAGACTCCAACAACCGAAACTGAAAATAGATCCCCAGGAACTAAAAATAGATCCCCGAAACTGAAAAGACTCCAACAACGCTCGTTTTAAATTTAAAGTACTTGGATGGCCTCTTGCTAATCCGCATCTTTCTGGGTACTCACAAAGTTGCTCGATTCCTTATTGGATGGTAGATTATTTGTGAAATTATTTTAAAAAAGAGAAAATTAGTGCAGCACACTGTTACTTGGTCAACATATGACTATAATAGCATGTGTACTCAATGTCCACGCGATAGTGACAGCATATATAATTGAAGCTTTCACATTGTACGCTAGTTGGATTCATCAATGGTCAGAACCATTTTGAAAGAGACAACATTAATTCGAACACACCAAACACACGAGTCGCGATAATATCACAGAATGGCAAATGTTGTAATTAAGAGCTGGTTAGCAAGGGCATCGAGTGTGGTGCGAAATACTCAAAAAGGCAAGAGAACTTCAACGATAAGACTTTTGATTATTATAATTTACTGATAAGTAATAGCCAAACATGGGACAACTCTCTCTACAGAGCGATGATTCTGCTGGCTGGCGTAGCCCAAAAACCGAAAGACCAAAAAGGACCGCTAATTTTTTTCTCCAGGCACCCCATGTCCAAATATACCTTATAGTGACACCTATCCGTCTCTTCTATGAGCTTTAATTTACACAGACACAGAGAGAGAGAGAGAGAGAGAGAGAGCACAAGAGGGAAGAGAGAGCGAGAATTGTGATTGGGTACTTAGCATATCTTCGGTTTTAGTAGCTTTTATGTGGAGCGGGTTTTTAATGATTTCTTAAGGTCATGTAATTAATGGCTGCGGTATAGTTTCATCGTTCATGGACGTCAGATTATTGCATGGCCATGCAGAGGTAGCCAGCTGTTGCTGAAGTTGCCGGACAAGCAACACTTGACGTATGTCCCAAAGCCGTTGCCGGAGCATGACTGACTCGGACCGGAGCCGGTCGTTGTCAGTCCTCACGAGTTGACAGTGATGGGTAACAACACGCAGCCGGTTCACTAGTTCCCGGTTCCCAATTCTCAGCCGGTTCACCTGGTTCCTCAAGTTCTCCAGATGTTTCTGTTTCCTCATACGGGACCTCCTCGCAGACTCCCGGTTCGATTCCATCCGCCTGCGCTTCCGTTCATCCACGGCTGAATCCACGGGTGGGTTCACGGTATCATCCGGGCCGGAGTAAGGCCTTTTATTGTTCTGGTTCGGTTCCTCCGAACCGGAGGATGAATCAAGGGGTTTGGATCACAGTTCTCTGAACCGGAATTGGAAATAACCTGTCCGGGTGAATCAAGTGGGGTCGGAGTAAGTTTTCCGAACCGGAATTGGAAATGACCGGTTCTTGGGGTTCTACTCGTAGTTCTCCTAGTGAGGGAAGAATTGGTTCATCTTGCTGTAGAAAGACAAAAGATGGCTCTTGGCAGTCCCACGGAGTGAAACCACCCTCAAAAGCCGGAAAAGGGTTTCCGAACAGGCAGTCGGCGGACAACATGGCCGGAAAATCAATAATAGAGTAGTGAGGGAAGGTAGGAGGAGAAAAGGGAAGGAACGAGAGGTAGGAGGCACGTATTTATGCAGGAGCCCGAGGGGTAGTGTGGTGGTCCACTCAGGGACATTTTGGTCAAAAAACCCCAGGTTTAGGCATTAAACTTTTGAGTCAGGTGGCACTAATGGGGTGGGGTACTATTTTGGCTTTTCTAAAAGTGTGCATTGGAAGTGACATCAGCTGTTGGGTCCCACACTCCCAAGCTTAGTTATGAAGAAACAAAACTGGTGGGATCGCTATTGGCACACGTGTCAGGCCACAATTGGGTGAGCGTGAGGGAGGCCGGTAGCGTTGGAAGGGAGGTGCCAACGTGGAGCCGGGGGTTGATTTGTTTTGGGTTCGGCTTGGCGCGCCGATGGGTCGTTCTCATCTCGTGGCTCGCGGTCCCCGCGACGTCCTTCTAGCTCTACCACGCCAATCATTTTTATGCAACCAATGCGATATTAAGATTAACGCTCGCTCTTATTTTTAATAGTGATTAAGTCATCATCAAGTGTTTATTTAGTTCAGATTTTGGGCTCCCTGGTAACCTGCTACGATCCTTCCTATGGTGGACTCAGATTAATATCTTTGGAAAGTTGACCAATCGCTGCGGAAATATTTGTTCCTTCAAAACCCAATTTGATAGATTTCCCACTTGCATGCATACATAGTTAATTATTAGATAGAGAATGGAGATTCACTAGATAAATGGTAAACATGAAGCTTAATGGTGGTTCTGAGAAAAGTGGATTAGTATATATATTTATCTTTTTGTGTGTGTTTTGGGGGGGGGGGATGCTTAATATATGACTCCAATTTTGGTAAGATTTTGAACAATCTTCACGTGAAACACACACACGTATTATTGAAAGAAAATTTCATTAACAGGTAATTAGAAATTGTCCAGCATGAATTTTGATTTACATCATTACCCCATGACAGGTTAACCATGCAACAGAAAATTGTAGATCTACAATTAAACAAATATAACAGATCTAAAAGGTTATAAAAAGATATTAAAAATACAAGAAATTTTAAAATTACATTCTAACAGATAAATCACTATAGCTCCCTTCCGTACATGTTATAATTGCTTAGATCTACTAATCAACGGTTTAAGCTCCTATAATGATAAATAGATCTATTGAAATAGATTTAAAATCCAAAAAAAAAATTTAAATCTTATAAAAAGATCTAAAACACATTCAGATGTAACAATCAAATAAAGAAAAAATAAAATACTCTCACTAAGAAAACTTAGGAGAGATTTTATTAGAAAAATGAAACAAAACGAAATTCATGGATGGAAGACCAAGATGTGGTTTCTCTCCTTCAAAAAAAGCCTTTGAAAAAAGAGTAAATTTTATATACACTGACATTGTACAGATTATCACGGTTTGAATAGATGACATATGAGCAAATTTTTGGATTTTAAATCTAAACTCAGATGATATGTCATGCATCCAATAGTAATGATGTATATACTGTCAGTGTATAAAAAATTAATTCTTGAAAACAAAATAGAGAAGGTGGAGTAAAGGCAAGGTAGAGAGAAGAGAAGTGTCCTATCTTCACCTGAAATATGAACCAGGATGTAGTGGCTAACAATTTATTTATAAATAGGAAAATTCCAACTCCATATCAGTCCATTTTTAAATTTACACATGCTATAAATTCTGATACTAATGCTATCAGGCATCAATACATCAAAGTTGTGTGTTTGAGATAAAGCGGTGTGAATTTAGCAGTTTCCTATCAGTAAACATTTTTGTTTAGTATTGTAAATTACGACAGCGTGACATTTATTTCTTGTATTTCTAGACATTAAGGAGACATTAAGGAGTATATGGATGACAAATTAAAGAATAATCAATTCACTGTGAGAAGAAAGAATAAACATAAAAAAAAGTCTTCATAATAGAGAAGAGAAGCAGGAGGACTTGTTGCAATTAATATCTAATCAAATTATCATGGATCCCAAGTAGTATTTATGTTATTCGAATTGCAACAGCAGCAAGATAAATCTTGTCTAAATTTAATTTGTTGGCTACACTGTAGCTTAGCTTCCTCCTATAAACTGCTGCAAGTATAAGCAACGGTTTCGTCAACAAGAGCTTTTGGAAAAGCTGTTCATGTACGAGAACAGGAGACTTATTGCAATCTACAGCAGTGCTCCTTATCCATCTTTTCGTCCCCGGTCCAAATTAATCTCTTTTGTTTACTAATCCTCCGTACTGGTTCAGTAGTTGGTTAGGTGGATCTATTACCCAGAAACTTTTCTATCCATGCTCAATTATGCTCATTGAGGTGATCAAAAAGGTCAATGAGTACAAGAACATAGTGCCGGCTTGATGCCTACTTGAGATTTGTTTTATTATATTATACACCTGAGTGGCTTTTTGTTTATAATTTATGTTTGTGGCTTTGCCAAAGTGCTTCTACAAGTTTAACTTTTGCCAGAATTGGAGCCGCGGCCATATACGATGGAAGTCTTGTATGAGGCATCCTTCTGTGGTTGAATGTATTGTATGTTTGGCAGCGTATGCCCTAATACTGATCTGCGAGAAGCTATTTTTCATCTTTCTATTGAATCTTGAAACTGTCAAAAAGTTTGAAGCTCAGTTTAGTTGTTGGGTCTCAACGAAAATGGAAAAAGAACAGTAATAATAATAATAACGAATTAAAAGGTCCAACTTGCTGTTTAATTACAGCCAACGGCATCATTCCCTGCAGGCAACGAAACTCGGTCTTTCTTACTCCTGTATGGCATCTCTCCAGCAAGAGCGAAGATTGGACTCTTCAGCGAAGGAGTATTCAGTAATAGCAGAGATGCGTGAACGTTAAACTCTGGCAGATGATTAATTACTTTCTGGCCTTCACCTGTTTCTTGCGCGTTATTTTAATTAATTCAACAGAAAGTTGGGCTGAACACGATTAACAAATCAAGCATCGGGATGGATTTTAGCCATTTAAAAGTCCCTGAAGAATCTGAATGTTCATTCAACATCATAGCTAACTAACTTTCTTCACTAAATTAAACTAAGAGGGCTTAGAAAATATATATACGACGGGGAATCTATAGTTGAATTTAGAATGATCATGTGGACTAAACAATTGGGTATCAATTTGATTGCTCAAATCAAAATGCTCAGCATGAGGCCGACAAGCAAAAGCATTGATAGCCCTAGTCTCATAAGCCTCATATACACAGAAAAAAGGAAGCAAAATGTACGTTGATTAACTTCTCCTTTGGCATTCTCTGCCATGCACTTCTCTCCCAGGTCAAGGGATTAATGTACAGCGCCATTGACCTACAGACACGTTGCTTATGAGAAGATAGCATAAGCCTCCCATGCGCTTTTATTATTGCAACTTCGCATCCCACTTGGCATATTCCGATGTCACCTAATTGACTGAAACCCACACAAGAATATTCTTTTCGTTTGATTTTTCCACACTTTAGTCTAGCTCAGCTACTAGCTACGGCGCGTATGGCTGTTAAACTTCAGTTCTATACTCAATATGACGAGAGTGAAGATGGGCCCGAATGAAAATTCAAGTGTTGTTTATTGGATGAACTGCAAGTAGCATTCATGTGAAAGATACTGTCACTAAATAATAAAGGTTCAAAGCGGATATAAAAAGCTCAACTACCTCCTTAAAATTAATTCTTTGTACAAAGTTGTCTAGTACTAAATCACTTTACGTATAACGTACGTAATAACAAGTTATTAAATTATTTTGGATGTAACGGAGAATATAATAGGGCTAAGCCACGGAGCACGTCTCTTTAAGAGTTGTGAACTTGTGAGAATAAAAAAGTCCGAAGAAAAATTCTCAACAAACTTGCAAGAAAGGTTGTAATAAATGACAATTCAGTTAAGATCAATTTCATAGCTAAAGCAAAATCTTTTTTTTTTTTTTTGGGGGGAGGGGGGGTTTGGGTGTTTATATAAGAGTTTACTTTGAGTCCCTGCAAATGTTTATTTCAATTCAAACTATCATCGGCGTTACCTTTTTTTTTTTTTTTTTGGAAGGATGAATTTGGGTGTAAATTATTTTTTAATCGTACATTCTGTTAATAACAACAATGACAAAATTCACCCAAAATTTTGTGGAAGTGACGAAAGGGATAACTTGGATGCTAATTGTAATTTCTTTTTTGGGGGGCAATAGTAATATGAATCAATATTAAAAGAGTGTTAGGCGCATCCTAGGCAGAGAGATGGTGCTGTCAACAATTGATTTCACAGATCAAAGTAAAAAAAAAGTGATTAGTTTACTAAATAATATTGGTTGGGCCATCACTGTCTCATTTCTAAATGTTTTAACGTCAAAGCTGGGGCGGCAGAAGCTGGCGATTTTGGCCCCTCACTTTAGTAGGAGCAGCACATATCACATGATTAGACTTCGTGTTGTCTGTCTGCTGCATGCATCTGGACTAGTAGCATCTTTCTTCTACTCGTCAAGAAGTTGTACTGGTGCAAAAGTACCTATTCTTATGCCCATCTGTATCTGTTTCGGTACCAAAGAAGAAAGAAACAAGACGCAGAATATACTGAATTGAGGGCGAACGGCCCTAAGAAAGCAATCAAGAGAGTTTAGGTCCATGATTACACTCAACCAGATGCAGGTTCATATCAGCTGAACTCAAAGTTGTCCTATTTGGTTGAATTGACAAATTAATAATTGAACTTGGGAATCACCGACGCGATCTTCTTTCAGTATAGCACTAGTATAGCTGCTGTCTTCAAATTAAAGCTCACTTGGAAATTCATATGTAAGATTCCACATTCATTGTAATTATTAGTTCGACCATACATTTTTTACTTCCTTAGTTGTTGGATTCTATCAGAATCCCCCACACACAACCCCCCCGCCTCCCAAAAAAAAAAACAAAAAAAGGGAGGAAAACTATGAAGAAGAAGTGGGAATTGGCTCAGGCCAATTAGTAGTAATGAATGAATTAAAGCTTTGCTTGACAGGGGGAAGAAAATAAAAAAGAGAGAGTTAGAGCTTTGAAATGTGAGCAGCTAAAGGGTAAATAACAGTTGTAGTAGCATGTCGTGATGAGGAATAGGCAAATTCCAATCTGTCTTGGACCAAAAATAATTGGACGGCAAAGATGGTCCCAAAGTAATACATTCAACTCCGCGTGATCAAGTTTGCAACTAAAATGGACAATGACTAGTAGTGTTTGTTTGTTTGTTTTGTTTTGTTTTTTTTCCCTTTCCCCAAAAAAGAAAGAAAAAAAGAAAGAAAGAAATCCTCCCCTTTGTACCGGCACCGGATCCTCTGGTATCATTTTTGGGTATAAGATTCCACGACATGAGGTTTCTATCACGTTGAATCTACAATCTTTTATACTTTAAGCCTTGCAATTTCACAAATTCGTTACGATTTCAAGCCGCGGCCCAAAAAATTACCTTATCTCTTGGGCCTAGAACGCAGAATCACGGCCTATGTAGAGGGAAGCACTCCTCCCTCGTGAATCGTCATCCTCAGAAAATGCAACTTCTTCTTCTTCTTCTTCTAAAGTTCTAATATATGGTAAAATAATGCTAAATACTCAATAACATAAGCCAGTTACGAATTTACGTACGGTGGGCAGGCGACTCCTGCCAAATTGAGCACCAGAGCGCTACAAACAGTAGAGGGAGGAGGGGAGGCCTATCTAGAATGAAGCAAACCAGCTGCTGCATTTGCTAGCCAGCATTCAGTCATCAGATGATACGGATTGATTTCTTATAAGATTCCGATTTTAGATCCCTTTTTTTTTTTTTTTTAACTACAGATGAGTCATGATTAGGACCATTTACTGCTACCAAACTCCCCCCCCCCAAAAAAAAGGGAGGCAAAGACACAGCGGACTCCATGACAAATATATAGGTACATAAAATTTTTAAACAGAAATAGGTTCTTCGATGAAATTGTCGAACTTTTCATCTTAGACAAACACAAGTGCGGACTCCATACCAAACATACATGTACATATTTCTCTCTCTTGAATGTTTTCTTTTTTGTGTGACCAGAAAGCACATTAACCATGTGACCTGTTTTTTACATAGAGAAGGGAAGAAAATTGAACTTCCAATGTAAATTTCACAACTCAGATTTATTGAGAATGAAGAAGAGAAATTGCTAAAAGAATCTTAAATAATTTGTTTGAAGTAAACATCCCATGTATCAGGAAAAGGTATTCAAGGTATGCCATTGCATATCTTATCTAATCTTGACTGCTCAAATTCTTAAGCATCAAAGAATAAGATGCAAAAGCCACCGATTTATTTCACCCAAGCCATCAATCTAACATCAGATCATCTTCCTCAATTGTTTGCAACCTTCAGTTGATCCAATCCCATTTATTCCCCTGGTTTCAGGTGAACGTTGTTGTCGATCAGCGGCCACCCACCAGTACCACCATCGTCACTATCATCTTTGGTCTCAATATACATGCAATTGCACCTTTCCAGCGAAGTGAAAAACACGGCTGTAACCCCTGTAACCAGTCGTGCCGCCAGCCCGTCAATAAATTTTATCATAGGAGGGCGGCAACCTGCAACTGGTTTCTTCTGATCACTGCCAGATTCGGTCAGCCTATTCCTGCAGCAGCACAAGTTCATCCCGCGGCCGCACTCGCCACCAGTGCTGCCATTTTTCTCCATGTATCTTTCTTAATATTTAGATGATGAAGATGAAGACGAAAGATTCTGGCCTCGCCACTACAAGAATAGCCAGATTAATCAGACGCAGAAGTCATTTAACCAGGCAGTTTCCGAATGCTCATGATTTCTTCTGGACAAAGTTATTTTTTGCTTTTGCAAGTTAAAATTCATTATAGAGGCGTGTCATTGATATTATAGGTGAGCAGCGTGACTCTTACAATAATATACCGCTAATCTTGGGGCTTAAATTTGCAATTACTGGAGTTTAAATCATAATGGATTGCTCCGTGGAAAAAGTAAACTTATATCATCTTGTTCTTGTGACCAAAACGTCATAATTTCTACAATTGCATGCGCAAGTGACTTAGTGTATCCAAGAAGCTATATTAAAACTGACCGGAAAAAAAAAAAAAAAAAACTAGAGAACTCATGGAATATATTTTAGAGTCATGTAAAGTTCTTTTCTTTTATGCTGGTTTATACACAGGTACAATTCTTTTCTAAACACCCTATTCATGGTCTTCGTAAGCAGATGATGATATTCAGACCAAAAGGGCTAATGACTCCAAGAATAACCAAGAGGAGGCGCCCTTAAGCTAAGGATAGCCCATTGAATGGAGTCAATCAAAGAATTCTGTGTATATGTCCTGATGAAATTTTTTATAGTTACAGGACAAGATCATGGAATTGAAGTTTTAAAAAGTTAAACATACCTTCGAAGCTATCCTGTGTCACGCAAAGTAATTAAAGAATCTAATAACAGTAAAGGCTAAACATTTACTCATCTTTTAAATTCTGTTTCATCAAAATGTTCCTAATTGAGAAGAACAGTAGGACCACGCATAGATTTAGATACACAATCATTCTTCGTAGACGTACTTTTAAGTGACTTTTACACCATGCAAGAAAAACTTATTACATGTAAAATCTTGAAAAATGCATAAGAAACATGTCGGTATAGTCTTTCAGAAGAAGGGGAAAAAAGCGTTGCTAGTATAGAACTACAAGTGGAGTAGATCAGTAGATGGATCATGGATGACGATTGAAGCTGGCAAGCAGTAGGCTGGGCTGAAACAAGAAAAGTCTGTTATACATATGGAAGCATAGTCTAACTCCTTTGCACGAGCCATTGCTTCAAGACTTGCTGCTGCTTCAACTTGGAGAGCTGACTCCGCATATACCTGTTTAGCTACGGTAAGTTCTTTTTTTCTTCATTTTAAGGAGAATAAATACTGCCACTTATATTATGTCCTAGATTTTGTAGAAAGAAAGAAGAATTCTATTTACTTCTGCGGCTTAATTATTTTTGTTTCCTCCGGGGTACCTAATTACTCCTTTGGGAAAAATTTATTGTTTCTCTTTTTTCTGTTTTAATTTTTGCACTTAAAAACATTATTATTGGGGGGTTAAATAAACTTTATACTGCCGTGGTCTTGCGACGTAAACTTCATTATTTCTTGGAGTGCATGCGTAAGTGGCTACTTGCCAAGTGTATCCAAGAAGATGCATTTAATTAACTGGAAAAATCAGAAAAGTCATGGAATGCAATTTAGAATCATATAAGGTCCTTTTCTTTTATACTGCTTTTGTATAGTGCTATAATTCTTTTATAAAGTCTACATTCATGATCTTAAGAGGTGGGTCATGCTAGTTAGACCGAGAGGTTAATCACTCCATAGGTAACGAATTAAGAGACGGCATTAGACTAGGGATAGCCCATGGAATCGAGTCAATCAAAGAAATCTTGTATATATTCTTGATGGAACTTGGTTTTTTTACAAGAAAAGACGGAATTCATAAAGTTTCAAAAGCTAAAAATGGCTTCCAAGCCATCCTGTGTCACGGAAAGTAAACTAAGACCTGACAACGGGAAAGATTAAGAGGTTGTTTAGCTTTCAACTTTTTTAGAGTTTTTTTTCAAAAAACTAGTGTAAGACTCTTTAAAATGTGATGTTCGTCGAATGAGAAAGTGATTCAAACATGTATAAGAGAAATATTCATGAAACACATAAAATTTTTTTGATAAAAATAGCAATCCAAGTAGGACCTAAACGCACATTCGCTAGTGTTTTAGATGGACTTTCATCAAAATGTTAATCATAGACTAGGACCAAGCATAGATGATATAATGAAATTCGATACACAATCATTCTTTGCATCTAAGTGCTTTAAGTGACTTTTACACCCATGTGTCAAAAATTACAAATAGAAATCTTGAAAAGTGTATATAGTGTTGTATATTATAGTTGAAATTTCAGAAATTAGATATTTTGAATTCAAAATCTTATTTCTCTGTCCTGCTTCTTAAATATAATCTTTCTCTTGTTAAGAAAATTTTTTTTTTTAAAAAAAAAGTGGAGTATGTGGATTATGGATTACAAATATCAGCGGCAGATGGAGACGGCGACCAGTGGGCTGGGCTCATAGAAGAAAAATTTGTTACGATGCATATCAACCACAACAGATCTCTGAAAATGTCGAAGGACTACATGTGGAAAGGCGTGCTATACAAAACTGGCCTTCTTCGGTTTTTCTAAGCAGGTCCAGTAAATGCCCCACATCCCCGGTAATATTTTGGTGCAGTGCGTTTAGATAGAGTATTATTTGAAATATTATTTAAAATAATTAGTGTAGTACTTTTTGTAATGTGATGTAGATAAAATATAAAAAAGAGTTAAAAAATATGTTTAAGATGCAAGTAAAATATTATTTTAAAAAATCTAATTGTCCAAACACACATATTTTGTATATTAGTAGATAGTTTTTTCTTCTTTCCATGGAGAAATACATACCGTCTACTCAAATTAAATCATAGACTTTATAGAAAGAAAGAAGAATTCTACTATCTGGTTCATGCAAAACGTTTCTCGTTTCTCTCTCTCTATCAATTTAAAAAACGTTATTGGATAAAATTTTGCAGAGTTCCATCAATCAAACAAGATAGTGAGATCGTAGACGACAATAACTAAACGCTAACTCCATGGCCCAACTCCTTTACACATGGTATAAGATTCTTGTGGTCGGACCCCTAATCAATCAAATCCAGAATACTTTACGACTATATTTATGCAGAGGGTTGAACAATGAGTGCTGAGGCTGAGAGCGAAGCATTGATTAAAGGGGACAATATCACAGTCAGGTTTTCCGATCAATTGAAGGCTCGTCTTCACACTTGATTTTGCATGATATATTCTGACTTTTGCTCCTTTTGACTGTAAAACCAGTCGAAAGCTTAAGGATAAAAGACATGTGGATATGGGTGCCATTAGTCTTAAACAATTCGACTCCTCCCAACTCTACTGTATTGTTCTGGGACCATTTAACCGTACATGTTGAGGTATATTCCTTTTTTTTTTTCTTATATATATAATCAAAAAAGTTGAAAGAAGGGTAATTAATATTTGGAAGGTATGTACGAGAATATGTATTTTACAACGTCCTATATTCAGCATATGTAATTCTTTGTGTGCATTGCCCCCAGAGCCCACTGATACAAAATTCCGCAGGATGGAGGAGGAGGAGGTGGTAGCTTATCATTTAAAAGATTTATTTTCCTTCCTTTATCGCTTTTTGATAGCTTGACGAACCATTCGGATGACATATTTCATGGATAGTATCACGGCAATAAACATTGAATAATATAGTCAGTGATCCAAACAAGGTCCTAGCAATATGGATGAAGCTTTGAGAAATGTATGGAGACATCATTAATTGGCTCATCTAAAAGTCAAGAAAGAATAACATCAAAGACATTTATAAACGGCAATACGACCCGGAATCTAAAGAAGGTCCTTGAAGACTGGAGCACAATCCACGTAGTATCTGATATAGGTTGAATTTTCTTCGTCCAGAGACGTCCACTAGATTTCAATCCATATCGTGGGTTTCATGATGTCAAGCGCATCAAGTCAACCAGCCCAACCCCAGCAAATTAAATTAAGCAAAAGTTGGAATTTTAAGGAATGTTCATGTGCTCCTACTCTTTGTATCTTTGTCGCAGAGTAATCTGTCGACTAGAAGTATTGATGACTTGTCTTCTGTTTATATCTCTTGGTCCAAAATTGCGGATGATGTTTCAGTGTTTCAGACTCCCAACCACCTTATCAGGACATTCTTTAAGGACTCAAAATGACATGTTAGGCTCTAGAAGAGTGAAGACTTGGTACTTACTAACAGGGTACCAATGAGTAAATATATTTCAACTTGCCATTGGGCCGAAGTTGTGGTTTCAGCCAAGGGTGCAATCGAGTCAAGTCGAGTTCAAATAGTGTATAGCTTAAATTCGACTTGAGTTGAAAAACTTAGGCTCAATCTCGAGTTCGATATCATCGAACTCTTGAAAGTTGAGTTTGATTTTGTTTTGCATTGCTCAAACTTGAGCTTAAACTCATGTAAATTGAGCCCCATCGAGAATACAAGTTCAACTGAGTTTAATAGAGCTTAATCCAGTTTCAAAAATATAAATTTATAATTTATATAATTCTAAACAAGAAATAAAATAGATATTTCATACTAATATATAAAAAAATTAAAAAAAAACATATATACATGTGAAACTTGACTGAGTTATGTGAAGTTCGACAAACTTTCGAACTTCATATATTAGGATCGAGTTCAAACTCGTCTAACAGCTCAAGATATTCGAGCTCAGACAATCATGTGTTCTGATGGCTATATCATATGGTTGCACTTCCAGCTGAGGCAATCTCATGTCCGTAAGTTATGAATTATGTAGGGATCCCATTTCATAACAGACTAGTGGCACCATTTGATTCCAGCTCGACATCGGAAAATTCAATCACGGGATGCTTGCATTTCGTGGCTCAATTTGTACATGTGAACCTCAAGAAATCAGATTCCACATCGCCAAATCTTGTAAAGATGTTGGGTTATTTTCTAATTTCGCCCAGAGAGAATGCACTTTGTCAAAATTATGCTTTTCTCAGCCGAAAGGGATAAAAACAAGGTTGGTCTTTTGACTTCATCAATTCGAGAACTGGGCCTGTGAAGTTTGAACGCAGTACCCCCGGCTCACAGACACATGCGATTCTCTGATAGCTCTCCAACTTCGTCCATTCAAATCTCTCTTCTTTTTCATTTTCACTATTGTGCTGCACTTTATTACAATCCTCGGTTTCTTTTTCGGGTCAACAGTCTGTTGATAACGATAAAACTTCAAGTTTTGTCCCATCCATTAGCGCCGAGAAGGCAACAAAGATTGGAACTAGCGCAAGTTGTCGCATGCGTTTCTAGTCTTCAAGGGGAGGTAATAGGTGGCAACTTGGCATGCCAGCCCACTTTATACCTATTCTGGTGATTATTTTTGTTACAATACATTGGGCCAATGTCAACTGGAATCTAGAAGGAGGCTGTGGTTATGTGAAGAAGTCATGATTAGCATAAGATGCTCTGCAGAATCTATCCTCGAATGATCTTCGAATGAATTCGTTAATAAAGGAAGTTGTAGCAGTACTTTAATTTCGAAGCCCTAATTGGTTCCGTAGGATGTGAGGATACATCATTGTTAATGGAAACTCTTCAGAAGGTGCAGCATTCACTAGTGTTAGCTTACGTGGTGGACTTGTATTCATTATTTTGTCTGCGTACGCTGTCTACTATTTATTGCTGGTAATTTTGAACTTTGAGTGATGTTTATCTCTCACAAATTAAAAGCCCAACCAAGAAGACTCCAAACCAAAAAAAAAAAGCACATCTAATATTCACATCAAAATGGGCCATCCGCAGAAACTTTGAAATGGATTATGGAGAAAGTTTTAGGGGAAATATGTGAATATGTGAATTCCAATCCAACACGTCCTCCAAAAACAGTGTGTGAAAGTAGTAGTGTTGTATGCATTGATTATGCGATGATTGATGTTCCATATATATATATATACGTGTATCTCAAACGTGTAGCTCGACATCCCGTCTAATGCTATATGGCAATCCGTTTCCAAATCGCGTGATCATTTTCCCCTTCTAGAGAGCGACTTATAATTCAAAGAGATATTTTTTTTCAAGTTATTTGAAAATTCAATTTAAAGTTTTTTATTTAATTTAATTTCTGTTTTAGAGGACCGGGACTTCTGCTGTGTACTTCAATCCCGGACACGAGATGAATGAACGTAAAACGCCCACACAGGCAAGCAAAAAGTGATCGATTTACGTGTTGCAAGCGTCAGGTGTGTTATCACAACAGCGACTTCATAATTTTCTGTTTTTTAAAGTTCCAATCCGTGACTATAGTCCACGGACTGGATCCATACTAGCTACTCATCAAACAACACAATCTCCAACACTTAATTTGGGAGTTTAGGACAGAAAAGAAAAGAAGGGAACAGTTTTAAGTTAGTATGAGAGAAAAGAAGAGAAGGGAAGGGAAGGGATTGTTTTGTTGTTTGGGAGTTTTGAGAATAAGTGAAATGATTTTGAATGTACAGGTGACTGAATATTTGTTCAAGAGCATTTTAAGGATAAAATAGACATTTTGAAAAAAATTTAACAAGCTTCCTCGAAATTTCCTTTCTTTTCTTTCTGACTAATAACTAACAAATAAAGGAAAACTGGGCTTTCTCTTCTTTTCCTTTCTTTTTTTTTTTGTCCAAAACCCCAACTCCCAAACGAGCAGTAAACGCTGGTATATGACTAACTACACCTGGTAACGTTGCAGCCAAGTATGGTGATAACGAAGCAAACGAACCTCAGAGATAGATCAAGGCTTTTCTGCTGCGGACGTTAGAAGTATCAAATAACCAACCATACACAAAAAAAAGATACACTACTGTTTCTTTGTTTTTTTCTTTTGGAAGCCCTTGTTAGCTAGTTTACCGTCGAGAGCCAGACTGCTAATGTAGCAATATCATGGCATAATCGCGTAAAAAGATGGAAGGGCTGATCAGATTTTGGGATTGCGCGTTGAAATTACATACATGTGGTATGCAATGATGAAAACCCTGACCGCAACACCTTCTTCTCCGCCAAAATGATCAACAAGAAGAATTAATTGGTCAACGGCCAAGACGGAGAGAAATTCCCCGAATTAAACGGTTATTCATCCACTAAATTAGCATGCATGACGAAAAAGTCTGCAGCCTAATATTTCTTGGCGTGACATCACAGAGTTAAAACCAAAGGCAAAAGATCCAGCTGCACTGCTGCCAGGAAATTAGCGAGCAAAAGCTTTTCCAGGACATTCTAGAACGTGACCGTCAAAGGTTGAAAGGCTTTGGACCATTCCATAACGTACGTTATCCTCTTGTCCTCCTCTCCATTGTCCATTCTTTCTTACGTTGTTTTCTACTTTTCTTTGCACTTCTGGCTTACATTGTAGATCAGAGGACAATCAGAATTACATATCATTGCAGAACAGGAATTTTTTTGTCGATGCTTACTGTAAATTGAGGATCAGAACCCAGCAACACGCATTGAAAACATACTACTATAGCATCTTACGTCTAGAAATCTTTTCTTGAAAAAGAAAAACATAGCACATGTGTATATATATATAAGGGATTTGATAAACTTTTTCTCTTAAGGAAGTGAAATTTATAAGAGCAACCCCTCTAAACACGTCGCCTGATGAATTGTCAATTATTCTTGAGTGTGTTACATGTGTAAGTTGCCAATAACATGAGTTGCGTGGTGGAGCGAAATAAGTGGCATGAATTTCATTGTTGCATTACTCAAGTTCCGTCTTCGCAAGAGCCATTCCCATTTATTTCATAATCATAATGAAAAACATCAAATCATAATTAAACATCAATTGACTGAATTTATTCTAATAAGTTTTTGCAAGGTTTCATCTCCCATGGATTTAGGAAGCACCATAAAATATGTGAAGGTGGCAATTCTGATAGTATATTGGTAGAATATGCAAGCCGGGCCTGTAGCACCACGAGCCTAATAGGAGACTGCCCCCAAGCTACCGAGTTATATATATATATATATATGTATAGTTGCAGTGATCTTCTTTGGTGATATATATGAGCTAACCTTGACTATCAAATTGTTAATCCCTCGTGAGTACAACACCAAATCATTCTTTTAGGTAGGAGATTTGGCCGAGCCTTTTGTCACGTACGTTCATTCTCTATTTGACTCTGGTCAGCTACCACCTACATTCGTACGCCAATTTGCAACAAATAGAGAATGAATTAGGAATGAATTTGGATTTTTAACTGTTTTCTGACTTGCTTTTCCTCCCCTTGTAATTTCTGTGGTCGTCTAGAATTTCTGTTTCTCCTTTTTTTTTTTCTTTTTTTAACTTTTCGCTATCTTATACGGCGGCATTAAAAGTCTCCCTTTTACTCTTCCAAGTTCACACCCACCTTTCAGCGTTGGCCTTCAGTCATCACTTGCTATATAAATTCAGGCTACTTCGGACCCTTTCTCAGCTTCTCTATAGAAACTCTCTCTAGCAATTAATTTGCCAGCAACATACACTACTTATTTTGAAGGGACCAAAAACATGGCCAAGTTTGTTTCCTTTTTCATAATAGTCCTTCTTTTCACCTCTCTCTCACTATCTTTCGCTGCTCGTCCTGTGCCGGCTCTGGGTGATGCCACCCCGATGAAAACTCAGCAACATGCAAGTCTCTAATTCTGTACCTCTTTTTTTTTTTTCCTTTTTTTAAATTGTGTTTTCGCCTCTGCAGACGTGATAACGTGGTCTTTATGTTCATCATTTTTTTCTGATGGGGTTGCTCAAATTTGATTTATTTCTGCAGGGAGTAGAAGCAAAGCAAGTAGAGATGGAAGAAACTTGCGGAGGAGTTGGGGAGGAAGAATGTTTGATGAGGAGGACCCTTGCTGCTCATCTTGATTACATCTATACCCAGAATCATAAGCCGTAGTACTTCAAGAAAAGGCGTTTTCCTTGTTACCTATAGGCAAAATGGCAAATAGCTGCTTCTACAACTCCTGTGATTATGCAAACTTCGATTCCAGTGACCTGAGAAACATATGACCATTAGGCGTGATTGACTTGGCTCAAGTATAATCTTGTTTTGCTTGTTAATTTCTGACTACTGCTATTAAAAACTACTTGCTCAGTTCTTGGTGTCTGGATTTCTGAACAAACTCGTGTACTCAGGATGCATTAAATTCTTTAGGTTTTCTCTGTTTCCTTTTCTTTTTGTGGTACAAATCAGGAATAATATCTCTGTCTTCACATGCTAAACACCTATAAGGCGTTCTTTCATCCACAGCAGCAATTTCTTCTCTTTGCTGACTGTATTTTGGGAGGAATAATCAGTTTCCTGAACTATACAGTCTCTCAGTCAGCTGCTGGTTGCTTTTGATACGTTTATACACCGACTTAAAAAGAATTACCAAAGACGATGACGATGTTCTCAGTGAAAAAATTAATTCACCCAAAAGGAGAAGAGGAAAAAATAACTATCAAGTTCGTTACAAGAACAAAGAGAAAAACAAAGAAAAAGGGGAGGTCAGTAAAGCAGTACCAGGAGCTGACCCTGAAGTCTCCAGTTCCGTGTGGTTGACTTAGAATCAAAAGTCAATTAAAGAGGAATAAAAAACATTCGACCAAATGCATACACTGTAGCGAGTAGGCTCCGGGTGCATAATCTATAACTCAATCAACCATAACAGAGACGCCTTACTGTATAATCAAGTTGCGTACTTTAGTATTTCATTCGGTTTCAGAGTTTGCCCAAAGCAACAGTTAGTGATCGCTCACGGGTCGACTAAAGGAATATTATTATTACTGAATAGTAGTCACGCATAATTGCATATTTATAGATCATCATCTACACCAGTGATCCATTGTTCCAAGGTGGCTTCATACTTTTACTGCGATAGGGATCAGAGTGCTGGAAGTAAAGTTGCAGCCAAAAAAGGACAGAAGAAAGGAACATTTTACCTGTTATTGTTCATTTTCAGAATTTAATGGAACCAACTACATCTTTAGGTTTCAGGCGGGGGGAAATAAAGTAAGTACACAAGGTCACAGGTTGATGTTGGTGAGGTTGGTTGACAGTTGAGACATTACTGCTGGTTACTACTATTAAATGGTTGCAGTAATAAATACTTATTAGCGCAATAAAACTTTCTCCGAATTTCAAGATTTTCAGCCACTAGTTCCACGAGAACAATTCATTCATTTCACCTATACATTTAGCCAAAACCTTACGGTTACGGCTTAGAATACGGATAGAAGGATTTGGGTATGTTGTGGAAGGTGGTCCTGAACCTAAATGAAGTGTTGTCTCTGCAACACTGATATCTTATCTTTACCCACAACAGAGCTCTCCGTCTTCTGATGCAGATTAGATAACTCGTCAGTGTGTATGCTGCTAGCACTACTGTTCCTTTATTGCTCGCTTATCACCAAGTGAACCAGTATCAGTATCAGTTCATTTACATCGTGAAATTTGGATCAGTTTCAGTGTACATGCCAATTGGAATCTAACCAATCCAGTTGCAGACCTATCTTTGACATTAAATTTTCTTGCCGTTTGTGCAACAGCAGTAGTCAAAATTGCTTTTTTTTTTTTTTTTTTTGGGGATGGGGTTTTGGGGGGGGGTTGTGGGAGTTGGGCTCCTCAGTTCTTTTGACAAGCAATAAATTTTTGGGAATTTGGTAAACGGATTGTAGTAGATGTCAACCAAACTTGCAGCTTTGGATGAGGAGATGGAAACATGGTGCAGCTGCAGCAGAAATATTGCCCTAATAATAATGAAACGGTTTGCATGGGAGAATGCAAGTAGAAAGTAGTAGTAGAGCAAATGTGAAAGCCATGCCACCAACCCAGATTCGGTCAAATGATAGTTTACAACGTTTCATGCAATCGGCCCAAATTGAGTCATCAAATGACTGCTTGCCGCTTCAACTAATGCTTTGGTGGGTATCATTCCATTAGTTTAATTATTCTATGGAGGGGCGCCACTGTCTATATCTTCCTCATTGTCCTCCTCTTCTCTTGCCTTTATTGTCCACCTTATTCTCGGTTTAATTACCAAATGATAAATTCAATCCGGTGAAGTGGCATTCTGTCAAACCCAGTCTTGGCACTCGGCAGCAATTCTTGTCTCAACATCGAAAGCTAAACTCCCTTTTAACGAAAGCGTCTATGAAAGAATCGAACATCATGGACACTAATTTCTTGCACTCCCCACTGTACATGAGAATTTCATTCTATGACCAGATGTACTATGATTAACGTTGACAAATCTATTCATCATCGGGTTAATTCCAGGATCTAATTTGCTACTATTGTGGCAACCTTTTTTTTTTTTAATTAAAAAACGGATGATACCTCAATATTTTACGACTTTACGCAACTAATTTTACTCCTTTTATTCTAATACTACATCATCTAAAAAGGAAAAAAAAAAAAAAAAACCTCAAGTTTGTAACTTTCCATTCTCTCACTCCTTTCTTCTCATTTAATTCGATGCACCTATTTTTAACAACCTTCAACCATATAATGTACATGCCACAAACACTAGTCACAATAATAAAGAAAAAAACAAGAAGGATGAGTAATTATCGCAATTGGGCTAAGGGAACTATGTGCGACAGATGTGAGGTTAGACAACACCGAGCCCCAAGCCCAAGCCCATTTACAAAGTACTTTGGGCCGGTGAAAAACAACCATTTGATGGCCCGACTGCATCAGGATGCAAGAGAGGAACTTTCTGAAATCGGCAGAGGACGACGACGGAGTCTCTTTTCGGCTTGGAAGTGTTGATCCAAAGCCTGAAAAATGTTCGGGCGAAGGAGGTTTTTGTCGTTTCCTTTGGTTATCGGAGCTGTTGTGTAAGCTTCCATGCCTTGTTCTTATTTCTTCTTGAATTCGTGTATGCTTGTGTGTAATTTTTCTTGTGTGCTCCTCTGCTTTGTGAATTAGCTGCGTTTCAAGATTGGAAAGCTTTATGCCTTTTCTTCCCCTGAATGCTCCTGAACAAGTCATAGCTATTTAATTTCAAGCTAGTGACAATTTTGTTGCTTTTTATGCCGTGAAGTTTTGAGGTATGGGGACGTGCCCAAAAAATTGCAGAATAAACAAATGTTAACTGTAGCTGTTCTTGGAGTGATGGCTATAGTCACAGCATTGATTGGGAGAGTTTAGACTTCATGAGTGAAGTATAGGCACTTTGGCATTAATAAACTGATTTGCCAATGGCACGCTAGCAAGGACAATTTTTCTTGAGTAGGAGTTTGATGGTATTGATTAGTGATATTCATGTTGAGAGGCCTCTTTAATTTAGTGTTGTCTCAAGTGGTAATGAGGAACTTTAGATAAGTAGCATTACCTATAAAAACTTGGATTACTCATATAAACATGATTCATGCCCTTTGTGGGCTTTTACACTGATAAAATCATTTCCGATAAATGTCAAAAAGAAATGGGGAGACCGCAGGCATTTTGAAGATAGGGAAGAGTAGTATGTATTGAATAATGAGAGACTTCGTGCTACTGATAAATTTTGGGTTGCATAGAGGAACTGCTTGCTGAATGTCATACCCTGAACTTTAGTGCTTGTCAATAAAGTTCACTGAATGGTTCTTAAAGGCTTGATGCTTGGTATTTGGATATCCATGCCTCAAGATGAAACTCCTATAATATTTGGTGCTTGTAGCAATTCCCTCGAGATTTTAGAACATTTCTGATATATGTTGTAAATTAGACAGGCCAGACTCAATTAAGGATGCTGTTGAATTTGTTATACGGGAATACTAGTTGGGACGCAATTATACAGTAAAAAAGAGTCAATTTGTCATTTGCTTGTCTGGTAGTAAATACTCTGCTTTGAAGGTATACATATACTTCTAAAGTGATTTTGCGAATGCAAATTTTATTTCAGTATCTATGACTTAACAAGTTTGGTGGAACCAAAACTGTGCTTCTTGTCCCAGTCTGTTGGTGAAATCCTGATGCAGGTTTAAATTTAAACAAACACTTAATATTTCGACTGTATGTTGTGTCAAATGGCCTTCAGATTCTTCAGAATTCACCCTCCTCCTTGGGTGGAAAGAATGTCGAGAAGTCAGAATTACTTGAGAATCTTGCCAGATTTAGTTTCTATAAGAAGCTTTTTTGATATCATGATTGCCTTTGTTCAATGCTCAGTTGGCTTGCTGCATTTGCTTGGGTATTTCTTGTTGGCTTCACCTCTGTTATCATCGATGTCATATGCATTACATAGCTGTTTTGGTTTACATGTTAGTTGTGACTAAGTTTTTTGCTAAAGTTGTGAATTTTAGCTTTATGGGCTGTAATGGGCACAATCACTGAAAGGAAGAACTCAACAGTCGTGAAGAATTTCTCATTATCATCGAGAAATTCAACAGTTGGGTATTTCTCGTTTGCTTCACTCCTGTTATCATCGATGTCATATGCATTACATAGCTGTTTTGGTTTACATGTTACTTGTGACTAAGCTTTTTTCTAAAGCTGTTAATATTAGCTCTTATGGGCACAATCACTGAAAGAAAGAATTCAACAGTTGTGAAGAATTTTTGGGTAATACAGTAGATGTATGCAACCAGTGGACAATGTCCTAAGTTGATATTAATCAGAGACGTAGGTTCTCTCCCAATGTTGGGGTGACAGAAAGTGGCATAGACAAGACTTCCTAATAGCTATTTATTATTCTCGATATCCTACAAGGGATGAAGCATCAAGCAAGGTCTTTGGTAAAAGTAATGAAGAAGTCACCATCCTGAGGACCTAAACTCTGTCTAGCACTCTAACCTTAAAGTTTAGTTATTTGTTGATCAAGTTAACTAAATTTGTAATTCATGCACAATTCAAGCATCTAATATTAAATTTTTGAATGACTTGTTCTGCAGGATTGGAGTCGTCTCTGGAAAAGCAATTTTTGGACCCCCACTTGATGACTACTGGAAGAAGAAACTTCAAGAAGAGGCGACAGCAAAAGACAATAAGCAAGCTTCTCATAACTGACGATATAATCAGCTCAAAGATATGCAAGACCATGGTATTGTAATTCATTCAATTCTCTTAACAACTGGTAACAGCAACTAATGTTACCTTCAGAAGGCAGTTTGCACATCAAAGAGATTTATATGCAGTTGAAGAGGAGTTTCTTAGTGTAGCAGAAATGGATTGTACTGCAATTTAAGATTAATATATCCAAGCTACAATTTCAAAAGCTGGCAAGAGCTGAATGCTTTCTGCTGATGCTGCTTGCTTCTATAACAAGCCAAAACTGCATTATGAAATCAAGGTAGGACCAAGTAATTCTCTTACATATGTACACATGTAGTTTCCTCAACCTAACCAAGTGAAATTTGCTTGCTGGGGAAAGAAGAGGGAAGATGAACAGTTCATACAATTGAGATGTAAGTAATTTACTAACACGTACACAGTAACTATACGTGCAAGTATAGAGCCCAAGATGAACCCGGGAAAAGAATCTGGTGAGCTGCGAGCATACCAAACAAAGGATAACCGATTAATATGAAGGAACCAAAATCCATGGACTATTCAGAATGTGTAAACATAAGGAAAGGCATATAGAAGCAACGGCAGAAGACTTTCTGCTGATGTGTTGAACAACTTCGATCCCCCTATCAATCACCTCCTCGTGGATAGCATCAACGCTTCTTCTCAAACACTCGGCTATTTTTTCAAGTAGAAATTCCAGAAAAGATCTGACGGTTTCAAACGTCACCCTTCCAGTTACATCAAGGACAAATTTCCTGTTGTTCGGAACTGCCAAAGTGGAAGACATCTTACTCATCCACCCGCTGTCTTCATTCTCACAAGATAATTCGCTTGGTTTGGATCCAAAGGACATCAATTTTCTCTGAATTAAAGCCTTTTTATCTTTACTAGGACTCAGTACAAATTCACTGGGTAGGTATTTCGAATCAGGAGCTGCATCTCTACCATGTTCATCAGGCAAAACTCGGTGAGTGCTCCTGACAAGAGTTTCTACGGCACCATTGCACAATGCTGACAGCATTTCCCTTACTTTAGATTCATGCTTGGGATTTGTCATCCCGGAAAAGAGTTCATCATAAGGATTGATGCCCATCGTTTTGTCAAGAAAAACAGCAACCGCTGTACTCACGAACATCTGTACACAATCCCCAATCAGTTCTCGACATTTATCCTCCTCAAGTACCACATTGACCCACTTAGGAGTAGAGTCTGATTCGTAAATATCATGATCCGCATTTGAGTAACCATTCAATTGCTTGTTCGAATAATAAGTCACAACCAAATTCCTCGCAAAGCTGCCCACAACAACAGAAGCAAAACCAGAGCCTGCCTCAGAAAAAAGCTTATCCAATATTCTGTCAGAAAAATCTGATTTTGGACTGACAGAACCGCCACTCCTCAGTTTCTCCTGCCTGTTACCACGCAATATTCCCACAGTCAAAGCAGCAGTAATCCTTATAAGAGACTCTGAAATCTCATCTGACCTAGTAATCTTCGAAATTTGCTTCAAACTTCTGGGAATTTGATCAGAATCAGATTGTATGAACTCTTTTAAATCCCTAGAAACAACACCAACTGCCTCAGCTGAATCAGACACTATCTCAGCCACGGCAACAAGGGCGCCTAGGAGATTTGACAATCTTTTCCTCTTCTTTGCCACAGAAGGCAAGTGATAGAATTTATATGCGCCATAAAATGCACCAAAGGCAAGAACCCACCTCTTTTTTCTCTTAGTATAATCAAATGCACACTTCAAGAAATCCAAATCCATACAAATGAAGCCCAATTGCTCTCAAAGACAGACCTTTTCGTTGGTCCTCACAAAAAGTGAACTTTTTCTGAATTCTCAAGAAATCTAACCAAAAGGGCTAATATGTGTCAAAGGCTCAAATATTGCTTTTCTATGACAATTTTGCAGACATAACTACAAGGATACGTGTATCCACTAATGGATTGTGAAGTATCATCCATAATTACAAAGATTTGCACACAAACCTGAGAAGAAAAGTTGAGAAGAAGTTATGATGCCGAGACAGTTGCAGAGGGACGTAGCTGACGTTGGTTTCTTGGAAAGAATAGCAGAAGGGGTTGTGTGCACGTAGTAGCCTGTAAAAGACCAAATTGAAGCTGATCCGCTAAGAATTTTAGCATGCCTACGCGTGATAGGAGTAACTAAAACCACGACAGCTATGTCGTTTCTATATGAGGCCCTCAATTCTATAGGTGGAATGGCTACAAGATCCGAGTATTTGACTCCATAATTGGTTATGGATATGGATCGTTTATGCTGTTTATCTTTTGTATAGGTGAGAGGATAGGGACGTTGAATTGTAAATTGATGACCGTGGACTGTGTATTGTACCCTTTTGCTTTTTGGTCCCAACCAGCCACTTTTCCAACTTCCTGGATTTGACAAGTCAATCCAGTTATAATTCTTTTGCCAGCAAAGTCGGCTTCTCGCATGCAGTGTACTACAGATGTTGTTGCCTCCAATGGATAGGGAAGTAGCATTTAACCACTAGGGTGACCAAAAGAGGGCCGTTAGAGTCTATCCCGCTGTTGAGTTTAACAATAACCCCTCGTTTGATACGATAGAAGGCTTAGAATGGGAAGGACTTTCCACCCAGAATTCTTTTCCTGTCGGAATGGAGAAAAAAATTTATAATTCCAGTGTTTGGTAACCAAGTCAGAATGGAATGTTAATTTCTTTTAACACGTCTGGTATGATCATATTGAGAAGTCAGAATGGAATGGTAAAAACTACTATATTGACTTAATTGCTCTTATATATAACATTCTATACACATCTTGATTTAGAGACAAATGAATTATTAATTAATAAATAACTTTTTAATCGCATAAAATCACAATAACTTATTAAGTAAAAACATAACTTTTTAATAGCACACAATTATAATAAGTGAATACTAACTGTAATACAATTGCAATAGGTGAATACCAGTTGTAACTAATTTAAAATTTTAAATTACATGTATGTTGAATCCCGTGTATTTTTTATGCATGTTAAATCCGTCATTCATGCATGTTAAATTCTTTACCCTTGATTTGCTTTTGGATGGTTTTAAGAACTATTTGTAAATAGGAAAATGTAACTGTGCATTAACAGATAATCTAGTATGTTCACTCTTTTTTTTAAAAAATTTTTTTGATTTCATATGAATGCATTTTGGCATGTTGTTGTTTGTTTAAATTAACAAATGCTATCATATAATCCAATATTGTGAATAAAAATATATTAAAAATGTCAACTGAATATTTTATTTCAAAGTAAAAAGAAAGAAAAGTCATTAAATAGAATTAAAATTTTTCCTAAGTAAAAAAGTAGTACACTTATTAACTAAACTCACAAAATAGACCTAATATTTGACAAAGTAAATGACAACTTAATATATATATATATATATATATATATATATATATAAGATAAATAGGTAAACAGGAACGAGAGATATAAAATATAGAAGGATACTCTTGACTCCTATAATTTAGACATTTATTGGATAGAGTTGGAATGGTCTTTCCCTAGATTTTTGTGAGGAATGGAATTCCAGGAAAAAGTTGGAATAAACTTTCTAGGAGGAAAGGGCTTTCTAAGGGGAAAGGACCATACCAAACACTAGAATGGAATGGAGAAGTTGGAAAGGTCTTTCCATTCTAGACCTTTCCAGCGTACCAAACGAGGGGTAAGAGAGGTGTAGGGGTTGGAAGTGCTGTGAAGAATTTGTTTCACTGTTGAAAATATGAAGGGTGAGGGTGCTGATGGGAAGGTAAACAACAATAGAAAATTGGCATTTAGGGACTCTCCAGTCCTATTTCTCAACGGAAAAGGGCAAAAAATTTCCCCCGTTCTTTTTATCCAGTTGCTCTACTATTTTTCTTTTCTTTTTTTTTTTTTTTTTTCCAATTATGAGCCTGACCTTCATCTTTTACCTTTTCCAGTAAGAATCTATCTTGAGATGGAGATTATTGTACAGTGTAGAATAGGTAAATTCGCTTATCCGAGTTAGATCCCGTAAAAGTGCATCTTATTTGTCAGCCATGCCAAGAAATAAATAATTTGATGAAGCTAACTCTTTTTTTATTTCTCAATTTTGTGACAAATGTACTTTAAAGCGTAGCATGGGGACCCGGGAATTGCACTCTTTCTCCTTTGGTTATTCTTTTTCTTCTTTTCATGTTCTCGAACTGTGGCCCACGAAGGGAAGAATTAGAAAGTTTGCTGAAACATATTTTCTTCTTGTTTCTCTTTGGTGCTCTAGCCTCTAGGCATGCAGTTGTCTTGGCCATTCCTATTACATGTGTGACTTGCATCTTATTTTTTTCCTATCTGAAATCGTAGGTAGTAAAAGATTAATATTTAAAAAAAAATACAAAGAGGAAAAAGGATTAGCAAGTGTATCCCATATCAGTTGGAGAGGGACGAGACTTGATTATAAGTGTAAAGGAAAGTTTCATCTTTAAACTAGTTTTAAGGATGAGAGACCCAGTAGCACCTAATACTTGTGACGCTGCAAAGTCGTCAATGATAGCAGTCCAAATTGTATGTGAATTGTGATGATTGAATGAGTTGAGGGTGAAATGTTTTTTTTTTTGTCAAACGGTTGGGGTGAAATGTTTTGTTGCATCCCTACAAATTTAATGGTCCATATTCAATGCATAACACACTTACATACGATGCACAATGTGCACCTTGGAAGTGATTTGGGTGAGTTAATTTGTATCATTCAAGAATGACAGTTGCTGTGTTTGATTTGGTTTAGAAATTTTATTGGTTCTCAATCCCGCCTCATAACATGTATGATAAGCTAGTTGATTTTAAAGCGCTAATACAGAGTGTACTGTTATTAGATTCCTGAAAGGTTTTTGTTTCAACTCTTGGCCTTTGCTCTGTGAGTTTCTTTTTTAAGTTTATATCCTGCTTGTGCCAGTAGAAGGATTACTCAACATTAGCCTAAAACAGCTATCCTTGGTATTAAGGTTTTGCCAGCATTTCGTTTTTTTTTCTTTTTTTTTTTTTTTGGTATCCTCCCACTCCTTTTCACGCACAATCTTTCCATGTTCAACTATTAGGTATAAAGTTTGAACCCCTTAATCTGACAGCTAAAAAACTCTATATAGTAATTCAGTGATTAGGTATAAATGGTAAGTTGCTTGTGAATGTTAGATCAAGGTTCGACTCGTCGTGAGCGCCAAATTTAAACAATCAAGAGTTAGACCTTACCACCGAACAAGACTCGAACTCTGCAGGCGCAACCCGACCCAAATCCGAATTAGTCGGGGCAGTAGCCTTGGATACCGGGTGATCAGGAAAAAAAAAAAAAACTATATTGTCCTTCCTCGGCCATTGAGTTGTTCTGCAAACTCAAAGTGTGAGACTGGGCGTCTGCTTGGTAACCGGACCTTGCGTCGCGACCAAGGAGCATGAAGTATGACAATTGTGTAGAAAAACAAAGATGAGAAAGCAGCAGCCCAAGCCCAATTTGAAGTATCGAACACGGTGGACTGGATGTGGTCCACCTTTGACCGAGTAAAATACTGCAGCTTGGATGCTGATGATGATGATGATGATGTGTAGACCCCAGGGGCTACTAAAAACCATCCATCCGTGAAGAGAGAGAGAGAGAGAGAGAGAGGAAGAAACCCGGGCCACGTGCATCCCGAAATTGATTCGCAGCCGCAGCTTTTGCTTAAGAATTACGTGCCGAAGTCCGAGCCGCGGCGGTGGATCCTCATCATCAGCCGCCCTGCCACCTCGATCTTACTTTACACGTAGCTTACACCGCTCTTCCCACCTCGAGAGTTCACCGTCAAACTCCCTGTAACAAGTAACAACCATCCCTTATATCCCCTGCTGATTTGTATCTACCACACTATCTTTTCCATTTCCTCTTAACCAATTTGAAATGAAATTGCACTCGAGTGTTAGTTATGCTATCATTAAGCTTCATTTACAACTGAGCATCCTATGGCTGTTTTGTTTATTCTTATGGTTTGATGGTAAAAGCTACTACCAGTTGAACCAGAAATAACTAATTTGGAAGTCTAACAATCCATCCTTGAAGAAGGAAGTTCAACTTAAATTTTACACACAAAAACTACTCTAGAAAAAAGGAAAAAAAAAAATAAACTGTTAAGATGCGCTTTCTTTTTATGAAGTTTGTAATTCAAATGTAGAGTAAGAATAGTATCTTTAACCCAACCCCCCCCCAACAACCCTTCTTTTTCTTGGGTTTACATGAGCACAGAAGTCACAAATAGGAGAGTCTCACTGGCACTTTCTATACATTGAGTTTGAATCTAAACGAAAGCTGAAGCCTTTTTTTTTTTTTTAAACCACTGCTACTAAATGGATTTAATCGTGAATTTCGAGTCAAACCGCAATTAGAAATGGAGAATCCACGTTGGAATCATGGGTCGGGTTAGCAAAGTCCGTTTAGTTTACGGGAGAGGATAGGAGGCCAATTGCAGCTTCAATAGAATTCTTAGGCAGGTATATGTAGATTTCGCGGGTATCGCTAATGTGTTCCTTCTGCTGCAGTTTTCTTCTCTCCTTCTCCATTCCCTCTTCCTCCTCCTCTCTCTCTGTCTCTCTGTTGTCAACCAAAAAAAAAAAAGGCCACATGGTGGAGAACAAGTCACCTGGAGTTAAGGGCCTCCGAGGTTTTGACCAATAAAATCTAGTCCTCTGGTAATCCGAAGATCTTATAACCAAACCATACTCTTTCTTTTCTTTGGTGCATTATGCAAAAAAACCATTTACTCGAAGAAGCTCCCATTGTTAGATTCTCTTCGACAAACGCTTCCCCAAATAAAGCTTCCTATTTCAGCACCAAATTCCAGTTCTCCTTCACGCCTCTGTGTTTTCTGATCTGATGAGTTCTCCCTTCAGTTTCGGATTCTTCCCTTTTCTTTTTTTTTTCCTTTGATTTTTCTTTCTCTTAAAATTTTCTTTTAAATGAGGTCAGGACTCGGAGCATCTTTTGATTCATCTTCTTGCAGTTTAAAACATTTGTTTGTATTTGATTGCTTATCTTAGTGAACTGTCTGGGAATCTATTTTTCACTCCTGTATTAATCAAATAAAAATATTTCTTCATTCGCATGCTAGCATCATCTACACATATTTATCTACGCGTCCGCAGATACACAAACCATCCGATTTAAATCCATCTAACAGATAAATCACGAATCCGTTCATTGAACTGGTTTGTGTTCAAAAATTCAGGTAACTTATCGAGGAATCTGAGGAAGCCTATCTCAAAATTTACTGTTTTGTTCTTGTTTTCTTGGATTAATGTGAAAAACAGGAACATACGCCGCTTCCTCACTCAATCTTCTGAACTGGCACGGCCTTAAAATCTGAATGAATTCAAAGGAGATTTGCGTCTCAACCTTATTGGACATTTATTTGGTTTAGTTGACTGTTTCAGGTTCAGGTGAAGCATAATCTCGGAGATCTTTAAGACAGGGGATGGAGATCATTTATAGGCCTTATGTTGATCCGGATATCATATCTCTAATTGAAAGAATGCATCCTCCAAGGTTTTTCAGCGTCCATTTTTTTTTTTTTTTGACAGCTTTTCGCGTCCAATTTCTGTGAGTCGAAATCAGATTTTGCGGGTTAACTGTATTTGCTTGACCCTTATACCAGCTTCTTGTTCTTGAGCTTTCTGCAGGGTTTCCATAGACAACGATACCTGTCCAGATTGCACCCTTGTGAAGGTTAGTAACTAAGAACAAGAATTTTTAGAAAATACGAATCTTTATTAATTGTTTGGGGACCTTTATTAGACCAAAGTTATTGTTTAGTCAGGTCTTTCTTTAGGGGATGATACCAATGGTTTCCTTGACTAAATTATTCAGCTAGAATTTCTAAGTTGAAACGGTGGGGACCCTGGCTAATAGATTCCAGCATAGATGTGAAACCAACCTTGAAAAGGGATATCAGGATACCATGCCGCTACCAACATCTGCCCGGTTACAGTGGAACATCTAGACTCGTTAGTTATTCCAGTTTGGTGTGTACTTATTACTACTTTTGTTTTTTTTCCCCTCCCTAAAACCCTCAACATTTATTAGTCACTTAGTGGTCTATCAAAAAGTAAGAATTCTCAGTTGCCCTTATTTTCCCTAGTCCTCCATTGGGCATAACCAATGCTAGGCTCCAGTTCCTGATCTGTCAGACAATGCAAGTGGTTTTTGCTAGAGTCAGTCTGTGGGTCTGAGCACACTGGAAGCCCATCTTAAGGTAGAGATCTTTATGAAGCTTTTCCTTCCAGATTCTACCCTCTCAAGGTGATTCCAGCTCACAGAAAGACAACCTCCAGTGACTCAAGTCTCAATCTGTTCTATTAGGGCCATTAAGTCAAGAGAAGAATATATATATATATATATTTAATTCAAGGCAACTTACGGGGAAATTGACATGAATTATATTCAAGGGCTATATCTGCTCAATGGTAGCACGAAACAGAAAGGAAGCAACAATGTGGCCTCTGACTGTAATGAAAACCTTTCCATGTGTAAATGCGCAGTTTTCTGTCCTGCATATTATTTAATTTTTCGTCATCTCTTGCCGTTCTGTTCAAAGGTGGATAGTGCAAACAAGCACGGGATACTACTGGAAATGGTCCAAGTTCTGACGGATCTGGACCTCGTGATTTCCAAATCATACATTTGTTCTGATGGTGGCTGGTTAATGGACGGTTGGTCTCGCTTTCTTTGCATTATTATACACCGTTCTCGTCTCTTAATACCAATAAAAATTCTAAATGGTTATGTTGTATACCGAGTGAATTATTTTTTGGGTTGCAAGACGTATCAAAAAATGAACCTTTTTGATCCCAACATGAGTTATTCACGATTACAACTCCTTTTCCACACAGTATTTCACGTGACAGACCAACTGGGGAACAAAATTACTGATGAAAACCTCATTCATTGTATTCAACAGGTTAACACTTGATACTCTCTCCCTTTGTGTATTGCGAGAATTGCTTATGTATTACTGTATATATCAAGAGTTTTAATTTTTATTTTATTTTGTATGGTCTCTCTCTCTCTCACTATCTCTCTGTCTCTGTTGTTGTTGTTTTTTTTTTTTTTTTGGGCGTGCTCTAAATTACACAAAATTACAAGTTTACTTTTAGGGAATTAGCGAAAGTAGGGAGAGTTCCAGGGGGGTGCAATTATCTATTAGCAAGAATGTGAGGCCAACATACGTCTCTACAGAGCACACAGCCCTTGAGATGACTGGCGCAGACAGACCGGGCTTAATGTCAGAGATGTCCGCCGTGTTGGCTGAAATGGGATGCCATGTTTCGGCTGCTGTAGCATGGACTCATAACTCCCGTGCAGCATGCATCATCTATGTAGAAGAGGAGTGCAACGGCGGGCCGATTACTGATCCCTGCCGGGTGGCACGTGTGCAGGCTCAGCTAGAAAATGTAGTCGAGGCTCATCACTGTAACGGTGAGAAGAGGAGTGTGAGGTTGGCATGCCCTGAAGCTGGAAAAACACACACGGAGAGGCGGCTCCACCAGTTGATGGCAGCGGATAGAGACTATGAGGCATGCTGTTCTTGTTCTCACCAGGATGACAGCGAAGATGAAGAAATAAATTCAAAGGGAAAGTTTGATTGGCAGAGAAGCAAAGAAAGCGATGCTACGCACGTCAAAATAGAGAATTGTACTGAGAAGGGGTACTCTATAGTTACTGTGAGGAGTAAAGATCGGCCAAAGTTGCTCTTCGATACAGTATGTGGTCTGACGGATATGCAGTACGTTGTCTTCCATGCAGCGATTAGCTCCAAAGGATCAAAAGCGGTGCAGGTAACATGTAACTGTGCTTGCTAGCTTATTCCTTTCCAGGTTCACTGGCTTTTCCGTAACTGTTGGGCCTGCTAAGAAAATCTGCATATGGTTGTTTCAAATTCTAATCCGGTGCCCTTTAATATCAGGAATATTACATCAGGCACAAGGATGGATGCACTCTGGACTTGGAAGTTGAGAGGCGAAGAGTAACTCAGTGCCTCATTGCAGCAACGGAAAGGAGAGTTTCTCACGTAAGTACAGAAAACCATCATTTTAACTTCAAGAAAAACAAGGCTTAAAATGTCTTAGGAGATTCTGTACGTGTGCAGGGAATAAGGCTGGATGTGACCACTGAAAATAGGATAGGACTGTTGTCTGATGTTACAAGAGTGTTTCGAGAGAATGGACTGTCTATAGCAAGGGCCGAGATTGGAACAAAGGGGGACAGAGCTGTTGGGACATTTTACGTTAAAGACGCCTCAGGGCAAAATGTAAGCAGAGAGACGCTGGAGACGGTACAACGAGAAATAGGGGGCACCGTACTGGTGGTTGATAAGCCGTTGGATCTTCAATCTCGAGCTACATCATCTTCCACCAGCAGACGCAACAGCGCTGGGATAGGAGAAGAAGAGAGGCCGAAGTTCTCGTTGGGAAGCTTGTTTTGGTCGCAACTTGAGAGGCTTTCAAGCAATTTCAGGCCCATAAAATCCTAGTACTCTTCAAAGGACCAGCTTAGCGCCCGACATTTGTTAGCTCTTCTTCTGTGAATATTTATTACCCTCTCTTGGTGCACTTAGTTTCTCGTAAATAAATATTGTGTAAATTGGTCGTACAGGTCAGATGTCCATTCTCGCACATGTATATTTATGACAGCGTCATGTCCTCTCTCTCTCCCCAGCTCCCTCATAGCCTAAATTACAACATTTGCCAGTATTCCTCTGCAGATGTTAGCGTCAAAATGTGCATTAAATATTGGGCCAGCTTTGTTTGGATTGGTATTTTGTCGTAAAAATTTTTTACATTTTTCATAAACATGTTTCTCAATTATTTTTTCACCTCACATTCATCAAATTATTATAATATATTTTTCTATAAAGTCCACAAAATAGCAATCCAAACGGACGCCACTGAAACTATATTGTCAGTTAAAACTTTTTTTTTTAAACCCTTTGACTCACAAGTTCAAGAATAACATCTGCGGGTGCGAATGAAAATTAAGCCGGATTCAGTAAATAGGCCCAAACGCTTACACGGGATAACGAGAAGGATAACGGACTGGACAACAACAAATAAGTTTACACTATCACAGGGTCCAAGAAAGCAAAATTGCTCAAGTTTACCATGCATCTCGACTACTCAATTGGTTCTCTGCCGTCCATCTACAAGAATTGAAAAACACATAATTATTTTTTAAAACCCCCAGAGGCAAGAGCCAAAGGATAATAAAATCTCAATTACCATTGACATTGATTCTGCTTATGTTTATCAGATCAATTGCCCTGATGTTTAGTTATTGCTCATTTAAGGAGTATATTTACAGCAGACAATTTAACAAGACTTAAAGGTGCACCAAATAAATTAACAATACACTATTCACAAGCAACACGAACTGTTGACTGATTATATAGGAGATCATGCCACATCAATATCATCAACGTCAAGCCAATCGTTGGATTCCTTCGAATCAGGGTTGTCGGGAATTACCTTCATAGATCCAGCAGTTTCAATGGCCCCCGATTGAGTACTATTAGATAACTCAGCAGAGCTTTTTCTCAGTTGAACCCAATCTCGTGTATCTTTGTCCGGACTCTGACTTGTTTTCTTAAAGCTAGCTGGCACATCTATATCATCCTCTTCAAGATCACTAAATGACACATCCTCCTCATTCTCAATGGGAATTGTAGCTCCACCTGCACCAGCTCCAGAGCTTTCTTCCTTCAACCAATCATCAGCATCATCTTCATCTTTCTCTATCAATACATTACTTGAATCAAAAAGTATACTTTGATCCTTAGTCTGGTCAACAATCACCGATTTGTCAACAATAGCAATTTCGGCACTCATGACAGGGTGCTTCTCTATCTCATGTTCAACGGCAGCAGTGGAAGTTACAGATTTAGTACAAGATGTTTCAGGCACATTATCATTTTCAGTTTTGGTAGGTACTAATAGGGGTTCTTCACGGTGATCATTGGAACTATCTTGAACATCAATAGTGCCCTCCCCAGACCAGTCTTCTTGTTTTACCTTGGTACGATTCTTCAATTCGTGGGATAACAACGCCCTGGCTTTTACTATCTGCAAGGACAACATGAGAGGGCAGACAAGAGACTAAGAAACCCTAACATACGAATTCTTATGTAAACATCCAACTCATCCAAACTGAAAATTAAAGGCATAATGTCTAGCATTTCTTCATTTTTACAAGGTTGTCTAAATCATACTTGAAACTGAACAGTTCAGATAAGGCATAATGTCCAGCCTTTCTTCATATTTACAAGGTTGTCTAAATCATACTTGAAACTGAACAGTTCAGATATCATACCAGTTAAATCCTCTATAACATAAACACAGGACATCTCTAACTTGTGCCCCTTTCTCCTCTCTAGAAGAGATTAACAAACAACCTAATTGCAATTGGCTTAGCTTTATAGAGAAAATTGAATGCTAGAGTACCATGCCAAAGAGCAAAATTAAGATTTCATGAGCAGCTCATCTCCAGAAAAACTCAAAACTTCAGACAAACAACAGATGAGCAATATCCTGCTCAAACAACTATCATTGCTATATCATTCAAAGGTCAGGTCATGTCATGTCACAGACTCCCAGACATTTTAGTCTCAGCTAAAATGTTTTGTCAATTTTATCAATGAAGCCAACAGGAACATACAGAAGTACTGCAGCATTCAACATAACCACAAATAAGAACCAATACCACCTTCTTGCCTCAAGGAAATCATAGGCTACTACGTCTGAACTCAATAAACATACACAAAACTACAATGTTTAAAGAAAATTGGTTCCTCAACAACATTGAGAATATATTATCTTTTACACTGAAATAATATAGAAAGACATGATTGCTATCACCATGTCATGAAACCAACTTGCCTGGGGAGTTGATAGTATTTCCGTATCTTTCTTATCCAGTCTAGGGTGAAGAAGCACAAAGTATATCTTCCAAAAGCAACTTTCACTCATATAGCCTGGGCAAAGTTCAATCCTCAATGCAGCTAATCTTGGGGCAAGTTGTTCAACAGCTAAAGCGTGTTCTTGTTGAGCATCAGACAAGTCAAAATCTAGCATCACATAGCAAGCAAATGATCACCATGGAGATCACACTATATTTATCTTTCCTGTACTAAATCTAAAAGAAATACTGATCATAATAAGCTGGATTCACAAAATTATAGAAAAAAGGCTATACTGATGCAGTAATTTGTCAGAGTTACCATGCAGCCAAATATGACATGTTACTAAACCTTATGACTCAGAAATAACAAACCATTAATTAAAGAAGTATAAATAGACAGACAAATGTAGGAAACCAGGCTTTTAAATGAGTTTTTTTTTTTTTTTGTCAGAAGCTAAACAGAAAATTTCTTATGCGCCATAAATTTATTAAACAAGCAAACAAGAAGGGAGCTAGGGAAAGTGGATAAGAAGGGACTTTTTCCAGTTGGAAAATAGATAAAACTTTTGGATTAGAAGAAGAAAAAGGTGAAAAAGGCAGCACAACTAGCAGCTAATAATCACCATGATAATTTCTTCAGCACTTTTCAGCTTTATCGACTTGATCTGTAATTCTTTTTTCTAAGAGGTCAGGTGCAACAAGTTAGAACTATTGCCACTTCTAACTAAAGCCCAACCAGCATTTGACATAAATAATGAGTCCTCGACAATTTAAGCTAACTCTCATAAAAGAATATTCAATGAAGCCTTCCAGGATCAATTGCAGTAATCATGTCTCCACATATCTGGTGCCAAATTGTCGCCCTCTACGCACCCCAGATCTTGTGCCAAAAAATCATAGGTTTTCCCTAATCAAATACAGGCAAACAAAAATTTTCTCATAACAACTCAGTAGAATTAAAGCTAACAATGGTTAATTAAAAGCTGTTCTTCTATTAAGCACATAAAGAAATTGCACTATGCATCAAGAGGATGAAATACAGATCGCCAAAACACCTACTCTTATAGAAATATGTAACATCTCAATCCACACTCCGCCCCCTGGCCGAAGTTCTTCTTCGCAGCTTAAGTTAAACCATACTAGTCCAACACTAAAATTCTTACCAGGCCACCGAAATCATCAAGAGTCAACGCAAAAGTAGACAACGAAACCCAGTCCAAAATACACACATTAGATTCAAAACAACGAAAAACATACTAATAATAATTTGAGTCGTACAAACAGGAATTACCATCATCATCGTCACTTTCAGGTAGTGGAAAATCCAGCCAGGTTTCAGGATGCATTGCAATATCTCTTGCAAAAGATACCACTTCATTTGTCACCCCAACAGCACCACCCCTCGAGAAAGCATTACTGCCTTTCCCTTCCTCTTCCTCATTATCCGATCCCAATTGCAGAAAATTAGACGCCATTTTCGTGATCTCAGACACGGCCATGTTGTTCGACAGTATCGATATCCCACTCCGAAACTTTCCCCCAATCTCCGCGAAATCGTTCCGGATTCCTGTTATTCCAATGGCTTCGGAATCTAATTGATCCTGATCGGATCCGGAAATTGATTTTCCATGGGGAGTGGTGGATTCTGAGTCTTGGAGAGGTTTGTAGGGTTCCGACTGAGGGGGCGGGGCGAGGAATGATGCGACGCCCCAAAATTGGCGGGTTAAGGTTTTGGTGAGCTCGGAGATGTCATCCTTGACGCCGCCTGGAGTTGAAGTTGGCGATGATGATGATGGATCGAGGTTTTGATTCTGCTGTTTTTCGTGTTCTGCGCCGCTTTCATTGCGATCGACGGCGCTTCCTTCATGGTCATCGGTTTCATCGAGTTTGAGAGTGTTGGCAATGGATCGAGCTAGCCATGACATTGTTAAGGCTTTCGGATAGCCGGCGGCCGCCGGTCGGCGGTCAGCGTTCGAGGATTTGTTGCTGGTAAGAGTTAAGGAGTTGGTGTCAACTGTCAAGTACAGACGTAGTGGTTCAATCCAACCTTAATATCGCGAGAGTTTCTATTACTACCACAGCACGGTGTCGTTTAGCTGGAGGCAAAAATATGTAGTGCATATAGTTCTTACTCTCTATGAGTTTCACGGGACTATTATTCCCTCGCCAATTGAACTGGTTATAATCAAAACAAGCGTTCAAGATTATATGCAAAATTATACATACTTGATCGCATCATTAACATATTTTTTCAATCCCTTTTTTTAAAAATTTTTTAATTTTTATTCTATCTGCATTTATTTTTTGAATGATTTTCATTTTTTAAGAGATGTATTGAATAGTACAGAAGAAGACAGTACAGGTAAGATATTCTGAATTTAATTAAGTGGCACTGAATCTTTTAGGCAAAACTTATTAAATTAATTAAGTGGCACTGAATCTTTTAGGCAAAACTTGTTCCCAAAAATAAGTGATAAGCTTTTTACTTATCATTGAATTTGATATATATTTAAATGTAATAAATCTAATACTTAACAATTCAACCGCTTACTGAATTCAGATTTCAGTTTTATCAAACGCACCCTGAGGCTCCGTTTGATAACCCAATTCAGCATTTAAACTTAATGGGTCCAGATTTTAACACATCTAGATGCATTTAATAACAAAAAATAGAACATGTGAATTAATTAAGTGGCACTGAATCTTTTAGGCAAAATTTGCTCCCAGAAATAAGTGAGAGCCTATTCACTTATCACTGAATGTGATATATTAAATGTATTACATTTAATACTTAACAATTCAATCACTTAATGAATTCAGATTTCATATTTCAATTTTCAGATTTCAGTTTTATCAAACACACCCTAACACTTTCAGGTTTCGAATTGATAAATGTGAAATTCATACTTATTAAATTAAACTTAATAAGGAGAACAGAAAAGGTTCCCAAATTACATAAATTCAAGCTTATTTCATTTTTCTTAATTTAGCTCATAAATTTTGTTCCATTAGAGAGAAAATGTGCATTTGGTAGTTGGAGAATTTCATAGGCTTATACACGTCTTTGAGACGGACACACTTTTCAACGGTAATACACTTGCCAAACTAATAAGGAGAAGCAACTTATCAATAATCAAAGATTATTAATTGTATCAGTTTTCCAGTAATCATATATATATATATATGTATGTATAGAGAGAGAGAGAGAGAGAGAGACGTCGTTTTTAAATTTCCCTCCTCAGCGATCAATTTCAAAAACTTGCTGCTGTTTTCTTCATCTTAATCTTTCAACTCTCAGTTCTCATATCGTCAGCAACAATGGTGTAAGTTTTAACTGGATTTTTTTACAATGCATACTTTATATGTGCTAGTACTTGTTTTAATTAGTTGATATTTTTGCAGCGACTTCGGTGATTTTATACCTACCTTGATTCAGTTCTTTTCGGACCTGGGGATGGAGAGCTACGAACTTGTGAAGCGAATTCGGAATACGAATTCAGATGATCTGAAGTCTGTAAAAGCTATAAACAGTCTTCTTACACCTGAGCTAGCAGAGGAGACGAGTTGCCGTCGTTCAAGGACGAGAAGTCGCCTTCCGACAGAACAATCCGCATTATCAGAGACTGCATTCCTTACTTGATCTCCGAACTGAACTTCCCTACTACTCATTCCCAGCGGTTTCACCAATTACTGCGTGTTAGAAATTGGGAGGACTTTCAGTCCATCAAAGCTTTGAAGGAACTTGTGGAGAAGAAAACGCCGCTGGTGCTGATGCAGCATGATGAAACTAGTTCAGAATCGTCGCAGTCACTGAAAAGAGAATATGAACTGGAAGCGGAAGCAGAAATCCATCCTGAACGACTGAAAATAGGCGAGGTCGTAAATACTTTTGACGTGATATCTCTGTAAATCAGTAGCTGCTTTTTGGCATTGAATTTGTTTATATTCGACACGGAAGAAACAAAAAATTACCTTGCGTCTGATTTTTCTTTAGAGATTTTAACTATTTAGTATCTTTTATTGTTAAGAATTAATATATTCTCCATCGTAGAAGCAGCCAGCGAAGACTGGAAAAGAAGGTCCAGAGGAACATGAACCGCATGTTGAAGTGCTGTTAGCATGGCTACAGGTACCGGAAAGATTAACTGATTTCGAGTAAAAGTCTTTTTCCAGATTTAACCACTCTCTCTCTCTCTCTCTATATATATATATATAATGAAATTGAAATTCGCATAGCAACAGAATGTTGAAGGAGAAGTTTATGCTGAAGGGGATGCTGCACCACCGCTGGTCAAACCTTAATCGGTTTTTTAATTGAGATTATTTAGTTTGAAAATTTTATTCTATCCTGTATTGCAGGAACCGGATGAGCTAAATGCTGAAGGAGGGGGTGCAGGGGATCCAGAATTGCATATTGAAGACGCTGAAGCAGGGCCGGTGGTTCAATACCAGGTACACAAAAGAGTTGATGATTTTTGTTTAGAGATTTTATTTCAATTAATTCAAATTATTTTCATTTCAAAAATTTATTTTAATTCCGTGACCTAGGAACTAGAGGAAGAGAATGTTGAAGAAGCCGGTGAAGAGGAAGCAGCTCATGTTGAGGACGCTGAGCTGGTATTACCTCAGGCTCAGGTACTTGACGAACCGATGACCAAATTTTTTTAGAGATTTATTTTATCCTTTTCATGCAAAGCCTTTTTTAACTTATAGAATAATCAAAGGAAAATTTTTCCATACTCCATGCTTAGGAACACGAGGAGAATGAGGAAGAGAATGTGGAAGAAGCTGGAGGAGAGGAACTTATGCATGCTAAGGACGCTGTAGGGCAGGTGGTCCAACCTCAGGAACTAGACGAACCGGTGACTAAGTTTTTTCAGAGACTTATTTTATCTTTTTTTTTCTTAAATTAAACATTATTTGTACTTAATGAAATGATTAATAGAATACAATCATTTCATTCTCTACCTTAGGAAGTAGAGGAAAATGTGGAAGCGGCTGCTACACACTTACCCCACGTGCATGCTGGAGACGCTGGTGCGTGGCCTCAATTCCCACCGGTACCGCCGGATGCATATTCACTGCCCTTTCAAGAACAAGCCACTGATTTGCGTATCAAGTTAACAGAGGTGATGTGTCTCTTATTTGTGCATCGAAGACGGAGGGCGGGGGAATAATTTTTCGAATTCTATATATATTTTTTTCAATGACTCTTTTCTTTTTAAATTATTCTTCTGAGAATATATTACTCTAATTCCTTAACTGCAGGACGGCGAGGGCGTCTACATTCACCCAAAACCACCAGGCCCACGGACAAAACGCCATTCCTAGATCTGGACACAAGAGTCGACTTTGGATAGGATAAACTGGAAGATTACATCATATGAAATTGCTCTTGAACTTTAGCTATTTTGGTTAATTCCTTCTTCAAAGCAATTGTAATGAGAGGTAAAGTCCTTAATTCAATATCTAAATCAAACATATGCATGTTAATTGTGGTATTGTGCTGAGGAAAGATACGACAAATAGGACAAAGCAGCGGGGATTTAATCCTTGTTGAGTCTGGATTTGTTGATGCATTCGCTCGTGTTATAGATCATACCAAGCCGAAATACTGATGCTTTTGGGAGTGTACAGATGGATTAACTGTAGTGAATTGAGAGACAAAGTCTCTGATTTCGAATTAAAGCCTTTGGGGGTTTTTTTTTTTGAGCTTCCGGTGAGAGAAGTTCTAATAGATGCTTTCAATTTACCACAACTATTTCTTCTTCTACAGATTTTACGGGTTTAAAATCTTGAGACGTCTGTGAGAGTGTGAATTGTTATTAGCTAAGATCTTACACATGCAGCAAAAGTTGTTCTAGATAGTGAAGAGGCACATTTTGCTGCGGCTGCATGTTAACAAGAAAATTGTAAGTACACAACAAAATGGTCGAAATAGGCATTCTTATACACACATCTCGCATGGAAACCAAGTGTAAGACAGGAGAAAGATTGAGGCAAGGGGTATACGAGTAATAATGAGTAGTTCGAGTGAGTAAATAATTTGGTTCATCTCTGCAATCCCACAGAAAGATCACCATACCAACTACGTGGTCGAGATTCTCAAGACTCGTACAGATGGCCTGAAGATTTTGCACATTTACATGTTAATAGTAATTGTTAAATTGATGTTAGATTTTTTGATATGGGACGGTCGAGGAAGGAGACGATTTGTCGGTACGAATTGGGTTATCGAATCACAATGGGAAGGGTCTGTTGGGCCATCTCCGTCGGGTCAGGGTTTATGGGGCGATGAATCCGGTATTCGTACTCCTCTTTTTAGGTTTTTCCCTTTTAGGATACAAAATCGAAATTATAAATGAGAAAATAAGTTTTGGGCCAATCGGGCTTGCTCGTGACAAATTTCATGCTAGTCCACCCAATTTGTCCTAAGATGCTGATTGACATTGACACGTCGTGGTCCAGTTGGATAAGGTAAACACACACTGGGCTTATTTTAGCATAAGCTCAACTTCTGTGACCAGAAAAGTTGTTTGCGCATATTATATATTTCATTCTCATTGCTCCACATCCAAAAACAATTAATCCTTCCTTTTCAGGTGTTTAAGCAAGAACGATTCCTTCCAAGGAACCCATTAGAAAAACTAGATTCTAACATAACATAGATTTAAAGTGCCATATTTCCACTATTTGTAGTATGTATAAAATATGTAATTGTTACCCATACATTATAATTAGGAAAGTGATTACCAAAGAATAAAAAAAATAAAAATATGAACATATATTTCAATGATGTCGTATGCCAGAAATTATGACTCCTATGCTGAAAATTACTTGTCTAAATTAAATTAATGTGTGGACCTATGGGCCGGATATCTACCAGTGTAGGAACTTGTAGAGTGGTTGAATGGTTACTTAATGTATATGCCGCGTATGAGTAATTAACTAATTCTACCATGTGGCTGATTAATTTATCGCTGAGTGATTAATCCATTCTTTTTCATTTTAATTTGTCCCCGAGTGATTAATCCATTCTTTTTTAATGGCAAACCTGGTAAAGCATAATTTTTTTTTTTTGGGAGGAAACCAATTAGCTTATGTTGATCCAAAGAGTTTCGATGCTCTTGTTAGACAGATAGTGCTAAGAAAATTAAAATGGATTTAAAAAGTCCCCATTAGATTTAATATGCCAGACGAAGTCAATTCAAAATAACACACACTACTTGGGGAAGAAAATTGTTTGACTCCAACAAATCCACTTCGGATTCTCTGTCTGAATTCTATGTCCAATTTAAAACGATATCGTTTTACTTAATAATTTTGCCGGCATATTTTATTTAATAAAATTACCGACTTAATAAAACGATATCGTTTTAAATTGAACACGTAACTTGTACAGAAAATATGGATAGAAAATCTGAATTACAACAAATCTGAAAATGGAACAACGTTGGCCTTGTGTGCGCTTAATTAATCATGGGCTCTCATTGCTTCGGAAAACCAGTTTTAATTGTAAGTTTTGATCACCCATTGCTTCATGCGCATATATAACACTTGATTTCATGTAGATTAATCAATGATCGGAGATTGTTTGGGATAATTAATTGAAATAATAGTGTAGAATTTTTTTCTAATGTGATATATGTAGAGTAAAAAAGTGATTCAAAAAATGTTTATGATACAAGTGAAATGATATTTGAAAAAAAATGAGAAATATTTGAAATAATGAGTATCCAAACATACACATTTTGATTAACTAAAACCACTTTTCTTATTTAGTTCTACATCTACTGTATAACACCACTGGCATTTCCGGTCTAATTCCACATAATCACGTTTCCTGTTTGTTACTCAAATTACTCGCGTTGTTCTCTTGAATGAGTCCAATTCTTATTGTATATCCATTGAGCGCCGAAGTATTCTTCTTCTTATTCGTCATCATCATCATCAGATTTCAGGAATATATTTTTGAAGTCTCTGAAAGTGGAGCTGTGGAGGGGTAAAATGAATCTTCTCATTGAGTTCGAAGTCTCAAATAGCTCTGAGAACAAAAGATATGCCTTGTGCATCTTATTTTGTTGATTACAGGAATATATAAGGCCATACATAGGAGCTTACAGAGAGTACAAAAAGAAAGATACTCCTACTACAATCCCCTACAAACCCACCCAAAAAAGGAAAAATAACTAAATAAAGGGAAAAAGTTCCAAACCAAAATATCCCACATTAAACACAGCAATTGGTAATAATAACAATTATTATAAATGAAGTGATTTACCAATAATCATTTGAAATGCTAAAAGTAGAGGACTAAAGGTTACGGAGAAATTAATGGCTGATGGGCTGGCAATTGTTGGTAATGCAGCCCAAACGAACTAAAGAAGTGTGTTGAATTTAATCCATCAAGGAAAGCGTTCCCGGACTCAGAAGCGGGGACAAACACCAGGCCAGTGAAGACGGTGAGAAGCTAAATCCGAGCGGACTCGGAGCTCCACAAGTTTCAGAAAACTTGTGGTGCTTTCTTTCCGAAGCAATCAACTCACTGAAGTTGGCAGGAATTTGTGAAGTGCTGTTGGGAGGAGGAAGAAGCTGTTGGCCTCCCCAGAGGTCTTGGCCAGCGGCAGCATTATAATCATTCCCAGTCGCAGTCCCAGGTGGTACGGATGACTGAGTAGTTGATGAGAAACGAAGAGGTAATGTTGTGGATGAGAGGTCAAGTGCCGGAGGAGCCACCTCTTCCAGACGTCTGGGCCGAAACGCCGGTGCCGCCGGAGCCTTTTCGAGCACTTCTTCCGCCTCTGGTGCTGGTGAAAAATTGGGTTGGAATTCAGGTGCAGAAGTAAGCCTTTGGACGACTTGCTTGAAGTTCACGGAATCCACCTTGTACACTTTTGGCTTCATTGGTGGCAAAGGTGCAATTGGCTTCTTCATTGGTTTTAATGGAAGCTTGCGAACTGCATGAAGGGATGAATAGAATGAGGATGTGGTGGTAGTTGTTTTGGGTCTGTTCTCTTCTAAATATTGTTGATACGCAGAGAACTGGCTTGAGGTGGAAGAGGAAGAATTATACGAGTCGGAGGAATTCTCCATGCCAACTTTTAGATCTTTTATTCGAAATTGTATACTTCTGTAGTTTCAGGTAGCTAGAAGTGCAGCATGGAGGTCGGAGGAAACATGCGATACAAGATGACAATATATAACTGAGAGAGCAGCAGTTATAAAGAAACAAGAACATTCAAGGCTTGAAAGTCACAGGAAAAATTCAACGCTTCATTTGTCCTGGGCGTCGGCGGGCTCTCTCCACCCCCACTGCAAGCGACGGGACATAAACAGTCCAAGTGCTCAATTTTGACCATAACATTATATTTCGACCATAACATAATATTTCGATTAAAATATAGTCACCTTAGCTGGTACTTTCCTATCCGGAATCTTTGGAGACAATGAGAGGATACCAAGTCAGAAAGTCAGAAGTCCTACATCCTCTTAACTCCTCAAGATAGCTGCAGCATCTGGATTGGAGGACAAGAGGGCTCAAAGTCTTATACATGGAGCAAAATATTGGTGTAAGTGGGATGAGGTTCCTTAATTATAAGATTTTGGATTCGAAACTCATAACAATAAGAAAAAATAACATTGAAGAGGGCTTCGTAAGGATATGAATAGCTCTGGTTTACATCAAAAAGAAAAATGTCTCCCAAAATAATTATTCCACCAAGATCTATCTATTAGTGGTCTCTGTTGCTGCGTTTAGACTTAGCACATTATTTCAATGTTGTTAAGGAGTTTAACCAGGGAATGATGGATGCGTTTTTGGCATCTTATCTTCTCTGCGGACAACTTGATGTTCTGGTGAATAATTTTTTGTGCTAATACTTTGACTGAATAATTATTCATAATGTTGCACCATATGTATATGTCTATATGATGAGCACGATGGGGTGGGTGCATTGAATATGTTATCCAAGCTATAAATTAGTGGAACTGGAGGTTGTGAATTTATTACCTTAATCTCCGGGCAATGTTACAATAATTGGATAAAAAGAGCCGCCTGATGTCACCCTAGTTTCAGAATTTTGTTGTCATGGAGCCCAGCTGTGTTGCTCTTCCTGAATAATCCAATAATCAAATCTTCTTGTTCCTCGACGAGGATAGTCCTCTTTTGCTCTTTGGACTTTAGTTGCATGGTTTGGTTTTTGGGTCATAAAATTCAAAATGCATCCCATCACGGTGATGCATTTGACAGCCCCGTACATACGAAATTAATGGCATTTCGTTGCCTGTGGGGATACATGGTGGCGGCGCCTCCGCAGGCCCTGCCGTTAGCACCACTCCACTTGAAGGTGATACTGATGGTTTTCTACTTCAATTATCCTAGGAAAAAATTAAATTGCAATGTTCAGATCAAACCCTCTATCCTCTTCTTCTTCGAGTTATTAATTAACGTTATAGCGCTTCTTTTTTTTTTTTTCCCTTGTGCGATCATAGAAGCGTAATAAACGAAACAAGATAAATAAGTTCATTAATACAGCTAGATTGGAGGAATGATCATGGTCGTGATAAAATATTAAACATCTAGATTCATGACGATGGCAAATGGGGCTATCCTTCCTTCTATCAATACCATGGAAGTAGATGGAATCGAATTATTGACAAACACCCCCAATAAATACCCACTTAACTGGTTGGAAGCTTCTCTTTCTGTGTCTACATGGTTTGAAATTTTGGTCCACCTAAATTATTCAAAGGATTGCCGTCAGTGGGAAAAGACTCTGTATAATTAGGGTTTGGTACAATTCAATCCGATTGTTGTATATTTCATATTACTTGGTGTATGATTATATTGTATTATTGTATTAAGAGTAAAAGTGATGTTCATGAATAAAATATTTAATGTATGTTCAGTACAATATTGTGATGTATTTGTACCTTAAAACTTTTAACATATATAATTACCGAACAAAACTGTACAAACTCCAATTGTTCTGAGTCCCATCCCACCCTAAGTGATCACTCCCCGTGCAAATAGCAATCCAATCTTCAATAAATTTTTCTATCAAGCCATGAATTAATTCAGAATATATCATCGTCTTTGACGTTAATAATATATGTGGTTAGCTTCATTAATTTCACCATTTATGAGTGAGTGTCTGGCGTACAGTTCGTGAGCGGTAGCTCAACAAACAGGTCAGGTGCTTTTTCAGAGGGATATTAATACTCAGACTTTCGTCTTGAACAAAAGAGGGCAACTCCTGAAAAGGGTTTGACTGTTAAGGATTTTGTCAAGAAGTTAAAGCCATCATTTAGGGTATAAGCTTCACATGCAATCTCGATCGATCAATTGACACATTTTGGTACGTAGTTTAAGCATGCATTTAAGCAAATTTAGCTTAATCACTAAAAATGATGGGCCGGTGTTATAAGAAATTTCTCTAGCTACATTCGTCAAATAACCGTCATTGCTAACCAAAAAATAAATACTTGCAAAAGTGACATCCTGGGACGTATAAAATATATATAATCTGTGCCAAGGAGAAGTTAGAGTGATTTTCATGTGCATGGGCTGTGATGCCGAATAATATAGACCGACAAAACAAGAAGAAATAACTCAAGAGTACTAGCTCATCAAAGTTCTTCTTCATCAGATTAGTTGACTGTCTGTTACCAGCATAGCAGCAGAGCACAAGAGCTTAGTAAGTGGAGTTCACACAAGGTGCACGGGAAGTGGTTTAGGAAAGAAATACCTAAAGAATAATTCTACTAGAGTTGTAAAAGAGCTTCCTAAATGGAATCGTGGAATCTAAGGTCTGCTGATGATAATCGGGCTATTTTTGAATAATTTTCTTGAAGCCACTTGATTGCACTCGGAATCAGATTAACTTGAGTGACCATAATCACCTACTTAGTCCAAGGTGTAGGGTAATAAATGGTTTGTCCAAGTCCGAGTTCAAACAGCTGCCGGCTATTGAATGTGGACTTTCCATTCGCCAACAGCATGCAGGATCAAGAACCAGGTTTTCGCATTGAATTGGGGTTCAGGAGCTATATGGTTTGTCAAGTTGGGAGTTTTTTTTTTTTTTTGAGAAACACACACACACACACACACCCCCCAAAAAAAAGGGGTAAATACTATAAAACATCTCGAGTCCATATAAAACATGACATATTCTGAGCGTGTTGTTCAATGTTTCTAAACCTTCCACCACTTCTTAATTGCACCAGTTCTAATCACACTTGCACAATTCAAAAACTACTTAAACAAAATTTCACGTAGATATGTTATACCGTACCATTTTTTTTTTTTTTTTTTCACAAATGTGGATTTCAACATCCGATCCTCGTCATGAATGCAAAAGTAGGAAGCTCAACTTCAAACCGACCCATTAAGGTGCTTCCCTTTTCCTTTTCTTTTCTTTTTCTGTTTATATATAGAAAGTGTGTGGCTTTTAGTTTGGCTACAGCTTATGACTAGACAATTAACCACCCTTTACCATATGTAAGACTCTTAGACCACCGAAACCCAATTGCTATGACTCGCTCTTATATTTTACATTTTTCTTTTGGCGTATCTAAGGAAGACTAATAGTACAATCTAGCTAAAACATACTGGATATGCCAATATATATATATTTTCCCATTGTCATTTCTTCATTACCTGTCATTAGCAAAAATCTTTTTATTTTTTATTTTTTTTTTTATTTCTTCATTACCCCACAAATCAAAAGTGGAAGGACTTGCAGTCTCGGGAAAAATACAAAAAGTAAAATCCAAAACCTATCGGGTTCTTGTATACTATGATCCCACCTGGCTTTAAGAGTGACAAAGTCCACTTAGAGATCCCACCAACTCTTTCTTCTTTGTGTCTTCCGATTGGCAGCTCTCTAATCTTCTATCCAACGCCATCGAATGGTGTGTTCGATAAAATTAAATTTATCAAAATTCAGCCACCTTCCACCGTCATTAACCGCCCATTTTTCCACCGAAACTAAAAATAAAAATAAAAAATTTACTTGGCATGTTACGCTACAGTAGTGCTAATATGCAAAGCCAAATTCAGATACCTAAAGAAACAAAACTTGTCCAATCTGTAGCAGTTACCAGAAAAAGTCCGAGGATATCATGTCGCTTAAAGGTTGAGTTTTTGAATTAGAATTTTTTTTTTTTTTTTTTTTTGGGGATCAGTGGGTTTTAATTATAGTGGGTGAACATGAACTATCGTGAAACTTCCTTCAAAGAGCTTAACAAAATGACAGACCTGAAGATATTTATTGTTCTTGAAACGGGGATTCATAAACAGATGGGGTCCTCCGGTTTTTCATAATTAAAAAATTTATATAATAAAAGGTTATATGGAGGCATGCCATCTACTAGCGCTGTGGTTTGGAATCAACTCTTCATCAAATAGCCTACTCTATCTTTCGACCTTGTTAACATCAACACGGCGTCACCCGCTCGTGAACTTGCAGCAAGTTCAGCCACCACCCCCGATCTTGGGGAGAATCATGAATCATTGGGCAACTCGATTCCTTTCAACACGCGTTAGGTGGCTAATTCTTGCGGTCAAGCATTGTTAGTGGCGAGAGTATAAAAGAGTGGACAAGAACTGGTACAAAAAAATTTTGCAACTGACTGACTGAGGATCCCAAACCATTTGGTCATTTATTTATCCCCCCGGCCCAAAAACAAAAATTCCATCAGAGTCCTATTCGCAACTCCCAAGTGCACAAAAGTTACTCCCGTTTGTCATCCACTGAGCTTAAAGTTTACTTTGCTATCAACTTTGTAGTGAATCAAATCAAGAATGGCAATTCTCAGTAGAATCCGAAGACACTATTCGTACCTAATACAAAATTAGTAAGTACGTGTTTACTCTTTATAAGTTCGAGTCAAAATTGAGTCAGGCCTAAACAACTTGCCGAAAAGAAGGGTCTAAATCAGGCTACCCATGGCTAATCTGTTGACTCAATTGACTCATTTAATGTGCAAGTTTATAATTTAATAAATAAATTGGAGACACAAAGTACGTAAAATTTTTTCACATAATAAAAAAAAAAGAGAGAAAATCATTTAAAGCGTGCCTCAGATTTCGCCAAATGAATTTTTTCATTCTTTATTTTTAAAGTTACATCCATTACAAAAATCAAATCGGTCAAAATTAGTCCCAATTTAAGTTTCAACTACTTTTTAACTTAAATCTATCACGTGAACCACACGTGATCATTTTTTAGGGGTATAAAGGTCAGATTCTATATATAGTTAAACAAATCACTTGACCCATATTCATTTTTACCCATAAATAATGAACATTTACCTTTTTATGCCTAAAATAATGATCATATGTATAGGTCACATGGTATATTTAGGTTAAGAAGTGCTCAAGAATTTAGATTGGGATCAAATTTGACTAGTTTAATTTTATGAAGGATGTAAAGTCGGCACTTTAAAAGTGAGGGACATAAAATTTACTTGCCAAAATATAAGAGAAGTTTTGAATGAATTGTAGCCCTGGTCTTCAATCGTCACTTTTCTACTCATAATCTCTCATTTTCATACGCCAATCCTCTCCTTGGTTCCCAATTGTACCTCTCATTCTATTTTGCCATGTCATTGTTCTCAAAAGAAAATACAAAAAGAAAAAATTTATACAAGTAATACATGTAAAATCTAGGATTGAGTTACAATTTTCCTTATTTTTATGGAGACTTAGTGTAGAAACATCCACTAGACTACTACTAAGGAATAAGCCAAAAAAAGAAGAAGAAGAAGAAGAAGAAGGAAACAAAAGAAAAAATTTATTTCAGCTGGATTTGAGTAATTTCTGAAACTAGCAATTTATGTTCAGGTCAAGGAAGTTAATTTGTTTAAATTTTTCAGATAGTGTTTAGGTTGGATGTTTCCTAGAATACCTAAATCTTAATCCAACTTGTGAAGTTGCGACCCAATCTGATTGTTATCCCCTAAATAAAATATGGAGGTACGTATTACCAAATATATATTCCAAAAATGAATGTTGTGTTCCACATATCTCTGTTACCTTCCATCGCGGGGGAAGAAAAGAGTTTTCACTTTGCCATATTTAATTCCATTTTCCCCGTCATTTTCTTGCTGGCTTGTTTTAATACTCCCTTAGACCCTCCGGATCTTCGTCATTCGGCAGCACCGATTTATTTAATTCTGAGCGTGGGTTACAAGCTATGATATGTATTTTGCAAATACTACTAGTTATCCAGGCAAAATTTGCAAGCGTTGAATTTTGAAATAGTGAAATAGGTACAGCTAGTCAGGTATGAGCACCATAATCAGAAAGGCAGGTAAACAAGGCAAATTCAGAACATGCGTTAAAGCAGTTACTAGAATCCTGACTCGTGCCCGGGATTTCTATGTCAAAAGCATGAATAATTGCGCGTCAAATGTCGGAACGTATAACAGTATTGGTGGCATGGGATATCCTGCTTCTCATCTCGCTCCATCTTTGCCCAAGAGCTTTAGTGTCAGATCTTCAGCATCAATCGGCGATGATGATTTGGCTGAGCTTGTGAGGGCTTCTTCCACCAGGAGCCCCAGGAACAAGACTGAGTTAGAGTTTCTTGGGCAACAGCGGTCCCGCATGGGAGGAGTAAGTGCTGTGCAACGCAGCCATACAATTGCTATTGGAAGGATTGATGAAGAAAAGCCCTGTGATTTTGGAGAAGATGTTACTTTGAGAACCGTGGTCTTTCCCAGAAGTAGAAGCCATGCAGTCACAAACAGGAAGGATTTTCTGAAGAACAGTTGAGCAGAAAATAGAAGATTTAATGGAAGGCCGGCGTTGCAGTTGTTTGCTTTCTTCTTGTTGTCTAGACGTCCTTCGAATTCTCTCTTTTCCACATTTTCTTTTTCGGTGAACTTGAAATTGTTAGCTCAAGTAGGGGCACTTTTCTCTAGGGTTGCTTTGATCTTGTGCATTTTAATGGTTCAATCAAATCATAGCATGGCCAAGTCTCCAAATCCACATATTATACTGTGTTATTTTGATGTGATATGCAAGCTCTGCTGTTGGCACTACTGATCGCCAGTTTGTAGAAAACTGAGATTTAAAAAAAAAAAAACAAAGGCTTCCTTGATATGTTTGATCTGCATCGAAAATGAGTACAGCAATAGAACAGTTGGAAGTGTTAACAAGAAAAACATCAAATGGTGATCGAATAGTATTAGCTACATTTAGCACCAAATATCATAAGCTACAGTTTCATTTGGTGCAATGAACCACACGACTAATTCGTGTATTTGGCAGGTAAATTTTTAATAACTTTTCTTTCGCTGGGGGATCAAAGTATCATGCATATTTTATAGATCAGACTATTATATATTATGCTCAAACTCAATATCCATGTAAGCATATATATCTAAGACGTTAGTCCTTTCAATAGATACGAGGAATAATATCCCTTTGTACCACTGAACTTATATCAAATTTTCATATTGCACCTCAAACTTCAATTTTGAACACTTTGCATCCTAAAACCTTAATTTTGAATACTTCACACCCTAAGCTCTCAAGTTTATCTAATTTAAGTGCAATTAGTAACTACATTTGTAAAATTAATGAGATAAAGAACGATGAAAATTAATGATAATGTACCGTTTTTTTTCTAACTACAATCCTTTTACTTTTTTGATCATTTTTATTATGTTATCATTAATTTATAAGGTCTCAATTGCTAATATTGTTAGCAAAATTAGTGAGATAAAAGATGGTGCAAATTAATGACTATATATTGTTTTACTTTAGTTATGATAGCTTGGTACCTTTTGACTACTTTCAACATATTATCACTGATTTGTTGAATCTTCCATGCCGTTAATTTTGCTAAAGTTGCCATCGATTAGAGTTAATAGGACAAATTTGAGAATTTAGGCCAAAAAAAATTGCCCAAAAAAAGTTGAGAATTTAGTGTGTGAAATGATAAAAATTAAGAGTTTAGAATGTAAAGTGTCAAAAATTAAAATTTAAGATATAAAGTCAAAAAGTGAAAGTTTAGAGGTACAAAGTGGAGTTTGCCTTAAATATGATAAAGCCACCTAGCCATCTCCACCAACTTGTTGGAAGTAGACCTACCCAGCATTCCTCCAAGGGCTAAGCAACTTAATTATCCTTGGACGACTTGTTTACATAGGTATTAATTAAGTAGGATCATTACAAGCACCAACTCCTTCTGCTTTGTCTCCCCCGGCCCGGTTCCCTCACCACCCATTACAAACACCAACTCCTTTGGAAGAAGTTGCCTAGTTTCTTTTAATATTAGTTTTTAATTCGTATACGAACATTTGGCAGTCGGAGCACTTATTTTATATTTGCCTCTTGTTGGGAACCAATCTACAATACAGGAAACGCCACCCAAAAACAAAGTTAATATCCATCATTCCATCTGCTAGCTTCATGAGCCTGCTCCATATTTATCTTTTTTTTTTTGGTAGAATGCTCCATATTTATCGAAGATGAGTGAGTCTGATAACAGAACACTTCGAAATGCTGACAAGGAAAACATCCAACGCTGATCGGTGTAGTATTTGGATGCGTCTACCACCCAGTATCGTAATCTACATTTCTATTTGCTACAATAAGAGTATACGACTCACTGTATTTCACAGGTAAGATTCATGAAATCCTGGGGTCTGGCATCAGTGTATATCATTTTGCATGTCGAAGTTATGATTACTGTACTTTTTTGTTATTATTGTGTGTGTATATTCAATGTATCTACGACTTCAATATTTCAATAAATATTTCAATCTCCAACAACATGCTGGAAGGAGACGCTCCCAACCATTACGCCTAGCCTCCTAGGGTAGTATGCAACTTAATTATTCTTGAACCTCTTGTTTCTATAGGATGATACCAAGTACCTAGTCTTCTTTTTTTTTTTTTTTTGGCACTTTTTTTCGTCTCTAATTCAACCCATGGGGCCAAAAAAATGTGTGGATGCTTTGAAGCTGTCTAGTTTCTTTTAGTATTAGTTTTCAATTCGTAAGGGAACATTTGGAAGATAAAGAATCATTTTTGTTTTTCGCTCTTTCTGCAACGCGTCTAAATTAATTAATAAAAAAAAAAACACAACCACTCAATATCTATAAATGACAATCAACTAATGTTAAATTGTACCCGGTGGAAAAATTTATCCACATTTGACGGGGCTCTGAACCGTCGCTTTACATAAAAGCGTAACGCAAAGACCAAAGACGAGCAAAACAATCTTTCTAGTTTCGACTTTCGACTCGATTTAGCCTGGTGAATATCAACAGATCATTTTGATGTTCAACCTCTTAATGACTTCACTTCCTCGCTCGATTCGATAAACAGAAACCCCTGGGCCCCGTTAATTTGCCAAAATCAAGTAGCAGTAGTGATTTCTGTAAACTTTTCTAGTACATACATGACCGAAGTTTAGACTAATCATGTATGATTTAATGCCTACGATTGAGATATCAAAATTTAAATATCATGGGCCTAAATAGGGGTGTTTGACCTGGCCCGTGGGGCATTTAGCTGACCTGTCATGCATCTTATTCTTTTCTGACTCTTACTTGCCTCACATATCCAAGGATATCCCATCATCAGTATGTTCTAGAAGATAGTTGGATTATTTAATTTTAAAAAAATAATTTATGCTAATTTATTTTTATATTTTAAATACTCATCTAAAATTTAATATAAAATTTACCCCAAAAAAAATTTATGTGGAGAAACAAACATGCAAAGAGAATACAAGACGAAAAAAAAAGAATCCAAAACTAATGAAATTTATTATAAAGATTGCCCTTTTTATACATATTCTACATCAATTAAACTTTTTCTTGAAAAAAAATCATAACCTCTATAAATGAATCTTGTAAATAAATTAAAGGAGCTCATATCTTGGGTGTAATTTGCTAAATAAAATTATTTAGTTAGTTCTAGAAATAATATTTTGTATATGTATATAGAAATAAAACATAAAGAATATATGGGGAACGACTTGTGAGTTTTTAATCCTTTGACCCTAACTCACCTTGCATATAAATAGATATCCAACCCTCTTCTGACTGGATCAAGTAATACGGATTGGGTACTCTATTTTTTGAAACGGATCGAATTAGATTCTATGGATTTTCAGATCAACGGGTTATTTTACCCACCTCTACATCGAAATCTCACGTATGTGAGATTGTGAGTTGTTTTGTCTAATCATATATTCATATTCATCCACAAAAAATAATTTAAAAAAACGAATATCAACATTAATTTAGAGGTAAACTTTTGTATGTTTCTTGAATGTCTTTATCCCACGCCGAATTGAAAATCGAGGTGGGACCGCCTCCTGAGATTTTGAAACTCAACTTGCTTTATGAATCAAATTGAAATGTTGGATACTTTCAAACAAATAAGTTCGTAATTAGAATCTCACCACCAATTTTTCTTAGAACGTCTTTTCACAAAAAAAAAAAAAAAAAAAAACTTTGCTTACAACTAAATTTGATCCTTCCCAGTTCAATATATGTAACAAAATATTAGTGTTATGTCTTGAAATCTTTTTTTATCTTGGTCTGCCAGCACTGTTCATATAAATGCAAAGAACCAATCTCTTCTAAAATATACGAAGAACCAATAAACTTCTGGTTAGATATTGTGAAAAAACAAAAGATAGCGGGGGATTGAACATTGCCACTAGCCACGGGAACGGCCCCCCAAATCATTTGCTTATTGTGGCATCCGGCGTCGCTCTTCCTCCCTTCGGCCGGGCAGTCATAAAACTGAATCGGACGACCGTCGAGGATCAAGTTGTATGATGAGATGAAGAGGAGAGAGAAAAGACAAAAGTTCCATGAGGCCCTTCTTCAAATGCTCTATCCTCCTCCTCCTCCGAAAGAAGACAACCAGGAATCAGTAGACACAATTACTCAAAACCTCGATTTGGACTGCGTTCCAGGTATCAAATCGTTGACTGAACCCCATCTGGATTTGGTGTTAATCAGACAATATAGGGAGTTAACGATATTTCCCTGTTCTAACGCGTCTAATTGATGAATAGATGAATTGGATGAGGATAGAGGGTCCACGTCATCAACTGATGCTGCTGAGGAAGGAGAAGACAATGGGCCTAAGAAGTTGACAAGAGCTCAAAGAAAGAGGCTTCGCAAGAAGAAGCTAAAAGAAGCTGCTTCACGCCGCAGGAAAATTATTGGGCCACTTTTGCCCAGTACGAGCGAGAATGGTATTGATGAAGGTGGTGCTGGCGGCGTCGTGGAGGAGGAACCTCAAGGTGTTCGAGGAAATGCTGCTGAGAAAGATGATTATGCTCGGGCAGACGAGCCAGGTGAGATTCTTCTGTTAAGAGCGCTTGGAACTTTGAAAAAGAATTGGCAAAACCTATGTAGCTAGCAGTAGTAGAGTTCTTTCTGTTTGTAGCAATTGATAGTCCTGTTTTTTAGCTGTCTGATTAAATGCCTTGTGAATCTGTGTCTAGAATCGGAAGAGAGACCATTAGGCTCGAAACAAAACAAGCTAAAGCAGAGAAGAATGGTCAAGAAACTGGCCAGTGAAAGCATGACGGAGCAATCAAGCGCGGGAAACGGCAACGAAGACGCTAGAGTATGTGACAACGGAAGTGCTTGATTAATTACTCCTCACTCCTCAGACAGTAGACGCCTCGTTGATGCAGCAAACTAGTTTCTTTGAATCCTGCCACCACGCTTTGCCAACATACCGAAATAAAGAGTCGCCTTGTTGCTAACATTTCCTTGCCCCTCTCCTCTTTTTTAAGTCCCACCCATCCCTCTTGGAAAAAGAAAAAGTCTAAAAACAATATTTTGAATATAAAAATAGTAAAATAGCAAACAATATAAAAAATATATATATAGTTCACATTTACAAATCAAAATTGAAATAACTAATTATATGAATTTTATGAATTTGTTTAAAGAAGTTTTCTCTAATTATCTCCCACATCTTTGTAACTAAACTCAACCAAATATATTTAAGAATTTTTAAAAAGTTTCACTATAAAAATATTATTTTTCTTCTGATATGCATTCTAATTGTTATAGATATTGACTTTCGCTTTCTTATTTATAGAAATAAGAAAAAAAAAAAAGCTTATCAATACCATTTTTTTTTTCTTCTAGAGTAGTGGACATAATTGTCCTTTAGAAAAAAAAAACTCTACCCTTGAATTGTAGAAATTGAGGAATTTACAACACAATGAGTAATTTAACTTAGAAATCACGACTACGTAAATGTTTCTAATATAAAAGGGATTTGAGAAGGCATAATTAAAATGTTTTCAAATAATATATTCACACCTCAAATAATTAAAACATGGGTAAATTACATATGACCTCTTTGTGATTTTACATAATGCCAAATGACCCCCTAAAATTTTAAAATAACCACCTAACCCTTTTATAGTTTTATGTAAAATAAAAAGTGGACGAAATGCACAATCAGTTACGGCATTTATATAAAATAAGCTCTAAAATCGCGTGTGATAAAATATTAATATCCATGAAACCCCCTTATGATTTGTATATCCACTTTATCCCCTTATAATTTTTGCAATAATTCCTTTATACTTTTATATAAGGTGGTTAAGCCATTGATTGATTTAACATTTAAATAAAGGCATTATTGTTATTTCAACTAACGATGTTATATAGGTTATTTTCCGTCAAATTTTCACTTTACGTAAAACCATAAGTGGGTCAAGTGAATATTTTGAAACGTTAGGAGAGTTATGTGCTGACAAACAAAATTATAGGGGGTTATATGTAATTTACCCTTAAAACATTTCCAAATAATGTGGTCACACCTCAACTAAGCTACATGTGGTAGAGAAATTAATCAATTCCCAATATAATTCTTTCGCAGTGCAAAATTAGCACTTGCTACCTTAATTTTGAGAAAGCATACACTATTTCAGAAAAACGTACCTAGATGATATATAGTTTTAAATAAATATTTCCATTATATAACAAGCCATGTGATTTTTTATCGCTCATTATATCGAACAAAAATCAATATATTTTAGAAAAGGAGTAGAAAATTTACTTAAATTATCAAGGCTCCTAGAAATTTCCAATTTTACTGGAATCACGCCACAAAGCTTGAAGCCACTAGCTATCCTCAATCCCTTAATATAACTCATCGGATAAAAAAGAGATACCATCTTGTACATATTTGTATCTATCTAGTCTAGGTTAGATGTTAAACAAATGTACAAGTGAATTTTTTTTTTATTTTTTTGGGTAAATAATAAAGATTGCATTCGAATTAAAATAAGTTTAGTACAGCCATCCTAGGAATGTACAAGTGAACTAAGTAACCCGACAATGCGATACAACATACGAAGTTGTGACCGCTCAAAAAATCCCTGGCTCAACCAAAAACCTCCCACCCTCTCATTAAGAAGGATAGATCAAGCTTTCACACGAAAAAAATACTCTCACCCCGACTGCCTCCTTCCAAGTTCCAATAGTATAGAGGTAAAAGTTTCGCGCGGGTCTCCAAAACCCTAAACCCCTCTTCCTCTGTCGACTGAACAACTGAGCAGCTCCCGCCATGACGGAGCTGAAAATCTCGGAGATGCGGGACCTAACTCGAATAGAACGCATAGGTGCCCACTCCCACATCCGTGGTCTGGGTTTGGACTCTGCGCTAGAGCCCCGCGCAGTCTCTGAGGGTATGGTGGGCCAAACCTCCGCCCGAAAAGCCGCCGGGGTTATTGTTAAGATGGTCCAGGAAGGTAAAATCGCCGGCAGGGCTGTTCTTCTTGCGGGCCAACCTGGCTCCGGTAAAACTGCAATTGCCATGGGCATGGCTAAATCACTGGGCCAAGAAACCCCTTTTGCTATGCTAGCTGGAAGCGAACTCTTCTCTCTCGAGATGTCGAAAACTGAAGCTCTAATGCAAGCTTTCAGAAAAGCTATTGGAGTTCGAATTAAAGAAGAGACCGAGGTTATTGAAGGTGAAGTTGTGGAGATTCAAATTGATCGGCCGGCAGTTGCTGGAGCTGCGTCAAAGACTGGGAAGTTGACGCTGAAGACGACAGAGATGGAGACGGTATATGATTTGGGGACGAAGATGATTGAAGCTCTAGGAAAGGAGAAGGTGCAGAGTGGGGATGTTATTGCTATTGATAAGGCTTCTGGGAAGATTACGAAGCTAGGGAGGTCTTTTTCGCGGTCGAGAGACTATGATGCTGTGGGCCCACAGACGAAGTTCGTGCAGTGTCCAGATGGGGAGTTGCAGAAGCGGAAAGAGATTGTGCATTCTGTGACTCTCCATGAGATTGATGTAATCAACAGCAGGTATACATTCGACATGCTTTTACTTGGAAGTGAATTGAACGAGAAATATTTTGTAATGTTTGTTTGGGCGTATGCTTATTCAATTGAGTAGTTGTTGCTTCAGAGGATGTTTAAATTTTGTATCTTGGTATAGTAAATGCGAAAGATTTTAGTTCCTGTTATATACATTTCAAACTGCTTGCATTCTTTGGGAACAAACTGTCAGCATTTAGCGGGCTGTTGAAATTAGCAGCTTGGAGCCATTGGATTGTTTAACCTCTGACAGTTGAAATGAAATGTAAACTCTTCAGCTGTTCTATTCTACTATTGAGCTTCTGATACTCATTACCAGTAATATTCTTGTAAATTGTTGAACAAATAATTCTGAGTTCAAATCTTCCTATTAGTCCTGTTGTAGCTTAGTTGGTAAACCATAGTCTGGTCTTAGTCGTATCTTTCTAAGTATTTAGCAAGTACTTTTTGGTGGGCAGACTGCTATGAACTTGATCTTCTGCCCAAGTAAAAAATGATAGGCTCTACTTTCTCCCATTTATCAAACTGCTTTGAACTAAATTATACGCTATGAAGAGAGGGGAAGGGACAAGTATATGGACAGTCGGGTTTCCAGGCCTTCCTTGGGGATAAACCTCATTATTAATGCACGTGTTTCGACTGTCAAATATGGTTCATAGTGATATTATGAAACTAGGGATGTTTTGAATAAATAATATTGTTCTGGTGCTTATGAGATGCTGTTAGTTTATCTGGGATGTTATGTTCCTCAAATCCTCCTTCAGGCATACCCAAGTGATTGCATTTGATTTAGTTTGCTTGTCCAGAAGAATGATCTAGAGCCCTCATTTTCAATATGAAGATTTGTTTCTTAGACCTATGACTGTGACTACAGCACAATGAGCTATTTGCAGTTTCAATATTACCCTGACACTATCTTGCATTCTATTACATTTATACACAAAAGAAGCTTACATTAAAAGGCTCAAAGGGAATTGAACATGACATTTTTGGGGATGAGGATATTATGCCTCTCCTACGTTTTTGTTTCTCTTTGACAATCATTTGAGTGTGGCTTTGACATGTAAGTCCTCCAAGTTGCTAACTCGTCTGTTTGAGTGCCAGGCTCGTAAGTCATGGTTACTTTTGTCTTTCCATTATTGTGTTTCTTTTCCATCGTTCCTTCAATTTAACTTATCTACAAACTCTGAAGGTCCTGATTTCATAATGCTCGTGTCTGTCACTGCAGACAGCTGCAATAGAGACAGCATATGTCATTTTAAGTAGGGGATTTCTCTGTATCATTTATAAATAAATCAAAGTATTACTGCTTATGTGAGTTTTGGATTTGGATTTTGGCTTTCCTGCTGAAAGATTATTGTGCTATACCAGTTAAATGTTTGATCTTTAACTCCTAAATACCACCAAGTTTTACTGTTTGAACGGCCTTATCTTTTGATTTCAGAACACAGGGGTTTTTAGCTCTCTTCACTGGTGATACTGGTGAAATCCGTGCTGAAGTTAGGGAACAAATTGACACAAAAGTTGCAGAGTGGAGAGAGGAAGGCAAGGCAGAGATTGTCCCCGGTGTTCTTTTCATTGATGAAGTGCACATGCTTGACATAGAGTGCTTTTCTTTCCTAAACCGTGCTCTGGAGAATGATATGGCACCTATCTTGGTTGTTGCTACAAACAGAGGCATTACTACTATCCGTGGCACTAACTACAAATCTCCACATGGGATTCCAATTGATTTTCTTGATCGACTGCTTATAATCTCCACACAACCATACACCGAAGAAGACATAAGGAAAATTCTGGATATCAGGTGCCAAGAGGAAGATGTAGAAATGTCTGAAGATGCAAAGGTTTTACTTACAAAGATAGGGGTTGATACATCATTGAGATATGCCATACACCTAATTACAGCTGCTGCTTTGGCTTGCCAAAAGCGGGAGGGCAAGATTGTAGAGATGGAAGATATCAGTCGAGTGTATGAGCTGTTTTATGACGTCAAGAGGTCAACTCAATACTTGATGGAATACCAGAGCCAGTACATGTTTAATGAGGTTCCGGCGGGAGAAGGAGATGAAGATGAGGCCAATGCAATGGTTTCTTGAGGCGATCCTTGTGCTTGTGCAACTTAGACAACTTCAAGTTCTTGAATTATTTGTATCCAAGCGCTAAACTTAGAAAAGACTTATTTGCGGCTTTATTTTTTGGCATTTGGTGACTGGAGATGTACAATTAGTTGATCTTTGTACAGACTAGTGCAACTGTATGGTCACTAGCTGCTCCACCTCCTAGACCCACCAAAAAATCCCACCCCTTGGTGTCAGGGAGTGTCAATTGCAGCTCAAACTATGGCTAATCTCTTATCCGAAAAAGTGAAATGGGCACAGGGACAAGGTAGAACTAGTAAGAATAGTAGCATAAAGATGTGAGGATCACCAATTTTAATCTCAAAAATAGTGGAATACGTGTGTTGATTGCCTATTCTGATGGGGATGGAGGGAGGTCAAACGTATGTTTCAGATAAACATCATGCAAGAACACGTAGTGACTAATATCAGATTCCCTAGCACTTGACTATGAGAGGAGTGATTATTGAGACTTATTTGTTAATAGATTCCTTTGGAAAAAGAAATCGTGAATTTACAAAGTTTGGATCTTATGGCCAGTGCAGGCAAGCGAAGTATTTAGCTAGTTGACATGCCAGCGATCGTTTGTATGGAAGGATGCACTAGTCATCAAAGAAGTGAGCTCGAGACTTCGTCTAGTTACTTGTGGCAAGGATGAGAGAGCTTCAGAGTGAACGAAAGATAGAGGTATGATTCATGCCCGAATGTGAAAGATTTGCCCAATTGGTATGGTCACTTGTCTGCATTATAATCGAAATGCAACCTTCCCCGAATGTGAAAGATTTCGTGGATATATAATGAAAATGTGCTGTCCCCAATGTGAAAGTCAGCCATAGCAATACATGGAGTGTAATCTATGGAGTATAATAAGGAGGAAAATGGAGTCCAAATTCCTGGACTACTGCATAGGGCACCGACAGAAGGAGGTGATGTGCTCATCGGGGGAGGGACGTGGAAGCGTAAGCTTGAATTGAGTAGCTTTGTGAGAAAATCCCAGTCGAAGAAAAAGAGTGTGGCTTTGAAAATTGCAGCTTTATCAGGAAAAGTACCACTTGTTATAATTTAAAGCACACCAAGAAAGCAATTGAAGGGGATAGAAAGCTTTAACAAATGGAGAAGGCAAGGAGATGTAGAATACAGAGCACTTGGTGTCTCTGTATATTTTGTATAAGCTTAAAACTTTTATAGAAGGCGTAACTTGCTGTCCTCGTTGTGTAAATGTTGGGACAGCACACGTGTTATTGAAATGACTAGTAAACTTTTTTTTTTTTTTTTTTTTGGAGTGAATGACCAGTAAATTCACCACTATCCTCAACTCAAGGTTCTGTTGAATATGCTTATTTATACGTGTCAAAATGGGTGATTTGGGTAGATATGAGTAAGTTATAATTGGGTAATGAATATAATTGAGTCAACCCACTTATATCTATTTAATAAATGGATATGGGTATACCCAAATAACTATTTATGACTCCTTTGGAATATTAGTTTTTAAAATTTTTCACGTGGTATTTGACAACAAATAATGGCATTTTATAGTTATTACATTGGTAAGAAATTCAAATTTATCTTCTTAACACTCTCTGAAATTTGAATAAAATGTATATTTATCTTTAAATGGGTTAAATTGGTGAGTCAAGTCAACCCACTAACCATTAATTAACCCATTTATACCCATTTAAAATTAATGGGTAGGTTTGGGTAAATTATTAATGGACGAGTTTAAGTGAGCCAATATAAATGGGTTATGATTGACACCTCTATCTGCTTTGAAGAAATTGTAGATTAATTAAGGACGTCTATGTCGACGGCCATTTGGTCAGATTCTTGCTCCGCAAGCTAAAATCCATCGCTTGCAGTTAATTAGTTGATTGAAGAGCCAACACAACCAGTAAATTCACCACTATCGCTGAAGATGCAGGGTTCAATTTTCGTAGAGCATTCATGTAGTGATTAGAACAGTTACTCCGGCCTTTTTTTTTATTTTTTTTTATTTTAATAAGCTTATTCACAGAAGTTCTGAAATTGAACGGATACAGGTTCAATTTGAACCCAAGACCTTTACGTTCAAAGGTTTTAACGTTTAACTTTAGCCACTAATTGTTCTAATATATCTTCTTTTTCTATTCAAAATCTTTTATTTATAATTTATTCCTTTTACCACGTAACCCAATTCTCCCTCGTTCCAATATATCATTGTACAATTACAAATAGCAAATTCTTCTTATATTCTTCATTTTTGGTGAATGAACTTCCAATGGTGATAGATTTTTGGTAAAGGTCAATCTACTCTCCTATTTGGAGATTTTTTTTTTTTTTTTTTTTTTGGGGGCCCCAAAACAACGGCCTCCCCGGATAGAGTGGTTGGCTGGTAGCATATCCATATCATCATTGACTAAGAACACTGAATTTCGGATTAGATCCGGTAATTGCTGAGGGTTGGAACAATACGGATAGCAATTAAACTATGCTCATGCTGGAAGTTGAATATTTAAAACAAAGGTTCTTACCAAAAAATATATATATATTTAAAACAAAGGAAGTAGCCGCCTGAGACCAATCGGATGCACAATATATATAAACTGGAAGAAGTACAAATCGAAACTTCTCCAAATTAAATAGTTGGCCAAAGAATTCTTCGCACATGGAAGGTTCAGGAATCAATGTAACCAATTAAGCTCCTCCCTCTTAATTCGCGCGACTGATGTCCGACCCCGTTCGATCCAGAGACTTCAACGGCTGTCCCCGGTGCTGTGTCGCAACCTTTCTCAAATGCTGCTCTTAAACAATTAAATAAAAATTATAAAATAGTCACAACTCCACAAACCAAATCTAATCTTATGTAATTGGACTCTGCACCACATAGGAGACTTTCCCGTTTCCCCCCCAATCAGAAATTTGGTATCTTCCTTCACCCAAAAAAAGAAAACTAGAAAAAAAAAAAAAAAAAGAGAGAGAGAATAAGGGCCCCAAAGGAAAAAAAAAAAAAAAGGGACGAATATTAAAGTTATGCTAATTTTCCAATTTGATCGTTTATAAATGTGTAGAATTTATTCTCAATACATTCCATTGTTGTATAGCAAGAGTAGCCAAAACATGAACGTTGGAGTACTAAGTACTAACTACCAAGGCCGCCAATGAAATGCTTCCAGCTTAAAGACACAACTTAGTCAAAACTGATAAATACACTCCTTCTGCGCTTAATCCCCCCCACAGCAGTATGCTCTATGCTCCAGACTCTATACTATAAACTGCTAAGACGGTATTAGACTATTAGGAAGATACTCAGACTCTCCCCTCAAGAAAGTAGAAAGTGGGAGCCATGTCCAAAACCAAACTTCATAGCAGACCACCATCCTTGTGTAGAGATAAATCCTTGTTCATTGCTGCAGGAATCGCTGTATTACTTGTCTGTGTTATTTGGTCTTTCACGGAACCTTTCTCCAACTTTCCAACCTTATTCTCTTCAGATTGCTCAGGTAGTCCAGGCCAGTTCTTTAACAGAGCAGACGACCCTCCTCAAGAAACAACATTTTATGACGACCCTGGAATCAGTTACACCATAGACGGCAGTCCCGTTAAGAACTGGGACGAGAAGAGAAAAGAATGGCTGAAACTCCATCCCACTTTCGCCGCCGGCGTCCAGAACCGCATACTGCTCCTCACGGGATCCCAGCCTTCGCCGTGTAAGAACCCCTCCGGGGACCATTTACTCCTCAGGTGCTTCAAGAATAAAGTCGACTACTGCAGAATCCATGGCTACGACATCTTCTACAACAACGCATACCTGAATCCCAAGATGAAATCCTATTGGGCCAAGATTCCCTTGATCCGGGCCTCAATGCTGGCCCATCCCGAGGCCGAGTGGATCTGGTGGATGGACTCTGACGCGATCTTCACGGACATGGATTTCAAGGTGCCCCTGAAGAGGTACAGACACCATAACTTCGTCGTTCACGGCTGGCCCAACTTGATTTACGAGAAGAAGAGCTGGGTTGCCGTGAATGCCGGGATTTTCCTCATCAGGAACTGCCAATGGTCCATGGAATTCCTCGACGCTTGGGGCAGGATGGGCCCACAAAGCCCCGAATACTCACGGTGGGGTCAAACACTGAGGTCAACGTTCAAGGACAAGATGTTCCCAGAGTCGGATGATCAGTCGGCCCTGGTTTATATGCTGCTGAAGGAGAAAAGGAAGTGGGGTGATATGATGTACGTAGAGAATGAATACTCGCTGCATGGTTACTGGGCTGCGGTGGTGGGGAGGTTCGACAACATCACCGGGAGGTACGAGAAGATTGAGAAACGAGAGGTGAAACTGAGGAGAAGGCACGCGGAGGCGGTGGCGGAGAGCTACGGCAAGCTGTGGGAGGAGCATCTGGAGGGTGGGGGTGACAGAAGAGGTGGGTGGAGGCGGCCGTTCATCACGCACTTCACGGGGTGTCAGCCGTGTAGCGGGGACCACAATCCTTCCTACGTGGGGAAGGAGTGCTGGGTTGGGATGGAGAGGGCTCTGAACTTTGCGGATAACCAGGTGCTTCGTAATTTTGGATTCGTGCACCCGGATTTACGGAATAGCTCCGTATCACCGTTGGCTTTTGATTTTCCTGGAGCTGATGAATCTGAGGTTTTAGTGTGAAACTGTTGTGATCAATGCTGTAACATTTATTTCCTAGTGAAAAACGATCATTCCATCCCATCGAATATATTTCTATAGCTATTTGGAGTTAGGCTTTGCCACCAGCACAGTTCAAGTTGTCATGTTAGTATCAAGACAAACTGGAGTCAAGAGAATTATGAGGGCAATGGTTTATTTGATTGAGCAAATTAGAAATTTCTGTTGATGCATTGCTTGCTCCAATTGCTATCTTATTTAATTTTTAAAATAAAGTAAAAGGAGACACAGTCGATTAGTGAGATTCGCAGATGCCTGCTGCAGCTCACTTTCAAGCTTTTTTAGCTTTTAGTAATATATGCCCCAAGACTTCCAAAGCAAGACGATTAATGTGTCGGCATCCCAGTTCCCGCTTTCCTGTCTACAAGTTGGTAAAGGTGGATCCTCGGAAAAATTCTCATCCTCATTTGGGTCCAAATTGGACGTCTATTCTGTAATTTGGTTGAAAATTTCATTGACAAAAGTGCTGCGGGTATCATCAGTTTTGGATTTTGCCATGACAAATCGGGCTGGCGCTATCATCTCCTTAATCAGAGGCGCAATGAATTTTTTACACGTTCTTACAAGTAATTTTGGCGTTTTATTTATATATATGGATTTTCCATCTCGTGACTCATGACCATATGTTTCGTTTGATTAGGATATTTGTTGGTCATTAACGATGACTAAAAAAGTGTAATACTCTCCTACCTCACTCTCTCTCTATTGCTGCTGGCGGTGTGCTGTGCCCCTGACCCTCATAAAGCTATCACATCTTTTGAAACGAACACGTTATTTTAAAAGCGTATAGTAATTTTGAGGAATTAAGAAACCAGATTGAGCTCCAAATGATTAATCAATCATTCAATCTGCGTAATCCAAGTAAATCAAAAGCAGGGCAGGTGATCATTCTTCCTGCGAAATGAATGATGAACACAATTTCTATACTAGATATTGAAGAACCTCGCTATCGAAAATAATTACATGCCAAGGAGTCGCTCCTAGGATTCAATTGAAGAAGCTTCAAAGCCTTCCTTCCGTCAGGGTCAACGTGTTAATTTCTTTACCACACATGCACGGTCGGTCCCGAATTGCTGTCTGATTTGTGTATATGAATCGGTAGTTTCTTTGTGCAGGGACCGGAACCTGCGTGGGGTTGCTTGCAAAGCTAGGGAAAGACTCAATTTTGCTGTGAACTGAATCCAGGATTGACGTTAGGTTTACTGTTAAACTCCAGCAAACTTAAAATGAAGATCGAGCTCACTTGCTTCTTTAACAGCATCTCATGTCAACTTTGATTTTTTTTTTTTTGATTGCACAGGTTAATATCATATGATTGAAAGATAGACAGATGGCAACTCAACTTGGTCTTACCGGATGGAATGCTGAAAATAGCAGCGATAACATCATCCCTTTTTTGTGAGTTGTGAATTTAATTACCAACCACGACCATCCTTGTCTTCAACCCTCACACGACGAGTGACACGACAAATACCTTAACGGGCAGAGCAGAAGGGGGACCGGAGGGGTGGGCATATATCCTCACCAAAATTCCTTGGTAGAAAGAGGAGAAGGTTCAAATTAGTCCTATTTGTCCCACCAATAATTGGATAATGTGTACGTTTCCAATTTTGCTTTTAAAGTCGTGTCCTTAAAGATAAAAAGATTGCGTTGTTTGTGTCTTCAAAATTCAGATCTCTTCACCGCATTTAATTTAATTAAGGTAAATATCTTATACATTGTAAGTATATACATTAACGAGTTTAGATGTTTGATACGTATGTAAAATTCAACATTTAAATTTAAATTAAAATAGTATGATATACATCTAATCCTATAAATACATGCAACGACAATGTAAGAAAGATTAATGCAACAATAACGTAAGTTTCATGACTTGGTATCAGAAGTTGCCAGGTCATCTAAATAACCTTGGTTGCCGCCTACACAAGCCCTTTTTACTGGCTCTATGGATAAAACATTTCAACCATCAAAGAAGAATCAAACTTTTCTAGCAATTGGAGTGTCACAATATTACATTCAGGTCCCATTTCCAGGGCTATTTGTGGATCAGACAGACAACTGAGGTTTGGGAGAAGAAGCCTGAGGTCGGGTTTACATGTCAGGTTGGGCTGGAACTTCCACCAAATTGAATAAATATGTTGGCATCAGATTTATCATTTATTGGCACATGACCGAAGGTTCGCAAATTTCTGGCATAATGCGTTAGTTTGTCCTCGGCTTTGTCGAACTTTTGGCTGATGAATCTGACTCATCTACATCGCGAATTTGAAGGTTAAATTGATTGTCTATCCGCCCAACGGCAGATGCAGATTTTATAAACCTTAACTATCCTCTTTTTTTCCCTTGAGGAGATCTTGGGCCCGTAACCTCTTACATTTTAATCTATAATCCCTTCCATTTTATCAGCTAACCTAACTCCTTTCCTAAACCTTAGCTATCTCTGCAGCCCAACAAAGAAAAAAGATGACTTTAAAAAAGTTTACTACTGCTCGTTTACAATATTAACAAGACATTTAGATTATTTTTAGCAACAAATGTAAACCAGTCGCCAAGTTCCATCTAATAACTCGCGAAAACTTTGAAGTCAATTGCTATTCTCACCCTTTATACCAGGATTGGATAGTTAAACTTTCGAAAGGATAGAAGCCTCCCCCTCCCACAGCTCACTCAGAACTCTCACTCTCCACTTTCAAGCCTTCCTATAAGTTATATACCACTCTTTCTTTGCCAAAAAACAAGCAAGACTGAAACCAGACAGCCATGTCTAGAACTAAAGCTCAGACCAAACAGTCATATATTTCTAGAGATAGCAGCAGGTCGTACTTCCTGGCTGTACCTTTCTCCATAATATTCGTCTTTGTTATATGTTCCTCGACAGGAACTTGGCCTAGTTTCCAGGATATGATTTCAACCGCCGGTGCTAATACCTGTAACGGCGAACCACCAGCCTTAAATCGAACCCACGACCCTAAAGAAGCCACTTTTTACGACGAACCCGAACTAACTTACACGCTAGGCAAAACCATCAAAGACTGGGACAAGAAGAGAAAGTCCTGGCTAAACCTTCATCCCTCGTTCACTGCTGGTGCCGGCACCCGTTTTCTCATCCTGACGGGGTCTCAGCCTTCACCATGCAAGAATCCCATTGGGGATCATTTACTTCTGAGGTGTTTCAAGAACAAGGCTGATTATTGCAGAATCCACGGCTACGATATCTTTTACAACACGGCATGTTTGGATCCCAAGTTGTGCAACGTTTGGGCTAAGGTAGCTTTAATTCGGGCTGCCATGGTGGCCCACCCGGAAGCAGAGTGGATCTGGTGGATGGATTCCGATGCTATATTTACTGACATGTACTTTAAAGTTCCGTTACAGAGGTACAAGCAGCATAATCTGGTTGTTCCCGGCTGGCCCGACATGGTTTACGAGAAGAAGAGTTGGGTTTCTCTAAACACCGGGAGTTTCTTCATGAGAAATTGCCAGTGGTCCTTGGATTTTTTGGATGTCTGGGCTAACATGAGCCCGCGAAGCCCTGATTACAAGTTCTGGAGTGACACTTTAATGTCTACGCTTTCAGATAAGATGTTCCCAGGAGCAGATGAGCAGTCGTCTTTGGTTTATTTGCTATTAACAGAAAAGAAGAAATGGGGGGATAAGATTTATCTAGAGAATCAATATGACTTGAGCGCTTATTGGTTAGCCATAGTTGGAAAGCTTGATAACTTTTCGAGGACGGAGGCTGACGCAGAGAAGAATTTGGCCTTGTTAAGGAGGAGAAGGGCGGAGGTGGTGAGCGAGAGCGTCGGTGAGGTGTGGGAGAAGTACTTGGAAAATAATACCACTGCTGGCGCTGGTAAACGGCCGTTTATTACTCATTTCACGGGATGCCAGCCCTGCAGTGGAAACCATGATCCCTCCTACGTTGGAAATACCTGCTGGGATGCAATGGAGAGGACTCTGAATTATGCTGATAATCAGGTCCTTCGTAACTTTGGTTTTGTGCACAGAGATATAAGCCATGGCTCCTATGTTTCACCCCTAGCCATTGATTTTCCATCGGACGTGCTGCAAAGAAAGAAACCCGGTGAAGAGTTTAACAGGTGAAGAAATCCGTTCTACTGCCGTTTAGAGGTTAGAGTAGGACTTGGGCTCTGTAAAGTGTAAATTCAGTATAAAAAAAAAAATGGCAGTAAAATTAAGAGGGAAAAAAAGTTTTCAGTTTTCACAAGCTTGTCATGGTAAATTCCTCAGTAATTGAGTGAATTTCAAGATACTTCTTGTTGCAGCTATAAAAAAAGAATATCTTGTTGATGCTTTTTCTTGTTTGGTGAACAAAATCGAGTCGATGGCAACATTCAGTGTACTTTATTAAAGTGTATATTTTTCAATTATTTTTCTCGCGTGTGTATACAAGCTCTGCGACCAACTCTAGCTCTAACTCGAAGAAAAAGTCGACAAGCAAGGAAAGGTTATGCCCACAGGCGGCTACAATTTCCATTTTATGCGGAAGATTACTTTTGACCGACCCAGTCACCCATGCAGTGGACAATGATTTCAATTTTGAAGGCAGTCTCCTCAATCAAAGGCGCATTATTGCACCCCGTTTTACAAGAAAGAATTGCTATACTACTATTACGTTATTTTTCGTCATCTGTCTCTGGTAAGAGAAGATAAAAAACAGATCAGTTTCTTTTGCTGAGTATCAAAATTCCGTTGTTAAAAACTCTCTCCCTGGCTAAGACATCTGTGTTTGATTGGCGGGGCTCTAATGTTCACAATAATATGATAAAACTGTACGAACGTTTGCACAAGATCATGTGAAACCGTAGATGGCCCAATGCGTAAGGCTTGATTATTGGAACTCAGATGGTTTGAATTTTCTTGCAATAGCTATCAGAACAGATGGTGCTGGTCCATAGAGACATGGACAATCAGTATCCCATATGCTGCTGCAATTGCAGCCACTTGATAAGCTTTCTGTTACTTCCATGAGATTTTGGTGTTGGGGGTGAAAACCAGCCTTTAATGACCTTTTAATTTATTAGGGCAAATTACACTACGCTTACTCCAGGATGATCAAAATGCTACCGGTTTTGGTGTATGACCCCACCTTGATTTCCTGTCTCGGTCACTTACTACTGATTAAAGACTAGACTTACCTTTGCTGGTTTTTATAGCAGAACTTATCTTACACTTTTGGACATAGTTCTCCTTTTCTTCTTTTATAGTTATAACCAAACTGGACAAATTTGAGAGCAAAGTTATGGGAGACGCTGTGGTCCTATTTAAGTATCAAAACTTTAAGTTAAAATTGCTTTTGCAAAGAACTTTAAGTTAAAATTATAAAAGGGTGATCAGGAGAGGAGTCATCTGATTTACTCAAAATCACAAGATTTGGACGAAAACGACTAGACACTGTGGTGGGGGTCCATATGAGAAGTATGGTGGGATTTAGAACTTAAAAAATTAAGTTGAACAATTGTGGCTTGGTGTCCATCAAAAACATGAAAAAGCCATTACACCTACCAGGCTATACCTTGAAAAAATAATAAAAATAAAAAGTTAAACTGTCAGTGATACGCTTGTTTGCATTTGTTCCTACTTTGCTAATTGATAAAATCCATGGTCAAATAAGTATGATTTCTCAAAATTTTATTATTAAAATGTATATTGAATTTTACTATTTGAAATGCCAATTCGTTAAAAACGAACGAAGTAATTCTTAAGCTATTATGGTCCTGTTGTTAGTTGCAATAGATTTTTCAAAAGCTGATAATGAAAAGTAGTTACGGAGAATAAAAATTAGTTAAAGCTATTATTGGGTAGATTATGAAAATCTACTCCTTTGGCTACTAAAAAATCCATACACCTGATGCAAGAGCAATTTGCAAACGAGAACATTAAAAAAAATTAAAAAAAAAAAAGAAGAATTTAAAATCAGATGAAATAAATAATCACTTGAGAATAGGGCTATATATCACAATTACTTTAACTCCAAAGATGTTATGTTTTTGTATGGATTAAGTATTTTTGGAGGGTCTTTTAAAAAATTTGATTCTAATAGTGTTGTGAAAAACTTTTTACTGTAAATTGCTAGATATTTTTTGAGATATTTTGGGATGTAGTTTAAAGTGTTTTTAGAATTTAATTTTTTTAAAATTAAAAATAACACCACCAACCAAAACTGCCTTCCCTCATCCTCTCTTCTCCCTCTCCTTCTTTCTCACCCTTCCTCTTCCTCCGACTTCCTCTCCTCTCCCTTCCCTTTCCCCCAACTGACCCCTTTTTCCTCTTCTCCAATCGCAACTAGAGAGTCGTGACTGAAGTTCTCTTTGATGACGACTCAAGTCGCGGCCCTCTAATGAAAGGAAATAAATGGATATGACCACGGTTCCAAAATCATTGGTTCCAATTTACAAACTGATGGTTTGGATTCTTTTGAAAGATAGAATTTGAATCAACCCTTATAGGAACTGTTACAATTACGGTTTCTGAATCTCCAATTTCAGTCCAATTATGATTTCGACTTCTTCCGATATCGGTTTCGATTCCAATTTTTCCAATTACATTAAGATGCTTGTTATTACAAAATTAATTTTCAGTAAATAAGACAGTGAATATAGAAAAAATATGAATTTTTATTGTATTATTATTTGGCAAGAAAAAAGAAAAAAATACATATACTTTTGATTTAGCAAATTGCTGTTTTTTGATTTAGCAACGGCAATTTTTTTGATCCTCTAAAAAGGTAACTTTTTATTGATTTATCATAACGACTAATCAAACTCAAAGTATCATGAGGCACTAGTTTAATATTTTGATTAATTTAACTTTAGCACTTTGATTAGATTGGATTTGATCTAAATCAGTTATTTCTATATTTACTAATGAATTGAGATAATAATTTAGTGGATTAAAATAGATGCTATTGGTGTTGAGTGCTAACTATTAAAAGCAAACTTTTAATTGAACCAAAAAGGTAGAGCTACTCATGATATAAGTGTATTTTTAGATGATTTGAATGGTTATTGAACTGTCGATTTTAGTTCTGGTTCGATTTTTTTTTTTTTGTGAATCGAAACCTTAATATTTAATCACAGTTATGATTTCAGTTTCGATTTCTCAAATCCAATTTCAGTTTTGATTCAATAATCTGTTAGTTCGATTCCGATTCAAATCTGAACTGTGACTACCCCTAAAAAGAGACGTCGGTTGTGGCAAAGGAAAATGAGAGGAGAAGTGAGAAAGAGAGAAGAGGAAGAAAAAGAGGGGGAACGGAGGAGGAATGATGGGATTCGAGAGGGGCGAGGAGGGAGAGACGGAGAGTAGAAGGGAGAGGGGAGGGAGGAGGTGGCGATGGTAGGTGTTGGCTGGTGGTGTGGGGAAGAATAAGATGTGATAGTTTTTTTTTTTTCTCAATAAATTATATTTGAGATTGTATGTGTTTTTGGAGTTATTTTTAAAGTGTGTTAATATAAATTTACTAAACAAAAACAAGTATATCAAAAATAAGAGAATCTAGACATCCTTCCAGACCCTATGTTTAAGTTTTTAATTGAGCTTGAACCTATAGTTCATCAAAAATTTTCAAAAATGTTACTTTGCCTCCTGTCAATCATATTTTCCAAGCTAATTTAAATCCGAATGCAATAAAAATTGGATCACCAAATAGTTCTATGGCCATTAATTTGTTTTTATTACATAACCAAGAATAGATAATGCTAGCTACAAAGCTTTCACAGGAAAGAGGAAATTTGCGGTGTGTACGAGTATATACGAACTATGAATTCTGTACAAGATACTCCTAGGCCAACGGCTCCACGCATTTAAAGATTTTGTTTTGGGATAATTTCAGGTTTCTGACAATTTCACTCACCTCCCTTAAAATTTAGAAAATTATACAAACCTCCTCTGAGGTTAAAATTTTGTAATAAAGTTAGTCCAAATTAAAAAAGTAATATTAAAAAAATACTTTGAGTAGAGAGATGAAACTTTTATTCCATAAATACCCTTTATACTTATGCAAAAGTTATATTATAATGGAATGAAAAATATATTAGTAAAAATGAGGAAAAATAAGTGTAAATAGTAAAGAACCGAAAAATAAGTAGCAATTAATTTTTTCTATAAAACTAGATCAATAACTAGTACTAAATTACAATGGCTATTTTTTTTTAGATTTTTATCATTTTGCATAGAAAGGCAACAAGAAACATTAATTTATCATTTTCACTTAAAATAATAAAATTTGGGGTGGGAAAACAGTGGTTAGGATATTTAAGGGGAGGTTTCTAAAATTATCCTTATTGAAAACTAATATAGGTAATTAATTAAGTAGTTAGGACACTAATTAATTGTTAGTAATTAATTAATGAAAATAGTTGTTGATGATTTCTTTAATAATGAAAAATTATTTGCAATTACAAAATGGTACTAATTGATATACCAATTATTTGTTTGCTCTTAGAAATCGATATAGCAAATGGCAATTTGTTTGAATTTTTCTCTAAAATATTATCAAATATTCTCCTTATGATTATACTTGTAATATTTGTTATTGATGTTAAAGGATATTCGTAAATTTCATGACTTTGCCCAATATATTGACAAGGAGTTTTTACACCTATATTTCATATTCAATTTGTGAAATCAATACAAAATCACTATTTTGCCACCTTAAATTTTGTAGTTTCAAATGAAAAAAATATCTATCTTAATGTTTTTTGTTGCCTTTACATACAAAATGACAAAGATTTGAAAAAAAAATCCATTGCTTATTTAGTGCACTAGTCATTGATCTAAATTTATAGAAAAAATCAGTTGCTACTTATTTTTGGTTCTTTACTATTTGCATTCACTTTCCCTATTTTATTAATTCATTCATTTATAATACAAATTTTACACAAACATAAAGGGCATTTGTGAAATAAAGTTTCATCTCTCTCCTCAAAGTATTTTTTTAATGTTACTTTTTTTATTTGGACTAACTTTATTACAAAATCTTAAACTTAGGGGAGGTTTGTGTAATTTTCTAAACCTTAGGGGAGGTCATTGAAATTGTCAGAAATCTTAAGGGAGGTTTCTGAAATTATCCTTTTGTTTTGGGGCGAGGGCCCTTCTTGTCTTCCCAGATGGCCTAAAGCCCTGTACCGTCCGACTAACCAGAAAAAGTTACTGCTACTAAATGAAATCCTAAAGGCCTCCTCTCCAGTCTCCACTCACTTCTCCTAATCTCCAGACTAATTCCACGTTTATTATAAGGAGCAGCCATGACCAGACTCAAAGTTCAGACGAAAGCACCGACATTTTTCAGAGACTGCAGGTCTTTCGTCCTCTCTGTATTAGCCTCCATTCTACTCCTTTACGCTCTGTGGTCCTTCACTGAAACTGCTTGGTCAAACTTTTCCGTCTCCCCCATTCTTTCAGACACCACCACCAACCACTGCACTGCCCAACCCCAATCCTTCAACCGAACCCACGACCCGCCAGAACCCACTTTTTACGACGACCCGGAACTCAGTTACACCCTAGACAAGCCCATCGATAACTGGGACGACAAGAGAAAATCATGGCTGAAACTTCATCCTTCGTTTGCCGACAACGTCGAAGACCGTATACTCCTCCTCACAGGATCACAGGCCTCACCCTGCAAGAGCCCTATCGGCGATCATCTACTCCTCAGAGGTTTCAAGAACAAAGCCGACTACTGCAGAATCCACGGCTACGATATCTTCTACAGTAATGCTTGTTTTGACCCGAAATTGTGCAACGTCTGGGCTAAAGTAGCTGTAATTCGAGCTTCCATGGTGGCCCACCCGGAAGCCGAGTGGATCTGGTGGATGGACTCGGACGCCATCATCACCGACATGGACTTCAAAATTCCGCTACGGAGGTACAAGGAGCACAATCTCGTGGTACCCGGCTGGCCCAACTTGGTTTACGAGAAGAGGAGCTGGGTAGCAGTAAACACTGGGAGTTTTCTGATGAGAAACTGTGAATGGTCCTTGGAGTTTTTGGATGTTTGGGCGAGCATGAGCCCGCGAAGCTCCGATTATAAGTATTGGAGCGAAACGTTAATGTCCACCCTTTCGGATAAGATGTTCCCAGGAGCTGACGAGCAATCGTCGTTAGTTTATTTACTATTGAGGGAAAAGAAGAAATGGGGAGACATGATTTATCTGGAAAATCAGTATTACTTGCATGGCTACTGGGTCGAAATTGTGGGGAGGCTTAATGATATAATTAAGAAGTACTTGGACACAGAGGCAAAGGTGCCGGCGCTGAGAAGGAGAGTAGCGGAAGTGGTAAGTGAGAGCTTGGATGGGGTGTGGGAGAAGTACTTGAAAGATGCTGGTGGTTTTGGAAATAGTGGGTGGAGACGGCCGTTTATTACTCATTTTACCGGATGCCAGCCGTGCACCGGGAAACATGACCCGGAATACAAGGGGAATGCCTGCTGGGTTGCGATGGAGAAGGCTCTGAATTTTGCCGATAATCAGGTGCTCCGGAGGTACGGTTTTATGCACCCGGATTTAGGGAATGGGTCGTCGGTGTTCCCTGTACCCTTTGATTTTCCAGCCGCCGACGAGAAGGAAGAATTGGTGTAGAGTTAAGCGGAGGAGGTAAATAAAGGGTTGTTCTATCTGTACCTTTGTATAGGTTTGTCTTGCTTTCTTTGTATGTATCCTTCAAAATGGTGAAAGTGAGGGAGAGCAAGCAATTCTCACGAGGCTTTAACAAGTTCCTCAATCGAGTGAATTTCAAGAGCTTTTACCAACGCTTTTGTCAGTCAATACAAAAGGGAATTAGATTGGTTGTTTGCACTATTAGTGCCAGGGTGTATTAGACTAATACCTTTTGTTTTGTGTTGTTTCTGCACAGTTGCCCAATTACAATGCAGAATCTGTATGCCTAGAGTGTGCCAATGTTAAACATGGCAAATCGCAGTTTTTGTCTTTGGTATTATTAGATTGAAAGCCGGTTTTGCTACGGACACAATCACCTTAATCACAGGCGTATTGGTGCACTTCTATTCCAAGCCCTTTGGCCTCTTGAATAGGGTTGATTGATTGGGACCCAAAATGGTGGAAATGCACAATCAAATATGCTCGAAAAGTTCTTGAAGCAAACGATATGTGTGTGTCAACTCTTGTGGAAGATATCTCAAACCTGAAATCCTTGTTTCAGCACTGCTCCTTTAGTCTGAGTATTGATAGGAATTGTTTAAGTAAAGTCATTAGTAGTTATGTGATTAGCATTCACTTTGATGAGGAGTGGCCTTATCCTCGAGGTAGCTAGTACCTCTTTGCTTTAGCCAAGGTTTTTAAAATCGGGACTCTAATTTGGATCGTTTTTTACTTTGTAGGATTGGATTGTGGGATCGATCGATCCTACAAAAATCGTAAAAAATAATTTTACTAGTAATTTTGATGTTTGCAATTCACATGCACAGCAATAAATAATGCAACTCATGTACAACCAATATAATAGTATTATTAATTGAGGTTACAATCATATTATCTAAAATATTTGGGATAATCTAAAAATTAAATAAAAATTTTGGAACTACATGTGACATATTGTAAATGAATCTGATTAAATTAAAAATATTGTTCTTTCTCAATTTTGAGTCCAAACGCAATTACTGGACAAGGTAGTTGGAAAAATTGACTTCATATACGTGTGTATATCATTTAAGTATTTATTAATGAGACAATTAAATACCAATTTTTATAGGTAAGGAATTAGCATAACATAATTATGTGGTTTTAAAATTTTTTGAATCTAGTTTTTAATGCAACAAATAACAGAATATATTCTATACAAAATTATGATCAAATTATTAAAATTTTTATTATAAAATCTTTAAATGGTAAGATCGTATCAAAATCGGATAGAAATCAAAAGTCATAATTTGGATCGTAGGATCGTAAGATCTCACGATTCGGATCGCGATCCTGATTCCTGACAACTAAGGCTCCTGCTCTGTTAGTGTATGTTTCTTTTCTATGCAATACAATCTCTGACGTTTTCGGAAAAAAAAAAAAAGAAAAAAGAAAAGTTCTTGAAGCAAACGATTCATTTCTGTAATCTTTTCATTGTTGTGAATTGGCACGGGGGAGGTCATGCTCCCTCTTGACTCAAAATAAGAGAAAACAAAATTCCACCTAAGAAACACATTCTGCATGATGATTTAATAAACACATGGTTTTGCAGCATCAAAGCGCCAGAAAAAGGAGAGAACGAGCTGGACCCCATGCAGATTCCTTCCCAAGGACAAAAGAAGGATCTGAGGAAGGAGCAGAAAAGTAGATGGCTCACACTCTAACAAGTAGATAAGTTCCGAATGTTAGATTACCTTTTTTTCTTTTCTTTTCTTTTCTTTTTTTTTTTTAAAAAATTTTTTCCCTTTGAATGTTAGATTACATTATTGGGTTCTTTTATTTATTTATTTATTTTTTGCTTATCAAAATACTTTTACGGTATCATGTAGATTGGAGATGGAGAGAGCACAATGGGAAATTGGAAAAGGGGAAAGTAAAAATGCACACCTCTCATCCTTTACCGCACGAGTTGTGAACTTAAAATACAACTTGGAAGGGCATGAATTTCACTCCTCAAAGTGACAGCAGCAGAATGATTGTGTGTTGTGTTGAAGGTAAATGTGCCCTTTAGTGTTACAACTTACAAGCGTGGGTGACAACAACAGTGAGAATGAGATCAAAATTGGGCATAAAAGGGAGCTCTGACCCAATTCGTTTTGAAGTTGAATTTTGCTACTCAAAAGACTCACTAACCAAGAATCTGTTCCCATTTATCCACAGCCACCTTTGATCAATCTGCCAGAAAAGCGCGCGCACCTACAGCCACAGCAGCAATAAGTTTTTCTCTTTTGTATAGAATGCGTCGGATAAACCCATAAAGAGAAAAACTAGTCGCAGGAGCTTATGAAAAGTAGAAGAGCATATATAGTGACACTTTATAAGGCCCCCCAACCTTAACTTACAACGGAGAAAATACATCTCCAGAATATATGTATGTATATATGCATATATAGCCACCCTCCTCCATTAATGGCACGAAACAAAATTAAAATAAATTAAAAAAAAGGTCAGAAATATTTTTCTACGAAGCTCCTTCGACAAGGTCTGATGCAGGATAATCGAACGGCACGGGCAAGACGGTGGCGGTATCCAATAAATCCCGGTGCACGAACCCATATCTCCTGAGCACCTGATTATCAGCAAAATTCAAAGCAATTTGCATGGCATCCCAGCAAGACTGGCCAGAGTACATCTGGTTATGGTCCCCGCTGCAGGGCTGACACCCCGTGAAGTGAGTCATGAACGGCCTCCTCCAGCTGCCCCGCCCATACCCAGCATCCTTAAGCTGCTCCTCCCACACCTTACCATACCCCTCCCGCACCTTCTCCGCGTGCCTCCTCCTCAGCCTCCTCTCCCGCTTCTCAATCCCCAAGTACGTGTCGGTGATGTTTTCCAGCGTCCCCACAATCTCCATCCAGTACCCCTCGAAATAGAACTCCTCCTCCATGTATATTCTGCTCCCCCACTTCTCCTTCCCTCCTTTCAGGATCAGATACGCCAGCCCCGTCTGATCGTCCGACTCCGGAAACGTCTTGTCCTTGAACGTGGCCCGCTGAATCACGCCCCACTTGTCGTACTCCTGGGCCTGAGGGCCCATGCTGGCCCAGTCTTCCATGAAATCCATTGACCACTGACAGTTGCGCATCAGAAACACACCCGCGTTCAGCCCCGTCCAGCTCCTCTCCTTGTGGATCAGGTGAGACCAGCCGTGGACGACTAAATTATGGCCCTTGTACCGATCCAGCGGCAGCGTGAAGTCCATGTCCGTGAAGGCCGCGTCCGAGTCCACCCACCAGATCCACTCCGCCTCCGGATGGGCCAGCATGGCGGCTTTCACGGCGGGCATCTTGGCCCAGAACGAGAACATTCTCGGCTGCAGCAGCACGGTGTTGTAGAAGAGATCGTAACCGTGGATCCTGCAGTAGTCCGCCTTGTTCTTGAAGAACCTCAGCAGCAAGTGGTCCCCAATTGGGTTCTTGCAGGGCGTCGCCTGAGAACCCGTCACCATTAAAATCCGGTCAGCTGCTCCGGCGGCGAACGAGGGATGCTTCTCGAGCCACTCCCTCCTCTTCTCATCCCAGTTCTTGATAGTCTTCTCAATGGTGTAGCTCAACTCCGGGTCGTCATAGAACGTCGGGTCGGGCGGATCATAGCTCCGGTTGTGGCCCGCCTGCCCGCCGGGGCAGTCGAGGGCGCGATGCGCAGCCTCGGAAGCTAGGCCTCTCGAGAAAGAGGGATTTGCAGATGGGGTAGGGCTGAAGAAGGACCAGATGGCCCAGACTAGTAAGAAGGCAGCGGAAGCTCCGGCGGAGTAAAGAAAGCAGCCGGAGAAAAACGACGAGGTTTTAGTGCGGAGGCTGTTGTGCTTAGGCATGGTGGTGGCGGTCTGAAGATGTGACTGGTCTGGAGAGAGCATTTTAAGGACACGACGAAAGCGCCTGGTATATTGCCACCTAGGTGAGGTGAGGATCGTCTCAGTGCATGTTTTTGGCCATCTGGAAAACTGAGTGCGTCAGCTAGAGGTAGTTCGCCGCTTGACGCCGAAGAATATTTTGGCCAAGTCTGAGATAGCAAAAGCAAAGCTGCTCAGCGGACTGAAAACGTGGATTTGCGTGGGCGTGGCTTTTGTGCATTGGATGGTGAGGACCGAGGAGCGATAGATAAATCATAATCCTGCTACTGCGACTTCATTGCTTCAGCAGCTTTAGCTTTGCTTTGCTGCTACCTAATAAGTTCTCCGTTGTTTTGTTTACTTATTATTACTGATGATCCAGGTTGTTTTAACGGAGAGTGGTGATCGTTGAGCGGGTGGGGCTTTAAATGGGGGGTTTCCGTCGGTTCCACTTTCGTGTACTATGGAATTTGTGGATCATGAGGGATTGAGCATCTTGATTTTGACACGTGGAGGTTGTACCGACACTTTGGTCGAGGATCAGCTGAGGTTTAGGGCCTCTTACTACTATTAACTAACGTTAATTCTGGGGATTTGCTGTGCATCTCAGTGCCCTGTGTCTGGGATTAGAGGAGGCTACTGTCCTGCAAAACTGAAAAAGGAACGATGATATCTCCATTAACAAACGTTAATCAGTCTTAAGGACAGATCAAGTATATGGCACGTTGTGGCTGTGTGCACGGATCAAATTATATCGTATGCATAAAATAGATAGCTACGAACTACTTATGTATACGATGCAAAAGCTACGACTTTACTTTCCTAAACCGTGACGACTTCTCAAATAGGTATATGTGGAGCGAATTCTACCCAAGAAGGCACAAAGGAATACAATGAAGGGCATGTGGTATACGCACTGCACTTGAAGGGGCCACACTCGTATTTTTCCAAATGACAAGTTGAGCTCCTGTTTTTGGAAGTAATAAATTTCTTCCTGAGATTTGGGCATTCAAGTGGGCTATATATGCTTCCCCGTATGAGGCAGGTAATAGAGATGATTATCTCATAAGGAAGGGGGGGGGTCGAAAAATGAATTTCGGGTCCTTAGATCGTTACAGGTGCGCTTCAGGTCAGGAGCTCAATAGTACAGCACTGGGACTGCAGTCATGTGGTGCGGTTCTACTGCCGGGTCGGGCATCTATTCACAAAAGTATTAGATGCAAGAGCACCCTCTACCAGTTGTGCTCTCGTAGCTCAGTTGGTTAGAGCACCCGTTTAGTAAGCGGGAGGTCTTGAGTTCGACTCTCAACGAGAGCAAACAATGATGCTTGTTTTAGGTTCCACTCCGCAGTTTGTGGCGTTTGTCTGTGTAGTGTCTCTTGCCATCTGGTGCATTTTGCTCTGTTTTGGTGTGTAATTTCCTTTTCCAAGCTCTCAGTTTTGCTTCGTCTTCATTTTAGGTTCTGTTACTGGAACGTTGAATGCATTACAGTGAGAAAAACCAAATTCCCTCCTCTTCTAGGTTCGTTGCTTAGAACTGAAAGGTCAATGAGTTGCAACTAAAAAACTTTAGCACATAAATTTGGACGTCAATTTCCAGTGCATTAACCTGATATCATTCGACAGAAAGCATTTTAATTTCAAATCTAATGGCATATCGGAAAATGTGTACAAACTGTTTCTGTGTCGCACCAGTTGATACTTTTATTTATTCTCTACATTAACGAAAGCGAAAGGTTACACACATACTGGGCGACAAACTTTCACTTCGACTTCATACACTTTCATCTCCGACTCTAAGACACCCAAAACTAGTCCAGAATAATTTTTTAAATCCTAACAGATAGCCATTTAATCACAAGAAGTTCAGCAACCCTGCAGGTCCCGCCACCTTAGATAAACTAGCCCTGCACGGTAATGGGTATAAGCCCCTGCAACTACAAGCACATGGAAGAGTTGGTGACTGTGGCCAGCAATATCGAACTTTCCAGGCATCCATCTTTCAGGAACTCTCATGGCGTAGACCAGTGCTCCAAGACCATAAAAAGCTCCCATTAGAAGTTCATACCCAGTTGTATGAAGTGCCTCAGGCTGGTTCCAAAATAGAATTAACTTATGCAGAATTGGCACTGCACCTGACACCCCCATCCCAAAGAAGAGGGATGCCCGTATAGTACGATATTCTGGATTTTGGAATACTGGTAGGAGAGAAACCAATATGGTACCAATTCCCAGAATAGTAATGAATCCCAGGTACAAGTTGCAAAAGACTGGATAGCACATGAAGGAATAGTAGACCGGAGGACAGAAGGAGGTCGAGATTAGAGCAGCAATCCCGGCATAATCAAGCCTGAGCATGATGTATGATAAACGCTCTGAGTGGCATGAAAGCAAATGGCAGGTGCTGCTTGCCAGCAAGCAAAACATAGCACCACCCATGAAAACAAAGAATGGCCAGCGTGTAATCGGTCTCACTAGCAATGGCGCTATCATGTTAGCCACATCTTCCTTCATGCTATGCTGCACAAGTCATGTTGGAGAAGATGTTAGCAGCAACTATCCAGGGTAAGAAACAGAACAAGACACAAAAGAACATTTCTCATATGAGATTAGTTTGATCCATTGCATCTCCTGTACAAGTTCAAGTTGCAAACACAGCACAAGAAATGCCAAAGAATGTTCATCTTAATGCTGCACATAAAATTCCCGTCAACAAAGTTCAACGAGAAAACAATTTAACTAGAAAGAGATCTTTGACTCAGAAGAGGGGAATCCTAGATCATCAAAAGTATGTAAATCATCAACAGAGTATTCTGCTCCATAGAATCAGAAAGTAGTAACAGAAAATACAGAATTAGGGACTCAACAAACTTGCTTTAAATAAAATATTTCTCGCACAGGTAGGGAATCAAGAGCATTTACAGACGCACAATCATAACAAAATCATTTTCGCATCAAAACACCAAAATTTGGACAAAGAATCAGAATTCTTGCAATACACAATTATGGCTAAGAAGAATTTGTGTTCCAAATATTGTCTATATACAAGACTTCTGCTCGTTAGGTCTACAAAGCTAAAGTTCAAAATTCTAGAAAGAAAATTAATCCAGCAAATTTTCAGGTTATTATCTCAAACCAGAGCAAAATTATATTTACAGTCAGAGGACTGACAGGCAGAAATCAAAGAAGAGGTAACATCATCCTTTCTGGTGACACTTTCTTTTGGATGGATACCACTCCACAACCCCGTAATGAGCAGTTACAACATAACAAGTATTAAGAAAAATCATCTCCTATATCACTAGATGATTCAAAAGCAAGGCACTGCAAAGCACCAAAATTTTTAACTTTAAGCCGTCAGTATGAAATATCCTGATCTTATGATTGGATATCATGTGCACTTAAAGACTATCAAGTTGTAAAACCACGTCAGAAGTTTGTAATTCAACCTACTAAACAATTCAACAGATGTAATGAAGTGTATCTAATGATTTCTAACGCCAAGGAAAATTAGATGGAGGAGGAATTCAGTTGACAATACACAATTTGCTGGCAACAACTCGTGAAGTGAATGTATGTTTTTAAAAATTAGGATGAATACAAAATTAATATCCCGAATAAAATGCTGCACAGATACATACTAAGCCAATCTGCAGCAAGCTTTCAGCAGACCCTAATTATCTGATGTGTGAAGAATTTTCAACTATCTTGGATACAGACACATTTGACTAAGATCATATGCTATACAGAGCACATCACATGCCTAATGAGGCAAGTGAAAAAGGTAACATATCATATAGAGCATATTACAGAATCAGAATCTGCAAGCTAATTTACAGCTGAAGTAAGGACAGATAAAGCCAATAAATGGGTCAATTTCACAGATCCATTTGCTTACATTCAGATTCATGTATATTCCACATAGGTTTATTATTCAATAAGAACACAAAAGAATTTAGTAGAATTAGACGAACAGATCAAATAGTAAATTGAACAGGATGGAAGAGTAAAATAAGTGCTATTGTGGACTGATCAAAGAGAACTAAGAAACTTACAAGGCGAAAAATATTTTGAATTTTGAGGCCTCACAGGCAAAGGTATTAAACAAAAACCTTAAGGACTTTATCAGAAAGATGACATGGATAGCCACATTGTATTTTACTCAGTATGACAGTTACTACCTACACCAGATTCTTGGAATGCACATTTCTTCAGGGTAGCAATTCGACAGTCAAAGTTTTCCACTCTTAAAGAAGACCATAGTGAGGAGACAGGAGAGAACTCAAAAAGACAAAATCATGCTCCAGTTCGCAAAGTGGATTCCTTGATGTAATTAAGAGCCAAGGAAGAATCGGTACCAGAACACAGGCATCAGTATGGTTGCTATGCAAGAATCGCTCAGGCAAACAATTGGTGAGGAGCTGTACAATATGCCAAGTAGATGGGGATGGTAACAAATCCATGGAAGGCAATGACGTCTTCAACTCGTCTCGAAATTTTTGCAAATCAGGCATGTGTGGCAAGGAAGGAAGACAAGTCAAAAGTTCTTCTTGCAATTTGTGAAGATCAGCTTTCTTCAAAACATCAGGGAGATGTTGTAAAGTAGGAAGATCCACAACATTTGGGACCTTCATTGCTGTATATATGGTTAGGGAAAGGAAGAGAAAGAAACCTATCAAGTGCCTGCAACAAACAACAGTGCATGCCTCTGTGAGAAGCTTTACTTAAAACTGGAGCTCCTACCTATTATTCGCACCAGGTGATGATGGTGAAAAGGGAAAGGCCCCTAATGTAAAAGCAGTGTTTGTAACAAGATCAATAGTTATATTCAACCTTTAATATTTGTTCCATTAACGCTGTTGTAATAAAACTTAAATCGATTCTGTTTTAGCAATTCTGGGCAATCTTAATCTAAGGCTTCCTTTGCCTTCATCACATTGGTAATCCACCTCGTATGCGATCACAATATTGCGAACTCTTGATGGCAAGACAGAAAGTGTAAAGTGTCATCTATTGAGGACATCAGAAGGAGCTTGACACCTACTCCAAATAGAAAAATAGTAGTAGTTTTGGAGGTTCATTTGAACAGACAAAGTACTATTAATTTGGAATTCGAGAGGAACTCAACACCCATCAAGATTCTAGTGGATGCTACTAAAGTTCCGGCTATTCCTTGTCGATTAGCTACCAGTCGACATAGCTGTTTGTTTGTGCAAAGACACGCAAAATCAGAAAAATTTAGGAAACAATATTAACCTAACCTAGTAAAACAAACATTTGGACTAGTTGATAAAGGAAAGGAAGTAAAAGTTGTGTAGGTGGAATAGCATAGAATACTTACGTCCAGACATTGAGGGTCTCATTATGGATGGTAAAAATGCTGAGCAGTATATGCTTGAGAGGCCATCCAGACCGGTAATGGCCAAGAATGTACTCATTGTCCTTTAAATACCCAGGCAATGAGTGGTACTCTACCAGCTGGTACTTCACCTTCTTCCACCATCTCTTCCCCTTCCCTTCCCTTGAACAATTGTGACCCCTCTGATCATCCTCACATGACCCTCCCCCAACTTTTGGTTCTGCAAAATTCCTTTGATCCTTGCCCATCTTCTGCTCAACCAACCATTTAGTAGTGATCAGGAAACGAAAAATTCCTCTTGAAAGTTAGTAAAACACCATTTGGTGGAAAAGCGCAGTAGGGTTAGTAAAGTTGATCAAGAAACAATATTATTATTTTTATTTATTTCTGTTTTCCTTACCTGGATTTAACAAATGGAGGACGCACCTGAAATTGAAGAATCAAAATCAGAGAGAAGGCCGAGGAGGAAACGAATTCAGGTTGAGATATGCATATATATATATATGTGTGTGTGTGTGTGTGTGTGTGTACTTATATTGGACGAATTGCCCAAAGAAAGAATACTTGGGAGGACGAGAATTACAATTACAAAGGGGTCCAATGTTTGGGAAGTAGGAGAAGAGATAAAACCGCTGGTATAAATGGAGCAATAAGGAAGATAGGAGAGGGCCAAGACAGGTGAGAAAATTCGGTGGTTTCAAACTTTCAACGGAATAAATATCAGTCATCTATAGACAGCAAGACAGATGCCGAAAAGAGGGACAAGTGGAGAGATCCTTCATGGAGATTCGGAGATGCTGAGGTGATTTTTTGTTGTATTCTAAGGTTGAGGATTTGGCACGATTATTATAATTTATTACTATTTGCAAAGATCACCAAAATCTTACTTCAGATATTAGGTAGCTGGCACAAGTTTTTCTTTTTCCCCTCTTTTTGGATCTTTTCGTAAACTAAGGGGGTGTTTGGTAAATAGGTTTCAACCCCCACTATGAGTTTCAAATTTAATTATATCTATATAAAATGTTTGGTTAAGGTCAATGGGAATGATAGGCCTCTTCTATGGATTTTTTGATTACCCACATGTTACTAGGGAACCATCTTAGTTACCATCTTATTCTTCTTAAATCATCTTAATTATCCTTTTATTTTAATTAAATGCAAAAATAAGAAAATAAAATGCTATTGTTTCAACAAATGGAAAGAAAAAGAAAAGAAAAAAAAGAAACAATGAAAAAAAATAATAAATTATAAAATCCATTCCACATTAACAAACACGCTATAGGTTTTCATCAAAACTCATTATCATTAACCACTCTATGATACCAATAGTGATAGTGATAGTGGAATTCGAACCAAACGGCTCCTAATTACCTTTGTGGAATCATATTGATCCCTGAACTGGAGAGCTAAATATTCTAGCATCTCAACAATAAGCTACTTCCTTCCTTAACCCACTTGTGAGCTTAGGAATATGGTAGCAAAGCTTTCGTGAGCTTTGTACTTGTGAAAAGCCCCAGAATAAGATACGACACATTTCTGTTTCAAAGAAAAAAAAAGACATTAAATTCATATTTTAGGTTCTGAGGATAAAAAAAATAAAAAGAGGGGGGGGAAGAAAAGAAAAGAGGGTTCTACGATATTTAGAAACATTGGGATTACTATTGCAAGACCTGTACCACATCGCAATATGTAAAATAGTATAAACTATCTACCAATTGGTTCGACAAATATACAGTATTTGTATTTGGAGTAACTCATGTTTGTTATTACTTAATAGTTTGGTGGTGCTTGAGATTTAAGAGACGCAATTTAATGAACATCTAACGTATGGTACTCACATTGGCCGTTAGTTACTAACCGCATTTCTCATTTCACTTAGTTTTCGCTAAATAATTAACGCCCCGGGCTCACTAATGAAGAAATGCAATGAACTATTTATTAGATAATAAAGACAAAGAAAGTCTTGCATGTCTACAGAATATAGAAGATTTAATATCATGCGTTGTAAGCTCTAGCATAGGGTTTGAAATCATCTTTCGGCATTCAAGTTGTGTTAGTTGTGAATTTGTTACAAGATTATGCTATAAGGAAATGAAATGTTATTTGTATTTTATTTTTTGTTCATTACACTCTTATCATTTGTTTTACTATATAATTTAATAAACAAAAACAGTATGATAAGGACAATATTTAGAAGAGAATGCGACTTAAAAAAAATGAAATTGCAATTCGCATGCCATACCATATCATTTCACTTTCGGAAGTTGATCAGGTTTGTTTGGATAGAGAGTATTTGAAATAATTTTTTGAAATAAAACACTGTAGCACTTTTTTGATGTGATGTGTGCTATAAAAAGGTGGTTGAAAAATGTGTTAATGATGCAAACAAGTAAATTATGGGAGATAAATCCTATCCAAACAAACAATCATTATCAAGAGAAGAGGGCAAGTTACTTGCAAGAGATGGTAACTTGGTACAGCTTGGCAATGGCCATGGTCAACATGATTTGACGGCTCATATTTTATGAACGTCTCAGCTAGCAAATTTAGTGGCGCTGTTAATTACGGACTTTTGAGTATTTTAGGCTGGCCAAGTCCACCACTTCCAGATCCTCTCCACTCTATATCTGGGACTAGGAGGAGAACACCTCGCGCGGTGTAAATTTCATGCATGCCCAGAAAAATGTATAGATATTCAAATGATGAAAATATGTGCTATGGAAAAAAGAAAAAATGATGTATGTAGCAAAGGAAAAATTAATTGTGGCAAAGAAGCATGAGCTGATAAATTTTCTGCATTATTTGACATGTTTCATGATGGTTAAGAATGTGCTAGAGAGATAGAAGAAGTGTTTATGATGATAAATGTAGGGATGAGGCAAGCAGGAAGACATATACTCTAATCCCTCTCTAATAGCTATTGCATTGTCATTATAAGACACCAACCCTCCACTCTCTAATACCCGAGAATTCACAAAGGCCTCAGGCTTATTAGTATCAGGAAAAGAAACACCGGTTTAACAATTCCAAGCGGGACTTTCCGAACACAAGAAAGAAAGGGATTCTGTTTTTGCTTCGCAGCTCTAGCTTCCCTTCGCAAAAGGAGAAACTCTACCTTTTGCAGAGGAGGCATCTCTGCATATTTTTTCCGTCGAACAGCGTTCCTATCCATCTGATTCCACACTCAACGAAAAAATGGAAAAAACTAAAGCATAACACTTATTTAGCAGCACGTAGATTGTAGAGTAAAACCAACAGAACTAAGAGTTGAAACATAAAATAGAAAGCAAAAATAAAGCACATAACAAAAGCACACAGACAACGTAAAGCCTTAAATAGTGACACAGCAGGAAAGAAAAAAGGGAGAAAACAAAAATGTCCATAGAGACAATAACAAATGTTATCTTGCAGGCAAATATCCTCTAAGCAATGAAACAGTAACAAACACTGCACGACCACTCCAATCCACACGGGAAAAAATTCCCCAGAAAAAAAAAAAAAGCCAAATGGGTGGACATGTAAAAGTAAACCAATCAGAGAACGTTAAAAAAACATAAGGCAAACAAAAAAGTTGACAAAATTTTTAAATAAAGATAAACAAAGTAATAAAACAGTAACAAACGTATGACCACTCCAACCTACATGCAATAGAAAAAATAATCCAAAAAAAAAAGGCAAATGGAGTAGATATCCAAAAGCGTACCAAGCAGATCACTTAAGAAAACATAAACCAAACAAAAAAGCTGACAAAATCTTTAAATAAAGATAAGCAAAACAGTATAAACAAGAAAGTAAGAAAGGTGACCAGAAAACCAACAAGTACAAGTCCTAGAACAACAAAAGCTACAACAAGGGGTAAAATAATGTAAGAGGCAGGAAAAAAAAGAAAACAGAGCTCAAAGATTCCCAAAGAAAGTCAAAACTATATAAAATCAGTAGCAGTAAGAACTCGAGCAAAAATGCAACAAGCAAAAAAAAGCTAAACCAATACAACAGTAAAGCTCACCAAGCACCAACAAAACAAAAAGAGAAAATAATATAATGATAAGCAAACAAAACTCACGTCAAAACAATGAAAAAGTATTTTTAACGATGGTGGCAAGAGAAATGCTGAATGGAGCCCAAAAAAAAAGGCTGAAGGCTGAGATAAGCATCCAAACAACAAAAAAGAAAGAAAAAGCCAGCAGCGAAACAAAGGAAAATGCAAGAAGGGCACAATTACCACTAACCATGATGATGGCATCCCTAAAATCCACAGGACAAGAGATGGCTCACGTCAAAACACCGGATAAACAAGCTGTACCAATCTCTTCAAAACTAGAAAGAAAAAGTTACTGTTTGCCAGATTTTTAAACTGACGGTAGAAGCTCTTTACACCTAAAGCCCTCAAACAGCAAACACACTCAACATAAGCACTCGTAATTCTGCATTGAAGAGTAAGGACAGAATTGTAAAATCACCCAATAAACATTGAGCCTAACACCCACCAGTTGTCATAACCAAACAAATCACAGCAATGCAGGCCTGGCCCGGTCCTCTCTTCAAAGTCAGACTATCAAGAACTGGCATCCCATTTAAAAAAAAAAAAAAAAAAGCATAGGAGCCCAGCAAGGTAGCAACGAACAAAACGAAATTCTTCCCTCCACCCTCAGCACGTGAGATCCTCATGACCAGACGACCATCCCTTAGCCAATAGCATTCTGCCACGTCAGCACAACACCACTCTTCTTAACACCCCCATTCCCTCTTTTACTATATAGGTAGATAAATATAAAAGCTTTCGTTATTAATTAAAAGATACCACTTGGACTCGGAGATGGGCAGGGTCAGGTTGATTGCCCATATTGTATAGGTGGGTGTTCCCTTCCCTCAAGCAAATTAGCTTGCCCAATGGTTGGTGGCAATATTAATCACTCATTTGATGTATAAATTACCTTCCATAATAATTATGTCTGTCAGTCAGTGATCATCTAATTCCCTTCTATTCTAGGCTATATTCGGGACAAAATTAAAGCTTTCGTGCTTAAAAAGACAAAAATTTCTAGATCGCTATACCTTCGATTATTTTGCAACTAGATTGATTTGGAAAAGATGTTGCGTACACTCTCTGTACATCTCAAGCCATCCCATCACGAGTTCAGCAACTAAATATAGAGCTAACATATGAAAGAGATCTACACGTAATGAGCAAAAAAAAAAAAAAAGGAAATAGGGAATTTGTACAAGGAAGAGTTAGATAGATGACATTAATAATATTATTGCTCCACATATTTCTTATTCGTGAAAAAAAAGACCGTTTTTTAATTCTAATGCCAGAATCTACCCAAAGGTTCTGAGTCTAACAAACGCGTAGGCCCATTACATGTACAGTGATCCATAGTCCATATCAACCCTCATTCATTCACAGCTTAATTCATGTGATGGTTCACGTCCCGTGGTTGTCAACATAAATTCGAGGCCTGGGCTCCTGAAAACAGGACCACCTCTACCCTGCGTTGGTAAATTTGTGCTCTTGGGCGAATCGATGTTCTCTTATCTCAATCGAAGAAGGGAAGGATCTGAAGACAATTGTTAACCGGCTTCCCAACCTCGTTTGTATCCGTTCTTCCAAATCTCATTTTCAGTTAAATTCTGATCAATTTTGACATGATATATTCTTTGCTTGCCTGTTGGCTGCACTACCTTTGAACAGTACGGTCCACCCAATAAAACTGAACAGGTTGGAATGATTGGAGCGTGCAAAAACTTGGATCAAGGCAAACAACCAAACGACAGCAGTAGGCCGGCGTTTTGATCCGTTATCAGCTGAGTTCGTAATGGGCCATCACGGAGCACCGGCCCACTAGGCCACCTCTAGTGAAGCAAAAGAAGCACGCAAATTACCACCTGTCCGGACGGACGTTGACCATTTTGTTCTGTTCCAAATCCATGGACCACGGTACCCGTTGATTGTCTCTTCCAGCTGATTTCCCAAAAACTGAATTAGGCTAAAATTCACAATCTTTAGTGGGCTTAAACCTTCCGATATTTTATTTTGCGGAAATAACTACCAGCAGTAGTAGAGTAGTCAAAAGTAAGTGGTGGTGTATATCACGACTCTGAAATTGGTCACTAAATTTTTTGTTTCTGTGGGGGAACCGAAGTAGCAGCATTAGTAGTAGTATTAGCACGTTGCTCCCAATTTTGCAGTCCCTTTCACCTTGAAGGATAAGAAGATAACTAGCATATCAGTTGCAGTGCTTCACCAGAGAGTTGGGTGACCAATGGGGTTGCCCAAAAACTGATCTGTGTCAGTGTGTCCGTCTGTGGAGCAAACACATCTGCGTCAACAACTTACTTGTACTGCCAGTAGTATAATTTTACCAAGTGGCAGACTGTACTAGTACTAGTAGAACTTGCATGTGAGGGAAAGTAGGTTGCTTTTATTGGACTTTGACAAAGATTGCAGATTAAACTACGCAACCATGACAGCATCACAGTTGTGTTTGGATAGTAGATTATTTGGAATAATCTTTTGAAAAAATATTGTAGCACTTTTTTAATATGATATATATGAGATAAAAAAATTGTTAAAAAATATTGATGATGCAAGCAAATAAATTTCAACAAATAAACTCCTATCCAAACAATATGTCTTGCATTGATCAGGCCATGGAATTAATTGCAATAAATGGGCCTTTGCAATTGTAGCTGCATCCCCCCTCCAAGCCAAGGAGAGAGGGAATCTAAAAGTACGCTTGCTTGCTTGCAATCACGTCACTACTGCTTATGGTACCTATCGAACTAGGGTTGCAATCGAGTTCGAATATGGCTATGCTCAATCTCGATTAGACACTTGGAAACTACTATTCGACCTCAAATTCGAACTCAATCAAGCAGTAGAAAGAGAACTCGAGCTCATAAAACTGTTTGAAAACTCAAGCTCGATTCAATTAAATTCGATCATTATGCGAGTATGATCAAACTCGAGTGCTCGACTTGAGTTCGAAACTTCTATCCAAGTATATTTTTTACCTATCAACTTATACTTTTTTTTTTCATGCAAAACTACTATATGACCTATAAGTATTTTAAAATATAATAACTACATATTCATTTTTAATTATTTATATAATGCTCAATAATACATGACAAAACTCAACAAGCTTTCGAGTTCGACTAATGATACTTGAATTCGACTCGTTGCATCTGTTGACTTGACTCGAATTCGGTTATTGAGCAAGCTATTCACGAGTTCCACACGAGTAGTTTGGTTCGATTAGAGCGCTGCATCCAGCCATAAATCAAACTGACATATGCAAGGGGGAATAATAATATAACAATAATTCCAATTATTTTATATGAAAATCGAGGTAAATGGTTACTCTAATTGTTTAGGAATCCCTAGCGGTACGGGCACTGTGACGTGTTAATTAGTGGAGTAGTATTAGCTTATCTTGCGGGGTGGCATGGGAATTGGCACTTATGGTCCATCAATTAGCATTATTATGGCCATCATCCATTTGCGTTAAGTAACCTCCATCATCTAACAACAGAATTATAGAAACATGATGCAAAATGAAGGTTGATTGAAGCCCAATTTTCGTTTTCGAAGGAAGAAGAATGAAAAAAAAAAAAAAGGTATATCTATTTGATATTGATGCCGAGAAGCAATCCGCCATATCTACCTAATATTAGCAGCACATTTCATCTTCCCAACCGTCAGTTCAGCGATGGACGCACATGGTAAAGCTACTACTAGTAAGCACTGAGCAAGGGGCACCATTAAAATGGGAGTTGAAGCCTACAACGTTACATGCGAGTAACTCGCCTTGGTCCCAACTCCCAAGTCCTGACCAACAGTCCTTTTACTACTGCTAGTTCTACAGTTTTTGTACTAGTCGACCCAGGACTAGTAGAGTAGAAACTAGACCAGTAGTGGTACTGCTGCTATTACCTTCCTTCACCTGCAAACGCAAAGTCACAAACCTTCCAACCTGCATTCATCATCATTTTCTTCCTTTTTTTAATATGCCACATTCCCACTCGGGCAGAGGCAGTTTGGCACATCCAACACTCCACCTCTCATCCCCTCTCTCTCTTTCTTCCATTTAATCTCTCCTCCTTTTCTCTCAACATCCATCCGTCGTTATCACTAATTCTAATGCACTTTCCACCCACATCCTATTAGCTTCTTCGACCATTCGCCATCCTCAACGCTGCTTCACCCACTCAAGTCAACCTAATTTTTCCAAGTACCACCGGCTACTGTCCCACTATATTCTTTTTTCCTCTTGGGGGGTTGGGGGCCGGGCATCTCGCGGCTGCTTGCTCTATATATCTACTCAACAAGAAATTTCTCTCTAACTTAGGCCTGCCATCGGTCTCCCTCCCTCCTGGCTCCTCTTCCCCATCCTCCATAATCGCTTTTGAAGAGCGAGTACCCTTTGTGACGTCTCTCTGGGATTCTTTAACCTACGTCGGTGAACGTGAAGGGCGTCAGACACCTCGTCACACTACGCCACGCTGCCGCTACTATCTCACATTTACTGCACCATAATACTACTACTACTGCTACTAGTACTTGGCTTTGTGGTCAAAGCTCATCAGAATTAATTCAAGTAAATTCTCTCCTCTTGCCTTTCCTTCTCTGCACGGCAATTCTCTCCTCCTCAATTCTCCCACCAGCGTACCTCCTTTTTTTTTTTTGGTATTTTTGACCTCAAGAAAACAAAAAGAAGGACCATTCAGCTCAGCCAATACTAGCGCTACTGTATAGAGTTCACTTACCAACGTAACAGAGAGGCAAGTATTACAACTACTGGTTGAGTTGGAGAGAGTGTATCTGGATTTGATGGGGAATTGCCAAGCGGCAGAAGCGGCCACGGTGGTGGTTCAGCACCCGGGGAACAAAGTCGAGAGGATTTACTGGTCCGTCAGCGCTCATGAGGTCATGTCGTCCAACCCTGGTCACTATGTCGCGCTAGTCGTTAGCTCCCCCACGGCGACGAGGTCGGAGAATGGTGCACCGGTGAAGCAGCTGAAGCTTCTCCGGCCTGACGACTCTTTGCTCATGGGACAAGTTTATCGACTCGTCAGCTTTGAAGGCAATGACATTTCTTTCTGCAACTCCTCTTGTTTTACTGGTTTTCGTACCATGATTTTCTTGCAACAAAAGAGAACAGGGATAATTGATCAGGGGTCTTGTTTGTTGTTGTTTGCTGACACAGATGTACTGAAAGAGTTTGCTGCCAAGAAATCGGTGAGACTTGGAAAGCTGCTAAAGGAGAGCGGCGGGCTCGTTCTGGATACTAAGACTAACTTGTCCGCTCCGACTCCCAACTCCAGGCCCAGGCTGGTGAATGGAACTTCGTCGCTTAGTAAGGTAATGTAACTTACGTAGATAATTACATATTCAAGACGTTCTTGAAATTTAAAGGCTTCCCTTCTTCATCATTTAACTTGTTCCTGGTTGCATTGATTACTCCGGCAAAATTCAGCTCTTGTTCTGTGTCAAATATTATTAATTTGCTTCATCTGGTACTTGAAGCTTATTCTTTTTTTTTTTTTTTCTTTCTTTCATAGCGAATTCGAGATAGTGCATCTTCCTTCCTTTTTCTTTTGTCATTTCTACACATGAAAGAATATTCTGAATGCAAAAAAATTGCTGTGTCTGTATGCGCAATTCGAAGTAGAAAGTGGAGGAGACGTCTATTTTCTCCAAAATTTAAGAGCACTAAACGTAGGCACATGTTGAAGCACTTCAAAGAAAGTACACCTAGTGGATTTTTTAAATTAGAAAAAAATAAAATAAAAAAACAGAGAGTAGAGTGGATTAATCAGTGCTACTTCATATACAAGTATAAGATAAGTTAGGTGGTACGTTGCCAACCATCGGTAGAGTTTAAAAATGATATATCATAGCAACCACCAGGCCTCTGGTTATTGCTGAATGATGATATTCGGATACTGCAATTTTAGCTGGAAAGATGCTGGTGGTTCTAAAAAGATAAAAGCTATCAACTAATTAATGAGACCGTGAAAAATAGGCTGGCCGCAAGTAATTGTCTTAATTTATACGATATTATTGTTACCACTATCCCTCAAGTGTATATATTATTAGATTATAAGATTTAATGTGGATCTTCCTTATTAAAAGAAAAAAAAAAAAGATTAAATCATCAAACAGCATATAAACTAAACACTGGAGAATGAAAAGAATACAAGGCAAAATATCTGGTATAGCTGGTTGGTACAAGGTATATAACCTAATCCTTGCTTCGTTCAAGAGCATATGGGAACTTCTTTGGGAACATATAGTTTGGTGGAGGATAATTATTTATGATTTGTAAAGTTCAGTTGACAGATGGCTGGTTCTGCCAAGGTTAATCATAAAGAGTCACAATTGGGTTTTCAATTTCATATTTGAGAGTTCAACTTGCATATTTATATATTCAGGCATTGACTAGCACACTTGTATTAGAGCGTTTACTATTGTATTATTTTTATTTGTTATTGTATATGCATTATGAAATTGGTTTGACCCTTTTAAATACGTTCCTGTCCTACTGAGATTTGATAGTAATAGCTAGGTCCCCCAATGCGTAGCTCAGAATCTATTTCTGGAAGTCTACCTCATATTTATGGGCGAAAAAGGAGCACTAATCAATTCTGATCCGGTATAATGCAATATTAAATTAGCTTATCCTGCACCCCCGCCCTATCGGTAAAGACCGTTGGAAATGGCCGGGGCTCAGATAGTTGCCCCTGAAATTTACGAATAATTTGGCCTCGGCAAAGAGATGAGTGAGAACCCACAAAATTGTAGTAGAGTGACTTGGTCAAAATCCTGATTGCTCAATTTAATTAGTCGACTCAACTTGAACCAACTAGCTAATCCTCAATTTTTCAAAGATGTACTGTACTCTAGAACAAACAAGAGAACCTAGCAATGGATGCTTGTGTAGATATTTTCTGTACCAAATCTCAAAACCACCAAATACATGCTTGATAACATATGTTAGGGAAACATTACAGAAGAAAAACTGACAAAGAGTCGTGCCAGCATTAGCATCCTATCCTTTCATCTTGAGCTATTTATATATTCAGTTGTTAATTAATGTCCTTTAATAAATTAACTAGCCAGCAAGGCGTGTGCTAGCTAATTGATGTGATCATGTCTTTGACTTTGCAGGGTGCACACGAGGGTTATCGAGCAGGGAGCAGCGGAACGGGCAGCAGCCAGAGTAGTAGCATCAGCAGCAGCAGAGGCGTGGGAAGGCATCATATCCATCATCTTCACGGTGGTGGTGGGGGTGGTGGTCATGTTGGGCAGTGGAAACCAGCTTTACAGAGTATTGCAGAGATTGGAACTTGAACTCATCCTCAGAGATTACCTGTACTTCTATTACTTACTACAACATATAGTGACGTCCTACTGCCACTACTAAATACTACTACTAATCGTCTTTTGCTTTTCTTAGACTGGGCACCTCCGACGAATGTATATGAAGACAAAGAAACCCATAGTCACAAGTCCATTATACAGATTCTCTTGCATGCTGCTTTTTCAGAATGTGCATGATTCTTGCATGTACAATGGTCCTCGTCTTCATCAGTTGCCAGTTTTCTGTATTTGCGTGAACAATTCCCTCTTGCATTGATGCTCCTGTGTAAATCAATGAAAGCGGGGAGGAGGGACCATTTCGTTTCTATTAGCTTGTGACGTCTTTGCTGGATTTGTGTGGAGGGTTCACTAGTCCCCAGGTGTCGTGCCTTTTAAGTCATCCTTTAAAGGCCTTTTGCAGTTGCACCTCGTCAACTCTCCATCACGTGCCTAAAAAACACACAGACCAATCGCCTTCAATGCTGCACCTTGCTAGTTATTCTCGTTAATTAGTTCACTCTTGACGCTTAAATCCGTCACAGCGGCCTAATTTTCTAATTTTATGTTCGATTCGTGGGCTTGATACATTCAACATATCTTCTTGCTCATTTAAAGAAAGATAATGTGCGTGTCTATACCTAAACACATATACACACGCACATATATAGAGGGAGAGGGAGCGATCCAGCCATGTTACAATTGAGTCGCAATGAGAGTTGAACATTTCTTCTTATTCAAATATGAAATATGCAGTCCGTGGGGTAATTCAACCGGTCGTGTAATCACTCTTTAATGCAATGATTTGTGTTCGAGTCCCGTTGTTATCGTGCTCGGAGTGAGTTGGGCCGTCTTCTCTCGGGCTGCAGGGAAATTATTCGACTCAAATACCCCCTGCCGCGTCAAAAAAAAAAAAAAAATCAAAGGCGTAAATAAGAAAATAGAGTTCAACATTATTGATATGAAAGATTGAAAGCCAATAAGGATATCAAAGGAGAAACGGTACGATAAAGTCAGCCCAAAGTAATAACACGTCACTTTCATGATGGATATTGAAAGTTTTTCTATTTTCTGTGCATTGCGGGGCATCCCCAAGCCTTTTTACGTCCAGATTACAATTTACAACCTTTCTCTATCTTTTGCTAATATCCATTATTGCAGTATCTGTTGTTCATTGCTATCAGTCTGCATCTACATTTCATATTTAAGAAGGGTTCTATTATCATTTTTCAAGGACTCTGTGTAATAGCTTGGTTCGAATATACTCTGTGGTCTTCTTAATATGGAAATTTTCAAGAAATAGAAAATATGATCAAATTTTACTTCAAACCCTTTTTATCATTCCTCTTGATCTCTTCTTGTTGAGATCGAGGCTCATGGAACTGCATGATAGTACATCTGGTACCACACATTTTAATTAAGTTGGACAATTCTACACATAGACAGAGAGAGAGACCCAGTACGCTTGGTGTGTGAACTTCGCAACAGTCCCATGACATTAAGCCCAAGTTCTAATTTCTTTTATATGGGCTTAGCTGTGAGCCCCGGAAAGTCTAGATCCTGTGTTGGGCCTCAAGAGAAAATTGGTGGATGACTCTCAGCATAAAACTAATTGAGGCTCCGTACTTTTGAACCAAAAGAACAATAATACCCTCCTCCTGCCTTCGTATTTTCAGCTGGTACCCTTTACAACTCTAATCACAGAATACATGGCTACCGGCACTGCAACCTCGAAGCTTCGGGTCATTTTTGCCGTTGTATGGATCCTATTCACTTCGATTTCAATTCGTCCCTCCATTGTCTCTGCTAACGACCATACATTAGGTATGTTTCATAAGATTCTAGGGTTTCACATAAAATTTCTCCTTGGATATTGATTAACTGTTTATTTGTGAGCAAGAAAAAGTGACAGTGAGAAAGGTCAAATAAAGACTGAAACTTGAAGCTGGTTTTACTTTTTATTGCAAGTGAGGTAAAACTGACTAGAGAAAAGTTTTCGGTGTTTGGATTTTAGGGCTGAAGAACTCAGAGCCGAATACTTTCGTCGTGGTAATATACTTTGCTGCAAAAAATCTTGGAAAAAGGAAGGGACCATGTGTTAAAAATTTTAGTTAGTATCTTGACTTAAAAGGTGTTTGTCGCTTGTCTGAAGTTTCGTGAAAGTGCATGCATTTCATGAATCATTACTTAATTCTTACGCTGTTATGAATTTCTGCAGCTCGTATATAATATGGTACCTATGCTAGCCTTTTGGGTTTTGCGAACTGAACTGCAAAAGCGGAGTCTTTTTTTTTTTTTTTTTGGGTCATATCTCAATTACTGTAGATTAAGCTTAAAGTGTTTGTGTCCATGTAGAAGTTTCAAATTTTGATATACGAGCACGTAATGCTGCTATGCCTATACAGACCGGAAATGAATTTTTCGGCAAGGGCTGGGAGCGGCACGACTCTATTTTACTGTTCCAACTGTTTTCTTTCTTCATGGTAATTATCTTGTCAAAATTCACCTCCAGGTTGTGTAAAAAACGTATTGTGATGTTGACACCTTGTGAAGATCCTCAGCAGGGATTCCCAAACCCAAGTTTTGAGTTGCTTTTACAGTGCTAACTAGACAGTTCTATGGCTATATGCCAAATTTAAATGTCAAATCTCCTGGGCAGCTAGTTGCCTGTGTTCTGAGACATTTTTGTGCATGTATAACTGCTTGTTTTCATGCTTGCAGTTGTTTCTGAGAATACAACATTGCAGCTATTACCAAGCTTAATAGTTGACAAATCACCTGGTGTAAAACCTGGAACCAAGGTGCTTTGTGAAAGAGTTAAGGTTCAAGGTTTGTCAAGGCTGAAGCATTTGAAGAAGTTTCCCAATACTATCAGAGTGAAAGTTGCATATGTAGGAAGCAGTGGTCGTCCACCCAGTATAGAGGTTTGTTTCCACAGGTGCGTGATTTCACGTTTTGGTTTTCAGTTATTGCATCCTTATTGTTTAAGTCAGAAGTTGGATTTAGTGCACATGTTTTTAATAAGTATAATTGTTTTAGGGCATTTGCCTATTGATTGCTTTGCATCAAAGCTTATTTTAGCTTAAGGAGACCTAAACGTCTTTTAGCACCTCTACTAATCTGGTGGCAGAGAAGTTTCTTGTTCTTTTCCAGACAAAGCAATACTGCACACCTGTTGCTTCAATAATTGTTAAGAAGTGTTCTTGAACTGAATAGTATGTAATGGGTTCAATTAACTTGCCTTCCTATTGGAAGACATCTGTCTTTAGTAAACAATCTTGAAATCAGGAATTTTTGGCTTGATCTTTGACTAGAAGCAAAATAGTTCTCCTAGCAGTAAGAAGCCTGGCTGCTTACCAATGCAGTAAATTCTAGCAGTAGGAAGCCTGGCTGCTCAGAGTTAGATAAGTAGTGGATAAAGACACTGGATTGTGCTACTTGTAATTAAATTTTTACATGTTATACTTTGAATATCTTACTAGGTTTGAGTTGTACATGTTATAAATGAATTTCTTTTTAATGTGCACATCCTCTACAGTAGGTTTGATTTTTCCTTATCATAAATGAATTTCTGTTTTTAGTTTGCACATCCTAAATACTAGGTCTGAATTCTACTTTGATGTTGCAGGAATGTGACTGTTGGTATAGGGATGTGCAATCAAGGCCAGTGGCAGAAACTTACCAAGGGGTCATGGATGAGATCAATGTCGCCATTTGATCACAAGCTCTTAGATATACGGCTAACAGGCTCCCCTACAGAACCCATTGAGGTTTCCCTTGATGAAGGTTGTTTTCTTAGTTAGGATCAAACTTCTAAGGTTCCTTTTAGTAGTACTTTTAGTTAACAAACCATTTACATTTTTTTTTTCTTTTTTGCAGAAATTTTCTTCTATCGTGTCATATTCTTGGTTTTGGGAGTTATCATGATGACTTTGGCTTCCTCCCTTAGCAATTCCTTAGTTTTTTACTACAGTGGTGCAATGGCTGTGGGAATTCTTCTTGTGATATTAATGGTCCTGTTCCAGGTAGGCTTCATTAGGTTTCCATATTTTGGTAAATTTACCTTTACGTCCATGGAAAATGAATGTCACACTGCAGTGATGTCTATATAAGATGAATTTCTGTTTGACTGTGAGTGTTCCTCAAGAACTTTGCACATTCCAATTTAATATTAGAGAGCTCACAGACAGGTATATTGGTATCAGTTGTAATGTTGCATTTAAAATGAAGAATCACAATGGGCAGTTTGAAGCAACACTTGATCTCTCTCTCTCTCTCTCTCTCTCTCTATCTAGGTGTGTATACACACACACTCTCTCTCTTATTGTTTTAAGGCTTACTATTGTTTTGCTAATGTGCTGTCAACAGGGGATGAAGCTTCTTCCAACTGGCAGGAAGAATTCACTTGCGATATTCCTGTATTCATCCATGGTCAGTATCAAACTTTATCTATCTATTAGCCTCTTCAGTGTGTGCAAATGAAGATTATATTCAACCTTCTCAATTTATCTTCAGGTTGGTTTGGGCACTTTTCTACTTCGTTATTTGCCGCGATTGTTGCGTTCAATTCTCACTGAAATTGGTATCAGTGAAGACATGTACAATCCTGTATGTAAGTTCCCTATAATTTTTTCTGATAGTTAACTTTACTTCTCTTTTGGTAGTGAGAAACTGATTTAGTCTTTGACATGGAAATCTTTAAGTCTCATCTATTTTCCTCAGTCTCATCTCCAAGTTAATGGGGTTTCTTTGTTTCCTTTAAGGCCTTCAAACTCTATTTTAGTATTTTTACATTTCAATTGTCTCGTATTGCTGATTTTTTTTATCTGTACTTCCAGTTTGGGATTATTCTGCTCAATTTTTCCACTTGAAGGTATTGATTGTGCTACGATGCATTTTGTCACTTTCTGCAGCTGGGAATATTTCTGCTGGTTTTTCTTGTCATTGCTGGAGCTTGGTTGGGCTTTTGGGTTGTCCGCAAACTTGTACTGACCGAAGATGGAAATATTGATGTGGGGGTGTCTCATTTTGTAGCTTGGTCCATTCGGATTTTGGCTTCTGTTATGATTCTGCAGGTTTAGCTTCTCATCTGTGTTTTTTAGAGTTTTTTTGACTGTTCTTAGACTTCTATTTGTTCTCTACCTGAGTACTGATTTCACATACTTCAGAGCTCTATTGACCCTCTGCTAGCAGCAGAGGCACTGATTTGTGGAATTTTTGTTTCATCAATCTTAAGAAGATTCACCCCTCGTGAGTTTCTGCATGGCGTATACAGGTGAGTCACCCTATTCATCTGTTTAGCTACCTACGTAGTATATGCCAAAATGATTGGCATCATCCTCAGTATCAGCCAAGGAAGCATAGTTATACAGTTGAACTTTGTTTTTAGTGTCCAATATATTATTTAATGGAAAAGTGCTTACCAAGTACTTGCAGAAGGTTTTGCAGATTGAGAAAGTCTAAGCGCAAGATATTTCAGGATAAGTATGCATCACCAGTCAAAGAATCTCATGATTCTATGCCCTTCACTGAAGCCCCATCCAGTACCTTGCAAGGTGGATTCACTTTTTGACACAACATTATTTTACACCTGAGACATATGCTAGATCTCTTTCTTGCTTATTACTAATTATTTCTGCTTTTCCTTCAGGTTCTACCAGCAAGTCTCCAAGGCAGATGACAGACTCAGATGTGTTCTACTCTACCTTTCATACAACTCCTTACCGAAGAAAAATTTCAAAGGATGAGTGGGACAAATTTACCAGAGATTCCACGAAAAAGGCATTGGAGAACCTGGTCTCTTCCCCAGATTTCAATAAATGGGCTGCTGCTCATGCAGATAGACTTACTTTAGCCCCTAAGAAAGAAGTTACCAAGCCCAGTTTGTTCCACTGGTTTTGAGTTTTTAGTGACTGCAAGGTGGTGACAGAGACACGAGATAGTGGGTATGTTGTTGGGTGTGGCTCAAGTAATATTGATCGCTTATTGTAGATTAGTTTATTTGGCTCAAGTAATATTGATCGCTTATTGTAGATTAGTTGCTAGAATTGATTTGTAGGTGATAATGGATTTAGTGTCTCGCTGTTTTGATATTAGACTGACCAGATTAACCATTTGTTAGCGTGTACGTTCGTCATCTAGGGACATGGATCAAGTGACTTCATTGCACTATTGGCATGTAAAGGTGAAATTAGCAGCAGTGACCTCACTGATTGTAAATGAAGACCTCCTTCCCCTGGCCTGATGATTTTATCTGTCTAATTGAGATGTTTTGAAATTTTTCGCTTATGCATGAGGAAGATCTCCTGTGGAGAAAAAAGATCAGGGGGTAAAACTACTAATGTGAAGCTACAATTGCTTTTCTTTTTTTTCCCCACCTTTTATCAAAATTCAAACTTTATTCCTTAGACATTGAGAAATACTTTCTTCTTTCACTATTCGCATTTCCTAGAGTTTTAACTTTTTGATGGCCGTGACTAAGTGATCGTGTGATGGTGTTGGCTTTGTGCTTCTCGTTTCGCTGGAGGATTTGATGTATTGTCAAGTCAAATAACGTATCTTTTCTGTTTTTCAAATCAGGGACAAAGCAATCGAAGCAATCGCTCTTCGATTTTTATTAAAAGCTACACACCCAAAAAAAAAAAAACTGTATTCTTCTATCATATGAAAAAGGCCGAGTTCGTCAGACATGCCATTATGATGGCTCTGAATAATTCGATCAAATAATTCACACTTTTGCTTCTACTAAAGGAGGCTTGATGTGGTTGAATTGGGTGATAAGATGGAAATGACTGTGTAAATATCTTCCCACTTACTCAAAAGAAGAGAGAGAGAGAGAATTTTTTCTCAGTTATAACCTTGAGCATCTATAGGTAGGTTCGAATGGGCGTATCCTTGTATCGCCCTAACAATATAGTACAAATAGAGAGCCAAAAATTATAAGATCTTGTTGGATTGCTCTTTTTTTTTTTTGGTAATTTTTTTAAAGTATATTTTCTATGATCACATTTTCTAATTGCCCTTTTACGTCACATATGTCGAATCATTAACGTATATTTTTCTATAAAATTTTAGAAAATAATAATCCAAACAAGACTTGACTTATTCAAAGAGGGGAAAATGAGATAGGATTTTTATAATGGGATTGGGCGCTCAAATTTCCAGTGTGATTGTTTTAGAAAATTGAAGGACAACGATTTTGAGTATCCATTCACTTGGTAATTTTGATCTAAATTAGTTACACCAATAAAATCCTATAGCAAAAATATTTTTGCTATCAAACATTATTAATCTTCCCTTGAATTCTACTTACTATCTGGGAGGGGAACAACACGTAATAATTCACTTGAACTAAACCAAGAGTCAAATTGAAACGATACAACATGTTATATATCCTTAGTGGTATTCAAAATTCTCGTCCAATGCCAAATTGATACCAGCAGATGTATCTCGAAGGGGGAAGTTGCAATTTAACGTGTCCATTGATGAAATTATTGTTAATTCATTATGTAAATTCCATTGAATGTACTTGAAACGACATATAGCCTATACTACTCTCGAATAATATGTGAACTTTCCCGGAAATCAGGTTCCATTCGCAAGTCCATTGAAACCCATCACGGGCATCGCATCAACATATAAACTAGTAGGAGGGAATGGAGGCGTCTGTTCTAGAGATTTCCTCTCTCCAAAGCGCAGTCAGATTAGATTGCCATTTTTTATATTTTTATAAAAAAAAAATACTGTAATGATGATGTATGTGAAATAAAAGATGTTTCAAAAATATGATCATGAAAAATATAAAATTTTTTTATGAAAAATTGCCATCAAACAAGCTTTTATGTTCGTCATTCTTCCAAAACATATATTTTCTTTTGTCCGAAACTGATAATGTACGGCCTATTTTTTCTGGTAGAGTAGATAATGTATAGGCTATGATAAATATCTTGGTACGCCAACCGTTCGCTGCATATTTTTGCCACGACACGACAGTGACACTCTCTCTAATATTAATTAAGCATTCTTGATTGAGGAAAGCGACAACTCTATGTGGTACACTATATAGTACTACGTTGTTACTGCCTCACATAATTACATTCATCTTCAAGTCCATACTTTGTTCGTTGCCAGTAACTTTTTCCATGGCCGTCTTAAACTCTACTCCTACTACTAGCAGTAGAAAACTTGTTTCTACCGGTGGTAGCCCTCGTATTTGCGAGGCATTACTCATGAGTAGCAGCAGCAGCAGCAGTAGTATTGAAGGGGAGAAGGTATCCGAGTGCCAAAAGAGAAGAAACAGAGGACCAAGATTGGCTCATTTGACGGGCAGGACGGGGCCAAGATTGAGATCAACATTGAGAATAAAGGAGAGGGAAGGATTCTGCTCCAAGTTGAGGTGCCGCAGCTGCAGTGGTGACTGGGGAGGAAGTAGTGCTGCTGCTGCTACTGTGGCAGAGAAATACTACTACAGGAGTGAAACTAGTAGTTCATCAGCAGCATCAAAGGAGGATGAGAAAGTATTTGTGAAAATGATGAGGGAAGCTCAGCCCTACTTTGAAGCCCACAGGGGCAGCACCTTCATCCTAGTTTTATCAGCCCACATTGTTGACAGCCCTTTTCTGCCTTCCATACTCGAGGTTGGTTGGTACCTCCTCTCCCCTCTTATTATATGGAGTCGTATTTTATGGTAAAGCATGAAATTGAACTAAAAAGCACTAGAAAAGTGTTTCAATCTTTTAATCTTCAGAAGGAATTTAACATATCCGGCCACTGCCGGAGATTCTGTATACTTTAAAAAAAAAAAAAAAAAAAAAGGGTTAAGTATTCTAGTACCTTTTAGGACTTTAATCAATATTCTGGTACCTTTTAGGACTTTATAAGCGAATCGGTAGTGATGGAGGGAGCATAATTAGCAAATGTCACTAGTAAATACTACTAATTGCCAAGCTAAACTACTCCGGAGCTTATTCGGGATGTGATTCTTGATGCCGGTCTAGACTGGCGCCTTATTTTGTCCGTGGCGGATGAGCTTAGTCACTGATTGATACGTCCAATTCTCTAGACTCCTTAGTGTTGTTGTGGGCCCAGGAAAACGCTAATGTGCTAACGCCTCTCCGCGGACGGAAGGAAGACACATCACAATTAACAATAAAGCAGAAATCGAGTTTGGAAAATCAAATCCCACTTAGTGCATTCATTACAATGAAGTAGTGATTTTCTTTTATAAAAAAGATTTAGAGGATGCAGTAATGCATTTTTTTCGGTCTCCAACAGTTGAGCTCCCCTAAATAGATTGTCTTGATTGTTAGAAAAAAAATCGAGGTGGGGTCCAACCCCAACGCCGTCACGATTTCACTTTTTAGTATCTCTCTCTCTCTGTTTTTTTTTTTAATTCACAGACACCAGTACACCACAGCGACCCGCCCCAAAAAATTCCGCCGCCTGCCGGAACGGTTCTATTTCAGCAGCTTCAAACTGGAAATAAAAGGAAAATAATAAATTTTGGGGGGTTTCATTCTTAGCTTCAGAATTCCAAACGCCGAGTTTGCATGGCAGCCTCGTCTCCCAGCTCTTGCTTTACTTCTCTCCAAAACCATCAGCACCCACAATTCTATTGTCACCGCGCACGTCTTGGGAGCCCTCGAATTTGGAATGTTTTCTCGGGGAAGCTCAGTCGATTCCCATCACTTTCCATCTCATCTCCAGAGGGTGGTCTTATTAATTCCCGGAGAAAACGGAACTTGATCAAGTGCAATGTTTTAGAGGAGGAGAGCAGCGGTTGTAGTAGTATTAATGCGATAAAGGACGAGTTGTTCGTCGGGTTTTTCCGGGAAGCTTGGCCTTATTTTTTAGCTCACAGAGGCAGCACATTCGTCGTTTTAATTTCAGCTGAAATTATTGATGGCCCTCATTTGGATCATACTCTCATGGCACGTCTTTCATTGCTTTTTCTTCCCTCCCTCTCTTTTTCTCTGCCTTTATGCTTCATTTTCCTTTAGTTTTGCTTGTGTGAGTAGCTGTAAACCTTCTTCTTGCAGGATATTTCGCTTCTTCATGGGCTGGGAATCAAATTTGTTCTGGTTCCAGGGACCCATGTGCAAATTGACAAGCTTTTGATTGAAAGAGGTTTCCAGTTGATTTCTTTCCCAGTCTTATTAGTTATTATTTGCCTTGTTCTTGTTTCTCTGACATTACACCACTTCTGCTCACTTGTTTGGGTTGTCTTCTCTGCATCATACTGGCTTTTCTGTACGTTACTTTGTGTTTAACTTAGTTCTGGACATACTATTAAAAATATATATATATTCTTATGGTTAATAGCTTTTAAGCAGTACTTTTGAAGCATTGGATTTTTACATTATTAAATGGTATTCTGAAATAGCCTGAGCTTACGTTTATTTTGCTTTTTGGTTGTAGGCAGAGAGGCCAAGTATGTTGGGAGCTATAGGATCACTGATTCTGATTCCCTCCAAGCAGCAATGGATGCTGCTGGCAGAATTCGTATCATGATTGAGGCAAAGCTGTCTCCCGGACCTTCCTTGAGTGCTACTCGCCGACATGGAGATAATAGTCGGTGGCATGATGGTGTTAGTGTTGCGAGTGGTAACTTTCTCGCCGCAAAGGTGTGATTCCAATGCTCAGTAACATTTGCATTCAGTTTTTACTTCCCCTGCATGCGATGGCTGACAAATTTTATCTAATACATCTCCTGGATACCACTTTACCTTTCTATCAAAGACTCAAAAGTAGTTTGTGTTTCTGAATTCTCTTTTGGCAGAGAAGAGGAGTTGTTGAGGGCATTGACTATGCGTCAACCGGTGAAGTAAAGAAGATAGATGTTTCTCACATTCGTGAGAGGCTTGATCAGGATTGTATACTGATCTTAAGCAATCTCGGTTATTCCAGCTCTGGCGAAGTGCTAAATTGCAAGTATGCTATTTAGCTTTGGCTTTTAATAGGTATTTTTGTTGCCACTAGCACGATCTGATTCCCAAAAAAGTTTCTACTTTTAAGTTTCACCTAGATCCTCAGTACTGATGCTTAATCAATGATGTCTAAGTTGCTTCTTCTGACTCGTAATATTTTGAACATGTCATTTGTCCTTTGAGAAGTAATTCTGATTAAATGTGCATATCTACCTGGAGTTCTTTTAATTATTAGTTAGGCATTTACGGTGATCATCTTAGAACAGGTATGGTGATGCTTAGCAATGCTTATCTTGTTCAAAAGATTCAGGAGTTGAGACTTGCCATTTCTAGATGTACTCATACATGGATCTGATGTATCTCGTATGATCATTCTCTCTCTCTCTCTCTCTCTCTCTCGCGGTTGTAACTGAGTTACACATTAATCCAAGGGTCTAAAAATCTGATCATCTTTATATCATAATGCTGCATTTTGACACTTGCAGTTACTCATACTGCAAAAATTTAATTAGGCTTGAATTGCTGGATCGTTTTCTCAACAATTATGTGATATTGCATTCATGAAACATATAAATTTTGTGTAAATGTCCTTGGTGTCAACACTAATGCCATCTTGGTTGCTAAATGCAGCACATATGAAGTTGCAACTGCCTGTGCCTTAGCTCTTGGAGCGGAAAAACTAATCTGTATCATAGATGGGCCAATTCTGGATGAGGAGGGGCGTCTTATTCGTTTCTTGACCCTTCAGGATGCAGACATGCTGATTCGTGAACGCGCTAAACAAAGTGAGACAGCTGCAAATTATGTAAAAGCCGTTGGGCAAGAGGACCTGACTGCTTTGGGCCATAATGGTTCGCATGGAATATCACCTTCTTTAAATGGAAATGGTTTTAGCCATAAATATAGTGCAACATTTCAAAATGGTGTTGGCTTTGACAATGGCAATGGACTATGGTCTAGTGAACAAGGTTTTGCTATTGGAGGTCAAGAGAGGCTGAGCCGGCTAAATGGTTACCTTTCAGAATTAGCTGCTGCAGCTTTTGTTTGCAGAGTTCGTCTCAGAATTATACTGACTCACCATAGCAGATTTCCTTAATTAACTCTAACCAAGAATGTCATTCTGTTTACTATAGTAGTCATCAGCAGCGTTTTGCTTAATTGCTTTCAAAAATAGGAGACTTTTCCTAAACATTCAAATACTCCTCTTAATTTATATCCCTCTCTCTCTCTCTCTCTCAATAGAAAATGATGAAGAGAAACTAATAGCCACAAATAAGTCATGTAAAGGAGCTACTGTTTTTTTCCTCAAAAACTTCTTTCATCGTTTCCCGTCGGGTAATACTCCTTTGACTTTCTTTCCATCAGGGGGGAGTTCAGAGAGTTCATCTACTAGATGGCACCATTGGTGGTGTTTTGCTCAAGGAATTGTTTCAAAGAGATGGTGTAGGGACTATGGTGGCAAGGTAGGACATGTTTTGCAGTCTGTTTGTACACAAAATCATTTCCTGGGTTTTGCATCATTATCCCTTTAAGCAGTCTAAGCATTAGCTACTCATTCAAGGAGATTTCCCCCCCAAGTTGACATTTGTTTTTTACCTCAGTGATCTTTATGAAGGAACACGAATGGCAAGGAAGACGGATATCCCTGGTATAAAACAGTTAATACAGCCCTTAGAAGAATCCGGCATATTGATCAGGAGGACAGAGGGAGAGGTTCACATTCATGCTTTTGTTATATTAATACATACTGCAGCTTTTTTGCTTGAATTAAATTGTGTATTTTTTGCATTCCAGCTACTGGAAGCACTGGATTCCTTTATTGTTGTGGAAAGAGAAGGTCAAATAATTGCTAGTGCTGCTTTGTTTCCCTTTTTTGAAGAGAAGTGTGGGGAGGTTGCTGCAATTGCTGTTTCTCCTGACTGTCGTGGCCAAGGACAGGGTGACAAATTACTTGGTATGATAAGTTGTGTTTCTGCATTAAATAAATTATGGCTCTGGCATCTAGATGTCTGATTTGATAAATCTTTGTATGTGGTTTTTTTTAATTGTTGGTTGGATGGACAATTAGGGTCAAACAGCAGATGATTAAGAATTTAGGGTCATGTTATATCTGTAGGTTGCACAGTGTTTTAAATCGTCAGTTCTCCCTGAGAAATTTATGATGTTGCATCTTCATTGTTATAACTGATGGCTGTGCTATATGCAGATTACATTGAGAAAAAGGCATCTTCCCTTGGACTAGAAATGCTTTTTCTACTAACAACTCGCACAGCAGATTGGTATGATCTATTCCTTTTTCTCTGTTATTGCGTAATACATACTCGTGGTTTCAAGTAAGATGCAAAAGCAAGAGTATGAACAGTATACTCATCAAAATTGGAAGGCTTCTAGTACCAATTTAAATCTTCTGTTGTGGATGCAAGCATACTATCAGTGGCACAAGCTTAATTATACTCACAAATGCAATCAATAAGTTCTTATAGGCGCACTTATGTGCTGGTGCAAAATCAAGATGGATTTCTAAAATGTAGTTATTCGTTGATAATGGATGTATTTGACGGTGATAAGCTATGTTTTCATTTCTGATTAATGGCTTTGCAATGCTTTCGACAGGTTTGTAAGGCGTGGCTTCTCTGAGTGCTCCATCGAACATATACCACAGGAGAGGCAGAAAAAGATCAACTTAACCCGGAGGTCCAAGTATTATATGAAGAAGCTGCTACCTGACAGGAGTGGTATCCGTTTGGATGGTGCTTTTACTTGACTTGAAATATAAAATGCGTTTGCATTGGGATTGAATATCTATCTCAAGTTCAAAGTGATAAATTTGTTCCGACTACACAAGTCTTTTGCAGCTTCCTAACAAGCAAGTCGGTAAGCCGGAGCCCGCTAGTAACTTCGTAGGTTTCTTTTTATTTGTGGGAGAAATCGTCCATTTATATTCATGAAGCTGCATCATCCTAGCCCAAATATACGGCTGATAGGGGCTGCTGGGTATGCCATTGGTCTCATCCAATTTGCAATCAATAGATGTCAGCGTCCTAGTTCCTTTGTGTTGGGATTTGATTATACCAGAAGTTCAAACAGCCCTCTCAAACCAGGTTTTCACAAATACGAAGCATGATAAACATGTATGGGAAGGAAGATAAGTAGTATCCTGCTTCCTCTCAGATTTGCGATAGTCTATTGAAATTCGGGTTCCTTTTTTTACTTATTTTTTCTTCTTTTCCTGTTAAAGCTAAAGCTAATTTTAGGGTAGATCATCAGCTTTTTGTAGTGTGGCGTAATTCGTAGATTTTACATGAAAGCAGGAATAATAGATGAGGAAATTCGTGGCAAATCATTTCCATGAGGAAATCAAACTGACTGATGTTTGTCCAAACTCTGAATCAGATGAGTATTCCTACGATTTCCTATTATCCTACCTATTGTACCCCAGTGGTCCATACGCTGCCATGCCACTACGTATGCACTCTATCTTGAACGGATCACAATAAGGACGAAGGTTAGGCCAGCACTGTCAGGTTCATATTACAAGGGATCATTGAGAACAAAAAGACCTTCATTACATAACATGCGAAAACCAATACAGCTGAGAATATTGCAGCCGTAATACATCACAGAAGCCTACAGAACTTGTCACAATGGATGGTTAGCAAGAAAGTAGAAGGTTTTATTAATTTATTTAATTCAAAAAGCTCAATTGGATTGAAATCAGCGTAAGGCAGCACATTAGCGCAGTTGTATGCTACAAAGAAGATCCAAGCGCGTGGCACAGCGAAAGCCTTGCCACAGGTGTCCCAAGCAGGAATGACAGAAAGAAATCAATTCTTTGCGTCCGGAGGGCCCTTCCATTTGAAGTTGTCCGCATATGCCTTGGGCTAAAGAAACAGGAAAACAATCAGCTGGGACCGGAAACTGAAGCTATTTAAGTTTTCAAAAATGTAATGAAAGCCCCAAGTAATAAGAGAACTATTAAGCTTCTATGGAAGCAGAAGCAGCAATAATGAAATGCATCTAATCAAGGTCATAAAGAATTGTGCTTCATGTCTATGTGATCCATGGTTATTAAAATTGTCAGGAATTATCCCCTGCCACGATATGACAAGTCTGAGCAAATTCAAACATCAAAAAGCAGAAAGAAGATGAATTGACCATGTACTTGTAAGATACTAAATTACACTTTAGGTTAAAGAGATGATGAGCCTGGAGAAGGTGAAAGGGTGAAAAGAACACGCACAAGATGCAATTAAATGCTTCTAACTAGTCAAACCAACACTTATAACAAACATCTATCTAAATATGCTGATAAGGGCGCTATTCCCATATTATTGGGTTTTGGGGTGGTCCAAGGAAGTTCATGGACCGGGAGCCACTCTTGACAAGATATTTGTTAAAGACAGGAACCAGAATGCTGCAAATGAAAAAAGCCTTCATTTGGTAAAAGAATGCACTACTTATCAGCCAAAGATAAAGCCAATTACTACATTTTTACATCCATTAGCTCATGTAAAGATATCGATCATGTAAGCAGAAGTTTCGCACCTTTAGCAATGGTGTGTGACGCTTCTTAACCTGCAAATAAAAGTCACAGAGCCATAGAACATCAGACTACTACCAAATTGATACCCCATATATTAGAACAAGGCTAAAAAGTAATGCCAGGAACTATTCAATTGTCCTGCTAGTTCTGACTACCTTGCATATATCACATATCACCACTTTTTAGATCCAATTAATCACTCAATTATCTGATAACCTCCAACAAAAGATTTATAAATCTAACAGCCTTTATTTTTCAAAACAGTCATTTCTTCTTAACACAATTTACTAGGAAAAGGAATAGATCATCATAAAAAAAGGGAGAACTGTCCACATACCGTGTAATCCCAGCCATGTCTTTGGGCAAATTCTATTGCAGTTTCTTCACTATCAAAACACAGAGCAGAATCACCTACATGGCATATGGATCCCCCGTTGATGTCCAACCCATGAGTGGATTTTCCCATCTAGATATGCCAGAACAATACAAGTTCGAATAAAGATCATCTTTATCATTTATCAGACTCAGGAACCATCCATGAAAAGGAAGCTCCAGTGTTTCAGAAAAGGGAATCAACATTCAATATGCACTGATCTGTTAGTGAGTGGCTAAGCAGGTAAGTATTTCCTGTATCATAGCAAAGCAAGCACCTCCTTTCCACATTCAGAAAAAAGGCATTACAACTCTAATTTTGTCTGATAAATGCAATAAACAAAAAATTATACTGACGTTTAAATTAATGGTACCAATGCACTAAGATGCAGGTCATTAGCTGCAAAGCTCAAAAACTATATGTTAACTCGGACACAAGAACAACAGTGTCTAATTACTAGAAGTACAGATCACATCTGATATGCATCTGAAACTCTCTATCCCTCCTTTTTCCCTTTTTGGTAAGAGGCTTTTTCTTAAAAATAAACAAAATGAAGATCGTTAATTGAAGTATCAAGGTCCAAATTTTTAATAACCAGATAGAAGTTGGTGCAATCTGTTTTAAAATGGCAAATAAACTGCAATGTAATTCACAAACATCCTGGTCAGAACTGAACAACCATAGCACCGCGAAACCAATAAATCAACTGAAACAAAATGTGCATTTAGAGGTCATATATCTGTCAAGACTTCCTTCAAAGCCTCACAACAAACAAATAGAAAGGTTCATAAAATAAAACCTACTTCTGAGTAGACAAGAAGTTGATCTTCCATTTTCCAACTTTTCCTGATCCTTGTTGACTCGCAGCTCGAGCAGGCGAATAAATCAGAACCTGGCATGAAATGATTGAACATGTTCTATTAATTTCAGAGTCCCAAATGAAAATAATGCCACAAACAATTACGTTTGTGAAAAGATAACTACTACTTTTTCCTTTATGCACCTTTAAATATTTAAAATGATTTTGAGTTTATATTTCATAACCCACAGCCCGCAAGCTTAAACATTCAATGCCCGACCCCCTTGTATGAAAATTCTGAAAGAAACTTAGTCAGATGATATCAAATATAGTAACAATAGAAGCTCTTTAATCAACTTATACACAAAAATGATGAAGATACTCAGTGGTCCACGAAATCCCTAGCTCAGATATCAATTGAATTACTTGATTTTTCATTTAAAATTACCTCCGTTAACTGACTATAACTGAAAAATAATTCGAGAAATGAAAAGGCACGTTAACAGAAAACGAGTATACCCGTCTGCGAAGATGTTCTTCGGGGATGCCGGAGGCCGTGCCGATTTCTCCAGGTTTGGTCTCCACCAATGCGTCTGAGGCGAATGGTCTCGACAGTGGGGTCAGGAAAGACGGATAGGCTTGACGAGATCGGCTCGCGAGGCGTTGAAGAGAGCTCGCCATTTTTCCGATGCCGGAGGCTCCTATGTGGCCGGCGCAGGGACTAAGTGAATTTTACGGTGTATCAAACCAAAATGATACACAAGAGGAGTGAGGAGGGCAAAGGGGGAATTAGTGAAAATTTTTGGGAACTTGTCTTTTGCGTTGCGTTTTATGTTTTGCCCCAACCGCAAGGTCCGCAACTGAAAATTATTATGCTCGCCACTAGTCTAGAAGTTGGTAGTAATTTTTTATGTTTAGCAGTAACTATTTGGATTTATTTCATGCTATCACTGCTTTTTTTCATTCTGGTCATATGTTGAAATCCATCAATCATACAGTGGTTAGCCTTATTCCTAAAGTGCAGCACCCCACTAATTTAAAACATTATAGACCTATTAGTTTATGCAATGTAGTTTATAAGATTATTTCTAAAATCATTGCTAATAGGTTGAAAAATGTTTTGAATGTGTGCATTTCTAAGAACCAGGCTACTTTTGTGCCGGGCAGACAAATTATGGACAATGTCATTCTTTCTCATGAGATTTTACATTACTTGAAAAATAAAAGGAATGGGGAAGATGGGTTACATGGCTGTAAAGTTAGACATGTCCAAAGCATACGACAGAGTGGAATGGAGCTTCTTGGATGCAATGATGGGTAAGATGGGTTTCTGTGAAACTTGGAGAAACTGGATTAGAAGTTGTTTATCTTCGGTGACGTATTCCTTCAATATAAATGGCTCACCTAAAGAGTTTGTCTCTCCCGGTCGTGGTATTAGGCAAGGGGACCCGCTTTCTCCTTATTTGTTTCTCATTTGCTCTGAAGGTTTCTCCAACCTTTTGAGAATTGCCAAAGAGAGTAGGAAAATTCAAGAGGTTAGAATTAGTAGACATGCTCCTAGTATAACTCACCTCTTTTTTGCAGATGACTCCCTAATTTTTTGCAAGGCGAATAAGGAACAAGCTGAGGAAATGATGAAGATTTTGGAGATGTATGGAGAAGGTTCGGCGCAGGTGATCAATTTGGACAAATCTTCAGTTTTCTTCAGCAAAAACCTACGGCAGGAGAACAAGGATCAGCTGGCTGATTTCCTGGGCAAAATCCGCGAAGCTGCGCAAGGAAAGTACTTGGGTCTTCCCATGGTGATTACAAGGTCTAAAAGTCAAGTGTTTGGTTTTATCAAAGAAGGTATTAGTAAAAGAATCAACAACTGGAAATCTAAGCTCTTGAGCCAGGCGGGGAAGGAGGTGATGTTAAAGGCTGTCTCCATGGCCATGCCCATTTACTCTATGTCTTGTTTTAGGATTCCTAAAAAGGTTTGCAAGGAGATGTGTGTTGTGATGGCCAACTTTTGGTGGGAGGAGTCAGAGGGAAAAAAGAAGATGCATTGGTGTTCTTGGGAGAGAATGTCTCAAGGGAAGAATCAAGGAGGGATAGGTTTTAAGGATATCCAGAATTTTAACAAAGCAATGTTGGCGAAACAAGTGTGGAGGCTTATAACGAGCCCTAACCTTCTAGTGAGCAGAGTGCTTAAGGCCAAATACTACTCACAGGATTCTATTCTTAAGTGTAAAGTGCCCCATAATGCATCATGGATTTGGCAAAGTTTGTCTTGGGCTAGAGACCTGATAGCAGAGGGGACAAGGAGGAAGGTGGGGAATGGGAAGAGTACAAACATTTGGTCGGATTGTTGGATTCCTGAGAGTTCTACGGGCTTTGTAACAACAGCTAAACCTGAGGGCTGTGGTTTGGAGAAGGTTGAAGACATTATCAGTGGTTTTAGATGGAATTCAACTTTGATCTTCGGAACCTTCAATATGCATGATGCCCAGAAAATTTTAAAAATTCCAATCAGCTTGTCTGGAAGAGGTGATTCTCACTTTTGGCCCTTCAGTGGGAATGGAGAATATACTGTGAAATCTGGGTATAAGAGGTTATGTTGTAGTCGTACATCTCAGGGTAAGCTGGGAGAAGCTATTGACAGAATAGGTACCAGTTGGTCAGGTAACTCTGGTTGGAAGAAGATGTGGAAACTAAAGGTAAAGGAAAAGATCAAGCATTTTTTATGGAAATGTTTAGTTGGAATTTTGCCTGTTAGAGAGAAAATTGTCAACAGAACTAGACTAGGGCATCCTTTTTGCAAAGCTTGCGGGGAACATGTGGAGACCGTTGAACATGTTATGTTTCATTGCACTGTGGCACAGCAAGTCTGGAAATTAGCTCCAGTTCAGTGGGATGGTGTACAGAATTGAGGGGTAATTTTAACCAGTGGTGGTGGACGATTATGGAGGCTTCTGGTAGAGCTGAGGGTTCAGATCATTTAGCTCTGACTGGTTACATCTTATGGCAGTTATGGAAGGCTAGAAACCAGTGGGAGTTTGAGAATAAGCAAAAGCACCCTCTGAAGATAGTTCAACAAGCACACCGAGAGTGGTTAGAACACACTCAGATTCCCAGCGCCCAGCTTAGTGCGAGCAGAGCTGAAACGTTGAGAGCCAGTGAGCAGCCTACTGACCTTACTGATGGGAGTGATGTGATCAAGATTCAGATAGAGATAAAGCAGCTTCTTGAGGCGAGTTGGGTTGGTGTAGGGGTTCTGGTTTGGGAGCAAAACAACTCCGTCTCACAAATTTGGACATTGAGAGAAAGAAGCTTAGGAAATCACCTGTTAGACTATGCCATGGCTGTTAGGCTGGTTCTTGCTAAAGCAAGGCAGAAACAGTGGTCTAATATCCAGGTTCGTGTTCTTTCAAGCAAACTTCTCAAATACATTCTGTCTGCTAAAGTTAAAGACATCAGTTTGGCTACTGTAGTTGAGGACATCAAGGACTTAGGCTCCATGTTTCATACCTGCTCATTCTATACGAGTGATGATCTGAAATGTAATAGTGACCTTTTTTGTGTTTTAGCCTTTAGTGCTGGTTTAGATGAGGAATGGGTTTTTCCTCAAGGTGCTTGCCACCTTATTTGTTAGCTATGGCGTAATTGCCCTTTTGTACTCCTTTGGAGCCGTTGCTCTATCTCTGTATAGTTGGTTTCCATATATATACACTTCTTGACATTTAAAAAAAAAAAAAAAGTAACTAGTAATTTGCAACTGCGTTTGCTGAGTAGTAGCTTCAAGAATATTTAGGAAAAGATTATATTAATAGTTCTTAACCAAGAAAAACTTTTGGAAAAGTTTTTTTTTTTTTGGTAAACAAGTTTAGCAACAGCTTTTTGATTGATTTTAAGTTAATACATATTCTGTTACTAAGTATTACCCATAGTTGATGTCATGCAACTTTTGGATTATTAGACTCAAAAGTTGGGCTTAGGGAAGTTTTGGAATTAATTTTTTTATTTTCCATGTGTTGTTATTTTCTGAGAAATATACTTTGCAAAACTTTACAGTGCTTTTACCCTTTAAATGAGTGAGAAGCTTAATTTCATAGAACAATATTCAGAACAAATACTAGTTACGCATAAGCATTCATGGTGACAAATTTATTGAATGCCTGGTTCTCAATTGATTTGTAAAACTTGATATTGGGTTTTGATTTTGGAAAAGTACTTTATTATGTTCTAACTATTTTCACATTCAAAATTTAGACAATGAAAAATAATCACGAACAAGTCGAAAGTCAACGAAACCAAAGTTGAGACTTGATTTTGCACTTGTTCAAATCTCATATACGAGAGTTTATTAGCTATATAATTGAACGAGAGTTGTAATTTGCACTAGTTATGAGTTTAATTGTTAACTTGGTTACTTTCACTATTGAGTTTCCTTCATTGTAATCAATTTTCAAAATTTATTAAATAAGTCTTAAACCTTGAGAAAAAAACCTTTAATTAGATCACAGAACGCACAAGTCAGTTGACATCTTTTAGTAAATAACATCATTTCGAAAGAAATCATGCAAAAAAAAAAATTAGGATTACAAGACAATAAAGAAAAATCTTCTATTAAAAGAAAAAAGAGAATTAATTGCCTGAAAAATATTATGGTGGTCAAAATGTCAGATGCAATGAGAAACGGAAATATACAACAAGTCTAATAAAATGTTCTAATTTTTTTAATACATTAACTCAAATTAATTATCATTACATAATCCACGTGGACAAGGCAGGGGTATCAAATGCAAAAAATGAAAAGTATGGGACAATAAATTGAAAACGACTAGTACCAGTGGAGTACTGCTACAACATACGAGTTTTTAATTGGAATTATAAATTTCTGGTCTAAGCACTAAAGTAGTAAAGTAGTAGGAGTATGACGGAAGCAGCCAAAAAAAAAAAAAGAAAAAAAAAGCCAACAGCAGCGGGGGACCAATTTTTCATTTTCTTCGCCCCATTAAATAAAGAGAATTGCCGCAAGCCCGCGACAGCTGTTGGCTTTCGGGTTTGTACGCGCACACTCACTCTCCTTTTAGGGTTTCAAAATTTTTTTTTTGAGTTCCCCTTGGATTTTTGGGGTGGTGTTTGTTCCACCGGCGGAGGAGGAAGACGGCTGTGCCTGTTTTGGTTTAATCTGGATATGAAGGAGAACCGTCGCGTTTGATTAACTGTCCTTGCATTGCTTCGCAGCCCTTGGCTTTCCATCCCGGTATACTAAAACAGCAACTTTCAATTTACGTACTTTTTTCCGTCTTGGCTATTCGAGAAAGTATACTGCTGCTGCTGGATGTTATTCTCGCTAGATTAATGTTTGATATTGTCCTACTCTATTGCAAATTATTCATTCGTTACAGTAAGCGTTAGTAAGTTTTGCAACCGTTATTTCTTCTTTGATGACACATGCATGTGTTCGAAGAGCTGTCCAATTGTTTTTTTTATCTCATTGAATTGGACAGTTTTTCAACTAAACGATTTGTTTCTTCGGCTGTTCCATTAATTCCAAAATCTTTTCAATTTAGAATTTTGAACATTATAACCATCTCAATTCTCCTGGTTAGACAAGATAATATCTTGAATAATTTTCTGAGTTTCAGTGGCATGTAAGATTAACACATGGCCCTGGATTTTTTTTAAATTTTTTTTTTGTTGATTACTACTTTAAGACTTTTCGGAAGAGGCATACGATCTCATAATCATATCTTGAGAAGTTTAGGGACTGGCCGCAGCTTTAATTGCCTGTACCGTTCCTGGAGGTACAGGGGTTGATTAACTATCTACTACATTTGAATTAAGTTTCTTTCCGTATCGTCGGTTTTATATTCTTAAAATGTTTTAATTCCATCAATTTCACGATTGATGATGTTCAAAAGTCACATCTTTTACTTGCCTTCGATGATCTAGCTGCTTCTTAAGGTAGCTTAGTCTCCTATTTTCAATGTATTTCACAGTATGATGTACTTATGTGCTGTGCAATTCTCTGTAATGTGCAGAAGGATCTTGGATACCTAATTGATGGGTGCCCCTAAGCAGAAGTGGACTCCAGAAGAAGAAGCAGCGCTTAAAGCTGGCATTGCAAAGTATGGGGTAGGAAAATGGAGTACTATTCTCAAAGATCCGGAGTTCAGTGCAGTCTTGCGCTCGCGCTCAAATGTGGATCTTAAGGTGCATATGTTGAGCATTTTGTCTGTATTCTCTTTTGTTCATTGACAGAAGTTTAATATTTGAATGTAGTTGCTTGGTAAGCTAAAATCAGTTATAATGATTTTACTAATGCATCATTGTGCTTTGTGATTTCCGCAATCTTGCTTCTCTGACGTGTTGATGGAAGGTGCTGATTTTAAGGCTTTGGACTTGACAGGATAAATGGAGAAACATAAATGTGATGGCCAATGGGTGGGGTTCTCGGCAGAGAGGTAGGCCTGGGTATAAAATCGCGCAGCAGACTGCCAAGCTTGAGGATATTACTATGGACCTTAGCCCTGTAGTTGCTAATGTTCCAGAACCTGATGATGCTAAACCTGTTTCAGTAGTCAGTGTAAAAGAGCCCAACCTTAGCTCCAAAACGCCAATTTCAAGGTTATATGACTATTTGTACATTTCACTGGGCTTAGTTTGTGTGATACGTTGAAGTCACACCGAATATAACTCTTCTTTTTGATGTCCTACCAAGGGAACACCTGTGAATAGAATGCATAGTTATGACAGAACTCTTGTGAATTGTGTTCTCATTGTTGTGGATCTAACCGTAAAAAGTTATATGCATGTCTTATCAACATCTTCATTAAAAGCTCCATGGTTACTAATAGATCTTTGCATTTAGTGTTTTCCTTATTTTTTTTTTTAATTTTCATTGGGGAATGGAATTTGTCCAGCTCATGCATTATGTCTCTTGGGCAGGAGATAGCTGAACTATATTTGCTCGTTCCACTTATCAAGTGTCACATTTGTATTTAATCAATCAGCTAATAGTGGATTAGAAAGTTTGTCTAGTTATTCTTAATTTAACTTGATGCACAAGTTCTGAACTGGATGTAGTATTGGTTTCAATATAAAGATGATTAAATTGGATTAAAATCTAAAGTTTGTTATTATCTAAAAGGTTGGAAGGAAAAAATTTTGAATACACAACGACACAGCTTGGACGATCCTTGTATTGGCAGGAATTCAATAACGCAACTCTATGCTTAATTTCCTTCTTGTTTTTGTTTTTTCTTTTTTTAAAGCTAATGTCTTTACTGATCAAGTTCTTTACTTGAATTTAAATTGACACAGGTTGGATGATCTTATATTGGAGGCTATTGTTAAGTTGAAGGAGCCCCGTGGTTCTAACCGGGCTGCAATTTTTCTGTACATAGAGGTTATATTAATGAAGAATACTGGTCTTTAGAAAAATCCTTGGGTAGCAGCATTTCCAATTTTCCCATGGTTATAAATTTTGAGGGTGTTATGGTTGTTTTAATTGTATCACTAAAAGTAGTATCTTAGTATTGCATGGAAATGTTGCTGTCTTCTTTCAGAATTTCTCTAACTTTATGGTTGTTGATCCTCATTTGATTTTTTTTTTAATTTCTTGTGAAAATATACGATATCTACTTATTTGAAAGCGCCATCACTTAATGGATTATGATCTTGGATTGAGTGTCCCATCAGTTAATGGATGATAATATTGCTTTATGAATCATGTTTTCTTTGGTTTCTGGAAGTTATTCTTTTGCCAATTCATTGTTTTTCATGGATCATTGCCATCTTATACTTTGATTTGGGTGAGCTATGCAATTTGTATTGCATCTTTGGTTCTTCATCTATTCGGTATGTATATTAGTCTATGTTGCATGCACTATTCATTTACCCTCGCCACACCAGTGTCAGCATGATATGACACTGACAAGGGTGGGGATGTCGGATATGGTCAAAATTGGGTGCGTTGACTATATGTGGCTAAAAGAGGAAGATGAAAAGAAGTAGATGAGATATGATACTTGATGAGATGATATCCTGATAAATGAAGATGAAGAGATTTTTTGGGAAAAGATAAGGGATAATAGTTGGACTCAAGATGTTGAGGAACTGTTATTAATTGATTTATTAAATATAATTTAGTATTTTATTAAGTACATGATGGATATTATTTTCAGGTTTGACCATGATAAGTTTGCAACTAAACTTCTATATTTAACCTTTATTTCTTTTTTAGTACTTAACTTAATCTCTTTTCAGTTTTGCCCTCTTGTAATATTAATTTAGCCCTGCATACTTAAAAGATTAACAATTTTAAAAAAGCTTATTGTTCTGTGCAACCTAACTGCACATTAAATGAACTTTTTGTTAGCATATATTTCGAACATTATTGTGGATAAGTTTTAGAATGATTTGTTTTTAAATATCTTATGCACCTATGACTATAAGAAATGAATCCCCACTCCCATATCCGAATTTGAACACATATTCCCAGATCCTATAATTTTCAAATATTAGGATTGGATATTTCGACATGCACCCGTGTTGGGCACCCACACCCGAGTTCATATAACATAGGTACTAGTTAAACCACATCTCTTTCAATTTTAACACATTTGGATTTGAAATTCTGGACAGATCTGATGTTTCAATTATGATACATTTTTTGTCTTTTTCTAGATCTCTAGAAGCTTAAAAGTTAGATACCTTGATTTTAGAAAGAAGATGAACAAAATGGGCAAAATTGAAACATGGGAATTGAAATTTGAATCTTGATTGGTCAAAAAGGATAATTGTAGGCATATGATTTTCAAAAGCAGTGCACCCTGTATTGTGAAATCTATGTGCTACATTCTTGTTCTTCCTGTTGTCTCGTTCAATCTGAATGTTAACATTATTGCATTTCTTCTCTGCAGGAACGTTACTCAACTCCTCCAAATTTTGAGAGACTGTTAGCTGCAAACTTGAAGCTTCTGACAGAAAAAGGGCGACTGATTAAGGTAACCCATGTTGCTGGCAGAGCAATACTCCATGGATAATTTTGGCTATAAGATGAAAATTCTTTACTTTTAATCGATTCATGTAGTTTGAGATCATTGAATCGATGTTGAATTGATAGGTAAAGCATCAGTACAGGATTGCTCCAAGTTCAGCCACTATTGATTTAGGGATAGACCACTCTCCTTTGCTTTTGGAGGGAGTGCAAAAGGACTCTTCAAATGGAGAGAAGAAAGGAACCAAAGTTCTGACTAAAGCTGAGATTGATGCTGAGCTGGAGAGGTTGAGAGGCATGACAGCAGCGGAGGCTGCTGCAGCTGCTGCACAAGCAGTTGCAGAAGCAGAAGCTGCAATAGCAGAGGCTGAGGTGGCTGCAAGGGAAGCTGAGGAGGCGGAAGCAGAGGCAGAAGCAGCACAATGTTTTGCTGAAGCAGCATTGAAGGCATTGAAATGTAGAACCGTTCTTGTCTGGTAAACTCAACACCAAAAAGTCATACATTGTACTGCCTTTTGTCACACCTGTGTTATTTTAGCTGAATGTATGTGGATCTGATCTATATATGAATTGAGGCATTAAATTTTGTTTTAGATGTACCCTTGGCATTCTGATTTTGGCTGTACAATTTCTGTTAATTTCAAGTTTTAGTTGGTTGGCAGACAGTCTTATAATAGTTGTACCTGTTCTGAGATGGGTGCTTAGCCATAATGCTGTGTGGAACTAGTTAAAGGGGGTTTTATTTGTTTTCTGATGTATTCTCTAGTTCAATGTCCTTGATCTTTTGCCCCTGCTTAATGACTGGGGATAGGATGTTGCTCTCGTGGTCATGTGCTCTATGCATATGAGGTTCACTCATAGCTAAAGACAGAGGCGTTCCATCCACATTTGTTAGATTATTGCATTGCAAAGCAGGCCAAATGCTAATTGAAGACCATAAGTAAATAGCTAAATGGGGTTCTCAGTATAAGCAGTCAGGGGCGTCATAGTCCTGTGCATATATACAGCTTAGCCATCCCAACACCTTCATTTAGTCTGACATGACTATTCATGTAGCCTTTCGGCATTTGTCATGTGTTCCCATGCATGTTGGGTGTTGTCTTTAATTGTTTTGCTTTCTTGTTTCCTCTAAACTATCTGCACTCTTTCATAAATGTTCATCCTTCTGACTGACAACATATTTTCTACTCCCATTGAATGTTTTTGCTCACCGTATTGTGGTTTGGGTGAGCCTTTTATTACTTGATTGGAAATCAATTTGCACAAAAAGGAAAGCTATTGAATTTAATTTGGGCTATGGTTGTTTTTGAGTTAAGAATCTTGTTCATAAGCAGAACTGCATTGTGCATTATGTCTCTCTTGTCAATTTTTTCAGATAGACAAACTTGCTTTGCTGAACTAATAGCAGTTTTTCTCTTGCAGATTGCCTTGTCCTTTGATCATTGGCACTCAGCCATGCTTTGCCAATGGTTACTTACTTATTGTACCCTCTTCTGCAAGCATGTTAATAATTGTAGATATAGCTAGTTTTGTAAATCTGAAGGGGGTTTTTGTCCATAGTGTTTGGATTATAATTAGCTTCTCTTGTTAGATTTTACAATGAAAATGGAAAGAGACGGGAGCAGAAAAGATAGTCTATCTATTTTAGCTTCACCGAGTTAAAGGTAGTTTCAGATGCTTAACTGGAAATATGAGTAACGGACGTTTTGACCCTTCATTCAAGCGAAGCACTGCATCTTTTATGTCTCTGAGCCACATGCTTATGTTAATTTCATTTGGGTACGCTGAATTGTAGGTGTCGTTGTTCTTAGTCCGGCTTTATCTCTTTTCCTCGTTTAGGAGGGTTTGCTGGAAACTATTGCCGCCCCGTCTACCTAATTTATGGCCTACCGTCTTAAGGGGGGCCAGGCTGCACGAGGCTCATTCCTTGCTAATTTTTCACAAATGTCAATTAGCTTTAACAAAAAGAACCCCAGAAGGATAAATGTATGGAGAAAGAAAGACACGTCTCCCTCGTGACCACACAGCATGCGGACTTGCTGGTGTTTAAAATTATCAAACCCGTACCAATTTTGATTTTTCCTTTTTTTGACTACTTGTTTTTTACTATCATGGAACTCAAATCAGAGATTACTTGATAGATCAATGCTGGACATGGGTTAGCTAAGTTTGTTACGCATTTTTTGTTGTCATTCGCATATATCTCGCGAAAGAAAACAGGAAAATCAGTTCCATTGCATGCAACTACGGGTAAGAAGTTAAGAATTTTTTATTCTTCATTTCATAGGAAAACTAAATTCAAAGAGCTATGGTATTCTTCAGGCTTTTTGTGCAATGAACCCAAGTTATTTGAATGAAACACAATTACTTCATCACGTGCAGTTCTTGACAGAGGCAAAAAATGTATTAGGCTCCTCTGAACCATGATATGAAAGGACTAACCTTGTTGAGATATTTCCAAATCTCAGAATCTTTGCAGCAATGTCTATTCTTAACCATTTTTACGGTGGCTTCATTAATGCTAATTCAATACATTGATTCAACTCCTTCGATACTGCTTGTTGAAGCCTGTAATTGGCAGTACTTCGGCTTTCTTCCGTAGTGTCCTGTGGAATAACTCCTTTAATCTGTAGAAACTATCACGCCAGATCAAAGGCCTGGTAACAGACATGATCACCCTTAAAGAGTATACCTCCTCGTTGTACTTTAAAGAGTATACCTCCTTATTGTATGATTTGGAAGTACAGTACGCGCATTAGACAACAAAACTGCAACTGCATTTCGAGAATATTATCAAGAAATAAACCTCTGGTATTGAAAGATTTAGATCATCCCTTGTGGTAGATTGCGCAGGTGATGAATAGCCTGTCTGAAGAGTTAATGAACACAATCTGATATAAAACACAAGCACTGTGACTGGGCACACGGCCATTGCCCCCCGGTCTGCTATAACATGTTTTACCAGTGAGCAAATCACAACAAATACAATCTACTTTCTCCCATAAGCACAAGTGAAAAATTCGGTGAGAAAACAATGACGATTGATGCCCCAAATAATAAACCTCAGTTTTCATTACCAACTAAATTGAAGTTGAAGTATCAGATTATTCTTCAAAGCACGCAAGGGAGGGAAAGAGGGGGGAAGAAAGGAGGAAGAACTAGCGAAACATTGAATCATTCTAATCCAGCAGTAGCACCGGCTGCCCTGAGCTTCTCAACAATGGCATCGGCCTCTTCTTTAGTAATTCCATTTTTCACAACTACAGGGGCTTTTTCCACCAAATCTTTGGCCCCTTTTAAAGCCCAAATCGGTAAACCCTCTAATCTCCTTGATAACTTTAATCTTTGCAGCGGCATCAAATCCCTCGAGCTTCACGTAAAAAATTGTCTTTTCAGCAGCCTTGGCATTTGCAGAGGCCGAGTCCGGTCCGGAGGCTGAAGTACCGGATTAAGTTACAATGCCCGAAACAGCAGGCCCGTATCTGTTCAGTCCCATTTTGTGCCTGAAGAGGATGGCATAGTCATGTCTCTCGATCTTAGTGAGGTCCAGAAGCTCGTCGGCGATGCGTTCGAGCTTTTGGGTTTGGGTTTCGGAGGATGTGCACAGGGCCCGCGTGAGCAATGGGGTGGTGGAATCGGAACGAGGAGGGAGGAAGAAGAGTCGCCTGAGGAGGGACTTGGACGGGATTCTGGAGGTTAGCGAGGACATTTTTGTGGAATCTTAGGTCCAGTTATGATTTTTTACAGTGGACACACAGCAACTGCGGAGAGCGATTTGATGATGGAAATACCGAACTAGCAGAGACGTTCAGCTATTTCTTCCAGCCGCCGGGGGGACTAGGTTCCAAGTCGTAATTGGGAAAGGACAGTTTTGTCATTTCAGCCGTGTAAACGATGTCGTTTGGATGATGTTGTCATAACGAGAAACTTTTAGTAGTATGAGAAAAATTTGCTTTCACATCATCCCAAAGCCAATACACCGGTTCAGTTCAGTTCGGTTATTATCCTGGAGGCGACCATGATTGGATAGTAAAAATTATTCTCAGTAATATTTTACTTATTTTACAAATATAATTTTTAATCTAATCTTCGATCTTCTCAACCGCTTTTTCATCTCATATACATCACATTGCTACACCAATTATTGAAAATAATATTTTAGATAATCTCCACCAAGACACTTGTGAACTCCTGAGGGCCAATCTAACGAAACATAACAAGGGACTCGAGGTTCGGTTGCACAAGTAATTTGCGTGGCAAGTGAATGCACTTGTGAAATTGCAAGTATATCGTTGAAAATTTTGCCACCCAAAAACACAAAATAGGACATAACACCAGATATACATGATGCTTTGACTCAAGTACACCTAATTTGATCGCATGTACACCAATATCCAATTTAACTTAGTTGCCATTAGTGCGTCTTATTTCCTTCCAGCTTTTCAGAATCTCATCGGCTGAAGGTATATTGGATCCATGGGAATGGCCATGTCCAGCGGCTGACACCTCGAATTCCAGGTCATCATCATCATCACAAGCCTCTAGATCGTTGCTCTTCGAGTAAGCAAGGGCAGAATCGATAGATGCAAAAGCATTGCTAGAGTGCTCACCCATTGTGTGTGGGCTAGCACTCCCGTTCCCTGCGTTACTGTAACTGGACAACCCATCAAAACTGCTTCTGTGATTTCTGCTAACTTGAAGACTCGTGGGTGGATTCACACTAGCTATGTTGAGATTTATCCTTCCATTGCCGTCAGATAACTCATCACAACCATCTGGAGGTAATAAACCAGTCAAATTGTTGTCAGAAGACACCAAATCCAATGAGCTGCTCAAACTTGAAGAACCACAGAGAGACTGCAATGCTTGAGTAAAGTTGAGAACTGTGGCCTCTTTTGCTAGATGATGACTACATAAAGCATCTGATAACTCTTTCAAACTAGCCCTGCTAATTCGGTCTTCATTTTCTTCAAACAATTCAATCCATTGTTTTTCACTAACTTGAAATGGAGCATGAGCCATGGTGTTAACTAGTGTGGCAGCTCTTTCATGATCATGATGGATAACAGCTTGGCAAAGCATTTCAGTAAAGAATGAAGGATGAGGTACTTCACCATCTTCCAAAACTGTGTTAAATGCATGCTCCAGTAAGTGCCACTGCATCCCACAAAAAAGCATACAGAGGTAAATGAACCAAATATCAGCTTAATTCTAACAGGAAGGAGCTCATCTTGTAATTGTCAACTTGAAGTCATTCAATAGGTTTATAACAGCAAATTTATCACAGAAAGCATTTGTAGTAACAAACTAAACTTCACATCCTTCTAATCATGCAGAACTAAATGTATCACATAAATTGATGAAAGAATTTAGAGTCACCTGGAGAAACCACATTGGTTATTAACATTATGAAAAAAATTATGAAAATCTAATCCCAAATCAACAAACTAAATTTATTTGGTCCAGAGGCAAATCCTGAACTCCTAGTACCAATGACGGCATTCAAAGTAGAATTGTCAATACAAAAGGTGGCAACTCCATAGTGTACCTTTCCACCTCTGGATGCTTCCACTAGCATGAATGCATGCTTATTTTGATGAAGCTGATGTCCACCAAGGGTCATTTCTTTGTATACATACTCAAAGTACTCCCACTGCATTGCACCCGCAGACACCTCTAGCATTAAGCTGAAAGTGTACATATCAGGGCTAAGAGAAGATGCCCAACAATTCTGAAAAATCCCAGAACCCGGGTAATCTCTCCCAATTTCTTCAAATAGTTCTCTAGCTTCAAGAAACATATCATTTAGCCCGTATACTTTCAACATAGCATTAATGATTCCAATGTCAGGGCTACAGCATCTTTTACAATGTTCAAATATAGCTAAACAACCATTTACATTGCCACCATCCATGGCAGCCAAAATCATGCCAGTAAAGGTAACCTCCACAGGTCTAGTCCGATGAACATTCTTTAGCTTCTCAACCTGATGCAACATTAACAAACAAACTTCACTGATCAACCATCACAATAAGCTAAGATGGGACTTTACATCTATTAGACACAAGACTTTAAAAAGTTATTATGCAAGCTGTCCTCTTATCAAAATCAAAATTGAAAACCATTGAACGGGTAAAATCCATCTACACTTCCTATTACAACATCTAGCTTGAAGTTCAACACAGCAATCTCATATAGTCAACAAACATATAGTCAAATTGCACCCCTACTTAGAAGTCTATGGCAAAAAACTTATTAACAGTAAAACCAACCTCCATTATAGCTTCTTGACATCTGCCATGGAAGCAAAGGCAGCGAGCAATCTCATAATATACACAGGCCGTCCCAATAATTCCCCTGTCTTCCATCTCTCTGACTGCCTGGATAGCTTCACTCACTTTGCCTTCTGCCCAGAAGGCTTTCACAAGAACTAAAAGTAGCAGATAGCATAACAGTTAAATACCACATGAGACAATGTGAGCAGCAAGGGGTACACCATAGTACCTTTGTAAGTAAGGGCTTTCAGAGCTTCTCCACTTCTCTTCATTTTCCCAAAGAATTCATAGACGAGATCATACTTCCCAGATTGCAGCATTACCTTTTAAGAAGCACCTCCTGTAAGGCTTGAATACAAGTATAACTTGAGGATAAACAAAATCAGTCAAGTACAACATAATTTTTGTCCAAATATCATTGCTTTGTGGGAGGGTACTAAATGATCATAACTTAGTGCATAGATGCAGATGCATAGGTATAATCCAGAAAATTCAGTAATAGCATATAAGCAGAGTACGGGGTAACAGAAGCCAAAATAGTATGGAAACTCCAAATAACACAAAGTTTCTGTAAGAAAGATGCCACTCTACTCTTCGCAGATGTACATGATAGAACTAGATGATGAGGGCGACAATGCGGGTGGAATTGCTTTGAACAATCTCTTCGAAGAGAAACATCCACCATTCAACACCGGGAAGGAAAAAAAGCAAACAGCAAATCTGTGAAACACTATTCAAATACTTGCATAGGACTAATTGACAAAGATATGAATAGGAGTTTACCAGTCAAATCATCAACATCATAACTTAACCGCATAGAAAGATCTGGTCAGTCTTTATTAAGATGAAAATCAATATCATACCATAATACACACTTATCTTTTGTTTTACCATAAAAATGGATAAAGCAAAAGAAAAATAAGATTACCTCCATGGAGAGCCCGTAGGTTGCTCCATTAGGTCTAAGACCACTCTTTCTCAACTGCTCAAACACCCAAGATACTCCCTTCCACTGGCGGGATGGAACGCATGCATTCAGAACCTGGTGAAATGGGGAAAATGCTCAACGAAATACATGGTTGGATTATTACATATCTGTCATAAATCTAGTTTGTCCCTTACGGCATTGAATACAATGATATCTGGTTGAAGTCCGGGATTCCAATTCCTAGACTTCATATTTTTAATTTTCTTCGGTTTTTCCTTCATGCATTCAATTACTTTCAGCAGTTCCTTCAAAAGGCCAGCTTGGCCCAGTGCAACAGCAACACTATGGTAGGCAGGCATGTCAGGGTATATATGTCCATCCCCCTAAACACAAAATGAAGTTACTTTTTACTGCTTTGGAAGACATGAAGTTAGATTCTATCCAACTAGATTGCAAAAGAGTACATTATCAAAATCGCAAATTACACAAATTAGAAAACGAATATCATTACTCGCATGAAATTGAATATTCGAAGAACTTCATGAGGTCTCCTGGTCTTCCCAAGAATAGCTAACAACTTTGTATATACGAACCTTCAAAAACAAGAAAATAAAATGTAAATTTCTTCCTTCAGCCAAAAAGGAACAACACTTTATTGAAGTATCAGTGGCATAAACACTTAAAAATTTGCCAAACTATACGTTGACAAAAAATTTTAGTGTGAATATAGCCAAACACAGAGCAAAAAAGCAAAAACTCTACCTGCTCTTAAAGTGCCTATGCTCCCTAGAATTGTAAACCCACTCCACAACAGACAATGCGTGCCTCCACTTGCCTCTCTCACCCAGCCCCTCCACTATCTTCAGCATCTGCTTTTCCGTGAACTGCAATCCAGACAGCTTCATTATCCTCGAGAATTTCCAGTCCTTCACACTCGGCTCCGAACCATTCAATCTTATAAATCAAAGAACAGGCAGGCACCATCATTAAAACGTCAAACTAAACACATAATAGATGAAAAGCAGAGACTTTTGAATAGTAAAGGATTGCCTGCCTCTCCAGAAAAATATCAATTGTTTCAGCTTCACTCCGGCAATGCTTGCGAGGGACCCACGTTCTCGTTTCTTTATCGAGCCAATCTTTTTCCACTTCGATATCATCGTCTAAAAGCCAGTGAAATTTCTCTTTTTCACTCTCCATAATGTCACTGAGTTCGATCAGGTGCTCAGTCTTCAACTTTTCTCCACCATATTCGTTATTCTCACTCGCAAGCTCTCTCAATTTAAGCCTTTCCAGTCTCTCCCATGGCCGACCCACAATCTTTTTTGCACCAGTAATTGCATTTTTGAAGTTCTTGTATTCAGCTTTTATTGTCTTGAAATGGGATTCTTCAGCAAGAAGTTGTCGCTGGGAATCTGTTAAGACGGATAAGGGTTGTTTGGCAGATTGTTTGGCCAGGCGTCGGTTGAGTTTCTGGAGCTCTTTCTTGCGGATGGTGTGGATGATTTTGGGAGTTAGGGCAACGCCTTCCTGCAGGAGCTTTTGCCTAATCTTTTCTGTGTTTGGCTCTGGTGGAGGAGCTGGGAGACGGGAAGGCCCTGTTGAGGCTTCCATTTCTGGGGTGGGCGTCGAACCGTCGAAGCTGATGAGTGAAGTGAATTTGCAGACAGAAGATTCGGGGGTTTAATGACCCGATAAGAAGGGAATGCGGCAAAAATATCCGGGAAACCGAAAGCCTGACACCCGACCCGAAAGCCCTAAGTTCCCATATTTTGGTTAAATTACACATGACTCCCCTGAGTTTTGACATGAGTAAAACTACACGTAGTGTAGTTTCTAAACTTATCAGTGAGCCCATTTTGTTATTTTCAAAAGTTTTTGTAAAAAAATATGCTATAGCAATTTGATATGTGTAAAATAAAAATAATTAAATATATATTTATGAATAATATAAAAATTTGTTGACGAAAAATCAATTCCAAGCAAGGCCAAGTAATTTTGTAATGATATATCAGAATTGACATGGGCTTGCCAATTGTTTTAAATTGTGAAGTTAAATAACTGCAAGAAATCTCTTCTAACAAGGAATTGAATTTGTGTGAAGGTGTTGCATCACATCACATAAAGTGTCCTCATTCTAGTAATTCACTATTTTTGTCTTTGTTTTGTTTTCTCAACAATTTCAAAGAGTTTTCATTTTATTTTATTTTATTTAAAGATAACTAGTAGGATGGAAAGGCACCCTTTATCAGTCCCATCTTAAACTTAAGAATTGTCCAGAGTCGGATCGGACAGGTTGACGGATGGTAGGAACAAAAAGGGACGTGCTATGCTATGCGTGAGAAATGAAGAAACAAACAAATGTCTTGTGAGTTTACACAAACTAAAAACAAAAAGAAAAATGAATCCTTTTAAGTTCACACGAGAACAAATCAAATCCTTCCCATTCATGTTCTTCCTCAAAATGCGGTGAAAGAATCAACAGAATCATCTTTCCTGCTACTAAAAGGCTTCAACATTGAATGGCAAGGGAGAGAAGGCTTTATGGCTCTCAAGCTTGACATGTCTAAAGCATTCGATAGAGTTGAATGGCATTTTTTACTTGTTATGATGAGTAAAATGGTTTCAGCCCCCTTTGGATCCGTTGGATTATGGCCTGCCTTTCTTCTGTATCTTACACCTTTAATATTAACGGTGATAAAAGGGGGTATGTCATCCCATCTAGAGGCATAAGACAAGGAGACCCTCTCTCGCCTTATCTTTTTCTCATCTGCTAGGAGGGACTCTCTAGTCTTATCAATCAAGCGCTCGAAAAAAAGGAAATCACAGGTTTAAGGATATCTAGGAATGGTCCCATCCTAACTCATCTCTTGTTTGCTGATGACTCCCTTGTTTTTTGTAAAGCTAACGTGGAGGAAATCTCAATCATAAAAGGCATTCTTCAAACATATGAAAGAGTGCCAGGCTAGCAAATTAATTTGGAGAAATCCAATGCTTTTTTCAGCAAAAACACCCTAGAGGCCACGGCGGAGGATGTTAGGAAGCTCTTACGTGAAATCCAAGTGATAAAACAAGGTGAATACCTTGGATTACCACTTGTGAGTGGTAGATCTAAGAACCATGTCCTAGGCTTCATAAAAGAGCGAGTGTCAAAGAATATCCAAAGCTGGAAAGGCAAGCTTCTAAGTCAAGGAGGTAGAGAGATCCCTTTAAAATCCGTAGCCTTGGCAATGCCCTCGTATGCTATGTCCCTTTTCAAGTTTCTGATGGGTATTTGCAAGAATTTGAGCTCGGCTATGGCTCCCTTTTGGTGGGGTGGAGACTGTGATGGTAGGAAAATGCATTGGCCGAACTGGAAAAAGCTCTCAAGGGTGAAAGGTAAGGGGGGTATGGGCTTTAGAGATATTCACTGGTTTAACTTGACCCTCTTAGCTAAGCAAATCTGGAGAGTTATCACTAAGCCCAACCTACTTATGAGCAAAGTCCTTGAATCAAAATATTTTCCAAACTCATCCATCTTTAATGCTCGCAACCTTGCTAATGCCTCTTGGCTTTGGAAAAATCTCTATTCAGCCATTCCAGTTATTGAGAAGGGGTCAAGGACTAATGTTGGAGATGGTAGAAACATTAACATCTGGTCCGACTGTTGGTTACCAGAATCACTCTCGGGGAAGATTTCAACTTCCCAACCTGCCCATTGTGAATTCACCAAAGTTTGTCAGCTCATCCACGAGGCAAAATGGAACAAGGAGTTACTTGAGAATCTTGTCAATGAGTCGGATCGCAATCAGATTATGAGCATACCTCTCAGCATTTTCGGAGGCAAAGACAGGCTTAGATGGAAGGGAACCAAATCTGGCATCTATTCTGTGAAGTCGGGTTACGATTTTCTCAAATCAGAAGCAGAGGCGGTTGGAACTAAAGATAGCATTTTAGGAAGCTCTAGCAGAGGAGGACCCCAATCAAACATCTGGAAAAAGCTTTGGGGCCTAAATGTCAAGTACAAAATCAAACACTTCGTTTGGAAATGTCTGAACCAGATCATGCCAACAAATGAAGTAGTTTTCAGATGAACTAGCAAGGGCAACCCGAAGTGCAAGAGATGCGGAGAGGCAGCTGAAACGATAGAGCATTTGCTCTTTCACTGTGAAAAAGTCCAAGACATCTGGAAATTATTCCCTACTCAGTGGGACGGCCTCAAGGATGCTTCAAACCATTTCTGGGATTGGTGGTCAAAGCTTCAGGAAGCGAAAACCAGAACTGATGGCAGGTATCATATCTCTCTGACGGCAAATCTATTATGGAACATTTGAAAGCAAAGAAATGAAGAAAGTTTCAACTCAACCTCTCAACCTTGTTTCTGGATTGCGACTAAAACGGTGCACGAATGGCTAGAATTCAATGAGGCGAACAAAGCTGAACCCCTAGCACATGTTGAAACCGAGTCTCTTCAACCTGAGAATGCAGGGTGTTTTGAGAATGACCCAGCAAGAACCATCATCTTCACCGACATAGCTACTAAGAAGAGGAATCAAAAGGCTGGTCTTGGAATTGTTGTTTGGACTCCGGATAAGAAGTTGCAAGCCACATGGCCCATCCCACTAGATCATTGCTTGGAAGCAAGTATAGCTGAAGCTTTGGCTATTAGAGTTGCTCTCAATCTAGCTTTAGAACTCAAGTTGACTGTGATTAATATTTTGTCCAATTGCAAGGTAGTCATTGATGCTATAAACAAGCATACAGTGGATGAATCTTTACTTTCTATAATCATTAGTGATATTAGAAGGTTAAAAGATTCCTTTTGGAGCTGCATTTTCACTTTTGTTAGTAGAAGTGTTAATTTAGTTAGTCATGCTTTGGCAAAATTTACCATAAGATTGATTAAAGATGTAATGTGGAAAAGACCTTTCCTCCTGTGGCTTGTTGATAGGTCACAGCAATCTCTTAGGGTAGTTATCCTATATAATTCATAATCTCTGTACTTATTCCCCTTATATATATATCTAAAGCAAAGTTCTTGGAAAAAAAAAAGAAAAAAGAAAAAGCTTCAACATTTAGTGGCCGTTTGGTGAAACTCGTGTTTTTCTATTTCTATTATTTGGTATGAACGAAACAGAATGCCTGTTCTGTTTTTAAATGAAAATAAAACATAAATGTGTTTGATTTATAATACTATTATTTTTTGAAACAAAGGAATACAACTATATTTAATTAGACATTATCATTTTTGTATGAGAGAAAATGATTAATAAAGTTTAAATTTAATGTATATTAAAGTTAGCACATAATTATGGATTGGATTTGGGTCAAGTTAATTTCACCTTAAACTACATATGAATTGAATAATAATATGAAATTAAATAGTTCATATATTTAATACTTATACATGTTCAAAATAAGTAAGAGTATACAAACTAATTGTATATTTATTAAAATGTATTTATATTAAAGTATTATTCTTGTAACTAAGTAATACATAATTGATAAATATGTATTGTAAATATATAAATATATAATTTTTTTTACTTATAGTTTATAACTAAAATATTTATTTTTAAACATACATGATTTTTCAAGAAATTTTAGATTAACCCAACTTTGACACAAAACTCATGCTAGAAAAATGAGTTGAGATAAAATATTACATGTGTGATTTTTAAATGGGTGAATTCAAACTAAAAATGATATATATATATATATATATATATTACCTTATATTAGATTTAGATTTGTTGAAATCCACGTACAAACAAATCGTAAACTTTAACAATAGATCGGGCCGAGTCAGGCTGGGTCGGGCCAGACGTCATTGGATCCCGTTTAATAACACAATTCAGCACTTAAACTTAATGGATTCAGATCTTAACACGTTCAGACCGTTTGATAACCGAAATAGAACATGAATGAATTAAATGGCACTGAATTTTCTAGACAAAACTTGCTCCCAAAAATAAGTGATAAGTTATTCACTTATCACTGAATGTAATATACATTCCAATGTATTAGATTTAGTACTTAACAATTCAATCACTTAATGTATTCAGATTGCAGACTTCAGACTTCAGTTTTCAGATTTTAGTTTTATCAAACGCATAGTTGAATAAAGATGAAATGAAACAATTTAAAATATTGGGTCCGTTTAGATTAGGTGTTTTTGGAGTTGTATTTCAAAACAATACTGTAGTGAAAAACAATTACTTTAGATGTATTTGAAAGATTTTTTTTTTTGTCTATTTTCTATTTTCTTTTCCTTTTCTTTTTCTTGTTTTCTTTTCCATTTCTTTTTCTTTTCCTTTTCTTCTTTCTCTTTCTTCCCACCCCAGGTCGTTGGCCTTGGTCAACTAGACCAGAATTTTTTTTTTTTTGTTTCTTCTCTTTCTCCCTCCCCTCTCCTCCACACTCCCACCTCCTCCATCCTCCTCCCCAACCACAGGATCTAGTGTGGGGAGGAGAGGGAGAGGGAGGTGGAGAGGGAATGGGAGTGGGTGAGGGAGGGGAGAGAAAGGAGAAAGAAGAAGAAGAAGAAGAAACCAAAAAAAAATAATAATAAAATAAAAATTCAGGTCTGGTCCGATGGTTGGGATGGGGCAAAGAAGAGAGAAAAGAAGAAAAAAGAAATGGAAATGGAAAAGGAAAAGGAAAAGAAAAAAATATAAAATATTGTGAAAAACAAATGTGTTGTTTTTGGAGTTGTTTTTAATGTAGCATTTGGGGTGTGAAAAACAATTTTTCAAAAACAAGGCAAAAACAGCCCAATCCAAATGAAACCATTGATTTATTAAGTTTCTATTTTAAGTGTTTTTTAAACAGTTAAAAACAACAATTTTGGTGTTTCGAAAACAATGCTCATGTTTATAAATGTTTTTCTTTTTTTAACAAACACTATTCTTTGTTTTTGTTTGTCAAAATCTACAAACAAAAACAGAAAAATAGGAAACATAAACGCTACCAAACGGCAATATTTCTTCCCCCCCCCCAAAAAAAAAAAAGAAAAGTTTCTTCCCACCAATTTATTGACTCTCCAAATTTAACTTTTAAGCCTTCAGATGAAAACAGCATCATCAACGTTCCCCTTCATAGGCTCAAAGTTGTGCAGTTCTTACAAAAAGGTTTTAGTTTTACAATAAATTCCACGGACAATCATTTGATCGCCACAGCACGAAAGGGGTGGAAAAATCATGGAGAATGTATACATTCTTCAGAAAATCATGAGCAGAACCCCTCGCACCACAGGTAGTCAGGTATACACACCTTGGCCAGAAAGGAGAGAACTGCATGCAGGCCAAGATAGACAAATGTTGACACGAAATAGAAGCTCCAACATAGTGAGATGGACATATGTCCACCAAAAACCACAAGTAACAACTCACTCACTCAATTACCAAAACTATTTACTTTGCAATACACATCATCTGGGTTAAACAGGACAAGAAAATTCAACAGAGAACTTCGATCACCAGATCTAACCAAAAACCAACCCCAACCTGGTCTATCCTCACAACTTCTGACCACATATAATAATTCAGAGTACAAGAGTCTCGTGTTTAGCTCTTTGATTTAGAATGCTTAACGAGCCAATCAATGACAGAGTCGATGTTGGTTGAGTTTTTGCATGATATCATGAAGCAGCATACCTCACGATCAGTAATAGATTTTAAACCCCTGCACAGTATGATGAAATCCTCAAATAAAATCTTGATGATGGCAAACATATGCCACAAAATATGAAGGGCATTGACCCACCATAATTTGATTCACTTACATCTGATCAGTCAAAGCAGGCTTTGAAAGGGCTCCAGGCTTGTCAATCTTGTTACCCAAGACCAACAATGGTATCCCATTAAGTGATGGTTTACTCAGCAAATCGTGCAGTTCACTCCTAGATATGCTAATATTTTCATGATCAGCAGCATCAACAACATACCTAGAGGAAAAGTTAAGATGAAAGTCAATGAAGTCTGAAAATTTTGTTGATCTAATCTAAATACTACTACTCTCAAGTGTGTCAACCAAATTCCATCAGTTGACTAGGAAAAGGTTCAAACCGGATCCTAACTCAAGTACTGTTAAAGAACGAGTATTTTCATTCAATATTCCTCCTCAAAGTCCAATTGGGGATCAGCAACCTTCATATTATGTAACTAAGTGAACGTAGTAGGGGCAGATGCATACACAATGGCAGAAACTGCACGGCAGTATCGTTCCCACATGCTCCGGAATCTAGGTTGACCTCCAAGATCCCACAACTTTATTGTAACATTTCCCTTGGTGACCTTCCGCATATTAAATCCAACCTAGAGATCAATCAGACTCCATGATGTTATCAGCAACGGCCCAGAGAGGCAGAAACATTGAAAATGACGTTTGAGTGTTAGTTCAAATTTCAAATAAAAAATCCCTCTAGAAAGAGAACTCACCGTAGGGATCATGTCTTCACTATATCCACCGGTCTAAGAGTATAAAAAACAGAAACAGATTTAGTTCATTAGATTATATTAAAGGGAAAAATCAAATCTAAAATTTGAATGAAGTGGAAAAAGATCATAATGACGAATCTGAAAATGAGATATACTCTCTACTTACAGCGATAACATTTACAAGTGAAGTTTTTCCAGCATTTTGAAGCCCTATCAGAGAAAGCTCCATTTCCTGCTTGAAAAAGAGACTGCATCCATAGAAAGATCATGTAAATCTCTCATCAACCATTCAATTTTCTTTACTGCACCTCTTAAATTTGTTCCAAAATCATATGGATGGAGAAGAGGAACTTGAACTCTCAGTAAAGAAAACATAAGTACGTGTCAAAAAAGGCCCAGTCAATTTATCTCTCTCTCCGGGACTCCCAGAAAAGAAAACATAGTGAAATGTGAAAATTGATCTCCTTTACTATACAGCCATCAACAGAGTATGAGGCATGACACTTTCCGATTGTTATCCTGACTCCATGTGAGCTTCAAATCCAATGACTTTATATGGTGTAAGACTAAAGCTCTAGAGAGATATAGAAACATATACTAAACCTTGATTTCATGAATATCAAATGTCAACTTGTTACAGACATTAACTACCTGTAAGGTTGATTGCTGACGCCAAAGAAAGAGCAAGTTTTCCTGTGTCCTCAACTAGTTATAGTTCTATGCTATATCTAAGCACCAGATAACAAAATCATGATATGGAATTACTGTCCTCATCTTTTCAGCCATCAAAACCCTTCTTATGAGACAACGCTCCATCTTGTTCAACATGATTAACCAGGAAGCCAGAACAACAAGACCACATGACAGTTGAACTCTCAATTTCATCACCAAGCCAAATTAGCAAGTAGCATCCAGAATCGAACACTTAATATAATAATATCAGATCTGTGTGTACAGACAGGATCATGCTTTCATCTTCATCACCATTTTGTAGCACCACAGGCTCATGCAAGGACATGTTAAAATGTGCAGACAAATTCCCAAGCCCCACATGAAAACGACATATATCACTTTTACCGAGAAGGTACGTGGGTTAGTTATATCTACAAGTATTAGAAGTCATGTTTCTGCAACTTTCGGCTCTGACATCCGAGATGTTAGCATAACGAACTCTGATCCCTTTCCTCCAAATCATGAATGTGCTCTTGCTGAGCTCTCTGCAAATTACTTAACCATATCCAATGGTAAAAACTGAAGCCCAAAATTGCAGACATATGTTCATGTGCCTACCCCGCACATCACCCCAAAAAAAAAATTCTAGCACTGTCCAACAAAAAAAGTTGAAATACAGGTAATGCAGATGGGAACGTAGCTCATCAGAACAACATTCTAAGCATAAATATCTCAATTGCCTCGTTACTGATCACAAAATCAATTACAAGTAGTCCATTAAGCTGGTCCAATCAAGGGGACGAAATGGATAAAATACAGAAAATGGGCAATCAAAGTTACGATTCAGTCTATCAGGCCAGAATATCAGAATCAAAGTAAAGAACAGATCCTGAAAACAAAGAGAAGGCTTTTTAAACAACGCGTAAATCAAATAAAAAAAAGACCCAGAAAGCAGAGACAATATAGCAGCACAGGCCAACGTCCAAAATTGCAACGATTGCAATCCTGCGTTTTAATAGATAATATGACTATACCTTCGGAGCCAATTGAGAAAAGCTTCCCAGAGACCCATATTGCAGAAGATGCGAGGACCCGACAACGAGAGAGACGGAAAGAGAGAGAGATAGAAAGAGATCTGTCAAAATCTTGGCTGTAGGCTCGAACAAACAGAAGACAGAGAGATCTCAAACGACAATCTTCTCTCCCTCTGTCTTCGCTCAACTTCTCTCCTTCCCCTTTTCTGTTTATCGTTTTATGCTATACATTATACAAAGCGATGCCAATGATTTGTTTCTCTGTTTTGCCAAATGGCCCTGTGAGAATCCGGATTTGCAAACCGGGACACCACTTGCGCAGCTAGAATTCGCTGGACTGATAGGCTACGTGGACCAATGGGAGAATGAGACGGTCAAATTTTAAAGATGGAGTGAGAGGCAGTCGCGGAGTCAGGCGCGTGGGTGGACGGCCGCCGGAAATGTGTTGTTATTGCTTTCCTGGTTGGGCCTGGAAGATTGGACGGCGTCTGGGTTTTGGTTGACGCTGCAGATAATATGTCGTCGACAAAATTCACGTGTGCCCATGTCCAATTATGATTGGGTATAATTGGGTTTTTATTTTTTGTCTTTTTCTTATTTATGCGGTTAGGAATATGTTTTCCTAAATTTTAATTTGGTTTCGGAACCTCGTACGTTTGTCTTTCCTGATTCCTTTTATGCCTTCTTAGTTAGTGCCCGTCTAGAGTTGGAATGGTTTATTTAGAATTACTTCACTTAAAACGAATTTGGAATAGAAGTCCTTAATAAATGCATAACTACATCAGCTGGATAAAAGTACTTACTAAAAACTTTGATCATATGAGATTAAATTTTTATATTCAATTTTTAAAACACGAAAAAACTATTTTAAAATTATCAAATCTGAGCTTATGCTAGAAGTGTTTTTAACAACAGAAATTATACTCCTAAATTTATGGAATTATATTCACCAAACATTTCAAAAGTGTTTTTTTTTTATCGCCTAAAAAAGCATTGCACTCCCAGACTCACTCTTTGATCTCCTATAATTTATGTGAAAATCATTGAATACTACATTTCTGTCACCCATGCATTAACATCCAGCCCAATTCTCAGGTAAAATAGTAATGGATGTCCAGGACAGTCTATCTTCTTCAGGTACAGCCCTTATCGAAGGAAAGAGGGACAGACAAATTTGACCAGTCAAAGAGCCCATTAGTACATAGTACACTAGAATTCTGACCTATCCTATGCATGGAATTATATTTAAAATAATAATAATTAATAATTAATAAATTATTTGTAATAGTTATATAAAAAATAAGTTAAAAATCAATAGATTATTATTTTAGAATCTAATTTATATTTTATTTACGTGTCTTATCTAAAATCTTAAAATATACTAAAACATATAAAAAAGAATTATAAAAATATTTAAAGAAATATCAAAAGAACAGCAAACATAATATTATACCCCCACCACGTTTTCAAACCATTTCTCCCATCTCATAACTCTCCTCTTCTCACCATCCCCCTTTCCTCATCTCTTTGACCTCACATTTCCACATTCCTACAACCCTTTCTCCCACCCCTAAATTCTACATTTTTTTTATCCTACCATATTCTCACCTAATTGTTCTCCACCTAATTTTATAACATATTTATCTCCCATTCTACCATATTTTTCAACTATTTATAATTATAAATGATAACATATTTACTCTAATTGACCTGTCAACAAATATGAGTTTGAGTATGTAATTTAATTTTGTTATTCCAACCTTCAAATTAGAAAGTCAATATTTAAGAAAAAGAAATAACTTTCATAACTTTCAGTATGGTTTTAAACTTTTAAAATATACCTTTGTATATTTTTAAAATAACAGCACCGGGTATAGTTATTCACAATATAAATTTTGATTTGATAAATTTTCTTTTGAAAATGTTTTTAGTTGATTCATATTCATCCTCCAAATTGAAAAATATAATTTGAAACAAAAGTGAAAAAAGAACCCATGATTCGTAATTTTTAGAATATATTTAATCTTACCTCCCATAATATGAAACTATATAAATCCAAGAATTAATCACAATACACATAATTATTGCCATCTCGAAAAAAAACTGATAATATCTTATAATGCCTCCAACAATTACAAAAAAAAAAAAAAAGATTTAGTCATTTTTCTAAACATGACATAGCAGTGTTACATAATTATATTAAAGAAAATAACAAAAATATATAAAATAATCAATAATACTCAAGATTATTCATCATGATTGGATGTTACACTCTTATTTAAATCCTAATTAGAGTGAAATTTAGATCAGATATATACCAATTGAGTAGATGTAGTTTATGGACAAATGTACCATATACTTCTCTTAAACTATGTTGTTATTTACTTTTTATTTTTGATAGGACTGATATTGTTGTTATTGTTATTATTTATCAAAGATAAAGATTTTAAATAATAATTTCCATTTTAAATCATCAGTAGGACTTTGTTGTTAATTTAATGATTTCATAACTTTCAAAATTAGTACTACTATTGATTTTTTAAATCCATGACCATTGAATATTTTTTTTATGTAGTTTATCCTTTTCGATACCATTATTGAGTTAAATAATAAAATATTGTCATCTATTTTTTAACTTTTAATAAGACTTGTGATGTTTTATTTTAATTTACCATCCTATGAATAAACTTTATCCAAATTCTTACATTTATGGTGCCACTTCTTACATTTGAAATTCAAAAGGCATGAATATATATTTGATAATTAAAAACATTCAAAATTCTAAAAAAAAAAGAATAGGAAGTTAGAAGTTTTATGACTTAACCAATTTAAAAACCTACCCTACAATACATATATGATAGATAGTCCATAGTTCATAGCTCAAGATCTGTGTTACCTATGTAGCCATTACTAATCAAAAGTCGAAAGCATGTAAACAAAATAACCAGTGAAGTGTAGTGTTACCTTGTTTGAATTTTATGTCTACAAATTAGAGTCCATTTGAATTGCTATTTTTTGGAGTCTCGATTCCTAACATCTTTTATGTGAAAGGCACGAGACGAATTTTGTTAGGAAAAAAAAGAAACAAACTTCATGTGAGTGAAAGGGCCTCATATTAAAGCAAGAATCTCATTGTTTTCACATTATTCACATTAACCGCCCGATGGCAATCCATTTTATTATCCTACAAACCAAGTGGGATCTTATACTTTTTGCACCTAGCACAAAAAGAAGAAGAAGAAAAAGTAGTGGTAGAATGCAAAAGGAAGAAAAACTTGGAGAGTACAATATAAAGCATGTGCCACAAGTAGAACTACTACTGGGACCTAATTTACGGGGACGAGTGATCACTTTTCTCGTATATTATAGAAGCCTTCCAATTTTGAAGTTCAAATTTGATTTTTACGTGTGTTCTCGCAGCCTAGATTACCTAATCACAAATTTTTATATTTCAGATAGCATATCTGTTCCCCTCCCGGGGATGAGAGTACCGAATCTACTGATGAAACAAATAACAACTTACTAAGTGCATCTAATCTCAAAATTTTAAATTTCGAATAGCATATCTTTGTTTTTTTTTTTTTGGGGATAACAATATCGATGAAACAATTAACAATTTACTAAGTGCATCCAACCCACATTGAATGGGAGACACAGTAACACAAAGAGTTAAGACTTAGGGTGCGTTTGATAAAACTGAAGTCTGAAAACTAAAGTCTGAAATCTGAAGTATGAAGTCTGAATTCATTAAGTGATTGAATTGTTAAGTGCTAAATCTAATATATTTGAATGTATATTACATTCAGTGATAAGTGAATAGCTTATCACTTATTTTTGGGAGCAAGTTTTGCCTAAAAATTTCAGTGCCACTTAATTCATTCAAATGTTCTATTTTCAGTTATCAAACGGTCTGAATGTATTAAGAACTGAATCCATTAAATTACTGAATTGTATTATTAAACGGGGCCTTAATAAACTCAAAAGTTCGGACAGCATATTTTAGAGAGGCAAATTGTTGCAACTATGCGATTCCCACAATCTTCTAATAAATTTAAATTTGTTAAGATTGAATTAATCGTTGACACTAACCATATACATATGTATATAATTATGAGGGTTGGATATATAACAACTAATTAAACATTATTTAAAATTTAAGTTTTGCATAATGAGTGCATCCAACCATGATAGTGTATATAATATTAGCTTTCATTCGATTATTTCAAATATTCCATACTTAAAATGAAACTATATTAGTGCTACTCGACAACGAACGGCCTTGCATTAAGAAACAAAACAGAAAAAGCAAACAAACACATTGCCATGGAGCTTTTCTAAAAGCGTAAAAGAAAAAAAAAAAGAGAAAAAGTTGAAGAAAAAACAATTGCAATGAATAGCTTTCTCCTTTTTCCTTTTTCTGGATGAGTCTATCTTAAGGTGGGATAGAGTCAAGCTGGTGCACAAGATCTAACTTGTCGATAATTATTTTCAAGGATGAAAATTTTTTCCTTTTTTTTAAATTTGTGTCATTTAGTGACGTGAAGTCGTGAACCTTAAGCTTCACATTTTTTTTTTTTTTGGTAGGAAAGAGAGATAGCAATAACTTAAATAATATTGGGTTTGAGTACAGTCATCCTAGGGAGATGAACTACCCTTAAATCATCAGAATACAAATGATTAATTGTTTGAGGGATGTGATTATGTAATACAAAATATTGACGTTGAAGTGCACCCTCCTTGGCCAAAAGATATGCACACCTATTCCCTTGACGGTAGACGTGTTGCAGTTTGACTTGTTGTAACTCTTAGTTCCCTGCAATCATTGACAATAGGTGATAAAATGTGAGAATCAGGGCACCCTCCTTAAGCTTCAAATGTAAATCCAATTGATAGTTTTCCAAGATAACGAATTCTTTACCCCAGACAGGTCTAACTGTGTGACATATGCATTAAAAGATTACAATTTTGTGAAGTATATAGACACCGTCCATGTAAGAAAAATTAATTTAAATCAAAACATATTTCATGTAAGTTTTAAGCAATGCCAGTACACCATCACAAGGACATGGAGACAACATTTGATTTCGCATTCCTCTGTAGAAACTCTTGTGCCAGACATGAGAGGGGTCATAACTCCTATACATATTTAGTGTAATTGGTTTAGGGCCTCGGGCCCTCCACAGGACAAAGTAGAACAAAAAAAAAAAAAAAAGGAATCTTTTATGTCAAAAAATTAATTATGTATAAGCTGGTTCACCTTTATGCCACTCTTAAGCTAAATTTTATTTGTGTTATTCTTGGCCAAAATTAGAAAGTTTGTGAAGGCCTTGTTATCAGTTAGTTTTAGACTTTACAAAGTCTTGATTATAAAAATTGATTAGAATTAGCAAAAGTTACTCTTTGGTTGATTATAGATTTTAAGTTAGGGATAATTTCAGAAACCTCCCTTGAGGTTTTTAACAATTTCACTCACCTCCCCTAAGGTTTAAAAAATTACACAAACCGCCCCTGAGGTTAAGATTTTGTAATACAGTTAGTCCAAATAAAAAAAGTAACATTACAAAAATACCTTGAGGAGAGAAATGAAACTTTATTCCACAAATGCCCTTTATACTTGTGTAAAATTTGTGTAGTAAATGAATGAATTAATAAAATAGGGAAGGTGAATGCAAATAGTAAAGAACCAAAAATAAGTAGCAACTGATTTTTTCTATAAATTTAGATCAATGACTAGTGCATTGAATTAGAAATGGATATTTTTTTCAAATTTTTGTCATTTTGTATATAAAGGCAACAAAAAACATTAAGATAGATCTTATTTTTACTTGAAACTACAAAATTTAAAATAGCAAAATAGTGATTTTGTGATGATTTCGCAAATTGAATGTGAAATATAGGTGCAAAAACTATAGCCTTGTCAAGATATTGGTCAAAATTATGAAATTTACAAATATCCTTTAACATCAATAACAAATATTGCAAGTATAATCGTAAGGAAAATGTTTTGTAATATTTTTAGAGAAAAATTCAAACAAATTGCTACTTGCTATATCAATTTCTAGGAGCGAACAAATATTTGGTATATAAATCAGTACCATTTTGTAATTGTAAATTAATTTTCATCATTAAAGAAATCATCAACAACTATTTTCATTAATTAATTACTAGCAATTAATTAGTGTCCTAACTACTTAATTACCTATATTAGTTTTCAATAGGGATAATTTTAGAAACCTCCTCTTAAACATCCTAACCACTGTTTTCCCACCTTAAATTTTATTGTTTCAAATGAAAATGACAAATTAATGTTTCTTGTTGCCTTTCTATGCAAAATGGTAAAAATCTAAAAAAATAGCCATTATAATCCAATACTAGTTATTGATCTAGTTTTATAGAAAAAATTAATTGCTACTTATTTTTTGGTTCCTTATTATTTACACTTATTTTTCACCGCTTTTATTAATATATTTTTCATTCCGTTATAATATAACTTTTGCATAAGTATAAAGGGTATTTATGGAATAGAAGTTTCATCTCTCTCCTCAAAAGCATTTTTTTAATGTTACTTTTTTTATTTGGACTAACTTTATTACAAGATCTTAAATTCAGGGGAGGTTTGTGTAATTTTTTAAACCTCAGGGGAGGTGAGTGAAATTGTCAGAAACCTCAAGGGAGGTTTCTGAAATTATCCCTTTAAGTTATTAACAAATCTACAATCAGAATATAAAAACAACTGAGAACATCTGATTATTCAAGATTAGAATCTGTAATTGGTGGAACACATATTAGGAATGGAACTGCTAGCTCATATCTCTGTGTGTGAACTGTTAGCTACAAAGTACATGATAATACATTCACATAGATACCAGCTATAAAGAAGCGGGATGGACCAAAAATCTATAGATTTTATGTTTTTTAGTTATTAAAAAAAAATCTAGAATGAGAATAATCAAGAAATTTGATTATTCAAAATCAAAATCTATAATCGTTGAAACACAAATTAGGAATGGAGCTGCTAGCTTAAAAAAAAAAAAAGAAAAAAAAAGAAAAGGAAGAACGAAGAAAGGAATTAGCTACAAACTACGGTAAACAATCACGTAGATACCGACCAGAAAGAGGTGGGAAGGACCCAAAAGTCGTCTAGTCCTTGGCATGAGTTTGGAAAACCATAAACTTCGCACCTGCTGCAAATCATTTCTGGTTTCTAAAACAGAGAGAAGAGCAAAAGAGAATAACAACCACAAAGGTTCCCAAATCACACGGAACAAGCTATTCTTACCTTAATCATCAAGTCAAGCTATGATTTTCCACCCTCCACCCATGTCATCTTTTCTCTTTCAATCCCTTTTTCTGTCCCTCCATACACCAATTCTTGAATTTTCCTGCTATTTTTAACATCCAAATACTACATCCTTTCCGCAACAGGAGCCGAAATCACGTAGTAGTGTGATGTCTAAATCAGATCGGATTGTTACTCCTTTACTTCTCCTTTTAATCTCTTCTACACTCACTTACAATTGCCTAGTGTTTGCCTCCCCCGTTCCCGAACAGAGTTTGAAAAGACCTGACCCCCTGCGCCATTTCAAACCTTACAATGGAGTTTATGATATCAGAAACCGACATTACTGGGCTGTAAGTTTTGTTTGATTAATACAATCCTTTTCCCATTTTCACGTACAGATAATCAGAGTGTTGCCACCTCGAGGAAAATGCTAAGGTTTGTACTGATGTTTCCCCATCTCCAATGTTTCCAGTCTGCAGCATTTACAGGAGTCCACGGTTATGTGGTCGCGGGCATATGGTTCTTGTTTGGCTTGGGATTTGGGAGTTACATGATCCTAAAGAACTTGTTCGGTAGCTGTTTTCGAATTGTGAATCATCCGGATTCTTTCTACATTGTAATGTTCTCGCTGGTTGTTCTGTTCACTTTGCTTGCCATGTGAGTGCCTGTCTAGCTTAGTTTCCATTGTTTCATCTTATTTATATAAAAAATCTCAAATCAAAATGGTTCACATGTTCTTACTCTAAGTATGAGAAATTTCATCCCGAGAACCTGATATGCTTGTTTTCTCTGGATCGAAGAATTGCTAGCAGCTTCGTTTTTGCTGCAAGTAAAAGCAGTCAGAAGAGAGCCAATAAGCTTATAGATACTATCTTTGGTGCTGCAAGCGATGCTTCCAGAGCCATGCGTAGAGTCATAAATTCATTGGTAGATATGCAGGCCTTTTTGCGTCCCTACGATGCACAAACATGCAATCTTTTGAATGTAACTTCCCATCGGCTAAGAAGGGAATCACTACTCATTCAAGATTTTGTTGCAAAAACCCAGCATCCAAGCCATGAAGCAGTTGAGATCCTGTAAATTTTTAATCACAGCCATCAAAGTTAACTTTAAGCTTTCTTTAATTTCAAAGAATTCATTGTAACTTATTTCCAACTTAATTTTTAGGTACTCGACAACTCTTGCAGTTGTGACAATCAATTTAGTGCTGCTGGTTGCGGCATTAGGTGAGACTTCTTATATAATGGATGCATTTCAAGCATCATATTGTGCAATGTCTAACTTACACTTAAATCGGTATGGTCGTAAGATGACTGCACCAATTTTCAAATGAATTTTAAAACGTGACCTTCCTGTCATATTCTCTAGCTGGTTCAAGTGAACTGAACTTTAGAAACTACTAATAAAAGAAAGAAGCCTTTGGGGTTTTGGGGAGAGGGGACTTGATTGTGTGGTTTTCTTAGGTTTAGTGCCAGCCCCAGAAAAGCACTCAGGTTGGCATTTGAAAGAATACAGATTAAAGGAAGTCACTGTCTGAAGATAGGGAGAAGTGCATAAACGATGAAAGCAGCATTCCTTGTTACATTTACTGGTTATTTTTTGAACATCTGCCATTACCGTTACTTCAATTTTGTTGTTTCTGACAAACGTGTGGCAAAACCAAATCAGTTTAACTAATGGGTCGCTGCTTTGGCTCAGTTTTGCTGGTCTTGCATTGGTATCCTGGAATTATGGTGTAAGTAGAGCTTTTTGGATGCTTAAAACTGAAATATCTTTCTTCTTCTTCTTTCATATCTCCCTGATCGCTACATTTATCTCCAACTGGTCTTTGCTCATGTATTTTAGCATAATATTTTGCTGCTGGATCTTGACGACTCTAAGCTGGGTTCTGACAGGCATTGACTATTTCTTCCAGACGTGAGCATCAATCCATTCCTCTTCCTTATTCCTCTGATGTTCATGCTCTGATATGTCCATACATGAAAGCAATTTACAGCACAATTACACTTTTGTTTTATGTACGTTAACTTGGCAATACAAAATTTTGTGGCTATGCAGTTTTGCGCGAGACACATGTTCAGCTCTGGGGAAGTTTGAGGAAAATCCTGACGACAGCAGCCTAAGGTTCATACATCCCTGTGCATCGCCTTCTGATTCCAAAAACTTATTGGTACAAATTGGCAGCACTGTTCATAATTTTATTTCCCAGGTAAACTCTAGGATAGAGGAGACTCTGAAGCTTTGAGTTTCCTAACAAATAGCTAATTATCCTTGGTCGTTTTTTGGTGGGATTTGCAGTTAAATACAAAGCTGACAGAGTTAAAAGCAGTTCTTGGAATTCAAGAAGGCAATGAAGATACCTTAGGATTTCGGGAAATCTGTGACCCATTTGCTGGTGCACCTAATTATATGTATGCACCTCAAAATTGTCATAAAGATGCTATTCCAATAGGAGATTTACCGAATGTGAGTGATCGTTCATAGGTGCTATCATTTGGGCGTTATGCGATTCATGATTTATTCGGATCAGTTGATGTTGACTCTCATAAGTTTCCCTCTTTGGCTGATAGATTCTGTCAAGATTCACCTGCTACAGAGGCAGTTCTTCTGAAGAATGCTTAGTTGACGGAAGATTTCTTCCAGAGGCTTCCTATGTGATGGCTGAAGCCTACAGCCACTCTATTCAGGACTTGATTAATGTGTTTCCTGATTTACTGAGCTTGACTCAGTGTACCTCCGTGAAACAAGCATTTTCTGATATTGTTGTTCGCCAGTGCAAACCATTCAAAGCTTCAGTAAGAATGCTGTGGTCATCTGCTTTGTCCCTGTCAACAATCATGACGGTTTTGGTTTCACTTTGGGTGGCAAAAACTTGTCTAGATGGACAACGATCCTTTGCCAACTTTTCCATTGTTCCAAAGCCTGTGTAGCATTAGGGAAAAAAAAAAAAAAAATTCCCGACAGATATTATTGTAGATAGATAGAAAAAAAAGATGCAGATGAAGTGAACTTTACTGTATGTAAACTCCATGAAGTCGTAAGACAGATTGGAACATGGAGTTCAATAGGAAAAAGTTTAGAATAAGGTTAGCTTTAGCCCTGCTATGTCAAGATGGACTGAGCCCTGAAGTTCAATGGAAGTGTTGGAAATTTTGATAGAAACTTCATTTAAAGACTATAAATGTTTCGAGTAGAATGAAAATTGTAAACGCTACGAAGTACTAGAATACTACTATAAAATGCTAAAGCATGTGATTGTGATAGTTTAATTAGCGTCCTTAAAGCACTAGTTAAAAATTTAGTAAATCATTAAACAACAGTAAATTCTACTAGGCCCAAATAAAGAAAGACACGGTACATCCTACACAGCTACTTCCAAACCTCAAAACCCTGCTCATTTAATACAACTCCATTCCTCGCCTCCCAACAGGATCAATCAATCAATGTAATGTACTTGTACACAATCCCCTTCATCTTCTACAGCCCCAAGACACACACACACACGCACACACAGGGATAATATCATAATGAGCTTCTTAATATCACCGGGTACTTCTAAACTTTTGAAAATATCACTTACCTCTTACTTTTGTTATTTATGTAATAAAATTTATAAAAATCTCAAACTACCCTTTTGCTCATTTTGCTAAATAAAAATACTCTTAAATCACTTTCTTTGCCTCAAAAAAAATAAAAAATCACCATCTAAAAAATAATTTCTATTCATATCACCATATCATAAATCTATAATCCATAAAAATATAAGTTTAAAAAATAAAAAAAGATATTTGTAAAGAAATATACTAGTACCAAGTCAACTATATATACTTAAAACGAATTTCTTATGATCCTTTTTTTTAACATCTTTACAACTCGTGACCTAAGTTTTTAAATTGTACTAATTCATTATAATAGTCAACTCAAAATAAACGGAAAAAAAAAATCATACATTCATACTTCACATTATTACAATTAGATAAAAAATAAAATTTAATTTATTACAACTTATAAATAAAAAAGTGTACATCCATCCAAGAAAATGAGTAAAAGAGAGTGTTGGATAAAGAGCAAAAAGAAGAAATTGGCTTTTGATTCTTTTTCTTTATTTTTTTGACATCCATTTATTTGATACATAAGTTATGTACTAAGTGAGGGTTGATATAGTCTTTTTATAATTATTAGGGAAGGTGGGTGATATTTTTAAAATTATAGGGGTGTCAGATCCCCTGATATTATCCCAATATGTATATATGTACTGGGATATCTCTCTCATTAATTGAAGTCCACAACAAATAATTACGTAGGTACCTCTTGGCTCTTGGCCACGACCGCTTCTGATCAGAAAATGTGTTTAGAAAAAAAAATAAAAATGAAGAAACATAATTGGTGCGGTGGTGTGGCACAAATAATCCAAGAATGGTCAACTCAACCGATGTCCCGAATTTACACATGAAACCTCTCAGTGCTGTAAGGAGAAAACCCAATCATATTAATGGTTCCCGAACGTAGCAGAGCACTAACTACCTACTACTGACTTTGTACCGCTGATGTATGTTTGTTGAAAGAGGAGAGGAGAGGCGAGAGAGAGTTGGGGAGAGAGCATCTTTGGGTTGAAGTCACCCGGGTTCTTCTGGTTGTCGTCCTCATCATTTCTCATCAACGACAGTCACACGGTCACCATCATCTCCTCAGCTCAGCTCATCAACTCAGAACCAAGTGTCGATCCAAAAGTACATTCTCTAACCCACCCACGCCACCTCCCTATTTACTTCCTCTTTCCTCTTTTTCCATTTTTCTGTGGTTTTTACTTTTCTTTTTACTATTTGGATCTTTTATTCGGCTCTTCCTCCTCCAATTTTGATCCCCTTTTTGCCCCTTCCTACATATAGAGAATAAAAGAAAAGAAAAAAGATTCTTGGGACCTCAGAGTATTGAGATTTTGCTTCCTAAGATTATATAAAAAGAAAAAAATTGGGATGTTTGTGGATTGGAGATTTTTTTTAAGTACATGAGCTGAAAGAAGAGCGAACTCCATGTCCAGAATCTTTGCTTCATATCCACCTGGTTTGTCTTCTTCTTCATGTAAACTTTTTTTTTTTTAACTTTCTGCAACTTCACTGACTGCGTTTTGTTTTTCTTTTGTTGTGGTGGTATATTTTGTTTGCATTTCTGCTTTTAATATTTTTTTCCCTTGCTCTGTAGACAATTAGAAATTAAATACTAGCTCGGAAGTTATGTGAATCACCTGGATTGGCCTGTGATGGATAGATGTCCAATTATGGATTTCATCATCTTTTTGAGCTAACCTCTTCTTTACTACTCCTAGCTCTATCTAATCTTCTTCCAGCATTCAATTTTTAGTTGTAGATGCTGATTTCATTTTCCCTTAGGTACTTTTTTTTTTTTTGAATCTTCTATTTTTCATATTAAGGTTTTTCTTCTCCCTTTACCATTAGTGGATTTAGTTTGAGTTTTGTCAATGAACATTATGTCGAACTAGACCTATCCATGGGTTGAGCTTGAGCCCCAGCAACGTTCATCAGTTCTAAGAACCTGTGTCGTGTTTTTTCAGTGACATCCCAAGATTTGCATTAGGTAATTTAAGTTGTTCAGTGACAAAGTTTATGGTGTGTGAACTATAATCTTTTACTTTTGATTTAGACGTACTGTGTATGCGAAGGCAAAATTTAGTGGTAGGGTAAAAGTATTTTTATCTACATCATTCAAAAAAAGATTTGTATTTAGTTCCATTGTGACCTTGAGATAAGTTGATTTTCTTTATTTTAAAGATACGTGGCAACAATGAGGTCCGATGGTGGATAATTTGATGCCCTAAAACACCCTTTATGAAGAATTGTTGTTTCTACTCTTTTCATGTCTCCATGTGTATGTTGTCATGTTAAAAAGTTGAAATTGTATGCCTGTTACACTAGTATTAAATGTCCTTAGGCCGCATTTTGTTAACTGCAGTGTTATCTTGAAGATTTAAAAGGGAACAAAAATGAGGATGAGGAACAAATACCGGAAACCAACCACTTTACGTTGCAATGCAGGGAGTAGATGCTCATTGTTGGTGTGGAGCTTGGTGGGATTTTTTTTCATACTTCATCTATACACTTTTATCCATGACTCAGATGTCCATAATGAAAATAATATGCACATAAGCCAACGGCTGCAATTGCATGAGCTTGAAGAGGTGGAGGAGGAGAATATACAAATTCCCGTACCAAGGGGAAGACGATCTCCTCGTGCTGCTAAAAGGAGGCCGAGGAAAGTCCATACTAGCTTGATTGATGAATTCCTTGACGAGTCTTCCCAACTCAGGCACATTTTCTTTCCTGATAAGACTACGGCTATAGATCCCACAAAGGATACTGTGAATGGAACTTTCTACTATTCCCCTGCTAGAATTTGGTTGGATACTAATGGAAATCCAATTCAAGCCCATGGAGGTGGTATTCTATACGATGAAAAGACAGAAACATACTATTGGTATGGAGAGTTTAAAGATGGTCCAACCTATCATGCTCACAAAAAGGGAGCAGCCCGGGTAAGTTTGAAAAAATAGTTAATGTCAACTGTACTTATAGGTCAAACAGTAGGAATTTGTCTGATGTTTCTTCTGAGTAGGATAGCGGTGCTTTTCTTTTGAAGGATTGCATTTAGCTACTGCATCAAGTTCTGACCATTCTTCATAAAATGCTATGGACATGGTGGTGCTTCTGTTACATCTGGCTACCGAACATTAGTTTGTAGATTATGTAGCCTACTTGCTCGGAATAAAAATTATTATCTTGATAAGTGATTCCCAGTGAGTTGGCATGTCAATTTACTGCATGTCGTAGGCCCTTACTAAGAGAGATAACCACCCACCAAAGTAAAAACTTATTTCAACTGTTGCTTCTTTGAAAAGTGTTCACTGAGTTCGTAAGTCTCCATGGTTGAGATTTGGTGAACATTGTCTAACCAGTTGCCCCTGTAAACGAAGGGTCTAGTTCTGTTAATAGAACCTGTGATCTTCTTGGTCAAGATGAAGTAACCTTTACCTTGTCAGAAGGCCTGCAATTTTCCTATGCTTTCTAAAACTAAATCTGGATCATTTCATTCTGATTTGCTTAAAGACAAGTTTCAGGAGAGCAGTTACAATTGCTATTTAAATTTTCAACCATAATTGGTTGCACCTGGCTGGTCTACTCTTCCTGAAAGTACTCAGATTGTGTGACTCTTTTGTGTAATCTGCCATTATTCATATTAGCTGTTTGACAAACAAAACTAACATTTTTATATCAATATAAATCTAGACATATAAATTTCTCTTGCCCCATTGGGACATAGTTTCTTCACATGTTCTTTTCTTGCTTAAGGAAAAAAAAAAAATTATACAGAAGTGACATGCTTTAGGCTTTTTGCAGATCATCTTGAGAGCATAGAATCCATATGAATGGAAATTACTGGTAAACTGGTGGTGCACTTTTGAGTCATTCTAATTTCAACTTATGATCAGTCCCCAAGAAGTAGGAATACAAAGAAGTTGAGGAAGAAAACTAGTTCTAATCTTTCTCATGTCAGAAAATATTGAGGAGGTGTATGAAGAATTCGGACACGTAAGGAGAATCAATTGGTTTTAGACCAAAGCCATTAATTGCAATACATCCTCAGATAAACTTAGTAATCAGATTCTCCATGTGTAGTCAACTCATGCAGGTTATCCCTTTTAACAGGGACTTGAGTTGCACCTCAATTAGGTGGACTAGTCATTGTTGACAAGTTGGAGATTCTTTTCTGGGCTTTGTACAAATGCAGAAGTAGGTCTCATTCATTACATGGTCCATCCAATCCTGGTAGTTTTGACAATTTTCTTAGATGGTAGAGGAGATTCAGAAGGATATGGAAATGCAAATGGTGTTTATGAGCACCAAGAACTGCTAATTATATGGTGACATATATCATAAAACCATACTAAGCTTCTTATTACATATCATTGACAGGAGATTAATTGTTTTTTCTCTTGATAACTGATATATGGTGCTTACCTGTTACATGTCTTTGTTTTGTTAAATCAGACATCATGGCCATTATTTTCAAATGCACATTGCAGCTTTATGGCTTCAAAAGGCATTAATCTCTTTGTTACAGGTTGATGTTATTGGCGTTGGTTGCTATTCATCAAAAGATTTGTGGACATGGAAAAATGAAGGTATCGTACTAGCAGCTGAAGAAAAGAATGAAACTCATGATCTGCACAGGTTAAATGTTCTGGAGAGGCCAAAAGTCATTTACAATGATAAGAGGGGTCAATACGTAATGTGGATGCATATTGATGATATGAACTACACAAAAGCCTCAGTGGGTGTAGCTGTTAGCAACTCTCCTACTGGCCCTTTCAATTATCTTTACAGCAAAAGGCCTCATGGATTTGATAGCCGGGACATGACGATCTTCAAAGATGATGATGGTGTGGCATACATCGTATACTCTTCAGATGACAACAGTGAGCTTCATATCGGACCTCTGAATGAAGAGTATCTGGACGTGACAAATATCATGAGAAGGATTCTTGTTGGACAACACCGGGAAGCCCCAGCTCTATTCAAGCACCAGGGTACATATTACATGATTACATCCGGATGCACTGGCTGGGCTCCAAACGAGGCTCTTGCCCATGCTACTGAATCAATAATGGGACAATGGGAGACCATCGGAAACCCTTGCATTGGTGGTAACAAAATTTTTCGACTGACAACATTCTTTTCTCAGGGCACTTTTGTGCTTCCTTTGCCTGGATTTCCTGGATCGTTTATTTTCATGGCTGATCGATGGAATCCGGCTGACTTGAGGGACTCAAGGTATGTATGGTTGCCATTGACCGTTGGAGGGCCTATAGACGAGCCCCTGGAGTACAGTTTTGGGTTCCCTATGTGGTCCAGAATTTCCATATATTGGCATAAGAAATGGAGGCTTCCTCACGGATGGAGGGGAAAGGAATGATAAATGACAGGTGTGTTGCATTTAACACTGAGGTCTACCATATATTTCTGCGGTCCTTTAATTATTCTTTTCCTTTTATATTCAAAATATTTTTCATTCAACACAACAATAAGTAGGTGTAAATTGGTAGAGTCGGAGGTGAGTGAGTTGAGCTTACAGATCACCCTGCTTATCTAGGCCCCTGTTGATATTGCATTATTACTTCCACTCTGTTGATTTCTTATATGAAATGAAATTCTGATGAACCGTATGATGCTTATATCTGTGAACCTCACCTTTTAACCTGTTATGCTTTGAAAAATGTGAAATCCTCGAAATTGGATGACATTAGGGAATTTACAACTTTGAGCTTAAAAGGTTTGCTACATAAACTGTTCTGTTTTCAAGGAACTGAGTACAGGCGCAGTGTCTCATGGTGGAACTTCGGATGAAATCTGGTTTTAAGAATTAAAAAGGTAGTGTTTGTCAAATTAATGATTAATTAAAAAAGTTGGGGGAATCATTCTTGCTGTTGGAGCAATAGATGGTGTACTTTCATTTCTGGAATCCTATGGAAAAGCCACCAAGTTTTTTGTGCTTATTTTGGATGGGAACTGGGAAAGAAAGAACTACCTTGAAGGTTGCTAATACCTATCCTTTCCCCGTCCCAGTATGCCATACTTGTTCATGAGAAACTTTATTCACATAAAACGTGCTGATTTTGTGTAATGTTGCTGTGAATTCGTTTTACACTTGTTTATCATGAGAGTCGACGGTAATTACAACGTCAACAAAAAAAAAAAATTGTCAATTTCCACGATGTTAGTGGGACCATATCCTTCCACAGTAATGCACTTGAAACTCAAGATACAGACTCCTAAAGTAAATGCCTGAGGGGCCAGGGCCCTGGGACTATGATTATTGAAACTTGTGCTTAGTTTCTGGTCCACGACCGAGCCCAGTAGCATTACTTTAACAATCGGCTTTAGCCTTATTCTTTCTCAATCACCAGCTAACTTTGAAAGGGCTGTCCCATTATCTTAACCTTTTTAAGTTAATAAATCTGCCTCAATTGAAGGAGATTCATTTTCTCTACCTACCCTTTCATTGAAAGTATGTTCAATTCCAATCATCAGTAGGGAAGGACCTCACTATAGCTGCCAAAGATAATACATACAAATGCTCTCCAAGGGCCCAACCCTTTCCGTTTCCAAAAGAAGAGTATGTTTTAAGAGTTAATTTTACATACATTGACAATGTATACATAATAGTGGCTGGAGGCATGATACACATACAAAATTTGAACTTCAAATTGGTTATTATATATCTAATTATAATATTGTACACTATTTAGCATATAAAAGATTAATCTTATATACGCTGACTGTGCATATATTATCGTTGTTGGATGCACGACACGTATATAAAATTTCAATTTCAATTTCAAATTTAAATTAATTGTTATACATCTGATGATGGTATGCATTATGCATCTAACTATGATAGCGTATAAATTAGCTTCACGCACATCAACTCTGAAAATCACATACTTGAGAGAAGTATGATTGAATCCAAATACAATGTAATCCAAGACAAACCATTGCATGTTTTACATTTAAGCGAGCACAATGAAGAAAAAGAAATCAAATCAAAACTGACTATTTGAAAGTGTTGTTGCTGTAAATATCACTTCGAGAGATCCTGAAAAACTTAAATGGAAAAGTAAGTAACGTCTTTTTTTTTCCCTTCTTTGTTGACAGGAGTTAGTAAATATATACTTAATCAAACAGTGCTCAACTAGTATGGTAGATTCCGACAAGAAGAGCAGGATAGATATATACGCGCGTGTGAAAAGGCCATCCCCAGCAGGATTTGGAGCCAAACGTATACTACAGCTTTTTTTTAATCTTCTCCTCCTCATCTATTTATTTTTCATTTGTTTCTTTTTCCTTTCATCCTGAAAATTAGAAAGAGAAAAAAAGAAAAGGGGAGGGGGGGTGGGGGAAGGGTTGGTAGTGGTACATGGGGAGGTTGCCTTGACTTTAACGGGACCCCAAATCCCTGAGAAGCTCGAGATATCAAAAAGTTTGCCTTTATCAGCCAGCCTTCAATTGCATTTGTGGCCAACTTGCATCAATCTGGTCCCATAGACAGCCGACCTTATACAACAATTTTTGGAAAGACAAAACCAACAGGAAGAGCGAGAAGAGCTTCTTCCACTGTTATAATTAACAAATTAAGGGGACCAACATCACTCTCTCTCTCAGAGGCTTAAAACCCCGGATTAAAACCCACGCAGATGAAAGAAATTATTGGCGGAAAGGTCTGAAAGCGAAGACCAAAAAGATAGAAAAGTTTGTGTAAATGTTAACGTGGAGGGGGGCAAGTCTCGTCAAAAGATTAAGATATGAAATCCTAAAAAGAAGTTCCCACTACTAAATTGGATTTCTTTCTTTTCGTGGGCCAAAAGTACACAACACCACCATAAGATGAAAGGGAATTTTGGATCACTGCCAGAGGAGGTGGAGGTGGAGGTGGTGGTGGTGGTGGTGGGGGCCAATATGCCATTTCCATCCCGCGGCAGAATAAAGAGAGCTCTCTTCCCTGAAAATGATGGACAAAAACATAGAAAATTACCATAAAGAAAGGGAGAGGCAATTTGATAGTGTATTATAAACCTTGCTGGCCATTAAACCCATAGTTCCACTAATGACTAAACACCTTTTGTTAGATTCCCAAGCATAAACTTGGCCGTCCGGAGATTCCATGGTCCCACCAAGGATGACGACCTTTCTTTTTCTTTTTTCTTTTTTTTTTTTTTTTTGGGTTGGAAGTAAACGGAGAATCAATTTCTTTACATCAATAACCACCTTTAACACCTCAGAGCTGATATCATCTAAGCCTACCTAATACCAACTCCACCCGGGTTAATTTGGACCCTTAATTGAAAATGCTACTAGCAATTTGATGTCAGAGTACTGATGACATGTTTAGACAACCAATTTTATTCATCAATAAACAAACATGGGCTGTACTTTTGTGTGTGTGTGTGTGTGTGTGTGTGTGTTTGTCCAAACATGTTTGGGGAGATCGCAAGATGATTTGGAATTTCATCAACGGCGTTATTACAGCTATTTGTCCTAGCGCTTCTTGAATTAACCATAAAGACAATTGACATCAACTATGTTACACATATGATCCGAAATGGATAGTTAGACCCCTCATCAATGATGTGACCATGATCGATATGTAGGCAAGCAAAGTTAATAGTGTACTGCCATAAGAACAATAGTATGTAGCAACAACAACAACAACAAAAAAAAAAAAAAAGGAGAGCCTATAATGCATCGATGGATAGCAAACCTTGACGATGATCAAGAAACTTGCACGAGTGATCAGAATAACCAAAAATAGAGAGGAGTTTCTTGTAAACAACAAAATTATCACAAATGGTGATAAACTACATGATCATCAATTAACAAAACCATCTTACTTCGCTCCACTGGATTAATCCCAGAAGTCTTGGTGCGTTCTTTCTTTTCCTTCATCATCATCATCATCGCCCTTATTTTCCCCCACTCTAAACTCCAAAACAAACAAATCCACTAGTACTATCTTCTACGCCCCAAATTCCACGCCAGGCACCTGCCATAATCCCACGCGCCCACGTGTGCAACTCACCACCCTTTTTTTTTTCTCTTTTTTTTCCCCCTTAAACAAAACATTTCTTTAGTGAGGGAGTCACCATCATGATCAGGGCCTCCATGCACTAGCCCAAACCACCGGCTGATCTTTCCAGGACAAGAAAATTCCGGCAGACTCGTTGCACTGTGCCATTGACCAACCGTCCATGTACCTCCGCAAGAGGGCGCGTACATCATCACACACCTCGTCACTAAACGAAACAGGCCCAAAACCGGCTGCATGTAAGCGATGTGACCAGCTCGTGGCAGTCTCTCGCCGCTCTATCGACTCGGCAGGCCGACACGCCACAAGGTCAACTATGGCACGTCCAGCCTGGCGTTCCAACATCAAACGTTCGTTGCTCGTTTTCGGGAAACTGTCGTCCAATGATTCAAAGTAAACCCTAAACCATCTTAAGCATTCTTGAAAACCTTTGACAAAATCGAAACCATCAAATCCTACATCAAGATCAGCTTCTTCTTCCACTACAGCTATGATCCTAGGCTGCAACCTTCTAAAAATGGAAATGAGAAAGTCCCTACGATTACCGAGCGTTGAGACCGAGTGTAACGCTCCCACGCAGTTGATGGCCAGCGCTTCATCTTCTTTAATATCCAATTCAGATAAATTTAGTTCGGATAAATCACCTGCATGATGTAACACGTTAAATTTGAAGGGCACGCCCATAAGTCTAGCAAACTTTTCCATTCTACTACCTATCTCTTTCATGACTCTTTGCACGCCCGCGGCTCCTCCGCCGGTGGGGCCAGCTTTGCTGACAACCACCGTGGTGAGGCGGAGATGGGGGGTTTCGTCTGTTCGCGTTGCTAGGGCTTCTAGCAGAGTAGGCCATTGCGTGCAAAACGTGTTGCTAATATCGATTATGTGCAACTTAGGCTCTCCTTCAACAGCTTCCAGGATCGCCCCATTACAAGCAACGTGACCAAAAGTTGTCCACGGACTAACCTCTTGAAATTTCAAAACCATTTTTCTTGTTGACTCGAATGAGCAAGTTTTCTCCGACGCTGACACTAAGGTACCATAGCATCGCTCGCCGGAGTCCGTCATGCGGCTGAATAAGGCCTGGAGGAAATAAGAGGCAAGCTTCTGCTCGGTGTCGCCGTAGGGCGAGCTGAGCTCATTGAGCATCCACATAAGCTGCTGCACGCGAGAGCTGTTCTTATCCGCAACGGCTCGGGCGGTTTCGAGGAGGATGTCGGAAGCCCACTTGCCAGAAAATGAAGAAGCAAATTCTTGATTTATGTCGTGGGCAGGAGAGAAAGAAAAATCAGCTGATTCATAGGCATGGTGGGTGGGGGTGCTGCTTGTGTTAGTGGTGGTTGGGGTTGGGGTGTTGGAAGTTTGCTGCTGATGCTGTTGGTAAGGATTGTAGTGCGGCCTGGAAGAAGAAGAGGAGAAGTCTTCATCATCCATGAAAAAGTTGAAGCATTCTTCTTCTTCTTGTTGATGTTGGTTGTAATGGTGGTTTTGTCTAGAAGATCTAGAGCTGCTTGAAGTTCTGCTGGAGTTGAAGGATTGATCAGATTGTTGTTGGAGGCTGACAAGTCTAAACAGAGTATCCATTTAACAAAAGACACCGCATCAAAGAATTAAAACGCCAGTTTTCTTTGCTTTTGAACGAGATTCTGTTGGGAGTATCGGATACGAGGAACGGATGTTGGAGTTGGTATTGCGATTAAAAAAACAGTGAATTGGAGTAGAGAAGAAATGCGAGAGGAGGATCTTCGAGTTGGAGTTTAGCCACCAAGACTTAGTTAGCTTTTCTCGGACCCAAACATAATTGGAGAGAGGAATGATATGTTAGAGCAAGGACGGGTGGGGGAAGACGAAAGGAGAGGGGAGAATCTAAGTGATGAGTAAGAATTAGCTTTTCTTCTTTTGGGGAATCGATGACAGGAATGGTATGCAATGGAGTACAGTAACGGTGGTGGGGTGGTTTCTTTTGTTGAATTTCTAGTTTATGTTTTTGTTTTTTTGGGGGGGGTTTTACTGTGCAAAATTTAATTTAACAGGGATTTGACTGAAATAGAAATTGTGGCTAAATCAAAACACAGAAGTTGGCATGGACTAGATAGATAGTAGCATGATGCGTTTTGTTGCGGAATTTATCTGACAAAAGAATAGATTATTGTGATTTAAAGAAAGGAAGAAAGAAAGAAAAGCTAGTAGCAAGTCTCACAAGGTCGGGAAATGACCATTACCCTCCAACGGGGCTTTAGTGGATTAGCTTTTCATAGCTTAGGAATGGAGTAGTATTTTATGAGTGGAGCAGGCGTGAGAAATGGTTCTTCGGGGGGAGAGAGAGAGAGAGGTGTGGGGAAAGAGACACGAGAAAAAGCTGCCGGCGTGCATCATCCTCATCCAACCCACCACCATCCCAATACAACCATACCATTCTCGCTTCACAAATCACAAATGATATTCCTTGCCTCCTAATCCCTCTCCAAAGTCTGCCAGAACTTCCCTGCTTTTTCCTTTTCTTATACTGCTTCAAAAACCCATACGCTTTATGTATCATATAACTAATGTAAAGTTACTCAAAATTTTGCATTCTTCTCCTCTATCTAGGGCATGCTCCATCTTCACTTTTCTCCCACCCCCATACGTATGTATACACATACTATCATAATGCTCCATAACCGAGCACACTTGAATCCCACCAGGCTAGCTAGCTAGTAGCCAGTTGCTCTAGATAGATGGATAATTATACAGTATTTCTTAGTTGTTTCATTCCACCGTTAGCAAATTGTGCAATAATTATCCAAGCAGAAGAAGTAGAAGTTTCTGTGTTTTGAAATCATTAATCTTTACAAAGATTTGAAAAGAAACGGTTTGGTTCGATCGTGGAATTTGCTATGGATCTCATATTCATACCCCAGTATAGTATGTTACTCAAAACCTTGTTAATTAAGTAGATTAGAAACTCCAATAAATCCATGTCTAAATGGATATACAAGACTAATTTTACAAGCATTATTTATGTTCATCTGCATCTGCCTAGAGTATACCACATGTCTCCAAGATGGACGTTAGTTAGTCCACCACCGCACACGCTTACTGCGATTAGAAAATTGGTTATCAGTTTCCCTTGTTTGTATTAGTAGAATTATTCTATTAGGCCATTAGGAGAATGTTATCCACCCTGGACACCAAGATTTGTACTTCAATGACATTGCGTCCCATTGAACTTCCAACCCATTACAAATTTCAGCCCTGTGATTCGGGAGTAACGTCTGCGCCAAATCAATAATAATCGAATGAACACGATCACAAGCTGACCAGCATTGGGTTCAAAATGGGAATAGAAATGTTACCTAGAAAAATAAAGAAGGTTACAATTTTGTAAACAATTTCTAGTAGGTCATTTAGAAGAGATACTTGACATAAATATCTTGCCTTTCCGGTTAACTAGTTTGACAAAAGAGATGTCCATCAAAAGCTATACTTCAGCATGAACCCGCACACCGCTTCAAATCATTTGTCCTATATTAATACGGTTTAAGTCTTGATGGAAAAGGCCGATGAAATAAATGACAAAACTGAAATAAATATCTGAAACGGACAAATACCTACGCGCCATCTTTAAAGTCATAAATTTTACTTATTTCGCATTTTTCTTGGGGGCTATTTTGTGTATTTAATGCACAAATTCATCAACTGCGGATCAAGTTTCAATCGATTGAAACGAGTTGAGAAGCTGGGAAAGGATAAATAGAAGAGAACAGAAGTTTAAAGGGGTAGAATGAGAAGGATAGCTAGTTTGGAGGGGTGGTTTATACTCAATCCTTTTATTAACTCCTTCTAATTTCAAATTCTTGGCAATGTCCATCAATGATTGAAGAAAATTCCACGTTTGGACTGTTGCTGTTCGTTTTCGAGAAATGAGTAGTAGGTCTCGGATTGGAATCGAAGACAAATTGTCGACCCTGGAAACACAGAGAGAGAGAGAGAATTGGCCTATCCTCTATTCTGCAAAGAAAGGACAAGCTGGTCATTGTATTGGTCGGTCAAGTTCCCAAGAAATATGCAGTTTGGAGGTGTGTTCCAAAGTACTAATTCCTCGATTATTGAAAGCATATTAGTATTATTATAATTGTAACGACCATACGCATTATGATCAATATCTTTTTCCTGAAGCAACTCGCGCAATTATAAAAGACTTCCGATTTGTAGAGCGGATAATGTTTCAAATTTCAATGGATCCATCATCTCTTGGTCCTACAGCAATTTCTTTCTTATTACTACATATATATATATATAACTTAATACACCTCAAGGACATCTTGTGGTAAAATAATAGTATGATATATTATAGACGAAACGTCGTCATAACGATCTTTTTTTGTGTTGGACTGAAAAGTGTAGTAGATGTTAACCTCTCTCTTCTTCATTCAAACCTCTCACTCCCCCACTAGTTTAATCCAGTAGTAAGTAAGGTTAACCTTTAATATTCAAAGTTTAGACACAAAGTCCATCGACTTAGTCCTTTGTCTACCTAGGGTGTGTACTACTACTAGGTAATTATTAATAGAAACTACTACTAAACAGCATTCGTTCGTGTTTGCCGCTTTCCTTTTCTTTTTTTTTTTTTTTTTTGTTGTCTGGGTTCCCATTTTTGTTAAGCGCTTAAAGCTTTTCTTTTTCTTTTTCCCTTTCTGACATGATCTCGCCAGAACAATGGGGTGAGTAAGACCCGCATTACATATTTTGCCTTTGCCAGCTTGAAATAAGAGTCAATTTTGAGGTGGAGGCCCATGCAATTAAACACCTACTCCGCAAAGCCATCACCGGATTTGAGCTCCTGAATTTAAAGCTCGAATTTCATGAGAAAACTGCGAAAGAATTTGTCCAATGAAGACACTTAAGCACAACAAATAGATAAGCGTGAATATTTTACCCATTATGGGTATGTATTACTACCTCTTCTTAGTTTTCAAATCACAATGCTCGATATCCAAAAATATAAAGATTGAAAGGGAATTGAGCTTTGTAGTATTTCCGACCCCCCCCCCTCCCCAAACCCAACCTCCAAAAAGTACACCCCAAGCAAAGTTTAAGAGCCAATTAAAGCCTTCAATAAATCCAAAAGTACATCCCCAGGGAAGAAAATTTTCGGAGAAAGTACCTCTATCTTTAAGAATTCATTACAAGCACTCCACCGTCATCAGACATGCAAGTCCACGATTTAATCAATATTGAAAAAAAAAAAAAAGGGAGGGGGGGGGCTTTTTCTTTTCTTTTATTTTATTTTATTTTAATTATTATTGTGGGTGGGAAACAAGAGGCAAGTTTGATCGAATCCAAACAATTCCAACTTAAGACAGTCAGAAATTGTCATAAATGGTCGCATACTTCAGGTTACAGCCAATCTAAGTGTACATTTGAAGTTGAAGCAACAGATGAAATACACCCACGCAAAAGGAGACAGAGAGAAACGAACCACAGCAACGTACATCAACAGGCCCCTGGGAACTGAATGATAAGCTTTGCAGAAGGCATCATTTGTAGTACAGACTTTGTAAGACAAGCTCTCGGTCCAGGGCGAGTCAGGTGACCCACTACCACTTTTTTTTGCCACCAATAATGAAAGTATGCACGCAGACGCAGGTTGTGCACGGTCCATGATTACTGGAGCGGCAGGCATCAGCGTGGGCTCTTAAATGGGTAAGAAATTCCGAGCGCACTGCTTCCACAGAATGCTGGGCCAACCATGCTGGTCTCTCACGGCCTTTGTGTTCTTTATCACGCTTCCAGCTCCATAATGCCTACACCGCCAATCCGTTTATAAAAGATAATCCAGGTCCAGGGCTTACTAAAACACACAACCGTTTCCTCCCATCCGCCACTTATCCTTCCCATCCAATAAAATCAACCCCAACTACTAGAAATGTGAAGCGAGTAAAATATTAGCAGGACTCCACCTAAGAGTTCCTAAAACCCATCAAAACTGGGACCATCAAACTATAATAAACGCCTCAACCACCAAGGTCTTTGGTGAGGTGCCCAATGAGCTGTGCAACTTACTAAAGATTCTGGACAAATACTCTCAATTGCATAATTCATACACCATAAAATACAGACTTTCTGCATTTACAGGGTTCAAATCATCCAGTATCCTCCTTGCAGCCGAATTGCATCAACTTTGGCTAAACCCATCAAGTAAATGTAGTTGTCTAAGGAGGCAAGCAATGATTGCAATTCTCACCACGAAGAAAAATCTTTATATTCTCCTGTTGAGGCACCTACTTTTCTTTTCTTTGTCACAGAAACCGTGGATATACTGCTGTCAACAGCAGTAGTAGAATCAACCTGTGAATTCCTTGCTTTCAAGTACTTCCCTACACCACCACCCGCACCTTGACTCCCTGAAGTTCCACTCCCTGGATTGCTGTACCATGAGCCAACCTTATCCTGAAATGCACAGAAATAACTAAGCCATTTAAACAGTAGAAGTGATGAAGAAGAAGAAGAAGAAGAAGAAGAAGAAAGTGCAGCAGCATGACAGCTTGAAGAATATCAGATCCAGAACTAACATTTTCTTCATCTTCAGCTTTGTTCTCACTAGTACTCTTCTTCTCGTCCTCGTCATCAGATTCTGCATAAGGATTTACATATACTTCTACTTCAATTATCTTGATTTCTTCCTGCAAGGGAATAGAAGGAAAAAGAAAAATAAAAGTCAACAGCAAGGGAGGAATGGCACCCAAAAAATTTAAACATCACCTACTTAGCAGTTTGACAACCAAGATAAACACAAAATAATCAAACAAATGTACAAGTTAAACATCTGACTATTAAATTCTATAAAAGGACTCTGTTTCATATTAAAAAAAAAAAAAAAAAGGCTTTGCCACATTTGTGATGGTAAAGTTTAAAATACACAACTAAGGGGGTGTTTGGTAAATAGATTTCAACCCTATGGGTTTCAAATTCAATTATACCCATATAAAATGTTTGGTTAGGGTCAATGGGAATAAATTAATGGGAATGATAGGCCTCTCCTATGGGTTTTTTGATTACCCACATGTTACTAGGGAATCATCTTAGTTGCCATCTTATTCTTCTTAAATCATCTTAATTACCCTTTTATTCTCATTAAATGCAAAAATAAGAAAATAAAATGCTACGGTTTCAACCAATGGAAAGAAAAAGAAAAGAAAAAAAAAGAAACAATGAAAAAGAAAATTAATAAATTATAAAATCCATTCCACATTAACAAACACACTATGGGTTTTCATCAAAACCCATTATCATTGACCACTCTATGATACCAATAGTGATAGTGATAGTGGAATTCGAACCAAACGGCTCCTAAGAATTTAAAAACATATATTGCTTGTATCACACTCTGCATGAGCTCAGAATGAGTACGAGACCTAAAGGGGAACCACTAACCAGAGGTCGGTCATCGTCATCAACAGGGACCTTCTCCATAGCGGAAAGGGTTGTCAAACCTCCTACAACTCCACCAAACACTGTATGTTTGAAGTTCAAATGATTTGCAGATTTGTACAGGATGAAGAACTGTGAACCATTTGTGTGAGGACCAGAGTTGGCCATGCTAACAACACCCCTTCCAGAATGAAGCAATTTAGAATTTACTTCATCTTTGAAGGGCTTTCCCCATATTGACTCACCCCCTCTTCCAGTCCCAGTTGGATCTCCACCTTGAATCATAAAGTTCCTGTATACCATAAAAAGCACAATTTTCCTTGTGAACAAGCACATTCCAATCAAAGATCTTCAACGCCTAATTTTGACATAAAAGATAAGATTAGATTACCTTATATTTCTGTGAAAAGCAACTCCATTGTAATAACCACGTTCACATAAAGTGATGAAGTTCTCGCATGTTCTTGGAGCTATATCACAGTGCAGCTCAATATTTAGATCACCATGTGTCGTTTGCAGGCGGACGTACCCTTTCTTCTTTGGGTTCTTCTCAACTTTGATGTATTCATACTCATTTTGGGTAACAGGATCAAAAGCAGTAGAAGTGAAGGACCGCGAAGCAGCACCAGTGGTAAAGCGACTCTTTACCTGGATCACATAGAAGAACAATTTATTATGTCATGCTGATTTACCAATGATGACTCAACTCTTCAGGTATCATCTGAGTTTTCCCTAATTGTATTTACTGCTGGCAAGAAAAGCATCTCACATTGAAATATTTTTTCACATTCTTTTTGTACCCCAGAAGTAAAAGAATGAAAGACACAATTATGCCTTTCCAGCAATTACTCGAGTCCAATTTTATAGGGTAATTCCAAAGCAATCCAAAGAAAAAGAGTTTTGTTTAGCCAACAGCTTTAACCTTCGTCACTCCCAAAAAACACCCAGTAGTTGAACAAAACTAGGAAGATTAGTCTAGACAGTTAAGGGTAAAGTAGGGGTATGCTTGTCTTTAAGTAATGGTTGCAGATCATTCACATAGAAGACATAAGTATGTCTGTCTGAACCAAGACTAAAATATTCATGCGTCTTTTCAATAAAAAGATGCTAACCAGCTTGGCATTCAGTGGTGTCCTCTCACCCGCCATGTGCAAAGCTATTCTAGCAGCTGTTTTATCACCTGAAGCAGACTTTGCAGCATTTGCACTTCTTCCATGAACAGAGGCGGAAGCAGCATCCACAATACTATAAGCTTGCTTGGCTGACTCACCATTCCCATTGGACTCATCCTTTATGCGTGACCTTGCAGCCAATATAGCCTCAAGTGCAGCAGCTCTTTCATTTTTTGCCTTGTTTCCACCTCCACCATGCAAAGCAATTTCCTTTGCTTTTTCAGTGCCGAGTTCCTTTAGCATCTGCTTGATATCCCCAATAAGATTTATATTATATGTGGGATCTGATTCCATCTTTTTTAATTCTGCAAAAATTGCTTCACAGAGTGAACTTGTAGACCCATATAACAGCGAAATGACACGGACAATAAACCAATATCTCACCTTCATCATCAACTTTCAAACTATTTTTGACGTGATCAAAATCAAGGAGAACCCTGCTGTCGAGTGCATTTGGATTCTACAGCAGACAATCAAACAAATCAGGATAAATGTATTACAATCACACTGCCAAATGTCTACATTAACTGCACATCACTGTCAAGCAGGAGACTTATATTGGAACTTACTTGTATAGTTATTAGGTCTTCCCTAGTGAATGGTTCATCTGTAAGGAGCTCCTTCCAGTTCTTTGTCTTAAGGTTTAGTTCTTTGATAGCCTACAAAATATCTCAAGTAAATTTGTGCCAAGACAACAGGGGATTAACATCAGGAAACAGAAAATATAGTACCAAAAAAAAAATGTGTACCTCATAACAAAACACATTCCCAGTAGTCTTCACTGCAACTATGTGTGTGAACTCTGTAAAAACCTTATTCAGCACCGGACAATGATATTCGCCTGCATAAACACAATAATGGATAACATTTTATATGGCATTAAACACCTGCATTGCTATACTAGATCTGCAGCGGACGGAGAAACTACATGCCAAAAGATGGCTATCATATCATGCATGTGCATTTACCTGTCCATACCAAGTGGAACATGAGGAGTTTAGGCGAAATGGTAGTGGACAAGTAATAGATGGGGAACTAGTGATACTAAGAACAAAGAATCATCATGATACAACATCAGTGAGAAAAGTTCAGTCTAACAATTCATGAATAGTATACAAAGTATGCATATATCTTAAGCACCAAAAAACATCTGGTCCTTGGACAAGCATGATTTTTCAAGATCATATAAGTTATTTGTTTACTTGCAATAACACTATCAGGTCATGTCACTACTGTACAGAAAACAGTTTTAGAAATAAAATAAAATAAAATAAAAATTTGAGATATCTTCACACCTCTTGCCCCTTCATATAACATCCACTGAGTGATATATCAATCACTCTCCTGCCATTGGTTGATAAATCCATTTCGTAGCTTAAGCCCAATTTTGTGGACAAAAATGGAATAAAAACACAGATCCTGAACTATGCACAGTTAACTACTTTTGGGTCAATATATTAAGGAACAAAGGATGCAAATTACTGATTCAATTTACTGCCCAAAAAAATAAAATTTGGCTATCAACCAGTTTCTAATAGCAGAACAACATAAAAACTTAAAATAATAGCAATAATGCAAAGGAGAAGCAATATTTTGAACTTCCTCAAAATCACATAGGGAAAATCCTCCTCCTGCCTTGCTTTCTCTCCACTTCATGGACTAGATAAGATAGTTCAATACCACTTGTTTTTTTCTGTATCAAAATTCTCTCACTGTATTAGCCTACATTAACTGAAGACAACTAGTATTATCAACATGCTGAAAGAAATACAAAACCCAGTTCCAGTGAGAGTCATTTATGCATTAGTACTAGTTTCTTGACAAATGAAGAGATTTGTATCAACTGTCTACTGAATCAGTTTACATCTTAGATTTTATGGACAGAAAAAATCAGCCAAAATATATGAGATATCTGCACCCAAACAGAAAATGACCCCAAAAAAATGCCAATACAGAGGATTGAAAATTATCAGCTACATGCCTACACCATAAGAAACACAAGGGTTCACTTTTAATTAAACAACAGCAAAGGTCAATAATTTTCAAAAATTTTGAGCTTTCTATAATTGCTTTAGCTCACATAGAAAAACTTGAAGTCCTCAGTGACAGTTGCTGGAGAGTTTCTATACCTTTTTTTAGCTAAAAATGAAGTTTCATCATCACAGATATAAACATTAACACGGTCACGATGTTCAGCAGCACTGAGTAGTCAATCCAGGTGCAATTAAACATATTCAAAATATAAGGAGGAAAATTCAATACCAAGACAGCGGAAGAAAATATATTCACCTTCGGCATTCTTATGGAAAGTAAGTGGAATTAAGTCCTCTGGCTTGAGCGGAGCCCCGGTAACCGGATTCTTCCCAAACTTCCTAATGTAAGGAATTATGTTCCTAATGATAACATCAAAAGCCGCAATCCCTTAAAGAACTTGACAAGCTTAAATAAAAAAAAGTTACGTATTAAAGTTGGGGGCGGGGGGCAAAAACAAAAAAAGGGTCACAACAGAATTAATATAGTGAAAGACAAAATGCTCACATGACGTCGAAGACGCTGCCGTCCTTGGTGCAAACCGGATCCTCGAATGGGGTGAACGTAAGACTGCAATTTAAAATCCAACAGACAAAGCACTAGTAATTATTTTGCAAAAAGAAAAGAAAAAGGCGAGGAGTATGAATGGAAATAACAGGAAGGGAACGGAAAGAACGGACGCGCAGCAGTAGAAAGGGAGGCGTTTGAAGGGCGTGCGAATTTCTTTGGATTTTGCACCTCCCCACTCCGTTGCCCATTCCGTCTTCGTTAGGAACAACCGGTCCTTGCTGTGCTGTTTCTTCCCCATCGTCGTCCAACTTGAATTCAGCTGAGATTGAACTGAATTCAACTGCAGCAGAGCTGATCCCTTCCCTAATTACTCTTAACTACTACTCAGAGGTGCTTCCACGGTCGAGAAAGCGCGGTTTCTATCTGGATCGCGTAATGATTCTGGGGCTGGCGGGCGGATTGCAAAAGCCAACTTGCAAAATATGAACCTCCTACTGCTCGTATGATGTCCAATACCCCAACTTCGGACCCGGAACTACAAAATCCAATTGCCAAGCCGGTGCTCCGTTTTCTATTTTCTTTCCCCTTTATTTTCCTCCCTCAGGTCTCTTTTCTTTTTGGGATAATAAAATTTTGAAAATTCCGAAACTATCATTTAACTTGCTAAATAAAAATATTCCTAAGCCACTTTGTTCATTTCAATAAAATCATCACCTAAAAATAATATCTAATAGTACTACTGCATCATAATTTTATAGTTCACAAAAGTATAATTTTGAAAAATAAAAAAGATATTTGTAAATGAATATACTTGCACCAATTTAACTCAGTATGCTCAAAATCGACTTTTTATGTATTCATATTTTTTTCAATTTTTTTGAACTCGTGCCTAAACCATTAAATTGTATTGATCATTATGAAAATTAACTCAAAATAAACAACCAAATCACATCTCATTCTATCACAATCACAAAAAGTAAAAGGCAAACAAAAATTAACTTACTATATTGTAAATAAAATATTGCATAGTCATCCAAACAATAAATAAAACAGAATGTTAGAGAAAAAGGGAAGAGAAGAAAATGGCTTTTGTTTCCTTTTTTTTCTTATTTTTGAGTTCTATTTATCTTATATGTGAATTATGTATCAAGTGCAAGTTATTATAATCTTTTTACAATTACTAGTGAATGTAATTGATTATTTTTAAAACTTTAAAGGCATCAAATGATATTAGGAAAAACTTGATGGGATGTTTCTAATATTACCCCTTTCTTTTAACCCCACCTCCTTTTCTCCACGAGGGCTCAAGAAAAAGTGGTGGGAGCCTGGGAGGCAGTTGTGATTGACGGTAGTGGGAAGCTGTGGTCAATATAGACGATAGATTTTCTCATTTTAACTGAATGAGAGAATTTCTACACTCTTTTTTTTTTCCCCCTCAAACCTTCTCTTCCTGTTTTACTTACCTGATATTAGTTTTATTGTTCTTTTTTTTGAGCGATATTAGTTTTATTGTACAAACTATTAAGTATTAGAAACTAGTAATAAAAACTGGAATACAACCAGTGATACAAGGACTTCTCGTTTTTCAGTTTTGTTTTCAAATGTTTGTGCATTCTAATTTTTGCAAGGGAAAAGTTATAAAGGAAGTAAAGAGTGAGTGCATTTTCCTCTGTAAACAGGTCCATACAATAATTTCTTTTACAAAAGTATACCGCACGTTCTCAATCAAATAGACAAAGAGAATTGGAGTGGAACTGTTCATGCTTTTCGTCGTCCATCTTGCATGTGCAGCTCACGTGCCACGGCTGCTGTCTTTCGCTTCCTGTTTATTTGCTTTTTGTTCCATCCGAGCTCTTGTGTCCGTACAGCGTCAGCCATCATTTCCATTAGTGGAGTTGTTCAACTACTTCTGCTTCTTCTTTTGTGCACGGTCTTCAGAGGTGCTGGAGTAGACGATTCGAACGTGCCAACTTCCTTTTGTGCATGATGGATATGAACAACAGAGGATTGTATAAATATTGGAAAGGGATTGTAATAATTAATTTCTTCGGCTGTAATATTTACGATTTTTGCTTTATAGTGTTTATAAATTTTTTATTAAGACGGTTCTTGTTTCTTATATTTTGATAAACATAACAGTTTTTCCTATAACAAAAAAAAATATTAATTCTACTCTATGAATATTAGTACTTCGTACATATAATAATTACATATATACATATGCAGCCTTGAATAGTTAATGTTTGTTCGAATTTTATGGAATTTTATATTGGTCAGTGCATGCTGAATAGTTAAATCCAACGCGTGTTTTCCTCCGTATTAGCCTTAAATAGATATTTTCCCCTCGTATTAAATCATTTTGACATATGTAGAAACATGTTAACCAAATTGCATGTGAGTAGTTTAATATTTAGTGTGGGATATTAAAATTTTATTTTTATATGTTGCATATATAATCTACCGGGTTGTGAAATTCTAGGGATAAACATAACAGTTTTTCCTATAACAAAAAAAAATATTAATTCTACTCTATGAATATTAGTACTTCGTACATATAATAATTACATATATACATATGCAGCCTTGAATAGTTAATGTTTGTTCGAATTTTATGGAATTTTATATTGGTCAGTGCATGCTGAATAGTTAAATCCAACGCGTGTTTTCCTCCGTATTAGCCTTAAATAGATATTTTCCCCTCGTATTAAATCATTTTGACATATGTAGAAACATGTTAACCAAATTGCATGTGAGTAGTTTAATATTTAGTGTGGGATATTAAAATTTTATTTTTATATGTTGCATATATAATCTACCGGGTTGTGAAATTCTAGGGATAATTAGATTGCGATAATTATGATATCGAAGGCCGAATTTTTTTTTTATGCTTAAATAATTTTATCACATGCAAATCATAAAATTCCCCCGTGAAAAACAAAATTTCCAAAAGAAAATTCCTAATAAATTAATCACCCATTGAATCATCATTGCTATATAGAGTATACACGCTTTGTTTGATTGGAAATTGATGGGCATAATTAAATGTCGACTATTACTCAATCAATATTAGATATAAAATTGTTTTATATTGGTAGTTTAGCTATTCTGTTTCTTTATCCCTTTAAAAACTATGTTGCGAGTGCGTGAATAACAAATATAACTCGTGATCGCTGTTATTTATTGTATATGATAATTATTATTGTAGATATAGAGACTTCTTCAAGTATATATAGATATATAATAATTATTATAGATATAATGACTATTATAGATATATATATATATATATATATATCACAGAAAAAACTACATAGAAAAGGGTGTTACTGTCATTCTATTTGTTTTTGACAGCCAACGGCTCTGTACGAAAACTTAGCTTTTTCCCTCCTTCTTCTGTCCTTCACTGCATTGCATTTCAGCTGATTTTCAGGGAGAGTAAACTGTAGCTCATCATTTACATGTATGGAGCAGCTGAGCTTTGTGTTTATAGAAAAAGGATACACTTTTTCTTCCATAAACATTTTCACTGCTCGTTCATTGGCTGCTTTTTCTTCTGCTGCTTGTCTGTACCAGCTTTGGTTTCTGGGTTGTCTTCTTCAGGTTTGTTTTTGCTTTGTAATGCCTTTCCGTTTTGTACCTCTTGATTGTTCAGGCCTTTTTATTCAAATTGCAATGCATTGTCAAAGAATTGTTGTTCCTGCCTCTGTATACCTTAACCTGACTCTGTCTATAGTTCCAAAAATTGCTTCAAATATTCATTTTTTATATAAAATAAATGGATTTGGTTTCTGGGTTGTCTTCTTTAGGTTTGTTTTTGCTTTGTAGTGCCTTTCCGTCTTGTAACTCTTGATTGTTCACCCCTTTTTTTTCAGATTGCAATGCATTGTCAAAGAATTGTTGTTCCTGCCTCTGTATACCTTAACTTGACTCTGTGTATAGTTCCAAAAATTGCTTGAAATATTCATTTTTTATATAAAATAAATAGATGTTTATTAGACTTCACTAGTACGAGATGTAAAAGCCCATGTATTGGTTTTTCTTTTTTTAAAAGTTTGAGTACTTTTGGGATTGCTTAGTGACTTTTTCCATTCTTTCATGACAGTTTATCCATCCATAGATTACCAACACTGTAAGATGAATTCTCGGTAGCGTAGTTGTCTAAATCTTGCTCCCATGTACTTGAGCTGTTCACTATAATTCCTATCATTGTCATGTTTGCATCACTTAATTTCCTTAGCCTTGTTCTACTATACGCCTGTTTTGATTCCTATCCTTGCTATATTTAGGCCCTGCGCTTTAGCCATTTTCCACTTCCTGGTTGCATTTTCAGAAAATTAAAAGGTACGCCTGTGTTGCACTATACCTTTGTTCTGGCATTTATTTACGCATTCTAATCCTATTGCCAACTCTCTGGTTTTTTGTTTTATATAATGTGCGTTAACAATGAAAGACTTAGCGTATTCATGCTTTAGTGCTTCTCCTGGCTATTTTGCCGTTACATGTGCTCTGTACCAGTAAGCCTATGGATAGCCTGCTCATCGCTGTGCCAAGAATTTTTTTCCCACCTTTCCCTTGTTAGGCTGTTGTTCTGTTTGCTGTATTTTACAATCGATAGAGGTTTGTTTGTTTATCTGTGATAAGCATTATTAGTAGTCGCTTCGGTGCAATGACCTTTACTTAGATGGACAAAAATGCTAAGCGGCGTGAAAGGTATGCAAGAATGCCACAAAGCAAAAAGGATGAACTGTTGCTTCGTCGAAGACAATCATATGCTGCCAGAAAAAGATTGCGACAGCCAGAAGCCTTTCCCTCTTCTGAAGCTTTTCCGTGTAGCTCTTACAAAAGAATCTGTCCAGGTCATACGGCCCCAACTTCATTAGGCAATGTTGGGCCAGTGATTTGTGCTCCAGTTTTTCCCCTGTCTGCTGCTACTAGTGTTGATCCCGATAGTGGAATCAACTTACAGCAGCTCCCACCTCAATTAGGAAGCTTTTGCACGGACAATTCAATTCCAGGTTGTTTTGCCTACACCTGTATTACTTTTCATACTCCTGCTTCGACATGTTTTCAATGGTTTGAGTTCCACCACACAAATGATGGCCCTTCACGAAACCAACAAATCATTCTATCTGCGTGTCATACATTTTCTGCTCAGAGATGCAATGTCCTTTGATAATACCTTTTCTTTCTGTTCTATACCTACCACTCTAGCATCTCATTCTATTTAATGTATAATTTACGTCACTATCTATTCAACCGTCTATCTAAACCTTTACTTCTAAACATTTCCTGCCTATATTCTATATATTCTAAATTTCTTAAAACTGTCATCACTTGTGAACTATTCATGTCTATCTTCTGCCAGAATCTTCTAACAGCCCTTGCATTAAAAATCGCTCTTTAAATGACATTGTTTTCCTTCTACATAAATGGCCATTTTTCCCTTAAACTGTATATCTATCGCCTTAAATAAAGTTTGCTTTTTACACATGACTGACATTCAACCGCTCCCTTAGTCATGCTCCTGTTTTTGAATTATTCTACAATCTACTATGCGCTTTTACAAGAGCCATGCTTCCGTAACAAGCAAGTTTTTATTTGGCCTTTAACCTTATCATCAAAAACGCCCTTTTTTTCATTATGCCTTGCATCTGCGGCTATTATTTTTCGTCTATTTGACAGGAACTATTTTGAAAACTCAACCATTTTGTTCTATTCAAATATGATTTTTACAACTAATAAACGTACTGACCCTTTCTCTATAATTGCATCCTACATCAGTATCGTTTAACCGTGTCGCTTTCTTGACCTGTCTGCGTAGATTTAAAAAGTATCAGAGTGCCTAATGTTGACTTTCCACCCTTGTACCTACTAATAGGAACATCTGGAAGTAAACCTATAGCAGATGTGCAGCCAAAACAAAGAGGTAAGACTATATATATATTCGGTTTTCTTAAAAAGAACCAAATGTTTGCTTTTTCAGCCTATGTATTTTACGTATAATGCCAATAAAAAGAGTCATGTTATTGCCAGGGAGAAACCAATTCTCTGCTAATACCACCCTCTTCAAGTTGAAAAAAATTCCTAAATCGTCTCATGTCCTCCCTGATGTTCCCAACTGCATATACTGTGGTGCTAAAAGATTCTACCAAGAACCTGCTGGCTTTTGTTGTTCTCAGGGAGAAGTTTCGCTTGTTAGTCATGCTCTTCCGTATGACCTGTTTCGACTATTAATAGGCACTGATCAAGAGAGCATTGAGTTTAGAAAGTTGTTGCGGACTTACAATAACAACCTTGCATTTTCTTCTTTAGCTGTCCGCTATGACCGGGAACTCACAAAAAACCTAAATGGTGTTTATACCTTCCGAGTCCAGGGCCAACTGTATCATTTTCTGGATGATTTATATTCATCTGGAGATAAATCTAGTGGGATTCAGCTTTACTTCTATGATACTAAGGAGGAAGTAAATAGAAGATTAGCCGCTTGTCCAAAGCTGCGCGAGAGCACATTAAAGCTTTTGATGGATATCTTAGCTGATAATCCATATGCTAAATTTTTTAAGAGCGTTCGTCATGTTCCTGATATCAGTCATCAGAATATTGTGCTCAACTGCAATCCCGGACTAGATCAGCGGCTATATAATCTTCCAATAGCATCACAAGTTGGTGCAATTTGGGCAGAAACTGATGAAAACGCAATCGATAAGAGTGTTCACATTCAAGTGTACACTGAATCAAACAAGACTCATCGAATTCAGCATTATTACGCCTGCTATGATCCTCTCCAATATCCTCTTCTATTTCCTAGAGGTGAATCAGGTTGGCACTACGGTATTCCACGGATACCTAAGAATGAACCATGCAAAATGCCAACTTCCCATACTGTTACTCACTCTGTTATTGATCTATCAGCGATAAACTCTCCTTCACAGCTCATAGATTCGGAAAGAAGAGGTCAGTATATATATATGGCCCTTTTTATACTTCTGAAAATTATACATACATAGTTTACCAATTTATGATTTATTCTTTTTATAATAATCTCAGCCGCTGCTGTTGGAAAAAAACAAAAGCAATCTGTTTCGGCCCGAGAGTACTACTGTTATAAACTTCAGATTAGAGAGAATGATAGATCCATGCTCTTACATATGCTCAGATTGTTGCAGCAGTATGTAGTCGATGCTTACGTGAAAATTGAAACAAGCAGGCTAGACTTTCATAGGAAAAAACAAAATGACATTCGAACAGAAATATTAGAGGGAGTTCTAGATAGCATTGCAATGGGAGAATCTAAAGGATCCAAGGTGGGTCGAAGGATTGTTCTGCCTGCTTCCTTCATAGGAGGACCTCGTGATATGCGCCGTAGATATATAGATGCTATGGCTTTGGTACAAAAATATGGAAAGCCTGATATATTCATTACCATGACATGCAATCCAATGTGGAAAGAAATTCAACAGAATTTGAAGTTTGAGGAGAAACCACAGGATAGGCCAGACTTATTGTCCAGAGTCTTTAGAGCCAAACTGGAGGTCTTGAAGGATGAAATACTAAAAAAAAAAATTTTTGGTGACGTCGCTGCATGTGTTTATGTAGTTGAATTCCAAAAGAGAGGCTTGCCACATGCTCATCTCCTATTGATTCTTAAACCCGAATACAAACCTCTTAATCCAGAGGCGTACGACACAATAGTGAGTGCTGAGATTCCTGATCCCTGTGAAAACCAACACCTATACAATCTTGTCAAAAAACACATGGTTCATGGTCCATGTGGAAAACGAAACAGGTTTAGTGCCTGTATGAGAAATGGAACCTGCAAGAATCATTATCCTAAAGATTTTACTGAATATACTACTCATGCTGATGATGGATATCCAGTTTATCAAAGAAGAAACAATGGTAGAATTCTTACTGTTCGTCAACACGACGTTGATAATCGTTGGATTGTTCCACATAATCCTTACCTTTTAGCTTTGCTGGATTGCCACATCAATGTCGAAATCTGTTCTACAATAAAGCTGGTCAAGTATATTTATAAATATATCTATAAAGGACATGACTGCATAAGTTTCCATGTGATAGTACCAGAAGAAGATCCAAAGCAAATAGATGAAATTAAAAATTTTCAGGAGGGGAGATGGATATCTCCGCCAGAGGCTTTGTGGCGTATTTATCGATTTCCTTTGAGTCAAATGAATCCTGCTGTCTGTACTCTTCAGGTTCATCTTCATAATCAGCAGTTGATATCCTTCGATAGACATTCTGACCTTGCTGATCTTATCAAAAAAATTGACTTCTCCAAGACAATGCTAACTGAATTTTTCTACATGAACCAATCCAATGGAAAGGCTCAACAGTTAAAGTGTCTATATAGAGAATTTCCTGAGTACTTCGTTTGGAGCTCTTCTAATAGAGAATGGACTCAAAGAAAACGATTAAGGGTGATTGGAAGAATGGTCACAGTTTCTCCGAGTGAAGGTGAAAGATACTATTTGAGACTCCTGCTTGGACATGTAAGATCTCCAACTTCGTTCGATGACCTCTTAACAGTTAATGGTCAACGAATGAATTCTTACAGAGAGGCTGCTTTTAGTTTAGGTCTTTTACAATCTGATACATATATTGAGGATACCCTTGATGAAGCTGCAACTTTCCAAATGCCCTCATCTTTGCGATTTCTATTTGCCGTGCTGTTGGTTTATTGTTCCCCAGTTAATCCCAGTAGCCTATGGACAAAATTTGAGCTTGAGCTATCTAGAGATTATCAAACATTTGAGAGCTATGCACAGCTTTGTCCAATAACTATCAGACGTAAAGTACTTGACGACATCAGCAGGGCTCTGCATCAAATGGGGAAAGACTTAAAAGAATATCAGCTAGAGTTAGGAGATTTCGCCTCAGACCATCAGGATCGTTTAACAAAAGAACTTGAAAGTGAAAAAAGTCTCCAGCCAACCTCGGAAGACTTGTTACTGCCTTCAATGCTGAATGAGCATCAACGATTAGCTTATGATATGATCCTCGACGATGCCCTGTCCAGGAAAGGCAAATGCTTTTTTATAGATGGTCCAGGCGGCACGGGTAAAACGTTTTTATACCGAGCACTTCTTGCAGCCGTCAGGTCACAAGGCTTTATAGCGATTGCAGTCGCAACTTCTGGTGTTGCAGCCTGTATTCTTCCAGGTGGAAGAACAGCCCATTCGAGGTTTAAAATCCCACTAAATCTATCACAGAACAAAGTCTCCCAGCTTAGTAAGCAGAGCAGTGCAGCAAAGTTGATTATTGAGGCTCAGCTAATATTATGGGATGAGGCTTCAATGGCTAAAAAGGAGACTGTCGAACTGCTTGATAGATTGCTCCAGGATTTAATGGACTGTCAGAACCCATTTGGTGGAAAAACTATAGTGTTTGGAGGTGATTTCCGCCAAACTCTTCCTATAACAGAAGGCATGCCTATGGAAAATCAATCACATTCTAGCCTTGTATATTCCTACTTGTGGCCTCAGATGAAAAGGATTAAACTTGTGCATAATATGCGCGCTCTCTCAGATCCAGCATATTGCAGTTTCTTGCTCCGCATAGGTGAAGGTAGAGAACATCTGCACGCCAATGGTGACATCTCCCTGCCATCACATCTTGTTATTCCATTTGACAATAAAGAGGATTCTCTAAATAGGTGAGCCTAAATACGTGTGAAATTGAAAAATTATACAATTGCATTTACAAACGTTAAATTATATGCACCTTACTGTTTTGTTGTCTGCTCTACAGGCTTATCTATTCTGTATTTCCCGACCTTAATGCCTATTCGCAAGATCCTTACTCAATGGTCAACAGGTGCATTCTAACACCTAAAAACAGCGCCGTGGATGATCTAAACAACCAAATCATCAAAACTTTTCCAGGAGAGTTGGTAGTTTATACAAGCACAGATAAAACTTTGGATGAGCGTTACCAAGGAGACTATGAAGATTTCTTAAATTCTCTAAATCCAAAAGGTCTTCCTCCTCACAAGCTGCTCCTTAAGGAAAATTGTCCAATAATTCTTCTCAGGAATTTAGCTCCAAGCGAGGGTCTGTGCAATGGAACTAGGCTGATTTGTAGACAACTAAGGAAGCATACAATTTCAGCAGAAATAGCATTCGGACCTTCCAAATGCAAATTAGTTTTTCTTCCTAAAATACCTCTTGAGATGCAGGATAGCAAGAAACATGGAATTCCATTCAAGAGAGTCCAGTTCCCTGTGAAGCTGTGTTTTTCGATGACGATAAATAAGGCTCAAGGCCAAACTCTTGACTCTGTAGGCATATATCTGCGTGAGCCCGTATTTTCTCATGGGCAGCTTTACGTCGCCCTTTCTAGAGCCAAGAATTCCAATGCAGTCAAGGTCCTCATAGTCCCGGGAACATTCTCTGATAAAAAAACAGATTGTAGGACTAGAAATGTTGTCTGCAAAGAAGTTCTAGAACTAGCAAGCATGTAGTTTCATACTTACATCAAATATTTAAAAATGTATGTTTAAATCGATTCTGTACACCCTTGATATATTTAAACCTGCATTTGTACATATAAATACTACATTCTCATATGCATTGTTGCTGTTTTGCAGAATGGAGTACCTGCTACCATTAAAAGAGATACACCGAGATGTGAAGAACTGGACAGCAATTGTCACAGTGCAGGAAAAAAGACAAGTAAACACTTCTTTGGGTACACCAACAAAATACCAAAAACTCATTCTAATTGATTCACAGGTATATTAACCATTTTCCATTTTTACTGATAAATCATTCAACAATCAGTGCCTATATCTATTAAAAGACACTAATTCCTCCAACAATATACACATGTATCTAAGCAAAGCTTTCTGCATACCTGCAAGTTAATAATGTGTTACTGTTGCTTTTACATCCACATAAATAGACATCAAGAGTAGAAGCAGTCATTTTCAACAATGACATTCCCAGGATGGCTCAAAGGCTTCAACCATCAAAGAAGTATATGATTTCTAATGCTGAGGTTAGACCTCTAGACAAGGATTATCAATATGATGGCATCACAATGCAGTGGGTTATCAGTACACGTACTGTGATTGAAGAACAACCTGAAGATCAGGAGCTGTTACCTGTGGAGTTTAACTTCACAAATTATGACAAACTATCACAGTTTATCAATATAAAGACTAATTCGTTGGGTAAACACACTTCATGTATGTTATATATCTGCATACTTACATTTACAGTTATATCCTATTATTAATGTCCACCGCCATTTCAGATGTCATCGGTGTTGCAATCCAAGCACTACCATGTCGACAAGTTACGGTAAAAAATGAGAAGATGGCTGTGCAAAAAATTATAATTATTGATCAAGCGTGAGTATCTAACCATTTTTACATTCACAGCACCCACTTCATGGTTATTTCACTACTAATGTTGCCTACTATCTATTTGCATTTAAATGTAGACTTGAGCCACTTAAACTCTCAATCTGGAATGACTTTGTTCAGAATGAGGGCCAGCAAATTCATGACACCCTTGACAAGTATCCCGTCCTCGTCTGTAGAAGGCTTAAAGCAAGCTTCTATAACGGTACGTCAGCCTATATATTTTTCCTTTTCCCTTTATAAATATCCTACACGTTGCATCCTCTTTAATGAATCCAGCATAATAAGCCTATAAATTCCTCGTTATATAGGCATTGAAGTGTCAACGAAATTTGACTCTGCAATCACTATTGATCCTCCTATACACCAAGCAAGAACACTGAAAAAATGGTATGCACCAGTCTCATACATACACTTATAGGTACTGGAATTATTATAACCTTTTAATCGTTTCTGCTCTAATTGGATATAAATTTATAGGGCCATACAAAATGCTGATGCACTAGATGCTATCGCACGACAGCATAACTACAACATATATAGCCCTCGCATCCCCTATAAAGCAAAAAAAGAAATCACTCTGTTGATGAATCTCTCTGCTGAACAAAAGGTAACAAGACTATGTTATATTTTCAAATGCTGTAGGGTTAAAACAACGCTCATACAATACAACTGTCTGATCCTATTTATAATTCAGAGTTTTTGGGTCAGAGTTAAATTCTCATTCCAGCATATCTTTCAAAAATACTGGTATATGGCATGCAAAAACTGCCACCGATCGACCTCTGCAGCCTACAAATTAATATTCAAATGCAACTTCTGTGGTGAGCAGCAGCCAGCTGAACCAAGGTATACTATATATTCCTAAAGTAGTCTATCTGCACTATTGTAACTTTCAACCAACTTCACTTCATCAGGCTATAACATATTTACCTACGCGTCAAAACAGATGCCGCTTTGATCTTCATCTAGATGATGATACAGGCAGAATCACAGCTTCAATTTTTGCTGAATTGGCAGAGAAACTATTGGGCCACACGGCCTTGGAAGCTATGGAAAGTTTTGAACAGGTAAAAAAAGTCTATATATAGACTTTTTACGCTATGATTTCAGCTTTTGCTAAATTTTTTTACACAATCTATCAGACATTCCTTTACTTAACCATGTGATAACTTCGCTCGTGAACAAACCATATTACTGTAAACTTTACATCGATATCATTTCCTTCTTCACCCATCTTCATTACGCCTCATGTTCTCTCATATATATTAACACCAGTGCATACACTCTCTTTGTTCATGTTTTTCCAAATAGAACACCGAACTCCCCCTTCAGCTACTACATGAAGAGCTAGAGTCCAAGACTTTTGTAACTCAGATTCGCCCAACAACAAATACTTTGGCAGATGGAAAGACTCGATATACAATTGTGTATTTTGAAGAAGAATCTCTAGTAGAAACATCGGCAACGCAGCCTTCAAACACTGATGTCATGACATTTGCACCATCCCATGAACTACAGGCCACTACAGATATACCTACCGGTACTTCAACTCATTACAAAGCATAACACTTGTCCTAGCTCCTTTCCAAACTTTTAATGTCTTCACTACATATTTAAATGGAGCATTTTCCTGCAGATGCGACTGACTCTTCATCAAAGGTTCGCCAATCTCTAGCCAAAAAATTCGCCCAGTCCGACAAAGTTGAAGGGAGTTCGTCTCAGCCCTCAGCTTTTCTTGACTCCAAGAAGAGGAAGACTAATACTCCTTAAACACTCTGGACATTCAACTTCCTTCCTGGTCTTGTATAATTTATATGAACCAAAACTGGACCGTTTAAATCGGTAGAATCTTTTGTAAGCTGTATCGACTTTTGAACAACAGCCATGCTTTATGATCCTTAGCAATTTCTATCCTTTTTACGCATATTTGTTCTCTGTGTTATGCTTGCATGTTGAAAGAACTTCTGCCATTATCTATACACTCCCTCAGATTTTTTCTTCCATTTTCCCTTGGTGATCCGACTAGCCCAAAGCAAAATATCCTGTAGTCACTGCGCCTCAAAAACACCCTTATAGTTTTTTAAAAACAAAGTCGTTAATGCTTCACTTTTTCAGTCTACCAGAACTCATTATATCTTACAGCTTTACGGTTTCCTTTGTACCAAAACATAAACTGCTTTCACATGATTGTTCAATTTGCAAAGTTGGTATATCTCGATACAATCAACACGACTCTTACACATGCAAAGACATTCATTTTTTGCATAAATTTATATTACTCTATTCTACAATTCATTGTCACCTCAGTCTAGGCCACTCATGCTATTCTTTCCTCTCACTCAGTGATATACCAGTTTTTCAGTGAATACCTGACAGCTTACTAGTTCCACTCTTTCCAACCTCTACTATACCAGACAACATGATATGAATTTTGCCAAATTTTGACTTTTTCATCTATATACAAATTCATCAAGATTATATCACAAAACCTTGAACAGCCTCACCAACCAAGTTTTTTAACTTTATCAGCCCCTCATCAAACTACAATGTACAGATCTTATTTAAACTTTAGAATTAAAAGCAAAATGCCATACCAATTAAAATTACCAGATTTGATATATCATGTTAGCACTGTACAGTAGAATAGCTTCACTGTACATCCCTAAAAACTTCCATAACTAGTGTAGTCACATCATACAATTCAATCAAAAAAGTGTTCTTGTTAAAGCTGCATACTCACCTACTACTACCAGCTTTCCATATCTCACATGCAAATTTTTCAGCTTTATTTTTACATATATTTCTCGCCACATATTCACCTCCTCACTAATAACTTAGACACCAATATAAATATACATACTGAGCGACTTTGTTTCATACGCTTCCTTCATATTTCAATTTCCCATAGATTGAACGTTTCCAATTTCTTCAACCTCTAGCTAAAGCTCTTTCCCTGGTAGCCATTCCACTCTCCAATGGATACAGAACAAAACAACCCAGCTTCATCTTCTGATACACCTTTACCAACTAACAACGTCATACCCTGCTGCTTTTTCTTATCTATTCATCCCACAAAAGAGGTGCTCTACCTTCAAAATCTGGTTATACAGCAATCGCTGTAACAAATGTATATCTATTTCAAACATCTGCATTAACATCTACTATTTGATTGCAGAAGATACCGGATGAACTATTAGCTATCCTCTCCTTACACAACAAACGCACAATCACCATCGTGCAGGGATATCACAGTTGGAGCGTTGCCGTTAAGCAAAAAAAATTTGCTGAAGGATGGACTGAATTTAAAGCAGATAATCTCCTTCATCAATCAGCTTCGATACTCCTGCGGTATACCGGAAACTTAAACTTCGACATGATGAACTTTACCGAGCTCAAAATGCACACTTTTTTACGGTGGACAGTACCACTATCTAATGTATTGCAACAATTTTCTGCTACTGAAGCAACCGGTAACTATAACTTCAATCTTTCATCTTTCTATTAATTCATATATATTTTATCTTTATCACTAATAGGCCATTTTAATCATAATAGATATCAAACCTAAATTCATCCTCTATCAGCATGTATCCTCATCAATTCCACCAGATGTTGTTCATGACCTTACTGACTCTTTAGCTTTCTATCAAATCTATACCGAAAAGAACAAAGACAACTTTGTAAGTTTTATTTAACGTCTTATTAACCATCTCTTCTGCTTTAATTTGTACCGAGAAAAGAAATCTTTCACATCAAAAATACTTCCCCTCTTATTCAATCCTTCCCCTCTTATTTATTCTTTTCCAGAAAGTTCCAAAGTTCCTGGACCATATCATCGGCAGCGACAAAACTCCTCTACTTACTTTAAGATCAGGCTACAAAGTATTCCAAGTCGCTATGCAAGGCAGAAGGCTTACTCACGGCTGGAACATTTTTGCAGCAGCTCATCAACTTAAACACAAAGACAGGATAGTTTTCATTCCGCAGACGACAACCTCTTTCATAGTCCAAATTTACAACAAAGACGGGGTTGAAAAATTGTATCGTTGGTTCTATAAGTATTATGTCTACTCCCATCTATAATTTTCAACTATTTGAAAATTAACAAGCTTAGCTTTTCTGTGCAACATGCTTAGTATTGTCTCTCAGATTTTTACTGTGAATTTTTCCTGCTATAATCTCAACAATGCATTATACATAAAAACATAAAAACGCCACTAACGATATATAAACATCATTATAAATCAAAACACTGGTACATATACATAACTACGATCACCGGAAAACCTCTTAAACCCTCACACACTTAACCATTTAAACCCCACATTCACCAAAACCAAATCATTAATCCATACATTCCAGTCAGCTCAACAACTACCTAAAATTAAACATATGGCAGTTAACACTTCACAATCACATATTCTCTAAATCCACACGTAGATCCTCCATAGCATTACCCATTAAAATGCTTTCGTTTGCAGCTTCTACTTCCATTCGTCTAGCAATTATCCCAAGGAAAGGCAGGTCTCCAGGATGTGATAACAGGAAATTGAGAAAAGGAAGCCAATCTGGACGCCTATAAAAACGTTGAATCAAATCATATACTTCGTTCCTGAGTAAGATATTATTAGCATCCGCCCTACTTCTTCCCCTCAAACTTCCATTCTCCACATTACTGCCAGCAATGGAACCACCAACACCAACAAGGGAAACACGATTAAACTCTTCTTCAATTTCTGGAAAAAAATCGACTACGACTCCATATCTGCGCTGATTATAATTCATCTGCAGAAAAAAGCAAACAAAATTAGTGAAACAATTAACCAATAAATACTAAAAAAAAAAAACACCAACATATAACTATCATTGTCTTTCACCTCTCTCTCAGAGTACTCAGTACTGCAACTAAACAACCAAAAAAAAAACTCATACAAACTTTACCGTATCACCTCATATCTAACACATGGCATCTATATATAGCCGACTCCAACTGAAAAAAAACAAACGAAAAACTATTCATACAGCTGTTAAAGCTGACACATATACAAAAATCCATTTAATGCCTATGGAAATCCAAGAACACGTGAACCCTCCAATCTTAAGCAAAAGATCTTTCCTGAAACTAGTCATTCTGTACTTTTCAACCTTATCGTTTCTCAGCAATGCTTCCCAATACTTCCACGGTAATTCCGGAACATATCTAGACTTATCCTTCACATGTACACAGTTGAATTTACCACAATATTGACCTTCCTACTACAAAAACGTTCCCCTCCTCCCCCACAACATAATCAAACACCAAACATATTGATAGAAGTCCATACACGCACTCAGCCTTCCACCTATTTCACTATGGCAGCTGCAAACCGAAGATTTCCCAACGTTTATGATAACTACCCAGAACTCGAAGAAGAGGTGAACCAGTTAACTATCCTAGGCAACGCTGCTTTTCCAATGAACAACAGCTCTCGCAACCATCCAGCAGAACCTCTAGCGATCTCAAGCAAATAATATTTTACTAAAAAATGAGATTTATGATCTTTTCAAGTCCTTTTATAGGCATACAAGTTGGGCTCCAATCCTAGACGATGCATTAAAAAGCACCAGAAGCTTACCAATCCTCCAACTCATCGCTGCAAAGATGAAACGCGAAGTCGAGCAAGAATCAGTACAATCTCCACAATCACCATCTCTTCACTCTACAGGCAGTGCAACTTCTCTCGACAGCTTTAGTGGTTAAACAAATAGCAAGCTTCCACCTACTTCCTTTCCACTTTTAACACCTCTCCAGTACAGCCTACATTATATAAACCCTTTCACCTCCTCCCTCTCTATCCCATATTATCGTTTATCAACATCTTCATGCCCTGATGTTATGTCATCCTGTAAATTATATATCAATAATAGCTTGTTCAATCTTAATTACAGCCCAACTATACAATTAAATGTCAAGCTTTCCTTCCATGCTTTTAAATTACCACTTTGCCTTTACAAATACCGAATTTTCCATTACTACTTCCATGCTTAAAAAACTCGCGATGCTGAAAATTTTTTTACCTCATCATATAACGTATGTATAATCTATTTCACCATAAATTTTTTACATCTAAATGCTCACATATTCACTACACAGCTTTTAAGTCTCGTTGAATCCCTATAAAAGAAAATGAAATGTTGCAAATAATAGATATTGCAAATTCTCTTTCCCGTTCTCAAATTCCACCTAATGTAAGACTTATACAATAGAGGTTGATTTACACGTTGACTATTAAAATTTCTAAACAAAAACGTTAAAACATAACGTAAAAACCTTGAAATTACCGTTCAATTGTCAAATTTCCGAACGCGTCGAATATTACAAACCCAATTACATTGTTCATCTTTATCATTCTAAACCTTTTCTCCGGCATATGCCTCTTTCATATGCTTTTTGCATTTTACTATACTATCAATATTTTTATTGTATAATTACTAGAAAGGGATTATAATAATTTATTTCTTCCCTTATAAAATTTATCATTCTTCCCCCATATGAAACTTAAATAGCAAAACTTAATTCGCATGTTGACTACTCAGACTACATCTGAGTAAACTTAAATAGTATATATATATTTGATATATATAACCTACAAGATTACGAAACCATAAGAATAATTAAATTTCCATAATTACAGCGATAATTATCTTATTCAAGCCAAAAATTTTTTTCCTGCAAAAAAATTATTATCACAAACAAATCATAAAACTTCCACGTCAAAAGCAAACCTTCAAACAAAATATTCACGATAAATTATTCACTTGTTGAATCATCATCGCTATATAAACCAAATTAAAAGCGAATCATTTAACCACATAAAAATATTGACATATTCAACTTATTATAATCATGTTACAGCACTAATAGTATCGCAATCATCTTTAGCAAAAACAATTAAACAATATACCTTCTTAGAACTTCAACAGCTAAAACTTAATTTAACACTTTTAAACAAGTACTCCTGCTCTAATGGGCACCAACTTAATCCCCAACATACATACTTAAACCGTGCGTAGCACGGACCGCCTCCTAGTTTGCTGCAAAGAGATAAATATTCGTCGTCCGCCAACCAAAAAAAAAAAAAAAAGAAAGAAAGAAAGAAACTTTTTTCAAGTTATTCATTGTTTGACCAACAATAGCCGAAGGAGATGAGGCATCTGACTCGATGCGCATGTGTAAGTTACCCTTAAAATTAAATACAGTGTTTGTAGCATTAAATATAAAAGTAATTATAAATATGAAAAATAATAAATGGTAGCTTTGACAGTTCGGATAAAATTTTTATTGAATTTTAAAAATTAACTAATTTTTTTTAATCTAAAAAATTTGATTATTCAAAACACTTGTATAGAAAAGGAAGGAGAAAAATTCTTGAGTTCCTGATTGTCTATCGAGCCTAGAGGTCAGGAGTGAAATTCACCCATCTCCACAAGTCAAAGGCAATTTGTAATCACAGTAGTATCACGCTGAGCTCAGCTTTCTACGGTCCAAGGCATTTTTTTTAAGAAGCAAATTCCTAGGTAACAGCCCATGCTAGAGGCTCGTAGTATTCCTCATTTTGGTGAAAGTAAAAGCCCATAAAGCTACCAATGCAATTAATTGACAGCATCCAAAGTAAGTAAGAGAATCAATTCCTATCTCCACAGTAAATTTCTAGCTCTGAAGATAGCAAGTTGTTATGATTAATTAATTTGTGATTTATCATTAATGTCACGATTCTCTGGACATAGATGCAGATTAAAAGGGTTGGGTGGCAAACTTCCAAGTTCCAATTACAATAATGAATCCAACTCTCTGTCCTTCCTCTCTTCAAGTGAACACTGAACACATCACCACCTTTTTGGCCTTTTGTATCTTTCGCACTTCTCAGACTGCCTTCGTCCAAATCAGAGTATCATAGAATCAGAAGTAGAGAAGAGAAGCTCCGGCGGCACTTAAATTATACACTCTGCTCCGGATGGCAATACTGCTGGCAGGGGTGGTGGGCGCTCTGGGGCGGTGCATTTCGATAATCTGGGGCCTTCAGGAACTGCGTTTCGCTGTGGTTTATGAGGCCGCTGCAGCTGTCGCCAGGTCCTTCACGGCGGCTCTAGTGGTCTGCTTCTTAATGGCCTTCCGGAGACGAAGTGAACTGGGTGTCCCTCTTCTTTAAGGATTACTAATACCAGTTGGTTGATGTTAGTTCCCGCTTTTCCGTGCGAAATAAAAACCGGAAAAATGAGAATGCAGAGCCCCAGAGAGATGATGAGCCAGTGATTTTGACTACTGAATGTAACTCCGGAAATTTTGAATAATGATAAGAGGAAAGTGATCAAAACCAAATTTTTCTTTTTTTTTTTTTTTTGTTTTGGGGAATTTCCAAGCATGTGATTATATGGTAATCGGGCCGTACGTTTCATGGAAGAAGTAATTTCTGCAAATGGAACATGTGAGTGAGGATGCATGACTGTCCACCATAAATTAGAGGTAAATGTTTACGTGATTATGGTCGCACTTATCACCTCCAAACCTGCAATCAATTCAGCTGGTTCCCAAGCTACGCGAACGTCATTGGCGGATGCATAATGATCACTGATGTGTCGTGATTTCGATTTTGGTGCACCATCAGTGGCTGTCTTTGCAGACAAATCACACTGTTGTGAAATCTGGAAATGGAACTGAATCCAACGGAATCAGCAAAACACCAAACGGGCCATACGTTGTGGTTCTGGACCCTCGGCCCTGAGTAGAGGGCAAATCTCCATCCAGTTGCTTTTGTTCCACTTCCAACAACGTTGTCCTTCCATATTCTGATTTGCTCTTATTAGCACAGTTTTTGATTGCCTGTATTTGTTTGCAATATTCGAGATTATCAGTGACATCACAAAGATTAAGAAAAGAATACAATAAATATTAGTAACGTTCAGCACTTGCCAAATGGATAAACATAGAATACCAACAAATCAAAGTCAAAATGTATTGGTTAAATTTTGGTCACTCAAATAAATAAAGGACTAAGGCCTCGTTTGTAAGCTTAATTCAGCACTTAAATTTAATGGATTCACATATTAATACGTTTAGACCGTTTGATAACTGAAAATAGAATATCTGAATGAATTAAGTGGCACTGAATTTTTAGACAAAACTTGCTCCCAAAACTAAGTGATAAGCTAATCACTTATCACTGAATGTAATATACATTCAAATGTATTAGATTTAGTACTTAACAATTCAATCACTTATTAATGAATTCAGATTTCAAACTAGCATTCCAACACCAGGACAGAACGAAATCAGCCTGTAAAAATTCAAGGGATTTATGATCCGCCATTCTCGGTTAGACAACTGGTTTCAGACCCTGCCGGGATTTCGTTAACTTTTCACCTTGTTGCATTACTGGTGGTTAAAGCACTGACTGATGATCTGCAGTAGTTTAAATCAGAACTTGCAACTGTCCTTTTCAGTAAAATGAGCTAAAAAGATAAACCAATCTTGGTAATATTTAGGTGTCAAGTATTATTTCCAAAATTCTTTAAATTTTTCTTTACAATTTTAAAGAGATAGCGCAGTACCTTTTCTCATCCTCCTAGTACAACAAAAGATTCAGAACAATTTCATCTCATATATGGCAATCAAGCTACTAAAAGTCGCAATACATTCTTTTTAAAAACAAGAAAATCAATGGAAGTAACAAATTTACACACTACATGACAAATTATGCACACAGGAAACGAGCAGTTTCCTTTACATAAAGCTTGTTATTATTTTGAAATGTACGGCAGTCGATGCCTCGATGGCACCAAATCCTCAATGTCCGTCGAATAGGCATATGCAAATTATGGCTCTAGGTATCCTTTTTCCTCCAAGTATGAGATCACTGTTTCAGCCAAATCATGTGGAGAATCACATAGCCCAACCTTCTGGTGTAATACTATCTGCAATCATAAAGCATGCCATGAACACCAAAACGAGTCCTGAAGCGAGGATGAACAAATAACAGGCCAGAATCTTAGACAAGAAATAGCTGTGTATTTTAAAGTTGGGGTACATGCACAGTTCATATGCAAGTAAATTTTTTAAATGTTTGCAGACAGGACATATTTACGATCATTCTCAAAGAGGAGAGCACACTACAGCTTTTTGGATGACATTTGTGACCCACCAAAGTGGAAACGTACCTCTGAGTTAAGTGGTGGCTCGTATGGGTCATCAACCCCTGTAAAGCCTACAAAACAGAGAATTACACAATAGATAAATGGCTATTCGAACGATCTGAATACAATGTTGAAGGGTGCCCCTGTCAGTTGGAATGGCCTGAACAGCTTTAGAGATAATCTTTGGCTCTGGGGAGGGGATATGGATGCAACTACAACCAGGATCATATGAATCTCATACTTAATTTGCTCTGACAGATTTGGAGATCTAGGAATGTAGTCCGGTTTAGAAATGAAAGAAAGAATTCAGTCAGGCCAATCAACAAAACAATTGGAGAATGGAATGAATATGACCAAGTGAAGAAAAATGTAGAAGACCCTAGCAGAGGGCAAGGCATGTTGTTCAACCAGAGAAGTAAAATGGAAACCTCCACTGGAGGGTACAGTGATGATACACACTGATGCAGCACTACAAAAGAAGAAGAACAGGTCTGAATGGGGGATCACAGCTGGGAATCATGAAGGGAAACTACAGGTGACTTGGGCTGGACCTGAGGAAAGATGCTGCGACCACACTGTGGAGGAAGCCTTAGCAATCAGGCTTGCACTTGTCAAGGCCAGAAAAGAATCGGAAAATGGTGTGCTTTCAATCCGACTGCAAAAACCTAAATGACAAAATTAATGAGGGGGGAACAGAAGACTCCCAAATTGGAACCATACTTGAGCATATCCAACAGGTGAGAGTTGGTTTTAGTAAATGTTGCTTTCCTTTCGTTAAAAGAGAGGGTAACTTTTTGAGTCACAGATTGTCAAAATTTGCCAGTAACTTGTGTAAAAAAAAATTGAGTGGAAGGATTCCTTTCCTCTTTGGCTAAGCCAAAGAAGATATGAGAACAGCTGCTCATACTATGTAAATTCTTTAATTATGAATGAAAGCTGTTATCGTCTGATTACACAAGAAAAAAGTGAATACAACTAGATGAAGGATCCATGGATAATTCTCTCTTGGTTGTTGGCATTGAGAAACTTCAACCAAACTCTGAGGGATGAAATATCAGATAGTTTAAAAATCGATGAAAGAAAAAGAGAAAACATAGTACTGAACTCGTTGAGACAACTCGGAAATCCAGCCTCTGTACACCTTCTTCAATTAATCACAAGAAGGTATGCCCAAAAAAGAAAAGGTGGCTGCCAGGAGAAATATACTTGAGGATGGCCCATCTTTGTTCTACTAAATTTTACACCAAAAAGTAACAAAATCACTCTTAGCACTCACCCAACCCGCAAAAGAAAAAAATGACAAAAAAGAAATCTGATGAGCAAAAAGACAAGAAAGGAACACTCCTCATCAAGGCTCATTACAATTAACATCAAGAAATCTTTGGTCAAGTACCTTTAATTTTTCCAGCTCGTGCAAGTTTGTACAAGCCCTTAGGGTCCCTTGCCTCACAAACTTGCAGAGGCACATCCATGAAGACCTGTAAAATTGCTATCTGTCAGTTTTAGTGTGTTATATCTGATAAGCAATAGCCTGGCTTGTCATGTGACGAATCTCTCGCATCACACTCAAAAGTTCCACAAGCATTGACTCTAACCTCAATGAAAGCCCCATCTGGCAGCAAAGCGCGACAGGCATCTCGGTCCTTTCTGTAGGGAGATATCACACTGGCGATGCAAATAACTCCAGCATCAGCAAAGAGCTTTGCAACTTCACCTAGACATGATTAATTAAAATGTAAAGTTAAGGCATCAGATCTAACTTCTGAGACAATGACAGGCAAAATTTCGAGCTATGTTCATATCATAGACCAACCAATAAACATACCGATCCTTCTAATGTTCTCTGCTCGATCTTCTGCTTTAAAGCTAAGATCACGATTGAGACCATGCCGAACATTATCACCATCAAGTATGTAGGCAAGCTTTCCCCTGGCATGTAACCCTCTGCATAAAGCACATGCCAAGGTGCTCTTTCCTGAAGTCAAGCTCAATATTAAAAGACAAAAGCTTTCCCAAATGAGAAAAGAATACCTCATATTCTTGGGTAGTTGTAAAATGTGACAGAGCAGTAAAGGAAAACAAAATATAAATTTAGAAGCACACAATATGAACATGACAGGATCAGGTAGCACAGATCAATTTGCAATGTATATTTTCCTGCCAACCTTACTTCATGATAGTCTCTATGGCAGGGTCATGAACAAGAACCACCAATGATAGCCCATTTCCAATTTTTTTTTTTTTGGTACGTTATTTGATGCCAAAACATACTCAGAGCATTGACTCTGGTACTTGACTATAGATGAACTAACTATCAAATTCTGAAATTGAATATGAGCACACGTTAAGTGGATAACTCATAGAGAATCTGGGGGTTTGAAGCAGTAATGCCTATATATTTACCACAAACACATGCCCCTGCAGTAAACATACAGGACAAGAAGACACCCATAAAGCAAAAATTAAGATTCGTGAATTTCAAGAATTTTGAGTGAATATTTCAATCTTGAATGGGACAATAAGTCTTGCTAATTCATGGTAGAGGCTTTGAAGTTTACGAAGTCAAGGAGGCAAAAATTAAGCTACAAAGGACGAAATCATGAAAGTAACAGAAGAATAATAGAGAATCATAAGAATGCCTTTAGTGATTGATCCTTCTAATCACCAACCTGAACCGCTTAGACCCGTAATCCATATGACACAACCTTTTTGCCGAAGCAACTCCTGCCTGTCACTCTTTTCCACAGCACATTTGTGCCAAGCTATATTCGTTGAATTCCCCACTGTAGACGTTTTCAACACATCTTTACCTGTTCGGAATAAGTAGTCAAAATTTCAGTCATATAACTTCCCACCTAACATAAAGTGATGACGAGAATTACAACAGACAATCAAGGAAATTTTAAAGGAAAACATTTTAAAAATTAAGAAATTCCCAGAAAATCATACCTGCACCAACAAAAAACGTATATACAACAGTGTGTGATTTTTATAAAACATTAAGGCAAAAGAGAAAGAAATAAAATCACTGAAACAGAAAAGCAAAGTGGGGAATCATTACAATCATTTATTGTGAAGTTATCGTCGGAATTGCAACCAGACAGGTGAATTTTGGGAAAGTTGGCAACTTTGTCATTGAGGTAGGACGAAGGCGAAGACGGCGAGGAGGAGGACGACGTTCTGGAGCCGTCCATTGCCTTAAGTGGCGCCAGAAAGCTCGACCTCACTGGGGGGCCACCACCCAAGCCTTTATTAATTCCACAGAAATGAAAGCTAGCCGGTGGCTTAAGGAACCCTAAGTTCCTGTACGATAACGATGTCGATTCCCCAAAGTCAAACTCAGGAGAGCGCCGGAGAACGAACGACTTATGTGTAACCCCAATCATTTCTACTAACGTCAATTCAACGGCCAATAATTCTTTAATGCAAATTGACAACAATAGTTTTTATTTTTTTTTAAGGGAAAAAAATGGGGAGCAATGATAGAAAAACTCAAATGTTTTCTTTGTAACAGGCAATGCTGCTAAATTCCGGATTAACATGCAGCTAAATTTCAAAAAAAAAAAAAAAAAAGGTTCATCTGGGTTGACAATCAATTGCAACAAAAAAAAAAAAGGCTCAATTCTTCAATTGCTAATACTAACTAATATGCACGAAGGGGGAGGGAAAAAGAATGCAACTCCTATCGTACAAATTACAAGGTGTTTTCTTTCAGGAATGGGGAAAGATGGGGGAGGAAAAAGATGAACCATAAACATATGCGCATTTTGGAATTGAGATAGGATTGGTGGGTTGTGATGTGTTTTGATGGCTCCCTGAAATTGCGAAATGGGTTGGATCCGCCATGGGTTAGTGGTGAGGGGGTGAAAGGCGTGAGCGGTGAGGAGTGACGAGGATCATCATATTGTGTTTCTCGCCATATTTGGGGACAAATGCCGTCATACTAGATTACCAGTAGTACATTGGCGGATTGGACTGGTACGACGTCGGTAGTTTAGCAGCAGCTGAAGGGAACTTTTATACGAAGATGGAAGTGTGGTGGACGCGCCGACGAGGGATGATCTTTGTAGTTCGTGGGAGGGACATGGGTGGTGGGTAGTGGGTCAAATCCATGTCCACGTGTTTCTCATTTACGGTTGTAACAGTGGGAATTAGGAAAGAAAGTGAGCACTGGAGGAGTCGCGCCAACAAGCTCAGCATTGTTGGAAGTCTGACAAAGGCGATAGCTCCTCCTTTCTTTCCTCTTTTTTTTTTTTTTTCCTCTTCCCCATAGTTCTTACTACAGATCATCTGAATTCGCCCCACTGTTTTGTCTTGCATTAGGAAAATTATGAGTGCGTTTGGATAGTAGATTTTTTGGGATAATTTGTTGAAAAGATAACTGTAGCACTACTATAGTACTTTTTTGATGTGATGTATCTGAGATAAAAAGGTGATTGGAATTTGTGTCGATGATGTAAGCAAAATTTTTTAGCAAAATAGAAGCATATGTTTCAATTGTTTGGTACACTGAAAAATGCTCAAACAATTTTTCACGGGATAGTACACATTTTCAATCAAGGGGATCCTTCTTTTGATGTATTAATTTCCACTGCCCATTAAGCACTGGCATCTTCTTTTTTTTTTTTCTTTGTAATTTCAGTAGGAAATTAGCATCATATTTGAACATCGTTCCCTCTGTCTCGGCAATAATGATGGTTCTCTCTCTTTTTTTTTTTTTTTTTACCTACCCAAATAAAAAAATGGATTTTCTAGTGAGCTTGAGATTTGAGAATCTTTTGCTTTAAGAAAACAAACAACTTGACAATCACGCTTTTTGCTAACCTGCCTTGAGGCAACAATTTGTGGCCATGCCACTATATTTTATTTTATATTACTAGTTTACTAATAGTGGTATCATATTTCAATCTTTTTTTTTTAATCAATAAAAGTTTGAACTGGTTTGATTCTAATCACTACCACAAATTAGGATAGATTTCAGGAATCATAAATAGTTTACATCATTTACAGAGATACACAAATTACGAATTCAAACACATTATATTTTGTGAGAAAATGACAGGTTTTTACTAATTGAATCAACTTGTGTTCTGTCACAAATTAGGATAGATTTCAGGAATCATAAATAGTTTACATCGTTTACAGAGATACACAAATTACAAATTCAAACACATTATCTTTTGTGAAAAAATGACAGGTTTTTACTAATTGAGTCAACTTGTATTAGCACATTTTAATTTTTTGAGTATAGCTTTGGGCAACCAATATGGCGGCTGGCTCATACGGTATGGCGGCGGGCTTGGCTTCGGCCTTCGGCCTTTGGATAAGGGTCCATAAATACTGCAGTAACTTGGGATCATTTAAAACCGCTTCATCTGGATATTTAAATTGGGGATAATTTCAGAAACCTCTCCTAAGGTTTCACAAAATATAACTTAACTCCCTTAACGTTTGTAAGATCTCTTTTACCTCCTTTTAAATTGACATTTTATTAATAATGTCAACCCCTATGACCAAAAATAATATAAGAAAAGGCATGTTGGAGGAGATAGAGTATTTTAGTGCCCTTGATACCCTTATATGCCTAAAAAATATAAACATTCCAAAAATTAAAAATATCTTAAAAATGAAGGAGTTAATGTGTGAAAATAAAAAATTTTGCTACAATGAGCAGCTAATAGACCGTTGGAAGGTTATGGCTAGTTGGGTATGTTGCAGTTATAATAAAGAGCAGAAATATCTTCATGATCTGGGCTCATAGAGAGGAATTTGATAGAACAAAATGGGTTGTTCATCATTTGGAGGACATTCATGCAAATCACCGTCATTTTTGAGCATCAAGAATCAGTATTGTGTATGCAATCACAAGCCTATGTTAAGAATTTTAGAGAGCGAAAGAAATTCAAATAAATCATAAGGTTACATTAAGAATTTCAATGGTATGATTACATGCTATTAGTTTTGTCAAATTTTTTTTTAATTGCTAAATAATTGCTGGAACAAGCGAGGATATTATTGACAATTGAACCTTTCTAGTAATAACATGTAGTTCCACAATCACTTCAGAGGAAGTGAGGGAGATTTTGTAAATATCAGGAGAGTTAAGTGATATTTTATAAAACCTCAATGGAGGTTTCTTAAATTATACCTTTAAATTGATTACTTGATTCCAATGGCATATCAAGACTGAGACCATTGAAGTTCCTGGGGCATTAGTCCGGACACATCAAGAGTCCTCCGCCAAGTTTTTTCGCCCTTTATTCCAATGAATTGTGACGTCTAATCAATGCAATGCACTATGCATATCCAGGTTTATTTTGTCCTACCGAGACGGTTTTAAAGACGAGACCAGCGAAACGCAACAAATGCGCTGAGCCACTTGTGCATGCATTACCCTCAGTCTCCAACTCTTGCCAATTGGGTCGAGTTCATGCAGTCCCTGTAAGTGGTACTCCGCTGGCCTACATACTGTTAGGTCATTAGTGCATCCCCCACCTATCTGTTTAGCCTCTTACCAAAACATTTAATATATATATATATATATATATCTGTTTAGCCCTAAAGGAATTCCCAAGGGCATTAAGGAATCGACAAAGGGAACCGAATTCTTCATAGAATTGTGGTACTGCTAATTATATCAGAGTTTTTTACACGAACTAATTGCTAATATAAGTGCTTTTCAATCAAATGAGATTCAAGGAACTCGTGAATTTGATTTTTGATCACGCCTTTATACTGCTTGAAGAAAGGATCCGTTTCTTTACCCGGGGTTAATTATTCTAGTAAGTTACAGCTCGTGAAAGTCTGCTGTGCATGATCAGTCTAACAGGTGTAGGCCTCAGATAGTTGTTTCGACTACAAATCGCATTCTCCTCGAGCAAACAGTCCTAAGAATGGGCCTTCTAATTCTTGCTCACCGGCAAATTGATACCTTATCTACATTTTTTTGGGTGTGCCCAAATGACTAGAAGGTTCATAACAGCTTCGAAATTTACTGAGTCATCTGCACATGGATGGTTCAGGATATATCATATATATGCAAATAATATCACTAGTCATATAAAAATTTTCTTGTTCCCCTAGCTAAATTTAGAAAAATGGGGGTCTAATTAAATGGCAAAATTTTTCCACACTTGGCTTGGGTCACAAACTAAACTAACGATGATAGGGAAGATCCTTCTTTATGACTATAACATCCCCATCCCCAATTTCATATTTTTCGGTCACATTCTCCCCATCTCCACCAAGTTTGCCAGCACCGCTGCTTTCAGACTTCTTCTTTGATACTAAACTCGACACTCGAAGTGCACTCTTCAATCCGTCCATTAATCTCCTCCCTAGTTTCTTTTCAGCTAACCGACTCCTGTCGGACGATTCTTGATCAGATGAAGAAGACCCCCCTGCACCTCTACGATCTTTACTTGTCATAATACGAAAGCTTGCTGAAGAAACTGACCCTACTTGCCCTCTTTCGATTTTATTCTCCGAGCTAAAACGGCAACTTTGTGATCTACCTGAGTCCAGTGAATCTTGAGTGTTTTGTGGTTCTTGTAAACGCTTCCTCATCCCATTTAGCTCTTTCTCCAGGCTCTGAATGCGCGAGTTTGTGGTGCTCATGGCTGCTTTGAGCTGTGCCACTTGTCGGAGTGCTGCATCACGCTGGAGAATTGCACCAAGTGTGGTAGAAGCTTCGTCAGAATTCTTACGACTACGGTGATCAGCTGCAGAGAAGATGGAGCGACGGGTGTTGAGCTGCTCAACAAACATGGCCTGGACTACAAATCTAAGAGGCATTCTAGGATTTTGCACTGCATGCATTAGAACTTGAGAGGACAGGATGGTGCAGTCTATGTAATTGCACATTCGGGTTTTCTGTTCTTCTGTTATCTTCCCAATGTGTCCCTGCAATAAAGAAATTAAGGGGAAAAAAAAAAAAAAAGAAAGTAATGTGGCTGGAGCTTAGAAGTAGGAATAAATAAGGAAATTAAAAAAAAAAAAAAGAGCCAAGGGGTTGCTTATATTTTGCTTCGAGTAGTTTACTTTGATCTTTCAATACGTGTAAATGAAAAAAAATGAAGCTCTGTCTGTCATCCCCTCCCCCCCCCCAAAAAAAAAAAAAAAGGAAGGGGACACCTTACACACTCAGATGTACCAGGAATTAATAATTTCAGTTCCTCATGTTCATTGATTCTCAGTTTACTTAAGGATGTTAATTCAAGAAACAATCAACCTCTTCCTGATTTTAGATTGTGCCATTTATGCAAATGAACATTTATATATAATAACTAAAAAGAAATGAGAAAGAAAACGCAGGTAAAGAGCAAATCAGCAAAAGACTGAATCGTACATCTGCCATGACGGAGGTAGATCATTACTCATCCATATATCATTTTGCGCTTTCTTAATTCCGAAACATACAGGGGGAAAAATCAAAAAGGAAGAAGAAGAGCAATTAGCATTCAGAACAGCTTTCTTAGTTGCCTTGCGTGACAGTTGTTATCTTACTTCTGCCAACAACTCGAGATGTCGGTGCTAATTATTTCAAGTCAGAACCTTAAAACAGCTAGAAAATTAAGCTCGATCCAGCTGAGAACTCAGCAACTAAATCAATTCGATTTCGAATCCAATAATGCATTAGTTGTAATTACAGATTATTGTGGCAGCTGGGGAAGAACATTATCCCTTTTCTAACACCAAACGATCCCAAGATTCCCGTCACAGCTGGTTAGATCTTATGACCATATCAACCTCTTTTTGCACAGAAGAATACGTACGTTGTTATATATTATTCGTTCGATATCAAAAAAATTATTAAATAAAATCGCTCTCATAGTTATACATGAAAATTTCATCAACTGAATCGAACCAAAAATTACTATCAATAGAACACAAGGAAAACCATTCAAAGCTATGTAGTAAAATTCTTTGGACATGGATTACGAAATTATCACTTTTGACAGTTGACGGTAATGGTTTTACCTTGAGATAAAGGTCAACTACCCTGTAAAGGAGGTCATGAATGGTCAACCGCTGATTCAATGACTCCACCACCAGTTGAAAATCATCAGGCCCTAGCCTTAGAACGTCGTTCAGGCAAGTCATAGCCCCGGCACCGTCACCGTCATGCATCGACATCAATGCTTCAATGCATCTGCTGACGAGACACGCCGTCGTCTCAGCCTCCGGGAGGAGAGACACAGCGGAACGCAGTACAACTGTGGCGTACTCCTGGTTAACGGCGACCACGCGCCGGAGGTAAGTTTCCGCCTTCTGGCGCAAGTTATCATCTGGAGTTCCGTTAGCCTCCGTCATCTCCAGCAGCTCAGCTGCGATTCGAAGAGGTGCGATGTTGAAGGGAGTTATGACTATGTGGGCACCGTAGCAGAATTCGGTTACCAGAGAAAACGTCTCGGCCGTTATGTTTAACGGTGGAGAGAGGCTTAATTCGGAGGAATCCTTGAGCAGCCGTTTCATATACCCACTCCGAGCTCTTAATGGAGCCTACGATGCAGAAGAGTGAAAAGGGGGAAGAAAAACAAACAAAAGGAAAAGTAAGAGTAAATGCTCGGCCCTGCTTTTTCATTAATTGCGAAAACAACCTCACTCTGTGCTATGGATAGCATTTATACATGCTCAATTTCAAAAAATTACCCTTGCATAACCTCTCAATCTTAATTGCTCCGTTTTACTCCCATAGGATAAAAAAGACGTAGGATTGTTAAAGGAAATGGATTTTCACAATTTCTTTTCCACAAAAATATGCGTAAGTTCTGTGTCCCCCCCCGCCACCCCCACCAAAAACAAAAAAAAACAAAGGATATAACTACACAAGTTTCATGAATCAGAGAAAAGAGTGTCAATTAAAAAATGGAAGCTTGAGAGCCAATTAATTAGGGGAATGAGGGAGAAAGAACATTAAAATCAGCCTAGGGATAGCAATTAGCCCAAAGACATCCTTTCATGGGGGGAGGAAAAAAAAAAGGGAGGGGAGAGAGAGAGAGAGTAAAACTTGCTAACTATTTTCATCCGTCAGGGGGGAAAAACGAGCTACAATTTACATAACATGCAATGCAATCTTTATGCTGTTAAACACTGATAAAATCTGTATGATTTATTGTCACAAAGAACATTGAACAAACACATTGTCATGAGGATCATTCACATATTGTCAAGAGAGGGTGCGGGTAGTTGGCGATCCCAGCCATTATTGTCGCAGTTAGATACAACGTTCTACATAATTTTGACTTGGTACCATTCGTATTGAAAGCATCGATTCCGTAGTCATATAATAGAACACTCTATAATGGGGAGAGAATTTCTTCTGTTCCAGGTCATGTGATTGTGATGGTGAGAGTATCAATTAGTAAAATCTTTTGATTTCCGGATTTCTTACCATTGTTAGCTGTCTGATCACAAATCCAGTCAAATGACATGAATTCAGACCTCCAGAAAAACAAAGTACTCCGTAGTCTACGCAATTAATAGTAGAATATAACCTTAACTGTACTCCACAGGCGGGCATCATATATTGTTTTTTTTCTTTTTCCACTTCTGTTTTCTACTGACAAATTATTGATTGCATGACCAGCATCTGATTTTGTAGGGAGTTGGTCTGATTAGACGGATTCCTGTTACTAATCATTAATTAATTCCTCAATGTCATTGCCCGAAATTAACTAAACCCTAAAAACAAAAACACGGCCGGAACAACATCACATCACCATACCTTGTGCAGGTAGAAACACGAATCCTCAACATGTATCACCACGTCTATTTCATCTCCAGAAGCCAGTGACCTGATAAAGGGGCAGAACACAAAAATGAGTGAATAAACAGATGGAGAAGATATCGGACTCATGAATGTAACCGAACAGTTTAAGTCGGAAATGCTGCTACTGACGAAGGAGACCAAATGGAATACAGGATTCTGAAGTGTACCAGGCCTCTACTAGAGAATGGAGAGGTGTAGTGGGAGATGGCGAGAGCACCAGGGAAACAGAAGGAGTGGTTGAGGGGTCGTCACCTTCTTCCTCGAAGATAGTCTCAACAACCCCTAAATCTTTCCAGACCCTCAAGCTTAGATCAGCTTCCATCGAATTCTGAGCTTTGGACAGATGCTGCTGCTGGACGGGATTGTTGGAAGTTTTCTTCTATAGCTGCAGTTAGTGTTCTGCTCTTGTTTAGGGTAAATGGGAAGGTGAGAAATTCCCTTGGGGCATTAATGGCATGCATGTGAGGATTCATAAATGCCTGCTTCATTCTTTTGGTGGGGCTTTAACTTCTTTTGATAATGATGCTAAGAATTCTCTTGGCTTTTAAGATTTGAAATAAATACCCATTTAGTTTATGGGATCAAACGTTTTCTTTTCATAGGTTACAGGAAGGAGAGGAAAGCTATCAGTCCAGTGCAACCGGAACAGAGAGAGACAGACGAATATGATTAGTTATGGCATAGCGTGAAACCATGAGTTTTCAGTCACCGCAATTAATCGCACTTGCTGCATTGTCTGTGGTTAAGGATAATGTGAAGAAGCGAACGATGTTTATAGAAATGAAACACATGGAATGTTAGTCATAAAGGGCAAAAAAAAAAAAAGGGAAAATCATTCGGCATAAATTTACATTTTAATTTACTTCCCAAGAGAAAATGTTTATATCTCGAACCTTTTTGACAAATTAACAGGAAAAAATATTACTTGTGCTATTGCCTTTTTTAGTCGTTGGAATAAGTCTCGGTAAACTCAGTGGTGAGTTTGAATGAAACTCTAATGGAAACAGGCATCATGTAGATTTTCTACCAAACGTTGGTCTAATGAAATCAAAAAATTCAATATCTTTCCTTACATAAAAGGAGAATCTTTTTTTTTTTTTCCCCCCTTTTGGGTAAGATATCCAGTCACCACCACAAATTCAGGCAGGCCTTAATTTGGATGGGTTCGCCTTCTGTCACTAGCACAAATTAGAGCATCTCACCAATATAGATTATTCACCAATAAATCGCTTATAGAGGTACTTACGGATTATTCATCAATACAACACTCACACTAATAGTAGGATTCAAACACACGACCTTTTATGAGAAAGTGGTCCGTTCTTCCTAACTGAACCAACTTGTGTTGGTTAAAAGGAGAATCTATATTCAAACCATTGGGTTTGAAATGGTGCATGATATCTAAAAATACACCGCCGTTAGCGTGTAAAAAATTATTTAATTACATTATAATTATATATTTTTAATAAAATTTTTATCTTTCTAACAACTATTTTATCCTATTAAAGAAAGTGTGACAGTATTATTCTAAATAATCTTCTAACCAAACACATTATCATATACTAACCGGGCAGAGCCATGGTCACCTTTGGCAAGGAAAAAAGAAAAAAGAAAAAAAAAACTGCTGAGCCATTAACTTGGATCACATTCACGGACTTCGAGTTTCTCGGGGCAACATAGACGCCCCAGTTTTCCTTTAGGCCCATCAGCTATTTCTAACACCCAATCCAAACGCAACCAAACCGTAGGGTCCAAGTCTCTGCCAAAGTATCGCCCGTCCATTTAGATCCACTATATATTCCAAAACCCTAGCTAAGCATTCTCTACTTGCCGCACTCAACACAGCATCTCGGAGCAGCTTAGCGAAGGGAAATCATTCGTCGGCGGCGAAGAAGAAGAAGAATATGAAGTACAACCCTAGAGTCTCCTCCTCCCGCCGCAAGAGCCGTAAGGCCCATTTCACGGCTCCATCCAGCGTGCGCCGGGTGTTGATGAGCGCACCACTGTCAACTGACCTGAGGACCAAGTACAACGTCCGGTCCATGCCGGTTCGCAAAGACGACGAGGTTCAGGTGGTGCGGGGGACCTACAAAGGCCGCGAGGGCAAAGTCGTCCAGGTCTACCGCAAGAAATGGGTGATCCACGTCGAGCGCATCACTCGTGAGAAAGTTAACGGCTCCACCGTTAACGTCGGCATTCATCCATCCAACGTTGTCATCACCAAGCTCCGCCTCGACAAGGACCGCAAGTCTCTCCTCGACCGTAAGGCTAAGGGTCGGGCTGCTGCTGATAAGGATAAGGGTACTAAGTTCACTGCTGAGGACATTATGCAGAGTGTTGATTAAATTTGATCATCTCTTGTCGTTTTGGTACATTTTAATTTGCTATTACTTTTTAGATACTGGGAGAGTGAGTGGAAGAGATGTTATGATAAGTGCGTACTCTTTTGATGACTGGGGATTTTAACGCAGGAATTTTGTTGCTGGGCTTGTTATATCATTTTTGCTTTAATCAAGTGCTGATAGTCGTATCCTTTAATTTTGGTACATTTGAATGTTTGCTAGTTGGATTTGTCGTTTTAAATTAACTTTGCAGTTGTTAATTTATGCTGGTTGGTGTGTGTTCGGGCATGCTTATGGTTTATTCCGGGTTATGTATGGAATTATATCCCAATGGACGAAAGAGGAAATGGTTACAAGAAAACTGTCACTGGATTTTATTGGTAATAGAATCAAATGTGGGAAACTTGCGGAATGTGTAGCTGGGATAGATGGAAAAAGTTGCTGTATTGTGGAAGCATGGTTGTTCTAAGCTTTTTCTTTGATATGAAAGTATTAGCTGCCCTGTTTAGTTGGATGTCCGCTTTTTCCTCCGGGTTGGAAGTTGAAACTGTTGTAAAAGTAATATATGTTTAGGTTTAAATTGCTATTTTCCTTCTGATGCTTATATTCATGTAAGGAGTGGCCCTCGAGGATCCTTCTTGTTGTTTGTCAAAAATAGAGGCATCATGGTCTTGGTGGCATAGACTAGATAAGGTGGAGTTGCATCTCTAATTAGGATATTTCAAGAAAACTGATTTTTGAAATTTTTGCTTGTTTAGGATCCTTGGCTTCATCAAGTGGCTTGTTTAATTGTATTCTAGTAGTGCTGCTAATTGATGCAAGCAATAGAAGGTAAAAGAATCTAATGCTGACTTCCCACAAGCGTAAATCTGTATTATATCTTCTAGCTGCTCAGTGCTAAACGAACTTACCTTTAAATTTGAGGACATGGGACTTGCTTTTGCAAGTTTGTTCCTGGAAACAGTGTGCAAACTTGAGCGTGATGCTGATTTGATTTTTAAGGTTCTGACAAGGGTGACAGGTAGAACATTCTTATGCATTAAGTGATTAATTGACTTAAAATGGGGCTTTTGTGTGCTAACTGGAGCATAATGCGGGTTTAATGCCTTGCAATTCTGATCAGGATGATGAATATTGTTCCTATGCTTTTAAGTGTATTAATTGTTATTTTAAGCGTGGCTTTTTTTTTTCCCTCGTTGGGGAGTACCTAGAATTCTTGCTTACGGCTACTGTGCTACATGGAAGCATGGAAATGAGACGAACGTTAGCCTTGTAAAAAAGTATGAACAAATACTTAAAAAGGATGTTTGGTAAGTGGGTCTTAGGTTCATCAATGGGCTTCAAACTCAATCACACCCAAGGCCAATGGGTGTGAGAGGCCTATGTTATGTAGTTAGTGACTAACTACGTCTTGCCAAAGTAAAACTTGCATAGAATCTCGTTCGTTAACTGGCTCCCCTGGCCTAGACTTCTCTTCCCTACCATGATCGTCGCCATCTCCTCGACTCAACATGAACTTTTCCCTCACCTCCCTCCCTCTCTCCCTCTTTCATCTTTTTCCCAATGTCTCTGCATATATTATTGGCTACCAAATACTCCCTCCAGTGGTGGTGGCGTGCGGAAGTGGAGAGCAAACTACGACGATCGTGCAGAAAATTCTGTTGATGGTGGATGAGATGATACATTGCGATTTTTATGCATCTGGCAAGGTTCAGTACAAAAAAATAAAAATAAAAAAAATTGGTTGATTTGATCTGGCTTTGTGGAAAACTAGGGATCCTAAATTTATGTCTTTCATGTTCTTGACCATATTCGGCTTTTGACAATTGTTTCTGGCATGAAGGTAGAGGAAAATGGTTTGTTTCTTGTGGTATTTCAACGTTCATCGCTGTGGAAACACTCGGCTTCGTTCGACCTTTTATACCATTGAAATGACAAAACCGCAAATCTACTAGAACTTCGTTGCACATCATGCATGGCGGTGAACTCAAAAGGATGGTGGAAAAGCCGACCCCGAAGTCCATCAGCAGCGCCGAAAGTGGGGGCAGAATTGATTCTTACTTTATAGGTGGATGGACCTGTTGGTGAACGACCGGAAAAAAGGAAAAATAATAAAAGAATGAAAAAAAAAATTCTGCAACCCATTCGTGAATTGTAACCAAATATTCTCTGAGTTAATTACAAAAACACATATACCCATTAACTAGTTTATCAGGTGACGTAGAATTCAAACCAAACAACTCAACGTTAGTATAGCATTTCCTTGCCTCAACTGACGATTTACCACGGACGTTTGACCGCATGTATGTATCTTGTGGCGTGATTCATCATTTCAAACCATCAACGAAACTGGTTAAGGGGAAACAAATACATCATTTCCCACCTTCAATGAAACTGGTTACAGGAAAAAATGGGTACGAAAAGCTCGCAAAATGTTTGTATGATTCGCAAAATGTCCCTGCCCTGTGAATAGCTCAAGTCGAGGGCCAAAAGATTCATGGTATCGATTACTCAATTGTCTGATAGGTCAATTGGCATAATTGATTAGCGACGAAAGAAGCAAAACCCATTACTATATTAGTCCGATTCCGAAGAGGAATTTTGACTAAAACCAAATATGCTACAGCATTTGAATGTAACAAAAGCAGTTTTATGAGCATGTCTACAGCTATTTCGCTCTAGGTGACAGATTGATGACCTTGCCAGAAAAGTGGCCAAACTGCTTATTCTTTCAGCAGTAACAATAAACATGACCTGCATCTGGCAAGGGCTACATAAAACTGCAGCAATTTCAAAATTTTTGAAAAATACACCACTAATTGCAAGAGACCTCCAAAAGAATTATAGGCAATGGAATAACTAAACTAAAGCAAAAAGAAGCTGCATCACTCCCAAAGGGCTCCTCGACAAAACCAATAAGCTTGTTCAGATCTCAAAATGCCCAGGGTCACATGAAAAATTGAAGGCAACAAATCAAAAAGCTAAGGAAAGAACACAAAAATACCCAGGTATCAGTGCAAAACCATCAATGGTATATAGAAACTAGGAAGGAAATATATGTGGAACTGATTATTTGGCGCTAGATTCAAGCGCTACCTGAAGATAAGAAAATGAGATGTTCTAACGTAAAATTGCAGCTGGTGTCCGGAAATGCTATCAAGGCTTGAGAGCTAGGGCCACTCCAAACCTAGGAGTTTTGTCCAGGGCCTTGGTGTCAAATTCACTAGAGATGGTGAGAACTGATTTTGGTATGACTTCATGCTGCAAGAGGGTGCCTAGCCTCCCATGATTGTTAAGCCTCATCTTCACAATTGTAAGGGCATCAACAGCATAAGATCCTCCAACAGTAAATGTGTTTTCATTAGTGGAGAACCTTCTCGTAATCTGTGCAACAGCACTGCTTCTCTTCAATTGATCTAGATGGTGTATATACGATGCTGTTATCATGTCCCCTTTGTCTCCCCTGAGGAAAAAATTAATTAGGGTGACAAATCTAACCATACAAGGGTGACAAATCTAACCATACAAGGGTTCATTTTGGTTTTGTGGTGTTGTGGCAGTTAAAAAGCTGTCAAATCTCAATACTGGTTATGGACTCACAAAATTATTGAAGCAGAAGACTCTGGTTTTGTCACACTGATTCCAGCAGTATACTTTGTTAATGTACCAGAAGCAGTCTCATAACCTGCCTCAGCACCCACGGCAAAGGTTGGTGTACCAAGGGTGACTGAGAGATCTACTGCTGGGGATTGCTTCAGACCAACTGCAGTAGTTAAGGTTGCATGTTGGTGGAAGTATTGGATCTCAACCTGTAAAAAAATTATTTAAATTTTTAGAAATTGTAGCTGCCACAAGTGAAAAGAGGTGAACACGTAATCAAAATCTGAGACATTTCTACCTTGCCAGAGCTGTAATCGGGATATTTAAGAGAAGCAATGGTCTTTGTCGATGGAACAATGTCTGTGACAGTAAGAGTAGTTGAGACCTATGAAAAAAGGAAGAGGAAAAATAGGATAAGAAAAGACATCGTTTGGAGTGCATAGCACATTTTCTGAGATGACAAAGGAAAAGTAACTGACATTCGATTCCGTATCAACTTTGACATCAATCAAAGTATTCTTATACTTGTACTGAGCTGCTACATCTCCAGTTGAAAGCCCTCCTTTTTTCACCGCAGTTGACGTCAGGGCCTACACAAGAGGGTAGCTAAATTGAGTTAAATCACTTCACATGGGGCTCAACAACCAAAACATCAGAGGAAAGCAATGGAAACTACTGCAACATGCTTACAAGGATAGCAAGAAAAACAGAGCAAAAACTAACTAAAAGCCGTCCACCATTGAAAAAGAATGAACACAGAATGAAGAACTAGCAAGCGTACACATTCCAATTAACAATAGGGAAGAGGAAGATTAATTAACAAGAGAAAATAATAGTGATATAACTGCAAAATGAGCCAAAATAATAGGTAAGCATGCTCTTCAATAATAGGTAAGATTTAACCCCAGAAAAAAATCTTCTGTTACCCATTCTCTTCAATCTTTTCCTGCAAGACACCTCCTGAGAAAGAACATCCTACACTTTAAAAATACATCACCACCCTGAAGAAAGGAAGCAAGGCTCTGAGCTATCCCTACAGTCATTACCCCTCTTTGGGTGGATTAATCACATCATTTGACGAAAATGAACACCTATCAACATATTTTATAAATCAGAGAAGTAACTACTTATGCTTTATGAATCCAAGGGAAGACTGAAAGGAAGTCAGGTTTGAAAGGTAAATTAGCCAGATTGCTTAGAATCCACAAGTTTACTCAAGATGGATTCTCCACCACTTCCAACAAGGTCTCGATTAATGCCATGCATTAAAATGAGAAAATATCCATGTAAACCGTCATGATAGGCTGTTGATTATGAATACTAACGTCAGCATTCAATAGTGAAAGATGTACAAAAGATTATATCTTTGCCATACTCAGGATGCTACATTTCTAAGAGGTACCACTTGTATTCAAGTTCTAGGATATAAGGATGACAAGATTATCAAAAAATATATTTTTGCTAATAAGAGCTCTTGTGAGACCGACCATGAAATGGTACACTAGAGCTCCAGCACATACACGCATCTTACCCATGTATAATTCCATGAACAGTAAAGAAGGACTGGGGCTAAATGAATTCAATAAAAGAGAGAGGAGCCAAATTTTCTAATCTAAGCCACCTCATTTGTCAACAAAACAATCTATCCGAATAACATAATAATAGTGCACCATAATGCAGCAATTAATAGACCTCACCAAAACAGCTAAGTACATGAACAAAATTAATACTACGGCATAGTAAATATTGGTTTAGACGATAAATCTCTTAATTCTAATAGAGAAATGATTACACAACAAAAAAGTCGTACCAATTGTATTCAAACTCAAATTCCAATATAATCTACAGAGTATTAATTAGTCAAAAACCTAGCTATTTTCGTTCAATCAGAAAAAGATACTACTGCAGTGGCGGAGTTACTAGCCAGTATGATCAAAATCGGAAGCCTAATTCAGAAGGAGATGAAAGCAGGTCATACCACGCCACTGTAGCTGTAGGTGGAGACGGACAATTTCTGATCGGAGATATAGTCCTTAGTCAACAGATCTACGAATCAAACCAGTACAATAACATAAACATATGATGAAAATGAGAGGAATTACATTGAAATTTCGAATAAAAAAGAGAGACGATATGGAAAGAGAGAATTTACCTTTGGCTTTCTTGCCGATATCGGAGAAAAGACCTGGTCCTTTGCTCATCTTTTCCTGGAGAGGACGGGAGTGAAGTATGAGATAGAGAATCTGGAGAATCGACAACTACCGGGACTGTGACGAGAGGGAAAAAATGGGGCTACTGTTTTTCGAGGCCACCACGAAAATCGTTGGCAAGCGGGGAATAAATCAATCATGGATCTGGGTCGTTGATCTCAATCGGATGGTTCCTGTTTACCACTGTTCTTTGTGATTTAAATCATGCTTGGGAAGTGCTTGGGCCCACGAGGTTTTTTTTTTTTTTTTCTTATTTTTTGATAAGGGCCGATGGGTCTTTACATTTTTTTTTTCTTTTAAATGTATAATTTTTTTTTTTAATTTATCGTAATATGAGAAGGTAATAGGTATTCCTGCGTAAGAAATTCAAATCTCTTGCTATGTTTGTTCTGGAGAAGAGTAGAAAATCCAAACAGTTTCAAGCATGTTGGAGTTAAATATCTTTGAGTCGTGGTATAGTAATATTTTAGATGAGAAAATTTCTAATCTTAATAAGGATTAATATCATATAGAGTGATGGTGTATATATTAGTGGATATGGATGCATATCTCCTATTTCTAATTTGATAATGAATTTTAATTCTTGTTTACATCCAGATTTGCTAATGTATATAAGAGATTGATCATTTAAATAAAAGCTGAATGAACTGGCTTAAGAAAAGAAAAAGGTGTTTTGGATGGTAAGTGAAAGAGTTTCAGAGCGTATTTTGTGATGACATCTTGTGTATAATTTCTTCATCAGAACTATACGATTAAATTTTGAATGTAGAAGTTACATTTCACATACTAATTTCAAAGTGAAAAATCAACTATCTACCAAAAACTTTATTATACACTGTGAGCCACACTTGGTCGAAAAACACTTATTGTAAATTGTAATAGTTGTCATATAGAACCAATTTTTTCATACACATCGTTATTGTAAAACTTATGAAAAATGGAATGTGCCTGAATAAGCCTCACACACACACACACACACACGTTCTCAACTGAATTTCTCTTTAGTGCTATTGAAGATTGACATAGTCAAATATTCATGAGAGTAATTTATCGAAAGACACTTTGCACGGACAAAATAAATTCCGTGAAGCTTCATGATGATTTTCCAACTTAACATCCGTCCGTGCAAATGGAGGGAATTTCGTTTTTGAAATGCAAATTACTTCACATAGATATTTTTATTAGTTTCCGGGTCAAGCTGGCATGTCTCTTAGGGTCTTAGCATCGCGTGACAAGTAAGTACGTTGAGGTTCCAATCTGAACGTTGACCTAGCCAAGTGACAATTGGGAAGGAGCAGTTTCGATCATCCAATGCTGTAGACCGTAGATGCCCTCCTCCTAACTTCTTACTTCTTAGCTTCTTTATTCCCAAAAAAAAAAAAAGAAAAAAAGAGAAGTCTCTTTCGAGTTCATTAAGTACGAGGTATATGTCCAAATGGCTTGGCAGTTAAGACTTCAAGCAACACATGCACGCTCATTTTGCTTGCTTTAAACTTTAGTCAAAATAATTAAGACGCACTTCAAAGTCCTAATCAGCGATCTCATATTATACAGCATTTTATTTGCTTAATGGACAGAACGCAAACTGCAAACACAAGGAAGCTATCCAGCGACAACAGAACAGAGGGATCACCGTCCGGGGAAAAGGGGAAAATAAAAAGAAAAGAAAAGAAAACTTAGAACGAGTGTTGACACATTTTCATGAGCTTTCGAACGAGCTGTTAATGATCGGAGGAGGAGAAATTACCAAATCTACTCATCTTGTTTTATTTATACGGGAAGGAGATTCACAGAAGATAATTAAACTCAAAACATCTTTAGGCGCACATCAGTCTAGAGTTGGAAAACAAATTTTGTACTGAGAACTGACTATTATAGATATATTTATTTTAAAAGATTTTGTCCCACATTAGAAAACTAACGAGGCATTCAAGCACTTTATATTGTCTAACTTTTCATTCGGTTTGCGATAAGCTGAAAACTATTGTGGGCTCGCGTCCATGAAGAGGAGTTAAGTTGAACCAATTTAGTTCAAACTGGTGTATTTGTTCTCCCCTGTGCGTGGGTTAAATCGATCCACTTTGATTATGGCTCTTTTTTTTATTTATTAACATTTTTTTTTCTGAAGATAAGATTTTACTCAAACGTTGGATCTCTATTTGCATGTGCATTTAAAGACAACCACTTTGCAGAATGTTGGAGCACGTTGTTTCCTAACCTTAGGTTTGAAATTTGCTGGTTCATGTTCCCTCTAAGAAGGCAAACATTTCGACTCTCTAAAATAGTTTATTAGGACAGTGCTTTTGAGGGACGAGTTAAACTTCTTTGTTTTCTTATAATTTCGTCATTCAGATCTTAATATTGTTTGCCATTTTTCCAACACAAACAATTTTAAACAAACTTGTTCACCTAATCGCAGGTCATGCTGGAGAATAGAAAGGGCTATCATCTATCTGGATAGGATGTATTTGGCCCAACGTCTCCAGCCTCTGTTGTGGATATGGTTTTCACTTTGCCTCGATGGATTACGGAAGAGGGGTAGGAGCGGTTATAGGAAGCAACTGTTCTTGAAAGTTTATGGCCAAGATTTGGCAAAAAAAAAAAACATGTAAGACTCAAATTTCTTCTTGTGCATCATTTTTTACACCGTGCGTGGGGCCCACAAAATTTTATTGTATAGTTACATGTTGTTGAAAGTGAGTTACATCATGTGCAGGGAGAATTACACCTTGTGCATTTTGCACAAAATTGGCCTAAACGCTTTTCCTGACAATCGTTTGGACCTCGGGTCCATGAATTACTTCCATTGATAATTAGAAAAAGGTGTGAGAAGACATAAAAATACATTTTGTCCTGTTAATTGATATCCTCACGGAGAGGTGACCATCTGCCCAAAAAAAAAAAAAAAACTTCTCTCTCCTTGAGAGTTTCTCTCTCTAGTTTCAAAATCTAGAGTTTTCATCTCTCCCAATGAGAGTTTTACTGCCTTCCAGACTTTGAAGCATATTTATTACCTGCATTCACTACCGTGTCCAAAATCCTTACACAAACCTTTAATCTTAGGCATTTACTACCATGTATTTACTTTCTGTCCAAATTCCATGAAAAATCTTGCTGATATTTGGCAGCTACGCAAAACCCAGAAACCGTTTATCCCTAGTTTTTACTGTTAAAAAAAAAATTACTGGCTTAGTTTCGGACCAGACCTGTAGTTGACGTAGAGTAGTGCTATAGACCCCCAACTCATCCAAGCTTTTTTAAAAAATACCAGTAGCTCTTGGTACTTTGTGAGGTAAGATCTAATCTTTTTTGCTCTTCATTTTCAGATCTGGTAGATCCTGACATTGGAAAGTGTAAAGGGCTTGAAATTCCACTTAAAAGCTGAGTATCATGGCGGAGGAACTTGCATCCATTCTGCGATGATTTGCACTGTCAGATAAGGAATGCAACAAAATAATGGTGAACGAGGAGGAGTGTGCAAAAGGGCTTGAAGAATGCAAACTGAGCCTGTGTGGAAAAATTGTAGGTGAAAAATGGCAAATGTTATATGAGTGTGGAATGTTGTAAATCAACTTTGGGGATTTCCATCGAAGCTAGAAGTAGTGGACCTCGGGGCCAAATTTGTTTCAATTCAACTTCACGAAGAAGGAGGCTATGAACAGGGTGATGAATAGAAGACCTTATCTTGTGGACAACCAAATCCTAAATCTCAAAAAATGGGAAGTAGGTATAGACAAGAACCCAGAAGCTTTCATTTTCTCTCCTTTATGAACTCAAGTATGGGGGCTCCCGGCACATTGCCTTACTAAAGACATAGGGAAGAAAATTGGGTCCATTTTTGAAGGGGTGTTGGAAATTATACTACCCCAAGGGGCAGTAAGGAGGGCAAACATCTGAAAATGCTTTGTGAGCTAAATACCACACAACCTCTCCTTAGAGGCACCACAGTTAACATAGGAGGACAGGTGAGGTAGATTGAATTCAGGTATGAGAGAGCACCAAATTTTTGTTATAAATGTGGGGTTATAGGGCACGGGGAAAGAGCATGTAAAATGGCAATGGAAGAGATGATGGAAGGAAAAAGAATACAATATAGGATTTGGATGAGAGCTCAGGGAAATAGAAGCCCACAGAGGAGAAATAAGCAAAATGCACAAACAACCCCAGAGCGAATGAGAACTACAGGGCCAGAACAAAATAATGGGGATAAGAGTTGGACAACTGACAGAGATGGATCAACAGAACAAGATAAGTCATATGCTTCTGAGATAAACGAAGAATTCAGATTGAAAGCAAGAGACCAAAGGGATATCCAAAGGAACATGGAGGAAGATAGAGAGTAAGTAGGAAAAGAGATCCAGCACAAAAGTCCAGCAGTAGCAATGACTCTGAACGTACAATCTAAAGGAATGGAGGTGACCTATCCTCACAACCTAGAGATTTGGATGAGAGAAATGAGGACAGTAGAAGTTAAACAGTTACAAGAAAATCTTCAACCAGAAAGGGAGGAAAATGCTGAGAAAGCAGGGATGACTATAGATAATCCAGGACTTCAAGTGAAAGAAATCGAAGTACAAGGAAAAAATCAGCAACTGGAAAAGAGTAAGAAGGTATCAACAGAAAAGACTCGGCAACAGAATAGGATAGCTACTAGAAAAGTTCTCTTTCCAGTGGATATGAATTCTACATATGGTGACCATCAAGGGAAAAGAAAGCATTTTGATCAAAATGAAACAGGGCATATTGATTTGGAAGACCTGACAAGAGTTAAGAAACAAAAAATAGAGGGAAAATTATGTGCTGTCACTGCTGCAAAGGTAGGGGGGACCAACCCCTCACACCCCAATGAGAGTGCTGGCGTAGAATTGTCGAGGTGTGGGGAGCACATTGACAATTCCCCAACTAAAGGAGTCCATCAAGCTCCACTCTCCAGATGTTATTTTCCTATGTGAGAACATGAACAAATCTAAAATTCTAGGAAGGATAAAAAGGAAGATTGGTTTTGATCAGGTGGTTTATATAGACCCGATAGGTAAATCAGGAGGTTTAGTTATGTTTTGGAAAGAAGCACAAAATGTGGAAAAAATTCAATTCACAGAGTGCTCTATAGAATTGAGACTTGAAGATTATGAAAATGGAAGCAAGTGGTGGTGCATATGTGTGTATGGAAGTGCGGATGAGAAGAAAAAAAAAAGAACAATGGAATATGCTATCTGAAAGGAGACATCTCTGGGGGCCAAGTTTTGTATGTATTGAGGACTTTAATGACCTCATTTCCAATGATGAGAAGTGGGGAGGCAGTCAAAGAAGTCATGAGAGATTTAGATGCTTCAAAGAATTCATCAGGAATAATGAGTTGATCGATTTGGGATACGACGGGCAGCCTTGGACATGGATCAGTATGCGGGAAAATGGCAGAATAATTAAAGAAAGGTTGGATCGGCCTTAGCTACAGCAAGTCGGATTCAAGAGTATCAGGGTGCAAAACTAAGACATTTGGAGATTGAAACCTCTGATCACATTATGCTCCTGCTGGACACCAAACCTAAAGATCACAGGAGGTATAAAAGAAAATTCCAATTCGATCAAAGGTGGGTGGAAATTCCAGAAACTCAAGAGGTAATAAAGAAGGCATGGGAGAAGGATCAACAAGGAACATGAATGTTCAAATTGTCTAAGGGAATTAAGGAGTGTAGAGGAGCACTCAGAAAATGAAACAAGCTGCAGAGTAACAACACAAATAGGGAAATCCAAAAGTTGAAAGAGCTGATCAGGCAAGTTCAAAGCTCGGACAATAGAAATAAAGCATTGGAGATCCAAAAACTTAAAGATCAATTGGGGAAGGCATATATGGGTGAGAAAAAGTACTGGAGTCAAAAAATTAGGGTGAAATGGTTAAAAGAAGGGGATAAAAACACAACTTTTTTCCATGCTAGTACGGCTATAAGAAGAAGAAAAAACAGAATTCAGAGAATGAAAAACAATCAGGACAATGGTGTGACACTGATGACCAAGTGAGTAATGAGGTGGTCAAATATTTCCAAGAGCTATTCACTACAAGCAATCCGTCTGGATATGAGGATATTTTAAGTGGAATCCCAAACACCATTACACAAGCCATGAATAGAACTTTAACCAGATCAGTCAGTGAAGTCGAAATAAAGAAAGCTCTTTTCTCGATGCACCCAAACAAAGCACCGGGTCCGGATGGTATGTCCCCTCTTTTTTTCCAAAAATACTGGCATATTGTATCTAAAGACATAGTGGATTTTGTTAAAATGTTTTTCCAGTCTTCATGCATGCCAAAAGCTACGAATGAGACTCTAGTAACCTTGATTCCCAAAATTGATAATCCTTCGAATATCAAGCTGTATAGGCCTATAAGTTTATGCAATGTTGTGTATAAAGTCATTTCAAAAGTTCTAGCAAATAGGCTTAAACACACGTTGAACCATTGCATCAGCCAAACACAATCAGCTTTTGTCCCGGGTCACCAAATGTTAGACGACATAGTCCTGGCCCATGAATGCATTCATTTGCTCAATAACAAAAGACATGGAAAAGATGGTTTTATGGCCCTCAAGTTAGATATGTCTAAGGCCTACGATAGAATTGAATGGAAATTCTTAACTGTGATGATGCAAAAAATGGGATTCTACCCTCTGTGGATCAAATGGATTCTGACTTGTGTCTCATCTGTGTCATATACTTTTAACATCAATGGGGAAAAAAGTGGATATATCCTACTCACTAGATGCATTAGGCAAGGAGACCCCCTCTCTCCTTATTTGTTTCTAATCTGTTCAGAGGGTCTTTCAAGTCTTCTTAATCAGGTTCTAGCAAGGAAGGATATCACAGGTTTGAAGATTTCATGTAAAGGACCGGCTCTAATGCATTTGCTGTTTGCTGATGACTCTTTGCTGTTTTGCAAAGCCAAGGAGGAGGAGGCACAAACAATTCAGAGGATATTACGATGCTATGAAAAAGCCTCAAGACAACAAGTCAATCTAGAGAAGTCAATAGTGTTTTTCAGCAAAAATTCACAAAGCAATAGTGCAGAAAAGATCATGCAAAGCTTGAAGGATATCCAGATAGTCAAACAAGGAAAATACTTGGGCCTGCCATTGGTGATAGAAAGATAAAAAAAACCAGGTGCTAAGTTTCATCAAGGAAAAAGTTGCAAACAAGCTGCAAGGATGGAAAGGGAAGATGCTCAGCCAAGGAGGTAAAGAGGTCCTTCTCAAAGCAGTTGTGATGGCCATGCCAGCCTTTGCAATGTCTCTCTTTAAACTTCCAGTTGGAATATGTAAAAGCCTGAGCTCGTTAATGGCACAGTTCTGGTAGGGTGGTGATAAAGATACAAAGAAAATTCATTGGATGAGTTGGGACAAAATGACAGTACTGAAAGGGAAAGGAGGTTTGGGATTTCGAGACATTCAGATTTTCAATCTAGCCTTGCAAGCAAAGCAAATCTGGAGGTTTCTCACAAAACCAAACCTGCTCATGTGTCAAGTCCTGAAGGCGAAGTATTTCCCAAATACCTCCATTCTAAGAGCCTGAAGAGCAACTAATGCTTCTTAGTTATGGAAAAGCTTGGTGGCAGCAATACTAGTGATAGAAAGTGAAACAAGAAAAGCTGCTGGAGATGGAAATAGCATTAATATCTAGTCTGATAGATGGATTCCGGAAGATAGCTCAGGCAAAATTACTTGTGTTAGACCTGAGGGCTGTAACTACAATACAGTCGACCAGCTCATTCACAATGCACAGTGGAAAAAAGAGTTGATTGAATCTCTGTTCAATGTCGAGGATTGTAAGAGGATAAAGAGTATTCCCCTAACTCCTCGTTTGGTACGATGGAAAGGGCTAAAATGGAAAATTTTTTCTACCCAGAATTTTTTCTTACCAGAATGGAGAGGAAAAAATTTATCATTCCAGTGTTTGGTAACCAAATCAGAATGGAATGTTAATTTCTTTTCCCATGTCTGGTATAATCATATTGAGAAGTCAGAATGGAATGGTAAAAACTACTATATTGACTTAATTGCCCTCATATATAACATTCTATACACCTCTTGATTTAGAAACAAATGAATTATTAATTAATAAATAACTTTTTAATAGCATAAAATCATAATAATTTATTAAGTGAAAATATAACTTTTTAATAGCACACAATTACAATAGGTGAATACCAATTGTAACTAAATTAAAATTTTAAATTAACATGTATGTTGAATCCTATGTATTTTTTATTCATGTTAAATCTGTCATTCATGCATGTTAAATTATTTACCCTTGATTTGCTTTTGAATGGTTTTAAGAACTATTTGTAAATAGAAAAATATAATTGTACCTTAACAGATAATCTAGTGGGTTTACTCTTTTTTAAAAAAAAATTAATTTCATATGAATGCATTTTGGCATGTTATTGTTTGTTTAAATTAACAAATGTTATCATAGGATCCAATATTGTGAATAAAAATATATTAAAAATGTCAACTGAATATTTTATTTCAAAGTAAAAAGAAAGAAAAGTCATTAAATAAAATTAAAATTATTCCTAAGTAAAAAGGTAGTAGACTTATTAACTAAACTCACAAAATAGACCTAATATTTGATAAAGTAAATGACATATTAATATATATATATATATATATATATAAAAGATATATAGGTACATAGGAACTAGAGATATATAATATAGAGGGATAATCTTGACTCTTATAATTTAAATATTCATTGGATAGAGTTGGAAATGCCTTTTCTTAGATTTTTGAGAGGAATGGGATTCCAGGAAAAAGTTGGAATAAGCTTTCTAAGGGAGAAGGGATTTCTAGGGGGAATGAAGAAATTGGAAAGGCCTTTCCATTCTAGACCTTTCCAGCATACCAAACGAGGGGTAAGTGTGTATGGAGGGAAGGATAGATTGAGATGGAATCACTCCAAATCTAGGATTTACACTGTCAAATCTGGATATGATTTCCTAAAGTCAAAAAAGAATGAAGGAGAAAGTAGAAAAGAAGCCACAGGAAGCTCCAGTAGAATAGGAACTCAGTCGAAAGTTTGGAGTAAGCTGTGGGGGCTGAATTTAAAGTTTAAAATCAAACACTTCCTCTGGAAATGTCTGCAACATATCCTTCAAACCAATGAAGTGATTTTTAGAAGAACCAACAAGAGGGATCCATTGTGCAAGCGATGCTGGGAAGAGGTGGAAACTGTGGAGCAAATGCTTTTCCATTGCTGGAAAGTTCAAGATATATGGAAAGCTTTCCCAATTCAATGGGATGGACTTCGGGAGGAAATGTGGAACATCTGGGAATGGTGGTCAAGACTCCAAGAAGCAGAGAGTAGAAGAGAGGGAAAAGAACACATAGCTATGACTGCCAATCAAATGTGGAATATTTGGAAACATAGAAATGAGGAAATCTTTAATTCTAACTCCCTTTCAAGCATCAAAGTTGCAACAAGATCAATTGCTGAATGGTTTGAATACCAGGAAGCAAATACAGGTAAAAAAAATGCTAGAAGGAACAGTGAGGGGCAACAAGAAACAATGACTGAACAGCCACAATCCTACCCCCATGAAACAAAAATTTTCACAGATGCAACTGTGGAGAAGAAAAGCAATAGAGCAAGCTTGGGAATAGTTATCTGGTCAGTGGAGAGAAACCTAAAAGCTACTTGGGCCATCCCGATTGATCAAATTACAGAAGTAGCAGTAGTTGAGGCAATGGCTATCCGAGCTGCACTTCAGTTGGCTATGGAGCTAGAGTTGGCAGTAATCAATATTTTATCAGATTGTAAGTTAGTTGTTGATGCTATAAATAGCCTGACAGAGGATGAATCTTGACTTTTTTTAATCATTAGAGATATAAGAAAGCTCAAAGATTCCTTTTGGTCTTGTCGTTTTGCCTGTGTTAGTAGGGAAGACAATACAGTTAGTCATTATTTGGCAAGATTTGCCACGAAATTGATTAGAGATGTTAGGTGGGAAAACTATTTCCCTCTGTGGCTTACTCATAAGACACAGTAATTCGTGGGGTAGTTACCCTGGTTATAGTGTAATACTTTTCAACAATATGGAAATACAAAGCAACTAGTTTGACAAAAAAAAAAAAAAAAAGAAGATATCCTCATGGGTCATGTTCTTGAAGTTTGTACTTTGTGGATCGGTCCAAGTTGCGGCGGGCAGAGTCTAGGCAACTCTGGCGGTCATCAGGGGAAACGCGGACCCAATAGTGGTGGCTGGCCCAGCCTGCGTTTCAGTTTCAGCATCACCTATTTATGAATTCTAAAATAAGGAACAAAGACTTCAAATAATAACACATCAGGCTATCAAAGGTGAGAAGCCGGAAAAGAGGCTTGAAAACAACAGAAAGCATCCAGTTCCCTCACCTTCAATTATTATACACGCAAACTCCCATAGGTCCTCTGAACTACACACACAGTCGCAGCAATTAAGTGTTTGGATGGTAGATTATTCGGAATAATTTTTTGGTTATTTAACTACTGTAGTAATTTTTTACTGTGATGTATATGAAATAAAAAGGTGATTAAGAGATGTGTTAATGATGTAAAGAAATAAATTAGATAAATAATTAGCTAGCCACATAAAAAACCAAAAAAAAAAAACAAAACGTCAAATCACTTCCACACGTTCAATTAAAAAAAGGGTAGGAATAGTAGTAGTGGACAAAGAGTGTACCGCGTCAAAATTGCCAAAAGTTTTCAAACCGCGTAACGACTAACCAACCCCACTCTCCCTCCACGAAAGAATCCATCGACTGCAAAGCAACAATGGCTGCTAGTACCTAATAAAGGTGGTGCTTACTTTCCTTGGAACCTCAGCTTTGATCTTGACCCCGCCCAGAATAAGGGATTTAATTCATGAGTACTTAATGGGCAGTGGCTATTTTTTATAAAAATATTATTAATTAAAAAAAAGTATATGAAGATGTAATAAATATAATTGTGTATATTTGTTAAGTAGATTATGTAATAAGTGAGCTAACAAGTTCTCCCTAAGTACCTGTTACAAAAATTCATAGTTAAAAAAAAAAAAAAAACAAAGGGCTTGCATTTTAGCTCGTGATAGATTATTATAGACAGAAGGCAAAAAAGCTCATGTAGTAATAAACTTATATAATATGAATGTAATGAATCCCGCATGTTTCGTTCAAATCACACCTCAAAATACATGTTGACCGTTGTAACTGAAGTAATAGCAGTAGCAGCATCAAGCTCAAGCAACAAGCTTTGAGGCTATAGCGCAGCGCCACCAAGTATTGTAATACCCAAAGAAATCGGATCTTCATCTGCTGCCCCTTTTCTTCCTAATTCCTTTCTCGTCTCGTTCTTTTCTGATTATCCCCTTAATTCCATTTCAGTTCTGCCCCCTCCGCAAAGAGAAAATTTCTCAGAAACTTCCACCATGCTGTCCTCATTCTCAAGCATCATTTAATAAAGGATGCTTTTTTGCTCTGTTCTTGAAATTGTCCTCCCCCTTTCTAATCACACCCCGCGTACGATCCCAGACTTTTCCTTGTAGTTCCTCGTTCCTTTTTTTGCTTATATAAATACTGCACTGCACTACTTGGCTGAAAACAACGTTTATTCTGATATTGTGCATGTGTACGAAACAAAAGCATTGCAAGATACACACTAATGGAGAGCTACTTGAATGAGAATTTTGAGGTGAAGCCTAAGAATTCATCCGAGGAGGTTTTGCAACGATGGAGGAATCTCTGTGGGGTTGTGAAAAATCCCAAGAGGCGGTTTCGATTTACTGCCAATCTTTCCAAGCGTTACGAAGCAGCTGCTATGCGCCGTAGCAATCAGGTCCCCTTCCTTTTCTTTTCTGCTGGAATTTTTACAAGACATGGAATCAAGAATTCTTTTTTCCCTTCATCGCCATGATATTTTTCGTGATCCTTTGATCCTTTTGAGTATATTGCAAGGAAATTAGGAGAAAATCTGAAAATACACAGAAATAATTCTGGTGACTTTGAGCCAAGACCTCTGCTTTGTTATGATCATTGCAAGTGTTTGACGGATGGCGTTCATACTTTTCATACTTGGAAATTTTTTTAATTAAAAAGAGTGATTTAATGATACCACGTTTAATGTCCAAGCAAAAAGCCTGAAGGTTCCATGTAGCATTTTCCACCAGTCGGATAAATACTTGTATTGACAGCTTTACATGACCACAAAATGCCTAGCCCCGTTATCTGCCTTGAACAAGATTGCAACTGCACTCAAGAGTTGTCTTACCTTTTATCTGCCCTTTCTATTATAGGAGAAGCTGAGAATTGCAGTATTAGTATCAAAGGCTGCATTTCAGTTCATAAAAGGTGAAATTATTGTTACTACTTTCTTATGGATCTGGAGGCTAAAATTTTGAATACATTGTGGAGATTCATTCTTTTTGGTTGATTATTGCAGGTGTTGCACCCAGTGACTACACCGTACCTAAGGAAGTTCAAGCAGCTGGTTTCCAGATTTGTGGGGATGAGTTAGGGTCCATTGTGGAAGGTCATGACCTGAAAAAGTTGAAATTTCATGGTGGAGTTGCTGGTATTGCGGACAAGCTGGCCACTTCAACCACAAACGGCATTCCTACTGATGCTGCAGCCCTGAGCCGTAGAGAGGAGATATATGGAATAAATAAATTTATTGAGAGTGTTGCCCGGAGTTTTTGGGTATTTGTATGGGAAGCCCTTCAGGATATGACTCTCATGATCCTTGGAGTGTGCGCATTGGTGTCTTTGATGGTTGGTGTTGCAACTGAAGGATGGCCAAAGGGGGCTCATGACGGACTTGGAATTGTTGCCAGCATATTGTTAGTGGTGTTTGTCACTGCAACCAGTGATTATCGTCAATCTTTACAGTTCAGGGACTTGGACAAAGAAAAGAAAAAGATTTCCATTCAAGTGACTAGGAACGGGTACAGGCAAAAGATGTCGATATATGATCTACTTCCAGGAGATATCGTACATCTTGCCATTGGAGATCAGGTTCCAGCAGATGGACTTTTTCTCTCGGGATTTTCTGTGTTAATTGATGAGTCAAGTTTGACAGGAGAATGTGAACCAGTAATGGTCAGTGATGAAAACCCTTTTCTGCTCTCTGGGACTAAGGTGCAGGATGGATCTTGCAAGATGCTGGTTACCACTGTTGGAATGAGGACTCAATGGGGCAAACTGATGGCTACTCTTAGTGAAGGAGGAGATGATGAAACCCCACTGCAGGTTAAACTGAATGGAGTCGCAACAATCATTGGAAAGATAGGCCTTTTCTTTGCAGTGGTGACTTTCGCCGTGTTAGTGCAGAAGATGTTTGGACGCAAACTGCAACATGGAACACACTGGAGCTGGTCTGGAGATGATGCATTGGAGATTTTAGAATACTTTGCTGTTGCAGTCACCATTGTTGTTGTTGCAGTTCCTGAAGGACTTCCTCTTGCTGTGACTTTGAGCTTGGCATTTGCAATGAAAAAGATGATGAATGACAAGGCACTTGTTCGTCATTTAGCTGCATGTGAGACAATGGGCTCTGCTACAACTATTTGTAGTGACAAAACTGGGACACTCACAACCAACCACATGACTGTAGTGAAATCGTGCATTTGTATGAATGTCAGAGAGGTCAGCACGCCAGGTGATGGTTCTTTACTGTCCTCTGAACTCCCAACTTCTGTTGTTAAAGTTCTCTTGCAATCAATTTTTAATAACACTGGGGGAGAAGTAGTGGTTAACAAGCATGGAAAACATGAGATATTGGGAACGCCAACTGAGACTGCAATCCTTGAGTTTGGATTATCACTTGGTGGAGATTTCCAGGCTGAAAGACAAGCATCTAAACTTTTAAAAGTCGAGCCTTTTAATTCTACAAAGAAGAGAATGGGTGTTATACTGGAGCTTTCAGAAGGAGGTCTAAGAGCTCATTGCAAAGGAGCTTCAGAAATAGTTTTGGCAGCCTGTGACAAGGTGATTAACTCAGATGGAGATGTTGTGCCTCTTGATGAAGGATCAATCAAATACCTGAAGACTACCATTGATCAGTTTGCTAGTGAAGCTCTCCGTACCCTGTGTCTTGCCTATATGGAACTTGAAAATGGATTCTCTGCTGATGATGCTATTCCAGTTTCTGGTTATACATGTATTGGGATTGTAGGCATCAAGGATCCTGTTCGCCCAGGAGTGAGGGAGTCTGTGGCCCTATGTCGTTCAGCTGGAGTGACAGTTCGGATGGTTACAGGCGATAACATCAATACTGCAAAAGCTATAGCTAGGGAATGTGGAATACTTACTGATGATGGAATTGCCATTGAAGGTCCAGTTTTTAGGGAAAAGACCCAGGAGGAATTACTTGAATTAATTCCCAAAATTCAGGTGTGCTAGATGCTTAAGATACATGAGCAACTAACTTCATAGTTATTAACCCACAACTCATTTCTGTGATTTTTTTTTTAGGTGATGGCTCGATCTTCTCCGCTAGACAAGCATACATTGGTGAAGCACTTGCGAACCACATTCAATGAAGTTGTTGCAGTAACTGGTGATGGAACAAATGATGCTCCTGCACTTCATGAAGCAGATATTGGACTTGCAATGGGCATCGCCGGAACAGAGGTTAGTTATACAATTTTTGTTGTCTTGTCTTGGCGCATCTTAAATGAAAGTATTTTTAAAATGCCAAATTGAGTAGTGATGCTTAAAGACTCGTCATATAAGAAGCCATTCCACTTCCGATGCTTCTTGTGAGAATGTTGCTAAAAATGAAGCCATTCTCATTCCTATTATTGGCTATTGACATTTTGGCATTAAGAAAATATGTAATATGAGCACTTGAAGTGATTAATAAAGTTTTTGAGATAAACAGAAGTTCATATAGATTTGGAAGGTAGGAAGTTCTGCTATTAAATTGCTGGTAACTGGGGACTTGAATAATGGTGTGATGTAGCTCTGGACAAAGAAAGTTAAAAGTGAATTTCCAATAGGAATGTACAACATGTACTTCCCAGACCATGGCATAATGACATGGTAGCTGAAAATTTTGGATCTATCACGGCCAACTGATATTAACCGTACCACTTCCACATGTTTAAACTAATTATATAGGATACAGATTTTGGCCTCCAAAGTCCCATGATTGAAATACATACACTTTCAGGTTGCCAAAGAGAGTGCTGACGTTATAATTCTCGATGACAATTTCTCCACAATTGTAACCGTGGCCAAATGGGGTCGGTCTGTTTACATAAATATTCAAAAGTTTGTCCAGTTCCAGCTGACTGTCAATGTAGTAGCGTTGATTGTCAACTTTTCTTCTGCTTGTTTGACTGGTAAGAATCGTATTTCAATTGTCAATGTTAGCATTTGTCATTTATTCCTCTCCCTCAATTTTGTCTCTCACATGCTGAGACAAAATCAGCATTATTCATTTTTTTAAACTGTAAATAACTATATTTCAGGAAGTGCTCCCCTCACTGCTGTTCAACTTTTGTGGGTCAACATGATCATGGATACTTTGGGAGCACTTGCTCTGGCCACTGAGCCTCCTAATGATGAACTAATGAAAAGACCACCAGTTGGAAGGGCAGGGAATTTTATTACAAATGTCATGTGGAGAAATATCTTAGGACAATCCTTGTATCAGTTTCTATTAATATGGTTTCTTCAGGCATTTGGGAAAACGATATTTTTCATTCGTGGTCCTGATGCTGATTTGGTCCTTAACACGCTTATTTTCAACACATTTGTATTCTGTCAGGTAACTCTTTGAGATCATGGTTGCAATCTCAGCTTTTGGCATTCTTTTGTTGTTTTGAGTGACCCAAACTTGCATATATTGTTGGTCATTGCAGGTTTTTAATGAGGTGAACTCACGAGAGATGGAGAAAATTGATGTACTTGAAGGCATACTGGACAACCAAGTTTTTGTAGCAGTTATCACTGCCACTGTCTTCTTCCAGATTATTATCATTGAATACCTGGGAACCTTTGCAAACACAACACCTCTCTCCATAGTGCAATGGTTTTTCAGCATACTTTTTGGGTTCTTGGGTATGCCAATTGCTGCATACTTAAAGCAGATTCCAGTTTGAAGTTCATGAAATCCCATGAAGAATTAAAACATCTGATAAGGAACTCCTAAGGGTGGAATCAAGGCAGATGTGCTTCCAATGAAGATGTGGATGTGGGATTCTCTACCAATTAATTGCCTTTTTCATCTTCAGAAGGCAGGTTTTTGGCTTTTTGGATCTTTTGCAGACTTGTAAAGCATGAATAGGTTATGACAGAAGATTTATAAGACCAAGTACAGCTTTAGAGTAGTTCCTTTCTTTTTGTTAAGTAATTATAGAGTAGAACTGGATGTGTTCAGCGAATCAATTATGTTGCTTGAACTTGATCTTGACTGGGATTCTCTCTGTAACGAATTGCCTAACATGGGATGTTGAAACTTCTGTATAAAGCTCATCTCTGTGTTTGCCTCTGACCAGCATGTTTATGACTGTCTTAGGCAAAACTCTGTCACTTGGGTGAACATTATCCTGTATATTATCAACTCCAACTGATCATACCAGATGGTCACTTGTAACTAGTACTTAACAATCATTTTGATGCCAGAATTTTGGTGAGAGAGAGAGAGGAGTTGATTATTCTTCCTATGGCAATAGGCGAGTCTTCAAACTACTGCCAGTTTTTGTTAGTCTTCTTTTGGTGTCAACTGCAAAGGTGATTATTGAAGGATTTTCAAGATGATGACGTAGGTTTGATTGTTTTAAGGACAAGTTCAGAGGACTCTGAAGATTTGGGGTGTTAGGTCTTTGCATTCTGCGTTAGATCGTAACAGGAAAATTACATGTCCAATTCCAATGCAGTACGAGCGTGAACAATCACATTGACAGAGTCATAACTTGGAGAGATTTGGATTGGGTGGAAATGTGAGAGGCATTCTAAGTAGGAGATCTTAGATTCAAATCTTCCCATTTATCCCAGGAAAAAAAAAAAAAAAGTCATAACTTTTGAAGTGCAAACCAAAAAATGAATCATGCACTATAAATCATTTCGTTTCGTTCATCAATGACATGGAATTGGATTATTAATTCTATATTATTCCATGTTTAGTTGCCTTTTATGCATAAAATTAAACATGTCAATTAATCGAATTAATCCCTCATTAATGGGATAAAATAATCCTATGGGGTGGTGGTATAAGTAATCTGAAATTCAGACTCTACTAATAATATTTAACTGTGTTCCTATTTCTCATCAGGGATAAAATCAAAAACCTCCCCTGAGGTTTCTCTTAATATCACTTGGCGCCTCTAAAGTTTTAAAAATATCACTTACCTCCTTTATTATTGTTATTTGTGTAACAAAATTATAAAATTTCCAAACTACCCTTTTGCTCATTTTGCTAAATAAAAAATCCTCCTAAACCACTTTGTTTGCTCCCAAAAAAATCACCACCTAAAAATTAATTTCTACTTGTACCGCTATATCACAAATCTATAATCCATAAAAAAATAATTTTAAAAAATAAAAAGATATTTGTAAAGAAATATACTAGTACCAATTCAACTATATATACTTAAAACTAATTTTTTATGAGCCTTTTTTTCCTAACATTGTCATAACTCGTAGTCCAAGTCTTTAAGTTGTACTAATTATTATAAAAGTCAACTCAAAATAAACGAAAAAATCATACATTCATATGCTGGATTATCACAATCAGAAAAAAAATTTAATTTATTGCAATTCATAAATAAAAAATTGTACAGCCATCCAAAAAAAATAAGTAAAAGAAAATGTTGGATAAAGAGAAAAAAGAAGAAAGTGACTTTTGATTCCTTTTATTTAATTTTTTGACATCCATTTATTTGATATGTGAATAGGAGGGTTAATATAGTTATTTTACAATTATTGAGGGAGGTGAGTCATATTTTCAAAATTATAGGGGCACTATGTGATATTAAGAAAAATCTCAAAGGAGATTTCTGATATTATCCCATCTCCTAAACACCAACACTTGGGAAACTAATCTTTCGGTTGAAAGAAGAAATAAATTTCTCGCAGCAACATTTTATACTACTACTAGGTTACAACATTTTTTTCCCCTTTTCTTGGTGCGAGCACTAAAGTAAAAATTTAATTGAAAACAAAAAAAAAAATCTTGTACAATAGAAGTTAGTGGACAGTAAGATTAGCAAAGAGAGAAGGAAAAAAAAAATAAAAGAAAAACAGGAAACAAAATGAGAACTCACAAATGAGTAATTTATTATTCCTTACTGTACTAAAAACACTTAATTTATTTAATTAAATAAAAAACTCCAACTTCATTTGCTTTCAGAAAAACTTTATCCTTTTGTGTGTCGAAGTTGCATCTAGAGAGATTGTTGAACATGTGACACTTATGCATTAGGAGGACAAGGGACCTCTATGATTTTTGCTGTGGACAATTTTACCATTATGATTTATGAATACATGGGGACTTAATAAATATACTGTCTCGTTTTATTTTTTTTTTCTTTTTAGCTTGAGGCAGCCAACTTTACCATTATAAAATACGTCAAGATTTTATGAATTTACTGCCTTATGTTCCTTTATTTTATGAATTCACTAACTTCTTTCCCTTTATTTGTGGCTTGTTTTGAATTTCAGTTTTGTATTGAAATTGTTGATCACCGAGTTCAAATTCAGTACATTGACGAAGATACAATTTTGCTTTGATATTTAGACGCTCGAAATTGATCTGATTTGTTTCAATTACAACTTATTAGCATTAAATTGCAACCTACTATTATTTACTTTAATATTTAGACACTCCAAATTGATCTGATTTGATTAAATTACAACTTATTGGGATCGGGCTGATTAACCAAATTTAGGTTCACCTGACCCACGGCCATACATATGACGTGTCCCAATGGCTATTCCTAATACAAACAGCAACGACCCCCAGTCAGTCCTCTCCCATTTGATTCCTGTGCTCACCAGATAAATAATTCAGCCAAACAGGTTCGAGCAATGCCCTTGCGTTCTTCAGCAGCTGCCTTCCTTCCACATTGTCTCTTAACTCCTGTACTTCCACCTCGATTCGAGGATATATGCTGCGGACAGAAGCCAACATTAACCTCAGTCCCTCCCACTCCTCGGCATGCCTGACTAACTTCATGCAGACAAAATGCAGGATACCCAGTACATGATCAAATTCCTTTCTATCTAGCCCAACAAGTAAACCATTCAAGAAAATCACTCCTACAGCATCTAGGACATCAGGGTTTGTTTTTAACAGTTGAACCATTATTCCCAGCAGTTTCCTGAATGCAGAGAGCCGCTCAGATTTAGATCCGTGACCAGCCTCCTCATCTGAGGCACTACTTTGAAATTCATAGAACTCGATCTTTGCTAGAGTGATTGTCCATGAGGAAAAAATATATGCATCACGGTCAGATGCAGTCCCTTCCGAAGTCTGTTTCAGCAGGTGGATCGATCCTAATGCTAAAATTAAGTCGGGCACCCATGGCTTCACTGCTGTAATAAGACGAGCTGCATATCCATAGCCTAAGCATTCTTCAACTGAAGCAAAAAGGTTAAACAACTCATTGGCCAAGTTGCATGGTGCTGGTAAAAGAAGGGAAGCCTTGGATGAATTTTTGAGCAACAAGCTGAGAAACTTGGCTGCATAAGTGAATGAACTCCTCAAACAAACAAATATTTCCCTCAAGCCTTCTTCTATGAGCTGCAGCTGAGTGTTGGAATACTTTTTCAAATTGAAGATCATGAACTTTATGCATGTCATTGCAAACTTTATGCATAATTCTTCATTATCATCGGCAATTCCAAAGGAAATTGCATCAACAATGAGCTTGAGTATTGCCGCTAGCACCTTCAACATACTTGATATCCCTTTTAGTTTGATGAAGCTGGATCCTGTGTAGAATTGAACAAAAAAACAATAAATTGGACTCAGTTAGAGAATTTCATGAGCTCAAAACACACACACACACACACACACACACACTCTCTCTCTCTCTCTCTATTCTGAAACACCAACACCACATAAAGAAATGCAACAATTCTGTTCTGGAGATCCTTAGACAAGCAGGTATTCTGCATTTATAAAGTCAACTCATGCTGCATCTAAAGAACTTCCAACTTGATCTATATTATTTGAACTAGCCTATAAAGCTCTTCTGATTTCTACAACATTGTGTAGCTGATGCAATCAACACCAACTCGTTTGCTCATCCTATCAGCCAAAGCACTTGTCCTAATTAATTGTACCAGCTCTTGTACACAAATGCAGGGTTCCGAAAGGTTCAAATGTGTACCATTGTGAAATGGAAGCAGTTCTAGAAAAATAGAATGCATAAGAAAGAAACTCACCATCACAAGTTGGTCTAGGCGTATCAGTTTGCAAATCCGTGTACTTCACACATCCATCTGCCATGATTACCTTATATGTACAATTAAATAGATGATTGAAAGTTGAGTCCAAAACAGTATTCCTTGAAATGGACTGCAAATTAAAGCCAAAGTTAGTGGACATTTGTTTTGTAGCATCCATTTATAAGTAAAGATAGTACCAAAATTCAGAAAAGTTCAAATTGATTTGCTTCACCAAACTTTCATTCCAATAGAGTTTCAATGTTCCATAAGTCTGTGGCATAGTTGATCAACAAACTACCAACAACCTCTCCTGAACTATACATTTGGCTCTCCACTTTCTTTACAAAAAAATATTTAAAAGAATAAATAAAAACATCAACATTTAAAAAGGCCGAAAACAATAGTTACATTAAGAAGGTTTCTAATACCAAACTAGCTTTAAATCTCCATCAGAATCTTTCCCTTGTAACAGCTCAGAATTATGAGAAGTATCAACAATTTTCCACTGTGTTTCGGCAGATTAACAGGTCTTTACATCAAAACAATCAAACTCCTTAATGTACAAGTACCACCAGTATCAGGATCAAACCTTTTACTTAGGACAAACTATATGATCATACTATCTCAATCAAACCAAGCAGAAATAGATGCTCATTTTTAGAAGTATCTCCAAACATTAACAAAGATAGGGAAGAATACAATAAATCAAATGAATCAAAACAAATAAGAAAGAGCATGCAAGTGAAAATCTAATTGACAGAATGTGCTTCTGAGTGCAACAAGACTTATTGCCACAGAAAAGCATTTATGCTTTGCACCAGACTTGATTTACTGTGGAAACATACATCTAAATCAACATTTCACTTGCCTTGGAAGATGAATCTGAAGAGTCTAAACATTCTCTTTTCCTGGATCTAGAATATGTCCTTCCAATTGTGCTAACATGTTGCAGAGACATATGCAGGGCAAGAGTTGCATACGCCAATACTGGAGAAGCACTCATAGTATCACACTGTAAGCATTGCAAGATGCTAATCTCAGATATCACCTTCAAAGCATCAAAAGCAGCTTCCAAATTCCTAGAAGTTAATATTGCATTCCGTGTATTTTCAGATGAAAGTAGCTCCTTTATTTGCCAGGCTATTCCTGTAGCAATAGCATAATCCTCATCAAATCTACTTTTCACAAACTTGGATGATCTTTTCTTCTTGTCATCTCCCAACTTTGACAAGGCTCTTGTGGTAGATTTAGTTTTCCTCCTTTTAGCAGAGGCATTATTGAATTTTGTTTGTTCTATTCCAAATCCGACATGGCATTCATGTGCAGTTTTTTGCAAATGTCTTGTCATAGCATCAAACATCAGATCAAACCAATCACAAGACAAGACCATCTTATGAGCAGACCTCAATTCATCTTGCCTGTCCATATCACTGCATATAGCACTGCAATTCATAATCAGTCCCAAGCAATCTTTGAAAAGGCCATCCACTACATCAGGAGAAATGGCTGTAACAATCTTGCAAACACAAGATTTGGCATGAGTAGTAGGTGCAGCAGCAAAAATTCGCTTCAGCTTTTCACCGCTCAATTCCTCCTTCATTGCAGCCTTGGTAGATGGATCATTTCCTAAATTGTCACAAAGGTGGGAAGCAGCAGTCAGTAAACCATCCATATGTTGTGCATCAAGCCTATCAGGTGATAGAGTTAAACGGATGAGAACACCAAAAAGCTCCTTGAGGGATTGCAATGATGCTCCCTCTGATACACAGAACTCACAAAATCTTGCTCCAGCAGCAGGGCTCCTTCTTATGAGTGCAATAAAACGATTACATGCTTCTTCCTGGGTTAATTGAGAGGGAAAATATGATGGTATAAGAAGTTTTGTGATTTTCTGACCAACAAGAGGGTGATCATTTGCAAGTGAAGACAACAGTAGTTCTAACTGCACCACCTGCAGGCAAACAGACATATTTACAAGTGCACATACAACAAAGAGATATCAATAATCAGAAAAAGAAAAAATCAGCAATTGCTAGTGATTTTACCCAAATATTTTTGCCAGTTCAGCAAGTACCTTATGAAACTGAAAGTTCCGGATATCCCTTACAAGAAGAAGTAGATCCATGAATGCAGCACGCACTGAAAGTGCATAATCCAGAATCAAATGCCCCATTCTAGGTAAAAGTACTTTGAGTACTTCATGGGAATGAGGATTTCCAAGAAGATACATGATCCCATTAACCGTGGAAAGCCTAACCTCAGTACAATTGTCATGTGTCAAATCATCAAAAATTTTGGTAAGTATCTTTGTGATGGATGGTGTAGGAATAACTTCCCAAAACAAGTTAAGGATGCGACAACCACCCTCCACAGCCACAACTCTTACATCTGGACATTCATCCGTAAGTAATTTATCCATCAAAAAGAACTGTTTATCAAGCAGCGTATCTTCAACCTCCTTTGTAGCATCTGGATCTTCAAGGGGGAATAGGTCTAGAAGTAAATGAAGTGCATTGTGACGAACATTGGAGTTTGCTACCTGAAGAAATATGGATCAGTACCACAATGCATGAATATACTTTTATAGGAAAACAAGTCGCTCACTCCATTGAGCTTGATAAAGACCAATGATGACCCTCAAACTTGAAAGCTTGTGAGAGAACTCAATTTTCAAGAATAAAAAAGTCCTGCAGTAGTAATAACTAGTAATGCTTTTTTCCCATTCATCAAACTTCTCTTCGGTTCTCTAAGAAGCTATAAGTTTTCCAGTTGCCACACAATCACTATGCCTGACAGCATCCAGACAACAGTATAGGTCAATGAGTTAAGATTCCATTAAACTATTTGCCTTGAAAAGCTGCAACTTGTAACATAAAGCGCAAGATAGTTTCTTTACAATTTCAATCAATTCTGACCACTGAATTAGGTCCTAGAAAAGAAATGAATTAAATTTTCATCTGATAATGCAATGCAAAATTTCGTAGACGAGTTTCAAATGATGAGGAGTGGTATAAGAAAGAACCAGATTCTAGAATCATATCATTCTTGTAGACATAATGAGCCAAATTGTTAGCTTTTACACTGCACAGCCACTATAACACACAACAAACTGCTCTATACCACGAACTGAATCACAAGAAAATGAAGCGGCAAAAATGACCTGAAGAGAACGAAAAATAACAGGCTCGGCAAGCCTAAAGAGCAGTTTCTCAACACCGTGTGTTGTTCTTTGGATGATAAACGCCCCCAAAACCGTCCTAATGGAAGCAGCAAATGCAGGGGAGCTAGCATGTATAGCACTTTCGATCAACCCCTGCAGAAAATCGTTCTCGATTTCGTCCTTCGAGTCTCCTTCCACAGACTTCCAAGCCCGAAGAACAATCTCCCCGTAAGCTTCCAACATGGATTTCCTTCCAAATGGGATCTGCGATTTAATCATCACCAATGCCTCCGTCACTATCTGCCCACTCAGGCCAAATATAAATGCGATAAACTTCCTTCCTTCCTCTGTCTTAAAATACAAAGGGGATATCACGCAACGCATTAGCAAATTCTTCAAGTCCTCAATACTTTCCTCATCTTCAAAATCAAACAAAATAAAAGCCTCTCGAAGACTGTACACCCTGTGAACGTCCACTTTCTTCTTCAAAGTCAATGACCTCGATAGAAGAAAAGGCAATGACTGCGAAATTAGGGTTTCTTTTCCAGCCAAATTCCTCTTCCACCACTCCTCACACAAATTAGCAATCTCGCACAGCAACGTCGAATAGGACTCGAATAGAACTAAATTATCGTGCAACGCGCTAACTCCAGGGAGTAAATCAGCAGCGGAAATTGTACCTTTCGGATGTGTGACGCAGAGGAACGCAATATACGCGTAAATCTCGAGATTTTTGACGACGGATTCCTTCTGCCTTGTTTTTTCATTTTCGGTGGTGTGAGAAGCGTCATCATTTTTCAGGTGGCGAGAGGAACGGCGGACGCGCTTAGTAGGTGGAGTTTGAGGGGAAGTTTGGGGGCTTGAACTGGAAAACGATTTGAATTTGTTAATTGATTGGGAAATTGAGCCGTGGAGAGAGGGAGGGAGGGAAGCAACGAGGTCAGAAGAAGGAGAAAGACTGTAAATTAAGGATTTGAGAGAGGTTTTTGTAGATTTTGCAAAACCTACTATTTTAGCTGTCGAGAGGAATTCTTCTGCTGAAGTCTGCAGCGAAGAGCGAAGCCTCTTCTCCATTGAAAGGAATACTGCGTGTTTTTGTGTGTGGGGAAGTGCGTGTTTCTACTGTCGTCAGTGTCTTGCATAGGAGGGAAGGGCTAGAGTTACGTGTTGTGAACGTTTTTTGGGTGACGGATGGATGATAAGAAATGATTGGTTTGAGGTGTGGGGAACAGGATTGCTCGTTAGGCTTTGATTGGTCTGTTGGCCCATTAATTACATCGTCCTGTACATGTTATTACTTTCAAATTTGAAACTAGTTTTGGCGGCCAGCGAGAGGGGAAAGCGCATTAAATAAATATATTAAAGTCCTGTTTGCTATCTTTTGAAATTTTTGTGAAAAGATATTTTTGTTGAAAGAAATCAAACCTATCTTTTTTCACCCATTTTTTCCTTAATTTTCATAATTTATCATTTTTTATATTTAATTTGGACAGCCTTCAATTAGAGTGGTGTGTGTGTGAGCGGTGTGTGGTTGATCTTAAATTCAAAATCTTTTACTTACACTCCATTCCATTATGTTACACAGTCTATCCCTTCCACAGTTCCACCCCTTCCCTCAAATTTAACTTTGATAATAGTTTAGCTTGTGGGTACTTTATTTTTATTAACAATAATTATTTTGTATTTTTGAATGAGAGGGATAGGTTTGATGATATGGGGAGAGAGTGTGTAAGTAAGAGATATCGTCTTTGAAATCTTCCACATGCTCTAAAAAAAAAAATCAATCCATATTTTTCTATCCACTTTTTTCACTCAGTTTTCATACTAATTGTGTTTAATATTCAAATTGGCATTTTCTAAGTATTTTTTTATAATAATCTTGAATGTTAGTAACTTTATCATTCAAATAAACTTTTGAATCATGATTTTTGGACTGGGAATCCACAATTAAATTTTAAGTAACGGGCCTTGATCCCTCCAATCTACCAAACAAAAAGGTTCAATTACATTATTGAGTATTAGTTCATCACTTAACTATAGCAAAATTGTATACTAAGCTACATATAACTTAAGCGATAGAAACAAGCTAATGTATAGCACACATTGATTTCAGATATTTTTATATTTGTATTTATCGCTTAGTAAGTTGCGACTTTACAGTCGCTTCTTGGAGGTGCACATTTAATTTTAATAACAAATCTGTTTCCCACGGCGGTCCTAACATTAAGCAGTAAATTAAACATTTTGGACACCTATTGACAAATTGTCAAAATTAGGAAATAAGTACTGCTCTGGAATAAGAAATTTGCATAAGAGGAAAATACAAGTTCCATATGGATTAGCTATTTTTGGGCATATTTTTTTGAAAAAGTTTACTGTAGTAATATATGTGAAAAAATTTTATTCTAAATTTTTTTAGCGGTAAATGTTTTTGTGGTGTTTGTGAGATGTATTTTAAGGTATTTTTCAAGATTTAAAACTTTTTTGGGGTATTGCTTAGCAATTGACAACACCACCCACCACCTCCACCAACCCCCTCCTGCCTCCTCTCTCCTCCCCCTCCCTTCAATGTCTAGACAGCAAGATGATATTAAGAGATACCAAAGTCATGCCTTTTAGACGTAGATCAACTTGTTGAGGCATAAAAATTTCGAGACTCAGATCTCAATCGAACACCATAAATTAATTTTTTTTTCCAACAAACTCGGTTGGTCTTGATTTGCTGCTATGCCTAAATGCATTAAGAAATATATGTGCAGAAATTATTTACAAGAAGGATCAACTTAAATTACCCTCTGAATACAAAAAGAAGAAGCGAAATCCACACTTTGATGCATTGATGTCTTTGTAGCATTAACAATAAAACTAGTACGACACAAGAAATTAGAGTGGAAAGGCGTAGATTTCGCACTCTCTCATTACTCGAATGTCACAGTCGCCAAGCATGAGGATCCATACTGCTGTATTAAACAAGTAGCAGCAGACTTTTCATCGCCACAAAAAAAAAGATAAGAAATAACCAACAATAGGTAAATATAGGAAGGAGTAGTTGCCACCAAAAACGACCTCCAATTGCTTTTTTACTTGACAGTACATTTTCCCTTTGGCAGAAGACGGGTAATCAAGCATATCATATCATCATTGCCTCTCAGACACTTCACACTCAGATAAAACTCTTCAAAGGATGTCCCTCTACAGACTCTTGAGTTCCGGACCCCAAGTACAGAGAAAAGTAAACAGTGAAAGGGAAATTGCCCAAGCATCACAAAAGGAAACCTCCAACCAAATCCAACTTTTGCACAGTTTGGATGGCCCAAAATGTAAGACTGATGAATCAAATCAGAAAAAACAACTGTCAGTCTTCATTCCCTACAGCTAGCTCATGGATTATTAAGCTTTTTGGAAGGAACGGAGGAAGCATCCCAAGACCGGGTGAACGGGTACACAGATCCATGCTTTTTCCCATCAAAACAAAAAGCAAAGATCTAAACAACAAGAACATTTTACAAACTGGATGAAGTTAACAATGCGGTACTAGCCCCATTTATGATGGCCAACACTTACAATAGCAAAGCACTACTAGAGTCTCCACCTCTCCAGTAACCTTGTGGACTCTCTATTTGGCCATCATTGTTTCATCAACTGATGGTTTCTTTAAACTAAAGTCAGCTTCTTAGCAGGATGCGCTTTTCTCTCTTCATTGATGCTGGTTTATTTTTTGCACTTGTTACTCTGCCTAAGAGGCAAAAACTTCCAATGAATATTGCAAATTGGCATCTCCCATCAAGTCCAATGAACACCAAATCATCACTTGCAACTAGAGAATCTAGCAGGGTGATCGATCCCCCTTATGGATAGGGAGATCGACGAGTCATCTGCTGCGAAGGTTGGTGTTGATCCCCGTCAGGGTATGTAAGTCTCCTTTTGGTGCCAATTATCGAAGAACTTTCTCGACAATCACGTGAGTTTGATGGCTTTAACGATAAATTCAGGGGACTCTGAAGATTTGGTGTGCTGTTGGACTTAGCCTTCTGAATTTCCTGCATTAGATTGTAGCATAAGAGTACATTGTCCTGTCCCAATGAATAACGAATACATAAAATCAGATAGGTATAACTTTTTCTGAGGGGAATTAAAGTGCAAACCAAGAATGGATCCTTCAGCGCATATCATTACTACTTTATTAAAGCAAGGAAACTCACTTTATGTGAAGAGCCCCATGATGAGATTATGCTCAGCTTGAACTCCAGCATCTTCATTGTCAACTGAGAATCACAGGCTGCTAAAACAGCTACAGCAGCAACCATGGAGGGCGGATATTTTACTAAACTAGTATCTGAATTAACAACAGCAAGCCAACTAAGAAAATACTTCATTTGCAAAATGTAGTGGAACTCAAACTTCTGAAAATATGGATCACCTTTTAGTATAGCCAATGTGAGCTCGATGGCTCTTGACATTAGCCCTTTTGGTCTCGACTCACCATAGAACTTGGCTATGAAGTATCGAAAATAAAGAAATGGGGTGAGTATATTCATTTTCCATTCCAGAGCATCCAGAACCAACAGTTCCATTTTCTGAATCAGGCGGCCTTCAAAATAACATTCATCTATGTGATAGTCAGATAATGCCGGTGCGTTGTACTCCTCCATCTTGGCAGCTAAAGATAAACATGCAATGGACAACAACCGAATAGCCCATAATTTCCCGTCCTACCAACATCGATCAAGCAGTTTCACAATTTATTTTCCACCATCGTAGAAGTCTTTTATTGAATGGCATTTTCAAGACCAGCAAAAAAATCACAAGAACGAGCGAGAAATTGAAGGTGATAGTTACCTCAACGGATCGTTTAGAAAAGAACCCGTCGAAGTATATCAGTGATAAATAGACCGTCTGGAAGTGAAATCCAAATAAAGCTCTGGTCTAAACCCAAAAAGAATGAACAAAAGAATAAATAACAAACTAAATCCCAGAATGAAAAGAATAGCACAAAGTAGTGAAAGAGAATAGATAACAAACATCAAGAATCCACTGGACAGCATCCAACCGGGCACGTTTCCACCAACTCTGTTCATCAGTCCTGTCGAGTGAAGCATTACAAAGAGATTTATTGCCATATGACTGTAAATCGGATTCCTTGTGAATCAGCATTTCAATGTACTCATCATCATACTCAATAATACAACATTGGGACAAGGTTTCATCACTTTCGCTGTTCAGAGTGAAGCAAGATTCGTCCTCTTCGCACAGCAGGCTAGGGGTAGACGACGCAGTTTCCATCTCAGCATCGACACAAGAAAATCTTGGGAGTGTAGAGTGATTTTGGGGAGCTGAATCTAAGGAGTGGGAGGTTGCTGAATCTAAGGAGTGGGAGGTTACTGAAATCTGGAGGGGGGGAAATAAAAAGGTGGTTGCTGGTTAGAGGTAAAAGAACGGAGTTGAGTTTAGCTCCGGTTTTGGTGCCGCCAAATTTTTAGCGGCTGGGATGAGATTTACGTATTTGGCGCTTTTCTTAGCAGTTTAGCATGTTCTACATAAGGGAGGCCACTTTCTACTCACCCCATGAATTTCACCTCGCGTTGAGGAAATCCGGGATCCTTGTAGGTTCCAAGCACCTTAAACCATTTTCTTCCCCCCCCCAAAAACCAAAAAAAAAAAAGGTCAAAAACGTGAATATGAAAAATGGCTCCCTGTCTGCCGCCTCTTAATTTCTTCTCTTGTAGATGATATGGACTGCGGTACGAACTTCCGAGTACTCTTACTTTGATTTTCTTTCTGAAATTGTGATGGTGGTTGATATTAAGGGCCGAGTGTTTCTCCTGAATTTGGACACCATGGTATACTATATACACATAACCAAAAAGGAAAAAAAAAAGAAGAAGAAGAAGATTAACATACACGTTCTATGAAAATTTTTTATGTATTTTATGAATACATTTTTCAATCATTTTTTTATTTCACATACATCAAATCACTACTGATATAATTTTCTACAAAAAAATTCCAAAATGTAGCAATCCAAATGGTTTGTTAATATTTCTCCATATGTTGAGGGGTTTCAGGATTCTGGTTCAATTTGGATTATAACTTCTGCATATGGAATTGAATGCCCTCCGGCAGGCCTCTATGAATAACACTCATTAAAGACTCGACTCATACTAGAACTTTAGGCTTTCCATTATCAAATATGCAAAGCACAGCACAGATAATAGTGCGAAAGCCATAAAAGCCATTCAAGCCATAAAAGCACAAGAAGAATGATCCACGCTATAAGATTTGTCTATGAAAAATAATTTTGGCCCGCATTTTCATGGGCCAAGAAAAGAAGTGGGAGTATTGATAATGGCATGTAATTACACGTGACCGTGACTGTCCCATGGGAGCGGCTTCACGTGCGTGAGGAAGGTGGACCACCGCCGAGGTGGGGAGGTCATGGCCGGAAACGCTCCTCTTGTCTCGTCAGAATACGCACTTTACCAGTTGTAGGAGCCAATCTTTCTTCATCTTCCTTTTCTTTTTCAGTCACTGAATTGCAGAAATGAGAAAAACCAGTACTCTATTTTGCACAGTGCTTTGTTATATTTAGGGATGCAAACAAGTCGAGTGGAGTCGATCTTCACTTTAAACGAGTCGTATGCCGCCCTACTTGCATCATGCGCGCATACACAAAATTGCACCATCAAAGCTAGGGATGAACATTTTTTGCAGCGTACTTTCTAGTTTCTACTACAACTACCAACGAAGAAGGTTCTATAGTTGAGTAACGCATGGGATACTTCACGTCGCACTTTATATCATGCTCTTGTCGTCAGATGATTGACTTTTCTCCTCGATATATCTTTCGGTGTTTCAGTATAACATGTTATGCTGATATAGATGACTTTTAATAGTTTCTTCCTTATTGCGGTATTACTGGACAATTTTATTCCAATTTTTTTAAATTTGAAAATGTTAAACTTTACAAGAAAATTTATGTCATCGATCAATAATGGTAATGTAGTGATTTTCACGTGCAATATAAGACACAGAAAATTCAAGGATGCCTGTGAACGTGTTACTTGATTGCCAACACAATGCATTTGCCTTGCCCGTGTGCGTTTCCGCGTCCTGGTTGCAACTTGCAACAGGAAAAATTTATGGAGCCCAAATACCAAATGCGGGGGCGCAACTAAAAACATCAGATTACTGGCCCAATATTATGAAATCAAGCTTGCCCAACTTAAGTGGCCCTGGATAACACCAGCTGTTGACGAGTAGCAGAGTCCAGCTTAAGTTGAAGTCTGTGTAAACATACAGGGATTCCTTTGCATCTCACCCAATAAAGATTTCTGCAGACTGCACTATGAAAACCGATACATCATGCTTAAAAAAATCATATTGTGATAGGCAGTTTACCACCCCCCCCCCTCCCAAAAAAAAAAAAAAGGAAGAAAAATCCAATAGTAGTTGTTGTGCTCATAACCTCTGTGCAACTCAGGGGAGGAAAGTTATAGATAAAAAGATAAGAAATGTGCAATTTCTGATACCTTTTCTCCCAGAGCACTGTGAAAATAAATCAGCTCTGTGCTCTGTACATAAAGCAAAGGGTGTGGATAACGAATCTACAGATGTTTATGGCCTGCAATATGCGGGGAAGTTTTGTCTCACTCGAGAAAACCTTTGGTAGGTCAATAAAACTTAAATTCTTCGTATAAATAGGTAGATCCAAGAGTAAAATGTTTTGATGTCCAGAACACACCCAATTCACTTGGAAGTAGCATTAGTTAGAAAATCATGAGACCCAAAAACATACGATCAAAAAAAAGGGGGGGCATGTGCCACACTATAGTCCATAGTAGTGCAGTGCAAGAGTACTTATGATTCAGCCCAAAAAAAAGGAAGATGAAAGGGGAAAAAATGGTAGCTTTGTGTTGAGCCCTCAAATTATTCCTGCTAGAAAAGAACTGGTATTGGAATTTCTTTTTTTTTTTTTTTCCAAACGTGTCGTTGGAAGTATGGAAAGCGGATTACTACTGTTATTTGTAGAGGCAGTTGAAGAAGGGAGCCAGCGGGAGGTTGGGAGCCGCAAGACGCGGGAAGCGCGTGGATGGCGAATGGCGGAGACAGACAGTAAAGTAGTAAACAAAACGGTGAAAATATCCAAATTGCACACGAGTTTGACTATTCAGATCTTTATCTTCATACACCGCACGTTTATCTGTACAAAAACATTGGCGTTGGAGCTGACTCCAATCCACATCAGCATTCTTTGTCAAATTCTGGTCTGGAAGCTGGATCAATAATCACACATCCCAGTCTCTTTCGCCACAGGACCGTGTATATAATCACCTGCTTCACGTTCGATGAATTCCTTCCCCCTTCTCTCCATCATTTTGCATTTCCCTTTGTTACGAGGAAGGGGTGCTTAGGATATTGTATATATTGTAGCGTCGTCTAGAATTGCAGGGCAGTATAGAACACGAAGGGCCAGAAGAGTCCTGTAACATTGGGCTTCCGAATATTCATTTTGACGAATTAGTTTTTGTGTAAGCATAAATCTGTACGTTCGATCTGTACATAATACGCTTATTTGGAACCTATTCGCCAGAGGCTGAGAGAGAAGAGAAGCAGAGAAGGCCATCCTTTGTCGCCACTTTTGCCATTCTTGGTTGGTGTTTCTTGCATAAATAGAGAAAGGTAACGTGATTTAAGGTTATCAAGGGAAGGAATTTATTGTTTTGATCAGTCTCTGACCCCTCTGCATTTAAAGAGCTTTTGATATCTCAATGAATGGTCCCAGAGGTTTAGAAATAATCATCTGTAAGACAAATATGTTTCCTAGAAATGAAATGGGTTCACGGTAAAAGATGCACAGGATATGTGAATCCCCAAACAATGCATTAATTCCTTCTTCTCCAGATAACCCAAATTGCATTCGGCAATTCACGTCTCTGAGAAAATAGGTACTGAATTTTATTTTTTATAATATCTCTGCAGAAAGGCAAGTTTGGGGCCTGTTGTGTGAAGAGAAATCATAGGGATATCAGATATGGAAGCTTCCTTGACTTCTAACGAAACGGCACCAGTCCCACGCCCACCTCCGTTGCCCTATCCTGCAATAACTAGCCTCCATCAGAAGAGACTCGGCCCGAGGGCATCGCAGAACAGGGGAAGTTGCTGTGCTTCTACCGCAGGAAATCCAGCACTGGACCAGCTATTTGATGGAGGTTATCGAGCAGATGTCTTAATTCACACAGATCATGGCGGTGTCATCTATGCACACGCATGTATTCTTGTAAGTTCTTGAATTTTCTGGTTCCCATTTTATGGTGCAAATTTGAACTTTCTATAGGATTAATTAGTGGTTTTCTTGATTAATAAGGATGGTATACAGAATTCTCAGCTGCGTGATATGGGAACGTCACTTTAATCATTTCTGGATCAGAATGTGTGTAATTAATTTTCAATCACCGTCTTTCCTGGAATAATATATGTATTCTCTTCACAATCACACATCATCTTCAAGAAACGGATTGGTGTTATGAGATTTTGTCTTAAATATGTATGTATAGATCTTGAGCTTCATGTAATGTGGTTCGCAACAGGGTGTAGCCTCTCCTGTTCTCAAAATGATCTTGAAACAAACGAAAGGCCAAAATCGTGCTCGTCGTCAATCAATCTCAATACGGGGGGTTCCACCTGAGGCTGTCCGAATTTTTATCCGATTCATGTACTCATCCTGGTAAAAACTTTCCTCCCCTGCTAATTCTGTTTCTAATAATTGGTTAATTAGTAACGTATTTACTAGCCTACTACTGATCATCGTTATTTGTTGTGTTCTTCGTGAAGCTGTGAAGAGGATAAACTCGACGAACATGCTCTGCATCTCTTGGTTTTATCACATGCCTATGTGGTTCCCCAGCTAAAGCAGTTGTGTGAGTGGTGGCTGGAGCACAGATTGCTAACAACAGAAAATGCAACTGACATCTTTCAGCTTGCAATGCTGTGTGATGCGCCTCGCCTTAGCCTCATTTGTCACCGTTTCATCGTCAAAAATTTCAAGCCCGTTTCTGCTACTGACGGATGGAAAGCAATGAAGCAAAGTCACCCGGTGCTCGAAAGGGAGATTCTGGAATCCATTATCGATGAAGATGCTGTAAGCATTTCCTCTTCTATCCTTGCTTACTCACTTCTGAGTTTTCACCCGCAAATTTGTTTCTCTAAACTGGATGCTTTGCCAATTTGATTTTCAGAGGCAAAAGTACAGGGTTAAAAAGATCACTGAGAGGAAAATTTATGAACAACTGTACGAGGCAATGGAGGCTGTTGTTCATATATTTAGAGATGGATGCCTTACCATTGGTCCACTTGATAAGATTGTGTTGAAAGATCAAGCACCTTGTCCGTATGCCGCTTGCAAGGGTCTTGAATTGCTGGTTCGCCATTTCGCTGGGTGTAAAAGAAGAGCTCCTCGTGGCTGCATTCACTGCAAGAGGCTGTGGAGAGTCTTGGAATTGCATTCTCGAATCTGTGCTAATCCAAACATCTGTAAAGTTCCCTTGTGCAGGTTGGCTTTGATTCTTTTCCTTCCCCTGTTTTCTTCTTTTCTTTAATTTCTAGTGTCTTGATCACAAAAACAGAAATTTCCGTTATTAAAACTGCAAAATTTGACTAGTTTCAGATGGTATGAGGATTAGTGTTCAGCGCAGTTCAAATAAGATCATCTCTGAAGCTTTTATTAACTCTTAGACGTCCATTTCAGGAATTTCAAGCATAAGAGAAGAAGAGAGAACAAGAAGGACGAGCATAAATGGAGAATATTGGTCAGAAAGATAGTGAGATCCAAAAGCATTACAGGAGCTCCATTCTTCTCCCTGGAATCATCATGACCGCGCAAGTGCTCAATTGCAAAATCAATATTGATTACAATTCTTCCAGTGTGAAAGAAATTTTTGCAGAATGTATTGATCATACATGTAAATTGGATATCTCATTCTTAAAGGTCTTTCAGGAGAGGGATGAGTTCCACAACAACATGATATTTTTATGAAATTTAGACAAGGGCATGATTTACTTTTCAGCAGAATATTGAAAGAAAATTCTAACATCGAAACTTAGCATAGATAGAACAATAATAACATTAATTTTGAACGGGCAATCTCCAAATTCAAATAAACTTGGAGTCAAACATAAAAATTTTTGAAGTTTTTTTTTTTTTTTTCCTATTTAATATGTTGAAGGCACTTCAAAAACTTTAAACTCTTTGTGAGGGGGAAGCTTAAATTTCTAGCACTTGAAAGGGAAATACTGATGACAAGAACATGAGTGGTAAAGCTGGGCAATATGTCGGTGTCCCATGGTTCTCAAGGGCTGTACAATTACAAGTCGAATTCTAGATTCAAATTCGTGGTTTAGATTGAGGTTTTTACGAATTCAAATGTTTTGATTGGATTTCATAAGTAATTTCCAAAATATATATAAAACATTACACTTTTTTTTTTTGGCGCAACGAAGGAGTCAAGATACACCCCCCGTAAAACTTTGATGTGCTACCACTTTATACATTTATCATGTTAGTATGCAGATTATTGTCGTAGTGTACTACATCGAGAAAAATCTTGACACATTCTTAGTCTAGAAAAATAAAAATATTATTCTGCAATTTTAAGAGTTACAGATCACTTTTACCCTGAATTTTGAGGAAATGTGTTGCAATGTAACTATGCAATGTGCATTACCATCATGGTGTATTGTACAACACTACAACTGTCATTAACAATTTTGTAGAAGCCCATACTTCATTTTGCGAAACAGCTCAGGAAAAAGGATGAGTTGGGTGATTTGGACTCCGAGGAAAAAAGGCACCACATTGGAAGCTGAAAGGAAAACGTTCAACAATCGTTCACTTCACTTCTTGACTGTATTCACCAGAAGGAAAAAAAAAATGAATTGTCATCGTTCACTTCCCAAATCTTGACAGTATTCACCAAATTGCAGTCGGTCCAATTAAATCTCCTGGAGAATTTTGCAACTGGCAGATTGATTAAAAGGACTCGTGAGAAAGACTTCCCAGATCTACCATCTTCAAAAAGTTGGCAGATTGGGAATTGATTGTTGAAAAGGACTTCGTTGGTCTATCACTTGAAAAATCACCATCTAGTCTGAATATTCGTTTGCTGCAAACGACGAAGCCCATCCATCTTGTGAAAAAGGTTATTCCACGCCTTTGGAATAAAATGCAATTTGGACATCTCTTATTAAGGTCTTGTTCTCTGTAGATTATAATTAGATAGTCATAGCCTCATAGGGCGGGAGGTGGGACATGTTAGGTGTGGGATTTTTCTCCCTCGGTTTTAAATGGGACGAGGGATCATACCTCCAACCCATCACTTACCTCGTCCAGCATCCTAGTATAAAGTTTTAAAAAAAATAAATATTTATATATAGTTTTATATATATATATACACACACACACACACACGTTAAAACTATATATCAATAATGTATACATATATCATAATTTATATGATATAATAATTATTTGATTATTTTTAACTTAAAGTTTTTTTTTTTTACATACTATAAGTTATTTACAAAAAGTAAAAATGAATATGATGGTTGTGAGTTTAGATTTGTTATACACATTATGGCTACACATCAATAAATATGGATATCTATGATGATCTGAGAACTAAAAATTTTAATTTTTAGGTAAAATGATGATTTGGTTATTTTTAGTTTACTTCAATTTTTTTAAACATATTGTAAGTTATTTAAACCAATATGATGATTATAAATTTAGATTTGCTATTAAAAGTAGAAAAAAGAATTAAAAAGGAACAAAATAATTTTAATCGTGATTTTACATTGAATATCTAGCTAAGAATATAAAAGAAGTGATTTATAATGCTGTTATTGATGGTATACGTATAAAAATATAAAACAAAAATAAAAAATAAAAAATATAATTAAACGACAGAAGGGGCACTCGCAAGGATATTGGGTAAGGTGAGGGGCGAGAGCAGAGGAGATTTCCCCTGTCCTATTGCCATCTTTAGTTCCCAATTCAAGTCCTGGGTCTCGTAGTTGGGGGGTAGGAAGGGTTACATAGGGGTGTGAGGTAAAAATAAATAAATAAATCAATTGTTGAATTAACACAATTTTCTTGAATTATTTTTTTCAATATCATATGATTAATGCATGCACAAGAACATCATCGTTAAAAGTCTCGATAGAGTTGGTGACAATGGATACTTTATAACACACTAAAAAATTATTACAACTTGTATTTATTTTTAACTAATAAACATGCTTTTTTATTTTTTAATCCAAGTCTATCTTACATTTTTGGAGTTAGTTTTCTTATTTTTTTTAAATGGCTTGGTTAACGAGTTCTTGAAGGCATTTGCCAATGGTTTTTTTTTTTTTTTTCCTTTTGGTAACAATGGAACTTGTTAGAAGAAATATTTAAATACAAAAGGTTAATAAATGTGAGTGTATACTGTGTATATTTGGATGGTAAGTCAAATATAAGCTAAGTGTGCTAATAAGTGTTATAGGAAATTTTTTTTATTCATTTAAGTCAATTTTACATGAAGAGTTGGTTTGTTACAGACACTTATATAAAGATGAATTATTGTTTGATTGATCAATGGCTATTTAAAAACTATACTAGACACTAATGAATGTTTACTAACATTAATATTAATACTAATTACAAGAAAAGTTAACAAAGAGTCGGTTAATCATATCGGTTAGTCATAGAATACATTTTACAAAGAAAACTCAAAGAGGGTAAAATTAACTTACCACAAAGTTAAAGGGCAAAATAATAAGAGAAGTATTTTAAGTGAATGTAATGTATGGGAGTGCTTAGACAAGGCTGCAATTTTTATTAATTTGCTTTTTTGGACAAGGACAAATTTTGATTTTGATTAGCTAATAACTAAATTATTTTAGATGCTACGTGGTAGACTATGCATTTAGTAATTATCTGAAAGTTTTGATGGCATTTCTTGTCTACACGGAAAAAGGAACCATAATCGCAATCAGCATCAGCAAAAGACATGTTTATGATCACCGGGTCCTTGTTGCCTCCTTTTCCGAATTTCTAGTCGCAAAACACAATAATCTGCCGACCACAGTGGGAGTCGAACCCACGACCTTTTGATCCGAAGTCAAACGCGCTAATCCACTGCGCTATGCGGTCCCATGTGCTTAATGCTGCCAAGCATTTTTCCACAACTGAACATCTTGGAGCATTCGCAAAGGCCCACAAAAATAAAGTTCTCTCTCTCTCTTTTTTGGAGGGGTGGGGGTGGAGTTAGCAAAGGACTGATGGAAGCTGGAATTCTAATGCCCTAGATTCCCGAAAAATGTGCTCGGCCAACCAATTTTGGTACGCATTTCTAATTTATCAGTCTGATTTTTGTCCTCTGCATATGTCACTTCGAGGTCATATTAGAACCGTTGATTCTCTTAAGTAAGGTTGTTAATCGGAGTGACAATTAATTGCTCATGGAGTCTGTATAATTTCTTCAGAAAGGGTTTGAGACTATTGTGGAGGGCATTTTGGTGCTCATCCATTGTCCTTGGCATCTCCATCTCCGTCTGCTCTATCGTGCTTGCCAACTTCTGCTTAAATTGAAGGAATATGCATAATGTGGACATCGTGACTCATGAGTTCACAATGTACGTTTCTGATAGGAATTGACTGGGATAACAACCACAATTTTACATTTAGTTAGTCCCTTTTCATGCTAAATATATCGAATGCTCCTCTCCTATTTAACGCGGGTAGGCCGCAGTTAGGCAATTTAATTATTCAGAACGAAGCACAGAAAGAATTTTCTTATGATTGATTATTCTGAAAATCAAAACTGCGTTTATGTAATACTGCCATTTTGCGTGGCATTTCGCTTTATTATCCTTTGAATATGTGTATACAATACAAAAATGTCTTACCTACCGTTTTTTGTGTTGGACAAGAAAATAGGCTGTCCCTCCAACCCCTTGCCATCATCTCTTGAAAAACTGAATTGCTTTGCGTTCCACCGCATCTGATACCGTATCATGTCATTGTATTGCACCCCACCTTGGTTCTGCTTTTGCTCCGTCTTTTATTCTTATATTAAGGGTTGACTAGCAGATTGGTTGATCTCTCCTTGTCCATGCAATACTCATGAAGGCCCTTTTCATGCTGAATACAGCTGAAGTAATGAGATAATTCACACCTAATCTTCTTGGGGACTAGCTTGAACCCGTAATATGTTGTCCTTTGCTGTGGTGCTTTCTTCAAATCCTAAGGAGATGAGCTATCATCGTCAGAGCTTCTATCTTGTCTCGCATTGTATCTGCTGAGGACTGGCAATGATGCAGTTGCTGGCATTCTGAATGATCTGCCTGTACCCATTACCATTGATGTATCCTGCAGTCTCCCGACTTCTTTGCATACGTTATCCAGAATAGAGAGGAAATCTCTTACGATCATAAAGATCCTAAAAGGATGGGCCTCTTCTTTTGCTGCATTGCCGTGAAAGTATTCTGTAACCTCCTTTACCAAGGACAAGGCCTTCTGTTCTTCATCCTTAATGAGGAGAATTTCCCCTTCTGCCTCTCCTAGAAACTTCTTCATTGATTCAAAAAATTTACCTTGCATACTTGGTTTCTCATATTGCAAAACTAATCTAACTTTCTCAAGTCCAATTTCTAGCTTGGTGACATAACTACTGAGAACATCTGAGTCCATTGCTGCTGCCTTTTTCACATTCCCAAGTTCCTTGCTTAGTCCTGCAACAACCTGCAGGCCTTGCTTCTTGAAATCATCCTCTTTGACTTTCAGATTTGTTTTATGTGCAGGATTTTCATTCGTTGGTTCAGAACCTACACCTTCTGATCTAATCATTTCTTGGACCACAAAGTGAAGCAGTGTTGTCTTCCCATCTGTTCCTTTTATGTCCACTAATTTCAGCAGAGTATCAAGTTTGAAGGCCCTGGCATCACCACGATTAGTCCCTACATTCATGCGATTTCCCGTCCTGAGGACAGCTTCAAGGAGTTTGAGGAATAGCCTGCTGTTCTTCAGTTCTTGACTTGCCTCCTGATAGATAATATGCATTATTCCACAAGTAGAAAAATCCTTAAAACGATATTATAACTATAAGAATTGATAGACTAGCATTAACAGTGGAAGTTGAATGCTTTTCACGTTATTGTTAGGAATAAAACGTCCAGAGTCTTGTCACTACAAAAACCAACTCTAGTTGATTTGCAAATTGTACCTCTAGTGTTTGAAAGGACTTTCTCAAGTAGTTTACTTCCGCATCAAAGTTTGCGCGGTATAGCATGGCTTCCACTCTTTTGAAGGCAAATGGCACATCGAGAATTGCCTTGAGGAACCGCTCTGCTGACCCTAGTCTAGAGGATTCACCATTGTAGTTCCTGAGTTTTATTTCTTCCTCTTTGGTTGGAGCCATCTTGACCAAAGTCTCCAGAAGTTCAGGACCCAATCCTTCTGGATTTCCTGTTGCAATAAATACACGCACCATTATGACCAAGGTAATGGAAAAACATGGGCTTTCCCGAAAAGTAGTTTCATGACTTAGGAGCCGTACTGAACCAATTGCAAAATCTTGAATTGGGCATTTGGTTTTATACCTCCTGATTTCACTGCTAAGCCTTAAACAGTGAAACTGCTGTGGCTTCCACTCCCCAACCCTCACACAGTTCTTTCAATTATTAGTATTTCAGGGTGCATGCCATCAGCGTCACTCTTATGTCATTAGTCGTGCATCATTGTAACTAAGAGGGGGACTCACTGTGCAGGCGGTGGTTCAACAAATGGAGAAAAATGTTTATTTCGTGTGTTTGTTTACTTAACATGTGTGTTGCTTCCAGCTCTCGCCTCTCCCCATTTACTATTCGAAATAGGAATGGCCAAATGTCTGACAAGTTGTAGGTGAAGTCGCCAAGCACATTCTTGTTTTAATTGGCACATATTTGATGAAGGATTTTGTTACTTGGATTCAATTGTGCTAAAAACATTTAAATTAACAACTTACCAGATACAGGGGAGATAGTGTGTAAAATGTAAAATTTGAAGTAGATAGGTACCATAAAGTATTACATTTGAAGCATGAAAAGATGAGTGGGAGAAGGGCTGTCTAATGACAACTACTATTCAGGAGGATACGAATTACCTTATGGCAGAGTAGTAAACTAAATATCAGATGCAGTTTAATTAGTTTCTATGAAGTGCATTTTAATACCCCTTCTTTTTGCAAATTACAATTGCCGAAAAATTTTCTGTTATTAAATTTTGGACTACTAGCAGTGGTAATCAGGTCGCGTGGCTGATGATTTATGAGGTATAGAACTGATAAATCAAATGAACTTCTTTCACATTCCTATGTTCTTCCAAAACTTTTGTGGTTTCCCATTAGTTTCTAAGATACATACCGTCTGTAAGTGCTTCAGAAACCTCTTCCCTTGTCACATTCAGTGCTCTCAACAGTATCGCTATATTCTGTGATTTCTTTGGATCCAGTACTCTATTCTCCTGTTCAACTGGAGGGAGGACCGACTTCCTAGTGGCTTCTTTTGGAGCTGAAGTTGCAGAATTACATCCAAAAAGAGACTCCATCATGTCCTCATTCAATCTGCAAAGATGGAAAATAAAATTTTCTCGGTCAGATAACAGTACTTAACTCTTAGTACCCAGTACTCTGTCTGCGTCCACTTAACTGGAAGGAGCTAGATTTTAGTTGGTCCCACACTGTGGCTCGGTCTGAGGTTGCTCGCACTTTGTCCCAGTGCAAAGGTTTCAACTTGGGTCTCAGTCCATCCATGTCATCACCATCACGCCTCTCTGAAGAATTTGTACCATCATTAAATTCTTGTTTAGGTCCTATTTTCTCAACTGTAGTTGTTTTTGGACTGGAACTCCCAGATTTTGGTAGTATTTTTTGGCTGGGAGCCACTGGAGGTGTGTGCATTGCTGGAGCAGCACTTTTCCGTGGCGTTGGAATTAGCAGCGGGGGTGGTGGTGGTGGTGGTGGTGGTGGAGGTGGTAATGGGGGTTGGGATGTCTCCTGGCCTTGGCTGCTTATTAGTTGGAGCCGGGCTATGTCTGGTGGTGGAGGTGGGGCTGAAAATTTTGGCCGTTTAGGAGCATATGGAATTGCTGGTTTGCTGAGCTTAAGCTGAGATTGCTGAGGTGGCTGTTCTGGATTAGTTGGTGGTGGTGGCGGCGGCGGAGGTGGAGGAGGGGCTGGAGGCTGCTTGATTGATGGTATGATGGCATGTATACTAACATCGGGTGATGAAGCAAAAATGCGAGATTTTGGTGATGTTCTCTTGGAATGAGGAACAGAGCTGCTGACATGAGTTTCAGCCCTGGACTGAGTCACCAGGCTTGTGTTATTGCTTTGTTGACTCTGACGGGAACTGGGAGTATAAGTCCCTTCCTCGTTGCTCACAGACGAGCCCTGTGGAGTGTAAAAAGCGGTGTCGTGACTCTCCTCGTCAGATGATGACATTGGTGGTGGCGAACTTATGGCCGGAGGGGGTGGAGGTTTGGTTAGGGGTGGCAAAGGTTGGAGGTCTGGGCTTGGCCTATAGCGATCAGATCTTTTGACTGAGCTCAATTTTCTGTAAGGTGAGCCATTTGGAGCATTGGTTTCGGTCACTGATGCTTGTGCCGAGGGCTCGACCGTCCCAATGTAGAGGAAAGTAGATGGGGGCAATCGGGACTCCTCGTTGATCCTTTGTGAATTCCCCCCAACCAGCTTCTGAGATTCATCAGGGTGTTTCGCCCTGTGCCTGTAGAGGTAGAACGCCAATGCTGACAGCATCCCCAGCGTGACAATCCCAACTGAGATAGCAATTGCAACTTTCTTGGTGGGCTTGGACAGCTGCGCAGGAGTGGCAACTGGATTGGGCACCGCCGTCCCATTTGCCGGTGCTGGTGGGGATGGTTGAGCCTGATCCGGTGTTGTGCCAGTGGGTACTTCGGGGAAGAAGGGCTGGTCTGGGTTGGGAAACGCAGGGGCGGGTGGTGTGGGCGGTGGAGGCGAAGGAGGTGGTATGGACTCCGGTGGGGGTGCTGAAGTGGCGGGATACAGGGGTTGGTGCAGAATTCTCCTTGGCTTCTGGTGTGCAATGAAATCGCGGCCTGCAGGGCCTGCGGCAGATGTTTTGGTGGATTGGGGTGTGAAAGATGCAATCAGTGTTAGAGTCAAAAAGATGCTAGTACGTTGAGCATTCATTATGATCCCCTCTCTGGTTTCTGTGGTTTCTTCACTCTTCTCCAATTCATGTCTGATTTTTTTGTGTGTGTATGGATTCCCAGTGGTCACCAAGCTAGATAGACAGAGAGAGAGAGAGAGAGAGAGAGAGAGAGGGAGAGGGAGAAGTAGAGGGTCTGTAAAGAGAAGCTTCTCTTTGGCTGCAAGATCTGATGCTTGCTGTTAATGGTTTGATGTCAGCAGTAGCCGCACTTCCCTCCTCTTTCCAACTGTGTACTAAATTTCTTTCTTTCTATGCCAAGACTTGGAAATCAAAACATTTTGTAAATTTTCTAATTCTGACCTCCCCCACACCAACACACAACAACACCGCACAGCCCCACCCCCTAAACCCCCCACACCACCACAGAAACAAAAACAAAAACAAAAACAAAAAAAAAAGAAAAAGAAAAAGAAAAAGAGTTTGAGAATGCCACGTGGCGAAGAACAACAGACTTTATCAGCCAGCACTTTTAAAATTGAAGGGACTATGATGGCCATGTCGTGTTGAGGCTAAAGAGACCACGTTCATGCCCTTTTTTGTCCATAGAAGAATTTAGTACCTTTTCTGTGCAGCTGAGAAAAGAATGTCCATAAACTATTACTGACTGGGATTTAGATTTACTCCTCATCAAAAAATCAAAAATGGTTATAATCGCAGGCCTAGCACCGCTTTGCTCTGACCAAGAATTGAAGCAACATATACATAGTAATTAGCAGCCTTCCACGTTGGCACCGTTCTCTTTTCTTCACGTTTGCCGTTACAGTCTCAGGCCCTTCCGTTACGAACTCTGCCTACCTTTTCCTAACGTCCGTTTCATGCAAGCTGTAACCTCGCTGCCGTGGCCGTCCACGTTTCATTTCCATAAATTTCAATCTACTCTTGACGGCTAGGATTCTACCCAAAGTAGTAGCAGTAGTTTACGTCAAATACGGCAATAAATCCCTGTACTAATGATGATTGAGGCATGCCTGTACTGAATTATTAATTATCATGGCTGGCTGTAACTTGCAAGATCCAAGGAAATGGAGATTTGATGTGCATTACTCTGACTTACTGATGCAGGATTAGAGGGTTTGTTTTCTTCTTCTTTATTCCCACCAACTCTGCCAGCACTCGCGTCTAGGGGGTGAATTCGAGTCGAGTCGAGATCGAATATCCATATACTCGAGCTCGAAGTCGAAATGAGGGACTCGACCTCAAGTTCAAACTCGAACGACCAATAATAAGGCTCGAACTTGACTTGACGAGCTTGAAAAGTTGATCGAATTCGAGTTCGAGCTCGAGTACTCAAGTTCAAAATCGAGTATATTGGTAAAGATTGTAATATTTTAAACTAACAAACCTAAAATGGTAAATTAATAAATATAATATATTAAATTTTAAATTAAATTTCATTGAGTCAAGTAGCTTGATGAGTATTCGAGTAGTGAATTTTCCGTCTCGAGATCGACTCGATTTTCTTGTCAAGTAATTCGAACTCGACTTCGACCGAATTCGAATCGAGCTACTCGATTAGTCAAGTCAAGTAGTTTGAAAAAATTTCACCCCTACTCGCTTCTCTAAGCTCGAGTTCGACTTGATGAGCTTGACAAGCTGATCGAGTTCGAACTCGAAATCGAGTATATTGGTAAAGATTGTAATATTTTAAACTAACAAGTCTAAAATGGTAAATTAATAAATATAATATATTAATTTTTAAATTAATTTTCATCGAGTCAAGTAATTTGACGAGTACTAGAGTAGTGATTTTTCCGTCTCGAGATCGACTCGATTTTCTTGTCAAGTAGCTCGAGTTCGACTTCGACCGAACTCGAATCGAGCTACTCAATTAGTCAAATCAGGTAGTTCGAAAAAATTTCACCCCTACTCGCATCTCCCTCCTCCACTACGCTTCATTCTACTGTTGGCCGAAGGTCCAAAGCACAACTCCAGCAGCATATGCTTTTTATCCTGCTTTTCCTTTACACATCTTTTCACTTTTTCTAGGGGTATATATATTGGTGTTTTTATTGTTTGGACAGTCCCAGTACTATCGTTTTCATCATAACAGGGGCACAGCCAAGTAATATATTGCAAAAACTACACTAGTACTTTGCTGGCCTACATCATATTGCCGTTTTCTCTCTTTTATTCCCAAATTGCTTTCTGGCCTCTTTACAAACAAACACTTCTTGAGCCAACTTTTTGGTTGGGACCAATTCGTTCTAAGAAATAAAAATACGAATTGAAGTATTGAGTGACATAAATGGTCGCATGGAGAGAATTATAAAATTGAAGCATGTCCTTTTTAATTCATGATGATAATTATACCGGTTATTTCTCATCATAGTCACTTCAAAGAAAAGCCTTTTAGTCTCACATTGTCATTTCATTGGACCGTGTATTTGTCTCTAGAGTCGAATGATTCATTTCTCCACCAGAAAGGAATTTGATCTAGTGTTTATCAAGACAGACTTCTTACCTACACCAATTATTTCTACGCCAGTGCCAAAAAGTCTTGAAAAAACACTGTTTTTTTTTAGTACAACATCCAAGCCCAATGAGTAGTTAGTTGATAAAACTGTCGGTGTTGAGCAGTTGATTTAGAAGTAAGCTGAAAATTTTGTTTTCTATGCAGGACTAGGATCTTAGCTCTAGACTATAAAAGACTAAATTTGTGCCATGGATCAATGATACGACCATCATTGAAGCAACAGATTCAGATTGACAAATTGGTATCTCTCGTAACTAACATTTACTACTTACTTGACAATGATCGTGGACGAAGATGGCAACCAGGAAGAGTGATTATTAAACTATAAGATAATTTCATAAACTGCCCCAAGAAATCTGACAATTTCAAAGAGCTCTATTGAAAAGCATATATACATTCTCTGATTTGACACTTTTAGTAACCAAATACCGGATTTGGTCAAAAATTTACATGAATACCATAAAACACCCTCAATTTATAAAGTTTGCAGATTTTTTGATTGGTATTTGGTAGTAGTTTTGAGCCATTTCTTTTTGAGTTAGTGTTTCTTTTGATATAAAAAAATACCAATAAACCAAAATTGGATCACATTCAAAGTCATCAAATAACAAAAAAAAAAAAAGAGTCACCAGTTCAACATTTAGGGATTGGTTTCTGTATTCTATGGTTTTACTAGCAAAAATAAAAGCCAAATGAATGAGAAGTAGAAATGAAACAAATAACTATAGATTCATTGTTTATGTATCCATATCAAACAAGGAAGTTAAAATTTCAAGGGAGGTAAAGTGTTAAAGTTAAATATTAAAGTGTTATAGTTTTAATGTTATATATTCATTCTTTATTAAAATATTAATGTTGTTATTGTCATTTTAGATGGGTAAGGGAGGTAAGTGTAATTTTTAAAACTTCAAGTGGGCTCGGTGAGATTGTCAGAATTCTCAGCAGAAATTTCTGAAATTATTACTTAGACTATTCTTACTTCAATTTTCTGAAGTCCGAGCCCACTTTGATTTTTCTCCCCCCCCCCCCCTCCCTTATCTGGTACTGTTGTGCCGTTATGGCCTGGTTTAATGATGAAAGAACCTGAAACGAAGTTCCCAGAGCATAAGATCCGGTCTCTGGATTTCCCACAGCGCTGCTAGTAACAAAGTATATCAGATAAGATATTGTAATTTTTTTTTTTTTTTACTAATGTTTCTTTTTCGAAGTTCTTTGCTTGAGGTGCAACGAGACAAAGTGGAACGTTACGGAAAAGCAGAAAACGAGTGTGCTTTTTTCTTGATGAATTCCTTTTTCGGCAACTTTCACCCTGAATTCATCCTCTAATTATGTGACCAATGTTCTTTCTGTACTCCCGCCATAGATTCATCTTTAACTTGTAGGGTTCGTTGTGACTTTATCTTAAATTCGTACGGCACTCCGGTAAATAGTTAAAGATGCAGCAGCAGGTTGATTCGTCCCCTACATCACGATGTTCACCACCAAACCTAATGATATGCAGTTGAAGTATAACTGTCACGCAGGATTTTGTATTAGGAGGAGGCACTTGACAAAGTGGTGCAGGAGAAGTTCACATTTAAAATTCCAGAGCTAGTAATCCCAAGGACGGACCCAGAAATATATTTTGGTGGGGGCTGAACTACATTTAATTTTTTTTTGCGACGAAATAAATATATTTAATAAGTAAAATTTTGAAGCAATAATTATAAAAACAATAAAAACATATAATTATACATACCTAAAAATTTGTTATTGATTAACACTTGAAGTAGTGGCATTTGTTGCACTTGAATGACGAAGGGGAGGCAATAAAAGACTGAATTAGTAACTTCTTTTGTTAGGTTGCCATCGTCTTTACATGGAAACAAACACAAATGTTTGAATAGCTCTAATTATTGACTCTGGAGTCCATGGACATAGACTGTAGAATGAATGCCCTGGACAAAATAGTGACGTGTCTTTGTAAGAGAATGAATGCCATAGACTAGTACAAGACCCATACTACAGGAACCCTCTTTTCCGGCAGCTTGGTGGGGGCTTAAGCCCCCACCTGACCCCGCTTGGGTCCGTCCCTGAGTAATCCTGTATTGATATATAATTAGCTTGCCCTACCAAGAGTTCCCTCCCCCTTCCCCCCTCCATTGGAAGGGGGGTTTTTGTTTTTTATTCCTTTTTCTAGTTTTGTTGGGGGAGGGGGGAGTTCTACTCTTAATTCCTTTGGAGTTATCTATACTTTATACTATTTATCAGTCCACATCTTCTAGAAGGTTTTTAATAATATATATGATGCTATTTTTAAAGGATTTTTGATTATTTTATTCTTTAATTAGTTCAATTAATGTTATCTAATGGTCATTAGTTTGTTTAGTTCAAGTGTTTAAATTCCTATATTTTAGGGAGAAATATATTTTGTTAAACTAACTTATCAATTAGGTTAAAAAAAAAAGTTTAGTTTGACTAACTTATCAATAAGTCTCTCTAAGTAAAATCTTCTATCTTAGCCTTTCATTTAGTTACGAAATGACAAATATCTATGTATCTGCATTAATGTTTACACATTTTAAGCATGAATATTTACATATCTAGATTTTTTTCCAACCAGTTCAAAATTTTAGAAACTTTCCTTACCAATTTTTGTAGATTTTTAAAATTAGTTTTAGTTTTTTCCACAATTTAGTATACACTTATAACTATATTTCTAAATTACTAAGAACTATACAAATTACTAAATAATTTCAAGTGTCAAAGAGTTCTACCACATTCATTACCATTTTAAAATAAAAAAAAAAGATTAAAGCCTATCAATTTTGTTTTTTACATATTATGTTAACCGCACTACAAACCATTGTTGTTACAAAACAATAAACAATTCTACAAAATACAATCAAATTTGAATTGCTGTCATATTTACAAACAAAAAAAATAACCATTGAATTGCATTTTATTGCAGAGATTTTAAATAGTTTTCTGTGATAATAAAATTGTCCAAAAATTTAAATCAGTTTTAACTATTTGTAGTTCCGTGCATAGCACGGACATAATGCTAGTTATAACTTATTTCTCACTGCCGTTCTTTTTCTACTTTATTTGGAAACGGTAAGAAATAACTTTTTAAGGTATACACTCCGTGTTTTTCGCCCTAAAGTTTATTGAGCGTCTTAAGGATAGCACATTGGAGCAGTGATGAGAATTCCATTATCGTCCTGCACGTCAAGCATCTACTTTGCTTCAACAGCATATAATCATCAACGGTAGGCAGATTCAAAATAGCTGCTCCTGCTCAGTTATCTTTTTTCTTTAAGAATCGACTTTGAAAATTATACTGTACTAGTCTTTATTATCACCCGTACGTAACAAGTTAAGGCCGATTCTTTGTAACTTCTCCATCACCATCCTGTGAAGTGGGCATATTCTGATTTGCCTGAAATTTTTAGCTATGACTACACGATTTTATACATACATACATATATATATGATTCACTATCAGGCTGGTCTAATTTTTGGACGCACAATCTATATTCACATCTAAAATCTCTTCTTCATGCACGTAGGTAGCGTACACTTGTATGAAACATAATTCCAATTAACGTTAACAATGGTGGCAGAGTCATTCATGTTAAGCCATCATAGCAAGAACCCACCGTAATGTACGTAACAACATATGTCCGTGGTATGAATTTACTTCTGGTCCCACAGAAATTAAAAAGGAGAAAGTTATGTGTTGTGGACGGAGCAAAAGGTGAGATTCATGAAACGGAAAAGAGAGAGATTACTATACTTAATATTTATAGTAATAGTAGTAGGTTTTTTTCCCCTTCTCCTGGAGTGGACGATACGAAACCTTTCAATTCCCTTTGTACAAGTTAGACCAAAAGGCAGCTCCAACCCGCACGACAAAAACATGTTGCTTCTTCTCACAATTCAACTTTTACTAGGATCGTCCCAGTACCTGCAGTTACCGCATTCCATGCAAAGCCTGGAAAACTTTCCCCAGTCACAAAACCAGTGCATGGAATGGAAGGGGATCGCCGCCTGTCAACAACGATTGCATGTTTCTTCCTGCATTCTACTTACCAAACCATTATTTCTGAATTTTCTCTCTGTTCCTGTGGGGGAAAAAAAAGAAAAAAAGAAAAAAAGGAAACGCATAAGTCATTTTGGTTGTAGTGCTCATTCAGGATGCAAGTATACGGATCCGCATTTGTTGAAGTGTGTAATCATAAGCAAGCCGTAATTGCAGCCACATACTACTGTTTGTCTTGCCTAGAAAAGAAAAGAGTACAAAAGAACTAGCCTGAGTGTTTTATACACCGTCGTCACTGCATTAAAAAAAAAAAAAAAAAAGTAGTTAATCCACAAAAGAACTATCGTGGCTATTTAGAAATAGAAATGCAGCTCATATCAAATAGAAAGCAATATGCATCAAAATGAATGGCAAGGTGGATGTTATTGTTATGCTGAAATTAAGTGAAAGAATAATAATCGTCTTTTAGCTTAAACCCATGATGTCTTCTTGATGACAAAAATAGTTGTCTTAGCAAACAGTTTAACAACTGCCCTTTTACTTTTCATGAACAAACTTACTCTTAAAGAATAATAAAGAGTTTTGCCTGCGTGTAAAAATTTGGAACCAATTTAATTACTATTTAAACACTTTTTGTCCTTTAAATTCTGTGAGAGAGCTAAAAAGACTACTAGGTACTAACGTCTTATGGGAATATGCCTTGCTTGAAGATTGCCTTTGCATGTTAAACTCCTCTTGCATGGTGCAGCTAGCCAGTAGCCATCCGGCATCCAAGCGCAGTCCACATCTTAGAACTGAGTAGGACAAAATAATTTGTGTTTTGGCCTAATTAAACGTTTTGGTCTGTTATGCACTGTGTCTCCATGTAAACTATCTCACAATCAAGACTATTGTGAGATAGTCTACTTGTAAATCGGGGATATATCAGACATTCTCAATAACTACTGCCCACATAATCTCTCAAAAGTGCCTAAACCTTGTTGATGGAGTCTTTCAACCACATAAGATAAAACCTCTAACCAACCCATACTTGTCCCAGGTGATGTGGATTGTTACGTGGTTTTTCCCATTCGAGCTTAAATTGATCTAGACCGTTGATCTAAAAATAGCTAACAGGAAAACTCATTTGCAGAAGGCTCTGGGAATGTCACTTGCATTTGCAGGTTGGCAGAGGAGTCAGAACATCATTTGGGCCCATGAGAAGTAACTTTCAACTCGCTCAGTAGTCCCATCTCTTCTGATCCCCTTTCCGAGGACCCAAATCTACTATGTAGCTTTCTTTCTGGCCCAAATTCGCCATCTGATCGTCCAACTTGCGGGTGAAAATGGCTGGATTCACTTTGTGACGCTACATCGTGATCGTTTGATGCTCCCCTCAGCCTCGCTGGTTCGCAAGTCGCAGCTACCAAAGATAGCAGCTGGACTCACAGATTTGAAAACATTTGAGTGATGATGAGTGATGACAACGGATAAATTCCTACTTATCCAAGGTGCTGGAGGCTGGTATCTATGGGTTGCAACGGTGCATTCTTGATATACAGTAAAAAGATTTAAAAAAAAAAAAGAGGAACGAAAAACATTCTATAATCATATGGAAAAAAAAAAGAAGAAGCTAAAATGGTCTGTAAATATCAAGGACTATGCAGAAAATCAATCCTTAAAGTAATAATTGCACCAGATGTTAGCAATCAATTGTGTCAACTAGGAGTCAAAATAATCAAGAATGAAGAAAAAAACATCCGTTGGCTTTGTGCTCCTCCTTTTTTGTGTGTGTTAGTGTGTGGCGGCCTCGAACTGTATCAAGGTACGCACTCCCCACGCCCAACGCATGTGGTCTTTTTCCACGCGTCCCAGTATTCCACACCACGATTCAACTTTTGCAACTCCGACACTACTTAAGCTGCTGCTCCTACTGATTCTCTCTTCAATCGTCAATTGAGACAATACTGCAGTCGAAAATTCTGGTCAGTCTAGTCGATTCCACTTCCAAGGTACAGTAATTTTAACTTCTACACTCCAGTACTCTTGTGCAGGTAACTAGCTACTATTAATAAATCTCATTGTGGTTATGTATGAGATAATGCATTATTGTATTCTGATCTTTGTAGCCCAAAAATCTTAAGTCCATACACAAGGTCAAGAAACTTTGAGCCTGAGATATCAGGCTTTCTACTTTTTGGTCTTCCAGGAGCGGAGTTCTTTCTTTGTTTGCAGAATTTACCCTCTTCTGCAGAGAGATGATCGAAATGCTGCGGCTTCTCTACTTGTTCTTGATCTCTTTTGCTCTATATGGTGAGCACCAGTCATCTTCCATCCAAGTACATTACATAATTAAATGTGCCAAATTTCTCGATATTGAAGATGTAAACAATTTTTTCCTTGCAGCATCAGGTCAAGAATCATCAGTTGAGCTATTAAAGGTCTATGATCTCTCAATCCCAGTGAGTCAAGAGGCTTTATCTCAGACAGCTGCTGTGGTGCCAACTGAGCACCTCAAAGAGGTTTCCGGCAGCATTCTCATGGCCGAAAGTTGGACGAGGGCACATGTTCTGGCTCACTACCCCAGCATTAACATTACCACCATTGTTGTTGGTCACACTCTCCTCTGCGGGAAAGGCCAGGAGGAAAACTTGACTTTGATTTTGCCATCATTGAAGAACATCCACTACACTCTTACCAGGTGGGGTTTGCATCAAGAAATCAAAGTCTCCGCTTCTTTCTCTTCCAGCTGTATGCACCCAAATGCCGGAACATTCAGGTCTGACATAGCAGAAACACATATTAAACCCCTGCTCAGCTTCTTGCAACACATCAACTCACCTTATTTAGTGAACCCACCGTCACACTTGCCTACATTGTCAGATAATGCCAACATTTTGCTCAAATCCCACTTAGAGGCCATGGAAAATCTTGGTTTTTTCAACCTAAAGAAAGTCCATGTTATAGTCAAGGAGGCAAAAGAACCAAAGCCCACAAGCAGAAAACTCACCTTCTTTCTCGATAACACAAAGGCGATAGAACCATTCCCAGCAAGACCAACCCCATTAGCCCCCACCAGTGCCCCTGTGGGTTCCTCTGCCCCATCACATGCTGCCAAAAGCCCACTTCCTCCATGGCCTGGAAAGGTTTCGCATCCACCATTGTCTCTCCCCTTTCCTCCTGAAATTCCCCCGATGACTAATCCTGCCAACCCTCCTTATGGTCTTCATTTACCGCCCTGTAATCCATCTGGTGGTGGAGGTCGTGGTGCGGTGGCTGCACCAGTGGCAAGTGTGAGGAGGGGGCTCTGGTGTGTGGCAAAACCCAGTGTGCCACCAGAGACATTGCAAGATGCTCTAGACTATGCTTGTGGTGAAGGAGGTGCTGATTGTGAAGCCATTAGGCCTCGTGGGAGTTGTTATTATCCTAATACTGTCACGGCTCATGCTTCTTATGCTTTCAATAGTTACTGGCAGAAAACCAAGAAGAATGGTGGGACTTGTGGATTTGGAGGAACAGCTATGCTTATCGACTCTGACCCGAGTAAGGATCTTCCCCCGATATACTCGTATCTGATGATCTAAGAGTACAAATCTTTTATTGAACTTGTTGAGGTTAAATGCATTTCTTTGACCGACTGTCCTGATGTTGGTGGTGGTGCAAGAAGCATGTAGTACTCAGATTAAAACTCCTGACAACACAATACCTAGTATCATTTTCTATGTGCCATGATTTGTAATCTTTCTCAAGATTTAAGTGTTCATGAATTCGCTATATCTTTATTCTACCAAAGAAAAAAAAAATGTATTCGTGAATTGCAATTGATACTCGAGTGCATATTGCAGGCTATCGCCATTGCCGATTCAGTCTTGCCTAATGAGATCGGTAGAAGTTGGGGAAGGACAGTGCCTGGGTTCAGTGAGTTTTGCTCCGTGTAGATTTGGGATTAAGGTAACCGTTATGCTGTAGTCTTTTTCTAGTACTGAAAAGTGAGGGGGCTGTGGAAATTTTGCTTGCTTCTTACTTGTTATGTGGGGGCTCCCAGGGCGAAAGAAAGGCTCTTTGTCACCTTTATATGTAGACTGGATTCTATGCTGGCCCTGTAATTAAGAAACATTCCTTGCTTGCTGCCTTTGTGTATTCCGTTAAGAAATTCCCTACTTCCGATCCGAGTTATAAACGAAATTCACTTATGTGCATATTTGGAAGAAAAATCAAATGTATCCAAATAAACTATCAATTGGTCTTCGGTACTAGAATTTGAGCCTTCAAACCCCAGTTGTGGGGATCTCTCGGTCTCTGGGTTCTTGGTTGGAAAAAAAAATGGAAAAAAAGAAGAAGCAAAACTACGTACAAGTCAAGCTAATTCAGATGCTCCAGACATTTTTAGTTTGCTTTAGTGTCAAAAGGGATGCATAAATTACTCATGCCTAATTTTAGAGCGACTAGGAAGAAAGGCTCTCTGAAAATTCAATCAATTGGCTGCCTGGACCAAAAGAAAGGAGAAAGATTTGTCACTGGCAAAAGATGAACAGCTAGTAGATTCTTCTGTTGAGTCTTTGGGCCGGCAAGTTTTATGTTGATATCCAAATTTGAAGTCTCAATCGGGCAATTTTTGTCATTTGACACATTGACGGAATCCAGAGGCAAAAGATTTGGGCTTGTGAGCTGCTCTCTTCAGGTCAGAGCAAAAATAGATTTGGGCTTGGAAGCTACTCGTCATATCAGAGCCAGGTTTCCATCCTGGGACCTGTGGGTTATGGGCCCACCACGCTTCCGCTGCGCCACTCTGATTAATATGCCTTATAGTCCCCCTAATACGGATCCCCTAATGTTTGGTTGCAAACATTTGAACCCTTTGTCCGCCGTTAAAATAATGTTTGATGGTTACAAATTACTGAATTTTGGAAAATGTCCTTTGTTTCTACCAGTTGGAACTTTTTGAAAAAATTACTTTATCCCAACAAATCCATTTTTTCTTATAAATAATGACAAAAGTGCCCTTAAAAATATAAAAGGTGGGTTCTTTTCTTCAAAGAAGATAATGTGGGGTCTTTATTGATAAGAAGAAGGAATTTGTTTCGACAAGGGTAATTTATTTAGAAATTCCAACTAGTAGAAACAGAGGTAAGTTTAGCAATTTGGAGGAGTCAAACATTGCTTTTGATAGACAAAAGGGAGCAAAGTGCTCAAAACTTCACGCCAGGGGAAAAACTCATTTTGGAACCGATCATAATGGGATTTACTGCCATTGATCCTTTGTATTATAGAAACATTTTCCTTCAAGATCAAACAGATTAGCAGTTGTGGAGTGACCACCCCTCGTCTGGTGAATGTGTAATGGGCCATTGGCCCTCCAATGTACCCACCCAAGAGAGAAAAAAAAAAAAAAAAGGGGGGGGGGAAAAAGAAAGAAAGAAAGAAAGAAAGAAAGAAGAAAGAAGGAAAGATAATTGGCAGTTGTATGTATCATAGGAACAGGAGGACTAGATAACAAAATCTTAGTGCTGCTGAATATATATGACAGCCCTATCTCGAATCTTAGATACATCAAGATCCTCCGCAAGTAGGCTGCTCAATACCCAACCGAATTTGCTACAAAGTATTCAGTAGTAGTATCAGGTCCGACACTACTCTTTACTATGACTTTCCGCTGCGACGCAATCTGCTCTTTCATCCTTGTTTGTTACAATTTGCAATTTACGGGATAGTTATCAACTACATTCCAGGATATTTCTTCATACTAACTTCACTCTACGCCATTTCATGGCAGGAGGATCAGAGATCATTTGAACAGTTTAACTGACTTGTGATAAAAAAGAACCATTACGGTATTGAGAAACTAATTTTGCTGCCAGATTACTATAGTCGAGTCACAAGGAAGCTCGAATTAAGATGGCGAGGTGAATTGCATATTAATTACAAGGTCATCGTGTACAGACACGTTTAGCTAACCAATCAGCGAGTTGAAATCCAACTATGCCTGTTTACCAGCGGTTACACTCATTGATGCTTTTTCGCACGGCCATTCTCCTCGTCACTCTGCACGTAATTTCCATCTGCATTCTGCAGAAGGGAAGAATCAAACATAGAATGAGAACGAGAACACGATTGTTGACATTAAAACAAAAAATCGATACTGAGAATGACATGCCATTCGGACAAGTCATAGAATTGGAGTTACACTCCATATAAGATCACTAGTTTACAGAAGCCATATAGTTGCATCACTTCTGATAAAAAAATTTTTTAGTACTACAAGTATCTGAGGGTAGCTGAAACATACCTTATGACTCGGACCTTGAGCTGACCAAAATTCGTAGAATTTGCGCATTAGCATTTGTTCCTCCACCTATGGACCAAAAATATGGAACTAGCAGACAAATTAAAAGTTCTGGGGAGCCGTTGATGAGAAATACTGTATGGACAATCATATATCATAGTAGATGACGTTGGAGATGAATAGGATACGACTATTGAGCCTTCTCTAGAAGCTAATTTTCGCCTTGTATTCAGTTACCATTCTCATGAATAACAAGTCAAATGTAGGCATCAGAAAGAACACAAAGCCACAGAGGGAGAAGTAAATGATAAAAAGCACAAAAAGATTGAGAAAGAGGACCTGAAGTCTATGCAATTCATGCCGTCAAATAAAGTCCATGAACCAGTACAAGTGAGTACCATCGTTCAAGTCTAAGACACATTACACACATACTTAATCACGGCAACGAAATTCAGAGAGAGAAGAATTGGTGGGAACTGGTCATAAATGAAGAAAAATTTGACGGAGGAACGAGAGCAGCATTACTATTCGTAGCATACGGGACGGGACACTGTGCTGTTTTTTCCGCAGATTTCTGACGGTATAATAAAAGGCAAAACAGCGACGGATCCATTAACATGACATTGCGAGTCTGAAACCTGCGTTTTGTAACTTGAGTGAAAAAGAAAACCACGGTCCTATCTTTCTTGGGCTAAGGTGTGATAGGCCCAAACAGCCAATCTAATGAAAGTTCCGGGCTCTCCTTCGCCAATGGAAGCGCAATACGAGTTTGGGCTTTCAGAAAGATCATATTAAGGAGGTTGTACATTGCATGCATCGGCTATTTTCATTGTGGCCCAAACGTGGATTTTTTTTTTTTTTTTCCGGTCGTACCGATGAAATCTCCACTTAGCTTTATACCTGTGGCTCCTAATTACTGCCAAGGTAAAAAAGATAATGTTCCAAATGTCCGGAGGACACTAACCCACAAAAAAAAAAAAAAGGATGTTCCAAATGTCCGGAGGACATTAAGTAGTTACTAGTTCAACTTTAAAATCTTTCTCTTTCCTCTTTTCATTTCTAGGGCTTAGAGTCTCCTTAGTCTTAGAGTCTTCTTGGAACAAACCAAACCCAAAAAAAAAAAGAAAAAAAAGAAGAGGGAATGTAAGAACAATGATGTAGTTTCTTTTCACAAACATGTTCTTCACGCTTCACAAACTTTTGTTTTGTTTTCTGGTTTTCTGGCCCAAGAAGGGTGAAGGTAAGTAGATACTGCTTAGCTAATTCGATACCGCCGAATGGAAGGAAAAATAACAACTCGTTAAGCATTCTTTACGGTGCGCTACTAATAATCATTTGGATATGTGCATTCTTAAGCCATCATTTTGGTTTGGCAGCCGGAGTTTCCTATCATCATTAAACTTGCTGCGGCGGCGGCGGCGGCCTCGCTGGAACAGAAAGTATGGACCAAATTCACTGTTTCATCATCATTTGGCACAAAAGCGGTGGTGAAAGTGGCCCTTTGTATCCGCTCTTTCGATTCTAATACCACTTAGTAAAGATGCATTGCATGTAAGTAGTGATCAAAGTATCTGCAAAATGTGTTCCTCTGGTTTCCATATAAAATGAGGATAATAAAGGAAGAAGCTCTATTTGCATCAATCGTAGTTCACCCAGCGGACAGTCTTACTTACCCCATTGACATCTAACTTCACTACTCCATTTCATGTCTTCCTAGCTCCATCGACAAGTTTTTTTTTTCTTTTTCTTGGGATTTACCAACTAACATCATATTGTGTTATTAAGTGAACCCTGTTGGGTAAAACATGCACTTCTTCAAAAATGGAAGACATGATGCTGTGGCGCAATAATCTGTTAAAAGTTTATTGGCAATGAGCAAAGGGTATAAGATTGATTTCTTCAGTTTTAACTGATTTCAACTGGGAAAGTGTAGCTGTTACTGACTTCACCGGATGGTATATTATTTCTAGTTTCCTTAGTTCATTATCTGTAATCACATGGATGGACAAGGAATACACTCCAAAACAAAGACATATCCATGCTCACAAATCTGATGCTGAGTAGGACCTCCTGGTTGGTTGCCTCTGATCCATAAGAATATAATCTAATCTAGATGGATGTTGGATTCATTCATTCATCTCACCTTTCAACAAATTCTTTGTCTGCCTTCTGTTTCTTATTCACACCGGCTGACCACTTTCTTTACGCATTTCTACAACCCAGAAAAAAATAAATAAATAAAGAGGCAACTTCTCTACGTCCAAAGAAAAGGGGGTTCACCGCCTAATTCTTTAAAAAAAAAAAAAAGAAAAGAAACCCCCAATAAAGTTCCTCCACATTACTAGAATTTCCCCCAAACTGAGCAATTTATCAGTGGATTTGGTCTCCCTGTCCTTACCAAAAGGTCTTTTGGATTTCAATGAGACGTTCAAAGACTTCAACTCTGATGTCGACGCATCTGTTACTTTATTACAGATTCCCCCCTTTTTTCCTCTTGCATTCGTCATGGTATTATCTCCTGGAAAATAAAAATTTAAAAAAAGAAAAGAAAGGCATGACGCTTCCTGGTTAGCACAGAGGAAATGCAGAAAAATGAAACTTTCTGAATTTAAGTAGTACTAGAGACTAAGCTATCACTTTAAAAGCTTGTTAAAAAAACATCTCTGAAGTGAGTAATTACCGTGACTAGAATGCTGAAGGCGGCTGATACTTTTGCAGAGTCGCTAAATCAATGCGCAGACCAGAATCGATCACGCTACAGGGGTCAAGACTTTAGAAACAATCCAATTCATCAACAAGCATTAATGATTATTGATGACTAGTATATGCTTTTTTCCTGACTGAAATATGATAGCAGATTTTATAGGATGCATGTGAAATCCATCTTATTCAATCTCATTGCTTCTTTAGGAACACAGACTGGAATGATTATTCAGTGGCCCCTGCTGGATTAGATTTAGCCAACGCAATTGAGTATAACATGAGAATCTGTGTCCATGTGATGCACTTAATACTATACTATTAAGAACAAGAATCAGCATCTTTTTCTGTCAAAACTTTTCGGTCTCAGTAGTTTCTTTCTGGGGTGGGTCGACGATGCCGTCTTTATTAAACTTGACAGTTGAAAGAACAAAGCATAAAAATAATACTGATACTTTCCTAACCGAAAGCTAACCTTAAAAATATTGCATCAGGACTGACTCTGATTTTTTTTTTTTTTTTTTGTGTCAATCGCCAATTCTTACGCTACTTCTACTTCTATTTTAACCCATCTAGGGGAGAACCTAGTACACTATTATATACATTACTGCAAACCTTTTGGATTTTACCGTAGGTAAAAAAATTTGAACCCTTGACTTGGAATTAGCATGCGAGTCAGTTAGCCGCTCTAAATAGGTGAGCTAATAAGAATTCAAGAACAAGTACATGCCTTCGGTGAAGAAATTAAAAAAAAAAAATAAAGTAAGAATTCAAGAACAAGTACATGGCTTGGCCAAGAAACACACACACAAAAGTTGTATCATGGGAGTATGGGTGAGTGAAAAATAGGGTAATAAATGGGGGAGGAATGTTCTGGATGACATGGAAAAAAGAGAGAATAAGCAGGAGGTGTGGAAGGTTTCGATTTGAGACCTCTATAAAAAAATAGGTGACAACGAAGTAAGAACTCTAATTTGAAAGGTAAATTTGAATAAGACAAAACGACTGCGATTTTAATTTAGACTTCATGAATGATACTACAACTCTTTTTTTTTTTTAATCCATAACCAATGAATATTATTTACATTATATTTTCTATACAATTTGACCATTTTAGTTAAGATTACTAAGTTGAAATGTAAAATATTATTATTTATTTTTAGTATGATTGGTGCTGTTTTTTTTATTTATTTATCCTCCCACGAATAAACTTCAAACCAAGTTCCTATATTTGTCGAACCATTTCTTGCTTTTGTAAATTCAAAAGGCATGAAAAAAGATTTTTAACAAATTAAAAAATTCAGTATACTATAAAATGAGAGTGGGGAGTTGAAAGCCTCGCAACCTGGACCCCGCTAAAAAGCCCTTGTGCATTATATTCTCTTCTTCTTCCAGGATAGAAAGCATCCACGGCTGCCTTGCCTTCACTGCAACGTGGTGATGGGAATTCCTTCTTTTGTGGCGTAAGAGAAGACGTTGATTTGACTGAGTCCGAAAGGATATCCGACCAATTCTCGTGGACGGAATCTTTCTTAAGATTGTCATTCAAATTTATGTCAGCTTATTTAAGATATGATCATAACTTAACTTGCTTATATTAAACAAACCAGTAGTGTATTTCCTCTGCAGGGGATCGTTGACGTATCCTCTGTGTGCCAAGACAATGAAATGTCTTAGCTGACTGAACATTGGATTCCTAACGCAAAGCAAAGCAAGAAATAAAGAGGGCAGTAGCAGTAGTAGTAGTAGTTTATACTTACTATATTGGCTTCTCTCTCTGTCTTTTTTTTTTCCTTCATACTATATATAAATATTTTTGGCATTAAGAAGATAGAAAATGTGTTGAAAGGAGGAGAATATTGGTGCAAATTATATATATATATATACACACACATACATGTATGTGAGTGGAGTTGGACTTTGGACTTCGAAACAAGGCATGTGAGGCTGAGGGAATGAATCTAAAGAGTGGATAAGAGAAAAGGGATGTGGTCATCCACTAGGCGAATGGGGGAAGTTTGATTGGACGCCTCAATCCAACCCAATAATAGTAGTATTTATAATATATCCATTCCCGTAAATTCCCAACCCCAGCCAACTTTCTTCTCACTACTGTTAGGATTCCCTCGCTTTCGTGGTTCCCTGGTTCTTCAGCTTTTCCAAGACTTGCTTGATATTTTATTTACTGTATATAATTCTTGAAAGAAAAGACTACGAACAAAAAAAAAGGAAGAAATGGACGATGAAATGGAATGGAGAAGGGGTTTTAGTACACACGAAAAAACAAACTGAAGACTGGGAATAGAAGAAGATTGAAACAAAACAACAGTTGTGGGGCTGTCATGTATGCATTTTACTGCTTTTGCCCCTTAACTCCCTCCAAATCCAGAAGCCATGACTGACCCATGTGACCCGCTACACTTTAATCCCCATCAATCAGACCAAAATTACTAAACAATAATTTCCTTGTAAAAAGTTTGCTAAAAGTTGTTTCTGCTGAAAGATGTTCTCACTTTTAAACGGAGCTCTTCTTCATAAACGGAACCCTTAGAGTCCACCTACTATATCAATATCATTATGAATTTTTTTTTTATAAATAGTTAAAGCATCTACCTACCAAAGACTAGAGACAGAAGCCAAACTAGACTTTAGAGTACCCTCTGCTAGGATAAAAGGGAAGACATTATTGAATTCGTTTTCTTTTACGCACACATTAGTCGTAAATGCTGGTAATGTATCTCTTGAGTATTGAGATGGTTAGGCAGCTGCCCGCCGCAGCCTTGTGTGAATTTCTTTGCTCTATTCAATAAAAAAAATTAAAAGGCTTAATCCAAAAAAAAAAAAAGTACCTTGAGTTTTCAAGGAAAGTATATGCTCCTGAGTTTCCTTTTCTTGGTTACAAAAAAAAAAATCCCTTTTCTGAGTCTTGAATTATGCATAGGAAAAAAAATCTGATGTGATGCTCAATCGTTTTTCTTGGTGCTGCATTATCAAACAGTAAAACCAGGCTTTACATCAGATGAATGTTTAGGCACTTGCGACACTGGCCAGATTATTGTCTTGAGCTTATAGGCCCGCATTGCTAGTTTAGCCGGCGGACAAGCCGGTTTATCATATGCACTGTGTCATTTGGATCCATTAAAAGCAGGACTGAAAATCACATTAAAAGCAAAAATGTTGAGCAGAGAAGCAATGAGCCAAAACTCAAAAGACGTGTGACCAAGAAAGATCATTCAATGGCATCCAGTGAAAGCAGTATTAAATGCGTGGGCAGAACAGAAGCCGAGTGTCACCATGATTTAGACCTCAAGCACACCGTGTAACAAGTTTGGAAAATTCAATTAGTGGACGATGTAGACTACGTAGTCACGTACATTGTTCACTAACACAAATGCTTACTATTAATACAAGGGGTGTGTTTAGATGGAAATTATTTGTCAAAAAATTATTCACTTGCATAATATAGATATTTTTCTTTTAATTCTTTTTTATCTCACACCTATCATATCATATAAAGTGTTATTATAGTAATTATATTAGATAATATTTTAAATAATCTCATATCCAACACCCAAAGTTTAAACAAAATATAAGACGGAAGGCACTACTATTATCGAAGGTGGAGACGATCAATTGTTGGTTCAAGGACAAGACGTTTGATATTCCTTAAAAAAGGCCTCCACTTGATTCCGGATTAATCAGAAGCCAATACGGTCACCGAATATGAAGGAGTTTGCACCCATAAAATTAAAAAATAAAATAAAAAAATCAAAGGCCGGGAGAGGCAGACGGATCAGTCGTTTTCTAAGTTTTACTTCCACTAAAATTGAGTAAAGCACTAGTACTCCATTTGAGAAAAGGGAGGGGGACAGCAAAAGTCTGGTGTGTCAGATTGGCGTGCCTAACACTGTAGATTCGTAGGCACTGGGAAAGCGAGGGACATTGGGCTTGCCTTTCATCGACCGAAGCTAGAAAAGAAGCAACCCACTTTTCATTTACAGCTGAATTACAGTAAGAAATTGAAATATAGTACTAGTAGCATAGTATTTATAGATATATATATATATTCTTCACTTTTGTGCAATATACTTATGTGGGTTCATTTCTGATTCGTGGGGGAGAAAAAGGAAGTGGTGGTGGGGCCTGTGGAGCTGACTCTAAAGAGATACTGGATGTGAGACTCTGCGGGTGGGAACAATCTGAGCTTGGCTTTTTGCGAAAACATGGTGTTGCTGTAGTGGCTGGCAAAGATTAGAGACAACTCATCTTTTTGATGGGCGGTTTTTTGTGTGTTTCTTCCCTGATCCTTTGTGATAGCTATTAAGCTAAGCAACTCCATTGTGGTGGCTTCCTTTCTTTGTCCTCTCCTCTATTTTGTTATATTAGTCCACTCTTCAATCACTGCTCTTGTACCGTGTGTTTGGGATCTTTCGAACCTTTAGAATTACCTTTTTCCGTACGCACCAGTTGTTGAATGATTGCATCGATGCGCATGGAAGCTTAACAGCTACAAAGGTGAATTCTTGATTCCATTTGATCTTAAAGCATCTTTCTTTCTGCTATTCTGATCAGCCCATTAGTTTGATAGTCGATCTGGGGCTTGATTGTAATGTCCAATTTCATTGCAAAGAGAAGATTTTTATGGCTTCGTGAACTGTTTTCTGCACTTGGGTTCTGTTTGGTTTCTTGTATTTATTGGGCATTGGTGACCACAGAAGGTGTTTTGGGGCGATACGCTTCTTTCTTGAACATGGGCTCTTACTTTGGAGAAATTGCTGGTTTCCTTTTGGTCTGTCTTGGGAGTTTGGTTTCTGTGTCGTGTGATGTCACCACTGGCTGGAGTGTTGATTTGATGCTTTGATTTGGTTAACTTTATCTTCATTCCCTACACCTTTGGAACATTTTTATTGGTTCTAGTGCGCCCTTGTTCATTTGTGTTTGTATCCTTGCATGATCCTCCAAAACTAGTCGATACTAGTTGTCTACAATCTGATGGTCCTCCCAAACTCATACCAAAAACATGTCTCTTTGCTGTGACAGGTCTTTTAACTTGCTCCATTGGTGTGAGCTGATCAATTAGTGGAGGAATGCCGATGCTGCTGGGGTTTGGTCTTTGAGTAGAGGTCCTGGAAAATTATATAGTGGTAGTAGTACGCTAGTTTGGTAGTAAAAATTTGTGCCCCCAGTGAAGATATAGATAAACAAATTAGGGATAGGCGGTGGTGTCAGTGGCTAGCAAGTGGGGTGTCCCTGATTTTGAGAGCTACAGTAAATTTAGCATTTGATGAAGTGAGACTATTGGCTGTGTCTCCTGGGCAAGACTTTGGTGCCCGAACTCCTTGGGCTCTGCTACCGAGCAAGGGAGCAAATTTTTCTTCGGGTGTTCTTCTCTTTCAACTTTCAAGAGAGCAATTTGTTTAACAATATAAACACAATCCTTCTCTTCTACCCTCTCAGTTGCCTTGCCTTGCCTTGCCTTTGGTTGTAGAAAGTAAGTGGCAACATTAAGACACCGATCCACCGCCCCTTTACCTTTCATTGAACCACTGAAATGTGGAAACATTCGAGGGTTTAGTGGTTCCCCTTTTCTTCTTTTGCAGTCTGTCTTCTCTGCTTCTTTGTTGGGGTGCTCGAAGCTTAAAGCCAGGGTGGCCTGTACTTGCTGGAGCAGATTGAATTTGGACATTAGGTTTTCTCCGAGGAAAGATCCGTTGCTGTGAAGATGAAGTTTATGAAACTTGGCTCCAAGCCTGATCAGTTTCAGACTGATGGAGATAATATTAGGTCAGTTTGTGTTTGAGTCGTACTGCCTCTCTCATCCCTACTCTGCTCCCCCGAGTCGTACTGCCTTTCTCATCCCTACCCTGCCCCCCCCCCCTTCCCGGGCGACGACAAGGCCTCTTCATCTAGTTGTGTTTGATTCCCCTCCACCTGCTCTTCCAGCTTTTAGTTTTTTTTGTCTGAATTCGTTTTTGTTTCTGTCTTTTTCGCCCTTTAGACTTTTCTGCTGAACATTTTCCACTTCTACACCTGTTTGATTGGGTTAATTGCCTCAATACTTGAAATTTAAATTTAATTTTGAAGGAGAATGGTAATAAAAAAAAAAGAAAAGAATTTGAAGTTTTTCTTTTCTTCCGCACTCCATATCAAGTTAGTTTACGATATGGGAACTTGATATGATAATACCGATTTGAGTTAATTGTTGTGTTCATATTTTATTAGCATTCATAATCTTTCAGCATACTTGTTGGTTGAAAAGAGAGGTGTCATCTATACTTTGTCAGGTTCTACACTTTCAGCATTCACAATCTTAGCTCTCTTTGCTTCATGACACACAATCTGCTTAACATAAGTGCAGTGTGGATACAAGTCTAAATATAACTGGAGGACAATGAAATCGTCTGGATAAATAGAGAGTTGAAGGTTTCTTTGCTTGTAACTGGTTGAATGTTGTTTGTATTTTTTCACGTAACAAAAGGTCAATCGGTCCCATTTTTGACATTTGGCTGGTTGGAATGAAGCAGTTTTATTTGGAAATGTTGCATGCTAGAATATGCACTGAATGTGGAGTTAGGCTAAGCCGCCAAAGTGTTGCTTAGCCAAACTACCAAGAGACAGCTTTCTCTTTGTGAGGAGCAGCAGATCTTTGTCATTCATTTTATTTGAGATTATAATTGGTTATTGTCCTTAAAGTCCTTTGCCGCTGAAGTGAGTGACAACCTTTCTCACCGTCTTTATAAATTTTTTGCAACATTTCACTTAGTTCCAAGAATAATAATAACAAATAAGCAAATTTTTCGAAGAAATAGCATTTGCTTGATTTGCTTGATCTCAAGACGAGCTTTTACCTAGAAGAACACCAAATTTTCATAATGGATATAGCTTGGAAGTACTATTCATCACGTTCTTTCTGTTCATACATGTTTTCGCACAGTTCCTTGAATTATAGGCATTGAGATCCAATAGACTCGTTCATACATCAACTCTTCAGCAATTGAGTAGATTATGTCATATGCAGATCTTACTCAGTTCTAGATTCTTTTTCCTCAATGTGGTCTACATTTATGAACTTTTTAGTTTGTCATGAATAACTTGACAGAACCACTATCTTCAGGTATGTTGCAACCGAACTAGCAACTGACATGATCATTACTGTCGGGGAAGTGAAATTTTATCTCCACAAGGTATGTGTCATTATATGCTTTTAGTAACTCTGTCACTGCGCCCTAAGATTTACTGATATTTATGCTGAGCCTGTCTTGCAAGTACAGGTTAGGCGAAAATCGTTTTTGGCAGCGTTAGTTCATCTTCTTTCACATGTCTTCTGACTGCAGCAACAAGAAAATTCAGAATTTCCATTACTTTAACTAGCTTTAGTTCATTGTGCGTTTGTCTTGGTTGTACAGCAGAGATTATTTGAAAATGACCTGGGAAACAAATGTTTTTCTCCATTAGTCAGTTGATTACCTCTCACATTTCAAGTGTTTGGAGACATAGAAAGGAGTTTAACCCAGTGAATGATGTGCTGGAAGATAAATTTTACTGCATATGGTCTCAATTTTTTGCAAAATATTCTTCTATGTAAGTACTAATGATGATTCTTATTCTGCAGTTTCCTCTTCTGTCAAAGAGCTCCCGGTTGCAGAAGCTGGTTGCTAGTTCAAATGAGGAGAACAATGATGATATTAACATAGATGATATACCTGGTGGACCTGCTGCCTTTGAGATCTGTGCAAAGTTCTGTTATGGCATGATAGTAACTCTTAATGCATATAACGTAGTTGCGGCTCGTTGTGCTGCGCAATATCTAGAAATGTATGAAACAGTTGAGAAAGGAAACCTCATTTACAAGATTGATGTCTTTCTGACCTCTAGCATTTTTCGTAGCTGGAAAGACTCTATAATTGTTCTTCAAACTACAAAATCTCTTAATCCCTGGTCAGAGGACCTGAAGATTGTTAGCCACTGCCTGGACTCCATAGCTTCTAAAGCTTCCATTGACACTTCAAAGGTGGAATGGTCATACACCTACAATCGTAAAAAACTCCCTTCTGAAAATGGAAATGAGCCACACTGGAATGGTGTGAGAAAACACCAGTTGGTTCCTAAAGATTGGTGGGTTGAGGACCTCTGTGAGCTTCAAATTGACATGTACAAGAGAGTCATAGCAACAATCAGATCCAAGGGAGGATTATCTGCAGATGTAATTGGAGAAGCACTGAAAGCGTACATCTTAAGAAGGCTGCCAGGTTTCAGCAAGGGTGTGATACAAGGAGTTGATCTTGTCAAGTGTCGTCATTTGGTTGATACCATCACATGGTTGGTGCCTAGAGAGAGAAACAGTGTCTCATGTAGTTTCTTGCTGAAATTGTTACAAGCATCTATTATATTGGAATGTGGAGAGAATGGAAAGAAGGAGCTGATGAAGAAGATTGGCTGGCAGCTTGAAGAGGCAACAGTGGCTGATCTTCTGATTCAAGCTCCATCCGGTGAAACCACACCGTACAATGTTGATTTAGTACTTGGTCTTGTTGAACAGTTTCTCATCCAAGAACCAGATGGTCAGAATGATTGTTCTGCAGATAATGAATTTAGGGAGATATCTCAGGGAGCTGTATCAGATGCATCTAGGAGCAAGGTGGCAAGATTGGTTGATGGCTACCTTGCTGAAGCTGCGAGAGATCCCAGTCTGCCGTTGTCAAAATTTGTTGAGCTAGCAGAAACAGTATCTGGCTTCCCAAGACCAACCCATGATGGTATATACCGTGCTATTGATGTCTATCTCAAGGTTTGTTTCTGCCATCACATTCCCTTGTCTCTATTTTTTGACTGCTTCAAATTGAAAGTCAACATCAGAAGTTTGGACTGCAATTTTTGATGTATGTGGAAACTATCAAATGCTTGCAATTTCTAATGGGGGTTACACTGTGACACCATTTGAGTGGATTCTTCTTGAACCAATTCTACTTTGCTTACAGGAACACCCGGAAATCACCAAGAGTGAGAGAAAGAGAATTTGCAGACTAATGGACTGTAGAAAGCTGTCAGTTGATGCCTGTGCGCATGCAGTGCAAAATGAGCGACTACCACTGAGAGTAGTTGTGCAGGTCCTATTCTTTGAGCAGGTCAGATCCACAGCTTCATCTGGTGGTGATAGCACTCCTGACCTACCAGGGTCCATCAAGGCTTTGCTACCTGGTGGATCACATGGGAGCTCTAGATCGGCAACCACCAACACAGAAGAGGACTGGGATGCTGTGCCAAGGGCTGAGGATCTCAGGGCTTTGAAAGGAGAATTAGCTAATATAAGGCTGAAGGAGGAAACAGAACATGGGAATGACAGTAATCTCGCAAAAATGAACTCCGAAAAAGTCGTGACGACCAAAGTAAAGGGTTTAATCATGTCAAAAAAGATCTTCTCAAAACTGTGGTCAAACAGAGAGAGGCACAGCGAGAATAGCAGCTCGGATACATCAGAAAGCCCTGCTTCATCGACTGCTGAGGAAACAAAGTCAACCCCTTCGAGAAGTAGGAGGCATTATTCATCTTAGCGGTCTGGTCCATCAACCTGTAAAATGTAAATTGTATCATCAGGTTACCTAGAGTGTTAGGAGCAATTGCATTACGCAACTGACTTGAAGAGTGGAGTAGGGAAGACGATTTTTTTTAGGCTTAGAAACATGCTTTGCAGAAAGAGAGCTTGGGACCTTCAAGCCTTCTGTACTAGTGGTTGTTAAGATTTTGTTACAGGAGAAGTGTCATTTCTTTCTCAGTTTTCTGGAAAGCCTGTCGTTTTGCCTTTGCCTAATTCCTGACAAAATCTCTGCTAGTATTTACTGTCAAATTTTGACCTGGTCTCCTGAATGTTGGGGGTGTCTTTTCTTACCAATCACCTAAAAACTCAGCAAGATAAAATCGAGTGAGAGATTTTACTCTCTCTTGTGTCTTTAAATCATGAATTCTGCGCTGTGTCTTTTGTTACCATTCACCTAAAACTTCACAAGATAAATCGAATAGGAGAAGTTACTGTCTCCCATCTATAAATCACACATGAACTTTGCAATTTACCTTGAGGCAAAAAAATAAAAATAAAAACCAGAGAGAGAGATCAGCCCTCCATTATGCTTGTGAAAGCTAGAAAATGAAAACTACAAAATATTTATAGGCTGGCTATAACATAAAGATTTATACAGTTTTCACTATTCCCACAAGAAACCAAATATATTGCCGTTGTATGACGGGGTATACTGATTTAATGCGATTCAGTCAAAAGTTCGATCTGGGCGCCGAATACAGGTAATGAACATCGCCCATTACACGTATCTGGGCTTAACCTCTTCCGTCCTGCACCTTTGACCTCAAACTTTTAGTCATGGGTCTCTCCCAGTCCAGCAAGGGCAAGGCCCAAGAAGGACGGTGTCCGCTTTTGGATTGTCCTACAAAAATTCAGTTTTGTCCCTCCACTCTCAGTTCCCTTTGTCCAACTGATGCAATGTAGTTGTTATGTTCTTTCTTTCTTTCTTTCAGTAGATTTTTTGGCATAATTTGTTAAAAATGATACTGTAGCACCTTTTTAATGTGATGTATGTGAGATAAAAAGGTGATTGGAATTTGTGTCGATAATGCGAGCAAAAATTTTTAACCAAATTAGAGCAATCCAAACAAACCCATTGTGAAATGTTAGACTCGACTGCTAACTGTAAACTTTTACAAGTGCAAGCAAAGGCTTAGGTGATTTTACAAAAAGTGCGCCCTGGCATTGCGGATTTAACAATTCCTCCTCATGAAATATGCCTAAAGTATAATAATAGTTAATCCTGCTACTTAAATGACTACTATCTATCTATAGTTGAGGTCCCAGTGCTTCGTTCCTTCATTGCCAGGGGTTAACAGCAACTGTTGTAACAGACTTAATTTTCTGCAGAGGCTATAGTTTTACGTAATGAAAAATGGTCTGATCCCAACTTTCTTGTTAAGACCTTAAATAAGTTGACAAGATTAAAGAAGACCAAAACTAGTGATATAAAATTTGGATGACAAAAAGTGCTGTTTCGTTGAGTCCACGAGAAGGAAGGTTTTCCATTACTTTGGAAGTCGTTCTCTCTCCCTTCATCTGGGCATGATCCTCATCCTGACCCGACCGAAAGCAAAAAAAATCTGGTTCATGGAATATCCCACATCAAAAAATTCTCATTTCCCAAACCACTACTAATCCGACGACTGCTAATTATTATGTGGGGCAAAAGATGTCCCTAGGTGGAAGTTTAGAATATAAATATCAGTGCGCATATATCGTATAGTTCACGGGGTGAAGTGGCAGAACAGAACAATCACACCTATAACTGCCCTGAGGGGAAAAAAAAAAAAAAGAGAGAGAGAGAAGGAACAAATGATTCCTAAAAGATCTTCCCAGCATGAGCTGGTTATTATATGTGCTGAGTGAGAGACCTTGCTCAAAGCCTGTTTTTCAGTTGACCATGACGCGTTGGATGACATTCCCAAACAGCACAAAGCCAATCCAAATCCACTAGAACTTTACATGTCCACATGATTGAAAAGAAGAACAAATGGTGGTCAATGTGGGTACTTCCGAAATCCAATCTCCATATTCCTCCGATCTTTGATTCCAATTTATGAAAAGCATAGGCGACCACTCCAAGTGGGCTTAGTTCAAAAGGTACTTTCCTATAGTGTGTTCTACTTCCATCTATATGTATAGATTTTTATTGAACTCTCACATCACACCACCTCAATCAAACTGACAACAAACAAAAGAATGAGAGATTTGGGCCTCATCTGATCTGAGGTTCCAACCACTAGACGAAAAGTCTGGTGCCCACCAGAGAGGGACTCAGGTCCCTTTTTGGGTGCAAGCGAGGTTCACATCTCTTTCCTTTTTCTGTTTTTTAAAAAAGGCAGCATTTCTTTGATAAACATAAGAATATTTACATTAATGTTAAGAGTAACTGCCTTGCCAAATCTGCTGGAGCTCTCTCAAGCAACCTCACTGGGAAGTCATGCTTCCATTCAGTTACATTTTTCAGGTTTATAGCAAATTTTGTTAGTTTGTGACTGACATAATTGTTTTCCCTCCTAGCGAAGGAAAAACAACATTCATCGAGTTCATTTTTTAACTTCCTAATGTCCTGCAATACGGTAGTAGTTTCTAATGCAGGATTTCCTTTCCTGGGATTATTTCTAAGTCGGCGTGACAGTGTACCCATTCAAGTTCGAGATAATCTAGTTCCTTCTAGATTTTCGATGATCTAGTTGGATTTATCTCCTTCACCCCTACTACAAGAGTAATCATTTAACCAACAAAAAAAAAAAAAGAAAAAAAAAGAGGTTATATGACTTCCAACTTCCAAACACTTGCAAAACAAAGTAAATTTGACGAAGAAAGTTAAAGTGGAGGAACGCAGTCTTAATCAAATCAACGTTCTATAATCTTATCTTTTCTTTTATGTAGACGTATTATTACTGAAGATAAAAAACAATTAGCTGAGCACAATTAATTATTTCTTACTACACGGTGTTTTAAATCGCTGAGCATAATTTGAGGCCTCATAAGCTGGGACGCAAAAAAAGGAGAGAATGAGAAAACATGTCTCTGATGGCTCGAAAAGCCACCACCAAACTAATTATTGTTATTCTATTAATCTTTAGCCAATCAGTCTTACGATCCATGGACAAAGTAGTGAATTAAGCATATTAAAAGCGAAATTCTGATCAAATTTGATTCTTAATTTCCTAGAGGGTACCTAAACCACATCACTTTGAGGTCGTTCCAGTCAACGAAAGATAAAAATGGGTTTTAGTCTTAGTCTCGAGTCACATTCTTAACTTGTCAGACAACATTACTAGAGTCGTCTTCTAAAACATCCTCTTTTTTTTTTTTTTTTTTTGTGAGGAAAAAGCACGGCAGTCAACCCTCAGACTCTAGTTTATGTGGGGTTAGTTACGATCAATTAGGCTTGGTTTGGCACGAACTGCTCAACTTCTTCTTTGTCATGACTTGCCTAACGATGTAATTTTCTTCCTGCTCAGTCGGACCAGGATAAGGTAGTAAAAAGCTTTACAAGACAATTCGAGTTAATTTACAATTCTTGTCGTTAATAATGAGCTTGATTGCTCAAATGAAATATATAAATTTGGTTGTACATTGCTTGTCTTTCTCAATCAAGCATATGCGATTAGGACCGAAAAGAAATCAAGTGCCTTTACTTGAGATTTCCGAGTTCAATGCATCGAAGTTGCAAGGAAGCATATCTTCTGTCCCTTGGTCTGGATCAGTGAACTTTAAAAGTATTCCATGAAGATGCGCCCTTCTGTTTCCTTATCCTTCCTTGACCCGGCCTCTCTCCTTTATGATATAATAGAGCAAGAGCGAGAGCGAATCATAGGAGTCATGACACCCTAGAAATTAGAGATCTTGAATTATAATCCCGTATTCCTCCTCTTATTTGATAAAACATATTCACATGTGAAACTATTACCCGTTTGGATTGCTATTTTTTGGAGTTTTTGTAGAAAAATATACTATAACGATTTGATATATACGAGGTAAAAAAAAAGTGATTGAAACATTTGTTTACGGAAAAAGTGAAAATTTTTTGGACAAAAATACCAATCCAATCGGAAGTTCAGCATTTAAAATGGTTGGTTTATTATGCTCTATTGTACTACTTGTGAATCAAATGGTTGAATTAAGTTGAACTTGTATTCAATTGAAACCTCGTCGACTTTACTTTGCCATTGCAAAAGTTTAGTTAACCATTCCTTCTATTCTTCTTAAAAGCTAGGTAATGGGGAAGTAGGCAGGATTGGAATTTGCGTCCGCGGCCAAAGCTGTAAGAAAGGAAAATCTATGACTTGACCAAGACCATCACATCAATATTCCGCTCCAAGTTTATGAAAAAGAATACTTAATTGCCTGGTCCAGCGACCATCCGGAATCATGTTTCATATGATCTTCTTCCAGGTCCCCCTTGAAGCCTAGTAGATAGAGTACGAGCCACACTTGGCCAGCCAAATCCCGCAGTTGCGAAAGAGAGAGAGAAGAAAGCAGATGTTTCCATGACGAATCTAGGTAATTTCTTCAACCTGCGTTGGCCACCCAAAACAAACACAACAGTCTTGATCCGCATTACCATTTACTGTATTTATTTGCTGGCCTCATAATGCACATCTGTTTCGAAAATTTCCTCTTTTTTTCCCTTTCTTTATTCTGCTTTTTTTTTTCTTTTTTGTTCTTCAGTTTTTCCAAAGCATCGTATCATAAGCTTCTGAAAAAGACACAACTTGAGAGTGCGTAAATAAAAGAAGATTGTGATTGCTACATGCATGTTTATTATGACATTTTTGAGAATTGACGATGCCTTTTTTTTTTCTTTTGGGGTGGCCTATCCTCGCTCGCGTAACAACAAACCTGCGGCTACGTGCGTTTCTGGAGCCATATACAGTAGCAGTCGAGTGGATCCCCAAAAGAATCCCTCCTAAAATAAATAAAATCTTTACGGATAATGCTCTCCGCATCCCCCCCTTCCTTCAAAATTGGTGTCGATTTCTATCGCATTTAGTCCGTCGCCTCCCTGCACAAGTTTTTATGGGGTCCCTGCACGTTGCATTTTTTGCACGATTAAGTGAGTGTGTGTGTGTGTACCATTTTCTATTGCTTTTATCATTTGTCCCCTTCGTGCTGTTTTTGTCACTCAAGGAAATGCGGCCAAGTGATGATCAGAAAGGAGAGGGAACTAAAGCCTAAAGGATTTGCGCACTCACTCACGCCTATTATTCCACATTTTCACGTGCCTCGGTGATGCGTCGTTATTAGTAAATTTTGCAATTGTCCTACCTTTGTAAGAGACTGCTATATAGGGTTTCCGGAAAAAAAAAAAAAAGCGAATAATTAGGAAGGATGCTCGAAAGTAAAACTCGGCTCGGTTTGGCCAGAAGAGGATCTAAAAAGCCACATCCATTTGCGAAAAGGAAAACGGCTTTGGACTGGGGGATATTCGCTTCACAATAACCCAAAAAAAAAACAAAGAGCAAAGAATTTTTGATACCCCATATCTTCTAAATCCCCTCCTAGTCTATTATTTGTTCTCTTCTCTAGCTTTATCCCCCACCCCACCCACAAAATCTACCAGCGCATTAGAAACTACTACTGCTGCTGCTGCTGCTACTGGCCAAAAGTTTCAGGTTAACCCCAAACAAAAGAAAATGAAAAGAAACTGAAAAGGAGTTAGATTCTTTGTTTTGTCCAAGCGAGGACATATATGCCTAATTAAGCCGCTTAGAACTCTCTGGGATCAACGAATATGGACAAACCAGGTGGAGATTTGGTCCAGTCACCCACTGACCCGTCACTGTAGTCTTCCCCCAAACGTTTTATGCACCATAGATCCTCGGCGCAAGACAGACTCTTCCAGTGTGGGATTCCCAGCCTGAGCGGCTCTCCACTGGCCACCTCCGTCGCCACCACCCCACACCCGCTTTCCTTAGCCAGGTTATGCGCGTACCCACACAGAGCCCTCACCAACTTCACCGAGAGCGGGCCCTCCCCGCCCAGCCCATACAAGAAGTGAAGCCCAAATGGGCGGAACAGCTCTGGCACCGATGGTATCCGCAGCCAGGGAAAGGCCCGGTCCACCAACCGGGTCGTCTTGGCCAAACCCGTTCTCAGGGCCGACGCTCCACGGACCTCCAGTTTGAACACGTCGCTACAGTTCCACACGCTCATCACTGCCCATGACTCGGGCGGACTCGCTAGAAACTCATCCATACCCGCCCATGACTCGGCCGAGCAGGCACCCCTCGGAACCGCCAGATAAGTGCCCAGATTGAGCCTGTTGTTGAGGATGGAGTCAATGTCGCGCGGGAAGAACTCGGTGGCGGAGAACCGGCTGCGGTAGAGGGTCTCGGCATCGGAAGGAGTGAGTTTGAGGACGGCAGCCCGTCGAGTGAGTCGAACGCGGTGTTCAAATACAGGTTGGACCAAGATCGTGGGGGTACGGAACTTGGAGTAGCCGCATTTGTGAGTGAAGAGCTGAATGGAGGCCGTGTTGTCACTCTCAGTAGCCATGTACGAATATACAGCACCATTGTCGCGGAACCACTCCTCCATTTTACACACCAGCTTCATCCCAATTCCCATTCTCCTGCAAAAACCCCCCAACAACAATTTGCTATTTATTGTCGTGTTACGTAACTACACGTTCGAACAAATATATTAATACATGCATCAGGCCAGAATTAATACTTAAAAGTAATAATTCGACTACAATAATGATGATTAGATATACCCCCACCCCCTCTCCTTGTCCCCTCTCCCTTCCTTATTTATTTATTTATTTATTTATTTTCTTTTGGGTTTTTGCTTTTTTTTTTTTTTTTGGGGAGGGGGGGGTGTGTGTGTGTGTGTCTGTGTTAGCAAATCGCCCGTTTTGGCAAAATTGGGATCGTTGGATGATGTGTCTTCGTAACTGTTTTATTACTTTGGTGGCTCCCACAAGGGGAAAAAAAAAAACTGTACTACTAAACTGGATTTTTTTTAAAAAAGAACTGAGTAAAAAAAACATATGAATTTACTACAAGAACGCAAAGGGAATAGAGGGAATGGGAAGGATACCGATGGGAAGGAGAGACACGAAGGCCCAAGACGTAGGCAAGCTTGGTGTAGATAGGAAGGAAGGGATTTATAGGATGAGGATCGTCGTTGTTGCTGCTGTTCTTGCCGTTTGAAATTCTAGAGAATTTCTTTCCGCACGTAACGGTTTTGGTGCAGCCCCTTATCATTCCGACTATTTCTCTCCTCATTTGATTTTCTCCTTTACTGGCCACCACCACCAGCTCAGCCACCTGCAACATCGCATCCCTTTTCACGTTCGAGCCGCCAACAAACAGAAAAAAAAAACAAAGAAAAAAAAGAGAGAGAGAGAGAGAAAGCGAACAGGAAACATAACGCACATAGCAGCCGTGCATAGCGATATGCGGTTAACCCACAATCAGTTCAGTTTAGAAAACGGTTATCAACAGGATGATAAAAATAAAAATAAAACGAAAGAAGGTTGACAGAATAAATTGCAATGCAGTATGCAAAATCTTGTTTTTTTTTTCTTTAAGAAAACTGATTTAAAAAACAAAAACATTTGATTGAATAAATTATTTCTGAAAAACAAATTCGTATCGATGAAATTTCAAGAGCAGTACGCTAGTACAACAACACACATATAGATGAGAATTAGGAGAACATGGAAGATGAGTAACATGTAGGAGGAGGCAGTAGCCTTGATTACAGCGAGGATGTCGTACCAGCATGAGATAGGAGGGGGAGTTACGGACCCTGCAAATAGGGTCACCCATAAGGTCAGTGAAGAGCGACATCTCTCCACTTGGCCCAACTTCACACCGCCCCTCCAATTCCACCACCGCACTCGAATCCTTTTTTGCGTCGAACTCCCTCACCACCACCACTGCCACCACTTCTTCCATGTCCACTACCATTTTTCTGAAATCTTATTTCAACCTTTGAAGTGATCGCTGAACTAAGCCGCCTGCGTTAATACAATACGCTAGTAATAACAATAGTAACACAACCGTGTATCCGAAGAAAGAGAGGGAAGAGCAAGGCAAGTAGGAGTATGCAAATCTATATATATGTTTGTACGTTTGGAGGGAGGGAGAATCAAGACCGAAAATCGGTGACCGAACGAAGGACGAGGCCTTTTGATGTTCTTCTTCTATGAGGTTAGCAGTTGACTAGTTGTGGGTGTAGTAGTAGGGAGGCGTACTCGTAGTAAGAATAATAAGAAGAAACTGATGATTTCCGTTTAAGAGGCCCCAAAGTAGTGGCCTTTTTATACCTGATTTTGGGGGCCTCTTTTTGCCTCTTCCCACTCTCTCTCTCTCTTACTGCAAGCGTGGGAATAGGGATTGAGCTTAGAGAGGGAGAGAACACCCCACCCCCGGCACTGCCTTTTTTTTTTTCCTTCCCCCCCCCCCCCCTTCTCTTTCGCAGGTCTCTCTCGGACGGGAGCCCGGGGGCCTAGGAGTACTAGTCCTGCTCTATACTCATAGATTATATAGTATTGTTTTCTCTTTTTCTTCGTCCAAAATTATATTCGGCCTTTTAATTGAAAAATTATCTGTTTGTTTGGATAGATATTATTTAACATACTTTTATTTACTTATGTCATCAACACATTTTTCAATCGCATTTTTATTTTACATACTTCACATTTAAAAAGTGCTACAGTATTTTTTTCAACTAATAATCCCAAATAATCTACTATTCAAACACATAATTAGCTTCTTTATCAATAAGTATAAATTATCTTTTTTAATATAAGGTCTATCTACAAGTCATATATTTTAGGTGTCATATTTTTAGAAATGTAAAATTAATTAGAAAATGTCAATAAATATAAGGAAGGGTATGTAAGATTAAAAAGGGAATGTATATAAATGCTAGGAAGGAAAATAATTATTAGTACATCTATATACATGGTAAGTTTGGTGAATAGTATATGTCTCAACGAGTGCTCTATGGACACCCATCAGAAAAAACTGTTAATATATTTAACTTTTCCAAAATGTATTGACATATCAAAAGCCAAACTTTATTGCCGTTGCAAACTTTTAGCTTTTGATTGAAAATTTAAAATGCTTGCTTTCCATCAATAAAGTTTGTATAACAGAAATTTGCAAAATTTATTTGCAAAATTTACTTTGCTTACATCATAATCACACTTCCCAATCACCTTTTTATCTTCCCAACAACATTTTTATCTCACATACATCACATCACAAAAAAGTGCTACTGTAAATATTCCAAATAAAATCTCAAGTAAATTCTATATCCAAACAAACTTAATGTTGTAATTAAGTTTGATTTGTGCATTAAATTATGCAACTTTTCTATCAATCTTAATGTTGTAATTAATGTAAAAATATAATAATTAGTCATACTTCTAATATTAACTTAAGGGTATTTTTGAACAATAGTATATTAGATTTCTAGTCACTCGTTAGTGTGAATAAAGTTATCATAATTGATGAATTATAGCATTTAAGAGATATTTTTTAATTTTGGAAAACTTCTAGTAAGGAAAGATTTTTATAAATGATAAAAAAAGATCATTTCAAATAAACCAATGAAAGTAGGATGAAACGTTAACTGTTTATGCTTCAATTTAATCTCTTTTTGTTCTTTTCCTTTTTTTTCATTTAGTTGTCTTTTTTTTTTTTGCAAAATAAGTTCATAAAATTAAAAACAAAAGTGTGCCAAATTTTTCCTTTCTTTTAGTCTAAAATGCATAATACTATCAATGTTGCTAAAATGACTTATTTTTATACTTTTATTTCTTTTTAACTACAGAGAGATAGTAGGTTCCCAAATTCTAAATCAAACCAAATCGAGACCGTTATGGCTTACAAAAGTGTAAAACAATTATGAATTTGGAACTTTTTGTCCTCCACAAAAGAATAATTTGAAAGGAAAAAATACAATTTATTTTGTAAGACGATAATAGAATAATAATTTTTTAAGACTCATGAAAATTTTCAAAAAAAAATAAATTTAAAACATATCGCCAAAACAAGCATATCATATACAATATTCTAATTCTTTTAATTAAACAAATTGCATGTACTGGTTTACTAGGCTTTCTTTTTTGTTTTATTTGATAAATGAATTAAACACGCGTCTCATGACTTTTGAGTTTTAACAACACTAGTCAAAACTAAATTAATGATTTTAATATGAAATCGTGTTTAAGACTAAGATGGTTTGAACCTCTAATAGAAGAACATTTTCAATTGGAATGATAATTTCTTTATTCGATTTTGCATTTTTTTGTCTTTAATATATTTTCTCAAATCATTAAGGATTTTAAATATGAGTTAAAATTTTCATAGCTCCAAATTAAGTAGTGATGTTTATTTTTAAGGAAAAAGTTGGGTATTTCTTTTTTTCTTTTTTTTTCTTTTAGGGGTATGTTATTTAACATATGAATTCTTTAACAATAGCTTTCTAAATTTTGAAAATTAATACATAAATTAAGCAGGTTATTTTTTATCTAACAAGTGCCCACCTGGTACCTATTGAAAAATTCATTAAATTTACTCTTCTATTAAAGTTAACTAATTCTATCAGGGAGAAAAATCCAAACTATCAGAGTGGGACAAAAAGGAGAAATAACTAGTGGGGAAAAAAGACATTTCATGAGTGTGGAAATTAAGAGAAATTAAATTATTTTTATCAAATTTAGTGGAAAACTATTAGCTTTAATTTTGAAAAAAAAAACATAGGATTTTTTATTTATTTTTTATTTTTGACAATTGGAAGTAAAATTTATCAAAAGCTACTAATTTTGAATAGTTAATTTTAGTAAATCTTTAATTTTGTAAGTGTAAAATTAAAAAATGATATAAAATTTAACACCAAATTCCATCATCATACTTTATATATAGACAGATAGAAAGATAGTAACACCAACAGCATTAACTTATTATTCTTCTATATATGGTTTTTCTAATAGTTGTGTTTATTGGTGAGTGTCCTTAAGTTCCATACTTGCTAAAAAATCTAATATCATTTTAAAAAATTCGTTGTGTGCTAGTTCTGAATTCGTCTAGTCCTTTCTATGTGTTTCCCCATGCCTTTCTGGGATTCTTCATCTTTCTCTTTCTAGGACTGATGAAGTAATGATGATGGTAGGGATTCAATTAATATTAATCATCACAAAACCGAGTAAATGGAGAAATGGCGGCTGTGGCTGCGCAGTCCTAACAGCAGCTGTTGCGCTCTCCCGGTTTTTCTCTCCCACTCTTTTTGAGGATTTTAATCATTTATATCTTCCACGGGAAAGGGTGCGTTACCATCATGACCCCATCTGTAATCATTGCTCTTCTCCACCCCCCAATCTCTCTCTCTCTCTCTCACCTTTTCATTTACGCGTAACTAATCGACGTATACTCTTTTGTCTTTAGAAGAAACTGTGGTTAGATTACACAAATGTCAAATGTATGTACAAGCTACTCCATGCTGGTTCCAAAGAAAAACACAGGTTGGATTGAAGATTGATTATGAGTTCCCTCAAGAAAATTAAAAAGATCGGTCAGTAGTTTTTCCTTCTCATTTGACTTCATAAGAATAGAAGTTTTGGAGTTGACATATTTATTTTTTTTTTCTAAATTAAAAAAACTATTAGATTTATTGGATATTGTTGACGTATTAAATCAAGTATAAACATAAAAGTTTCTATGTTGTCATTTAGTAGTAGTATATTAGTCAAATCAAATTTTTAGTAGTTTACATGATTCAAATTATAGTAGTTTTAGTATTTAGAAATTAGATTTTTACTAGGAAGTTTCTTCTAGTTTATAAATAAGGGACTTTGTTATTGTTATTAATTGAGGAGAGTGAAACTTTAAACGCATGTTGTTATTATGTGATTATTTATATATTGTTGATACCATTTCTCTTTCTTCCACACATATTTTTATGCGTGTAAATTGCTCTCCATATACATTGATTCTATCAAATATATCTCCAATACTTTTTTAGTGAAAATTTTTGGGTTCTACAAATATATACTTGGTACAATTGAGAGTTCAGATGTATTTGATTTGAATGTGGATGGATAAAGTCAATTTGGTACAAGTTAATTAATTATAAAATTTGTTATATTTTTATACGTTAGTATTCTAATGTCTATATATATTGTGTAGGCGTCTAAATATCTTATTATATTGATTTCTAAATTTGTTTTGATAGCATATATATATATATATATATATACTTTGTATAGTAAAATTAAATCTAACCATTTTAAAAGTCTTGAATACCTTGTAGTCCAAAATAGCACATTGTAATGCTTATATATACAACTGTTTTTGAATAAATTGGCGGCCTTGTTTGGCAGCTGAGGTTTTTGCCAGATTTGTATACTGTTAGTTTTTTACCTGCTTTTGCTACAGGAACTTTAAAAAACTTCCAAAATTTTAATGCAAATTTTTAGCAGGTTTGTATAAAACTTGTTTGTTTTCTATATTATCTGCAATAATCCTCAAAAAACTCCCAAAATTTTTAATATAACACCCCTAAAACACATAAAAAACTTCACTTCCAAAAATTTTTTCTGCAACTTCTACAGTAACCTACAGTAAAGTTTTATACAAACTCCCAAAAAACTTAGCTACCAAGCAAGGCCGGCATTCTAGCTTATTTGTCGTGTATTGGCTTTCCTTTCCCCTTAACCCTCTTCATTCTACTCATATCCTTCTCATCTTCAACTATCAGTTTAGAATTTGAACATTAAATTTGATTCAAACATTAAACTTAATAGTTGAGAGAAATTATTCTCTCCTAGCAACTGAACCAATGCCAGTAAATTTGTATGTTGATTTAAAATGAAATTTTTTATGCTGTATTGATATTTGAACTATGACAAGAACATATATACGAAAAAAAAATGTTAAATTTCCTTTTTCTTTTTGGTCGTTTATGCGGTCGGGCCATGCATGGATGTCGATCTGTACACTGTCCACTTTCATGTCGGTCGTCATACGTGTTTTTCATGACTTGTTTTGTGCATTATTCTTTTTATTGATGATTTGGGAAAAACACTTGTTTTTTTTTTTTTGGTGCTACATACTCTCCAATCTCGCTCCCAAGTGTATCTTTCATCCATTATTACAATAGTATGATATTATTTGGGTCATAATCCATGGTTAATCAAAATTGTGTTTCTTTTAGTAAATAATTCAGATATTTTACGACAGATGAGAAGCGAAGATAATGCAAGCTGTTCAAGCATATTTTCCCATTGCTTTTTATATTCTTTTTATTATCTTTTTTCGTGTACATTAAATCACAAATGCTATAGTCTTCAACCCAAACACACTATTACAACTTCTCTCAGAAATGTATTATTTTCATTCTTAGTAATCCTAAACAAAAACTTAAACTCCACTAGTTGTAACCATAGAATGATACGCCGAGTACTCATATCCATATGAACTGTGTGGAACTGTGTATCTTGTGTTGCGGTGTGAAAATTATTCGCACGCAATAGAGAACTGAGTCTTTTGCGACAGTCAATTTATCAAGTGTTTCTATGATGACAATCTTCTCCTATTTTATCCACTTGTAGCGTTTTGAAAAACGGAAAATGTTTAAATCTATTGGAGGAAAAGTACCTACACAAATACACACGTATCAAGCTTTGGCTTCTTTTGGAACTCCTCATGATACTAACTGTCGCATTGCCAAAATAATAACACGATTCTGTCATAAAAATTCGAAAGGTAGAAAAAATAACGGTTTTTCGACAATGATTGGATATTATAAGGACACATTCGTCATCATAAAGCATGATTACCAATTTAATAAGCAGCATTTAGTATTTTCTTGGTTTCGAACTAGTGAGTGGGGCATAACAACCGTTTGATATTATTAATTATGTAGTAAATAGACCTCTTTGAAAATGGCCTAAAACGACTGGCAATACTTTAACAGATGTTTGGTTTCAGAGGAAAGCAACGGAATGCTTGAGAACCAATGAAGTGAGGGAAAGGTTGAAGTGAAATTTAGTGTGTCTTAGCAGATTATTACTGACAAGAATGTGACTACTAGTAGTCCTAGACATTCTAAGATATAGTAGAGGGAAAAAAAAAAAAAAAAACAGGTTATTGTAATATCGAACATAATTAGGCAAATTTTATAGATTGGCACTTTCACTGATATTGGCAAGAGGGCAGATGGACCACTTCTCTGTTTTGTTTTTTCTTTTTTGGTTCCATAAGATGCTACTAAGAGTAAGAGTGGTAGACATTGATGGAACAATTGGGCACTGTCCAGGATGCCAAACAAAGATGATGAATCATTTTTTTTTTTTTTTGACCCCATGAATCGCGTCCTGACATGAATATCAACAATATACTCGTGAGATATAATTCTAAATACATTCTGTTTGAGTTGATACCTCAACATAATTCGAAAACAACAACAACTAATGAGCACAAGAGTTTGGTCTGCATAAAATAGTGTAAAGAGTTTGTTTCGTCGGACCACAAATCGTGAAATGAAATGTCTCATCACTCGAAATAATTTTTTTTCTCTTTCTTTTTCTTTTTGGGAGTAAAGTGCATCACTCGGTATACTTTTTTTTTTTTTTTTTTTGGGCCAGTCGGTATACTTTTGCTTAGAAGAATGGTAAATTCCGATTATGAAGGGGGATTTATCTCAATTTGCTCCCTTTGTCCTTTCTTATTCGTCTACCCCATAGCTCCGATTAGGGGTGTAACTCAACCAAATAACTTGACTCGAACTCGATCAAAGCCGAGATCGAGCTCGAGCTCGAGCTACTCGTTTGAGCGAATAAGTCAAGCTCGAGTATAAAAAAATAAACTCGTGAGCTCGACGAGCTACTCAACTCAATATATATATAATTAACATATATTTATTAATTATTAATTTACTCTTTTAGGTATGTTAGTTATAATATTTACAAGTTTCTCTTGTTATGTTATAATAGTATTCGAGAATGAATAAGTAGTTTCAATTGAAAAATAAAATAAAAATAGGAAAGAAAAAAGAAAATTGGGTAGTAATCGAGCTCGAGTTCAAGTAGTCAAGTACTCGAGCTCAATCGAGTCGAATTCGAGTATTTCTGATACTCTTTCGAGTCGAGATCGAGTATTTTTATTAATTACTTGATCGAAGTAATCTTTTCATCAAAGTCATCGGAAATTAACCTAACTTTAATTTCTGATGACTTTGACAAAAAAAAAAAGAAAAGAAGAAGAAGAAGAAGTCCTCTGTTGAATTAGGTCTAATATCATCATGAATAAGCTATGTTGACTTCGTCAACTGTATATGGTGCTCATTTTCCAGATCGTCAAAACTCAAAAGTAGTAGCATTCCACACATTCCTTCTCTCTCTCTCTTTATAGAAGTAAGTGGATGAATACGAATTATACCTAATTGTAATGAATTTAGAAGCACATTATGTCCATGATCTGTGTTATATGACTCATATAAACAAGCTTAAAAAAAACGAAAGAATAGATTGACAGCAACGTCCTGAAGAGCATAGGATGCTTACCCTCCAATTAAAGTTCAGGAAAGAGATAGAAATAATGCAATGATGACAGTGTAAGGACGTGATCGATCACGTTGTTGAATCTCATAATCCCGCAAACAGTGAACCATCTGAGGAAAAATCAAGGTACAACAAATTTAGAGAATTTAATCATTGCAAAAAAGTTCTTTCTACAGATGGCCAGGAAAGTTGTGAGGGCTACACAAAGGTTCTTTTCAATGGATACATTGACAGTCAGAATGGAATGAAACATAACAATTGCGTATAAAGATATATTCTCAGCTACTATAATATTATTGCCCTAAAGAAATGGGGATCCGAATAAAGAAAGGGAAGAGAAGCGAATGTGTAGATTATGAGGGCAGAGGAAATATATTCTTACCCGTCGTTAAACTATACGTTAATCTGCACTATTGTGATATGAAACTACCGTAAAAGTTTGATCATAATGCTATTCGTTGTCTATGCTGATGTAAGCTCTCTGAGATATTGGAATCAAATGAGATACTTAAAAGGCGATTTCTTCGAGATTTAAAGGTTGTAATACCCTGATTTGGGTTATTAATCAACTTCGAGTAAAAATTTAACTAGAGGAGAAAACAGTTGGTGGTGAATATACCCAAGCCGAATCTCCTTTTGAACAAAATCATCAATTAATCATTGTCTAGTTCATTAATTGGAATATTAGAGGTTTGAGCAGCTGATTCGCCAAGATCTACTGATGACGATATGGTGATGAGAAGATAACAGCCGTAGAATATATAAATTTATGGCCTCGCATGATTGGACGGAGCGGCATATTTGGCTGTGGTTTCGTTTTTATGCTGCTTCCTATGACGTTTCCTCCAGCAGCCCACGTCAAAAATAGCTAGCTAGTTGGCAGTCGATTACACTATACGCATTTTTCTTGATCGATTCATCCAAACGGGAACACTGGTTGTTTATCACGGCCAGAGAAATTTTTCTGCGAACTGACCACCACAAGATTTTAGTCTCATGGTTGACAAATGTTACAAACCCACCTCGTCAGCAATTTTCGTGTTTTTCTCGTTTTGTACAAGAGAGGAGGCATATTGTGGGGGAGCGAGTGTGGAGTGAAGGAAGGCAGGAGGGGGGAGAAGATGGGTCCTGGGAGAGGACGAAGAGGAGCCATATCTGAAAAAGGTTTTCAACGAGAGTATTATGATGGAGATAAAGAAATGGAGGAGCTGCAAAACAATTAGAGACAAATGCCTCGAGTATGATAATGCCGGGGATCTTGTTCCCTTTTCGTAATCTATCTTATGCTCCGTACGTCCCCTTTTGCCCAATCATATTCCCACGACAAATCAACACCAAGCACGACAACCCTTGTAGGCCCCCTCCCCAACACAACCCAGTCCTCATACCATCCACTGTCCCTTCACCCTGCTCACATGCCTAATTTACTAAATTTATACGCTTCCACCACCTACATTCACATCCATGTCACATTTGGCACAATTCATGTAATATCCTTTTAAGACCTTCTTAACAATAATGCAGTTTTCAATCTTTATTTTTTTTTTTGAAGTTTTAGTTTATAATTTTATCTTTTTTCAGATTTGTAATAGCTATTTTCTGGATCTTTTTGATATTTGTACATCATCTTTACTATTAGTACAAATTCTAATAAAACTATAACATTCTATCCCCAAAAAAAAAAAAAAAAGGATGAAACAATAGAGAGTAGATCAGTAGTTAAAAGCCCTAAATATCTGGCATGATCCCTTTGACCATCTCGGCATATATGATATAATATCAGCACGAAAAGAAGTAAAAATGAAAATTATCTCCCATGATCCTCTTGACCTAAGGCCTTATTTGGATTGTAATTTTTCTTCAAAAAACTTTCATGTTCTTGGTGACGATTTTTTTCAACTATTTCTTTTTACCTCATATATGTTAACTATATATATATATAAACTTCGAAAAACAGCAATCTAAATTCTGGAACAAGAAGCCGGATAACGAGAGCCAAGTGTTTGTGTATTTGTTGATAAAAGTGTACAATAAAATACTTGGTTTTCTATGCTTGAAACTGAGATGGTTCGATTAAAAAAAATGAGAAAGAAGAGCAAGTTGGGAAACATGTTTACTCTCAGTTTGCTGATAATGTCGCCAGACAGAAAAGTAGAGTTGACATAACTGTTAATGATAGTCTTAGAAAGTTGGAAAGCAGGATTTGAACAGGTTGACCACAAATTAGAGAAGGATCATGTTCATGATTGATGAGTGGGTGGTGTGGCTCGAGGAAAATAGACGACTTGATTACGGGTTTAATTTATGTTCCGTTAGTGCTTTGCTCGCAGAAAACATACATAGCTGGCTACGGATTATCTGTCAGTCTACACCGGATCTTCTGCTACAAAAGTAAATTATTCTGACCCTGCAAAAACACCTGGTCAATGTAAGCAATTGAAAATTGCACTTCCCCGACCCACTCATTCATATCTAACGGGACCTTTCCATACATGCTTCAAGGGTCGGTGACCAAAAACCTACCCAATTACTACAGTCACTTTGCACCCGACTCTTTTTATTTAGTACAATTTTTTTTTATTAATTTTTTTTAGTGTTAAAACCTCCCACTTACACGTCTTCCTCGACCCAGCTAGCCCTCCCCTACTATACCCAGCTCATTAATGACCCGTTTCTTCTTATTATTATTTAAAAGCAGCATCCCTCTTCTTATTACCACATAAAATTTCTTCTCAGAAACTCCAGCAGCATTTCCTTATAACTTGGCCACCGACAAGCAATCTCTGATACTGTAAATTTCAGTTGGCTGGTATGCCTAGCTATTTTGTAATGCAACAAAGATCTCTTCATGAGCCATTTGTAGAAGATGATTTTTACATACAATAACACACGAATTTGTCTCAATTTTGATAAGAGTTTCGTGGAAATGAATGAAACAGGAAAGTCCAGCTAGTGGACCTGCTAAGAAGAAATTTATTTCTGATGTCTTATAGCTTTTCGCCATAAATTTAAAGAAGTTGGAGTAAAGGAAGATGTGATCATGTCCGAATATCTTCGGAGAAATGATATCTAATACTTATTATATATTGATTACAATCTATATCTACGACCCACAGTATATAGGAATATATTATTAATTGTACAAATTCTTATTGCATTGGAGGGAGGAGCATTTGACAGCTGCTTTCCAAGTCTATTTCCGGAAAAGAAAAATAAAAAAAAAAAATCGTAAGGTTTTGGTATTCCGAATCATCTACAACACTAGTCTGTGCTGAAATTGAATAACAACTCAACAAGATTAAAAAGGTGACACTTCAAATTCTCTATCTCATAAGCAAGCCAGTCGCGAAATGACCGTTCCAATATCGTCTGGTGCTTAAATAGTAGTATTTTTATACTAATTGCACAGCTATGAATGTTGGGCTCTCGAGAGCAAAGCGTGACAGAAGGGGGTAGGGAGGTGGAGAGCAGAGCTGGGAGGGAGTTTGGCGTGTACTCTTTAAAAGTTGTTAAGTAGAAAGGAGGATAGGATAGGCGTAGGAGAGGTGAGCATGAATCTGGGAGGCTTTGAGGAGCTGTCATTTCCCCCAATAAAATTCTAAAACTTTGTTCGGCTTTTGGCCCTTTGTACGCTAAGTGTCCGACACTAGGGTGCGGCCGCGGCTCGGCCGAATCCCCAGGATTATGCACCATGTCTCCTCTCACTGACTTGCCAGTTGCCACCCTCCACCCCCCTGATTTTTTGCCCCATTCCTTTCCTCACTCCTTTAGTTCTCAGTCCTCTCTCACTCACTTGTGACCCATGATGGTCAAGGCCCTTTCTTTGTTTTTTTTTTTTTTTTTTTTTTGGGTTTCGAAGTGACCGTTCATGAACATCGATGGTACTCTGTGTCACACAGCGCCAGGTGGATGGAGAGCTAATATACTACACAGTACAGTACTACTACCCTCGTTCCTTTCAGGGAACTAATGTGTGATTGGAAACTCATGAAGTCATGATATCCATCCGCTCGTTGAATGTTATTAACTTGTGCATCAGCATCGTATCTCGTACGTCCATCTTGCATATTTCTGGCCGCGCTAAAACTTGGCCTTCAGTTTGTCTTCTTGATTTCTTGTAGCTTTCGTCTCATATCTACATACCAGTACTGCATCCAGTGAGTTCCATGTGGCTGATTCAGAGTGTAACAACTATAAACTCGATGGCTACTTCACACACGTCTGTCCCCTCCATACTGACAGCGGAGATAATTTTATACTTTTACCTTCACTCTCTTTTAGCGCTTCTTTGATGAAGATTAGCACCAAGTCGGATTTAAGATACTAATATTGAAGGAACAATTAACATGCATTGTTAGAAACTAGCTAGAATGGATGTATCCGTAGTCAAGAATGTGATGAAAATTCTTGACGAAATTAAACGTGCATGCGCAATAGCTCACTTACCAGTAATTGGTGCTTAATAAAAATACACATGCAAAGGTTTAGGCTTGTCAAACTTGTAATGCTGGAAGTAGACAGGCTCGAGCAATGTAGTAAATGTGACAGGATTCAGCTTTCTGATGTGTCCCTTTAGGGTTCTACAAACCCTAAACATGGCCCCTGCTAGATGCTGGTTTTATTAGTATTCAAACACAATTAAAAGGAGACAGGGAAGCAATTTAGGGTTCGTTAACATGTGCAACGTGTGGTTAAGCTCATTTTCTGTGACAAATGCAAATTGAATATTTCTTCTTGGGCTTGGAGTATCAAATCAAAATAATTCAGAGTGTTTTCGATTTTGTACCACATACATTGTAAGTGGAAGATGATACAGGTAAGACTCGTTCTTATGTTGGAAATGCGCTGTAAAATAGAGAATCTTCTGGGAGGTAGCTCTAGAATCAAGCCATCGTGTTCTTAGCCTGCAGAGGAAGTGCTTTGTTTAGCATCACCAAATCAAAATTTGTTTGACTGCTAGTGACAGTTTATTGCCTCTGGCAACGTATGTACACTGATACAGACAATTTACTGCCTCTGACACCCATGTACATATAGTAAATACCAGAATTCCAACGGTGGGTTTTGTTTCAGTTTCTAAATGATCGGTAATCCCTTTCTGATTATTGTCAAAAGTTTTGGCTATGAAGAATTAAAGGCTAATAATCTTGCGCAATTTGTACAGCCAGCTAATTTTTTTCTAACCGTGAAGAGAAAATCGGAACAGGAAATGATACAGGAGCTTAGAAGTATATATATGAGTGGAGCCTCATAACAAGAAGGAACGGAAAGTTACTTCCCTGAATCCCCCTTCATTACGTGTAATGGATATATCAATCAATGTGCCGAATTAAAAAAATAAAAATAAAAACCATGAATGGTTATGCTTCAAAACAATGATGGAATGTAGCCATTCAATTGAAGCACTCCGTCAAATTTCTAATCTGTGCAGGAAAAAAAAAAAGAAAAATTCTCCTATCAATTTATGCCAAAGCTTTTTGAGTTAAGGAAAAAAGAAAAACTGCTGTAGAGTTGAGCTTCAAACTGATATTAATGCAACTCACATTTCAATTGAATTCCATTATGAATTAACAAATGAGTTTGATGCAAGGGTTAAGGTTATCTTTTATATTCTTAAGCCCAAAAGCTGAGCTACATTTTACAAAATAGATACACGAACGACCTCTTATTCTGCTTAAAGTAAAGTTCAGCTAAACCGAAAGGATAAGAACAACCTCTTTGCAGTTGGCATTATATAAACAAAACATTCAAGATTTCGAATATGACGCAAAGTATTTGTTCCTGACTTCTATGCATGGTTAAACGGAGGAAATATCTTGAGGACTTGCTTATTAGTCTATTCAGACAAGATAGCTGGCTTTATTACTCGTTTCGGACTATATGTTCTATTGATTTGAAAGCACGAACAAGAGAATTGCTGAATTCCAACTTGTGTGCCTGAATGCGTAGGCCCCTTTAAAAGATTCCCGGCAACACAGCATCCTTTGAAAGTTGTAACAGAGAAATAATTTCAGCTGAAATGACCCCATCGCTTTTGTCTGTTTAACAATTATTCTGCTAACTCTGCTGTGGTGAACGATAAAAGGGGCCTAACAAGATCTTAATTTCCAAAAATCATATAGAAATTTAATTTAAAGAACGTCAAATAATGCGCGCGCACACACACATACACAGACATAAATGCATTCTGAAAAGGAAGACTACCCCAAATGAAATTGATCCACATATTGCAGAGCAAAAGACATGCACCCTTTTTTCTAGCTTGGGTATAGATGCACAAATGTTAATTGAAAATTGCTCTGCTACACTAAATCCCTCTCATTATAAGCCCCTGTTGAAATCTACAGAATAAAATAAAGGATGTTCTGACCGACAGAGGGAGAGAGGAACAAGGATCTGTTGAAAGTGATATTACAAGAGTGCCCATAATTGATGGGATATGGCTTCATTAGGCTTTGGAGGGGAGCACAAGTAGGTTCCATTTCGTTAGATTCTCAATACTCTTGGTCGAAAAGGTCTTTCGATTGTTACAAATGGACAAAAAGGTAATGAAAGAGAAAGCATGGACTCTCACTTCCTAAGGATAAGAACAAATATCGGATTGCATTTGCACGAACTGATGAGGATGATATATCATATCATTTTTCGTGTGTGTGTGTGTGTGTGTGTGTAGGGATCATCCTCACTCACTCTTTATTTTATATACATATCCTTATTACTAAATGGGCAACCGTCACTATTTGTTTCGAATGAATGCAGCCATCTTTACGTACGTGTATTTACATCACAGTCTACTGAGGTTGTTTGGCCGTAGCCGTACCCCTTTTTGGGCAGTGATCCTACGTACGATGATGTGTATGTGGAATGTGGATCAATGGTCATGCGACACATAGGTTCTAAAGACACACGTATGGCATCAAAGGCATGCACATGTAATACTCCTACTAACTATGGGAGTATTAGTGTACACGTAACGTAATTTTAATGTACTCTTCTCTCCGTATAGTTTCGCATGACTACGTACTTTCTATTGGCAAAAGGCCAAAAAGGAATGAACCAGATAGACCAAGTAAAACCTCATGCAAACCTCCAAGCTCAAGCCCAAAGGTAAAGTCTCTATTTTTTAAGAATGTAAAATTGGGATACTAATTTAGCATCACCTCCCTTTTTCGCAATTGATACGGGCAGTGACCTATCCTGTCACGTTCATTTTCATCAGCTACAAATTCTGTGGATCGCATATTCAGCTAAGAGATAGAAATCACTCTAATTTGTCTGGATGATTTTCTGAGGTTGAAAAGGCTGAAAATATCAGATGCCACTGTACTCGAGACCTTGGAGAATTGAGTGGCTCAAGGTAGAAGAGCCCCCTTCAAAATGTGATAAAATAGTTACTTATATTCCTTGAGGATTCTGCTGCTCTTCAAAACAAATGCATTCTCCGGTTGTCGAGATGCTAAATTTCTCCTAGTATGTGTGTGTGTGTGTGTGTAGATATTTCTTGGTTCTATAATTCATCCAGCATGTCATGCGTCATGAGAACCATACGTGGCTACGGCTAATTGATTGTGTTTATAGGGAAAAAAGAGAATGCTGTTAACTGCATCTGCGGCTGTACAAGCGAGTTAAATTCATTTTCTTGTTCAACTCTAATTGCTGGCTATATGGTAATTTTTAAGGTTGACCTATACTCAATTATAGTACCGCATAGGAGTAGTAGTTAACTTTGGTGGCGGTCATCTATACGTTTGTTTGCATACTTCAACTAAATACAAGTAGGAAGATGCTTGGTGAAAAGGGGGATTGGAGTTGAGTGCGTCACATAAGGTGAATGGTCCCTTCAACCAAGTACTTTCACAGCGGATTGGATGCCAGATGTCTGATTATCAAGCATAACCTGGATTCCTCTGTCCTTAGCCTGTCTCTCCAATTATTGGATCCCCAATGATATATTCTTATTACTCTTCATGTCCCCGTCTGTAATTTCTTTGAAGACCTTGGAGAATCCGAATCCCTGAAGTTCACACCGGGGACCGCACGCAATTCTAGCACAAAATACTCCGTTCTTACAATTTATGAACTACGCGTACAATTCTTTTTTAAGTTCGCTTTGGGAGAGGCCTGAAGAAGATGTAGCCCTACAAGAAATGTTCCAGTTCAAAAAGATGGTGGGCAGACGAGCTTTTCTTGGAAATTATTTGAAATGACATGAAAAAGGTTTTGGAGGTAGAGCTTTGGTTCTGTTTTGGTCTCTGAACTATTCGCAGTTTTGTGCAATATCTAGTCAAGCTTCAAAGTGCGAAGTTGCAAACTGAGCAAATGTCCAATAATTTCTTGCCACTGGAATGCTATATACATATATAAAAGAAGGTGGGAATGTGTTATGTTGACCTGCAGCAGTTGTTGAAAAGACGGATTGAATCCAACATCTATTGACTACTGAGGCCCTAGTCCAACTTTCTCCAGTTGACCTTTAACAATCAAATGTGATTTTTGGTTGAGTCTCGACTCTCGAGACCCTCATATGATTCTTTTTCCACTTTCATTCTCTTTTATCTCATCAGCTTATACACAATTTGAAGTGTCTTGTGTTAATAAATAAACAATCTCGAAGAACGTTTCCAGAAAATACAGCTAGCGCTGATGGTTCCTTCTTCAACCCTTGCTCATTGCATGATTAAATCATAGTACGATTTAGCGGATGCTTTGCATCAAATAAAATAATTCCAGAACCCGCAATAATGTGCTTTCTGCAATTCGCCGACCTTGGCGTCTGTGTCTGTCCAATCTTGGTCAATCATCGACGACTTGCCCGATGAAAGAGACCGTATCCTATTTCTCATCCACTTACCAAACTGCCCACATCCATACTCATGTGCGCCCCGCCATAATCCAGTCGTCACTCAAAGTCTTATAGTATAAACGAAGTAAATAGTACAGAAGCTTCTGCGAAATAATCACATATTTATCATCCAACCACAGCTCTAAAGGAACCATTTTATAACTGGAAACATAAAAATATTTATAAATGATCAGTTATTTGTTGACAATACTCCTATCCTATGTGCTGGTTCTCGCTTGCTTCAAAGTCATTTGAATTGTTAGAATGCTGTTTTGTACAATTAGTTGTTCCACAAATTACGTAAAAAGTCTGCAGTTTGTTTTTCTTGTCATTTTTTGGTAGCAGTTGTAACAAATCGGTCGCAAAAACAGAAATGGTGACCGATGCCAAGAGAGAGATACTGCCATATTGCTTGCCTCAGCTCTGTTAAGAACCAAGCAGAGGTGACGTTAATCACAAAAATTCAGAAAGTTCCTTAAATTATTCGCCAAAAATTCTGGTATCGAGATCCAACCCAAAAAAAAAAAAAAAAAGCAGCACTCTATCACAAATTCATCAAGAGTAACAATTCTAATCCTTGTTTGGTTCTTTTTTTTTTTTTTTTCCCTTTCCTTTTCTTTTGGGTGAACCGCATGACAAGAAGTTTGCTTTTGTGTCAGTATTCAGCATTTTCAGCAATGTTGTTATTAGTTTCTTACACTTTCCATTTTTTATCGAAACCCAGAAAATGTGGGAAATTTTACGTCACAAAAGAAGAAAGGAAAAGTCCAGAGTGTCCTGGAGAAGTGTGTTTTTGTTTGAAATTGAATGAACATGACTTGCAAGAATATGTCGAAGCAACCATTCCGTTCAACTAAAATGCTCTGTTTTAAGACCGTTAAAAGCCATAGCTGCCTCTCCCATAGTACTTTATAAGACTGTGATCGTGAAAGGGCTTCATCGTTGTCAAACTCCAGTTTCGTTTCTACGATGATTATAATGACACCTTCTTATAACAAACTTACATGGAAGTCAAGTCATCAGCCTACAATACCTGATGCCACCCATAAAAATAGCTGCAAGTTTTGGATTTCGATCAACTTTTTGTTTACCAAGTACTTTATATTATTATACTATTATTCTTCTGTTTTGCTTTCTGAACGTGTAATAATTTATGTGAAGCTTATCGAACGAGAACGGGGTAATTCGTTGGGATGTTAATAATATGTTCTCGTTAATTCAGAAAGATAAAGCAGGCGGAAGTCAGCTCAATAAGTGCAAGCTTTGATGTGTATCATGCAGATTAATTCTGGTTTTGTTTTTTCTCTTTGTTTATATATATATATATATATATATATTGACACGGTTTAGGAGAAATCAGTTTGTAAGATAACTTCTTTTAAGAGAAAGAATGGTAACTCATGATCATTTGTCGCCTTCCCTAAATTATACTACTAAAAGAAATTCCTTTTTTTTTTTTTTTTGGGTCTAACCAAGTATATGCTACAATAGGCAATAGGCGCAGAAGAAAAAAGAGTACGCGACCAGATAAAGAGTTTGGGATCACTGCCCAAGGCCTGGATAAGATCACAAACCCCCTCAATCCCAATCTAGGTATGAGTGGACTGTGGAGCCTGGACATGTAAAAAGCTGCTGCATCAGCCAGCCAAGGACTAGAGACGAGGAGATTCCGTCACCCCCACAGCCGAATCGCTGCCACCAGCCTAAAGCCTATCTCCCTTGTTTGGAAGGAAGCTGCCAAACCCAGATTTCACTAGGTTCCACCTCAAAGACCTCTACTACTGACACAACATTAACTTTTACTCGTAGACCCAGCACAGATGCCTAAAACCCATCGTACCCTTTCCATTTTTATCACTAGTCCATCCCGTCTTACTCTTTTCTCCAAAAGGCGGGGAGAAGACATATCATGATGCAACCAGTCGCCTACCCTTTCATAGGCAGGTTCAACCTTTTGACGTGACAAATCTCAGCAGGAGGGACTGCTTTGCAAAACAGTTGATGATTCTGAAAAGTAATTTATACAAGCAAGAGCAAGAACAAGAGCTGAAACGTTAGGCATGCCACAGGAAGAAAGCACCCACTCGTAACATCACCACTCTCACCCAAACATGCCATAAAACTACGTGCTAACAGTTATTACCTTCCACCAAATACCAAGCATTTTTTTTCTTTTATCTAGTCTTGAGCATTGTAGCATCCCCGCCTAGCCATGCATGCAAAGTCCAGCAAAATCACTATACGCCACTTCTCTCCCCATTCTCAAAGTGGCGGGAAACAAATTTCAATTCTTCGACAATAAAGAAAAACAATTGGAACATTGCACATAACTCCTCATTAAAATATTTCAAAGCAGTTGTTATATGATATTCCATGTACAAAAATTCACTACCAGACTGCAGTAGACGGGTAAATTAAGAAAGTAGTAGTGCTACCTGAAACTCACTAATTAGGGAGCATTGAAAATTTAAAAACTTTTGCTTGAGAACTAGCCCACTCAAAGGTGAATAAAAGTGAACAGAGACTTCAAAAGCAATGCCAACTCAACCAATTCTAGAAAAGTAATTCAGAAATGTTACAGATGGTACAGGAAAAAATGAGCTTGTTGAATCTGAATCTGATTTTATGTGCGAGTTCTGCTACTTTCTGCATTTCTTACAGGGTAGAAGTAAGGATGGGCCTGCAGACAAAGCTCCAGTATTAGAAAACAACTCATAAACTTTCTAATAAATAAACATGCGCCACTAAACCCATAGTCTGACGGTATTGCCACTGAGTATACGTAGCTTTAACCAGACTTGCATAGAGGGTACTTTAATGTATCAGAACTCTGAACTGTGCAACTCATAATGAAGCAAATAACAACTACACAAAGGTCTGTGCTTCTCCTGCTAGATTTAATATATGTGGTTTCCTATGAAACAAAGAAAACCCAGATCCTTAAAATAAAGTATTCTTCACCACTGTTTTAAAAAACATTATCAGGGGGTGCCCCAGACCGCATCTTGAGACAAGACGCAACTCAGTTGCCTCAGGGCGCTTGTATAAAGCATTTGTTTTCTTGGGCAAACGCCCAACAATGCCTCAAATCTTGAGGCATAGCCCAGGGAGTCAAAGGCGTACGCCTTGGGACTAAGAAACGCGTAGAGAAGTCAGAAAAGAGAGGTTGAGAAGTTTTTGCGTGAGGGAAATATGAAATAGATAGGAAGATTTGTATGGCTGGTTGGCTCTATTAATCCATAAGATGTGTTAACAAGAGTGCACTCTTCCAAATTGTGACGATGATATTGATTGGTAATTTTCAGAGAAATTGCAGGAGAGGCGTGGCAAAGAAGATGAAGGCTGTCGGTGGTCTAGACTTGCATCTTATTTTGGCCTTTTGCAAATAAGTCCAAAATTTTACTAAGAGTCCTGCAAAATCCCAAAATATTAAATCTCATTTTTAATTTATTATCCTACACAAGTGTTACTTTGAATTTCATAATATTCTGTATTTTTCTTAATTTATATAATTTGTTATAATTACTTGTATTCTTTATGATCTTTTTCCTAATTTTAGTACATACTTTTTGTATTTTATATTCTTAAATCTTCAAAATTTCAAAAGAATATTTAAAAATAAAAATTCATGGCTTTCGCCCCTTTCAAGGCACAGCTAAAACGCCTCGCCCAACACCTCCACCTTTTAAAACACTGTTCTTCACAACTCATACTTGAGAATAAGTTCCCTACTCAAAAGGAAAGAGTTTCGAAAAGAAGAGGAAGAAAGCACTGGTATTGGGCCTGTCAATACCAGACATTACCAGTCAATACAGTCATTTGATGAAAATCTAGATGTTAAAAAAATATCTGGCATTTTCTGAAACAAAGAGAACAAAAAATAAAAAACAAAATAAATCAAAAGTTGCTTCTTGACCTAAAAAGGAGGGTTAAAGAATTTTACCATTGCTTCTTTTGCAGTAGGCCGTTCTTGATGGTCATACCGCAGCAACTTGTCAACAAAGTCAATTGCCTTGAAAACAGAATACATAGAGAATCAGCAAGAATCAAGTCTAATTTGGCTCTTCACAATAAGAATACGTCTCCTACCTCAGGCACGGCTAAATGTTGATTATCAGAATTAATGAATTTTGTCCATGGTTTCCTGCTATGCCTGTATAACAAGAATGACCAGATTCTTATACACAAACTGAGAATGAAATATACAAGAGTTAGTCATTGAGGTGTTTTGATTAACCTCCCAACAAGTGCAGCTAGTTGTGGGTCCAGTTCCAAGCGATACTTGTTGAGATAAGTATTTAACTCATCAGTCCCCAACACCTATCATCCATGAAAAGGTAAACTATTATCACTCAAACATAAGCATCCAAATTATTCCACTCCAGAATTAAATGGCAAACTATGAGTTACCCATGATGCATGTCAATGCAAGCAAATGCAAATACATGCTAATTAGATTTCCATGGGCATCACCGTTGATAAATATAGTCCACAAGTATTTAAACTAAACACCATTGATAAATATAGTTCACCAACATAAAAATGTTCAAGTATACTTAGCCACATCATGCCCAAAGTAATGACCAGATGAATAGGCAACCGAACTATCCATTGTGCTACTCTTAAACACATTGATGACTGATGGTGTATCCTCACGGTAGTATTCTCTGAATGAATACTATTCTACTTACCTTAGCAATCTTGACCAATTGATCATAATTGTCATGCCCATAAAAGAAAGGCTCCTTCCGGAATATCTGTCAGCACAAGCCATCAAAATAAGCATCAAGTAAAGAGACAAGTCCAAATTAGTAATCTCGTCTACCACCAACATATAATAGTGAGAAATCATCCAAAAATAATCAACTTATCCCAATTCTGTTTATTGTATGAGCAGCGTGACACTCAAAATTCAGGTACAGAAAAATGAAAACAACCAAAAAATATGTGTATGTGCATTTGCAGGACAATCATATCAAACATTCATCAAAGCAATGAAGATGAGTAAAATTTAAAACCAAGCAGATTGCAAAAGAAAAAAATGCTTGACTACCATTCCAGCAAACATACAGCCAAGACTCCACAAGTCCAGCGAGTAATCATAGTCTTGCAAATCAACAAGAAGTTCAGGCCCTTTAAAGTATCTGCAAAGTAAAAGGTATAATAATTAAATAAGCTTAAGCAGATGAAAATGAGTACTCTCAGTGTGGGAATTACAAACAAAATGATAAAACCACTCATCCAAAACAAAAATGGCTCTTGAACTTCTAATTAAAGTAGTAAACAGGCACCATATGGTCCAGAGTTTAAGCCACAGATCTCTAGAAGAAATAGATAAGCCTTAACTATGGCATCCAATACCAATAAAACCATTATTTTCATCCACTATCAATACCAACAGAAACAAGAAACAAAACTTGAGCTATACTGAATGAAAAGAATTAAGAAACAGAAAAATCTCACTAGAATCCAACCAGACTACTCAATCCACCATATCAACGGCATCCAATATCAATAAAACCATTATTTTGATCCACTATCAATACCACCAGAAACAAGAAACAAATTTTCAGCTATACTGAATGAAATGAATTAAGAAACAGAAAAATCTCACCAGAAGACAAAACTCACAACCCATCCTGCTCTAACTTCAGTTTAAGTTTAACAAATATCATGTCATTTTTCAGTTAAAAGACATACAGACTTTTCAAATTTACTTCATACTTCAATTCTATCAGCTCAATAATAAATCCAGTGAGAAATCAGAACTGTACAAGTTGATTTCTTTTTTTCTTCTTTAACTTGTCTCAAAATGAATCATATCATTTCTCTTTTGTTACTTCCCTTATGCATGAACAAAATAGTTACTTCTCATCAGTAATTCTGCAATAGAATGTGCCATAAAAGTCTAACAGAATTCTTTTATATTAGCGTGTCCTTCCTTAAACAAGAAAAAGAACAAGAAAAGAAAGATAAAATCTGCAACTAGTATCCATTACTTTAAGTAAACTACTACCATAATCCTCAAGAGTTTCAGAAGAACTCAAAATATCATGGTTTTGAACTATGATTCTGTAATGTACTGGAGAGTTCTATGAGAATTAAAAGCAACCTTAACTAGGAAGGTGAATACCATAAAACACTGGGTGGCAATTGCTATCATTCTGTTTATTTCATCATTTGGAAATCAGCATCTGAGGCCCTAATAAGAAAGCATTTCATACTCCAAAACTTCTTTCATGTGTATTTGCCAGCCAATGCAATACAATACCACACCAGAAATCCACCACAGACATCCTAAATCTCGACTACAAAAGGCACATAAGAAAACACATTACTAGCATCATAGGCAATCCAACCACAACAATCAGAAGAAGGCAAACCTAGAAGCTACACGAACATTGTATTCCTTTCCAGGATGATAGAATTCTGCAAGTCCCCAGTCTATCAGACGAAGTTTACGCTGCTCATGATCAATCATGACATTATGGGGCTTCACATCACGATGCATGATACCTTGAGAATGACAATAATCCAATGCCTGCAAATAACAAGGAAAGAAAAACTCAAAATTAGGATCCCGAAAGATGACATCTTTATATGTTGATAAATAGGAACTGGAAAATGATGTCAAAGCAAGAGATTCCAGACCACAAAAGAACATCAAATGTCAAAAAAGCCATAATATAATGGTTTCAAAAACTATCAGTATTTTGAAACCTAACCTTTCTCAATTCTCATAGCCCATGGTGAGGCTCATCTACCAAGCCTAGAGAAGTGAATTTTTCTACCAGAGTCACTGAAATTTTTTCCAATCAAAGGCACAAGATACAGCTCTTACCTGGAGAATTATATTGTACCAACAAAACCAGTTTACAATCATACTGAACAACAGCCCCTGACTATTACAGAAAGAGACTCTTCTTCATCAACCTATTCTTCTAGTTGATCATCAAAATCTCTTATTGGACTTCCAGAAAACAAAATTAAAGATAACTCATGATTACTTAAGAAGACACCAGTTTCAATTTTTTTCTACTGATATCATTTTAATCAGCATTCAGCAACAATCTTCAACCCTGACCCACTTTCCTCATGCCCCCAAAAGGTAGGTTGGCTCAGCAATATGTCAGTCAGTCAAAGAAACACAAGTATTCTGACACCATGGCCTACTGTAGTGAGGCTCCCTCATTGAGAAAGATATGATCAAAAGTTACTGTTAACTTCAGTTGCAGTGACAAAAGATCAGCATGCCATCCATTACTATTCCTAGCAGTCATCATATTATGAGATACAGATCAAGAAAGAATGTCAGGAGCAATGCTCTTCAAAAACAAATATTCAAGAATAAATTACAAGTAGAGTTTTGGAAAGTTCTTGGCAGCACTTATGACAAGTCTTGATAAAATCCCAATGCAAATGAACAACCACCTCAACAATTTAAGTGATCAAGGTAGTCAGCCTAAAGTAATCAGCGGTTTACTTGCAACCTTTTGACACTAAGCAAAGATTTTCCTCTAAATTAGTTAGAGAGAATGAATAAAAGGCTTACCTTCAAAAGTTCATAAATGTAATATCGGATGTCAAAGTCGGATAGTGTGGGATAGAGCACTTTAAAATCTGTGTTGTTCACATATTCAAATATAAGGCTTGGAGTCTTCGACTGCTGATCTCTAACAATATCAAGCAACTTTACAATATTTGGCCCACCACAAAGATTCTGCAGAATCTTAATCTCCCTCTTGATCTGAATTTCATGACATATAAGTAAGTTTTACAAAAGGATGTAAATTACAGAGAACAAATGAGCACTTAATTGTTCAGATGCTCAGAAAAATTCAGTCAGATTATCCATGCTAAGTAAATCATGCTATTACCTTAGCAAATATAGTTTTCCTTGAAACTGCACAATACCCTCTATACAATTATATCATAAAACAAGAAATAGTAGTTTCCAAGTTCATAGTAAAAAAATTTCAGTGAGTTTCTTTAATCTATGTTAGCAGGTAAATTAGATTGTTAAAAGCATTAGACAAAGAATTTTAATTGGAAAAAAAAAGGAATTTTAACTGAAACTCTGCTGCCAGTAGCAACAAAAGCTGTGCATTCAAAGTAAGTGAGCAAGGAAAGTTTCTCCCCTTGTGCTCCTTGTTTATGCTCACAAGTAGGCAATTGTGAGAGAGGACAATTTTGACTATAAATATTAATAAAAACATGATTTTCTGGAAAAGTTTCTAATTCATTAAAATGCTATAGAAGAATGACTACAAAATCAACTTACAAGTATTCAGCTACCAATACATGATTTTGCATGCTATCAAATTACTTATGTTGGCTTTTCCTCTTTCAGATACATGATGGGATCCCCCTAATATGCTTCATTTTACAAACCAATAGAGACAAAAGAAAACATACAAGGAAGCTTCAGGTGTTCATAAAATATCCATTAGGATTTCCTTTCCCTATGTTTCCATTCGAAAGTTCGAAATACACCAAAAATTTTAATAGTTTACTTTATACCTCAAGTTTCAATTCTTCACCCCATCAATAATATCCAAATACACAAAACATGATTCTTCCTGGCACCTCTCTTCTGTTTGCCTTCCATTTTTATCAAAATAAAGACGTCCCAAGCTTTTCTGCTTGCACTATGAGAGACAAAAAGCCCAAATACCAACCAAAAACAACCAGCTACAGAAGGCTTATGCATTACAAGGAATTTAGAACGTAATGCTCAAAGAAAGACAGGAGATTGGAACCTTAAATAAATTAAGAACGCAATCAGGAAATGCACCAAAGAATTCATAAAGAAATAAGAGAACAAAAAAATGACCTTTTTCTTTTTAACGGGCTTAAGGATTTTGATGATGCATTTCTCGTTGTTGGTAGTGTGAACTCCTTCGAAAACCTCGCTGTATTTTCCTCTCCCCACCTTCCTTACCACCTCATAATCATCCTGCTCCCTGTCACCCAACACAGAATAGTCCATAATCAATTAAAATCAAAACGAATGTAATTGAAGAAATTCATTAATTTTCACCCAATTTCTTCATATAAATGATGGAGCCATGAATGTTCCTTTAATACAATCAATTACCCCCATTGAACAGTGAGGGACTCGTAATCCCAGTACTCCTTAGGACGGATCACATTAATATCACTATAAACCCGGGCCTTGGAGGAGGCGCCAGGGCGGCGGATAGACTTTCCGATCTTCTGAGCCATGGTTTCGGGCACTGATAGCGACGGCCGGAGGCGAGTAGACGCAGGCGTAAGCTTGGGAGAATGTGTAAGCGGCGGTGACTGGGGTGGAGCTGGAGGAGAAGGAGGCGACGGTGGCGAGGGTTTCTGCTTTTGCTGTTGATGAATAAGAGAGAGTGGGGCCCGGGAAGATAGACGGCGAAGGATGACGGTTGGGAATGTCGTGGTTTGAGCCGGGAGAATTAAAGAGGAAGAGAAAAGGGAGATGGTTTGAATATGCGGATGATGGTGGCGAGCGATGGAGACGATGAATAGGAAGCAAGGCCTTACGGCCATCAAACGGAAGAACTAACGGAGAGTCTTCTTTTGATGCCCAGCAACACAAGCACAAGCATCAGCACCCAAATGGAATGGAATTAGGGATAGGGAATATGGAAAATGGAAATCCCCCACCTCCAAGAAACTCTTTCTTTCTTTCTTTTTTAACTTTACCTTCCTTATCCCAGCTTTTCCTTTTGTCATTTTCTTTTAAGAAACTTGCCGATTAGTCCCTCATATTTTTGAAAAAAAACTTTTTTAGCCCTTAATATTTAAAATTGATCAAAATAATCCCTTAAGTATAAAGATTTTACTTCTTTGGTCCCAGAACTCATTTGCGTTTAGTTTTGCCGGCCAAAAAACACATACTTACCTCCTGTGCCTATAATTGCCAAGGCAAAATGGAACATTTGGTTTATATTTCGATTTTAGATGTAACCAATTTATTATCGAGAATGTGGCAGAAAGAAAAAAAAATAGAAAAAGAACTTCAATATAAAGGTTTAATGGGTAAAATCGATTGTATATCACCATCGATAAACACTAGAATAGGCAATATTCACTGGGTCAAAACCATCCCGAATAAAATCTTCCATAGTTGGTTGACCAAAATGAAGATGCCAGATTGTATGAACAATAGATCCTATATATAAATACTTTGGTGGATGAAAATTGAGGGAAAGCAAATGTCCTTTTTTTTTTTTGTTGGTGAAATGAGATAGATTTCATTCCTATTTTACCCTAAAATTGTGGACATGCGAGATAAGCATGCATTTAGCAAAAATGAACTTTGGAATAAAAAATGTAAAATTTTTATATTTGATAGACTATTTTAGTTAATTTTAAATATGGAGGATTAAAAATTTGTTTCTAAAAATGTAAGGGACTAATTTGGTAAGTTTTCTTTTATTTTATTTTATTTTATACTGTTACTTTAATTTTTTGTTGGAACAATTTTCCTTTTTCTTTTCTTTTTTCCATTTTACTTTAATTTTTATTGGAGTGCTATTTACTGGATATGCTATTGTGGAGACATTCATCTACCTGACTGGCCTAACTCTGATTGCCATTTTAGTCTTACTTGTCTCATGTACCTTCACTCTCTGATCAATGCAACTTAGGAGTTAAAAAACCCTATGATGAAGATGCTACCATTATCTATATAGTTTATTTGGATTATGTATTTTTTAATAGTTTTTAGAAAATTTTATTATAATTTATCGTCAAAGCTATAGAAAAAAGCTTTTTTATGTTTATGGGTCTAAAGAAAAATTATATTATTATTTTTTTCTTTTTTTTCTTTCCTCTCCTCTTATTCCTTATAACACCACTGCTGTTCTTCCTCTTCCCTTAGTCCCCTCGTCCGTAGCCACCACTACTCTACCATCTGCTCCCCTATCTCTCTACCATTTTCCCTCATTTCTTCCCTTCTTTTCTCTCTCTTCCCTTCCATTCTTTTTCTCCATCTCCTCCATCTTCCCCCTTCTCTCCTATTCTTCCCCATATTTTCCCTCTATCCTTCTCCTCTCCTCTTCATTTTCCCCTTTTCCCCACCTCCTTCCTACCTTTCTCTCACCTTGCTCATTTCCCATCCCCGATCACAGAACCAAAGGTCATCAAGGAGAGAAAACGGGTGTAGGGTGAGGGAGAAGGAGAGAGTGGTTGGCAACCTATAAGGAAGCAAGAGAAAGAGACGAGAAAATGAGAAGGAGAATAAAGAGAATGATGGTGGGAAAAAGGGGTGAAGAGATGAAATGAGGAGGAGATAGGATCAGAAAGAGAGAGATAGCGGGTGGGAAAGGAATAGTGTCTCCGACACCATGTGCTAGTTAGTGGTAGTGGTTTGAGGTGAAGAGGGAAGAAAAAAGGAAGGGAAGGAATAAGAGAAGCAACTTAATGAATTTTTGAGCATCTTAAAGTATGTATTTTAAAAATTGTAGGTTTTTTAGAGGATTTTTAAAGATTAAATTGTAAAAAATTTATCTATTAAAAAATAATAAAAAGATGGCTTCCAAAAAGGACCTATATTGCACGTAGGATCATCACTTAAGGTACAAGAGCAAGACTAGTTAAATAATGAACCTATTCTCCACTTATTTGCATTAAGGATGTAGCAATTAGCAACATGTTTGCTGCTGTTCAGTGCTAAATGCATGATTTGTCAAAAAATAATTTCAAATATTATTAAGTTTATATCATGAAAAGTGTTATAGTTTTATTCTAAATATTTTTTTTTTTCAAATGATCTACTGTTCAAACATATCTTAGTTATGATTTCTCTCTCCCTCTCCCCCCCCCACTCTCCCCATCTCTCTCTTTCTCGTATCAAGTGTGATGTAGTAGTTATTGTTCTCATAATATAAATATTGGTAGAGCTTTTTGATCACTTTCTCTTTTAATCTTACAAATACATTTATTAGAAATATTGTATTAAAATTGTTCATATAATACATCCATCCAAATTTGAGCCATAGTAACATCAAGATAGCATAGGAACATTTCATATCTTAACCAAAAAGGAGAAGAATAAAACAATATGTCATGCAATGAATGAAATTGTTGATAGCTTAGTGTTAATGAGTAATCATCAAGCCATTGAGTTGTTTGAATAGTAGGTTATTTGGAATAATTTATAAAAAATTGTAATATTTTTTTGACTTAATGTATATGAGATAAAAAAATAATTGAAAAATGTTTAGTGACAAGCAAATAAATTTTTAACTAATAAATCTCCAACCAAACAATTATTTTGCTTTGGAAGGGATCGGAACTTGGATAGGATTCTTGATGGTGACAATTTCTTGAAGTCTATTCCAACCGGATTCCGGAAAACCGTGAAGCGGAAAATGACTTCGATTGACATGATGACAAAACCTTTTTACCTCAAAAGAGCGCAAGGAAATGGGAACAGAGTACTCAATGACTTGTGATATGGTCAATTAGATAGAATTCTCCAAATCAAACAGTTGCCTGTTTGTCTTCAACGTCAATTACCCGGACATTGTGAAGATGATCTAAAATGCTACCTTTTGAAAACTATGCAAGGAGCAAGTGTCAATCTCTGTGACTTGCAGAATGCAATATGTGATGTTTAGAGTATTTAGCAAAAACTTGATGCCCTTTGTCAAACACAAAATGCATTTCCACACGTTTTCCTGCTTTTGCGGAGTTGAATGTTTAAGGGTGCGTCGATAAAATTGAAGTTTGAAAACTGAAATATGAAATCTGAATATATTAAATAATTAAATTGTTAAGTATTAAATCTAATATATTTGAATATATATCACATTAGGTGATAAGTGAATAACTTATTATTTAATTTTGGAAGCAAGTTTTGGTTAAAAAATTCAGTACCACTTAATTAATTCAGATGTTCTATTTTCGATTATCAAACGATTCGAATGTATTAAGATCTGAATTCATTAAATTTAAGTGTTGAATCCTATTATCAAACGGAGCCTAAGGGTGCGTTTGATAAAATTAAAATCTGAAAACTGAAGTCTGAATTCATTAAGTGATTGAATTGTTAAATGCTAAATCTAATACATTTGAATGCATATCACATTCACTAATAAGTGAATAGCTTATCACTTATTTTGAGAGCAAGTTTTGCCTAGAAAATTCAGTGCCACTTAATTCATTCAGATGTTTATTTTCGATTATCAAACGGTCTGAACGTGTTAAGATCTGAATCCATTAAGTTTAAGTGCTGAATTGTGTTATCAAACAGGGTCTAAGTGTCCCTTTTTTCTTCATCTTTTGGGAGATTTATGCAATTCCACAAGATAACTTGATTAACTCAATATCTAGCTCACTTTTTTTTTTTTTTTTGGGGGCTTCCCCACCTTTTATGCTGCCTTTATTATATCAAGGCTATGATGTTATTCAACAATTAAAATCATGGAAAATCGCAGGTCGATATCCAAGTCCACATCGATAGGGACCTTGATGCACAGCTTGAAAAAAATGAGTTATATTCAAAATGGAATGCCACGATTGAAATCTTCACACCAACAATTTTTTATCATCCTTAGTTGTTAGTTGTTACTCATGCCTTGCAATGACTTTTACGAGTTGGGAAAGTGAATTAACGCAAATTAAGTTAATTAGGAAACATTACTTAACTTGCATAGATAAACTGAATAATCTGCAAAAAATATCATGCAAGCAGAGGAAGCTACAAATGTACTAAAGAATGAGAACAGAGTTCGGAGTCCAACAAATTTGCAGTAAAGTCGTATCACAAAATATCAACATGTGCATTGAATTAAAATTAGTCAAGAAAATAAAAACCAAAAATCATTTGGGTTGCTTGGAAGCTACGGGGTCAATTCCCGCCACCTAGGTGTGTATGTTTTTCCCCTCCAAAAAAAGAGGAGGAGAATAGGGTGTAAAGTGCCTGCGTGACACAGGTTAAAACAATAAGCGCTACCATCCACAAGTTGAAGGGTTTGAGGTAATTTAGGGGAAACAACGGTACATCAAAGCCATGGAAGTCATGATTAACATGTAGTAAAATTTTTAATAAGATATCACTATTTATTTAAGTTTACACTAATGATAGGCGTTATGTTAATTATATGCAGAAACAAATACATTTCAACAACAAATATTAGATACTATAAATCTAAAAAACTGATAGAACATTACACTATGAAATCTAGAAATTGTCAAAAAATAAAGGGATAATTTTTTCAGAAACTTCCCATGAGGTTTCTCATGATAGCACTTAGCTTCCCTGGACTTTTCAAAATCTCACTTACCTCCCTTGTCAAATTGATAAGACTAAATATTCCTATAAAAAATTACAAATTGACAACATTATCCTTAATCTCAATACCTATTTAACTAAAAGACAAAACAAAAAAATTATATTAAAAAAATTACTATTTAATAATGGTCCATATTTTTCTACATCGAGGTCATGTTAGAATAACAAAGGATGTTAATAAATTAAATTTAGTTAAAGTCAACCACTTAGAAGGATTTTGGTGACTAATTAACGTGCTACATTTTTTTATGAACAATTTTAATTAAGGAATTAAAGGAATATTTTTAGAAAATATGTTTTAATACATGATGTAGTTTAAGTTCATTGATAACTAATATATTTCTTTCTACATACAAATTTTTCATGGTGTAATTTTTTCAATGTGTAAATTTTGCATTTATTTCAATACAACTAAAATAAATAGTTTAAATCAAGAAATTTACACCTTATAAAAATTTAACCTTAATTTATTTTTATTGTTGTTGTAAACTTCATAATTAGGATAATACAAGAGTAGTATTGGAATAAAAATTTTATCTTTCTTGTATTTCTTTTAAAGGGGGTAAAATGTTATAAAAAATGTCAATCCAGGAAAGGTAAGTGAGATTTTGAAAACCTCAGAATGACTAGGTGATATTATGAGAAACCTCAAGGGAGGTATCTGAAATTATCCCAAAAATAAAACACTTTGCTTCTTTCCAAATCTGTTAATGAACTCATTCAAACCCAGATGCTAATGACTAGGGTTGGCAAGAAAACCCATAACCCAACAACCTACCCAACCTACCTACTAAATTGAGAGGTTGGGTTGGGTCAGTTGGGTGTTGGGTCAATTGGGTGTTGGGTATAAAATATCCAAGTAAGTGTTGGGTGGGTTGGATTTTGAAATTGGGTACCTATTAACTCAATTTTTTTCCACACAGCATAAAGTAAATGCATGTACTCAAATATGTTTATCCTTTTTTTTTTTGAAAAAAAGAGTGATGGTTTTGGCAACCTCATTTTACTTTTTCCAACTATAACTATTTTTTTAATTTTCTTTTTCTACTGGATTCCAACCATTTTCTTAATTAATGACCCATCAAATTTTAAAATCCATTTTCTTTTTCTTTGTTCTAATTTTTCTTTAATATGAATTTAGACAAAACTAAGAAAAGTTAGGAACACAATTTAGTCTTCTAGCTTTCCCAACCTCAATTTTCCATTTTCCCATCATGCATGAAACACAAAAATTCAAATTTTCAATCTTAAAATCTCTATTTTTATTCCCAAAAAATCAAATTACTTTTTCCAAATTTTTTCTTCATCCTCATTAAATTCGGTGTCTTTTTCTTCTTATTATTTACCAAGTCATTTTTTCCCATAAAAAAAAAATTGAACTAAAAAGTGAATATTTTGAGCAGCTTACTTCTAATTTGATCCAAATTTATAGTTTTAAACTTGATTAAGAATTATTGTAATTGCTTGAACTACTTTTTAATCATCCACATTCATAGTATTTCCAGGTGTGTGTCACTGCCAATAACAACATTTTTTGTAGTAATTGGAGATTTCATAACATAATATTTAGTATATTTTAAAAAAATTGGTTGTCCCTTGTGAATCATGAAAGAAAAAATATCTATTTAGATGATTGCATTTGCTTGAATTTTACAATTCCCAGTTCACTTTAGTGACATTTTACATTATTTGATTTGTCTTTGAAAAAGGATTTTTTGCATTAAATTTGTCCATCTAAATAGTTTAAAAAGTTAGTATGTATATTAATGTGTGTTTTAATATGTTTGTGTGAATGAAAATAATGTATTTCCATCTAATGAGATTAATAACTGAATGTATGTTTGTATGTGTGGAAGTGGTTTAGTGTGTGAAAATATGTTTATGTATGTGAAATAGTATTTATGTATAAGAAAAAATCATTTTATGTATATAAATGTGTGTGAGAGAATATTATGTATTAAAATATATAAAATAATATATTGGGTTATATTTTTATGGGTTCGAGTTGACCCAATATGACCCAACCCAATACCAACCCAAGTTACACTTGGGCGGGTTGGGTATAACCCAAATAAATGAAAATCCACTATCAACCGTCAAAACCCACCCAAACCGCCCAATTGTCACCCTTACTAATGATGAAATCTAATGAGATAGATGTACGAAATTTTAGACGTAAAATAGAAAAATTATAAAAACCCTCTCTAGGCAAGGAGAAAGCCTTTCATGAGGAATCTCGAGAAGAGAAAGAAACTCTCATTTATAATATTTAATAGAGAAAAAAGTCTTACTACCAAATCAAATCTTAGGAGAGGTTTTTTATTAAAAACACAAAAAAAAAAAGAAGATTGGTCTCCTTCCCATGGAATAAAGATGTTTTGTTTGCGTCTCCTCTAAGGTAGGAAAAGTGAGAGAGAAAGAGGAGAGCTTAGGTTTAGAATAATTAATGAGTACATGTTTCCTACAATGATATTATACACACTATCAACATTGGATCCATGAGATACATGCAAAAATTGGATTGACAGTGTATATACTATCACAATTGGATCCATGACACATATGCAAAAATTAGATTATAAATTTAAATTTTGTATAGTTGTAATTCATCCAAGAATGATACTACACTGTCAGTAGAAAAGATTAATGCTTAATTAATATATAATAATTGAATGGTGATTTTTACTGTATTTGGAAAAGGTACAAAGACTCAGCAATTACTCTCCGACAGAACCTAAACGGGTGATCCTACGGCTTTGGGCCATCACGTGTTACTTGAATCTATGACCAATTATATTTTTCCCAAATTGCGGGCGTTTCTATCAGTCAAGTCAACCTTTTGAAAAGCGAAGCCACAAGCCAGCCTGAGCCTGAGTCCCGAGACCTAGAAAGCCTCGCAATTCCGAAACAAACAGAGCGGGAAACTCCCAAACGACCCAGAACTGCAATACTTGGCCCGCGTTCCCCTAGAATCTTCGTAATCCATTTATCTTCAACGACACACAGGAATTGCGCAGAACCCGGAGGCGGCTATGGAAGAGGTGAGGGCCAGCTCAGCTTGGGTTGCCAATCACTCCTCTCAGGTCACCGTCGACTTCTCAGGCATATTTCTCTTTTGGGTTTTTTGTTATTGTTGTCACTTGTTTAATTTTGATGGGATGATTGAAAAAGTTTATGGTGTTGCATGTGCAAATGAGGGTGAATGAATGGGAGTAAGTATATTCTTGCAGGCATTGAGAGAGTTGCGGAAGCTATGAAAGATTCGATACCAAAAGTGGAGTGGGATTTTGAAGGGATTCATTATTTTGACAATGGCCCTCTTACTGTTCAGTACTTGTTTGTTTTGGATGCTCTAAATTTCTGCTTCTGGCCAGGTATCTTCGCTGTATGTAGCTGAATTCATTCTGTTTAATTTGGTATTCACGTTTCTTATATTTATGTCAACTGTAAACACACACAAGACTTAATTTTTAGTTGCACTTCCCTTTTGGAAACGACGGAATTACCTTGAAATTAACCGCTCAGCTTGATTAATTCAAGGTCTGGTTTATAAGTGTGAAGACTACCCTTCTTGTCTTCTCTTTGGTGTCAAAAGGAACACTTGCACAGCAAGTCTTTTCGAATCAAATTCCACTTTAGCAATAATGTTGCTGCAGTAAAGAGTAGATAAATACTGGTTCCTAAACTTATATCAACCAATACACAAGAGAAAATATTCAAAAGACCTGTAATTGTGACCTTATATAGTTTCTTTGTTCTTTTTTCAAAATTCTGTATATCACTCCAGTGTACTATCTTTACTACCTTGGCCTGTTCAGTTCTTGTTATTAATGGCTGACATTTTCCTTTTGGGTTTTGTTGCTATTTGATGTAGACAAGGACATGAGCTATGAGCATTTAGCGTCAGGATTAAAGGAAGCTCTTCAGAATGACAAATCTGCATTTGATGCTGATCGCCTGCAGAAGTACACCGGTAATCTAATTTCCTAAAATGAATTGTCTCTTGGGATGATTCCTTGGTATTATTTGGTCAATGTGAAACACCTCTGTAGCTGTACTTTCTGTCTCCCACCTGTCAGAGATGGTCAGGCACTTGCTCAAATTTGTGTTGCAAACCAGTATGAGCCATATAATATCTTCTCTTAAAATGTGTCTTTTTTTTATTACTTTTGTTATTTATTCTTGAGATTCATAGGCTGCAATCAAAATCTCGGCACATTACATTGTACTCTTTGTTACTGATATTGATATACTTCAAGATTTCCTTTTTCTGTGTATACTGATTCTGGGGACATATTATCGAATGCACTTCTGAGGATTTTCTAACTCAAGTTCTTGGAGGATAAGCTCTTGACATAATCCTTCACTTTAGATTCCCACTTTTCCTAATCATCATTTCCAACTGTTGCCAAGTGTAAGCTACCATGGACATGTCTTGGCTGTAAAGAATCAGATTTCTGTGACTAATGACTGCCATCTCAAGCATTGTTTCAGGTCCTGAACTACGCAAGATGTTGAAATGGCCTAGGGCCTCTTCCTTTGGAGGATGAAAGGGTGCGCTTAATGCACGAGGTACTGTTCTAGAGTTTCGATGCAAAAAAGTTGGAGGGCGTGTTCTCTGCTTGTTTCATTTCTACAAAATAAACCATGTTAGCTTTTTAACCTACTTTCTGGCTTTTTAGGTTGGTCTAGAGCTGGAAAGAAATTTTGAAGGAAAGGCATTAAAACTTGTTGAGTCCTGTGGAAAGTCAGCTGTGGAACTTGTGGCACTCATCACACGCCATTTCCCCGGTATGACTTGCCTGGTTCTTGATTCCTTTTTTGCTAAATAATTTTACCATTTTCTAACATGTTCTATGTGATGCAAATGAACTTGTTTTAGGCTTCCGTGACCACACTGTATACAAAGGTCATCAGGTTTTCCTGTATAAAAGAGCCCAGATATTTGCTGCAGATTTATGGGGTGCATTTAAAGGTCAAGGATATGGAGAATTTAATGACATAGGTGCAATAACCATATTTGCTGACTATATTGTCCCAGCAGTTCTCCAGCAGCTTGGAGTGTTGAGATACAGTTCATCTCTAGCTAGTAGTATTGGTAACCAAAGTGAAATTGGCTCAGGCACTGAGGAGGAAGTAGAGCTGCGGGCATGCTCTGTCTATGCCGTGGAGAAAATGAGAGAGTTAATGAGTAAAAAATGTGGAAAGCAGGTCTGTCTCGCTTGTCATTGTCTATTATGGTTTTCCATGTTCTTTAGTTTCATGTTTAATTTGCTTGAGATGAAGACAAAATGGATAGTGATTCCATGATTGTACTTGGTTTTTGCTTCTTTACTATGCACTGAACCATTTGTGGCAGAGTTCTTCCAAAGACCTTGTCCTTTGAGTGATCTGTATATCTTGTCATTGCTGAAATCTGGCTGTTACGCTAGAGTAGTTTGTTAAACATATGAAATCTATAGTTCACAAAACTGTAAACTGTATAAGAGGCTTCACTCATGTAGCTTTGCTCTCACAGTGGCCACATTATATTGTGTATGTATACTGCATTGTATTGTCACTAATTCTTTTGAACCCTTTACCAACAGTATGTCCTAACATTGTGGGTCAGGGTCCTATAAGTCTAAACTATTAAGTATTCATGGTCTGTGCAAGCACCCAGCATCACCAGGAATGACAATTGCCTGATACTGTTCAAGTTTCCTCATGCTACGTCTTGAACCTTCTATGTATAAAAATCTGGGTAATTTGCATCCTCCTATATTCGAATAACATAAATTCCACTCGAAATTTCTATGCCTAATGATGTATATGAGTGCCAGTTGAGCACTTCAAATTGTTAGTTACATTTGCAGCTAGCATAAGAAAACTATCAGGAATCTGAATGAGAAGAATTTTACTACTACATATTCAGTGCAATGGTTTAGATGTCAAATCCATGTTATCTTTTGTTGCTTCCTTTTCTACATTTCGCTTCTTTGCTTAGCATGATCCTGTACTCCAACTTAATAATGTCTGACTAATATTTTCTTGCACTTGTTGATTCAAAGTTTCTTGTATTTCTGGTTTAATGTTCTTTTATTTATATCTCATATCTTCTTTTCTTACTTATTCAGGTTTTGAGTGTGGAACTGGATCTTTGGTTATGGACTGTTGGTACACGATGCCCATCTCTTCAGCACCATCGGACACTCTCTATATACTATTGATGGACCACGCAATGAAGTTGCTGTTGTTTGGGCTTTTGAGTCTTCATTTTGTGTAAGACAGTCTGGGGTGGGTTAGATCAACACAGAGAGAGAGAGAGAGAGAGAGAGAGCTGCCAGAAAACACAAGACAATGTACTTGTCATATTGGATTTTTCTTTTTCTTTTATGAAAGTTCCTCTTTGTCACTAGTTGAATTCTTGCTGTTGCTTGTTTCAAGACTATTAACTTCTACATGTGAAACGTGCTTTTATATCATTAATTAGGTTGAGAATAAGCAGTAGGAAAGGAATCCAGGCTATAATGCTTTTTAATTTGTTGAAATCTCTCAAATTTTATTGATTTAAATTTACAGGACTCCACTTCTTTCTTAATCTTGTAATATTGCTTTTAGTTTTTCCAGTGCCTTTTGATTGGTAGGCTGCAGGCAGGGATTCAAGGCTTTGATGAAAGCTCTTTGGGCCAGTACATATGCCCTTAAAGATGCTTCTTTCCAAGTGAGTGTCTCCAAATTCTGTCTCTGCTTGCACATTAAACATGCTGAAACATTTTCTAACGTCTAAAACAATAATGCTTCTACATAGATGCTGCTTTTATTATGGTAATTAAACTGTAGCACCAGGATTTTTTGTGGTTGGCAAGTTTCCCTCATAAGGACACTGGGGGATACCTGGATACCTGACAACCTGAGGTCCAGCAGGCACTTTGTTGGCTTTGGGTCGGATATCCTGCACGCAAACAATTAAATCAGTTTCAGCGGAGATGTAGGGCTTTCGTAGTCTAGGATAGGATATTGATGACTTATTTTGACATCTTTCATTCTTGTTTACTGTGCAGCCTTGTTTCCATGAGATTCATGTGCTCTGTTTTACTAGGATGACATCATGATTCCCACTTATGAATCTTGTCTCACGACTTTGTATATGTCCCAAGTCCTTGTATATTAGTTTAATGAAGATGACAGCTGCTAGTGGCACTCGGTAGTATCTTGAAATCCTGCAATTTTTCCCGAAATGTGTGCTTTGTTCCCCTCAACTTTCACCACCTACGTATTGTTTATTCATGTATTTCTACATTGGAGTTGAATTATTTGACCATGGGATGTAGTCATCAAGAGATAATTCATACTATTAGCGGGTTGCCCTCCTGTGCTTTACACTTTAGCTGATAGGTGTCTCTTCAATGGAATTTCTATATTGATAACAAATCAGTCAAACCAAACTTCTTTACCAGCTGCTGAAACTTATACAACTGAAACATATGGTTGAACGGAGGTAAATTCGTTCTGAAAGACTTGCAACTACAACTAATGGCAAAGACAAATGCTCAATGTATCCATATGCACTGTCAACGTAACATATCATCAGCCTAAGATCATGATCCAAATTGTGAGTTGATGACCCCAAAAAAAAAAAAAAGATTGATTACTTGTTAGTGCCTTGCTGTTAGTTCATCTGATTACGCTGTCACTTACACTTCCAATTTTTCTACAAAAGAAGCTCAGAGAGACTACCATTACCTGGTCAAAAATAGCAGTTGGAACCGCAAGGGTGGCCAAAGCATTGGGGGAATCAACTATTCCCGAAATCCTTCCTTCGCAAGGACAGCATGAGAGTAGAAGGTAGACCTAATAAGCAAAGCAACATCACATGAGTCACTATTTATTAGGCATTGTATATTATTGCAGAAAATTGCATCTAAAACTAACTCTTATATTATAGAGCTTCTACAGATTTCAGAGTTTGAAAACTTGTCACCGGTTAATTTCCATTGAAAGACCTCACCTGTTCTTTGGTGTACCCGAATTTTGAGATGTAGTCAATTGCATTCAGCACTGCTCGTTTATAAGCAACGCTGGCATCAAGGAAGTGCTGTCTCCCACTTTCATCCACGCTGATGCCCTCAAACACCAACCATTCAGAAAACCTCGGTTCAACAGGGCCTATCTCAAATATAGGATTGACATGCAGGGGAGTAGGCCCCATAGGAGTGAGGTACTGTTTCATGCCATCTCTTATGATCTCACACCTGATAGCAATTAATAAATTTGGTGAAAGAGGAAAACATACATAACTGCATGGCCATTATTGATTGTTTAGATGGTTTGAAGATGTCTAAGGTGCCAAAAGCAGGCAGCAATAAATTGGATCTTTGGACAGCTCTCAGGAATATCGAGTTGAGTATTTCGGTGCTGTTCAGTGTAGATCTCCTCTATTATATTTACACTAGGGTTCTTCATATTTTAATTTGCTATAGTTCTATTTCTTTATTGCTGCTCCCTTGCCTTTTCCGCTAAAAGGAGGGCAATAATTTTTGTTAAATCTCCCAAGGGCTGTTTGGCACATGTGTTATCTCTAAGACAGATTCTGTCTAATACACTATCTACACAAAACTCTAAAACAGACACAAGTTTTTAAAAAGTATCAAAAGGAAAAAACTTTAAATAGGGTATCAGTGGCAGCGGTGGTTGGTGGTGGGTGGCAGGATTTTTTTTTTTTTGAGGGGGGGGGCAAAAAAAAAAACCCAAACACCCGAATTCAGTTTGTATCAACTTCTTCTAAATTCCCTTCTTAACTGAAATTGGAGAAAGTATTCTCTGAAGGTCTCAAGTTTGATGCCTGGATTTTAAGTAGGAAAGACTAATTACTGAGATTGAGTATGAAATGTACTTGAGTTCTAGAAAACCACTCATCTCAATTGCCCCGCAGAATGCCACCTCCCCATCGCCTTGGGAAAAGTGCATATCTCCGGTACTCAGATTTGCTCCTTCTACAAAGACTGGAAGGTAAACTTTTGAACCTTTGCTGAGGTTTTTGATGTCGCAATTCCCTCCATTTTCTCTTCCAGGAATAGTCCTTGCTGCTTCCTTAGCAATCGTTTCCCATTCAGGTGTTCCCTCTTGAATCTACATGCAACGGGAATCCGGATTAGTTCTTTGCTACAGGAAGCTATTTAGTTCTCATTTTATTTAGTGCTGTTTGGCGAAAGAATTGACCTTATAATTTCCAACACACTAGAAATTACATCAGAGCACAGCAGACATCTTTAGCCGGTGCTAAAACTTTATGGGACCTAACGTTTACTTTAGTTATATATCCAGTGAGTCATACCTTGCCAAGAGCACAGCCCTTGGGTGATGGTAATTTTGCCAATGGCCGTGCATGCAATACCTCACATAATTTCAGAGAATTAAGACCAGTTTCTTCAAGAGTTCTCTCTCTTTCATTCCATATTGTAAGAAGTTCCATGGATGGTGCTGTTCCTATTACTCCAGGGTGGGTTAAGCCTGGAAATCTTACACCTATGCTCGGTAAAGTTCCCCATCAATCCAAAAATCAGTCATGATCAGAATACATGCCCCTGACGGTCTTGAGGCGACATAAAACTCGAGAACGACATACCTGGTATATGAGGAGAGTACGCATATATTCCTTCAAAGTACCAAATAGCTTTAGTTGCATGTGGAAAATGGTCAGTTAGAAATCCTCCGCCATTCTCTCTGTCAAATATTGCAGTGAAGCCCCATTCGTCGCCAGGAAGAGGACCCAAGTTGCAAATTTCAACTGCAAGAAGATCACCTGGCTTGGCTGGAATCCCATCTGCGTCGGTGACCTTGATTGGTCCACTAAGATAATGTACCTGAGCCAGATCTCAATGAGCCATAACTAGTAAGTAGCTATACAGAATTCTGCACTGTTGTCTTTCTTAGAGAACATTGGTTCTGAGATGCAAAATTTATTGACGGGATCAAGTCTGCAGCATGGTTCGAAGTGGTAAACTGCCCTTTTGGGTACATATTCGATAATATGAAAGGAAATATGTGGTGGCTGCGTTTTCTCCGGACGTAGTGCCTAGTTAGTTATTCCTATTTTACTTGCCATATTAGTTCAAACTGTTTTAAAAGTACTTGTTTGGGGAGAGTTGTAATGGCGTAAGCTATGGTTAAACTAGAAGCTTTGTACTTACAACTGATAAGTCCAGAGTTTTTATATCAACAGCAGAATTGTCATCTTTGATTGCACCGCCTGTCCAATCTAGCATCTCTATTCTAAATACCTCACCAGACTTGACCTCAGCCACCGTTGGTATATCTGGATGCCAACGGTTGTGAGGGTTGCATCTGCTCCCCTGGTTTCTTCTTTAGGTCCACAGTTACAACTCTTCTTGGAGTTGGAGGAGCCATGTATGAGTTGCTCTATAACTATCATGCACTCCAAGGGTGGTTTATCTTTTATCAACAGTACCTTTGGAAGCTGAAAATTGTTCTCAAAGCTGCGGTAGCTGACAGAAGGCAGGAGTGACAATTTTCCAAGTGGTCCCCATGAAACTACTCTTATCTTATCTATAAGCAGGAAAATTAAAAGTTGATGGCTTTAAGTTTTTGTGATATTTTATCATTTACTTTGGGGAAAAAAAAAAAAACAAACTGTCAATGATTCTTAGACGAAAACTGCAAATTGCTTTCACTTTGTGATGAAATAAGTTAGTATATGATACAAGAGAATCAGAAGAGGGAACTCACGACTGATGGGTCCGCATACTTGATGTCACGAGCTGTGAACTCTTTTGTGATCCCACCTGCGCTGAAATCGACCATCTCAACCCTGAAAAGCTCTCCAGTTTTAACCTCTGCAACCGGCGGTATTGCCGGATGCCACCTGTTGTGAAGCGGAAGCTTTTGCTCCCATGGCTTCTTCTTCACATCAATAGGGATCACTAGTCTAGAACCATGTGAAGTCATGGCGTCTTGCTCTGCTCTAATCGTCTTTAACAAATCGTATATGTAGTTAAATGGAAAAAAATGTTGGTAATTTATTAGTTGGATCATCGAACGATCATTTTCGGATGTAACGTGTTGACAGCCGTGATTTGGCACCACATTGAGCATCTTCCACACACACCCCCCCCTCTTTGTTGGATGGTGGACAGATTCTATTCCAGTTGATTTCGCGACAAATTTGCTCTCATTCAAGTTTGGACTCAACTACAACAACTTCAACAACAATAATTGTAACTGGTCCGTCCTACTACCTTTTCATTTCAAGTATGACACCGACTAGCACCCATAAAAGCTTTGCTTTGCTAATCTCTTGCGTGGGAAATTAGCCGTTCCATCTTCAAAGGAATGATTGCAAATCTAGGCGTTGTTTGGATTGGAGTTTTACACAGAAAAATTTGTACTTTTATCAAAGTTCATTGGATTGGATCAAGGATTCCAATATTGAATTAAAAATGTGAAGAGAAATGACGGATGCTATATTTATCTGCCAGGGTTGCTGATGGTAACTTTTTGCATAAACACTGAAGAACAGAACAGGTTGGAATGGCTTTGTCTTCAGTAGTCTCATCATTTTGGGAGGGAAATCGGTGATTAAAGCTAGATCCAAATTTCCCTTATAAAGGACCCCCCAAATCCGGATCTGTTGTGTATTGGCAATTGCATGTAGAATATAATTAGTCTAAGCAGATGATGCCATTGCTGGCTTTGCTTTCTTTTTTCTTTTTTTTTTTTTTCCTTCTTTTAAATTTCCCCCTAAAACGATGAATAGATTTCTCTAAGTACCGGCGGGGGGGTTGGGACTTTTAAGCGCATAAAAGAAGGCCCATTAATGTTTGTGGGTCAAGTGAAGTGATATTGTTAGTCTCTGGCACGACCCGCGCGGAAATGAGCATTCTGGTCATCGTACGTTGTTAAGCCCAACCTAACAAGTCGTTGGTATTTTCCTTCAAGACGTCAGCAAGGAAGTATGGGGCTTTTTGCTTTCATTTGCAATTATTTTGTAGATGTATTTGATCAAGGAACAAAAAATCCTACCTACCAACTTTCTATTTTTTTGACAAGAGAAATTAAGATTAGATGCTCTTTCTTTTTTCTTTTTTCTTTTTTTTGGAATAATAACATTAGATACTTGAATGGACAGTAACCTAATCAATAAATATGAACGCTACGAAAGAAAATAGTAACATTTAGCAACTTGGTCAACCTTTTTCTGGGCCTAGTAGATTGGTGGTGCAAAGTAAATGAATAGACGTTTTTGGCTTGTCCCACCCATCATTCCGAGGTTGAAGACAAAATGAAGGAGCTGGAGATCAATGATCATCTGCATCCAACAAGCCCATTCCATTCCATTCCATAGATGCATGCATGCATGCACCGCCAGCAGTCAGTACCCTGGTGGTGAGATGGCGATGCCTTCGATGATAATGGTCCTGCCCACTAGTGCCTAGTGGTGGTACCGGAGTTGGTCCCACCATCCCAGCATTGGGGAGGTTGACCGATGGCGGTTGCTGCTCTCCTCAGGGCAGCTTTGGTGGTAGCTTGACCATTTTAGATGAAATCCACATTATTATCCGATTTTGAATATTTTCTGCTTGCATTAGCTGATAACTACCAGTTTTTTTGTTCAAAACAAGGGAGGAAAAGAAAAATGGAAAAGGGACTTATCATTTCAACAGTTGATAAGAAGGATGCAGGGAACAGACAGTGAATGATCCAAATGCAATCACGTCGGATGCGAGCACGCGGTAGGGATGTAGTTTCCTGCATATACAAGAGGAAAACCTTTTTTTTTTTTTTTTAAAACTCTTATGAAGCTTCCCTGTTAAGATTTTTCTCATGTACGTTTGTTTGCCAGCCTCTTACAATCTCAAAGGACAAACAAGATTACGGTAAACATAAGAGGAGACTTGTGTCACTACCAATAGTCCTGCGCTTAGTTTACGCGCAGCATGCAGGAGGATTGTGCTTCGTCCATCATGGCTCATCCTAGATATACATTGTGCCAGAAATTGCAGAATAGTACCTTTTTTTTTTTTTTTTTTTGTTGGCCCTCTTCTTATGTTTTGTTATTTATCTTTATATATCGCAAACAGAGGAGAGGGTTGAAGGGGGAATGGAATCGCACTTGGAGAAGCAGCAACTGGTAAATTTCTTCGAGTTTGAGCTATAACCTATTCTGATGGTAGATATAATGTGCAGAAGAATAAATGGTACAGGAATGATAAAACATTTTGTCACGCGCAACCCAAAAAACAGTAGCAATCAATAAAGGGAAATAATTAAGACATCATAAGACTATGCCCTTCTTCTATTCAAAAAAGCCTACACCCTTGCTTTATAATTGAGATGGGGTCGCTCACGTAGAATTCCAGCTGCTGATCATTGACCAAAAGTCCAGGTCAAGCTTAGGTATTGTGGCTGAAGTGTCCTGATGCTATGTATTGCTCTTGACTCTCGTCATTTTTATGGTAAACTTTTATTCTTGACTCTGCAATTGCGTCTGATGACTGCATTTGAACTGAGAGAATCACAGTACACCCTAGAAGGACCAGCTTTATGGAGTGGCCAGGTTACGACAATAAAAGCTTCCAAATTTTTACGGAGCCACATATAATTTAATTTTAATTTGAGAACACATATATAATATATTACATGCCTCAGCATCCAAAGCAAAGCGAGAAAGGGATGCACATTTTGTTTTTGGAGTTCGTTCTTGCAGGCAGAAGAGGTTTTGGTTTATTGGTTAAAGTTGAAATTTCAGAATTATTAAGATTGAAATTTTGGAATTTAGAAATCTTGTATGTATATAAATCCCTCTTCCTCCTCACATCTTCAATCTCACCCCTCTTTTATATATATCTTGGGGTGCGGTGAGGTGGGGTTTGGGGGAGTCATTTTCTCGGACTTGCTTGTGAGCATGCCCATACGGATAACAGGTAGGAGTCGGATAATACCTAGGCAAGCTGCAAATTCACACATTCTTGTCCAAAAAACGGACTACGATATGCTAAAGCAATTTTTTTTTTGGCCGGTGTGCTGTGGAGCAAATGTGCTAGTAAAATAAGGACAAAACAAAAACAGAAGAAGAAGAAGAGGAAACGATGGAAGAAACCAAAAGGAGCTCTGGATAAAAGCCTCAAGTGGTTGTGACAAATTTCGCGAAAATCTTTTATTCATTTTACTAGTTAGTTTAGTCATCAGTGAAGTGGTGGCGGTGGGACTTGGAAGGCGACGGAGGGGAGGGGTCATTTTCTATCGGGTAGGCGGACGTGGCGTCCTTATCCATCCGGCTCCCCATCCCCAGCCCCACTTGACAAGCCGCGATTGACTTGTGAAGCATCCCGACAAAGTGCAAGTTGCAAGTAGCTGAAAGGGCCACAAGGAGGGCCTAGCCCATAAAGCCGCAAAGTCACGCCGGTTTCTTTCAATTTTCATTTCCAAAAGCCCAATTTCATGTTCTCCTCCATTTCATGTTGTACAACCATTGTACCCTGACGTCAGAATTTGAGAATAGAGCAGCTCCTGTTCTTTTTCCCATCCTCTGATCATCATCATTCTTCCTTTTAGTAACCTCTACAAATTGATCTATAAATCCATCACCCATCCATAACCATAAGTCGCAGTTCATTTTTGACATTAGAACGTAATTATTTCTTACAATCTCCATGGTTGTTGCACCTGTTTTCAAATTATTTGAGACCACTAAAATAACAAAACTGTTGTGGTGTAATGTATCCAAGTCAATCTCGTACCCCGGAAGGAGAAGGGCTGCGGAGCCAGTGGTGTTTTTACATAAATATTTTGTGAACCTGTCAAAAGATTACCAATATTAAATATGGTTTTCGGGATATCATATCATTCTTGTATGTAGTTTTCTTTTTGTTTGTTGCAACAAAAGTTTTTTAATTTATTAAGTGCACAAGTTGCATAAAATTGGGGAAAAACTTCACCAAAAATTTGGCAATCAAGTGCACAATGGGAAATCTATAAAAGCTATTATTGGCCAACCTTAAACAATTAAGATAACACACCCCAATGCCCAATCCAACCAAAAAAAAAAAAAAAAGGGAGGAGGGAAGGAAAGAGAGAAGGCTTTTTCTTATTCATTAAGGACATTAACCACCAGAGCACGTATGTCATGAAAGAGATGTCTAATGTGTTGGCATTTAACAATACTAATAGCTCCGATGTTTATTAAGCAGAAGAAGGGTCTCATTATTCATTCTTTGCCTTCTTTCTGATAGATTTTCCATAGGTGGGTAAACTGGTAATGTTGTACAACCAAATGCTCCCCGAATTGGGGTTCTCCTCCACCATTCATGAATATTGTGGGTTTGCGCTTTGGTTATTTTTGCGCTATAATAAAGATTTTTTTTTTATTACACTAATAATTTGGCTAACTCCAGCCGGACTAAATATCTAGTAGTAGCATGTTTGATACATGTTGCAACTAGACAGTTGTCGTGGGATGGCGATAAGAATTCATGATCTGCATCATCAAAGTTGTAATTATTCGAGGACAAAAAGATTGCTTCATTGTTCTCCCCGTTTGTGGTGAAAAGAAACAACAAACGAGAAATCCAACACCCAAGTGCATTGCAAAGACATCCACAACAACAATTTAATTTACATCATTTTGTGGCTTAGTTGCACTGAATCTACTGAGAGAAGGGGTGGGAAGAAATGAAAACATGTACAAATATCCTCTGTCAGACAACTAGTGGACCTTGTCCCCCAGACACGACGCTTGCGCACAGACTAGTATACGTTTTCCACTGGAAAGAAAGAAAGCAAGGAGGACCGATGAATGTATGTGTAAGTGGAAGAGTATTGTATTCCTTGATATTGGGTTTGAAATCTATGAAAATGCAAAGAAATACAGTTCGTAAAAGGGTTCAACGTCATTTGAACATTATTAGTTATAGATCGTAAAACACGGAGACTTGTGATTTATATTTAACAAAAAAAAAGAAAAGAAAAGGAAGAAGAACCCCAGAAAAAAAAAATTTATTCTTTTATTTGAAAAATGAAAGTGATAGGGTAGCATTACTTATTTTCCTCCTCTGGTCGTGGAAAGTGATGTGATATCAAAATCCTGACATGAGAAAGGGAATCCAACGGTCGAGGGACATCCATCCGCGGAGACACGGAGCCGCTATTGCCCAATACTTTGGAATCTAACCCAACCACACGCACTTTCACAGAGGCTCTTTAGTGTCTTACTTACTCTCTCTCCCAACTCATATTCCATTAATCTCATTTTACCCATACCAACGCCACTAAGACTGCCGCTGTTTTACCTAAACTAACCCCGGCTCTCTAATTAACTCCTCGACACAAACAAAAATTTTCCTTTAAACTCGCCCCAAGAATAAGGAATAAGAACACATCCAGCTCCACACTTCTTTCTTCTTTATATACACGCCCCCCGTTTTACTCATCCTGCTCAAATCTCTCTCTCTCTCTCTCTCTCTGTTCCTGTTTCTTGGGGCCAAAGCTGTCTCTTGCATTCCTCTTCTACTCAAATTCTACTTCACCTTAACAACCTTTAGCTACCTAGCACACGATAATCGATCACCCTTTTTTTTTCTTTCTTCCCTCTAAAAAAATCTTTTCATGTCCTGACTGCTGAAATATATACAAGCAAGGAAGTAAGCATCATGAGCTGCAATGGATGTCGAGTTCTTCGAAAGGGTTGCAGCGAGAACTGTATTCTTCGGCCATGTTTGCAATGGATCGAAAGCCCTGAAGCTCAAGGCCACGCCACTGTCTTTGTTGCCAAGTTCTTCGGCCGCGCTGGCCTCATGTCTTTTATTTCCGCCGTCCCTGAAAATCAAAGGCCTGGTAAGTCTTACTTAAATACTCCATTTGTGTTGTGACTCGAACCCTCTTTCAAACTACTAACCCAATTAATTAGTTACTCCGTTTGACCTATTTTCCCCTTATATTTTGGTGGCAGCTCTATTCCAGTCGCTGTTATTCGAAGCAGCTGGAAGGACGGTGAATCCTGTGAACGGGGCGGTAGGTTTGTTGTGGACAGGGAATTGGCAGGTTTGTCAAGCTGCGGTGGAGGCGGTCCTTCGAGGCGGCACCTTGCGGGCGATTCCGGACCTTGTTGGTGGCGGCTCATGCGACCTTGACGAGACAGTATCGGAGTGCACCACCGACATGTTTAAGCCACACCATCATCATGATCCTTTCAGCATAAATACCACCAGTTATCTCTACGGAAGATCATCAAAGAGTTGTAAGGTGCAGAAACGGCGACGCATGCCAGATGAACAGGCCGTCAAAGTGATGCAGATGGTCGATCTTGATCTTAGCTTAACACCCGGTTTTGAGGGTAAATATCGGTGCCCGTTGCCCGAGAAGCGGCGGCTCGGTAGTCCTTCCATGAATTCTGAAGAGTCTGGGACCACTACTTGCTTCGAGAGTAATACTGCTGCTCATCAAGCTGGAAGAGAGCCAAAGCTTTTGAGCTTGTTCAGTTAGGTCAATACTATTAAGTTATGCCTGTATCTCTCTCTCTCTGTGTTGTTTTGGATATTTATTTTTATTTGTGGGTTCCTCATTCCAAATTTACTTAAGGGTGGGAAATATTTTCCCGGAATCGATTGAATTCCGGCGAGTTTTTGTGAACCATCGGCACAGGATTTCCCTCTTTATATATCTTAGTTACTGAAAGCGTGTTAGATCTAAGACTAAGAGAGGGGAAAATGAAAGTTTGCCAATGATTCCATCTTTGCTGTTTTAGCTACTTTTTTTTTTTTTTTTTTTTTTCCCCTTCTTCTGTCCCTCTATTATGTCTAGCAATGACTGTTGAAACTTGGAACGTGAAAAAATCCAACTACTTTTCGTCTCCTCTTTCATTTCCGTGAATTTTCACTGCGGATGCTGAGAATCGCTGGTGGATGATTTCTGGTCATCAACCAAAGATGTTTTAGCTTTTCATGTTCAATTTAGGCATAGTTCTTGGCAGTACCACAACATACGACTATAAATCGTACTATGGGGTACGAAGAGCGACAAAAACATATGAGCTGGGAAGAAGGCGCATTTGACGATTTTGATCTGATGCGCTTGCTTTTGTTTGAAAGAAGTGTGTGCGGTGCAAGGGCTTCGACAGGATGAGATCAACCTGTCACGACAAATTTTTGTTAGCTTTATTTGCCTGCCTAAGCTCCATTACGATCATATACATCAATCATATGACACTTATGAAAATCCAATACGGACAATCAACCCCTAAAATCGACTCGCAAAATGAAATTCTGTAAATTCTTTTGGTCAGATTATTTAGGCAAAATTCCTTTGAGAACTTGTATATTAGCTTTGCATAAAATCACCTTCTTACTTTTCATTCTCCACCTAGCCAGATTTGCCCTCTTTTCTGGCCTTGGCACCATCTAGGAAAGTTCGACTTGGAAATTGGAGGCCTGTATTTTTTCATACGTACAAAGTGTGGAGACTTTGACTTTATCCAAACGTTTAACGAATGCTTCGGACAAAAGTAGCTGGTGTAAAAAGATATTGAACCTACTAGGTGCAGTTTGAATATCAAACAAAAAAAATTTTAATTTTTATCTAGCCACACTCAGTATTTGTGGAAAATGTAATGAAGGTTCTTGATTGCCGATGGAATTAGTAGTATTATCCCAAGAAACGAACAAGCAAAGCAGCCTCACAAGGATAGAAGCTCAAACAAGCATCATGAAAGGAAGTAAGGAACTAATCCAACACAGGGCTTAATAGCATGGAATCTCCGGCTGATGCAGACCTTGACCTTGTTACAACAATACGACGACTTAGATCCGTATAAGCATTACGTGGAAGCCGAAATATTTAATGTCTTCATCCGAACCAAATCCTTCTGTACTGCTCCCCCATATCTCTAGGATGATGACCAGTCCATCTTCCACTGCAATGCAATTAAATATCATTGAGAACTAATTAAAAGGGAAAAGAGCTCTAGGCCGTCAAATGAAAGAAGGAAAAACGAAGAAGAAGAAGATGAAGAATTAAAACAGTTGGGGTCTAGTATATCTCCGCCTCCATTTGCTTGGGATGAGGACCTTTCGGCGGACAGAACAGGCTGTTTTAGGCCAGGACAGACAAAGAAAGAGGCGGCTTTTGGGGGGTGTAAAGAGGCGTATGTCCCATATACTCACCATTGTGTTTATTAATTTACTATAAATAATATGATATATATATATATATTTTTTAGTATAAATGAGCATTTGTAAGTTTTATGGTATGCGACTAATCTATTGTCAGGTCCCTTTATGGGGGAGCTCTCTCAACGTTATTTTTTTCATTCTCATGAATTTTGAATTCGAGATTTCATGGTTAAGGAATGCAAATTCCTTCCACTCATCTAATATCGGTTGGTAATATGATATATATATTTTTTCATCTTATGTTAGGTTAAACTATTGCTAAGAGTGGTGACTATTTTTCCTAATAATAGCAGCATTAGTAGTAATATCGTAGCCTTTTCTAATAATAAGTGGGCTCTGACCTAAAAAAAAAAGCGACTCCATAAGCACCCGCGAGGTTGCGGGGCAGGATTTGGGGATATATTACATGCCCATCACAAAGCATCCAAGAGGACCAAGACACACGGCTTGCAGTTCCTGCGTCTCCTGGGCGATCGGCCAATAGCCAATAGGCAATGCTGGTAGACGACAAGTACGGTCCATGTCAGCCTCGATCTTTGGCTGTCCTAACATTTTAATAAGTCGTAAAACCATGGACATGGAGTCATACGCCCATTATCTTCTTATCTGATGATAAGTATATTAGCAGTAGGAGTCATTCATTTGGTCTCCTCTTCCGCCCACTTGGGGATGATGGGGTCACCACCTCTTTATTGTTCCTATCTTTGAGGGCTCTTTCTAGTGGGTTCTATATCAGACATCATTCTTTTACTAATATTGTAATCCGGGAGTATTTGAATTGCATTTTATAGAATTTTTAACAACAATGTTAAAAAATATATTTATAAAAAATATAAAATTTATTTAGGAAAAAATAACAATCCAAACAAGCTTAATATTTTCCCTTTTCATTTCTAGAAATGGTTTTTCATTTTTCTCATACTATATTAATGGAGAGTTTTTGGTATGCGGCATCCCGCCGCACTTGCTTAATTACGTTTTGTAGTGGCCCCCCGGTTCCAATTCCACTCTTGCCCACCAAAGGGTTTGTTGCTTTCAACTATCCTCTTATCTTTCTGTCAGAGAACAGCAGCTTTAGTGTTTTTAACAGTCACTTTGGTTTTTTTTTTTTTTTAATGAATTCCTATTCGATTATAAGGAAGGGTCTTGGGGAAGGAGATAGCAAAATCGGGGAGTGGGGAGGAAGGCCTCCTCGCTTTCTCCTGCTGTTTTTGAGGTGCGTCTGCCTGCTATTTTAGGTGATTCTGGACCTTACCAACACTCCAAGAAGTAACTTAAATTTCCCTTGGTGGTTAATAGAGACTTTGGTGGTTTATTTGAAGGTAGGGTTTTTCTTCTTCTTTTTCTTTTTTATTTTTTTTAATGGAAGATGAATAAAGGGTTGTTTGGAGCTGCAGTACTTTTGATAATAAAAAAAAAAAAGCACTTTTGAATGCAAAAATGCATTTTTAAGACATTTGATAGGGATCGTCCTATAAAGTTAAGAACGGATCTTTTGGTGTTAAAAACACTTTTAACAAAATTTCAAAATTAGTGCTTTGAGAATAGTTTTAGTATCTTAAAAAATAAAATATTAAATTTAAGCATTTTATTCTATATTATGAACTAAGTAAAAGGATAAATATATTTAAAATTTTCAAATTAAAATTTATTTAATAAAATAAGTATTTATTGAATTATGTATCCAAACAATATATCTAAAAAAGTGACGTGCTTATGAAGTGCTTCTGTTAAAAATTCTATTAGGTGAAGTACTTTTCAATAAACTACCATACCGGACACGGGACCAAAATATGTTAATGCAAAATGCACTTTCATGAACAGCTTTTGCATTCATCAGTATTTAATTTAGTTTTAATCTTTTAAAAGTAATTCCACCGTCATTTTAGAATTATTTATCATTACATAAATGGTCAAACTTTGTGATTAACTTGTACATCCACTTTAATGACGAAATTGACTTATTGAGATTTGAGAGGGCTGTGCCCATATTAGAATTTGTTTTGACTCTTAATTCATTCACTCTTTTACTAATAAATATATTCTTTCCTTTTTTGTTTTGTCAAACTTTTAGTTTATATATTTCCACTCCTTGTATCAATTCAAATACATGAATGCTTCTGCATCAATCTTTCTATCTTTCCTCCCACTCCCGTACATGAAGCTCACCTATCTTTTGCATCTTATTTAAGGTAGTGATATCATCCGTGATTGACTCGGGCCTGTATTAAATGCCAAGGGGCCGTGCTATCATGTATCCATAAGTTAAACCAGTCTTTTTTCTCTTCCCTTCCCAGGATTTTTTTTTTTTTTTTTTTTTTTTGAGGACAATCCATTAAATTCTTAATTTGCATTTTTTGAGGTTATGTTGAATTTGGAGAAGAGATGTGGGGCAACAGCTAAATGACGGGCAAGTGTGAAGTGGGTTATACAATCGAGAGGCCACTTGTATTTTATGTGGAGTTGTATGTATCCGATCGAACGCAGACAGAGGAAATTTGTGATGCGGATTTCGGCACCGCTCCTTTTCATCGAACGTAGCCAACCACGACAAATTCCGAGTTTCTGGGTGCAGATGCAGGCCGGCTTACAACGAGATATTTTATACATTAAATGCTTTGATGAACAGAAACTTCGTGATGTACTTCATCCACTCGAATGAGCGTCTCTGGACTTTTCTTTATTTATTTACTGTTTTGCATGGCTATGCAAAAACTAGGAGATACTACTATTCTCCTAAGTTAGAAAATTTCTGTATTAGAACCATATTGGTGACAGTTGTTAAATATTGCTTGTACTTAAAGTCTTCTTACTCTGGTCATTACACTTATTTTATTTTCTTTTTTGGATTTTACATTACAAGTTCGGTTAATGGGTGTCCAAATTTGAGTTCTTCTATAAGTGTGAATGGAGGTGAGAGGTTCCAGTTCGAAACTCTTACTTACACTAAAAAAGGGAAAAGAAAAAAAAAAAAATGTTGTTTATCTTCATCACGATGTGCAATCAAACTAGGTAACAAAAAGTAATATATATTTTGTTTCATGGTACCTTGACTACACTTATTTGCTCAGGCAAGTTTAATATTACAAAATAATCCCCCATCATTCCTCTTATTTTTCCTCTATTTAAATAGAGATTTTACTTTGGAAATGTAATTTTTAATTGTTGCCTGAGACCTTTAACATGTGTAATAACCAAAAAAAAAAAAACTTTGGTATTGAATTGGGAATGAAATATCTACCATACTCCCCAACTAGTGATCTCCCGCAACTATAGTAAAAGTAATTCAGAGTTTAATATCAGTGCAATAGATAGAAAGAATGAGACCTAAGTTTCGTCACTGCATAATTAGATGTATTTAGCAATGAACTCCATTTTCTTGTTTCTAAACTAAATAACTTCGAGGGGTTGCCCCAAAAAGCAGAGGTATGGTTTTTGTTTGTCTTCTGAGAACCGGGCTGGTGCGTATGATAAAGGGATATGATTATTACACTTGGGAAAGATGGTCCACATCAAAATACAACTTATCAACTATGGTGGTGGAACCATTCGCAATTTCTTGATTTGCATCAACCATCTGCAGCAGCACCATTTCTGATTTCTTAGCTGAAAGTATCTCTATGACACCTGATGTATCACCTTTGCTATCAATAATGTTACTATGATAACATATATATATATATATATTCTTGTTAGAATGGACATCAAAGTACATAAATTAGAAAAAGTGGAGGCCGTCATCCTTCAAGTGTTGCTTAAATTTCTAATGCAAGTTGAGGGGCAAGTGGGCGTGAACTGCAGCCTGTTTATTTCGAAGTGGACCTACGACCCCAAAGTTCTGCAATCCCTGTCGGCTTTTTGAGATTCGGAATGTTGGCTTTGTTGGGAGGTTGCATTGCATGTTTTAAAACCCAACTAAAATAATCTCAGTTTTAAACCCAACTAAAATAATCTGCAACATCTTTCATAAGAATTTTCTGGAAGATGCTCTATTGGATAATTTGAGCTCATGTCCAATGAATTTACATTTCCCGTTAATGGGAAAGAGATATAACCTAAGCCTCTACGAGCCAAGTGTTGCAGATGAAGCAAAAGCCAATACGAAATACCCAAAGGTACAGATTGTTGTCCTTTTCTTGGTCTTGAATGGCTGCATGACCTGCAAGGCAACGATGGGTTCATTGCAATTTTCGGTTTGTAAAGTCTCCAATTCAAGGATAGCAGGAATGCTGTCTCTTAGAGGAATTTTAAGGTCACTTGATTCCTCAAACTCTCTATTGAATGTGTGCCCGACTCTTTCCTTGATGGCCCACGCCATGACTCTCAAAGATTAATCCAAATATGCGCATGCACCAGAAATAAACAAGATGTTGTCTTACCAAGAAAGAAGAAAATGTTGTGGATGCATAAAAGTATGGCTGGCATTGGCCATACGTCCACTCTTCCTTCTCGCACATTAAACTATCTGTGGATGGTATTCATCGCTTCGGCACATGCCAAACTTGCCTCAATTATGGCCAAATTTGCAAATGTCCTGCTGGACCAACTGACCTAGATGAAATAGAAAGAAAAACTACTGGTTCTGCCTGTTATTTCAATCTTTGAGTGTTTCTTTTCTTTTTTTTTTTCCCATGGAAAAGGAAAGAAAGCCAAATTTACTCTTGTGCGATCAAATAATTAAGAGCCTGCTCCCATAAGTCTATCACAGATCACATAATAATGTTACTGTTATTGCATTGCTTCCTCACTTCATTATTGCATTGCTAGCGCTTAAGCAAGGTCTAGCTATGGCCTTAGGACCAAGGTAAGAAAAAACCAGCCAAAGACTGCAAGTTGTTTACTTTCGATGTTAGAGAGAAGAATAACATATCGATCTTTTCCAAAATTTCTGTCCAGTACGAATGTAAGTAAACACCCTCATTCGATTGGGACTTTGTAGTTGTAGTAAACAAATTTCAAGGATTTTGCATTTACATGAAGAAGATAATAGCAAATAACGAAAATAAAATGGACAATAGCTCGACATTCTATTCAAAAATGCCAAAATTAATTTTCAATTACCGGATGAAGTGCTAATCTTCTTGAGCTGATTGCGTACTAGTTTATAACTACTCTTCTTGCTAATTTTCAATAAAAAGATTTCTTATGCTGCAAAATTGAAAACCATGTCTTTAGCTCCCGATTAACAAATCAACCTGTTGCTTTAATAAACTAGCTAGGACGCTTATATGTCAATTGTCAACCAACTTCAATTTTTTTTTTTAAACCTATCCTAGAACATTTAATGAACCAAAATTTTTGGACAGACTACAGAGGTAAAAATCAACATTTTTGTCCAAAAACAAATGAGCTTTAGATTTCAAGTTGCAGAATAGAGTGGTGTTATTTCATTTAATATTCGCTAATAGCCGTTGATAAATATAAATAATGATATTAAATGTGAAAACACATGTCAACTCTAGATAAAGGTATGGGAAAGTAAAAATCCAAAGTCGATAAAAAGGGGTTCAAGCGGGCACGGGACCCCGTTTCCAGTTATGTCTCCATTGGGTTTGAAGTTCTCAAAGTGGCCGACTGATTTCATTACTATCGGATGACGGGCTTGGAATCTAAACTCCTCCGGCGGGTAAGCCTTGTCCAAACCGTCGAAAACTTGCTTGCATTGAATTGGGTCCAAGACTTGGACTGCTTTCAGGGGGTTGTTACATATTTGGCCCAATCAAGAACGAAAATATATTTAAAATTAGAAAAGAAAAGGCAAAATAGTGCAACATGCCAACAAAACTTTTTATTACACAAAACGAAAACGGGGGCAACATAGATCCTCCTAACATATACCAATGCTAACTTCAAGAAGGCGCACCCAGAAAGCAAAAAAATATCCATTCTTATGCGATTAAAATGGACTTTGAAAAATTCCCCTGTGAAACACAAGGCTTGGTCATTGCTCCCTCCGAAATAAAAGCCCAAATTTCTAAAAATTCTGCTTGCTTCTTCCCTGATCCCTCCTCTTGTCGTTAAATTTTCCGAAGCAATTAATTCAAATCATAATTGGATGTTCCTAAAATAACCATGAAGTACTACGTATATATAGTATACCTTCCTCTCATGGCACCGCAGCTTAGACTGAAAGGGCATTGTGGTACTTACACAACTTCACTTTTCCAGAAGCGTGGTATATTATATGATCATATCGGGACATATTTAATTTCGATGGTTCAAGCAATCATGGCTATGCGGCTTATGCCTCACAGAGGACAACGATGTAGTTCAGAACTCATAAAGACAATAATATAAACATATAATTTGGACACATTTTTCTGTCTCTCCTTTTCTTTTTTTTTTTTTATTTTTTTTGTGTCAATGTTTATCTCATAATAAGGCATTTTATTTATTTAGCTTGGACGATCTGGGGGAAAAGAAAAAAAGAAAAAAGAAAACCAGTCTACGGATGGCCATCCGTCTAAACCAGCAGCTCATGAGGAAAGGAGAAAGTCATTCTCTTGGTAATGATTGGATGACTCGTGCAATCATAAGATGATTAAAATTCACACTATAAGTTTTTAACGAATAGACAAGTGGTCAAAATTTACTCAAATTCTACTTTCTCTCCGGGCTCGCAAGTCGAAAACGGTGTCTCCATGCTCTTGGCTTCCATATGATATGGGAAAGTTCTGCTTGTTTAATTTAGTACTACTAGTATGTAATTCAGTAAATTATTAAAATCGAAACTGAAACTTGAACCACTAAAAAAAAAAAAAAGAACTACAAAACTAGGTGTCTCCAGCACATGGGTTATATGGAACCTGAGTTTGATGTCCAGGGTCTTCCTTGTTTTATGTGATGTCGTACGTCCATATTATTAGTATTATAGTAGAGAAAGTGAAATTAAAAGCCACAGAACATAGATGCCAGAGAATTCCTTTGCGAGAGATTCCAAGAGAATGCTTGAACTGTTCGCTTTAAACATCGGATGTCCTCTAGCTCTTTGTACCTCAAGTTCAGGAATCCTCCCCAATATTCTCTCCTGCAACCAATGTTAAGCTTCTCACATTTTTTTTTGACCTTACTTGATTCTACTTATGCGAGTCTTGCGATTCTTCTGATTATGTTGCTTCCTTCAAAATTTGCTTTGCAACAACCAACACCGGGGCTAGGAGGATCTGATTGCTGTTATTAACAAATTTAAAGGAAAAAGGAATTTTTTTAATGGGTGCCGATTAAACGTTCGTTAACACATCTAAATTCCACCTAACCTATTATGCATACATACACATACTGATATGGTTTCCCTGATTAGTATTATCTTTTCAAAAATCTGACACTTGAAATATATCTTAATTGGACACTCATTAGGCAGACAGACCAAAACAAAAAAAAAAAAAAAAAAAGGAATAAAAAGACAAAACCAGACTTCTGGCTCTAATTAGTTTGAAGACTACTAGTATTATATTGCTGGGCGTCCTTACGTCATCCTCACCAAATCTGATACAGTATCGATACATGTACCGCCTTTATTTGCCAAGTAGTGTGAGGCGTCACGAAGGGGATGAGGAATCAAATTTATTTACAGAACAACAACACTTTGCATAAGCGAATTGGGCTTCCTTTTTTCTTTTTTTTTTTTTGCCCCTTTTTTTCTTTCCCATGTCGTGGGTGTTGGGGCAATGTCTTACTCTCGAAGAACACCGATTGGTATATTTGGTGTGGCATTCACTTGACCACAAATAATTTCTAAAAGCATACATTAAGGTGCTTCATGTTTGGAGGATTTTGTTTAACTAGAAATTCTAGTCCATTTTCCGTGAGGTCTTCCACCGCACAAGCTAAATAAAATTTTGTGGCACGGAGAATAATAATTCAAATCAAAGTTTTGCTCAGGGTTGTAGTTTTTTTTGTAATTAGACCATTCGTTCTTGTTTGGGAAATAGGTGGGGGTAAAACTTAAAAAGAGTGGGACAAGTGAGAAATTGAAGTGTAGATTTGGAGGAAGAAGACGTAGGGAGGGAAAGGGACGTGAGGATATTGGGAGTTGTAGGTCTGTGGTAGCATAGCCGAATGGTCTATTTAAGCGGATTCCAGAGGCGGACCAAAGGGAACAAATGTAAGTGCATCACGTGTAGGGGGAAAGAAGATCCAAATATGGACCCGCTCCGGATGGTGCGATATTCACATGGTATAGCCCATTTCCAGCACTCTTCACTCTCCGGTCGCTTACATGCCAGGTCTCATACATATACATACATTATACATACACATTTTTGATGGATATCAGAAAATGGTACAGGATAAGATTGTTGTTTTTTGTACTATCAATACATATTTGGATATTTCTGCATGTCTTAACTACAGCTAGTGTGTATAATAGTACGTGAGAGAGAAAGAGAGGCAGTAGTGGTGGTTTTGCAAAATGTTGGACTAACCCTCTTTTTTTTTTTATATATATATATATATAAGAGCTTAGAAAGCAGTGTTAGCCAGGTAGTTCTTGAATTATTAGCTTCAATTAAAGAGTAGTAAAAGGAAGAAGGATATTTCTGCTTTTTTTTTTTGCCCCGGGGGGGAGGGGGAGTGGTGGGTTTGTGGGGTGGTTATGTAGACACTCATTTCAAGACCTTAGAAAGCAGCAGTAGTAGTAGTGTTAGGTCAGATGATTCAAGAATTATTAGCTTCAGATATTAATAAAACAAAGAAGGAATAGCTTCTCGATCCACAAATGTAACCCCATGATGGTAATTAAAAATAAATAATTGTAATAATAACTTTTTGACGGCATGAGAATTCTCGTGGTCTTGTAGAGAGAGATTGATACAGGAATTCCATCTCCAAGGTAGTTTGCTACAGAAATGTTTCCAGGTTGCTGGTTTTTTTTTTTTTTTATTTACCATGAGCGTAAACTATTGATTTGCAGTAATTAAATCTCCTTCCTTTCTTGTTTCTGGCCTTGTTTGACGGTACTCTCGCATTATGTGGTCAGCGATGAACGAGTTTACCAGGCCCCAATTATTTCTTGTGGATAATTAATGGAGTGGTGCAGTTTCAGTTTGATGCAGACATTACTTGCAACTTGCAAGACTTTGACGCATACATGCAAATGATGTAAAGGGGCCCTGAAAATACAGTTAACATTAAACTATGGAACCTATAAATTGAGCATGCTGTCAAGAAAGCCGGACGGAGAGAAAAGGTAGAATCAGCAACGAGTCTATTACGCAATCCTCATTGGCTTCGACAATGATCCTTTCTCTGTCTTCTTAATGATTTTAAATGGCATGAGTCACGAACAGATCATAGAGTCAGCAGGCAAACATTGCAATTCTTATTCATAATTCACATAAAATGAATAGGTTTATACTAGTATTATGTTTGCATCATAAAGTCTACTATTTCCTCACCTGCTTGGGGACCCTTTGAAAAGTGAAAACTTCAGTTAGTTTACATCCAAGAACCACATACATGCATGATCCACTGAACCCCTTTAGCTGCCTAACAGGAAAGTATATACATGCAAGAAAGGATTATATAATTAATTCTCGCAAGCACAAAGGCTTCAAATTGTAAAGATGATGAAATAATACCATTATTTCATCAGCTTGGAAGTGGGATCAGTCATGTATGCATGAGGCAGGGCAGGGCATAAATGATTTGAGCATGATGACCCGTGAGTGAGCCAAAGCTGAACTTGTTTCAGTCTTATGCTACGAGGAGAGAGTATCTGTAGTACCTGACAAATCCCAACTCTCACATATCGACAATCCCTGTGGCCGGCTTTCTCACATGCCACCAAAATCCAACACAACTCCACCCTCCTCTACTCCCCTTTAGTACAAAATATACTACTATAGTTATACCATATCACTGCCATTCTCCTCTCTCTCTCTCTCTCCCCCACCCCTGCCGTGCTTATGTGTCTCTGTGAAGCAGTAAGACCCTTTTGTAGCCTGAAAAACGTTCCTCTCTTTTGCTGCGTCCACCTCCTTTTGTGTGTGCGCTGAAAAAGCCTGCAAACTGAAAGAAATCTCTCTTTTGCCTATTTTGACTTCGCTCGCAAGTACTTGTCTTTGCGTTGAGAGAATCTCTCACAAGTCCTTTTACTCTCCATGAAAAGAAATTCTATCAAACTTGATTTTTAAAAAAAAAAAAAGAAAATGCCGAACAGTCTCTTTTCCTCGATTGCTTTGCAGAAATTTTCCCAAAATCTGCACCAACCCTTCACGGATCGCTTCCCAATGGCCAGGTACCACTAGCAGTCTAGTCCCTTTCCTTATATTTGTGTCCATCTTTTCATTCTTCCCCTCCTTTTCTACTACTCTAGCAAAAATAGGATTTTGGAATTACAGAACAGCAGTCATTATACGGCTCTGATTAATTCGACCCCTCTCTCTCTCTCTCTCTCTCTCCAATCTCAATCCTTCCTTCCCTCATGATGCAATTCACTGAGACTTTACAATCACAACCTTTGCACCAAATCTCACCGTTTGTGGTGCTCTCCATGAATAAGAACCAAGTTCATCGAACAAGGCCATGGCCTGGTTTCCCTACATCAAAATCATCACTGGGTGGTAGCTTTGGTGACGCCAACTGCATGGAACAATTGCTAATCCACTGTGCCAATGCGATCGAAAGCAACGACGCCACTCTAACTCAACAAATCTTGTGGGTTCTAAACAATATAGCGCCCTCCGACGGCGACTCAAACCAGCGCCTCACGTGCGGCTTCCTTCGAGCTCTGATAGCCCGGGCCGCCAAGAGCGGAAACTGCAAACTACTCAGCGCAATGGCTAATGTCAACACGGATATGGGGATCAAAACCCATAAATTCTCTATCATAGAGCTAGCAAGTTTTGTGGACTTAACCCCGTGGCATAGATTCGGATTCACGGCGGCAAATACGGCGATTTTAGAAGCTGTGGAGGGTTATTCGGTCATTCACATCGTTGACTTGAGTTTGACTCATTGCATGCAAATTCCGACGTTGATATATGCTATAGCTACCCGTGTTGAGGGCCCTCCGTTGGTGAAGCTGACGGTAGCTGGTGTCACGGACGGCATCCCGCCCATGATTGATTTGTCATACGAGGAGTTGGGTTCGAAGTTGATCAACTTTGCAAGGTCCAGAAACGTGGTTTTGGAGTTTAGGGTAATCCCTTCGACCTCTGTTGATGGATTTTCTTCGTTATTTGAACAACTTCGAATGCAACAAATTGTTCGGGCAGACAATGGCGAAGCACTTGTTGTAAATTGTCACATGATGCTTCATTACATCCCTGAAGAAACCCTGTCCGTAGTTTCTGGTTCGACAACATTGTCAAGTCACCAGCATGAATCTTCCCAAAATGCATCATCTCTCCGAACGATGTTTCTAAAGAGACTGAGGAGTTTAGAACCAACAGTTGTCGTTTTGGTCGATGAGGATGCAGATTTGACGTCAAACAATTTAGTCAGCAGATTAAGGTCCGCTTTTAATTATTTGTGGATACCTTATGATACTGTGGATACATTTCTACCCCGGGGGAGCAAGCAGAGGCAATGGTATGAAGCTGACATATGCTGGAAAATCGAGAATGTAATAGCCCACGAGGGTCTTCAAAGAATTGAGAGATTGGAGCCTAAAATTCGGTGGGTGCAAAGAATGAGAAATTCGAGCTTTAAGGGGGTTAGTTTCAGTGAAGATGCTTTTTCTGAGGTGAAAAGCATGCTTGATGAGCATGCGGCAGGGTGGGGACTAAAGAGGGAAGAAGAAGATCTCGTGCTTACTTGGAAAGGACACAATGTCGTTTTTGCTACAGCTTGGGTACCAATTTGAGGCTCATCCAGAATTATTGGCATCAAATCTCTAATTTTTCCCCCTAATTTAATTACTCTCTATTAACTGTGTTTCACCTGTAGCTCGGCAGAATGATTTTAGAAATGATGGAGAATGTTGATAATCAATTTTTGTTTGTAGTTTTCTTTACCATTGTCGTTCTGGTCAGTTAACTCAACTGTATTAGATGTAGACAATATAATCAGTACAAGTTTTTGACCTCTGATGATGATCTTTTGCAAATTGACGAAATCCTTCAACTTAAATTCGGCTACTTCTCAAACAGTTTCTTTGTGTTGCCATATCTTGTATGTCTGCTGATCTACTGTGCTGGAACGGAGGTTCAATTATGAAAGATTTCTTTCCTGAGAAAAAATATTTAATAAATGCATCCTGGTTTTTGCACATTTTAGTTTTCCCTCCTTGCTGGTTTGCGACGTAGGTAATTCTTGAATACACTTTTACCAGTACGTATAATCCAAGATAGCTAGGTCCAAACCTCTTACTGATAGAATTCTGTTCGAGGGTTTGAGTGGATGAAAGGAATTAAAATGCACAAAAAACTTTCATGGGACAGTAGCATTTGTTTAATATTATCAATCAATTTTGTTTTTTTTTTGGGTAGAACGTAATGAAGTCGGGAAATGCTAAACGGAATTAAGAGCCAAAACAATACGATAAAAGTTTCGAAGTTTAGTATTGACCAACCATAAAAAGTTTGTTGTCTTTTGGAATCTTTGACTTGAATGGGTGTGGCACAAACATTACATTTACAGGCACTTAAATGGCGGTTAAATGTACAGACAATGTCAATTTTGTGGTAGGAATGTAGGAATCCATCTTCTGTGTAAAGATTTCTATGAACACTACCGAGTAGGATTGTCAATTTCGTTCAGTTTGGGATGGGCTGTTTTCCTTCCCCCCTTTATTTTTCTTCGGGCCCCTTTTAAGTTTTAACTCCATAATTGTGGAAAATTTATACCCATACATAATGCAGATGGTCGTTACCACCAGGACGTGCACTAAGAAATTGCTTGCTCTTTCCAATACCCAATTTTCTGCCATTTTAAGAAGAATAGCAGGACTAGATTGGGAAAGAAATGGAATTCATTTTTCTTCGTCCTTTCCATTTCCATTGAACTGGTGCTGTAACTCGTATTTAGTTTTCTTGGCCCATGTTTTTCTGTGATCAAGTTGACCAAAAGTACCCAACGAATTAAGTTCAAGCGGCAGGAAACTAGTGCTGCAAGATATCAATCTATCTTAGAAGTTTTTATTTAATCAAGGACACGTAAGGTTCATAAGTTTATCAGTCAATCAGGACCAAAACTTAGGGGTACGTAGTTGACCTTCATGGAAATCCTAGTCCAAGCTATAATCTGGGTCTGTCCGCCATCAATTGCATACAAGAATCCAAGTTCCTGTAGGATTGTCGCCCTGTTTAGGCAACATTACAAGTTTCTATTTCCAATAAAAGGGTGCGATGATTCAAAACCCTCCAGTTATTTGGAGAATTGAAGAAGATACCTAATTACGTCATAGCTTTGATTGCTCTTGAGGATTGAAAATTCTTTCGGATAAAAAACACAAGTCCTATGACTGGAAGTTTTTATTCCTGAGGACAATCTCCCCTGTCAGTAAACAAAATTAGCTTCAAGCGTTCAACTTGAATATCAAACAGAAAGAATAAGTTATCGTTGTTGCCAGGACAATATTTGCTACTGGGCTTAGCTAAGTCGTCATCGTTGCCAGGATCTGCAGTTTTGTGCAGAAAAATGAATAAGCCTCTATTTGTACTGCCAATTAACACGCTCAATCAACTTATAGCAGGGTTCCCCTGGTTTCAAGTTAAGCGGGCACACAAGAATATGACCTTCCAGGCAATCCCAGTAGAGGCTTCCGTTAAACAACACCTTAGAGATAGAAGGCTACTACTGGAGCTGGTGGAGCATCAATCAACTTATAGCAGAACACCTTAGAGATAGAAGGCTACTATCTCTTCTCCCTTAAAATAGTATTTCTAGAATGTCATGTTTATCAGAAGGCTACTACTGAACTTGAATCCAATCTGATGTTGACTGCATTTGCAGATGAAAGTATTGACTGGAAAAATTGCTGGCATCAGCACCTTTAAATTCACTAATATTAGCGAGGAAATTCACCTCAGATCATTCATCTGGTTCAATAGCCACCTTATTTTGTGAAAGCATCTATTGCTGACAATCCATATAACAGAACAGTAATTACTAACCATTCTTAAAAATCACGGTCAAACATTCACTAAAAGCAAAAATTTTGCGCCAAGAAACGTCCAAGGCATAGTACTACTGCAAGGTAATTAATTTAAGTAGTGGTAGATAAAATGTTTAAAGAACAAAGAAAAACTGTAATCACCAGTGCAAAACTAGGGGGAGCACCGAAATAATCAGCAGGAGTAAACCTCTAAGCTATAATCCTGGCATTTTGGGGTCCTCCTGTTGTGTTTTCCTCTCACCTTCTTCATTTCCAATCCTATATCTGCCTCATGATCAACTCTGCCATTTTGAGTGGACATTGCAATAGATGTTCCTGGTCGATTTCCTGCTGTTTTTGCAGTTTGAATGTGCACCAAGCTATGCACGTAAGGGAGGACCCTAAAGCCACCAGAAGAGGAGAAGGTCGTGTCTTCAAGTAGGTTAATGCCAGCAAGGTATTCCAGCCTCCTCTCGTCTATATAGTATATATAAGCAGTCCTTCCTATACATAGCAAGAATGTCTTCGATTGAGGAACATATGAAATTATCCTGAATCGAATTGGTAATTTTGGCTCCCACTTGTTCCCATACAATGCAGCAACTTGATCAGAAGCATCATCCGTCAAATTCCTGAATGTTTCAGAGTCCTGCTGCAGCTCCCACTTAGATTCGTGCTTACCATTCATGCTAAGGGTCCAATCGGGGAATTCATCTTCAAATCCTTGGCAATAGCAGTGAAGTTTGTCCTCTGATTTCCACAGAGACCTTCGTACCGGAGCTGGTGGAGCATCAATCAACTTATAGCAGGGTTCCCCTGGTTTCAGGTTAAGCGGGCACACAAGAATATGACCTTCCAGGCAATCCCAGTAGAGGCTTCCGTTAAAGAACACCTTAGAGATAGAACGCGGTTTCAATTGATCTTGGATAAAGGGTGGAAGCTTCTTGCAGAGCTCTACCCACTGACCTGTCTCTGAAAACCATATTACCAATTCAGAATGATTATCATCAGGAGAAATATTCCGGGAGTTGGGCCAAAATAAACACACGACTTTGTACTTCAGGTGGTGACGATCCAAATCTGCCATGAGGGCGTAGGAAGAGCAGTAAAAAACCTCCTCCTCCTCGCGGGACTTGGGCTTGGATTTGGATGGTGGTTTCCTGGGATGGGGAAGAGCCACCTTTTGCCTTGTCAAAGGATTGCAGACAAATAATTTTTTGCCGTTCCTTCCATAAGTGGTACTTAAGCAGAGTAGAAGGCCATTACAGGAATCCATGATGTTTACCTTGTCACATCTCGACTTCTGTTTCAAGAACGCGAGCGAAGGATCAGGAAGCTGACCAGCTTCCCACTCGATTGTATTATTAAAGCGGATTTTATATCCATCAGTATAGCAGGCATCGGATATATAGTAGCGGAAAATCTCCTCAATGAATACCCCTGTGATGGTTCTTCCGGCGACAAGTTTACAATTACGAGAATGAAGGGCTGCAAATTCTGCTCGTCCCAGAAAATTGCATAAGCCCTTCGAGACACAGTTGAATCTGAAAACGGTTTTCGGAGGCAATCTCGAAAAAATCTCTGAAAGAATGTCAGGACTTCCTATCAATTCTCCACACTTCCTTGCCTCTTCATCATCCCCGCAAGTGGAATCATCATCATTCTCTGAAACAAAGCTGCTCATGACTACTTCTTTCCCGTTTTTTCTTCCCGACCCAGATTTGTTTTTCCGGTGGCCCATGGCTTCTCTGCAATTAACCTGTGGTTAGAAGAAATCTAAGAAGGAAAAAGTGAGTACTGCTATCAGAGAAGCTTATCAAATCAAGAGGGGGCAGGGGAGGGTGAATATATGGGAGGCGGGAGAGGGGTATGGGAAGTGTATATAGGAAATCGCGGTGGGGGATCTGGTTTTGGGAACGTTGTTTCCAAATTGGAATGGGAATGTTGTTTCCAAATTGGAATTGGAATTGGGTTGACAAATTTGTTAGAATATTGGTAATAATAATAATAATAATAATAAACACAGAAGTCGATCGTAATCCTTGTTTCGGAAATACTAGGATTCTGACGGTAGTGTGCACGGATTTATATTTGAAATAATGATAGTAATTATTAATAAATTATTTGTAATAGTTATATGAAAAATAAGTTAAAAATAAAAAGATTATTATTTTAGAATCTAATTTATATTCTATTTATGTGTCTCATCTCAAAATCTTAAAGTATATTAAAATATTTAGGAAATGATTATAAAAATATTTTTAAAAATATTAAAAGCACACCAAACATAATATTATACCCCATCCCACCAGCTCTTCAAACCGCTTCTCCCACCTCACAACATTCCTTTTCTCACCATCTCCACTTTATCATCTCTTTGACCCAATATTCCACATCTATATAACCATTTCCCTTGCACCTAAATCCTATATTTTCTTTATCCTACTATATTTTCACCCAATTGTCCTTTCTTTGACCTAATTTTATAATGTATTTATCTCCTATCCTATAATATTTTTCAACTATTTAAAATTGTAAATGATGGCCTATTTACTTTGATTGACCTGTTAACAAATATGGGTTTGGGTATGTAATTTAATTAGGTTCAAAAATATTTATATTCCAACTTTCAAATTAGAAAGTTAATATTTAAAGAAAAAGAAAAACCTTTTATAACTTTCAGTATAGTTTTAAATTTTTAAAAATACTTATTTTTATATTTTCAAATAAAAGCACCAGGTATAGTTATTTATAGTATAAATTTGGATTTGAATGTTGATAACATTGTTTTGAAAATGTTTTTAATTGATTTTATATTCATCCTCTAAATTGATAGATATAATTTGAAACAAAGGGTAAAAAAGAACCCATAACCCATGATTTTTAGAATATATTTAATTTTGCTTCCCATAATATGAAACAATGTAAAATCAATAATTAATCATAATACATATAATTATTGGCATCTCGAAATGCAAATAAAAAATTGATAATATCTTATAAAACCTTAAACAATTGTAAAAAGAAAAAAGATTTAGTCATTTTTCTAAAAATGACATAGTAATATTACATATTTACATTGAAGAATATAACAAAAATATATAAAATAATCAATAATACTCAAGATAATTCTTAAGGGTTGGATTTTACACTTTTATTTAAAGCAAATTAGAGCGACATTTAGATCAAATACATACCAATTGAATAGATATAATTTATGGACAAATGTACTATATCTTTCTCTAAAACTATATTGTTATTTACGTTTTTTATTTTTTGTTGGACTGAAGTTGTTGTTGTTGTTGTTATTCTTATTTATCAAAGATAAATATTTTAAATAATAATTTCCATTTTGAAACACCAGTAAGACTTTGTTGTTAATTTAGCGATTTCATAACTTCCAAGGCAAGTACTACTATTGATTTTTTAAATCCATGACCATTGAATATTAGTTGTTATATAATTTATTCGTTTAGTTAGCATTAACGAGTTAAACAATAAAATATTATTATTTACTCTGTTAACTTTTAATAGGACTTGTGATGTTTTATTTTAATTTACCCTCATATGAATAAACTTTATCCAAATTCCTACATTTATGGTGCCACTTCTTACATTTGAAATTCAAAAGGCATAAATCAATATTTGATAATTAAAAAAAATTCAAAATTCTATAAAAAAAAAGGATAGGAAGTTAGAAGACTTATGATTTAACCAATCTAAAAATTTGCCATGCAGTACATATATGATAGATTGTGTCTAATTTTGAATTGGGTTGACAAATTTGTTCTAATCATAATAATAATTTAATTTAATTTTTCTATCCATAGGATAAACACAGGGTTGGACAAAAATACCAATTTGCCACATGTTCTGATAATTTTCCAGATTAAGAGCAATAATCGACAAAATGGCCACTAGTGTGCTGATTAGTTAGTTTAGTGACCAATTAGTGACGAAAAATTGTTTGATGGCTAAAAGTTAACCGAGCAATAATTTAAGGATTAACTTTTTATACACTAATAGTGTAGTAATTTTTTTACACTAGCAACTTTGGATGCGTGTTACATGTGCATGATTTGAATATCAAATTTAAATTTGTATTATGTGGCATAATCAAAACCTGCAAGTGTAAAAAAAATTATTAACTGACTGTGTATAAAAAAAGTTATCCATAATTGAATAGCCACCCAAGTTTTTTTCCCCATCTTTTTTATGTTCTCAAATTAATACGTGTCTAACATGTTGTTTTATATATTCGATTCCTCGTGATCTTTTCTCAAAAAATTTAAAAATATTGTTGGTATAGGTATGCTTGACGTGAAAGTTTGTTCAGCTTAATTACCCTTTTAAGGAGTATTTTGTATTAATTATCGATGTAAAAGGACCTCTTACTCTCTAATCCAAATATATAAACTTTTCATAAGGTCTTTTTCTTTTGGAAAAAAATCTTTTGAAAATTTTCATAAAATGATTTTGGTAGTTTGATCCCCATTTAAAAAAAAATTACCTAGCCCTAATCACCAAACTTTATGCAGCTATAAATGTAGCTAGATGTTAGAAAAAATTCTAGGCAGTTATTTATTCATCAAAAAATTTTCAACTCATCTGACTTATACTATAACAATGCGTATAATCAATTTGACGTCAAAATGGTTTTCCTTTTTTTTTTTTAAATAAGTGGGAGGTCTCAAAATAGTTAGTCCACCTTTTCTATAACAAATTGTCAAAAAGTTTGAGGTATATTTCTCTTTGAACATTAATTTGGCACTCCTATAATTGCTTTTCATGTTAATAGTTAGCAATTCTTTTGGTCCTTGGCACACACTTGCGATAACTAACTGTTGTGGTAGTTGTTTAGTAGGACTTAACTAAGGGTGTGTTTGATAAAACTGAAGTTTGGAGGTTGAAATCTGAAAACTGAAATCCGAAATCTGAATTTATTAAGTGATCGAATTGTTTAGTAGTTAGTACTACATCTAATATATTTGAATGTATATCATATTAAGTGATAAGTGAATAGGTTATCACTTAATTCTGGGAGCAAGTTTTGCCTAGAAAATTCAGTGCTACTTAATTAATTCAGATGTTTTATTTTCGGTTATCAAACGATCTAAACGTCTGAAGATATGAATCCATTAAGTTTAAGTGCTGAATTGGGTTATCAAACGGCGCCTAAGCAAATCCCCACTGTCTGGAAATTGTTGATTAATTGGAATTTACGTATTCTTTATTTTTCTTTTTTTCTTTGGGTTAATAAAAGTCACCATTTCTCGAGGGTCAATAAAATTATGGGAACGCCCATCTGACTTCAAAACATATACGCGCGAGTATACTATTTTTTTTTCTCTGAGTTATTTTTAGGACTTGAGGTCTCCTCCAAGTTTCATGTTGAAATTAGATATGTATTTTGTATATGTCAAAGGGGAATCAATTAATAATTATGATAATATTTATATTGATTGGTACAATTAATTAGTGATTGGATTAAATATTAATACATCATTGTAAACTAATAATGTATCTCATTGTCTATAATTACGGGCTTTGTGTATTATTGTGATAGTAAGGAATACACCATCGATTCCTCTCTTTTCCGCTGTTTCCATTCCATCCCATTTGGCAGCACTTGCGGCTAAGTTTCGCACTCGAGAAAATTTTGAAGAGGGCGCGAAGTTCTGTTCAGTCGGGACACGGTCTGATTCGATTCCGGTACAGTTTGCACCGCAATATGTGGTTTGTTTTGCATTTCCAACGATCTTGACAGCGACAGATAACGGGCGGGCACCCGCATACTGACAAGGACAAGCGCGTTGCTGCTACACAGGACGAGCTGTTGAATAGCCCCTCTCTCTCTCTCTCTACCTCATTAGTTATTGGTGCAAGGCTAAACTTCTAGTGGAGTATAATGTGATACCAAGATAAGCTACAAATAATAATAGCATACCATATACGACCCCCTCCAAAAAAAAAAAAAAAAAAAAAAAGAGGCATATCGATGTACTATGACACAGTAGTTTGAAAGGTTAAAATCCCTCACAAATGCCAAGATAGAAAAAGAAGGGAAAAAAAAAAGAAAACTCTTGAAAACATTAAATAATTCACTAATTTAGTGAATGAAGTATAAATCAGTCTAGAGTTTCACTTGGAAGAAAAGTGACGTTTGAAAAATGCAATTCACAGCTTATGATGCAATTTTATATATTTATTGTGCGCATTTTATTTCTGATGCTAATTGGAACATGCACGAAAAATTTAACTTAAACATTGACTATTATGTTTCCGTTGATGCAACAAATCAATTTGTTCGTTTCACATAAGTGGTCACACCCCTTGGTTATAGTTCAAATGTCAAATGCATAAAATGCTACTATTGCCAAACCCTCATAAAAATTAGTACTTATTCACTAATTTGTGTATAACCCCATCACAAATATGTCTTATGGCTAGGGCCGTTCTAATTGGACAATTCAAGTGCCATGCCATATGTCTCATTGAAGATGTTAAAATAAGAAATAAAAAAAAAAGAAGAAAAGAAAAGGGAGAGAACTGTATTTTCAGAAGAGGAAACTACAAGGGATTTGTTAAGCTGGTATCAGTATATATTTCTTTTTCTTTCATTATCTAATTCTTTTCATTTCTTGAGACTAAGGTGGAGCAAAAAAGGGTAATGGGAGAGCGTGAGGTCTGACACCCATGCAATGCAATGCAAAACAGCAAAGTAGTGCTGCTGCTGCTGCAGCACCTTCTCAATTCTCCCTACTGGTGGTGTCCCCACAAGATCCTGAATCCTATCACGCAAAACCAAACCACTCCCAGAAGTTGGTCCTTTCAATCTCTAACTTGCTTAAAAGGTCCTTACTCCCCCCTCCCCTCCCCATTTTACTTGGGGAGCAAACTTTGAAGCTTTTCTCATCAGTTTAGGCTAAATCGCAAGCCTCAGCAGATTCCAGAAGATATGATCACCGAACTTCAACCCCCACACCTCCGGTAAGTCTCGTGCATGAAGAGTAGACAGAAACGAGAAAATAGTCTGAATATAAACAAATTGCATACAAAGTCTCATGAAGAGTAAGCATGTGCCATCATTTTGCCTCTTTTTTTTTTTTGGTGCTGAAAGTTTTAATGCGTTAATTACTGTAGGTGGCGAGGAAGGATGACGATTGCTGCAGGAAGCTCTCACGGATCAGTTCAAAGGAGTCCCTAGAGCTAGTTCATGGCTTATACGCTGATATAGTAAGTGTTAGTTAAAATATTTTTTAGTCGATTTAGTGTTACCTTTTCCTTTTGATCATGTTTTTAATTTATTCCATCCTCAAATCGAGAACCTAATTTTATAATGAATTGCCAAATCTAGTCGTATAAGAAAGAGGGAAAGAAGGGGAGACCTAGATATGGGTACGATCAAATCATGTCAATTAACCAGGAGAAGGTAAATCTTAACTTGTCTTTTTCATATATTTAGTGATCAGTTAGGTTTTGAGATGGCCTCAGACTGTGTCAATAAAGTGCCGAAAGTTTTAATGCGTTAATTACTGTAGGTGGCAAGGAAGGATGACGATTGCTGCAGGAAGCTCTCACGGATCAGTTCAAAGGAGTCCCCAGAGCTAGTTCATGGCTTATACGCTGATATAGTAAGTGTTAGTTAAAATATTTTTTAGTCGATTTAGTGTTACCTTTTCCTTTTGATCATGTTTTTAACTTATTCCATCCTCAAATCGAGAACCTAATTTTATAATGAATTGCCAAATCTAGTTGTATAAGAAAGAGGGAAAGAAGGGGAGACCTAGATATGGGTACGATCAAATCATGTCAATTAACCAGGAGAAGGTAAATCTTAACTTGTCTTTTTCATATATTTAGTGATCAGTTAGGTTTTGAGATGGCCTCAGACTGTGTCAATAAAGTGCCGAAAGTTTTAATGCGTTTAATTACTGTAGGTGGCAAGGAAGGTTGACGATGGCTGCAGGAAGCTTTCATGGATCAGTTCAAAGGAGTCCCTAGAGCTAGTTGATGGTTTATACGCTGATATAGTAATTGTTAAAATATTTTTTAGTCGATTTAGTGTTACCTTTTCCTTTTGATCATGTTTTTAACTTATTCCATCTTCAAATCGAGAACCTAATTTTATTATGAATTGCCAAATCTAGTCGTATAAGAAAGAGGGAAAGAAGGGGAGACCTAGATATGGGTACGATCAAATCATGTCAATTAACCAGGAGCAGGTAAATCTTAACTTGTCTTTCTCATATATTTAGTGATGAGTTAAGTTTTGAGATGGCCTCATACTGTGGTCAATAAAGTGCTGAAAGTTTTAATGCGTTTAATTACTGTAGGTGGCAAGGAAGGTTGACGATGGCTGCAGGAAGCTTTCATGGATCAGTTCAAAGGAGTCCCTAGAGCTAGTTGATGGCTTATACGCTGATATAGTAAGTGTTAGTTAAAATATTAGTCGATTTAGTGTTACCTTTTCCTTTTGATCATGTTTTTAACTTATTCCATCTTCAAATCGAGAACCTAATTTTATTATGAATTGCCAAATCTAGTTGTATAAGAAAGAGAGAAAGAAGGGGAGACCTGCGCGTAGATATGGGTACGATCAAATCATGTCAAATAACCAGGAGAAGGTAAATCTTAACTTGTCTTTCTCATATATTTACTGATGAGTTAAGTTTTGAGATGGCCTCATACTGTGTCAATAAAAAATGTGTCTCCCATGTCGTGCTAAAGGAGACTTTAATTTGTTGTTCACTTCTCTTCAATCATGCATGGGTTGAACTCAGTTATACGGTACTCATCCATGTAAAAGGTGCCTGAAAAACTTAAAGAAAAAGAGAATCCGAATACCAACCGTAGTTTGTACATTTTAAAGTGACTTGTGACTCTTTAATTGTAGTAAGCAAGCTTGATAATGGGTTTTGTCACTGGAGCTTGTTTTGGATAAGTTTCATCCGAAGATCTACTATTATCTTCTCATTATCTAGTACATCCACTCCACCGTTTCTTGGTGGTATTTGTGTTAATTTTAGGCTATCATTGTACCTACTGAGATTTTCATTCATTAAAAGAAAATAGTACCTTTCTGGTTGTTGTTTTGTGATCTACTACCTCACAATTTAATTCATTTTTTAGTTCAAAGGTTATCAATTAAGTGTGATGTTTTTCCCCTTTCTTGTTATTTTCCTAGAGATTTAGACTGTTTTGGTGGTATTTGTGTTAATTTTAGGCTATCATTTTACTACTGAGATTTTCATTCATTAAAAGAAAATAGTACCTTTCTGGTTGTTGTTTTGTGATCAACTACCTCACAAGTTAATTCATTTTTTAGTTCAAAGGTTATTAATTAAGTGTGATGTTTTTCCCCTTCCTTGTTATTTTCCTAGAGATTTGGACTGTTTTGGTGGTATTTGTGTTAATTTTAGGCTATCATTTTACCTACTGAGATTTTCCTTCATTAAAAGAAAATAGTACCTTTCTGGTTGTTGTTTTGTGATCAACTACCTCACAAGTTAATTCATTTTTTAGTTCAAAGGTTATTAATTAAGTGTGATGTTTTTCCCCTTTCTTGTTATTTTCCTAGAGATTTAGACTGTTTTGGTGGTATTTGTGTTATATCATTTTACTACTGAGATTTTCATTCATTAAAAGAAAATAGTACCTTTCTGGTTGTTGTTTTGTGATCTACTACCTCACAATTTAATTCATTTTTTTAGTTCAAAGGTTATTAATTAAGTGTGATGTTTCCCCCCTTTCTTGTTATTTTCCTAGATATTTAGACTGTTTTGGTGGTATTTGTGTTAATTTTAGGCTATCATTTTACCTACTGAGATTTTCATTCGTTAAAAGAAAATAGTACCTTTCTAGTTGTTGTTTTGTGATCTACTACCTCACAAGTTAATTCATTTTTTAGTTCAATGGTTATTAATTAAGTGTGATGTTTTTCCCCTTTCTTGTTATTTTCCTAGAGATTTAGACTGTTTTGGTGGTATTTGTGTTAATTTTAGGCTATCATTTTACCTACTGAGATTTTCGTTCATTAAAAGAAAATAGTACCTTTCTGGTTGTTGTTTTAAAATCTACTACCTCACAAGTTAATTCATTTTTTAGTTCAAAGGTTATTAATTAAGTGTGATGTTTTTCCCCTTTCTTGTTATTTTCCTAGAGATTTAGACTGTTTTGATTTGTGTTCTTAACTAATTGAACAACAAAAACTTTGACAACAGCTGTTTTGTTTTCATATCGTTTACTTTCTTCCTGATACTGTTAATGTTGTTTTGTGAAGAAACTAAGACAGAAGAAAGGCATTGATAGTGCGTGGTTTTGTAACTGGTGCAAGTGTTACTTTCGAGACCTGACAATGCACCAATTTTTTGCCCATGTATTCAAATGTTCTTTTCCGGTACGTGTATTCATGATTGTTTCTTTAGGTTTTTTTTTTTAAACTTTATTACATATTAATTTTCTTTTTGTTGAAAATTTTCATTTCAGTCTCTGAATGAGAACAAAATGACAAAGATGACTGGAGTGGAAAGAAGTGGTCCTGTGATCTCTAGAAAAAGGGAGAAACAAGGAGGAGGAAACGAGAGAAAAATGGTTGGAAAAGGGGAGAAACAAGGAGGAGGGAAGGGGAGAAAAAAGGTTGGAAAAGGAGAAGACAGAGACTTAGGTAAAGGGGGAAAAAAGGATGGAAAAGGAGAAGACAAAGACTTGATTCAATGGGAAGCTCCAGATGGTTCTTTTGCCATAGACTGTGATGCATCAGTGAGGGAAAATGTGGCTGGATCAGCCTTCATAATTCGGGACAAATTCGGGTATTTCGATTTCAGCTGGCGTGGTTGCAAATTGGAGCTCCAGTGTTATATATCATGAAATGGATGCTATTAAAGGTGGCTTGAACCATGGGTCAAGGATTGAGCTCAATGATGAAGTAGTGGTGAGGTCAGATTCAAGATGGGCAATTGATAGTATCCGAAGGCAAGCCACTCCTTCACCAGATGTTGGAGAATTGCTTCATGATGTTAGAGAGTTGCAGCATTCTTTCATGGGTCACGTGTCCTTCAAACATATCCGGAGGGAAGCGAATCGGGCTGCAGACAAAATAGCAACCACTTTCACAAAAGAATTGGTTGACGATATGGCTAAAAACGAGGCGGAGCAATCCAGAACATACCCCGACCACTTACCCTTTGAGATCACATATCAATACCCAAATCACCTACCACCTGAAGTACTGGGGATAATGAGGGATGACCGGACCGGGAAAAGGATCCGTAGAGGTGCAAAATGAGAATGTACTTCGTAATCACAATAGAACATGTTGTCACATTGCTTGACCAAGTTGTATTACTGCAAATATTTTGCACCAAAAAAACATGTAAAGCATGACACTACTACTTTCTAAACCTCTAAGCCATAATCCTGGCATTTTAGGGTCCTCTTATTGTGTCTTCCTCTCACCTTCTTTGTTTCAAATCCTATATCTGCCTCATGATCAACTCTGCGATTTTGAATGGACATTTCAATACTTGTTCCTAGTCAATTTCCTGTTGTTTTGCGGTTTAAATGTGCACCAAACTATGCATGTAAGGGAAGACCCTATAACGACCATAAGAGGAGAAGGTCGTGTCTTCATGGGGGGTTAACGGCACCAGGTATTCCGGCCTCCTCTCGTTGAAATAGTATATATAAACGGTCCTTCCTGTAAATAGGAAGAATGCCTTCGATTGAGGAGCATTTGAAATATTTTTGAATCGATTACGTGGTTTTGTCTTCCACTTGGTCCTGTATAACGCAGCAACTTGATCAGAAACATCATCCGTCAGCTTCCTGAATGTTTCATAGTCCTGCCACAGCTTAGATTCATGCTCACCGTTCATGTTAAGGGTCCACTCCGGAAATTCATCTCCAAATCCTTGGCAATGGCAGTGAAGCTTGTCCTCTGATTTCCAGAAACACCTTCGTACCGGAGCTGGTGGAGCATCAATCAACTTATAGCAGGGTTCCCCTGGTTTCAAGTTAAGCGCGCCCACAAGAATCTGACCTTCCAGGCTTCCATTAAAGAACACCTTAGAGATAGAACACTGCTTCAATAAACCGTGGATAAAGGATGGAAGCTTCTTGCAGAGCTCTACCCATTGACCTGTCTCTGAAAAAACCACATTCCCAGAATGATTATCATCAGGAGAAGTACTCTGGGAGTTGGGCCAAAATAAACACACGACTTTGTACCTAAGGTGGTGATGATCCAAATCTGCCATGAGGGCGTAGGGAAGAGGGGAAAAGACCTCCATCTCCTCCTCCTTGCGGCACTTGGACTTGGACTTGGATTTGGATGGTGGTGGTTTCCTGGGATGGGGAAGAGCCACCTTTTGCCTTGTCAAAGGATTGCAGACAGAATTTTTTGCCGTTCCTTCCGTGAGTGGTACTTGCGCAGAGCAGAAGGCCATTACAGGAATCCATGATGTTCCGGTGAGTCCGAATTTCGGTTCCGCATACATGGGACTGCGTTGCTGACCTTTTGCGGCTCCGGGACCGGGCCGACGATCCCTTCATCATGACTTTCTGGACGACTGTGCCCGGCTCTACTGGGACTGGACCAGCGGATAACTAAAACCGCCTTGAATGACCTTCCACGGGCCGATCCGTCTATCTAGATGGAGCCGAGACTTTCCTACATAATCGGGAGTTCTCGCCTCATCCTTCCTCCCCGCATGGGATAGGTCCTAAATTCCGCCATTAAGCTGTTTGAGATGGACTACAACACCGAGAGGTCCATCCTATAAATACAAAGGTAGAGCTGAGGACGCCTTACTATTCCGGCTTTAGGCTTACTCATTTTCCTCTCCTTATTCTAAGTCTCCGACTTGATCGTGTGAACTATACGGGAGCAATCCCACTGTGCAGATCTTGGTAGGGCGAGTTCACAAGTGATAGCAGTTCAGCCGGAAGGAGGTCAGCCTCAGGAGCGGTTTTAGCTCGAACAATTACGCCGTCATGGGGAAACGATAAGTACATCCTCCATGGCAAAACACCATCCAAGAAGAAGAACACGGAGACCTCCGCCATCACGAGCTGTCAGCACTGGAACAAGACATCAAAGCAAATCCAGCATGCTGGGGAAACCCCTGAAAGGAACAGGGCTGGAATGATCCTGGGTCTACCAAGATGGAGTCAGGACAGTTAGTGCAAATGGTGGCTACCCATTTGCCTACTCTGAGGCAATCATCCAGACCTCAAAGGAAGAAGGCCCGTGAAGAGCATGTCCCCATCACGCGATCCCGGATAGGGTTAAAGTGACTCCTCGGAGAGGCAGCTCGGACCGGCACCACAGGGAGGAAGAGAACGCCCGGTGCCTTTAATGACCTTTACTCAGACAAGCTGCGGAGCCTTCTTACCGGCAGGCCTCATGTCCAGACTCTCCCTGTCCACCAATCCGCACGAGTGAACTGCCATCCCGCTTCGGAAAATCTGGACAACCCCGCAAAGAACATCCGTACAACCCGTTCCAGCATCGTAGGGGATCCAGCTGGGGAGAGTCCGAAACCGCAGCCGGGAAGAACTCAACAAGATCCTCAATCCAGGTCTGGACTCTACGCCGGTATACCCGACTCCTTTCATCGCCTGATGTGGAGAACTACCACCAAGTTTAAGATCCCTACCATAAACCCACGATGCCACTCGGATCCGAGGATCACCTATTCATTTTCCCGACCTAAATGGTGGCTTGCCAGGCTCACGATGATAGGTGCCGAACTTTCCCCATTCTGGAGGAAGAGTCAGGGTCCAGCCGGGCCGGCTAACTCCATCGCCTGTTCGAGACAGCCTAGCTCGGCAGTTAAGTGGCCTAGTTTGTCTCCTCCAGGGGCCACCAAGAACACCGCACACCTCATGGCTATCAAACAATGGCCGGAGAAACGCTTGAAGGAGGTACATGCATGCCGCGCTCAATATGAGAGCTTGCGGGTGTAAAGACCCGCCATGACAAGCGTGGTAATGGTTGCTTCATCAATGGACTGACCTGCAAAACTTTATGAGGAAGTTTGGTGGAAGCCTCTCTCAGGAGAGATGATGTTGGATCGAGCTCATGACCGAGCTAGAGATGAGGCAGATTTAGGCGAGCCTCAAGTCCGAAAGGCAAGAAAAACCTCGAGACAGGGGAAAAAAGGAAAGGTGGAATGGGGACCGGGACAGACCGAGGGGTCCTCCTGAGGCAGCATTTTGAGCGCTCTCGAGGGGTCCGGAACTTCAAGGCCAATGAAAGCTCCTCTCCCCACCCCTCACCGCCTTCCCAACACAAATCTTGGCTGGTCATGGAGCCTGCACTGGTGCCTGAGTCCGCCACCCAAAGTTTTCACCGGCACCAACCGTGACCCAATCGATGGCTTCCAATCCGGATATAGGCCACGACACGGAAAAAAATGTAGAAGCTCAAAAAAGAGATCCGTGACTTGATGAGAGGGTTAACACGGGAGGAGGTGAGGACGGGCAAGTCAGGCCTGGTTCGGACTGGGATCGGATTACCACCGGAGGACAGGTATGGACCACATCCCCGCTAGCAGAAGAGCCTAGCCAGAGGGCGCGAACCCGAGTTCCATGAACTGACCAGGACGATCATAACCTGCAGGGTAATAAATACCATTCTTTGGAGGACCCACGGGGCAGCTCTGCCATCAGTAGGAGCCGGGCCCGGCCATGGATGAAGAGTCTGGGAGAAAAGACTCAAGGTTGAGGAGGAGATCACCTATGGACCAAGAGATGTGGTCCCCTCTAAACCATTGAGGCCATCGTAATTGGGGTACATCACCGCAATTACTAAAGGTAAAAGGTCTACATCGACAACGGAATGCAAAGTTAATGTATTTGGTATTACTACCGAGCCTTCAAGGAACCGCAATTTGGAGGACAAAAAAAGCGGCCTTTCAGCTTCTACCGACACCTCCTTCGTATACCCCATCCCAGGCTTGGAGGGATGATAACCCTCCGGTCGTGGGATGCACCAAACCGAGCAGTCCCTCCTTTTCTTTGTTGAATGAGGTGCATGGGTACAGCATGATCTGGAGGCCCTGAATGCATTGCCTCCAGTCCGCTGTGGCTCACCCTTCACCTCAAGTAAGTTCCCCCACACTTAGTGGGAAAGTCTGAAAGTGCTGGGAGATCCGGAGGTGGCTTCTGGACTTGCTACAAAGCACCCTCAAGGGAGAGGCTGGTCGCACCCTCTGGACTCACCGGAGCCTCCTGGAGGAAGAAAAGACGAAACAGCTTTGGAAGAAATTCCCTTTCTGAAAACAAAGAAAAACGGTAAAATTAGCTCTTCTTTAGGAGCAAGCCAATTAAGTCAGTTTAATCTCATCGCTGGAATTTGGGAGGATTACCTGCGTGATGACATGCCCGGCATACCTCCGGCCTCCAATACATAAGCTTCAACGGATCCTCAAGCTCGCCAGGTCAACAAAGAAGAGGCAACTTTTGCCCCGGCGCAATGAGGGTGATCCGGAGGAGATTATCAAGCTTCATGGAAGTCGGATACGGAGAATCCTTACTATTTTGGCTAGCTAATCTGTCCCGCCCTAAGTGAAGAAGAAACCGATGATAGTGAGGAGTAACGCGTCGACTTCACCGATCTAACAGACCATGTCCCAAGGTTGCTACCCATTGCCTCTGATTGGATTGATTGGTCGCAATTCCGGTAGGGATATGTTATCTTACGTCGACGCCTTCAAAGGATATCATCAACTCGAATGGTGAAGAGGATCAAGAGAGACCTCTTCATCGGGAAATTCTAAGACTCTAATGCTTTACACCCACCATTGCCGTTGAAATTTTGAATCTGCCGGGCTACATACCAACTTGGTTGGTCCAACAAACTCTTAAAGACACGGTCGGCGTGGAACATGGAGGCTATGTGGATGACATGCTGGTCAAAAGTTCACTGGATCACTTTACAACCGAGGAAATCATATTTAGAGAACTAGACCGGCCGAACCCCAAGTTGTTTTGGGGTCGATCGGGAAAATTCTTGGGTACACCGGGGAGGCATCGAGCTAATCAGGACAAGCTCAAGCTATTATGGACATGGCTCCCCTCAAATAATCAAAGAGTGTCTGCGGCCGAAATGGCAAACTTAAGTATTCTTGTTCGGCGGTCTAGGGGCTACCCTTCTTCAAAACCCTGCTGGGTCAGAATGGACTTCGAATGCCTGGGGCCTTTGAGGAACCAGCGGTGCTATCAGCCCGCTCCACCCTCCACCAGCCATGAGCCTGTCATATCTCTCTCGCCAGAGGCCATAAGTGACCGTCGGTCGTGGACCCAGAAATGCCAGGCGGTATACCACGTAAGCCGAGCATTGCAGACGGCCAGACCGGAATCAGCCTGAAAAATTCGCTGTTCTCAGTACATGCCGCCCGAGGAAAGAACTGCGGTCATTTCCGACATCCCATACCGAGGTTACCGACCAGCCAACTGGCCTATTCGGCACGAAAGCTGAGAATCGGGAAGGATGGCCAACAATTGCCAAGCGTGAACATGATATTTCCTCCAGCCGTGGACGGCAATTAAGGCTCGCATTGTGCCGTTTCATCGCCGGCGGCGTGTCGCTATCCGTCCGGGAGGAGCCGGACGCCCATCGAAAGCGCCCTTCCAGGTGGCCCCGCGTCAAGGCTCACCTCGGTCAAGTCGCCTTTGGACCCGGACCGCACGATGGATTCGAGCATCGCGAAGTAGGAAGGCGGGAAATTTGCTTCTCCTCACCCTGGAGGGGAGGAACTCCACGTCCCGGTTGGACTCAGACCCCAGTGACGAGCGATAGTATGAAGCCTCATCACTGGATAGAACCCAAAGATGTGGAGGCGAGTTCATTGAGGTTTTAGTGATTCTCACCTTATTGTCAACCCGGTCCGCACCTGAGAAAGGAAGATCCCATGAAAATAATCTAGTAGGGTGACCGAGCTGAGAACCGCCTGACTTCGGCAAATGGTAGATCCGATCCAATCATTAATAAGGCAGGGCCGATCTGTTTCAAGTGGCTCCTCTTCCTTTTCTCAGCCTCAACAAAAGGTGTTGGTAGAAGTGGGTGAAACAAGGGGTATGAGAAGACATCGGCAGCGACTCATACCGTTCGGCACCATTCCGAAAGCTCACGACGAGTCCATAATCAAGTATCTGTACGGGAGAACTTCACGAGACTGGAGCGAGGTTAACAGCGTAGGAAGGATTTGCCAAGAGCGGTCAGACATTAAGATTCACCAAGGTGCCTCAAGATCTTACGACCCCTTGGTTGAAGTAGGACTAGAGGGAGGTTATGTCCCTGGCGGGGATACACGAAGCTGGAATTTGTGGCAATCACAGGGCCACGAAGTTATGGTAAAAAGAAATGTATGCGGGTATTATCCGACCATCTTCTTGGACTCACCGAGAGCTATATAAAGTGCACTGTCCAAGTTCTTAAGCCGTCAAAGTCTTCCGAATGATGATCCCGATCTTGCCGCCATTTGCCCGATGGAATTGATCTCGCTGACCCGTTCAAAGCACGGGGGCTCGAATTTCTCGTGGTCGCCATTGATTACTTCACCAAATGGATGAGTGGAACCAATCGAAAGCACCATGCGAAGAACCATTCAAGTTCTTGAAAAAATATCATCTGTCGATTCGATCTGCCGCCATTTTGGGATAATGGAAAGCAGGTTCGCTGGAGAACCCCTTCAGGACGACCGGGTGCCAGTCCGACGGGACGCATTCTCTTTGGGTTAGACCAACCCAGGAGCGTCGAAAATACTAATAGGACTGTTTCCACACGACAAAACAAGACTTGAGGCTTCGACGCTGACGAAGCTAGCCCAAGTGTTCTATAGGCGTATCTGAGAACTACCCAGAGCCACCGGAGACCAGCTTTTGCTTCGACCTATGGAGTAGCGCATCCACCAGATCGGTCTCCACGCCTGCCAGACTCAACATTTCATACATTTGAGACTAATGGTGAAGCGAGGCGCAACTGGACGATACAGCAGTAAGGCAAAGCGGGCTCGGATGGCTCGTTACAAACATCAGTTGACTACACAACTCTCGGGTCGCATGTATACTTTAAACCAGGATTAGTGCTTCAGGTAAAATTCAAATTGGCGGTAAATGCGAAACAAGCTCTCACCCGACCCGGAACCATCCCTGAAGGGGTTACTATACATACTACCGGCTGGTTTTTTGTGGTAGCCAGCAATTTGATGGCACGCAATCGACTGGCATACCTCAAATCTAAAATTTTATTCTTGTTTCACTTTGTAAGGAGGAATTTTTGTGAGTTCACATGGTATAGCTTTTACCGAATCCCTTTCATCATCTATGAAAGTTTGTTCGCATAATGAGTTTTCACCATTTTATTAAGTATACTTAGGTCATTACTTTAGCATTACTTTGTGACTAACGGGATACATTAACACCTCAACAAAGTACCTGAAGCGATAAGAAAGGCGGTCTCAAAGAATTTCATCAGCATTGAAAAAATATTTACAAGTGAAAAGAAAAATTACAAAGACCTAGTCTAGAAGAACGCTATAGGTGGATGATCTTCGGCGACTCTTGAGTGATTCTCCCGAAGCTCGGCACCTCGGGTCTTCCCTCTCACGACCGGGTGTCCACATCCAGGTGGGATTGTTGATCGGTGTCCATCCCCTTGTGTACCCTTCAACAAGCAGCTTCCATTGGCTACTGGACACAGGGTGTAGTCGGGCGCCACATTGAAGCGGGAAGGTTAATTGACGGCTGTGACCACCAGAGTATAACCGAACTGCGTGTTCATCATAAATCACCGCCTTGAATTCTCCGATTGAGATTCCCCGAACCCCTGTAGCAACTTTTGTTTTTCCAACTGGCTCTTCCCAGATCAAATATGGCTTACTACCTGCTACAGCCTCAACGATCTCTTTAAGCTTCTTACCTTTGCTTTGCCTAAGGCTTTGTCTTTACTGGCTTGCTTCTAGCTCTTTCTTTCGACCTCTTTGGCGGTTCATCTTGCGAAGCCAGCACGACTAAAGACTGACTGCCCCCTCGACGTCGCTAATCTCGACCGTGTCGCATGTAGAATGGAGTTAGAAAAAAAAAAAGAGGTAATAAGACAGCATGTGGAACAACCGAATGGGAGATCGACTCTCATGGATTACTAGCCTTGGAGTAAAGGAGCCTCCAACGGCGTCGAGGCTCCCCATGATGAATGCTCGAATGGTGTACGGTAGGGGCAACCCCCGGACCAGTTCCCCGTGCAATGGACCCGGTCATTGATGAATCTAGAGAGCCCTCAGAAGTGTAAGGGGTGCAGGTGAGAATCCAGACCATCTTCGGGACTCCAGGGGAATGTACACAGTGACCAGGTACAACAGGTGATGGAGGTTTCCTCTTCTGCGCACCGCTTCCCTAAGGTAACCCCAGGTACCATGGGTCGAGGCTGCTGGCTGACGGCCAGTCCAGCCTTCTTGGGCAGAACTGCTCGACCTCGGCCTCTACCCGCCTTGCTTCTTCTTTCTTGCCGGACTCTTGACTTGGGCCAGGCTGACAGGATCACTACCGACTGAGTAGGTCCTGTTGGAAGGCGGAGGAGCAAATGAGACTCAGATAAGGAGATCACACAAACTTCTTCCATGACGGAAAAGAAGATAGTCAGCTCTGGAGAGTAAAAAAAAAAAAAAAAACGAAAGTGAAGCTCAGAACTCACGGAGAAATCCTCTGTTGATTCTCGGCTGTAGGTACTATCAGGTGTCTATTAGGAAGTGGGGAAAACACTACATTCAATTGCAAAAGGCTGTGACGATCCAATGTTCGCTGGGAAGAGGTCCTGCAGTGACGGTCCCGGTAATCGATTGGTTTATATGAAATTAGTTGGGGAAGTTCAAATTCTTCACGTAGAAAAAATTGAACTTCCACCCCTTAATGGAGGTCGGTGCACCGAAGAACAGGTTTCGGGTGGGGTGCTTCCCACTTCGGCGAGTGAAGTAGAACCACCCAGGGACATGGCCGGACACTTTCATTTGAAAGTAGTTCTAGCATTAGTGAGTCGGGGATATCAAAGTTTACAAACAATAATGTTCAAGCTCCGGCGTATGGGATGTAATGGTGCCGGATTTGCACGCACACCGACCGGAAGTAAGAATATCAAGAAGGACGGCGGAAGCCAAATACCGGCCTGGTCCCGATAGATGCGAGCGAGTAGCCATGGAGGTGCAGATCACCCGCTCGGGTGAGTGCTTGACTTTACCGGGATGCCGTTAGTGCTCGATTATCTTATTCACGGCATCCCTGGTGTTCTAGGATAGAAGGGTGGCCCATCATGCAGAATCATATAGGTCCCTTCAATGGCCAACCACCTTTAGGAGGTTGTCCGGCAGGATCTGAAGTTGGTCCTCAAGGGAAGGACATTAGACTATAGAGTGCTTGGGTTCGGGTGAATTTAATTAGCTAGCGAATATATCTATGGGGGGCTCACTTCACGAGGCATGTATTGACCAGGAGAACTAGACGATGGAGCTGGGGGATTTCTTCCGCCCTGCCGAACTACCCTGAGGTCTAAAGGACAGTGACGATCCAGGTGTGTGGAAGATGAAGGCATAAAGCAGCCAAAACAAGAGCAGGGGCGGGAGGACTTTACTAGTAACGAAGAAGAGAAAGAAGGAAGAGCTCTCTAGCTTGGCCAGTACAAGCTAAGTTGAAGCTGAGCCTGGAATCGGCAGGGGTCCGAGAACCTAGGAGAGAGGGTGGCGATAAAAATGAAGGAAGAGAGTGAAGTAACAGCCCCTATTTATAGTGCGGAGGCAATGGGAAGCCCAAGGTACGATTGAAAGCATTTTTCTCGGAAATTTAAACGTAGCAAATGCGGTTATGAAAAGACACTTGGTGCCGGTGAAAGGAGCGTGGATCCCACGACTCTCAATGCGTCAGCTACGATGTCCTTTACCAGACCATACCGGTTCTTCCTTGGCCATCCCTTGGGGCGGCGGTGAAGTGAAGGGGCGTCTCTCAGTCGATCCGTGCGCCACGCGGTCCTTATCTAGCAAACTGGCTCAGGCCGGGGTCACGGGGGTATTGAGGGAGCTCGAGCGGTTCCAGACATCGTGCCGCGATTCTGACGACCCTGTACTAGAAGCTCCGGGACCGACGATCCTTCTATCATGACTTTCTGGGGTTGATCGCGACATGGAGATGACCCGGCCGGAACTGTGTCGGGATAATCAGCGGCCGGCGACTTCCACCGGGGGCCGATCTCGGTCTATCTAGATGGGCGGGACTTCCCACATGTCGGATTCTCGCTATCCCCTTTCTCCCTCGCATGGATGGTCCTAAATATTAGGCGGTGTTTGAGATGGACTACAACACCGAGAGGTCATCTCTATAAATAAAGGTAAGAGCCAGTGGGAGGTGCCTTACTATTCGCTTTAGGTTTACTGCATTTCTCCCACTTATTCCTAAGTCTCTCGACTTGATTCGTTTGACTATTCGGGGAGCAATCCCAATCTGCTAAGGTCTTTGGGTCAGGAGTTCGGCTAGTGATAGCGGTTCGGAAGGAGGCTTGAGGAACGGTTTTGGTTCTGAACATTTACCTTGTCACATCTCGACTTCTGTTTCAAGAACGCGAGCGAAGGGTCAGGGAGCTCACCAGCTTCCCACTCGATTTTATTATTAAAGTGGATTTTACCTCCATAAGTATAACACGAACTGGACGTGTGGTAGCAGAAAATCTCCTGAATGAATACCCCTGTGATTGTTCTTCCGGCGACAGGTTTACAATTACGAGAATGAAGGGCTGCAAATTCTGCTCGTCCCAGAAAATTGCATGAGCTCTTCGAGATACAGTTGAACCTAAAAACGGTTTGCCGAGGCAATCTCGAAAAAATCTCTGAAAGAATGTCAGTACTTCCTATCAATTCTCCACACTTCCTTGCCTCTTCATCATCCCCACAAGTGGAATCATCATCATTCTCTAAAACAAACCTCACGACTACTTCTTTCCCGTTTTTTCTTCCCGACCCAGATTTGTTTTTCCGGTGGCCCATGGCTTCTCTGCAATTAACCTGTGGTATGGGAAGCGTTTATTTGTAAGAAGTGAAAAAAAACGAAAAAAGGGAAGAATTTTATACTTTTTCACTAGCTGAAGTTGGGCTTGGGGGTTGAACCTGACTGTCACTGAAACATGAGTTGAGGTTGGTCCATATCCGAATAAAAGCCCAACTGATCAATCGCACTAAAAATCAGGTGCTGACCTCAAATTTGAGTGCTTGGTACAGCTCACGTGAGCAAGGGAAGTGGTTTTAACTTTTAACCTCTTAGGCTTTGGTACTTGTGAGCCTAGCCTAGGCAATCTTACTCATTCAGAACCTTCATAACCAGTAGTCTACAAACACGTGTCACCTGTCCCATACCAAAGATTTAATTCAACGAAGAACGTTGGCAGAACTCTTATTTCCTTCCCCGACTCTTTTCTCTTCTATATATAAGATTTAAAATTTATGTCAAATAAAAAAAATTAAAAAAAAAAAACATGGGACGCTGATCCAAAAACTATGGGCGCGTAGAGGAGGAACCGCTTCCCAGTTTGACAATGTGGTCATAAAAGTTGAGAGGTATTTTGTGGCAATGTTCTGTTGGACCAGTGAAAGACTTTTTGAAGCGGTTGCACTGCAAAATGGTAGAAAAGACAAAAGATGATTGATAGACTTGGAGGAGGTTAAGTTAAGTTAATGGAGAAGCGTAAGCAAAGAGACCTGACATGTTCTGTGTTTTACTTCCATGTAAACTGTCATCTCTCATGGATTGCATTGCTCACAATATGCTGAGATTTAGATTAAGCATAATAAAGCTTATGTTAAAATTTTTCAAAATGCATATGGATATTTTAATCTCGAACATTCTTCATCATCTAAAGAAACAACGGAAAGATGAATTATTATGTTAGTCAAAACAGAAAGCCAGGAAATATTTGACTGAATCTAAACTCTTCTAAGTTTGATGTTATGCAATCATTTTGTTTAGGATGATAAGTAAGAGGACAGCTTCAAGTTTATACTTACGAAATAAATGCCACGTTATGAGTTATAACAAAAAACAAAAACAATTTAAGGTCCCTAAATTTGGGAGCGCAACTCCTATGTCGGTTTAATACTCTGAATTATGGGTTGGTTTGAGGACTAAACTACTTCTAATATACATTTAGAGGACAAACGAAGAACAGAATTACACTTTTTCATGCTTATTAGAAAAAAGTGTAATAACGGTTTAGAAATTGAGGTCATCGTTCCCCTCATAAAAGAGAAAGAAAAGACTTTTGACGTCATCTTGTCCCACCCCCATCCACTCTCCCTGGTACTTATCCTAGGAATTTTGCTTTCGAATTGACTTTGTTAAGAAATGAGCCGTGGAGGGAGGGAGTTGATGATGAGATGATGATTGATGATCAATGATCCACCCAACCCAGCTGATGCTGATGCTGATGCTGTGACAAAGTCCTTAAGATCTTTGCTTGTATCAGATCACTAGTTCAGACAGCAGTAGCGTATCACTCTCGCACACACGAACACTACAGACCTGTTTGGTTACTGCCGCGCTGACCTCGACCTCACAAAGTACGCTCCGAATTGTAATTTGTAGGAGCACAAAATTTGGCGTGCTGAGTCCTAATCTGATGATTGGAAAGCCAAACCCCCCAAACAGGACCTCCACTTTACAGTGACAGCAAAATTCAGACACTGCTCTCCCGAGTCTTCACTCGCTACTCTCACTACTTCTTCGCTGCTTCACACCTCTTATATAATCCCACGTGCCTTTTGACTCTCCTACGACCTCCAGCCAACAAAAGAAGCTTCGAAAACAAAAGCCAACTCCAAAGCCCTAATTGTCATCCTTTGTACTTCTCTCTCTCTCTCTCCGGACAGCCAGCGAGCCCACCTCGATCAACAATCACTGAACTTTCCCCATACTCCATTGTCAAGAATTCGGACCCGGAACAATTCAGTTAAGTACTTCACTTAATCAGGTTTATTCTTCTTTTCCTTTTCCTGTTTAATTTGCATTGCTTACATTCTTTTTGTTCCTTTTTTTCCCCACCAGTTGTGTTTGGGGCTTGCTGCTCAATTAGCTTTCTGGGTCTTCATTTTTGGTCAATTTAGAAGCTTAGATATCTTAATTTTCAATTTCGTTTGGATAAAGTTCACTTGCCGGCATTGATATATCGAACTCTTGACTTTATTTAATACATTGGATTTGATACTTTCCTTTTTCTCAAAAAATGAAAAAAGGACGGTGCTTTCGCTTGATATTAGTAAGCGATTTCAATAATTCTTTTGGTAATTAGTGGTGGAAGTTTACTTTTTTTTTGCATGATATTTATCTGGGATTTGCTCATTTTGACAGACATGCAATAGTTCAGCCGTATCAGGAAAGTGAAATTGGGAGTCCTCGCAGAGATTGACTTTCCGATGGAATGACAATGGCTAGGGTTTTGGTTGAGAATTTAAATTAGCGATTGTTTGGTGGTTATGTGGTCTCATGTGATAGCTTGATTGTTTTCATTTTTGTGGTGACAATGAATTCGGGTGTCAGGATGCCGGGACCTCGGCACTGTCCCGGATCAATACACTTGAGCTAAAGCTTCAGATTGAGAGGAAGATTGGTCGACAGAGAGCTGAGAGGTATTTTGATCTGTTGACTAGATATTTAAGTAGTAAGCTTAGCAAATCAGAGTTTGATGGCCTCTGTGTTGGTTTGGTTGGGCGAGAAAATATCTCCCTTCATAATAAGTTCATTCAAGCAATCATTAGAAATGCATCCGTCTCTAAGACTCCCCCAGAGAAGTACAGCAAAACGGAAGGTTTATTGAATGGCAAAGTGCCAAATGGATACCAAATTAGTAGCCTTCAGTCAATTTGTCGAGATTCATTTACTCAGTCTCCTAGGAAGGGCAGAACGCCAAGTTTTCGTGATCGCAAGTTCAAGGACCGTCCAAGCCCTCTTGGTCCTCATGGGAAGTCCCACAATCTTGTATGTGAAGATTCAGTACCCAAGGTTCAGGAACAGCAAAGTGCTACTGAACTACTATCCTTAGGTAGCAGGCCTCCCGTTGAAGTAAACTCTGTGGAAGATGGAGAAGAGGTTGAGCAGGCTGCTGGAAGCCCAGGCATTTACAGTAGAAGTCCAGTTACAGCTCCCCTTGGAATCTCGTTGAATAATAAAGGAACAAGGAAACTGTTCACTCATGATTCAACCTCTTTCCCTCGCACTCAAACCTGTTATTTTACTGGCGGGCTACCTGACATGAATTGTTTGAAGAAGAGGTTGGAACAGAAGTTGGAGGTTGATGGCTTGAATGTCTCCTCAGATTGCATTGACTTGATGAATAATGGACTAGATGCTTATTTGAAGAGGCTAATAAAGCCATGTCTGAGTTTCGCTGCTTCAAGGTCGGAGCAGAAGCACCATAGCCAAGTTCATCATCAGGGAATATCTGTTCCAAATGGGATGATGCCCATGACATATGCACAAAGGCCAAACAATTCCTTTTCTGTGTCAATGTTGGATTTTAGGGCTGCAGTGGAGTTATACCCCAGGTTGCTTGGAGAGGATTGGCCCATACAGCTTGAGAAGTTTCCCTTGCATGCCTCTGAAGATTCGATGGATCAATAGAAAAGGATTTTCTAATTGTCGACTTCTTGGTCCATCTCATAGTTTGTGTTGTGATGCTAGAATCCATTCTAACAGTGATGACTTCGTATACATAAGCAATGCTGATATCTTCATGGTTTAGAGTTGCTGAAAATTTTGAATCAGGTGTTTAGGTTGTATATACATCTCAGAGCTGATTATTTCCAAAGTGGGATCCCTTACCTCATAAAGTATAAGGACATTGATACTTGTATAATTTCAGCCATTAAAAATGTTTCATTGGCTGCTGGACTAATATCAATAGCTTGTTCATGATGTTAACCATTTAGCTGTCAATAAAGTTTATTATTGTAGAATGTTCAGATTTTACTTTCCTGTTTCTTTTCTTTATTTTGTATCTCCTTAAAAGCAAATACATCTTTTGCCAGTGGCCTTGATTGGGCTTTAATCGTTTGCATGTGAATCACATGTTTTAATGTCTTGAAAAAATTTCTTAAATTTGATTCTCCATGTGATTTTTTGTACAAAGCTCTATTTTATGTTGCCTTTCTATGCTTATCCAGCTTCCATGTTGTAGTTTTTTTCTGCCTCTCTGTTTTTGTTTTGTTTAGTTTAGTTTTGTTTTGTTTTGTTTGCGTGCATATGTTGCCTTGTTCTGGCATATTTTGATACCGTAAACTGTTTGAGCTCTGGAGCTTTGTTGATTGGGAGCTCAAATGAGAAGAAGAACATCAAGTCAAGAAACCCTTCCTTGCCATACAACTTGACAGTTTTTCTTCTGTGATTGTCTGATAGAGAATTAACTCATTCTTGCTAAGCCATATTACAAGGAAAGGTGATCAAAGGGTATGATTTGTTCATGATATAATTTGAGCTGACTTGACGAGAAAGCTTTTGACTGGTTTGCAGGGTGTACTTTCTTGTCTACTAATTGGAATAAAGACATCTGCAACTGGCTGGCCCACACTTCAAATATGCAGGTCTGAAGTTTTAAGTTTTTAAGTTTATGTGCTTACAAATTTAGGGCTGTTGAATGTTAGATGCAGCAAATGCTTTGGGAAGCTCTATGGCTGATGCATTTAAAGGTTAGCATCTGCCCTGGTTACAGTTCATTGTTTCCACGTCAATTAATTACTCTGTCGTATTATGTATTATGAAACAGAGAAGGGTTCTGGTCAACATGCTTTAGCTGTTATTTCCATGCTTTTCTCACTTATTTACCAGTGTTGTGACCCCTATTGTTCAGCGGAAAGCAAAATCTTTTTGGACGTAATAATAAATGGTTTGATCATTCAATAAGAATTCTCTGTTATAAACTTCGATTAGGATGGTTTTGTTGCTTTACTGAGTCTTTACCAATCAATCTTTTATGTTGGACACAGGTTTTGGCTGTTTTAGCACCCTTTTTTAACATGACCTTCTCTACAGAGCATGTAGTAGCAAGGTGATGTTCAGTAGCAAAATGTATTTTCCATGAACTATCTTCTAAGATTTTATTTATTCATGTGTTGAGTTTTATAAATTTGAAGTTCTAGGAAACTGCTATGAGAAAGTGGCCGATAAGTTTTGGTGCTTGTCTTTTTGATCTTAGGTTACATTGTCTGAACAGTTCAAATTTCCTTATTGGAGGTAAGATGTAGATGTGGAATCAGATAAGACTGTTAAAGATGTTACTTTAGGTGCTATGAAATCAGAAGCATGACATATAAGCAGTGTCTGGGGTAGAAACCCTACATGCAGTAAGGTTGGGGGTGATCTACTCTGAACAGACTGTAGTAGTCTAAGAAGTAAACAGTAATGAAAATTATAAAAATGATTCTCTAAATTTCCTATGTTCTTTAGGTGCTCTTTCCAGATAAAGCAATGCCTTGCAAGTTATCAGAATGTGGCATAAAGGCTCATCAAATGAACTCTTACTGCTGGAGCAGTAACTCAATAGGCATCTCCTACTCACAGTCAAGGAGATGCTTTCCATGCTAATCTGGAAACAAAGTAGAAGGTTCATAAACATGTAGATATACATTTTTGTCTCCTTGATTAGTATTATGTGAGTTGAGTCATCCAGGTGAACTCCCTCTCTGAAATATTGAATCCCGAAATATTAAATAGCTACATGTACAAAACTTTACATGGTATTATGATGGTGCCCATAGTTATTATGCATGTATAGTGCAGATAGTTGGAGTGATGGTATTATTTTGCATGCGTCGTATTAAATGCATGCATTGGTTTTGCATGTCTTACAAAATCGCTGAAGCAGACATGTATGCAGTGTTTGGAATATGAAAGATCTTTGAATCCGTTGGGGGATAGTTTTTTGAATTTAGTGGATAATTTGTTGTTAAGCACAGAAGTTATCTAGTAAATAAGGTTTCAACATGTTTTTTAGGGATATCTTTAAAATGGTGGAATGGGCGTGTAATAACAGCTTTAACTTTTTCACGCCATAGTAGCTTCAAGGATACTGCAATAACTATGGACACATCTTCAAGGGTGTGATCAATCTCTTTTCATGTTGTTCGGTTATATTATCTCTAAAAAAAATGCTTTGACCTGGTATTGTTGAGCCATCATGGATGATTTCCTTTATGGGAAATGATTGGCATTTCTTGGGGTTTTTCTGAAATTCTGCATATTTGTTGAAGTTGAACCATTTAATTCTTTCTGTTGTGTCTCACAGTTGGCATGAGTTTGTCTGCCTGGATTTTCTGCTTGGCCCTTGCATTACTCTATGCCAGCAATACAAACTATCCTTAAGCCAGAAGTGGGTATGTTTCAGCTTCTCATTATGTATGTCTAGGTACGTATGTGTTACACAAGCCTTTTTCTGCTAGAATCAGATACCTGTTAATTACTGTCTTCTCCACTTGGTATGTGGGTCGGACTTATTATAGACTTAAGGTTTCCAGCAAAAGTTGACGTTCACTTGTTAAGTATATTATGTCCAACTGAAGGATGGAAACAAGATAATTAATACGTATTATGTGTATGAGCAAATTTGGCTTTTTAATTAGCACTATTATCTCTGTTACTCGTCATCTTACTTGCTATGATTTCTTAAGACAGCAAGCTAATTAAATCTCATTTTGTTTCTGTAACTGGTTGCAGTCAAATTTGAGTGATAATATCTTTTACATCTTTTGTTATCAGAGTGTATACTCTCTGTCTGCTTAGTTTTTTGTTTTTTCCTTCTCCAAACCTAACATGAGAATACAGGTCCTGCCAATCCTAGTGTTGGATGAAATAGTGATAGCTGTGGCAAGTAATCTTTCTATTAAAGTTCCATTTGGTTTGCAGAATTTTATCCGAATACAGATATATGGTGTCGCTCTTCCATTTTTACTGTCTGTAATGGCTGCAGTGTAATCATTCTGAATATGACGCAACAGCCATTCTGCTTCGTTTTTGCCTTCTAAACATTTATTTGCGTCTGATATATACATACTTGAGTTAAAAATTCACGAACATTTTATGTTCCTACGGCGTGTACTTTTCTTCTAGCTAGGCTGGTCTGCTGGAGTTGTTGTTCTCCTTTTCATAGCTATGGGGAGGCAAGGTGTATGAATAAAAATTACTTCTTCGGAAACTCATAAAAGGAGATGGGGGTCAATGGTCGAATTCTCCACTGGAGTTGTCCAACGCGTAACAAGGTAAACTAAAGATTGCTAGGACTTCTTAAGAGCTGCTACTAGGATTTCTTAACAGCAGCAGTCTACCTACCCCTGTGGCCCTATGTGGACTAGTCTACATTGGCACCCTCCAGTTCACACAATCCTTAACTAGAGCCTAGAGATGATAAGATAATGATGGGTTTGGACTTGTCGTCAGCCAAAAATACGATCTCAGCCTCATTGACCAAACTGGAAATCATATATCAATTCTTAGCTGGGGGCTGGACCCTCCAGAAGTTTTGTCTACGTAAGATTAGTAGATTACAACTGAGCTGCCGGCCTCTGCTGTCTACTATTTTTGGTTTTTAAAACAAATCATTCAATTATTCACAAAAGATCAAACACGCGAAGAAGACCATCTAACAGGACTAAAAACAGGAGTGTGATTTGGAAACCAGTGGACATGCTGCTGCACTTTGAAAATTGGCTAAACATATACTCCTATAGTACATCAACCCTGCGAAGATGATTCAAAGAGCTTACCATAAAAATTGAGTTTAATTTGCTACGAATGAGCATGCTTGGATGATAGCATTTTGTCCTAAAGGTTGACATACTTGCCTGAGGTCCCCTTTTAATTATAAAAATCTAGAGTAACCTTTTCTTTTCATCGGCTTCTTCTCAAGTTGTGCGCTACTGCACCCTTTTTGAGTCTTAACTTGAACGATCAATTTTACCCTAATATCCGTGAGCTTGGTTTTGATATTAGAAGCATATTTTGGGCAAAGAAGTGTAGGAAGTTGCTCTAAAATCTCCTATCTTTGTTTTATTTTGCAACCAATTTTTGGTGGACTTAGAGCAAAGCTAGCTAAGAGATATCTTGTGGGTTTATGTAAGTTCCATAGTGGTCCTCCAATGTGATAGGCCTTCAATTAATTGGCATTTGCTGAATTGTCACAAACACAATAATAATATTTACTTCATAATGCAATACATCTGTGAAGATTCTTTACAAACCAAAAAAGTAAACATCCAAACTCCGCACGCATCTTATCTCTCACTCACAAAGGTCAAAGAGAGAATCGACGATTTGTTAACTAAAACAAGTAGAGTCCAACACATGCAATTAAAGATTTGAGGTTGACGTCCAACGTGTTTGCCAGCTTTAGTAAGACGCGACATGAAACCTAAAAACTTAGCATTCAAGATTTTAAAAGCTAAAAAGCACACAATTACTACGCACCTAATCATCCATTGACCTCAAACACTGCACCATTAATTAAAACAGGGAATTAATAAGGAATTCGCACCTTTTTTGTAACAAAATTTTACCACTAGCTAGATGTTCTCTCTTACCAATAATTACGAACTTTGAAACTCTCCAATTGCTTTGATAGAAAACTAACTAGTTATTTAATGGAACAACCTTTTATGGACTGCTTGCATGGTTCAACGAACTCTTAAGAGGGTCTTAGATGCAAGCATCAGTACCGTAACTCAAGGAGGTGGCCGGGCACTTGATTTATTTGTTGTGGATAGCGAATTGCCAAGGTGTCTTTGCTTTGGGATGATCAAGTCTATTAGTACAAACATTTAATTGAATTGGTACAGATAAAGAAAAGAACTTTACAGCAATTTCCTTTCTTGCCATGCACACCTTTTTTTTTTTATTCCCCCTCCTGAAAAGCCAAAGAATGTGATCACCATCTCTTATGGGTACACACAAGATCACAATCAAAAGTCTAAGGTACATCATGATTTCCCAAAATATGGACAACATTATTGTGAGCCAATCGACTACTAATTACTGCATTGAATCGAAGCATCTCATGATGAAACGAATCATGTGCCGTCCCATTATTTGTTTTTGAACAACCAATCAATCAATTGAACGCACCACAGTCACGACGAATGTTTCCATTCTTTCCGGTCTTGAGTCCGACCCGGCCGAGTTTGGTCATAGCGGTAACAAAGGCCCTTTGGAAGGCCGGGGAGCTGGCTGCCCAGCTGGTGACGGTGGGTCTGGACCTGGAGTCAGTGAAGAGGACCTGGTCGGAGGTGAACAGCCCCATTCCCTGCACCAGATTCTGGAAGTAGACGTTGTCAAAGGTCCTCGGGGTGATGGGGTCCATGTTGATGGCTATGGTGGGGTCCACGACCTTCGGGCACATCGACTGCAGCTGGGTGGCGTACGTCCGGTTGAGCGTCGGGTCGACCGGATTTTGAGGGCTGAAGTTGTATATCCGGTTCGCAAACCGGTTGCAGTGTGAGAAGCCCACCGTGTGGCAAGCTGCACAGATTTTCATTTTCACATCACAATTCACAATGCACATGATCGATCTGCCGGGTATGGGAAGAAGACTTGAGAATTTTCTTCTATATTGGACCGCGTTAAGTTGATCCGTATTTTATTACTGACTCTGACCAGACATGCAATGTAATCAATCAGTCTTAAGTAATTAATTTTGGTTTTTGGTGAAAGAAAAGAACAGTTGGAGTGTTTCTTCGTCAAGTTTGCTGCAGTTGCATGAGACAATTAATGGTCAGGCGAATGCCTGTTTGACGAAAGAAGTGAGAGTGCAATATTGTGATGCCACGTGGCGGGCGTTACTTACCCGACAGAGCAATCATGTCCGTCTGGTCCAGCCCATTGGCCGCGAATATGGCATTGAGCTGGTTCAGATTGAAGCTTGGCTGGGGCAGTTTCCCATTCACGCTTGACGCGGTTGAGCTCAGACCGTCTAGCCTTCCCAGTTCAACCGCATATGAAGGTCCGCCCGCCTGCACGTATTTATGTGTGTGTGTAGATGTTCATTAGCAGAAGACTCGAACCAGAAGACTTCAGCAATATTAAACCGGAAGCATTTCCTATTGAGACTTGAAAGAAAGAGACCGTGTAAGGTAGGTCGAGTAGCTAGGCATGCATGAGGGAAGATGGATTTACCAGTGCAATGACATCTCGGGTCGCCATGGCAAGAATGTCAGCGCATGACACCTTATTCCTGCAACTCGCCACTGCATCAACGGCTGCTTTGGCTTTGATAACTGTATCGAATCCATCTCCGGCCAGTGACAGGTTATCGGGGTGATCTCTTTCGGCCGTGTTGGTTGGAGTCGATGCTATCATGATAGACGCATCACAACCCTTTTTGTTTCCGGTGGACCCAACAAAGAACTAGTCATTCTAACATGTATTCAAGAATGCACACACACACACACACAGACGAAGAGCTCTGTGTCTAGCTATTCTTTCCCAAAATGGAATGAGTTGATCAATATTTACCTGGACAGAACAATCATGGAAGAAGAGACGGAGGGTGCCGGGCACTGTAACGAAGGTCTGTTGGAATTTTTGGGTGACGGCATTCCTAACAATGCTTTCAACATTGGGGCAGATATTGGCGTAATAGTTGAGTTTGAGCTGCGCTGAAACTACGTCAGGGGACAAACAAGCAATGAGAGAAAGTGAGAACGCAGTTATAACAACATTGCTGAATCGATGAGGACGCATCATTTCTTCCAAAGCGGGCTTGCAAAATTTGGAAGATGATGAACGCTTGCACAACGGGAGAGAGAGGGAGGGAGGGAAGACGGGAGAGGTTAATAATTAGGGTCGGTCTGGGTACGGTTGGCTTGTAGAATGTTCAAATGAGAGGAATATATACAGGCAACAATGACACAAAAAAAAAAAAAACAAATTGGTTTGGTCTCTTTCTTATGAGGAAGAAAGTTCATTAAATTATTAGAGTGAAATTGGTGATTTTGAAAAGGACATCGACGTTGGCCAGTGGTTATGTATGCCTGTGGCCGCCTTTGTTTATCTGTTCATATCTTTTTACCCCCAACAACTACTCTCCCAGCCCCAGTCGCCTACTCTCATTGGATTTTTCAAGATAGGGATTTTGATTTCCAATATGCGCAGCCTGGTCCAAGAAACAGACGCAAACACATGGTAAAAAAGTTGCATGTGTTTGGCGGGCCTGACAACTCAAACAAATTAGCTAGAGAGCTTGAAATTACTCGACCAAAACATTTTTTTCTGAAAAAAATGAACCTGGGGTCATAAAACTTGTGAGATTCAACATCCTATCGCCATTCGTTACTCCTGACACAGAGATACCAAGTTCAATAAATTCAAACAACAAGTTATATTCCTTAATTTGGTACTTGACATCCAGTGACACAACTGTTCGGCAAGGCATACTTTAAATTTATTTAGACAACCCTGAGCACCAAATAAGAGAGCTAGAGATATAATTGTCCCGCAAAAGGAAAAAGTTATACTGCAAAGTGAACATTAGATATAGGACTAGTCAAACGGAGACTCATGGAGGCATCTACAGGCTTACTTTTGCGCCCATTCTTTTTTCCTCTCTTGAGAAAGTGGAACCGTCCGCAACTGGATGGAAAGAGAGGCAGCCAAAAAAGAAAGAAAACCGGGCAAATGGTCACCCAACGAGAGTGTACCAAAATCCCGCGGTGGAATACATTTCCATCTGCCCAGTTTGTCTCGTACAGCTTGGAGGAAACACCTGGATTTTGAGCCAAGCACGATCTCGGCTGTGATTCGCACCCCAAAAAAAAAAAAAAAGGTTTCACTTGTATCCATCTAATCAAGATTGTGCATACATAAATCAATTATCTCTCTCTCTCTGAAGATTCGATTCGACGAATAATTGGTCGGTAGCTTTGCTAGCTGGAGAAGCTATTCAACTGAAATCTGGACAGTTTTTGAAGATTTAAAAGTGTATCGATCGCATCAATCTTACTCAGTTACAACCGGTTGGGTAATTGGAAGGGATATACACTCCCCCATCTCCACCTCGACATAATTTGTCATCTTCTTATTTTGTGCAGCACAACACATGAGAAACGGGAATAGAGGAAATATCATCGTATGATTCTTTTGTTTCCATCAAACTTCCAACGGTAGTAAGATACCGCTACACATGTGCAGTTTTATGATGGATAAAAGACCAAAGCTTACCTCGGGTACTTGGTTTACTTTTTCTTTCTTTCCCCTGAATGGAACTGGTTCCAACCATGAATTAGCCAATAATAATGCGTTTGGATTGTAGATTTTTTGGGATAACTTTTTGAAAATGATACTATAGCACTTCTTTGATGTGATGTATTTGAGATAAGAAGGTGATTGGAATTTGTGTCGATGATATAAGTAAATTTTTTAGGTAAATATAAGCCATCCAAACAAACTCATGACTCAGAATGGAGAAGAGATTTTAATTAAAGTCCACATGAACGTGAAGCTTAATTAATTTCTCTAAGTAAAGTCAGGATAAATTCTTCCTAATTAGCTTGTTTAGTGAAAACAATTAAAGGCAACCTCACCTACCATCCATCTTCAAAGTGTTTATTCTAATATATACATTGTCCTTGTTGAAGGTACTAGAATTAAGCCATAATTGTCGATGTGAATAAATCAGATTGACTAGAGAAACATTGCTAAAACGTGTACGCAACCTGGATAAATTACCCTATTTGTTAATTTTTTGTTCTTTTTCAACCTTAAAAAAAAATAAATTTTTTTTCAGTGTTTCTTTCAACAATGCGTCACTGCAATTAAAATTAACACCAGTAACTCTCAATTAGTTGGCCTTCCCCGATGGTGGTGTACGCCAAGCTTCTCTGAGGTTCTCTCTTGATATCAGTTCCGCCTACGTATATTCGCCCTTCCCATGTTTCTGTTGTCGACTATAATTAAGACTCAAATCAAATCCTAAAGAACACGAACTTGAGACTGAGTTTAACCTTTCAGCCATTACTGGATAAGAATTACTGCATCTCCGTAAAGAATAATGGATGACCCCCTTCAGAAGCAAGTGGAACCAGTAAAAATGTAGTACAAGCTATGAAATGTCTGACTCTGACATACTACTATTTTTTTGCGAAAATCCATGTTATAGAGTCAAGTGCAATGTTATAGAAGCCAACGAATTCTTGTCAATTTCTGCAACCGCGAAATCAAGGAGAAGGCTTCGGTGTGAATTGTGATCATGATGATTATTTATTTATATATAAGTTTAATATCAGTAATCATCTCTTCTCTCTCACCAGTCACCACAAAAATACTAGTTAAAATGTATTGTGAACTGCTGGCATCCACGAGTCACCAATCGCTTTTGACCGAACTTTGCATGCTGGGTTTCTACCTCTGGGCTTCCTGAATAGATCCTCCATCCAATCATTCGGCATCCGGCCACATGTACAAACAAGTTTGGGTTGAATTTGTGGTTGCCCAATACTGTAGGGATCCCAGTTGTTATTGGTCCGGGACCGGGAGTGGAAGCTGTGGAATGTAGCTCAGCTGACTGAACCCTCCCTCTGAAATAGATCGTACCTGAGTATTTATGTTGGGTGTCACCGACTGACCAGTTTCAGCTATAGTATTGTTGTCCCCACCCAATAGGATCACCGCTGGGTTTTATTTCTGGCCATCTGAAATAGAACACACACACACAAAAAACTAATAAATGATGGAAGATAAAGTCCAGTCCGGGCAAGTTTAAAATGAATTGTTGATTGGATAAGGACATATTACAAATTTGGAACATCAATTCCTTGTGGGGAAAAGAAAAAAAAAAGATGGGGAAACAGAGAGAATCCCATGATCCGAGATTGAAAGTGCAGCATATTTATTTCGAAGGAGGGAAATTGATTATGTGCACATGCTCTAGCGGTCTTGTCCTACATCGAAAACGAAATAAAGGTTATTAATTGACAATGAGATTTCAAACTCTTAATAGATTTTTTGTTTTCCACCCTCATTTTTAGATTACAATTATACAGTTATATTAGTGTTGATCAGATTACAATTGCTTTTTTTTTTTTTGCTTGTTTGGTGTTGGTGTACCTCACTTCTTTGGCTAAGACATCCAATGTCGGGGACGATAAGACACCAGAGGACAAAGAGTCCAAGGAAGGGACTGTTAGTCCGATAAATAAAAAAGGGTCCATAGAAAAACACAAGCAGGAGAATCTATATGCTAGATTTGTCTGTGGGCGTGATTAATAACAACTTTCAGTTGGAGAATAACTGAACGGTCAAGTTTTACCTTCGAGTGTATAAGTTATGGATAAAAAGTTCATATAAAAACACATGCATGAAAATCTATATGCTAGATTTGTCTGTGAGCGTGGTTAATAGTAACTTCAGTTGGAGAACAACTGGGGGTCAAGTTTTATCTTGAACAACTGATGGATAATCTTATAAGTTGCTCAATGATTACAGTAAAGTTTACCTGAACATGATGACATCATCTTCAGGTTGGATATTATGGAGATGTACAGTACGTCCCAGATGAGATTTAGTGATCTGCACACACCTCCTGTAACACAATAATTGATTTTGAAGAGGGTTGGTTTTTGCTTTTCTTTTCTGTATCGAATAAATGCTGAGGCCGGGGGGAAGGAGGAGCTTGAACATGTAAATTGTGGTGGTCTTCATGGTGTAACTAATTCCCCAGTGGGACAATGTCTTCATCTGGATTCAGGTCCATTATCGATAAGGATGTGGTTGGTGCGTGGAACCCAGCTCTACTAGAATTTTCTTCCTCAGTTTTTCAGACTGGGAGCCAGTTCTTTACTTCTTTTCTTTTGGGACACACACTGTAGTGGTAGCAGCATCACACAGACTAATTAACGAGCCGTAACTCCGACTTTCTTCGTCCTGACGTAGCCCCAGTGCTAGAGTAACCCCGCCTATAGTGGCCACCAACCCCAAACTTCATGGTTTCACACGAATCCATCTTTGTCTAGTCAACTCGCATGATGTTATCTGCGTCCTAGAATTCCAAAAGTTTCCCATTCTCTACACTTTACACTTGACCAGCAGAGGGGGCTCTGGTGTCTTGATTGTTTGATACGGCAATTAATTAGAACAACTGCTTCTTCTCAATCACTTCTTAGCGAGTTGGCTTTGTGATCAGGATAAATTATTAACAAGCCGCTAAACCAAATGAAGGAGAGAACAGCTTATCCCATTAATAATTGAGAGTCATTAATTAGCCAGCAACTTTGACATCTAACCTGGTCATCAATGAGAAAATCAAATTAATCTGTGTTGCAGGCAAAAGAAGCCCTTTTGGATTGATGGTTTAAAAACTAACAAGATATGTTCAAATTTGACAGACGATAACCAAATATTTTGTGTATGAAGAATTTATTCTAATTTGTCTAGCAAATAAAGAATCAAGCAACTTAGTAAGTTACTTAAAATCGGTTTTGTGTAACGAACACTCATTAGGCAGCCGTTACTACGTAGCTAATGTCTTAATATTTTAAAAATACAAAATTAGATAAGAAAAGCTTATAAATATATGCATTGATATGATATGGTAGATGTGATTTAAATATCTTAACAAGTTTCCATTAAAAAAGTTGGAAATCTAAATGGCGGTCCATTGTTAGCCTCCTCTGTATGCAAGGAAGAGGAGGACACTTTTCAAAATTCTAATATTTATATTCACAGTTATACTTACCAAATTTAATCAAATTTCACCGTTATGCTTTACAAGAAGATCCTCTCAACATTTTGAGAAGAATATATGCTGTCCATACCATTTCCTTCTCTGGAAGTTTTCTTCCCTCATCTGTCAAAGACTCAAATCTTGTTGATCATCCAGCTTTTCCTAGTAAAATTTTCCACTGGTTTTACTCCTTTTTTTTTTTGTTGGTGGCTTCTGTAGTGTGTGTTTGGGTCTTTTCTGTTCTGTTAACATACGGTATTAATATTATATACATCTCACTACAAGAGACATGCTTTATGTGTAGTTGTTCCAAGCAGCTCCACAGGCGTTTGTACCTGTCTGAAGCGACCGTCTCGCAACTAAAAATGTCCCGGCAGCGAACTCAGACGAGTCTAGAGAAGAAGGAAGGAAGCTAGCCATGGGGAAAAGAAAAGCCTGGAGAGAATAACAATAACAATAACAATAATAATAATAATAATAATATGCTGCCTGCACCTGCATAATTGACTCGATCGTAGCATTAAAATCACACACAGCTTGTATCCGAAGCACAACCCTTGAGCCATGCCTTTTCCCTATCCTGCCACCTACAAAAGCATGCCCTTTTTTTTTCCCTTTCTTTCCTCTTCTTGTTAAGACAAAACAATTACATGTACCGTCCTATAATAGCATAAAAAACTCGAGGCAGATACGAGATTCCACCTTATGAAATCATTAACGTCATTATCCAAGGATTCATTAACCATAATTAAGTTCAGTAAGTGGTTAGTCCCTGTCATTTGTTTCCTAGTAAAGCCACTCGTGATCATGCTGTGTGTAGGAAGAAAGAATAATTGCTCACGGAAACACATATGGGCTGTTGGACTTGTACACGAAAGCAACTCAGCTGTGACTTTACACCCAAATTTTTATGCAATAATTAATCCAATTAGTGTGTGCTCATCTCCTGATCCAATGGACCAAACGATATTTAATCATATAATTAATGCAGGTGGTGACTCATCTATCAATTTGCTATCCCCACCCTTCTGCTACTTTAATGTTGTTTTTTTTTTTTTTTTCAATCTGTACGACTAGATAACAAAGTAGATAAGATGCACATCCAGCGGATGAAGACAAAAGGAAATTGTCAATTATTAATACTGCTCAGTGCTCACAACACATTTATATTCATGAGACGGAGAGGTAGATATCCTGCTACATTTGGCAGTACTTTCCTCCCAAAAAGAAAAAGGAAAGAAGAGAAAATTGTGGCTGCCGATAGCCAGCTTAGAATTGGATCTGCTTGAGCAATAATATTCTTGGTCCGGATACGAACAAAATACTATGATAATGCAACTGGGCAATTAAAACAAAAAGATGCTACTACTTGAGAGTTTCGCAGATGATTAATTACGGTGCCATCCTCCATTCCTGCCACAAAAGATAAGAATTTTTAAGTAGTAGTAGCTAGTGGCTGTCATTAGCAAAATAAAACAAAACATAGATATGATTTTTTCAGTGCTTGATCTTCAAATGTTTTGGGCTACTGCGACAGCAGACTGAGCAGGCTTCTCACATCATACCATCTATTTTTCATATACACTACAAACGATACCATGTTGAATTTCATAAGCAAGCACCATGAATATTGAATATCAGAAAAAGTTCGAAATATTTGTTATTATGTTATACTCGAAGCCAAACACATCAATTATGTGGTGTTAATGAATTTTCTGATTAGTATGACCTTTTCTTTTTTCTGGCCAATATATACATATAGTTCACCTAGTTATATCACTCTTTACCTCGATCCTTTTTTTCTTTTTTTTTTTTTTTAAAAAATTCTAAGATAGAGATGAAAGATGGGGACCAAAGAAACAGCGCAAGGCCGTGGCTCAGCCTTTTAGCAAACCCAAAAGGACCCACAAAGCCATATTGCTGCACCTCCCTGCGCCGGCAACGCGTGCTAAAATGTCTCCCTCCTCTCTTTCCTGGCCTAGGTTTTCAAATATTCTTCCAATCCCATCACTTCAGTTTGCAATTACACCTAAGATTTGATTTGTTGTTCGTTTGATTTTTATTAGTATTATCTTTTCCGATCAGCAATTTTAATTCAAATATCAAATAAAATACCATTTATCAGTATAGGTCGTATACTCATTAACCCAATTCTCATAATGTTCAATCAGCAATAATGAGTCTGTTACCGTCCCAAAAGTCTCGTCACAGTCAATTAACGAATGCAGACTCTAAATTTGGAATATTGCTCGTCTGAATGCATTCTCTAGAGCTTTTTCTTTTTTTTTTTTTTTCCACCCTAAAAAAAACTATCGTACCAAATTATAGAATATGTGCTCTACACATTAATATAACAGATTAACGTGACTCAGTCTCTCAACAGTTTGTATGATTGAATATGTGTTTTCGACAGTTTTTATAGCTGCTGTGTGCATGACATGCATGGCACCAAAAATACCACCATTTCGCTAATTACACTGTAAATCAAGTCTATCCCTCTTTTAATATCTTGAATAAGTATTTCCACTTTCCAGCAGCAAAAATGCACAGGAACATAGCCCAGACAAACCAATTCTCAAGTCTTGCCAAAATTAACAAGCAAGGATCTAAAACATCATATGCACATGCCGTCATAAGCTAATATGTCCGAGTACGAGACATTATTAAGGTCGTCGATTAGTCTACACGAAAGCCGGTTACCACTTCATGATCAGAAAGAAAAAGAAAAGAAAAATTATTCTTTTTAAAGAGTCCATGCATCCACATGGTGTCTTTAATGACCATCACACCAGAAATGAATCTTCCAAACGGGCTGGCTCTGTCTCTGGCACCGCCAGTAATAATCCACACGACACTCGCATTAAACAAATTGAATGCCTCATTTAAGCTAAATCTCCCTACATTACAGTACAATAACCGATCAAGTTTCTAAGCCCATCATGCAGTTTTAGTTCTGCAGATCCTCCCATAAGTTGGAAGTTTCGGACTTTTTCCAAGAAGTACCCGGTTAACGTACGGTCAAGATCTTCATGTCGGCGGGACCAGGCAAGGAAAGTAGTAGCATACTAGTATAAAACAACAACAGCTGTTACAGCGGCGTATAGGTAGAGACTGTTAGGTTGGGGTGTCTCATAAGTATGATTTACCTTTGGCAGGCTAAGCTGTGAGTTTAACCCAAGGTACTATTCTAAAGCCCTTGAGATCGATCGGCAACTACATGGGATCATATTAGTAGTATTTAATGGGGGTATTAAATATTGGGTGCACTGCTGGACCTGTCTGGGGCATCTCTTTCACAAAACTCGAATCACATTGGTTGAGGCACTGGGATTTGTTTGGCATGCCTCAAAACCCCAAGTGCAACAAACAGTGCTTTGATTTCTGTGTGTAAAAGAGAATCTTAAATTCTTCCTCGATCATTTTTCTTTTTTTCTTTTTATTCTATCTTCTACAGTATATACTTGGAGAATGCTAGATGGAAGGTGTTGCTATATCAAACAAAGTTTGAAGCGTGAAGCCGAGTTGTCAGGAACCGCAACAGCAACAGCAATAGCAACAGCAACAGCAACAGCAACACAACTGCTGTCTTTTCTTCAAGCTCCTTATAAGATCTTTCCTGTTTCAGAATCACCAAATTTTGATCCTCATCTCTTCAGCTCATGACTCATGAGCCATATAGTTTCTAATAAGGTAAGAAGGTCACTTCCAATCTTTACCACCTTTCCTGGGTGCGATACTAGTTACTGTGTGGTTTCCGGTTGACTTGATTAGCAACAGAGGAGAAGAATTCTCCATCTTTCTTGAATATTAGCGTGCGTATTTGCTAGGACGTGACAAACAGGTAAATAAACCTGAAGCTGCAAAAGTTCTGGCAATTCTTAGCATGTGACTAGGAAACTGTGCAAGAGAACAAGAAATCTTATTGGCATGAAAAAGATGAGGTATAAGTAGAAATCTTTTGTTTCAGGACACTTTTAAGTACACATTGCATCAGCTATGGTACATGATCCGTGAAATGGAATCATACAAATAAAATTGGATACTAATCTAACAAAAGAATGCAGCTTGCTGTTCAGATAAGTTTCTCCGTACAAAATGCTTTAAGGTACTTTCTGAATGTGAATGATGACTGTACAATCTAACAAGTCTTCATATGTTTATATACCATCATTAAGATGCCTGGCAGTGCTAACTGACTGCTCCAAAGGAGGAAAAAATTTAGCCATCAGTGTACACTGAGAAGATCTAGATTTAATCAGTCACCAAGATTGCGTTTCAAGTTCGTATGAAATTAATATGTTGTCTCTACAGATTCTATACGGAGACTTTTTATGAATCTTATGCCGCTTTCTGCATTTTTTTCACAGGTCAAATTGTGGGAAGAACGTATTTTAGCTAGACCTAGACACGAGATCCAGTTCCAGTTTCAGCACAAGTGACCTTGTAGGGTTCTCCGCCGGTCAAAGATTGCCTAGAAAAGGGGTATACAAAGTCATCTGAAAAGCTTCGATGGAGAGGCTTCTCAATCCGTACGATAAGGAATATATGAAGATGGCCATGCTAAAGCATGAGGAAACATTTAGAGAACAGGTCGGTTTGACTATATATACCTACTTGGTTTCCATTGATTTTGAGTTTCCTTGGCTTTGAAAGTTCCACTTTTCGAGATTCATGATATTGGTTATGCAGGTTTATGAACTACACCGTCTATATCAAATTCAAAAGCTACTAATGAAGAAGATTTCAAGCAGCCAGAAACACGGCCAAGATTCAGATACATGGAATCTCAAGATTGGTAGTGTAGCAAATCAGACAAATGATCATCATCCAGATGTCGAGAAAAGGCCGCGACTGGGCCTTGATTTGGAACTTCCTGTTGACGATTACTTTCCTGGAGTCGAACGGAATGGGACGGCACAAGTTGATGATGAAAGTGAGCTGGAGCTTACATTAGGACTTGGCCCGTCGAGTAACTGTAGGAGGAGGAAATCTTTGGAGATATCAATTCCTTCAGATTCTGCAGCGAGTTTTCTTCTTCTTCCACAGGATCCAGCAATATAAAGAGGACGGATTCAGGTCCAGTCAACCATCAGAGGACAAATGCAATTCGAGAAGAATTTGTTGGAAGGAAATGGGGGCTTGAGCTGCCCGGTACCAGTCCTAGTTTACTAGGTTCAAGGAAGAAAAGTTCTGACATTGAGGAGCAATTGAGACAAGAGAGACATAGCAATCCTCCTTGGCTTTTACAAGCTTTGAGTCTTAACACGAGTTGAAAAATCATCTAGAGTCGGTATGAGAAGATTTTAGACTGATTCTTATCGGCTGATATGATTATGGTAATAGTTTGATAAATTTTCAACTCAGTTTTAAATCCTGCTTGTGGATTTTATTGTCCTTCCTCATTTGGAATAGGACGTCTGTAGTATGCCAATACTCGGCATCCTGTTCCTTTTCCAGTCAAGCCTATGCCTCATTAACATCGGCAGGCAGCCCGGCCACTACTGATTGAGGTAAAATTAGACCTCGTTTGGTTCACCAGACAGGACGTCTTTAAGAAGTCCCCAGAAATATCTGTATGGGAATCTTAGGAGTCCACAACATCGTCCCACATGCGGAACCAATCCCTGACCTGAATAGTCCAATAATTGATGGGCGTGCCTAAATTCTGCTAGCACTCGGAAAAGCATCTGGTGTTTGAGGTGTCGCATCACTTGCGAATAACATCATTTGCAGTGTCTTTTTTTTTTTCAAGCAATCAGATTTTCACCCGATTGTACCCTTCTTTTTCCCTTCTCATTCGGAGGATTTTCCCATCCTCTCCGTGTAAGTAATGATCTTTAGAGCATCAAACAGTTGGAAGAGTAAATCTTGATCATCATTTGACCTCCCCACCCAACGGCTTGCTGTACTTGATTAGGTTGTGCTCGGGTGTTCGCTTTTGCCTATCTTTCCTGGAAGGAGGCTCGGACGTCCACATCAATTGGCTAGCTTTAGAATCCAACTTCAGCTGTCCAACTCTTCCCATGACACCAATTTCACAGGCACATGGAATCTGGGGGAGTATTATTCTGGGGCCAACGAACGGGAGAACAACATCTGCATGAGTTGAATTGGATCACATACTTGGCCACGGGGGCTTTCGATTGAAAAGCAGACACCGATTTTCCGCAATAGACTACTCAAAGAAGATATGAGGAATCTGATCTAAACGAACTTAATTGCTTTTTGAGTTTTGACAGAAGAAATGTCGAGACATCGTTGGTTATCCAATGCTTTCTAGCTCGTACTCTATTTTATGTTCTTTGGTTCTCCAACTACCACATGGAAATCATATCCAACAATTTGTCTGCCACCAAATGGACACCAAGATTCCTTATTCCAATTAAATAAGGCTCCCAGCAATAATGAATATGATCGAGTTCTTTCTCTCAGAGTTGAACTCATCCAATCTCTGAACTAGAAAGTTGAAATGATGTAATGAACCTCCTATTTGAAGTTCTACAATAATATGCCTCGAACGTGGACCAATGGACATGATGAGAACACTTGTAGCCAGTGTAATTCAATGCCTTTATATCATGACAAGGAATATCTAGTCAATTAACCAGATACCCCAGTAACCAGATGCTGAATTTTTAGGTCCCCAAAGTCTCTTTCCTAGATTGAATTCATTGAACTAGCATGTCTAGTGATAAGGTACACCACTAGGTGGCCAGTACCTGTCATTCCAGACCAGAGAGCATCTGCGGGCTGGATTCAAGTTCAGCAGAACAAATAAATTTGCATAATCTGAATCCGTTTCTTTGGATTCTCGAAAATCCTGGAAAACTGAAGCACATTGCACGGGGGAGCCTTGGGAATTTACATTGATGTCCATTTATGATACACACCTCAAGTATAATAGAGTGCGAACGTACATCATCACCACCCATACCGGGGGGGGGGGGGGGGGGGAAGAGATGAAACTAACCAGAGAATATACAAAATCTCTATGGTCCCCTTCACAAGCTATAATTCTCTTCAAATGTGCAATTGTTATAGCATCACATTGCACATCAAATATGAAAAGAGCCCAAGGGACACACCAGCGTTGTTATGATATGGAATGCCTCCGATCCTTGGCAGGCTTGTTCCGAACTTTTGCATTTGAAGGGAAAAGTGCATCAGCACGAAGAAATGGATTAATTTTGCCCAGTTTTCTCGAGACAGAACCGATGAATGATTTTCTAGGCAATGGAGGTTTCTCAGCAGATGGAAGAGTGATAACCTTGGGACTGGGTGCATAGGATTTATCTGAAGATTTTTCAATTTCTCGCAGTCTTGTTCTCATTTTCACTAGTTCTAATTTCAGATCCTGATTTTCTTTTCGCAAGCTTAAGAGTTCTCGTGTAGCTGTGTGGCTATCAGCAGAGTGCTGATTTACCTTGAGGGCCAGATTAGAGGTTTCACCTTCCGTGCCATCCATGGCTTCCCGGAGGCGCTGTTGCTCGTAGTAAAGCACTTGAACGACAGTTTGAACAGGAAGTCGATCATTCTGAGCTGCATGAGCGCAAGCTTCCCTGGACAGCTTTTGACAGTCCATCACGCTGCAGACTTTCTTTCTCTCCATGTCAGTCAATGCAGGATGAGCCTGAAAAATCCCCAGGACTCAACAATTGAAAGAGATTACTCCCAAAAAACGCTCATCTGGTATGATGATCAGCACAGACTAATGATACAAATTATTTACTTACATTATGATGCACATATTTTTGGGTGGAATGGACAGAAAAGCTTAAATCATGAAACTTTCTCTTTAGTTTTTGAAATTCAAGACAACTAGATTTTATTAGCTTCTGCGACGGCCCAAAAAACAGTTGATGAGATGTGGCAGGGGAGCAGAGTAAGCATTTGGGGAGTAGATTGAACTATGAGATTGAGTGTTACTAGATCTCTTTCCTCATCTTTTGCCCCGTTGAATGGCTGAAGATTAACAATAAGCCTGACATGACATTTTCATGGTAATTTCTGCTGCCTTGTATATCGCAAGACATGCTTAGATCTGCACTTACTCTACAGCTCTTTGTTGGCCCTTTGCATTTTTGTGGAGAAAATTGAAAACAGAAATTTCGACCATAAACCCTCAGGTTCACATGAAAATAGTCATTAAGGCAGTGAAGAAAAACGTAGAGGTGTTGGGAATTAGTCTTAAGAAGTTTATTAATACAGTAAGGGAATGTCACGGATTAACGCACAATACTGGAATGGAGGAGGATATTGAAAATAATCAGATTGATGATGGATTTCCCTTTTCTGCATTTTTTTCTCTCAATTATCTTTCCCTGCTTATATCTCTTCCACTCCAAATTGTTTGTCTGACATGGTGATATTGAAGATTAAGGAGACGTATAACCAAATTACTATCAGAGGTTCAGGCAGATGAATGCCAATTTGACAAATAGCCGAATGAAATTCAGCATTAAAGGATTTAACATTAAGACAACCAATCAGGAGCTGCCATAAATAGCAATACAATATTTCCAACTAACTAACTTGTGAATCAGAAGATAGAAGAATCACGAATGCAAGTGTAGGGCTAGAACTGACATGAAAGTAACGGGAAATAAATTGAAGCACATCAACGTACTACTAGAGTTCGTAAACCATTACGGGACTAGGGGATACATAAATGAGAGAGCGCATACCTTTAAATAGATGTCAATTGCCCTATACATGCCATCTTCTGTGATTCTTGAACGTTCAGGTAAGAGTTCAGCAAGACCAACAAACTTCGAAACAGACAAGTTTCGATCAGAAGCGATTTCAGCAAGGTAATTCTCCATTAGCCTCCCAGCTCTTTCCATGTCACTAGATGGAGAAAGAAAATCTTCATCTGCATTAAATCCTAATCTGCGTGCCTCCGTCTCATGGTCTAGATAATTCATCATTATCCGCTGGACTGTCTCCACGTCGAACAGTGTATCTCCGGTGAAAGAATACGAGGGAATTAAGAGATCATCTAACACAGCCTGTCCTAGTTGCAAACCTATCCTCTTCTCCAAGTCAAGTCTGCAAGCAACCGTCGTCTCTAGATAAATTGCAGCCCTAAGCAGCATTGAGAGAAAGCTGACGGACAAGGAATGCTTCTCTCTCGGTAGAAGACTAACAATTGTTTCTAAAACAACTCTCTTCTCATGTTCCTGTCGCGGATCAAGTTTTTTCCTTCCCTTTCCAAATATTTCCTGTGGGGAAAATTAAAGCCAATTATGTACATTTCTAGTTAAGTCACAGAATCAAAACTTGTAGGGGTTTGAGATCTCACCAAACCTCGAAGAGATTTCTGCGCATATAGCATTAGTATTGGACCAAGGGAATATTGTTTAAATCCCCTAGCCATCATTGCAATAAGCACCCGTTGGAACATATCAATTCTAAGGACATTTAAATCCTCAGCCCACCAATCAACAATTGCTTTAGGTTGAAACGCCATTGAGGAATTTATGCCATGGTTGCCACTGTCTGCCCTACCTAATGTAGCAAATTGGTTATCTTTGCAGGCTATATAAGCAATTGTGTCTATGCACCGGCTAACCAATTTTACTTCCTCTGCCACTGGAACAAAACTTTCTATGGAATGCAAAATGGAAACTGCGCTTGCAAGGCTTTTGAGTGCCACTTCATTTAGGTAAGCTTCAGTTCTTCCAACTAAATTTCCAATAGCATAGTCCTCTGTCATCTCAAGATACTCTGCGGCACATCTAAGCATGGCTATGTTTTCTGTATTTATCTCAAAATTTATTCCATAACAAAACTTTGCTGCAAGTTCAAATGCCTCTGCTCCACCAGGAACGTCGGGAACTTCAATTTCAGAAAGATCAGCATCATTGGATTCGGAGACCAATTTCCTTATGTATCCACACTTTGAGACCAGTGGGAACTGTGTGGGATGTAAAGACAAGTTCTTTAGTCTTAAAATTAGAAAACGATCATTGCTACGTTGCTCTCGCTCTCAGCACCTGATGTCTAAATTACATGTTTAACCAAATACACAAAAGCAAACGAGGTCTCCAGCTATGGCAACCGAATATGTCCAGAGACTCTACAGAAGAAGCATCATAGAAATATATCATGAACACAACCAGCAGGGAAAAAAAATACACGCTACCTTGTGCAGAGAGAAGGCAGTTCCTCCAGCATGAACGATAACATCACTTGGAATCTCCTGGGAAAAGATCCTGTCGATAATTCCATCGTATCAAATTTAGTATTCTTTTTGGTCCAATTGTCACGAAATAGCACACAATAAACACTTGAATAAGAATCAAAATCAAAAGAAGAGCAAACCAATCACTAGTTCTCTTCATAGCAGTGGAAAGAAGCTCTTTCTTCTTGTTAGACATGTTGGGACTTGTGGATTGTCCAGCAGCTTGGAACTCAGCATCCCCCATGGCGAATAATTAAAGGACATAGACCAAGTACTTGTGTTTATGCATGTCACAAATGAGTGATATTTGGAAAAGTCAGACAAGCTGCTCTCATGCAGTACTTTGTGGTAATCTTAGAGCTAAGCAGCCCGTCTCTTTTGTTACCTTTTCTTCCGCATTCCTCTCTATTAACTAAACATAATCACGAATGAATGGTCAAATCATCACAATTTCAGTCCATAATGACACACTTATCATCTGCATCTCCAAGCAATTATCAACTGAGTGAAATTCCACAACAGACCCCCCCCGGGGATCTCGCTGCAGGTGTGAGGTGTCCGTCATACATGGGTAACCATTATGGGCACATTTGGGAGAATAAGGGGGTCAAATAGAAGGAAAAAGATTTGCTAGTTAAAAAGTGTGTGGTTGTGAGTTCAGGGAGCCGGGTCCAAAGGATGAGAGGCGCCAGAATGGCTAGAAGTTTCCATGTGCTAAATGTTTTCATCCACAAAAGGGCCAATCTCCTTTTGGACTCCCCAGAATACCACTCTCTCTACTGGGTGTGGAAACTGGAAAGCAAATCAAACTGCTCCGGGCTCCGGGGATAGTAACAAAACCAGGCACCTTACACTTTTAAAATGGGACCAACAAGCTGAGCCACTTCACACATGGCCTCTGCTGGCACTCACGAAAAATCATACGTCGGACGAGTTATCACTTGTTATCCAGTTATTAATATGCTAATATTTTCCGCCTTTTTTTTTTTTTTATTATTAGTTTAGAAGCAAGAAAACCTTTTTCTTGCATTCATGACAAGAATCATGATTGAAATTGATACAACAGATTACAGAAATCACCTCACCACCAAGCATCTGGTAAGTCTGTCCATTGTCCCAATCTGAACTTTATTTACCCTGGTGACTCAGCCTGACTTGCTCCACATTGAAAAGTAGCCTTAGACACAATCATTAAGAGCCCCCCAGAGTCTATCAAACAACCAGTCAACCTCTGTGATTCAGTGGGTAAAATTCAGCAGCTGGGCTTCGCTTCAGGCCTGGATTATCTGGACCCTGGAGTTGCCGTACTAGGCTATTTGCAAAAGAAAGGGGCCATTCTTCTCTATTTTATATCTTGAAATGGATTTCACTATGCTCCCAGGACCCACTGACCTTAATAGCTAGCAAATTTAAGCAGTTAGATCTTGGAGTTGTTATCAAGTTCTTGAGAATTTGTTGTACTAAATGTGACGCTATACCTATCCTATGCAGTAAATGGCTGTTGTCCAAAAAACAACTGCTCTCCAGTGATATCCATCCCCACAACCCCAACCAAAAACCAAAAAAAAGTTCCTGTTGAATGGGGACTGATCATGAGACACAGAATTGATTGGTGGATTTGGTATCAGTAGTTCAGTATATATCATATTCATTATCATGGCTCCACGAGATTACTAGTGGAAAGAAAGACTTTCCTTCTGGTCCAGATACCAAGTTGACCCTGTAATGTTCTGCACAGGCAACTTCCAATTCTCCATCAAGAATCAAGATCTTCAACCTCATGTTACAAGTCTCCAACCCATTCTCTCCGGCCCAAAAGGGGAAAAAAAAAAGAAGAAGAAAGAACTCCAAAACGGTTGATCAACACTGGCGACCTTCAGAAGAGTGGATAGAAGTTAGAAGGCTAACTTAAAAATTCCTCAAGTTTTCTCCTGTCAGAAATATAGTACAGTATGGTACCATGATTCTAGTTTTTCTAACAGGCAATAATTTCCTATCTAGTATCTACGAATCATTCCCCTCTGTTAGACAAGGGAGAAGTTGGGAAAATTTTGTACATCTAGAACTTTATGCAGCACCCACCTGTAGCTGGAAGAGACATGATAAGATTATAAGGCCCACAGACGGACACTAATCTTACAAGTGGTCATGCTTCAAATTATTGCCTCTTTGGAGTCCATTTTCCTTAATTAAACCTTTATAAATGAAAGGGTCATGACTATCAGCCACCACAATCTTGCACTAAAAAGGCACTTAGGCCCAACTGACAGCCATGAGAGGCGGAGCAAGAACCTCTCCGTTCACATAGTTCCAAGAAAATCCTGTACAAGTTTCAGCCGGACTGGGGTACACGCAAGAAAAGTATTAGCCCCTTACAGTTTCAGCAATATTAAAAGGCCGCTTAATCTTTAACAAGGAGAATCTATGGTGGCTTCTTTACAGTCTTGTTTAATACTATAGCGGATAAAACCTCGGCTGACCGGACTTGAGGTATGATTGCCCAGTAAAAAATGGGGATCATCTGCTTGTTAGGGACCGACAAAACCAATAATGTCAGGGAAAAAGGCAACAATGATAGAAGAGCTTTGTATGTAGAGCGAAATCTGACTGAAAACTTGCTGGTATAACTTCAGCCGGGTTTCAATCTGTTGACCATAGATGAAGTAAAAGAAACTATAAGCACCTAATAATAAAGCCTAAACCTTTTCACAATACCACTTTATTTCTTAACCTTCAATTCTTCCATCGTGTAATTTGAAGCTTGTTCCACCCAAGAAGTCCCATCGGACTTCCATCAACCTATCAGCTTCAAGATATTAAAGTCATGGCTTCATTGAATTAAAGACAGTTGCAAAACACTCGAAAGCCCACTGTCAATTTCTTAGCAATCCTAGGCTAACATGTACCAGCATTTGCAAAGGTACAAACTACAAACCAAGGATGAAGGCGATTCATTTTCCCCCCTCCAGGTAAAAGTATCAGAATTCATGCCATCCCATATTTTGAATCAGTTTATTATGATCTGTTCCAATTGCTTATGCGACTTTCAACCGGGTGTAACGAACGAAGAATGAAATCGTCCCCATAAAATCACAGAACAAGTACTTGGCATACAAAACCAACTTAGCTTAGTGAAGTTGGCCACCAAGAAAGCTCTCCTTGGTGTAGGTCATGGGATCAAATCCCATGGCCTGCATTTCTCACCAGGATTTCCTGAAAAAATTCACCCGTGGGTGCGTTGGCACCCATCTGGTCCAGTGGTGGTTTAGTTCCCACTGGATCCCTCAATAACCCCTTTGGGTCCTCCCCTCCCCATGATATAAACTAGGATTAGACTAGAATAGAATTTGTCGTCTCGAAAAAAAAAAAAAAAAGAAGCACTTGGAATACAAATACAAGCCTACTTTGTACGCTTTGACCAGTTTCGCATGGCATGGCCTGACTGACAGACTGGGTTGAAAATTAACTGTATTGGACTAGGGGAGTTGGCAGATGAGCCGATCACTCTGCGCTTTTAAGTTTTAAAACGGGAGAATGACGGGCTAGTGAACCGATTGGACTCGTTCTAAGCCCAACAATTAATGGACCTCAGACCCATTTATCAGGCAGTCGATATTTGCCTTTCAGCCCGTTTCTTTTGAGACTGGACATTAACTTTGCTTCCTGCAGAAATATCCTTTTTCTCCCGCTCCGTATTTCTCAAGAAGTGGAACTAGAAACTATCATATTTTTGTCACCTTATCCCCTTCAGCAACCTACCTCATACCCTGCAAAAAATCCCCAACAATGACCATCAAATTAAAAAACCAGTAACTTTTTTGACAATTTTCCGATCTTTGTTCTGTTTTTCCATGGCAATGGAGCTCTACACGCCCTTCAAGCCTCTCTCAAATCCGCACTCACCCCACCATACGGCTGACCTCTCCTTTTCGTCTTCATTCTCTTCACCCTTTACCATCCAAATTCACCTCAAGATTCCCAAAATTACAATCTTCAACTCCCCAAATTTCAAAGTTTTAGCCGTTCTAGCAGACTCTAAAGAGCTCCCACAAAACAGCCCTCAAAGGCTTCTCAAAGAACTAGCAGAGAGGAAAAAAGTAGTCTCCCCAAAGAAAAAACCGCCCCCTAAAAGATTTATACTCAAACCCCCGTTAGATGATAAAAGGTTAGCTGAAAGATTTCTCAATAGCCCACAATTATCACTAAAGTCCTTCCCTTTATTGAGTTCTTGCCTGCCCTCTTCCCGGCTTAATAATGCTGATAAAACTTGGATGGATGAGTACTTGCTTGAGGCCAAACAGGCTCTTGGGTATCCCCTTGAGCCATCAGATAGCTTTGGGGATGATAACCCTGCAAAGCATTTTGACACTTTGTTGTATCTGGCTTTTCAGTACCCACAATGTGAGAGGAGTAAAGCTAGGCATGTGAGGTCAGGGCATTCGAGGCTGGGGTTCTTGGGGCAGTATGTTATTGAATTGGCTATGTGCGAGTTTTTCTTGCAGAGGTATCCGAGGGAATCACCCGCTCCAGTGCGGGAGAGAGTGTATGCTTTGATTGGAAAGAGTTTTCTGCCTAAATGGATCAAAGCTGCTAGCTTGCAGAATCTGATTTTTCCCTATGATAACATGGATAAGTTGAAAAGAAAGGAAAGAGAACCTCCTGTGAAGTAAGCATGTGATCTTGCTTTTCATTTTGTTTTGACCATTTATGTTACTTTTGAGTACTTATTTAGCTATTACCAATTCAGGAAACAATACACATGTACTTCAACAGTTAAGTTATTATATAGGGCTGAAATTTACTTTCCTGAGGGCTGCTTATAGGAATGATGGATCATTTTGTTGTCATTTCTCATGAATTATGGTTATTATCCTTGGCATGCAAAGTAAGCCTCGTAAATTTTGTGAAAGAAGAGTTTATATTGATTATTAATTCTTAACCCGCTTTTCATCAGTTGCCAAAAGTTGCTTCCATATGCTTCATAGCAGATTGCTCCTCCATAGGAATATCTTATCAACTCTTAAACCACGGAAAGAAGGAATTGGTTAAAAAGAAAAGATGGTGAAGTTGGATATCCGGAAGGTTATTCCTACTTAATTGTTGGAGAAAGAAAAGAAAATTAGGGGGAGAAAGAGACTATAAAGGAGAATTTTTGCCTTTGGATTGCCATATTAGTGCTTACTGTGTCAGTCCTACTGTCATGAGTAAATGCAAAAGATTTAATGGCAACAGGAAGTTGACAATTGCCATGTATTGGTGTATGATTGGATTACTTTGATTCAGAGGTAGCTGGCTCTAATTTGAGGACCCTATATCTCTCTGTTTTATGATGTGAGGCATATGTGCCTTTTCTAGGTCCGTGAGTTGTGGCTGGAATACTTGGCTATCCTCTCTGAGTTGGACTGATTCAGCATGGATAATAGTTCACTTTGTTCTATTACGCCATTGCTGGCAAATATTTCGATGAGTTTGCACCCTTTAATGAACTCGTCTGTTGTTTTCTATGATATTGAATGGTGAATTTTAAATTTCTCATGGCAGATCTGTATTTTGGGCATTGTTTGGTGCAATCTACTTGTGCTTTGGCATGCCAGAGGTTTATCGTGTTCTGTTTGAAGTATTTGGAATGGATCCTGAGGCTGAAGATTGCCAGCCTAAACTTAGGAGACAGCTTGAAGACGTTGACTATGTCTCTATAGAATTTGAAGGCAGAAAACTAAGCTGGCAAGATGTTGCTGCATATAAGGTAAGCTTCATCTATGTGTTCTATGCTCTTGTCATGAGATAGAAAGCAGCAAATAGCCTGACTTTTGTTCCTGATGTTACAATTTGAGAAACTTGTGCAGTGTTGAAGTTATCTCTACATTAATTTTTGACTGTCCTTCTGAACTTGAACAGTATTGATCCCGTTTGAAGATAACTAAAATACTAGCTTTTATGCAAGTACATTTTTGGCTGAAATTTTTATGTGCTGTGGATAAATCTATTCATTTGACCACAATTCCCAGTGATAATTGGTTCCATCACTGCCTTGTAGCCTGGTTGGGATTCTTATAGCAATGCACTCATTACACTCAACAAATATGGAAGGAAATATGTGTTTCCCTTCTGTTATATTAAGTTCCCTTAATTTGTTGTCCGCCGTTCATTTGATCTCACAAACATGTCAATGCTAAAATTCTTCTGAAAGAGTGGGCCTATTGCCCATATGAATGTTTACTGCATAAACTGTAGTAATTTTTGGAGGATGCTTCTTCATGTGGCTTCTCCATGTCAAAATGTCCAGAATTTTAAAATTTTACAAAAGCTCAGATAAAGGTTGTGACCCATCTTTGAAGCTTGAAAAGGCTTTACCTTTTTACTAGTTAGAATAAGTGAATTGATTTTCATTTAATGTTTATCAATTTTTATTTAAGGTGGAGCTAATCGTTTCTGGCTCTATTATTATCGTACGATTACTTGTCTTAAAGATATTTGTATAAATTCTGTTGGGCAGTAAAATGATGCTCAATCTGTATGATACAGCCACCAGATGACGCTCTATTTGCACATCCAAGGCTTTTCAGGGCATGTGTTCCACCTGGTATGCATCGGTTCCGTGGCAATATATGGGATTATGATAGTAGGCCACAAGTCATGCAAACACTGGGATATCCTTTGCCAATGGCTGATAGAATTCCTGAAATCACTGAAGCCAGGAATGTAGAACTTGGACTTGGTTTACAGGTACTAGCTATGTAGGGCTTTTTCCCCCTCAATCGTACTATGCTCTGTGAAGGGTTTCTACTTTCTAGGTAACTTGGGTTGGCTTAAAGTGGTGCATCTGTAACCTTTTGGATCTCTTCCCCCCTTCCCCCGCCCCCAATAAAAGAAAAATGAAAAGGATTTGGCTGACATTGGATACATGAGTGTCATTTTCTGCAAAAGATCAGTACATACAAGCTCATTTACCTCCTATCATGATCAAAACTGTAGGCCAAATATAGCCTTCTTGAAGATAATGCCTCCACCCCTTCTGAAAGAAAGATTCATTTCTGAAAGATAAGTAAATACAAACTTGTGCACAGAACTGTAGGCCAAATATAACCTCATTGAAGACAATGCCTCCACCCTTTCTGAAAGAAAGAATATTTTCTTAATATTTGAATTAGCCCTCAAATCATAACCTTTTTGTTATGGTGCAAACTGCAAACTCAATATCGGCAGTCATCTTAGAATTGTCTATGCTATGTGTGCATCAGACTGCTTAAGAGCTTGCATTTCCAGTTTTCTAGTGTGTTTTCTGAAACTGCATTTGAAGCAAACTCTAAACAAAGCATTTGCCTCTTTTCTAGTTTTTTAAAGTATATTTTCTTTTAACACATTCGTGCAGCTTGCTTTCTTGCACCCCTCGAAATACAAGTTCGAGCATCCACGGTTCTGCTATGAGAGGCTAGAATATGTTGGCCAAAAGATACAGGTACATCATATCTTCCATCGTGTGACAGTGTGCAGCCCATCTCTCTCGGAGTTCTGTTAGATTTTCCCCCCTCTCAATTTGTTAATCAGTTTTATTGCTTGGAGGTCATGCTTTAGGATGGGAAAGAGTGGAATGAGAGCTCAATGTTTACAAATTCACTATGCACTCCAATTATGTCCCGCAGGATCTCGTAATGGCTGAGAGGCTGTTGATGAAACATCTGGATGCTCCAGGGAGGTGGATACAAGAGAAGCACCGACGACTTTTGATGAACAAGTTCTGTGGTAGGTACTTGAGGGAGAAGTATCTCCACCGTTTCATCATTTATAGTGAACAGGTTCAAGATGCGTATGAACACAATAGAAGGCTGAGAAATCCAGCAACTACCGCCGTTCAACAAGCCATCCACGGGCTTTCCTATGCTGTCTATGGGAAGCCCGATGTTCGACGCCTCATGTTTGAGCTTTTTGACTTTGAGCAGATCCAACCAAAACCTGTAGGAAACTGACCGAAAAGAATGTAACATGTAAGTTACAATTTTTAATTTTCCATCCAAAACAATATCATATTAATAATTCTATAATTCTTGGCAAAGGATTCTCTTTGACATGATCTCTTTTTCTAGCCAGTGAAATCACGAGAAGCAACACACTGTATACACATATTCAGTCTCGGCATCAACTCAGATTAGCTTGTGCCACGAGCTTTTTGATCCATTTGCTTGAGAAAACATTCGTCTGGATCTCAGATGCGTGAAATTGGAAGTTGCGCTGTTAAACAGCGCAAATCCACCACAGAATGGCACAGAAGAACATTATTATTATAACAGAGTAGTCCATTAGTAGTAGTAAGAAGCCTTATTTTCTTTGCATTAAGGCTTTGGTTCCCAGTGGTAGTAGTCCTTTGAAGCAACAGTAGATCTTTTAGACCTATGCAAGGTTGTATATGTAATGCAAATATGGTAGTAGTTTTATGAAGGATTGATGTTTCTCTGCCACCATACATGCTCAACCCCCTAACATGCAATATCAATTTCTTCCATTAACACCAACTTACCAGAATTAGTTGTGTGTGTTTATGGTGTAGTACTTGGATTTCATCAACTAGCCAATGGAATACTTATCAACAGACATCATGCTTCACAATTCCATTAACAGCAGATATTGCCATTAGTCCCGATTGGGGGGAAAAGATTAAAGGAGGAAAAGAAAAACAAATTGTGATTGGCGCTTGACGTGGAGGGCAATTTATGTCAAACAAGCGTTCATTATCAGTAAAAAAAACTCATATCAAATGTTTTGCAATGTAAAGAGTATAAGAAAAATCCATGTGTCGGTTTCTTTTGTCTGTTGTGGAGAGAGAGAGAGATTTTTACATTCTATTCTTGAGGTAAATAAGATAAAATTCAAGTTAATATCCATCACTCTTCACACTATCACTAGTTTTAAATTGAATGCTTGTCTAATCTCATGAATTTAGTTGAACTTTCAAGATTACGTAGTACTAACCACTGGCGGTGCCGAAAGAGTGGGTGGGGACAGATGAGAAGATTAAAAAAAAAAAATGAGAATGAGGTAGTAGATTTTAAATCCTTCTTGTTTAATTACAAATTTTGAATCTTAAATGTTTCTTAAAAGCAAACAACTAAACGAGAACATTTATAATATAAATAATTCAAAATCAGGTAAATTAATCAAATGCGTACAAAGCCCGTACTAGAACCTTTAAAATTTTGATAAATAGTACATTGGTCCATCGTAGCACCGACCATGACCCACGTGAAGATATTTTTTTCCACAGCAAACAGAACAAAGGCAGCTTCCCAATACCCCACCGCCCCATCAGGCCATCGCCTCCCCCCCACTCCTCCGGCCACCTCTGACCCATCTCGGTTCTTGTTTCTAATGGGTCTCTAGGAGCAAGAAGAAATCACATGAACCATGTGCTCAACCGATTCAAATCCCTAAACCTCCTTCGCATCTTGCTAGTGTCCGCCGTGCTCGTGGTCTCCCGTGCACCCCTTGCACACCCTCCTTGTCTGCGCTACCCCTTTCCCGCCAACTCCACAGCTCACGCCACCTTATCAGCCGCCAACGCCCTTAATAATAAGATTGATATCGACTTCTTTAAATCATCGAGGATCTGCAGCTCAGCTATTATGTCCAAATCCCGAGTCTACGCCGACATTAACGTTCTTCGCCCTAGAGAATACTGGGATTACGAGTCTCTCACTGTTCAGTGGGGGTAATTTTTATGTTCATTCTGTTCTTAGTCAATCCGGCCTAATGCTCCTTTTTTTCGCTAATTAGTACAATTATGGTAATTTAATTTTCCTCGAATCTTGGTGTTGATGCAATTTAGTCGTGATTGATTAGGGTTGCGGTGTGTGATGGTTACTTGTCATGATTATATTGCCTGTTTAAGGATTTTGATTAGGGCAGCAATATGAGTTATTTGCAATTTTGAATTGGTGAATGTATTGTGTTGCTAATTTTGAATTGGTGAATGCAGTATGTTGCTAATTATAATTTTCAGCATAAAATTGGGGAATGGTTTGAAACCATGACAGATGCCGCAAGAATACCCTGCTCGTGAAGTTGAATTAGTTACAGCATTATGGTTTTCTGCTGCGGAGAAAGATGAGCCTTTTTATGCACTTTTAACTGTCTTTTTACTATTCTGCCAGTGATCAAGATGACTATGAAGTCGTTCGGAAAGTTGGGAGGGGAAAATACAGTGAAGTTTTTGAGGGGATAAACGTCAACAGCAATGAGCGGTGCATAATCAAGATCCTGAAGCCTGTGAAGAAGAAAAAGGTGATATTTTTAATGTTTGGCTTGCTTTTAGGCTGACTAATAGAAATGATTGGATATGATACTCAATCTTGGTTCACCTGTGAAACAATGAGGTGCTACATGAGCAACATTGGTTTCATGAATGATTGATTGTTTTGTTGTTATGAATACAATCTGAAGGTCGAAACGAATTCAGTACCAGTAACGTTTATTTTGCATGAGTTGAGTGGTGTTGCATTGTGCACTGTGTGAATCCCTGTTTGGCAGTGTTGTAAAATGTTATTTGTAGACAAGTCCTTCTCCTGTTGCTTATTGGTCATCGCAGTTTAGCTCTCAACCCTTATGGGTACTGTTCTTATGCAAGCGACTGACACAATAGCTTTCATTTATGCAAATTTGGGAGAATCCCAGGTCTTTTTCCGTCCTCATTGGAGTCAATCCGTCTATTATAATAATATAAAGTGAAGATGCCACTCGCTTTTTCTTCCTTGTATTCTGCTGTAGCCTTTTTCCAAAGTGATTACTCTGCCATAGGCGTAGCCTAGGCTTAAGATCAGTCTGAAATTGCTTTCTTTCCCCCCAAGCCCCAGGTTGTGGACGAAGGGAAAGTCTTTTAATGACTTAGTTCTTCCACAAGTGGTTCTCTTGGCACACTTTTTTAATTTGTTGTCTGTGGTCATGTGATGCAGATAAAGAGAGAGATCAAGATTTTGCAGAATCTTTGTGGGGGACCAAATATTGTCAAGCTACTGGATATCGTTAGAGATCAGCACTCAAAAACTCCCAGCTTGATTTTTGAGTATGTCAACAGTACAGATTTTAAGGTTTTGTATCCGACATTGACAGATTATGACATACGATACTACATATACGAGCTGCTAAAGGTAATAGTAGCGTCATACTCAGCTACCAGTTTCTTCTGATGTTTTGATGTGAAATTATTCATTTTAAGAGGCATGGGACAAAGCAAATATCATATGTCGGAGATTGTTCAAAATATTCTTGAAATAGGAAAAGGGACATTGAAAGTTTCCAACATCAAACATTTTCCAGTAAAAATCAACTAAAACATGCTTAGGATGGAGTGCATTCTTAACTAACTGTGATCTCTCTCTCTCTCTCCCCCCCCCCAGGGTACCTTTTTAACATTCTTACTGCTCCTATCACAAGAGTATGCACAACAGAGACCAGCTTGTAGATATGATTGATTGTATTGGGATATTGGTGATTAGTGCACCATTATGCACTAGGTTTCGTGGTCACTTGGTGGATGGGATGTGAGTTTGAAAATTGACAAAGAGTGAGAATAGGGGTGTGGAGGTATAGTTTTGTGTCAAAAGTGACTTGGTTGTCTGGGTGTCACACTTCTTAACCTCACTTCCCTCAAATATTATGTTCTACGGAAAACACCTATATTAAGATGTTTTCAACTGAGCTGTGTCTTACTCTTCATATTAGGAGGAAGATGATTAATTGAGTATCTTCTCCAAGTTGTAACTCCTATTTTTTTGTGAATTTAATATTTGTATAAATTGGCTTATTCTGTTGCAATCCATATGCAGGCATTGGATTACTGTCATTCGCAAGGAATAATGCATAGGGATGTGAAGCCTCACAATGTTATGATAGACCATGAGTTGCGCAAGCTTCGTTTGATAGACTGGGGCCTGGCAGAGTTTTATCACCCTGGCAAGGAGTATAATGTTCGTGTGGCTTCAAGGTTTGAGCTAATTAATTCCTTTCAAGAGTAAGAGCACACATAAATATGTTAAAAGGGGCAAGTTTTCTTAATATGGGTAACTCTTGAGTGCTAATCTGGCTCAAGGATGAGTAAGAAATGCAAATAATTCTTTTAACGCTTGATTGAAGAAGAAAAATACTTTTATTTTGTTTTATTATTTTTTTGTATCAGTTCGCTTTTTAATTGTGTCAGTCTTTCACATGACTTCAACAGAGCCTTAAACTTTTGTGTTGGTTTTTTTTGAAATAATTAAAATGTGAAAGTCATTAAGCAGAAAGGTTAAGAGTCCTTTTTCTGGTTAGTCAGATACTTCAAGGGGCCCGAACTTCTTGTTGATTTGCAAGATTATGACTATTCTCTGGATCTGTGGAGCCTTGGTTGCATGTTTGCTGGAATGGTGAGAACTTTATTGCTAACTGATTCCACCTTTTAATGATTTTGAAGGAATTCTTTCTATTTCTTTGTCTAGGATTGAATGTTATTCACGTGAAGATACTCTTTTTGGGGTGCAGAATTTTGTCTGTGAATAATGGGCATTATAATGTGTAGTAAGAATTTTTTGGTGCTTCCCCTTTAGGTATAATTACATTTGTTTGCTTTCTTTCTAGATTTTTCGCAAGGAACCTTTCTTTTATGGTCATGACAACCAGGATCAGCTTGTGAAAATTGCAAAGGTAATTAGCTTCGTGTTTCATGCACATAGTTTAAAGCTCTTAACTTAGGTTTCTTTCTTCCCATTTTTTTTTTCCCCTTTTGGTTTTTGGGGGTGGGGGTGGCATTGTCGTCGTACACTGAGAAATTTGACATGCCAAAGTTATTTTTTGCCGTAAGTAATCTGTTACTGGTTGTAAATTGTTGTTTCAGGTTCTTGGAACTGATGAATTAAATGCATATTTGCATAAATATCATCTAGAACTTGATCCTCAACTTGAAGCTCTTGTTGGGAGGTATATCAAACACTTCCTCTTTTTTTCTTTCTTCTTCCTCTTCTTCGTCATTTTTTTCCCCTTTTTGGGGGTGTTGGGTGGGGGTGTGTGTGTATGTGTCCTCCTTTCCGTTTTGCTATATTGCTATTGGTTGTTGCCCAATGTGTGCTTGCCTCTTATGGAGCTGCAGATTGGAAGCCCTTCCCTTCGCTGGCAACGAACTGTTTCTCTGTTACTTTTCCTCATCCTTCTTCTTATCTTTTTTCGCAGCCTATTGATAATGCTATATAAGTTACTAAAATGTCTAGAATTGAGAAACTTCTAAGCAATTAATCATGCTATATAAGTAAAACATCTATTGGTCCGCCGGTTCTCAGCTGTTCCAGATATGTAGCTTTCTTTACTGGTTATGATATGATTTTACTGTTGAGTGATGACTGTTCATCTATATTAACTGTTGGCAGACACAGCAGGAAGCCCTGGTCAAAATTTATCAACGCAGATAATCAGCATCTAGTTTCGCCTGAGGTCTTTCCTGAGCACCCCTTTGAAATGATAAAGCAGCTCGATAATATACACAGAATTATTGACGTTTTCTATGTTAATTAAATCAAATTACTATGTTTGCAGGCTATTGATTTTCTTGACAAGCTTCGCTATGATCATCAAGACAGGCTCACGGCAAGAGAAGCAATGGTAATTCTTAATGGCCTCGTGACTGAACAGTTCATTCCTTTTCCTTGTCCATGTCTACTTTGCTTCTGGTTTTTGTGGTTATTGTGAAAAACTGTCTTTTTGTAACAGATTTATTTATTTGCATTATTGTGAAAAAAAGTTCAGTGTTTGGTTTTTCAAGGAAACTGAATTACAAGCAAAAGTTACTGTGAATGCTCTTTAAGTTTTAAAATTTTCATGTACCTTTTACTTGTTTTAGCTTTTAATGTCATGTAGAATTGTTCCATTTTAAAAAATTCCTCCAGCATTGAGGTAAATCGAATTGGTTGCTCTCACATTTTTATCCCTTTTTTTTGTTCTTGCTTTTTATTTTTTAATCCCTATCCAAAGGGTAGAATGTTAAGCTATTCCTTTAGTGAGGCATTACTTTGCTGGACTGAAATGTAAACACCATTTTCTTACTATTTTCAGGCCCATCCATATTTCTTGCAAGTAAGGGCTGCGGAAAATAGCAGGCTGCGACCACAGTAGACTGACCGGTCACCACCGGTGTGTTATCAAAATTAGGAGCAGGTGCATGAAGAACGATAGCACACATCATCTCTAAGAAATGAATATCTGGAATTAGTGCAGTTGGATTACATTGCACTGGATAAATTGTGTGACCATACAGGTTTTGTATCAATTAGTCGACATTTGTATTTGTACCAAGCAGACATTGATTGAAACGTGAACATCCCTTTCTTCATCAGAGACACTTAAAAGGCCTATATCTGGTGGAATGAAGATATATTTTAAAATATTCTTAAGATTTGCTTTGACATGACAGTGGATTGTTTTGTAGCTGCCTGCTGCAAGCTTTGTAACGACTCGTAAAACGATTCGAATGACTTGGAGCTGCTTTGGAGTTTTTATTGCTGATAGGAGAGTCGCTGGTGGTAGAAGCTCAGTTCAGCTGCAGGAATCTGATTTTCCCTTAGTTGATGATACATATTCAGAAGCTGGACGCAGCCGTATCTGCAGGGTTGGTATTATGGTCACTTGGTGATGGTAGCCTCTTGATCCATCAAAACCCAACGCCCACTTTTAACCGATCCCTGAAAACTCATCCCTGCACTTGGTAAAATGAACGTGAAATTCATAATGGTTGCGGGTTTAACTGCTTGTCCTTTGATGGGTCTTTTAGCTATCTGGCGCAGCAAACTCGACTATTTTTCCGCAGGCTGAATGTGCATTTACCGTAGCCCTCCCATTGCCATCGGACATGTTAGTTCGTGCACTAGTTCTCCTGAATGTTTCCGTCAACTTCCTGTACCTGAACAGCAATGGCAAACAAAAGCCTTGCAGGCCCTGTGTAGAATTACCCGAAGGATCACTATTTTCACTTGTTCGATACCACCTCTTTGTTGTTTTGAACTTAGGACCCGTTTAATAATTCAATTTAATACTTAAACTTAATAGATTCATATTTTAATACGTTCAAATTATTTGATAATCGAAAATGGAATATTTGAATGAATGTGGTCCTGAATTTTTAGGCAAAACTTGATCCTAAAAATAAGTGATAAACTAATCACTTATCACTCAATGTGATATACATTTAAATGTATTAGATTTAATACTTAAGAGTTCAATTATTTAATGAATTCAAATTTCAGTTTTCAGATTTCAGTTTTATCAAATAGAAATAATTACCTCACTGAATTTTTTTCAACAATTTTTAGTGACCTGAAGAAGAGGCAAATCCATAATTTCCACGGCCCCCGGCTTCATTATCGATAGAGAGAGTTTTCCAGAAAGAAGCATGACATCTTTTAACATCAAGGACAACAGCTCATAACCATCCACCCAAGTTATATGAGGCCGACAACCAATCATACAAAAGATGAAGCACTGCACAATTTTACATTTAAACTACAGATATTGAAGGCAGTTTAAAGTTGTAGGCAGCAGCCTCGATCCTTTTCCTCGACGAAAGAATTTTGAACCAGACACCACTTCACTTTTTGAGATGTGGAAAGCAAACATAAACATCAGCTTTTGGGTGCTTGGCTTCAGCATGTTCCCGACACTTCACCTCTGATGTGGTACACATGAAAGTTTGCATACACATCTTGCACTGGATTCAAAATTTACAAAGCATCAGTTGTGAGAAAAATACACCAAAATGAGTTGACACAAACTATAATAGATAATATAATGCTACAAGAAATGGAAAACATTCTGGTTAGCAAAAACGATATATTCCTCTGTGAAAGACGTCCTAGAAAATTGTGTGTGTGTGTATCAGTACACAAAAACCAGCTTCTCTAAGCATCAATTGGCCCCCAAGAAAAGCGCAAACTTGATCAGGTGATCTTGCACAACTCCACCTTGGTGAAATTCGACCAAAAAAAAAAAAAAATTCACTCAGTGATCCTAAATGTGTTTCAAATTAGAAACATCAGGGACTAGATTTGCTTCGGTCCAAGCCTCAGAGACTAAAATAACTATTGAGCCAAATTTTGAGACTAAAACTATATTTTGCCTAAAGATATATTCTTCATAATCATAACGTCAGTCATCTACATAACGTTAGTCATCTATCGAGGAGTATGGGGCGAGGAGGTGTGATTAAACATATATGGATTTTTGGAAAGTGATCTTCAAAAATTTTAGTTTAACATTTTTGGAGTGCTTTTGAGGGTATTTCTTGAGGTATTTTTCGGATATTTTTAGAATTTAAAATTTGTTTAGAGTATTTTTTGAAAATTAAACAACCACCACCGCTACCCATCACTGTCGCCCCCACAACCATCCCCTCCCTCCTCTCCTATTCTCTTCTCACTCTCTTTCTTCCCTCTCTGTCTTTCTTCCCCTCATTCCTCCTCATTTTTTCCCCATCTTCCTCCCATTCCTTCCCATTCTTCCTCATTTTTTCCCTTGCCACCCTAGAACCCCCTTCCCTCTCGATTGTTGCTACTAGCCACATCTGTCCTATCGCAATCAAAAGGTCACGACTGCGAGAGGAGTTGTAGGGGTATAGGAGGAGAGGAGGAAGAATGAGGACAAAATGGGAGGAAGGTGGGGGAGAAAGAGCAAGAGGGAGGGGGTGGTAGTGACGGTGAATGGTAGTGGTGGTGTATGATGATGGAAGAAAATATTATTATTTTATTTTTTGTGTATTTATGAGTTGTTTTTTAGATTGTATACATTATGTGCTTTTAAAGTTGATTTTGTTTGTATTGTATTTGAAAAACTAAGTTGTGAAAAATAGGCCAATCCAAACAGAAGATATATAATTCTATTAAGTATTGATCAAAATTGGTATACCAAAGTTTTCATCACATGCTTCTTTAGTATAATTGTTAACGAGACCGTTTAATGATAGAAACAACAAGAGTTTGAGTTTCAAGTCTTAAATGCGCTTTGGCTTAAAAGAAAAAGTCCAAAATGCACAAGATAATCGTAGTATTACCGTTGCAAAATACAGCAATATTGATCTATGTAATTGTCATTTATACATTGGTTTGAGTTTTGTATTTGGAATAATATAAGAAGAGGAGAAGTCCCTTGGATTGAGCTGTGTCGTGATAAAAAGTAAAAACAAAAAAGAAACGAGAAGAGAAATCTAAAAGGCTTGAATGGAAAAGGTAAACAAGCAAAATTCCAAACAAGGCGGGCGGTGGAGAGGCAACACCAACTTCGCCAAGAAACATACCCAACAACGAAGGGGAAAACAAAAAGCATCCTAAGGTACAGGTGTCAAAACAAGAAAGGACAGACTGCTTATTGGCAAATCCAAGCCCAAGCCTAGTAGTAGATGGATAGATTCTCAAATACATGAACAAAATGGGACAGAGGAGGGTTTCTTTCTTCTTCTTGGCACTGCACTTTCGCGTTCTAGTACACTGTGTAAACCGCCTTGATAGTGAGGAAAGACTCGGTCTTTGGTCGTTTTCGGACAACCTGCTTTTTGTGAAGCCTCGCCAACACTGTGGACCCACCCACAGCACCCCTTTCAATTTTGAGTAGAATATACTTTACTGCTCTGCCTCTACCAAATCTTAGTCCCCTCCCCTCCCCCACAACCTATGTCTTCCCGCACCATTGTTTTTGTTGCATCAAATTTCCCACTTGTGGTCGCCATAATTCTCTTCTGCGGTTTTTTTTGACATCTGTCACTCTTCCACAGGATGGAGGCTGGCCTTTTTCAGGACTTGGCTTTTACTGCGTCACTCACGGTGATTGTATATGTTATTCTGTCTAAGCTTCTTTCGAGTTTTGCTGAAGATGTCACCAATGCTACGTGCAAAGCTGGTTTTTTGAAGCATGTTGGCCAGCAATATCCCGGGGTTTTTGATATTGGGCAAGAAAGGAATCTTGGGAATTCTGGGTTTCAAGCAGTGATATCGGGAGAAGTTCACAACGTTGATGATGAAGGGAATGAGCTGAAAAAAGAAGACAAAGATAATAACAATAATGATGAAGCTCTTGGTGGAGTTGTTGCAAAAGTACAAGAGGTGAAGAAACGAAAAGATAGTGTCGGTGTCGGTGTCGGTGTCGGTGGCGGTGGCGTGAGGATATTAAAGAAAAAGTAGTAGATGAATGTTCTGAATCAAGGCCAATGCCCCAGGAAATTGTTGCACAACTACAAAGCCTAGTTGAAGAAGCTTCTGTGGCATTGAGTTTAAGGGAAGAATTTGAGGTGAGGGAGGGCAAGGATGAGGAAATTCTTGAGGTTTTGGAGGATAAACATAGTCAAGAAACAGAGAGGGATGCAGCACAGAGCACTGAGAACAGGGAGGGTAATGAATCCAATGATCAGGTGGGGGTGGAAGAATCAGAAGGGGCGCTGTTTGATGATTGGGAAGGGATAGAGACAAGTGAGTTGGAAAAGCGTTTTGATGCGGCAGTGGCTTTTGCTGGTTCCAAGGGCAATGCTGATCGTATTGACGGCAACACAAGGATGCAGCTTTACGCGCTTCACAGGGTTGCCATGGAAGGACCTTGCCACGGGCCACAGCCAATAGCATTGAAGGTTTCAGCTCGTGCTAAGTGGTATTAACCTTACCTTATGATCTTCCACATCAGTTATTTGTTTCAAGGAATCACTAACAACTTTTAGTCTCGTATATTGTCGGTTTATCTTTTCTTGACTCTCTTGGAATAATTTGGACGATGAAAGATAAACATGCATAGGCATCTAATATTCAGCACTGAAGGGAGAAGACACCTAGCACGGAATGCTGCATGTCTAGCAGAAAGCTAATGTTTTCAAAATTAACAGAACTAGAACGTAACTTTGTCTGGACACATTATGCGTAGACAACATTAACAAACAGTTGCAGTAATTTAACAATGAAGTTGAAAACTCATACTGCTGGGCTCCAACTTCATCTCTCACTTCCAAACCTTAAATAAGTAGTATGAGTTGCCATTATTTGACCTGAGACATACCTGTCTTGCGTTCTATTCTTATTCCCTGTTTTTCCAGCACTATTGTGCTTGAATGTTAACTAATTCGCTTGAACTGATCATGGAATCCGAGATTCTTAAATTGCTTTTGCGACTTCCCGTTCAGCTTCTTTCTTTTCTTTTAGACATTTTTGGTTATGCTGTTTTTAGATCGAATTACTCGTATCAATGTTCGTATTGACTATTGATAGGGCAGCATGAAGAATCATATGAAAATTAGTAGCCTGTTATTTGTCCAAGTCTGTCCTTCGACACTTCTTTAACTAAAATCGGCATCGACCTCTTGTATGTCTTTCTGATGTTATTCTTGTTCGACAACTTGTAAAAGTTTTTATTTTGGAATAGGACCAGTAGCTTTTTTGGACTGAACTACCGTGGATTCATTTTGGTATGGTAGGAATGCTTGGCAAAAGCTGGGTGACATGAGCCCAGAAATGGCAATGGAACAGTATATGGCCCTTCTGTCAGCTAGCATACCTGAATGGGAGGTAACTGAGATCTCGTCAAATGATTGCCTTTCTGATGTCCATTCACATATGCTTTGAACTCAGTGATAGGATAGATTACAGGTTTGTTAAATTTAACAATCTTGTTGCCTTTGATGGAGATAAACTAGCTTTTCAAAAGGGAACAGCTTACAATTTGTATTTGGTGCTAAAAATGGAAGTTTAGTCCAGAAATTGCATCGATTTGATTGAGCAAATGCTGGTCAAAAGAACTTGATTGACTCTTCCACTTACAAACTACGGCGCAAAAGGACCAAGTTTTACTCGCGTAACTATCACTCAGTTGAAGCAAATCTATCAGGGGCCTGATTTCTCTGTCACAATGTCTGAGACATAATTTTACACGGGCTGCGTAACTGAAACTGATGTGACAATATATTTCTTTTAGGCTAACATAGTGCTGAGAAACTGAGAATGGCAACTTCTTCTTTGCCTGACAATGACTTCCTGCTTGCTCAAGGCAGTAGTTGGACTAGAGCTAGCTAGTTTTACTCCGTTTTTCTTTTTTGTTCCCCTTCTATTATGTGCATTTTCGTCAGCCTGACAAAGGTTTTTGCTTTGAATTACAGGACAAAGTACAGTGAGAGGTCTTCTGATGCTTTTAGCTAATCATGCTGAGGGCTGCGCTTTGTAGTACTTTTACTCCGACTAAACTGCACCAGACGCCTCCAATCTTGATTTCAACTGAGCTTTGAGGATTTTAGGATTCGTTGGTGCTCTTGTAGGAGCACTGCATGTGTTTGTACATGAAAAACCGATTCTATCTTGTTCATCATTTGAGTATTAATACTACATCTTTTATGCTACTAATTCATTTATTCATTCATTTGCTAGCTTCATATATATAAATGCAGATAATTTGTACTAGTATTTGAATCACCACAAACAACTTTTTAACCAGGGGTTGGGGCCAAAAATAAAAATAAAAATCCTTAAAACTGCCGCCCTTTTCTTTTGACTCCTTTGCAGATTATTTGTGCTTTTTAACAATCACGAACTAAAAATCCAGAGGACCCGCAAAATTATTTTCACAGACAGAACCAATTTTGGGCCAGGCGAGTTCAAAATCCAAATTAATTAAATTGGGCCTCGGCCCAACATCCCAAACTCACTTGAAAGCATCTGACCCGAGTTTCAGTCAGATCTGGGGACTGTTGAGTGCCTGCACTTTTTGCGAAGCGGGCAAGTCAAGTGTGAATATAATGAACACCCCGCCGGTGACCACTGCGAAGCCAATCAAATTTCCTACGAGAGTGGTGCGGGCAGGAGGCGGCAACTGTGAGAATACCAGAAATGGGAGTGGTGCAGGAGAGCGAGGTTTGGGAACCCAATAAAGCGCTCTACCTATTCACGCTAATATCATGCCTTGCTTCCATCTATTTCTGCCCTCATAACTCCGGCAGAGCAGCACCCGCCACGGTCTTCGATCACGCCCAATCCTCATCAGCTTTCCTCCGTTTCCAAAGAAGTTTCCTTCTCATATTTTCATTCTCCTCTGGTGATCCATCACGCTTGTTGTTGTCTTTTCTCTTTTTTGATATTTCACTTTTACGCCTTTTTTTTTATTGCGTCCCAGATTCTTGATTCATTGCTTAATCTGGCTGTTGTTGTTGTTGGTTTTTTTTTTTTTTGAACGACAAAATAGTGATGGAGGGCTTGGGGACAATGTTCGGGGAGTACGAATGGGAATACTATTACGGAGGAGTTAGTAAGGAGCAAATGCTGCTGTATGTGTGCGTGGGATGCGCTGCCTCACTCTCTATCGGTACTTTCTTGGGCGTGCTTTCTGATTTGATGTAAGCCTGCTTTCTGCACTACCTAAATTTGTTTGGTGCACTTTTTTTCTTACATTGTTATATGGGGTTGTGGGGGATGCTTAAAAGTTCTGCAAGTTTGCTTCTTTTTGGCTTTTGAGAAAAATGATCATGTTTATTAATCAGTCATCAAACTGCTTATTGGTCCAATTACGATTATAGTTTCTGGTGTGGCATTTTGCTCCACATTGATATGTCATTACTCTCCATTCCTGTGTTTGTGCAGGGGTCCGAGGAACGTTTGCTTGCTATTTTACACCCTGCATCTCTTTGTTTCCATATTCAGAAGCGTTCTCACACATCCAAGCTTATGCTTCACAAGCTTCTGTCTTTCTCTTGCCTCTTCTATATTTTCCTTCAGTTTTGAGGCATGGATGGTCTTCGAGCATGATAAGGTTCATCTTCCAATTCTTGTCTACAACTTTTCTAATCGCATGAATGTCACCTCTGCTTGTTCATTTTGTGTCTTTTAGGCTAAACGTTATCTTAATGAATATTGTCAAGTTTACCTGTCCCATTGCATGAGGACTGAGGACTACATTTTTTCCGATGAATTCTGTTTTGCATAATTTCTGGGTCTGCTGCTAGTCAGCTAATGAGTACACTTACTCCCATTCTGCAGCTGGGCCAGAGGCAAGACACGTTAAATGACATGTTTTGGTTAATGACTTTTGTTGAATCTGCATCATTCATCTGCAGCCAATTTCTTGGGAATTGGTTGATTCAAGGCAACAGGGATAAATCCATACTTTCTCCTCACAATGCAGCTATGGTTCTAGCAATTATATGTAGCCTTCATGCTGCTCGGGGATTCAAGGAAAATCCACGAACAGCCAGTTTTAGTGACTATTGGACTTTGTTCCAAACACGTATCTTTTCAGGTAAATTGTGCTGATAGTTACATAGAGCCATGGATATATTGAAATTGATTTGCTTAAGATAGTTCACATTATTTGTTGCGATTGAATATTCAAGAACAATGAAGTGACGCGATGCACATACAGTGGCCTGTTATTCATCAATTATCTTCTTATCAATGATGAAGTTCCTTTCTTGCTAGATAAAAGAGTATGGATGTTATCATGGTCACAAGCTTGTGTACACCTCTCTATTGCAGTTTTCTGGGTTCTCTGGGCTCCAACAATTGTGGTAAGCTATTGTTGCAATTTAGTGCAAAAAAACTGAACTTCTTCTTATCTTTCCCCATCATTCTGACCTATAAAATACCAAGTATTTCTGGTAATTATACTTTAATTAATTAAAATTTCCTTCTGCTTGGGATGAATTGTATGCAGCATGGTAATATGTCATATTGTTGAAACAGTGACAATATTCTAATGCAGAAGCTTTGGATGAGTTCTTTACTTTCTCGTCCAAGTTTCTTAAGAATGATAGCTTAGGTATTAGATAGCGGTAAGTTCTAGTTGTTGATTGATTACCAGTTACCACTACAACAAAAAGCTCCAATTCTTCCCGACTCACAAAATTGGGCGAGACCAATTTTGGAGAAAGCTTTTCATTCTAAGGTTAATGCGACATTTTATATTTAATTCTTGAATTAACATATTAAAGTAATCAAGTGACTGAATTTGCTGTTCAAAGATGTTACAGATGAATCATACTTTTCCCATGATTGCTTGCAGTTATGTTTTCAAAACTCATGTGATTGAAAAACTTGAGTTTGACAACTATAGCATTTGGACATGTTTAGATCTTTTTCTGGAGAAAAAAGAAAAAGTTTAGTGGGAGTTTTGCTTTATTAACCAATTTCCTTGTGGCTCATAAATTTGATTGTTATTATGATTTGGCCTGTTTGTATATTTTCTTTCACTTTCTTTTTGGTCCCTCCTACAATTAGCTTTTGATTAATGTTGAATTTTTATTTTTCCACATTGAAGGCTGATGGCAGAGAGGTACAATTAGGATTAATATATCCTTGTTTGATGGGGGCAAGAATGCTAGGAAGCACTGCAGTTCCCTGGTTGTATAATGGAACAATATCACTTAGAACAGAAGAATGTTTACTCTATGTGCTTCCTGTGATGGGCCTCATTTTATCTGTTGTAGCTTATGATTATCAGGTATGTTCCTTCTAAAACTTGACTGTCTGGAGAATTAAATGTTATACATATGGAGCATGATGCTAAATGCACATCGTTTTTTATTTATTCTTTTTCAGGACATTGGTGTTCTCCTAGTACTGTTCTTCTTATTTCATGCTTGCATTGGTGTTGTTTTGCCTTCACTTGCCAGATTGAGAAGCATGTAAGTTTGTGTTCTATTATGCTTAATATATGACGACTTTTGTGAGTTTCCTTTGTAAGGGTCTTATCTGTCTTGCCTCAGAGCAATGATTTTACATGAACTTTTTATTTTTATGGCTTTCACAGGTATGTACCAAATGAAATTCGTGGAGGAATGATAACTCTATCTCAAGCTCCTGCTAACATGGCATTCTTGTTATTTCTGGTGCAAGTAGGTTTTGTTACAATATTATTTTTCCCAGGCCAAATATTATTTGTTTCTATTCTTAGTTCTGATGATTGAAAGCTCCATTTTTGCTTGGTAATCTGCAGAGAGGTTATTATCGCACTACTGCAAATTCAACTATCATTGCATTTGCTGCTCTTGGTCTATTTTCAGCTGCTGGCTGCATGTATATGTTGAAGCGGCCAGGGAAGCAACTCTACCAAAATTGGCACAAGTTGTGATGTATATGCACATTCTTGCCAGATCAGTTTGAGCAGTCCTGCATCATCAATCATTCTAAAACAGATGGAAATTAGATCCTTCTCGATTACTTGCCTGCTGAATGACTGAACAATGAAGGAATGAGTGAAAGCCCAAAGAACACGACAGGAGATGGATTGTGGGCTTGACATTGAGGTTTGCGAATTCCAATTTGAATTCCTCCCATGGGGTACAGTAAAGGGCTGGTGCATTAGATTAAAAAAGAAGCATGCGTGATAAGCTCCATGCTTTGATTATTCGGTGATGATTCTAAAGATATGCATGATCTAGAAAATCAAGTGAAATACACAAAATGTGCCATGAATCTTCCGGTGCCCAACCATTTTCACGGGAGGAGAGATGACGTTCCGGTTGTAATTCTGCCTTTGGTTACTCGTCTTGTAGAAAGTTGAAAAGTTCCGAAAAGGGGAGAAAGATTTCATTTTGTTGGCAGGTTGCTAATCATGTTTTGTACTGGAGGGAAAAGTGTAGCCATATTTTATATATACGCTAATTCATGCAATATAATTTTTGGAAAGAATGTCAAACGACCTGTTATTTGTTTGTTCGAGGAGATACTGCGAGTGTTTGTAACAAGAATCTCTAAGCAATTTCCGAGCTTCATATTTCTTTCCCTGAGAAGCAACTCCAATCTTCAACTATCAAGATTGCAAGAAATACATTAGTCTCACAGTTTCAAAGTCGGCATTTTACAAACAGTTATTGCTAACAAGTGCTATCATATGACGAATATGTAGGGAAGCATGCAGTTGGTATGGTAGTGTGATTCGCAAAGGTCCATAGATCATGATTATCAATTCGCTCATCCCAGCGTCTTGTTTTTGGTGGAAGTTCAGTATCAGCTAGTGTAAAATGGTTTCGAGCTAGTGATGTACGAGATGCCGCAAACAGGGTACGGTCTGACAATCAGTAGATCCATGCACATCTTATCGCAATATAAGTAGAGGAGAAAACGGATCGTGAACCTCTTCTTAAATTAGAAAAGAAAGAATATGGGCGTGTTTACTGCAAAACTTGCTTGACCAGTAATAATTTTTCGACACACAGTTACAAATGCCTAATCATCCTGTTCTTGATCCCTGATCCATTTCGTGGCCACCCACTTTTCCCCTCTGATTACGGGACAGCTCCCATGAAGTGAGGCCTGGAATAACGGGGAGACAAAACACAAATTACAACTCATGAAACAAATAAATATGAGAACAATCTGTCTTGTTTCTTATGAGAATGATGTCTGCTACTGAATGGAAACAAGCGTCCATTTTATTGAAGACATCAACTTCTAAACTGTGTTGCACCATCTCATGTTTGATAATACAAGGGACTTGTGGTGCTGCTAGCTGCCTCTTTAACGCAGCTTTAAATTAGGATTTATGTATCTAAGAGTAGTCTTCTGTTTCCAGATGCACCTATTTATTTCTTTCATCTACTATGTGGCTAATGCAATAATGCTCTCCATAAGCACATATAATAATCTAAAATTTAATATTTTCTTCTACTAAAAAGATTTAAAAAGTAAGAACACAGCACACAGATTTGTATGCTTTAAAAAGCTTTTCTCAAAATACAAGAAACCGTTGGGGTCTTAGGCCCCAGGTAGATAATACTAGTTTGAAGGCATTGCAGCAAATGCATCTATCCATGTCCTTTTCCCTTGTTTCCAGGCGGTTGCCATCACTTAACAATAACGTTCATTGTAAAATTGTACAAATAAAATCTACTGTGTCAGTATAAAGGAAATAAGGTAAATAGACTCCAATGAATGTTCAATCACATTAGTTTGATTGTTTCCAATGAGCAAACAATTTTTCAACATTACACAAGGAATTTGAAGGAAAGACTCAAACTCAACTACCCCCACCCATGAAAAAAACGCAATTAAGTAAGATATTAACATCCAAAAGAACTTACAGTATCGATTGTACCATTTGGGAAAAGTGAGTAAAACAGCAGCCCATCCCCTCGGTGTGGTTTCACTTTCAAACCAATGCAGTTTCGATAATCATAACTAGCATCCACGTTCACCCCATTCTGCAAGTTAAAGCATTCATACACTGCAGACTGAGATACAAGGAAAGCAGCAGGCAAGAGGAGGGAAATCAGCATGGGCTTGAACTTACCTCAAAAGGGAACATGGTTTCCCCACCTTCCTCAACATCAGATAAATACAGCAAAAAAGAAGCAACCTGAGAAAATTAAATAAGGGTTATACCATTAAGAGCCTGATCAAGAATTAGCAGAAGGATTGAAAGAGCCAGTAGAACATAGAGATGACGATCTCTAAGCAATTTTTATCTGAATGTGGAGACACAGAAAGGTGAAGAAAGCATCAGTCCTGACGAAGGAAGCAATTTTAATGGGCACAAGGTGGACACTGGAAAGTAGCTGCAGGCATGTGTGCCATAAATTATAAAATAGAGTTCGAGGAGACAGACTAATTCGTAATGAGCATTCCACAGGGCAATCATGCATATAAAAAAAATCTCTCAAAGGTTCTGCAACTTCATACTGCATAGTTATGCGCAGATTATTAGAGTTGCACCAAACTGAGTTAACTTAATTGCTGTTTGCGTCTATTTTGCTTTGATTCAGGAGTCAAAGGGTTGGTCTTTTCTCCAGGGTGGGGGGTGGGAATGGGAGTGCCGACATAGCAGGATTTAGGAGGAAAATGTTTTATTCTCTCGATCAACTCCAGAGTCCAAAATGCCCACTTGCCCAAGGCCACAATAATAATTAAAATTCTGCTTGCATGAAAAACAGATAGTTCAAATTGAAAAGAAGATTGATGGAAGGAACATCAAATATAGTGTTTCAGTACCCTTTGGCTCTTCTGTGGACCATATTCAGCTGGATTGAATGCATCATAATGAGAATGGTATCTTTGACCTATCTGGTACCGCAAGACATTAAATGCCTGAAACATTTTTACATCCTTGCATTACTCAGACAGTTTTAGAATTGACCTGAAATCAAAGGTCAACTAATTCAACGGAGAAGATAATCAAACAACATTAAGAAAGAAACTATTGAGACTGGAAAGGGGCCAAGTCATATGCTTAGTCACACAAAGATTTGGATATAGCTCAAAACACATGTTTAACTGCATGTCTTTACATTGGATTACCAAGATTAAACAGTTCTGCAATTGTCTGGCATAAAACGGAATAAGAGCTCTTTAAGGCTGATAACAACTAGAGATTTGATTTTTAAAAAATCATTTACTGAGCTAAAATGCCAATACTGCATGCACATGGCTCAGGGAGGGGGGTAAAGAAAGAAGGAAACATCTCAAGTTAAAAATTACCTCTCCATAGTTCCTTGGGATCATTGTCACCTTAGCAATTTTTTCCTCAATAAGGGCCAAAGTCCCTGTTTTGTCTTCAGAAGAACTTAAAAACATTCCAGAACTAATTCACAAAAAGACCACAGGATGTTATCAGTTTCTGTATATTTGCCCACTGTTGCCTAAGAGAAGACAACAAAGTTCACTACTTTTCGAACCTTCTCTCTTGCTCGCAAAATGACACCGAAGAGAAAAAAATGAAAAGCTAGCACGGAGAGCAAATTTATCAGAGAATTTGCATTTTAACAAACTTACTATTTACCTTGTCCTGATTCCCTTGGTATTTTCTTCAGTTTCTCCGTCACGAAGAGCTAAGGTAGATGGCTGGAGCTCAGCCTTTGCCCTAGCAACTATAGTTTGACATTGTTCTACAGTTGCAAAGTTGGGGAAGTACAATGCTCGTGGATTCCAGCTTAACACCTAGCATGAAAATTTTAATAATAAGTAAAAAAGGGGCTCAAATCGCTGACCCTGGTACAAAATTGAAGACAAGATTTATCTGTAAAAAGTAAAGGATCAACTCCTCATTAAGAGGTATAAAAGTAAAAGGGTCAAAATTAAACAGATGCGATCCTCGACTTATCAATTTCTGGGCTTCATTAATCCATCAAGGAGAAGTTCATGGTGTGAATTATATGCATGAGAAACCTATATCCGACCAATTAAAAATTCTCTGTTTCAATTAATGGAAGAAATGAAATACAATTTTTATTACCTCCCTGTCTGTCTCTCCGTAGCATCATTTTCAGCAAACTTAACTCGCAAACACACAAGATACGGTGGATATAAGAAGATGCAGCGGAGTTGGGTACCTGAAAGGGAATGGAAGTTAGAGAGCCCTCGCCAGAGTGGCCGTGGGGCAATGGATCGAAGCCTCTGTTTTCCTCCTCGAATTGATCACCCATGGCCTCCAGCACCCTTGGCCTAAGCCGAGACTGTGCACTCCACTCATCCTGCGATAAATTCATCAATCAACTGCCGCTACCAAATCGACCAAAGAAAGAGAGGGGAAAAAAAGAAAAAGAGACATATGCCATATATCATCACTAAACCCAAAAAAAAAAAAACATATATATAACTATAATTTTAAGCAAATATAGAGAGAGAACCGGTTGAAAGAAAAGAGTAGAACCGAAGAAGCCGGCAAGGAAGAAAAATAGGCACAAGAGGAAGACTAAAGGTAGCCCAAGGCTCCGCCAAGTTCCGCCGCCGCTCCCTATAGTTTTACCTCCCCTGCTGTTCTTCATCACCAAAATTCCAAGTGTCCGATCAAGTATCGATCTTCTCCTGTAGCTGGATTCGACGGAATTCAGAGCCTTCCTTCAAAAATTTTGATCAAATAGAAAGGCAAAAGAAAGATAAAAAGATAATAACAGATAAGGAAAGAAATTCGAGTTGAAACAAGGGCGAGGACCGGAGGAGACTTTGAAGGGAAAGAAATGGACAAGGAACTTGGACATTCGATGTGTGTGAGTCAGCGGGTGTAGCAGTGGTGCGGAGGATGGGACTTCTTTGTTTACACGGCGGGAATTCTCTTCTTTTAATTACCTGAATTTATTTTTGTTACCAAACTAGTACAGTAGTACATTAGCATTCCCTTCGACTCCTCCGCCTTCCTCCTTCCGGGCCCCCCGGGGTAGGTGAAAGTAGCAACTCTAACACTACATCCCTAATAAATTATAGGAATGGTTCCTAAAGCTTAACCCAACCCGGAGGTGGTAACTGGTAACACTTTTTATCACTCTACATTCGCTGAAGATGGGAGATAAAAGATGTCGAGTAAAAATATGGTTGAAAATCATATTAATAATATGAGTAAATAAATTTTAGTAAATAATTCACTATCCAATTTCAAATAAATGTGCATTTAATTTTGACTAATTTACGCATATTTTTCTTCCTTGATCACCCCCCAAGCTTCCTAATTATGAATAACTAGATGAGTAGTCGTTGAGTGCTGTATGGATATTCATTAGATAAATTCTTATTTTTCTAACAAAAATCATATACTGACATTATTATTAAATGGCAAGAACAAACTAAAAATGATACGAGATTACCATATCTGTATCTATTATTTAATAATGCAATGAGTTAGAGTCACTTTTTTATAGGTAAACTAAAAATAGAAGAAAATTTGTGGTCATGTTCAGAATTTTTCGTGGTCGAATAAAATTCGATTCCCCCTCCCTCCCTCCCCCCAAAAAAACCGGGGCTACTTGAGATGGGACTGCTGGCTTTTTTGGCTTCCGTACAGTTAACGTGCAACCTCACGTGGAGTCCCATTATTGAGTTCAGCGTGAATGACTGACCGAATCTGGATGAGCGAATGAATGGTGATTGGTGGATGTGACGAATGATCCCACCCATCGTCAATCAACCAATCACCACTTCTTGATCACTGCCGGCTTAGGCTCTTTGCTTAACCTTTCTTTTTCTCCACCACTGTAATAACTCGAATGTGCCCATTTGAATTGCAATGTTTTAGAATATATAAAAAATCTTTTCATCGAAACTCACAATCCAAACACACTAATATGATCCCATTTGATCAACTCTCTCCTCTCTGCCAATCCAAAAGCAGTTATGTAAGTGGTGAAAAAATCCAATACTGCGCTAGCAGAAACAAGAAGTTTTATCTTGATAAAAAGCGCCCAATGACAAAAAAGTTTTTTTTTTCCCCTATTTGTTCCCGAAATATTTAATGTTCAGTGTTAAGATATTTCCTAATTTAATCATACTGACCACAAACCCGACTGACACATGCGGTGAAAATTGAAGATGCATTTTTATACAACTTCGAACCTACTAGACCCTTGTTGAGGGGAAAAGGAACTTTCCAAATGCTACAGAACCATTATAAACTTTTATCTCAAATCCATCTACGAAGAAGACCGCTCCACTCAACTGCGTCTCCGCTCCCCAGTCATAACCTTTGTTAACAAATTTCAAGTAACCACAAATGAGAACTGAAAATAGCACACACTTTTTCCTCTTCTTTTCTGAAATTCATCAATTTTAACAAAATCTGAAGCAAAAGCTTTCATGTTCCTCTTCCACTCTTACTCTTCTTCTCTTTGTCCTGAGAAGCAGCCCTTAAGCGATGAGTTAGAATCTTTTATCTTGCTGAGTTCAAAGATTATTATGATTTTAATGTCTGTTTCTCCGCCAGTCCCAGCCGTCTAGGTCGTGAAGGCGCGAGGAAGGAACAGAAAGCAGCGTGCACGACCGCTGCTGCCATATGACAAGCCTAAGCCGCTGCACACGCTAGCAACCTTAACCACAACATACCGGGGGAAAAAATGGAGGGGATAATCCCATTTAGTGGTCCTTAAGTGTGGACCATGCTCTAGAAAAATTGTGCGTACAAATTATACAACAAACCAGTGGGTCACACACAGGTTGGCACATCCTGATTGGTATGCCTGTCTCCATAGGACCATAGAGCAACATACTATATAAACATATTCACAAATTTGCAGTCTCTTCCTCCACGTAAATAATGCATGGTCGCCAAATATTTGCACAAACTCCAACTATGCACCTCAGAATCTCTCTCTACTTCCACTCCAATTTCACAGGATCCTAATAAGTAGCAAAGCTCTTTCTGACTCGACAAGAACTCAAGTCGATCAAATAAATGCTCAGATTAAACATTTGTTGTTCTCTCATACCAAGTCTGCAACAACCCAAGGTTGCCGGCAGCTGCAGGTCATGGATAATCCACTATAACAGACACCAAATTCTGTCGGAAAGGATAATCATCAGAGCCCTTAAAGATGAGACAAATGGTGGCAAAAATGGATTACCTGGTCGTAGTTGGGATCCCGGCCTGGAAATTGAGGTGCCCTATGAACAAAGGCCGGTATGTTTTTTCCCTAACTCGTTGGGCAGTGAGAAAATGCCCGAGTTCCGATTGTCGTAATCTTCTAGCTTTCAGTAAAAACCTGTATAAGAACTACAGTCAAACTGAAAAGTTAAGGTCAAGATGATGTCTGTGTTTTTTAGACATGCACTGCCACATTGGCTTCAGTAGACTGGAAATTTCATCTTCATTGTCCAGAAATATCAGTAAGGTTTGAGGTTAAATCTTGAAAATATCATGCAATTTATGCTTACAGGTGAATGAATACTCATCACTGAAAGATTCTACTTTATACTCGTGGGCCGAATTGGGTCCAGGGTCCTTCTTCCTACGTCTTGGAGGTCTCTGGTTAGTCACCTTTACAGTTCTAGGAGTGCCAATTGCAGCTGCAAGCTTCAATCCAGCAAAGGTAAGGCAATTATGAATAAATTCTTACCTGAGCATAAGATTTTGATTCTAACCATAGTTTAATTATGAAAACATGCAATTCCCATGTGCAGTTCCTGTTCCAACGTACATAGTTTTCTTTTGATTTCTCTCTTCTCAAAAGAAATGATTCTAATTCTCCCAAATAAATAGCTTAGAATTTCTGAATTCAAAGTCACACATGGTAACTTAGCAATCTTTGTAAAGTCTTCATAGCTCAAATAGTTATGCAAGCTCCAACTGTTAATGATAAAGTACCTTTATTAAGTACATGCAACAGGAGGATGAAATTGAAATGCTCCAGGAAATCAGTTAAGAAAAGAAGAGCTACCATGACTCATGTGCTTTAACATCTCTCCTCTGTTAACCTAACTTTGCTTGCACTTATGCTATTCTGCAGGATCCTTTACGTTTTGTCTTGGCGGCTAGTACAGGAACTCTCTTTCTTGTTTCACTAATTGTCCTCAGAATTTATCTGGTATGGATTATTTAAGCGCATAAAACACAGAAATTTGGTCAGAAATCTAGGACAAAGAGTTCCTTCCTTACTTAACTATTTGAAAATATGATATCATCTGGCTTGACACTTTTGCCCAAACAAAGTCCCCTTAATCAACAAGAAAGGCTCTTTTCAAGCAAAGAAGTTTTTTGCAAGTACAGTGCAAAACTGATTTAACTCTTTACATGCTAATATTAGCTAGCCAGCAGCATGCTTTTTTCTCTCTGATCTCTTAACAACAAAAGATGTCTTCCCTAGGTATCTCACTTCAAGTAATCTCCTTACCATCTAGGACTGAGCAATAAAGCTACTTAACCTGGGAAGAAAACTGACAGTATCTGGATTTTGTAGTATAAGACAACTCAGTTGACCTGATGGACTGAAACTATAGCTTCTGGGATATTACTAAACTCTAATGATCTCATCGATCTTCTTGACTCAACAAAATTCCGCCAGCTATCACATTTTGCATTCACCATGCAACAGGGATGGAGTTATGTAGGCGACAGACTTCTATCAGCGGTCATACCTTATGAAGAAACCGGATGGTATGATGGACAAATGTGGGTAAAACCACCAGAGGTGAGTTCTTACTTTTTCTAGTTTAAATGCTAATTGATGAAAATCAAACCCACAAATTTTGTCAATAAATGAAGCCTCATAAGCATGCCAAGAACGAAAATAGGAGACTGCAACGGGCTGACTGTGCATGATTGAATGTACTCTGGAAAAGTCAAAAAGTATACATGAAATGTATTTCAAACTTAGCTTATCAAGGTTGCATCATTGTATTCCCACATAGCATCCTTGCAAGACTTATATGGAGTTACCTGTCAAACTCAAACATTCCCACCCTTTATTTTGGTTTGGGATAATTAACATTCCCTAGCTTTATTACCACATAAAAAGATATCAGGAGAGCAGGAACAAAAGTAGCTCATATAATCATCAATTCTTGCAGATTCTGGCTCGTGATAGACTGCTCGGCTCTTACAAGGTAGCACATGGATGGTAAAGCAGTGTTTTTTTAATCACTGAAGTTGATTGTATTTTGAGTAGAATATATGTCAAATAGCATTTCTTGCAGCAACATATCCAACCCTATCAAAATGAAGGTAATCAAAGCTTTTTTAATTCTAATGCATGGATGATAACTCCAGTAGCAACAATATATATCCAGCCCCTATCAAAATGAAGGATTTCAAAGTTTTCTCAATTTCAGTGCATGGACTATAACTCCAGTAGACTAACTTTTCATACTTAAAAGCCATCTAGCAAGTTTCTATAAGATATACACTAATAGTCTGTAGCTTATGAAAATTTATGCATATAGGTCAAGCCAGTGATCCAGTTGCTGAAACAGACACTAGTTGGGACAGGAGTGTTACTTGTTGCAGCAGTATTTTTATTTATATTTGCAACACCGGTAGAAGATTTTATCCAGAACACATTTTCAGCAAAGGAGAACTCAACTCAAGTTTCAGTTTCAAAGATCGACACAAAGTACAATATAAGGTAAACAAGCACAAAAGTTAAGCCCTCGTTCCCAATCCCAAAAAAAAAAAAAATTTATTATCCAGTATAGATGAAGAAAAATGCACTTACTTTCCTCTCTATGTAATTTCCACGAGAAAATCACAGGAAAGAGGAATTATTACGGTTGCCAGTAGAAGTCATGGATGATGATGATCTAGCAGCAGCTGCTGCAGAAGCTGCTGATGGAAGACCAGTCTACTGCAGAGATAGGTATTATCGTGCATTAGCAGGTGGGCAGTACTGCAAATGGGAAGACCTACTCAAATAAAAAAATAAAAGAAAAGACCAGATGAACTCTCAGACAGCTCAATATTTCCATTATTGTCCTTGCACAGGAATTAACTTTGGCCAATGTTAATCTTTTTTGGGTTGAACTTTACATAACAAAGATTAGAAACATATGCAATTGCATTTGTTTTGCTCTCATGATTGGGATCATTATATAGTGTCCATCTTCAGAAGTGGGAGAATGAAGACATACTAAAAAACTCAAGAAGTACCTGGTGAAAACACAATGATATGTTTATATCACGGTATCAAGCACTGTGAGATGACAATGAGTAGCTCAAAGAAAAACCAAAAGGTCCAGCTTTTATTTGGGCCAGCCTCTTATTTAAAGAAAGATAATTCCGATCATGTAAAGAAGGACAATATAAATCTATAAGATCAACATAACCTAACTTGAAATTTTCTCTATATGAAAATCATCTTTGATAGGAATTGTAAGCTAGTGCTCATTCTGTTTCTTCACTAAGCTCTAATCCTTCCATCATATGATCTCTCACTCTGATTACTGTAGCAGACAAAGAAATATAATAAAGACATAAAACTTTATTTGTTCCGTAAGATTGCAATGGCAGCATAAAGTTTATCTTTTCCTTTAATATTACTTTTCTGTTTATTCCTCTTCATTATTATCTTTATAAAGAAGAACCATGGCAGTCTCCCCATTCTCTTTATGGAATCATCATTACCAAACCAATTTAGCAAGATAAGGACTGAGATCTTTTCAAGATATTTTGTTCTAGATTCCCAAATTCCAATGAACTCCAATGAATTTTTGTTACTAAGTACCTAAACATCAGGCAAGATGCAATGACAATTCTGGATATGGGCACTTCCGAGCTCTGACTTGAGAAAAACTTAAGCAACTTTTTTAAGCTAGTTTCTTGCACCAGCTGAGAATTCTAAACATTTTAGTTTCAACAATATCCTTCATGGTTTTCTTCCTTCTCCTTGCATCTTCAATATCTAGACTTCTATAGGCAAGAGCAAGCAAATACATTGCTGGATGGAGTCTCCTGCAGATAATGATATAATCATAAACTGCATTAACAGCACAGTTTAAGTTTTGTGGATCCTGTTAACTTAGTTATGGTATATAACATGGAAACTGATATTGCAGCAAATAAAATATCGAATTTAGGCTCAAAAATCAGAGACTTACTTATCAAACAGTTCATTTGAATCCAAACCATCCCAGGACCTCTGGGATGGTACAGTACGTGCCTTCTTATCCCTACCATATGTTTCGACATACCAACCTCCAATGTCATGCATGCCACAGCGAGGCTCAAATAGCCAAAATCTGATAAAGTAAGGAACCATAGTTTTTTGACCACAGGAAATGATTTGCATGGTAAAGGACAGGAGAAGAGGCAGAGAAGCAAAAATTTGAGCTGCTATTATTTAATGGTTAATTATAATAAAGAATGGCCAAGTATTATCCTCTTTACAAAATAAGAACCAACTCAAAAGATGCGGGACAAGAATGGACTAGAAAAAAGATGGCAAATGTTGTCAACCTGCATGACTGCAACCTTTTCTTTCTATTTACAAAAAATAAAATTAAAATTAAAAATGTCAAAAACTCCTACCAAAGGGAGAAAATTAGACAGCATGTGGCTAAGGCTCGAGGAATTAGAGGTCCTGGGCTCAATACCCCCGGCCTCCTCCCTGCATCTAAGTCCCACCCCTCCCTTGCTAGAAGGAAAAAAAAAAATAAAAAAGAGCATGCAACAGTGCTGCTTTAACCACATCAACCTCTAAGTCAAAAGTTGTAAGCAATGCTATCAAAAGTTTCCTTCAAGGGGTCCAAAAGGGAGACATGTAAATTAGAAGAAGAGTGTACATGCCATGTTATCTTTACTGTCAAAAATCTAAGTTGGAGCCCTCCTACTTAAAAAGTCCAAGCTAGAGACCCCTCCGTATGATCTGTCTCTTATGCTGAAAGAAAACAGGAGATAATAGGGAGGAGAAATCTTATGAGATAATGGAACATCAATTGTTTTAACCAAGATGTAAAGCAGAAGGAAGTCAGAGTGATTCCTAGATGTCCATCATTTATTCGAGATTTATAAGGAAGGATGGGAAGAAGAAACCTTGTAGTCTTGTTCTAATGAAAAAAAGCAAATTGACAAAACTATTGAACAGGTGCCATTTATCTTCTGATGCTAGCAGACATATAACCAGAGCACTTCTGTAATGTTAAATTGAAAGGGCGAGATGTGGCTTACTTGCTTGGCGGCAGCCGAGCCCTAGTGCATCTACATTCACATATTGAAGCTTTATCTCCTATTCGATACCAATGCATGTGTTTTACCTGAAAGAAATTCCCTGTTATACATAATCAAAGACAAGAGAGAAAAAGAAGAAAGAAGTCTCAAAATTAAAATGCTCAGGCATTGTGAACTTTTAAATGCCTTCACAGTAGTGTATGCAGCCTCATATATCCAACTTCATACATGCAGAAGCAACTGAAGTATGCAAACAATGCACAATCGAGCTGTCAGTCACATACAAAGGCTTGAAACCTGAGCCTTTTCCCATAAAAGCATCAACAGCAATTATCTAGCAGAAATGAGGTCCAAACAACGTTTTGTGACTTCACAACCACGCAGTACATATATCCAACAGAGTAGAGGGATGCGAATTGTTTAACACGTCTAAATGCATTAGACTGCTTATGTCTGAGGAATTTATTCCCGTAACAGAGCATGTTTTACCAGGTTGAAAACTGATAGCAAGAGAAAATGCAAAAAAGAAGCAAGCATACATACGAGCAAAGTTCTGTGCTTCATGATAATATGGGTTTTCGCACCACACTTATCATAGACATAGCATGATCCTTCATCAGGGCTGGTCCCAAGTCCAGTTATTGTTCCCAGTGGAATCCTGTATCCAACTGAAAATTCCACATCATTAAACTCGCCAGACACCTGATTCCTAGCCACAGAGTCATCATGTGAAGTAAGAAAAACATGAATACTATCTTCTTTGTTCTGTTTCCCTTCTAAGTTCTGCGGTGGATCTCTTCTAGCCACAGCAACCAGCCTCCCTCCTATACATAATTCAAGATTTTTATATGCATCTGAGGTATTGTAACAAGATTCAGTTGCTTGCTTCTGATAAGTGCTCCCATCAGTTATACCAGAGTTCTTAAGATCAGCAGCATATGCAATGGATTCAGACAAATCTGATGCAAAAGATGTCAAATTTTCCCTTTTAGCATGTGATATTTCAGGAAGCTGGTTGGTAATGCGAACCATTCCAAAGAGATCTCGCCCAGACACCAAGTGCAACACCTCAGGAGTGCCACGTTGAGACCTCTCCTCAGCTTCAAAACAATCAGGAAGAAGATCCGAGCACTCAATCTCTGGGCCATAATATGCTGTATGCATAGCCGAATAGAAATCCCTCTCCAATACATCAAGGTATCCTGATCCTACGACCACCCTTTTCTCTGATAATAATCTCTCTTACAGCATATCTATACCATTTTAACCATTCAACAACTTCCATCTGCCCACCTGGTGTTCTGTGTGATTCATAGCTAAATATACCTGATCCCCGCCCAGAAAGTCTTTGAACTAGCAGCCTTTGAGACAATAGATATTGATCGTAGTGTGCCCTCCTCTCACAATCTGAAAGTATCTGGATTCAGTAAGCGTAACTAAGTCAACACCAAGCTTCTGATGTTGCACCAGGGATGAAACTACATTTTAGTTCAATGCCTTCTAAAACTGAAAATAGAATAGAATGTGCTAATTCAGCACAGGATCAATTTCCCTCTCTTTCTTTCTTTCTTTTTTTTTTTTCCAATTTTCATTCTTCTGCGCCTTGTACTGGTACAAGTTGCATTTTTACATCCAGAAAACATAAGCCTAAGAATTCAGCAGTTTAACAGATTGCAATCGATTGCGGAAAATACTAGCAATAAATGCTAATCTTCATGAATTGAATCTCGTCTTGTGATATCATTTGTATCACCAGAACTGGTCATTTCACTAGCACAATGATAACTACACCAAAGTTACACTCGCTAGTCGCTACCTCAGTACATGATAAGAAATGTAGCACAAAAAAATTTCACAACAATAAAGCAAGCAGAACAATAAATATAAACGGAGTATGAAAAATCGCAGTAAAAGAGGAGCGTATATTCTTATTAAAAAGCAAATAACCTCATAAGCCGCGAGAATTTGGATGAACCGACTGGAGGCAGAAGAATGGGTATGTGAGTTGGCAAGGTCAGGGTGGGTCTCCTTGGCTAATTTGTGAAAGGAAGCTTTGATTTCTGCTAACGAGCTGGTCTGCGAAACTCCTAGCAAATCGTAGGCGTTTGGTCCCCGAACTCGGATGGAGTAGATTCGGTACTGGTACCTAGCCACCGGCTTCCGGTCACAGCTGGATAAACAGAATTAATAACGCAATAGTGAGCACAAATTGAATGAGCTGGTCGGGAAGAACGGCACAGTTTATTATTCGCGGTATATCCAGTAAAATCGTCGTCATTTCTAGCGATTACAAGGAGGTCAGTACTGGAGGTGCCGATTTTTATTTTTATTTTTATTTTTATTCTTTTCCCCCGGTTAGTTTGTGGAAGCGGGGTAGCTTGGTAAGGACCAAGGAGCAGAGGGAATGGTGAGTGCGAGTTGTGTGCATTCGGGGAGAGGTCCTGCATCCACGAAAAGTAGCAGCGAATGAAAGCGCAGTTTTTTCACGCCAAAGTTGGCGCGCCTCTTTTCTGTTTTTGTGTCTTCCAATAAAGGCGCCGTTTTCTGCAGCCGTTGAGTGTCACGCTTTTTCTTTATTCCTCTTTTTTCTTTTTTTTTTTTTTCGTTGAGAATATATCAAGACAGAAGGAGGCGTGGACTTCATCGTTTCCATTTGTTGGTTATACCTGGATTTCCACCTGGCTTGATAGTTGTAAGACGAACTTAGTCGCAAAACTGTTGTATGCTTCATTTTGTGCGTTGGCAAGTCAGTTTCGAGACTTGCAGTGCTGTGCTGCGGAGAGTTTTATATTTTGGGATAATTTCAAAACCTCTCTTGAGGAGGTTTTCCTTCTTCTTTTTTTTTGATAAATAGAGATGCATAAAATAAACGGCAAGCAAACAACAAACATAGTATCAAAGTACTAGTTAATTACAGTCATCCTTAGGGTTGAAGAACCCCATAAATCAAACAAGAGATGGGGTAATAAAGAAGGACAATGCTCCAAAAAAGTGATGTCTTCACCATTACTTCTTCCCCAATTGGCCAATGCATCTGCACATTTGTTAGCTTCTTGGAAGTTATGGTGCAAATATACCTGCTGGAATGCGTTCAATAGCTCCCTGCAATCAATAAGAATGGGGAAAGCTCGTGAGAAAAATTATTTTTTGAGTTGAGTAAAGCAATAATGATGGTAGAATCAAACTCCACTTCAAGAGCATTGATACTGTGATTTTTGGCAAGTTGAAGGCCATCTCTAAGGGCCCAACATTCTGCTAGTGGAACTGAGCAAGAGACAAGGTTCCTAGCAAACCCAAAGAATCCAAAACCATTAGAATAAGATACCAAGAGCAAGAGGTGCTAGAGACAGAACCATCCGTGTTAAGTTTGATGAAATTGACAGCAGGAAGAGTCCATCTAATGAACTTCTCTTGTTTAAAGATTCTAGATAGGTGCGACGCAGGACCCAGGAGAGAGAATTCGTAAGCAAGATGAAGGCACAATTTAATTGGATCACATGAATGATGCTTAAAGAGTTTTGCATTACGAGCCTGCCATAGGCTCCAACTTCTAAAACTAAGAGTGCCCCAAGGAATGTTGTTGAACTGTGAAGGCAAGGAAGAGGTGCAGCCTTCTTTGAGCCAAGAGGTGAAGTAGGAGTTTGTAGAAAAGAGGTCAGGAGGTAAAGAAATATGCTGCCAAAGAAAGGAAACCGCAGGGCAATATCTAAGCACATGTTCTGTGTCTTCAGTGGGAGCATCACATAAAGGACAAGAGGAATCCGAAATTATTTTGAAAAGATTTAGGAGAGCTTTGGTAGGTAGTCTATTTTGATAGGCAAGCCAAAGGAAATGTTTAACTTTGGATGAGGATGCGCTATTCCAAATCCAATTTGAAGAGGGAAGGCTAGAATAGTCAAAAGAAGGGGAGGAAAGCTTCTGACAAAGATCGTAAACTGATTTGGAGTTGAATTCTCCATTGCCAGAAAGCTGCCATCTTAGAGTGTCCAGGGAAGGAATAAGTCCTTGCCTGGGGTCCCTTTAATTTCTTACACAAGATGAGTAGGCAGCTAGAAAGAAATTTTCTCAAGATTCCAAGAAAAAGAGTGCAAGGAGACCTCAGAGACCCTTAGATATTCTTCCCCCTCATTAAGAGGACCTTGTATTTGACTTCGAATAATACCAGAATGCAACCATTTGTCTACCCAAAATCTTACTGTATTTCCATCTCTGATGGACCAAATACAGCCTTCATTGAAAGCATTGAGACCTTGCATTAAGCTCTTTTTGTTGATGGAACCTTGAGTGTTATTCAAGAGAAGCTTTCTGGAGTTTTGAGATTGAAATTCGTCCACATAACAGCTCCTAAGCACTTTAACCCAAGGTTTGTGACTTTCCTGGGAGATATTCCAGCAGAGTTTGGTTTTGGCAACCTTATTTAACAAAGAAGTTTGTTTAAGGCCAAGACCTCCAAACTGTTTTTCTTTTGTGATTTTATCCCAACAAACTAGGTAAAGTTTCCTTTTATCTTCTAAAGATCCCCAAAGGAATTTCCTTTGTTCTTTATCAATTTCTTGACAAATTTTTTGAGGAAGAGGGAGACATTAGGTGTAGTAAGTTGGGATAGCAGAGATGGCCTGCTGGACAATAGTTTTTCTCCCTACAAATGAGAGAAGCTTGGCCTTCCAGCCTTGAAGCTTTTTTTGGACTTTTTCTAAGATAAACTTGTAATTTTTAACAGAAGACTTAGAAGAGGAAAGAGGGATGCCTAGATAAACACCAAGGTCTTCTGTTGAACTAAGATTGAGGAAGGCTGAAATGCTGTTTATTTGATCAAGGGGAGTATTGGGGGAAAAGAAGATTTTGGATTTCTCATAATTTATATTCAGTCCGGATTTTAAGCAGAAATCATTAAGAGCTTCCTGAATTGCCTGGATAGAGATCAAGTCAGTTTGACTAAACAAAACGACATCATCAGCATAGAAACAGTGAGAAAGAGAAGGACCAAGTCTCCCAAACTTTAATGGCTTCCATCGTTTTTCAGCACACAAGCGTTCAATTTTCTGGGCAAGATATTCCATACAAAGAATGAAGAGGTATGGTGAAATTGGATCTCCTTGTCTTATGCCTCCAGATGAAGAGAAGAAATCTTTGCTTTGCCTATTGATGAGTAAAGCAAGTCTGGAAGATGATATGCACTGGAGAATAAGATTAATGAGATTGTGAGGAATTTTGAAATGCAGGAATGCATCTCTAATGAACCCCCACTCCAATTTGTCGAAAGCCTTTTCAAGATCGATTTTTATGGCACAAAGACCAGACTTACCAGATTTCTTTCTCATTTTGAAAAGAGATTCTTGAACCAACAGAATATTATCCGAAGTACTTCTGTTAGGAAGGAAACTAGCTTGTAGAGGGGAAATCAAGTTTGAGAGAAAAGGCCTCAATCTGTTGACTGTGAGTTTAGTCAAAACTTTGTAGGCAGTGTTTGTGAGGCCTATAGGTCTAAAATGTTTGAGAGTTTCAGGATGGTCCACTTTAGGAATGAGACAAAGCAGCGTGTCATTTAAGTCTTGAGGAAAAGGCTTAAGATCAAAGCAGTCATTGATCAGCTTGATTAAGGAAGGCGCAGTTTTCTCCCAAAATTTTTGAAAGAAAAAAGGATGTAAACCATCTGGACCCAGGGCTTTGAAAGGTTTGAGGTCAAAAAGGGCCTGTTTTATTTCTTGAGTATTAGGATGTGAGGTGAGATGAGTAAGAGATACGGGGCTAATATTGGGGATGGTAATAGGGAAAGGTTCTGGTTCATGGAAATGACAAGCAAAATCCGTAGTGAAAAGATTAGAAAAATGTCTCTGGATAGTCTGTCTGATTAGAAGGGGGTCAGAAAACCAATTGCCCGCAACATCTCTAAGCCCTGAAATTTTGTTCTTATTTCTCCTAGAGATAGAAATTGTTTGAAGAAATTTTGAACTGAGATTGTCCCAACAAATGTAGTCTATTCTAGACTTCAAAGCCCATAGATCTTTTTCTTGGTTGAGAACCAAATTGAATTCAGCTTGGAGGGCAATTTCTAAACGTTCAAGGAAATTAGAGTGATGACATTGAAGGGTGGTTTGAATTCCTTTGAGCCTGTTGAGCAATTTTCTCTTTTTTTTGAATAGGTTTTCGAAAGTTGATTTGCTCCAAGAGGACACCAGTTCTGTAAAATGCTTGGTGATTTGTGAAAAAGAAGAGGTCGGATTATTCCAGACTAGCTCAACTAGAGGTGGAAAGGAAGGGTGATTTAACCAAAATCTTTCAAGTCGGAAGATTTTTTTTTTAAGGGAGTGGTGAAAAGGTTGGACGTTAGCTAGGATGGGGCAATGATCAGACCTTGTTCTAGGGAGATGATGGATTGTGGCATTGTCGTAAAGGACACGCCAAGGTTGATTACAGAAAGCTCTATCAAGTCTTTCATGGATAATTCTACCATTTCTACCTTTTCCCGTCCAAGTAAATTTTGGTCCTGATGAGGTTTTCCCTGATCACACTTGACTCTCTCAGGATTTTCAAAATCACACATAGCACCTTAATCAGACGATGTGGTATCAAAAAATTTTGAAAGGATAATACCACCTCTAATGTTTTCATGAGATAATTTGAAAAACCTCATTGAGTTTCTCATAGTCATACCTAGTACCATTAAAGAAAATAATAAAAATGCCATAAAAATTGTGCACATTTGGGCTACCTTTCTTACTCCAATTTTTTTCTTTTGATATTGATTAATCAAGAGGAGGTAAGGGAAAAAAATAAGCTGAAATCATTCATTTAATAAAGGAGATGAATGGTGTGCAGTTGAAATCATGAAAAAAAAAGTATATTAAATATATCTATAATGGTGTTCAAATATTAAAAATAAGATTCTTGAAAATTTGATTAACCAACAGTATTAAAATAAAAATCTTATCTTTTTTCAATCTAAAATTTTGGCATAGTTAGAAATGATGAAATCATCCTAAAGATTTAAAACAAAGGAAAAATTATTTTATCTCTTAACAAATTAGAGAATGGAAACTAAACATTTGTTTGATTCTCCCAGATGATAAATTCCTTTTTTTTAGCTTGTTGCTAAGGGCTAGGAACAAAAATTATAAAATTTAAAAAGGAATATTTTCTAACTCAAAAAGTTTTAAAGGAAAAAAATTACTCATGAATAATAGTGTTTAATTGTTGAAAATAAAATTTTGAAAAATTAGTTAATCAATAGTATTAAGATAAAAATCTTATTTCCTTTCAATCTTTTTTTCAAATTTTTTTGTTATGGATTTGGAACAAAATTATAAAGGGTTAAATACCTAAAAACTCCCTGTGATTTACGCAATGTTCAACTTAATTCCCTGACGTTTGGAAACCTACAATTTAACTCCAACCAAAATGAAAATTTGACGTAAAATGTCAAAAATTGTCCTTATATATATATAAAACGTATCTCATTTGTTCTGATAATGATCACCAAATAGTAAGAGAAAAAGAAAGAGACGGAAAAACAAAAAAAAAAACCCTAATTTGAGAGAACGTTAAATCTGAAAAAATTGGAGGTGATTTGGTGACGGATTCAAAAGCCAAGAATTACTTGTACAACAGACTGAAGATTTAGAAGAAGAGTCGAAGATAATGTAGCAAGACTTCCTATTTACTCTCAGTGAAATCGTCACAAAAAAAAAGTAAAAGGAGGGCTTTGATCAACCCAGAAGCTATGCATCTTAAGCTAGTTTTGGTTGCTAGTTTATTTCATCAAATTTTATAGCTTTCATGAGGTGCTAAAAGTCCCCAACTATACATACTAGGTGGCTCTAATGGCAACTCAACCGTTGATGGCAATGGATTGGGGATGCCCCTTAAAGTTCCTGTCCGAAAAATCAAGAATCTCAACTATAGCTAAAAACCATTCCCAATTGGACTTCAAGAATCTCTTCCATTTGAAGTCAACCTTCATTATACGGTTTTGAAGATTCTATAGATTCCTTCACTTTCAAAGCTGGTAATTTTACCCTCCTCGTGTATTTTGTTTCACTTGAAACTTCCGGTGTCAAGGATGGAGTTTTGTTTGAATGTAAGAAAATACAAAGTTGAACATAATTTTTCTCCTTCTGCGAGGTGTTTGAGAACGAAGGTTAAAATTGGAAGCAAATGTCATCCTTTTCTTTTTAATATTGTTTATTGCAACCCTCAGATGCACCAGCATCGCGTGACTCTCAAATTTGGTCAGTTTAGACAGTTTCCGTCAAATTTTCATTTTGGTTAGAAACACGGGGAGTTAAATTGTACATTTCCAAACGTCAGGGAGTTAAGTTGAATATTGTGTAAACCACAGGGAGTTTTTAGGTATTTAACCCACTTATAAAATCTAAAAAGGCATATTTTCTAACTCGAAAAATTTTAAAAGAAAAAATTACTCATAATTATTATTCTAGAAAACAATCTTCATTTGTTTTTATTTTTCATCTTCCAAAATTCAAAAATCAACTTATAGAATGGTAAAATTTGAAGAAATTATCTCTTTCTTTGTCAATATTATAGAGGAGCTACTTGTGATTAGGAAAAACCTCAAGGGAGATTTCTGAGAGTATGCCTTTACATTTTGGGTAAGGTAGCTTGGATATAAATTGTAAAGCCCCATTCGATAACTCAATTTAACACTTAAATTTAATGGATTCAGATCTTAACACGTTTAGACCGTTTGATAACCTTAAATATAATATATGAATGAATTAAGTGGCACCGAATTTTTTAGTCAAAATTGCTCTCAAAAATAAGTGATAAGTTATTCATTTATCACTGAATGTGATATACATTTAAATGTATTAGATTTAGTACTTAACAATTCAATCACTTAATGAATTTAGATTTCAGAATTCAGTTTTATCAAATGCATCCTAAGTTGTAACCCAACTTTCTTCCGTCGCAGTACTATCAATCTTTATCTCCACAATATATTCTTTCCTAATTTCATCATTTTTTTTTTGTTTCCGTGTGGAACTCACGAAATTTATATTAAAAAGATAAAAAGAGTCCTTTGCCCTACTGTCACACGTACATACAAGCACGCACACACTTAAACAATGTTTGGATAATAACTATTTGCTCAAAATCATTTGTTTATATCACAAATACATCTTTCAATATACCTTTCTATCTTTTTAATTATATTTGTATCTTGCACATATCACATCACAAAAATTGATACTCAAATAATATTCAAAATAATCTACCATTTATGACAACGCAAAAATTGGTATTCAAATAATATTCAAAATAGTCTACAATTTCTCATCATCTGATCTGATGCTTGCTTAATATGTTTTACAAAATAAAGATTGAAGAACCCTACTATGCTCACCCAATTCCCAATTTCCAGGTTACAGATCATATAGGACAGGAGGCTAGCCAATTGCTATTTGCAAACTACTCTGATACCCTAGTGGGGATGGGCAGATAGCGAACGTCCTTGATGAGCACACTGGAGTGGTGCCCTTAGCTTGAAACAATGCAGTGGTATGAACATTTTATTTTAATTTGTTATTCTTTTCTCCCAAGTTCCAATCACTACTGCCAAGTTAGAATACAAAATATGATAGACTAAGAAAACAAAATCTAACTAAAAATGGAATTTTTATGAATTTTCCTTTTCTTATTTTTCTTTCATATATTGTAATAGAATCTGTTGTCCATGATCTATAAACCAAATGAATGGAAGATATTCAAATTATTGCCACTACTATTGGGGGACCGTGCTGATGTAGAAGGTGATCACGGGAGGAGACGGTTCAATTTGTTAATACTACTCCTATTGGCGAGTGTTTGTAGAGCCAAAACAGAGACTACTCATTGCAGATTTGCAATGCCCACCATATCAAGCCATCAACTAGCCAGGGCGTGTTGAACTACTTGAGCAACCAAAAGGGGCAATTGCAGAAACCTCCCTTCTCAAAGTTTCAACTTGGCACCCTTTAACTTTAAAAAATATCATCTACCTTCCTCACTTAACCTATTCCAAAATATATATATTGTTTTCATTTCAAAAGCACATTTTGTTGTCCCAACTCCCTCCCCAAAAAAAAAAATCAAAAGCATGTAATAAAAGATTGATGATAAAGACAAATTGTGCAAGTGTGTAACTTTGATGGACACAATATAATGGTAGGTATTTTAACATACAAAAAAAAAAGTTTTGAGAATATATTCATAGTATTTTTAAGTCAAAAAGATTATTTGCTTTCGGTTAGTTTGAGGAGTTTTCCAAATTTTTAAAAGTTTCTATATTTCTTGTCTAGATTGATAGCTTGAAACCAAGAAAAGAGAAGGGGGAAAAAAAAGGACAAATTGGTTATGTTTACAAACTCAATTGAGGTTTTGTTGAAGACCAAAAGTTCATTTTTTTTTATTTGAAAGTGTTTGTGGATGAATGTAAGGATTTATGAATTGTGTATAAGCTTTTTGAATTTTCCTTTTTTTTTTGTCTAAATCAATAGCTTGAAAACTTGAAAAAGATAAATTCTTAGCCATTTATTTAGAAACATATTTGAGGTGTTTCAAGGTGCAAAATAATATTTTATTCATTATAAAATTCTTAGGTAACTTTTATGATTTTTTAAAATTATTTAGAACTTCAAAGTTAAAGTATATTTCTTCCCTAGACTAATGACACAAAAATTATTAATATGTCTTTTAACCTTATTAACACCTTGTAATTCTTAAATTAAAAATCATATCGACTAAGTTTTCAAAGGTCAAAGAATTCACTAGATTTGTTATGAAAATAAAATAGTTCACAAGAAAATGGTTATATTGGAGTGAAAACATATTCTTTAGCTACAAATAAGTTCTATAATAATATATTTTGAAATAGGTTGCCAACATTACAAATAGTTAAAAATATGAGAGGCAGGTGATATTTTTTAAAGTTGAGAGTGCTGAGTAACATTGTCATAAATGTTAGGGGAGGTTTCCAAAAGTATCTCCAATAATAATAATAAAAGAAAACAGCCGGGGGGAGATTTGATATTCTTTTTTTCTCGAAAACGATAGAAACACACGCACGCAGTTAGATTAGAAACATTTAGAACAAACAACGCCGTTAAACAACAAGTTTAAAAGATTAAAGCATTTTTTTATCGACGCTTTCTTGTTCTATATATATTCCTTGAAAAGTCGGTATCAAATTAATTCATAGATACTTTCCGAACATGAAGTAACCCTCACGAGACAATTAATCAAATGACTTAGGTGATTCAAAATTCTTAAACAAAAGGAGAATGACCTGCATAATGCTTCCGAAAACTTCACTATCACGTTGTAATTTGCACAAAGCTTTATTAAGTGTCATGATCTGATCAATTGTAATTAATTGGGATAACAATCAGGGGTGGTCTTTAGACATGATTAATAGACTAATAACTTCTTTTTCTTTTTCTTTTTGGTATTTGTGGTGATCTAAGCTTCACAGATTAATATCATGCAGCGATGGAAAGAACATGGAGCCAGGCAATTAATAACCCGTTCATCATTGGAGGCAGGTACACAAATTTAATCAGCAATCAAGCTGCTGGAAAGCGAAATTGAGTTGAAAGATGGTCTGTTAGGATTGACTTATTGACAAGTCTATGCCATACCAGCTAATGCAGCAGAATTTCCTTTTCACAATTGAATTATTAGTAGGCCATCGTCACATGGTTCCGCCACGAAGTTAAAACTCTACATCGGCCTTTGCTTTTCTTCATCGACATTCCTCAGTCCTCTCGACGGATCCAATGGGGTAATTCAAGCTCAGAATTCTCAAAACCAATCCCACGCTATGAAACGCGCAAGGATCTGCAAGATGTAAAAATTTTACATAGATGGAGTAAAAAAAATTTTCCTTCAGATAATTTTTCTTGTACAATTGATCAAGAATTTATTGGAAAACCTTATAAGACTTTAACTTCCCAGCCTTTCTAGGTTTTTCTATGCGTGTGACATCTCAAATTTATGAAGCAACTTTAACCCAACTCTGTGAATAATGCAAAAAGATTTCTCAAACGAGGAGTACAACTATTTCGTAACTCACAAGGCCATCGACGACGACTATTACTCTAATCCGACTTACCAATTTCTTTATTAAACCTATATGCATCTTAAGAAACCCTTTGCAAAACTAAACCAATATACTGCTCCAGTGCATGCCTACTATGGATGATTGTGTCTGTATACTCTCATATATGTATCTGCTACATGCTCCATAAATGCCAAGGAAAAGTTGCTATGCCAGTGATGGAAACAAGGCTAAAGTTAAAGTACTGCATCAGAACTTTTGGATTCATATGCCCAAGTTTTGCCCCACCAATTATAGAGCTCCAAAAATTTTTTTTTTCCCCTTTTTGGGTCTCGCTTTTGTAGGTTTTAGTAGATATAGATAACAAATTATACAATACCAGGCGAACAGCAAGTAGGGGAGAGCTCCATAAAGCTAAATGGGGCTATGGGAGATATTTTACTGCTTTATCTGCACATTACAACTAGAGATTGCTAATGAAATATGGATGGATGCCAAGGAGGTTGGAAGTAGGCAGGAAAGTATAGCAGCATATCAGTAACCGGCAAGACAAAACAATCCTGCTTTAGACCCGTCACATGTTGGCGGTCTGTAGACCTCCGAAGCAAGTATGGTTCTTTTTCTTTCTGTTCTAACCAACTGCGAAAAAGAGTCATTCCGGGCATAACTGCCTTATGACCATAATGTATCTTGTTGCATCCTTTACAGCCAGTCCCCTGTGTATAATATGACTTGATGACCTTTATTCCAATTGTCAGCTCTATGGTATGAGCATATTAAATAGCAGGAAGAGGATTCATTTACAAGGCACATCGGCAAAAAGGGCCAACAATGGAAAAGTGCTCGCCCGCATCATTGCTTGCTTTCCAGAGATCCACTTTGAAACATTATTCATTTCTATTTGTGTAAATTGTGGGCTGTGTCTCACCCTCCAACGTTAGACTAACGTTGTCTGCTGCATATACCCGCAGTGTCATTGGTTTTCGCTATAAAGTGCGTACTAAGATCGAGTTAATTTAATAGGCCTCGTGGGGGCATACTCATCTCCCACCTTAATTTATTGGGCGAGGAAACTGTAAGTGTGTTCGGATAATTTTGTAAAAAAAAATATTGTAGCATTTTTTTGATATGATGTATGTAAAATAAGAAGGTGATGTCATTTATGCAAGCAAAAAAATTTCAGATAAATAATATCAATCCAAACAAACTGGCTTGCGTTTACATGGAGGAATTCAAGAAATGATTTGAAATCCATTTAAATCTCTTTATGTGCTTAAATTATTTAAAAGATTCTAAGGTTTATGAATCACTAATTATTCTAATCTTTAAGATGGATTTAGATAATTGTTAGATTATCAACTCAAATGCTTACTAAAAAATTCAATCAGTTAAAGCGATTTGAATGGATTTCAAATTTTTTTATCAAATTTATTAATCCAAGTGAAAACGGAAAACTAGAATAAGATTGATGAGAGGGGGTGGGACGTATGGGACCTAGGATGGATGATTACATGATTTGATGTATGATGAACCAACATGTAATCATATGTATAGAGCTTTATATATGCGTGCTAAATAATATGTTCAGGCTTTGTTGGGAATACAATTTCCTTTAAAAAAAAATTTTATATTTTCTGTAAACATATTTTTTAATCATATTTTTATTTTATATGCATCAAATAACTATCATATATTTTTCTATAAAAGTTTCAAAAAACAATAATCCAAATGGATTCATAATAGTATTAAGTGTGAAGCAGAATCGTATAATTCTCATGCTCATCCTTAACGAAAGTAAATTCAGTTGTCAACACTAGTTAACCTTGGGAGGGAAAAAAAAAAAAAAAAGAGTAAGGTTTTTACATCCTCGATGGTTTAATGATGTTGGAGCACATAGGCGGCAAGGAGTCATCTCTTTCTTTTTCGAGAGTGTGCTTCCCACTCGAGCTAAAATCCGACTCCATCACAAACATTTTGGCCTTAATTCATCCCTGCGGCCGCCCCTTATCTCCTTCTGAGGGGCCAGAGCATGAAAATCCAAAAAAATATATATATCCTTTGGTTGAATTTTAAGCTTTTATTTAGTTTGATGGAATACTATATATAGGTCTAGATTGGACCATAAACCACAAAAAACTTGATCTGTCGCGATTTCAATGGAAGATAGTGGAGCACTTTCTAGCCTCTTTTTTAATTTGGGGATAATGGAGGACTCGAATTTCAGATCAGCCATTTTTTAAAAATTTCTTTCTTGGCCAGAAAACGTTCACGTGACTCGTTGCCCCCCGGCTTCCGTGTACAAATTCATATATTAATAATAAGAACTTCCTTGGAAAGCTTCGAAAGAAGACACAGATGATCAGAGAGTAATCGACTCGAGACAGATTTTAGCTGAAAATTATACATTTATTGGGTAGCTCTTGTAACAGGCATTAATTCTGCATCCAAATTATGAATTTGATTATTTAAGCTCGATTATGCCGGGTAGGCATAGGTGAATTAGGAATTCCCCACTCGTGCCTCCTCGAGCTCGAGTTGAGCTTGGTTCGGGTAAAATTTGCTTAGTTTTAGCAAATGCATGCATGTAGTTTATTGAAAAACGAAGAAAGTACATTCAAAATTAACTCATCAGTACCCAAGTAAGCTTGTCTTGACCGCCTGTTTTAGTGGTTCACATGAGATGGGTTCAGTTAAAATTGAAATTTGCACCAAATGAAACCCAAGTTGATTTATCTACGATGCTAACAAAATAATTCTGGTGTCATTTTTCTCATTTACACATTTCAACTACACGTACTCATTCAATTTGGAGGGTGATTGAATATTGACTTGATATAACTCGTTGAAAATTTCATCCCTGTGGGCACAATTGTCCAAACCCACTACAGGATTTTGGTCAGAAGAGGCCACATCATAGTGACATGTGAACATTCGAATAAATCTAAGGGGTCTTTTCCGTCATAATGGAGTCCATCGAGGGTGGCACCGGTTGTCCAACTTTTCTGAAGTATTTATGGAAAAAATGAGAAATATACCTGTAAATGAGAACAGTTTCAGAGCCACACGCAGATGAACTGATAAAGCCTATCACCATTATGCATTTACGACGTTTTCGTAAGACGGAGTGCACTGATGCTTCTTCCCGACAGAGGTCCAAATTTTAGGTACACCTCACCTTTTACTACTTCAAGAGATTAGTGGTAGAATCACCAATTGGAGAAACAAGAGGTGAGGTGTAAAATATTTACCATCAATGATATGTACTAACTACTATGTTAGGAGAAACAAGAGATGATGGAGCACAGGGTGTGGAGGGAAGTTGAGTTGGTTGACGGATGAAACATACGCGTCTCACCCACCGTCCACCTTTATCTCTGTGGAGGGCAATAACTACAAACAGTTTGTATACACCCGTGAACCACTAGACGTAATATTCAAGATTTATTTTACCACCCACTTCTGCAGATCTCTCTTTGGTTTTTTCCATATTCAAGAAAGATAAAAAAGAGTACAATTAATAACCTCCATTGACCAATGGGAGAAGATGTAGGTGAAGCAATTTATCATCTTGAGTTGGACTACTGCCACTGGCAACAAGCAATGGTCAAAGGAAAGTAAATAGCGTGTGGAAAACACAACATGAAAGAGGGCTTAATCTCAAGTTGCCCCCCTTAAATGAGCTCTATAGCAAATTATCCTCTGTAATTTAAAAACATGCAAATTACCGCCTATAATGAGTTAGTCAAATATGTAGGTTAAATTTTTGTGTGTGTAAGGTATGAAAGGATAGTAATGCCCTCGTACACATTATGCTTTGATAGTTTTGTCCTTAACATATTACGTTATTACTTGTATTTTTTCTATAAATAATTTTGTGATGCTCAGGAAATGATGATACAACTACAAATGTAAACAATTACAGAAATTACATAAACGATTTTTACTAGAACAACTTTGAGTTGCTTATGATGGTTTATGCTTTTTAAGTTTTTTTTTTTTGCAACAAAATATTAATATATATTTGAACATCAAAAAGGAATAAATGAATGTGAAATCCTTCTTATGAGTATGTAGTTTCCATTTTTTAGTGACAGGAAAAATATTAATGAAAATCAAGTATATATCCCTACTCTAGAGTCTAGACACTCGATTTAACACCTACTTGGCTCTTGTTAATGCTAAAATTGAAGGTAAAACCATTACTACTTCTGTAAGAATTCCTGTTAATCTACTTATATTTTCTTATGAAAACATTTTTAACTGTCACGAATTACCATAAAGATACTAAAACATTTATTTAGTAAAAACAATTTATATAATTTTCCATACATCACAATATTTTTCAGTAAGAAATTTGTTACAAATCTAAGGGTATGAATGTCTTTTTAGGGCTTATGCACACAGACAAGCCTACCCATCTATTTGACTACTTGTGTCTCTTCTCAGAGTTTTTCAAATAATAAATAAACTAAATCCAAAATCCCAATCCAAAAGTCATGGTAACTAATAGGGGAGAAGACGGAGCTTATAAACTGAAGGAAAGGGGGATTGGGGATCTATGTGGGATCACAGGACAAGAAACAGGGGAACTGCTACTAAGGGTAACTACCTCTCATTCACTCTGATTTGACTACTTGTCTGCAGGGGCGATTTGTTAGTTCTTACATTATTGAGGATAATTCACTACTTAACTCCATATTACAAGGGAGCAACTTGCTATTGAGCCCATAAAAGAACGTGGGTATTACTTCTTTCCTTGTTGCCATGGCTCACGGTAGCGAATTCTAACGCTTGCATTTTTTCTTGGGAAAATTATAGTTTTAGTCCCCAATCTATTACCCATGGGCAAAACTAATCCCCAATCTATTCCGACTTGCAAATCTGGTCCCCAATCTATTCAATTTTGTGCGAAAATAGGCAATTAATGATTTCATTTAATCCGCATCACATGCCAACACTTAAAAGAATTTTTTATTTATTTTAACTGAAAACTTTTAAAAGTTAAATCATTGTATTTTTTTTCTCTTTTCCCTAATTTAAGTGGCTAAAACGAAAATGAGGAAAAAATAGAACTTATGTTGCAATGTCAAACAAATTAGTCATCTCCTCAAATGAACCAGGAGAAGAGTTCTTTGTGGTATTTCTATTCAAATTCTATACGATTCTAGTCGACTAACCATCTCTACCTCACGCTAAAAACACATCACACACAATAAATCCTAAAATATAGAAAAAACAAAATGAAAAAGAAGTAAAATCAAGAAAAGTTCCTCAAGCTCCAACTATCTTAGCCTTTGCTCAATCTCCTTTCCACGTACACATTCTTTCTTCTTCTAAGATTCTCTTTGGGCGCTTTATCAACATTTATAGAGAGCAACAGAAATCAATCTTTCTTATGACATTCAAAGGAAATCGGCTAAGATTTTTTATCAAGATAATCAAAACCGACAAACCATCAATTTTCAGAAAACATTAAATTAGAAGTACATATGTAAGAGCGGAGAACAAATAATGCACCATTTTCGTTCAAGTTCAAAGAAGATACTTCTAATCATTGCTAGTTTGACATCAATATTGGATGAAGTGCTACATTCATTGTTTTACAAATGATGCACCATCTTGATTATTTTAATTATTATTATGTGGGATATGATTATAGGTGGAACAATTTGAACTCCTAGAACTCCTAGTGGTGGTGGATTTTGGCAACCACGTATACATTTCCGACTCTGGTTTAAACTTGGTTGTAATCCTTCAAGCACTTCTTCATGTTCCATGAAGCCACGCATTCTATTGCCAATTATGGTGTGAAACTCTCTTCTATTGAAGTTGATCTACCAGTCATGTTAGTCTAAAAAGACAAAGCTATATCCAACTTGAACCGAGGTATTGATCGTATTGATCTTACTCTTAATGGTCATGAGATGTAGTAGTGGCGTTGGTATGATGGTGGGGCCATATGGGTGAAGTGAGTTATGACGCCCTTTTTAAAGTCTTATTCGACTAAGGAGTTTTTAACTCACGGCATGTGTAGTCACGCGCCATTGTTTCCATTGAAAATTAAACGAAATCTGTTAATTGCCTACTTTCGCGCAAAATTTGATAGATTGGGTACCAAATTTACAAGTTGAAATAGATTAGGGACTGATTTCACGTATTGGTGATAGATTGGGGACTAAAACTATAATTCTCCCTTCTTTTTTTTCCGCCGTCTCTCCCACTGCCTTCTTTTTCTTCTGCATTTTGCGAAAGAAGCGTAAGAAAAAGCACCTAAAAGATAAAAAGAGAAAGAAATACCCCATTTAGTTAGGGCCAGTACTCTGTACTAGTACAGAGTATCAATTATCGACCAAAAGCAGTTGCTGCGAACACGTGACAAGGACCAACACTTGCTAATATACTCCTCTACTATTACCAGCAAGTAATGAGTCCTTTCAATTACGACTACATTATGCAAAATGGGGATGAAACAATTCATCATATATCGCTATATCAGTCCTCTCCCCACTCTTCACTCACTCACTCACTCTCTCTCTCTCTCTCCCCTTAGCTACTAGCAGCTGGAGAGCTGGCTGGCTCTCCTTTTGTTTTTGTTTTGTGTGTGTGTGTGTGTGTGTGTGTGTGTGTGTGGGTCATTGCAATCATATCTATAACTAGACAAAGCTCCACCGTCGCCACTCATCATCCGATAGTTCTTCACTGAGAATTTTCTCATTTCTCTGTTTGTGCATGAATTCAGCTTCACACCTCCACTAGTTCAAAAGCAGACAACTCTCTAGGTTTTCCCACTCACTCTATATACCGCCTCAACCCTCTCGTTCCCTCCTCCTCCTCCATCCTTCTCCTGACATCCCCCAACGACAATATGGGAGATTTTAAGGTGTCGAGATTGTTTCTAGTAGTAACGTTTCTTGTGTTTCTGGGTGCCTGCTGCGTCTCCGTGGCGGCATCCGCTGTACAGCAGAAAAAGAAGACCTACATAGTTCATGTGGCGAAATCCCAAATGCCAGCAAGTTTCGATGACCATACTCGCTGGTACGACTCGTCCCTGAAATCGGTTTCCGAGTCAGCGGAGATGTTGTACACTTACAACAGCGCGATTCACGGGTTCGCAACTAGACTTACTCCCCAAGAAGCCAAGTCCCTCCAGAACCAACCTGGCGTCCTCTATGTTTTACCAGAGGTGAGGTACGAGCTCCACACAACTCGCACTCCTTTGTTTTTAGGACTCGAACAGAGTGCTAACTTGTTCCCGGAGTCAGAATCGGAGAGCGATGTCATCGTCGCCGTCTTAGACACCGGCGTCTGGCCCGAAAGCAAGAGCTTTGATGACACCGGGATGGGGCCCGTCCCTGCTTCTTGGAAAGGAGCTTGTGAGACTGGGACCAACTTCACTTCCAATCATTGCAACAACAAGTTGATTGGAGCGAGGTTTTTTTCAACGGGCTACGAGGCTACTCTCGGCCCAATTGATGTTTCGAAAGAATCAAAATCTCCTAGAGACGACGACGGCCACGGCACCCACACGTCCACCACCGCTGCCGGATCAAGCGTCGGCGGAGCTAGCCTTTTCGGGTATGCACCCGGTTCGGCTCGTGGGATGGCCCATCGTGCCAGAGTCGCTGTATACAAAGTTTGCTGGATTGGGGGCTGCTTTAGCTCGGATATATTAGCCGCCATAGACAAGGCCATCGAAGACAGCGTAAACGTCCTCTCTCTGTCTCTGGGCGGCGGCATCTCCGACTACTACAGAGACAGTGTTGCTATTGGCGCATTTTCAGCCATGGAGAAGGGAATTTTAGTGTCCTGTTCAGCTGGGAATGCCGGACCCAGTGGATATACATTGTCCAACGTGGCACCCTGGATTACCACCGTCGGTGCCGGAACTCTGGACCGTGACTTCCCGGCATATGTCAGCCTGGGCAACGGCAAGAATTTCTCCGGAGTTTCGCTTTACAAAGGTAACTCGTTGCCCGCTAAGCTGCTCCCTTTTGTTTATGCGGGAAACGCTAGCAATTCCACCAACGGGAATCTTTGCATGACCGGCACGTTGATTCCCGAGAAGGTTAATGGTAAAATTGTCCTCTGTGACCGTGGGATTAATCCTAGGGTCCAAAAGGGCGCTGTGGTCAAAGCAGCTGGTGGGGCCGGGATGGTTTTGGCCAATACCGCCGCCAACGGGGAGGAGCTTGTGGCGGATGCCCACTTGCTCGCAGCCACGGCAGTGGGTCAGAAATCAGGGGACGCGATTAAAGATTACATCCTTTCGGATGCTAATCCAACGGCGACGATTCTTTTCGAGGGCACACAGGTGGGGATCAAACCGTCACCGGTTGTAGCTGCTTTTAGCTCCAGAGGACCAAACGCAATCACGCCCGGGATCTTGAAGCCGGACCTGATAGCACCGGGTGTGAACATAATAGCCGGGTGGACGGGGGCGGTGGGCCCCACGGGATTGGCAGAGGACGCGAGGCGTGTGGAGTTCAACATCATCTCCGGCACCTCAATGTCGTGCCCACACGTGAGCGGCCTGGCGGCGCTTCTCAAGGGGGCGCACCCGGACTGGAGCCCGGCCGCCATCCGCTCGGCTCTCATGACCACGGCCTACACCGCGTACAAAACCGGGGAGAAGCTGATAGATGTTTCCACCGGAAAGGCGTCGACGCCGTACGATCATGGGGCAGGACACGTGGACCCCGTATCAGCCCACAATCCGGGGCTGGTCTATGACTTGACCACCGAGGATTATCTGAATTTCCTATGCGCCTTAAATTACACATCCATGCAGATTCAAGGTGTTGCCAGGAGAAATTACAGCTGCGATCCCAGTAAAACCTACAGCATTGACGATTTCAACTACCCTTCATTTTCGGTGTCACTGCAGACTCAAGTGATTGGGGGCTCCAATGGCGGAAGCAGCAGCGGCAGCGGCAGCAGGAGCGTAGTTAAGCACACGAGGACGCTTACCAACGTGGACGGAGGCACCGGAGGAAGCACGTACAAGGTTTCGATCTCTACGACAAGCCCGGCAGTGAAGGTTGCGGTGGAACCCGATACGTTAACTTTCACGACAGCAAACGAGAAGAAGTCGTATGTGGTGACGTTCATTGCAACTTCGATGCCAGCTAATACTAACGAGTTTGGTAGGATAGAGTGGTCAGATGGGAAACATGTTGTGGGGAGCCCTGTGGCCTTTAGCTGGACATGAAATGGGGGACTAAAGAGGAGGGGAGGGGACAGGTTGAACATGAAATGATGAATCTGCTGGGCTTTTGCTCAAAGGGGGCGAGCCTAGTGGCTGGTTTGGTTTTAGTGCTGTTTAAGTTACTATGATTCAATTCTATGTTTGCGCATTTATTAGAAGTTTAATTTGATGTTGTTCTGCGGGAGGTAGAAAACTTGCGTTCATATATTGTAAACCAGGAAGCTGGTAGGTGACTAGGTTCCTCCTTCCTTCATTGTGTACAGTGTTTTTTCACTTCAACGTTTAGCCCATAACTCTTCATCTATCATTCCGTACGTCTACGGGACTGTACAACCGCTTTATACTCCAATATTTTTGCAAAACCTAAATGCCTGGCTGCTGTCAATTCTTTTCTTTTCTTTTCCATCCTTGTGGAGATGGTAGTAATTCGTAACTGTGAAGAAAGGTCGCTAGGAGCTGACGTAAAGAAAAAATAACATGACAGCATGTAAATTTGACATGGGACGTTTGGAACCGATGCTTGAAGTGCAGGTAAGTAGAGACTTGAAAGATATGTCGTAGCCTAAAATAAATGCCTAAATACTAGTTTGAAAGATTTATTTTGGATTCTGGTGCAATATAATTTTCAATCGAAAGGGACTTTCACCGTCTGAATCGGTGATGCGATTACCACACGATTATTGGGTGGGTTCCATGTTCCACAGCAGGCAGACTGATTGCTAATTAGTAGTAGCAGTAGAACTAGTACTGCAGTATTTTTCTATGGACGCAGAGAGAGAATGCAGTGCAGTGATGATCATAAAAAACAAAAGGGAACCCAATAATGGTGACTTTGATTGAAACTTGAATCTTATCCATCACTTGCGCGAAAGAGAAAGAAAGAAAACGATGTGGAATGAAGCTGGCATTGAGCCCGGTTCTCGTGGCGTCTCCCTCTGAATTGAATTCAACACATTAATTCTTGGAACATATTTTATTGTATTTTATCTTTTACAGCACAAAAAGAAGTAGCAAAATGCAATAATAATTGTAGCACTGCAAAGGGGTGTGCGTGTGCGTGTATATACGTATCAAAACATTTTGAGCACGGGTTTTGTCGGTAAAAAAAAATGAAATGGATTGGAGCAAAATTTTTTCGAACGTGTCAATAAGCCAGACCCATACGGTGGGGTGTTTCATGCAATAAATGAATTCAAGGACTCAAGAGATCGGTTGGATAGGCAGATTCACATCTTTTACAACTAGTGCAATCTTCGAATCGTGGAGTAGAAAGAATTTGTTTAGCTTTACATCCATCCCAAGTTATCATTTCTAATACATCGATTGCGCAGGCGCGGACACATTGAGTACATCCAATGTTTGTCTAGGATAATTCTTTTCATACACTCTCACTGTATATATATTTTTTTTCACATTAGCAGATTTAAATTATACCACATAATATAAATTTAAATTTAAAATTCAAATTATACACATGTACTTAAAATTGTTAATGTAAAAAAATCACTATCACATAAAAGGTTAATCCATATATACATATACACACACATATATTTACATATACATACACACGCACACACATAAGGTGGATTCTGGTCTTTGGATATATTTCAAACAAGACTTAACGGGGCCCAAAACGATAAGGACGAAAACCTTGAAACAGCCCCAAGAACACCGCTGTATTTTTGGGCCAATTACAGAAATCCATACAGGTGTGTTTCACTATTGCGAGTCCCGAAAATTTGGGTTAATGTCCAACCCAAAAGCTCGGGATCAGTGCAGAGGCCAAGAACCATTCCCTCCGTGTCAGCGTGCGTGGAATTGGCTTAGCATGACTGTAGCCACGCTTTCCTCAGCAGCTAACACCTGGCTGACACGTCAATGACTCGTGGCAACAGCAGGCAGAAATGCAGAAACCATATAACACGAGCACGAATTCCCGAGTTCAGAAAACCAATCAGACAATAATCCACCCACTGCTCGACTCTATCCATCCGAAGCCCGGAAAAATCCGAGAAGAGAGACAGAAAAAAAATAAAAGAAAATGGAAGGGAGAAGTGATAGTAACAGAGGTGGAGGGCATATGGAGAGGAAAGACAGTGAGGAGAAGGGAGGGAAGTTGGAAGGGCTTCCGGTGAACACGAGTCCCTACACACAGTACAAGGACTTGGAGGATTACAAGCAGCAGGGGTATGGGACGCAGGGACACCTCCAGCCTCAACCTGGCCGGGGTGCTTCTGCCTCCGTTGATGCTCCTACCGGGCATGACACCACTGCCATCCCCCCTACGGCTCAGCTTTCTTCCACCACCAATGCCATCAACCGCCACGGCGTCCCTTAGTCTAGTTGGACCTTTTTTGTTTTATTACCAGTATTTTTATCAACACCTTTTCTTCACTAGTTCTCGAGTCCTGAATTCTCTTTGCTATTGCTTTCTTAAGGTTGAGAGTTGTGAGCGGAAAATAACGTTAATTGACTGTGCTCTCTCTCGCTTCAGTCCACATTGCCAGACTCTAACTCAGCATATTTTGAAATAATAAATCTAGCTAGATTTTTTGTTCTTTTGTTCTTTTCTTTCCTTTTTTATGATGGTTATGCTCTAATGTAAGAAAGAGTTGGCCCCCTTTTCGTGTGTGTGTGTGTGCGCGCGCGCGTGTGAGATGGCTGGTCTTTTAACTGTTTTCTTCTCTTTGGAAGTATATCGGCGTGGGTTCATAGGATACATTATGATGACGTGGAGTGCATAAGGAGTATTGTTGTCAAATTAGATGGGTGCAACAGCAATGGAAATGAGTAATTAAAAAGTTAGTAAAAAGGACTGGTGGCAATTGCTCCACTTTAACTTTTAAATCCATGCATTACTTTTTACTGCTTAAAATGTTGACAACGTATGACACAGAACGAAAATAAAGATAGTAATCTTATCTCCAGACGCAATATTATGAGAGGGTGGCTCCATACAAGGGCACGTTGAGAGTGAAGATTTAGCACCCATGGAACGTAAACTCTCAATCAGTTGTAGTCTGTTCGAAGTACTCTTATAGATAATTCAAGCACTTTAATGAGTAAACATAATCAGATCTTATTTAGGTTCCTCTCACATCAGAATTACGTTTGACCACTTTTGTAAGACTGTAAACGAATTTAACTCGGTGGATTGCTTTAGTGTTTAAGTTTGTTTCATTATTGCAACAAGGTTCAAATTTTGTTCAATCTTGACTTATTTATCTATCGAATCGAGTTTGAACAAACTTTTTATAGAGTTAGAAAATTATCAAACATAAAATGTTGATCAAGTTTAATTCAACTACTTAGCAAATCAACCACGAACGAGCTTCTGCTAAATTGAACTCGATTTGACTATCAAGCAGTTTGATTTATCTTTCAACCTATCTAAATACTTCCTCCTGAAAATGGAAAAATAGAAAATGGAAAAATGGAAAGACGGAGGAGGAGATGGTATTCATTCTCTTCAAGGGCCGTGGATGACAACTAGGTGAATGGCGGGGATCACAACTTGTATAGGCAGGAAGTCTATTGGCCCGGGCCAACAGCCATGCCCCGCCAAGAATCATGTGAGCTCAATAGTAACTTGGTGGCATTGTACGATGGATCACTTGTCCAGGACTAGGTACTGTCTTTAAAATTTAAATAACCGCCCTCTGGCTGGCTGGCTGGCTGTGTCTCTCTCTCATTTTGTCTCTGTGAATGGAAAAGCAAACTGAGAGCATCACATACAAGTCCGAAAGTTTCCAAGGAGTTACGGATAATTAATAGGCCCACATTGCATTTTAGATAAAATGTCCGGTTGATCAAGTTGCCCAACTCCCACTGTCGTCCCTCCTCTCTTGCATCCGTCTTGCCCCTCCCAATTTCACCACTGTCCTTTCTTTCTATGTCCCTTACCTCTCTTCTAAGCTTTCAGTATCAGCCACCAACGTCTATGCGTTGTTGTCTGTCATTCATGGAGCTGCGGTGGGTTTCCATGTATCTTATTTGGATTGAGTTTTCCATAAAAATTTTTTACATTTTTATTTTTTATTTCACAAGCATCAAATTACTACAGTACAATTACATTACAGGTTTAACAGGCGTTGTGTCAGTTCAATGAAAATTTTATACCAATTGAAGTGTCTGCTCATGAATTCTTGCTTCCTCCTCACATGTAAATTAACTTCATGAAGGCTCAAACACGCATAGTCCGATGGAAAGTTAACCAACATAAGATGAACAACACTGAGATTTGTTACGAAGTTGGGGGATATTTCTTTCGTTATTCTCTCTTCAAGTTCAACTCATACGGCCGGCATACATACAAACTCAGATTATATCTGAATTGTAAGCTGTAGAAGTTTTTATAGAAAAATATGTTTGAAATATCTTAACAGGATGTTTTAAAATTTTTCCACAAAAAAGTCGCGATTGGATCGCTCTTATCTTCCTTGCAGAGAATTTGCGTCTTCTCGAGGTTGTTGATGTTAGACTTTAGCTTCCCAGGGGAAAAGAAAAAGGAGGAGGAGGAAAGAAAAAAAAAAAAAAATATTGACTCTAGCTAGAATGCTTTGCTTCTTCTTTGGCATGAAAATATCCTCTACAGTTTTACCTACTATAGCGAGGAAATGTGGCATAACTGTCGTGCGGAATAGTTCATCAGATGTTCCCCTTGATTCTTTGCCAGAAATTGATGAGAAACGTACGGAGCATTAAAACGAGCAAGTTTCCCCAACCGAAGAGGCCTGATTATTATTTATTTTTGCCGCTACAACAATTCTTGGTAATTCGTTGCCCGAGATCTGGGCAATGATAAACAAAGGAAAGTTGTAAAGTGAATCCCCTAGACCACGGTGTCACTCACAGGCCTCTCATGAAATAATATTCAATAAGTTTGTGCTAAAATATTCGAGTATCACAAAAAACCACAAAACCCCCGTCTCTTTAATTAAAGCAGCAGAGACTCGAGCTTTCTATATACTAACTGCAGGCAGGTGTAGAATGAAATACTCTCACTCTCTCAAATCTTGAATCTTTCCTATGCACCAATAAATGGACGAGATTTCCTAAGCAGAATGCTGATCAAGCAACATACATTTTGGGTGGGCCGAGAGAAAACAAATGAACAAAAGATATTTAAGTATTGGCTTGGAGTCGTAGTTTCTGTCCCTCTCCCACTCAAAAAGGGACAAATACCCAACAAAATCTGGAATTGACAGACCATCTAATTATCCTTCCTTACGTTTGCTCCAATGGTTTAAAATCCAACCTCGCTTGAAAATCTCTCAAAAAAATTTTTTTTTTTTTTTTTTTTGTACATTGATTATGGTACCTTTTAATATTATTCCATCTATCTAGCATGTTGATTATTACGAAGATAGTCCCCACCTCTTTGTCTCCAAGGCCACAAGACCGAATGCAAATACTTATATGCAATTGCAGATGCTGCTGTAGTTCTCTCACCTAATCATTTGAAAGTGAAGAGAGAGCAAAGAAACCAAGCCACGCTCACGAAAGGGGCCGCCTCGATTTGTATCCAACACTAGCAACACTCTACTTTTCTCTCCCTTTTCCTTCTCCTCCAAAGTCCAAACAAGAAAAGAGAACATAAAATTTTCCCCCCTACACTCCACCCATGTTGTTCTAGACCAGTAGCATTTCAGGTTTCTCCTCCTCCTCCTCCTCCTTTCTTCTTACTTCCTTCTCTTTCCAATTGGTCCTCTTCCTTCATCTTTTTTATTTTGCGTCCCAACTGAGGAGGGGAAACAGACAAGCTGCCGACTTTTTTTTTTTTTTCAAATTTAGAGATGGGAGGAAACGACGCTGATGAAACGAGGAGGCATTCAAATCCCGTCGGCAGTAGTCATGTTGTGGAAAGAGAAGAGGAAGACGAAGAAGCATTGTCTTTTTCTGATCTTCCCACCAATGAAGAGAATCAGTTGGTGTCAAGAAAAGAATCTTCCGTACCCATTATTCATGACTCTCAAGAAGAATTCAATTTCTGCCCCTCCTTGGCCTCTGATTCTCTGTCGAAAGAATCAGAAATGTGTGTAGCTGATGAAGTCTTTTTCCAGGGCCAAATTCTTCCTCTGCGTCACTCGGTCAGTTCCGAGAGCGGCTTGATCACCAAATCGCAAAATGACAGCCGGACTATGAGCAGTTGCGTTTCCAGGTCCGAATCCATGGACCGTTGCTATTCAGTTGGTTTCACAAGTTTGAGCAGTAGAAGTAGCAGCATCAACAGTCACCATTCCTCGAGCAGTGGTACGACCAGTTCCACCACTACGGGGACGGGCTCCATATGCATCAATCACAAGCCCAGACCCAAAATTCGTAACCACTTCCAATTTTCCCACCCCAGTCCCAAACCCCAAATTCGTTCTTCAAGTGGTCTCAAGAATGGGATGAATGGGAATAGTGCCAACCGAAAGTCGACATTGTGGAGCATTTTCCGAGTCGGGTTGGTGTCAACTCCAGAGATTGCAATTCAAGACCTCAAATCTCGAAACAACAGTAAGAACACTGGCTTCGGCAGTCGCAGCAGTACAAGCAGCACTATTAGCAACGGTAGCGCCTGCAGAATCAAGGCTGAGGAAGAGGACAAGATCAAGAAGAAGCAGAAATTCTTCGATAAAAACGGGGCTGCCTTCTTCAGCGGCTGCAAGTGCTCTTCTAATGCGGTGGCTGGACCGATTCCGTCGAGGGTAGCGGAGAATGGCATGAGGAGAAGCGCTAGTTTAAACGAGGCCCATGCAAAAGAAGAAGAGATGAAGAGGCTGACGAGGACGACAAAGCAGCATGATCAGCAACAAGCAGGGAAGCAGGCCTTGTCACGTCATCGTACGTTTGAATGGCTAAAGCAGCTTTCGCTAGAAGCTGCTGCTGTAATTGATGAAGCATAGAATCAAGAATACTAGCCTACCAACGCGCATGCTTGTCTAATTAGCCTTTTCTTTGCTTTTTTTTTTTTTTTTTTTTTGGGGTTATTTGTGTAAAGTTCATAGGATTTGTTCTTTATTATTACATTGGACTGCAGTAACTTTTTGTTGGGCTGGTGTTAGCTTGCTTTATCTTGATTTGATTAGCTTTGACTCTAAGTTGATATGTTACTTTACTAATTTGAAATCTGGAACCACTCAAAGGCAAAAACTTTGGGGGAGTTGAGGCGATTTAAGTTATGGTTAGCTTTATGTGGAATTCTTTGTTGGGAGAATAAATGATTGAAGCCGTGATGGGTGGGGCGGTGGCAGTGGGAGGGTGGGAGAATGGTTAATGGTGGTGGCGGTCATGATTAAAGTGTGATGCTTTTTTTCTTTGCTTTTTTTTGTATAAATCCCTGGCGTGTGAATATGAAGCAACTTTAAAAGAGCACGAGAGAGACTGTTGAAAAAGATTGATGAAGAAACAAAATGGAATTGGTGACAGAAGAAGATATTTTGGTTCTGGAAGGCGAGGAGGGGGGGGGGACGATTGAACTTTGAAGGCTGAGCAGAGAGAAAGGACTTGAATGTCGGGGTTAGAAATGGCACGCCAACTGACCCCTATTGAGCCCACCAAAATTTAAAAGAAGAAAAGAAGCCATAGAAAATATGTCAGTATTGGGTTCGCTCCTTTTTTTTTTTTTTTTTCCTGATCACCAGTTCAGTTGGATATGGATTCAAGTTTGAACTATGAGTTATACTCTCCGTTACTGATTACACCTCCAGCGTTTATTGTGATGTGGAAAGGATTAGACCTTTCCTTGGTGCGTCAATGCACTTGTAAAGTCTTTTGCGGGTCTTTACCCGAACGTTGTACAGGTCTTCCTTCATAGATATATCAGTTAGTTATCGTTTTCGGAAAAAAAAAAAAAAAGTTTAGTATCTGTATCACTTCTATCTTCATTCTTCCATCAAATTCTTACATAAAGGTTTTGGTCTTGGGAAGTTATTTGGAGTATAAAGATTTATCCCATCCCAGCTAGTATTTTGATACATCGAACGGTATTATGTCTGTAAAGCAGGTACCTTCCATATAGTCGTCTTCACGAAGTATTTGGCAAGGCAGGAACTTTTAGAAATCATCCATGTTTCTAAGAAAATATGAAATACGCCTTTCGGCCTGCAAAATACTAGTTTGATGGTATTTTTTTTTTTTTTGGAGCTTATCATACAAAGATAGACACCGAATGTTTAAAATACGTACTTGAAATTGTAATGTGCTCATCGCTCATCGAATATCCTTTTCTTGCCAGGGAGTCCCTTATTCCCAAGTTATGCATTCGTGACGGAAGAATGACCGTAGAATGGACAAAGGATAGTATTGATGCTCATTTAGCTGCGGATGATTGAACTTGAAATGAAAGAAACCATCACAATGTTGCTCCTCGATTGCCCTGAAATGTCAAGAACTCAAAAATGCTGTTAAAGCTTGATATAGCGAAGGAATTTCAGGGAAAACCACTTGGAATTGAACTCACTCTCGACGATTCAACTTCCACAACCACAGCAATTAGGAATTGGAGATCTGCAAACTTACAAGTGGAGTGGAAATAAGTGCTGAAAATCAGTCCACTGAACATGCACTTGAACCCAATAAAAAAAAAAAAAAGGGACGAGAGGCATCCAAGGTTTCGAGACATTTGTTGAATTGCGACCGTGTCCTTTTCTACTTCAACTTTCACTCATAAGTAAGTGCTTTTTCAGGGAAAAAAGAACACATCTGGGAGAGTTGATTACACTACTCTGCATCTCCCAAATCTTCCATTCACAACCTTGTTTTTGTTTTTCTGGCTGTAAATTGGCGATGAAATGGGATGCATCATCAATACTAGTTATGTTGTTGATAATCTGTTACCGTAGGTTTGCTTCTTTCTTTCATCAATATCTGGCATTATAATTATTACTGATGTAATTTATGTAAGATGATCTATCGACGACAAGATCATGTTAATCAACCTTCAACACTGTGCATGCAAATTAAAATTACCTCACACGGATTGTAGCAAGATGAAAGGGTACACTGGACTTGCATACTGGGCTATCTAGCCTTGGTGATTAAGTAATCTCAAGAGTGTCCCTTCACACTCACAATTTCCAACATCAGCAAGTACCTGGTCAAAGTCAAATCGGGTTGATTCATTTCCATTTGAAAGCACATTTTTTAAATTTCAATGTTAACCCATTATTTCTACAAACCCGTTTATTATCCAGGTTTTTTTTCCCCCCCAAATGTAGCATCCCCAGTCATCAATAATGTAGAATCAAGAAGCACCCTTCGATTTATTTATTTATTGATTTATTAGTGTGTGTGGAAAGCTACCTGCAGAGATTTGGACTAAAATATTTCTATCTTATCAAGGAGTACCAATTTGAGTCTGGAAGTTTCAAACAATTATAAAGAGCTCCCCTCAGGTTTTATAAATTACACCTATATCCTTAATTTTACTATTCATCTAACAATATAATTGTAAACCCAATAGACCAGATTCTGCCTCAAAAGCACGAAACTACTCTTTCTTATACAATAACACAACAAAAATGTACTTTATCAATCAACTTCTTCTACATTTGCAACAAACTAGCATTACTATCAACCCCAAATAATTTCATCAATACAGTTATAGAAATTGCTTCTCTCCATCCACATGTCAAATAGCATTCAACACTTGAAAAAAAAAAAAACATTCATTCGTTTAGCAAAATTCTGTGAGTCCCATGGAATGATCAAACTTACAATCAACTATCCGTATTTGCATAATCTTCATCACGATGCCAAGGCATGGTTTCGCGTTAGTTCTAGTACACAAGCTACACTGTAGCCATCAACGAAATCCTCGATGCAGTTTTCTGGGTTTGGATAGAATTAATTAGGTTTAATAGAGTAAAATCATCCTTAATGCTACTAAGGAGCCGTTTGGTTCCAATTCCACTATCACTATCACTATCGGTATCATAGAATGGTCAATGATAATGGGTTTTGATGAAAACAATGTGTTTGTTAATGTGGAATGGATTTTATAATTTATTATTTTTCTTTTTCATTGTTTCTTTTTTTCTTTTCTTTTTCTTTCCATTTGTTGAAACAGTAGCATTTTATTTTCTTATTTTTGCATTTAATGAGAATAAAAGGGTAATTAAGATGATTTAAGAAGAATAAAATGTGCAATTAAGATGATTCCCTAGTAACAAGTGGTTAATCAAAAAACTCATAGAAGAGACATATCATTCCTATTAATTTATGAGTAATTTTTTTATACACTGTCAGTATATACAGGAGCAGGTATAGATGTATACCACGTAATCCAATTTCAAATTGGAAATCCACCTTTTGCATAGGTGGCATTCATCTACACTTGTTAGTGTAAAAAATCTATTACACTGACAGTGGATGAAAACTTAATCCTTAATTTATTTCCATTGACCCTAACCAAACATTTTATATGAGTATAATTGAATTTGAAACCCATAGTGGGGGTTGAAACCTATTTACCAAACACCCTCTAAGATCTTATAAAAATTCATTTTGCAAAAACTAAAATTCCATTCGCACAATCACACGAACTTTGAACCCAATGCTGTTTGACCATATCAAAACGAAATAATCTAATCTGCCACCAAATCCTCATAAATATTATTATTATCTTAAATGAATATAGAGAAGCTCATCTTTGATGGTAACTTGTGTTGCGAGGTTTGAAAAATCAGCTCCGCCATGACTTTGCTCGCATAGGGACCACTATTTTAATCTTTTTGTCTATATGAGTTATAAATCCGCACCTTATGACAAGTTATCCATGTCGTTCTTCTTTGTCATTTCCAAAACGTAATGATAGGAAGGTCAACTTTTTCATTCCATTTATTTATTGATTGATAAAATTAGAGGTTAAAACTCCAGTGCAAGTTGAAGCAATTTGCTCCACATTTCTTCAACCCGTCAACTTAGGCATTGGGCTAATATTATTGTACGGTAACATGTTTTCTCCGGGCCAAAGAAATATTCAGCAACTGTGTACAATTTCTCACCACCACATAAAACTGTGTACACCCTCAGTTTACTGAAGAACAAATACGTGCGACGATGGTTCTATATTACCATCTGTCTCGAACTTTTGGCTTCTGACTTTGAAGAATATATCATGTAATTTTCGTAACTATTTGTCTTTCAGCTTTTTCTTTTTTCCAGCTTGTAAGTTAGAAAAGCATCTTATTTTCAAAATTGCGTCTTGGAATGTTTTTGGCGAAAGATACAACCCATCACTGCCCAAGTGCAAGCACTCCGTCTACTGATGTTTTGGGTTGATCGGATGCCTAAGATCCGAAAGCATGACTACACGATATGAATATTGATACTAGTCATAAATACTAATACAATAGATGCAAATATGTATTAACACACAATGAAAGGTGTTAACAATACATTAATTTATTAAAGTATTCTTTTTTTGTTCAATGTCTAAGGCGACAAGAGGCCCCCCCAAAAGACAAATCAACAGAAGCTAGGGATTTATTAAGTCCATAACTCTCTGTTGTTGCTCACAGAAATTGAAGCACAGTAGCATTACAAAATTTATCTCCCATGGTAGAACGAAGAGGGGCACAATTTTTTTTGTTAAACGCTCACAAACCACTCTCCAAGAAATCATTGAGGCTAACGCAATGATCGCGGGAAGGTTTTTAGTATCTTCCTCATTGTTAGATCCAGAATTTGTATTCTGTATCCGGTAATTCGGTGTGAGAAGAGTGTGGGAGGGACAAAAAAAAACAGAAAAAAGGATCTCTCCAACAGATATTCTTTCGTAACCATAACGTGAGTGGGATATCAGAAATTGTTTCAACTTGCTAAAGCTCATAGCCTGAATATCATCAGGGGCAACCAAAAAAAACAAAAGCGCATAAAACCGTAAAATTCAGTAGAACTCTACTGGATCAGAAGTTAACGGTGCAAGTGCAATCGGGACTAATATTCTTCCAGGGCCTTTGTTCCCTGGTTTCAGCCGCACGAAGTCGACGTGGAAAATAACGTGTTGGATAACTTTTCCCCGTCCACGTCAACGCCTCATCCGATCGTTTTACTTTGACCCAATTTTCCTTGACTATTTCCCGTTTCTCAGTTCCCCTCCCCAATCTTTAATAAGTTTTTACTCTTTCTTGACCTTGCTTGTCCCACGCCATATTTTCCACCACTTTGGGGTTGGGGGTATTCCATTTTCCACTCACTCAACGCGGAATTCCCGCGGTTTCCGATAGTCACTTTCCCCTTTCCACGCACTACCATTTTGCTTCCACAACCAATTGCCAGTCCTTTGCCATTATAGTATTTGTTTTTCTTCAAACTTAAAAGGCTATTTTTGGATAGAAAGAAATGGGACGAGAAAAAAGATTGGCTGGGAGGGCAGGCCAGTGTACAAATTACTGAGACGTCAACCTTTAGTCCTCACTCCAAAATAAATGTAAATAGAAGCGTACCTCTTTTCTTTTTTGCTTCAGCTATTTCTAAAACTAATCATGAACTACTTTAAGAATTGGCCTTTTTTTAAAAAAAGAGGTGGAAATGTAACAGAAAATTCCTCGAAATGCTTTAAAATTTTGAAAAAGAAAGAAAAGAGTACTTGTTTGTTTTAAAGCCAAAAAAAGGGGTGTGTCTACTACCATATCTGGTTAATACGAGTTATCATTCCTCAAATTTGCTTACTTCACTAATTATAACTCTCTATTTCGCCAATGTTTTGAAATCCATTGACGAAAAATATTTCACATCATGCCAAACAAGGTTCTAGGTGATTGCAGAATAGGGGAGGAGGAAGAAAAAAAAGGATTAGTATAGCAGTGTATAACTTAGTGACTAAATGCATATTCCATGACTTCCTCCCGACTGACCAAACCGCCCCCGCCCCAGCACCATCCGACAGCGTCTGTGTCCTGCAAAGACTTGACTCTGGACTTTGGAGCGTACATTTTAAAGCAAAACTAGAAAAATTTATGTGCTTTTGTTGTTTCAAAACGTAGCTTAGCTCTTCATTTCTATGCTTGATCATCGGAATTCGGCAAGTAGGCGGCGATAAGGCGGAGGAAGATGTTGGGGGCTTGCTACAGACCGTGGGAGAGCTGTTTTGGTGGCGGACGAGGCGGTGATGGGCTGTTATGGCACATGGACTTGAAGCCGCATGCCTCTGGTGACTATTCCATAGCAGTTGTGCAAGCTAATTCTTCACTGGAAGACCAGGGTCAAGTTTTCACATCTCCTTCTGCTACTTATATCGGCGTTTATGATGGCCATGGTGGCCCTCAAGCTTCCCGCTTCATCACTGACCACCTTTTTCCTTTCCTCCAGAGTAATTTCCTTCTAACCCTTTACGCCTTTTTTTTTTTTAAATTTCCCTTCGATTTTTGTGTTTCATTCACTTGGGATATTGCGGGCAAAATGATTCTCATCATTAACATGATCTCGTAAAAAATTTGATTTTATTCTTTGTGGTTAAAAAATGTTGTGGGATGTCATAGAAGCTTGTGTGTTTGAAGTTTTGGAGATATGAGTTTCATATTGGCTACTCATTTGTATGATTTGATAAAGGAAAGGACCTCGAAAATGCATTTATTGTTTGTCATATATGTTTTAAAGTTGGAAAGATGAAAGCTTTGATTATTATTAATTTTTATTACGTTTTTGGTAAATTGTGGGAATAGGTGAATGTGGTTGTTAATTAATTGATTTTGCAATATTAGAGTTTGCATTGGAACAAGGAGGTTTATCTGAGGAGGTGATAAAGAAGGCATTTGATGCTATTGAGGAGGAATTTTTGCATTTGGTGAAGAGTTCATGGTTATCTCAGCCACAGATCGCGTCAGTAGGCTCATGTTGTCTTGTTGGAGCAATAGCAAATGGTGTTTTATATGTGGCAAACGTTGGTGACTCAAGGGCTGTGCTGGGTAAGAGAGTAATAGGTGGCCGTGACAGTAATTCGTCTACTGTGGTGGCAGAACGTTTGTCTACAGATCATAACGTTGGCATTGAGGAGGTAAGAAAGGAGGTTGAGGCACTTCATCCTGATGATGCACACATTGTTGTTCATACTCGTGGAGTTTGGCGAATTAAGGGCATTATTCAGGTACAGCTGCTTGTTTTGGAATCCTTGGTTTGAGTGGATTGGTTGTTATCAAGATCTTTAAGTTTGTATCTCACTGGCGTTTCTTTACTTGCTGTGTCTACTTGTTGGAGTCACTTGGTACTCTGTGGATTATGATTAATCATCTACCCAGGGATTTGGTGCATTCTTTTCCATTCCCCACTTTAGAGGTTCATAATTATCATCTTGCAATGAATTCAGGTGTTCTTTGCCTGGAGTTTGACTGATTGCATGAGATAAAACAGTCAGTTTTTCCATTTTGAGTTTCTATTGATGGTCAAAAGGGAGGTATGGCAGTCAACTTTGTTGTAGTTTGATAGTAATGATGTGACAATTTTGTTCATTTCTAATCAGGTTCTGAGGAGTTTATTTCAGCATCAAAAGAACCTTTTCCTCTATGTTTTGTTTTTAATTTCTTCAAAACATTTCTACAATATGCTTTGCTTAAGAATGTGAAGTCATTCATGTTTTGAGATATTATATCTGCTTAAAGAGTACCTATAATGTGTAGGACAGATACAGTGAAGATGCAAAGGAAGAGTTTAAAAAAAAAAAAAAAAATTGATGCAGAGGAGGAACATATGCCCTGTTCTAGTACTAGAATTCCGCTCTTAATTGATAGGTATAATAGGGTCAGCTACCTTCATATTTTATATGAATCAGGCTATGGGATTTTCTTGTCCTTTTACATAAGAAAGAACACTAATTCAAGTAAGTGCTATTAGTATCCTGGTGCTTAGTAAGCTTTAAAAACTATGAGGTCATCTGCACTTTGTGCAACATTTTTTTTTTTGTAATGGCTACTGTCATGTTTGCTTTTGAAGCTTGGGATTTGTGCTGCAATAAACAAACTTAGATGAATGTCTATACTTCCATCCTCGAGAATGTACACAAAAGAGTTGGTTGGGGAGGTGGATATATCTGTTCAGCAAAGTTGTGCTTCTGAGCTTGCCCGAATATTTCCTTTTACCAGGCTATGGAATTGCTTTGGGGTCATTTTGGATTTGCATCAGATATTAGTTTTATCTCCTTTGTGTTTCCTTTAATGCTTAAAGCAGAAGTAACAAGTAGATTGCTGGTGCTCCTGTTACTGCTCTCAATAACTTTTGCATTAGCTCATCTGAGCAACTTCCTGGTTTTTGACTGAATCAAGAGGTTGATTCAGTACTGGAGGTTAACTGCATTTAGTATTACCTGAAAGGCCATGTCTTAGGAGTTACTATGCAATGTAAATGATCTTTACTATATGAGGGAAGTAAACATAGGGATAAGAATAAATTCTGCCAGATTTGTTCAGGGAATGTACTACTTTGATATATTTTCCTTATCATCCATTCCTCCCATGCGTCTTTATTAATTTTATCTTGTAACTGAGTTGAGTTATTTTGTCAAATTCCTTTTTTCAAGGCAGTTAATATTCAAAATTATCAATCTGGTTTAAACATCAAACTTGGCTTCTCTTTATGTTGGGCATGGTTTACCAAGTCCCCTTAATATCTTAATGACAGCCAACAACCATGGATTTTGATTGGTCCTAAATGCTTTGATGTGACAGAATTCTCTCTTTTATCTTTGCCATGATTTTGACAGACCGCATCCCTTGCACACTTCTCCCCTTTTGCACTGGGTTGCTCCTTTGATGGATATGTTAATTCTTAGCTTATCCAAAACACTATTTTGGGTTACATGTGATGCTAGCTTGACTTCTTTAATTGCTATCTGATTTTATGGAGCTAAAATGATTGTCGCAGCTGTTATTTGTGTTATTGTTCATGCTGCAATCAGTCTGTTCCTTCTTACTACTGAAAATGGCGTCTCTGCTTATCACCTATTGCTTGTCAGGTATCTAGGTCCATTGGGGATATATATCTTAAGAAACCTGAATTTAACAGAGACCCTATGTTCCAGCAATTTGGATATCCTGTCCCACTGAAAAGGGCCGTCGTGTCAGCTGAGCCTTCGATAATGATTCGAAAGTTAAGGTCACAAGACTTGTTCTTAATATTTGCATCAGATGGCCTGTGGGAGCAACTGACTGATGAGGAAGCTGTGGAAATTGTCGTTAAGAATCCCAGAATTGTGAGAATCTGCATGATCTTTTGAGCTTTAAGTATAATGGTCTGCAGAAATGAGAATAGCTGGAATAACTATCTTGTTATTAAGCATTATTGTTGGTTAACTTTAATCACTTCTCATTACGGGGTTTGTGGGTGCAGGGAATTGCAAAGCGATTGGTGAGAGCTGCGTTGCAGGAGGCCGCTAAGAAAAGAGAAATGAAGTACAACGACATAAAAAGACTAGAAAAAGGAACTAGGCGCCATTTCCACGATGACATTACTGTGATTGTGATTTATCTTGATCATCAAGGCTCTCCAACTTTTAGACTGAAGGAGAATGGAATCTTCGACTGCACTAGTGTCCCTGTTGATATCTATTCTCTGAATTCGGATCATGCAGACAGTACACCCCAGGCTTCTCCATGACAATCCGGGGAGCACAATCGCTCTACCCTGTAAATATTTGTTTCCCTTTCGAAACGGGGTTCCGAAGGAGCTTCCGGAGCATTGATTGAAGGAAGGGGTCATGTATATTACCCTTGTGAGGAAGGATTACGGGTCCAAATTAGTGACTACCCACTGGGTTTTTTCCACCTCATCTTGCTTTCTCTGTTCTAGGGAGTGTTGTATTTGATAGATACACAAACGTACCGGCGTAACCATGTAGAATAATAAATAGCGTTTCGGCTTGCGGATGGGGGAAAAAATGTTGATCAGTCATCTTTTGGAAACATACTGGTACCAAGGAGTAGAGGAGCCGTATGTGGTCGGTCATGTATTCATGTGATGCCTAAATTCTTTACCAAAAAATGTCATGCAATTTGCTAGGTTTGAATTTGTTTTCTTTTCAGATTGAGTTTTTAGAGCTTCACATGTTCCAACCTTTTCATCAATGAAAAGTGATATATGAACCAGCGTCGCGCGGATCAATTTTGTAATTTGCGAAGATCGTGGTTCCACAGGCATGGCAACGAGCGATGCTTTCTTTGATTGAGGAATGCGCATGGATTTAATTCACTTGAAAGAAAAACTCAAGCAGGATCATTTATTCTCTAGTGGATCTGCCACACCGTAAAAGATGGACTTATCTTCCCAAATGATTCGAGTTAGCATTGTCAAGTTGCATGACTGAAGTGAACGGGTCTTCCAGATCGCTTAAACTAGGACCACACAACACGCCCAATTAGTGGGGTTAAACATGATTGATAATCACAACTCGACGTTCTGGGTCAAAATGGATTGCTCATCAAACCACGCGACAGGCGTTTGAAAGCTCCTTGGGCTGGAGTAAGAAGCCAAAAACCAGATGGCTCAAGACTCTTCTTCTTCTACGAGTGTAATTCATTTATTGTAAACAGAATGTACACTTTCATAACATAGATGTTATATCTAAAAATTTATGTTTTTATATGAGTCTTTACTTTTTTTTTTATTTTATTAAGTCAGAGTTATGGGACGTTATTTTAATTGTACATTTTGAATTTTCATATTGTTAGTTCAATCTGAGACGATTCCACTGACAAGCATCCTTGCACGGACTCCCTTCTTCTCTGGTGATTATATCACCCATTGAATGAGACACATCCAACTACGTATATTCTATTTATTAAATCTGGTGCAACTGACCAATTACAGAATCATAATGTGCTCATCTTATCTGCCCAAGGCAGCAGCAGGAGTAGATATACATTTCCGCACCATCGCAGTGAAGAGTGAAGACGCCTCGATCTTTCCTCTTAACCTGGATTTTCGCGTATCGCACAACCTACTTAAAGGAGCAGTAATCTGATTCTACCAAAATGCAGATTGTTGTACTCATATTTTTTGTTGATCTAGTTCTTTTAGCGAAAATCCATCTAGACAGAATTTTTATCACGCAACAGCAAATGAGCAATTCTCAAGATTCAGCATAGACTAAATGCGTCTTTTGGGAAAAAAAAAAAGGAAAATTCTAACAAGGTAGAAGTGGTATTTTAAGAAGTGGGATGAGAGAGGGAGATTTAAACACAGGATCCCTAAGTTGGAGCCTCCTAATATAGTATTCAAGAACTAAATAATTTAGCCACACAAAATTCCAATATACTATTCTTAGGAACTCTTCTCCTGCAATGGTGCCTGTCTCAAGTCCTCTTCGCCTCCGTTGCATCTAAGCTTAACAACTTTAGTGTAAATATTGCATGAGCTTGCTTAGATTGTTACTTTCCCTAGAAAATTTTCTAGGATATTTTTTTGACATATTTTTTTAATTATTTTTTATTTTACAGTTTCTAGTTCTACGATTCCTTTGTTTTTAATTTTTTGTACGTGTAACTAGTTTACTGGACGGGCGTAGATGTTTGGAGCCTCAGCAACTCACAACTCACAAGTAAGCAATGCCACCAACTAAATAAATGCATTAGGTGCACGGGTTTATGTCGTGGACGGTAAGATATTTATTTAATGGCAGAGCAATGTAATGTACAAAATATTACACATACGGTCCCTGAAAGATTGAAGCCCCTATTAATTATTATTAAACTACTCCGTAAAAGAATGAACGCGATCAGTGCCACAGCTTTGCAATTTATAAGGCGTCCAAGCGGCCTCCCTCCTCCCCAAAAGTCCACGGCTCCGCCCCATTGCATTTAACGCTCCCCGGAGACAAACAGGGAAAGGCGGCCCAACCAAGAGGGAGGGGAAAGGAAAAAAAAAAAAAAAAGGGCTTACCAGCTGTTGGGTTATTGACTAAAGAAGAAGAAGATGGGAGTGGTTGAAGAAGCACATAACGTGAAGGTGCTGGGCTCAGGCGAGAGGACCATCGTCCTTGGCCATGGCTTCGGCACCGACCAATCCGTTTGGAAACATCTCGTGCCCCACCTTGTTGATGAGTACCGCGTCGTCCTTTACGACAACATGGGAGCCGGACCGACCAACCCCGACTACTTCGACTTCGACAGATATGCCTCTCTTGAAGGCTATGCCTATGATTTACTAGCCATTTTGGAAGAGCTCCAAATCCAGTCATGCATCTATGTCGGCCATTCTTTGTCCTCCATGACCGGTGCAATTGCCTCCATCTTTCGCCCTGACCTTTTCCAGAAGCTCATCATGATTTCAGCTTCCCCGAGGTGAGAAGAAAACTTTACTTCCAATAGTTAGAATTGATTGTAGCCGTTTAAATGTCGTATGACTTAAAAAAAAAAAGGAAGTAGTTGCTCACCCTTGCTTGTTTTCTTGAAGGTTTATAAACACTGATGACTACTACGGAGGATTTGAGAAAGAAGAGATTGATCAACTCTGCAATGCAATAGAGGCGAATTACAAGTCGTGGTGCTCCGGATTTGCACCCCTTGTGGTGGGGGGGGACATGGACTCGGTTGCCGTTCAAGAATTCAGCAGGACCTTGTTCAACATGAGGCCGGACATAGCACTAAGTGTGTTCCGGACCATATTCACGTTCGACCTCAGACATTTTCTCTGCCGCGTCACCGTCCCTTGCCATATCATCCAAAGCACCAAGGACTTGGCCATACCGGTGGCGGTGTCTGAGTATCTCCACCAGAATCTTGGGGGTCAGTCTGTGGTTGAGGTCATTTCTACGGAGGGTCACCTGCCGCAGTTGAGCTCGCCGGACATCACAGTTCCGGTCATTCTCCGACATATTCGACGTGATATAGGGAATGAGTGATTCCTGATTAGTGGACATCATTTGTACTCGTATTTGCGTTAAGCTTCGTAGATGGGCTTAGATTTTGTGTGCGTGCGCGTGTGTTTTTTTTTTTTTCTTTTCTTTTTCTCCTCCCCCCTTATTAATGTTTGTTTCCATTTTCCGTTCCTCTTACAACTTAAGAGGAAATTGGATGTTTTAGTTTTTTTTGGTTTGGGGGTGTTTGCTGGTTGTGTTGACCTGGGTGTATTAGTTAAGATTGCAATTGATGCATAATGACTTAACGAGTAACAGTCATGCAAACAGATTATATAATTCAGTGAAAATTTGATCCCAGGAAATCTAATAAACTCTGAAGGCTGAGTCTTGAAAAGATTGTTGTCATTTTGTCGTCGTCTCCAATTGCAGTGGATAAGATGTGAATGGCTGTGCTAACTGAAAAGTCAAAAATAATTCGAACATGGGAAGCTTCTTGGCACTGTGTACAAATTGCCGGCAGGATATTGTGAGCTGGAATGGAGAGTGGCCAAGTAGATACACGTGCTTGATGTGAGCCTCTGACAATTTTCATGCTTTCTGACTCCCAACGGGATAATACCGATTTACGGCTCACAAGTTACGCTCTGCCAACGGGATGAACTTTTTCTTTTAATGTAATTTTTATAAATTTTCATGTGAAGCTGAACTTACAACTCGTATAATTAATAAGTTAGCATACAATTTATGATTACGTTAAAACTGTGCAAATGTATACTAATTACAACAAAAATTACACCAATTAGCTTAGACTAACAGAATTGTACTTTGTGAGGCCCTGATCTAGATAATCCATTTTTTGATCTTTTTTATATTAAAGGACAAATTTATTATTCATTATTTTTTTTAAAGTAGCGGGAGAGAGATGGAATTCGAGAAGCAATGTCGAGGAAAGGGAATTTGATTATCTGATTCTTAGAGTCTTCATTTTAATTACAAGATCAAAGCCTCCTCAACCATCTATTTACGAGGTACATCTAACTATATAATTTTTTCGATTTATAGGTTGACATGAGGAAATTCACTTTTCCTTGTTTAGTGCAAGAAATTTATTGCAACTTTGTGAAGAAAATTTATGATAATTTACATTTCATGATCATGATATGAGTATGATCATGAAATTACAAAAGAAAAAAACATAGATAGTAGAAAAATGTATGAAGAATTCCAATTTAATTGCGTGTATAAGATTCTCAAAATATTAAAATAGTTCAACCCTCAAAACTTGAAAAAATTCGGACGTGTTTTTTGCAAAATTAATACAGTCAAAGCACATTGCTTTACCTGCAAAAAAAACAAAAAAAAGTTTCTTCAAAAAATGTTCCTATACCGGGAGAATAGGCTGAATTATACGAAGTACGTTTAGTAGCATAGTAAGTTTTTGGTGGAAAGAATAACGTCATGCAATATAGCTGCTAACTTATCTCCAATTACACACAAACGCTACACTGTCTGAGTTGCTCTTTCTGATGGGCAAAGTTTCTTTCTTATTGGCCAAGTACCTTATCAACTACATAACATGCTGCATGGACGGGAAAAGCTTTTTTTTTTTTTGGCAGTAAAAGAATTGAAATCAAAATAGCTATTTAGTTACAAAACGCGGGGCATCACATGCCCCTAATATCTCTACATCTAGAATGGATATGAGTTCTGGTGGTCTAGATGGATATGTAACAAAAGAGACAGCTTGATTACATCCCATCTTTGCAAGAGTATCAGCTGCATGATTGGCTTTTCTGTAGACGTGGTTGATAACAAGCTCTTCGAAGGATGAAATTAGATATCTGCAATCAAAAATAAAAGTAGCATGTTCGTGAGAAGAAATGTCAGTAGCAGTAACTAGTTTTCGCACTATTTCTGCATCAACTTCTACTTCTAACTGACTTATGTTCATGCTTTTTTTGCCAGAACTAAACCATCTCGTAGTCCCAAAAGTTGTGCACAAACATTTGTTGCACAGTGGAGCTTTCTACTAAATCCTCCTACCCAGTGTCCCATCTTATCTCTGATTAGTGCACTTGCTCCAGCAGGTCCTGGATTTCCCTTCTCAGCTCCATCAGTGTTCAATTTGAAGTTCCTTTTAGACGGAGGAAACCAGCAGATGAGGCTTTCGAATCTAGTTGGTTCAGGAGTATGACTATGTCCTGAAAGGGAGTAGTCAAGAGCTAAGGCGAAGGAAGGTTCAAGAGGTGGAGTAAAGGATGAAGGGTCAAAAATACGTTTATTTCTACTAATGGACGGGAAAAGTTACTCATTCCCAAATCAAAGATATCAAAGGATGCTTCCCGACAATAGCAGATCGTGGTGTTTCTCGTTTTAGCGTTTTCTTACCTTCCGCCAGAGACGACTACTGAATAATGATTGTGCTGCGTTTGATTTTCGAAAGTAATACATATAATAGACGATAATGCTTACAGTGAGGTTTGCGCCTCTTATGGAGTAAATTCTGTTTTTAGCATTGGAGGTGTTCAATAACAAAACCAAGATTCTGTTCCATACTCGTGTTTTTTTCCATGTTTTTAGTGGACAAAATTTCCTTACAACCATCTCTTATAACCCTCTAAAGACACTTACTAAGTTTTTGAAAAACTATAACACAAAAAATGGATTAAATTTCTGTACACTAATAGTGTACATACTTTCAGCATTAGATCCATGATATATGATCTAAATTTGAATTTTAAATCCAAATCTTGCATGTATATGTATCCAACCGTAATAATGTACACATTGTCGGCGTATATAAGATTAACTCATAAAAAAAAAAAAAAAGCATTAAAAATACACCATCCAAACGGACCCATTATAATACTATATACAAGTACTTAACGCAAAAAAACCTAAACATTGCCAAAGTAATTGTAAAACAGAGGGAAGGTTTCATAAATAAAACTCCAGTATAAGTTTCACTAATTAACATTGCCAAATAACTTCCGAAGGCATTACCTGAACAGAAGAACCCCACGGCTGTTATGCTTTTCTTCACACGTACTCCCCGTTCTTATAGACTTATATCCCTTTATGGGCTAGCCACACTCATATTGGAGTCAGAAGGGTATATATAGAAGCGGCCAACTTCTGTTGGGCTAAACGGACATTCTAGTCAAACAGGATAAGGCGAAACCTGAAGTTAGGCCCCACTTGTTTTTGGATCCATCTGTGTCAGTGGAAGCGAATACTAGTCTGTAATTGGGCTTTCCATGTCCATGCCTCAAGAGTAGACCCCAGATCAAACCAGAAACTTGTCGTTGTTCAGTTTAATTGTCCGCAGCCGGACAGGATTTTTCAAATTTAAACCCAAATTAAGAAATGAATACTAGTTAGGTGACTTTGAAAATTATAGACGTATACAACAACACTAGTGTGACACTTCTGCACTCATGCAGATTGAGATCTGAAATAATCAGGAAAGCATCCACAAATTAGGGAGTAGAAATACCTATTATATTTTAGGGACAAAGGTATGTAGGATAGTGATAGAAAAAAATAATGAATTAATAATCAGACTTGGAAGAATTACTGGTTAAGATTAACTAGCTTTATCCCTGTGCTATGCGCGGGACTTACACATCTAAAAAAAAAAATTAAAAAATTAGAATAATCTATTCAAGTTTATTTTCATAATAAAAGTCATATAAAATCCATAAAATGAAATATAATTGGACATGAAAAGAAGTATTCGGTTTGAAAAAGATATAGAAATACTAATTGCTGTCCAAGATAATTGCCGACCATTTTTGAGAACAGACTACATATCTACACGCATACCTCTCATCAGACGCAAGTATAAAGATGCATGTGAGGTCTTTATCATATCAACATACACGTTCATATATGCATGTGTGTTTCTTATTATCATCAGTAATACCAATATACCTAGAGAAAGTCTTCAACAATCAAACAGATGTCTTGGTTTGGAGTCTTTAAGTACTTGTCACAAATAGTCAAACGTTTTTACCCGCAGGCAACGGGACCAGAGTCTTGCTGTACCAGTATGCCTGTCTGGAAAGGCAGAAACTAATAACTCTGCCTTCGAAGAGTTAGGTCACTGAGTGAAGTACTAAAGTATAGGGTACAGGCCACAGTTTTCGACCCCTACACTTTGCAATATCCAAAGCGTGTGCAGTAATGCGGTCTTTTATCTAAAGGTAAGAATCACTTTCGATAACCTTCCTCATCCGTAGAAGTTGATGATTGATCGAAAAAGAAAAAGCATGACCATATGAAAACAAACGAGGAGTCGTGTGGACCCGATGACCTACTAAATTTAGAATGCATTCATCAGGTCCATCGGGACCTTTAGAAATTTTCAGGACGAATAATGTGACTAGTTTTGCTTGACTAGGTAATCAACATGCATGCTTACTTGTATCATCCGGGGACAGACTGTAAAGAAAGCAACTAGAAATTTTCCAACTATAGTTGATTAATCTGTGACGGAATATCTTTTTCGGGAGGGCATCTTAGTTTTACTCGCTTCCTCTCTTTGGTTCCCTCCCCAGTCCTCTCGAATCCATGGAGAGCTGAAAGGGAGATTGATCCTACAACAAATTGATGCATCAAACTGAGCAGAGCATCCCCCGAAACAAATTGATGCATGAAATCATAATCGAGCAGTTAAAAAAAAAACAAAATCATGAGCGAACCTATCAATGAAAGCAAAATGCCTAAACTATAGACCTGGACAGGAGGAAGAACTAATTACGATGCCGAAAGAGCAAAGGACGTTGTCATATTATTGTTGTGGCGTAGTGTTCATGTTCGCTCATATCAGCATCAACGGTTTTATTTCTTCTTTGTGTTATAGCATATGAACTGGTTGACATTATTATAAGTTGCATAAGAAGTAGTATTAATGTTCGTTCATATATACTAGCATCATTTGAGCACAAAACAACCCGTTTTTATTATTATAAGTTGCATAAGAAGTTTGCTCAGCTTTCCATATTTTGGATTTGTCTATATCTTAATGATATTTACAGCTATAAATTGACAAAACCAGTTAGTTGCTTAACGGGAGATTGGATATTCTCTTTTTACTAACATGAAAATTGGCAAAACCTTCCGTATATAAGCATCGAGGTTCAAGGAAATGGATTTAGGTGTATTACGTACATCACGTAATGCACTAATATCAATCGCTCATTCACTAAATAATGGTTGTGATTTATTTCTTATATAGTAAATACTGGACAAGGAGATTTACTTTTAATTGGTATTAGCGCATTGCCAAGTGACGTACATGGTGTAGCTAATATCTTTCCAGGTTTGAAGGCCGTTATGTAGTGTTTGTCTTGGTTTATCTCAAATTCATTTTCACTTGACAGGCTTCTAAAATTGGATAAAGGCCTCAAGTTCTTGCGCAAAATGACAAATCACCTCTAATTTTTTTTTTTTCTTGACGCAGGAGGTATCGGGTCAATCCGTAAGGGATCCGACTAATCCTCCTGTGGCCTGGGAGCAGTGGCCCCTTACTCCCGAACACAGCAATCTTGGGTTTTGAACCTTGCGGGCACGGAGAACAACTCCCGAAGAGAAGGGCGTGACCGAATCCACTACCCAGGCGGGGCGATAAATCACCTCTAATTAAAAACGGCATTTTATAACTGGCTTCAATTTGATTCTTGGTGGAACTAGGATGACATTGGTGGATGTAGACTTCCTTCTGCACAAAAAGGATCGGAATATGCTACATTATATCTCGCTTCAGTTGGCCTCGAACATGAAAATAATATATCAATAGTAAGACAGCTTACCAACCATCGAATTCAACTTAATGGTGCAAATGAGTTGTCGTAGTCCAAGCGCAAGGCTGTCTAGTGTGGAATTACAGTCGATGTGGGCGTGTTGGGCATTCTCAACTTGGCTAGCTTAATCGCCACAGAGAAATAGAATTGTCAATCTCTATGTGTTTGTCGTCGTCTGGCATCATTTCTCGACTTGTATGCCACGACAAGCATGACAAGTACCGGACCACATATCCTCACTGGAAATTAAAATATATGCCGCCATGTCTGATGTACCTTAACAACCTTATTATGACGATTCCCATGCACAACTTTGGTTAACCAACAGAAACCTCAGCGTCAACAACCACCCAATAATAATTGTTACTCTTAAAAAAAAAAAAAAACAACTTCCGGATTTCGAAGATCCAATCGGGGAAGATGAGTCGTAATATTCAGAACTTGAAGTCCGCGCAGCGCAGGGCAGCCCTTAATTAAACTGCTGCTCCATGTTCTTGACTCCATTAGGAGGGAATCTCACACAATCCCGTTAACCAATCCCCCTCGCTGCCCAAGAAGATTCCCCTGCCCACTATGCAAACTTCATTTGTGATTTGTCTCTCCAGTTTGCTAATCCTTGTCGATTAGCATTATAAAATTCTTAACCCTCTGTGGCATGGAGGGTCATTGAATTAATCAAAATGCATAAACAGTTGTCCGAGATCCCTCCATCAGCTCGCAAATGGATGACGACCACATGCAGCCGAATAATTTCAATTTTTATGTGTGTTGATTATCAACAATTAGGTAAACGAAATGAAGCCTTTTATCGCTCTCTCGACTTTTTTTCATCAAGTTTGAATTTAAATTCGAGTTTAATCGAGTTTGAGTTCGAAAAAAATAATAAATAATTATTTTATTTTTTAAAAAATAAATAAATAAATTATTTTTCTTAATAAATAATAAAAATATTAGGGGTATATATATAATTTCATTATTAGAATAAAAATAAAAAATAATATATATATATTCGATCTTATCGAACTTGAGAGAGTTGAACTTGAAAACGGTACTGATATTTTTAGCTCGAAAAATTAAATTCGCTGATTCGTTTGCAACCCTATCAACAATTGAAAAGAAACAAAACTTTTCTCTTTAAATTTCTTTTTTTTTTTTTTTAAGAATTTGTATGGGTCTGCAGAGAGTATGACTATTCATATGTACGTATATCCTCTTCAAGAACAATATAGTAGCACATGTGGCTGCCACTCGCTAGTCAGTAGTCATCATCCTTCATCCCATTATAAAGCGCTCTCTCTCTCTCTCTCCCTCTCTCCATTGCCGCGCAGAAAAGTGAGCAAAGTTCTCAAACCCTCACGGATAGTAACCAACAATCAAAGCCCAAGTGCCTGCTTAATCCCAACACAAACAAGTTCTCGACTCTTGTGGAACAACCTTAAATTAATGAGTCAACCTTGCTATTAGACCTAATTGATTAGTTACTTCCTCACTTCCTTCAAATTTCCTAGGAGAAGAGAACAAAGGAGGAGGAGGAGCACTGCTAACATATACAAATCAGAGAGATGGGCATAGTGGAGGAAGCTCACAACGCCAAGGTCGTAGGTTCGGGGAATCAGACCATAGTGCTGGCACATGGGTTCGGGACGGATCAGTCGGTGTGGAAGCACCTGGTGCCACACCTAGTGGAGGATTACAGGGTTGTTTTGTTCGATACGATGGGTGCGGGAACCACCAACCCCGACTACTTCGACTTCGAAAGGTATGCTACTCTTGAGGGCTATGCCTTTGATGTGATCGCAATCCTGGAGGAGCTCCAGGTGGGTTCCTGCATATATGTTGGCCACTCCGTTTCGGCTATGATAGGCGTCATCGCTTCTATTACTCGCCCTGACCTCTTCTCCAAACTCGTCATGGTTTCTGGCTCTCCTAGGTAACCTAATATTACTACTGCTGCTACAAGTTAATTCCTGCAACGCCCATCTCGTACACCTGAACTCCCAAGCATAATACTAAAGTAAACACGTACTACTAGAATTGAGGGGACAAACCCATAAAATTTTCTCCAAATTTCGTTACTTCTCATGCAGTTTAGTACATATTCAGGCAAGGGTACGTCGGTTCGGTGTTGTTTGTTTGTGAGAAGAACTGCAGCCGTTTCCATCTTTGCGAAAAAATCACGTAATATCATATCGTCAAATCAAATGGTGTTCCAGTTGTTTTCTCGTAGTGAGTCATCAGGGGTCTTATCAATTATCATGTTAAGAATATTCAAGGTCCGCGGAATATTTGTTGGTTTTACTGTTCTAACTCTTAAATGATGGAAGAAATTAAACGCTTACTGAACAACAGGTCAAGTACTGTTCAAGTCTCTAATCGATTGAATCCATTCCTCTAATCAAATTGAGTACGCTACCACGCTCTATATAGATATATATATATATATACATATACACATTTCATACCACCTGTACGTAAATGATACCGTCAGCTGCTATTCATTTGTTCCCAACTCTGCATCACGAAAGCGAATGAAATCAGTAATCTATTCTCTCTCAAGTTGACGTAGTCTTCGGGTTGAGGTGAGACCTGTAAGCTGGAATTGATGTGTTCCGTTCCATTTATTTGTTCCACTTGGTGGAATCCTACTTTAGAATGACTTTGAAGTGGGGCCTGGAATAGCGTAACCATTATTTTATTTCCCGCAGTCTTCATATTCCGACAAACATAAAATGGAAATTCTACATTTAGGCGGTCATTTGATTAAATTACCGTTCTTTTTTTCCTGCACTTCTTTCGTCATTTCTTTTTTTTTTTTTCCCCTCCCTTTTTTAAAGTGTCCTCCAATCAAACAGGTACCTTAACGACGTCGATTACTATGGAGGGTTCGAGCAGGAAGATCTGGACCAATTATTCGAAGCCATGAGGTCAAATTACAAGGCATGGTGCGATGGATTTGCGCCCCTGGCCGTCGGAGGAGACATGGACTCGGTTGCTGTGCAGGAATTCAGCAGGACGCTGTTCAACATGAGGCCTGACATAGCGCTGAGCGTTGCTCAAACCATTTTCTACAGTGACATGCGACATTTGCTGGCCCATGTGAGCGTGCCGTGTCACATCATACAGAGCATGAAGGACTTGGCCGTACCGGTGGTGGTCTCTGAGTTCCTTCATCAAAACCTTGGGTGTGAATCTGTGGTGGAGGTCATGTCCACCGACGGTCATCTTCCCCAGTTGAGCTCGCCGGACGTTGTCACTCCGGTGCTGCTCAGGCACATTCGTCAAAATATTATGGTTTAGGAAATTTTTAATTACTTGTACTGTTGTTGATTATTTCTTTGCAGTATCTTTGTGGAAAATGGTGTGGTTAATTTGTGCAACGAAGATTGTTTAGGGGAAAATGTTGGGAAAAGATGAAGAATCTTTCAGTGTGAGTATTAGATACGTCTAATATGATTTTTTCTTTTCATTAAAAAAAATGAAATGTCACAATCCACAACATGGAACGGTCTTGAAGGCTCGACAATTATTAGTGACAGCTCCTGGCAGCAATTTTTCTAGAAAACTTTCCGAATTCCGCTTTCTTTTTGGATATTCATAATTTTTTTCTCTACTAACGACCCCCTAAAAACTCATGATTCATCCCTGTTTATATTAGATAGATAGATCATTCTCAGTTGGTGAGTTCGTAGCTTTTGACAACTGCATCAAATACGAAAAAACAACTGGCTGAGGAAAGCAAAAAGAAAAAGAAAAAGTAATCATCTTCTTAGAGCCCTACTATTCCATTGTGTGCAGCGTAGACATAACTGTACAAATGGAAGAGCACGGGGAGGGATGATGAGAAGGTTAAAAAATAATAATAATAAAGTGTACAAATGGATTCTCTATTAAAGCTCAAGATGGAAACCAATACACAAATTTGACCACACTCCATAGGTAGCTCTCGGCTTTGGTCAAATTCGCAAGCGAGCGAATTATAGCTTAGCCGTGTCGTGAGGGCTAAAAAGAAGCATCACTCCCAGAGGCATAAAAGGTGCGACGTATACATTACTGCCTAAGAAAAATTATTACGTATTGTTGTTTAAGAAAAAAAAAGGTTTAAATTTATAATGCAAGAGTGAGCCCAATCTAAGGAATGAGAATAGCTCACCAATCTAAGGAATGAGAATAACACAAAAGTTTTATAGTGGACCCAACCCTATTGTTTTTGTGCTGATCTTGAATAATTAGAAGCCTTTTTCTGATTATTTTGATGAATCTCTCCAGGCCAGTTCTGAACAATTCGCAAATTTATGGCCCAGCTGGCAAAGCAACTGCAGGAATTAACAAGAAAGGACAAACAGGGAATCAGCAGGGAAGTTAAATACAGAAACTGGGAGAAGTCAAATCTGGGATGGATTAAAGTTAATGAAGTTTTACCATGAGTAGAGTGTATGTATTGAGCAAATATAAGGTTCGATTAGGATTTGCTTCTCCGGAGTGCCCAAGGCAAGCATGATATCATATTATGAACAAAAAATCTTTGAAGTATGGAATCTCAGAAAAAAGGTTGGCCTAAGTTAAATGAGATATAAATAGCTTCTTTATGGTGTAACATTCTTGCCAAGACATACATCGACTAATGACCCGAGAGTTGCAGGAGCTGGTGGATTAGTAAGAGATGGATGAATGGGCTGCTGGAAGGGGGATTCTAGATGAAATTAGGAAAGGCAGCGTGGTGGCAGAAATTTGAACCATAATGCGGGGAATGAATGAAAGCTTGCATGGGAGAAGAGATCCGGAAAGATCCTTATGGAGACAATCTGGGATCCGACAGAGTAATTGAAGAAGGGCCTGTAAGTAGTCTACATTATGATTTAATCAGAATGGCCAGGAGCTGGATAAGCTCAAAGATTGGGAATGCAGATCGATTCATGCATGGAGAAAAGGCAGTATGTGTGCTGTACGCTTGACTCAGACTCGACTCACTTAGAAGATTTGCCCATGTCTTTCCGCAATTTATCAGGACTACATGTAATTGCTATCGCAATCCCACGTGTAGCTGCGGAATAGATGTCCCGCCCAAAAGACACAAAAAAATGGAAGGAAGAAGAAGAAAACATCTCTCTACCTTGAGGACTAAGCAGGCGGGATCTCAAGAAGACTGAGAGAACTACCCACCATGTTCTTCCAGCCCAAGCCACTGGATTAGAAGAGAAGAAGGTCCATTCAAGCGGGGCCCTGTACTCTTTTGGACTATGCTTATTTTCCAAGACACACGCGCAAGCAAGCCCATGAATCCATAAGCCCTGGCCCTCTGCGGTGACGAACCTCATGCAAAGCCCTCATCCGTTCACGTGCAGGGCTGTTGAGGCCTGTATAATTGTTTCTCAAGCAAGGGATCTTTCGTGTTCACGCAGCCTCGGCAATTCCTTCCTTGTGCAGGGAAAAGGCCTGTCTGCTTGTCTCGCAGTCTGTTGCGCTTTTACACTGTCAAGTGGGCTAAAAGTTGCTTCAACATTCCCACCTCAGCATTTATTGATTTTCCCCATTCCATGTCCAGTGCAGTATTCAATTAACTTTCCATTAGTGATAACCAGTGGAAAATTTTGACCCCCAAAAAAAAAAGACTAGCAGAAAAGGCACACATAACACGTGGGCACATTAAAAGAAATTTCTTAAAAAAAAAAGATATTTATTTCTTGGTGATTATTTAAATTTTTATTATGTTTATAAATGAAAATGTTTTTTTTTTTTTTTGATAGAGGGGTAGTTATTTGTAACTTTTGAAAGCTTTATTTTAGTTGTAATTACAAAAGTGGGAGACAATTAATAAACGGGCCATGATAGTTACTTCAACATTTTTTTGGGGGGGGTTGTAATGGAAGCAGAGTTTGTAGTTGCATGGGTGTCCACCATGTAATGGTAAAACTGAGATTAATTTTATCATATGGACTGGGAAATCGAGGAGGGTTGGATTAGGTGTCACGGGAAAAGAATGTAAGTGAGATGTGATTAAAAAATATATAGAGTACAAATGGGTAAAAATTATGATTTAATCGATCACAAAAGTTACCTTAATGCAAAACTTTAAACTATAGTTCGGAACTAGTTTAATAATTTCTTCTTTTTTTTGGTTAGATAGCAACTACCTCTTCTACTTCTAATCGACGGGAAGAAGGAAATTAGAGAGACTTGTCTCGAAATTGGAGGGTTAACCATCAAATCAGTACGCTGCTGCACCCTCTGAAACTTGTTTACTTTCGACCATGTGAAATCTATTGATGCAAGGTCTGAGAGGAGGAGCGACGATGCTAGTGACTCCCGACTTTGTACAACTGGACACGTGCGTAGACTCTACTCTACTCCCCGTGATCTTACATTTTTCGCCCCAGAAATGAAATATTAATACTACTACTGCTAGTTTCAACCCACCCCCCATTATAAACGATAATGATCCAGGAACCCCGGCTCTTATTTTCTTCCCATTTTTCCCCAGTGTCAAGGTTTCAACGCAGTTTCTCTTCCTCCTCTCCCTACTGATGCAATAAAAAGTTTAAAGGAGGCCGAAAACTCGAATAAAAAAGAAATAAGAAAACGAGGGAAAAAAAAATCCAGCTGAGACATTTCAGAGCCCTTGGATTACAAGAAATGGATTTGTGGTAAAACTTTTGACGTTTGGCCCCTGTTCTTTATTCCGGTGCGGTGCGCTGCGCTGCGCTGGGGGCGTTTCTGATCTATCCGTTAAGTTGAGTGGACTTTCTTTCTCCTTTGCTCCGACGACCGAACGAGAGAGTCCGACATGGCGTCAACGGTGTCGGAGAGAATTGAATTGGCCAAGCTTTGCACCTCCAAGGATTGGTCCAAGGCAATTCGCATACTGGATAATCTCCTTGCCCAATCTTGCGCCATTCAAGACATCTGGTCCGTCTCTGTTTGCGAAACTCCATACATGCAGCTTCTAACCTCATCTTCTTGTAGCATTTTCCAATTGATTGTTTATGACTGTAATTAATTTTTTTTTTGGTGGAAAAAAAAGTTTGATCTGTTTTGTGAATTTCTGGTGGTTGCAGTAATCGGGCTTTCTGCTATAGTCAATTGGAGCTTCACAAACATGTGGTTAAAGATTGCGATAAGGCCCTTCAGCTTGATCCTACTCTTCTTCAAGCCTACATTCTCAAAGGTAATTGACTTTCTGTTAATTTCTTTCATTCTTTTTTTTTTTTTTAATTTGTGTCTACAATTTATGATTTAATTAAGTTCAATAGTCGATCGTTGCACAGGGTTGGGGTCTTTTATCTTAGTGACGCAAATAGACAAAGACTGCAATTCCAAGTCTATTGTCAAATTCAGTCCTCCTATGCTTCACTATAGATAACAATGAAAAAGATTTGATTCTGCTCTGAATTATAACAGTTATTCTTTTCGATTAGTTGATGTCATAGTGCACTGTAAAGCTCCTGCCTTTGGTTCTTGATCCTGCATTTGTGAGTTTGAAAAAAGAGTTTTTTGCTGGTGGAATAAGGTAGAATCATAACTAATCTGCATCAATGTTCCCTTTGTTCTCATTACTTAGGCCTTGACTGATAGTATTGAACACTTTGTTCATCTAGGTCTTGAGTGGCCACTTTTATGCTTGAATCAGTTCTGCTAATAAATTAAGTAATGTTAAGGAAAGGTCTGTGCAAGTTGTTGGTTGTTTAGACAGGATTTGAAGTTTTGTTTCAATAGGTTTGTACGGGGTCATTACTAAAATACGCTTGAAAGGATAATTTGTTCTTCAAGGAATTTTAATTTGTCAAATAAAATTGTAAAGCAAGAATGATTTTATATGTTCTTGTAAGGGTAAAAACTGGTTTTTCTGATATCATGGCTTGTGATTTGTGTCAATGAGTTTAATTAGCCTACCTTCTTTTTAAGAGGGTTTCTTTTCATACCATGCCCATACTGGCTGGAGGATATTATAAAGTTATATCACTATATGAAATATGGAGAACACAGAAAAAATTTATAGAAACCCTTTATAGATCCTTTATCTTGACATTCCTTTTACACTATCTCTCTTTATTGGCAGGATTGATAATAATTCTTCTTCTTTTTTTTTTTTGGGGCCTTGAAAAGGAGTAGCCATTTCATTTCTCTGTTGGTCTTATTCTAAATGTTAAGGCACATTTTGAACTTGCTTTTGCTCATCTTTGCACATAGGTCGTGCATTTTCTTCATTAGGAAGAAGAGAAGAAGCGTTTCAGGTATGGGAGCAAGGTTATGAGCATGCTCTTCGTCAGTCTGCAGATTTGAAACAGTTGCTGGAGCTGGAAGAGCTTCTCTCTGGTGCCAAAGAAGGTGATTCTGCTGTAGACAAGAACCTTACGGTTGAATCCTCTGAGTCCAATTCTTGTGTGAATGAATCTGCAACTGTTGTCTCTGTCAAATCAGATGATACTTGTGACGACTACAGAAAGTCTAACGGTCAGTTTGTACCATTAAGCAAGTCAAATGATCAGTTAGAGAGCTGTGAATCATCAAATGGTAACTCTGGCATATGTAACTCAAATAATAGTACATCAGAGAATAAGAAATTTGACAACCAAACAAATGAAATTCATGAGAAACATGTTGGAACTGAAGAAATTGATGATAATCTGGGTGATCAGTCTCTATTACATGGTAAGTCAAAGGATCCATCTCAGTCTTGCGTCAAAGGTCCAACCATTTCTCTTAAAACAAGTGGTACACCTGAGATTCAAATTCAGCCAAGCAATAAATTGGAAACACATGAAGAATGGTCCGATGAAGCTACAAAAGGCAAGAAGTTCTGTGTGGCTAGGATTTCAAAGACAAATTCAATAAATGTCGATTTTCGATTGTCAAGGGGAATAGCACAGGTATGTTTCCAGTTTTTCTCGCTAAAATTATATACTTTTGTACTGTGCATGTTCTTGTAGTAAACAATCACAGTGTTAAAGTCTTTTCTTGGTATGTTCAGTATTATTTGAAGGACATATGATTAAGAATTGGTCCTTTTTGGTCTGATTATATTTTTTTGTCTTCTCTTTTGTTTTTGTCATATTTGAAAATCTGTGAACAAACACGGTAACAGTTGTATTGATTGTTAATCAAAGTCACTCTATGGATTGCATCATATATAGGTCATAGTTAATGGTTTTCAAAAGACAGTGGGATTTCTTCCCATAAAAGAACCTTCGTGTAAACATTCTTCCACAAGGCCCAATATTAACAGAGAATGTAGCATATGTCCTTTGGTGACAGAATGCCCAGCATAATTTGTATCTGGGTACAACTATTACAAATTGTACTTTGTATAATGCTAGTTAATGTTCCTCATCTAGATGGTTGGGGCAAAGACTTGAATGGGAGCTTTCTTTTCAATAGTATATAACACTAAATCTTGTTTAGCCTTTCTTGGGGGAGTATTTCCTTCCATGTGCTAGATGGTGGCAGGATTGTAAAGCTGGATGCATCTTTATGATTATTTTACTTCCCCACTAATCATAATATTAGATCGTATTATATTTGTATGCAAGCAATAACTTGCTGCCCTGGTTACAGGGCCTTTCTTTACTGCATGAACTTTAGTTTTTATTTATCTTGTGCCTATAAAGACTCACGTATGGAACATAACCTGATCTCTTTCCCAGGTAAATGAAGGAAATTATGCTCATGCTATATCTATCTTTGACCAGGTTAGTGTTTATCCTATCTTGAAGAGTTGTTCTCTTGGTTTTCCAGATCGGTGTCTTTATCCCTCCCTTTTTACGGCTAGTGGTTCAATGGAAAAGGGTTGTACAGTCTGGTTACCTTCTATTAGAGAATTTTATATTTTCTTGTGCTACATCTGCAGATATTGCAAGAGGATCCTAATTATCCTGAAGCACTTATAGGAAGGGGAACTGCATATGCATTCCGACGTGAACTTGATGCTGCTATTGCTGACTTTACAAAAGTATGTGGAACATTTTGTCCTGTATGTGAGCATTCCTTTTGTTGGTGCTAAATTTTAGCAATAACTTGAGGATTTATCTAGGCCATACAATCAAATCCAGCAGCTGGTGAGGCATGGAAGCGCAGAGGGCAGGCCAGAGCTGCCTTGGGACAATCTGGTGAGGTAATAAGCTTTTTGCCTTACTTCTTGAATCTTTCTGTTCTGGAGCTTTCTTGTTTTGACTTTCCTTCATGTTCCATATGTATGATAAATTATCAGACATTATTTGTTTATTTTATTCGGGGAAGGTGTAGCGAAGAGTCTCTTGGTATAATTTGAGATATTCGTTATGCTTGATTTCAAGAAGACGAGAACTCCCAACACTTACTTCCAAGTGAAGAAATTTTGACGGATCTTTGATAAAGTATTTATTGGTAGCTTGTGCAACTGTTTGTGTTACAACTTTAATGTTATAGTGTAAATTTCTTCTATTAAGGGTTTGGAATCCATAAGATGCTTCCTCTTTTTGGGCTTACTCCAGTGTTTGTGGTACCATGGAGACAAATGATAGGTCTGACTAGTTGCTTGCTTTAGCTCTCAAAGATACTCCATGGGAAGGATGAGTGTTGAATCTGGAGCATGTGGCATCATTACTTATAGTTATTTCTGAAATCAAATTTGTGCTTCCTTTTTGCTTCATGACATGATTTTACAATTATTTTACTGTTGTTTATTTTCGTGTTTCATGTTTATGGCATATCTATGTATCTGTTCTACCAGGCAATTGCTGACTTGACCAAGGCATTAGAATATGAGCCAAATTCGGAAGATATATTACATGAAAGAGGTAATTTGGTTAATCTTAGTGATTGCTTCATTGTTTGGATTGTGCCTGTGGTCGTGCATCAGAATTTTAACATTGTGTACAAAACTGGCTGTCTGATACGATATAGTTCGTGAGCTCTAGAGTACCAATCTCATGTTAGACACAAATTGCAATAATGGTGGAATTCCTTATTTGACGTAGTGATTTCACATGGTGTGCTAGTCATCACAAGGTCTGAGTTACTGCAGGAATCGTTAATTTCAAGTTTAAGGATTTCAATGCTGCTGTTGAAGACTTATCTGCATGTGTAAAGCTTGACAAGTCCAACAAATCTGCTTACACATATTTGGTGAGTCCATGGGACATTAACTTGACCTTTTCTTTTATTCTTTAAATAAGATTGATGATGCTTTATCTGCAGCATATCCAAAAATGTTGTATGGTTTTCCTTTAGAGATTTCATATTTTTTGCAGGGATTGTCATTGTCTTCACTTGGTGAATATGCCAAGGCAGAGGAGGCACATAAGAAAGCAATTCAACTTGATCGAAATTTTGTTGAGGCATGGGCTCATCTGGCACAGGTATCCACATAAAAGTAGAAAATGGTGTCTCATCTGCTACACCAAAAGCTACATTATTATACTTTGTTGGCTTAGTTCAATTTTTTGCCACAGTGCTATTTTACAGCTTGTTTGGTAGTTAGGGATTTGGGAAAAGAAATGGCAAAAAAGGGTTGGGTAAGGCTTGTATAAGTTCTTAATTGGCAGCCTCATCTCCAAAAAGTAGTAAAAGTACATTGCATTGGCTTATTTGTACCAACTCATTCCATTTCTTTTAAAAGCAATGCCAGCTGTTGATTTAGTGGTGGGTGATTGATACGGTGTGGGCTGGCATTTGAATGTTGTATGAAGCTTCTTCCGTGGAATGTGTGTTGTTCAACAAAGAAAGGTTCAATATTTTGGCTTGCAGAAGCTAGCAAATATGTTTTCCATTTACGAAGTTGAAATGATACTTGAGAAATAGAGATTTGATCCAGAAAACTAAATCTCATGGTCAAAAATATGACCTTTCAGAAACGTATACTTGGTTTTTAAACTTATAGTGCACACCTTTTGCCACTAGCAAATTCCTCAGTTTTGGGGTTTCAGTTTGTTGAGTTGATTTTTGAAGAATGTGTTCATTGAATTGACAGTTTTATCAAGAGTTGGCAAATTCATCAAAAGCTTTGGAATGTCTTCAGCAGCTCCTGGAAATTGATGGCAGGTACATATTATGATGTCCATGTTAATAGGGGCTCCTGTGACCTAATGCTGAATTGTGGATGTAATCCTATATCTGGCACTTGACTGGAAGACACTTGGTTTTCCCAATGCTTATTTGATAGGTTTACCAAAGCTTATCACCTGCGTGGACTACTTCTTCATGGGATGGGAGACCACAAGTAAGAATGTTAAAGCTTTACTATTCACATTTAGAGATTTGAATCTAGAATTTCTTGGAACTTTAGAAATTATCTAATCAATTTTGATGCTGAAAGTTGCTTCTCAGGACATGTATAGTCATTTTGACTGCTAATTTTGTAACCTGAGACTTTTCCTTGTACTGTGATCCTTGTATTTTATGTTTGGGATGATCTTGGATGCCCAAGCTGAGTATGTAATGCTCATGTTTTGAATTGGCTTGAGTGGATATAAGGGCTGATTTTTGGGGTTATTCTTATTAAGGATAAAGTTGATGGTGGCATTTAATAGAGGATAAAACTGATGATTGGTTGTTGGCTGTCACTGGTTTAAGCATCTTGGGTTTATAACACCATAGATGCATAACACTGTTCTGCATCTACAGAAGTGTTGTGGAAGTCCTTCGTTTCATCTGATATGAGTGATTACCTTTTAAACAAATTTTTGTCTCATAGTCTTCACCCCTTCCTTCGTTACTTCTTCACCTCTGTAATAAGTGGGGATTGGTTTTCGATGTCACATTTGTTTTGTCAGTCGTCAATTCCTACTCCTACTCCTACTCTAACCTATACTAGGGGAGGACCCAACTGGGCCAAGCAGGGCTAGAGGGAGAGGATCCCACCTCTAGACCAAAGAGGTGCACTACTGCACACACTTTGGATGTCATATAATTGAGGTCAATTATTTGTTGGTGAGTAATGAACTTTCTGTTTTAATTACTCGAATTGACTGTTACAGGAATGCCATAAAGGAATTATCAGTTGGATTGAGTCTTGAGAACTTCAACATTGAGTGTCTGTATTTACGAGCTTCATGCCACCATGCAATTGGAGAATATAGAGAAGCAGTATGTGTATATTCTGATATTCTTTCATACCATCAAAGTTTATTACCAGAGAATTATATGCTGTTTCCTACAGTCTGAGGAGGCATTTTATGTCATAGGTGAAAGATTATGATGCTGCTTTGGATTTGGAACTGGATTCAATGGAAAAGTTTGTTCTTCAATGCTTGGCCTTCTATCAGGTAGTTTTGATACTTGGATGACAATGAGCCATTTGAGGTGTTGGAATATGTTATTGGTTTTCTTATATTTTCTCTTGCATAAGGATGTTTTGGGTCTTCGATCTTAGACTTTCTACTTCTGCTTTGTCACATTATGTTCAAGGAAAGATTATCCCTTGAATCCTGAAATGCGTTGCAGGCTGTCACATATTTGTTGAGAATCAATTTTTCTGAACTGGTATTGGCAAGGAAAGTCTTGTGAGATCTGTCACAATGTGGTGATACATAATGACAATCTGGGTCTTTGATGTTAATTGGAAATGTCACAATTTGGCTGTTTTCTAGTTGATCAAGTTGTGAATTCTCAGAAACCTAGGGTCGTCAGTACTCTCTTGGGCCTTTAACATTTGTTGGAGGTGTGTTAATCATGCCTGTGTGATATTGGGAGGAATCTCCCTTACATTTTGATGGTTGCTTTTGCCGCTGTTACACTGATTGACTCAATAATATATATGTCTTCATGTTGAAATTTTGATGAAAGATTAACTTGGTCTTGGTAAAATGTCTTTCAGAATATTTATGCACAATATACATCTTGTAATCTATACACGTTCATTGGAATACTTTCTAAGCACTTGTGATGAAAACATAGACATGTATGTTTGTGTATGTATCTTTAATACTTATCAATCTCAGCTGGAGAGAGAACCAAATATCCATGTTTCGTCAGCAACTATCTATTGCAGTATTGTGCAGTGGCTTATAATGCCTAATGGTGTCGATGTATTTGCCTTTGAACACTAAGTTAATAGAAGTTAATATGTTCATCATTTTCATCTAATTTGTTAGTTCACTCAAAGCTTTAGTAATCATGCTTTCCCATTTTGAGCAAAACAGGACCTCATCAGATTTTGCTTTCAATTATTGAAGCTTTTACAGCCTTTCCTTTCAACTTTTCTATTGTTTCTTGCAGAAAGAGATTGCTTTATACACAGCATCGAAGCTGAACAGCGAGTTTCATTGGTTTGATATCGATGGAGATATAGATCCTCTATTTAAGGTGATCAGCGAAAGTTGTTCACTTCAATGCTGCTTCAGATGTGACTTGCTGATTTTGCACTCAAGTTAGTTGCAAACCCCAGTGTTGCCCACAGTGGTGGTTGGATGCTGAAATGCAAATTTGAATATCAAATGGAGTTACAATTTATTGTCCTCATGATAACATGAATATCAAGTTCAAAATTTATCAAGCAATTGTTAAATTTCCTTTTGTGGCATGTACTTGATTTAAATGTTTCCAAGAGTTGGTGATGTACCGAAGCATTTTGGCCATAGTATTGCAATTCATAAAAATTATTGATTTCTCTTTGTGCATTATTCCTTCCTGCATGTATGTTGCTCATTGAAGTTCTTGTGCATCACTCACTTTCTTCTGTATTTTCAGGAATACTGGTGCAAAAGGTTGCACCCAAAAAATGTCTGTGAAAAGGTTTACCGGCAACCACCTTTACGTGATTCTTTGAGAAAGGCAAAGCTGAGAAAGCAAGAATTTTCCATAACTAAGCCAAGGGCAACTCTTCTTCAAGCTGCAGATTCTATTGGCAAGAAGATCCAATATCATTGCGCTGGTTTCTTGGCCAATAGGCGTCAGGTGATTTTAAAAAATAATTCCTCCCTTTGTTATTTCATATGTTGATGAATGCTTATGCTTCTGTTCCAAGAAGAAAAGGTTTATGCTTAACATGTCATGCTTCAATTTCTTTTTCCTCCTTCTTTTTCTAATCCAGCAAGGTGATTTTACCTTCACCAATATCTTAACTGCTCTTCATATTGATTTTGAAGTAAAATTTCTCATTGGTCCGTTAAACATGAATTGGATATCTGATGTTGGCTTTTTGCCAAAAGGACTATGTTTCTTGTGACACCCTTGCATTTAACTTTTTGGTGCTAGAGAATTCAGCTTTGCACCATCCTCTGTGTGTGAGGATTTATGTACATGGCTTCATTTGTTTTTCTTGAAGATGATAACTAGTTCCACTATAAGATTTATTTAGTAATTTAGCTATTTTTCATGATTATGATTCCCCATTATGATTTCCTTTGAGTTTATGTATTTCATGCCTCTGATGTTTTCTCATTTTCTGAAATTCCAGCATCGGATGGCAGGATTGGCAGCTATCGAGATTGCGCAAAAGGTCTCAAAGGCTTGGCGTTCTCTACAGGCAGAATGGAAACATTCAAGTAAGGGTACAGCAAAATCTGGCAGGAAAGTCCGACGAAAGGAAAAACTGAATCCTCCTAGTCAGAACAGAGGTGGTGCTGGTTGTAGTACTAGTAGTTTGTCTGAGATATCAACTTCATATAGCTTATTGGAAGACAGATCACCTCTGCGGTCCACAATGTCATGGCATGATGTATATAATTTGGCCGTCAAATGGAGACAAATATCTGAACCTTGTGATCCTGTTGTGTGGGTTAACAAGTTAAGGTACTTTTGTTAGCTCCTGATGTGATATATTTCAAGGTCTGGTGAGTCTAATTTGTACAAGGAAGTAAATTGGAGACGAAAAGTCTTGCATGTATTCATCACATTCAGATGGAAACAAGTCCTACCATTTTCACTATGTTAAGTCAGACATCTTTTCATGGAGTCTGATATGATAGCATTAGCTGTTCTATTATGTGTCAAGGAGCACTTCTTTCTTGACTCTGAATCTCCATGCCCATTACGAGTGGATGAATTACAGGATGAAATTTAAGATGCAAAAGGATGTAAATAATCTTGACTAGTAGGACATAAAATCTTCTTGAAGTGTGCGAATTTGTTTGTGGTGCTTCGGACCAACCATCTTTGCTGCTCTATGTTATCGTATTTAGCTGAAATATATGGTTTATTTACATGCTGGCTTTTCATCAATGCAGTGAGGAGTTCAATTCTGGATTTGGTTCTCATACTCCACTTGTTCTTGGGCAAGCCAAAGTTGTTCGATACTTTCCAAACTTTCCAAGGTAAAATTTTGAATGAAATGGATGTTTTATGGTAACTTTAATTTGAAAGTTGCTTACTAGTTGTTATGTTGTAGGACGCTGAATACTGCCAAGATGGTCATTAAGGAAAGGAAATATGTATGTGACAAGAAGGATAACCTTATTCTCCTGTCTGAAGATAAGAAATTGGAGCAGGTATGTTGTGTTGTGGTCATGCTTTACTTAACAAAAGATAGATGTCCATAAATCACTTTTGATTTTCCTTTACTGGTCAATTTATTAACCTTAGTGACTAACTTTCAAATACAACTTTTAGGTAATGAATGCAGAGTCCTGTTCTGATCTTTACCAAGCCGTTGGGGAGGAGTTCTGGGTTGCTACTTGGTGTAATAGTACAGCAGTTGAGGGGTATTTTTTCTCCCATCACATTATTATGATTTCAGTATGCCGACCTGCAAGTTTAATCAACTTTGTGACACTTTCTTGTTTAACATGAAGAGTTATTGTTAATCTGTTGTTTCAGGAAGTCTCTCGAAGGAACAAGAATCACCCTTGTGAAATTGTAATGCAGTTTTTATTCCATTATTTATATTAAATTTCCTTCTGATGTCCTATGGTTGTCAATCATATTATGTTGTGGCTTTTAGGGGGGAAAATGGATTTGACTTTGCTATCAGGACACCTTGCACCCCATCTAGATGGGAAGACTTCGACTTGGAAATGACAGCTGCATGGGAGGTATGTTGCCTCTATTCATACTTCTTCATGGTGCCTTCATGTATTGAAGGTATCTTGTATTAATTATCTTCTCAAATTGTACATATTGGTTTTCAGACAAATGAAAAACTAAATGTCATATGAATCAAAGTTTGGAAGATCACTTAGTAACTGCCAAGCTTGAAAACTGCTCTCAGCTTACACCCTAAACCCAAGCAAACCATAATTATAAGAGACTAAAAATGGTTGCCATCAAATTTTGTACTCAGATAATGTTATTCTTGGTATCCTGGTTTGGGCTTTTTTTGATATCAATTAGGAACTTATTTCCCAGGTACAGATTATGTTGTTCTTTATCATGAGAGCTGATTATGTAATAATAATATGAATAATAACCCACCTGCCCTTTTCCTGATGGGCTCAAAACTAGCAAATGGAGCTCAAAGTGGGTTTTGGAAGCTAGATATTACTTTGAGTCATTCAAAGAACAACTTAAGCTTCGTTCGTCCACAGTAAGAAGATCAGGAAATTACCTTTTTGTCCTGTGTTTGGTTCATAAAAAATGCTGAGAGAAATAGTAAAATGAAGCAGGTAGAAGCACACAATGGCTTAAGAGTAAATCAAATGATGTTTACAGTATTCCGTCGTTAAACTATAATTATTTATTATCTTTGGTTCTTTAATATGTTGTTCATTTTGAAAGAATGACTGATTTTAACTTGAAACATATCCTAATCATGTAACTCATCTCAAACATGAATTTTTGTAATTAAACTGTAGATGCAACTTTGTAAATATTTTATTATCTATGAATCTCTAATATGTTGTGCATGTCAAAAGAATGACTGTTTTGAACTTGAAAATATATCCTTATATAATTGCTTCCAAACATGTAACTAATAACAAATGAATTTTTGCTATGATTCCTCAGCCTAGTATATTTTGTATCCTTTTTTCTTGTACATATTTGAACTAAAATCTTGTACCATATGCTTGATAAAGTGCTCCCAAATGTGTGTTGGGAAAACATGAGGAGTTGCTGTAATTCCTCAGCCTAGTATGTTTTGCGTCCTTTTTGCATATTTAGTTGAACTTAGACATGTATCGTTATCTTGTTCGTTTTCACTTGAAGCTGCAAGGCTGTGACAAAGGTGCTTCAATTAATCTTCAGCTGATCTGTTTGGCTTCCAATATCTAACTTAAGAATGTACAGGCACTATGCGATGCCTACTGTGGTGAAACTTTTGGATCAACTGACGTTGATATGTTGGAGAACATAAGAGAAGCAGTCTTAAGGATGACATATTACTGGTAAACATTGTTGCTGCAAAGTTATCTTTCCTCTAGAACATGACTTTCCTTATCTTGATGAGTTTAATATGCTTTTCAGGTACAATTTCATGCCACTTTCCAGGGGATCTGCTGCAGTTGGCTTCATAGTATTACTTGGATTACTGCTTGCTGCTAACATGGAGTTCACTGGCAGCATCCCGGAGGGCTTGCAGTTGGACTGGGAAGCGATTCTGAACTGTGATCCTAACTCATTTATGGCTTCTGTAAGGAGTTGGTTATATCCATCTCTCAAGGTCACTACCTCCTGGAAAGGCTATCCGGATGTTGCATCCACGTTTGAGACAACAGGATCAGTTGTTGCTGCTCTGAGCACCTATTCTGACTGAGGTGTCATTCAACAGGCAAGTTTTCTAGAATTCTAATGAGGCTTTTTAATTTGTAACTTTATCCTTCCATTGTATCACACACACTACGTTTTTGAAATACTATCAAGAGGAATGATGATGTATTTATTCAATTATTGTACATACGATGAAATAATGCATGTTCCAATTAAACTCTTTTTGGTGCACATGATTTTCAGCTGGACGTGCACATAATTCTCCAGTGGTATTTATTTTTATCTTTAATAGTTGTAGGTGTTTGTGCAGAACGGTGTGGTCATGTCGAATTCTTTACCCACAACCATAAGTTAGCAAACGGGGTGGTCTAAAGTAACATGCCATACAGAAACTCGATAGAAGGTTTTAACTCGAGGAAAAGTATCCATCATAATGTGATGTTTTTATCATTTGAAGATTGTTTTGAATTGTCTTTGAAAGCCTTATATTTTTCCTTTTTGGCACCTTGTCTGTTTCACAAACACTTGGGAAGCCTCCTCCTGCTCTGTCCTCCCGAGCTTCTCAATATCTGGGAAGCCTCTTGTACATCTGGCAGGGATAAACTTCCTTTTGTCTATTACAGGATGATCAAGATCAAAACATGTGCCAATTGACGAGCTAAGATGGTTTTTGAGATTTTAATGATTACTAATAACAGGATGATCGAGATGAAATCAGATTCAGATTGAGAAGGTGATGTGGGGATTTAAATATTTGAGTTCTAAGGAGTGATTTACTTGTTAAAGATTAACTGGTTTTGTGGGCACACCGGCAAAAGATGGACCTGATAAATTGAGTCCTCAATCCTCATGTAAATTGTAAATTCGTGGATCTGATTAAGCATGTGCAGGAAAACGATAGGAGATTTTTTTTTTAAATAATTAGTTTAAATAATTACTATAGCGCTTTAGGAATGTGATAACAAAAAAAAGTTATTGAAAAAAAAAAAAAAGTTATCAAAATTGTGTTTATAATGCAAGCGAAATAGTATTTAAAATAATTTTGCTTTCAATTACAATCACTGTCTCCAATTCAATCATGGACTTTAGCTGAAGAGACGGGTAGGGGAAGGCTTGCCACTAACGTCCTTTGAACTATTTGGACACTTCCTATGTAGATGCCTCACATATGAAAATCCCAAAGCCATCGTGTATGGGCTCCCACGAAATCTTTAGATTGATGTGGATATCCAGCGAGAAAAATCCATGATTGAATCAACAAATATGACCATATCTCTCGATTTTTTATGGTGGGTGCGTATTTGGTGAGGTTGTCTGTCCTCTATCATTAATTAATTACTCACCTGGACGCGAGGGTGGTTATAGATAATTTTCTGTAGTTATATCGTAGTTGGTTGATAGAGACGGATTGGGTGAGTCAAATTACAGCAACTTGGTTGAAAATGGAAAGAATTTAGACAAAGAAGAGATAACAAGCTTTGAGCCCGACGAGAAGAAGAGAACGTTGATGCTCGTGCCACTCAAAATTAAGCTGTACTAGCTAAACCACGATAAGTTGATAACACGTATATATAATTATATATGGACTACTTTCTTAATTTAGATTGTTGAGCTTAGCAGGGCTGGACTTATTTCGTCTTCCTCATCTTTTCCGAGTACTAATCAACTTGGTCTTCTGAAGCCATAGTCACTGGTGCCCCCTTGTCGATGATCTTAAGGTTGGATGCTGTAGTCCCAAATGGAGACGTTGCACTGATCTGTTTGTTCAGCATGCGGACTGCATAGCATGGGATCTTCACGTGCCCTTTTGCTTTGAATTTGGTCCATCGATTGATGAACATCAAGCAGTCCACCATACTTTGTCTGGCCATCCCTAGCATGTCATAAGCCTGTGATCTTCGCCACAGGCTCTTGCTGTGAGGACCCAAGGCACCAGATAAGCTTAGAGCTCTAGTTGCGTCACTAACTGCTAATTTTGCCTCTCTGAGGAGTAGGTGACACTGAGCCCGATTACTATAGAGGACGATTCTTTCTTTCTTCATATTTAAAGGGCACAACTCCAAAGCCTTGGTGTAAACTGCCACAGCTTCCTCAGCATCACCTGACAAAAATTTCTGGTTTCCCTGACGTTTCAACATGCCCACCTTCACTCTTCTTTCACTGAGATCTTGCTCAGATATCATGCCATCCTTCTTTCTTCTCTCCACTTTTAAGTTCCACACCTCATCTAAAGCATTTTGAGATTTCTTGGTCTTCAGAGCTAATTGGCCGTACTTGATCCTTCCATAATCTTGCAAAAGCACTCGTGTGATTGTGTCTCCAATAGTGGTTGATCTTCCTCCTCTAATGGTTTCAAGTTCAACCAAATCGACCAGAAAAGGTACGACAAAATCTATCACTGCAAATCTTGTTTCTTGATCCTGAAGAAGTGAAAGAATGCTCTCAATTGCCTTGTGTTGCCATTCATCTGAAGACCTAGATAGATTGCAAAGAGTCGCTACAACTTGCTTCGAATTGGCAATCCTTCTTCTACCATCTTTAGTGAGACAAAGACTTCTTATTAAGCAAACACCAGAAAAAGAACTCTGATTCTGTGAGCCCCCCCACATACCAATCAAGTCTTCCAAGAACTCTTTGTCGCAGATCAGATTAACAGACCTTTTTTTAGTAGCAAAGCAGTTGAGAAGATAGAGGGACCAGCATTGGAGTTGGCTAGCCCATTCCTCAGCCTTCTTATTCTCCACCTCCAAGCCCCAGCGCCCTCTCGTCATGAGATCACGATGATATTCCACTCTTTTGTGACTTGGCAATCTTACAAATTCATTGTAGACAGTGCCAAAGCAAGTTGAGGCTATGTTCTTGGATAAGTTGTTTATTTCCTCTTCATGGATGGCAATGGCGTTAAATGCTCTTCTATGGCTGGCAAGGTGTCCAAGGGCCCTAACAGCGACTCTTTGCTCAACCCAACTAGCCTTACCTCTAAGAAGCTCCATTAGTGGCCCTATAACCCCGGATTTAATAGCTATATCCGCAAGTTGTGCCTTATTCATGGTGTAGGAACCAATGATATGCGCTGCGTAATAAGGGATGCATGCGTTTTTTACCCTTGACGGCCAGTTTCCGTTATTGATGCTTCTATCAATAAGTTTAGCCATGCATTTGAAGATGCCGAGTGATGGGAATTCAGCATCATCTGGCTGCGCCAGTGCAATGTTCCAGAGGCCAGTCAAGGTGATTACTAGGTCTCCAGCTTCTACGAGATGCAACTGACTGAAGCATTTAGCTAACCCTGATCTTCTCACAAATGGATCGATCTCATTCATGCTGCACAAGAGGCAACAAGTTTTGGTGCACTTGAGCTGCATCCGGTGTTTTCTGGTCAAGTTTTTGTGTCTCCTTAACCTTATTAGAGAAGTTTGGCTTGGTTCTTGAATATTGTACGACATCTAGAGGCTAAATAGATTGACTGTTAAAGATTGAGGAATTCAAGACCAATGCTGAATGGTGAGAGAGGATTTGATGACAAATGATGGGCCACTCGATTTTAAACTGATGGATGCGAACTTGTATCTAATAGATAAGCTTTATCAACTAATCAGCTTTGGCACCTTTGGAATCTTGTGAATAATGAAAAAAACAAAAAACAAAAAACAATGTTAAGAGAGTCACTCGAAAAAAAGGTCTGACAATGGTCGATTTTAAGTTAGTCAGAACCCAATGTAGTCACCATACACTAGAGAGTTACACCAAAAAATCAGCTTTGGCGGTTGTGAGTGTTTGGTAGATTACTACGTATTAGTACACTTCTAGCTTTGCAAGCAATCAAGGAATAAGCAAAATCCATCACTGGAACTGTTAGAGATGTAAGGGTAGCTTCAAAAGCGAACACAAGTTGGCTCTAGCTTACACAAAAACAGAGTAAACGCCAAATTGGAGTCTCCTGGTAAAATTAGGGTGAGACGTCTTAAAGAATTTTTCCAACTCCACCGGTTAATGCATTAGGTTCCCCCTGGCTAGGTAAACTAAAGCAGGACTGTTTAAAGTTAGACTGGAAACGAATACACTACTATATGTGAAGTTCTGGGGGTCCCGGCTCCATTTCCAACATGCCAATGACGGCCGTATTACATATAACTTCAAAGCCTACTACAGCCAAAGAAAGAAAGCACCAAAATTAACCTGCCAGATATGGCGGGCATATCCAGTAATCCAGGTCGAGAATGGAGAGTGTAATGATGTTTGCCATGGATCGTAACATCAGTAGCTCTGGTCCCCGTCTAGAGTCCACAACAATTTAAGCGAATAGCTTCAAAAGTAATTGGCGTTCGTATGTTCTAACCAGAGTGAGTTGAAAAAGCTGCTCAGGCATTAGTGTATGATCCAACTTTCAACCCCAAATGCAAAAGATTGTAATATTATATCGGACCCAGCACAAATGGGGTTGGTCTCAAGAAAATGCGGCTTCCGTCCTAACGAAAAAGCGTGAGTGTCTTAAATCTCTTTGGTCTAAAGAACTTAGTTTAATAATTGGAGGGCTACCCAGCTCAAAAGCATGCGTTTCATATATATCTTCAAGAGCCATACAAACCGATGCCCAAAACTCCCACTAAGAGGCAAATAGAACAACCACCCCCACACCCCCCCCCCCGGGGAGGGGCCCGCCGTATACAACATAAAATTGCATGAGCAAGCCCAGATCTTCCGTAGTTTAGTTCATATCTTAACATCTGTCTGTCAAAGGTTTAATAAAAAGGCATTGCATCCTTTGCTCTGTGGAGCTTTTTACTGGAAAGGGTGATGAAACTGTTTAGTGTTCCTAGGCACGTGACCTTATCACGTGGTGGTAACTAGCCAAACAGATAGAAAATATTGTTGGGTTCCTGAGTAATGAAAAAGTGTCTCACATTGGTTCAAGAATTGGTGAAAGAGCGGTTTATATATAAGTAAGGGTCTAAGATCTAACAGTTTAAGTTTTTGGATCAGAATTGGATTCCTAACTTACATATTGGACTCTTTGGTGGACTCTCTAGAGGTGTTTCTCCCCAACAAATATTTTTGGTTTGCAGTACCATTTTACTTGGTCTAGGGTCTGAAAAAATGTAGCGCAACAGAAAGTTAGATGATGATATATCGAGAAATTGGGACAAGTGGGATCGGTTACTCTACTTGTTACGTGTTTTGGTATGTATTTAAATTGTCTTATTATACACATGAATTTTGAACTTTTTTATTTGATTTTGTTCATATATACCAAACACTGTGAGAAAGTAACACAATTTGTGTTAAAGACATACCAAATATCGTAAAAGATATAATAACTAAACAGTCTTGCCAGTGAGAAAAGGAGGGCAGCTACTTCTTTATTTTGAACCTACGACACAGAGACTTCCACGGAGATGCCTACCATCCACCTCTTCCTGGAACGGACTACGGAGATCAGATAGCTAACTATCGCCGCCTATTCCTTTTACTTAAATGCTTTGTATGTCAGCAGCAGGCATCCTTTCAGCAGCATTGGTCTTTTCTCGGTGACGCGTTGACACCAGGCTCCTTATTTGCCACTTTGCATTCGTAACAAATTGTAGAGTAACTCAATCACACTTGCCCCGTTTCCTATATATTGGTTCCTTAATTGTATCCTGTCAAGTAGGAATAAATGAATAGATTATTAATTATTTTTTGGAGTAAGTTTTCTCTAGATAATTTAGTGCCGCTTAATTAATTCAGATGTTCCATTTTCGATTATCAAGTGCGTCTAAACGTACTAAAATCTGAATCCATTAAATTCAAGTGTCAAATTATATTATCAAACGGGACTTAAAATGCCTAGAACAAGGGAACCTGGATATATCTTGTGAAAAGCACAAAATGTGGAGGGTGTCGTGTGAATCATGGGGCATTCATTTTTTAAACCAGTTAAAAGTCAACTGACTGTAGTTGTGCATACACAACAGACTAATAGTTAAATTCACTTCCACAGGGGCCAAGGGCATGTTCCGGTGAAATCTCGAGAGCACGCGTACCTTGACTTCCGTTAAGAATATGCAGCGGGACAATTTTGTTATCTTGTTTTGGGCCTAAGCAGAAAAGAACAAAACTGGACAGGGCCCCCACAACCCAGAAAGGCCCAAACCCAGTCCCATGCCTGGGGAGAGAGCAAGAACAATTTCAGAATCCAGTGTGCTGACTCTACTAAAAAGGCTAAAGGTGGGTTTCAGATAATAATAATTAGTAGTACTTGGGTTGTGCCCGGCGTAACCAACACAAAATTAAATAGGGAAAGGAGGCAGAAACCAGAAAGGAACATCTGAAGGACTTGGACCACCAGCTACTGTTAATGTACCCAACAAGAATCCTCGGAAGGTCTATCCACTGTCGGTCGCTTGTTTATTTGACCAAGAGAAGAAGTGCGTCTCTTGTCTTTCGGCCTTTCTGGTCAAAGGGCAGATCAGAATTGGCAAACGCAGTCGTGTTCATGGCTGCCTAATTGTCCAATTTGAGATTGGAGTATATGTGGCTATTTGAGCCCAAAGCATGATTTGAGACAATTGTCGAATGTAGGGTTGGATTGATTTTTTTTTTTTTTTTTTTTATGAGTAAAAAGAGGAAACTGCCATCATTCCATTAGATCTGCTTCAGCAGCGGACGAGATTTCCTTGTGGAAGTTAACAAAACAGATCTTACTTCCCTACTTCCACCAAGGGATAAAGACAGTTTAATTACAATTTCTTCTAACATGGGAAACTCTAACGCAGTCAAAAATAGCTTAGCATAGAATGAATCCCGCTAATCAAATTGCCATACAGAGATAAATTTGGATTCTTCTTATTAATCTTCTGGACAATATTTAAGGCATCACCTTTCAAAATGAAATGGGAAATACCAAAACCTCTTGCAAATATCGACGTCTTGGGGAAAGTTAGACATGATTGATAGCATAGAGACAATTGTCGAATGCTAGGGTTGGATTGATGGTTAGACAGAAATTTAGGTAACCCCTTAGACTTGATTGGGATAAAAGAGACTCCAAAGTTTAAGGAATGAATGGGACAATTAGGGTTAGGAGCCAATGTACGAAGCACAGAATTAAAAGACGTCAGTCAGGTCTCTCCAAGTCCTTTCCTTTTCATTGCTCCTCGTAAGGTATAAAATTTCTTTTTGAACAAAAATAAAAAATAAAATAAAAGGCATTTGGAGAAGAAATATATGTGCCATAACGGGAAACTTCATATCCAAGACCCTTTTGTTTTTTCCCCTTCATGTCCGAGACACGTAATTCTTTCTTCTTTATTCAGTTAAATAGACCGGCACTTGGCATTTTTACGTAATATATATAAACAAGAATAAGACATACTATCCAATGATGGATACGGTGAAAGCTCATCACTTAATTTCCTCTCTGCCTTTGGGCTTTCTTCTTCTGCTTCTCCTCTTTCTTCTTCTTCTTTTTTTTTTTTTTTTATGTTTCATGTGAAGTAATGTAAGAAAAACATTAAGAGAGAGAGAGAGAGAGAGAAGAGGATGAAGAGATTGGAGTTCACATGTGATTACTACAGAGGAAGGCAAGAATGCTAATTGAAAATGTAAATGATTCTACAAGAGTAAAAGTAACAATGACATTTGAGTGTGGTATAGTCATGGAAATGTATAGAATAATTTTGTATCACCTTCTCAACTCCTAACAAACAAATCCACCAGCTGTCCTACTCGTACGTTTTTTAACCCCTCTCTCTCTCTCTCTCTCTCTCTTTATAATTCGCTATCATTGCATATAATACTAACTGGGATCGCTCATTGTATACCATCGATGCTGCAAAAGTTCCACTCTAAAGCCAAAAACTGCTCTCACTCATAATGCTTAAAACGGAAGGCAACCAAAAGGGTTTAAAGTTAAACAATGGTAGGAAAAGACATGACTGACTGATGATATCTTTACAAGAAGGAAGAAAATTCCATACACCATATATATTGCTTTGCTTTCTTTTTGGTCTCTCTCCCCCTTCTCTCTCCTTCTTCCTCTTCCCTTGGGTTAGCAGAAGCAGCAGAGAGCTACAGAAGAAAATTTGTTTACAAGACAAGATATTAAAATATCGCACCATCGAAGGTGGGGCCCCGCCCCTCTTGACGGTGCCAGGAGAATCCAGCTAAAGTTTGCCTTCCTACACTAAGCTTAGTCCACAATTATCGCCAGCAAGCACACGTGCCTCCCTGTAATTGGTCCGTCATCCGATGCGGTCCCACGCCAGAGCCCATTTCCAGCTGTAGGGAAATGCTTACAATCGAAGACCCCCAAATCAAGTACTACTCTACCAAAATCCACCGCAGAAGAACACCACCAAACGCCCCAAAAAAAAAAAAAAAAAGCGTTATTTAAATCCCATAAAAGAAAAGAAACAATAACGCGTGATGCAGAAGTGGTGACGTGGCCAGCCCCAACCTAATCACATGCAAATTGGGCCTTCCAGCAGAAATCAGTCCAGTCCAGTCTGTTTTAGTCGCGCGGCAACTTTTGTTCGTTTGTTTGTTTAGTTTCCTTTCTTTCTATCTTTTCTCTTTTCTAGTTTTGCCACGGGCCCACCCCAAATGTCGAACCTCCGTTGCCTTTGATGCACCTCATCTGCACCTTACAAATCTACTTATTTATGCCTCCTCCGCTGCTTCCCCGGTCACCTCTTCACTCACTACTCCTCTCTCTCTCTCTCTCTCTCTCCCCCCCCAACCCCCTCCAAGCAAGACAGAGCCATGGATCGGAAATCATGTCTCGGACTTGCATTGATCTGCATTGTCGTCGCCACCGTCGGCGGTCAAACTCCTGCATCCGCTCCTGCAAAATCTCCTTCCGCTGCTACGGTGGCAACTCCTCCAGCTGCTGGTCCTACTGCTAAGGCAACTACTCCAGCTGCTGCTCCTCCTGCTAAGCCAACCACGCCCGCTGCTCCAGTGACAACTCCTCCAGCTGGTGCTCCTACTGCTAAGCCAATTACGCCCGCAGCTCCGGTCACCGCTCCTGTTGCAGCTCCGGTCACCGCTCCTGTTGCAGCCCCACCAACTGCAGTTTCGACTCCTCCAGCTGCAGCTCCCGTGAGTGCACCGCCGACCGTCTCAGTTCCTGCTCCAGTGTCTTCACCTCCAGCTGCGGCGCCCGTGAGCACGCCTCCAGCTCCAGTGCCGGTGAGCTCGCCACCTGCAGCTGCGCCGGTGCAGTCTCCTCCTTCCCCGGCTCCAGAGGCTTCGACTCCACCTGCGGCCTCTACTCCTCCGGCGGCAACTCCAGCTCCGGCTTCCGAGCCTCCAGCTAAGTCCCCGGCTCCAGCTCCAAGCAAGAAGAAGGGGAAGAAGCACAATGCGCCATCACCGGCTCCCGCACCAGGGCTCCTCGGCCCACCCGCACCTCCTTCCGAGGCTCCCGGACCTAGCCTTGACTCCGGGTCTCCTGGTCCATCACTTCCCGACAACGTACGTGCCTTTTCATTACCTATATAAACTTTTACTGTTACTATTCTAGATCTGTTCTGTTTTTGCATTTCACTTCGTGCGCCACAGTTTACTTAGGTACTCACACTACTATTACTTGTTCATTTTCCGCTTTCACTCGCATCTCACTGATCCGTTCATTGGTTAGATATTTAAAAAATAATAATAAAGAAAGAAAAGCGGTAATTAAAAATGTTGGAATAGACTGGTTTTTACATCGAGGACCAGCATTTCAGATCTCCAAGATTAAAAGGGATTTTAATGGCTGGAACGGTGAATTTGCATGATGAATTGTCAAAAGTCCGAGGTGAAACGTCCTCCACACAAATCGTGTCGGGTGGGTATCGGGCCAATAGGCGGCGCATGGTATGGTAGCGTCTACCGACAGCGATGCGCGTCTGGTCGCTGGTCCGCTATCGCTATAGAAGCAAAAGGACAAAAATGTGTACTATAATTGCCTCATCTCAAGTTGTCGGTGGTGGTATTGGTTGGACTGGACGCCCACGCCCCAGTTTGTGAATCCTAGCTTTGCATTTTAGATATAAGCCATAAGCCATAATTAATTGACAGGTGAAAATAGCAGCATTACCACTGGATTGATTAATGTCAAAAAGATCAAAACAGATTGGGTCGCTAATTAAGTTCATGGTTTGAGGGGTGTGCCCAAGTTTTACTGAGCTATAGTCTACTACGTAGCTGGAAAGAGGGCCTCAAGGAGCCCAGCCCAGCTGGGAGGGGTGAGAGAGCCTTTTATGCTGCGCCTCTGCCCCATTGGCATGCAATCCTCGACTGCAGCGCTTCGGACCAACTCTGACAGAAACAGCAAAAGAAAAGATCTGGGTCGGTCCAAAAGACAACTTGGGCCAATCGATGCACCCGCACCACGCTGAACAAATAATTCCCCTAGATAGAAATTTAAAAAAAATATATATATATATATACAGTGCTACTCTATAATAGTAACCTATACGAGTGAATAAGTTTATACTACTACTCCACTGCTCAGATTACTGCAACCGGTTCTATAAATTTTTTAGTCGACTATTTAAGATGCTAATACGTTCTGATTTACTAATAATAAATATTGAATTCTGGATCTGAATTGCAGAGTGGAGCAGAGAAATTGAAGGTGGTGGGAAGCTTTGTAGTGGGGTTGGGTGTGTTTGGGTGGCTCTTCTTCTAGAGATGCAGGCATGTCATGCGGGTGTATCATTACTGTTTTGTCCCCATCTCTGTCATTTCGGTATTGACATATTCCTTGGTTTATGTTTATTTATTTATCACATGATGAGGAGCTGGATTTGGATCCGTCGGGGGGGGATTTTGCCACATTGGCTCTGTGATTCTTTGGTTGGTATTCGAGGGGAAGGCTTGTGTAGCATTTTGTATTTGACTGCTTGGCTCCCCGTAGACTCTACATATATTTTGATCCCAGAATACTTTACCCCTTTTCGTTTATTTACTTCTACTGTCTGTTTATTTGTTAAATTCTCGTGCCACCCCTTTTTCCAGAATTCCAATCTCCTTTTTGTTCTCTTGTTTTCTTACTACCCTCCTGGAAGTTGGTAGCAGTCACGATTTCAAAGAAAAATAAAGTGGAGGAAAAGAAAAAGGAACAAGATTATCAGTTGTTCATTGATGTCCGGGAAAGCTACAAAAAGCCAGCAGCTCCGTCGGAAGAATTGCTTGCTTTATTCTCCTAAACTATTTTCTAATCTTTTCAGTTTGGCTAACACCTATTGGAAAACCGAATCCCCATTAAGCTTCAGTTTCTTTCAACCAGCGAATCCCCATTTGATACTTGATATCTTCATTTTTATTCAACCAGCCAGAAAAGTCAACCTTACTATCTTCATCCTGGTGGTTGTTACTTTTTATTGATGGTAACTTCGGATCTTTTCAGTTTATGTAGATGCTTACATATGTTTCTTCTTAAACAGGTGTAGGGCTTCATTTCTCAACTTAATTCTCGAAATGTCTAATAAAAAATAAAATGCTCGTAACCTTCAATCCACGCTGAATCGTCGAATTGCCACTCATGACATGAAGGGAAATTTCTATCATAAGTTTTCTTCACAACAGATAGATGTGGTCAGTCCCATTAGCAGAATCACCTTCCAGAACTACTTATTGGTAGTAACTTTCTCATAACTGCCATTTGCTCTCTATGTTACGGCAACATATATAACAAGAGGAATATTTCCTACATTGTCAGTCTAAATATATTTTTAAATTATAAAATTTGGATACATAATTCTTAATCTTATTCAAACTTTAAGTTATTTATTTATTATGTGTAACATGCATTTAGATTTGCTTGTATTATTATTATGATAGTGTAGTTTTGTTTTATCTCATAGAATGTACTAGCTGTATGGCAAGAACAAGGACAATTACGTCGTGGAAGGATAAAATGTGTACAAACTTTCAGTAGGTTACGAGTTCAAGTATCATGGTAAGTGCGAAATCACGGTTAGTCTTCTTGAAAAAAACAGTACAAAACCACCAAACTGAGTACCAATTTCATAATTTACTTGTAACTATAATATGCTAAATTGATGCCAGTAAATTCCTTTTGTTTTTCAAAGAACAAGGACTACTCTAAAGACTTACTTAAGACAATAGGATTTTTGCACTTGTTTCAAAATTCTTCCAGGCTCGGTTGGCCATTCGAGGAGAGTCCCTCCCTGAGCGCAGGTCAAAGGATCGAACTCTCCTGACAAACCCTATCAACCACCTCTTAAATTACAGAAACTTTAACGACTTTTGCAGACAACTAAACACTATGGCTACCTCTAATAATGTACAAAATATAAGAACTCATAGTTAATTACGTGTTAATTTGAGGTTATCTATAATTGATATATTGATATTAGTCTTTTGGCACATCCTACATGTATGCTTATTCTAAAATATATAATTAATCATTTTTTATAATCAAATGTTGCATTCAGAATCATGTAGATCATTTCTGTGCTTTACTAAAACAATCTATAGTACGATTCTTTTATTTTTTATGTTTTAGGAAGTTATTGTATTTAAAATGACGGTAAAGAAAAATAAGGATGTGAGTAGATATACTTAAGATCATAGGAGAGAAAAGGAGGGAACTTGAATAGTTTGAAAACTAAATTTAGAGAGCATTTTTGATAATATAGCATTAAGTGACGTAAATTGTTTACACCAAAGGGCTATTCTTCCATTATATATAACTAGTTTTCAAGGTTCAACTAATAGGAAAGCTATTTGTAAAATCTTTTGAGTTTTATTGAAATTATTTTTAGGAAAATTATTTTTATATTTTGACAAAACATAAGCCAAAAATTTAGCAAAAGAAAATGTATAAAAAATAGTTATTTGGTAGTATTTTGCAATAATAATTGGTAGTTGCCAATGAAAATTAAAGTTTATTTAATAAGCTAAAAATTAAAATAAGAAAAAACATATGTTACTTGGCAGAAAATTATATTGATAGTGGGTAGTTTTCAGAACTAATTTAAGAACTATATAAAATGACAGATTTTTATTTACATAAAAAACTCCCTCCCTCTTTATATAGGAAAATCCTGCGACATTACGATTAAACGACAGAAATAAACTGAATGATAATCCACTTACTTGATTATAGAAATTTTCATGTTTGTATCTATCATTTAGTAATATCGTGATTTATCAATCAGACATGTTAGCATAGATTGAGGGACATATTAATTGCCACAATAGTTAATAGCTGTTGAGGGGAATTCATGGTAAAGCTTCAACCGTTTCAAGGATAAGATGTATATACCGAAATTTAAAGAAAGTTTGATAACAGAGTAGTTTTCACGTGTTCAACAATGCTCACTATAATCATATTGTTATAGAAAAAGTGCAATTCTATTAAGAGTAAATCTTATATACATCTGTCAGTGTATACATAATCACGATTGGATGAATGACACATACATAAGCTAAATTTAAATTTCAAATTCAAGTTTGGATTAGTTGTTATACATCAAAGATGGTGAGAGTGCATGCACTGTCAGTGTAGGAAAAATTAATACTTATATTCATAGTTCATATCCGCGACTAGTAGGAAAAACAAAAGCTGGGATAGAATTCCAACTGTTAACAGGCATATGTAGCAAGGCGATGGGCAACAGAATCCAACTCCTACTTGTTTGGGTTGGAGTTTTCCACAAAAATTTTTTACATTTTTCGTAACCACATCTTTCAAATATATTTTTATCTCGTATACATCAAATCGTTATAATATTTTTTTTATGAAAATTCTAAAAATGGGAATCAATAACTTTCAAAACTCTGCAGACCGAAACAAATGGAGTATCATCCACCGGTAGCCACAAGCCGAGTCATCCGACTCCAATTGCCGTAGCACCTACCACTGTAATGATCTTCGATGTATTATCCCCCAAAACTCAATGTGTTGATCGGACCCAAGTAGTCATTTGACTCGAAATTTCGGTGCACATGCTTAAACCATATGGTCCTAATACAGATCGCTCGGGATTCGCATTGGTCTCATGAAATTGCCGCAGCAACCATAACCATTCAGACTCACTCTGTAAGCATTCACACTTGTTCTATAGTAGCCGTGACATTCACCGCCGTCTTACTGCCTACATTATCTGGTGTATAGATAGTAGTGTTTTTTTTTTTTTTTCCTTTTCTTTTCTAGTACTGGTATTGTTGAGGAACATTTTAGCTCCAAAGCTTAAAATGGTTAAAAGTACAAAATTGAAAAAAAAAAAAGAAAGAAAGAAACATCAGTTGTTGGTTTTTTTTTTTTGGGGTGTTTTTTTTTTTTTTTTGGGGGGGTGTCGGTGGTTTGATTAAAGGAAAAACACCTGCCTCTCTGAGTGAAAAATTAGAAACTATAGGTTTACCTTGTACGACAAAGCTTTCTTTCCTTCCTTTTATTTGGGTCTATACGACAGTAGAAATGCAGTAGCGGTTATCATCGTACCGATCTCGTGGCTTTTTGAGGTTCGAAAAACGTCATCACATCCAACGGCCCAAAGCAAGCAACAAGGCAGAAGCACACATTGACTGGTTTGATAGGGTCGTCGTGTCGGCGGTGCCGTGAATCCAAGGGAATTGGTGAATTAGATGCTGCTGCTCTACGAGACTAGTAGTATGAACGTATGAGTTCTTGGAAATTCCACGGCAGCAGCAGAAGTGGGAAGAAGATAATCAGAGAGATATTATTAATTGTCAGGCTGAATATCCACACCCCACACACATTGATGAAATGAAATTGAAAGGATGGTGGACTGACGTTGACGGAGCTTCAAGGCAGCAGCAGCCCGAGCCTGCTAATTTAATTTGGTACAAAATACGCACGTGCATTAATTGCGTCACGGCAACGTCCCTACAGATTGGTTTACCAATCCTGAGGGGATTGGGTGTGGTGCTTATCCACTTCTCTTCTCTGTTCTTCTCTCTCTCTTATATTATTTAGCTGAATGAACATCGACTCTGCTTATATAGTAGACTAGTAGTGCTATTATTGTTATTATTATGTTATGCCATTCCTTCCTCTTCCACACTTCAACCCATCATCAATTGCTTCTTTTACTTCCTTCTTTCCTTCTCCAGCGCTCAACAGACCAAAGAAGTAGAATTCGTCAACAGCCATGTCTCTTGATAATGTCTCCGGCTTAGAAGCCAGGTTTCTCCTCCTCTTTCTTCTCCAGCTAGCTTTCAACCTTTTCTTTTTTCTTTTTGCCCCCAATTTATGCTGCACGTTTCTTTCTCATACTAGTGTATCTTCTTTATTTTAGCTGAATTCATGTCCATTTTTCCTGTAATGGCTGCCTTCTTTTGGCTTCAGAAACGATTACCCTTTGGAATTCTTGTCTGGATGAAGAAAAAAATTTAATAAAGCATCCTCTGCTCTGTTTTCTCTTTAATACTTTTCGAATATTGTCTTAACTCGCAATGGCGAGTGGAGGCTTATTTTTCTGATGCTATCATGAGTTTTGCATGCTGGTTAACTGGTTTTTATTTTCTACTACTTTTTTTTCCCCGCCCGGGGGGTGGGGTGTTTGGGGCTAGGAAAGCAGCAGAGCTGCCTGGTTCATTTTGTTTTAATGATGGACGACTAAGTTTGAAAGCGATCTCTTTAGAAGTTTTGTGCTTTTAAGGTTTCGCTGGCGGGGAGGCGCAAATTTCCTGTAACTGCTAAAGAATCATTCCACAATGCGACTGCCCAGAAGCAGCAAAACTTACCTCTTCAACTGTGGTAAAACTGATGACAAAGAAAAAGGTCTTATAGGGAGCTTTATGTGACTTTCTTCAGTTTTGTAGAAAAAAGGCTTCGTCCCACTTGTACTAATAATTTCTGAAGGAGGTTGTAAAACTCCTTAAGTTGATCCATCACCATTATTTGAGCAATGACTGCCATTTCTTTTAGACCAACTAGTCGATTGTTAATTTCTTTTTATTTTCTATTGGTGATGGCCCATTCTCATTTTATTAGTCTATTTCTTTGAACATAGTACTGCTGTCTAACCAATACTCGTGGCCTTTAGTGTTAAAATATGAAATAATGCACTTTCATGGTTTTAAATTTTACATGCCTGTGTTAAACAAGAGGAATTATTTGACAATGTTTCGTTTTTTGGAATTCTTTATTAACCTGCATTATGTTACAACTTGTTGCTAGGTATCTGGATTCCTGCAAGAGGCATCAGGCACCACCAAATACTGCTGTATTGTCATGGATTCATAAGGTTTCCTAGCATTCAACTTGTTTTTATGTTGTTGTCGTTTTTCTTTTTCTTCTCTCTCTCTCTCTGTCTCTTTTTGGGCTTTTTCTCCAAGTTTTACTGCAGGAACAGTTTACACAGTATTGTTTGCTTCTTGATAGAATAAAGTTTTATTTTTTATTCTTCATTTTTCAAGTTTTCTCAGTTGATAGAGTAAGCGTAGAAATGAATGATGTAAAACCCATGGTTATCTCAATTTTTGATTTCCCATTCAGCAGCTCTGGATGACGTTTGGTTGGATATATGTGGGTGAATTAATTGGTGGCAAGCTCTCTTTGTTCATGAATGTGTTTATTGGTCCGTGCTTTGTAACTACACAACATCTCTTGTTTGTGACTACACCCGTGCTTTGAAGTATTTCTCTTATAAGTAGATTTGAAATGTTTATAATATTTCATTCTGATAAGAAGCTTCAAACTTTTGTGTCACTACGAGGCATACCTGTTGATTTACATAGCTACAGTGCTGAAATTTGTGTTTATAGCATCCTTGTACACTTCCCAGGTCTTGGACTTTACCCTGATGATTTTCTTTCTTTCTTTCTTTCTTTTTTTTTTTTTTTTTAAAGGCTGTTATACAGAGAATCAACCACCGGAAATGCACTATACAAGTGTTCTTAGACCAACTTGGGGATTGTGATTTATCTGCAGTTATAGATGTCTTCCTTGATGTGCAGTGTGATGCAGTTGACATTCGTTGTAGATCACCCTGTGCCTTAAACCAAGAATCTATATTATCGCTAATAAATGCAGCCAGCTCAAAACTTGAAGTCATTGATTTCCAAGATGCATCTGTTTGGAAGGATATTTTATGGTATGTTTTACACTCTCCTACACAATTTAGTTCCCATACCGCATGAGACCTGCTTTCTCTTACCTGGACTGTCTTCTAAAAACGCATGTGGTGCACTTTATGTCGCTCAGTTTCCTAGATGACGAAACAGATACAAGAAACAGGAATAGAAACAGGGAAAACAAGATTTTGTATCATTGACTTACTAGTTCCTCTGTGGTTGTTATGCAAACATGAATTCATCATATCTTGGGACTGGAAAACAATTTGAAAAAAGGTCTAAAAGAAATCAACTTTTTATTTTGGCAAGACTTAGCTTTTCCTATCCAACCAAACTTATCCTTTGCCTACATGTGTCTTTACAGTGATATTTTCCATGGTGGTTTTAAATGCCATGTAACGAATTTAAGGTTCAATGAGTATGCTCTCAACTTCTCTGGAGGCTTTATGTTATTACACACCCTTAGTCTCGACTTCTGTTCTTCTCTCTCTACATTGGAGGATGATTGTTTTGTTAACTTGCCAAATCTGATGCGGATATCTCTATGTGGAACAAGAGTTGCGAATCTGTGGACAACTAGTGCTGCCTTGTCCAGATTAAATTCCTTGGTTGAACTCCGGTTTCAAAACTGTGTGTGCTGCAAAAGGACTGGATCATGTCCTTCTTTATCTGGAGAGAGAGGAGATATTGCTTGTGACAGAAATGTGGCAGAGCACTCAAGTAAGCATTCAAAGAGTCAACAAACAACTATTTCTGTTGGGAATGTTGAATCTTCTATTCAAGATGAATCACCCAAATTGGTCTGTGCTGGCAACTCATTAGTAAATATTCATGCTCACAGCATATCTCACAACTCAATAGATGATGGATTAATAAGTGAAGTGTCATATGATCTTCATGGAATTAGCTCATCTGGTCAATCTTCCGATGCTTATCCTGTATCAATTGGCTTGAGCAAGCTGCAGATTGAGGTCTGAAGCAGTTTTACTTGTCATATTGATAGATAGAACTCCATCATTCTGTTATTTGATCAATTATTTGACATATGGCAGGTTTCTCATGCAAAATTGGAGACTGAAGAGGACAGTGAGTCCCCAACGAGTGTGCTTGACTTGGATGTGAAAGATTCCTCAATTGCCTCTAAAATGAAGGTTCTAGAAAATCCTTCTCCAATCTGCTTTGAGAACCACTACAGGGAGTACATGATTGCATCACTACCCCATTTAAAGGTTCTAGATAACCTCCCAATAAGACATGTGGACAGGGACATGGCCAAAACGGTCTTCTCAAAATATTTTGAGTACTTACCATATAAACGACAGCACAGGGAAAGTGTCACCAGCATCTTGCATATGCGTGAGACAGGAACAAGTTGTGTATACCATGAAAGGTCTCCTGTAAAGAAGCTGTCATCTTCCCGAAAGAGTAAATTTTTTTATACCAGGTCCGCTTGTGCGGCAAAATTTGGCTCTTCAGTATGGCCTGTCCATCTTCCCATGTCCCAGATTTGCGGTACTGTGGGAGAAGGTAGCAGAAGCCTCCGGCCTAGGCAGTTCGAGTATCACCCATCTGACTCTTCTCTAATGGGTTTTGGAACACTGGATGGGGAAGTGGTTGTCATCAATCATGAAAAAGGAAGCCTCTTCAAGTATATTCCGGCATTGGAAACCTCTAACAGTGCAATGGCATTATGTTGGCTTAATAAGCATCCATCAAAGGTACGTACTTCCCTTGACAGCTGTTTTATTTTAAATGATTTTGTTGCATTACCATTGCTCAACGTACAATCTGATGCTTCAGTGCTCGTTTGCATTGAAGTATTCTATTACAAACAAATTGAGGGCTCTAAATTATGGAGTTTCGTTCTACTGGATTATGGGGCTACTGCTGATTATTTATTCTTGATTTTGCTATATTAGCTTCTTGCTGGTTTTGAGAAAGGTTCCTTGAGATTATATGACATCAATCAAGTGACAACAGAAGTTGAAGATAGCCTTTGGACTTCCAGCACTAAATTCTATGATGACTTTGATCAGCTAACTTCAGTTCATGTTAATTCAAGTGATGATAAGTTCTTGGCTAGTGGTTATTCGAGAAAACTTGCTGTATATGATCTTTGCACTGGCAGACGCTTGCAGTTGTTCACAGATATACATCGAGAAACAATTAATGTTGCTAAATTTGCCAGTTGCTCTCCACACCTTCTTGTTACTTCATCATATGACCGTGATGTGAAGATGTGGGATTTAAGACAGAAACCAAAATTACCTTGCTTTACTTCTTCAAGCTCAAGAGGAAATGTAATGGTCTGCTTTTCACCTGATGACCTTTATCTGCTAGTATCAGCTGTGGACAATGAGGTATGTAGACTGTAACTCAAGCCCTAAAAGCAGTCAAACCGGCATAAGCTACAGCTAGTGCTAATATACATAGATTAGAACAGACTACAAATTCCTGCTGGACGCCTGAGAGGTCACCCCTTAATTCAGTTAGGATTTGTAATGCTACCAGATTGTAACTTAGTAGATTTAAATGTGACAAGTCAGGAACAACCAAATCATCAATATCATGTGATGTCAATACCATTGAGCCATCAATTTTTAAAAAACACTAGCAGTAATTAGTTAATGATCTTGTGCCAGTTTAATATAAGGCTAATTGTCATGGTCGCAGGTGAGACAACTTTTGGCTGTTGATGGGAGGCTCCACACAAGATTTGAAATATCTTCAACAGGAAGTTCTCATAATTTCACTAGATCATATTACATGAACAATAGAGACTATATCATCAGTGGAAGTTCTGATGAATCCATTCTCAGAATTTGCTGCGCCCAAACGGGAAGGCGGTTAAGGGATATCCATCTGCAGGTATGATGCAGTCTTGGAGCATTTTAGATACGTGCCTTTCTTTGTTATCAGCAGTGACTTCCTGCAAAAGACAAATTTAATAACAATTAACTGAAAAATCATGATAGCATGTCCTAAAAGCTTGCTTCCTTCTTTTGCAGGATAGGACTCTGGGGAGCTCAATGTATGTGCAGTCTTTGAGAAGTGATCCATTTCGTGTAAGTTGTCTCTGCTTAAAAACGGTGTCTTCCTGAAGTTTATTATTACCAAATCTCTTTTATTGTACGTCCAAGTGAAACAGTTCCTAGTCATTCTTCTGCAACGTTCAGTGATAGTAAAAAGAATGAAAAGTACAAGTGAGGAGTGAAGAAAAGAATGTGATCTTACATTATTTCTCTTTTATTTTTCATTTTTTTGGACACAGCACTTTCATATGGCTGTATTAGCTGCCTATGTTCGTCCAAGCTCACCAGGGACGATTGTTAAGGTAAAAGTTAAACCCCCTCATTCTTCATATCAATGATGACATGTCATCCGTTATGATAATCAGTCAAATGTGCTTCCTCACACAGGTCAATTTGCTGCCTTCAAGTCATCATACTAAAGAAGATTCTGAATGCCAAGATTTCTGCCCTCGCTTTGGATGGGGAGGTTGATTATACTCTAGAACTCACAAGTCATATTACCAGGAACTCCTTCAAAGACCAACCTTTGCTTTGTTCAATGATATGTATCAAAATCCAAAGGGGTCATGAAGAATATTTGAAGGGGAATTTTTTCCCCCCTCAGATCTTCAAAAGGCAATGCGTACTGGGAGGTATCAGGTTTGGCATGTAAGCGCCTAAATTGCGGACAAAACTTCTTAAAATAACAATATTGATATCCTCTGTGGTTTCCCGAGGCAATGGCAAGTTGTACACAGTAGCTAGGACAATGCAGAGAACTTTACACCTCTGGGAAATGTATATAGATCTTTGGCGTGCAAGCTGCGTGGAACCTTCTTTGCTTGGAGAGCCTTGTTAATTAGAGCTGTCTCCTCGAGTGTCAACAAGCCCATTATGTCACCATGTCAAAAGCATTCAATTAGTCAGTAAGAGGCATGGGCATCAAAGGAGCATGTGTTTGGATAGTAGATTATTTGAGATAATTTGGTTATCCAAATAATGTAGCACTTTTTTAATGTGATGTATATGAGATAAAAAGGTGGTTGAAAAATGTGTGGATGATGTAAACAAATAAATAAAATAAATAATGAGAGATCCAAATTTGCTTGGCTTCTTTACCAGAGTTACTTTTCTCTTTTGAATACTGCTTTCATGTGTAACCGTGGCACATGGTTCCCATTCTGTCTAATAAGAGTCCAGAAAACCCTTTACACTGATTCATGTTGTTTCCTACTCCAAAAGACCTCCTGTAAGTACTTGACTGTAGCGTCATGACTCAGTATTGTGATGCGACTGCTTAACAGCTGGAATACGTTTCTGAAGACTAGTTGCAACACTGAAAATGAAGCTAATTTTCTTGACTTCTGCTTGTTTTTTCACTGATTGTGAGCTCTCTCTCTCTTCAACCCCCTACAGCTGCCCCAAGTGGTAAGATCGTCAGTCTCTCTGTCTCATTGTATAAGATGGCAAGTTTTTAGAGTTGATACTTCAAACTAATTAACCGACTGGTTGCTTCTTGTTTCTGGGTCGTGTTAGTTTGAAGTTTGAAACTGTATCCTTGTATAAGACGGCAGGTTTAGAGTTGATAGCTTCAAACTAATGAACTGACCGGTTACTTGCTGATAACTTCAAACTAATGATCTTTTGCCAGAGACGCAATTGTGTTCCTTCAGGGACTATGGAAACAAGTTTTGAGTGCACTTGTCACAGAGACATGCTCAATTCTAAAGGAAAAACCCAAGTGCCCTTGAGTCATGTATTGGCATTTGATTTGATGCTCCCCATGTCAATGGCCTCTGAAATCATCTAATTTACAGTAAAAAGAACCTTGCCAGATTTTCAACATTTGTAATCTCCAAAGGGTCATTCCAGATTTTGAACATGTGGAACCTCCAAGGGGCCATAGGAAATTAATGCATTTTCTGTATCTTTTCTTTTCTTCTTATTTTAATTGAGATTTTCCTCCCCTCAAGAAATCACAAGTTGCAAGAAGAACATAATGAAAACCAGGATTGAGTCAATGGTTATAATGAGACTCGTAAATCAGAGAAAGAACCAAAAGATCGCAAAATTAACTGAACTCAATCAATTTTCTGATGACTAATAAATTTCAAGCAAATTTTTTTGTCCCAAACAGACAAATATTTTGTAAAATCTCAATGTGGACTTTGGAACACTATTGTTAATCTTCTCAAAGCATAATTATCAAGGTCTCAAATCTTCTCAACAACTTCTAATTTCTTTACAGCAAAAACAGGCGTTGGAAAAGATATACAACAGATAAATCAGTTCAAGACGCTAATGAAACAAATCAATCACACTAACGTGAAAAGGAGATTCTCCAGCAGATTTATTGGCCTACCATCCAAGACAGCCAAAAATATTGCACGATGTACAATACATCTGTTCCCTAAGATCATCACAGGTGATTACACTCGAAAATCATGTATCAAAATGATTAACAGCAGGAGAAAATAAAAACTTAAAAGAGAAAATATTGCTCTAATAGAAAGACTGGTATCTTGGAAAAGCGTTTAACTAGCTTTTCTAGGACTGTATATCAGAAATTGTGCAATATAAATCTTACATGTCACATCACTCATCAACCTCTGCTCTTATCTCCTTGAGGAGCTCTTCCTTGTACTCCTCAAAAGTACCAGGGAAAGTCTCGACAGTCCCATTCTCCACTACCCAAATTTCACTTCGTTCTTCATCTTCACATACCCGTGATATAAGCCTTGAGTCATGGCTGACTAGGACAACACCACCAGTAAACTCATCTAGCGCATCAGCTAGTGCATCAATGCTCTGCATATCCAAATGATTAGTTGGCTCATCCAATAGCAAAATGTGTGGCTTTGACATGGAAATTGAAGTGAAGACAACCCGGGCCTTTTGTCCACCAGATAATTTTGCAATTGGAGTGAGATGATTATGGCTGGGGAGTCCAAATTTCCCCAGCTTTGCACGAACAGCCTCTTGCTTACTCAGGCCCTCTTGATCAGGATGAAGACGAAGAAGATATTGAACTGGCGTCTCATCCATTGTCAGAAGATCAACAAAATGCTGTGAATATCTGCCAATCCTTAACTTCTGACTCCTCCGAACTTCACCCTCTGTGGCAACTAAATCACCAGCAAGAAGATTCAGTAAGGTAGATTTCCCAGCACCATTAGGCCCCACAATAGCAACACGAGTTCCCATATCAATACCAACATCTACATTAGATAGCCTAAAATCCTCTCGATTTGGATAGCTAAAACTAACTTCAATGAGCTGCAAGAGGGGAGGTGTTAACTCTGTAGGCTCAGGGAAATGGAACTCCACAGTGTAATCTCTCCACTTTTGAGGGGCCTCAAGCTGCGGCTCATCCTCATCAGCCTTGCCTTTAGCTTTGCTCTTGGACGTTTCCTTGGCAGCATTAAACTTGGCTCGATCTTTGACCTTCTCCTGTTGAGTGCGATTTCCCGACCTCTTGGCAGCTTTCAACTGCTTGTCATAAATCTCATACTTCTTATTCATCTCTTTTCGACGCTGCTCATATCCACTTTCAAAACTATCAAAATTTCCACGATAATATTGGAGCTTCATGTCATGGAGGTGAATAATCTCATTGCAAACAGTATTAAGGAAATCACGGTCATGTGAAACAACAACAAGAGTTTTCTTCCATCTGCATAAGTACTCCTCCAACCAGAGAACAGCCCTCAGGTCAAGATGATTGGTTGGTTCATCCAATAGCAACAGAGTTGGCTGAACAAAAAGTGCCCGAGCTAGTGAAATTCTCATCCTCCAACCACCACTAAATGACCTGGTCGGACGGGCCTGCATATCCTTGGTGAAACCCAACCCAGCAAGAATTTTTGATGCCTGAGACTCTGCAGCATCTGAACCCAATAGCTCCAATTTTTCATACAATTCAGCAAGCTTCTCCCCTGCATCATCATCATCATCCTTCTCATCACCAACAGAATCTGAAGATGCATTCTGCAAACTAGCTACCTCTTGCCGGAGCTTGATGAGTTCTTCATTAGCTGCAACAACTGCTTCAAGAGCAGTTCTATCATCACCAACCACCTCTTGTTCAACCAGAAGGACATCTATGTTTTTGGGTACAGGAATCTTCCTCCAAGCAAGAAGCTTCAATAAAGTAGACTTGCCCTTGCCATTGGGACCAACCAATCCATACCTCTTTCCATGAGATATCTTAACTGATGCATTCTTTAAGAGCTCCTTTCCCCGAGCAGACACTGAAAAATTATCAATTGTTATATCCTTGACATTGGCATCAGCTTCATCTTGACCATCAAGAACAGATGCGCGGCTACCAATAACTACCGTAAAAGCATCATGATCATCCTTAAGGGCCTCTTGTTTAGCAATCTCAGTGGCCTGGGCAGCAATCATATCCTTCTTTTCCCGTTTCTTCAACTCTTTGTTAGTAACCGAAATTTCAAGTGGCCTACCATCAATTCTGTTCTGTCTGCTTGGATGCTTACGAGAATCATTCTGTTGCTGCTCTTCATCAGAACCATAGACTTCCTCCTCATCAGAAGGAGGGAGATCAATATCATCAGTGTAAGAAGACACTTTGGGAGCTGATTTTGACTTAGGCTTACTAGCTACAGAGCTCAACGAAGAAGATGAACTCTTTGTCTTTTCAGGTTTCTGATCCATACTAGCAAGCATAGCAGAAACTGAAACCTTCTCTTTTTTCCCATCTTTACCACTGGGCTTAGCCCCAACATCATCTGTTTTCTTCTTTCCCATCTCAGTGCCTTCATGACCAAAAAGATAAAGAACCAACATCAACGAGTAAATTAAACACAGACCCGTAAAATCAACAAGAATAACTGCCTAAAAACAGATCAACATACTAAACAATCTTAAACGTGAGTAATCAGATAAAAACCAACCCCCAAAAAAAAAAATTAAAGATCAATTGAAAGGAAGACGAATGAATAGTCATCTAATATCAACCATTCAGTAGATGAAGAAAAAGATACAAATTTGGGTCCAATCCAATCTAGCATCTAAAGCAGCTCTTGCTGGGATGTGATGATGAATTGAATTCAAGAAGGGGAAAGGACAGAAGGCAGACCAATATACAGAAAAGTTCAAAAAACAAAGGAGACTAAATAACCCAATTTAGTGGCGCAAATAATAAAAGAGAAAGAAAAAACCCAGAAAGATTTGATGATACCTTGGGAAGAGCTGAAAAGGAGCTTGCTTTGGATCTCAAGTTCGTGGAAAGCTTTTCTCGAGGGCTAGGGAAAATTTTAATTTTAATTACAAAAGAATATGTATGTATGTTGGGAACTTGGGAGGGGAGGGAAATTTTGTAGCGTATATATGTATCTGAAAGGGCTGAAAGGAAATCGGGTCGGCAGCCGCACTCGGACATATCTGGTCCAATCAATCCTTTCGGGGCTGTGATCACATGTGGCAGCTGCCCAAAGGCTCCCCAGCAGATTTACTAAGAGCAACCAATAGGAAGTAAATGCAAAACAGGAAACCAACGTGTCAGTTATTAATTCTTTTTTCCTTTTCCTTTTCCTTTTCCTTTTAGCTTTAAGGCAGTGTTTTTTTTCCCCCCTCTTTGGACATATCTCTAATACTTCTTCTGGTTAACTCAAATGTTGCTGTTTTGGAAAAAAAAAATATTTATTCTTTTTCATTATATATATATATATATATTATTGAGCAGCCTTCTCATTTTTATCCCTAGGCTGGAGTATACAAAATAATAGCTTTAACTAATTTTTGTTATTTCTTATCTTTTCTTTTCAAATTGCACCAACAATTCTTTTCCCTCTCTGCTTTCTGCTAGCACATACTTTTCTTCTTCGTTTTTAACTTTTAGCAGAGCCATGGATGATGGAATCATTAAAGTCAGAAGAGTATCTGTAAAGCTCCTCATTTAAGACGTTTAAACAGTCCCCAAAATTCAACATTGCTTTGAAAGAAAAAACTTCTTCCATCGGTTCTTCGATTTTCTCCATGTCCTTTCTCACAAAGTTTAAACCGAATTTCATCACTACAAGAACAACTACATCTAAATCCCCTCTAATAGTTCAAGGGATAATATCGGAAACCTCCCCGAGGGTTTCAGTAATACCCTTGGCACCCAAGATATGGTTTTATAAGATCACTCACCTCCCTAGTAATTGTAAATTGACTACATTAACCTTCACTTGGTATATGATTTACATATCAAATAAATGGATGCCAAAATGAAAGAAAAGAATCAAAAGTCACTTTCTTCTTTTACGTTTATCCAACATTCTTTTTTATTCTTTTTTTTTTAATGTATGGTCACGTATAATTTTTTACTTATAAATTGTAATAAATTAAATTATATTTTTTAATTGTGATAATATGGAATATGAATGTAAGATTTTTCCTTTGTTTTGAATTGACTTTTATAATGAATTAGTACAATTTAAAGACTTGGATCTAAGTTGTGAAGATGTTAGGCAAAAAAAAAATGGCTCATAATGAAACAGTTTTAAATATATAAATTAAATTGGTACTAGTATATTTCTTTACAAATATCTTTTTTTTATTTTTAAACTTTTTATTTTATGAATTATAGATTTGTGATATAAATTAGGTGCAGTAGAAATTATTTTTAGGTGGTGATTTTTTTTTTTTAACAAAGTGGTTAGGAGTATTTTTATTTAGCAAAATGAGCAAAAGGGTAGTTTGAAGTTTTTATAAATTTTGTTACACAAATAACAAAAGTAAGGGAGGTAAGTGATATTTTTAAAAGTTTAGGGGTATCAGGTGATATTAAGAGAAACCTCAGGGGAGGTTTCTGATATTATCCCATAGTTCAAATAAGACCTTTAATTCTAGTCCTTTGAGGAAATGATTGGCTCTAAATTCATAGGTAAAATGGAAGTACAGGTATAGATATTCACACATCAGTACAATAATGCATTACTTTCCCTTTGCCGTCTTCTTCTTTTCCCTATTGTTTTGCGTTACCTTACTCTTTCCGAGTTGGGACGATTTCATCGAATCGAGCCCCATCCCCATCCCCCTTTCCGTTTCTGCGTGCCTCTGACGAGCAAAATTATTCCCGTCAGGTCTCCCAAAATGAAGATTAGAATCTTTGAAATAAGTTTTTGAAGGCAATCATTCAGAAAGCAAGACTATTAACAGAGTACTACTCAGAAAGACAAGTGGCATAACAATTTGAATGCTCTCATAATAACGAAAACTATACAGTCCATCACATTACAACTCCATATACAGATACATAATAAGAAACACATGGATGGCTGAAAAAGGGGGATCACCACAGGCAAAAGTCCAAATGCGCCCAGAAAAAACTCCGAAGCAGTCGAGTATGCATCCAGAAATCTCGCTGTATCAATTCGGTGTCACAAACCTTGGAGAAGTAAATTTACAAAATATCTATTTTTTGAAAGAAAACTATTCACGAGAGTCATGACTCCATGGTAAGGCAGCAAAACCAAAACTTGCCAAGAGATTTTCTCCCATTCACAACAAAGTTATTTTAGAGGGATCAATCAAACCCCAAAGGATCAGTCTTTTCACAAATCAACAATCATCTAATAAATAGGAAATCCATAAGAATTATTTTCAACATATGATTTACACACTTCATGTTCTACCTCAATTCCTTGGAACCAAAGCTCCATCTCTCAAAATCAACCCCGGCCTGCATTTCGTTGGTTTCTGAAGTAGCTAAGAAGTGCCTGGGCCTGCAAAAGAGCCCAAGACTTGTTACATTTAACTCAATGCCTAAAAGGTAACAAAGAAAAAGAAACTCCAAATGATTTAATAAAATACCTTTTCTCTTGCTCTTGGGGTACCAGATTGTGATAATGCTACTAACGGAACTGCACCTTCCTGGAGAACCATGTTGCAGAATCTATTGCTGCTAGTGCATAACTGCAAGAGAGCAGCAGCAGCATTCTCCTTACCTCTTGCAGAACCCAGCTCAACAACCTCAACCAGAACTGGGATACCTCCTTCGTGACCAATTGCCGTCCTTCCTTCCGGAATAGTTGCAAGATTTGACAAACAGCAACTGCCTTATCAACCATACCTGCAGCAGGGTCCATCAATTCTACAAGGTACTTCACTGCACCAGCCTGCACAATACGTGCCTTGTTTTCATGAAATATTGACAAGTTAAACAATGCTGTGGCTGCATCTTTCTTTCCTCTTGGTGTTCCATTTCCCAACAGATCTACTAGAGGTTGAATCGCTCCTGATCTCCCAATCTTGACCTTGTTTTCCTCAATGACTGAAAGACTGAAAAGAGTCGCAGCAGAGTTCTCCCTTGCTTCAGGACTACCGGTCTGAAGAACATGAATCAAAGGTTCAATTGCATCTGCATTTGCAATTGCAGTCTTGTTGTTATCATTAATTGATAAATTGAGAAGAGCAGTAACTGCATTTTCCTGTAATTTGGTGTCCATTGAATGAAGTAGATCAACTAATAAGCCAATAGCACCACAATTTGCAATCACAATTCGATTATCCATATTATGCCTAGCAAGTAGGCGAAGTTCAGCAGTGGCATTTCTCTGTGCATCCAAGGAAGTACTCCTCAAGTCCTCAACTAGTGTTCTAACCTGAGCCTCCACTCCAGAAAGATCGGCCCTTGTTTCAACTGCAGGGGAAGAAACAATTCTTGGAACAAAATTCTGAGATGGTCTACGCCATATTGTTTGGCTTCGAGATCTTATCTCTAGTCTGGACGCAAACTCTGGCTCTCTTTGTGGTGAAACTAAATTAGGAGCTGGCCGGGGCTCCGATGCAACCTCCCCCGAAACATCGGAACCATAAGCTAAGCCCTGGGAGGGTGCCTCATCGCCATCACCAGGCATTGAATTAGAATGGGTGCTAGAATCTGATTGAGTTCTATTATGACCCTGAGATGACTGTTCATCTGCTCCAGCACTGTTGTCTCTAGATGGGGATGAATAAAGCTGACCACTTCTATCTCCAGAGTTGACCAACCTCTCCTCAGAACTTCTACGAGGCATATTCTCACTATCCAGCCCATGTCCATTTCCAGCTACTCCAGGCAAAGAATCCTCAGAAGATGAATGTGGATGAGATGGAGGTGATCCCTCTTGTTGGATCACACTAGATGAGATTAAGGACCCAGTAGGAGAACCTAAAGACCTAGTTGAATCTGGTGATGTAGACCGATTTCTCGTGGAATGTGGTTGAACATGGGAATCCTTGGGAACACCAGACTCAGCATGTGCAAGAAGCAAAGCAGGCTGGTTCAGGCTCATAGACTTTAAGGGATCAGGCAGCTTTACATGGTTTGATTCACACCAATTTGCAATCAGTGCCTTCACAGTGTAATTAGGAATGAGATTGGTATGTACTAGAGTTTGCCGTGTCTTGGGGCAAACAGTAAGCCCAAGATCGATCCATTTCCTGATAAATGCCCGCTCATAAGTTTGTCCAGATGCAACAATTACAGGGTCTGTCATGAGTTCAAGTGACAGAGGGCAACAGAAATCGGCAGGTATTGGTACAGGGCTACAGCTTTGGGACTGTTTCATCAAAACAAGGCAGTCATGCATGTGGGTGACAAGAGCAATCATTTGATCTATATATTCAGCTTCTCCATTCTTCTCAGCTTGTTCAGCATTCTCTTTCAATTTTTCAAGAGCCACAGCCTCAATGAGAAGCTCTTGATTTGATTTTAAGCACAAGCAGTCAGCAATTTTTGCCAGGCTGTCCGAACTTGCTCCAGATGCTTCCACGTGATCCTTAATAGCTTCTGTAATAATTGCTGATGTTTGCTCACTACCTACATGCTTGAGTTTCTGTATGCAGAGCTGCAGCTCAAAGAACAATACATTAGTCAACAAGTCATCATATACACACCCCACAACCAAGTTTTCAACAAACAGCTAAATAGAATTCATTGAAACACTACCTCTAAAGATGCCACACTTAATTCTGAGGGGAGGAATCCATCAGAAGACTTCAGCAGCTCAAAAATTTCCAGTCCAGAATTTCGCACTTTTGCAATCAGTGATTCAATTTGCAGAACCTACATATCATGCAAATATCAGGTAGATAGATGATATTTATGTTCCACTAGTCAATTGCTCCAAAATCAATTGTACCAATTGACGTGCCGCACAGGACAAGATAGATTCTATTTTAACATATTAAATTAGCTGAAATACTCTCTTCTGCCTTCTTCCTTGTGTAAATGTTTTTCAAGATATTTGTAAATAGACAATCTCAAGACATACAAAATAAATTTTACTCGTCATCGGCTGCCAGTTCTCGAAGAGCTCCCTCAAATCCTCAACAGCATGACCAAGCCCAGTAAATGCCTTTTGGAGCTTTTCATCAGAAGCTACTTCAGCATCAATGATGGCATCAAGAACTGGTTTTACCAACTTCAGTATCTCTTCAATCTTTTGGTAATACTTCTGAACTGGTTGCAAATTTATGTTTTCACGAGCCGACAGATGAAAAAAAGAAGACAAACTGTTTACAAGCACTTTTAGCAACTTTATCTCCATTCTACCTGGTCAATCAAATTGAGAAAGGGTTCAGAGATCAAGAATGAACTCTATTGAAAGATTCCTTCACCAAAATTTAGTGAACTTTAAGACAAGACTATGAAGAAATGGAATTTTCACTACAACAAACAGGTAACAAATAAAAGGAAGAGAATTATTCCAGCTTAAACAAAGATGCTATGTTACTCAAGACTCTTCACTTTGCCCTGCTGTACCCATGTCCGACTCTTTATTTTGCACTAGAATAGCCATGTCAGTAGCACTTGGTAGCCGAGCCCGGCTAACATAGCAAAGACACAAATAATTGCTGGTTTATAACAAGTGCAAGAGGAAAGAAGAGAACTTCTGACAGATAATAAAACACCTTTTCCTAAAATTTGGTTGGCAGAGAAAGAGTGGCACTTTTATTTGTTGTTGTGTGTAGATAATTCACATCCACACATGTGGGTTTTCTGATCTGCATTCAGTCAAGCAAGTCAGTTATACAGATAAGGAGTCAACTTGTGTGTATGTCAGTAGGTTGAGCACGTGTGTGTGTGTGTGTGTGTGTGAGTGAGTGTGAGAGAGAGAGAGACCGTATGTCTGGATAGTTGACAATATACAGAAACATATTATCAAATCCAGTTATTCAAAGCATTTTCTAACCCCTAGTCATTGGAAAACCTAAAGGACCTAAATTTGAAGGATCTCTTCTATTTATGCATGACATATTCTAAAAGACAGATCTGGTAGTTCGAACCCTAAGGGGCACCTTAAAAATGACTTGATTCTTTTATATGCTCACTTATATAGTTATATGCAAGATGAGAACAATTAAGATCAGCTGCAACTCAACAAATATTGATAGCCACCATTAACACAAAACAGGAAAAATACCTTATTTTGTAAAGCTGTAAATTTAAGCCCTCATGTAATCTTTTGTATGGTGCCGATCGTTGATAAAGCAAACGGAGGGAAGAAGAGTATCCCTAAAAAAACTTAGGTCAATTGGGCTATTGTAGAAGGAACAACAAAATGCTGATAACCTGCAAGAGAAAACTGTCAACCACAAATCCCATAGTATGCAAATTAACTTTAGATAGTCACAATCTGCTTTCACTATTTCATGAAAAAAACATGAAGTGCAATTTGTGACTAAGTTGTCAAAGTGGCAAGAGATAAGTAACTGTCAGCAATCAATTGATGCTTTATTCAAGCTTATCGGGCAACAGCCAGCAGAATGTGACAAGAAAGCTTTACAAGAGTACATAGTAACATTTAAAGAATTATTTTATGGATGTGCTTTGCACCAAGTGTGGCGAAGAGAAGTGGGGAATGAAAGGAGCAAGAGATTAGCTAGAAACCAAACAACAGGTCTAGATGCTTTCATGTTGCATAGTACACTACTAACAAATCAAAGAAACTCGGTTACTGAGAGTGCATACTCAAACTAGAGCCAACTTCTAAATATAAAGTCCGAAACTAAAGGACCAAAAAATATGACCAGGGGAAAAGCTTATAAATCGCTAATAGCAAACCAATTAAAATTTCGCTTCAAGCACCGAATGAGTTCCATGCCAGCATATGGTTCAGTGAAACAAGTATTCATGACATAAGCGCAAAAACCGACAAAAGGATGAGTAACATAACTTGATGTTGCTTGATTTAGTATGCTGCAGCCAGGGTGTAAAGGCATTCCTATGAGCAATAGGGAAGCCTAAACATAAAATTTGCAGAGACTTTCTAACTAACACAGAACTGATACACCAACTGTAAAAGGAGGACTGTGTCTTACGAAGCATGACAATAGAGACAATTATCTAAAACCCCAAATATATAAATTTCTCACATAAAAAAAATGAATTTCTTGAAGAAATGAAGGACTAAACAATATTAGGACTTTTCAAGCTCTATCAAGTCGTACCAGATTTATAAAAATTCAATTGCAGAACCATCGACTTCATTGAGGTGTACCACAAGCAATAGCACCAGAAAATACATGTTAAGAAAAAATAATCCTCGTTTAAGAAAGGCAAGATGAAAATTGAAGCTGACAAACAAACTTACCTTGCCTAAAAGCAATTGAATTTTTTATGGTTTGAACTCCAAGTAAGAGTAATAAGCGTTTGGTGAGGTTCTTGTAAGTGATTATGGTTGGAAAACATATCCACGTAAACTACTTGAAATTTCAAAAACCAGGGTAAAATAAACAACTGTGCCATAAACCTCAACGGAACCAATTGCTTCTCAAGAATTTAAAAAAAAAAATTACAAAAACATCAAGAATTCGAACAAAAGAACCAGATAAATCAGCAAAAGCAACATAAATAAGCCATTTCCTATTCATATAGAAAGTGAGAAAAACCAATTCGAAGTAACGAATCAGTACGTGAGCATACATTTCACATCCACAAGCGTCCAATTCACGTCCCCTGCAATGGAATTGGGATTTCCGCGAGGAATTTGTTCTCTTTTTGAGCTTAATTTCAATGGAAATGACTTCGAAAGAACAGCCGCGATCACAGCAAGGAATAGGGAAAGAAGACGAAAGAGAAGAACCCTAGGCGACGGATCAAATTAATTTGCAGAAGAAAGGAGGAAGTGAATACCTTGGTTGGAGAAGAAGAGAGCAACGTCGTCGTTTCCTGGAGGGGGGTCTGGTCCAACTCGGTAACCTTTCTCCGTCTACAGACTTTCTGTTAAATTTCCTCGTCGTTGAGCTCCTGCTGGATTTTTTCCTCTGTCATCGACTTTCCCGTGTTATTTTATTTCTCTTTGATTACTTAATAATTCTTTTATTTTGTCCTAGTCCGTTTATTCTTTCCCCCCTTTTTTTTTTTCCCTCGTCCCGGAGTTTGTTCGTGTACATGAAAAGATAATTAATCATAATTGTCATAGGCTCAAATGAGCAAGGTAAACGAATTTGGTAATCTGTCTTATTTTTTCTTTCTTTTCATTGGACTCACAAAGGTCCTCTCCCCTCCCCAAAAAAAAAAAAAACTTTAAAAAAAAAAAAGGATTCTTAGGCTAGGTTAAGATTTTGTTTTAAGTTTTGTACTATGTTCTTATAAATAACGAATCAGAGCACTATCTTATTGGTAACTATCAAATAAAAGACTCCTCCATTTCGCATAAGTTGAGATTCATCCGATCAAACGGAGACCGAGTTTAGCATTCAAGAACCGTGCTTCTTCAACAATTAAAGTTCGCAATCAATAGTATTACGAGACCATTTGACTCGTGGCTATGCAATATTTCAAGGATCAAACTTTACTGCTTAGGCAACTTTGAACTGAGCATCTTTGAATGATAGAGAAAAAGGGAAAATTAAATAATAATAATAATAATAATTATGATCCTAATTGCAAAAGATATCGTGGGATTAGGAGCAAAGGGGTTGAAGAAGAAATATTTGGTTAAAAAGATCAGGTTTTATGTCCAAATCAGCAAAGGTAGAGAGTTGGTGGATCAGTCTTATGTGTGCAAGTCGGACAGTTGGGTGATACATTTTAGGCACTTCTAAACCCTCAGATCAGTGGGTCCAATTTGAACGTGTATTGGATTTGTAATAAAAATCCATCTTCTTACTTATAATCCAATGTTTGAAAAAAAAAAAATTTCGTCTTCAAAACTTGATACCTATTAAGGCTAGTGATATTAATATTTCAAATTTTTTTTTTTAGTGGTGCTCCGCTCACTATGCATACCTTGGCAAAATTACCAAAAAAAAAAAAAAAGGATAAAGCACCATCATAAGAAAAAAGTGAACTGCTAATATCGTTCCCTTATAAACAGATGTCTTAATGACAAGTATTTAACAGATAATCACATTCACATTGTTAAACAGCTGGACGAGTAATAAGTGATATATATGCAAGCCAGATAGATTTTGAATCTGCTTCAATCTCATTTAGTCACGAAGTGCATATACCCCTAATGAATTGTTGATAATAAAATTTAAAAAAAAAAAATTTTTTTTTTTTTTGGATAATCGTTGCACTGGGTTTCACTTAATAGATATTTTTCATCGGTTCAATACAAATGAAAGCTGCTTGAAATATTCCAAATGCCTCCCCTGAGGCTGACAAAAGTACCGCCCTTATTACCTGGAAATTTCCGTTGTGTTGGAGTTTTCTTTAACTACTTTTCCTTTTCGGATGCATCAAATAACACAAACAATGATGAGATACGTCTCCAATCAAATACATAATAGTGCATTGTCCTTTTTTTCTTTTTAAAATATATATATATTTTTTTTTGCTTTTTAAGAATGTTGATTTTGAAAATAAACAGGAAAAAAAAGAAGAGTGCTTCGAGTCGAATCCTTTTTGTTAGACTAGTGTTAACCACACACTCGATATATGTGTAATTTGGAAATAATTAAAATAAATTTATTTTATACAAAGATTTTTTTTTTTTACATAAATCAAATTGATATAAAATTTTTATTAAAGAACTTTGGTTCATGATGTTATAGTAAGGTGGTTATGAGTAGTTATAAAGGCAAAATGTAATTAGGTAATAAGGTTGAAAACTAATTTTTAGTCACATGGGTGAAGTTGGAGGTTTTCAGAAAATAACTAAAATTATTTACATTATCTGTCACTCCTTCGAATACTAATTTCGACCAATAGAAGGACTTGTCCCACAAATAATTGACACTAATTAAATATTTTCAACGAACAAAACCTGTCCCAGGTGCAACTTGGACTTCTGCCACGTGCCACTTATTACTTCCTCGTTTGACAAGTCGAAACCGCGAAGATTATGAGAAACTTTCAAAGTTGCATTAGCAGCCTCTCTTGCACCCTTAACAAAGTCTGCTAGCAACGTAGTCGAACATGTCAAAGTTTCGAGGCGGTCAACTTTTATAACTTTCCAAGTCTAGATATTCTAAACGTTCGTCCACCCTCCCAGAAACAGGGAAAAATAAAAGGAAAAGAAATGCCCCTTGCAGTTTTTTGCATCATGTTGCCTCCATCAGCCATCGGATTTTTTTCCCCCCTCAAGCAAATCAAGTGATAAATGATAAAACATTCAGCCCATTTTTTCTACTGTAATTTTGACCAATGTAAACATTTTTCAGGCTAGAAGATCCTACTGTAGTCAAAGAAATGCAAGCAGTTCCACCTGCCTCAAGTGCATCGACAGAAGCTGCATTCCCTTGTGAGGTTCCTCCTCAGAGCTTAAGATGAAAGCTTTCAGCAGACTGGAAGTCATGGATAAAATGACAGCCTCAGTTCAACCTCGAGCCCAAGACAACCATCCAAGCTTTTCTTTCTCTCTTTTTCCTTCAAAAATTTCGGACCTCACTTCCCAAACTCTCTCCTTGGTTCGGCTGCCATAGAGAGAAGAAATCAAGCCAAAACCTTCACAAACTCAAGATTCTAGTTGAAGAAGAAATGAAAGATTTCAACCACAAAACTCACCTTTAAAAAATTTTAAACTGTAAAAAGGAAAATGTTATTTAAAATGTGTTAAAACTAGAAAAAAAGAAAATTTTTGTCTTTTGTAGGGGTTAATTATTTGCTACTATACTAGGGGATTGATTATTTTGGCAAAAGATAGACCTTTTCTACTAAAGTGTTGCAATTTAAGAGATTGGTCATAATTTTAAAACTTTGATGTTGGGTCCACATTTTCTTTTAATATGCTAATTATGTGCTTTTTAGGTTCTTTTCAGATGCGTTTAAGGTTACCAAATAAAGAAAATTTTCATTTTATGTAAGCTACTTTGAGTAAATTTTAAAAATTTTAAAAATTATTTAACATTTTCCTCGTGCTGTTGATCATGCATGCAGCAGACCTGAACAGAAGAATCAATGGAGTACCACACAATAGAAGCTCAGATTACATTATAGGCTTGTCTGACCAACAAACAACCTACTTGATTCACAGGAAAAATCCTGAAAAAAGAAGCTAGGCAGATGCCAAATCCAGATCCATCAGGTCAGTCAAAAAACACAACACTGCATTTTGTCTTGTAACTAGAAACCACAGCAGATTTGAGGTCCCCAGTGCAGGTAAGCAATAGCAAGAACAAGCTTGTAGAGTTCTCGCCAAACACTTAGCTTAGAACTTGTAAGTGTTTGTAACAAAACCCGCTTCTAGTGGATTACCATGAGCAGCTCCCATGCATGCAGAGCACCAACTTAGGTCACCATTCATCAGCAGTGTCCCTGAGATACTGTTAAATTTCAGGGTTCAAAGGTTGAGCATCACTTGAATCAGCCTCTCTCAGAAAATTACAATGGTTTTATTATCTATTATCCAGAGTGCAAAATGCAAACATCTAAAATTGAAACGAAATCCCATTATTGAGAAATTTCATAGCTCATAATAGGAAACCATCCAAATACAACTATGCATGATCATATCTTCGCTTGCTTTTGCATACTTGCACGAGAGGCAAGGAAAGATGATCATGCAAGTATACAGATAACTATCAGGCCCAACGATACCTATCAGATTAGACACCAACATCCTTTTACTAGATTGCATCCTTCAACTATTTAGAAGCGGATTAAAACCTTACCTTCAATCTTGGATTGGACCTTCTTACCCTTTTTGCTAAAGCAACAACACCTTGGCCCAATGCAGAGTCAAGAAGAAGACTTCCAGATTACAAGGCAGGCCTGGCTTTCACTATGACGGAAGAAGGCAAAATGAACTGTAGAGTGACATTTTATATAACAAAGGAGAATAATATGAGGCAAAATCATTTTTAAGATGAAAAAAAAAGAGCAAGAAAAGATTTAAATAAAATTAAGAACTCCTTGCCATAGGATTAATTCCAATTAGGTTTGCAATGCACTAACCCCAGCCAATATCAACAGCGACAACCTTTGCCCCTAACCCCAAAAAAAAAAAAAATTCTACATTGGAATCTACTACTACGTACAACACTTCACCTCAGATCTATATTGTGCCTTGCTTTTCCCATCTCTGATACATGAGGGATGAGAATTGCGAAAATGCACAGACACTACTACAAATTTCCCGCAAGTGATTCAGATAAACAATTGTCACCATCTTTGTAGATACCCATTGTGCGTCCCAGAGATGGAAGACATTTATAATATGTGCTAGGGAAATTATTCTTTCTGGCAGAGAAGCAGTTGGCAATACCAGAGATGGAAAGTCATGAGTGCTGCACAGTTGCCGAGTCATTGACAGAACCATCAATTAATTTCCTGAGTTCGTGAGCCTTTTGAATTTCAATGGAAAATCAGAAAAGGTAATGCCTCGTGATATAAGGTATACAATAAAAGCCACATATGCAGCCGTAAAAACAAATACGACTGATGTAAGTATCACTCCACTGACTTCAGATGAAAAGAAATCCACTAATAGATATCCGTTAATCAATATGATCAAAGCAGCAACTAGCCATGAAATCATCTGCAAACAAAAACCAAGAAATTCAAAAGATCTGTGTAATGAGGCGTATCTCTATATGTTGATTCTGATGATGCCAGATGCAACTATCAGATATTGGTCTCTTAGTCATGTTTGAACATTATATGTGTGGAAATATTATGGCACCTAATATGACCACGTAACATCAGAGTAACCAATAAACTAGAAGTACCATGCAGATGGTAGATGTGGCAGAATAAAGAAGCTAAAAACAAACACAAGACCTGCAGCCATCAGCACATACTTGAGCCTTTGCTTGATCATGGGCAAGAAAGTTAATTATATAAGTTCTCAAAATTTTGTTTTCAGCAATGTGGAATTCTTGAACAGAAAAATGCAAGACTTGTGCACAGCCTGATTGGTAAAAAACTAATTCTACTAGAAAAAACATTAGGTCCTCATAAGAAGACGTCCACACAAAGACATTTCATTGGTCAAAGAAAAATAGTATCTGTGCAATCAAACCCATATCCCTGCAAACGTGCCAAAAGCTAAATAAATGAGTACAGAAAAAACAAAATGATTTGTTTTTAGGTCATATTAGAGTTTTCTTTTCTTCAACTTTATATAAGTCAATTTACAAATCAGATGGTTGTTACAATGACTAGATAGGGAGTGGAGAATGACAAAATCAAAACTAGAAAGTCATATTATGTCGCAGATTCAGATTTTAAGTTTCAACCAATACTTCAACAGAATATATGTTCTAAGCTTTTTAAAAGTACTAGATATAATACCATATGCTTCTAATAAGGCCAGATTACGGGATAGACAAAACACTCAAATTTGTTTGTCATGCCAAAGACAATGTTGAGTTGAATTCAAAATTAATGGAGTAACAATTTTCATTCCTCTACACCAAAGTATCCCTAAGTGTCACACAACAGCAGAAGTCAACCAAACAACCCAAGAATTTGGATATATACGCACAGAAGTTGTTCATAAGCCTCTAGCAAATGACCACACAAGTTACAGATGAGTTGTATCACACCAAACCAATTCAAACATAAAGTACATGGAGGAAGAATTCCAATCACTGAGCATCTGAAACAAATGTCAACAACATTGCAGCAAATTGCTAGAATAACATTTAAGCGAGCCGATCAAAAAACGAATCACCATTATAAAATTCAACTGACAGTCTGTTTACTGGCATCAGGAAACTAATTTTATAAAGTTAGCTAGCAATATAGGAGATCTGAATAATGCAAATGCACAATTAAATGCAAAATTGTCATATCTTTTTAAGATGGGAACACACCTTGAGGATGGGGCCAATTCTGAACACGCCCATTATGTCCTCCCGGGAGACCAGAGAAAGTAGCGGAATAAGGGCAAAGGGTATCTGGATTGACTGAAGTACGTTCAGCCACTCATTCAGAGCATCCAACGACCCTTCAGAGGTGTCAAAAGCAAGAGCAACAGCCAGGGTAGGAATGATGGCACAACTCCTAGTTATCAGTGCTCTCAACCACTTTTTTAACCGTAAGTTCAAGAAACCTCCCATGATAAACTGGCCAGCATAAGTGCCAGTAATGGTACTACTCTGACCAGCAGCTAATAATCCAATAGCCCAGATGTATATAATTGGAAGCAATCCTCCACCATACCTCTCCTCAAGATACTGGCCTGCATTCACCAGGCCAATGTAATTGGCTAGTTCAGTACCATAAAATGCCTTTGCAAAAACCGTTGTAACAAACAGATTGATGATGAAAGAAACTAAAAGGGCAGCCGCGGATTCTATGGAGTAGTAGTTGATTGCTTCTCGGACTCTGCCTATCTTGCGGGTGTCGATCTCTCTTGACTGTACAAGAGCAGAATGTAGAAATACATTGTGAGGCATGATGATGCAACCTACAACTCCGACTGCCTCCTTTATTGTTTTGGAGCTCAGTTTTGGAACCAAAACACCTAACATCCCAATAGACAATGTCAGATATTGACAAGCTTAAATATACAATTAAATGAGATAGCACAAATCGTTAAAAAAAATTTTAATTTAATGTCTCACCAAGAAGGAGTTCAACACCATTTGGCTTTGTTTCGCCAAACATCCATGCGAAGGAGAGCGCCATGATTGCGATGAGAATTGCAAAAAGTGCTTCCAGCTTCCTAACCCCATAATTTTCGAGAAATAGAAATATAAAACTGCATCACGACATCATGGTGGAATAACAAGTCAGCAAGTCAAATCTTGGAATGCACCTTCACCAATCACAGAGAGTAATAACAAAAGACCTAACAAGAACAACATGCATACGACTGTTCCGGACTCTAGTAAAATCAATTACTTGGTTACCTCAAATTATCCATCTTATTTTCTTAAAAAGCATACATCATCAGCATATTACGGAGTCACAAAAAAGCATCAGTCTTTCACAATCAAAGGTCTAAAACTTAAAACTTTAGAACAGCCAACCACTAAACACAAGCATAACAATCGAGATAAATCACTCAGAGCACAGGGGGGGAAAAAACATTTTACCAATCCAGAGCAGTGATGACGACGCCAGCCCAAAGAGGCAACAACCCATTACTCAAAATCTTAATAGCGATAGCGCTGCCAATAACCTCCTGAATATCAGCCCCAATCAGAGCCACTTCAGCCATGACCCATAAAAGCATCATAGCCCACGTGGGATACTTCTCCCTACAGAGCTCAGCCAAGTGTCTCCCAGTAGCCACGCCGAGCCGAGCCGACAAGAGCTGGACTAAGAGCCCCATGGCCGTGGCCCACAACAGCAACCATAGCAAAGAATACCCAGCAATGGCACCCGCCTGAAGATCCCCTTCCAAGTTACCCGGATCAAGAAAAGCTATGCTCATCAGAAAACCCGGCCCAGTGAAAAGCCAGAGCTTCTTCCACGAGAATGGAGGCGCCTTGGTGGAGCAAACGTCGCCGTTCTCTGCTCCTTCTTCATTAGGTTCGTCCACTCCTATTATATGAACTTTTTCTGTAGAATCATAGGCTCTTTCTTCATCGGAAGAATCCAGAAGTGGATTCTCCAGCAATCTCTGTTCTTCTTCGTCCCGGGGAGGCATTTTTCCCTTTGTATTTTTGTCCTTCCTCTTGCCCCCTCCAAATAAGCAAAAAAGAAAAACCTTCGCTTTTGAAGAAGGGTCGCTTTTTCTCTATTTACACGCTAACAACACACATGAAACTCTAGTGATGGAATGGGATACAGGGACACTGGGGCGCTATATATACATAGATATAAATATCATGGTTTTGTTTCCTCTCAACCTTTCCTTATTGCTGGGTTTGTGGGACGGGGATGAAGAAAGGAAGCGAAGAATAAGACGGCTAACAAACAGTCATCTCTTTCACTGGTCTACATTTCCTTTTTTATCCTTTCCCTTGCATTTTTCTTTCTGCATTAATTTGCGGGTGTAGTAGACAGTACAAAATACAGCAAATCTTCGGGCCCGTGCGCTTCTGAAGATTGTCACGTGCTAAGGCTATAAGGGTCATTCAAAATATTGTCCTTTCTTTTCAACAAGTTGTATAGTTCAGAGAATTCGAGCATCCCACTGTTCTGTGCAACAGGGCTGGGTGATGTGTACAGGTCCAGGTGGGACGCACCGGTGACAGTTTTCCATCAAAATCGCAAAAATGAAATTCAGATTCAGCTGCTCAGTTTGCTTCCTTTGCTGGTTGCTGGACAATTTGGGTCGCCAGTCATTTTGCCTGTAAAAGTTGCAAATGCAGAGCAGAAGAAAACATTTATAATAATATCTCAATATGCATCCAATGGTGAAATTACTTGCATTTGGTTACAAATCTCATCCCACCGTGGAGATTAGGTTGGGCAGTGGACTGACTGACGGATAGGAATTCTTTCTTTTTTAATGTAAAAATTTATGTCTGTCTTCAGATTCCTGTTTTTTTGGTTTCCAGTTTCTTAATTACTTTTATGGGTTGTTAGGTTCACCGAGTTTTATAGAGAAACAGAGAAATAAATATGAAACAACATATCGTTTTCATGGGTGCTTAGGGATTGAGTATTGATTCCTTCTACTAGAATCTTCCTAAAACCTTTATATCATTCCTATCTAAGACATGGTGGACTTCGTTGTCGAATTAGGGAAGAAAGTTATCTAGTTTTTTTTTTTTTCTTTTTCCCCTGATTAGACGTCTATCTTGGATACTAAATTTTGCTTTTAAGTATTTGAACGTGACATCCTACTAAACTTTAATCTGTGACCTGCTGCAATCAATTTGTTTCTTTTGGCATCTAATTATATGAAATCGTATTCACATCTACATGCATACCTACAAATTTTAGAAGGCCAACATGCACAAAAGGGGATCGGAAGGCAATTTGAGAAATTTTTTGCATTTTTCAAATCTGTTCAAAATCATTTGGATCTATTTTATCTGCTATTAAATTACATATGTGTTATTTTAATTGCAGGTTTAACATGTCATCAAAGCAGAGATATAAATTAAATCAGGTTGGACGGTTTCCATCAATTCGTTGATGAAATTTGCTTTCTATAAAAAAAAAAAAAAAAAATGAAAGGCCAACATGAAATTCAGCATAGTTTGATGAGTCGAAATTTTTAATTATTTATAGGGATAATTTCAAAAACCTCCCCTGAGGTTTCTCATAATATCACTTAGCACCCCTAAGGTTTTAAAATCTCACTTACCTCCATTGCCAACTTGATAATATTAAATATTCCTATCAAAATTTACAAATTGACAGCATTACCCTTGATCTTGATAACCATTTAACTAAAAAACCAAACAAAAAATGTATATTAAAAAAATTGCTATATAATAATGGTCCATATTTCTCTACATCGAGACCATGTTAGGATAATAAAGGACGTGGATAAATTTAATCTAGTCAAAATCAACCACTTAGGAGGATTTTAGTGACTAACTAACATCTTTAAAAAAATTTATGGACAGTTATAATTAATAAATTCAAAAAAAATGAAAAATATGTTTTAATACATGATGTAGTTTAAATTACATTAATAACTAAAATAATCTCTTTATACATATAAATATTTTATGGTGTAATTTTTTCAAGGTGTAAATTTTACTTTTGTTTCAATACAACTAAAATAAATAGTTTAAATCAAGAAATTTACACCTTATAAAAATTTAGCCTTGATTTATTTTTTATTGTTGTTGTAAACTTCATAAGTAGAATAATATAATGGTAGTATTAGAACAAAAGTTTTATTTTTATTGCATTTCTTTCAAATGGATTATAATGTTATAAGAAATATCAATCTAAGGGAGGTAAGTGATATTTTAAAAACTTTAGGGATGCTAAGTAATATTATCAGAAATCTCAAGGGAGGTTTCTGAAATTATCCCTTATTTATACCAATGCCTCCCAGGAAGTCTCCAAAATTCTCAAAGATGGACCACTGATGGTGGGGCAGGCAGTTATCCGAAAGGAAACTCCCCCGGCTTGTCAGATTCTGACGGGCACTGGGGAAGGCGATACTCTATCCGAGGTGGGTTTGTTTGGATAGGAGAATTCTCCAAAATTTACTTGCTTCCATCGTCAATACATTTTTTAACTATCTTTTTATCTTACATACATCACATAAAAAAAATATTACAGTATTTTATTTCAAATACCCTCTATCCAGACAAACCTTCACGTGGAATTAATCAGCTGGCAGGGGAGAGGAGCGTCGAGTGGGTGAGTAGGAAGGGCACGAAATTACCTGAAGGCCCCACGTCCCGTCCCACTCACTCACGTCGCCAGTCCACTGTGGTGTAGTCCTGAGTGGGAGGATGTGTGGCGTAGGTGCAGCGCAAGGGAGAGCGTGGGGTTGGCGTGCGGGTCCTGGGGCAGCGCGAGCGTATCGTATTCCCTCTCACGACAAAAGCGGAGAGCACAACGTTTTTGTCCGGACGTTTTCATGCTAAATTCCGCTGCTGTCATAACCCATATACTTAGCACTAGTGATGTGCTATGTGCAATTAAAAAAAAAAATTACCTGAAAACTATTTTTTATGATGCAAGTGAATACTTTTTTGACTAGTTAATGTTATTCAAACACACCCACTGACCCGCCAACACCACCAAAAAGTAGATTACGTGGCTCCTTGGCACTCGGAGGGAGGCCACTCAAATGCTCGGATATTTGTTTGCTGGTGATCAGAAACTTTCAGTGCCATTGCAGCTGTGGGTCTTCTTCAATCGGAACTGTATAAAATCCGTTTGGATTGCTATTTTTTGGAGTTTTTGTGAAAAAATGTATTGTAGCGATTTGGTGTATTTGAAGTAAAAATGTAATTGAGAAATATATTCACAAAAAACGTAAAAAAAATTTAGAAAAAAATACCTATCCAATAATATTTGTTTCATATGCACTGCACTAGCTTTACATGTACTGCATCTGAAATGATAGTTTTCGCTGCTTCGGTAACTAGCTTTTCAAAGGACCTTGTTCGGAAAGCATTTTTCCTTGGAGAGTTTTTATGTTTTTTGTAAACATAATTTTTTTAATCACATTATTATTTTACGTATATTAAATCACACATTTTTTTGGCCAAAACTCCCAAAAATAATAATTCAAATAAGTTGTATTTGGAGTCTGCATAAAACATTTGAAAAATATTTCAAATACACACAATATCAAATGCATTTAATAAAAACATAAGAATAAATAAATAAATAATCCACCACCTATTTTTCTCACCCACCCACCACCATTTCCCCTACTTCACCATTCCCTCATTCGTCCCCCTTCTTTGCTCTCTCCATCTTCCTTTCTCCTCCTCGTCCTTCTCTTTCCTTCCCTTCCCTCATTTCCCTTCCCCTTTCCTCAACAACCACCCTTGTCTCCCTCCCTCTCTCATCTAGTCGTGGTTGTGACCAAATTGACAAGAAGAGGGAGGGAGGAGAAGGATATTGATAGTGGATGATGGAGAAGGGGAAAAGGTTGTAGCAGTTTTCCTTCATATACAGTAGCTTTCTAATCATCTTGTACACAATAGCTTTCATACGATTAAGCAATCAAGTTTTCATTCGTATTAAAAAAAATGTAACTTTTCCTTCGTAATTCATAGAATCTCTAAATTTAACAAGGGAAAACTAGTATTTAACAGTCCAATTTCAAACCTATTAGTTACTAGATTGGTGTCTGAGTCGAATCACAACATTAAATCGGATAAAAAAAATTTCAAAGAATGGGACTGTGATGTGAGAACAGCTTGCCAATCGTCAAGAATTCTCAAGACCACTCATTAATCCTCAAGCTTAGCTTCGATTGTGCGATAGTTCTTTTATTTGTTATTAATTTCGTATGTTATTTTTTAGTTAGGAATAAGTGACCAACTTTGATGAAGTTGTATCACATTAGTTGAGTTTTATTTTCATTAATTATAGTCTAAGTAGGGCAAGTAATTTCAGCCATCTTTTAGCCTTGTTTGGACCGAATTTTCCTTGTTCTAGTTTTTTAGGTTTCGAGTATTCTAAAGCCTATAAATAGGTTTGGCCAAACATTATTTTCATAGAGTTGATGAATTTTTCAGAAATTTGAGAGTATTTTCTCATGCTTCTTGAAGCAAACTTTGAGCATGTTAGAATGTTTCTAAGTGTTCACACGACTTTATCAATAAAGTAGTCACATTGATTATGGTGTCGATCTACTATATTTCTTGTTCTTGTGTGGTCCAAGTATGATTAAGAATTCCGTTGCCAAATTAGATACAAATTTCAAGATTATGTGGACTTGCATGATTCAGGTCTCGTCTGAATATAGCGAGGATTGTGCTTAGACTGTTGCCAAGCAACACAAAGTTACTTAATAAACTCACATTTCTAAAACATGCATCCAATATTACAAACTCCCGAATTTGGTTATTGTCTGTCATTATAATGCAATCAGATTGATTCTTTTACTAAATTTGGTTCGCGTAAATCGTAAAATTATCTTAAGAAATATAGCGACCACATGAATAGCAAAGACATTTGATAATATACAACCGTGACATGTAAAAGGAGTTAAAGGTTATCTTTTTCTCGTGACTTTCAAGGTTAATTATCTTTTTGAAAAATTAATGAAAATTATGCAGAAAATGCTTTTAAGTTTTGAAAATCTAATGAACAATATATAGAAAATTAGCCAAAAAATAATCTTTAAATTTACTAAATTGCAATTATAGTGTTGGAATGAGGAGATTGAATTCGCACCTTAAAGTTTCAAGTATGGTTTTGGACTAGTGCAATTAGAAGTAATATAAATGATCATCCAGCTGTTCTTCTCAAATGATAATTTCCGATGGGCGATTTTGATTTCTCCCTTTCAATCATAGTTTGGAATGTACAACAATGTCCTCTTCTTCGTTAAGGTTTGGTAGCCTTTTTCCGGAAACATGTGAACATGACGGTCGCATTCATCTGTCCGGTAAAATGTCATGGGAAGCTGAAGGTTGTGAATTGTAATGAGAGTGAACTTAAAAAAAAAAAAAAAAATCTGTTAACTGGATCTAACATTTCCATCAAATGGAATCAACTTAAAAAATATGATGATACCTTCGATTCAGGGGAATTAGATTTTTTTACTCATTCTGGACAGGTAACAACCAAGGACCAGAAACATTCGTGAGGGATGGTGAAGGTAAAACCGTAAAAGATAATAACTGTCCAAGAAATTAAGCAAGAAACGGTCAAGGTGAAAAATGCTGTAAACATATTAATTAACTTTATTATCTTCTAAATGATGATCTATTTGACCCAAATTTGTGCTTTTCTACTCTATACATGCATATAGAACACAGGATTTAGTTCATATAATGACTTTCAAAATGTGACTTCCCATCGTGTTTTCCATAATGATTACTCACTCAGTTATAAGTTGGCTAAAAACCCAAAAGCTCAATTGACTAAAGTCAAAAGACTTTTTTTTCCTACTCTCTCAGATTTTTTATTTTTGGGTTTCTTTATCTCAACATTAATTTTGCTTCTGACGTAATAGTAATGATCATGCTTCATGTGACTTCATCCTTTACTCCCCTTTTGCTACGAAAGATAATAATGTGGCTGTCTCACACATATTCAAAGAAAGATGCGGAGAGTACCAAAGCATCGACATCTCTGATGCCTTCGCCAATCGCCAGCAACAGTCTATTCTATCCAGGCCCACTCTTTCTTTTATCTGGCTTTTTTTTTCCTTGGTGCTTACTTTTATGTGGCGTTAAGCTCCCGCTGCTGGACTTCATATTCCTCTTTCATGGCATCTTGCGTAAAGCGAAAGCAGATTTATTGAGTAAATATTTTAGTGAGCTTCTTCTAAATTATTGTAATCGTCAACTTTTAAACTTCTCATCTGTTTTGAAATTTGAAATTAGTACCTAAATAATAAAAAAGCGTTAGATTTTGGTCCTTAGATCTATTTCTATAATTAGAGTTGATGAATTTGAGAGCAAAATTTGACGGGCTTTAACATTTGAAATATACTAACAAATTAAAATTTTGGCCCTTTTTTATTGTTCAATGACCAATTTAAGACTTAAAATAGATGAGAGGATAAAAGTTGACGATTATAATAGTTTAAGGCATCCTTTGTAGTCTTCCCTGTGAAATTTGAAGTATCAACAAAATAAACCAGAAAAGTTAATTACTGCTACTTAACAAGGAAAAATACAATATACATCTTACTCTCTCTATCGATCACGAACCGCTGCTCCTTTTTTGACTCCATGTCTTTTTTTTTTTTCTAGTTTTACTCTTGTATTTCTAAAAATAAAAAATAAAAGAGAAAACAAAAAAAAGAGCAATTTTGGGTAGTAATAGCCGGTTTATTGTAGGAGGAGGAGAAGATGTTTTGACCCGAATGGTTTGCTGCTCCTTTTGTCAGCTGTGGTATTTTGAAGATAATTCTAGAAACTAGACAACAATTTGGGACTCATCACTCTGATCATTCGGCAGATTGCGAAGGACTTTTAAGCTTGAGTTTTGTTTTGTTAGATGTGTGATTCTTGGGAGAACGTGGTTATAAGATTGCAAACGAATTAAGTAGAGTCGAATTTTGGTTTTATCAAGTTAAAATCGACTTATTCTTCGTCGAACTCGAACCTAATCGAGGTCGAATTCGAATCTACTCGAGTTTGAAAAAAAAAAAAAATTTATTTTATTTTTCTAGAAACTAGACAACGATTTGGGACTTATCACTCTGATCATTTGGCAGGCAGATTGGGAAGGACTTTGAAGCTTGAGTTTTGTTTTGTTAGATGCTTGATTCTTGGAACGATGTGGTGACGGGGAGAAGACCACTTGGACTGTCTTTGATAGCGAGTTTTCTCATTGACGTAAAACAAATTTTGATCCTAAAAACAGCACTTTCAATGGACTCCGTTCACACGGACACCGGGCTGTCCCATCCATGATGGTCTCTATCCACGTTCTCCTTCTCTCGTGTATTATTTAGTCCTACCATTTTGATTTTTTTCCCCGTTTTGGTCATCTACATTTTATTTTACTGAGGCGATGTTATTGTGGCTGGCTCTTCAGCAGTAGTCAGAAACTTCAATTACGACCTTAAAAGTGACAAGCTATCAACTTAACCTACAAAAAAAAAAAAAAAAAACTTTGATACCTTGGTGGTCTAAAAATAAAATTAACATTTTTTTGGTTTAGGAAAATGCTTTATCTATTTTCTTCTCTTATTTGGGCAATTTTTTTGAAACAGCTTAGTACAACCTCACAAAGGCAAAGGAGAATGAATGCTGCAAACAATACTAGTCTAGTACTATGAAGAGGGTCGGATTTGACAAATAATAAATGTCAATAACAAATGAGTGTAGCATTTGGGCTCATTTTATAGCATCTATGGGCCTAAAATTACCAATTGCTTTCTCCCCATTTTTTCTGTCTTCTTCTCTTCCTGGAGCTTTCAAGGTTATCTTAATCTCTTGTTGGTAATTGAATTTTTTTGATTAATCGAGAAACAATATATTTAACCAACCAAAATAAAGAAAAAGTTGAATGATCAAGCATTGGGAGCTTTAACTTGTTTCGCACTGTGACTGGCATGGCACTTGTTAATTTGTGCTCCGAGTCTCCAACCCATGGCGTGTTAATAATGTATACTCCCAAGTGTCCAACCCATGAAGTGTTAATCTGGCCAATACAAGGCACTACTACCTTTACAAATCAACTTTTTTCTGTAAAAAAAAAAAAGGAAGAAGAATTGTTCCTGTATGACGATTTTTTAGGCCTCTCTCTTAAACCTTTTTCTCTGAATTGCCATTACTAGGGGCGCAATGAGATTTCAAATGATTCGGGTTTTGCTAAAATTTTGAACTTGTACCGAGCATAGCCCATTTAAAGAAGTGACACTTGATCTGACTTCTGGCTAGCCCACTAGATTAGACAACATCATTGCAAATTTGTAAAAGTGTTTTTGAAAATTATGAAAGTAAAATTAATAGGACATAAATTTCATTCAACTATAATAGATTGGGATTTGGGGTAAATATAAAACCATTCCCTCTACATTTCATCTGGCTCAGCTGTTCCGCCCAACACCGGACAACCCCTAAAAGTCAAGCTCCACCCTTATTTTAATTGGGGGGCCGGATTTCAGCTGGCGGAGGAATAAGAACTCCCGGACGGTAGCAGGATCAAAGTTGAGGATTATTCTGGGTTAATGTAGAATTTAGTAGGTTTAATAGGATTTATAATCATTAAATGGGATTTTTAATAGATTTCACAAAAAAAAATATAATCATTAAATGGTTCTCTTTCTCTGCACTTTTTTTTTTTAAACATACACGAAAATTGAAAAGCTAGAATTATTCTGTTAATTTTCATAGTTCTCATGTCAAGTGATTAGACCTTTCCAAAGTTTAATACGTCATGAATATGCTGCACCAAATATGGGAGAAGTTATAAATGTTTCTTTCCATTTTATAATTATCTACATTGAAATTGCTAACGACAATGCTAGACCCTTTCAGAAAAATCTCCACAATAATAAAGTCAAGCAATTGGTGTTAATATTTCCTATCACTGTATGTGTTTTTAGTTTCATCCTTACCACTATTACCCACTCAGGCAAATTTACCTCACTCAATCTTGCATTCTTGCATTATCTATTACGAAAACATATTATTATCTCACAGTTTTTTAGCTGCCAGATGATTTTTTTAACTTTTTCTTCAAATTTTAACTTTTCCCCACAATGATTTAGAAACATTTATCTAATGAATTTCACGTCATGCATACTGAAGCAACAAAAGAATTTTTTTATTAACTGCACATACATTAGAATGTGCCTCAAGCACTAGTAAATAAACAACACAATCGTACTCAACTAAACTCATTTAACTTGACAACTGCATTTTAACCTTTTGCCACATTCATAAATTGGGCTTGGGCTTCTGACAAGAAGAGTGTAGTCTGTCTTCCACTTCCCATTAATGTACAAGCGCGGAAAAGCGAAAACAAGAAAAGTTGCCCCCAATACTTCAGGGCGAGTCTGTGTTGAGGCTCAATAATAAAGGCCCGCTTACAATTAATGTTTCTGATTTTGGGAAAAACTACAGAAACAATTTATGTACAACTAAAGGAGGGGAAAAAAAAAAAAAACTGAAGCAAAATTTCACGGGTATCATTTCAAGAAATGAACAGCTTTCTTACTTTGTGAATAGATCTGCGGCATACAGGGCAAGTCTTGTTTTCCCCTTCGGTAATCCTGCACCATTAATCTATCTGTAAGTCTCAGAAATACTAAGAAAGTGGGGGGAAAAAAAATTTGTTTTTGGGTTTAAAAAGGGATTAAGAGTTTAGAGTTAAACCTTTGGGCACAAATGGAACAAGTAGCACAGTGACCACAAGGGATGAAGAAGCAATTTCTTTGTCCGTCATAGCAAATGACACAAATCTTTCCATCATATAAATCGTCTGAGGGACTGCTACTGCATTTTGCAGACTCTAAATCTTCTTCACAGGTCCCATATGTGAATGCAACCACCTCTTTTGCTAGCAACGTGTTAGTTTCAGTAGCAGCCCCAGCCCCTGCCCCTGCGTCCTCCCGGTGGATTCTACTACTACTAGTATTACTACTATCATCTCCATCGCAGTGCCCCAAAAGTTTAATGACCAGTGCAACAATCATCACCAGCAAGGCTGAAGAACCATAAAAAAAAGAAAAAAGAAAAAAAAAAGAATTGAATGCACAAATAAAATTAGTTTCCCTGCATCATTGAGTTGTAAGATAAATTCTAAATTATTGGCGAATGTTCTATAGACTTTTGCGATGTCAAAAAAACGCCATAAGAACGCAACAAACTAATATACTACTTCATGGAGTTTTGCGTCTTCATTTAAATGCCATAGTAATGACTAATAAAAATGAGGGTGTTTGGATATGTTATTATTTGGAATTATTTAGTTATCAAATTTTTCAACTACCTTTTTATCTCACACACATTACATAAAAAAAGTGCTACAATATTTTTTTTCAAAAAATTATTTTAAATAATCTCTATCTAAACAAACCTGCTTTCGATGTATGATAAAGCATATGAATGTGCAAGGAAGCAACCTACCCATGATTGCGACATAAACAACGAGGCGGCTCGCAAGAGCAAGCGCCACGCGCCACTCCCCTCGCTCATCCTGCGATCAATAAGACGCACCAAACATATTAAAATCTTGAAATTGAGGTAAAATTAGGAAGAAGAAGAAGAAGAAAGATGAGAAGTATTTTACATCATGGGTTGTAATCAGCATGACGTAGTTGTTGCTCAGCATGTGAATGTGAAGCTCACTATCAGGACTTGTTGGAAAGCGGTGTGCCATTGACACGTTTTAGTGGTATTACTGTATATATCTTCTTTTAGGCACTATTCTCCCCTGAAAATGAAATTGGTAGAGTTTGGTATTGCTGCAAAACATGGGAAAAAAGTAAGGCCAAAGGATCCATAGATTAAAGATTAATGCAAATATGCGACGCGTGCACTCAGGCATCTACCACTGTTGCTTTTGTAGCACTCCACTTCTTTCCTCCAAGGAAAAGAAAGGAAAGGAAGACCAGCTTTTACTTTTTATTGAAAGTGAGAATTTATTCTTTTTCCAACTCGATCAATCCCCCAACCCCACTCCTTTTCTTCTTCTTCTTCTTCTTTTTTTTTTCCTTTTTTCTTTTCTTTTTCTTCTTGGAAAAGAGAAGATAACATATTCTTTGCTCCTTATCTGTCCGAGAATCTGAAGGGATTTTAACATGAAGGCGGGGGAAATTCAACTTTTCAAGTACACAACCTAATTCCAGAGCCGAAAATTTTGAAAAGAACGGGGGGAGTTCTTTTTTTTTTTTTGGGTAAGGAGGGGGGTTGCGCTTGTGTTGCGGGTGAAGGGTGTGAGGAAAGACCAATTGAAGATGAGTTAGTGGTAAGTTGACAAAACTGAAAAAACGGAAAGAAAAAGGCCGCATTAACCGCCCCAGCAAAACAAAAAGCAATATCCCACCATTTCTCCCTAACTTTCTTCAACAGAGATAATGATAACGACGGAGACAAATTTAAAACCAGAATGAACAAACAGTATTACTGTAGAACTTTACCTCAAAAATCTCTTAGACATAAGTTAATTTCCTTCGGAACACGCAGCAATTTTCGAGAACTGGGGGATAGAGCTTTTAAGGGTCATGGAGAAGTGCCAAAAACAGAGCAGCTCTGTTAGGAAATGCAAAGAAAAGAAACCAGCGCAGCGCCGTGAAGATGAATGAAGTTCATGGCGGACCTGACGCCTTATAGCTTTCGATGAAAGGGGAGCTCAGGCAGTTGCTTGCTCGATAAATGTGAAGAAAGTAGGAGAATGGAAATGAGGGAGAAATTTTAACAGGAGGACGGTCAGCCAAAGTGGTTTTTCTTTAGGCTCAACTAAATAACTTGTTCAGGCGGACTGGAAACTTGAGAGTTTGTCTCTGAAGTCCGAAGGGTAGATGGGCTTTTCTGACAGAGACTCACCACAGGCGGTACTACAGTAATACAGGAGTATGGATGACTTTCAGACAAGCTTCAAAAATTCAAGGCATCATCAATACGCGACAACTAATAGAAGTGAAAGGAAAAAGCAAATGGCTAGAGATCATACAAGGATGCTAGAACTTTTGATCAATGGCGTAAAGAAACGAAATTGGTCAACAAGGAAGTGGGACATCAAGTTGAAAACCAACCCTTTTATTTTTGTTTTTGTTTTTTGTTTTTTGGGGGGTGGGGGGCGGTGCTCTTGGTAGGTACTAATTAGGAGTCACAATTAGCACTTAGGCAACTTTATGTGAAAAATAGTTAGTCAACGTTGTACCATTTTAATGTAATCATCGTGGATGTCTGGTGGGAATCTCTTATGCATTTTAAGGATAATATAAATCCAAAGTCGGCTTTGAGGCGCGATTGTTAGTAGGTGGCAATCATGTAGTACTTTGGGAGGCTTTATTTTTAGCACTTTGGTGAGACCCTGTGAGGGTAGGGTGGAACCATTCAATCGTAGGTTAAAAATGGATAGCAAAACTAGCTACTAGCATTTTTTTTTTTTTTTTTGAGGATGATACGCTTCCAGTTAATTCAACAAGTAAAACAATTATCAAAGTAAAATCTGCCAAGAAGTGCTAAGACTGCTGATGTGCAAAATCAATTCAGCAGCATCAGCTTTACTCTGTGAACTCTGTGATTAAGCTTTAAATGACTGACATCGGTCGCAGATTTCTATGGTTTCCAAAAACGATACATTTTCTGGGTCCCAGGGTGAAGAGGGCCCGAGCTGAGCGGTTGTCCGTCCAGATTCCAATGTTGATATATGAAGCATTTTCAGGGTCAAGTGGGCCCGAGCTGCTGAGATTCTATGCACGCTGGATATGTCGGACCTGCATGTCATGTGTACATTGTTGAGGACGATCAACGGGCTTTCCATTTCGGTATCCGCCCCCAATTGGATTGGGTGGGCCTTGGGAAAACTCTACGATAATATTCCACAACATTACAGTCTGCGACCAAAAAACGCTGAAAGAGGAATGTATTGGGTCAGGAATGCAAACCTTGTGCCTCTTTTCAAAGCAGCCCAACGTATTTGAATAAAACCCATGAAATCCGCTTTCTGTTTCGAAGGTAGCCCAAAGTGTTTTAAAGCCTAAACGGCTCTAGCTCCAATAAAGGAACCTTCTTTCGCTTCGTGTAGAGATTTTGAAACAACGTGGACGGGTATTGTATCATCTATCCCAGTCTCTCTCTCTCTACTTTTTGCCTTTTTGGTGGAAGGGAGGATGGAATTTAAGACATGAAGAAAGGAAAGGAAAATTTGGACCCAAATATTTAATTTCTAGAATTTCGACTTTAACAGCTAAACTAATGTCTCATCAGCCATTTTGTGAAACAAAATAATATGATATTATGATTCAAAGAAATTGATAATAACTTAGTAGCAATACATAATAGAGATACGATTCTTAAGAAAATGAAACGGAATAATAATATTGGCCGCAAGAACATTAGTTACTAGTAGAAGCATATGAAAACTGATTGGCAGACTAAATAAGGAAGAACATGAGCTTACACTTAAAAAGGAAAATTTTCAACACAAAAGATGAGATTTTTAACCCAATGATTCCTTTGATAAAACTGAAGTTTAAAATTTCAAATTTCAAATCTGAATCTATTTAGTTACTCGATTGTTAAATACTGAAATTTTAGTAATTGAACATGTTTTACATTAACTGGTAAGTGAGCTGCTTATCCTTTGTTTTTTGAAAAAAAGTTTTGTTTAAAGAATTCAAAGTCACTTAATTGATTAACACCTTCTATTTTCCTTTTATCAGCAAACACATGATATATTAAAATTTCAATTCATTAAATTTAAATGTTGAATTAACTTATCGGACAGCTGTAGTCAACAACGGGCATTCCATACAACTCCAAGAAAGTTTTGTCATTCCTCATCCATCCAGAAGTTTTTTGCTTTGTTGGCACTACAGCAGTGGTAGTATAATAAAAGAACTAGCAAAGGATAACTGGATAAGTCCTGGTTTCGACAGAACCGGCATTTTGTCCCGCAAGTACCAGCAAATTTTAGGATGATTGAATGTTAGTGCACTAATTATTGGCTAATTTACTAATTTAATCCACAAATCTAGTTTGGATATAATCAACGGACTTAGCATAGGATTACTAATTATTCTTTGGAAAATTTTGGATATTTAGGATGCTTACGGGTTCTTTCATCTTTGGCCAAGATCCAATTACGTGATTCCAAATTATTACTATTACCGAATGGAAAGGGGAGGTAATCTTGCCCCTGTCTGTTAAGAATAAAGAAATACTCACATGTCTCGCCCTGTCTAAATACGCTTACGTCCATCACATTTGATTGTGCACTAATCCAAGAGCATAACTTGTACGCATTTGCATTTGAATTATGCTTTAATTAAGTCCACCTATATATCTGACAAATGACAAAGTTTCGTACGATTATTCATTTTCAAAGCAATCTCATAATTGTTAATGCCACTCATTAGGAGGCAAGTTTGGCATCATTGAAGGCTCTGTTAAAGAGAGAGACCATGATCATTACACAATCTCTCAAACAGGCGGATTGATTCCTGGAAACTAGGAACTTAACACTAACTTTCGTGTAACCAGGGACCCCTCCGGTTGTTTGGGGCATGGAGGGGAATGAAACCTTCCAAACAAGTCAAAGTATAAGAGCGGCGGGACAACATACAGTAGTATACAAGTTCTGTGCTGGATTTGGGGCCCGTGATTTCAACTATGTGAGAAGAAAGAATCAGATATACAGATTTCGCAAATGCAACCTGTGGCAGTCTTGGGAGTAGTGGTGACCAAATTTTATAAGGAAGTCGACATGCATGGGATCTTGATGCATCGCTGGGAGGTCCATAGAAGGAAAAGAAAATGAAGGCATCCAAAAATCGTGGTCGAATACTTTTCTTTGGCGTGAGATTATGCAGCCTTATGAACGTAGCACAGCTGGAGCTGGACGGAAAAACCGACACCCATCTCAATTCTACTGCTGAAAGAAACTGGTGCAGCCAGAAATTTTCCACGACAAAAGAGTCTTGTGATGTGCTGCCGACCATGCACCAAAACAACTATTTTTTTATTATTTTTTCTTGCAAGAAGCAAACGCATTAGCAAGTAACTAGGTAGGATTAATAACTACTAAGTTGAAAAACCAGTCTGAACGGAGTATTTTATTAAAGGGTTACAATGCAGTTATTTGATTCAAACAAATTCTAGTTTGATTACAAAGATTCAACTTTTATTTCTTTTTTTTTTTTTTTTCGCCTAGAGAAGTTATTCCACCTGCAGATGGCGTGGGGATTGACACCGACTCCCTTACCTGATTTATTAGAGAATGCATTAAAATTATTACAAAGTGGAGGAGACGTGAAAGTCTTGAAATCATTTGACAATAACCACACGTGAAGTCATTAACTTGTAACTTTCTGTAAGTCCGAGGATATACAATTAACCTGACTCCACCAGTCAATAATGGGAGGAGATATGCGTTTGCTCTTTCATTCTCCATTGTTTGGACGTTTTAGTAACTTGCTTCCTTAAGGTAACCACCTTTACATATATTCTTCTTTCGAATTGACTAGTTATCAGTCAATTTTCAGTTATTTTAAAAGTCAGAAGGCACGAAGCATACACATTTTTCTTTCTAGAATTTAAAGGACTAAACTAATCTGCAACCAAGAAGATAAAGGTTCAAATTAGAAGTAGGCCCGGTGATGAATTTTTAAAAGCATCCTATCTAATTGTCATAGTGCATGTCTTAATTACAAGTGACTCTTGAGTACCAAAGGACACACACTTAAGAGAAGTCACAGGTGTTAGCTTTTTAAAAACGTAAAAATTTAATTGCAAAGGAGTAACTAAATCAGACTAATTGGTGCCAATTGATGAGCACTCCTTATAAAAATCAATACAGTAACTAGAGGAGATAGGGAGGTGCAAGCACCCTAGTTGTTTCTCAATAATTTTGGTTCTCAATAAAGTCGAAATTGATGCTAAAAGGTTGTTCCCTTTGGAAAACTGTCTTTTTCTTAAAACGGATTTTGATTTATATTGCACTACCTTTTCCCCTCCCTGATCCTTTGGCGTGCAAGGTTGCACTGCCATTCTACAGTCTACTCATCCTTTACATAAAAAAAATTCGTTACTCGAAGCACATTCCCTTCCTTCCCCAACGTGATCATTTTGATGAAGTTTATAGAGGACCCTGTTAAACCAAAGTTCAAGGAGAATTATCACTGATTTTTAGATGTATACAGAAGAAATCCACAGCCACCTAAAGACACTGCATTAATACGCATGCATGCTTCCAAGTATCACAAGTGAAACAAAGAGCGACTTAAAAATTCTTACAAAACGGGTTGACTGAGCTAGCTCATGTGCAAAATTTTATTGTAAGTAAGAAATTTAAAATCAGCAGCCAGAATAAGTACAATTGCCAGCAAGAAAAGAATGAGAGGATATTCTAATATGCAAAAAAAAAAAAAAAAAGAGGAAAAAAAGAACGCCAGTTAACAATTTGTAGCACGTGCTTGCTGCGCAACTAAGTCCATGCAGATAAAGACCAGATATATTTTAGGCAGAGACAACAATTGCCTCATATCGCCATCTATAATAAGTGCTGACGGAGGAAAGTTCATTGCTACTTGAATTTTATTACACTTTTTCTATATTCGCTGTCTTCTTTATAACACAACTTTAAGAAAAGTAGAAGACAAAGACCACCATACATTCAGTCGATATATCCATATCATACTAATTACATAGCATCATGGGACAGCACGGCAGATTATTTGAACCTGCATATCAAACACACCCAAGTCCAGAGACATCGCAGATGTCAAAAGATAATTAAAGAAGCCCCTTTTTCCCTCCTCTTCGTCTTCTTCTTTTCTTTTGGGCCCAAACAAAAGCTAAGACTAAGATCACAAGCAGCAACGACACTGAAAAGAGAGGGCACAGCAGGAAAGATTACTCTCTTTTTGTCCATGCGCTAAGGGGCATGCATGGTTTGTTGGTGGCTAACCACATCCTACTAACCCTTTCCCCTTAACGTCATCTCCTCCATTCCAAATCCGTCAAAGTCGTCGTTCAGGGGTCCAATGTGGTGCAGCTGGGCTAAAGTGCACCGAGACCACCCTGGAATCAAGAAGTTCCATGATGGGTGCAAAACTGACGCACCTCGGGACCTTGTATTGGTTGATCGAGGCACCCCTCGAAATTGCATAGTCCATCAATTCCTCAAACGTACCGTTTTTCACTACCCTTATTTCCAGTGGTCCAATTGAGTTGTCAGCCACTCGCCCCTGTCGATACACTGAATTTAGAGACTCTTCTATCGCCAGGCAGCACAGGTTCAACACCTCATGAGTCGGTGGGTTGACTGGATCCTTCACCAGCAACTCCCAGTAGATAACATAATGCCCGGGGATGACCTTAGTGTCCGCATAGCTAGTGTATTCAACAACACTCGTATCAAACTGGCGCAAGAGTGCAGAAGCATTTTCAATCCCCTTTTGCAACTCGGCCTCGTCGGTCTTGTCCGCGTCGATGCTTAGCAAAACATTCTTCCTCCTGATGAACTTGAACTGTGGCGCTGAGTTATGGAAGCCAGTGACTCGAAGGATGTCACCCACCCGGTACCGGCAGAGCCCGGCATAGGTGGTGATCACCAGTTCGTACTCCTTGCCCACTTCCAAGTCAGCTAGATCGACGAGCTTGGGCGGAGAGTCCCGAGAGGGTTGAACCGGATTGACCGGGTCGTGGGGGAGGAACTCGAAGTAGCCCATGTTGGGCATGATGGTGTAAGAGACTTCAGAAGGCTTACACATGGGCTTCAAATTTAGGCCAAAGTAGCATTCGGAAGATGCGTACATAGTGCACGCGAGTGGTAGCCCACCGCTGTAATAGTCAAGGGTGGGAATATACTGAGCCATTGCACCCGTAACAATCACGTCAAGGTACTTGGTGTTAGGCCAGATTCTGGTGATGATCCGATCCCAGTTCTCACCTTCACATTCCTTGACGATGAAGTCTGCCAGACCAGGGTTTGGCTGGAGAATCCCGCCATGCCTTTTCTTATAGACGGGTCGGTGACTTTAGGGTTTAGCACCCCGGTTTTGATGTCCTCAGAGAGTTGTTTCCAGTTGAGTTGAAGGAAACGAATGGCACGGAGAAGGCCGGAGGCGAAGACGGCGCCCATTCGGAGGACTTCTTCCCTCATGACGAGGCCACAGAGCATTTGAGTGTACATGCTCTGGAAGGAATCAGAGCAAAGAATGGCCTCATCAGGGCTGGTGTAAACCAAGTAAGGGTCGTAGGGCCTGTTCTTGAATTTGTCACTCTTGTAGTAGCCAGTGAGCACCGGACGAGCAACAAGCCCACTTGGTGTCTTGGCCTCTGCCTTGATGAAGAGGAAGTACAAACCCTTCCCCTTGTCCAAATCCGGGACATAGCTGTTCGTCATTAAAATAGTATTAGATCTTGTTTATCTGTTGTAACTGCCAATAAACATATGCTGACAAAAGCCAACGTACAATCATAATATACGGACGAATAAGATAAACATGAGCAACTCAATAATACTATACTCGCAGGGCCATGACGGGTTCACAACAGGAATAAGCCAAAGTACAATCATAATAACTACTGGTACTCTACTCACAGGTTCATGACAGGCATGAGAAGGCTGTACAGTTTTTGTCTGCGGTCCCATTCATCATGAATTGTTGGCATCAGCTTCCTTTCCCCAGCAGATGTGCCAGAACTGCCATAATAACCCATTTTCACACACGTTACAGAATTAGTGAAACCGTGTTCGATATTCATTTTGACACATGAAAGTTAAATAAATCACACGTTTCTTTATTTTTCCCTGTTAAAAAAAGAAAAGAAAAAAAAATAACTTGGATACTGCCAAGTGCAAAATTGTACTAGCTGATAAGATAATTCAGTTCAGTATACCTAGTGAGGAATTCAGAGATGGGGTGAGACGAGAGAATTGGAGATCGATCGCCATTAGCGATACGTTGGATATAGGGATGAAGATCCTCGTAAGTGACAACGGGAATTTTGGACTTGAAGGAGTCCCTGTCGGTTGCCCCTCCAAGTTTGAATTCCCGGAGGTATTCGGTCTGGGCATTCCGGCTAAGGATTTCAGCCAAAACCTTCTCCTGCACGGAGTCACAGTTTCTGGTCATCTCTTCAATAAACTGAAGAGCCTTGGCATCATTCTCGCATGCAGGAGAGCCAAGCGGGGTAGAATCAACAGCCATTTCTGAGTAAACTAGTTATCAAGGCAGAAAGAAAGGAGAGAATAGAGAGGAAATGAGGGATTAATCCCGGGGGCTGGGGTGGTCTTAGAAATGAAAGAGTGTGGGTTTGGGAATGGAGAGGAGGGGCTGGTTTTTATAGTGAAAATACGGGGAGCATCTGGGAGGATTACGGTTGCTGCTTTCGATAGGTTTTTATTAATTTTGACGTCAGTTTCCACGTAAGGAGCTGGACTGAGCCGGGCGGGATTTACTTTTGGAAGTACTGTGGCGGAGTTTTCTACCGTGGTTTGTTTGGACGCGGAAATCCAATACATATATGTGGTAGATAGTGTAGCAAAGGAAGGGGGCAGGTGGGCCCGCAGGACGTCACCATTGTCTTCCGGGAGATGGGCAGGGCGGGCCCACAAGGGCATCCAGGTCAGCGTTCTCCAGCTTGGCTGCATTTGTCGGAAGTTCAACCACGGCACTCTTTCTGGTGAGGCTGTTGGTCACGGACAACGATACCCTGCCGGCGAACAAAACACCACCCTACAAATACTAAAATAGTTAACACATTCCGCTGGGAATAAAAACATTTGTTGATGGCTCCAACCCCAGGTTCGCATATGAGTTTTTTGTATTTACAGCGGAATAGGACGCGGGGCATTGGCCACTGCCTATGCAGCTTATTCCTATCTGTTTATCAAATAAGAAGAGATGCTGCTATCTAATTAATAATAATAGCAGTTACTCCTCTCTAGCCAATCCAAATCATTGACAAATAAAGATTCTTGTAATAACATAACAGAGATTAGCTTCCAAGATTATAGATATACAAAAACTGTGTGCCAATGGTTAATTTGTACTGTTTGAAATCAAAGGATCTACGATTTAATTAATTTGTAATGATCGGGAGAGAAGATACACAGAAAATATGAATAAAAAGGATAGAATAACGATAGAATCATTAGTGGATAATATCAACCTATAACTTTTACAATCATAACATTTATAACATTTATATTTCGTTTAAAGTAACCTGGTAGAGATCCGATTACTAAGCTGATCAAATTTTATAACATGGCGATACTGAGATTCTAATTTAAGGTACATGAGCAGAATGTTTAGGAATTTGGTGGTTTATCATATCATGTTAGCGGTCAAGCAATCGAGTGAAAAAAACAAAAAAAAAAAAAAATCGTACACAAGTAGTCACGTTGGAATTTCGATGTCCTCATATATAGCTGCTATGGAGCGACATATCTTCAGCGCATTTTTGGCTTTTAGTATCGAATAAGGGATGAAATTATTTCTACTATTTTCCGTATATAAGATCAGCACGAGCGGATATGACCATCACCCTTTAACTTTAACACACAGCATTGTTTTCATCGCCAGATGTGTAATCATGTCAATTCATAGAGACTTCTTAGTTTATTGCTGCTAAGCTTCCTTGCAATTACGAGCGTGCGAATTGTCTGAGTACTTTTCAATCAATCAGACTCCCAAGGCAAATAACCAACCATCGTCCTGGACGATATCTTAGCAGCTGTTACTAATTACCAATCACGACGCCAGGGTTTATTAATTGATAGCCGTCGTCCCATGTAGTATAACCATGGTGAGCTAATTATACCGTATGCTCTTCTTTGATGCGCCACCAAATACCATAGGGTGTGACAGATTGAGGTGCATCCTGCTTCAATGCGGGATGGCCATGATAATAATTACTACAACAACTAAAGAGGGCGGGTAAAATCCGAATCTTGGTCTTTGTTTTAAATATTTGCCCAGAAAAACAGAAGAGCCTTGAATTCTTCAACAGTCTTGTGCTAACTGTGAGAGAGTGCTGCTGAGCTGAGGTCAAGAATGATCAGGATGACATAGATACTGCACGTCTTCTAGGAAATTGGTTTCGTTTCCTCCATTCACAAAGGTTGGCTCGACATTTTGGAAGTAAGAGTTAAGGAGATGTATCCAGCTCTAGTACGTCAGTGCCCTTTTCTGGTTCGTAAACAGACTCTTGATACAACCATTTCCCCTTTTTTGGGAGAGACTCTTGATAGTATACTCCTTTCATGTGTGATTAAAATAGGGGCTGCATTTCTCAGACGGGACAGGTTGAAACTCTTTGACACATTTGCAAAAGCCAAAAAAAAATTTTTTTTTTGGTCTTTTTGGATAAGAATCTGGATACCTAATTTTTATTTATCATTTTTTATGCAATCAAGGGCTGCGCTTCTCAAACGGCATGGCCTGAAACCGTTGGACGCATTCTTTTTTTACTGAAAAATGACAGGTTTTTGTCACGCCTCGAGTGCATTTCTGAGATGGGAAAAACCAGACTTGCTACGATCCAGAAGCCTACTCACCTATTATGGCAGATATCTCGCCCACCGAGATGGATTGGAATTTGTAAAGTGGCGATTGGGACAGGAGAAAAAGAGAAGAAGTTTCACTCAGACAATAAAAATAAAAAATAAACACTGAGCAGAGGCAAAGTACATACTTGTGCAAGTCTGTTATCTGGTCCTTCAATGTTTTCATCACAGCAGGACGAGAGATGCTGAAGAACTTGTCATCACATCCATGTTTACGCCTCAATCCTTAATAGTGTAGATATCCAAGATGCAGCAGAGTGAGCTGATAGTATACGTGCACGTAACGAACCTTAGTTAAGCAAATGTCGATGGCAGCTGAAATGAAAATGGAACTGGGATAATGGTTGATTTGCTATTTATGGTCTAGTACTTTTGGAAACTTAGGAGAGCATCTCTTAAATCATCCTGAGGCCTGATACATTGTAGCTCGTTCTTCTCTTTTACCACACTTTTTTTAAGAAAAGAAACAAACTAAAGTACTACTACTAAAACATGTGAACTGGTTAGGAGTCAAGATGAAGTTAAAAAGCAAGGGGATCAAATTTTGCAGTTCAGCGACTATCACAATTAACGTGGTGTTCAACTTTTCTTTTCTAACATAAAGTTAAAAGAAAAGCCGCATGTTATGCTCGACCCGAAATAGAGAGGTGGTTGATAATTGAGAGATGGAGCACATTATGTGAAAGAGGGTTGTTAAGTAAAGCTCATGTTATCCATGCAAACATTAATTCTTTATTACCATCCCGCCGTAATGCAGGAAAATTCAGCATATAGTAATCATCTCATTTTCTTCCAATTTCATTCCTATCTATAACCAATTTGAGAACTTTAAATACGAGTCTGTGTTTAGTTATTCTTTTGGTGCTGATACCAAATGATAGTAAGGGTTCGAACAGCCAAACTTTTTTGCACGTCCGTGTTAGCTTCTCAATGATTACGGGTTTAGACATCCGACTTGAAAAGTAATCAAGTTGAATACGACTATGCATAACCAAGTCAAACTTTGCATTATTTTGCTTGCTCTACTGTCCTTCGGCCTGCCTGCGTGTTTGTGTTGCTTTGGCGGTTGAATTTAACCCCCAAAAAAAAAAACAAAAAAAAAGGACTTTCAGACTACAGAAGGGCCGGGATTAATCATGGAATTACTAGCACAACTGAGGAAATTGTTGAAATCTGCATACGCGAAATCATGCAAAACTCTGCACGCTACGGTACCGGTGCTATAGAGCAGGCTCTAGTCAAACTTTATCTAACTAGTTGTGCTTAGTAGCACGGAAGCTTCAAAATATAAGTGTTAGAAAAGCAATTCAATTGAATACATTTGAGTAACGTCATAAGACTAATTCAATGTCGAGATGTTCCCACGTAATAGACAAAGTTTTGCGTCAATTTTCTTGTCATGGAGAATGGTAAAAGGATTCATCTATCTAGATGGAAGTGCACGGTTAAGCCAGCATTACTGTGCATGAGCACGGGCAAGCAATTAAGTACGGCTTGAAAAACCCCCCTTTAAATTCAGACAGTCTTACGTCCAAGTCCTGTGATTGTAATCCAGAAGTTTGAAAACGTTCCACACACATAAGATAGCTAATCCCATCACCCCCACCACATTGGCTGACTGTTTAACCAGATTTTTGTTGTTCCCCGGATGGAAATTGTAGACTTGACATCTTTGGTTGTCTCTAGCAATAACGTGCTGCTCTACGCACCTTCTGTATTGCACGTGCACTTGGAAAAAATGCCGATGAATATTATGAAATTTTAGTCCATCAGAATTAAGAGATGTACGTGGGATGAGGAATGGACGACCCTTATATTGCTGACGTACATGGTGTCGTAATTAGCTGGGAAAATGGTAGCAACTATGGAGAAAAATGAAAGGCATCTAGGGTAGAGACAAAAAATGGCGATCCAGCCATGGATGACCCTTCATTGGCACTACCACCGTCTCTATGACTTCTAGATCTGCCTCACGAAGAAGAAATAGGTAATTTTGTGGCACCCGGTGGGTGAACCTGAACCATTCAAGCCTGCAAGTCGCTGTGCTATTATCGACTCGCATATTCCCAAGCTAATTTTGCGAAACCTTACCAGTAACCATTTGTTTGATACCTTTCTCCACCTTACATGTAATGAAATTTTCGTGAGGTGAGTCATGTTTATACTGCTCGTTGATGCTTCCTCACTGGTTAATGAAAGATTTCTCCCACGACACAATCATATATATACTTGCTCTCTTTCTTTTTTCTTTTTGTGTCCTGCAGTATTTTTGAGAATTAATTAAATGATATGCTTACTCTCTTGCTTCTGAATTATTCTCTCCTTGGCTCCACAAATGTTGTGTAGCTTCATTTTGCTTCTCCATTGAGTTGCTAATATTATTAGCCATTACTTTTGAAGGTTTAGTGGCTTAGTGAGCCATGTAGTAATTGGAAAAATAATTTTCTGTTTAGCAAAATCTGCTTGAGATCAGCTTAAAGGCAAAAGTTTACGGACTATGCTGAAGTAAAGCCTAGATTCCCCCAGGTGCTAGGAGGAAGAAGAAACAGTGCCCGAGTCCGGTTTGATTAGTAGTGAGGTGCGGGGTAAGAGGTCCATTAAAAAAGCTTTCCAGGTTATATTCAATTCATCTAATTCTCGACTCTGGAATCTCCCAACCACTCCAAAATTGACGTTTCACGTTATTTGAAGAACACTGTTTCGTTGATTTTTGTCCTCCTTTCTTCCAACCAATTCCAGTTTTAAGCTATGTACATATATGCCTCCATTATTTAGCGGTGTCATTCTGCGATCTTTTTCTACCTTCTTTTATTGTTTCCTGATTCTCCTGTGTATCTCTTGAATAAATTTAAGAAGCAGCCACTGATTGAACAAATTATATAAGCATCTCACTTGCGTCCTTTCGGAGGATTTGAATCTTTGTAAGATAACAAATTTACCTACCAAAAGATTGCGAAGGTGGAAAACTAGCAGAAAGAAGAAAAATCTGTGCAAATCAGCAACGAGTCATCTTATTTTGTTTTGGATTCAACGAATTAATGCTCGATCACAAGTACGACTTCGGTTGACCATTTCCAAATCTTTGAGCAGCAAGGGCAGTAAATTTAGATACATCACAGTGCTTTCACGTTTTTTCTGGCCTGATCAACATCATGTTTGTCTATAGCTCTAATTTCTAATCTGGACCCAGAATTGTTGTTATCATCATGTCCCTGTATCGGTTTCAAACCATGACAGATCTATGGTCTACTCCTCTAATTGACACTTTCAGAGAATGCTTTTGTAGCAGATGACGTATGTCGTCCCGACGGGCTAAAGGTCAATAGTACAGTACACTGCATCTACCTAGCTATCCTGTATGTTAAGAGCTTTATGACTAAAGTGCTCTTCTTATGCCTCAATTGATTTGGCTAAAAAATAAAAATAGTGGTAGTTGACTTCGAAGGCCCGTCAATTGAATTCATTTTCCACTGATAACTTTCTTGCTTGATCGGGACCAACTCCTAATTTATTTGTCCAACAATTGAATATTAGTAAATGTGAAAAACATAGCAGACTTCCTCTACTTTCTTTATCCTAGTACTTGATCAGCCCTAAACCTGGTACAAGTTGCATGTGCTTCACGACTCGAACATCACCCCCAAAAAAAGAAAAATACTAGTTAAATAAATAACTCCTGGAAAATGAAAATTCTGCCTATTCATACGACCATTCAAATCCACATGCCGCATGACTGAATTATCAAACATGGTGCTTCTGTTTAACCTAACAAAAACAGCAAGTCATGCCATCTTATTAAGCCGCTTACACGGAACCCTGTGTTGATATTCAACTGTTTAATGCTACTAAGGCAGAAGTCAACAAGACTTGTGCTGGCATGGCTGCTCTCTTTGGAGTTGTGAAGTTAAATAATATACGGACAACCAGCGGAAATTCTGTCTCCTGGACTTGGAGGAGAATCCCCCGAAAGCAGCAGTTGCGTTGCAATGCGTGTGTATAATGCTAGCTCTTGTTATAGAAATCACAAGCACCAATAGGGCACACTGCCATGTGCATCATATCTGGAGTTCTAGTGCTTTTTGTCTGAGGAGCTTGAGAATAGCCGTCTAACATTAAACCTAGCTTGGCTGGCTGTTGCAGGAAATTAACATGGTCTGAATTTGATTCCTTCCCGTGATCTTATGTAGTATTATCAGTGACACCTTGGATGCAATTCGGTCACCCCAGCTGCTATGTCTCCGCCGGGCCTTAGAATTATCTAACCTACATATTATGTAGGCTCAGTTTTGAGGTTTTAGTACAATATAGTTTAAACTAAATAAACTATCTCGAGGGTTGTAGCCTTGTGGGGAAAGTTGACAGACTTGGATCTTAATTCTGCATCATAATTTAGGAGTTAGTCAGCAAATTTGAGAGATGGATCCTAGAAAGTATACAATATGTTCACAGAAGTAGATTATCGTTGGTACATGTATATATCTGGCCTTTGATTCTTTGCCTTTTCTTGTGAACATCAAGTGCGAGTATTCTCATATGAAGACAGCAAGTGTACCAGCTCAGGGAATTGATCCACTTGATCTTATGGTGCTGATGAATAATACTACTTTGCATTGATGATATTGTCATGTAACGAATCCATGCATGCACTTTCTTCACAAGAATCAATCTTCTCCAGCTTTGGAGGAAAGAAAGATAAACCAGCCGGACGTGCATAATAACAAAATATGTACATCGTAATTATTTGCTCACGATGGAATCCACATTTCCCCGCCAGGAACTTGATAATTTGGGTTGTTTTTTGAGTGGGAAAAAAAAAAAAATCTTCCCACCTTGTATGATTAGCTATAGATGGTGTTCCCTAGGAACACAACAACAACTGGATGGACCAGCCATCCTAGGATTAAATCTTGTACTAGGACAAGAAATTAGGCAGCTATGCTGACAATTATTTTTTATTTATTTTGCATGATGAAAAAGGAGAAAGAAAAACGTGTGTCTAAAGTAAAAACCAGAAAAAAAAAAAAAAAAAAAAGAAAAGGAAAAAGCTCGGTAAGTTAATCGGCTTGAACTGTGCAGGAATATTGCAGAAAAGATTGGGTTGCTTGATGCACTGAGAGTCTACCGACCACATTGACATTGAAGTTTGAAGAGGGAAGGATGGGTTGGGACGGCAGCCATTAGATTTTAAAAGATCCTTACACATCTCTGTACCCATTAAAATCCATCTAAATATACAAGTCAAAAATTTCCTGAAAACAAATTCCTGGGCCTGCATTTGGGTTGACTATGAGGCCAATTATTCCTACACCTTGCCTTACATCGGAGTTGTTAGATATATTTGTGTGTGTGTATATATATATATATATCTTACAATAAATTCCAACTATCCGATAGGTTGCTAGATTTCTTGTTGAGCTATATTGAATTTGACAAATCGCAGCTCGGCAGGGTGCTTAGTCCCTGATTTGCAATTTGACTTTGCGGGATTTGTAGTGTTAAGATCATTGTTAAAATTAATTTGACTTGGCGGGATTTGTAGTGTTAATGGTCATTTGTTAAAATCCCAAGCCTCTGCCTAATCCCCACCTGTTCTGTTTGTTAGCCAATATTTATTTTTCTTGAAGGTTTAAAACTAATAAATTTTGCTGTAGGTATTGGGCCAATGCCGAAAGCCTGTCGCCCCATGCCCATGTTCCTCACCAACGAAGCACACTTGAACCCACGAATTTCGCCTGCACCACTCTTCCTGTACCTGGGTCTAGGCTTAGGCTTTTTAGATCATTAGAAGTAGTTGTAGTTGTAAGCACACACCCGATATATGCGCAATTTAGGAATAATCACTTTGTATATGAAAGAATTTAGTATAAAATTTTTATTAAAAAAAAACTTTGATCTTTTACGTAGTTTTTCTAACAGAATTTTAATTAACTTGGTGGTTACAATGTTTGTGGGCATTTATCTATGAAAATTAATTGTGGTTGCATTGATTGCTAATATAGGCAACATATAATCAGATGCTAAGGGTATGATTTAGTGATTGGAAGGGTAAAGTTAAAAATTCAAAAGTTACAAAAAAAAGTTTACTCCGGATCTAATGCCTTCTCTATGGATATACTAGTGATAAATGCATACCTATGCGTGTGCAAAGTAAAAGACAAATTTATAAGGAAAAATAATGAGCAGTCATTAAAAGGTTTTATTAGGTTACATACGTAATGTGGTTTTTTTTTTTTTTTTTGTCAAACAGAAAAAAAAAAAAAAAAATGTTATTGACAGTTATTAGAGGTTTCTACTAATTAGCTTTTTAGTGGGAGGGTAAATAAGGACAAATAAAAAGTGACAAAAAGTGTTCGCACCACATCCCTTCTTCTTCCTTTATCTATGGTGAGATAGTATAGATATCCTCCTCAATAAAAATGAGGTTTGCTTTTAAGAAATCTCCATTTCCTTAAAAATTTTTTTAAAAAAAAAAAAGGAAAGAAATCTTCGTAACCAACCTTTAAAACTTTGGTAAATAATAATGATAACTTTTTTATACACTGTCAGTGTATAAGTTTTCATACACTCATCCAAAACTGCTAGTGTAAAAAAAACACTATACTGACAGTGTATAAAAAGTTAATCCAAATAATAAACATTCAAAACTTTGCATGTCAAACTATTATAGGCAGGATTCAAATTTCTGTCCAAAATTTTCCTTTATTCTTGTTCAAAAGAAACTTGTAGACACATTCGCGGTTGAAAATAAAATTATTAGACGCGGACCAAAAATGTCCTCTATTTAAGGAAGATTTTAAAATGCATGCGAACGCATATCAAAAAATGCGTAGTATGTACAACTACTTTACTTGAGTGAAATACTAGATCCGATCATACTTGCCAATGCACAACCCTTTTTTTTTTTTTTGGGTAAATGAGACCTATTACTTACAATCCCTTCCCCATTTAATATTACTATATATTTTTTGATAAAATATCAAATTTTCATTACAATTTGCACTAATGGCAGAAGTTACATCATCAACCATATACAAATATCAAAAAACAGATATGATACGAATGTATACTATGAATTTGAACAACAAATAAAATTAAGATGAAATAATGGTAACTCCAAGTATATCTATACATACTTCCAATCACCAAATCTACTAATTAATTGTTTGAAATTTAGAAATTATTGTGAGATTGGCTTAGTAGATCCAAAAAATTTCAAATTTTATAATCAAAACCTAAAACAACTGAGATCTATAATAGAAAAAATGAAAAAAATATATCTTAAACTCTTAGGAGAGAAGAAAACTCTCACTAAATAATCTTAAGTGGAAAGAAATTCTCACTAAAGAATTCTAAAAGAGATTTTATTAATATGGACAAAAAGAAATTAGGGAGAGGCTCCTTCCATAGGGTAAGAGCACATGATCTGATCTCTCTCTTATGAGAAAGTTACAGAACGTTTTGATTAGGGAGTTTTTTTAAGAGAGAAGGAAGAGAGTTTGTTAGAAAGAGTTTTTATCAATATCTGATATATCAAATCTGTTAATATTTTTATATTTTTTTCAGCATATATATATATATATTTTTTGTGACTTAAGAATTTGGTGAAATAAAAAAAGTTTGCCTTGGGTGCTTGCAATTGAAAAGGTCAAAATGAAGTACATTACTATCTAAATCCTGAGCTGCCACTGAAGTAACTTTACTGTTAAGTCGATCTGCGAAGAGAAAAATGTAAAGAACATCTGTCCTAAAGAAAATTTAAATCTAAGACGATTTGTCTTAAAGGCTAAAACTAGATCACTAGGTTCCTTTCCGCGGAATCAAGAAGCGATTGAATAGGTGGAGCTCCGGGGGCTTCACTTCGGAAGGCAAGAGGGTAATGTATAGACGTCAAATTTAGTAATTTACAACGTAAAAATAGGTCGAGCTCTGTAGGAACTTCGGTCGAATGAAAGCTGCCGGGCCAGAGCAAATTAATTGCATCCTGGAGCACAATGAGTTTCCAGACCGCACCAAAACCAGGAATAGCCTTTTCAGTAAATCTGGCCACCATCTTTGTCCCATCTCTGCTTGTCTTGTGCACCAGAGGGTGGGGTTGCACAACTAGAGATCGAGCTGGTGATAATAACGTAGAGCTGATGGAGGCCATGTTCGGCACCATCATCTTCTGGGATTGGTACCTTTTGAATGCCCCCCCTTTCTCTCTTGTGAGCAATTTGGTGATCACCCAATGCTTGGAACTGCAAAGCTTCCTCAAACAAAAGCTGCATGAGAAAACCTTACTGCCCGTGGTCGTTTTAGATGAGGTATTTAGCGTCTGTACCATAGGTTGGCTCGTCCACATTGACTCTCAACCACTCACGACCAGAGCTGTCATCTCTAGCATTCCCTTCATCATTGCCAATGGTTTTGAGTTCATAATCTTGGTTGACTGGCAGATTTCCCATTGCGGAATTGCAAGAATTTAGCAGGTATTTGGATTACAGGGTTCTCAAAGCAACGGAGGCTCACAGAGTTATATAGATGCCACCACCGCTTTAGTGGACAGAAAGGGACTGACATTAAAGGCATTAGAAGGGGCAACAGGCATAACTTAATTTCTTCACATCTTTGGATACGTGTTTCCACCGAATTATGATTTGCTAGGAAGCGCAGCTCATGCTGTTGGCCTGAAAATTGTATGATCTTATCTTGCAAGCTTTTTATCAGCTTAATGGCATAATCACCATGATTCTACTTAAACACTGCCAACAGCAGATGTTAGTCCATTGTTTGCTGTCTCTCATTCTGGCGATGTTGTTTACGTAATATCAGAGACTTGAACTAGATGGAAATCATAATTACAAAGTTCTGACGGTCTTAAATCACGCTCACTGAGAATAGCGTAGATATCACTTCCCAGCCTCGAGGCGGATATTTGCGTTTGTATTCACATATGTGCAGTTTTGAGAAATTAAACATAATACTAAGACTAATAAGAACAAAACATTCACCTATAGGTCCAAATACTGTGAGCCTGTGCTGAAAAACGAAAGGAAAAAAATCCAGTTTATCAGGAGAAATAGCCATCAAAAGTAAATCAAAGGCACAACTGCGATTGAGGCCTATGGAAGCAACTTGTTATGCCCCCCATCAACCCCGAGCAAGCTCGCACTCAACTATCAGAATCGAGTTCCAGAAATTCAGCGAAGTCCGCATAAAATAAAGAAAGCATGTCACTGAGTTCAATCTCTCTCTCAAAAGTGACTGGGTCGGAGCTTTCGGGAAGAAGCTTCCGCACAGAAAAAATATCATGTGGTGTTGGAATGATGAGTCAGAACGGGATCATCAGACCGTGTTGTTTTCAATTATTTATCTGAAAACATATATACATGCTTACAATTGCAATTTTAAAGAGTTATTGGTCCATAAAAAGGTCAAGTGCCACTCGTGAAACACAGATATCTAGCTCTTCTAACATCGCACTGCAGATAAAGAATCAAGGCAAGAATGATACCAAGCTCCAGTAAATAATAAACATCGCAAAACTGTACATTTGTCACTTTCCCTAAGAAAATAAATATGTCAGATAGGGAGGAAATTTTGAAGAAGGGTTGAAGAGGGATTCCACGACAGACAAAGGAAACAATCTCAATACTCTCCAGAAGCAACAGAAATGGAAGACCCCAAAGCATACAGCTCTGCTCCCCAACTAAAGGCCCTACAGCAAGTTCCATGATATGACACATCCTGCACTCGGAATGCTGGTCCACGAGTCAATATCTTAAGTACCTAGACATGAAGAACATCAGATATTGGTGAATACCATGGATAATGCAAAACCAATTTCAGCATCTCAACAGGACCTGTCATAGTTAAACAAGTAAGCTAAATCTCAACAGGACCTATTATTCTTCCAAGGGCACAGGACTGACCCACAAATAAAGATCTCAGACATTATTCTTAGCAGACTTCGCAGATGAATTCAACTAAGAAGTACGGCAAAACCCATGTTAAGAACCTTTCCAATCTGTTCCATATTTTCTCAAAATTAAATGACAGGACAATGACAAATACTGGCTATACACGCACATAAGAAGTCAAAAATAAATGACAAAACAATCTAACGTTGGCAAATTGTGCGAAAATCCTGAACTTGGATATTCAATCACAAATAGATGTCTTATAGGGTGGAAAGCAATGGCAATGGTATTCCAAGCATTAATTAAGGAAGGAAGAAAAAGATACATGCATCCCCAAATATTCAGACCAGGAAATGCTCAACAATTTCAAGGTTGAATGTAAACCATATTTTAACTACATTAAGCCCATTGCCATGATACAAATTAGCAACAGCAGCCTCTAGTTGAAAATTTTAGTACAGAATATTTAAAATTCTCTCATGCTTCGTCAGTCATATGATTGCTGGCCCTTCACAAAGCACATAATAAAAGTATACACAGTGCATGCAGAAAGCAACTTTGACAAAATTTACCACTGACCTTCATAGAGACTCTTCACATTTCTAAGATGAAGTCTTTAAAACTTACAAACTGAAGAAAGATCAAAAGAAGAACATTTTAAGAATCTGGAAATGTATTTTGTAAGTGTTTGATAGTGGACAATTGGTGTTTTGAACATCCCACCATAAGTCATAAGCCACCTAAACATACTTCAACCACTAGTAACTCTCATCAAACTTTTCAAAAGCAGTAAAATGTCCAACCAGCCTTCAAACTTTTGCCCAATCATGGATGAAAAGAAAAGAAAAAAAAAAGTCCAACACTTTAAGAAAATAATTTCCTTCCTCAGCACTTTCAAGGAGTTTGCCATTGTGATATTGTGGTCTTACGTAAATAACTGGGAAAAGGAAACCCAAATATTTAGGGGGAAAAAGGAGCATTCATTACTCTTCAAGGGACTTAAACAAATTCAAGGAACCTCTGATACTTGAACCAATTACATTTTTGTTAAAGGTGTAGCAACTTAAATACTGAACTAGTTGAATATGAGTGAAAAGAAAACATGCACCTCAAACAAAGTGTTTAAAACTTCATTGAAATTATGTCGTAATTGCTAGATTTAATTGCTTTGTCTGAAACACGCTAGAGCAGGCCAACGGTAACACTAAATAATTTGCTAAAGTAAGTACATAGAACTGCTAATAGAAACGGTAGATTAGCACAAATGCTGTATGATTAATGGCTACATATGTATACATGATCGTTCGAATAATATGAACATAGAATAAAGTCTGAAAATTTCTGAATGCAAGTGAATCGGAAATGAAATGAGCATGAAAAATCACATACTAGACAATTGGCCATATTACGTTAGCGACAAGAGCAAGGGCGAGAGAAAATGATACCCTGAGACAGCTCGCAGCAAGAGAGCGCCTCGACAGCGATGTGCGACGTGAGACGAGTGGCGGCTAGCACGCTGTACAGAGGCAGTAGCGACTGAGTGCAAGCCAGAAAACCGCCGCTCCTGAGAGCCGAATCCAAGTTTAAATTTCTGTTTACATGATTAAGATAACAGGAACTTAAAAAAAAGGCAACAGCGAAAATGAGCAGGAACCTCAGAAGGTTGGAAGAGAAGAGGCGGCGAGAGGGAGCGTACTGGCCGTGAAAAGGAGTTGACGGAGTAGGTCGGAGACGGGGGAGGGACGGCGAGAAAGAGCGGGCGGTGGAAGCTCTTGCATTGGAAAGGAGAGATCTTGCGAGAGACCCGCGCCAAGCCATGTTTTCGCTGCTGGTGCGATTCCGATTTCGGTCAGTCAACAGGGTTCTGAAACGCCTTCTAGGGCTTTGGAGCTGTAACAGCTCGACGACGTCGGCTGCTTGCAAACTCTTTTTCCTTTTCTTTTTCTTTTCTTTTTTTTGGTGGCTTTGGTGGTGGCCACTAAATCCTGCAAACGAATATGAGTAGCTCGAGTTTGAACTCGACTCAAGGTCGAATTTGATTGACCTCGAGTCGAGGTTGAGGTCGAGAAGCTCATTTTATATTCAAGTTGAGTTCAAATGGTTTTTTCTCAAGTCCGATAACTTGCAATTCGAATATATATTATATTTTTATTTTTTATTTTAATAGTAAAATTACATATGTATCTCTAATATTTTTATTATTTATTAAGAAAAACAATTATTTTATTCATTTTAAAAAAATAAAATATTTTTTTTTGGAAGTCAAGTTTAAATTCAAATTTCATTTTGAGAACTTGTCAACCTCAAACTCGAATTCGAGTTCAGTGAAAAATGAGCCAAACTTCTTCTCAATAAGACCAAAACTCGACTCAACTCAACTCGTTTGCAGTTCTAATCCCAACATATGAATTTTTCTTTCCTTCCATTCTTGTTTTCCTTCTCTTTTCCCCCGTAAAATTATTTGTTTTTGACCCTTTGGTGCTTTTGTTACTGGGCCGACTGAAACCGGAAGAGTCTACCAGTGGCACGACCTCTAGAATGAGATTTGCTTTTAACTATACCGTGTTAGATTTATACCCATACAGGTTGATCCCCAGTTTTCGTTATAAAAAATAGAAAAATGTTATTAACATTTTTTTTTTTCATTTCTATGTGTGCCAATGATCACAGGTAAGACGAACTCATTTTATTTAGGAAGGAAATTAACTTTTCGCTCGAGACTAGGTACATTAACAGAAATGTTATTATATGACTAAGTAATGATCAACTTGACATTAATTAGGTGACTCTGACATTCTTGATTCAATTCTCATGGTAAGACTTGAAATTTCTCTTTAGACTAAAATAATAACAATAACAAGAATAATTGATCAGCTTGCATTGCAACTATTTTCCTCTCTTTTTATCTTTTGCTTAGGTAACAGTGAAAGATAGGTCAAATACCAAGTTTAGAGAGCTTGGGTCCGTGAAGTTGGACTAAAATGCGGAACTATAAAACTTTGCTGGATTTGCTTTCTCTGTCGGATTTCACAACGTTTAGGCTTAATGCAAAATCCAAATTAATAACGCACCTGGAACCTGCAGACTCCCTCCATTTACTAATTCGATATCCACGCCTAGTTAACATCTCCCCAACCCAAAAATTTCACCTTTTCATTCTTGAGGATACATTAGTTCTTAACAATACGAAGCAAAAGAATTAATTCAAGCAAATTAGTATGAAAAGTTTATCTACAGAATTAGTCATACGTTCCTATCATTCAATCCTCTTTTCGATTAAAAAGATACGCAGAATAACATCAAATATTACATAACACAGGTCAACTACTGCCGAGCGTTGATTGAACATCAAGATGAGTATATTTGGACGGAAATTTCACAATGGGGTGTAAATTGTACTAAAGGGTACTACACCTGTGCATTGTATTTCATACCATTGTGCGAGTATAATGATTATGACATGTATAACTAATATTATAGCATAAGGACATCAACAATGGATTACACTTTCATTACATTGTCACTCACTATAGATTACATTCTGCAGAGTATAAGAGTATGGATCCATAATTAAATCACACATTTATTTTAATAGTTCATAGTACATATCCTGTAAATAAGTGTGAAATGTCTTACCAACTGAAATACACTTCATTGTCAAGTGTCCAAGTAATAAATGTAAATACTGGATTTTATCCACTCTATCCACTTTAGAGCAATAGGTCTGAAATGGCACATGAATGAAGGATTTATCTAAAAAGTATCCCGACACACAATTCAAGCAATTCATAAACCTGACCCAATTAACTAGTCCCTTGCGAAACGTTAGGAAAACATGCCCTAAGGGACTGCTTTTTCCACAAACTTGACCCAATTAACTAGTCCTCTAGGAAACTTAACCCAACTCAAAATTTAAGACTGGTTACAGATCGTGACTTCTGGAAAATCCAAAAGCAACAAATGTCACTGGACGTTTCCGTATGTTATTGTAATTTTTGTTTTCTGACGAATGATGATACTTGTGGAGAATCAAAGAACGAAGAAAAACAGTTGCTCCTATGCCTATTTGCCCACAAGAAACAACCAAGTATGACCAGCTAAACACCTAAAAGGCTGAAACTGAAACCAATCCTCAAGAAAAGAAGCAACCGTGAACTAAAAGGCCAGAGAGAAATTAACAACAATGATTACAGGTTAAAACGAATGTCAACATTTAATTTTACCCCAGGAATTTCGTTCTGTGTGGCGCACATGGATGGAAGTGGGTAGTCCTTTTAATTAACATCTAGCCCACCATTCAGTTCCCTTTTCAGACCAGTGAACATTTAGCTCCGTCAAATCCCCCTCCACCTCCTACCTCCGTGAACCACCCCTCCTCCCGTTTTCAGTTTGTCTAAACAAAACATGAATAAATCTTCAAAATATAAGAATCACGTTTAACAATTTGTATAGATTTTGATGCATTGACGCTTGTAGAACACTACTAAAAAAGATATTGAGCTTGAATTGACGCCATACACTTGTCTGGACGTCTTCAAGACTCACTCGCGCACAAGCGATGAAGAAGAAGAAGGGCCACCAGGCAGCTTCTTCCATTGAACCAACTAAACCTGTGCAAAACGAAAGAAAGATTTTCTTCTTTTCTTCCATGCTCCTGTATTTTTTGCTCATTGTTGGCTGAGCTCCTTTTGCTCCTTGAGCCGCCGTAACACCCCTTCAAAAGCTATTTCCAAGGCATCTCTAATATTCTCCCCATCATCACCAGGCATAGCATACAAAATTGTAGGTATTAAGTTAGTCACCCTTTCTCTCATCATCTGAATCTCTTCTATACCATAGCTCTGCAAAACCTTTTTAATGGAAGTACCATTTCGGACTTGGTTCTCATCTATAAACACCGAGAACCTCTCCGGGTCATCTCTCATGAACCATTCAAACTGACCGTGGATGCTCCTTTTCCAAAAGAAAACCGGTATCGAACCCGCTAGCATACAGTCAAACGTTGATCTTCTCGTGTAAGCATCACCTCTAGGCTGCAAACAGAAATTCGAGTCCAATAATGACTCCAGAACCGCCGGCGTTCCCTCCGCACAGGGAGTCTTGGAACAGTCCACCGCTTTGCACGAATCGGACTCCTTCTGACACTGATCTAGCAACAAGACCCTGAAGTCGTTCTTTATCTTCTCGCGTCTTCCACCAACGTAAGTGAAGAGCTTTGACCGGGTGCGGGTTCGGACAAATTTCAGCCAGTTCTCCAGCTCGGCTTTGGACTTGGGATGAAATCCCGTAGGATAAGGCACGCTAATCTCCGACCGATCCCAAGGATTCCGCTCGATTGAGAGCTTTAACGTCTGCCTCATGGGAGGCATGAGAAGGAAGCTGGACCCCGACTTCTCATCGGTGCTCCTCCTGAAGTCCCAAGACATCCGTCCCAGCATGATAAAATGGTCAGCCCCTTTAGATCTCTTCCAAGAGGGCTGGGATGTCACCCACTTGAGCAAGCTCCCGCATTGAGAGTCTCGGTCGCTTGCAGTAGAATTACCGTACGAGTACTTGGCAGTTGCTAACCCAGCATAGAAGGGGATGTAGAATGCTGTGGCCGAATCTGGGTCGTAGGTTCTGCACTTGTAGCTGGAAATCCTCGCATGAAACATAACCTCCCCGGAAAACACGTGGGTCCAGTGCCAGGCTTGAGCAAGATCCTTGGGCATAACCCCGTGGAGGCCTGTGGCTTTTGGGCCAAATCCATCGTTGGAGAGAGCTCTGCAGAGAGAAGTCCGCGGATCTAGGTCGTGGCAATTATCCAACAGTTTTTTGTTGAAAATCGGAGGAAGGTCGTAGAGGTAAATGGTGCCATATTTGCAGTGCCCATTTTGGGGAGCTTGGAAGCGCTGTCGTAGACGGCGGAAAGAATGGTAGTGCTTTGGAGCACTGGTGAAGAAGAGGATGAGAAGGATGGGTAAGAGAAGAGCAGCAAAGAGCCAGGCACGACGGTTCTTGGGCTTCTCGAGAAAGTTCCGTCTAGACGCTGTGAATCTGGCGAAGGGCTGCTGCATTTCTTCACTTGCTTGTTTCTAGGGTACAGTTGGTAGAAGTAGCAGAGGCTGCATCTGGGTTTGGCTCCTATTATGACTTATGACACTGCCCCTCCTATTTTTTAAATAATGATGGGAACTTTCATTACCGACAACGTCCGTAAGTGGTGGGTGTATAATTAGTGCAGGCTGTCGTTTATTTGTTTATTTCATTGTAGTTTTCCTACAGTGCTGAGAAACAATTCCAAATCAATCCCAAAATAACCTCCAGAATATTTTCAAATCTGATCAAAAAGAAGTTTCAATTTTTTCCATCTTTTCCAGTTTCTTTCCTTTCATTCTCCTCTTTACCCATACATGACACCACCCTTTTTTTTTCTCTCTCTCTCTCTCCTCTTCTTCTTCTTTCTCCTTCCCTCCTCCCCCATGCCACACCTCCTCCTCACAGCCTTGCCTTTTCCTTCTCTCCCATTCCCCCTCACCCCTCCCCATATGGAGGGGGAGGTCTTGGGAGGGGAGAAGAGAGAGGGTGGTGAGTGAGGAGGAGAGGGAAGAAGAAAAAGGAAAAGAAAAAGGAAGAAGAAATGGAAAATAAAAAAGAAAATAAATAAATCCAAATACATCTACAAGTCAAATATACATGCTGATAATTGTTTTTCACCCCTCAAATGCTTTACAGTCTTTGTTTTTAAAATCAACCCAAAAAGTAGTGATCTAAATCCAACGGACTCTGGTTTTACCCCAGTGAGTCATTCTAACGTTTTCTGGGTGCTACAGCGAAAGAAAAAGAGGTACATTTATTTTATTTTATTTTATTTAAACACAGGAGTATACTACTATTTACTGGACTAATCTCCTTGTGCTTATGCACCCTACCCCTCCGGATAAACAAGAGACACTGAGAAGACTCAAACACGCGACCCGAGGGACTGAAAAAGAGGTACATTTATCGAGTGGATTAGTTTTTCTCCCATCAGTTTACTTGAAAGTTGAGACAAGAGACAAGTGCAGCACGTCTGTGAACGTACGCGTTAAGCGAGCACCTCTCCACATGGAGAGTACGACAAAAGTCTTGAGATCTGTAGACAAAGAAATTGGCTGTTGAGGCGAATAATACCAATGACACGTAATGAGGGAAATCAATTGTAATATCCGTTTGGATTCTTGTTTTTGGCACCTATTTTTAAAAAACTATTTTTCACCTAAAATGCTTCTGAGTACAGCCGGTAAAAAATAATCAAAAATAAATACCAATGTCGAACAAATATTTCAAAAACAACTTATACATACAAAAATAATAAAATTATCCTTCTTCTTTTCACCCCAAATGTACACACCCATCCATCACCCACCACCCACCACCACCTCCTCCCCTCCTCTCCTCCTCCCCTACACCTTCCCTCTCTCGCCTTCCCTTCCCTCTTTCTCTCCCTCCGCAGCTGCCCATCCAAATTAAAATTTATTTGGGATTATTTGGGCATTTTAAAATTAAAAATTTTATTTGAGGTAATTTTTTGGGATATTTTTTGATGCATTTTTAAAATTAAAAATTTATTATAGCATTTTTAAAATTAAATTTTTATTTGGGGTAATTTTTTAGGGCATTTTTAAAATTAAAAATTTATTTGGGGTAATTTTTTGGGGCATTTTAAAAATTAAAAATTTATTTAAGGAAATTTTTGGGGCATCTTTAAAATTAAAATTTTATTTCAAATAATTTTTGGGGTATTTTTAAAATTAAAAATTTATTTGGGATAATTTTTTGGTGCATTTTCAGTATTAAAATTTTATTTGGGATATTTTTGGGACATTTTCAAAATTATAAATTTATTTGGAGTAATTTTTGCGGCATTTTTAAAATTAAAAATTTATTTGAGGTAATTTTTTGGGGCATTTTTAAAATTCAAAATTTATTTGAGGTATTTTTAAGGCATTTTTAAAATTAAAAATTTATTTGGGGTAATTTTTTGGGCATCTTTAAAATTAAAAATTTATTTGGGGTATTTTTTGGAATAATTTATTTGGGATATTTTTTTTAAATTAACCCACCTGCACTACCACCCATCAAATAAATTTTAATTTTAAAAATACTCCAAATAAATTTTTAATTTTAAAAATCCCAAAAATACCTAAATTAATTTTAATTTTAAAATGCCCCAAGATTGACCAAATAAATTTTACTTTTAAAATACCACAAAATTATCCAAAACACCCCATTAAAGTTTTTTGAAAGACAGCATTAGGTTTTCAGCATTCAATCTTACAGATCTGTTTTGAAAAACAACCCCAAAAACAACTAATCCAAACAGATAGTATATATAAATATGCAAACTTGAGTGCACGATCTGGCAGACTTTTAATTTAAAGTCATCATGCGTTTCAACCAAAAAAAAAAAAAAAGAAGCCATCATGCAGCTGGCATACATTTGACCTTGCCGATTCATAATTGTTTGCAAGATATCTACTCTAGGGATAAGGAGGGCTCAAATGGTTATCAAGGTGAAATCGTTTCGGAAGGATTTTATGCAATTCAATGGATTATGAATTTATTTTTACAAAATATAAATCGCTTTCAACACAATTTAAATATAAATAAATTTTTTGTAAACTCTGCATATAACAATGCGGCTTGAGTCACACTTGTTTCCCCCTCATCTTTGCATTTAACCTTTCGAGTATGATAACTGTAGCGACTCCCAAGTCCCACGCTCCACTATGTACACTTTTGTACCTGTTAGAGTGCCAACACAAATTAGTGATTAGTAAGGACGGGCTAGACTTCTTTATTTATAAAATATTATGTCTTCAAATTTCACTGTTAATGTAAGTATTATGTTGGTAGGTGATTAGTAATATCCTCTATAAGTAACCTAGGCTATAAATATCAAAATATAAAATCCAAAAATCACACCACACTTTATCACAATCACTCAAAAATAAACAAAGTTTTATGATAATTTATAAAAAAAAAATTGTCGCATAGTCATCTAAAAAATAGACATGCATGAAATGAGGGTTAATATGTGGGGTAGGTGATATTTTTAAAATTTTAAAAATATTAAGTGCTATTAAAAGATAACTCGGGGGAGGTATCTGATATTATCTCAAATATTTTTTATAATTATGCAATTGCTGAGTTTACGTGTGTAGGAATTGGAGATGACTTTGGCAAAACAAGTAACTCCGATTGAGTTCACGCCACTACGATAGCAGCTGAACAAGACGCGGTGTCCTTCACGAAATCGGAACCTCCAAATATATAAGAGCGTGTGACGTGGCTAGAAAAGTACACTAACCGAAGAAAGTCCCCCTGCGGCAAGTGCACCACAGCTGGACCGCTGGCATGAATCTTTTTTCATAAAGTCAGGGGCCGGCATATGCGGTGCCATCAACGGTGTCGGTGGCTTGGTTGATAATTCAGTCAAATTTTTTCATCAGTTCCTCCTTACATATTTTTCACCGTAAAATTAAGAGTAGGTTTTTTATACACCATCAGCGGCTGATTTGTTTTATATTACTAGGGTTAAGATCATATGTCATATAATATAAATTTCAATTTAAATTTTATGAACATATGGTATATATTCATAACTACTTGTATAATAAAATCATTACACTGTTAATTTATAAAAGGTCAATCATAAAATTAAGACTTGTAACTTTTTGCTATGACCAGATAAATTTTTATCCACATCCCGTCAATTAAGGTGCCCAAAACTTGCCGGCTGAGTGTGTTTGCATAGGAGATTATTTAAAATATTATTTAGAATAATTACTATAATACTTTCTATGATATGATACATGTCAAATAAAAAAAAAAAGTAGTTATAAAGATAAAAAGTTTATTGAAGCTTATATTTGTGATGTAAGCAAAATAATATTTAGGATTATTCTGTCACACTTGAATTGGTAGCATAATTGGTATAAAAGTAATAGCTCGTGCTGTATATCTTATAAAATGTATCATGTAAATATATGTACGTGTAGTTTGGAATTTTTTATGTTTCATATATTTCAAAGGTATTTTATGCTTTTTTAACTAGTTAGATAATACACATACAAACACTTCACTTGGTAGTAGTTTTGTGTTTGCCTATCCACGATGATATATATTTCTCATTTTATTTGAAATAGTAACAATGTATATGATAAATTCTACAAATTTATACATATAAGATAACAAAATAATGCACTGTTGATCAACCTACCACCTCGCACACACACATTAGAATTAAATTTAGTATAAACATAACATAATTTTTGAATGTTTTAGTAAATTTACTATTATCTATGATTTCTTATATTTCAAATATGTTCATGCTCACATATGAATTTATACGTATAATTTTGCTAATGTTGTATTCTTGCGTTGAATTTTAAATCATACTTTCGTACGTAGGTGGGCATAACATGCATCAACAAAATAGAATAAAAATGTTAATTCATATTCTTTCATTCTAAATCTACGCTTTCCACAAGTTTATTGTTATTTGTAAAAATTATCAAAGCATCGTGTAAATTTAAGAATGAATTGAGTGTGAATTTAGTCCCAATCCCTCCGCTCCTAATTATAATAATCGTAATTATTACCGATGGATTTCTGTACGGTGTACCAGACCCTTTCTACCCCTGCTGACAGGTGTAGTGCTTTGAAGATGCGCGTCGCGCACTTTTTCTTTCATTCTTTCCCTCACTCATTCATTGCTTTTTTTTCCCCGATGAAAATAAATGAATAAATAAAAGTCAGCAACCAGAAATGTGTCCATCCGGGCAGGCAGGTCCTGTCCAGGCTGGGCTTAGCTAAATTCTCATTTATGAGGTACCACATCTCAATTTCAGGGTGCGTTTGAATAGTAAATTATATATATAAATTTATCTACTTACACTGTAAAAATATTTTTAATTATTTTTTATTTTGCATTTATCACATACAAAAAGTGATAAAATAAGACAATGATGTATAGAATTAAATTGGCTGGTATGATAGGATGAATTGTATATAAAAGGTTGTGATTTTAAAACCTCTCACCTTTTTATAAAGAAACTACAGTATCTTTTTTTTTTTTTTTAAATTATCCGGACACATAAAAAAATTATCCGCATACTCAGAGTATATTACTAGTATGGACTCCTGCCTTTAGCTTTTGTGAAACAGAGAGTTCTGCCTTTACCATTTGTGAAACAGGACACAGGCCAGGATTGCCGGAAATTACAAATTATTTTTTTTTTCGGGTTTGGTTCCGATCTACACACAGATGTGTACATGTAATTCTCAGGTCAGGATCAGCAACTTCCCTTTCTCAACTCCTGTACTTTGTTTCCCTCCTCCCAAGCCCAAGACCTGCTTGGCTCCTTCTCATCCATGAAGTTCCAGTCCCTCGACCTTCCGTTGAGGAAACAAAAGCAAGAAACGCGAAAGAAGGCTCCAAAGATAGCCTCCCTTATATTCCTAGCTATTCTTTTATCAGTTATCTCTGTATATTCTCCTCCTTTGCGATTCAGAAAATTCTCTGAAGCATCCTCTCCTTTAGATTCTCTCAAGGAGTCAATTAATACGTCTCTTGATTCTTCTCTTTCCAACCAAGAGAGCTTGCCATGCCGTCCTGAGGACCACGGTTCTCAGCCCTGTAGCGACGCTGAAGAAGGTGAACCGGAGGCCCGGCCCAAGGTAGTTGAGGAGTGTGATTTGTTTGCTGGGGAGTGGGTGCCCAACCCAGATGCCCCTTATTATACCAACACCACATGCTATGCGATACAAGAACATCAGAATTGCATGAAATATGGGAGGCCCGACTTGGATTTCCTCAAGTGGAGATGGAAACCAGATGGATGTGAGCTGCCCATATTCGATCCGCACCGATTCTTGGAACTGGTTAGAGGAAAATCCATTGCCTTTGTTGGAGACTCTGTTGCAAGAAATCATATGCAGTCACTGTTTTGCCTCTTGTCCAGGGTAAAGTTCATCTTCACATTCCCAAAAAATATATTTATACATATATGGATTAAATCATGGTCTGTTGTGCCAATTCATCTGTCTTTGTGACTATCGTATAAATTAAACTCCACGCTATCTTTTTATCTTCTTTTGCAATGTGAAATTTCCTGGGTGGGAATCAGAAATGGGAAATGGGCTGTGTGTTAGGTTTTGCAATGCAGTGGGAAATGGGGAATCGTTGTCTGTTTAGTTAGCATTAGTTTATTACTAGTCCAAATTACAGAATAAATTTAGTAGGAACCTCATTTTAGATTAAAGCACTAGGTAATTCTTTTCACAAGTCAGTAAATTACACACAATTTGGTGCACAGATAACAAGTGGAAAATTTGCGTTATGCACTAGATTTTAGACTATAGCTAGTTGAACTTCTTTTTTATTAGTGATTGTGTGGTTATTTACTTCAATGATATCTGTCCAAAATACAGAATTACAGATGTTTATTTGACATAGATTGTGATTATATTTGAAAAAAAGTTATGGTTCAGGCTAGTTATATGTTTTACTACTACTACCACCACTACTTGTTCTTATTCATATGTATAGAACAATTGGATTATAGTAGCATGTGACAAATATACTGCACTCTCTTAATCGTTAAATTTTGTATCTCTAGGGATGTTAGAGAAATGCAAATGTATCCACAAATCAGGTGAAGAAACACACCTAAACTTTAGGGATGAGTGATGAAATATAGTAAGAGACGTTGAAAGATTAAAGACTTCAACAAAGTTTCTATAAGTTAGAATTAAGTGCAAACTTTGGTCTTTTTGAAAATGCACCGAATAGAGATAAATGGGAGTTGAACCACTACAAGAGCATACTCCATCATTTAGCACACAAAATGAAGAAAAACAAATTAATGTGCTATACAACAATAATTTTATCATAAGCTCTTGTGTATCTCTAGGTTCTCTATCCTGAAGAGATCTCAAACACAATGGATGAGAACAGACAATGGGAATACAAGGAGTACAACTTCAAGATTTCAATTTTTTGGGCTCCTTATTTAGTGAGATCAGCAGAAATCACCAGACCGAACAATAAAGGCCGCTTTTTCAGTCTGTATCTTGATGAGTTTGATGAAAATTGGACAACCAAGATTGGAGGATATGACTACGTTGTGATCTCAGGTGGCCACTGGTTCTTCCGACCAGCCATGCTCTATGAAAATGGCCGAATTGTTGGCTGCTTATACTGTCCGCAGGAAAATGTAACTCATGTAACACCATTGTTTAGCTATCAAAGAGCTTTCAGAACTGCTTTCAGAGCTATTAACGGTTTAAGAAACTTTAAGGGCGTAACATTTCTTAGGACCTTTGTCCCGGAGCACTTTGAAAATGGAACTTGGGACAGCGGTGGGAATTGTCTGAGGAAGAGGCCTTATAAGAGGAGTGAGATCCTTTTAGCGGATAACAATTTAGAGATGTACAAGATCCAGGTGCAGGAACTCAAAATTGCACAAGAAGAAGGAAGCAAACGAGGATTGAAGTTCAGGCTGTTCGATGCAACAAAGCCTATGTTGCTGAGACCAGATGGTCACTCCCAGCATATATGGTCATTGGCCATCTCAGACTGTGGAACTGCCTAATGATTGTGTGCATTGGTGTTTGCCTGGTCCAATTGATACATGGAGTGATTTCTTGCTGGAGCTGTTAAAGAGAGAGGAATCTGAAAAGTCAGTTGCTTAGAGTTTACCTAAATTTATTTGGGGGAGTCGATTCCCACGCCTCCACTATTTATTTGTTTGTTTTTCGGTCCTGATGATTTTCTTTTACATGTTACCCAATACTTCTTTTACCCAATTTCAAGCAACCCCATTTTTCCTAGGCTAGGGATTCGGAGTTTGTACCCGGTATTATATATATTTTTTCACCCTTAGTGTAGCAGAGGGAAGTGCCTAATGTCTGTAAATGCTGGAGTCGTTAAAAATGGTTTGCACTCTTATCAACAATTTTCATATGAAGGAGATGCTAAAAAACCGCGCTTCATTCTACCAAGGTAACACATTATTCTAAGCATTAATCAATTGCAACATTAAATGTAAAACTTGTAGTAGGAGAATATCTTGGTTGTCAAAGTGACAGCATTTTTTTAGTCCATTACATGTGCTTCTTTTATCATCTAGCATCTGCTACGCGTTGAGTGGGAAATCATCAGTAGCCCTCCGTGAGCATTGAACCATTCCACAGAATTAAAAAGAAAAAAGGGCAAGGGAGATGGCATAAAGACTAATAATCTATTTGTTAATTTGCTGTCTTGAGGCTGCATAGATTCTCTGTCCGATCGACTTATTCAACATTAGTCTATGGTGTACGAGTTTATATCAAAGTGAGGCGTTGATTACTTCAGCTTGAACTTGGTCTATCTTTACATAATATATGAATTTTTTGTACCGTCCACCTAATCTTAGTTTGTAGTATGAAAAGTAAATTCTGCCTCCTTCACATTAAAATGGTATATAAAATCAAAGAAATCAGAAAAAGAAAAGGTCGAAATTGGTACAAATTGCTAATCTACAGTGATGTTTGACGCACGACTTGTGCAATTGACTAGAGAGACTCGTATTGGATTAGAATTTTAAAAAAGTTATACGAGTTTAGTATACATAAGTCCTACAAAAAAGTATGCACCACCAACCTAACGCCCAAATATTTTGGTTAAATAAAGTACTAGCCAAGCAACTAAGTACATCTTGATTAATCAAACACTCTATCAATGATTATTGATTATTGAGTCCCATTATTTATGTTTTCTTAGAGGAAAAAAAAAAAAAAGGAAGTAAAAAAACTAGCCAATAACCCCTAGAGGAAGAAGTTCACTTAACATGTACAAACTTTAGTTTGACATCCATTTTTCTCGGTACGCGTTCACGATGTAGTTTGGGCTTCCCGAGACCTGGTTTTGTCACAGATCCAGTCATGGTGGTCCTGAATTTGAATTCATGTCATGAATGAAGCAACAGCGACTTCAATGGTGCTCCAGCTCTTTTGGGGGATAAATGACGGTTGGCCAGGGATCAGTTGAATGATTATGTTCACAAAATTGGCTAAGACATTAGAGAGAGCAGTACAGTCGTTCAAGATGCTTGAAATCATCTGTTTCCATTCGAATTTCATCTCTGCCTCATCTGTAATGTAAGTAATTTTTTTTTCCCACAATACATTTGCACAACTAAATTCTGACAGGCCATCCCATATACGTCTGAAATCATTCTTTAACACATGTAACATATATCTACAATTACTATTGTACGAAAAAATATTTTACATTGCAAGCGTAATAAATATTAGTCCAATTTAATTATACACTTGCTTCTTCTTTTTTTTTCCCCCTCTTTTTCCCACAGTCAGGCCCGTTGGGCTACACAGCCCGCCCGAATGCTTTGAGCAACCTCACATGGTGCAGTCTCATTCCTATCTGAGCTGAACTCGTCACCTTTGGAAAAGTGGTGGATGGCATCATGGCAAGTTGGCAACCTTCACACATCGTTGTTAATACTAATACATTTGGTCTGATCCGTCATTCTTAATAATGATGAAATGCACCTTTCTTTTTAAAAGTAAAGACTAATGTATCAGATCAGGTTGCAAGATTCACCCACTGATTCCACCTATTGTGCCAAGATTCCATGAATATTTCCAAATAAATCATCATCGGGAATCTATTGACACTTGACCACAGACATGGGTTTTGGGGTTTGGGGTGGGGTACAGTATTTCATCATAAATGGCATTGCTTAGAATTGGATGCCATTGGCACGAAAAGAAAGCAAGAAACGCACTAGAGACTTATTTTACATTTACAAGCACTAATTAGTCACCATTTATATAGAATAGAACCTCCAATTAATATCTTAAACAATTGGAATTGCAAATTGTCGGTGCCCAGACCGCATAAGAATCCAAGAAGTGATTGGGAAGATTTTGTGCATGAGAAGCTATTCGTTTGTCAAATACCCTTTAAAAAGGACAAAAGAAAAGTTATAAGTGGTGGTGACGGGCTTTGCATAAAAACCCCAACAACACCACTATTAAGCTACTCGAATGGAAACGTAAAGCATCCAGCTTATCCAGTTGTAGTTTATAAATCGTCAAACCATTAGGAAGCTGCTTTCTTTTAATTGCACCGTCGGTGCAGTTTTCTAACTTTCGTATCATCATACCATGTAAACTGGAAACACAATAAGCTGAAGATCATCACTTGATTTGCAGAGTTGTTCCACCGCCATACTCATTGCAGAAAATTTTCCCGTACCATTGTATTGGACTATGATTCCATCCTGTTTCACCCGACTTATATTTCATTCCTCATTCCTCATTCCTCATTTAGAACGTGCCACCATTTTTCCATCCATACACACACACCATACACACATATGTATATATGGAGTACCAATTGTTTTCGATCTACAGCACAAACTTTACGTGATTCTGAACACTCCCTTCCTCTCCTTGGCTCTTGCTTAATCTCTTTCCAGGCCTCCTCAATGAATCTTCGAGTGTTTTATCTTCCAGTGCAGCAAAGACATAGAAAGGCACCCAAGGTAGCCTCTCTTGTAGCCTTAACTATTGCTTTATCAGTTACTACCATTATTTGCGTATATTCTCCTTCACTACTATATAATCCTGGGAAAGTACCTCAAGCGGCTCCTCCTCCTGATTCTCTCAGAGAACCGATAAGGAGACCTGAAAAACATGATGAGCCTGAGGCTGAAAATTCACCAGAAGCAGAGCCAAGCGGACCACCAAGCTCGAGCAAGAGCGACTTAACAGTTGCTCAGATTACATTGGACAAAAATAGTTCTGAAAGGCTGTCTGCTCCATCTCCAAGGCCAAGCCAAGGGGACAAAAATGAGGGAAGAACACGAGTTCCGATCCAACGACCACCAGAGCAAACTAAGCGGGTATCTCCAATTCCTAATCCTGCTGGCGGAATTGATCATAACGATCTGGGGGATAAAGAAAGCTGCGACCTGTTTACAGGGGAATGGGTTCCCAACCCAGAGGCGCCGTATTATACCAACTCCACATGTTATGGAATTTACGATCATCAGAATTGTATGAAATATGGAAGGCCCGACACTAACTTTTTGAAATGGAGGTGGAAACCAGAAGGATGCGAGCTGCCCATATTTGATCCGCACAAGTTTTTGGAACTGGTTAGGGGAAAGTCCATCGCCTTCGTCGGAGACTCTCTGGCAAGAAATCATATGTTGTCACTGATGTGCCTCTTGTCGAGGGTAAAGTCCATCGTCACATTGATCATGTTAGTTCAAATCATGTTTAATTTGTTAGTGAAATACTTGCGTTATCTGAAATTTTGGCTCAGATTACTCCATGCATGCTGAATTTCATTCCCTCACCCCAGACATTTTGTGTGGTAGGAATGGTCATCCATCTCCCTTGAGGTAAGATAAGACAGAATAGCAGCCGTATGACTCTGAATCGGTTATGCTCTGCTGCGCATTCTGTTTTTTGCTTAATTTTCTTATATGTGATCAAATTTAAAGCTCCACCTTCAAGCAATTAGCCCTGACAGCTTACCCATTTTGTTGCAGAACTTGCATCGTTCACTAAAGATTGCCTGTACCTTTGATGCACACAACTTCTATGAACAATAGCATAAAACGTACCATCTTAGTGCTCCAACCCAACCTACTCCCTATTTTTTATATCATCTTCCTTCAAACTGTGTAAGTTAGCAGTGCAGGATTTACACAGGAATCAAATGATTGTATCACCCCAAAAAAACCAAAAAAAATGATTCAACTGATTCTGTGTTTCCCCTCACCAAATCAATTTGATGGCTTCCCAAATCAAGAAAAAAAGAACATATGATGGAATGAGAAAACGAATCATGAGATGGTTGATAGTAATTGGTAACTGGCCGAGGCAATTTACTCTTTTCTTTGCAGTTCTTGAACATCGGTCCTCAGCAAATTCCATACAAAAAGGAAAATAAGAAATAAAGATGAAAATATTGTACCGCTAGACCCAAGTTATGCTGCAAATGGAGTATATAATTTTTATCCATGTATTTTCAGGTTCTTTATCCTCTGGATATTTCAACTGCTAGTGACGAAAATACACACTGGGTATACAGGGAGTATAACTTCAACATTTCTTTGTTCTGGGCTCCCTATCTGGTAAGGTCCGAAAGAACTGATCCTGACGATATAACTCGCCCTTTCAATCTATATCTTGATGAGTTTGATGAGGGCTGGACAACAAAGATTGAAGCGTATGACTACATTATTATCTCTGCTGGGCAATGGTTCTTCAGGCCAACCAATTTCTATGAAAATCGCACCCTCATCTGCTGCCTTGCCTGTAAACAAGAGAATGTTACTCAGTTCACGATGAGTTTTAGCTATCAAAGAGCTTTCAGGACAGCTTTCAGAGCAATTATCAGCTTAACAAACTTCAAGGGTGTAACATTCCTTAGGACCATTGCCCCGTCACACTTTGAAGGTGGAGTTTGGGACCAAGGTGGAGATTGTGTGAGAACGAGGCCCTTCAAGAGGAATGAGAGCGTCTTGGCGGAGTTTAACTCAGAACTGCACAAAATACAATTGCAGGAACTTAGAATTGCTCAAGAAGAAGGAAGCAAAAGGAGTTTAAGGTTTCGATTGTTTGATGTAACGTTGGCTATGCTGCTGAGACCAGATGGTCACCCCAGTAAATACGGTCACTGGCCAACTGAGAAAGTAACTAATGATTGCGTGCACTGGTGTTTACCTGGTCCGATCGACACATGGAATGACTTCTTGCAAGAGTTAATGATAAGGTGTATTTTGTTGATATATTTGTTCCTATTTTCCTTTATATTTATACCAAATATTGTTTTAATTAATTGACTCTACTTATATTTGGTATTTTGTGTTAATTCCAGGAATTGGAGCAAAATGGGCTTAATTGGGGATTTTGAAGAAGATTCGTGGTGGATACAAGGAAGTTTCCTAATCCGAGTTGAAGTCAAAGAGCTATTTAAATTAGGAAAATTCCACTTTGTAAAGGGGCTAGTAGTAGTTGGATTAGGATTGTTATATTGGGAAATTAGAATTAATAGTATAAAAACAAAGGAAACAACGGACAAGGGAGGTGGATTAGTACTTTTAGGTTTTTTTTCTTCTTTTCATTGCTGTTGGACTTTCTTTTTACTATTCCTTCTTGGGTTACGTGCGTTGCAGTGCGCCACTCAAGGACAAGCAGGAAGACGCAGAAGACAATTCAATCTTCTTCTATTCTTTTCGCGCAATTGGACGAGGGTGCCTTAGAAGGCGGATTTTTTTTTCGGGTCATGGGTTGTTCTCCATTAATGGAGAACTAATTTCTTATTTCTATCAAGGAAACAACCGAGGATTTGGTTCAACTTTACTGTGAGATCTAATCGATGTTATTTCTTCTATTCTGTTATTCGTATTTGTTTTTGCTTTTATTGATTATAGTGATCGTTTGTGATTAGGTGTTCTGAATATTTAATTATTCACGCGTGATCTATTTGCTAATTAGAGTAATTGAACTGATTTTGATTACTTTAACTCCTGGTGCAAGAATTAGCATAATGGTTTTGTGTCGTGGAAAATATACGTCCATTTAAATGAACCCTCGTGAGCGTGTTTGTTAATTAGAGCGGGGTTTCTAATTTTTAATGCAATTAGGAATTAAATCCCTATGGTGGGTACCTAGGGTTATTCCCCGGATTAGGGAAATAGTCAATGGTCGTCTTTGGCTATCAAACAGATAAGGAGAGGCCTGCCGATCGGTCATTATCGGCAGCTGAAAACCTTTATCAATGAATGTTGGAATTATATTGCATCAATGATCGCTTATTTGAACCATTTACGTGTCCTTGGCTAGAGTTTTTCTCATTAATTCTCTCTTTTAATTACTTCTCATTGTTAATTAATTAGTTAATATTTGTTTAAGTATTCAATTTCCAAAATCCCCCATTTTCTATAACTTGAAAAAGGAGTTAATTTTCCCGCCATCTGTGCACGCACTGCACCTTATGCCATCAGCCACAAAAATTAACTAATTCGGGTACATATATGGGATCAAGTATACCTTGGAATGGTGAAACAGCCAAGCTTGGAACTCTTACATCCGGTCCGAAGTCGGTACACGATTAGCTTTTGGTTATTTTATTGGCATTAGGTCTAAGTATTAGTGTAATGTGCTCGACACATCAATTTTTACGCCGTGTCCGATCAAGAATCTATCTCTTGAGTTTATTTTACTTTATTTATTTTTTTTCTTCTTGTTTTTTTTTGTTTCGGTATTTTGCTAGTTTATGCCCTCGCTCTTCCGTGCAATTGAATTGATATACCCATCCGAGGTTGAGAAGACAGTAGACTAAGAAAAGAGACTGAAGAACACAAGGAAGCGATCTCCCGGTCATCCCCCGGGCTTAATTTGGCAATTGAATTGACCAATCTTCAATGGATTCCTCTAGTGATTGAGAGGAGGAGTACATTATAATAATACTAGGACACTCCGTGGAGTTGGCTCTGCATTTGACTCAACAACCCCCCCGATAACTTTTCCCCAAATTTTGCTGAAAATATCTCGCTTTGAGTTAAAATCGCTTAATTCACCTCTTCCATCCTTTCATGGACTCGGTGGAAGAAGAACCCCACAAGCACCTCCAGATTTGATGTGGTTTGCCTGAGTATGAAACCACCGAGTTACCTGAAGAACAAATAAAACTTGAAAGTACTCCCATTTTCATTTGAGCGACGTACCACCATGGTCGGTTATACTGCCCACTCGGTAGTTATTACAACATGGTAGTGATGAAGAAAAAAAGTTTTTGAAAAATATTTTTCCCGGAGGTTGCTAGAGCTAGTCTAAGAAAAGAGATATTGGTATATAAATCAGGGGAGTGCTGCATGGTAGCAGTGAGTTCAATAAATTGTGTCCTTAAACATCAAAATTAGTGGCAATTATTGATCCAATACTTCTACGAGGGACTACACTAGAAACATCATTGATCTGCCGCAGTGGAGTGCATTGCAAATAAGACCCCCAGCCAAACATGCTTTTGGTGCTAATGGGAAACGCAAAAAAATTCACAACAATTTGGCACCGAGAATGGTCAAAAAAAACGGGAGAAGGCGATTTATACAAATGCTAAATCTAAGCCCAACAACATCACCTGCTCGCAACTAGGGAGGGAAATGCTCAATGGATGTGTATGATTTCGCACAAACTGGAGGGCATTCCACCGATACATGTCCAATGCCACAAGAAGATGGAGTTGAACAGTGAATATGGTTTTGGGATAGGCATTTACATGGTCCCAGCAATGGACCCATATTCCCAACACATACAATCCAGGGTGAGAGAGATCATCCCAATTCTGCCATGGGAACAGACAAAATGGTAGGGTTCATTTTCAAATCGCCTCGCAGGATTTCAGCAACTGCACCAACCCTGTGCCTCAACCTCCCCACTCTACATTCATCCAATCGCGCTCTCTTGAAGATATAGTCAGAGCCCTGCTTCTGCACCAGATTCCGATGAACAGCTCCGTTATACGGCAAAATCTACGGAATACAATGAGTCAAGAATGCATTGCCAACCGCTTAGAAACAGGTTGGACGGAGGATTACCTTCCGAGGTGAACTCCAAGAATGTGAGTGCCATGACCACTCAAGTGGGAAAGAAGTCAAGAGTCCCAAGCTGTGATTCCCAAGAACAAAAAAAATGCACATCAAATTGAGAGAGAATTGTAGAAGGAAGGATTGGGCAGAAGGCTCCTGCAAACTCGACTCGATCAAAGTTAAGTCTCACCACCCTTCCCTAGTAGATTGGAAAAGCCAAGGAAGCAAGAGAAGGAAAAGGAACCTAGAGGTGTTTAGTAAAGTACAAATAAACATCCCTCTGGATGCAACTGCTGCCCAAATTATACCCAAGTTCTTGAAGAACCACGCAATAAAAGAAAGTTATGGGATGCAAAAGAGTTGTAGTGGGAGAGAACACCGCAAGAAAGCGTTGCAAAAGAAAGCCATACAAATGTGGTGATCCGTATGTTCACCATCATCCCTTGTAAAATTGGAAATTTAGAACTAGAGGTGCCATGCTAGATTTGGTGGAGGCTTTGTTAATGTCATGCCTAAATCATATTGATTCTATTAAACCTAGGCCCATTAAAGGAAAGCGGGAGTGATAATTCAATTGGCTTGATCGTGACAAATGTTTATCCCGAGGGTTTAATTGAGGATGTTTTCGTTCAAGTTGAAGGACTAGTTTTTCCGCCTTTCTATTTGCTTAAGATATGGGTGATGTGAGATTCTCCCAAATCCATCACCCTATTTTGTTGTGGAGACCATTTATCCCAAACCAGATTGATGTTAGTAAGTCTCACAAATGAAATTTGATGAGAAATTATACTTCTTCAAATGTTTTGATGTGAACATCCTCTGAGTATCACCGCTTTTACTACCAATGTAACTAACCCTGTTGTGCAAGAGGCATTTGAGTTGAATGACGTGGACAATCCAAAAGTTATGGTGGCCAAACATCCTTTGAGCAAAGAGTCCAAGCCATTGTTTGCCCAACGGATCATCATCCAACCAGTATACACAGAGTAGCACACATATTCGGTTCAAAGACTACTCTATATATGAGGGTTATCGAGAACAAATGGAGAACAAGCCGAAAAGAATTGAAAATTTTACCCTGCCCAGTAAAGATGGTTATGTCTAGCCAAAGACATTAGAAGCGAAAGGCCATTTGGGATGGAACCCAATGATTCTTTTATGTTGTTAATTATTTGAATTTTAGTTTAAATTGTTTGCAATTAAATAAATTTTTTGGTAGGTGAGCAGTTGTATAACGTGGTTTCTTAGTTTTGAAATTTCAATTTGGCGTAGACTTCGCTTTGCCGCGCGGCCCACGCGTCACGAATCATATTGCCATTCAGAATTTTTCATGCCCAAGAAAGACTCTTCGTTTCGTCGGTCCACTGTCAGGATGACCGCACTGACATCTTTCAAAGAAAAAATTGTCAGGAGACTTCTCGGTCGATCGCGTCGGTGCTAGATCAAGTCCCATAGCGTATCTTGCCGGAGTTACTCCATGCCCGACTGGAAGACTTCTGAACCACTTGGGCGTGGCCCATAATTTTTTTTCTATTTTTCCTATTTTTTATTTTTGTTTTTTCTTGATGAGCCTTTTCTATCAAGCTTTCGGCATTTCAAAATCGAAAATTGACCCCTAATTTTTTTCTTTGCTTTCCTTTCGCTCTTATTTTTATTTTTGTCCTTCCCTCTTACTCTTCTCCGTACACTAAATTTTCTTCACTGGCAGAACTGAGTATTCCACACTGACGCTTTACTGCCTTTTCTTCATCTCCCACTGGCTGCTGTCTGCTGGCTGGAGCTCATTAGGAGTTTGAGACATTCGACATCACTACGTTATTGCCAGACGATCCGATTAATAACCGGCCCTGCATTGCACGGTGCAGATTTTCGATCATGTTTCTTTGCCATTGGATTTACCTCCCCATCCCCGGTTAACGTATTTCGCCTTCGTGTGCTTGCCCACTCCACGCGTTGATCGCCCATACCGCCTGCGCATAAGCGGTTTCATCAGCTTCCACTTCACTGTTTGTTGGCCATTGTTATGCGCGCTTCTCGACTGCTAGCTTAGAAGCATCTACCCTATCATCACATCGCCGCTCCTTCCGATCCAGTTTCCTCCTTCTTATCGCTGGTTTTTATAATCCATCGCTTAAAGCCCGATACGACCCCAGGCGCGCTTTTGCATATTGTTCTCCACCGCCGCTGCTATTCGAGCCGGTGGCGCCACTTCTTCTTGAGTTTTCCTTCTGGGGTTCTGGGGTAGATCTTCCTTTCATTGAGGTATTGCTGTAGGCCATGCCGCTTGCGCCGCGGCCGCCGGTTGTTCACGCCGCCGCCTGCTTGCCATTGCCACGACCAAGATCATCCATCACACTTTGGTCAGGGTCGATTTTGAATCATAGGCGTGTGCCTTGATTTTGCTTGTTTTACTCATCCTTGTCACTAATGGCCTTGAACGCGAAGGAATAACAAGAACAATGCCAGGCCCCTTATATCCCTCCTTTTATTTCCCTAGCAGCCTTACCCCCATCTCTCCCGTCGTGTGTGCAAGTTGTTTTGACCTTCTTTCTTCTTCGTTCTTTGCTTATTGGCATCGAGGTCAATGTAATATTTAAAGCGAGGGTTCAGTCAAAGAAAGCTTATATTGCATATGTATTATTTTTTCGCTTGTTAATTCTATTTACCATGATGAAACGTAATAAATCAGCACGCGAAAGTTCAGGTAGTAGTAACGGCTAGGTAAATTTCTTATTCTTCTGATGAGACTTATTTGGTATAAATGTTGAGTTTGACAGAATTTATCCACCCGCAGCTTTTGAGCTATGATTTAGAGCTTTGTTGTTGGGCTTCATTCAGATCATATTGCACATAGATTTGCTATGCTGGTTAACTTCTGGTCATTGTCATTCTAGAACTTGCTCTACACGCTGCATGGTTTCGGCGCCTACATTTTGTCTCTTGATCATGTAAATTGAAATGATAAGATAGGCACCTAGAGGATTTAGCCATTTTTGACTTTCAAAACTCGCATCACTATTCGGTACTAGAGACCTGAGCCTTTTAACCTTTTCTCTTCTAAAAAAAAAAAAACAACTGCATTTATTACCTCATTACCTCTTGATCTCTCTCTTTTGAAGCCTTATGTCAAGGGCAATGTCTTAGTTTAACTATGTGAACCTCCCAAGTTTTAAGTTGAAAAAGAGAAGACTACCATATAGAAGTAATGGAACGTGAGTTGTTTTACAATGTTTGTATATGTAAAAGTGAAAATGACATGAAGTGAAAAAAAGAAGAAAAGTGCAAGAAAAAAAAAGAGAAAAAAGAAAACCAAAAAAAAAAAGAAAATAAAAAGAAGAAAATAAATTCTGTTACTGTTGGTAATTTTAAAGTAAATGGAAGGATGTTATGTCTTGTTATTGGAATTTGAAAGTTTCTTTCACATAGTGAATTTTGCATTTTCTTGACATATTTTCACCTTTTACTTACTTTTGTCTACCACCACGAAGCCCAAGTACAACCCTTATAAAGACCCTGATTTTTGTATTGAATTCATCTTAGTTGAGATATGATATAGAACAAGATATGGTAATGTCACCCATGGTGTCCTTTTGAGAGTAAAATTTCCTTATACACTCATGGAGAGTGATGAGCGTTTTGCCATAACTAGCGAGGACTGTTTGAATTTGGCATATTTTGACTTCACTAAGTTGTCGGAGTATAAGTTATTTATGCTAATTTGGCTTGCAAAGACTTGAATTCTTGATTGTATTGAGCAGCCTTTGGCTATGCTTGAGGACAAGCATGAATTAGGTGTGGGGAAGGGAAGTTGATAAATGTATTTTGTTGATATATTTGTTCCTATTTTCCTTTATATTTATACCAAATATTGTTTTAATTAATTGACTCTACTTATATTTGGTATTTTGTGTTAATTCCGTGAATTGGAGCAAAATGGGCTTAATTGGGGATTTTGAAGAATATTAGTGGTGGAGTTTCCTAACCAAGTTGAAGTCAAAGAGCTATTTAAATTAGGGAAAATTCCACCAGTGGGGGAGAGTAGTTGGATTAGGATTGTTATATAAATTAGTTAATTATAAAACAAATACTGAACAACCATGGGATGTTATGCAAGATTAGTTCTTACACTTTAGGTTTTTTTCTTTCATCACACATTGGGTGTTCGTTCGCTCTTCTTTTCTTGGTTTAGTCGCGCTGACAAGGGAAGTGTTCCAAGCGCAAGAGAAGACAAATTCAATCTTTCTATTCTATTCGTTTGCTACGTCACAATTGGACAAGGTGGTGCTTGTAAGGCCATTCCAAACGTGAATTTTTCACGGGTTGTTCTCCATTAACGGAGAACTAATTTCTTATTTCTAGTCAAGGAAGGAACCCGAATTTGGTTAACTTTTACCGTGAGATCTAATCGTGTTATTTATTTCTTCTATTCATTGGCTATTCAGATGTTTCCGATGTTTTCTCGCTGTTTAAAACTTGATTATAGTGATCGCTTGTGTTTTGTGATTAAATAGGTGTACAATATTTAATTATTCACGCGATCTGTTCTATAATAGAATTGTAATTGTTTGATTACTTTAACTCCGTAGCAACCTGCATAATTGGTTTTGTGTCGTGGAAATATACAACTAATTTAAATGAACCCTCGACTTTGTTAATTAGAAACAGTGGTTTCTAATTTTAATGCAATTGTAATTAAACCCATATGTACTCCTAGTTATCTCCTGATGGAAATAGCCAATGGTCGTACTTGCCACTCAAAACATTATCAGCCGATCATCAGAGACAGAAAACCCGCTTTATCAACGAATGGAATTATATTTGCATCAATGATCGCTATTTGAACCATCGTCAAGTCCTTGCTAGAGTTTTTCCTATTAATTTCTTTAATTACTTCTCACGTTATTAATTAAGTTAATATTTGTTTAAGTATTCACTTCAAAACCCATTTTCTATAAATCCCAAAAGAGTTAATTTTCCCCAGCCCTCGTGGGATCTAATCTCTATTTAAGCATCAGATACAAAATTAATCTCACTCGTATATCGGATCAAGTATACTCCTTTGAATCGTAGTGTCAACCCATCAGACATCCGGAGTCCCCGCCAGCACTGGATTAGCCTTTTGTTATTTTATGCATTAGATCTATTAATTATTATCGCATGCGCTTCGACACCCGCCGCTTAATCAAACCGGAGGAAAGAAAAATATCATCATATACCTAGAGTAGTTGAGGAATTCATTTGGGATTCTCCCCACAAAGCGTACTACCAAAAATTTAGTTTTTTTTTAAATTTTAGTTACAGTGACAATAATAAACTTCTAGTATGCACTTGTTTTTTTATTATCCTTTTCTCTTTGCTTCAACCCCCCCCCCCCCAAAAAAAAAAAAAGAAAAACGAAGGGTAAGGCAATTTTGTTCAACGGTTTGAATGTTTTTGACTTGTATGAGGATATAAATAGATCATCATATACCTTCATTTTATTACATGTAGTATTTTTTTTTATTATTATGGTATTTCTTCTTCAATTATAATCCCTAAGTGCAAACTGACTTTGTTTACCACGTAGGTACTTGCATACTTACGATACTACTGAAGCCTGATCCTCTGAATCACACAATTAATTTCCAGCTCAATTCCAACCTTAATCAATTAGCAATACTCTGGAGCTGTGAAATTCAACCAACCAACCAGACCTTATTAGAGGTCCGAATAACAAACAAGGACCCCAGAAGATTCACCCCCTCGAGGTCTTCAGGCTTGAGCTGAGGGCTTCAGTCTTGGGCGGGCAACTTGCCGCAATTTGTTTGCACTCATTGTCGCTCAACTAATCTTAGCTGGCTTGAATCGTCGCAGCACCCCTTCAACAGCTATATCAACCGCATCTCTCATGGTATTCTTCCCCACACTACCATCATCGTATTCATCATCACCGGGCATAGCATAAATAAACCTAGGTACCAAATTAGTGACCCTTTCTCTCATCATCTGAATCTCTTCAATGCCATATCCCTCCAACACTTTCCTAATAGAATCTGTCCCGTTTCTCACTTGTTTCTCGTCTATAAATACCGAGAACCGCTGGGGGTCATCTCTCAGGAACCAGTCATACTGACCAAGGATGCTTCGTTTCCAGAAGAAAACCGGTATTGAACCAGCCAGCATGCAATTAAACGTGGATCTTCTAGTGAAAGAATCACCTGATCTGGGCTGCAAACAGAAGTTGGAGTGCAGGAAGGGTTCAAGAATTGCCGGGCTTCCATCGGAGCATGGAGTCTCCGAGCAGTCCACAACTGTGCACTGGCCAGGCTCGTCGCGGCACTGGTCCACCAACAATCCCCTGAAATCATCCTTCAACCTTTTGTCTTTCCCTCCCACAAACGTGAAGAGCTTGGACCGGCTGCGAGTTCGCACGAATTTCAACCATTTCTCAAGCTCAGCGTCGGACCTGGGATGAAATCCCGTAGGATACGGCACCCCAAACTCGTAGCGGTCCCAGGGGCTTCGTTCAAGTGCCAGCCTTAGCGTCTGTCTCATGGGAGGCATGAGAACGAAGCTCGACCCCGGTTTTGCATCCGTATGATGATCCCTCCTGAAATCCCCAGATACTCTGCCCAGCATAATAAAGTGATCTGCGCCTTTGGATCTCTTCCAAGATGGTGCTCAGTTAGCCACTCGACCAAGCTCTCGCCCTCCGAGTCTCTCTCGCGCTCAGTACTGCGATTGGCGTACAGACATTGAGCAATGGCTAATCCCGCATAAAAGGGTATGTAAAAGGCTGCTGCAGAATCCGGGTCGTAGGTTCTGCACTTGTAATTGGAGATGCTGGTATGATAAATGACTTCACCGGCAAACATGCTGGTGGCGTACCACGCGGGAGTAAGATCCTTGGGAATGATTCCCTGGAGATCAGTGGCTTTCGGGCCGAATCCATCGTTAGAAATAGCATCGCAAATTGAATTCCGCGGATCTATTGTGTGGCAGTCGTCTAACAATTTCTTGTTAAAAGATGGAGGAAGGTCGTATACATAGACCGTGCCGTACCTGCACTGCTCAGAGCCAGCCGGAGCTCGGAAACGTTGCTTCAGACGACGGATGGATAGGTAATGCCTGGGAGCACTGGTGAACATTAGGAGGAGGAGAATAGAAAGACGAGAGCAACGAAAAGCCATGCACGACGGTACTTGGGTTTGTCCACAAAATTGCGTCTGCTACTGCTAGTGCTAGATGACGATAATGATGAGAATTTGGCAAAGGGGTGCATTTCCCTGATTCTGGTGGCCAGATGGATAAATCATTGTGCTTTCTGGGATTTCTTTTACATACAGAGACCACGTCCCTGTACAAAAATTTACAGTGGCATGCAACTGACTTGGAAAATGACATGGCAAAATGTAAATTTATTAATTTATCTTTAAATGGAGTAAAGTAGAAATTGTGAGGCCCCAGTCCTATTACTAAAAAGACTCGAGGAGTCAAGCTAGTTGAGTTATATTTCAACTAAAAATAGTTTAAACAAAAGAGGATGAGATGCCTTGAATGCTCCTAATCTCTAAGGTTCATTTGGTTTATAGGATGAGACAGGATTGAATGATTTCTCCTGTGTCATCCAATGTTTGGTTGCATTTTTATAATTGGATTAGATATCCATGTTAACTAAATTAATCATCTCTAGAGGGGGTAAAGTCATCCCATTGGGGGGTCTTGGTATTATTTATCCAATGAGAGGAGATAATAATTTATCAGAATTTTTTACCCTTATCAAGAAAGACAAAACTTACAACTATATTAATAAACCAAACACTGAATAACAAGATGAGTAATCCCATGATGATTAATCTCAAGACTAATTATCCAAGGATGAGTCATCCATCTCGTCCAATCAGTGAACCAAATGAACCCTAAAATGTTTAAATGTTCGTAATGTGTAAACAAAAGCTTTTAGGACTTTGGATGCGTTGTCAACTTAAAGCTTATTAGCATGGAATACATAGCTTTTATATCAAGTCTAATATATATATATATAATTTTTTGATGTTTCTGTTTATTATATAATAGTTGAACATTGTATTAGATAATTGTTCCTTATTCACCAAGTTATGTTGACTATATATGAGATGTCTATATTCAGTTGAAAAAAGGATGAAAAGTTGAGAGTATTATTATGGTGCGTACGTATTATTTGTTTATCTCTCCTCCTATACATATGTTTGTGTGTGTGTGCCCGTTTTTACATTTTTAGAGTGTATATTTATCTCTCCACTCCTATAATTTTTCTTGGACAAATTTTTTGAATTCTACAATATCTGAACTTGCAAATCCTATTGTTCGCGAATGCTAGCGTATCAAGGTCATTGGCAATTTTCCATCACTCTTTTGCATTGAAGATGTGTAAATAAAAAGCCATAAGAAGTTAAAAAAATTATCAAATTGACATATGTTTGACTTCATAATGTCATGGGCAATTATCAATATATATAGTGAAGGATGAATAGGAAGTTTTCCTAGTAAAGATTGCGCGGACCAATTAAACTGTTCTCTGCTTTTGTTGTCGCTCTCTTGGCCGTTTAGGCAGCAAAATTCACTTGCGAGAGTTGAGGAGAAGAGGCTAGAGACCCCTCCAACTTGGCCCAATGATAAGAAAAAACAAAACGAGATTTAAAAGAAAGTGTCCCCTGAGGCCCCAACGAAAGGGTACGCTACAGCTGGATTGGCCGCAATTTGACACGATGTCCGGGGCCTACCTTGGTTTTATTCGGGCTTAAGCTCTCTTATACTACCCCACAAACTTTTTCCCAGAAGGGATAATTTCAGAAACCTCCCTTGAGGTTTCATGAAATAACACTTAGCTCCCCTGATATTTTCAAAATCTCTTTTACCACCCTTAGAATTGACATTTTGCTAACAAACCACCCCCTCTTAGCAAAAGTAATATTAAAAAATACATGTTGGAGGAGAGAAGAAATTTTAGTTCCCTTAATGCCCTTAGAGTATCCAAAACATAAAAAAAAAAAAACAAAATAGAAACATAATATAACAAGTTATGGAGTATCTAATAATATCAATAATAGCAATAGATAAAGTAACATTGCCTAATTTGCAATTTTCAACTAAACAAAAAATACCACATGAAAGTAGTTCACGTATGGGAGGAATGCATGTAAGTACTTGGTATCAACTATTCATTAGTATCGTCTAATTAGGAAGAATATCTCATAATCGAACAATAAAAATTATATCACTCTCTTACTTTTATGTAACCATTTTGATTATGAAACCTATATCATCTCCTATTACTCATTGATCATTTAAAGTATGGGCTCATAAATTTTACCTGTTATATAATTTTGTTTTGGAAATCACACCTTCACTCCAAAGTTTAGGTAATTATCTTAGTGAAGTTGTAATTTTCTCCACCTTTATTCCAAGTTCTCATATTGTTCACAAGAAAAAGAAATAAATGAGATAAAAAATGATGGTCACAACATACATGTAAAAGTCATAACTATAACAGAGTATTTTCCGATAAGTAATCATACGCCTTTATAAGTCTCGATGAGTGATAATTTCACACCTCACAAAAAAAGAAGAGTGGTGCTAATTGTTTCCTAGACATTTTGCAATTACATACTTATGAGATTTGTCAATCTTTTTTTTTTTTTTTGGTCTTCTGATAGTGATATGTCAACTCACAATCTTTTTAGAGGTAAGTGATAAACGTTAAGGGAGGTTTCTGAAATTATCCCTTAACAGAATGGATAACGGATGCAATGCGCTTTGTTAAAAAGAAAGAAAAAAAAAAAAGTTTTTCTGATTTATCTATGTATGTCGATCGCGGCAGAGGAAACGTTGCCATCTAGATAGAGACAATGGGGTGATAGAAAGCACGTGGTTGGTAGGGAAATGCATCCCATGCAGTGCATTGAAGTTAGAGCAATAATGTTGGGTTCCACTGTTCACCCGGACCTCTGCTTCCATACCCACAAATAATCAACCTGATATAAAAAATGACGGGTGGGGCTGCAGCAGCGGCCTATGCTTATGCTTCGCTGTTAATTACCTTTGATAGTTGGAAATTATGAGTTTAATCATTTCCCTCATTTTCCGGTTGCAGTGCATTTGGATAGTAAATTATTTAAAATAATTTTATGAAATAAATACTTTAGCTTTTTTTAATGTGTTGTACGTGAGATAAAAAAAATAGTTGAAATTGTATTAATAATACAAGTAAAAAAAAATTTTAGATAAATAATATCAATCAAAATAATTTGACAAGAGCCCCAATATTTGAAATTTCTATTTAAAGAAAGTAGACTTAAATTTTGGACTAACTTAGAACGCAAGACGTTAAGAGGAGAAAGTTCCAAGTTTTGATAGCCGTACTGTAACAAAACTAGCTTCGCAAGCCTTGGAGCTTTATATTTTATCAAAATTCAACCCCAAGTACTAAATGTTTCACATCTAAACATGCATAAAAATTTACTGTTCAGAGTAGCATGAAACATATCCAAAGTTTGATAACGTGTAGATATATTTTATCTCCTCAATCAGTTGCTTTTGGTAGCTTTTTCTTTTCTTTTCTTCTTTTTTTTTTTGGATGACTTTTGGTAGCTTTTAAGACCCACTTTTTTACACAGTTACATTATTTTTTTTTTCTTTCTCTCAAGCGTCAATAAAGGAAGGGGATAAACCTAATCCTCAAATCAACCTAAAGATAATTGCTAACTTTCAAATTGGTCCAAGGGACTTAAACACTCACCACTCGACTTTCAAGTTACATTATTGAAACGTCTAAAACTGCTTGAGATTGTGAGGGGACGTATAAACTTGTTTATTTATTCTCGCCAGTTTCAAGCTGGACAAATTCAAGTTTAGCTGAACCATCACCGCCAAAGTAGCTAGCACCTAGTTTCAAATAGTTTCTAACTAGAGCCAAAGACATACTCAATGTGTGTGTAGCTTAGAAACAACAAGCTTTTTATATGGAAGAATTCAGTAAAAACTTTTCATAAACCAAAAAAAAAAAATGATTTTGATTTTTTATTTATTTTTAATGGAAATTTAACTATCTTGATAGTTATAATGCTTATGGTAGTTATGTAAGTAACATATGTCTAGACAGTTAGGGTGAAATTTAGCTTTAGTTATGTTGGTTGGCACTTGGCATCACAGCTAGGCAAACATGTGATTAAATAGCAGTGGTATAATTACATAATTATAGGTAAATTTGAAAATTTTTAAAGATCACAAAACAAAGAAAAGTGTACACCAAGTCCAAAACTCTATATTTATATAGTGTAGAGGATACTAATGCAGTTTCAAATTAGAATTTCCTACAATAGTTAGTAAGAATGTACTATGCAATACTTAACAAACAACATAAATGTAGCCATTATTAATGTCTGCATTGCAAGTTGTATATTGACAGTTTGTTGTATTAGACTCTACAATAATCTTTATAATAATTACACATATATGGTACATGAAAGGTCGAGGAAGTTTTGATTTAATAATTAAAGTTGAAACTTTATAAATTAGAAATCTTCAATTCTAATTCTCTATCCCTTTCTCGCTTCTTAAATCATATTTTTACCAATATACATACACACACACGTATATATATAGAAACGCACACCACGAAATAATTTCACTTATAATTGTTAGAGTGGATCCTGTAATTTCATTAGTGGTGGTGTTAAAGCAAAAATCGCTCACCAATCTGACATCCTCCAACTCCGTCCACTAATCACTCACCAAAGACTTGCAGACAGCTGGATTGCTCCCCTAATAGCTTCATGACTGTCGAGATAGGTTGGAGAGAGTGCGAGTGTAGGCACAAGGCTAGAATAGACCTACCTCAGCTTTTACTGCCTAGAGACTGAATCTTCAGCTGTAATGTCCACCCCAAATATCAGAAGTGTAGGACTATCCGCTTGTAGGATAAGGATAAGGATCTAGACCCGACATGGAGGTAGCCCCATCCTGGGAGACTGGCACTCTACGCTGTGGCGCTACAGCAGATTAGCTAACCCCAGCCATGGCGATGCCTGAGGTCACCAAGTCGTACGAAATTGTGGCCTGCTGAGGTCAACGTCGGATCCTGAGTTTCACAGGCCAGCTCCACCAAATACCTGATAATGTAAGGTCATCACCATTCATAGCTCCCTCCCTCAGTGGTATTAGTCAGGTAATCGTGCACTAATAATACTCCTCCCATCCCACTTTGTTGAACCCTATTTTCCCTTTTGCATGTCCCAAATTGTAGTCCACTTTCCAATTGTAGAATATAGTTAACTATAATTTCTCTTAAAATGCCCCTTAACTAAAGTTGTTGTTTATAGTACTACCTATTTTATCATTTAATGCAAGCATTAGTCTTTCTTTATCATTTAATGCAAGCATTAGTCATACTATATTTAATTAAGGGTATTTTAGGAAGATATAAGTATTTTAATAATGTTACCTAACTTTTCTTAATCTGTGTGAAAAGCAAACTAAGTCTAACAAAGTGGGACGGAGGGAGTATATCACGAGAGCAAGCACATATTGCATTCATGCAGCGGTCCCACATTTAAAAATAAAACCACCGAACCGGGGCCAAAGTACCAAGGCAAGCTAAGAGCCAAAGATCATCACCAGCTTCGTACAGAGCTCCCCTCCTCCCCCTTTCGGGTCTCTTCTTCTAGACTTCTTCCTCTCCTCCTCCATTATCCACTCTGCTGCCGATTTCTGCTTGACAAGCTGCCGCCGGTCCTAGTTCTCCTCTAGTCTACCAGCCTTACTTCTCTTTAAAGTGGATCTGCCTCTCCGTCCCTTGACAGTTTCATAGTTTGTTTGAGCATAACCTGACAGCTTGTCCAACTGTGCATCTCTGCACGATTGACGCTCTTTATCGCAAGAATTCTGGTCTGGACGCAGGATGCTCAGGAGAAGTTTGAAGGTAACTCTTCTTCTGCTGCTCAGGTTCAACACTTTTATGTGCTGTTAATTAATTGAGTAGTAATCATTTTGATTCCCATCTAAATACACCGGTGCCATGTCTACTCTAATATCATGATTTTTATGTGATATACTCGATGCATGAGATGATATAGGGCATAACTCCTATTTGGTAGTAGTTACTGCCTTCCTGATGACTGATGACTAATCTAAATGGACCGTTCCAAGCCACAACCATAATGCATGATTAACACTTAGAAAAACAATGGCAGTTCAACATTTTAATGAGGATTTGAACTTGAAAGCATATGCTTAATTGGTGTGCTTAATTGGTTTAGCTCGATTCCTTTTGTCATACTGGTAATAATTTGAGTTTAACTGCTATAATTAATTACTGATTTGGTAAATATAATATAAGTAAGATCCTGGTCGTCAAATATTGACTTTGGTCGTTCTTTGGACAGAAGTGAAATAAGGTATATTTTTCTTGAGAAAATTGACCATTGTATTTCTAAGATGAAACTCTGTGAATCGTTTGAAAGATTCACGTGAATGAACTCATACTCATTGGTCTGCGTGAAGATCAGAAGCACATGCTTACCACAAGTCATAAAAAAGATTCGTCCGACAATGTGGCTCTGGAAATACTTTAAGAAGTTGCTCCCTCTAGAGTCCAGCCAAGTATTGACATGCTAGTTGGAAGTAATCTTTGTTTATCTTGAATAACTATTGTTACTAACCGATGACATCTAAAGACTGTTATACTAACCTTGATTTGCTGACGGATTAAATTGGCTTTTGTTCGTAACGGTTATATTCTTACCATCGAACCGGTGATAATTGGAATTTTAAACATTAATTCTTCCATGTTTTGCCATGAACAAACTGGTCATTTAGCTAACCCTTTTATCATGTTTCCGTATTTAAAAGATGCCCAAAGCTTGTTTAATCTGGTGTTCAAGATGTTAGTTAAGAAAAAGGTAAGAAAAAGAGGAGTCATTGAAGTTGTAGCAATCAGGGTCTTAACTTGGTACATTTTGATGCTTAAGCTGCTGAGATTTTTAGTTGCACTGCTGCAGTTACATCAACTGCTAAATAACTTTATATACCAAGAAAACATAATGGCTCCACAGTACATAGTCCACAATTTTCCTTTTTTTATTCAGATCTGAATTGTCTATACATGAGGCATTCTTTATTATTTCCTAGTTTCAACCTTAAAATATTTATGTACACACAATTGTGCCAAGGCAACGCAGAATCTCCCTTGTTGAAATTAAGTAGTACTGTTGTTTCTGGGCTTAAGCAGAGAAAATGGTATGAATTGCACTGCTCTGTGTTCTGCTCCTTATGTCTAACATGCTTCGCTTAAGAAAAACTCCAAAGTTTCTTGCTAATATGTGTTTTATTATTTTTATTTGGTTTTGTGAAGGAACTTCCAATATGTACCTTTATTAGAAACTCGAGAGGAATGCTGGTCATAAGTTCTCTTTGATCTGCTACTATGTGTAATCCCTTAGTGGCTCCTTCCTTCTCATTCTCTCTCTCTGGCTTAATTAGTTTTCTTTGAAGATCTTAAAAATGAAGTTCCAAGCCATTGAGCATTCACTAAGAAAACATCAAACTAGAAGGAAAATACCAAAGATAGCATCAGTTGTAGCCATAACTATTCTGTTATCAGTTATCTCCATTTATTCCCCTTCAATACAATTCAATACGAAGAAAGCATCCAAACTTCCTTCTGAGTTTAATTCTGCGGAGGAACCAGTAAATCCAACTGCTCCTTCGGGTGTCCTTTTGGAGGCATGTCTTAATGAACATGATGGTTCTGAGCCCTGTAACCACATAGAAAGTGAAGTAGAGGACCAAAAATTAACAAGAGAGGTTGAGGAGGAGCCACCAAGCCTAAAAGGAGAGGAACGGGAGGTTACAAAATCAGCAGAAATAGAAGCACGGGGATCCAAAGAAGAAGAATACTGTGACTTATTCTCAGGGGAGTGGGTTCCAAACCCTGAGGCACCGTACTATACCAATTCTTGTTATGGAATTCAAGAACATCAGAATTGCATGAAATATGGGAGGCCTGACATAGAGTTCTTGAAATGGAGATGGAAACCAGATGGCTGTGAACTGCCTATATTTGATCCACACCAGTTCCTGGAACTCGTCAGGGGAAAGTCTATTGCCTTTGTTGGAGACTCTGTGGCAAGGAATCACTTGCAGTCATTGATGTGTCTCTTGTCCAGGGTAAGTTCACTATCACCTCTAACAATATTTACTAATTCAACGTATTGTCTGAGATCTAATTTATTGTGGAAGATCACCATTATCACCTCGTCGTCACATTGTTGTTTCCATTAATGTCAGTACATTGGATCACTGGGGGGGAAAAAAGATTGTTAGGCTTTACGATGATTGATGGACACCAGGCAAAATATTTGATTGATTGTTGCTGGTTTCCTTGAATTCTTTTACGACTGAGATTATATGCATCAATGTCACCTTTGGCATAAGATAATATGTATTAGGACTGAAATCGTAATTAATCCTAATTAATGTTGGACCTGAAGTGCTACCTAATTCACACATCAAAGAAATCATTATTGTCATATCACACTGCAAGTTAAAAATGTAGTACGTTACACAGACACACCCCAAAAGCGAAGTCGTCTTTTTGGGGAGTATGAATTAAACTTCTCTTGATGTGATCAGATGGAGAATGAAATCTTTTCACGTTATTCCAGGTGCTTTATCCTCGAGAAATTTCAAATTCAACTGATGAGAACCGGCGATGGGAATACCAAGGATACAATTTTAGAATGTCAATCTTTTGGGCTCCTTATTTGGTAAGGTCAGTTGAGATAACTGGTCCCAAGGACAGAACCCGCTCTTTCAGTCTATATCTTGACGAGTTTGATGAAAATTGGACAACCAAAATGGAAGAATATGACTACGTTATCATCTCCGCTGGCCACTGGTTCTTCCGACCAACCATGTTCTACGAAAAGGGCAATTTACTAGGCTGCCAATATTGTCCACAGAAGAATGTCACTCGCTTGACAACATATTTTAGCTATCAAAGAGCTTTCAGAACAGCGTTTAGCGATTAATAGTCTGCAAAATTTCAAGGGTGTAGTATTTCTGAGGACATTTGCTCCCTCACACTTTGAAAATGGAACTTGGGATAGCGGTGGAAACTGTCCTAGAACGAGGCCTTACAAGAGAAATGAAGCCGTTTTAGAGGGTTATAATTTAGAGCTGTACAAGATTCAATTAGAGGAACTTACGATTGCGCAACAGGAGGGAAGGAAACCAGGATTGAGGCTTAGGTTATTTGATACAACGAGAGCTATGTTGCTGAGACCGGATGGTCACCCAAGTGTGTATGGCCATTTGCCACGTCAGAAGTTGGAGTTGCCTAAAGATTGTGTGCATTGGTGTTTGCCTGGACCGATTGACTCGTGGAATGATATTTTGTTAGAGTTATTAAGGAGGGAGGAATCAGAAAAACCAGTTACCTGATTGGTAGTATTCTGTCGGTGGCCGAATGAATTGACATTGATTATCCAAAGACTAAAGAAAATGAAAAACTGCTTACAGTCATCAAGTTCATTTGGGAGCATAAGATGGCAAATGCCAAACCGCCGGAGGTTGCAAGATTAGATTTTTTTTTTTCCCCCCCAAGCAAGAAAAGGGTGGGTCTTAAAGAGGGTATATTTGAATCCAAGATGTCGAAGTTTGAGGGTGCAAACCTCAAAGTTGGGCAACTTCTATATGGATCCCTTTGATATTATCACCAATGCTTTCATTTATCTCTACTGTTGAAGGCGTGGTTGTTTGCCTTGTTTCTTTCTCTTTCTTTAAGGTTGGCAATCTTATTACTTCAAAGATTCTAGTAGCTTTGAAAGTTAAAAGACATATTAAAACTCTCTTAATTCTTAATTTATATCGCTTGGTATCTTAAAGATTTGTAAAAAGATTTACAAATTAGCGGTGGAATTGAGAGTGAAAATACTTAAATTATAGAAATCAAGAGACAGAGAATAATGATAGACGTAGGAAAACCAGTAGTTCAGATTTGTTTATATAGGTTCAGAGTTACTTGCAATTGCTCGTGTAAATTGAGAGGATCAGAATTGTCTGTACCTGTTACACCTTTTGCAACCCTTCTATTTTCCTTCCATTAGAGATGATTTTAAATATTTGTTAATTATGAGTGCAGAAAGGTTATTTATGTGAGAGAGAGAGAGAGATGAGATGAAACATTAGAGAAATCATTATTATTGTTTGGCATGGGCTTGGGATCCTCTGATAATGCGGTAGGATATTCGTACCTAGGCCGCATCAGAGGGCTTTCCTTGACGAAAACAGGCTCAATAGGCCGGTGTTCGTGCATAGGACTTTGTGGGATGGCGCCCATTGGGCATTTCACAAAGTCTTCAGCTCGAAGCAGACGGAAAACCTTGGCCTGTGGGCCATTATTTTGGGTGTAAAATCAGTAGTGTCTTCCCGCCCGTAAATTTTCAGCAAGTGACGGAGTAACAATTGAAGACGAACCACAAGTTGAATTTCGGAATTTAAATGGGGAACAGAATAAAGCACGTAGTATATGAATATCAGTGCATACAAGTAACTCTAAATATCTTAAACTGGAATATTCTAAAAATTTGGAATTATATATCATTGGGTTTTCTCATACAAAACATTGAAATCTAGATAGTGTACAAAGTGGCTTACATAGAGCAGCGGCCATTAAAAATGGAAAGTCTTCAGTTGTACTTAAAGCCTTGCGCGTGTGTACATACGTATGGATACTGCAAACAAAATTAATGATTTTTGCAAAGTCAACATAGAGTACTCATTTTGAAAAAAAAAAGAAGAACCAGAGAGAGAGAGAGAAGAGAATAATAGGTACATTCTTTGTCAAATTAAGTAGATACAATAAGGCAAATTAGGGAGTCGTTGAAAAGCAAGTAGTTGTTTCTTTTTTCTTTTTTCTTTTTAAAAGAAGCAAGTAGGTTGGGACTCAGGACTCCGAGAAATCCTGCAATGGCCACCAATTTTACAATGAACCCTGCCCGCAGGGAGTTTGTTCCTGTGGATATCTTGATTGGATCAGTCTTTTTCTGACTCAAGAACCTGCCGTAATGCTCAAAGCAACAATAATAATACCAATATACTACTAACTATAGAGAAGTCCATTTGAAACTTTTTCACATTAAACAAAACATTAACAAGCGAGTCATGAATAGTAGTGACTGGCTAAAACCAGCGCTGCCAGGCTAGCCGTTTTCCCCCCACCGATGCAGGCATTCTTGTCGACCTTTTCTAGGCACGTTCGCCCGTTGAATTCTGTTTAAGTTCTATATACGGAAGGTCGTGGATTGTCTGCATTCAATGTGTACTTTTTTTTTTTTGGGGTTACTTTTAAAATCAGAAAATCATAATAGTAACAGGAACCTCAACTTGTGTTTGCCATATGGTGAACAACCATTCTTTGATTGTTATTATTATTATTTGTTTCCATGCCTGAAGTGACTCCTGTGGATTTAACTTCCGCGCCGGCCAGGCAAGTAATATGTGAATGCAGTAGACTATGCATCTTTCTTTACCCAAAAAAAATTAAAAAAAGTGAATGCAGTAGACAAAACTTTTTGGTAGTATTTACTTACGGTCATAGTTTAAGCTGAATCCAGAGTAATTTCGTCTTTGACCAAACCGAATAGTTTTGAGTTTCAAGTTTCAACACGTCTGTTCTTTCTGGGGCTTATTACTTGACTCTGTAGTTAATTCCTCTTCCGGTAAAGCCTGCGTGTATCTGCAGTAGAGGATACTTATTATGTACGTCTAAAAATACGTGAGAGAGGAGGAGTTTATTAATCATGACCCCGGCATAAATACCTTTGCAATAATCAAAACTCTTTCACTCTTCCCAATTGAAAACTAGGACACATCATATATACTAGTGATTTTGGCATGCTGTGCGTGTGTCCTTATTCCAAAACTATATAACTAGTTATTTGTTTTTCTAAAGAACCAACTATTATACGTGGAATCATATTAGAGTATATGAGTTTTTTTTTTCCTTCAAAAATCTACAAATACGTTTTTTTTTTAGGAAGTTATTGCATTTAACATCACAGTAGAGGGGATATGAGACTTAAAATCACGATAAACAAATGTAGGGAACTTGAGTAGTTTAAAACTAAATTTAAAGGACATTTTTCGCATAACGTTACGTGACATAAATTATTTGCACCGAAGGAGCCTCTCCCATTATATACTAATCAAGGTGACTTGACAAAGAAGAAACAAATGCAATAAAGTAATCACTTGCTATAATAATGAATTACTAAATAATAAAATTTCTAAAAACTTAATTTGACCAAAAATCTGCTAAACAATAATATAGAAACTACTGTAATTATCAGGCTTATTTTTTTGGAGGAAAACTGGAATTATCAGGCTTGATTTAATGTCGTTTGTACTCAAGTTTTTGCTCTTTAGCCTGCGCACAAGTGAAAGTGAGGGCCTTTAATGTTCGTAGAGTACTATTTTATTTGAACTTTGAAGCTCGTAACCAGAGCGAATGCTGGTCATTTTCATCTTTGGTATTCCTTAAATTCCCAGTACTGCTTTCCTTCCATACCTAATACTACTCTCTCATTCGGGGAAAAGAAAAGTCAATGATTTGGAAAAGTTGATTCGCACCTTCTATTTTCCCTCCAATCGTCCCCACCTCCTCCTGTTGTCTTATCAGTTATCATCAATGAAACTCCACGCCGGTGAGCTTCCCTTACAGCTAAAGCGAAGAAAGATACCCAAAGTAGCCACCTCCCTTATCGCCATAACTATTCTTTTATCTCTTGTTATTTCTGTGTATTCTCCTCCTTCATTCTTGTACAATCTCGGTGAAATATCTGGAGCAACCCCTTCTCTCGAGGAGTCAACGATAAGGAGGCCTGAAGATCCCGAATGTCCCGAATCTAATGCTGCAACAAAGTCCAAAGAAATTCTAGGGGGCCACGAGCCCGGAAGCCAAAAGGCAGCACAAGAAACCGCAGCTGCAGGCGGCACCACGTCTTCATCAATTGCAAGCCCAAGCTCTCCTGCTCAGATTGATCATAGTCACAACGGGACAAATTCTCAGAATCCAACAGGTTTGAGTACTCAAGAAAACTACTGCGATTTGTTTTCAGGGGAATGGATTCCTAACACAGAGGCGCCATATTATACCAACGCCACCTGTTATAGGATTCAAGAACATCAGAATTGCTTGAAATACGCAAGACCCGACACGGATTTCTTGAAATGGAGGTGGAAACCAGACGGGTGCGAGCTGCCAATCTTCGATCCCAGCCATTTCTTGGAACTGGTCCGAGGAAAGTCTATTGCCTTTGTTGGAGACTCTGTCGCAAGGAATCATATGCAGTCATTGATCTGTCTCTTGTCCAGGGTAATTAAGTCCTCCCCAACCTGTTCACTGTTACTATCTCTAATCTTCTTAAGCAGTCTTTATTTAACCAACGGTCCTCACTGTTTTTAGTACCAGTAGTACTTTTTCCTTCGCCATTTCTGCAAACCTCATCCATTAATTGGCCTAGTAGTTGTCCCTAATCCTTTGCTAGGTGATGATGTCTCATGTTCTGGCACCCCAATGGTTTTGAATGTTTCAACACGGTTTAATTAAGACTTCAAAGTGAATATTCGTCGCATGCCTTTGGTCCGGTGAAAATCTTTAAGGTAATCAGCACGTACTGTTGGAGATTTGTCGCATTTCCTGGGGGCTTTGATAGGCAGTTAGTTTTTGTCTTTGAAACAGATTGAATGGCTGCAGAGTTTAGGATCTTCTAGGAAAATCAGGTATGGTGACTTGGCCTAGTATCCCTTTTCTGACTTCTGACATTTAGAAGCTTTTCCATACGTGACATTTGGCTACCTTAGTCCATGGACTTTTCTTCTTCATTTTGTCAGAATGACATCTAGGAGCTGTAATGAACCACCTGCGTAAATGATCTGCATTACAAGTCTGGCTCAAGCTAGTAAGGCAGGATTTAGAAATGTGGACCAACCACTTCAGTATTCCGAGTCAATTAACTCTTGATTATACATCAAAAAGACACGGAAAGAGTCTTTTCTAACATCTAATCTGGCAAATAATAGGAAAGACGCTGTTTGGAGATGATGATGCCTATTGTCTGGGAGGGGAGGCAGATTGTTTCTAGCAAAGTTCGAATTTGATTTCTCCAACCAAGACTAAGACAGAGTAAACATTAAGAATATACCGTTGACATAATTAATTCAACCTAAAGAAAATGCCTGGCTAATTAACCAACTGGACAACATCATTAGTTTATGCTGTGTGGAAGTTGGGATTAAACATTTTTTCGTGTATATCCAGGTTCTTGATCCTTTGGATGTTTCTACTGGGAATGACGAGAACCAACATTGGGTATACAAGGATTATAACTTCAATATTTCCATCTTTTCAGCTCCATATTTGGTAAGGTCAGTAAGAACTGATCCCAACGATGTCACCCGCCCGTTCAATCTATATCTAGATGAGTTGGACGAGGACTGGACAACGAAGGTTGAAGGGTATGACTACATTATTATTTCAGCTGGCCAATGGTTCTTCCGGCCATCCATTTTCTATGAAAATCGTACTCTGATTGGTTGCCTCGCCTGTCAACTGGACAATGTTGCTCACTTCAGAATGACCTTTAGCTATGAAAAAGCCTTCAGAACTGCTTTCAGAGCCATTAACAGCTTAGCAAATTTTAAGGGTGCGACATTCCTGAGGACCATTACCCCGTCACATTTTGAAGGTGGATCTTGGGACAAAGGTGGAGACTGTGTGAGAACGAGGCCCTTTAAGAGGAATCAGACTGTCTTGGAGGACTACATGGTAGAAATGTACGAGATTCAACTGCAGGAACTCAGAATTGCACAAGAAGAAGGAAGCAAAAGAGGTTTGAAATTTGGGTTACTAGATGCAACACAACCTATGTTGCTCAGACCAGATGGTCACCCAAGTAAATATGGGCATTGGCCAAATGAGAAAATGGCTAATGATTGCGTGCATTGGTGTTTGCCTGGACCCATTGACACTTGGAATGACTTCTTGCAAGAGTTAATAGAAAGGGAGGAAGCAAAAAAATCAGTATAGTATTTTGGTATACTTTCTGGATTTCATTTCACAGAAACGGTTGCCGCACTTGGCCAGCCACATCCACATATATACCAAAGAAAGAATTTCAACGAGACAAATGGATGTATAAAATGTGTATTTTATCTCTTCTCAATCGTTGATAGTTGTGTTTTTTTTTTCTTCTTTCTCTAAACTGCTCTTTAATTAAAGATTTTTTTCCCCCCCTTCTTCATCGAGTACACCAATAGCATTCAGCGGCTTGTAATTTTAATCATCTGTAACAACTTTTTCACAATGGCCAGTGCACTACAGTATAAAAATCACTGATCATGATCTACAGTAACTGACCAGTGCGACCCTCAGTCTACACGTCCATTATAAGAAAAGTGTTCATTAGCACAATTCAGAAAGGAAATCATAACGCAATGGATACTAACTGATCATCCATGCAGCCACTCGTGGGAATGAAGGCCGAAACACTTCCTTCTATTAAAGGTCACAGATTCTAGCTGTAGTAAACGATTTGTTGTTTTTCTAAAGAATGCGTTAGTTATATCGATAGAGGGGAAAAAAAGATTTTTTTTTTTTTTTTTTATTGGAGTACTTACGGCTCTCTTGATCATCTTTGGCACAAGAAAATAACTCATTTGTTGTTGACTTGACAAACATCAATAGCACTTAATGTAATTATACATGTGGTTTTCAACCATTCGCGGTTTACCTAATGACAGAGAGCAAATTGCATTTTGTCAATGAAGTAATGATTGAGATGACACATCTGTTAACATCTACTACTATATGCCATTTTGCTCTCCGTCATAAAGTAATGGTTGAGGTTACACATGTGCGTTAACATCTAATATATGCCACCCCGCCCTACGTTAATACAACTTCTGCGAAAATAAACGGTATCAGATTTCCGGGAAACGGAAATTTGAACTGTTTTCGCAAAATATAGAATCCGGAAACTGGTGACAACTTGCCTTAATTTTCCATGCAATCAATCACCGGTCTTAAATCTTCATGAAGACATGTTCTTCGAACAGTAATAATAAGAGAAACGAGGGATAACCGAGTTTGTACGCAACCAAGATACGCTAGTCTTTGCTCTGTTGTTTTGTAAGCTAAATTAAATTTGTTTTTGAAATGTTCGAAGCCTTTTTTTTATTTTGTGTTCTTTTTTTTTTCCCCCTTTGATAATCATTTTTACTCATTTGTCAGCAGCCCCCCACAGTGAAGAACTCCATATATAGTTGATGATACCTAACATGAAGTTTTTTATGAGTTCTAATAATACTAAAGTGCGAGGTTATAGAATTAATGGGAGAAAATAATTGCACCAAAAAAAAAAAAAAAAAAAAGATGCGGGAGAGAAGAAGAGATGAATAAACATAATGACTCGCAATAGTTTTGTTAATATCTCAAACGAAAGACTAATAAGAAACTAACAACTAACCTAACAAGTAGCCTATTTCTATTTAACAAGTAGCCTGTCTATGGCTGGCTGCCAAAATGTTTCGAGAATTAGAAATTACCATACAAGTAACCATTTAATAAAACATATTCAACCAAAAAATTACTAAAAACTTGACGACACTAACAATACTACTAAAATATCAATAAAAAGTTTGGAAGTTCGAATTATCTTGCCAACACAACAATACTCAACCGGGAAAATAACATACTAAAATAAAAGGAAGCAATTCACATCGAACGTCTCTGTTGTTCTTTTTTAAAGCGGAGAAGATGCCTCCTTCCGGCCAGTTGTTTCATGCCTCCGCCTAAACTGTATTCATTTTGTGACAAATGTCAGCCCTTAGTGATTCGACAGGGAAGCTGAAGTAGACGTTAGACAACCGATTTGCAAAGTAAACTCAGCATATAAAATATTATTATTATTATTATTATTACGATGTGCATCGTCCAGCACGAACACACATTTTATACGCAATCCACATGTATTGACCCTTCTCAGTTGTCACTGCAGACTTGTATCACTCCCTAAATTCATCCACCAGCACTGACGATGTTTGAGCTGTATAGGCTTAGTCGTTGATGTTAACGTTTATGCATATATGCCATTTGCCCTCCAACCAAGACCGCCATCAACAAAGGCCAAAAGACCAAACCCGCTTTAGATTCGGAGCAGAATGCTTCCCCTTCCCAATTGCCCATCACAACTTAAAGACCGCGGCTTCCATGGGAATCCCAGGAGCGCTATGACTGCGTTCGATTTCAAGAAGGCGTTCAATTTCCTCCGCTCCCATGTCTCTTTCTACCATTTCGCATGGGCCCTCGTTATTTTCCTCTTGGAATTTTGTATTTTCCTAGCCTTCACTGCCACCACTCGTGCTCCCAGCCTTCCTCCCACGGCCGCCGACCGATTGTCACCCATCCATCCCCAGCTCCAAGAGACGCAGCAGCAGCAGCAACTGCTGCCGCCGCCGCCGGAACAGGTTAGTCAACAGCTGCTGGTTCCTCCTCATCGTCCCGACGGTGCTGATGACCAAGCACATTGCAGATATGGAAGGGTTTATGTGTACGACCTTCCTCCAATCTTCAACAAGAAACTGCTGGAGAATTGCCACGATTTAGACCCCCGGAAATCCCAGTGCCCGGCGGTGTCCAACGGCGGATTTGGACCGAAAGCAACCACCCTCGCCGGCACGGTCCCACGAGAGCTCGCTCGTGCTTGGTACTGGACCGACCTCTTCGCCGGGGAGATTATCTTCCACGCTCGGATTTCCACCCACAGGTGCAGAACCATGGAGCCAGGATCGGCTGCGGCATTCTACGTGCCCTTTTATGCTGGACTAGCGGTTTCCAAGTATCTATTCACGAACTACGCCGCCGAAGAGCGCGATGCTCCGTGCCAGGATCTGCTCCGGTGGATCAAGGGCCAACCGCATTGGAAGAGATCCAACGGCTCGGATCATTTTCTTATGCTGGGGCGAAGCTCGTGGGATTTCAGGCGGGCCCGCGACCAAGACTGGGGGACCAGCTTCCTCCTCATGCCCCTCATGAGACAAATGTTCCGCTTAAGCATAGAAAAGAGCCTTGGGGACCCACTGGAAGTCAGCGTACCCTATCCTTCAGGCTTCCATCCCAGGACCGCCTCCGAAGTCGGGCGGTGGCAGGAATTCGTGCGGAGTCGCAAACGGTCGAGCCTCTTCACGTTTGTCGGGGGAAAGCGCGGGTACATCAGGAACGATTTTAGGGCTCTGCTGCTGGATCAGTGCTACAGGGAGTCCGGCTCGTGCAAAGCTGTGGACTGTAACAAGACCCCGTGCTTGGACGGCGCTCCCGCTGTCCTGGAAGCCTTTCTGGACTCAGACTTCTGTCTGCAGCCCAGGGGCGACTCCGTCACGAGGAGGTCCACGTTTGACTGCATGCTGGCCGGTTCCATACCGGTCTTCTTCTGGGAGGGAACCGTCGGGGGCCAGTACGAGATGTTCATGTCTGACCAGCCCGAGTCATTTTCGGTCTTCATACACCGGAATGAAGTAAGGAACGGGACGTCGATAAGGAGAGTACTGGAGGGATACAGTCGGGAAGCCATCAAGAGGATGAGGGAGGAGGTAATTGGCATGATTCCCAGGATTTCGTATGCTTTTCCAGTTCCGGGTGGAGGATTGGGCAATGTCAAGGATGCCTTCGACATAGGTCTGGAGGAAGTTCTGAGAAGAATAGTCAGGAAGAAGAAGAAGCCAGTCCATGCGGCGGGGCGCGTATCGTGAATGAGACCACAATTCCCAAAGTTGTGATGGGTTACGTACCGGATGGCAATGGCCAACGGACGGGGCCAAGGCGGCACATGCATTTATCAACTCACTTCTCTATTTTTCCCCCCACGCCGTACATACGTTGGTTGATTTGTTTAGTTACTTATTTTTTTTTTTGGCCCTTTCTGTACTGGGCCTTGAAAGTGAAATTGTGACCATTTTAGTAAAGGACAAACGAGAGACATCACACCCGCTTTTAACCATCACGTCACGTCACGTCAATTTGGCGTCGTCTTAGATAATTTTTATTGTTACTTGTTGTACTTGAAAACCATGCTCTAGCTAGCTGGTGCACAATTATCACTAGTATATCTAAAACTGAATTCAACATATCTTTAAATTCAGGATATAATCAGCTGCTACAAGCTCGAATTCTGACCCTGTTACATGATTCATGCTTCTTATTTGGGATCCTGAATGTACAAAACATCAAAATGTGTACATCTACATATGTCGTCAATCGTGCGGGTGAACATTTTAGCAGACGGGGAAAAGGAAAGCAGACGGAAAACCTCAAAAGAGTGCTGTATGGGCCACTAAAAGGACACCCAAAGCTAGGCCTTATTTATATGGTTTCGCCTCTAGTTTTTGACTCATGAAACATATAGTTCACTGGAACGCCCGTCAGAACCTTTTGGGCTTTGTCCATCTTTTTGCTACGTTTATTTTCCAATCTGGGCTTGGTCATCAGTTTTTCGAGTGTACCCCTCGAGTATAGCTGTATGTGTGATTTGAAAGAAATTTAAATAGTTTGTTTGGAAGACAATTGTAAGACAGCTGTCGTTGCAATATCTTCATTTTTCTTGGTGCCTACTCCTTGTTCTGCCCATTTGGTAAGGCTGAAAACCTCTTTGTTCTGCTAATAGATTTTCCAACAATTCTCAAGTCTCTTCCAATTCCTTCAAATCATTCATTAGTTTGTAGATTGATTTAACATGTACTCATTTATAACTAACTCAGCCAACCGAGCCATCTTCATACAGGAAAGAATATTAGAGATCGATTGGTCACTCGTGTGACAATATGAAAACAAAATAACTCCCAACTATGAAGTGTACTAATAAAATTTAGGGGATAGGATAGACTTTTGCTGTATGTCTAAAGAGCTATACTAGTTAAAATAGCTAGAATTATTATTATTTAAAAAAAAAAATGAAAGCATGCGCGACCATACATGATAGAAGATATAAGGCTGTATATATAAATTGTATATTGAAGAAAGACTTGGACATTTGGCTCTCTCACCACCTAAACTGCATACACGTTTGCTCTACTCTACAGAATCAGGTGTAAGCAAAGACTACGAATCTCCAATACAAAAAATTGCACTCTACCTATTATTGCTCAAGATAGAGAGTAAACTTTTCTTCCTTTTTTTTTTTTTTGGTTTTGGGGCGGCGGAGGGTTCATCTACACTGATCCAGGACATTTGACATTATTGTTTGGTCAAATTTATTAAAACAAAGAAGAGTCCATATATACGACATGCGTGGAAATAGGAATGGAAGTCCCAAAAATACAAATAATAATAATAATAATGAAAATGAGTTAAAGACAGTCAGAAAACTGTTGCAATCCTTCCTCGTTGTTTGCCAGTGCTGTTGATTTGTGTCGTTCCTAAAACTTTGATGGGAGATGGGTCCTCTTGATTTTTTTACAAATACCTATTGCCAGTTCAGCTACTACTTTTCTTTTCTTTTGGGGAAAAGGAAAAAAAAAAAAAACTGTAATGCTTTCTGTATTGCTTACTGGTACAGAAAAGGAAAATCTAAGCAGCCAAGATTGAAAGCAATTGACATTTAGAAGTTTCCATGGTTTGTCCAATGTGCATCGTTCATTTGAGAAGTAAACAAGCACATGACACGGATTAATTAAGCCGAACTTGCCATCTAAGTAAATGAATTACCAGCGGAACACTTCCGGAAAAATGTCTTCAGTGCTCTGTTTATTTTCTGTTTCTGAGCTTTTAAAGATGATCTTCTCCGATTGGAGTATCAGTCAAATATATACTCACCACTCACCGGTTGGATGGAAATCAAATGTTGAAAACGATACAGCTTTCTTCTCCCTCCCCCCCGCCCAACCCAACCGGGGTGTTTTGCCCTTTCTTCCTTTTTTTCCGTGGCGTAAGGTTTCTGGTAGACTTTGCAATGTCAACCATTTACATTCCGGGGGCTGAAACTGTCGGTGAAGACCGGCGAAAGTGATTCCTAGCAAAGCACATACTTGTTTACCTTCAATTGGGTCTGAAGAATATTTAAAATACACACACTTTTCAAAATAGTACTTATATAGCTCGTATATATACATTTATGCACAGAAATTAAACAATGTGTACGGACAAATATTCTAACACCAAAAGGGTTGTTAAGGACAAAATCTATCGAAGCAGTGACCACACATCATGATGATTGAAGCTGTAGTGCTTTACTCAACTACATATATTTTGACAATTGAAGCAAAGAATAATATTAGTAGCATATATATACACATGTGCACCGTGATTAAAGCGGGGGGCGGGCAGAATGAATCCCTTTCCCAAATCCTCATCACCGGTTAGGGGCCACAATATTCTTGACAGCCCCCCTAAGAGGAAGGCCACCATTGATTTCAAAACCACATTCAGATGGGTGAAATCCTATGTTTCTTTCTACCACTGTGCATGGCTTCTCATGATTCTTCTTTTCCACTTTTCTATCCTCCTACTCTTCCTCACCACTCGTGGTGGTCTTAATCCTCCTCCGACAAATGAGCAATATCCGACTATCCATCCACAACCGGCACAGCAGCAGCAGCAGCTGCCACAGGCTATTCAGCAGCTGGATCTTCTTCGTGACGATGATAGAATTCAGCAAGAACAAGTAGTAGGGCAAGAAGAACAACAGCAACCCAGACAACAACGACAAGAAGAAGTCATTGAGGATGGGAACAAACCACAAGATGACGTTATTCACCAGCTGCGTTCTCCTCCTGATCGTGAAGTAGGTAATAATAATACGAAACAACCACCACTAGAACAAGTTATCCAAGGTCGCCAGCCTGCTCCTCCTCCTCCTGATCAAGATGGTAACCGTGAACAATGCAAATACGGGAAGGTTTACACATACGACCTTCCTCCCATCTTTAACAAGCAACTAGTGATCAATTGTCACGATTTAGATCCCTGGAAATCCAAATGCGCTGCGGTCTCCAACAATGGATTTGGCCCAAACGCCGCCACCACCCTGGCGGGAACCGTCCCTCAGGAGCTCACCCCGTCATGGTGGTGGACCGACATGTTCTCCGGCGAGATCATCTATCACACTCGGATGTCAAACTACAAGTGCAGAACGACGGAGCCAGAATCCGCTACGGCTTTCTACGTCCCCTTTTATGCTGGACTAGCGGTTTCCAAGTATCTATTCACCAACTACACCGCGGCCGAGCGCGATTATCCCTGCGAGAGATTCCTCGAGTGGATTAAGGAGCAACCTTACTGGAAGCGATCCAACGGCTCGGATCATTTTCTCATGCTGGGGCGGATGACGTGGGATTTCAGACGGAAAACCGACGACGACTGGGGTACCAGGTTTCTTCTCATGCCCTTGATGAAAAATATGTTACGCCTGGCAGTTGAACGACACCGGTGGGACCCTCTGGAGATCAGCGTTCCATACCCTACGGGATTCCATCCCAGGTCTGCTTCTGAGATTGAGCAATGGCAGAAATTCGTGGGAAGCCGTAACCGAACGAGTCTCTTCACGTTTGTTGGTGCAAAGCGTCGAAAGGTCAAGAACGACTTTAGGACTCTGCTATTGGATCATTGTTTCAACGAGTCGGAGGCGTGCAAACTCGTGGACTGCGACAAGACCCCGTGCTCCGATGGCTCTTCTGCGATTTTTGAAGCGTTTTTGCAGTCGGACTTCTGCTTGCAGCCGAGGGGCGACTCGGATACCAGGAAGTCCACGTTCGACTGCATGTTATCCGGGTCGATACCGGTGTTTTTCTGGGAAGGGAGTTTCCGGGATCAGTACGAGCTGTTCTGGTCGGGCGAACCGGAGAGCTTTTCGGTGTTCATAGACCGGAAAGAGGTCAGAAATGGGACTTCAGTAAGGAGCGTGTTGGAGGGCTTTAGTAAAGAAGATGTCAAGAGGATGAGGGACAAGATAATTGAGTTTATTCCCAGGTTTGTGTATGCTTTTCCCGGTGAAGGATTGGGGAAGGATGCCAAAGATGCCTTCGACATAGCTGTGGAGGGAGTTCTACAAAAAATAGTCCAAAAACCAAACGTCATCGCGGAACGATACAGTATTAGGGACAATGAATGAAGGACGAGAATGAGTAGGGAATTTGACAAAGATTTCATCAGTTTTTCCTTTTTGTAACTAAGGATTTTGTGGGATAGCTTGCTAGAACGTCTTTCAGTTCAGTAAACATTCATTGACAGGCAGAGGATGAGAGATGAAACGCAAAAGGACGCTCAGCTCAACTCCGCCAGTCTCCGGCAGTCACCATCCATCCGGAGTCGCATCATGATTTGTTCAACTTTTTGACCTTTAAATTTTTGTTATTACTATGGAGGAATTTTCTTCAATCGTTGTTGTATTAATCCTTTGCCGTGTGTTCTCGGTCTGCTGCATTTTAGCTGTTGGGATTAAGACTGAGGCGGAAAAGAGATTAGAATAGAATGAACAAGAGAAGAGTAGTAGCACACCGCACCAAATGCAAAAAGAAAGAAAGCGAAGCCTGAAATATCGATTTGTATTTCAACGATTAGAAGTAATGTGGCGGACAATGGACGGCGAGTAGATGCAAGACATCACAGTCAGCTTTCAGCATCTTGTCATTTTCGCACCTTACCATTATAATTTATAATCATGCTGAGTAACAATTTTTTCTTGAGCTAATTATGCAAGACAACCGTGTCATGAGCATAATATTTGTCCCTTTGAATTAGTAAAGCACACAATATGATTAGGTGCTACAAGCGCATCTTTACGTCTTTAGCTAATCGTGCAAGACTTTGGATGCTTTCTTTCTTTTATTTTATGGCTGCTATACTTGGGATTTGGGTTTCACACTCCTCATTGAAGTCCCATGGAGGACTAAATCTAACATTTCATAGCATCGATATATCTTGTCTTGCCTATCGTACCTGAATTCTTAAATTAGTGTCAACAAGCAATCTGAACGATGCATATATATATATCCCTTTCTCGCCTACGGACACTGCAAAAAACATGGTAGCCTAGAAGAAGAGAGTCGATATCAAATTGCATACGCTTACTTTGCCAAATTGTTTAATCTATCACGAATCGTGTGGTACTAGTTAGCAGTATTTTAGGACAATATAAAAAATATTCCTTGAGATCACTGACAATTTCAAGGAGCTCCTCTAATATTTCTATAATTACAATTGCCTCCCTTCCTTTCATCGTAACAAAACCTTAGAAAGAATTATGAATGTCCTAAAATACCTCTTGTGTCATTATTTTTCTGCTCATATATTTTCTCAACAAATTCACCACCTCTTTTGCTTCCAAGAACTACAACAAAATCATCAGATTATTAAGTCTATTCTATAGTAACTCTCTATCGACGTCCCAATTCAAGATAAATCAAAGGACTCCTTTTCTAAACATGGAAATTTGGTTTCTCTCATTGATCCACTATCTGAAACAATACTTGTTTCTTCCTTATAATTATCCTACCTGCAAGGCTTGATTGATAATCCCTTCTTCTTCTCATCTCATGCAACAAAAACCCTTCATCAATTCATGACTAAGCTTGTACCTATCCTTCACCTGGTCCTCTTTTCTTGCTTGGCTGTCCTTTTTCTTTTTTGGTATTATCTACATCTCACCCGTTAAAGAATCTATGAGTAAAATTTTCCAGAGCATAAATCAATTGCACTGCGTTTGAGATTGAGTATATATAGAAATAAATCACAAATTTCAGTATATTCCATGGTTAGGTGCGTGACAAAAAATAATATATAGGTGATTAATGAATAAGAAATAAAGCGAAAGAAAGAAAGAGGAAAGTTAGGGGGCGAACTCTGGTAGGAAGAAATTGGAGGCAAAGAACCAAAAGAAACGAGAGGAAGCTGCTTTAAATTGTCCCGTGGGCTTGAGTCTTTGTTTTACTTTTTAGCGATATAGTACTTTGTAAAGGTTATTTCAGTTCATTTTTAAACTTAATGAAACAGAGGTGAGTGTTAATTATGAAAATCTAAAAGGAGCTCCTTGAAATTGTCATAAAACTTCCCCACCAAAGAAAGAAAAAAGGAGGAAGGTGGGGGGAAGCCCCATTTGAAAGTTTCTATGTTGTCCGTGCATGCATCGATTCTGTTCACAATTGAGAGAAACACTTTTTTTTTTTTTTTGGGTAAAAATTGAGAGAAACACGTGACATAGCCAATTAAGTTAGTAAATTGCAGGCGTCTAAAACGCAATTAATACTACTAGCCCTACTTGTCACCTACATTTCTAAACTGTCTTCGCCTTGGCGTCTCGTCGGTTGAACCCTTAAAATAAGTTTCAAATACGGTCAAACCTCAAAACCTTTGATGCTTAATAATCAAAGAAAATAGAAATTGCTCAAATTTTCTTCTTTCTGTCTTCGACTTGCCACTCCACCCTTCCTTTGTATGTAGGTGAAGATGCCTCCGGCCATACAGCCAAAAAAAAAAAAATTTGGGGCAATGTAATCATTTATATTCCGGTCATCAAACCGTCAGTGAATGCCAATGAAATGAAACTCAGGAAAGCACATTAAGAATAGTTGTGTCCTAGATTGGTGATTATTGGGAAAATATTTTGTTTATTATAGATTGTTTTCTTTTGGTGATATGTAAGGTAATTGAGAAAATAAAAATAATAATAGAAAATGTGAATATAAAAAAAAATAAAAGCTCTCGAGTAACTATATCACCAAAAACACAAAATCTAACAACAGCTGATGCTGCTCAATTATGTATTGAAGTTGTGGTGCTTACTAACTCCGATTAGTGATGCTTCAACTCTCTTAACGCTTTAAGCAAACAAGTAAGCCATCCCGGCCGGTCAGTGTATGCAACAAACCGTAGAGACCAAGACAGGGCACCTGAGGGCAGAATGAATTCCTTTTTCAATTCCTCATAAGCAAATAAGGGCCATAATATTCTTGACGAACCCCTTAATAAACAGACTCATGAACCGCATTAAGGTTGGTGACGTGAAGTCCAATGTTTAATTCTACCATTGTGCATGGCTACTCGTCATTCTCTCTTGTGTTGTTGGCTACAGATAGGAGATGGAGTGAACCACCTAATACATAACCAGATATCAATCTGCTTGTCTTTTTGAATTGCTAACGCACAATATTTTGTTAGGTGGCACAAGCTCAGCTTTTGTCCCTTTTGTGGACCCTTCCAACGTTCTAAGCTATCTATTCTCTAAGATTAACATTTTAAGATGCATCAGCGTGCGTAAAGATAAAAAAAAAAAATAATACTTTAACCCAAAAAAAAGAGAAAGGGGGGGGGTTGTTCTATGGGCCAAAATGCGTAGGTAGATAAATAAACTCGAGATGCCAAGCATCTTGAACTTCCACGAAAAGCAACTGGGTTTTGTTTGATTGGTGCGCACATATCCCCTGATTTTTAAGTATCCAAAACTTTGAGGAGGGTTGGGTTGAATGTAAGATGGGAGGGATTGCAAAATAGGAGGAGATCTTATATGGAAGGTCCATTTTTCCAAAAAAAAGAAAAAAAGAAAAAAAAAGGAAGGAAGTAGAAGAAGAAGCAGCAGGAGGAGGTATCCCAAAACTTAATTGACTAACGAATTAGCATTTTGACCTTTTATTTGGAACACAAGGAAGTTAAAGAACATTTTCCTACGATGAGATGGATCTGGATTTCATAACGTGAAAAAAAAGTGATTGATTATATACATTTTAATTTTTCGTTTATCTAGTTCAAATTTGTTCTTGGAAGTCCTTTTATGGACTTTTGCTTTTGCTGCTCCTAAAATTGTTAGTACTTAAATGGATTCTTTTAGTGTTTTCGGTAGACACAACGTGTTAATATGTCTAGATTACATTATATGCAACCTGCCATATGAATGGCATATACTTACACTTAATGCACCACTTCATTTGAAAATTTTTTCAAATTAACTTCAACTTTTATCGAAAAATCAGCACATGTACACGGGTCCAATTGCTCACCAGTTAGCCAAATCCAGATAGTAGAACATGTGCATGGAGACGTGATGGCTTGTAGGAGAAATGTAATTTTTTTTTTTTTTTTAAAAAAAAACTCAGGAGAACGTGGATCTGCCTCCATAATTAAAAGTTCCGGCTTCCATTGGTGCCTTACAGTTTTTGATTAGGGGGAATTAGCTCTAAATTGGTCCTAATTGTGGGGCTTCACACCGCTCGTCAGTCGTCCCATGGTGCAAGAAAAGGAGGATAAAGCTCACGAAAGTTTAAAAATGACGCAAGAGATTTGTACTCAACCTGGCATACTTACCTAAAGCCCGTTCGAGAACTTTGGGCCTTTGTAATCTGAGGCAGGCCTTTTTATTGGGCTTCATCATCAGTTCTGGGCTACAAGACGTTTGTGACAGTGTCGTTTCACATGAGATTTGTACGCTCTTCTCAATTGACAATTGGCAAGGACGAGTTTTTGGCATTTGAAAGTCAATTTTTTTATTTTGAAGCTCCGGAGTTCTGGTCTATGGTTGCATGTTTTCTGTTCTGACAAGTCATTTCCTGCTAAAAAGAATTTGTCCATGGCTAACTGTTTCCACCAAACATCTAATTCTTCTGCTCACTTTTCCAAATTCCTCCTAATCGTGTGCAGGATTTTGTAACTCCGCAGCCCACAAGATGAAAATCGTAGCAAAACTTTAGTACAGTAACTTGTACATAATACTAGGTATAGGAGCCGACAACTTGGAAGTTTCTAAGGCAGATCACACTCGAATACCCTGAAGTTTTGTAACTTGCGTTAAAGATATAGCGCCTCAAAAGCAGAACAGAAAAAAAAAAAAAGGTGGTGTTAACGATAACATTCAATGCTTCGAACAAACGGGTGACACGCGTATGTCCTGATTCCTGAATCTGTTAAGTGGTAATCTGCAATGGAAACTCAAAGCCATAATTTCAGGGAACGAGCCGACCAAAGGGGCAACACTCCGCGCACTCACGCCTTGATCAGTGGGGGGGGGAATGGCTCCAATCTCCACAATTTTCTAGTCAACCCGCAGCCGCCGGGCAAGGTCCAAGTCGTGTTTAGGAATACTAGTGTACTAGTATTAACTTATAGTTAATGATAGCTACTGGTCATTTTCACCCACTGAGAGCTACAGAACTGCAAGCAAGTAGAACGAACACTCCTGTGGCTGGCTGCAGGACTGGAGGAGACGGTGAAATTTATTAGTCCCAAACGGATCATTTAAAAGCACAATTATGGATGACAAAACTGGCAAACCCCTCGTTTAAAGTTTCCCTTCCCAAGAACTTTTACTCAAGTGGGCCTCACGCTCACCCCTAGGAATTAGGGTCACTAGAAAAATTAAAGTAAATAAATACGTATAAAGCAATAAAGGATAAGACGTGCGTGCTCTTCACAGGGTGTCCTTTGCGCCCTTTCATGGCCAAGAAGCAAGAGAAGGAAGAACCACCAGCCCTTTGATTTACCGCAAGAATATATAATAGTCCAAATACGGAAGGAAGCCTACCTGCTGAGTGCTGAGTCCATAGTCACTGCGTGGCGGGGATCCTGGAGCCGGAGAGGGACTCTGCTGATGAATTAATGAGCACGTTTCATTTCACTTTACCCCCAAATCTTCCTATAATCTTTTAGCTTTACACGACTAACATATACTACTACTACTAAAGCAGTAGTAGAGCATCGAAAAATGTACGGGTCAATAAATTATACCTTGTCCCTGTCGGTGGTAACCTCCCTCACGATATCAGAACCCACCACTGCCGGGCAGCTAACCTCCTTCGCCTCAGTCCCCCCTCACTCACTAGTCACCAGTCACTCCTAAATCAGCTCCCATAACTGCTAGCACTTCCCCTTCTTTCCACCCTCCACCATATCCAAAGAAGTTGAAGGAAAAAAAAAAAAAATGCTTCCGGCCTACTCCAACAACTCAACCTCGTCATCGTCTTCATCGGACCTCCACAATTTAAAGAAGCCCAAAACCCCCGAACACCTTCCCCTGAAGAACGCCACCATCTTCAATTTCCTCCAAACCCACGTCTCTGCCGACCCTCGATTCTGGCTCTTAGCCGCCTTCCTCTCTGTCCAGGCTCTCATTTTTTTCATCACTCGTTCTGCACCACTCTCTCTTTCCCCCAAGCCCCCACAACGAACCACCCCCATTTAATCCAACATCCCTTTCCTACCCAAAATGGTGTCCGCAGCCACAGGCCTTCAATTTCCGATGACCCGGAATGTGAGTCCGGCAGGGTCTACGTCTACGACCTCCCTTCTATGTTCACCAAGGACTTGGTGCTTCGCGAATGCGACGATCTTCATCCGTGGAGATGGCAGTGCGGCATTGGTCCCAACGACGGTTACGGCAAAGACGCCGTTGAGCTTGCCGGAATTCTGCCGGATGAGTTCGTTCCGGCGTGGTACCGTACCAACCAGTTCTCTTTAGAACTGATCTTTCACTACCGCATGTTAAACTACAGGTGCAGAACTCTGGAGCCAGAATCTGCTACGGCGTTCTACATGCCCTTCTACGCTGGACTGGCGGTTGCCAAGTATCTCTGGATCAACGACACTGCCAAGCGTGATTGGCACTGCAATATGTTCCTCAAGTGGGTCAAGAACCAAACCTACTGGCAGAAGAACGAGGGCTCGGATCATTTCATCACACTGGGCCGCATCACATGGGATTTTCGCCGGTTAACCGATCCCGGAGGAGAGTGGGGCTCCAGCTTCCTCAATTTGCCGGAGATGGAGAAAGTCTCACGCTTTAACCTGGAGAAAGCCCCCGGGATTGACCTGGATATCAGCGTACCTTACCCTACTGGATTCCACCCTCGCTCCAAGGAACAGATCCGCCGGTGGCAAAGCTTCCTGCGCAAACAAAACCGCACCAGTTTGTTCACGTTCATCGGAGCTTCACACGGCAGCTTAGACGAGGATTTCAGGTCATTATTGCTGAGGTATTGCTACAACGAGTCGACGGCTTGCCAGGTTGTCGACTGCGCCCTGACTCCCTGCAACAACGGTTCGTCTGTGGTGTTGAAGGCTTCCTTGAGTTCCCATTTCTGTTTACAGCCCAAGGGCGATAGCTATACGAGGAGAGGGGTTTTTGATTGTATGGTGGCAGGTTCAATCCCGGTGTTTTTCTGGAAGAGAACGGCTTACGATCAGTACCAATGGTTCTTGCCGGGGAGACCCAAGAGCTACTCGGTGTACATAGATCACAAGGACGTGAGGAAAGGGAAGTCAATAAGGAAAGTGTTGGAAGGGTATAGCAAGGAAGAGGTGAGGAAGATGAGGGAGAAAGTGATTGAGACTATGCCGAGTCTCGTGTATGGGAGGCCTAAAGATCCGTCAGAGAGTATTGGAGATGCTTTTGAGGTTGCCGTTGAAGGTGTCCTGGGGAAGCTCAAGTACGAAAAAATATGGAATGAAGAGTGGAAAGATGACGAAGATGATGAGAATGTACTGACAAGGTAACAGTCCTTTGAGAACCGTTACTGTCTCCCCAAATGCAAAAGTGGAAAACACTACTGAAAATTCCATGTACTGTGGGAGTTGAGGAGGAACAGAGAAAATCATGCCCGGGTGGGATTATCAACCACCTGAAATCCTAGTATTTAGATTTGCAATAATTCACCGTGACGGCAAAGCGGCAGTTGTTCGGAAGTATTGTAGAACTTCCACACTAGATAGACGGCTCCTGTTAGTTCTTAATTACTTTAGTCTTCTATTACGTACCACCCAACCAAGGCGTGGTCAGAGAGATAATAAGACAAGTCAGAAAGATTATACTAAAATGATTTAAGGAGAAGCTGGTTCTAGCTTTGAGGTCTTTTATCAGCTCAGCCACCACAGGCTCCTGGTTTTAGATTTGTAACAGAAATGACGGGATAGATCAGAATATCTTTATATTGACAAATCTTGTAATGTCAGAATTAGGGAGTTTGTTCCCACAAACTGTTTTTATTCGTAGAGTCCACCGTGACAAACACCAAAAAAACGCAATCTCAAAAACGGTTTCGAAAAACATTTTCAAAAATGAAAAAAAAATCCTACCATCATTTTTTCTTCCACCCTCCACATCCACTACCACCGCTGCCCCTCCTCCCTCCCCGCTCCTCTCTCCTTCCTCTTTCTCCACCTTCCAGGAGGGGAGGGGGGTAGAGGGAGGGAAAAGGAGAGCGAGGAAGAAGAAGTGGCAGGGACCAGACCAGTGGCTGCTGGTGGTGGGTGATTGTGGTAAGAAACAATAGATTTTAAAAAATATATACCCCAAAAATCCTAAATTTTAAAAAGACCCCAAAATATGTTTTCAAAAACACTTAATCCAAACGGATCATCTGCATTCAAAGTTTTTTCACATACACCTTTACAGTGAAGTTTTTAATTAACACCCTCACAAACCACCTAATGAATACGGAGCGAGATATCATATGCAAGTACTCCACATAGACTAAGCTCTTCCACTATGTCTACTTCATATTTATGTAAAGGTTGCAACGCTTTATAATCTTGAATTAGACATGAAATGAATCAAATTCTGCAGCACAAACATCCATCCAGCTACATGAGGAGCACATATTTTAAGTTTTCAACAACCAATGAAACTACAAAGCTAGTAGTATTTAGACCTAACAGGCTAAAGAAAAAACAAAAGAATTAGACTCCATCAAACGGAACTTCTCTAACTAACTATTCATAGTTCACTCATTCTGTACATAACTGCTCGCCAATTACCTCAGAGCATATCAATTTCTGGGTTAGACAATGAAACCACACATCTACATGGTAAATCAATCTGTGAATCGGTGAAATTCTTCCCCCTTCCAGACTCTCTGTCCATGACTTTCAATTGTGAACTAAATCATCTTAATAAATGCTTCATCCTACCTTCTGAAATCCAAAACGCAGACAACATTATTGGCAAAACAAGCAGCAATTTTATCACCTTCCTTGTTCCAGCAGACTTCGAATATGCCTCCATTGCCAGTATATCTTTTGATAATCTTGCTTTCTTTCAGGGACCAAATAAGCACACTCTTGTCAAGAGAGCCACTGGCCAAGTACTCACCATTTGGGCTAAAAGCAACAGAGTACACAGGTTCCCTGCAATCCAATCAAAATGCTACAGCAGTTATACACCCAGATGCACAAGTATGTGGTCAAAAGGCAAGAACCAACAAAGATGTCCCCCACAGACCTTTGAACATTTCTAAAACAAGCTAAACTAATAAGAACTCTAAAAACTCGAAAGCTTCCAGGAATTAAACAATTTTACAAAGATGAAGTCTGTTTTACATTTAGAAGGTAAAAGATCCAGAGCCCTGAAAGTAGGAAACTAATACTTTAGGAACATTTTAGATCAGGAGATGTGATAAAACTGCAAAAAGCCTGAGTGATTCTATGCTAGGTAAATTGTCTCCAGGGACGGAAATTGTAATTGTTCTAAATTTCTCCTTAGATTATCATGATATTTAGTGAACTCTCTACCCAAAGAACAATGTGATTATGCAATACAAAACATCAAATCCCTATTCTGCTTTGAAATGCCTGTACCTACAATGCAACAAACAGAAGATTTTAGAGGTTTTGCACCTGTGACCATTCAGGCTGCAGAGAAGTCTTCCCAGCTCAACATCCCACAGCTTAACCGTTGAGTCAAATGACGCACTGCAGGTGGGAATGGGATAAGCGGATTTCATGCTAGAAGTCTTTGCAAGAGACAGCACTTTTCATTCTAAAACCACTTCACCTACTTACTTAGCCCAACAACATATTACTATGTTACTCGGACTCTTCACATTGCCCAGCCATACCCATGTCCGACCCTTCATTTTGCACTAGAGTAGCCATGTCGGCAGGACCCCATAACCGAGTCCGAGTAACATAGACATATTACATATCAACAAGGAGAAAAACAAAGAGAAGGTCAAATAATATATATAAAATAGGTTGACGTTCATATGATGATAAACTGATCAACTGTCTGTAGACGCTAGTGCATGCTTCTTGCAACGGAACAATTCCTCCGTCAAGTTCCAATTCCACTAACTCTAGTATTTCATTAATATTTTTACTATTTATTAAAATAAATAAAATGATTGACGTCAATTTAGACCCATCTCAGGACCTCTAAACATTTAAAAATGAAAATAGTTTTATATGGTATCCTCTTTACTACACTCCATCCATGAAAAGATGCCAGCTGTAAATAAATCAGATGCACTAAATGAAAATGCTTTCTAATGAGAAAAACAATCTCCATGAGCTTCTTAGTTTAAAACTGCATCGGGGTAAACATAATCATCAGCATCAGACAACATAGTTGCTAATTGAAAATCATGAAAAGTTACAAGCGAACAGTAAAACCACTGAAAGCAACCTTGCCAACAATAATGGCAGATTTGGATTATTTGTGCCAGGTCCAGTGGGACTCCATCTGATAGTATATATCTCCTGTAATTAATGGATGATATGAATGAGATTCAATGGAATGCAACAGCTAAAAAATGTGAATTTTAGTAGAAATAAAAAAGAGTAGTACTTTATCATGTTCCTTAAAATCATGAAACGCACTTGTCCTGCTTCAGGCTCCATATCTGCAATATGACTCTCAAGCCATTGACGAGAATAATGAATATCTTACAGAAAACATGCAAGTCTGTGTACTATTGTTGGAGAACTCATAAACTCACACATTGAACATGAAATACCCATGTAAATTACTCAGCTTTATGGGGTCATAACTTAGACAGTGCATTTCCTAAGCACAAAAAAGGAAAATAAAAATTAACGACCCTCGACTAAAGGTTACAGGAAAGAATGAGTCTACAAATATTCTCATTGTGTGGAAGACCTTTCTAATTTCATGACAAATGAGGAAGCAAAGAACACATTTATCGAGGGAAAGGAAGCCATAATAAACCTTAGCAGTGACATCATCGGAGCAGGACGCCAACAACGTACCAGTCGGATCCCACTTGAGACAATTAACTTCACCCTGAAATCAAAATTGTCAAGGCAGAGCCATCAGCTTCTTTGAAACTTCAATACTACACTTACCTCTATCTGATAAACCTCAAAGTCTAACTAGAATACCACAAATCCAAAGTTAAGATTGCCTAACCAACCTGGCAAGCCCCAACTATAAAACTGACACTGCTAGGCAAACTTTGAACCTTTTGTAAGATTCTCTAGGCATTGCAACAATGACAATAATTTCTGAGAATTGTGTAAAATGCAAACATGACCTGTAGTAACTAGGAAAAACAAATTCACAATCACAGAGGCCCGAATTCACGATTGCAGGGGCCCAAATCCACAATTACCAAGGCCCAAATTGTGAGTGCAAACCTGATGATCAGAGAAGGTTTTTATTGGTAAAGTCTCTCCAATCTTGCACACATAGATCATATGGTCAGTGGAGCTGGTTGCGAAAGAAACATTATTTCTCCAATCAACATCTAGCATTGGGCCTGCAAAGAACACATTCAAAAGACGTTGGCAATTATGCTAAAACTTCTCCACAAGGAAATGACTTCTCAGGGACAAAATTAACAACACAGCACCTGAATGGAACTCAAACTGTTGTTTGAATCCCTCAGTTTTTACGTCCCATACAACTGCAGTTTTATCACAGCTTCCAGTGACAATATAGTCACATTTCTTGTTCCATTTCAAGGAGAAAATGGGTCCCTTGTGTCTAGTTAAAGTACTTTTCAGTTCACCTGAAAGCATAGGATTATGTATATTTACGAAAAGCTTGAGATAATTCCAGAAATTAGAATCCAAATGCAATGTCTCGAACAGAAAACAACATAAAGAGCATAAATTCCACTAACAATGACTTAACAAAAGAAAAAGAAAGGAACAAAGGACCAGCCAAAGTATCTCACCATCTGTGCTCCAAATTCTAGCTTGCCCATCATAAGAACCTGTTGCTAGCAGCGTCCCATCAATCTAAGAATGAAGCAGAAAACTGACTCAGGCATGAGAATCCAGGTCTTGAAGGTTTGGCTCTTCAAGCTTTGGCACATATAGGAACAAACAAGTGAAGAAGAGGGCAAAGTGGGAATAAGGAATAGAGGACTGTTCGGTTTATATAGCGCTTTTAGTTACAAACAGGAAAGCCTTTCCAAAGAGATAATCATGAGTCCAGATAAGTCGTCAACAAATAGCAACCAGGAGGTGCCCTTGAAAGCAGCCCCTTCTAAGAGATATGTAATAGATCACTTGTCTAATTTGAGAAAGAGATTTAACCCAATATAAAGGTATAAGAAGGTATTCCTGGACCAAAAAGCAGCTCTGTGGTGCCCCCTTTGCTTGCATCACTCCCATTTCTCAGGGCATTAAGTAATCAATTAAATTAATAAGATATTAAGCAATAACGAGAAACCAAGCTAAAATATATATATACTCACGTTCCAATCAATAGCTGTGACATCTCTGCTTTTCTCATTTGTTTTAGCCTTTACATGCAGCAATACTATTTCACCTCCAGGACCATTTTGTGAGCTTGATTGATTGGTCCCATCACCAATTCTCCAAATCCGTGCTGTTGAATCTCCAGATCTAGTTGCATAAAACAATCAGCTACAACATAAGAAGAAATTCAGAAAGGAAGCTCAGAACACTGCAAATGTGGTTGTTACCATTATCAATGATAATTCTTACAGCTGTGCATAAGGTATCCTATATATACACAGCAAAAGAGTTTTGCTTAATGAAATAGACAATTATTTGGCAAGCTAAGCTGACCCCAATTTATTTCAAGAAGAGAAAAAGAAAAGTGAAAATACAATTTTAAAATTTGGAAAATATTCATCCAAAAACTTCACCAAAAGAGAGTAGACAGTCGCACAATAACTGCAAGAGAATGGCTGAGATAGGACTTCCCCAACATGAATGTGCAGCTGATAAGTATCAACAGTAAAAATTGGACTCTCACTGTGCAACCCAAATAGAATGTGCTAAAACTACATAGAACAAACTCTAGCATTTTACATGAAATTGCAAAAGGACAAAGGCAAACTATGAAGTGCCCAACAAACGAATAAAAAGTTGTTTTATATAACTAACATAAGACATTTGCCTGATATTCTAAATTCTTATTGGCACTATAATATTTGAAACTGCTTACTCTTCTTTGAATACAAGCACCTGGTTTGAAACATACTACCAATCCCAATAAAAGTCTTCAAATTAAGTACCAATATTTCCAAGATAAAATTTCTTCACCATTTTTGTTCCCTTATGACAATAAGCACGCAAACTAAACATTAAGCCAATAGCTAATTCAGAAACTACTATATGAAAAGATGACCTAATTCAGCAACTACTACATGAAAAAAATGACCTAAATCAGCAACAATTAATTGTCATTTCCTGCCATAGCTATAGAATACAAATGATGACCTTCTTACTAGAAGCAAACTGACAACTATGGCAATATAGCCAGTTAATGAAAAAATTGATTCAACTTGAGAATGACTAGGAACATAAATAAAGACAAGCATGTCACTCCAATACAAGTTCTGAAATGTGAAAACCCACCCTGATGCAAGAAGTGAACCTGACGGGCTCCATGCACAAGCACAGACCTACAAAAAAGAAAATCAGCAGGACTGATATGACAGAAATATAGAACAAAATAGAAAAAAATACAAACATGAAAAATTCAGGAAACAACAAACCTCAGAAGTGTGGCCTTCCAAAATCGTGACATCACAGCTAGTCAGTTCAACAATTTGAGATGTAGAGGTGGTAGAGATTTCCATTGGTTCTGGTCCAACAGCCAATCGCAGAGAGAAATCACTTACAGATAATTGGCCAGCATCAAAAAACAGCAATTGATGGGAAGAATCCAAACTATGAAAATCAAACCTAAGTAGGAAATCAGCATTTAATATAAGCATAGTTTCCTAATTACTAACATTTTACTGCCTAATTGTACCAGTAGAATCCCTTTCTATTTGAGAAGAATTCCGGAAAAGTAATCAATTAGTGTGGACAGATTTTGACCATGCAAGATATGACATGTCTGGAACAAGAAAGATGCCAATCCAGATCCATGATTTAATTATTAATGTTTATCCAAGGCCAGAATGTGGATTAAAGTTAAACACTAGGACATGATTAAGAAATAAAATTTTCTAAAAAGCTTGGATAAAAAACTAACCATTTAAGTAAAAGAATATATAACTTTCATGTATAACTTAAGAAATGTGGCTACAAGGTGAGCAAGTGGATCAATCTACCAGGTTCAATTTTAAATGAAATTTTCCATAAAAATCATAAATCGTAGTATGAATAACTATACATCCCTGGCAGTATTGAATCAGTGACCATAGCACCAGAAAATGTCGAGGCAACTATCTTTATGCTAAGGTACATAAAAACCATAAATCTTAGTATGAATAACTACACATCCCTGGCAGTATCGAAGAAGTGACCACAGCCCAACAAAATGCCAAGGCGACTATCTTTAAGAAAAGAAAATGTAAGGGAAAAGGCAAGAGAAAACTACAGCATTTGCCTCTAAGTTGCAGCATAGATATAATATCAAGATATCACATGCACTTGACTAGTCTTCAAGTATCAAATCCACATCACATTAACATGCAAAATCCCAAAACCCAATGAAAATGAAGAAGTTTATGCAGCTTTACCCCCAGAAACCCCATTTTCTTCATTTCTAACATTTTTCTGGTCTTCATGATTGGTATCCACCTCTTTGTCATTGTGATAGTTATGCTCCTTTTCTCTTGGCTTCTCTTCTGTTCGCTCTGCCTCCTTTTCACGCTCTCTTTTCCGCACTTGTTTTTCCCTCTCTTTCACTAGCCCATGTGGTTCTTCATGTTGCTTATCCAATTCTTTCTCCTTAGTTTTTTTCAGTTCATTTTTTCTCCTCTCCTTTATTGTACGACGCAACTCATAAACATCCTTTGTGATGAGATCGAAAGGTTGTAGAAATGAAAAATCCTCATCCACATCAGAGTCAGCCTGCAGGCTTAAAATAAACTCTATATCAAGCCAAAATGACACATTTATAGATCCATCCAACTTAAATTAGGAATTGATGAATAAACAAACAAGTGCAGTGCAATCATGCAATCCTGACATTACTCAAGTTTGCTTCCATCTCTAAGTACTGAAGTCCTTTCTGTACAAAAGTGACAAGTGCTCCAGGTGGAACCAAAGTGCCATCAATCTGGCACTTGTTGATACTTGCCTCATATCCAAAAGCAAAAGCTGAATGAGTAAAACCTGCCAAAAAGTATAACACGTGACAAAATGTGCAGACAAAAACAGATAAAGAAGAGTCTATTGAAGTCCATGAAAAGAAGAAAATTTAACAAAACAGACATTCTTCTTTGTCTAACTCAAATAATCAAAAATTCCACCTTTTCCCAACCTTGGCACCTGGAAAATCTTACTATGTATTGTGTATAGAAGAGAGTGATCCTATTCGGTGTAGATCCTACTAACTGCAAATGACAAGCATGTAATTAAAGAACTGAACTACTTTTTGCTATTCCATTGCACTGATCGGGGGCGTCCACAGTGACTTAGCGGGTTAAAGACCAAGAGGTGAGTTATTTATACCAAGCATTCTTCTTACAGTTAGATCCAATCTCTTGGTCCCTGCAGAAGGTTTGCTATTAAATTCACATTATGCTAGAGATTCCTCTGATCATTTAGCATCGTGACCAGTTTCCTCCTTGTCTAACTGAGCCCTGGTAAATTGTACTAGGTTGATGCCATGCCTCTCAACAAGACACTGGAATATGGGTCAACAGATCCCATGAGATGTGAATACAGTAAGGATATTTTACTGTTCACAGTTACAAACAACACTGTGTCTAAGAACCTTAAGATGCGTCCTTATGACAAACAACAAGTCCAGAACTGATGAAATGACACATTTTTTTATAAACAACATCAAATGGAAACTAAAAAGTAATGATTAAAACATTACTATTATTTTTGTTATGTTATTCCAGATCACTTTTTGGACATTAAAGTGATCAAACACCTTTACTGGTATCAGCATTCGATACATCTAGCTGCATACAACAACGGCCCATAGTGGCCCTCACAACTGCATTAAATCCTAGTGTAAGAAAAAAAATGTTTGATGGATTGGAAACTATTTCTATCTCACAAGTCTAGATAACAAAAATTTGTATCTGTAAGGATTGCTTATGAAAAATTCAATTTTGAAAACTTGGCTAACAATTGAGTGGATACTACTCTGTTGGATATTCTGAAAAGAACAACCTACTTTGTTAAAGTACCTTTACAAGTTCTTTAGAGAAACACCTTCTTCATTTAAAAAATAAGATAAAACTAAACTATAATAGCTTAAAGCTATCATCACCATTTCTGCTTCAGCTATAACATGCTCCAGCTTAGCAAAGAGAACGTCTTTTTCCCAATCTTCCAACTTTTATTCATTTTGGGCGTAGGAGGGAGCGTGAAATTTCTCAGGCATTTCCGAGGGGGAAAAAGAAAAAAAGACCAGGCAGTACCTATCAACCACTAGTAAATCACTCTGAATTGATACTCAATTAAGGCGTAGTCCCTTCATTTTCCCCCTCTTTTATCCTCTTTTTACATATTAACCCAAAAATAAATCAAATTATAGGAAAATTAACAATAAAGTTCTTTACTTTCTCGATGTGAACCCAAATGGACCTCCCTGAAATACTATCCACAGCTAGACATGCCCTAATCAGAAACTTTAGCACGAATTTTCACTACAAAAACCTTAATGAGGGCGCCATTTACCCAACCCCAATTCAAAAAAATAACAGAATTACATGCATGACATTATAAAGGAAAGGAAACCCACCCAAAAAATGAAAAAAGCGACAAAAAAAAGAAAGAAAGAAACAGAAACCCTAGCAGGCTGAAAACGCTCCATTAAACTAGGTAGGGCGAAAAAATATAGACCTGACTCTTGGAGGTAACGAAACACGAGGTAATTCAATTCGACGGAGGTGATGGAGGCCATTCTGGCGAGCCCCACCTGAAGTTGACAATGTTGCTGCTACCTCAGAATCATGTGAAACCTAAGCGACCTGTTTTTCAGCGGAAATAACAGTTGGTGGTTATTTGCCGGTTAGAAAATTCAGATGGACTGTTCCCTCCTGCCGCTACATGAGAGGCGCAAGGGAGGGGATGGGGAGGCGGATAATGGGGGAGATGGTGACGTTTTGGGAGATATTCTCAACAGCTTTGCAAACAGCTCCTTGAGTCCTGATAGAACACAGAGAGGATAGGGTAGTACTCCTCTATCCAAACTGTACACGTGATTTTATTTCCTTTGCAGACAAAGGACATGATTTTATTTTGGGTTAACTCCACTTTCAGCCTTTGGTTCCCACTTTGATCCCTAAACTTCAAGATAGAGCATTTTTAATCCCTAAGTTACAAAAATTTGTTATGTGTTTTAGTCCTTAAAATATAGAATTTATCATTACAGTCCCTAAAGTATAAAATTTATCCCAATTTGGTACCTAAAATGTATCCACTTAGGAATAAATCTATCTCTCTCATTTAATGATGTTATTTAAGTGGAATAAATTTTATAGTTTAGGAACTAAGTCTCTCATTCTTAAGTTTAAGGATTAATATGAGAATTTAGATTTAATTGAATGGTGTAAAGTATAATTAATTCTTTTATTTTCTTTGCAAACAAAGGGGAAAGTCGAAAAGAAAAGAAAAAAATAATGCACTAATTATCTTCCTTTTCTTTTTTAAACCCAGCTCTGTAAATTTCTTTAGTCACGAAAAGCCCTAGCTATTTTCATCTTCCAAGAATTAAATTTTCCGCTCATCAAAGAAGTCCCTGGTATGGAGATTAAATTAAGGTGATGTCATAAGAAAAATCAGTAGGCTAGTGATGGAACTAGAGGTAATAGGAAAGGGGGGAAAAATGTATGGTAGTACAAGACTGGATAAACAGTGATGATGTCGCTCTTGGTAACTTCAAGCATTAAGTGCAAATTAAAAAAAAAAACTATCAGTCATATATAATTAAAATTAAAGGATACAGAAGAATAAGAACAGTTAAGTGGATCAATCCTCGAGTAAGAAATAATTGAACATAATAATGTTACATAGGGATTTTTAGTTTTGCATGGTTGACGTTTGCTATTAATGCAATAAATGCAAGTGATTTCTCATTCCCTTTGAATGGTTTACATCCACGTTAATGACCTATGAAAATTATATTCAAGGGATTGTAAATTGAAACTAGAAAAAATTTGAGTGTATGATTTGTGATTAGGAAAAATATCTAAACCATTAACTACAAAAATTCTAGAAATGATATGTATATAACGGTGGAAAGTATACATTCAATTGTATTAAATTTAATACTTAATAATTTAATTATTTAATCGATTCAAAATTCAGTTTTTAAACTTTACTTTTATCAAGCACAAGTAAAAGTTCAATTTCCACAAGCAACAAACAAGTATCGGCAGGGGTGGCCAATTTGACAACTAGTGATTAGATTGCCTATATGGGAAAAGATAGAATGTTCAATTTATACATGTGTGTGTAAACATACATACATACATAAACATGTACACACTCACACACACATATATATATATATATATGTATTTATGTATATATCAATTTATATGTGTGTGTATACATTCGTAGGCAACTACACGTTCGATCTATCTTGGTCTAGCAGCAAAAGCAAACAAAAGTCACTACGTTTTTTTCCCCCTCTTTTCGGGTTTTATTAACTAGAGTCCTTACAATCTATTGTTATGTTGTTGGAACAAGAATAATGAGTAGTTCTTTCCATAGTTATTGTATGCACATAATAATTTACGGTAAAGCTCATATACACCTTAGTTGTCAAGATCGATGATGTATAGAAAATTCATTTGTTGCATAGAAATTAGATTCAAAAATTTTAAAACCACATAATTATGTTATGCTAATTCCTTACCTATAAAATTTGATGAATTTTAAAATTGGTATTTAATTGTCTCATTAATAAATACTTAAATGACACACACACATATACAAAGTCAATTTAGCTACCTTGTCAAGTAATTGCATTTGGACAAATTGAGAAAAACAATATTTTAATTTAATGATTCATTTACAATATGTCATATGTAGTTCCAAAATTTTTATTTAATTTTTAGATTATTTCAAATATTTTAGATCCATGAGTTGCATTATTTGTGAATTCCAAACATCAAAATTACTAGTAAGATTATTTTTTGATTTATGTAGGATCTATCGATCCGATTTCCCCAAATTTGGCCGGAATATGTCATGAGCATATCACATGCCCAACTTTTACAGGGTAATTTTGACAAACCACTTTGATAAAAAATGTAAATGACCATTAGTCCATCATTCCGTATCTACTTTATCTCTTTATCTCCATCTCTCTCAAACCCTAAATCTAGGCTTTAGCACCATGGCATAAACATGAACTTGAATCCAATAATTATCCACAAAAAACAAGATAATCACCCTATAATCCAAAAATGAAATAAATATCCCAACTAATCACTTAACCTTCTATTATTACTTCCTCAAGGTTTGACTGTTGGAGCACTCAAGAAAAAAAAATAAAAAGGTACCTTCCAGGAGTATACCATCATGGTTTGCGAGGTGAAGATGAAGTAGTTGGAACTATGACCATTGTTGCAGTAGCGGAAATCTCAATAAGAGTTGAAGGATATGAATTTAATATTGGATCAGGTATTTGCAGGCCTTTGACTCTTCTTCTTCTTATTATTATTATTCTTTTTTTTTAAATTATCTTCTATCATCAAAGATGAGAAAGTAAGTGCCAAGGGAAATTGAGATATGCTATCTTTGCCAACTAGGTATGCAAAAATTAGTGATTTTTTTGGTTACATTTTCTATCTTTTAGTTTTTTATTTTTTTGAGCAAATTTTGAATGGGTTATTCATCCGTTTAGTTTTTGATTCATCAAGAAACATTTTTTACCTTAAATTAGTGGGCAAAGTATTCTTTTAGCACATTGTTGGCTCATGAAGGCTTACCTAAAAATCAGCCTCCATCCTAATAGGCTATACCCATCATAGCTAATTCACCAGTCAAATGAATCAGAAAACCTCCAAGAAGAGCAGTATTTACTACTAAAGAAAATAAAAGAAATGGATTTCAACTCTGAAGTACATGGTGTCGTCTTCCCCTCCATTCAAATTTCAAATTAATGCCGTGAGAAAACAATGCGTCCCTTGACAGACAATGGTGCCATTGGTGGTGGATTTAGAATGTTGAAGATTGAAGGAGATTGAAGAAGAATAGTCCCTTACATTTTGGTTTGGTCAACACTAGAGTGACATGCCATTTTTACCCTTTGAAAATTGGTCACAAGATGTGCACGTGCTTAGTTCCGTCCAAAAGTTGAACAGAAAAGTGCTTAGGGACCAAAGTTGATCATTTTTTATTTGCTAACAACTAAAATTGATCATTTTTGTTCTCGGGGACTAAATTTTCACATCAGTAATATGTGATAGACGAATAGTGCAGTTTTCCCTAATTGAACACGTATTTGTATGAAGATTTATATTATTAGCAAGAAAAGGCACATAGAATAACTGGGATAACCCTACTATAAATTTCATCTATAATTATAAACCACTCTCAATTGAGAAATTTTTAGTGAAAAATAATTTAAAATTTTATGGATTATTAAATTCCTTTTTATCCTATGCCGTAGGTGCAAACCCTTACATAAATGGGTTGGACTCGTGCAAACGTGCGATGAAAAATCCCAGCACTTAAATTCTTCGTTATCTGCAGTAAATAGGTGCATTATGATTCAGCAACAAAGTAAAGAAAATGCCAGGCAGTTTATGGGATGATATAGACGCCATTTCGATGACGAGTATGCTATTTTCACATATGGATCAGCTTGCTGAGCTTATTATGTTCTGCATACAGTTACCATCCGAATGAGCTTTTGTTAGTGTTCTTTTTATGATAAAAATGCAGTTAAGTCTAATAGTGACTTTTTCTTTTTTTACAATGAACACTCGATTAAATTGTTGATTTTATTTTTGTCACACCTCAGTGTTGTTAGAGCTAGAATACATTTGTTTCATATCATAATAATGAGGAAAAAAAATATTCTCCTTCGATTGGAAATTGAATTTTTTATTTGGGGAAAAAAAGAGAAGAAAGAAAATTGTCAAGAGACTAGTAAGAGCATTCATCCAAGAAAGATCATCTGTTCTTGAACTTACTGTACCATCATCGTGGGGCGGGTAGTAGTAAGAAAAGGATCAAGTCTCATCCATATTGCACAAAATCTCTCTCCAATAATAGTAGCAGTATACAATAATAGCAATAACCTTAATTACAGAATACATTATCACAAACAGGGTGAAAAGGTGAATCCAACAGCAGCTACCAATCCAAGAGCGTCTAAGAGCTCTCGCTCCGGCTGGGCTTGGAAGACATATATGCAGCCTAAGTCAAAACAAAGTTAACAACATAAGCAACCACCCCAGATACCAATCCATGTCGTCCTAACCTTAATTAAATTTCAAAGTATGTTTCGTAATTCTACGAATTCGTCTATTGATTAGCAATATTCATTTCCCGACCGCACCTGATGGTCGCCGAGGCTGGGAATCCAGTCGTTTGTGGCCGGGTTGGTTTTGAACACCATCTCTTTGATTCCTCCGTGATCATTCTCCAGCCCGAAGATCATATTCATTCCCGTTGATCTTGCTCGCCACCTTTATGAAACCGCTTCCCGTCTGGCCAATAAAGTACCACTTCTGATTAAGCTCTTTGGGCAATATAATCACCGCACTTTTTTTTTTTTATTTGCAACCCACAGAGAAAAAAAAAAAATCATCCGAAGAAAGTTAAACAAAAGTGTATTGACCGGACCTTATGGTGTTGTTTGTCAACGGAATCCAATTCTTCATAGTAATGGGTCTCCATGAACTCTTCTTGCACCACTGGGCTCGTGCCAAATAAAGTTGCCTGCACAAAAAAATTCATGCGTTTGTGTTCAGTAATTGAACATCAGAATTGAAAGGACATGAATAGGAAGGGGGGACCAGCATAAAAAAAGAAGCAGACATGAGATTGAGATTGAAGAGATCTAAGCTTGTCCAGCTCGGGGACAGCGAAGCCGTGTTGATCAGGGACGTAGGATGTTACTGGTGGGGTGGATGTAGAATCCGACTCGCTCCTATTGGGCTTGGTGGGTCGTTTGGGTGCCAGGGACTCGAACTGGGCTCTGACCTGGTTGGTGATCTGTTGCTGCTGATCTGCATCCAGCACCTCGTCGCTCCGGCTAGGTTTGGTCACCGTCGGCTGTCCCACCATGGTGAAGAAAGGGAAACGCTGAGGGACACAGCTGATGTGTCTTATCTAGTGCTGAAAGGAGTTGAGGGATAGAATGAGAATACGATGATTTAAAGGGAGCAGGCTTTTCCTAACTATCTAACTTGACCCAAAGTCATTTAACACTACAAAAGATGTCAAAACAATGGGCAGCAACGTGATAAAGCTTTAAAGTGGTATCAACAGCGTCCATTGAATTTTCAAGGGTGTAACTGTCCCCTGGACCCAACGTCACAGATTAGACAAGGAGAGATTTGGTCCAAATATTTGGAATATGAGCATTTTTAGTTCCTAAAGTTTGATTAAAAATCAATACACCTTCAAATATTTTAGTTTATATGAACATTTAGTCATAATGACTGATTTTTACCAAGTACCGTAGGAGTTTGATTATATGTCAACCGCTAATTTTTGAAAAAAATCAATAAAAAAATTTGTAGCATAATCTGTAATAAAATAAGACTAATTACTCATATGCTAATTACATGTGTAACTAGTCTTTAACTTACAATTTTTTTTTTGTCAACTAAAGTTTTGTATCTCAAGACAATGATACTTTGGGGAGAAATTGGATACCCGATGATGATTATCTGGTGTTACGGGATGCAGCCAAGAGCACTCGATTTCGTAGTGAACGGCCTAATTACCAGCTCGGATTTTCAATAGAATTTGATGCTCCTGTCCCTGCTCATAACACTCCAAAGAGTTGAACATCAGTGCTAGTACAGTGTTGAACATCAGTGCTAGTCAGGAAGGTATCAGCCCAATTCAGATTCTGTATTAAAATTCCATGTCCAATTGAAGATAATGTTGTTTTATTAAATGGACAATTTAATTATGTAAAACACATTATCAGCTTCATTTAGTAAAACGACGTCATTTTAAGTTGGATATGAAATTTGGATAGAAAACAGAGGATCCGAAGTAGTATCAGCCTCCCGTCAGAAATCTTTAATGTTTCTTGGCAATTCAATGTAAATGGAAATACCAAACATCAAGTCCAGGTGCATTTTATAGCGACTTCAGCAGACTAGTTGATCCACATGATACAACTACCAGAACCATGACGGCAGTTCCTTTTTACGTTGATTTTGTAATTGATCCACACGATACAACTACCAGAACCATGACGGCCATCCATTTTTACATTGATTTTATGGTGGATTCAGATGATTCTGGTTTTATGGAAGCAAGTATTGCTCATGGCTAGATTCTGGTTATCAAACAGCCTTTCTTAATGGGGTAGAGATTATGCAGTTGGTTAGCATTTCAGGTACAACTGTACAAGGTCAAATGAAAATGAGGCATGAAAGGAGCATTTGCCCGTGATTTTTGGTTCAGTTGCTGGAGGTTTGGTTCTCATCATCATTGCAGTGGTATTGTTCTGGTTTAGTTTGAAGTTGAGGAAGGGAAAACCTGTCGATACTCTTGACTGGCAACTAATGAATCTGAATGCAGGAAGTTCATATAGCAATAGCACGGACAGAAATATCAATGGTTCCCTTCTTCCTGATTTAAATCTTGGCTTGAAGATGCCTTTTGGCGAAATTTTGAACGCCACAAAAAACTTTGGTGAGAAGCTGATTATCCGTGAAGGAGGGCCTTCCAGAATTCCAAACTTAGAGAATGGTCTTGTCCAAAATTCGCCACGGCCATCTAGTTTCTTTGATTGGATACTGCGATGAAAGATCAGAGATGGTGGGGTCTGAGAGATCATCTGTATACTCCTACGGAAGAAAGAATCTGGAAAAGCAACTTCAGTATCTGGATTATCTTGGAATAAAAGGCTTGAATTATGCATTGGTGCAGCAAAAGGTCTACACTACCTTCATACTGGTCTAGGCTGTTCAAATATTCACAGGATGTGAAGTCAACAAACAGTCTTCTAGATGAGCATTATGTGGCTCAAGTTGTTGATTTTGGTATTTGAAGATTAGGTCCTCTTGATCAGAGCCATGTCAGTACAGAGGTGAAAGGCAGCTTTGGTTATCTTGATCAGGAGTACTTTACATGCCTTCAATTAATGCAAAAATCTGACGTATACTCTTTTGAAATTGTACTTCTTGAAGTGCTTTGTGCAAGACCAACCACTGATAGCTGGCTTCCCAGGCGGCAAGTAAACCTGACTGGGGAATGTCTTGTCTAATGAAAGGAGAACTTCACAAAATCGTTGACCCTTTATTTGTTGGTAAGATTAACTCGAATTCATTGAGAAGGTATGGGGAAACTATTGAGAAGTGTATAAAAGAATGCGAAGTTAATAGGCCTAATATGGTTGATGTGTTGTGGGATCTTAAATATGGATTGCAGCTTCAACACACTGCAGTTCCAGAGCAATCGCATGGAGACAGCAACAAGGATGTTTCATACAACTTGCCATTGCCAGTAATTTGTCGCCGGTTTTCTCACAGCATTGCCATCAGTGAAGATGAAATGGCTCGGGTACTCATACTGGCAAAAGTAGCAAAAATGCTGGTGAGGGTGTTCTCTCAGCTGGGGATGGATGATGGTAGATGATGTGGTGTGTTATAAGTGATTGCCTTCTAGCTTTTCAGAAATTAAAAAGTTCCATTGCACTCTTTCAAGAGTAGTCAATAGAACAGTAGCAGGTAAAATTACTCAGCATTGCTATTCTACTTTGTTTTATCCGCGTAGATACATTGCCTGTTTGAGAAATATTTTGAGTCCTCTCTGTAACGCATTATTAAAATTTTCAACGTGATAAGTAATGCAAGGCTAGCTACCAAAAACTTATTAATCAGTTCAGCAATTTTTAGGAAGGTGATGAGACTCCGCATATTGTTGTTGGTATCTCTTTAACAGCTTTGACTAAAGCTAGAAACTTGAAACCGACCAAGTCTGGAGGACCTTCAGAGGCTGAAATGAATGCACAAAAAGATCAAGGCAAAACTACTTATGGAGATAAAACTAAAAGAATACTTCTGCTAATACATGCTTATAACTTTAAAAAAAAAAAAAAACAGAGAATGATATCGAAATAGCTAGTTCTGATAATCGCTATTGCAATGTGACAGAGACAAAGACTCATCAGCAGTTGCTTGCTGAATACTTGATAAGAATTTTCTTGATCCATAAGATGGAATGGGTATAAAATGCAGCACTTGCATTGTTAGACCCTATTCATGCACTGAAATGGAACTGGAAATCAACTTCCGTTGGTAGACTCCAAGTAGAAACAAATTTCACTTGTGCCCAGTGCCCCTTCCATTTGGGCCAGAAGCTAGGGAACGCATTCTGGATCTCCTGCCAAAGGGGCTTCTTGTGCTATCCCATGGTTTGGAAGATGGGCAGAGCTTGGCAGATTCCCGGGGAACTTCAGGGCTTGCAATCTCATTCTCTGCTGCATAAGTGGAAAGAAGAATTCTAGAGTCAATATAACATGGAAGAAATGTGAATCGAAGAGTGATTAATAGAATCAGCATCGCCCACATGCCTCTCATGTTTGTGTTTGTTATTTCTCTCCAGCTCTGGGCTCAGTAAGAAATGTCAGCTTTTGGCGTTGAAGCTGCAGAATTGGTGCAGCATCTCTATGGTCTAAGCCAACTGAGCCTGAGGTCATTATATAAGGATTGGACTGGTCATGGTCGAATAAATTTCCAAAGGACGGGTAAATAGCTTTTCAGGGCGGGACCTTATGATTCCGCTCCGGACTTTCGGCTGATAATAAGATTGGAAGTAATATAATGCACTCTCACTATTTTGTCTCTATCAGATCATTGAGTTTTCTTCAAGTTTGCTGGTAGTTAGTTGCCCTGTGCTTCGTCTGTTCCATCACCATTGACTTTAGAAGTAGCCATTTGGGAAGTCGTCAAAGCTGTACTTAAACATTTGCCCCGGTAGTAATAGTCATGAATTCGAACCAAAAAGAAAAGGGATTTTTATTTTTTGGTGCCTGATCTCCTAAAAAATCAGGAATAATCTAATTTTTTCTTGCTTTTACCAGTTTGTTTCTTTTCCTTTCACCCATTAGCGGAACTGGGTAGATTTTTTCTTTTCCCCCCCTCATGAGCTAGCGATATCCTTCCCCTGGCTGAAGCAAAAGTTGTAATTAAGTCTCAATGGTGAGTGAAAATGAACTACATTCCCTGGGTACAACTCATCTCAGTAAGTACAAACTTTTGTTCTTCTCTTTTCAAGTTAAAACTTAAAAACCAAGGATGCTTAGACACGCATGCTGTCTTCACCAGGTATGTGCGTGCATACATGCTACGACTGTGCAGATTACCACCGCGCTGATTGGTTCTTGGGAGGAACAAGTATGCATAAATAAATAATTGAATGAGTAAGAGCACTGGGCGAGAATTTCTTCCCTTCAGGTTCAAGCTGATCTTCTCCACAAAATTAAAACGTAACTTTGAAGGTGTTCCTCGAAAGTCATATTGCGGGGTTAGAGATAATTATGTAGCTTGTGCATACTGCGGGGTTAGAGATAATGTGGCTTCCGCCTCGGACCGCGCCGCGTGTGTTTGGATAGGCATTTATTTGCTCAAAATTTATTTATTTGCATCACAAGCATGTATTCCAATGTAACCATTTATTTTTCCAATCATCTTTTTATCTGACATATATTACATTACAAGAAGTGATATAGTAGTTATTTCAAATAATATTTCAAAAAAACTCTTATCCAAACACACAAATTTTATTTTGATGTCAACGGTATAGATCTATAACGCGTGTGACAACCTTGAGGTGAGGCGTACACTTGGAGAGTTTTCTCACACACCTGAGAGCCTATTACAAGTATGATGTTCATAACAAATTGCTGATTATGTTACAATTTCAAAATGGTCACGTTATTTTGATTATGCATTTCTCTAACCCGTGTGCATTTAGCAACCATTAATACACTTAAGATTCAGTATATAAATGGACATATTTGTTGCACTCTACATTTAAATTTTTTTGAACCATAATAATAACAATGTTTTCTTTATTTTCTTTAACAAATATATAAATAAATAAAGTTTTTTGAATTAAATTTATTTATTTATATATTTGTTAAAGAAAAATAAAGAAAACCTTTATATATTTGTTATAAAGAAAACCTTTATATAAATAAATTTATTTCTTTATATATTTGTTATTATTGTTTTGTAGGCTATACGCGATTGGCATTTGGGAAGGACTAGTCCAACCCCAATTCCGCATGGTATAACACGAGCGGAGCCGCGGGCGCGGAGACGTAGAAAAGCAACATAGAGGCATCCATCCACGCACCGCACGCACGTGACGCGGGCATTACCCACTCGTGCCTGATTTGAACGGACCAAGAAAGAAGTGGGAAACGTAAAATTCATACTCACCAATTCGCCGCCGACCGCCGCCCTCCGCTATCCATCCCAAACCTGACGCTCAAGCTCTTTTGTTTGGCGTTAGGTTATCCCCCAGCCGAAGGACTCAAGCAAGCAAACTTCCGGCTTCTCGCCTTCCACAACCACAAACAACCTGCTAAAACCCCATAATTCCTTTTTCCTCTTAGTCAAGATATAAATCTGATTGGGGCAAAGCGTAAACAAAGAGGGGAATGGTGAGTTCCAAGGATGACTCAGCTAGCGACGGCGAGAACTCATCTGGCGACGTGCCGGAGTCAAAGAAGTCCAGTCTGTTTTCCGAAGGCGAAAAGGTCTTAGCTTACCATGGCCCTAAAATTTACGAAGCCAAGGCATGCCCTAACACCCTAATATTCTCCATTTTCAGAACAGAATAGAGATTTCCATACCACTAATTCCTGGTTTTATATCCTTCATGTACCATGAAGTATTTTCTTCAATATGCGTATGTGTTTGACTGGTCAATGCCTAATATTGCAATTTTTCCTCCGAGTGTACTACTAGTGCAGCTTACACGACTGGAAATTACTTTGAGAAACTTGGGCCTTGTTTGGAAATCTTTTTTTTTTTCAAATAATTTTTACATTTTTCGTCAATACATTTTTTAATCACATGTATCAAAAGTGCCTCTATACTGTTTTGAACTGCTTCTTTTCATTGTAAAGATTCTTTATTTAGCATTTCTCTTGATAGTTTATAGTTTGTCCATTAACACTTCAAGGGGTATTAATCACTTCTATTGCCAATTTGTAGGTTCAAAAAGCTGAAGTCCGCAAAAATGAGTGGAGATACTTTGTCCATTACCTTGTAAGTCTGATAGATAAATTTTTATCCATGTTTTCATTTTTTTTGCCTTGAGCAGAGCTTGTGTTTTAGACATCAACCTAACGTACACTTTTTTTTTTTTTTTGCAGGGTTGGAACAAGAAGTGAGTGTCCTTCTAAAGAATTGTTAAGCTCAAAAATGCTCTTAATTATTCGATTGAAATCTGACCCATTTATTTCAATTTGCTCTTGCCATTTTCTCGGGGTCTTATGTAACGTCATTATGTCAAATGTTGATATTTGTGCTCTATGAGATACGAGATGCACATCAGTGTTGGCTCTTAGAATTTGTCCGAGTTAGATGTTGGGTCTTGTGTTTCCTGATAAGACATTCCCTTTCCATTTAGGTTTTTTCTTGTGGCTCTGACTCTGAGAAGATATACAATGAAGCCCTGAAATAGTATGCGCTGTAATTAAGTCAAAATTTTTTGAAAACTATTTTTGGAGGTATATATAGAGTATGATATTCTCATCATTCTGACCAAATTCTAGACTAGCTGCCAGCTTTCTTCAATCTTTTATTCTAAGAATACATGCTTAAAAAGCCATTCATGTTTTGTTTCTCATGTTAAGGCAGTTTGTTTCTAACTTGACCTTGTGAATGGGGTCGATATGTTTTTTGTAGCAGGATTTTTTACTCGTGTTTGGCTATATTGTTTGTGCTCTATGTTATATACATTAATAGAGCTAGAGAAGGAGCTTAAGAACTCAAGTGTTGAAATATACATAAGCTTTTTGTACTTGATCAATCTACCAGCTTAAGACTCAGGCACACGGATGTGGAGGTTTATTAGTGTGATTAACTTACTATGTTTTTGATCCAGGAAAAATATGATGCTTGTTTGATAAGTATCTGACACAGAAATGTGTAGGGAAATAGAAGAGTCTGGACAATGTATTTGGTGGAACTTTTACCTAGGAAGATAAGAAAGGAAAATGTTCTACTGAAAGGTAATATGTGTGTGAGATTTGTGAACCAACTGTAAAGTTCATTTGTTCCTTTTTTTTTTTTGGTGAGTCAACAGTTGGGATGAATGGGTAGACGCACGACGCCTAATGAAACACACTGAAGAAAATGTTTTGAAGCAGAAGGCTCTTGACAAGAAAAAAGGAGTGAACACAAAATCAACTCGTTCAACACAATCGAAACCAAAAACCTCTGCTGGTATGTTACACTATCTGTGTTTTAAAGCCGACTGGAAGAAAACCACATATATAAGACTACACTATCTGTTACATCTATACTTCATCCATCTGTACAAACATGTCAACATGTACACCCAACCACATGCTGACACGTGCATATGTGTATATCGGTAAGCACATCAAGCTTTCCTTTCACATTTGTTTTACACAAAATTTTCAAAGTGCCTTGATGAATGGACAACTGATGCAAAGATTGTTGTGTCATTTACAAATGTAGCTGTAATAAAAATTGATTTTTTTGATTTTCTTTCAGCTGTGGTGAAATGTCAATTTTTTATGTTCTTTGGATGCTTAATTATATGGTGTCTTACATTCCGTGTGCTGTTTGTTTGTTGAATTCAACAGAGACGAAAGTGGATAAGGAGGAAATCAAGAACACTGGTAGTGCATCTTTCTTGGACTTTGTTGGCTTGCTGTTTTAGACCCTTCTCTTAATTATTTAATTTTTTTGTCCACTGCACAGAGAAAAATCTCCTTTCACTGGATATTTGGTAATGTTTGCATATTTGTATTATAACCCTGGGCATTACCATCTTAAGGTATTAATAGTGTTAAGAGTGACTAGAAAGATGGAGTGACTAGCTGAGGTAGAATTCCATATTAATCTCTAAAATCAGGGATTTAGTATTACTCGAGTTTCTGAATTCTGTTTTCCATTTTGATAACCTTATCTCTGTCATAGTAAAGCAGATAATGCTGTCAAGTTGAGTGGGTGGAGTTTTGGGCATTGAAGTAGTCTAATGGCAAATGTACCATATTGCCTTCTTTTTTGTTTGTTTATTATTTCTTGTGCTTAGCTGATATTTTCATGAAAAACAAAGGTCCCATTGGACATAATTGGTTGGCATTTTTAGCAGCTTTTGTCTTGGAAGTTCTAAACGTTGTGAGCAGATTGCTTTACTGAGTATATGCTTATAAAATATGGTAATTTGGTCAACATACTTGTGTAATGGCTTCTCTTTAGATAGAACCTTTTTGTGATTTACAAACATTCGTGATGTGATTCATTAAGCGGGATGTGAAGCATTACTAAAATTAGAGGCAAATAGTTTGTTGATAAGGATTTAAAATGTTTGGGCTGGATCATGTTTTAGGCAATCTTGCTATTTCTAATTTGTTTCTCTCTTTCTCTCTCTTCCCTGGATCCTTCAGTTCAGAAGATATATGTACTTTAAAGGGATTAAAGTTTCCTTCTCTGTTTTGTTTTTCCCCTTGAAATATTGCAGCATCCAAAGGAAAGAAGCGTAAGGCCGATTCAGGACCAGAGGTTTGCTTCCTTCTATTGTTTACATATTTGAAATGTCTGTTTATCTTTGCTATATTATGATAGTGCCATTCTCTCATACTTGCCCAAAGCTCTTTTGTTCTCATTCCCACTTGTCACTTGGAGTTTCCTACTTACTAAAACATTTTAAATTACCTGGTGTTCTTTTAAATTCTTAGATCTTGTAGCCAGCTTCCTAAAATGTTTGATGTCGACCCTCAGTTAGACTCAAGCTAATTGTTCCTTTATAAGTCTGTTAACTTTGATTAGGTGGCTCAAATGCATGGGTATTTTTGTTTCCACTTTATGGTTGTGTTCTCTGTTTTGCTAGTTCTTCACTTTCTCTTACATATCTTGTTATATGGTTTTCCCTTGGGCATCTTTTAAGTTGGTTTTCATTTCAATTTCTTGTGAGGATTGTCTTTGACATTGATGGATGAAGTCTGAATTTGTTTATTTGTAGAAGGAAAATATATCTGCAGAGAAACTCATTAAGATTCAAATTCCATCAACTTTGAAGAAGCAACTGGTTGATGATTGGGAGTTGGTCACTCAGCAGAATAAGGTGCTCTCTCTCTCTCCCTCCCCCCCTCCCCCCCCCCTCCCCCCAACATCATAACGATGGCATTTGCATGGAAAAGAAAATTAAGTAGCATGACCAAATACCAATACAAGTACTTGCCAGAGGACTACTAGATATGCTGTTATATGGTCTGAATGATATTTTATCAATGTTTATTCAGCATTCAGTAATTCTAACTTATGATTTTGTGCTGGAACTTGACCCTTAACAGTCTCAGCCTTTTCTTGTCCTTAACAAAAAATGTCATCGCTACAGGACAAGCTACTTTGACAATGGCAAAGCTTTACATCTCTGCTTCTTATGCTTAAGTTGAAGTAGTTTATTTTTTGGCTTCTGCCTATGACTGTTGTATGTCTACCAGTCACAGGAATAAATTTAGGTTTCTGTATTGAAGTGACAGTTCTCATATTGGTTGATTTAATTTTTTTTTTTCTCTTTGCAGTTGGTAAAACTTCCACGATCCCCCACAATTGATGATATATTGACAAAGTACCTTGATTACAGGTCAAAAAAGGATGGCATGTAAGTTTCGTTTACACCTTTGGGCTTTGTATGACGTGTGACACTTCTGTATATGTTTTCTAGAACATTCACTGTTGATTCCAGTTGTATTTATGAAACTTAACTTGTTGACCAACGGAGCTTCAGTTCCTACCTTGCATAATTGACTTTCCTTTTGCATATCTGAGCATTTTTAAACGTCTATCTGATTCAGTTCGCGATATTGCTCAATCATGTTTTGACAAGTTGATCTTGAGCACTTTCATGTCAAATTTTGTGCATTTGATAAAAATTGAAATGCTTTTCAAAGAAAGTGTGATTTGCTTTGTGAATTATCACCATGAATGTTTTTTCTGGATTCAGGATGACTGATTCAGTTGGCGAAATTCTAAATGGACTCCGGTGTTACTTTGACAAAGCATTAAGAGTCATGCTTTTATATAAAAAGGAGCGCCAGCAGTATGATGAAGCTATTTCAGATAATGTTTCTCCATCTAGTGTTTATGGTGCCGAACATCTTTTGCGCCTCTTTGGTATGCTTTATGCATATTTATTGAGAACCATCTTATGCAATACTTATCATGCTGGATTGATACTATTTCACTTGCTTGAATGAGATTGAGGACCTTTCTGTGGCTAAGTAGTGAAACTGGTTTATGTTCGAGGGAGGTATTTCATGTTTTATAGAAAAAGAAAACGTTCAACATGTGTGCTCAGTTCATTGCCTTTAGATTGAATGAATTACTGAGCAATCGGACTTTCGGTAGAGTTATTTCATTAGATGCCAAATGCTGTTTTATCTTCATTGCTGGCTCTATGGAGAGGAGCATTCACCATGATTGCTCTTGTTTGCAGTAAAATTGCCGGAGTTGTTGGCTTATGTGAAAATTGAAGAGGAGACACAAATTCAGCTCCAGCAGAAACTGCTTGATTTTCTCAAGTATGTTTTATATAATCTTTTATTTGCTGCTTCCTATCCTGATAAGAGATTAGATTATGGATTTGTCAAGATGGGAATGATCATGTTTTTTAGATTTTCAATTTATGACTTTTAACACATTTCATGCTTTTGCATTTCTTTTAAATTTTAGTTGACCATTGAAGGAGGTGGTGGTGTTGATATATGTTGGTGTCACTGCACTTATCTCTTCTGAAAGAATCAATCCTGATTTCTTGAAAGCTGCAATGCAATTCTGACTGCTTTTTTTTTTTTTTGGTGGGTGCTTGTCATATCAGGTTTCTACAGAAAAACCAGGGCACCTTCTTTCTCTCAGCTTATGACAGCCCTAAAGTTTCTGAAGGAAGTGGAAAAGGGAAAGATAATTGACTTGGAAATGGAAGACAACTGAAGATCCGCCAAGATGTTGTAACAGTAAATGGTGAATGATTAGTTAGTTTTACACCTCTGAACAGTTGGGACTTCCCCAGCGGGCAGAGCAGCTCCACCGCTCTACTATGTACAGTACTTTATTTGTTCGTTTTTTGAAACTTCCGTCCAGGTAAAGCTGGATAGCTTTTGTCAAACTCTAATGAGGATCAAGGATAGCAGTCCATACCCCCTTAGATTTGGGTGGATGGAATATGATGAAATGATACTTGGAGAAGGCAGCAGCGTGCTTCCTATAGGTTTGTGCATTTGAAGGACCAAAACTAGGCGTATGAACTATCAGTATAGGCATATTAGGCGGATGAACTATCAGTATAGGCATATTCCAGTTATTGCTGTTCAATTTGTTCTTCCGAGTACCTGGAATAAAAGTTCAGCTTCTTCTTTCGAACGTTTCTTTTCGTGGATTTTTGGTTTTCTGGGTTTGCACGTGTGATGAAGCTGTATTTTACAGGCACTAACTGAACTTATGTTATAACCTAAGGGTCCGTTTGCTTTATAGAATGACACAGGATTGGATTATTAATCCGATATCATCCTATATTTGATTGTGTTTTACACATGGGATAATACATCCCATTAATCAAATTAATCAATAATCTCATGGGGGAGGTAGGATGAGTTATCCGGAAATAAGATAAGAGGTTGAATGATGACATTTGAGACTTATTTATTCCTATTAATAGAATAATGCTTGATTTGAACAATTATATAAATCTACTATTCTCTATAATATTTTCTAATTTTTGGACTAATTTGTCCCTACTAATCACATAATAAAATTTTGGACACATTTGCCTTTACTAATAAAAAACTAAAATTTGGACTAATTAGCTCATATTAATTATATACCATAATCTTGGACTAATTTGCTCATGCCATTAATAAAATTAAATGGTTTACTCATTTTTCCATATTAATGAAATAACTAAAAATTTGACAAATGTGCCCCCACTAAAATTATGTTTTGAACTAATTTACCCATTTTATTGAAATAAATAATTTTGGACTAATTTGCCTCTATTATTAATAAATTAAATTTTTTACTAATTTGGCCTACTAAAATTCTAGACTAACTTACCCCTACTAAAAATGAGAGTAAATTTTATGTTACTTTGGCCTTATTAATTAATTATATAATCATATTTTTTTTGGTGAAATTTAATTGATAAAAGATTAGACATATAAATTGAAACTTGTAAACCCATTTAATAAGGTTGAACTCACCCAGAACAAAAACTTATATGTTGGTTTCGGTTGAACGACACAAAACTCACACCACACACACACACACACACTGACACACACATATAGTTGAGTTTGGGCATACCAAAATCCGGACATTCCTAATTATAGGTCTACCAAAAAGGATATTTTGCTTTATAGATAAGTAATCTGATGATCTCATATTATCTCCAACCAAATATATGATGAAATTATTTGTTAAGCCATCTCATTCAACATAACACTGGATAAAAATATTACTTATTCGATAATGAGTCAATCGAGAATGAGTAATCCAAAGAGAGTAATTTCCTCTCATCTAATCTCCCAGAGTCCCCGCACACTTTTTTATTCAAGCTCGAACTCAGAACTCATATTTTCGTATATGATCACAGAAAGGTTGTTCTAAGAGGACTTTTTTTTCCCGAAATGGACGGACTAGGTTTTGCAAGAATAAGCCATTTTCAGCCCTAAGAGATTTTCTGGATAACTTTGAGCATCTGGTCCATTTCAGAGGATGAATTAACTTTAGCAACACATACCATTGGACTTTATCAAGAATCTCAAAATATGGTGGTTAAGAAGCGCACTATATAATTTTGCATTGAAGCGTACTATGTTATTATCGAAGCAACTGTAAAATCAAAATCAGAAATACCAAGTGGCACTCACTAACCGGTAAAAAGACATTTACACGAGCGTCAATAGGGTAGATAAAGGAAAGACCGAATGAATGAGCACATTGTGTGGTGAAGATGGAGATACTACTAGCACTCCCTGCGTCGCTCCTCCACACCCGCCTCGACACACACTACTCTCGCTCGCAAGTCGCACCCCACCATTCCAGAAAATATTTTTGTCTTCTCTTTTCAAAATCAACAAGTTATCAGTCCCTAAATCCAATTTAATTAATAAGGACATGATTAAGATGATTTTGATGTCTGGTTCGACTATCAAACCGTTGTCGTTTTTCTTTCTCTCTCATAAAGTTTGGAGCCTCCATTTGAATCCAAAATTTTAAGAAACAAAATTAAGAAAATCAATTTGTATCAAAAGTGGGGGCAATTTTGTTCAGAAGAAGATTTTGTATAGGGGAAGAAAAAAAGACAGTCATAAAGTTTGGAGTTTTCCCTTGGATCAAAAAGTTAAGGAAATCGATCTATTTCACGAGTGGAAGCAATTTTCATCAAATCCAAAGAAGATTTTGAGTGGGAAAAAAATTGAGCAGTTTATATATATATATATATATATATAAAAGAAAGGATTAATATGCTATACACTTACCGTGCATATTGTTAATATATAGAAAATTAATCTAAAATTAAAAGGAAGGAAAAAAGTTACAAATTAACACTTTGATGTCGAAACCGACTTCAATTTATTTCGACATCAGCTTAATCGTGGGGGGGAAATCGTCAGGGAAAAAAAAAACAGGAAGTGAGCGCTTCGCTTTTCCGAAAGCTGAAACCCGTCGGCCATCCTCCTCCCTCCAGCCTCCTACCCACTGCTCCCTCTCCCTCCCCTTCCCCTCCCTCTCCCGTCTCCTTCCGTGTAGCCTCCTCTTCCCTCAACCTCCATTGCCATATTCACTTAGTGCAACATACGGACAAGGTATCCACCTACTCTGCTTTCCCTCGCTCCATTTTCTACTAGTCCACAATTTATTAACCCAAAAAAGGAAAAGCTGCTGATTATAATTATGATTGTAATTTTTGGATGATTACTGCTCCTCCAGCAGCTTGTTTCTTCAATCACTAGCAATGTCCCAGTTGGTATCGATTTCTTTACTGATTTGATTCTCTTCTCTAAGTCGAGCTGTCCTGTTCCAACATGGAAGCCTTCCGTCTACCACCCAAATTTACCTTCACCCAATTGATCATCCCTACCCACCAAAATATCACTAAAAAAGCTATCAAAGTCAAACCCCAATTTTCACTTTCTTCCCCCTTTAATCCCCGCCTCAAACCCAAACCCTCCCTAATCTCTCCTCGCAAGCTTACTTTTGGAACCCCAATCAATTGCAAGCACCATGACGAACATCTTCATGAATCTCATGATCACCACCACCACCACCACCATGGTCATCATGATGATGTGGGGTCTGAGGTGAAGCTTACCAAATCCCAGGTGGCGTTTCTGAACTTTGCCAGGGCGGTTAAATGGACCCAATTGGCCAACTTCTTGAGAGAACACTTGGAGTTATGCTGCTGCTCCGCTGCTCTGTTCATTGCAGCTGCTGCTTCCCCTTACCTGGCCCCCAAGGCTGTTGCCATGACTCTCCAGCAAGTTTTCACTCTCATTGCTTTTCCTCTTGTCGGGGTAATGCTCATTTTCTTCATTTTGGATTCCTACAATTTTCATTACTTACTACTATTAGGACCGAGAGGCTGAAGCAATTAATTGAACACCTATCTGACTATCTTCCTTTCGTGGAAGAGAAGATAGGGAGATAGGGGAGAGGGGTACTTGGTTTTGGACATGGTCTTGTACTTTACGACTTTTAAGTCCTTGTTTCTTTGTGTAAATGAACTATGGCTTGCTAAAATGAAGCAATTTTTAACATGATTTTGTACATTTTACCTTTAAGTTATTGTTTGTGCAAATAGTTGAGTGCAAATGTTACTGTATTAGGGAATGATCGTGCTAAGGTTCATCAGTGTGTATGAACTGAGCTTTTTTAGCTCATTGTAACTAACTGAATACTTTAACTTAGCTTCATGATTGTGATTTGTTCTGTTTTTAGCCGGCAAACTATGTTTTCTTAGTTGATTTTAATCCCCTTTTGTGTGTTTGACATTGGATACTTCTAGAGGTTATGTGTTCTTTTATGACAGCACAAGAAATCCTTACGGCTTTCATCTTTTTTAGGTGGTTTTGACATTGTGTCCTAGGTGGAATGTTGGGGATATCTGCAATTGATTAGACTAGAAGACCTTGTTTTCACATTTCATATTGTAGCTCTTAAATCTTACTAAACCTGTACCTTTCCTGTATTGGACAAGCAGCTACAGGTTAATCAGCAATTTCCTTTTGTTTCCCCTGCATTTAATTGAAGTCTATAGCATATCAACACTTTTTAATCATCCTTATGCACTTAAAAAACTAGTTTGGATGTTGCATGTCTTTTTAGGCATTTATTGTTCTCAGCATGCTGTACAATTGTTAACTTAAGGCTAAGGACCTGTAACTGTTTGATTTACTGTGCTCTGCATTTGGTTATCTTTGGAATTTTTTGTTGTCAGGTCTCAGCATCATTTGATGCTATAATGGACATGGCGGGGGGAAAGATTAATATTCATGTGCTAATGGCTCTTGCGGCCTTTGCATCAGTTTTCATGGGGAACTTTTTGGAAGGAGGCTTGCTTCTGGCAATGTTTAATTTGGCTCATATAGGCAAGTTTCTTGTACATGATTAGATAGCAGAAGGTTGAATCTTGCTATAAATAAAGTTTCTGTAGGTTGAATATGTGGATTTTGCAGCTGAGGAGTACTTTACCAGCCGGTCAAAGATTGATGTCAAGGAGTTGAAGGAGAATCATCCAGAATTTGCTCTTGTGTTGGATACAAAATATGGAAAACCGCCTAGTTTTTCAGACTTGACATATCACAAAGTCCCTGTGAATGATCTGGAAGTTAACTCGTATATATTAGTCAAAGCGGGTGAGGTTCGTACTTGAAAATATAATAGCCTTACCTTCATCTGCTACTTTTCCTGTAACTTTTACTGTCTAGAACCTTCATTGATGCTGATTTGTTGATATCAACAGTCAGTTCCAGTGGATTGTGAAGTTTACCAAGGTAGATCAACAATTACAATTGAGCATTTGACTGGGGAAGTCAAGCCAATTGATAGAAAAACTGGGGACAGCATTCCTGGCGGAGCAAGAAATTTGGATGGTATGATGATAGTAAAGGTAAGGACTTTTTTCCCAACATTCCTAGTAAATAAATACTTTCTGAGATACATACATACATACATACACATATATGTATATACGTGTATATATGTATATGTATATGTATGTATGTATGTATATATGTAGACACACACACATGCAAAACTATGTTCCTGCTGGTTTTTGACATGTAGGACATATTCCTGTGTCATTCTTTTAGGCGACATATTCCCATGTTGGAAATTATAGTCTTCATTAAGATGAAATTTTTATTTTCTTTTCTAGATTTTTTTTTTAACTTTAAAGCTGTTTTAAATTGTTGTACTCTTTCCTTGTTTCGACTCTTGTAGGCAAAGAAAACATGGAAAGAGTCTATGCTTAGCAGGATTGTCCAGCTGACTGAAGAAGCTCAGCTAAGCAAACCAAAGCTCCAGAGGTGGTTGGATAAATTTGGCGAGATCTACAGTAAAGCAGTTGTATTTTGGTCGATAGCTGTTGCACTCCTTGGGCCACTTATTTTTAAGTGGCCATTGGTTGGCACATCAGGTAACTTTTAGGATCTTCATTTTCCTAATTTAATGTCTGAATATCGAAAATGGTTACCTTGATCTAGATTTCGTTTGAGTTAATTGTACTCTATTAGACCATCACATTAAGAGGGCTAAAAGCTCAGAAAAGGATCTTGTGTAGGTCATTTGTTATCCATGCTGATTTTACACTGTTTCTTCATCAGCAATTTTTGCATTGTATAGGAAGAATTTGAAAATTTGTGCAGCTCAATGACGTCTTGTTGTATATGGTTGCCAGTAGGTATGGAGGAATGATGGTCATGTGTTAATTGAAATATACTAAAAAATAACATTCACGGTGGCCTTTTAACTATGCTTTTTGCTCTTCTATGTAATCAATATAACTGGGGATGCTTCACACTATCTGAAGGCTGCTCATATGACATTGTTGTCTCAACTAGCATTGAAAACTTTGCTATCATTGACAGGTTAATGGAAGTTGTAAACCGGCTCCGACATTATAAATATAGTTAGATGATGGTGTTTTGGACTCTTGTAGACCTAGACCTGGCACTGGAAGCATATTTACCTTCTATTTTTTTGAATGTCCATCTTTAAAATAGTGATATGTCTTTTGACTGTAGTCTGCAGAGGATGAATTTATAGCATATTGGGTTATGGTTATATATTTTATGACTGTAGTTTGCAGAGGATCAATTTATAGGGCATTGGGGCTTATGGTGGCCGCATCACCATGTGCATTAGCTGTAGCACCTTTGGCCTATGCCACGGCAATTAGTGCCTGTGCTAGAAAGGTATTTGCTATCCCTTGAAGTACTAGTATAGTTTGAAAGGTTGTCTATGGGTCAACTACAGTATTTATGCCTAATTTATCACTAGTTCTTGCAATTTTTTCTTTTAAGGATCTGAATATAAATACAATTATTACAGAACTGTTGATATACCATTCCTCTATTTTCCTAAGAAAGGGCATATCTTGTTCTTCTACCTTGCCTGAGGGCAAAACAAATTATGAGGAACTAAACCATTGATCTACTTTTACCTAGGCTTCGTGTTTGCAGGTTTTTTAAAGAGTAGTTATGTTTCTGATAATGATGGCATCAAGAATCAGGCTTTCACAATATGTACTAGCACCTTGAAAATGACTTAATATAATTTGACACTATCAATTTGGCTTACAGGGAATACTGCTCAAAGGTGGACATGTTTTTGATGCTCTAGCATCTTGCCACACTATTGCATTTGACAAAACTGGTACCTTGACAACTGGAGAGTTCACGTGTAAAGCAATTGAACCCATACATGGACATCTCAGCAATGATGAAAAACGACTTGCTTCATGCTGCGTACCCAGCTGTGAAAAAGTAGCACTTGCTGTGGCTGCTGCCATGGAGAAGGGCACTACGCACCCAATTGGAAGGTTTTTAATTAGCTGGAGAATTTTTTATCTCCCTCAGATCACTTAACTATGCTGTCTGAATGATTGCTCTGATGAGTTCAACTGTTATGGATTGTTAATTTTTATGTTTTGCAACATTTGCTGTTTTTGTTTGTGATGCAGAGCTGTTGTGGATCATAGTGTGGGAAAAGATCTTCCTTCTGTTTCTGTTGAAAGCTTTGAGAATTTGCCTGGTAGAGGTCTATTTGCAACATTATCTAGCATTGAGGTAGTGTTGTATATTAGCATTTGGTTAACTAGTTTTCTGTGTTGACTTACTTCTAGAGATTTGAACTGTTATCCAATTTTTGGGTCAAACACGTGCCCTCCTCTTTTTACTAGCACTGCAAACTTTTCTTTGTTTGCTCTGACTTCTGTTTTGGATGTGGCATTCTGTTGAGTTTGTTGCACATCTAGGAACTATTTGCAAACTTCTTGTGACGTGGAGATCCATGAGAGGTCCAGGGCGGCCATGCTGTCTACCCTAAAATGGAATAGTTAATGGTCTTCACCGATTATCAACTATGATGCACTAATTATGTCAAAATCTTCACATTCTGGATTTTTTATTTAATTCCTTTTTTCCCCCCCTTGCGACAGATATGCTGCATGAATTTCCAATTTTTCATATATTCCACCAAATAATATTGCCATAGGTATCTCTGATATGGGATTATGCATCTTGGTCCTTTAAATATTCATGGTAGTCATTTTTCATGATGTTTTTCAGTATTCTGGCATGATGCACAAATTTAAGTTCCTTTTCTAAATATCTTCTCAGCTTGTCACTGCTTTATTCAGGTTGAAATCATTTAATTCACAGGATTTTGTGATGTTCACAGCCAGGACTTGGTAGCGGTAAACCACTGAGAGCTTCGCTTGGCTCTGTTGATTACATTGCTTCGCTTTATAACTCCAAAGATGAATTGAGTAAATTTAAGGAGGCAGTGAGCGCTTCTACTTATGAAGGCGATTTTGTTCGAGCTGCTTTATCTGTTAATAATAAGAAGGCAAGCTTTTTTCCCTGGATAGGCATAATTATTAAATAAATGGAGGTAACTCTTCATATGTTCTGCAAATGGATTTGGATACCTCTTAAAACCTGCTTGTAATGGACAATGGATTTTCTTAATCACATACAAATTTGGTGACTTAATTCTGAGATAAGAATTAGGATTATGAGTCGACATCAGATATCTTCATGTGCATGTTGTAGTAACTTATTACGCAGACTATTTTATCATATGTTGCCAAATCTGGTAATCTGGGTTGAATTTGGGGTGTACAGGTGACCCTTTTTCATTTTGAAGATAAGCCTCGACCTGGAGCTTTTGATGTTATCCGGGTATTAAAAGATCAAGCAAAGCTCCGTGTAATGATGTTAACTGGTGACCACAAGTCAAGCGCGTGGAGAGTGGCCAATGCTGTGGGTATCAATGAGGTACACTGCAGCCTTAAGCCAGAGGATAAGCTGTATCATGTGACAAGTATATCTAGGAATACAGGTGATATTTACATTCTGTTTAATTCATCATGTTGAATCATCTTCTGCCCTCCACTAAGAGAGATGTAAAATATTTTTGGCGTCAGTAAGAACTGTACTTCTGTTTTCTTTTCTTCAATTCGACTTTTAAGTCTAGGCAGTGGACAGACCAAGGGCCAAATGAGATTTCCACTGAATCAGCAATAGGATGCTATGTGTATCTATACACACCGGCACACACACATGGGGCGTATAAACATTGGTCAAGCGTCACTTAGAAAAAAATATACTGGAATGTAGTGAAGATCTTATAAATGATTAAGATTTCTTCATTCTTCTGACAAAAAATTACTTTTTCTATGCTATGTAGGATTAACATTTTAAATCCATCAAATAACTTCTCTCACTTTATACCTATTCACGTGCCTGTGTGTTTCTACATTCTTATTCCAATTAAAGTACCGTGTTTCTCAAATTCTTACTTTTTAGTTCATTAATATTTGCCTTGAATGTTCCCTACAGGAGGGGGGCTTATAATGGTTGGTGACGGTATCAATGATGCCCCAGCCCTGGCTGCTGCAACTGTGGGTATTGTGCTGGCTGATCGTGCGAGTGCAGCTGCTATTGGTGTTGCAGATGTGTTGTTGCTCCAGGACAACATTTCTGGTGTCCCATTCTGTATAGTGAAATCTCAGCAAACAACTTCCCTGGTAATTTTGCCTTTCCCTTTACATTGCAAATATGTATGCTTCGTAATCCTACTATTGGCTTGTAACTCTAAAAATGAGTGGTTGCAGGTCAAGCAAAATGTGGCCTTAGCTCTGTGTAGCATCGTAGTGGCATCTCTTACATCAGTTTTGGGATACCTTCCATTGTGGTTAACGGTATGAATTCAACTTGTAAACAGTCTGCTGCAATACAAGTGTGATTGATCACATCATGGGCAATGGAGATGATGATATATATATGCGATGACCATAAAGTGGCCTCAGAAGTACGCATAACAAATGTTTTCACATGTTGCCTTTTGTTGTTGATGATTGCAGGTGCTGCTGCATGAAGGTGGTACTCTACTTGTCTGTCTCAATTCCATCCGGGCTTTAAATCCCCCAGCATGGTCATGGAGAGACGACATTCCACAATTTGTTAACAAATTGAGATCTGTATTTATGTTTGTGATGGGCCTCAGCCAGCCGGAAACCCAAAGCGCGGCACAGGCGGCGGCACCTTCCTGATGAATGTACCGCCTCGAGTCAATTCAGATGGGAGCTAACCCCTCAAGGCTGCTTTTGTGATTGTGAATAGTAATTAATTTGGAGAAGAGGACCATATTGATTTTTGGATTTGTGGATATCTCTTAGAAGCAGGCATGGTTGTCACCTGTAAATTTCTCTCCAACAGTCAATTTTAGTGGCGACAACGACCTGATCAAATCCGGAAATGACATCTCCCTTTTTTTTTTTTTTTCTTTTTTGGGGGGTCCTCCAAGCAAACGCAAATTCTGCGGCACTGCAATCAGTATCCTCTTTTCGATTCTGACATTAATTGTGGAATTGTAGGTTGCTCTAAATTACTTGACCTTCCTGGATCCATAAATAGCCCGACCGCAAGGATCTCGCAGTTTATACTTTGATCACTTGTTCCCGGTCCACCGGCATTGCGCGTTGACACGGACGGAAGAGATGATATGAGAGTGGGGAGTCCAACACGCACGCTCTATAGCCATCCGATCCGACTGATAAAGAGGGTGCAGCTGCGGTTGGTTCAGTTGCGTTTTTTGGACTCTCTCTCTCTCTGTCACAAAGGTGGATCCTTACCGTTATAGTATTTTGTATGATGGCTTTGCATATTCGGGTCATATGGTTGAGCTGGCCATTGCTACTTACTTTTGCAACTCAGGAGCTCAATAAAAGAACACTTCGTCGTCATACTATCTAACATTTCCTGCCCCAAAACCACCTCACCTGTAAACCTAACCCACCAAATTCATTTAAGCTCGCCCCGCCTCATCCTCCAAATTTTGTTAAAATAACATCCTCTCGCCCCGCCCCGCCCCACTCTCAACAAAAAAAAAAAAAAAAAAAAAAGAAGAAGAAAATATTATGAACCGCAGCCCTCCTCAAAGCTATAATAGAGCTCCGAGAGAAACTCGGCATTTACTGATCCCTACAGAAAAAAAATCTCATTTATCAACAAGGAGACACAGAGGGATGGTAATGTTTCAATCTTAGTAAAATATGTTGCAATTAAAGAGCACGGTAGTACCTATAGACTAGAGGATTGAATCATGTACTTTTCAGTCAGTTACTTAAGATTAAGATAATGTGGATTTTGGAGCCTCAATCAAGTGCTACTCCGTTGTGGGTTACACCATCGTATCTTTTAGCAGTGTCCAGAGAGTCCTTCCATGATCCGATTATGGAATTTTGTCCAATTCAATCCATCATTACACTAACTAGGTAGTAGTGAATAGGTATTTGTTTTCCTTGCAAGCTTACTCAGTGACTAGACATTTTATGATTCTAGAAAGAATTAAATTCCAATCAGGAAGCTTCAGCTTTCAGTCTCTCCCAAAAAAAAAAAAAAAAAAACAGAGAACAGATCTCTGTCATCTCTGCACCGTAATAATTTGGGAGTTCAGACTTCAGAATTCAAGCTGTTCTTTCACCCCCGCCAATTTTACTAATGGGGTATTTCTGTGACTGGCAGTCCCTCCTCTCACAGCAGTAGTAGCAGTGGAATTTACTATTTTGACAGCCCATTTTATCCTCTCACCATGGATCCCAGCTGTCATCTCCTTAGCTACACCACCCATTACAATTGGCAGCTTGGCAGGAGCATAGACACCTACCTAGTCCAGAGAGTAGAGCAGTGACAAAAATTTCCTACTTTTGCACTGTCTTGCTTTCAGCTCCCCCCACCTTTGATTATTCTTTCCAGATTTCCGGGCCGCTTATTAATCATTACCACTGTGCACAGTTATCAAACTCAAAAACGCCAAAAAATTAAAAACAAAAAATAAAACACTAGTAAAGTAAAAGTAATATACGAATATACAAAAACTTAAAATGGTTGAAAATTTAAAATTAGGTTTTTTTTTTTCTCTTTTTTTGGGGTACTTCACATTTTCTGTCCCATGTTTTCTGTTCCTAAACTGCCGGAGCTACAATTTTTCGGGGCGAAAAAGAAAGATGAAAGAAAGTAAACTTCATTTTTTTTTTTTCCGGGGAATTAATTGGGGGTTGTTTCTGCTCTGCTCTGTTCTTTCCCATACTCTCTAACTCTGATAACTTCCCCCTATCTACTACGCCCTCTCTCTCTCTCTCTCTCTCTCTCTCCCCTCTCTGTACATAGGCCAAAATCGTTTCTTTCCATCTTTCTCATGGAGGCCCATTGGAACTGAGAAACCGAAACAAAGAACGTTTCTTTCTCACACATCCCAGAGCTTTAACGGATCAAATTTCCGAACATATTATGCTCAGTCGATCTTGTTGATGCCAATACGCTGGATGGCAGCATTCCTGAACCCATCATTAGCAGCGGAAGCCTGCTGCACGCACATCCCCATTCCCAGCCCCATCCCCATCCCCATCCCCATCCCCATCCCACCGTGCATCATCATCATCTGCTGCTGCTGCTGATGCAGTTGATGAAGATTCTGCTGCTGCTGCTGCTCCATTCCCATCATGTAGCTTCTCACCTCGTTCCTTATCATCTCTTGCATCACCGCCAACAACTCCCCTGTGAAAGGAACAAAAACCTTATCCGGCAGCTGAGCCTGAGGAGACCCAAAAGCTACTTGCTTATGGGGGTTCTGCTGGTCAACGGGTGCTTGCTGGACGGGTGATGGAGGCGGTGGAGGAGGGAGGAGTTGAATCGGAGCCTTTGGTTGGGTTGAGACCGGTGACCGGGTGGATACGTCGGTGGAGTCAACTCCAGGTAAGGAGAGGCTCAAACAAGTAGGAGGATCAGTGTTTTCGGACGTCGTTTCCAGCTGATGAGGTGGCAAGACGGGGCCAGTTCTAGCAACGGGTTTGAATACATAAGAAGAGGAGGTACAGGGAAGGCTGGAAGAGCTGACGTCCGACCCGGATGGGCTGCCAGGGTTCAAGGAGAAGGCGCCTGAGGCGTGCCCGGCCGATCCAGTGCTGGCGGTTCTCTTCAAGGGTTGGTGGTGGGAGGGACGTGGAAAGTCGTTAGAATAGTCGTTGTTGGTAGCTTCGTCGGAGGAAGTGATGGAAGAGCACTTCCGCTTGAGGGTGGAATTCCAATGGTTCTTGATGGCGTTGTCGGTGCGACCGGAGAGCAATCGGGCGATGGTGGCCCATTTGTTGCCGAACTTGGCATGAGCCCGGATGATGGTGTCATCTTCATCGGGAGTGAAGGCACGGTGCTCGACTTGAGGGGAGAGCTGGTTGCACCAGCGTAAGCGGCAGGACTTGCCGGATCTACCGGGAATGGACTTGCTAATCAAGGACCAGTTTCTGGGTCCATGCTTTTGAACCAGCTGTTGCAAAAGATCATCCTCTTCCGGACTCCACGGGCCTTTGATCCGATCAGCATCTTTTCTCACACTGATAGTAGTACCAGCACTGATGTTATTGTTCGTATTTGCCATTGCTGTACTTTTTTTTTTTTTTTTGGTTTCAAAGCAAGAAGAGCATGTAATCGTATATTCTGGGTTCTAGAGCTGATTTAAGTTAGAGAGAGAAGAGAGGGGCAGTTTTTTGGTTAGTGTTTTGTTGAGCTATGAGTTTGAGAGGGACGGAAATGTGAGTGATGGGATAACGAGTTTATATATACACACACACAAGAGAGACGGAGAGAGAAAGAGAGAGAGGAGAAATGTATTACTATATGGGTGGGGGTGAGGAAGAAGATAGGGATGAAGGAAAGGGGTGGGGTTGACCGGTTAGACGGGTGAGAAACTGGAAGGGGGGGAAGGAGGGTGGTTATGGTGGGCGTTATGGGCACCGCTATTTCGAGGCAAGCGGTTGAATATTTGGGGATTGGGTATTTTTTTTGGGAGGGCGGGGGGTTACTGGGGAATTTGGGAAACAGCTGGCAAACGGACACGCGTCACGCCCGACCCCTGCACTGATTTACACATCAAACTATAACCGAATATCGTACGTAGTCTTCTCATTGAATTTTTTTTTCTTTTGCTTTTTTTTTTTTTGTTTTGCCCACTACTTTTACTTTTTTACTCCAACGATCGATCGCTCTCTTCATCTCTCTCTGCGTTACCCAATCTAACGCCCATTCACACGCTTGCTTTTGGCTGTTTCTGCTTTCAACTGCGAAATATCCAATCTTTTTACCTACTGCTAGTAACAGTAAGTGGACTTTCCTTTGTTGTCTTTTTTTTTTTATTTAGTAGAAAATGGTTGATGTTGATTTTTCAATTCCATACCACTAACAAAGGCCAAAGGGGGTTATTTGCGAGTGTTTCAATAGAAATCGTGTGACTAATTTTGAAAAGTAAAAGGAGAGATTAAATTCACACCACTAGATCCACACTCTATATATTTGTTAAACATTGACACCCCTAACTTTAAATCAAAACTTCTTATCGTAATATCTCTCCTAAAGAAAAATAATTCACACTCCAGTCCTTATGTAAGTCCCATTTATACATTTCCCTTTTCTTATTTATTTTGTTGAATCCTTTTTAATACGTATATATAACCAGAAGGTGAATATTAGTATGAAATCAACATGAATGCATATTCCACCTTGAAAAATGCTTAGATTTCGATTTCATGAAATTGAAATGTGTTGATATTGCTATTTACATCATCATTAGTAAGTGAAAAAATTTCAATTGCTAAATTAATTTTAAATTATAAATTCCATATTCTTATTGCACTTGTAAAATATTAAAAATATCTCTGCAAAAAAAAAAATGCAAACTTTTGCTTTTCCTCTTTTTTTTTTTTTTTTTGCTATGCAGATATATGTTTTTAAAAACTAAAAAAAGAATCAAATAAACTTAAAAGATAATATGATATTTTTGTCCAGTAAATGTATAGGTGTGAATTCAGCATGAAGACATGTGGATTTAACCACTTCCTTGAAACAAAAAAAAAAAAATGGGGGTAAAAGAAGACTATTAATAAGTAGCAGTACAAGAAGTACTAGTCGTATTTATTTTATTGAATTTTGTAGGTTTAGTACAACTAGCGGTAACGGTTGGAGGAAGAAAGAGAGGGAGCCGATCAGCTTTGACTGAAATGGGAGGGAGAGGGCCAGGCTGGCGAGCATTTTGCTTTTCGTGTGGGTGGGAAGGATATTATGATATGATATTATCTCCCCATATTTTCGTATTTTTTATTTTAGATGTACTCGAATAAACAAAAAAAAATGTAAGAGAAAATCAAAACGGCCGCATGGAATTGCTGAGCTGGCATAAAACGACAAGATTGGTCGCCTAATCGGAGGGCGAATCATTACTGCTATCCTGTCAGTCCAGCCTGTAATATTTTAAATCTCTCTCTCTCTCTGGCTTTGCTTCTTCTCCTTCGTCTTCTACTTTTTCTCCCCCCCCGTAACGGCTTCCCAGACAATTCCGTTTCACACCTTTCTCTCTTCCACCTGCTGTATCCGGTCAGTCGGTTACCTCTCTCCCCTCCCATTAACCGTAATAATACACAAAAATCTACTCCCCAACCAAAAGAATAAAAAAGGAAAAACTAAATTAGAAAGAAATTGCATCAAGGTCACCTGTACGGATTCAGGCAATCCCACGCTTGCGCACACGGTTCCCTAAGCCCCGCGACTTTCCTACAACCTTCCTCCTCCCCGGGTGCCCCCTTTATAATTAATCCCTCTCTATAACTGCTGCTTTGATTAATTTTATACGGATTCCATCCCCATAAAACTCTATTACCGTACAACATCCTCCTCCCCCCCCCAAAAAAATAAAAATAAACAGATGCCAGTATAAACTATAAACTAACCCTTGTCTGTGAGTGATTGACAGATAAAAACATAAATTAAAAAAAAAAAAAAAAGAGGTTGGGGGCTGGGCTTAGGCGTTGGGAGGGCATTAAAGGGGAAAGATACGTTAGGAGAGATCCGTATCTGCTTCTGCTTCTGCTTCTGCTTCTGCTACACGGAGTCGTACGCACTACCTACTACCTACCTAATACTCATGCCCCCATGCTCTTTGCTATGCCCGTTCGTCTCTATATATTTTTTTTTTTTTTTTTTGGTTCCCTTCTTCTTCTTCTTTCCCTCTAAGGTCTTGTCAGTATTGTAATTTTTTAAATTTTTTTATTAAAAAATATACTTTAGCAGTTTAATATATATGAGGTAAAAATGTGTAAAAAAAATATGATCACGAAAATTATAAAAAATTTAAATAAAATTCCAATCCAAAAAAAAGCCTTAAATTCTACTCCCTAAATTGATTTGCGGATCCCTTAGTGCTTTAAAACTTTTTTGCTTCTGATCTAAATACTATAGATCCGAGCAATTTAGCCGCTGTAAAGTAATGAAGGTGGTGATTTTCTTGTGAAGAATGCTCACATGATTAGTTGTTTGAAGTTGGTGATTTTCTTGTGAAGAATGCTCATATGAAGTTGTTTGTATGGACAGATTTACCAATTACAAAGTTACGAACTTCTACAATATGGTGAAATAGAGTATGTTGAGCAGTGGAAGAAATTATACAAAAATGTGAGTGATTAATGTTTACATCTGTTAAAACATCAATAATTGTTTTTGTTTGGATTACAATTTTTTACCAAAAATTTTACGTTTTCTGTAGTCACATTTAGTCACATTTTCTAAACACATTTTTACCTCGCATATATTATATTTTTATAGTATATTTTTTTATGAAAATTCTAAAAAAATAACAATCCAAATAAGATTTATTCAGTACACCTTTGGGCAGTTGGAGAACAGATGTATGTTCTTTTAAAAATGTAAAACGAAAATAAGATTTATGAAGAAAAAAGAATTGAAAGGCTAATAACAATCGCAAATTCCGACAAATTCTAGCACTGCTACTTTTCGTGCACTTGCATAGTGTCCAAACTTTTTGACTTTACCTTCCACTACCTGCCCGCCGGTGGTGGTACTGGTATCAGAAAACGAATTTTCAAAGCGATGATATTTTTCCAGCCTCAATTTCACATTTTCTCTCCACAATTAACTGCATTATCCGAAACTAGGAACCCCAATTTAATAATTACACAACTGCATTTTGTGTTCTGCTTTGATGCAGACCGGCCTCACTTTTCCTTTTGTTTCCTTTTCTACCAGTTTTGAATTTTGATCCCTATGAATCTCATCTGACCGCGCACCCCCGGCAGATACTTAATCATCCAGGCAAAGTCTTGCCAATTGGTCATAACCAGTACACTTAAGGAGGAAGCCCCAATTTCTATGAGCTGCAACAGGCCAAGTCATGAATCATGCTGCTTATCTGTATGCTGGGTTATTTGCACAAATTTATTTGCTTATATTATAAATACAAATTTTAATTATTTTTTAATCTCTTATATATCACAACAAAGAAAGAAATGCTACAATTAATGAATTATTCTAAATAATCTGCTGTCCAACCACACTTCATATTTACTAGGACTAGCATTTTAACACCTGGACAGGAAAATATAAAGCAGCGAAGATCAACTTTATCCGTACTTCTGAAATTTGGCCTGTTGTTATTAAGTACGGAACCATTTCATCCTGGAGCATTCAATTGGAAACCTTTTTTATTTTTTCTTTTGAGTTAGTTCTTGCTTTTCTCATTACAAATAAATGTCTAGACTATGCAATTTCTATTTATATGCAATGCAAGAGTAGGTTTTTGGTTTTTTCCTTATTTTTCTATTGAAAATTTTCAAAAGTTTGTCCAGCTACTAACTGAAATGAGTCTAATAAAGCACCAATTTTGAGATAAACTTTTTATTATTGATAGCAACGAATGGCATTGAAATTTCCAATAAAGCACCAATTTTGAAGATAAACTTTGAACTGACGAGTTATATTTTTAAAAAAAAAAAAAAAGAACGGAGGGAAACGCGGAACCCATCCGTGATCCATCCTAACGCCTCTTAGATAAATAAATAAATAAATACGAAAGTACAAACTTTTCGGGAAGAAAACAGAAACGATAAAAAGAAAAAAAGGTCCCCGGGGGGAGGGATATGGAGTGGAAAATCAACAAAAAGAAGAGAGGGAGAGAGACTGGAAATCGTATTTGAACACTCAACCGTTGCAACGAGACAGATGTCCGTGTCAGGCTCACGGACCATCTCTCGTATTCTTGTGAAAAAAATGTCGTTAAAGAGGGGAAAGGAAAAGGTCGTAAAACTTGTTGGGGTTTGTTACATAAACCAGTTTTTTTTTTTTTTAAACAACCGATTCGTCTATTTCTTATCTGCGGGGAAATCCCAAAAACTAACCGTAACGGCAGACATGTGCAAACAGTACTTTATCACGTGCTAGAGACCAGCTTCAAAGGAGACACACGTGCGGATTGCATCCTCTGTTGGAACAGCAGACTCGCACCGTCAGTACAGCAACTCCCTCCTCCCCCCCCGGGGGGGAAAAAAAAAACCCCTCCCCATATTTTAAAGTTAAAAAATAAAAAAGAACAAATTTATTTCAATGTCCCTTCCATTTCATCAAATAAAAATTTTCATCCTGCACATTAACTTTACCTTCTTATAAATAGAAATTAGCAAATTTAGTTCCAACCTAAATTTCCAACTATTTTTTAGTCTCAAATCATCACATGACTTACATATAGAGTCATTTTTATGTATGAAAAGGTCAAACTTCACTTTTTTTAGTGGTAAAAATAAATAAGAACTGGATTAGATCCTTTTTTTTTTAAGAAGTAATGAATATGGCTCGGGTCATATTGTATTTTTTAAGAATAAAAATGGTTATAGGTTGAGTTATTTGTTTAGTTATAAGTGAGATCTAACTTTTTTACCCCTAAAACAAATGACTATGTGTGATTTACGTGATAAATTATGATAAAAAGTGGTCTAAAACATAAAGTGGGACTAAAAATTATTGACTTGATTTTGTAAAGATATAAAGTTACTATATTAAAAGCGAATTATGAAAAAATTTTATTTTCAAAATATGAGGAAAGTTTTGAATGATTTCTCCCAAAAAAAAAAAAATTTCCCATCACCTTGTTATCCATATCTAGTGTGCAATCTCGGGTCATTTATTAGTCTTGTCTTCCCAAAATCACTAAACACTGTCTGCTAGCTTAATTTTACCGTGGTTTAACGTTTTAGATGTGCAATTTAGTCAAGTGCCATGGATTAACATTATCACAGTAAAAGAATATAGAAATGAGGGAGACAGAGAATGAATGAGGATGAGAGGAAGAAAAATACAATAATTTGGAAAATAATTGAGAGGAATTATCATTGCAATTCAAGAGAGATAGAGAGAGAGATTAGTAGGTTCTGTTATTAACTTGCATAATCCTTCCCTCACTAACGTTGGTACTTAAACCCTAACATGTGGCCACTTTGTATCCAAATATTACAATTACTGCATTTAAGCAAAACATACTCCTTAAGGGTATAAACAACATCACTTATCTCTAGTGCATGACATCGATTTGAACTCAAGTAGTTTATTACTCGAATTCAATTGGAACTAAATAAATTGGATTCAAGTCTGAGCTTGAGTTTGGACTCACTAAACTCTTAAATGTTGGTTTCCATTTTATTTCGCATTACTTGAGCTTGAATTCTAGCTCCTGCTCATTGAGTCTAATCGAGCTTAATTCAAGTTCAATCGAACTTAATAGAGACTAATTGAGTTTAAGAAATATGAATTTATATATTTTATACAAATTTAAATAATGAATAAAATAGATATTTGATACTAATAAATAAAAATAATATGTGCGCCTGTGTGTGTGAATGTTGATTAAACTCGACGAGTTTTCGAGTTTCACATATTAAACTCGATTTCGACTTGTGAAGTAATTCAAGTTGCTTGTATAAATTGTCTGGGTTTTGATTGAGTAAACTCGTGAACTATTCGGTTAAATTCAACTCATCTGCATTGATAAGTTATATTGAGATATGTTTACATGAACATTAATTGCTGTTTTGAATTTTTAATCCATCAAAATGTGAGCATCGTCCGTTGATGGGTCATTTGATTCAAAAAAAAAAAAAAATTTTGAACGTGGCTCGATCGCTAGGCAATCATCTCCATTGTTGCTGGGGGGAATAGAGTCGTTTATCCTTCCAATCTTGAGTGTTTAAAATCGATAAGAGGCTCTATTTCTTCAATAAAACTCCAGTTTCCAATTGTAATATTCATATTTGAAGCAACAACAGAGATATTATTAATATTTACTTGTAATAAAAAGTCATTAACGAGATAATATATGTAGTGAAACAAAAAGGAGGAATTACGTATCAGTAGTTTTCTAAGAAGAACAATCAGAGTACAAAAGTCTCAACAATTGAGTGCGAACCACCATCATTAACGGTTTTCACATGGAATACCAAATTCTTTATACATATTTTCGAGATCTGATGTCTCCGGCCTGTAAGCAACTTAAATTTATGAGTTCTTCTTTGAGGAGAAAGCAAGATCAAGTGTTTATTTGAAGCTTTTCTATAGGTTTTGTGGTTGTGTTGAAACCCTGTTTATACTTTTCTGATGATGGAGATAACACAGACAAATGCATCAAGTGGCAATTTAGATTGACCTTGCATTATATGTGGGTCACCCTTTCATGAAGAGGAGAACAAACGTTTACAGGACAAACGAGGGGGAAAAAGAAAAGGACAACAAGAGGTTCAAAATTTTTTTCCATGGGGAAAAAAAAGGATCTAGTGTGTTTGCATAGCAGATTATTTGAGATAATAATTTTAAAAATTATTATAGCATTTTTTTTAATATGATATATATATGAGATAAAAAAAGGTGGTTGGAAAATCCATTAATGATGCAAGTAAAAAAAAAAAAAAAGGCAAATAAGCTCCTATCCAAATAAACCCATAATGGGAAGGTAAAAGTTAGAAGGGGATTACATCTTTATACTGCAAAAAAGAAAAAGTTTATATAAGACAATTATCGCTTGTTGGAGAAGAGTATGGAGATTTCTTCCTTATCAACCCTAGGCTTTGGGTAATTTAATCCAACAAGAGGAAAATGTCCCTCCTGTTCTTTGCTGTTGTTTTTTTTCTCCTTGTGATACAACTTGCTGCATCAGTCCCCAAGTCCAAACTGTTGCTGCATTATTTGTGGGGTGGGGTGGGGTGGGGCGGGAACTTTTAAAACACGTGAATATAAGGCACCGTATCGATTCCCAAAGGGCGCCGACGACAGTTGGGTTATCTTTTTCTGAGGAACTCACGAAAAACACATGGTGGAGGAGGTTTCCGAGCACCACGTGTCCGACGAATGGAACTCAACCTCAGACAGAGCTGTCCGGCTCAGTCGCGTCCGGTTTTCCCTGTTCAAAGCCACGTAAGCAAAGTTAGTTGACAATATAGCCCCACCACCATTTTGTCGTTTTGTTAGATGACATGGAACTTGTCTCGTCACTCATTTAGTAGACCGCAAAATTCTCTAATCTTTTACCCTTTTCTCCTCTTCGCCCAAAAAAAAAAACTAATTTACTGTTCTGCCTTCCTCCTTTTTATTTATTTATATAGGCGACGTTAATTTATGTAACTTAAAGTCAAGGTCCTTTGGATCCCGAATTTATCAGAAATTTATTTTTTGTTTTATATGCATCATACTCTGCAGTATGTATTTTCTACCAAAAAACTCCATTTAAGAGGGCTCCTTTTTTTTTTCCCCTCCCTTAACAAAAAGAGAATGGGTATATTTAAATTTCTTCAACCTCTCCCCCCAACCCGTAGAAAAAGGGGGGGAAAAACAGAAATGGGCTAAGTGTCCCAAATAAACACATTTGCATGGTGTCTAGCAGCTCATCCACAGCTACCTTGACTTTTCTTTAACTCCATAATACAAAAGAAAAAAAAGACAGAAATTGAAGAGGCTTTGTTGTTTAATTTAACAGATTTTTTTTGGGGCTTAGTGAACTGCAGCTGTCTGCTTTTGAGCCATCATTGAAGATAAGTATACAAGTAGGAGTCCGGTAGCAGTGGCAGTAAAGAAAGAAGAAAGGCAGAGGACGACCAACGTCACATAAAAGAAGAAAAGAATGGGCCATTGCCAGCTATATCGCATTAAACTTTTGGCCGGGAATGATAATAACAGCAGAGAATGGAGATGAAGATTTGTTAGTAATAATAAATTAAATTAATTAATCCTCTTGTTTGTTTATTAGTAGCAGTAGCAGTCGCATACCAGCACCGGAAGCAGCATAATTTATTGCATGTAACGATCCTCGAAAAAGACAGCATCTGTTCGTTGGGATTCGAAACTTGGACGGAGGTGCATAATACTGCCCATCCACCCCACACATCCCATGATTCCCGCTATCGTAAGCCGTATGCGTCCTTCGTAACCCCAAGCTCCCTTCCACCCGCCCGCCCCCTCTAGGCTTGCTGCCGCTTTCTTCTAGGCTTAATCTTAATTTCTAATCCGGTGCTCCAGACGTCTGCCGCTTTGATAAAATCCTCCTGTCCACTTTCATTTTTGGAATGCTTTCCCAGTTTCCTTTCCCCTCTCTATAATTGGACTCGCCTTCTCTCTCTCTCTCACATTGTGACCTAAATGATTAGACTGCTTTCTAATTTCTTCCATAATGCATGGGTATTTGATAAAAGTGTTTTGCTTGGGCAAAATAAAAATTGTCTACGTAAAACGATAGACGCCAAGAAAACCAAAAAAAAAAAAAAAGGGTAAAACCCTTTCTAAAGTGCTGAAGTTGTATCTTGTCAATTGATTTGATTGGCGAAATCTAGGGTACTTAATTTTGACCATTACTTCTGAATTATTATATTATTGTTGCTAGGAAAAGAGAGACAAACGCGAATAACAATGGGTAAGTCAATCATCTGGTTTTCTTGGAGGTTTTGGGTGAAGTCAATCTCTTTGTTTCTTGGAGTAATTTTTTTGCCCTTTTATCCAAGTTATTAAGAGGATAACATAATGCAAATCACCTCGGACATTAAAGTGGCCGTTTTCCTTCTAGTCCTAGCTTTGGGAAAATCAAAGTTCATAACCAATTTTGCCAGAATAATTTGTAGTCAATAAACTATAGCATAGAAGCAACAAATAAATGGGTTTTTTTCCCCCTCTTTTTAAACGCTATCATAGTGTCACGATCTATTCAAGCAACAGAAATAGTTTCCCCAGTACCAAAAATGATGGCTTAGCTGCGAGATCCAAGCCCCCCGCCCCCCTTCTCCTTTGATCTTCTCGGTCTTAGTAATTACTTGAATTATAATTCGTATATATCTACTAAATCCATATCCCTACTGTTTAAATCCACACATGATATATTAATAGTACGAGTCATAAATGCATTAAGAGTGTGAATTTAGGTTGTCGGGTTGTGGATTTAGCCCGTTCCATTTTAGCAAAGCAATTCCTACTTGCTAGTAAAGGCATAGGCAGTCAGGATTGTGTTCTTAATAGTCCACTATTTAAAAGCTGCTAGCTTTTGTTCCACTTTTAAATGATCACAAGGTTTGAATGTCTAATGTCCTGCAATCTGGATTTGTTTACTTCAATTTGCGAAATCATTAACTGAAAAGTATGCGCTAAGTGCTTATTATATAGCAATCCCAGTAACAAAAGTCGCATCAAAACCGATGGAAAGCTACCAAGGAGCCATATTTCAATCCAAAACTGTCTTCGTCCAACTGAATACCGCCAGACCTCAAGACAGGGGAGGCCGTTGTTTTCATTCATTTCAATTTCTAATAAAAAGACAGATACAAATACGATATGATCTGATGTCTCCAGCACAACCACTTATTTCAACTATCTTCATGGACCCTTCTTGAATAATAAGGGGATAACATTCTGACTCTGTTTTCAAAAGTTTCCTTAAGGATTTAAAGAGTAGTTAGGTGTATTACTTTGTAAGCGCCTTGTATTACAATTCTCTCTGCATCCTCTGGGGTTTCTGTATCTATTGCCACTGTTAAATTTTTGAAACATTATTGTGACAGCATTAGTTTGGGAAGTGGTAGCTAACACAGATCTCTCTGGTCATCATACTCCACAGTAACTGGCATTTTCTGTTTGTGTAATGTTGGTCTATGTCTTGCATCTACAAGTGATCACCAAATAAATTCACGTACTTCAAAACATTATAGCAAGAGATGAGAAGACTCTAGGCGATTATGAACATGACAATTGACGTATACCTCAACAAATTGCTACCATTAATAAGTGTTCTTTTCACTAAAAGGAGATGTACCCTAATTTTCTGCCTATCTCGGTAGACATGCACGCCTAACAGCATTTGTATGAAGAGCATTAAAAGCTCGAGGATGACATAGCTTACCGCATTGGTCATCTTCATTCTCGAAAATAAAATCGAAAAAAAAAGTAGATTTTTTTTTAATGTACAAAAATTGAAATTTGAAAACACGGTGATTTGATGAAAAAAGATTTCCATTTAATGATAAAAAAGATGAAAGGAATATTCCTCTCTAGCTGGACCATTTTTGGAGAAAATCACGAAAAGCAAAGGATTTTTATTAATGTCGAAAAAGTGAACAATGATATAAAACAAATGAAGGTACGGTTCACTAAGAAATCTGAACAAATGCTTCAGGTTTTGCATGGTGTTGGCTCCCTATCAATTAACATTTGTAGTTCCGTACAATGCTTAAGCATTTCAACTTGACTATATTAAGTTATGTATGCTAAGTTGAGCTTTGGCAATGAATGAATGAATGAATGAATGTCCCCAAGATGTTTGTGGCAAGTTCTTTATCCTCAAAAACTTTGATAAGCTTTCGTCAACAAGGCGGTGGCTTCCGGCGTTAATGGCACGATGACTAATAGGTGATCATTTATTGAGCTTTTGACTCAGTCTACAATTCCATCCTTCCTCCTGAAAATCATCGAGTTAAGAACATAAACTTTTACCTAGCTCGTGGTCTACTCTGGCCGATTTCGTCTCAACACAGGGTTGAGTGGCATTTCTTGCATGGTTTTATCGTAACAATAAAGCAGATGCCAAAGTCGCCATCAGCGTTATATGTTTAATCCGGTGGATGTCATTACCGTCCTGTGCATAGAGTCATCATTTTGGGCAAAACCAGAGGGATTAGTTAGCTGACAGCAGTCAAAAATGTTCCACTTAAAAAAAGGAAACAGTTGTGATTTCATCACTAAAGTTAAAAAGATGGTTCGTTGATTAGACAGTTCAAGTCGATAATGGCTTCCATTATTCATCTGATTGTATAGTTCAAAAATTCTTTCGTGGGCTAACAAAGAGCCCAACTCCTTAATTATGTCATTCAAATATATATATATATATTTATATGTCATCCAATTATTGATGTGCTATCAACCTAATCCAGAACAGTATCCAGATGTCAAATAGGACTAGCGCATATTTAGTTCAAGCGTAAGCCATTCATTCTAAGCTAGGGGCAAACGTGACCAATCCCCAACCCCAGGGCCTCTGCGTGAGAAAGTAAAGAAAAGCTTACATGTTTTTGTTTGGATTGCTCTTATTTACCTAAAAATTTTTGCTTGCATCGTCGACACAAATTTCAATTACCTTTTTATCTCACATCCATCACATCAAAAAAGTGTTACAGTATCCTTTTTAATAAATTATCCCAAATAATCGACTACCGGTCCAAAAGAGTTTTATTTCTTACTTACTGTTTTTGGCAATTTACATCCGGTTTCTTGCATTTTGTGCTGTGCAAAATCTGTAGGGCTGCGGAGAAGCATATTGGACATGAAATTTTTTGCAATTATCACCAGTATCTAATTTTGTCTTAAATTTTAAGCAAAAGTCAAGGGTTTCTGACTTTGCCCTTAAAAAAATAGAAAGAAAGAGCGCGCGTGTGTTTCGCTTTGCTGCATTTAATTTTCTCAGCGTTCAAATAAACCCTGCTATCGAGTGCTTCATGCAACCATGGGTTTTTTGGGTGTTAGGGACCCATAGCATTAATTTTCGAAGCCTACTTATTGCTTCATGTTCGTATTGATTGTAAATGACATTTGAGGGTATTCAATTGGTACATGACATGCATACAATAATAAGGATTAATTGATTTTGGCGGACAGGTTGATAGCAGGAAATCGAAGCTTCATGGGGAGAGAGGGTTTGTTGGTAATATTGTCACTCGCCCATTTATCTTTTGTGGAGTGGTGTCTAAACCACAATCCTTCTTCTGTAAAGCCCCTAACTAAAGACGGGAGGAGAGACAAGAGAGTTTCCACTTCCATCACGAATTGGACTCTTGCATCCCATTGATCCAGAACATGGTTCCAGGTTAAATTTTGGACAAGTATTCTGACTTCTTCTTCTTCTTCTTCTTCTTCTTCTCTTTTTTTCTTTTTTTTGGGGGTACAACAAGTATTCTGACTTGTCCCTTTTTCTTCTGGTGAAGACAACAAAAGGGCAGAGTACCAAGCTGAGCAGTTAGGAAAATTAAAAAAAAAAAAGGTTAGAAGCCATGATTTAATTTCTTCCAAGCTCTCAGGGACTTGAGATTTAGAAAACGCAGAGCAAACAGAGAATTAAACAACCAAAAGAGAAAAGTCCCCCGACAACATAGAAGTGCTTTTATCGAAATGGGTGGAGCCCTTTAATCTTCAGAGTTAGTGTTAGGTTAAGAGTCACCGTCCAGGCTGTTAAAGAGGGCGAGAATTGGAGAGAGAGGCTTTTCTGACGGTATCAGCCTTCCATTTCGCTGTAGCATCTCATTTCAACAGCCCATATGTACTTGAAAATCGATCATGACTTCTCACCCGGTACAGCTACTCTTGCTGCCGCTTCATTCCACAAACACATCCAAATAAATATCAATGATCGACTCTCGAAGCAGCCTCATTGGACAGAAATCAGGAAACGCCACCTGTCCACCCGTCTTGATTATTTGGCCAACTTAAAGAAATGCATTTCTTTTTAAGGGAATTTCACCATTTTTGTTCCTAAACATTTTCACTAAAACTGATTTCATCCCTCATGAATTATTTTAACCAATTTAGTTCTCAAACAAGTTTTTTACTTTCAATATAGGACTTTTGATCGAATTTTACTTAAGTCGCATAGACCTAAAGGGCTAATTGTCATTTAGGCCTAACTTTTAACAATTAACAAACAAAATAGAGTAGAAAGGTCATTAAAATTGCTTAATGTCTAAAACTATTTAATGTTCAATATAGTCCTCACTCTTTTAACATCTACTTAATGTCTAAAACTGTTTAATGTTCAATATATTCCACACTTTTACTTTAGATGTTAAGCAATTTTAATGATATTTCTAATCTATTTCATCTGTTAATAATAGAAGGTTAGACCAGTGTGATGATTATACCCCTGCAGGTCCAGCGACTTGAGTAAAATTTGGTCAAAGTCCTATATTGGAAGTAAAAAACTTATTTAAGGACTAAATTGATTAAAATAATTTATTAATAATGAAATCCATTTTAGTAAAAATGTTCAGGGACCAAAATGGTGAATTTTCCTTCTTTTTACTCTTTTCTTTTTCTGGGGGCTTTTGGTTTTGTTTCATTTCATCCATAAAATTCATAGTTGCGCCAAATATACGTGTTCTTGCTTGCTTGCTTGCTCCTTCCCCGGTTCACGTGTCCAGTCATGGTAGCAAGTCCAAGATTTTCTCCTTTTGGTTTTTTGGATCCTCTGCCCACCACGTTTCTTGTCCAAATTTTGACGTCGTTTTATTTAATGAAATCATTGATATATTTTATTTAATGAAATTGCTGACTTAATAAAACGACGTCGTTTTAAATTGGACACAAAATTTGGACCGAGAATCGGGACAGGGGATCTAGACTCCTTGACTAACTCCTCCCTTTGACACGAAATGTTCTGCAGTTATAACCATTTATTCTCATTTTAAGAAGCCTACCAAATCACTTCAATTTTTTTTGGTCCTTGGCAGCATGTTAATGGGTCAAATAAACTATACATGCTTTAGAAACCAGTGGACCACATTCATTTACTAATCAAAGATCTTGGATGCATTTATTTTCTGAATGAGTGACTCGTAAATAATCGCTGAACATCAAGCTCATGTATTTAAACATCGGAAAACACTTGAGTGAATTAGTGGAATTCATGTGCTTTTTGCTATAATGGCATTTTTTTTTTCCCCCTTGTATGCTCCTCATGTTGTGTTAATTAAGTAAGTGCACCAAAGAATCAGTTAGGACCCAGGTGCTGTGCAGAACGATTGAAATTCCATCCTTCAATTCGGCTATAAACTACATTTAGTCCCACCAAGTGAGGAGTAATAAGTTGCTATAAAAGCCACTTTATTGCCTTTCTTACCTAGGAGCATTAAAGTTTTTTTTTATAATGCAGTGCAGAGAAGCGGTGCGGACGCAATTCGGCTGCTAAACTTTTTCTTCATTCGATTTGTGGGCATTCTGGCTTATTGATGACAACCGTCCAAACACATTATTTGGATAGGGAATTATTTTGTCTTACTCCCTTTTGTTCTTTGTTATAATTTTGCCCACAATTCAACCACTTATCACGACTTAATGGTCTGAAGCTAAGATAACTTTGCGACTTGAGGACCCTGGACTTGCCGTTGTGGGCCGCCGGCTGCTGTGATTCGGATGTTAACTCTCGGGCTGCGGGTCCTCATGCCTGACCGTCCACTTCTCACCCCTGTTGGTAAAATGGGCACGACTAGATTGGGAATGCATACCAACATTTTTCTGCCAAAAAGGGGTGCTCTTTTTTTTTTTTTTAATACATATTGGGCTTGGAATTTTTCCTGCTTGTGGTGGGGCGGAAGATTAATGCTGATGGTTCGTGGAGGAAGAATCAAGGCAAGGCAGGCAGAAGAGTTTTGACACTAAATGATCAGGGGAGGTGGATCCTTGGCTCTATGGTTAAAACTTTGTACAGGAGGATGCTTCCAGTTTTTAGTTGTAATTCTTTTTTTCCCCTATTTTTTTTTTGGAATTACTGAGCTACGTAATCAAGATTGTGAATGTAATTTGTGTCTATTTTAGAGGTGAATGAAATGCTTTGGCAAGAAGAGTCTTCGGATGTGCGACCTAGAATTGTTTATCTACCAAGCCCTCCAGGAGCATTCAAACTTTAACATTTTCATTCAAATCAATTATGTTTTTAATTTTCTTTTTAGATAACGACGTGATGCTACATGTTGTTCCGTTTGATTTCACGAGTATGACTATTTAACGTTTTTATAGTATCTTGGCTTCGTTTAGATTGAGAGAGCCGTTCTAATTGTGTGAATTATTTAAGATGCATTTGAGTTTATAATTCAATAATTATCAAAATATATCTTAAACAGTATAATTGTTCATGATTTATAAATTCAAAAGCCTTCTAAATAATTAGAGAAATTTGAAGGAATTTCAAATCATTCGTCAACTCTCGTAATCCAAACAAACTCTGGATACCCAGCAGGCAGGCGACACCCCGACGACGACGTGTATTTGTTTGAGAGGCGTATGGAGTGAAACCAAGGTAATTTTATGGATGATTGATTTCTGAGGAACAAGAGGCGGAAAATGATGCCCGTAATTCATTTTAGTGGATTGATTGCGGCAGATTAACAATTCTCTCAGGAATCTTCGCGTCAATTAATTTAAGCAAGATATTTATACTGGGCTCTATCTCACCGCCCGCAAAACTAATAAAGGAACAATAAAAATAAAAAAAGTAAAAGAGGATAGTTTGGAGCGATAATAGACGTGTTAGATCATATGCACCTAATTCATGCAGTCCAATTGGCAAGCACTTAGTTTTGCTTTTTCTTTCAAAGTGGTTAATGACAAAAAGTAATCATTCACCAAACATCCCTCTGATGTTTGGCCGATGGAATTTCTGTCGCCCTAGCGGCTTAGACATTGGTAGCTTTGAGATTGGAGGGCCCTGATAGCTCCGCATGCATGGCAACAGCAGCTGAGGTTTTTAAAAGTACCAAGAAAACTAACCCAAACCAGTTAGAAACAAATAGTAAAAAATAGGGCGTCTTGGTTCTTCCTTTTTTTTTTTGGGGGGGAGATGAAATTAGACTAGATACATAGCATTTTGCAATGTGCCCATAAAGTTATTGAATGATCCACGTACAGATATGACCGGCCACTTCCCACTGATTTTCCTTAGCTTTTGGAGTTTTATGATTATGAATGATGACAGGTCATAAGTTAAGAAGCAGGCATATGCTATATTTATCCACTGCTTCTACTGCAACCCTACGCCAGCAGTTGCTATTTTATTTAGAATTTTGTTGGTTTTCGATATTCTGTGCTCTGCAAAGGAGAAAACAAGTTAAGAAATCAACTCACCGGTGACCACTCACGGATTCCTAAATTCATAATTTTTGGAAAAGCTAGATACTTGGAAATTTGGTTCGGCTTTACCCCATAATATATACTCCCTCCCTTTTTTTTTTTAACTGACGTTTAAGGTTTTACACACCAATTAAGAAAATTTTTTCATTGCTTAAATCTATACACTACTTTCCTTTTGTACATTCATTAATTGTCCAACTCACCCATGTTTTCTCTTAATGGAGTATTAAATGGTGTTGTTTTATTAGGCCAAAAGCAATTAAGAACCCTGTATTGAAAATGAGAGATAAAAAGGTAAAATTGTGAAAAAATAATTAATGCTGCATGGGGCTTATAAAACGATAGATAAAAACACATTGAAGTAAAAACCTTAAATATCCGTTACAAAAAAAGGGAGGGAGTACGTATAATCTTCAGAATTTAAACCTCTGGCGACCTGCATGTATATATGAATGCTCACCCCTCGAGACTCAAATTCCTGGGTCGGCCATTGCTCTTGAAGTTCAGCACAAGGAAAGAAATCCACCTACGACCACGAGGCTAAGCTGCTTTGCTTGCTACTGACGGTGCCATGCGAAGCGAGTCAGGCCCAAATTTTGTTGCTTATCAGATGAGCCTGCAAAGCTAAGGGCTAGTGCCATACAAATGAACCCCCAGCTGAGAAAATTATCGCAGGAGCTACTTTACATTTTTGGGTTTGGTGGGTTTGGTGTGGGGGGCGCTCACCAGCCGGAGAAAATTTTCAACTTTCTTGCCCGAAAGAGTCTAGACAAATCAGGGCACCATTTCCCTGTTGAGCATTGCTCAGGCCATGGTGTGTTTGTTTTGAAGAGGACCCAACCCAATAGGGGCGTCTGTAATGTAACAGACCGGGCCAGAAACCAGCAATCAGCCTTATCAATGGGCGACTGTCTAGCAACTGCATATTGTCCTTCAGTAACTTTAATTGATGCATATCAAAATGATTAAACTTGGCAGAAAAGTCAATAATTGTCCTTTACGCACCACTAATATAGTAGTAATATGGTAATATGTGGTTTGTGTGTTACATCTAAAGGCAAAAGGAAAAAAAGAAGAAAAGTTCATTGCAGATTATTAAGACTGTTTACACCCATAGGCTATATAGTATACTAGTGTTAGCAGATTTCTTGGGGGCAACTGCCCCTAACATGTAGTTTGTTTGTTTCTGTTTTTTTGAACGAAAGTCAGTTGCCGTTGGGGAAAAAAAAAAATTAGTCGAGATTCCTGAGAATTTTCGGACTTTGACAGTGTATAAAAAAATTACTCTAATAAAAAGGATTAAGTTTTCATCCACTGTCAGTGTAGTAGATTTTACAAGAGAATGCACTTACGAAAGAAGTTGGATTTCAAATTTGAAATTTGATTCACGTAAGATACATCATATACCGCCATTTCGATCTGATTAAAAATTACTCTAATAAAAATGCAACACCAATTCTATCACCCTTTTCATTCCTGTCCAACTTTTTGGAGCAAGGGTATCCCTTTTGCCAATTTTGCTATTTGAATTTTATATTTATATATAATTTTTTTTTGGTAAGGATATTTATATATAATTCTCCCAGACTACTGGAATATGTATATACATCACATTATATCCAATTTGCTTTCTTTTTGTCATAGCTCATGTATTTCTATTCCAAAGCATCACTCCTAACAATCTATTAAAGGGGCAAATAAAATTAAAAAAATGCGAAGGAAAATCTGAAAATGTTTGTGACATCACCACCTGAACTGATTAAAACGCTTCGGACCACCATGGCCTGGAGAGTTCCAACGCTCAACGACACTAATCTCCTCCAAACTGTCCTTCATACGCTCCTCCGCCTCCTCACCATCCCTCTTCATGGACGCTCAACAACCTAAGAAAGTTGTGGTTTGCGGCGGCGGAATCATCGGAGTCTGCACTGCATACTTCTTATCCAAAAAGGGTGCCGCCGTGACACTTATCGAGAAATCCTCCGTTGCCTGCGCAGCCTCAGGCAAGGCTGGCGGCTTCCTTGCCCTCGATTGGAGCGACGGTGGGTCCCTCGCATCCCTCGCACGCGCCAGCTTCAATCTCCACCGCGTACTCTCCGAGGAGCTCAATGGTCCCCAGTCGTACGGTTACCGTCCCCTCACTGAATCATCATCATCTTCAGGGAGCCCATTGTATAAAACCCCAGGCCCAAAACTCCCTTCTTGGGTCGATGGCCCAGCCAAAATCCCCAGGACTATCGGCACAACGGAGACGACAGCGCAGGTGCATCCTCAACTCTTCACCAAAACGCTTTTGAACAAGGCGGTTGAGGAATATGGCCTTGAGGTGGTGATTGGGAGGCTCGAGGAGGTGGAGGTCGCGGACGGAAGAGCTAGGGCGGTGGTGCTGGAGGGAGGGACAAGGATGGAGGCTGATGCCGTCGTGCTGGCTCTTGGGCCTTGGACAAGTAAATTGTCGCTCTTAAGCTCCCTATTTAGGGTGTCTGGGCTTAAAGCCCACAGTATCATCTTGGAACCCAAAGATCCAGATGCTATTACTGCAGATGCGCTGTTTCTGAGTTATATTTCAGCCCAAGGTGGGAAGCCCATGGACCCGGAAGTCTATCCCCGTCCAACAGGTATGCCGTGGAAGTAGTTTTTTCAAGTTCCACTGTGTATGATGACTATAAATTCCCAATCGTGCCAGCAAAACTGTCATTGGTCATATGTATTTCCGAAACTAAAATTTGTAGTAAGGCAAAAATGGAACGGTGATTATATATCGAACAAGTTCATTCACTCAGGGTGATGTCAATGCTAGTAACGAGTGTGATTACAATCTTATTTGGTGTTTCCTGCTGTGCTGCTTAAATATTTGATAGGGGAAGTTTACATATGTGGGATGTCAGCAGAGGCTGAGGTTCCGGACGATCCGGAGCAAATATCACCTGTCCCAGAATCCATAAGAGTGCTCAAGAGAGTGGCTGGCAACGTATCAAGCCACCTAGCGGAAGATGAAGCAACAGTAAAGGCAGAGCAAGCGTGCTTTTTGCCGTGCACGGATGATGGAGTGCCGGTTATAGGAGAAATGCCTGGTGTAAAGGGGTGTTTTGTGGGGACCGGACATAGCTGTTGGGGGATCCTGAATGGCCCTGCCACTGGCGCCTCCTTGGCTGAGCTTGTACTTGATGGTCATTCCAGCATTGTTGATGTCACCCCGTTTAGTCCATATAGATTTGCTCTTGTTAGGAGGCGGTAGAAAAATGGTGCTGGCGCAAATAATTCCATCTTTGTTCAGAAACTGATGTTTCAATAAAGGTTTCAATTCAGAGTCTGGCGATATTGCAGACCACGGAGTGAATCACACGGCAATTCATTGTCTCTCTGATTGCATTGTGGATGTTGGCTTAATACGAATTGTCATGCACAGGCTCAGTCATTAGTGATGTAATCTAAGTTCTAAACTACGTTATCAAATAGGAGTGAGTGGTCATCAGAGTCAAGAATAGAGTGCTTTTTTTATCTGTAAGCTTGCATTTCATCGCTTCTTTAAAAAAAAAAAGAAAAAAAAAGGGAGGGAGACGAGTTAGCTTAGCTTAAATAGCTGAAATACGAGATTCAGTGGGCAAATCTGCAAATGGTGGTGGTGATGGCGTGGGAGAAACGTCGTGCACAGTGTCCGATACAAATGGACTGGTCAAATTTAATTAGTGTGTTCTGTACTCTCAGGTTGGAAAAGGGATCCACTTCCTTTATGAACTCCTTTATTGTTCTTTAACTAATTTGGCACTGGTTTCCGGTCTTGATTCTTTACTGTGTAATCTCGTGATGGTGAGTTCGATTGTTTAAGACCCTTCACCCTGGACATCAGATAATTGAATATCAATTACATCACTGGATTCGTTCCAGTAGTATTTTCCCATTGTTCAGGTTCCAATGCACAAATTCCTATCTGTAACCCGAATTGGATGAGGTCTCATTTCGCAAACTTGTATGCCAAAACCCCCGCAGCACCAAACTTCACCCACCAATTTATGTCCCCTTCGCGTCCAACTATAGGGCCAAAAACTTCTTGGCGTTTTTTGGGGAGCTGGGGAGGTTAATCTACTTTAGGTGGGGGGAAAACAATTCGCTCTCGTCAGTGCAGGATCAGTAATTGGTCTCTTCAAGGTCCAATTAATACAGACAGTTTTCACAAACGCAATTCTGGGATCCGTACATTTATCCGCTCGGTAATGCCAATACCACACTAACACATGCTGCATATTCCTCCAAACTTGGGACAAAATTCGCAGGCTGAAGCATCTTAAATCGCACTTAAAACAGTTGCCTGAGTCCTGTTTTATTTATTTTCTTTCTTCCTTGCTCCCGTGAAGGGCTCGTTGCTAACGTGGGTGGCACAAATGCACAATTAGGAGTCCGGACAAAGTAGTCACCACCGAAAGTTCCAAGTTTAAGGTTGGGTGGTCATAAAACTGAGACTCGCATCACATGATTTGAGAGTAAAAGAGAGAGACCCAATCTTAGAGATGTCCTATTTGTTGAAAAGCGAACTTCAATAATCGAAGCTAAGGCCAATGGTTAAACCGCATCTGAATCTGATCTTGTCCCCTAATGGATTCCCTTAATCCCACTCCATTTCAAGCTTAGGCTACGACATACTGAAGCCAGCTCTCCTGGTCTCCTCCATTTTCACCAGTACTCGTACGCAGTGGAAGGCCAGTGTACTTGTTGATGAACTCCTACTTGGTAAAGAAGCAGCAGCCCACGTGCACTTACATCTCATCTTAGCTTTCTTTTGACTTTGCTTTGTTTGGTTTAGCCTTTTGGAGAATATATACTGTGTACTCGGTCCTAGTTACATCATATCTGCCCTGTAATTGAATATTGAAACCTTTGGCTTCAATTCATCATATCAAAGAAAACTCCCCTTATTTTTTTTTTTTTTTGGTGTAGTGGAAGGCCCTAGGCCCTATTGCATGGGTACTAGTCTGGGAGTAGTAACCCCCATGATATCTGCTGTAAGTACTGGTCGTAAGGACTGCATTGGTTCTTCGAGCCATTTTATTCCAGGCTCAATCTTCAAGCTTTCTTTAGCTATGTGGTCCTTACAGTTTCCCTCTCAGCAAATATGATTCACTTTGCACTCCCAAGAACGTGCTAGTAGTTCTCTAATCTTCTTGATCAAACTTGCATGGGGACTTGCTGTTGGTCTCTGCTGTACAAGGTTCAGACCTTTGCTAAGAGTCGATTCCACTTATGATGTTCCCTCTCCCGCCGCTTTATCCCATGCCATCTCCAATCCAAGTTTGAGTGCCCATGGTTCTGGTGTTGCTTGCCGTGCCTATATATTCCTATAAACCCCCTTGCCACATCCTCTTTCGTCTCTTGCCTCACCTACTCACGCCTTCGGAGTTCCTGGATTCATTTTCCAGTGCACATTCAGTTTGGTCCGTCATCATCCCTGGTGGAGCTTGGTCCATTTAATCACTGGTTTCCTGTTTGAATTCATGACTTCTTGAATGTTTTTGGGCTAGTGAGGCTGTTGCCATAAGTAGCTTGTCTAGAGACTTCTAGCTTTTGGGACCTCCTTGCCACTTGAAATTCATTCCTTGCGGCCATGCATGATACACCACTGATTGGAAAATTGTTTCCCAACTAATCTCTTGAATTTCCTCTTTGATCTCCTTTCAAATTCCAATCTATCCATTCGAAATCTCCGTTCAGTCCTTCCAATGTTTTGGGTGCATCTTAACTCCTCCAAATATCTGCTATCAGCGAATCTCTTAAGGCATGTGTCTTTGTTTCAATCTCCCTTGCACAAATATTGCAAAGATTGCTATCTGAAGTTTCTTCTTTTCCTCCCTCGTTTGTCGGCATCTTTTATTATGGCTATTGCTTGTACATAATATTTGCCACCTCTGGGTCACTGTTGTTTCCGGACTTTTTCCCACCCTTTATCTTCCACCATTGGTGAGACACTTTGAATCTCCATCTTGTATGCACTTCCTGTTGTGTGGATTGTCCACTTGGTTCATTTATATCCGGGAGATGCTATCCGATTTTACACTTCATCCAGGGATGTACATTGCTTTAGCTTGTCCATATCTTGTGTCATAAACCTACAAAACCTGTTCCAGCCCTTGTTCTCTTCCCAATACTCGGCTACTCGCTTGTTCATCTCATTTTCGTATTTCCTCCTTTGCAGTCTTCGAGGTTCTTCCCCAGCCATTTATCACCAAAACTGGATTTTTTCCCATCTCCCAATGACCATCTCATACCTTTCTTTAGAATCTTCCTTCTCTCTTGACTCCTCCGGCATTATGAGATTCATTTTTTCTTTTTTTCTCAAGCTCTTCTCCCGTATTTGTATTTGGCATGGAGCACTCTTGCCCACATGAGTTGTTTTTTCTGTGGTAGGTAAGATCTCCAACTCAACAAAGCATGACCTTATTGACACTTGGTTCTCGATGCCTAGACCACCCTGGATTTAGGTTGAGTTGCTTTTTCCCATTTTAAATGATGTATCCTTCTTTTTCACTTCCGAAGTCTCCCCATAGGAAATTTCTCATGCATTTTCAATTTCTTCAATCACCGCATTAGGTAGAAGGCTGGTTTGCATAGCATAGGAAGGATTGTCGCCAACCACTGTGAGTTTATGAGAATGGTCCTCCCCTGCAAATGATAGACACCCCTACTCTTCCATCTGCCCGACTTCCACGACCTTTTCCACAATCTGCGCATAGGTGCCTTTGGTGACCGAAAGTGCAACAATGGCATTCCTAGATACTTCAAGATTCCCCGGCCCAACTCCGTTTAAGTACCTATGTTCTTTGCCTCTGTTGTGGCGACATTAAGCGAGCGACTTTGACTTTCTAGACTAATCTTCATGTCCGGACCAAATGTAAATTCCTCCATAAGTTCTCTAACTACCCTTGCTTGTTTCAGGTGCTAGCTTCCAGCGGGATGAGATCATCTGCAGAAAAATAGGATGGGAGATGCAGTCCATTTCTGGAGGTTTTGATAGGCTTCCATGCTTTGCTTTCCACTGCTTCTTGAATTAATTGGCTCAATCTTCCATGCATTACAAAAGGTATATGGCTGGGCACAAGGGGTCTCCTGAGCCCTCTGGATGGCTTGAAGGTTTACATTCGCTTTCCATTCCATAGTACTCCACAGAAGTTCTCAATGCAACTCATGATTAGTTCTCGCAGTTGCTGGTATTCCACATCCATAGTGTTTCTTCTAGGAAGCTCCATCCCATTCTATCATAGGCTTTCTCCAAATCAATTTTACCATATACTTCCGCTCTTGCCTTCATTTTCTCATGGTGTTCACCTCTTGGGTTATGACAATGTTATCCGCTCTTTGGGGTATGGTGATTGACTTTGTCCTACAATTTGTCTAGAAAAGGTCGATTCGATTTGCCAAGATTTTTTGTGATCGCTTGTATAAAACATTACATAGAGCTATTGGTCTGATTGACTCTCTCAGGGCTTGTTCACCTTGGGTATGATGCATAGCGGTGTTTCATTGAGGCGGGTGGGATGGCTTTTCTTCTAAAATATATACACAGATATACTTCCACTTCCTCCCTACGATTTTCCAACACTTTTGAAAGAAGATCATTGTTAACTTTAGTTCCATTCATACTAAACAGAGTTTCTACCTCCGAAATTGATCTTGCCAATTCTCTCTTATTCTACTAGGTTTTGGAAACATGTTTCTTCTTGTTAAAGGGGTTGTGTCTATGGAATCTTCCTTGAAGAGTTGGTTGTAAAGTCCCAAATCATTTTTTCGCTTTTCGGGTCCTCTATACATTTCCATCCTCATCTTTCGGGTGTGAATCTTGTTCCTCCTTCTTCTTATACGTTGAAGTATGGAAATACTTTGTGTTTCCCCATTCTTTATCCATGCTCTTGATTGGAACCACGTGGTTCCTCTTGTGGGATCATGTTGTATTCCCTTATTAGTTTTCCGGTTTCTCAAATATCTATTGCAACTTTGGCTTTGGGTTTTGTATCCCTTCCAATCTAGCTTATGCATCGCTTTCCTTGAAATAATGTTTCCAAGGTGTGGTGTTCCGCTTAGCCCTTCTAACATATAATCGATTTTTTACTCAGTCCTTCTTCGATGCATTCGTGTATTTGATCATGCCATATAGCATGCCTCCACCTCCCTCCAAGAAGCTTGGGTGGTCATCCATGCTACTTCAGCGTGTGGGTTTATGGCCTCCAGTAAATCAGCCTCATTTTCTAGGTTTATTCAGATTGCATTGGGTGATCCGAATGGTTCAACCAAATGCTTAACATGGGCATCCTGGTAGGTCATTCTCCAAAGCTCGTTACATATTGCCCTGTCCAGCCTTTTCATTACTTTGCCACTCCCTTCCTTTTGTTGGTCGGTGTTTGGTCCAAAACCAAGATCTATCCATTCACATCTCCATCACCTCTTTTAGTCTGGTCATTCATTCCCTTTTTTCTTTCCACCTTTTCTCTCCTCCTCTGTGGTGATTTCATTCAAATCTCCTACAAGCAACCAAGGGAATTGTACCGCTTCGCAAGAGTTTCTGTGGTATTCCCTGAGCCTATTCCTTAATGACATGTGGTGGTGCATATATTCGATGGTCATCATCCTCTCTGATTCTCTGATCACTGCATTTATGATTTGTTTGTTCACACTAATGACTTCAACGTCAACTTCCTTACCATCCCAGAATATCCAAATGCCCCCTGAAAAGCCCATTGCTTCCGCACAAGCCTTGTGGGTGAATCTTGTCCATTTCATAATTGCATCTGCTTTACTACTTTGAAACTCCCCTTATTTACCAAAGAGAAAACTCCCCTTCCCATGCACTCCCCCAAGTCTCACCATGGCAATAATGGCTAGTTTGGGAGTTTAGGATAGAAAAGAAAAGAAGAAGAAAAAAAAAAAAGAGAGAAAAGATTTTAATATTTTTTGGGAGTTTAGGTAAAAAAAAAAGGGATGATTCCGAATATATATGTGTCAATTAAAATTTGTTCAATGCACATTTAAAGACAAAATGAGTATTTAGAAAAGTTCTATAAGGCATCCTCACCTTTTCCACGCCTTTCCGTCCACATTTGGGCGGAAAACTTTATTAACCATAATGGCACCAGCCCATCCATCCATCCAAATAATGTGCGTTACACTTGTTTCTGCCCCCTCAAAGAATTCCAAACAAGGGAAAAGATGTTTTACTGTAACTTTCCTGTGTTTTCTCATCAATTCGCAGCTCCCAAATTAGCTTAAGATGGACGTCTTTGCCTTCTCTGTCTTTTGGTAACAACTTCTGGTGCAAAAGAAAGAGAAGATACGCAGCCTATTAATCCAAATATCTGGAGTCATAGTTCTCAAAGCATACATGTTTTCGACGGCAGCCGTTCCAGCATATCTATCTAATCTAACAAATATGACGATTCAAGGGGAAGTTGTAGTAAGCTACACTGCTACAATAATTCGTTCAAAACATGAGAGTTTCGGAAGTGGTGGACCGACATGGGCTAGTTGTCGAATGTGCCTTTATGTTGGTGCGAACGAATAAACCATCCAAGAATTGGATTCCAAATGCGTTCTCTCTTTGTCCCTACGCCTTTTCTTTTCATCCCAAGATTGATTTCCCATTCACGGGGTCCTTTTCCAGATCCTTGGTGCCATATTATTTTTGCAGGACATTTGATAAATGAATAAGGTACCAGCAGAAGATATTAATTCGTGAAATTCTTATTGTGGCGTCTTACTGCAAAACAGAAGCTGTCTTAAGCATTGATGAGGAAGGAAGATGACAACCGCTTGACAGACATTGAACAAGTATCTCTTAGCAGCCATGTTTGTGAAAAAAAAAGAAAAAAGAAAAAGTATCTGTTAGCATGTCACTGGTGTTATAAGTCAACAAAAAAGTTATACATAAATTCATAGGAGTGGAACTGTAGAATCCGGGCTGCAGGAATTTGCAGTTATCAAATGTTGGAAGGTTACAAATTCAATGCTTTGAGAGAGACTTTAAGGCGGCGTATAATTCAATGACAGAGGGCAGTTTCCACCATTTGTATCCCGCAGTTTCATCCCTATTCTACCCTCATAATTTTGCACAAGATTATGACATCGAAGACAATGATATTTAGCTTGAGGCTACCGTTATCAGTCATTTGTTTCTCCATGTTTTTCCCTACGGGATTGTAAAATTTGGTATCCTAGTTTGTCCTATAGAACACAAAATTCAATGAGTGATGGAGCGTACTTTTGATGTTTGTTTTCCAAATAGTCCCCCGGGGAAAACCAAAAAAAGAAAAAAAAAATTTAGTAGGTGTCATTGAGTTGGGTTTGGAAGGAGACTTTTGAATTCGTAGGCATGGAAAATACGTAAAGGGAAGCTTTTCGGATTAACACTACTAGTACCTATCATTTCTGCATCGAAAGGGTGGATGGTCCACCAAATTGATTAATTAACCCCTAAAGACCTTTTCAGCTGGACTAATGGAAATCTTGTCAATGGTTCGTCATGTTCCTAATTGCCCTGATTAGTACACTAAAAAAGTAAAAGCTGAAACAACCACTTTTGAAAAGCGCCAAGGGAAAACTACTATTTGAGGAACACAAATAAATATATTGGACTCACATAATTGGCAGATACGTAATCATCTCTTGGTAGAATCATAATGCAAAAACTTCCCACACTACCATCCTGCAGTGCAACACCTGACCACCACACATCCTGTCCCGGGAGTGGTATTTGTATTTCCATCAGAAAGTATTCGAGTACAGCAGACATCTTAGCAGATAAGGAACTCGAGTTTGACTCGTAGCAGTGCTGGAGCCAAATGCCAAGGAACAACAAGTATTATGGAGGGTGTTTGGATATGTTATTATTTGGAATTATTTGGTTATTTAAATACTGTAGCACTTTTTTGATGTAATGTATGTGAGTTAAAAAGGTGATTGGAAAATGTGTTGATGATGTAAGCGGGGAAATAAATCGAAAAAAAACGTATCCAAACAATTCTACTGAGTTCCAAACTATTTTTCGGTGGTCCAGAATTATATCGTCCATTAGCAAGTGAAAGAAGCTAAATCATTAAAGTCCCCCAGTGTCTATTTCAAGTGAACACCTCACTTTTTCTTTTTTGTGGAATTTATGGACCAAGAAGACAAGAAAGTTAAGACGTGACCAGTAAAGGGCATGTCCCGGTGGATGTCGGTTTGCCGATGATGAGGAGGTCGTCCGTCCTTCTGGCTAATTGGGCGACAATTTCCAGTGCCGAATGTCTGTGACCGCTAGCAGGCGCTCTTAATAACATAAAAACATAATAATACATTCCCTAATTTAAATGTGTCAGTACAAAGTCAAGGTCAGTTGGTGGAGATAAATTCATCGTGCATCCCTATCTAAACTAAAATATCTGGTCTGTGAAAGAAATGAGGAATTGCATTGCATGGCATGGCATGGAGTCTCGTACTATCAAGCATTTCTTCCACAAGGTTTGGTCAATGGAATCGGTCACTTGTTTTTAAAAGCGTTATTAGATTAATTGGGCTCCTCCTTGAAGCTCCAGCCATTTGTTTCCTGATGTAACTCGTTCCACACTGTGCCCGCTAAGCACATGAATGGCATTAATTCAATTTTCTACCGGTACTTAGATCTTATCTGGATTGTTATTTTCTAGATTTTTTATAGACAAATATTCTATAGCAATTTGATATATGTATAATAAAAAGATATTTAGAAAATTATAAAAAATTTTCATTAGAAAACTCCAATCCAAACAAGGCTTCCTAATCTGCCTGAAAGAGAGAAGAGCCTACCGAGAGACCAGGCCCTATGTGATTTTTCATCTCAGATGACCAAAAAAGCATCTTAAATTAAATCAGCATTCTTGAGTTCCATAGCATGGCATACTTTTGGAAAAATGCAAATTACAGCTTCGTGCAATAAAACCGCGCCACCCAATTTGTGGAGGTTATTTATGAGGGCAGTAATGAATGCCACACCCGTTTACAGCCCACGTTAGCGCCAGTGACTGTGATAGCAGAGAACTTCCGCCACCACTCCACGAAATAATCCGACATAGACCCAAATAAACGAAGCTACTTCTCAACTGGCTGGCTTGTGTGGCTAGATAGCTTCATCGGACGTCACTATTTATAACATTTAATACGAATGATTCCTTAAATTTCAATCAGATTTTTTAGCACTTTCACGGGCCTACTAAAATTCAAGAAATTATAGGCTGGAAGAGATGCTACATTATGGACTTGAATACTTCCAGTTACGGGCTAATGCTGACGCGAATAACAACAGTAGTACACAGCAGTAACCTTAAATGATTTAAGAAGCAAAGATAAAGTCAATAAGTGCGAGTTCTGCACATCTCAACCGCACCTTTCTGTCACCTAGCAAAGATGCTATTCCCCACTCTCATTATCTCTGTTTTAATCCATTAAAAAAAATCCATATCTCCTGTAAGTCTGTGAGGCTTTGTGAATTGTTTTCACCAATCTTAGCAGGTAAGGCGTGGCACCAAAAAATAAAATAATAATAATAATAATAAAAATAAGAGGGAGAGGGAGAGAGAGAGAGAGAGCCAACAACTATAGGAAGATTACTTCCATAAGATTTAGTAATATCATATTTGTTCTAGTACGATATCATGTTTGTATGGTGACTAGTATATTAATTTGTCGATTGAACGTAGTCTGAAGTCTGAAACGAGAGCATATTGGTGAGGGAAGTTTGGCTTTGGGTGAGCTGTGCGTCCTGCTGCACTTTGCTCTCAATATTATACAAACGGCCCTCACATGGTCCCTTGGATATCATATCATAAATCTCAGTTATTGTTAGTCTCTCCCCCACCCCTCCCTCAATTGCCCCTCTTTCACATTTGTTTTAGTAGAAAGTACAGGGATGTGGGATCGCTGTGAGAAGACATGATAAGCTCCTCCTCCTCCTCCTCCTCCCGCCCCGCCTCCGGGCAAAGCTTTGGTCTCCATTTATGGTGGAGAGTTATTGTACTCGTTCTTCTTCTAGAAATTCAGTTCTCTGCTGGGCTCAACGTAGATGGAGTTTTATTGCTATCCTTGAAGTACAGCCTTCTCAGGGACCCCCTTGGGGTGCTACAGAATTGGGACTACCAAACCGAGACACCTTGCTCCTGGAACGGAGTCACCTGCGGTGCACCTGGCTCCCCTGAGGCTAACCGAGTCACCAACCTGTCTCTCCCAGACTCTCAGCTTCTTGGTTCTCTCCCTGCTGATCTTGGTATGATCCCACACCTAAAAAGTCTTGACCTTTCCAACAATTCAATCAACGGCTCGCTTCCTTTGTATCTATTCCGTGCTTCCCAGCTTAGAGTTCTTGATTTTTCTAATAACCTGATTTCTGGTCAGCTGCCAGAGAACATTGGAGGTCTAAAAAATCTCCAGCTTCTTAATCTTTCTGACAATGATTTGGCGGGTAATATACCGGAAAACTTGTCCGTTCTATCTAATTTAACTGTGATTTCTTTGAAAAATAACTACTTTTACGGTACACTTCCTGGTGGTTTTGAATCAGTCCAGTTTCTAGATCTGTCCTCTAACCTTGTGAATGGATCACTGCCCCCAAATTTTGGAGGCAGTAACTTTCGTTACCTCAACCTGTCGTTTAACAGGTTTTCTGGAGAAATCCCACCCGAATTTGGTGACGGTTTCCCCTCAAATGCAACTATTGATCTTTCTTCCAATAACTTTACGGGTGAAATTCCAGATTCTAGTGTTTTCTTAAACCAAGATGTGAGGTCATTTTCTGGGAATCCTGAATTATGCGGTCAACCACTGAAAAAGTTGTGTCCCATTCCTTCTAGCATTGCCGCCCAACCAAATGCCTCTGCTCCAACATCCCCGCCAGCAATTGCAGCAATTCCCAAGACCATTGGCTCCAACCCTGCTACAGTGTCCCCTGGCGGAGCTGCTGAACCAAGTCCGCAAAGAGGTAATGGGATGAGAATCACCACTATTGTGGGCATCGTAGTGGGTGATATCGCGGGAATTGGGATTCTTGCGGTAGTTTTCATTTACGTTTATCAGCTAAAGAAAAGGAAAAGCATCAAAAGCAGCATAAAGAGAGAGGCCGAGAGCGCCAAGGACTTTGACTGGGCATCATCGTCATCAGCATCCTCGGGAGAGTACAATTGGTTAAGGGCGTGGACTTGCTTAAGAAAGCAGAGACAAGAAGACGATGGTGAAGAAACATCACAAGCCACCGATTCAGAAAGTGAGGATCAAGAAGATTTGCAAAGGGTCCCGGGGAACAATTCGAGTTTACAACAGGAACAGAAAAATGGGGAACTTGTGACCGTCGATGGGGAGAAGGAGCTTGAATTAGAGACGTTGCTTAAGGCATCTGCGTACATTTTGGGTGCCACGGGGTCCAGTATTATGTACAAGGCCGTTCTTGAAGACGGGACTACTTTAGCTGTCCGAAGAATTGGCGAGAGCGGCGTGGAAAGGTTCAGAGACTTTGAGAACCAGATCAGAGTAATTGCCAAGCTGGTGCATCCAAATTTGGTGAAAATTCGTGGGTTCTACTGGGGCGCTGACGAGAAATTGATCATCTACGATTTTGTTCCCAATGGAAGTCTTGCCAATGCACGTTACAGTAAGTCCTCTTTCCCTCGTACCTCCCTCCCTCCATTCCTTGATGCGCATTTTAGCAAATTGCTGTTGCTTTTGCTAATGCTAAATGGTCAAAATAATACTACTAATACTTAGAGGGTCAAAAAGTTGTTTTGTTTGTTTAGGATTGGTGTCACAGTGCGCGCTTACATATGCGCTCCGACAATAATTTTTGTTTTCTTTCTGCAAAAGCACAGATGGGAGGGGTGTCCATAGTTTACCGATAAACCATTTGGGCTGCTGTTTTGTTCAGTAACTTGACTTAGGGAAGTGCCTCACACCGGCAATGCCCACCCTTTTCCCTCTCATTTTCTATCTCCATCCAGTAACCACATTGACCACGACCACAACAGCTACAAGTGCCACGGCCAGTCACGTGTGTGGCACCACAATATATACTCACTCCACTATGGACAGCACATTTTCATCAGGGCTCCTGTTAGATAGATTGCACAATGAAGCAAGACTTTTGTTCTGATGAAATTTCGTGAACCCTGGTGAGGAGAAATCAAATCATTCGGTACATTTACTACACATGAGAGGGTTGGATATAGAGGAATCTGACCAAAATGAGAGGACTTTGACTCAAGCTTGCACACATTTGGCAGTGCAAGAAGTGAATGCGTATGTACCACATAGTTAGTAGACTCATTTCCTATTGTAGACGGTGGAGTAGTTGCAACTGAAGCTTGTTTTTAAATGCGCTGAAAGATGACTAGGCCAGGCCAGCTACTCCTCTACAAGTCAACCGTGTCTGTAGCTCATGGCTTTTACTTCCTCCCTCCCTCCGCCGGGCCCACGTGCCCGCTAGTGATATACGTATCCATAAATAGTGTAGGTAATACGCCAGACTCATTTCTACGGGTCACTTGCATGGACAAGGACTGGGCATAACGTGCAGTCTCTTTTAATCTTTTCTTGCCCTTTCTGGGTTGCGTTGGAAGTGTTATCGTCTCTGTGGATCTCTGTGACCACCTAATTTTGGCTAATCTGGATATCTTCTTGTTTTTCTGGCTTCTGGATTTTTAGGGAAAGCCGGCTCTTCTCCTTGTCATGTACCCTGGGAGATGCGGCTCAAGATAGCTAGAGGAGTGGCTCGTGGGCTCTGTTACATCCACGACAAGAAGCATGTGCATGGGAACTTGAAGCCCAACAACATTCTCTTGGGTGCCGATATGGAGCCCAAGATTGGTGATTTCGGGCTGGAGAGACTGGTCACTGGGGACAACAGCTCCAAGGCCGGTGGATCCTCGCGTATCTTCGGGAGCAAGAGGTCAACAGCGTCACGAGATAGCTTCCAGGATTTTACATTTGGGCCTACTCCGAGCCCAAGCCCTAGCACATTGGGCATGTCGCCTTATCACGCACCCGAGTCTCTCCGCAGCATCAAACCCAACCCCAAGTGGGATGTTTTCGCGTTCGGTGTTGTTTTGCTAGAGCTGTTGACAGGAAAAATCGTCGTTTCGGATGAGACGGGCCCAGGCCCGGTAACCGGAGGGGCAACCGCATTGGATGATGAGGAGAAGAATAAGGTGCTGAAGATGGCTGATGTGGCAATTCGAGCTGACCTGGAAGGCAAGGAGGAAGCTCTGTTGGGCCTTCTGAAAGTAGGTTATAGCTGTATCTCTCCCGTTCCGCAGAAGAGACCAACCATGAAAGAAGTTCTTCAAGCACTTGACAAGTTCCCTTCTTGTAGCTCTTCGTATTATTATGGGCACTAGTCCATTCATAAATGGGCCCAATTAGAGAGGACGTGTATGTAGATTGACTGGTAGGAGGTGGTGGATTTTCTAGAGAGAGTGTTGTTGATTGTGAAGATTGGTGGTAGGAATTTCCGATGATAACTCCAAAATCATACTCAGATATTGTTCATTGTCTTCTTCTAACATCAACTAAGTTTTGCTAATTTTGGACTCAACCCATGTGTCATGTCATGTGTGTCTCTCCCTAAGATTTGTTTCCTCTTCAGAAAGTTCCAATTTTGTCCTGTTGGAGCTGGGAGATTTATTTATCCTTATCAGGGTTAAAATGATAAGAGAACCAAATACGAAAAGTCATCAATAGAGAGAGGCAAGCACAAACAAATCGCGACAGTCTAATTGATCAGCAAATCAAATAGTGGTGGGGCTTTCCGACTCGAAAATTCTCTCTCTCTCTCTCTCAATAAGCCATTTGATTAACTTGTCGGGCCTTGATCGTTACGGCCCAAAATATCTTTCGGGTATAAAACCGCAACAGCCTCATTGTCAAAATAAGTAGTCCACCTATAATCATAATCAAATTGAAAAAAAAAAAAAAGGAACACTCGATCCCGCTCTCCCCCTCATTTCAAATACCACACACACACACACACGAACGCACGCACTCTCCCTCTCACACACACACACACACACTCGCCGAGATCGATTCAGGAGAAGAGGCAGAGCGATTCGAAGAAGAATGGCGACGAACATAGGGATGATGGACTCGGCTTACTTCGTCGGCAGATCGGAGATCTTAACTTGGATTAATTCCACGCTTCATCTCAATCTCACCAAAGTCGAGGAGGTACGCTACTTTCCGATTTCCCTCTCAACGTGCCTTACGAACCCTAGATCCTTTTTGCAGTTCTCTTTTTAATTTCCCTCACAAATTGTGAATTTTCGAAAAATCGTTTCTACACAGGCATGTACAGGTGCGGTCCAGTGCCAGCTGATGGACGCCGTTCATCCAGGAACTGTGCCGATGCACAAGGTCAATTTCGACGCCAGACCGAGTATGAAATGATTCAGAACTACAAAGTCCTCCAGGATGTTTTCAACAAGCTCAAAATCACCAAGGTCCTCTCTCTCTCCCTCCCCCTCCTTCTCTGGTTTTTAAGGATTTTTTTCTTTTTCTTTAGGGAAAGGTTCTGTTTGATCTTATAGGAAAACATATTTATTGCCTCCTAGAATATGAAATTGGAGAATTGTACAAGGTTCTTTGCTTTTCCCTTTTTTTCGTTTGGTGCTGATACCTGAAGATCGTAGCAGTTTCATTTTCTCCTAGAATTATGTTTAACTAGTTGATTAATAGTCTCTTTTTGTCGTAGTACAGCACATTGAGGTTAATAAGCTGATAAAGGGAAGGCCTTTGGACAATTTGGAATTCATGCAGTGGATGAAGCGCTACTGTGACACTATTAATGGAGGATCTATCAACAGGTTTTCTCCAAACCTGATTGCCCCCTAACTTTTCCGTCTTACCTCAATTGAGGAAAACTACCTCTGTGGTTAACTCTGCTGCATTCATTTCATAATTTCTGGTATTTCTAGCTGATTTATTTCTTCTTCTTCTTCTTCCTCTTTTTTTGGGTAATGTTGTATCATATCTTTTCTTTGTACTGCTTATTTGGTTTCCATTTTAAAGATCTCCTAAGAATCAATGCTCTGTTCCCAGCATGAATTTGGATTTCTTTTGTGAATTTACTGAGCTTACGGGATGTTTTAGTGTTGGGGAGTACTCCAATCATTTGATAAGCACTTTGTGTTTGTTACTTATAACACTTTGTTTGGATTGCTCTTATTTGTCTAAAAATTTTTACTTGCATCATCAACACAAATTCCAATCACCTTTTTATCTCATATACATCATATCAAAAAAGTGCTGCAGTGTCATTTTCAACAGATTAGATCTCTTCATTCTCAAGTAGGTTAGGTCTGCCACTATGTAAAGTAACTTGGTTTTGTGTGTGAGTATTGTAAACTTAGTAGCTCGTAATTTTTACTTATCTTGAACTCAGAATTATGCATAACAGAGTTAGAGAATTATTCATAACAGAGTTAGAATGTAAACACTTTGCAGGTACTTTTCTATTTATCTTTGTAATTGCTAAGAAATAGTTAAGCTACATGACGCTACTTAATCATGTGGTTGGAGCTTCAACTATCCATGTCTGATTGAGAATTTCATTAACTATTATTTTAAAGGACTCGGACTCTGGTTTTGATGAAAGTTTTGTTTTGTAACTCTTGAATGTCAACCAACAGTTACAACGCTCTTGAGAGGAGAAGAGAGGCCTCCAAGGGTGGAAAAGATACTAGCAAGAAATCTGTTCCATCACAGCCTTCAACTAAAAGTACAGCTCCTACTGCTGCCAAACATGTTCCTCACAATGCTCGAAGAAGTGATGCACCACATGTCAATACTGCATGTCAAGCTGTCAGGTCCTCTAGGCCTTCTTCAAGCGGAGGGTCTTCAGTCTATTCTGAAGCCGAACGAACTGCATATGAACAACAGGTACTGTACTTCGTCCATTATGAAAGTGCTTTTGATCTGAAAATATTGAGACTTCAAGGGGTACTAAATATGTTCTAATGCAGATAACAGAGTTGAAATTATCCGTGGATAGTCTTGAGAAGGAAAGGGACTTCTACTTCGCCAAGTTGAGGGACATTGAAATCTTGTGCCAGTGTCCTGAGATTGAAAACCTACCCGTAATATTCTGTGACCATCTTAATTTCAGCAATTGTACAAGCATTGGGTTCTGTGGTCAGATGTTTCATCTGATAGTATTCTATGTTGCAGGTGGTTGAGGCAATAAAGAGGATTCTATATGCTGCAGATGATGATGCTTCAGTGGTTGCAGAAGCTCAAGCTATGATATCTCAGAACCAGCAGCAAATAGAACCATTGGATACCATACCTGAGGAGGAGGAAGACCTGCTGAAACTAGAAACTCAAAAGAGGAAAAGCATCATCAATGTTGATGTTGATGCAGCTGCAAACAGTACCTTGTCCCCGAGGCAAAGGATTTCTGATGCTTCTGATGTCCATTGCAGTGGATCACCCCTGGTGACATATTGATTGTCTATGAGAATTTGGATCTCAATGGCTGTACACAAGCTAGAAGTTATGCTTGTTATTGTTGTGTGTTCAAAAAGACAAAAACTACTTAGCATATCTCAAAGTTTTTGCATCTTTTAGTTGCAAATAGTCCTACTTAGAACATAAAGTAGGAATTACTATCCAGGTATATCTTATGGACATGCTGCATAACTGGATATATATTTTTGTTCCATAATTCAGAAGAGGTTCGTGAGCACTTCGTTTAGGACTTATTAGCAGAATAAGCCTTACTTCCATGGTAGCTCTTTGCAATACCTTACCCCATTTACTCTATGGTCTTAAAAAATTGCAAAGGGAAAACAGAAGTCTTTAATCAACTTCAAAAGCTAGCTGATGACTAGCTGCAATTTTATTAAATGCCTAGAAATAGGTTTTAAGTGTCATCAGGTGGATTTCATGAACAGGTTGTACGTACAAGGTTGGCATTTTTGAGCAAAACATAATAATAATAATAATAATAATAATAATAATAATAGAGAAATGAATGAATTTGATTCAATCTATTGTGTACTCTCCTTCCAACGAATTGAAAGTGTATAGTTTACTTTTTGATCCGATCCAAAATTATGTCACCTTTCCCTATTTGACAGATGACTTTGTATCTCATTTCAATTTTTACCCTTCATAGTTCATACAATTGGCAATAACAGATCTTTTAATATTATTGTGGATCCAACACAATCTTGATAGATATTCACCACACTTTTTTATACTGGAGCCTGCCTGGTACTGAAAATTGGATGGGTGCGGAGCGTGCAAGCACATGCTCACTCTTACTGACGAGTTGAGGTTAAAAATAGAATGCACATCCAATTTCTTCAATCTATGTGCACTGTTGATAAAAAAAATTAAAAAAAAAAAACACACACACACATTTCCAAAAGTGACAAATTTTGTGGGAGGAGGGAGTAGTATCGCAAGCCAAGAGGTTTACTGGTGCAGAACCCGTTATGATGACGCAGTCGTGAGTTAGGTCTTTGGTCTCCTTTCTCCTCAACGCAACTTAATGAGGATGCTTATGGGGTCGGAGGGGTGGCATTGAAAAAGATAATGAAGGAGCCGGAGAAACCGAACATCTCATCATCTCTCTTCGGAAGGACTAGGTTCATTTGGCTGTCACATTCTGGAAAGCTATAATCTTTCCATCACTATTAAAAACGTAGAAGGTGAAAACTATTGGAAAAGAAAACTTTGGCCACAACTGGAACGCAGTAATCGCCTTGGGTTTGTTGCTGCTAAAGACCTATTCTTCCTTTGACTGCCAACAGATTCGGCCAATGCACGCATAAATAAATGGCAAAAGTGTTTCATTTGAAGCGTTAAAAACCCAAACAAACGCATTCAAGGCCTCGTTTTCTAATTTCAGGATAACCCATCACCAACATCAGCAGTATGAACCCATCGGCGAACAGGGTAAGATTGTATGTGCATGTATAGCTGCATCCGTGTTGCATGCAGTATGTTTCACTAGTAATTATTTCCCGCATTGAGTTAATTTCTTGCATAAATGATTATTTATGTTCTCGTTGTGATAGGAAACCGGCGCTGTAAATGCACAGGGTCAGGTTGAGAGGAGGGTGGACTCAGCAGATTATAGGTCATCTGCCGGACAAGGCCTGCACCAGAAGCCAGTGCAGGTTATACATCAGCAGCATGACTCAGCCCGGATTCAAAAACTAGTGGTGGTGTCTTGGCCAATGCTGCTGCTTCCATTGCCTCAACCTTAGAGTCTGCCAAGGAGGCTATCTCTCGGAAATAGCTTTACAATAGGCCCTTCATTTATTCTTGGCTCTTCTATTATTCTACTTCATCTCTATTTCAGCTTTCGCTTGTTTGTTCAGGTTTTGTTCTAGTCCAAGCATTTCGTGTTTGATTGGATTGTGAGTGTGTCACTGCTCACTACTTTCACTTCCAGGACCAAGGATAACGTCATTCTTAAATACACAAGGGAATTTTTTCATAGTAGAAAATGGCTTATGAGTTATCTGTTTTCCCTTGATGTCTATGGATTCTTGGTTTTCTTTATTTGCTCTCTCTAATCAATCTGATTACCAAAAATATTATGGGCACGTCACATGTTATGACTTATGCCCCCATTTCATTTGCTCGTATTTTGGTTGGCATCTGTAGACTGTAACACGTTTAAGTAGCGAGCCTTGGCAGCCATGAACATGCTAATATACATGTTGACATTAATGTATTAAACCCCTTGTTGATGCTTTTATTATCAAAGCTCAGGATTGAAGATTATTAATTCCTGAAGAAGCTGGCCAGAAAGACCTCTTGGTTGCTTTTTTCCGTAAGCAACTAATTCAGAAAGTGATATAATTCTTAATGCCAAGGGAAGTTAAAAACAATGTACCACGTAATCATGATCCTCACAAAACAGGATAACCCTCAAGCGAGATGATCCTGTAAACCACACAATCCAATATCAGCATACGATGGCGCTTAATAGAAGTCCAAACTAAGAAAGCAATCTTGAAAAGAAATACTAGCCAACTAGTTTACTTTTCCGTGGTGCTCTTCATCCAAAAAAAAGTGAATCCGATTCCCTGCAAATTGGGCATCACTAGATTCTATAAGGTGTCCAACTCAAGATCTAATCTCAGCTCATGTCACTCATCTGGACTGGGATTATGCTATTCCAGTGATATGTCAAATCGAATTTTTCTTCACAACCGAAAGTATAAAAAATTCAGTGCCCTTTATTCTCCCTTGGCCCCTGTCTGAAGCCCATCCGCCTTTCCTCTTTATGCTTCTCGCGTTCATCAATTAAATACAAGCAAGAGAACAGAAAGCAGTGCATTTTCTGTGCTCCTCCACTGGCATCCTCTACTAAAATTTTCAAGTGAGTGAATATGGACAGCTTATAATTGCTCATTCCAGCTTAAAGTACGACGTACCTAATTTTGTTTTCTATTTTCCTGATTATTTGGTGCAGAAATGGGTTCGGCAATATCGCGGTTTGTAAAAATGCTCTTTGCAAAGAAAGAAATGAGGATTCTGATGGTTGGTCTTGATGCCGCGGGCAAAACTACTATTCTGTACAAGTTAAAGCTTGGAGAGATTATTACTACCATCCCTACTATAGGTATCTGCTTTGAGCTTATTACTGTGTGTTGTATATGTGCTTCAAGTTCATATGTAAGCACTAGCTACATAGATTGCTAACTAGGATGTTGTATTTATCCTACACAAAGCTCTCAGTCTTCCCTAATTAAATTGTTTGCCTAGAGTATGCTTGTAAAACTTGAAAATTGTATGATATATCCGGTCTGAACGATTTTTTGGATCAAACAGGCTTCAACGTAGAGACAGTGGAATACAAAAACGTGAGTTTCACAGTATGGGATGTAGGAGGACAGGATAAGGTACCTTTTGTTATCAATTACCTAATCTTTCGTTACTTATGAAAAGCAAGGCAAAAATTTTAACTAGCTACGGGCAAAACCCATGCACAGCTACGTCATTTTCTTCTGCATGACGGCATGTCTTATGGTCTCCTATGTACACGCATTAGAAATCACTGCAAACAGCATATCAGGCATGCTAATCACATATCAAAAGAGCTTCTCTCACTACTGCTCATTCATCCACAGATTCGACCTTTATGGAGGCACTACTTTCAGAACACCCAAGGCCTTATTTTCGTAGTTGATAGTAATGATAAAGAAAGAATTTCAGAAGCAAGAGATGAGCTCCATCGAATGCTTAATGAGGTACGCTCTTTAGAATGCTTAACATAAATCGACAATCCTCCACGAAGTGCTAACCAGAAAAAAAAAAAAAAAAAAAGTATGTGAAAATAAAAAATCCTCCTCGGAGTAATTGTCATGAGATTCATGACCACAATTTGCTTCTCTTTTCCTAGGAGGAACTACGTGATGCCACCCTTCTTGTCTTTGCCAATAAGCAAGATCTCCCAAATGCCATGAGAGTTTCTGAAATCACAGATAAACTTGGCCTGCACACACTCCGTCAGCGCCGCTGGTATGTCACGACTAAACCTGTGCTATCGATCTGCCTAGACTATTGCTGTTTAGACACACCAACAACTATATATGTGCACAAAGAGAAATTATAAGGCCACATAAAAACTCCATAACATGGTCCTAAGAAATTCTGCGGGGTTGCTTTACGGGAATTTATCTCATAGGATGTGACTGATGCAGGTATATCCAGAGTACCTGTGCAACTTCGGGCGAGGGACTCTACGAAGGCCTAGATTGGTTGTCTAGCAATATCTCAAGCAAGGCAAGCTAACTAAGATGGCATCTTGATTGTGTAGAATTTTCCCAATTAAACAGAATTTTTAGATCCTATTCCTACCCCATCCCCAATCCTTAACAAATCATGCGCTATCAGCAAGCTTGTTTTGTATTTATAATTTGCCATGCAGGCATAGGTGCAGAAGCTGTCGATTTGGCGCCTCTGGAACTTTAATTATCCTCACGTCTAGGCAGGTAATGAATCACAAATTCCTACCAAAGAAATTTAGGATGCAGAACGGGCATGAGCAAGCGAAAGCATGTAAAATTTAGATATTAAGCCCGTCATTTTGTCTCGAGTAAGAGCAATGCAGAGCATCGGATACTGTGTGTGAAATAGCTTCTTTTTCTGTTTCCTTTTTTTTTTTTTCTCTGGGGTTGCTGTGAAGGTGATGAATCACTTCTTAGCCCCTGCCTGAACTGTTTCTTTGGAACTGACGGTAGTACAATTATTCCACAAGGTTGATTTCTGTGAACTTTAACCAATGATGATGAACTTGTGCAGAAGCATGCAGTAAGAGAAATGGGACACTGAATTTAGTTCTGCATGGTTATGTCGACACTTGACTATGTCGCTAGTGTGGCGCGGGCCATACCTTCTTCACTTTAGCCGTAAGGACTTGAAAACACACATTTAAGTAAGAGAAGCACAGCAAGAAAAACGAGACGCAAAAGTCCAACAGTCAAACAAATACCACAAATGCCATATGCAAATTAAATCACAATGCTGAATACCAGAATGAACAAGTTTACATGGCACTTCAGAAGTGAAATACTTGAAAAGACACACCTAAATTTGTTCAGGAATAGTTAAGTCAGGTACCAAGCTGAAGTATGAGAAAGCAAGATCAGCCACTGGAGCTCAGCTAAATTACTCAGGCAGTTAAAAAAGCAGACGTTTTCTGGCCACGTATACATGTCAAGTAATGTAGCCTGACAAATACTGTAGGCTCATAGGGAGCAAGTATTCGTTGGAGAGTTAAATTGTCATTTGTATCTGAAAATCCAGATTAAATGTTATCTGTGATTACATGTATCGAAAGCTGATATATAAAATGCAGCAAGGGCTTCAACTAAATTCGGAGAAACCACCGGCAAAACGGGGTGATCTGAATTTGATCGAAAATATTGTAGGCTGGTGTACCTGCAATAGTTTAAGAATCTGTGCAGCTTTTACAAATAAACCGTTGAATGTTCCTCTTCGAAGTGAAATTGCTTTTATAGTTCGACGGTCTAAGGTGAAATTTAACTTATTACACGAGCACGACAACAATGAAGGGGAAAATAAAGCAGCGATGATTTTTTTTTTTTTTAAACCCCCAAGAAAGATCATGTTGGAACAAAAACTAAATGGCACAGACTTCGGTACCGTCAATTGCGAAGTTTTCTCGCTATTGTTAAAGCTGCTAGCTTGCTCTACGTAATTTTTTTTCCCTTGACCCGTAACTCTTGGGTTCCCAATTTTTGCATATTGCGGCTATTTTCAACATTTCCGAGTTTTAAAGAGAATTGTTAATGGCAATTCATCTTTTGTTAGTGACACTCTCACCATCATTTTTATTATATAATTTTATTTTTAAATTTTTAATTTTCTTAACAGGAAGCGAACGAGAATTGAGAATAACAAGGAAGGCACTAGATAATTTGAACGGAAAATCTCTAATTTCAGATCTCAACTTTAACCACTAGAATAAGAGCTTATCGACTTTCATTTATTAGACTCTATAATAAAACAAATAGCGCGACAGTATCATTAATAAAAAGTGGAGTGTGATTAAAGCCTCGTTTGGATTGTAATTTTTCACCAAAAAAATTTTACGTTTTCCGTGATCACATTTTCCAAACTTCTTGTTACCTCACATACATCACATGGTTACAGTATATTTTTTTTCATGAAAAATCTAGAAAATTACAATTCAGACAACCCCTAATATTTTTTATTTTTAATAATGATAAAGTCGACGATATTCAATTATACATGCACTACACACAAATATATGCCACGTTGATGGGCCATGCGAGACAAATACCGATTCGGACAAGCGATATTAATTGTTTGGTCTATTTTCTCTATAATTTTCGGAAGGTATGCAACGCACTGTAGAATCCACGTGTTCGCAGGATTTCAAAATTGCATTTGCCAGGAAGGCGCGAAGAAGTAGGGATGAAAGTTCCCGCCCGTGAGAGCGAGCGCCAGATGGCTTTGAACAAATTCACTGCGTCACCCACAAAAGTCAATGCACCACATCTCCGATTCTGATGGGGAGGAGGCAACGGAGGTAAACGGAGCTCGCCGCTCTCTATAAAGTATAAACAACCTGTGGAGCCCAAAAAAGGCGTGGATTTAGAAGCAATAAAATTCACGGCTTCAAAGACAGAGTGACTCTTCCTATGCAGACCTTCCCAAAGATTAATAAATTATACAACTTTGCATCCCAAATATGTTGTCTCATGACACTATTTATCTCAACTTACTTGTAAAACTCTCTCTTTTCTTTCATATTCGTTTTTTCCCCCCCTTATTGGGCTTGAAACGTTCGATTTTTTTGTTTTCGTGATACGTTTCAATTTTTTTTTACTTTCCTATATTTTGGGAACACACACAAAGGTATGTAGGAGTACAAGGTTCTCGTAAATGGATGGAAGGACGGAAATTTGCATTTCTTAGATGTTGATGTATAGTCTATTTTTCTGTTGTCAAAAGATACCATCTACCTCCAAATAGGAGTATGGAATAAATTCAACGTACCCCATGATTCATGATGTTTTGCGAGAGCCGATTGAAGTTAAAAGTTAATGCTAAGAGTAAGATGAGGAAGACTAGCTTATTAAGCATTTCTCCTTAGTAAGAGCCAATCAAACAAATACTAGATTTTCTTCTAGTATAGTAATGGGATAATTTCAGAAACCTCCCTTGAGGTTTTTGACAATTTCACTCACCTCCCTTGAGGTTTAAAAAATTACACAAACCTCCCTTTAGATTAAAATTTTATAATAAAGTTAGTCCAAATAAAAAAAGTAACATTAAAAAAATTCTTTGAGGAGAGAGATGAAACTTTTATTCCATTAATACCCTTTATACTTATGCAAAAGTTATATTATAATGGAATGAAAAATATATTAATAAAAGTGAGGAAAAATAAATGTAAATAGTAAAGAACCAAAAAATAAGTAGCAATTAATTTTTTCTATAAAACTAGATCAATAACTAGTACTGAATTATAATGGCTATTTTTTTTTTGATTTTTACCATTTTGCATAGAAAGGCAACAAGAAACATTAATTTGTCATTTTCACTTGAAACAGTAAATTTTAAGGTGGGAAAAGCGATTAGTTAGATATTTAAGGGGAGGTTTCTAAAATTATCCTTATTGAAAACTAATATAGGTAATTAAGTTGTTAGGACACTAATTAATTGTTAGTAATTAATTAATGAAAATAGTTGTTAATGATTTCTTTAATGATGAAAAATTATTTGCAATTACAAAATGGTACCAATTGATGTACCAAATATTTGTTTACTCTTAGAAATTGATATAGCAAATAGCAATTTGTTTGAATTTTTCTCTAAAAATATTACCAAATATTTTCCTTATGATTATACTTGCAGTATTTGTTATTGATGTTAAAGGATATTCGTAAATTTCATGACTTTGCCCAATATATTGACAAGGAGTTTTTGCACCTATATTTCACATTCAATTTGCGAAATCAACACAAAATCACTATTTTGCTACCTTAAATTTTGTAGTTTCAAATGAAAAAAATATCTATCTTAATGTTTTTTGTTGCCTTTATATACAAAATGACAAAGATTTGAAACAAAAAAAATCCATTGCTAATTCAGTGCACTAATCATTGATCTAAATTTATAGGAAAAATCAGTTGCTACTTATTTTTTGGTTCTTTACTATTTGCATTCACCTTCTCTATTTTATTAATTCATTCATTTATAATACAAATTTTACACAAGGATAAAGGGCATTTGTGGAATAAAGTTTCATCTCTCTCCTCAAAGTATTTTTTTAATGTTACTTTTTTTATTTGGACTAACTTTCTTACAAAATCTTAACCTCAGAGGAGGTTTGTGTCATTTTCTAAACCTCAGGGGAGGTGAGTGAAATTATCCCGATAGTAATAGATGCCAAACATTCAAGAAAGCAACGACCGGATCACGAGAGAGATATCAGATGTAATATGGATGCTGCGATTCTGAAGAATCAATTTAATTTCATTTGCTTAGGATTCATGGGGGTGGGACTACATTCAACTAAAAGTGTTACTTTTGGAGCTAAATTTGGAGACAGTTCCTAAGGTACAACATTTATGGAATATATGGACTGGTTGTTTAAAACATAAATGATCGTTCAGCTTTCTTTTCAGATAACTGTGCCAGTTGGTGAAAACATTATTATAAATCTCGCAACAAACCCAGCCATGTCTGAAATAATAGTAATGTGCTGACATGAAAGCAAACTCTGATACAATTCCCTCTGAAAAGTTTGGATTAATAAATAATTTCATCTGCTCGTACTTGGTTGAATGTTCTTATCTGACCATATTTCTACTACAGTTACTGCATAACTTGATGAACCCTTTTTGTTTGTCATTTGTCAATCCGCATCTCATGTCCCCCAAAAAAACCAAAAAAAAAAAAAAAACTGTTTTTCCCCCCTTTATATCTGCATAGAAGTATTGCTTTGACAAGTATCCACTTCGTGTTATCACTCCCATAGTCAGAGGAGAAAAAGACTAGTTCATGGTTAAACGTCCGAACTTTTGTCTAGTGATTCCATCAAACACTTGTTAATCATGTGTGTCTTTTAGAAATTTAAAGTTAGCTTGAGGAGTGACTGAATGCAAGATGACTATAAATATGATTGTTTGCATTTAAATTATAAAGGAAGGGTTAAATCCATACCATGTACACTTATTAGACACTTATGCCCTTAACTTTTATACATTAAATCAACACTTTATAATATTTAATTATCTTTCTACGTAATGAAGAGAGAGAACACTAAAATCTTTTCTACCAAAAAAAAATTTCACGCCCAAATCTTTATTTAAGTCTTATACAGAAACTCTTCCACTTGTTTCTCTCCTTCCAAAATTTAAATTTCTCTAAAGCTGTTTTCATTTTTTTTTCTCTTCCCTATTATCGCCTACTACTTCTTTTTTTTTTTTTTAAACTTTCTTTAAAACTTACATGAAACCAAATGGTCACTGTTAATATGAAATCAATATAATAGTGTGATCTACTTTTGCTTTTATTTTTTACTCTCTCCTATGTAGCATAGCTCATTAGAGAACTTTCATGCCCGCTGAGTACGGCTTGGATAGAATAGTTTGGTTCTTATTCCTCGTTTTGACTCTTCGTATTGTTAGATTGGAATTTTTCAGAGCAGCAAAATCATATGCTCCCCTGCCAAACATTTTCTGTGAGGCTCATGTAATGTTAAGTACTAATGTCATAAACTTGTTATATGGCTTGTAAAACCAAGACGGGACATGATCTTCATAAATTGATGCAGTAAATAATTTGATATGGAAAAAAGAGACCATCATGTTTACATACAAACCCAAATTTGCATGTCTTATCATAAAAATGAAAAAAAGAAAGCTACAAGATAGTGAAACCATATTTAAATACCATCTTTTTTTTTTTTTTTTGGGTAGAAAGTGAATAGCTAAGTACTGATATTTAATTCCCACCATATAATAAGGACTCATGAAATTACTTAACATGATATCGTTTAAATTAAAAAAAAAAGTTCTGATATTTTATTCTCGGGATCAGACTCAGCTCAAATTAAATCTATTCTAATAGTATAGTAAATTCTTGTTATTAAAAAGGGATAATTTCAGAAACCTCCCCTGAAGTTTCGTGAAATATCACTTAACTCCCCTGACGTTTTTAAAATCTCTCTTACCACCCTTGGAATTAACATTTAGTTAACAATGTCATCCCCTCCCAGCAAAAATAATATTAAAAAATACATGTTTGAGGAGAGAGGAAATTTTAGCTCCCTTAATACCCTTAGACTATCCAAAAAAAAAATTACAAATTGGAAACATAATATTAACAAGTCATGGAGTTTCTAATAATATCAATAACAGCAATAAACAAAGTGACATTGTCTAATTTGTAATTCCCAAATAAATAAAAAACACCACCTAAAAGTAGTTCATGTATGGAAGGAATGTATATAAGTACTTGGCATCAACTATCCATTTGTATAACCTGATCAAGAAGAATATCCCACAATTAAGCATAAAAATTATATCATTCTCTTTCTTTTATGTAACTATTTTGATTATGAAACCTACACCATCTCTTATTCTTATTGATCATTTAAAGAACAAGTTCATAATTTTCACCTGTTATGCAGTTTTGTTTTAAAAATCACACCTTCACTCCAAAGTTTAAAGAATCATCTTAGTGAAATTGCAATTTTCTCCTCCTATACTCCAAATTCTCGTATTGTTCACACAAAAAAGAAATAAAGGAGAGAAAAAATGATGCTTATAACATACAAATAAAAGTCATATTTTTATGAATATTTCTTCTGACAAGCAATTGCGTGCCTTTGGAAGTCTTATCAGATAATTTCACGCCTTTGTTGGTATAGAAAAAAGAAGAGTAGTGCCAATTGTTTTCTAAACATTTTGCTATTACATGTTTATGAGGTTTGTCAATATTTTTTTTTTTTTTTGTCTTTAGAAGCTAAATAATTGCTGGAAGAAATGAGGGAATTATTGGCAATTGATCTCTTCTGATAATGATATGTGGATCCAAAATCTTTTTAGGGGTGGTAAGATAGATTTTAAAAATATTAGTAGAGCTAAGTGATATTTCATGAAATCTTAGGGGAGGTTTCTGAAATTATCCCTATTAAAAATGAAAATACGTAGTAATTAATTACTATTGCAGCCGGCTGTTGATGCCAAGCCAAGTCAGAAAGTTGGTAGCCCGTAAGGCTGAAACGGAGGGAGCGGGGCTTCCCAAAGTTGTCAGACTGACCGGTCAAACAGTAGGGGAGTCCGTATTTGTTTTTTGGGATAATATCAGAAACCTTGCCTGAGATTTCTCTTAATATCACCTAATACCCCTAAAATTTTAAAAATATCACTTACCTTCCTTACTTTTGTTATTTGGGTAACAAAATTTATAGAAACCCCAAACTACCCTTTGCTCATTTTGCTCATTTTGAAAATATCCTAACCACTTTGTTTGTTCAAAAAAAAAAAATTCATCACCTAAAAAGCAATTTCTACTCGTACTACTATATCACAAATCTATAATTCATAGAAATAAAAATTTTAAAAATAAAAAAAGATATTTGTAAAGGAATATACTAGTACCAATTAATTTATATATTTAACACTAATTCATTATGAACCATTTTTTCTGCCTAACATCTTCACAACTTGTGACCCAAGTCTTTAAATTGTACTAATTCATTATAAAAGTCAACTCAAAAGAAACAAAAAAATACATTCATATTCCATATTATCACAATTAGAAAAAAAAATAAAATTTAATTTATTACAATTTATAAGTAAAAAATTGTGCAACCATACCAAAAAAAAAAGAATAAAAAAGAAGGTTAGATAAACAGAAAAAAGAAGAAAGTGACTTTTGATTATTTTTCTTTCATTTTTTGACATCCATTTATTTGATATATAAATCATGTACCAAGTGAAGATTAATATAGTCAATTTACAATTACTAAGGGAGTGAGTGATATTTTTAAAATTATAGGGATGCCAAGTGATATTACGAGAAACCTCAGGGGAGGTTTCTGATGTTATCCTTGTTTTTTTCTTAATAAAAAGATGGGGGCAAGTAGACTACTAGTCTAATGGTCGATAGCAATGTATTACGTACTATCATTCCAGAATAATTGGGTGGGCCCTACTGAAATATAAGTTGAAAAATCCATCATTTTGGTGTTGATCACCCTCGAGTCTCAACCAATATCAGGCCATACCGGTACCGCCCTTAAAAGCTGAAAAGCCCTTTCCAACACGAGACCCTCAAAGTCCATGGACAACCCCTTCCCCACAAAATCATAAAGGCGGACAAGTTCACCAATATCCATATTTAAAAGGGTTAGTAGGTTACATTTTGCCCCCTGAACCCATGCGGCGGTAACAAGTTACAATTTACCACGCTCAGCATCCAAGCTTCAAACATATACATTTTGCCTCTTCGTTGTACTTTTAGTTTTGACAAAATCATATGCATATTTTTCTTCTCAAATTACTCCTGGCTTTCCAATTTCCTCAATGATCAACATTTATTTCCTTATTATATATTCATCAAATTATTTTGCTTCTGCATGATGTAATGTTGGATAGCGATTTGATTAACTTATTACATAGACTTGCGTATAAATTTAGTATCGATTTAAATGGGGTTACATCTCCACCCTACCCGCAGCCTTATATATAATGTACATAATGTAATATATTATTAAAGGTTTTTCTAATGAATGTCCATTCCAATGAACATTCATTAACACACCTAAGTTCCTCCTGCCTACTCTACCATATATATGCACGTACTAACAATTATAACCTTCCCTTACATTTTTACACTTACCCTAGTTAATCTTACATTTCCAAAAATCTAATGTAAATTCTAATGAGTTCCCAATAGTAGTATTAACCCAATTTAAAAACCTCCGAAGTCCCAACCAACATCACACTCCTTAAATTGGAATTGAACTCTTCTTTTCCAAGTTAAAATGTTCAAAGCCTGGTTCAAGGAACTACTACATATCTAGCACACCCCAAAAGGTGAGGAGCCTGTTGGCTCCTGGGGTCCCGCAAGAACCATTGTCAAAACCATGACTTTCCCTTGGGTTCCCACCATAGCCAAATTATTAGACACCTGACAACCCCCAGAACCATAGAGTGGTCAAACAAGTAAATCAAATGAATTTTTATGGATCAATCAAAGATACCATTGGCTGCATAGCATATGAGAATGAATCCTTTTATGCATGCAAAGCATAATCAGGGAAATTCCGTATAGTATGATTTCACTCGTGATCACCTCATGAACATCAAGCACAACGATGCATCACATAGCACAATTATGCTTAACAATTACGTATCTGATTTCAAAACAAAACTAGTTCAGGAACTTGAAACTTTTGACACAGTCTCTCTTCTTTTGGTTTGGAAGGTTATCTCCCTATGTGATCACCCTTCTTGTCCGAGGTCTCTTCTGTACTGTCATGATGATGCTTGAATCAGCATTGCACAGTCTTTTTGACTGATTCTCAGATTCATAAACTACACTCCAAGGTAATAGCAGCATCATGTTTTTCACAGAAGAGCTAGCTCTTTGGTACGATAACTTGTTCTGGTTGCATCTAACCATACAGATTATTCTAGCCTCTCTTTGTTCCAAGGACGCAAGTCCAACATTTTATCAGGCTTTATCCTTGATTACTACTACAACCGCATTTTTCCTACATAAGGTCAAAGCCAGCAAGAAAAAGCCCATCAGCAACTACTGAAATTCCACTGGCCGACAATGTATTCCTGCCTCAAAGAATAAATCTTTCTACAGACATTATTTAACTAGTTACAAGCACATAGTCCAGTGCCAACCTGTTCTACGTTGAAAATTTTGTCACCCTATTAATTAGTTCTTTGAGGAACAACCAAAGACTTCCCACACCCATCACTGTCTATGATTCTAACCAACTTTTGAGTAGGTGTCATTCATGTCTCATGTGAATGGGTGAAAGGAGGGTACCACGGAGATATAAACTATGTCTTTGCTTAATGTCCTTTGCCATTAATGCTAGTTTATGAAATTATAGGAACTACAGATACAATACAAGAAAAAGTTCCACCAAGCTCTCTTTTAATTTTCAAAATTCATTCCCTCTAGCAAATAGTTTTCTGATCCATTACATGGACTTGGCCTGAAAATCAGTCAGATATAAGAGCATTCAATAAAATTGCATGGCATTCTAAGAACGCGCATAAAAAAGAGAGGCTATATGTAGCACCATCCTCAGTATATTAGATAAATATTGCCAACAGATTCGACCAACAAGAGCTTGAGAGTTATAAAAGAACAATTATCCAAACTCACAGACAAACTGATTAGTGAACTTATAACATCATTAACTTGTCCTGAACTCTGCTTCTCTTGAGCATCTGCTTTGATGGTGATGCAGAAAGTACCACATCCCATGAATCATTAGAGCTGTCGCAGCTAAAATATGCATCAATGACACCATTTGGGCTGCCTGGTATGGACTGATGTTTGCGCTTGGCATTTTGGTAATGCTTGTTTCCTGGATTATCCATTATCTCCAGGATGAGTTTATAGCACTCATTTATGGTCTCCTGCATTAATTCAAATGAACAATCAAGATTTACTAATTGCAAATTTAGTACGAAATAAGGATATGTAAATCCGTAAATTACAGAAGCAAGGACCGAAATTATCAAATTAGCACCAACCTTGCTAACCTTCAGAGCATCCATCAGCTGATTCTGATATTCCATTAATCTACAAGGATCAATGTCTTTAACAACGATCAGCATTGTTGCAGAAGCAATCACAGATGGGAGATAATGCACAAGCCTAGCATCTGCATTCCATGTACGTTCATGATATAATCACATATTATTTCACTATAGAAAAAACAGATATATGATCCACGGTTTCAATCCAAAGCAGTAGTGCTACGAGGACTTGATCTCCTTACCAGCAATAACACAGAGAAGGAGGTCCTCACACCTCTTAAGAAACTCCAAATTCCTGTTAGTCATCAATCCAAATCTCCTCACAATATGGTCAACGAACGAAAGAGGTGTCACCAGCTTCATCTTCCATTGAAGAGTAGACAGCACCAGGAGTTCCATTCTCTGAATGGTCTTCGCCTCAAAAACAAATTTCGCATCTTCCACCTTATGAAAGAGAAAAACAAGACGGCAACAAATCAAACACCCCACATTCCAAAATCCTGTTATAAGCACACAGAAAACAGAGAGAGCAGTACAGATTTAAAAAAATTACAATTAAAGTACATACTTGAAAGTCTAATAGCAGGGGCACTTGGATCTCCTCCACCTTGGCAGCAATAGAAAGACAAGCGACAGCAGCAAGTTGACTCATCCAGGGCTTATCCCTCTGAAAACAGAGGCTAGATATGAATCTATCATAGTAACTCACAGCTAAAACAGCAGTCATCGGGGTAAACCCATAACGTCCAATGACCCTTAGCATCCATCCAACACCCTCTTTTCTAGCCAGCATTAAAAGCCCATCTGAGTCAAGATTACTGCTCCTATTATTCCCCAAATGAGCCTCTTTTTCTTTAGACAAAAGAGAGACAAGCTCCTCATCTTCCCAAAACAGGTCATTTTCTAATAAAGTTAAGCTCTTTTTGTCACAGTAGCAGTAGTAGTCACTCTCATCTTGTTCAAAACCAAGCCCAGTTCCCAAAACCTCATCAAAACGCTCTTCCTCACAGTAAAGGCCATCAAAGATTAGATTTTGGAGCTGGATTTGTTGTGGTTGTTGTTGAGAATGTGAAAGGGTAACCATCTTCTTCTGATGAGAAGAAGACAATGAAGGCTATTCTCATTATCTTTAGGAGGAGAAGGTCCTCATACTAGTAGTACTCTAACCCAATCTTGGACCCAGTAACATATCTGCCTCTTCCTCTCTTTTCTGTCCTAGAGAGAGAGAGGGGATGGGGGCTTGAGGGGGATTGGAGGGAGGAGGGGGGTTGCTGGGCTTGGTGACGAAGGGTGGTGTATACCAAAGAAAGGAAGCACAGGGTGGATTTTATTTGGGATAGCTTTCACGCCTGTCCTTTTTTCCCCTTAAGCTTTCTCTCTCTTCCTTAATGAATTTTCTTTCTCATTTTTTAGTTTCAGTTTCTAAACTTTAAAGTGCGATTCGGAGGATTTTGGCGCCAGCCAGGATGGGGATACTGGACCAGAGCCACAAGCAGTCAACTACTTGTGCAAAAGCACCTTCGCCCAAGCCCATTACAGATAATTCCAAACCTTCCTATTTTTGACAATTAATGGCAGCGACTATTAGATATGCATTTAAATTGAAATAGAGCATGAAAATTCTGATTTACTGAGCATATTGTACCAACTAAATATATATCAAGAACATAAATAAATTTTTGCATGTGTGTGTGTGGGGACGTGTGTGTACACACACATGTACAGGTCTAGTAACTAGAGCATATTGCCTACATGAGTGAAGATCGTGTCTAGATTGCTATTTCCTGAATTTTTCTTGAAAAAATATACTGTAACGATGTGATATATATAAGATAAAAATGTGTTTTGCAAATATAATCACGAAAAATATAAAAAATTTTCGATGGAAAATTGTAATTCAAACAAGGCATACGTTTGGTTTGGTAGTCTACAAGACATGACACTCTCAATATTCGCAAATAGCCGTAGGTTTCCTAATTGCAGTCAGCCAAGTAAACTCCATTTATGAATGAAACGGAGTTTAGTATTGAACTAAATCATTTGATTAAGCAACGTAAACATAAGTTGTACAATGATGGAGCTTTAGTTTAACAAATGTAAGCGTATTTGGTTAAAAATTGGATTGAGACATTTGACGAAAAGTTTGAAATCCTTTAAAATCCCTCTAATTATTTAGATTATGAGGAAGCATTTGGATTTATAAGTCACTAATTATTCTGATATTTAAAATGTATTTAGATAATTGGTGAATTACAAACTCAAATTACTTTTAAAAATCCAAACAACTAAAATGATTTAAATGGAATTCAAATTCATTGTCAAATTCCGCAATCCAAACCAAGCATAATAGTAGACACATTGTAAGCGCTTGTTAGTCTAGGAAAGGTTCCTATGACTCCTCTTTTATGCGAAGATGCTTCATAATTTGATCCTCCAGGAATGTTTCAGTGATGTGAAGCAATTTCCTTTGACAGTCATTCCAATTAGAGCTGATTTTGCTATAATTGCACCCACTTGTAATGATACCAAAATCTCGACACCAAGATCTTTACGTTTACAAGCCAAAACTTACTACTTATCAAGTAAAAGTAAAATAAAGATTTTTAGTCATGGATTCCATATTTACAACTAATGCTAAACGCAAACTTGATGTATGTGCAACAAAGAAATACATAATATTTATAGTCAAGTTGTATATAAAATAAATTTATATTAGCAGTTATAATATTTAGAGATTGTTATGTTGAAAAATTATGTTTAAATAAAGAGTAAAAAATACTCATAGGTAGTTATCTTGACAATGTGAATGTGTGTCTAGATAGTTAAAGAAAAATAGCTTTCATAGAGGTTAAAATGGAATTACATAAAATGATAACAAATGCTTATTCTGACCCCTCCTCTCTCCCTTTATATGTAGTGTAGATATAGATGCGTTTTAGTGCCAACAACATTAACCTCCGTCAATGCTAATTGATTTCACTTTTTTCTTTTCTAAACTACCCAGACTCATTGGTCAAACAAAGCTCCGTCGGTAACACATGCAATTTGTTTGGATTCCTTATATTTACCTAAAAAATTTTGCTTACATCATCAACACGAATTCCAATCAGCTTTTTATCTCAGATACATCACATCAAAAAAGTGCTACAGTATCATTTTCAACAAATTATCCCAAAAAATCTAGCTGTTTGCAACATCACAACACTAAAACTACAAAATGGTTTCCAAAAAAAAAAAAAAAGAAGATAAAAAAAACCGGAAGTTTTCTTTATTGTGTTAACAATGAATTAGTAAAAACTATAATGCTATTGCTAATATCAACCAAGGAATAATGGTGGTAATATATCACATCTCAAATTATACGCCTCCAATGGTTTGATTAGCGAAGTAATTAGCATGGATGGATTTTTTGGAGGGGTAATGTACAGTCTACGGTCTGCACGTGAATGAGATGGGTGGGGAGAAAGCTTTGAGGAGAAAGACTCAAAAGGGTTGACATGTCTATGTCTAACACACACACATGACACAGCCCGTTTGTCTTACATTGGACTGGGGAAGAAAAATTTGTGGGGCACTTGATTTTCAGGATGTTTCCACTTTTTTGACGTTGCCAAGCAAATTATATATTAACGCTAATGTGATTATCAACGCCAACTGTTCTATTTGAACTATGCTAAAAACATCAAAAGAAGCAATTACAAGATCGTCAAAATAATAACACTGATAATAATTTTGAAAAGAATGAAATCACAATCGTCTTCTTCTTCTTCTTCTTTGTCATGTATTTTATAGTTTTTAGTCATGATATATATATATATATATATTTTTCCCTCTTTCCTACCTATACTCCCTCCCCCTTACCACCCAACCCAAACTTTATAACACCTAGTTACCTACTAATTTTGCTCAAATCAGGAAATTAGCATGAGAATCTATAAAACATTTGGTGCAATACCAAATGTGACCCAATTACTCCTAAAAAGAAAACAAAATGAAATTTTTTTTGAATAAAAAAAGAAAAGAAAAGAAAAAATTGGGCTCCGTAGAGGCTCAAATCAAAGTTTGGGCAAAGTAAGAAAAAAGTAGACAGAAAAGTTGATCTAATTTGCCAAATTGCTACCGTTGCACATAAATATTGAACTCGATTCCTCCATTCGCCCGCTTTGATTGCTTCCTGTTTTTTAATTTTTGTCAATCGATAAATTATCAGCTAGATCAAAGGGATGTCTTGACACATTTTCTGAATTTCTTTAACTGCAGGTGCGAGATAATTTAAAGAGGGATTTAAAATCCTTTTCAATAGACAACTTGAAATCCCTCACTGCTCCCTCGTTCTTTCAATCAAAAAAAAAAAAAAAAGAGAGAAAGAAAGAAAAAGGAAAGAAAAATGCGGCAAAAATGAGTAGTAGTACATTTCCCAGGGTTAACTTGGACGATGGACAGATCATTGCCACCAAGTTCAAAGCTTTGAAACTGGGCAGTCAAATCAAATGTGGTCTCCTGTACAACAATATTTTAACATCAAATAGGACAACTGCACATTACTTTGAAACTACACAAGCTAACCAGCTCCCCGTACTTTGTACTACGATTGCATCTAAGAAATGGGAAGATGTAATGTACAGTGTGTGTGTGTGTGTGTTTTTTTTTTTTTTTCCATTCAAAAGAAGAAGAAGAAGAAGAAGGATAGATCGGGTTTAGCAAAGGAACAGAAAATCAGTAACGTCTGTCTCACGCGAAGATATGATCTCGGTAATAACAGCAGTGGAGTGGAGTGCTAGTTTAATACTAAAAAAAAATCCATCAGTCACCTAAGAAAGAGAAGGACGTCCTTTATCTACAATCCCCTGGTTTTGTTCAGTCATCAGTGATTGAATTAGAGGTAAAATTGACTCCCTTTCTATTTAATAGCACACTATCAGGGTCACGGATTTCCTGTTATATGATATCTAGTACCACCACCACCACTGTACTTCTCGTTACGAGACAATTGGCAATTGTACGTAAAAAAGAAAGATAGATACTTCATAATTACTACCAGATTTCATGATAATTAAAATTCTTTGTAGTAATAACACACACACACTCTCTCTCTCTCTTTGTTGGAGAAAATAAAGAGAAACGCAGAATATGGAATTCACTCAGTCAATCTAAGAAGTAAAAGGGCAAAGATGTTGGGAAATTTCATAACTGTGTCATTGGAAATATGGCTCATCAGCCCACACGCAATTTAAAAAATAATTCTTATTATTATTATATTCTGAATTGTTGGGACAATTGACAACCCCTAAAGTATCATTGCCGTACTACATCATGCAAAGAACCTTAATCACACCCACACTCTCTAAATGTCTCCTTCCATTTTATCACGTCATTCTTCTCTGCCCAAAACTCACAGTGAAAAACATTTTATTAACAAAGCCAAGGAATTGCTACTTTTCTGGCTGAGCTGCAGGGCAATATATATACAGCATCCCACAACAGGAGCATGTTGTATGTATGGGAACCCTTTCATGTCTTCTCTAATAATTGTTGGCCTGCCCAGACATAGGGCCCGTACGTACGCCTCCTCCTTTCCCTCAGCCTTGCTGCTGATGGAGGCGGTGGCTGGTTCCTCGCCTCTGCTCAAATCACATACCACCAAAGTAGCATTTAAAGTCTCTTGGCGAGGCTCTCCATTGCATTTGCGACCGTGTTTGGTTACGTACGTTCGAACTAAAAGCAGGCTCAGATGGGGGCAGTGGCCACTATTGAAACAACATCCACTGTGGCTGTGCTGTGCAAAACAAGTTAACAGCCTTTGGCCACTTAAATGAGCCACTCACCAATTCATGCTAAAGATTCCTTTTCGAGAAAACGAAAAAGTTTACCGGGGTACAAGTATTTGCATGATGTCTAGAAAGAATGTGCTGTCAGGTTTTTTCAATTGATCTTGATCAATCTGAAGTGAAGAGTTTGAGGGGAAGAACATATTAAAGCAGCACTAGTATCTATTAAAAGGATTTTCAAGCAAGTGCATGCAGAGAGCTCTACCCTTACCTCTCACTTCTAGAAAGTATCTAACAGGAGGGTTTGAATTTCATCTCCACCCCAAACATCGAGTTGCAATTTTTGCACTCGTTAGGTTGAATTTTCAGGGCAGGTTATCTAGACCCAGTATGGGTGAAAAAACTATTGACTCTTTTGGGAAGAAAGAATCCGTTGCCTAGACAACCCTAGAAAATTAGACAGAACATTCACGAGGGTGAAGGATTTGAGAGGGCGGGATTAACGATTCAATTATCAAATTTTATCTTCCTCCAGAATACGCATGGGTTGTAATTATTTGTCTTCCACCATTCTGAGCTTAGCTCTCTTTCCCTTCTTATGGGTTGAAAGATCCATTTCCATTTTTACTTTAGTTTTTCTTATGGATTTTTCCTTGATTTCATTGAATGATTCTGACCGTGCGCTTGAATCCAAAGGCCATATTCCAACATGCACGAAGGTTCCTTTAGCAATGCAATGAATTACACAGCTGCTCGATAAATTTTGCCCCTGACAGCTTTACTCGGCCGGTCCTGGACAGGACATCATAGTACACAAATAATCCACTCAATTAATTACCCTAGTGGGAATCAACGAGAGACGACCAGACCAAATCAACAGTAGATGGATCTAGTACGCCGTAGCGTATGTATTGCTTCCAATGTTTTTCATCCTCCATTAGGAGAGAGAGAGAGAGAGCTCCATGATTGCTTCTCCTCCTTAACTATTAGTACTAAAACCCTTGAACAGTTGGAGCTGGTACTGAAGAAGGGTAAAGAGTATAGTTACAGGTAGACTAATAATTAGCAAAAGTTAATGCTATTATTGCATCCAATGAATGAGATCCCAGCAGTCGACCTCCAATCGTGTCAGGGTAATTATTGACGAGCGATTCGCTGTTGCACCTTCATTACTGCCATTATTCATTTACGCTCCTTTTATTATTTCTTTTTGGGTGCCAAAAGGGGTATCAAGAGCAGGGAAGATTAACTCATTTCAAGGTCCTGAGTTAGAGTCAAACTTAATTGAATAAATTATAAAGTCAAACTCTATACAATACTCGTGTCATTTTATGTCAAAGTTGTGTCAATTTACACCAGATGTTGTAAGATTATGCAATCAATTTGAGCTGGACAATAATTCAATTTGTGAAGCCTTTTTTTCCTTTTATTTACGCATTACTGCTATTGTGTGATTAGGCTTATTACAACCATTAGATGGAGCACTACAAGTTCTCGATGAGCAATAAGGTTGGTTAAATAGACGACGACCACTCAAGACGTGAACATACTGATTTAGCAACGTCTAGTTCTTTCCCTAAAATATCAGGTGGTAGCATTAGTTTTCTCGTACTCTATATACAGTCTGTGCAAAAACATGCATCAACGGTGCATGAGGAATACTTTGATTTCATTCTTTTCCACATTGATGGAAACATAAGCAGCTCTCACATTCTCATGTTTATTATGGTTCGACAAAAAGATGCAAAATTTGTCATCAATTGTTTTTGTTTTATGAATATAACTTCTTCTTCTTCTTCTTCTTCTTCATGTTGTGTGTTTGTGTGGGTTTGGGATTGTCAGATTCGTTTTGTGATAAACTGGAATTGGGTGCAGATGAAACTCAATGCCTAGTCGCATATGGATACAGCTTAATACACCTCTACATGCAGCGCCAAATTGATAATCTCCTGGACTCAAAGAGTTCAGGTGCTATAGGAAAAGTAGCACATTATGCGATTAATATCTCTTAACAAAATCGGCACTGTTAATTGATCATAGTTAAGTGAGGCCGGATGGTTTACGTTACCTTCATCTTTTATTTTTTAGGTTCTGACTCAAATTTAAATGAATAAATTACTTATTTATCTGCTCAAAATTTTACAAAAACAAATTACACATGAGAAAAGGAGCTGGCCATAAATATATATATATATATGTGTGTGTGTGTGAACTTTGAATCTCACTTGTAAAGATAGTGTCAAGCAAGACCAAAGAACCTCATTCAATCTCAGCATTATAAGCCATACACATTAAGTATTAGGTTACATTAAATTTGCAACTGCATGGCAGTTCCATTATGGGGTTTAAATTCCCTTTCCTTCATCTCAAGGCTGACTACTGATAACACGATTACTTTCTTAAAAAGCTAGAGCATAATAAACGCAATGTGCGTGTTTGATTCTTCAAAGAATTCCTTTAAACCCCTGCAAGAAAAAACCAAATATACGCAACATCTGGAAGAAAAAGCTTAATCAGCCCCTGCCTCCTTTGCTTGCCAAAAGCCCAAGTCCAATGTGCCATCTCTGTCGTTTCCTGTGTCAGTTACTATTCATGCACTAGTCATAATACAAAAGCAACCCTATCTTTCTTCGCTGTACACACAAAAGGTCCTCTGAATGCTCTTTCTACTTCACTATGCATGCATTCGAGAGAGCGAGACAGTGACAAAGCTATAATATTTCCATATAGTTTTTTGTTTTCTACGATAAAGGAGCTGAAATGCCTGCAGTTACAGTGATTGAAAAAAAAAAAAAACAAAAAGGGGACTTGCACAAAAAATTTCTACTTTGTAAAAAGTGATGCATGGAGCATTCATAGTCGTTCTGAATGATATAATTCTAGATATGTAGTAGTCTCTCTTTTTCTCGTCTTTTATGCCTTCTTTTTTCGGTGGCTCGACCTGCGAGGTTGCGTGCCATGAGCTAGCCAGCAAATTGATGGAAGTGGGTGAGAGACCTGAGATAGGTAATGTTCAATTTTTCATTGCTCGGAATTGTCATCTTTTACTGGCCAACTTCATTAGTGTTGCTTTTTTACTAAATATACGCTACTGGACTTCTGCACCGGGCATTCCTCTTTACCCTTTATGAATCTGCTGTAGAATTCTCTGCCATTCTCAGCATTGTAATTGTATGGGTGTTTCTACTTTCTAAGCCTATAAACAAATTGAATCGAAACGAACTCTGAAGTGTCAGATTGGAAATTTTGGACTCAAAACTCGAATTCCAGTTCGAATCATACACGAGATTACAAGTTCAAGCTCAATTCAATATAATATTTAGTAGATTTGAGTCCCATTCGACAGTTTGAAATTTTTATTTATTTTTTATATTTTAACATTATTTTATCAAAAATTAATATATAATATCAATAAAATAAAATAATAAATTTGTTTTTACTATAAAATATTTATTATTAATGGACCAAATGTCTACAAGTTCAAATTCAATTCGATACTTCAGTCAAATCTTAATACTGATTCAAATTTGAATTCGAATTCGATCAAAGTTGAAATCTAATCAAGTCTTAACAAATCGAGATCGAACTACTCGTTAAGAGCTTGATTCGTTTATAACCCTACATGTTAGTGATAGTAGTAAAAACGAAGAGACTTTTTTTTTTTACAAAAAGTGATTTCTTATGTTTCTTTTGTAAAATTTTTGTTTATCATGTAATCATTTAGAATAATTAAATTGTATTCTTTGCAAAAAGAGGAATCATATCCCATTGACTTAGATGGTCTGTATTACATGAAATTCCTCGTGTTATTTTGGAAATAGCAATCGAGAATAGCTTAATCATTTGAACAACTTTTCTTTCTGTTTGATATGCATTATACCAATGATATTATCTTCACTTTTCATCTAAAGGAAGAAGAATGAAAAGTGGAGCAGGATGGGATTCATCTGGACTTGGTTCAATCTGCAAAGAACAAAAGCAAATTTTCGACTATACAGCGATCGACTGTGTCAAGTTTAAGCTTATAAGCAAACCGCAAGGCAGGTGAAAAGCCGTGGACTATTTAGTTCTCCGGTTTAGGCTTGTATAAATGGGCTACCTAGCCCACCTTAGGAACAAAAATGTGCCGGGGCCGTATTTGTGTTAGGCCCTCCAAGTCAGATCTGTTTTTCTTTGTAAATCGTCCCGCATCAGAAAATAAGGCTTGATTGAGAGCAGGGAAAGGCCCAATTCGTACCCGGTATCTCGATTTGGCACAAAAATAAAATAATAATTCTGATAAAAATTCCGATCTGTCTCTACGCCTACGTTCTCTCTTTCCTACCAATCAAAAATATGTTAAAATTGGAGAGATGGGAAAATGCCTATTTTGATCATTATCTTGTGAGTTTTGTTCAGTTTAGTCCCTTATCCTTCATCGTGACCACTTTAGTCCATTATCCTTATAAAAGAAGGCCAATTTAGACCTCTAACGAAAAATTAAAATTTTTAATGGAAACAATTACGTACACGACATGTGAACGGTTGGAAATGACAGTTTTGATCAATTATATTTAGGTTCGTGTCAGTTTTATCCTTATATGTCCATTATAATTTTCTAATTTCTCATTAAAAGTCCCACATTGACTTTATTTTGTGAAGATAAGAATAAAAACTATTGAAAGAACAAACTTAGACACAATCTTGAAGATGATGCACCAAAGCATTTATTTTAACAGTTCACATGCCTTGCGCTTGAATAATTCCGTTAGGGTTTTTTTTTTTTTGGTAAATATAGATGACTAAAATGATTGCATCGGTAGAAAAGGGACTAAATTGGTTAAAATTTCAACTATGAGGGATGAAAATAGCCATCTTTCCCTAGAGAGATTCTAGGTCGAAATGGAGAATGTCTAGTCACTTTGGTTGGAGGGTCACAAGTGTGCAAATGCCTTGACCAAGACAAGCTTCAACATGCAAGCTGCCAAGATGAAAGTTGGTCGCGATATTGCGGAAGTTCTTTATAGTAGATCTATAGGCATTACCTAAATAAAAAAAAAGGAAGATCTATAGGAGTTTAGTGCGCCTTTTTGACCTCCGCAAAAAGAAGTACATTAACAAAGAAAAGCTTCCAAAAAAAAAAAGAAAAAGGAAAGAGCTATAAATGTGATTGTTAATATTATTATTATTTTGATAAATGAGTGCTATTAATGTCACACTCCATGTTTTAGTTTCAGAGACATTTTTATGCAAAATACTAATTTGGACTTGAGAAGAGTAATTTCATCATAAATTTGCTATGGACACAAAATACGGACTATGATGTTGTCATTTGGCTTTGGAGATACACATGCAAATTTCTCGAGCCAATCCGCGTATATGAAAAACTTTTCTAGAAGTAGAAGGTGCTAGGTAAGTAGTTATTGATCACAGAAACGAAGCTTCGGCGAGCCACTATATCTTCCTGTACGGTCTTGCAATCGTTAGAGTTCAGACCAATATTAGTGCCGACCGGCAACATCCAATTCAGACCAATATTAGTGCTGACTGGGAACATCCACTCCCACTCCCCTCCCTTCCGGCCTATAATCATACATCCATGTCGTCCCTCACAAGTGGTTGCAGATATTTCTCACTCAAGCCTCTGCAATTCTTCATCATCTTTCCTTTTTCTTCTTCTTTCGAAGTTTTCCTTTTTTGATGGGATTGTTCTAGTCGGTCAATGTATTGTGCAAATTATGTGGAGAACATTTGGGATGCAAAGATTTACTCGTCAACCGTTGAGTGGTGCCGGTAATGGCAGCAGAACATGGGAAAACACTCGAAAACCATCATTCTCAACTTTTTGATAAGCTTCACAAACTTAAGCCATGTTTGATAATCCAATTCAGCACCTAAATTTAATGGGTTCAGATCTTAACCGTTTAGATGCGCTTGATAATTAAAAATATAACATCTGAATTAATTAAATGGTACTGAATATTTTAGGTAAAACTTGCTACCAAAAATAAGTGATAAGCTTTTCACTTATCAGTGAATGTGATATGCATTTAAATGTATTAGATCTAATACTTAACAATTTAATTACTTAATGAATTCAGATTTCAGACTTTGGTTTTATCAAACACCTTAATCTCAAATCCATTCGAGTTAACAATGACTTGAATGGATGCATTCTTTTCTCAATTATTGGTAGGTTAAGTAAGAAACCTCAGATGTTCACTCAAGAAATTAGGCCATGTCAAATAGAGTATTCTATTGCATCCAATGGTGACTGTCTCTACATTCATTCATGCATCATCATCCAATTGAATTTTACTAGTAGGAAGTGGGAAATGCAACAATAATATTCATTCATACATCATTATCCAATTGAACTTTAGTAGTAGGAAGCAGGGAGTAGTACAATTAATCAGTGCTAATCTAATTTTTCCAAATAGCGGTATCACTAATTGTGATGATATCTGTCTCCGATGCCATCACAGTTAGTACTATAATCCATATCTGATATCAGCAGCGTTCGATAATTAGGACGCCCACTTAAGATTTACAAGGAAAAGAACTTAAAATTGACCCCAAAAAAATATGAAGATTTACAAGAAAAACAAAACTAAAATGTAGGATTGGCAGTTGGGTTTAGTAGCCAAGCTCAAACACGTTAATCACCATTTCCTTTTCTCTGGGTTGACGCGCGTACTTGTATTAGTATATCGCATCTAAATTCTAACCACTTCGCACATTAATCAGTGCTAGGCTGTCCTTATGAGCTCCTTTTCTTCTTCTTCTTCTTTTTTTTTTTTTAGTCCCCTTCAGATTATCAGCAATTTTTCTCTCTTTCTTTAAAACTTGATTAAATCGATGGAAGTCATTGGATGCGGAACTTTGTGAAAGCATGTGTGAGAAGAATAATCAACTATTTGCCTTTTCAAGGGAGAAAAAGAGAAAGCAAACAACTAATTCACAAAGTAGGTCAATTTAATATTTGCCATTTACTGCTGTTAATGGAGAAGAATATAGTGGAACGCCACACCTTTCTGTACCTTCTAATTGATTTTCACTCACTCTCTCTCTCTCTTTTTTTTTTTTTTTTTTTTTTTTGAGGTTATGATTTCTAATTATTGAACTAGAATCTTTTAGTAATGACATTGAGCGTTTGTTCACCTGTTGGCCTTCACTTCACCCATGGTGCAGGTTTTTCTTGGAAAGGAGGAAAAAAGAGAGGGAGAGGGGGGATAAGTGAAGTGAGGTATGGACCATATCCATATGGTCCAGGGGAAAAAACTAAAACGACAATAGGGAAAGAAAATGTCGAACGACGGATGTGCGCTAAATTGCATGCTCTAACGCGTGTTCGTTTTAATATGCCACTCAGCTTTCTTTTACCTAAAGCCCTCGTTTGGCATATCCCATATGGGAATGGTCTAGAATATAAAGTTCTTTCCATCGAAAATTCTTTTTTATAGAATGAATAGATTTTGTATGTTATTCAGCTTTCTTTTACCTTTATCCCTGTTTGGTATATAGGAATGGTTTGGATTTGGAATAGCAAGTTCTTCTCATTCGAAATTCTTTTCTTATAAGAATGGACAGAAAAAACTACTTATTATTTCAGTATTAGGTAACCGAAATTATAATGGAGTGTGTATTTCCTTTTTGACATTTGCTGTAATCATACTGAGAAAGTAAAATTGAATGAAAAATGAGGGTGTTTGGATATGTTATTATTTGGGATTATTTGGTTATCTAAATACTGTAGCACTTTTTTGATGTAATGTATGTGAGTTAAAAAGATGATTGGAAAATGTGTTGATGATGTAAGTGGGGAAATAAACCAAAAAATAACGTATCCAAACAAATTAAATTGTTTTATTAGCTTAATTGTCTTAAATATAACATAAAACATTTATTATTTTATTTTGTTTGACAGTAGCATCCTAAGGTATATGGCTAGTTTTTTTGAGTTTGATTTGTAGCTACACTGCAAAACAAGAACACATTCTATAGGTATTTGATTTAGAGATGTACAATAATAATAATTTTTTAACGACTTAAGATTGTAATAGTTGAATACTAATTTAACCAAACTGAATATTCAAATTGCATACATGTCAATTCCTATGTCCCTCTGATTTACTTCCATCTAGTTCTTAGAACTATTTATAAACAATAAAAGTATACTTCCAACTTAGCAGATGATTTTTTTCCCTTTTTTAGAGTGCATATAAATGTATTTTGAGATGTGATTACTTCTTTTGAGTTAACAAATGCCATCACATAATCTAATTTTATAAATAATAATATGTTAAAAATTTTAATTAGACATATTTTTGACAATAAAGAAGGAAAAATGTCATTAGTTAATAGAACTCGAATTATTTATGACGAAGATGTGACAAACATTATTAACTTAGAAATAACCTAACATTTGATACTTATATGGAAAATAGAGACATGTAGAATGGTAAAACTTGACCCCCACAATTTAGGTGTTTCTGATTACAATTTAGATGTTTTATAGACATACTATAAATGGGGGTTCTTTAGATGTTTGTCAAAAATGGGATTCCAAAAAGAAAAAAAAAAAGAAGGGTTGAAATAGGCTTCTCTGAAGGAAAAACCTTTCCAATAAAAAAGTTACATACTAAATATGAATGGAATAAATAAGTCAAAAAGGCATTTCCATTCTAAATATCTCAAACATACCAAACCAAAGCAGGGGTTAAAGTATTTCGATACTTGAATATAAGTACAATTTCATTTGTAATTGCAGTTTTATCTTGATCGATCTTACATTGTCATTTGTAATTATAAGTCCTTTGCTAATCAAGTTTTGCTTTGACGATTAAAGTAGTAGACAAGAAATAGGAAAAATACTAGAGTTCATTTTGAATATGATACTCATGATTCAAATCCACTTATATATTGCCACATCATTTGATGATTTAAACTCTTGAAATAGTTTAAGAATCGATAACTTTTATTCCATGTGCGACGACGAAATTTGATCTCAATCAGTGCAAATATCCAAAAGAAATTCTAGAACTCCTCCCCAAAAAATCATACAAGTGTGTGGATTGTGGAATGTTTCTGCTTTTTCAGAGAATTAGCCTGAAGAAAAATCGGCACACGTTTGAAATTCAAATAGTTTCTAGATAGATACACACGTAAATAAAATTAAGTTCACAAAACAGTTGACAGGGTCAATTCCAACCAACGAACCACTGGTGATAAGTTGAGCCGCAATACATGAAGTCTGAACGAAGTACCTAACTAATTTCCACAGATATTAATTGATCAACCCAACCAATAAATGCTCAAAAGAGACATGTGATACAGGGTAAGTTTAATGTCCCTTTTTTTTTTTTTTTTTGGTTGTCAAGGATTATTTTAACAGAGAATTATCATATTGATGTAATAAATATACACTCTTAACGAGTTAACGGGCATTCAGTGATCAAATTATTTTCTGATAAGACTATAAGTATTCTCTAATGGTGGAAGTAGCAGAATTAACAAACTAATTAACAATTTATGTAGCCCAATTCATTTTGTCTGTGCACATTTTAGTCATTTTGATGACAGACCCGGTAGCGGTAGAGAATCAAATAGGGAAAAAACCAAACTAAACTCGTAGTCGTCAAGTGAACCGTGTCGTGTTGTCCCAAAACTTCACCGGCCATCCATATTTTGAATTGAAGCGTTCACCAAGACATGATGGAATTGGTCTCCCTTGAAAAACCCATCCCCCATCTGCCCCCATCCAAACTGACTTGCCGTACTTTTTCAAGGGTGCGGATGGTCCAGATTCCAGTCCTTATCGTGCAGGCTGTGTCGATGATTCCTGAGGGAGTCTAGCGACCAGAAAATAGAGAAATACGACTATCACATTTCCCGATTATCCTCCACGACCTACCCCAAACCCATTTCCCAGCAGCCCTCCATCCCCCACAAACCTCTTTTGACGGGTCAACCGCCCCAACCTGCCTCCATTTTTTTTTATTTTTTTTTTTAAAGTTCCCCAGTAAAAAAAATGTTCTCTTCAAATGAATCATTCCTGCTAAAGCTAAACCCAACTTCTTGAGAAGCTCACTGCCCAATTTCTCTAATTCTATGTGCGAGCTGCATTTTCTCAAAAGCGCCGCCCCCACATCGGGAGAGGAAATAACAGAGCAACCACCGTCCGTTCGCCCCATCACACCGCCGGCGCGTTGATCATCAACTAATACCATATGATATAAGACACATCAGCTCTTCGTTTTCTCTCTCCGGGTAATGGGTCAGTCTGCTTCTGCCCATGGATACTCACCGCCTGGGTCAAGCCCGACTCCCCCCCACTGCCGCTGCATCACCCCTAACCAATCGGACGCCGTCTCTTCCACCGACGGCACTTCTCAGCTTCCTCACCGTATTTTCGGGGATGAGCAAGATTACACCTCGGAGATTCCCGACGAATGCTTAGCTTTAATCTTCCGATCCCTCAGCTCCGGCGACCGCAAAAGGTGCTCCCTTGTTTCCAAGCGATGGTTCCTTGTCGAGGGTCAGAGCCGCCACCGATTATCTCTCAACGCCGCCGCCGATATTTACTGGCACATCCCGGCAATATTCTCCCGCTTCGACTCCGTCACGAAGCTCGCCCTCAGATGCGACCGGAAATCCTTGAGCATAAACGACGACGCTTTGGCGCTCATCTCTCTCCGCTGCCGAAACCTCACGCGCCTCAAGCTCCGTGGCTGCCGTCAGGTTACCGATCTGGGTATGGCATTTATCGCCAAAAATTGCAAGGTCTTGAAGAAATTCTCTTGTGGGTCTTGCACGTTTGGAGCTGAAGGCATGAATGCTTTGCTCGATCATTGCTCCTCTCTCGAAGAATTGTCCGTCAAGCGCCTCCATGGTGTCAACGATGGTGTCGTTGCTGCTCCTATAGGCCCCGGAGCCGCAGCTTCATCGCTTAAATCCATATGCTTGAAGGATCTTTATAACCGGCTGAGCTTTGGGCCGTTGATTATTGGTTCCAAAAATTTGAGGACTTTAAAATTATTGCGTTGTGTGGGGGATTGGGATAGGCTTCTGGAGACGGTTGCAAATAGAGAAGAGAATAATTTGGTCGAGATTCATCTAGAAAGGCTTCAGTTGAGTGATATTGGGCTGACAGCAATCTCAAAATGCTCTCGTTTGGAGATTCTGCATTTGGTGAAGGCGTTGGACTGCACAGACGTGGGTGTTGTGGCCGTGGCTGAGCATTGTAAACTTTTGAGGAAGCTTCATATAGATGGATGGAGATCAAATAGGATAGGTGATGAGGGCTTGATTGCAATTGCTAAGAATTCTGCGAATCTTCAAGAATTTGTTCTTATTGGTCTGAATCCTAGTTCTGTTAGCATGTCTGCCATTGCAGCAAATTGTAAGAAGTTGGAAAGGTTGGCGCTTTGTGGGAGCGAGACGATTGGGGATGCTGAGATTTCTTATATAGCTGAGAAATGTGTTGCTCTGAGGAAGCTTTGTATCAAAGGATGTCATGTGTCTGATCAGGGGATCGAGGCTTTTGCGTGGGGTTGTCCGAATTTGGTGAAAATTAAAGTTAAGAAGTGTAGGGAAGTTACTAGCGAGGTTGCAGATTGGCTGAGGGCGAGGAGGAGATCACTGACTGTGAGTTTGGATGTAGAAGAGACTGAAGTTGAGACAGTTGAGGTGAGTGCAAGTGATGCTGGGGAGCAAGACGATGGAGTAGAGTACCCACATAATGGGAATAGAATGACAAATGCTGGTGGTGGTGTTAATTCTGATGCTCTGTCAAGCAACAATGCTGGTCGATCTTCAGCGTTCAAGTCAAGGGTTGGCTTTTTTGGGGGAAGGAGCCTCGTGGCTTGCACATTTGGGCGGTGGTTGAATGGTAATGGTAGTTCTAATGCTGTCGTATGAATCTTGTAAACAACTCTTTGAATTTGGAGAAACTCTTGCTTATTCTGAATTATTTTCTGTAATGCAACAAGTGGTGTTTGACTCCTACTCTCGGCTTTGAAAGTTTGCTTGTTCAGTGTCTTGTTAGTTGTCTGTTGAAAGTGGTATGCAATGAGACCCTCTTGCCTTGAAGCAATTGCTTGTATGGCATGAGTCGCGTCTTGCGTTTAACATCTATGTAAGAATGTTAAGCTGAAATTAATGTTTGTTTCTTTAAGGTTAGTCTTCTTGAATGATGGTTCTTGAGCGCGTGTGTATGTATATATGTATATGTATATGTATATATGTATGTGTGTGTATGTATATGTATATATGTTTGCTACCTAAAGCACCACATTTGTGTTTTCTTCTTGGTTCAATTTTTGGAATCTGGACTTTTTTTTAATTCGGAAAATACTTTCTCTCTCAGGTTGGAGTTTCTTATCAAGGTTCATGTTGCTCTTCAAAAGTATGTCTACAAGTTCTTAAGCTTCTTCAATTATTAGCTTTACTTTCCAATGCATATGTGTAGCAGAACCACCAAATGTTTTGTTCTATCCCCACATTTAACCTTGTATTTCAGTTTTCTTGTTGGCAAATGGTTTTATTCCTTTTCTGTTAAGAGAGAGAGAGAGAGAGAGAATAGCGGCTTTGTATTCACTTAGATATTTCCAGTACTATTTAATGTGAAGCCAACTGATGTTCATCATTCTCTTGTTGTCACTTGTGCCAGTTTATAATCAAACGATGCATCTTCTTCTGTGATTTTTAAATATCATCTTTGATTTATTTGAAAACTTAAATTTCAGACTACTCATTCTTGAAGTTTTGCAATTGACTTTGATTTTGGAGTCTTGTTCACACAGTTGCTGCTTAATAAAATGTCTGCTAAAGATAAGCTACTTGTAATTTTGTTTTAAATTTCTTGTTGAGTTAATGGTGATTTCCAATTGTTGCATCATAATATTCTGGAGTATATTGCCTATACAAGTATGTTTTGTTTGACATTATCAACTGTTTCCTGGTGGTTTGTGTTGTGGTATAACTTTGCTCTTGCCTCTTGATATGATGAATATGACCATTTAGTATGTGAAAGGCAGTTATGCTTTGGTGATTTTGTATGTGATCTTGACTTTCATTGTACTAGCCCCTGCTTAGTTTTGTCTTTGATTTTCATTTTGCGTTTTGTGATGCAAAAAGAACAAGTACTACATTTGATTAGGTGCAAGTTGCTGGACATGGTATCTAATTGGTTTTTTCTAGATCATACTAGTTTGAGAATTCGTGTGCATACTGACATTTTTGGTGCCTGTCCCTGTTTTTGACTTGGTTGTTGATTTTAAGGTTCATATGAGACGGTTTAAGATCATATCAAAGACCTGATTTTAGCTCTAGGATTTATAATAGAGTGTTCACATTATTGACTTTGAATGTGAAGTCTTTTCCCAGACGGCCTATTCTATTGAGGTAGAGTGCAGTTAGTTTGGATTCTGGCCAACTTATTCGCCAACCTAAAAGTAGCATGTCCGCCAACTGAAAGATGCTTTTGGCAATAAGGGATGGTTTACAAATTGCTGTCCAAAATAGCTATTCCCATGTTATTGTGGAATCTGATTCCCAGGTTGTCAGTGATCTAATTAATTGTGAGAATTATGACATGCATTTGCTCCAATTATTTCTGATTGCAGAGCGTTGATCCGGCAGCTCACACAAGTCAAACTTAAAAACATATTCTCCGTGAAGCAAATCAATGGGTGGATGATGTTGTGATGGCAAAACAGTAGAGGACAACAAGAAGAGGATTTTTGTTATGTATATGGATCCCCCCGTCCTCTGTTAGGGAATTATGTAGTGATGATATTGGAGGAGTTAGGTTCCCTTGGATGGTTGTTAATGACATTAAACTCATTAATATGTTTCCTTTTTCTTACCAAAAAAATTAAAAATGGAGGATGTTTGTACATCTCATTCATGACTCTCGTCCACCGAACTACTGTTTCGACTGCCGTGCATGGAGTTCAGTTTTAGATCTTGGCTTGGCGGACTGTTCCTGGAATATCTTACCAGTGTCCTGGTGGGATGAGTATACTTGTATTTTCCTCTCTTTTTATGCCGACTTTTATGAAAATCTCCTGGAATGCTGAATTTGGAGTCGGTTTAAACGACTTCATCAATGAGCCTCCAGTTTGTTTTCGTTTGATCCATCTTGTGGAAGCCTTCTGCTATGACAGAATAATGGATGTTTTTAAGTATATTCTGTACATGGATTTGGATAGAATCAACTGAGTAGGTAGTAACTTGGCATCCATATCCGGTTTCATCTGCCCTCCCCCTCCCTCGTTAAGTCAATTGGCTCATTTTGTGAATGTATTTTGGATTGAAGATCTTCTGGACGTCGAGCCGAAGCATGCACGACCAGGGCTGATGAGGACGTGGTCATGAGAAGAGGTAGGAAATAAATAAATAAATGGATGCTCTGTTTGCATAGCTTGGAATTGTCACTTGGTTATCCAATATCAATTTTTGTTTTTTTGAGGATTTCACTAATATCAATTATTGATTCCCAAATGATAGTTGCAGGTCAAACACGCATGCATTATAAGCAATAGATAAGATGATTGAAACATTTTGGCATGTCACGCCACATACTTCACATTGAGCATGCAACGCCTTCTTCCAAGCTTTCAGAAGTTGAGAAATTGGGCATAGAAATTTACATATAAACTTCAAACTCTCCCTCTTTAGCACCATCTGGATTCTGTTATCGAGCCAAGTGATTATGGCCATCATGGTATTCCATCCCCCACCGTGCACAACAGCACTTATCGCTGCGGGGAAAAGTAAATGCGCAATTGCCCTTGCCTGCGACTCCCTTGTAATGCTCATAATCATCTGCTAGGGCTGTACCAAGCATCTCCTGTGTCTTGGCCCTTTCAACTTCATGGCGTGTGGGCTGTAGACTCCAACCTTTTATCACCACTACCACTTGTGCACTCGTATTTTGGATTGGAAAGTGGTAAATTCCATCTATTCGTCTGAATTTTACAATTTCATATAAATTATCATACTTACGGTAGAGACCTCAGTCTGCTCACGAAGATTTGATTCCAGGAAAATTTCACTTCGAGAGTACAGTTCGAAAAGCCTTCTTCGAAATATTATAATCAGAAAGTGATTAACAAGACCTCTGACACCCATACAGGGCCTATCGCCGCCCTATGCGTAGGTCGGCTACAAATTACTACTCGAGAAAAAGTACACACTCCACCTTATAAATACGCTTCCAATCTAGTATAAAAGGGCACTACTACCTTCTCTACTACTTCTCTTTTAAAAACTTGCCTGACCTCTTACTGACTTGATCGTCGGAGATATTCTGTGGGTTGAGCCCCGACCTCTTACTCCTTTGTTTCAGATCCAGCTTGCCAACTTCATCTCAAGGAGATCAGCAGAATCACTATCCAACCTGCACCTTACGGTACAATTGATCAAAGCATTTAAAGCGCATAATTATGTTGAAGAGGTGTGGATTCATCATCTTTTTTTGGATTTAATTTATAGTTACTGCATTAATAATGTAAGTTTGACATCATTAGTTGAAAATTTACGTGTCAATAAGTTGATCTCATTAATCTAATGACCTTACTGTAGACATCAACGAGAACAATTAAAGTAGACCAAAAAAGGAAAAACCCAAAAAAATAAAAGAAGAAAGCGTGGGGCAAAACATTTTTGAGTTCAAAAGCAGTTAAGTACCTTTTTTTTTTTTTATTTGTTTTATTTTATTTTATTTTATTTTTTGTTGTTAAAGATACGTCACACAGCGCCTACCCCAAAAAGAAGTCAGAAAAAGAATGCTGCCCCATGTATGCCTTATCAAGTTTTTACATTTAATTCAGCTAACATATCAAATCTCATTTTTTACTGCTTCTCTCCAACTGAATACAATTGAAATCTTTGAACATTACCAGACCAGCTGAAAATTGAAATAGAAATACCCATTCCAGAACTTAGTGCGCAGCGTAAAGAATCAAAAATAAACGAACACTGTGTAAAGAATCAAGTCTCACTATACTTTTTGTATCGGTTAACGATTTGCTGTTCAATGTAGCTTTGAGAATTCTGCCATGAATTCCTTCCACTTTTCTGTTTCACCTTCATTTTATAAAATTCTTTACCGTGCAACTTAGTTCTTGGTTGGATTGTCATTTTCTAAATTTTTCATAGAAAAATATACTGTACCAATTTGATGTATGTGAGTGAATAGGTTTTAAAAAATATGATTATGGAAAATATAAAAATTTTTCTGTGAAAAACTACAATTCAAACAAGGCTAGGTAACGTGAACAAACTTGTGATTTTTTACAATTAGGGTAGACTAATTGCTAGTGGTCGATACTTGTAGAATTCATTCTAGAATGTAATAAATCCTTAAATGTTCACCAATCCCAACTATAGATTCTTCAAAAGTTAAACGATATCAAAGACGGAGATGTGCTTTGGGACTTTTTGTTTGTATAAATCTACAATTTGCAGTTATTTTGCATGACATGACAGAACCCCCCCAAACCACCCATTTAAAAAAAAAATAAAAAAAGAGTCTATAACAAAAAAATAACTTACTTGCTGACTGGGCCAAACCCGGTCTGACCATTGGTCCCAGTTCATTGTCAAAACCAGCTTCGGATGTAGTCTAAACTTGTAAACCCTAAACCCAAATCCCGTCGTCGTCTTATTCTCCCCTGTCTCACACGGATACGCACTGAAGCACACAGTCATCCATGGACGAGAAGCTCTCTTCAGTTAAAAAAGAAGTAAGCTCTTTTTTTTGCGCCCCCCCCCCCCGGGGAACTTGTTAAGGCTCTTTCTCTGATGATTAGCAGTATTCTTTTGGTTCCAGAATCAGAAACTAACCTTGGTCTGTTTAATCTTAATAACAAACGGATTCTGTTCGAGTAGGTGCTGGTGGAGATGGTAAAGTTGGCTCAAAAGCGAGGAATGAAGGGTGGCAAAGGTGGGTGGAAGGAGTTTTTAAATTTTCATGACAGGAAAATTGGAGCCAGCTTGAGCGACCCTTCTAGGAGGCCTCTTGATACGCTGCTTGCCTTCCTGAAAACCTTCACCCAAGACGATGATTTGAAGGTGACCCCAATTTTGCTGTTTAATCTGTGATTTTCAAGCTAATTTGTGAAGTTAGTAGCTTTTGTTGTTTCCTTTCCCCCTAAAGAAAAGCCCAGACTTGACACTATCTGACTTTGTGCTGTACTTTTTCTCAGTTCTTTGAGAAGCTTCTGGAGTGCCATTCTAACAGGGACGCAGTTGCCCAATTCCAGAAAACTTCTGATACTGAATCCCCTGAGCAGGTTTTACTGCATGTCGTCTATCACAATCACTACTTTTCTTAGCCTCCGTTTTTTATTTATTGTATCATGAACATGATGATTTGTGTTTGACATTGCATTCAATGCTGCAGCTGATGTTAATAATGCTTTTGCTCCTATTTTTCAGTTGGATGCTTTATGCTTTTAAGTTCTATGTTAATCTTTTAGAATTTTTTTATGCCTCCATTCCATCCATTTACAAATTATGGAATAATTGTTATGGCAGTGCAGAGGCTGGTTCGTTTAACTCTTGAACACCCCCAGTATCCAATTGATTATTCATTCCCGTCACATGAAGAGGTTGGTCTTTCAATGTTAAATTTACTCCTGCTTACAGTGCTTCTTTGAAAATGCAGCATGATTATGTACCGGATCTTGGTGATGGCTGTGGTCTTATGTTTTCTTTCAAAGAAGCTGATTAACTGTTGTGGTAGTCTCTCCACCAAACCAATGCTACAAAACTTAAAAATAAAAATAACAGTACTTCAGTGCAAAACCTTTTGTCTTTGTAGAAAGACCAATATGGTTATTGATTTCTTAACCCAAATAAGCAATGTCAACTTTACTTTGCAGTTGTATTTTGCCAATGTGTGAAGACAGACAATAAGTCTAGGTTCTTGGCCATGTGTTAGAGCAATATTCTTGTATTTCAGTTCATTGTTGTGTTAGTTATACATTTTTGCCTGTGGTAAGGAAATGTAGTTGTTTTGATGTAATTTAAGCTTTCATATTGAATGGTTGAGCAGGGTTGGCGGGTTATGAAGCGCACTAAAAAGTCCAACACCATGACATCTACTGCTATGGTTGCTGTTGACTGTGAGATGGTTCTTTGCGAAGATGGAGCTGAAGCTTTGGTGAGGGTCTGTGTTGTTGACCGTAATTTGCAGGTATATGTTAAATGCACTTATCAAGCATAATCTTTAAGGCTATAAAGGCATAAATCCTCTTCAAAACTTGAGCTCTGGAGAACTTTCTTCTCCCCTTGAGTTGGAATGAGATGATTAGAGTTTGCAGTGTTTTAGGTTAAACTAAATGAGTTTGTAAAGCCCAGTAAAGCAGTGGTAGATTACAGAACCGAGATCACTGGAATTACTGCCAAAGATTTGGATGGAGCTACGTGTTCATTGTCTGATATTCAGGTATCTTTTGTTAGTTAATAGGTTTTCTGACCTATGTGTTTGCTTGCTTTAATGTCTTCCTCTGGAATTTTGTGGTCATGTAGAAATCCATGAAGAAGCTCCTATCACATGGAACTATCTTAGTTGGTCACAGTTTGAATAATGATCTTCGAGGTGGGTTAGTGTCCTTTGACCTAATCTTTACATGTTTTATTGCTTCATGTATAGTCCTTTGGAAAAGAAGTTTCATTGTTTACTCAATAGCGATCCTGTTTTCGTGTGCAAAATATTGTAGCACTGAAGTTAGATCATGCAAGAGTAATTGACACATCCTATATCTTCAAGTATGGGGATGGCCCTTCAAGCAGGAGACTTTCCTTGAGTAACTTGTGTAAGGTAAGACTGCCATTTGTGAAACCATTATTTCATAGTTCCTTCAATTCTGAATATTTATTGAGTTATATAGCTGTCTCCAGGTAACAGATTAAATAACATGCATAAGATGAGAGAACAGTAAATATAAAGAACTGAATCCGTTTGTGAAAGTAGTATTCATAGTTCCTTCAATTCTGAATAGTTATATATTTGTCTCCAGGTAACAAGTTAGCTAACGTGCATAAGATGAGAGAACAATAAATATAAAGAACTGAATGGCATTTTGGATATTTGACAACATCTTTCATTGGGTTTGAGGGGTGCAGAAGCAGACATGCCTGTAAACAGGGTATCCCCAATATATAGACAGAATTTTTGCTTCACAAACCTTCAAATGAAGTCCATTTCACTGATGTATAAATTCTGTAATAATTAGCATCTGCTGCATTCTCTTCATGTGTAATGTGCATGATTCACAGTTTTTATGGTTCAGTGAAGAAATCAGACTTTATATTCTTTGCAGTCTATATTAGGTTATGAGCTTCGGAAGGGGCAGAATCCTCACAATTGCCTAGATGATGCATGTGCTGCAATGAAACTCGTTTTGGCCAATATTGAACGAGGAGTAGAGAATGTGATTACACTGGTTCATGAGGATGTAAGTTGAGAACTTCATCTCTGACATCTTTTAATGAATTACCAATTTTTTATGTTATTTTCATTGTTGGAATTAGGCACAAGAGGCAGATTTGGCAAAACTACTAGTACATAGAATTCCAGTGAATGTTCACAGTGAAGATTTGCGTGAAGTTATTCCAGGAGACTTTACAATTGAAGTGAAGGTTTGAACACTATCCTCATTCCACAAGTAATCTCTGTTAAACTTGCTCTATGCTAATGTCAGTTTATAGTAGTCTGTAGGTGATGTTTCTAATGCCATAATTGACTGATCTTTTTTTAAGCATTAAACTTTGTATCCAATTTCTTCATAATAAAACATGCAAATGTTACTTGTGAGTATTCATCATTTACAATGCCTTGTTGGCCACATTAAGAGGGGGCAAAGGCGGTGTTACAGCAGTTCATGCTGTGCTGCCTCACTGGCAGAAGTGCTTGATAAATGAACCTACTAAAATTCAATCCACTCAACACTCTTTGGTTGTCATTATGCAAAATTTTTGTGTAAATCTTGGGCAGTGATTAGATGAACACACACACACACACACTCTCTCTCTCTCTCTGTGATGCATGCACACACACACAGATAGTGCTTGGTTGGAATTTGCTTACCTGTTAATGCTGGCAGGCTAATAAAATGGCCAAGGGATCGAAATATTCTGTCTTTGCAATTTTCAAAAATCAGCAAGAGGCAAATGAAGCATTTGATTGCATTGATGGCTACTTGGATAAGGTACATATTTTGTTTTACTATCCACTCTCTCCCCTCCAACATAATGTTGATAGGTTTGTTTTTTGAACCAAATCAATAGTAGGATAAAACTCTCTAAGTGACAAGTCTTTGCCAATTTAAGTGTTTGTCCATATATCTCGTTAACAACATAAATGATTCTGGTTGCTTGACCTCTCTCCATCACATGTACCCTCATTGAAGTGAAATAGCCCAATTATTAGAATCATTATGGATCTAATCTGTAATTCATTCCGTTTCCAAATGTAGTTTTAATGACATAGCTGATCTGCCTGTTCCTAGGACACCTCTGGACGATCACAGAAGTTAATATCTTTTCATCTCAATAGAGGAATTGTTGGTAGTTTTTGTGTCCGCAAAATGGCTAATGACTCTCCTGGCGTCATTACATCAAAGAGAAGGTCATTTGAACCCGAGGAGGCCTTAACTGAGTCAAAGAAATTGCGCACTGATCACGAGTGCAGAAAAGTTGAGGAGACTAAGGCATGCACAGAGCAGTGTCAGAGTCATTTGGAGGAGATTGAAAGATTAAAGCAAGAATTAGGCCAAAGAGATCGTGAAATATCCAGCTTGAACAAGATCATTGTTGCTCTTACAAGGAAGCAAGGACTTTAAATCTGCCATGTAGCGGTTTTCTGATTGGCTGATGTGGTAGTTATACAGGAACAGCATTGGATTATGTGCTCCATGAAGCTGGGAGATTACTTCAGAAGAAACTCAGTGTGGGCGAGCAACTCATGGCTTTAAATATGGAGTTCCTATGGTGTTTGGCTTGAGAAAAGCTGGATGTTGCACTTGCTGCTAGAGGAAAATTAGTTTAGATAATGTCTATGGGTCCTTACGCTTACCGTGTAAACCGTAGATTTCTTACTCTGATGTGGGAAGCTCTTATTTGATGCGTTGAAAGTATCATTTCTTGCGGACTTTCACGTTTCCTCTGTTTTGCGTCTTTGATTGATAGAAACAGTTCATCACGAGGTGGACGTTACTTGCTACTTTTTAACACTTTACTATCTGCCGATTTAGCTCAACTTTTCCTTTTCAATTTGTTTTTCATAGTTGTGATGTAGATAATTCGAGCTGCTTGGAAGCATGTCAAATGCTTGACTCGACCTTGACTCGAGTTCAGAGTTGACTGCCTGAGCTTGAGCGCCTCGTTGATGAGCGGAGCAAAAGTATTTGGCCCTAAATCTCGTGAGCTTTTAGTTTTCAGGAGGAGAAACATGAAAGGGAGTGAGAGATGAACAAAAACAAATGTAAAGCAGTTCTTATTGTAGGATGAGGAGAGCTTTCAACCGAGCCTGATGTCTGACTGAACTCCATATCATTGTCAGCAGATGCAGTCGAAAATTAATTGCCATTTGAACTTACAAATAGAAAGTGTTCGGGAGACAACTTCAACCCCAAAACATTTTCTGCTCCCTTTACGATGACAGATGAGAACTTCAAATAGGAGCAGGGACGTAAAAGGTCAGCATAAGTATAGGAAAATAAATATCTTTAATTGATCAGAAAATTCAAGGCACTATAGCACCAACGGAGACCCATCCTAATCTGTGAACCAATTTTTGTTGCTCATTCACTTTCATAATCTTCGTCATCTCCAAAACTGAAAACTGAAGCGTCTGCTGCAATAGCTTTAATATCACCAGAACCTAGGTTTGGAATAGAGTCCACCCTCTCAACACCATCAAATTTCGTGTCTTTTGACGGATTGGTCTGAAAAGGTGCGGACTCCTTGCTCCCCAATGAAAGTTGTCTAGTCTGATCGGTGAAGGATGTAATTTGGTTTTCTTTGCCACCTGACTCAAGGGGTGAAGTAGTTCCCACTGCAGATGATGTGTTACCTACGCGTCTTCTTGACGGTGCAGACCCCTCTCCATCACTGTCTGAAAAAACATCGTCATCATTAGCTCGTTTTGTTGTAACCTCGACTTGAGCAGTGTTCGTGTCATTCCTATCACTTGATGATGCTTGATTTCCTACTCGTCCATCAGACCCCTTAGCCACTTGATCAGCTTTAAGTTTGGATAATATTGCACCATCACAGTCTATCATCACAATCTCAACCTGAAATCCCGGAGAGGGCAATTTCCTCTGCGGAGTGCCAGGTGTTTGTTAACAGGATAAAATTAAATTAAGTCCTATTTTACCCCCCCCAACCCCCCCAAAAAAAAAAGGATGAAATTAAAGAAGAACGAGTAAAAGGTGCTGCGAAACAAACAAAGCTACAAAAGGTCAAACTGTGCTACAATAAAAGCAAAATCTCGGAAAAAATGAAAAAAAAAAAAAAAGATGAGCAAGATGAATAATTTATAGTTGAGAGTTTAATTATAAACAAACAAAAGCATTTGATTTACCTTATCAAAGGCATCAAGATCAGAGGCATCCAATAGCACTCTATTTTCCATCATTGTTGTATTCAACCAACTGAAAGGAGGAGAAACAGCTTACCACCAAAACAAAAAATGGGGAAGGTGAAATATGAAAATAAAGAAAATATAAATTTGTCAAGAGTTTTAAGGTATGCTTCAAATTTAATCAAAGCTCATGAAGACTGAGAATTTATCAAACACTTCATGATGTTTTAAAGGATGCGCGCTCGATATCCTGGAAATTCCTCTTGCTCTCCTCTGGGAAATTAATTACGAAATACCACCGATGATATGTCTATGATGGTCATGTTGCATGCAAAATCAGATGCTACTGGATCATGAGCAAATACATACATATTTAGGTAACACATTTCAGATAAAAATCAACAAGTGCGAAGGGATGCACCTGCAATTGGACATACACTAAAAAGAAGCAGATATCAAGACAGCTTACACACCAATAGAAGTCTCCTTGGCGATCCTGAAAGTGGACTTTGAAGTCCCCAGCCAACTCTGTCAAACCTGGCTCCCCTGGTAGAGCAAAGACCACAATTCCCTTTTTGGCTGCACGCAACCAGAAGTCTTCTGGCTGCAAGAAGAGAAACAAAAAATTAAATGTATTTGTAGCCCCATACAAAATTTTCAAATAGATAATAAATTAAACTCAGTTAATGAAAAAGAGAATAACTCTTGAGTGGTCAGCACAGCCAATCAAATGCATCTACTTGTAAAAATTGAGGCAGTAATGAAGTCACAGATGATATAGAATACCATTAGGTCCTTTGTTTTGGATGCTTTTTAGTGGAAAACAAAACTCCTGCAGACATATAAATACTTTTGTCAGTTCAGCAAAACTGGTGTAAAATTCAAAAAGGATAGCTTAAAGAGTCAAAGGCAACATTTTGCTCATACACAGAGTTTCTACTCTTGCAGCTAGCAAGGTCTTAAACTTCTGAACCCTTTTGTTCTTTATACTCCACATATAAATTGCTACTGACATAATAATATTCTAGAAATTCAACTTCTATTCTCCGTGGAGCTCTCATTGAGCTTCGAATGTAAGCAAGAAGCTGGTTGCCTCTGGCTGCATGAGAGTAATATCTCACATGAAGCAGACCCTAATACTACTAGTGACACGTATAACTTTTTTTGATTTATCTTGGAAGTTTAGAGAATAACTCATCCCTCTCTCTCACATGTACAGCAATAATAAAGATCTATCCCTCTGTCTCACTCAAAGATGAAATAACTATAAATCAAGCTCCATATTGAAATCAGTTGTTAAAGTTTATGTTCACACCATTGGGTAAAAGCCCTTTTCCTGGTTTGCATGACTGACAGGGACTTGACACAAATACAATAGTAACATGCAATGTCTTTTCCTTTGACCCCCAACTTCAGACAAGAAAATTAAAAAAGCCAATGATAATAATTTCATTGGATTGCATTAGCATAGAAAGTTCAAAATCTGGCAGTAATTTAAATATTTAGTTTGGACGATGATATTCCTCAAACTAAAAGTAATCACATGATGCTACTTCTGAGAGTCGGTAAAACTGAAGTACATCGCCTGGTATATATGGTAATTGTACAGATACCAGTTAAATGAATAAATAAAACAAGGTCAACTAAATGTAGGTTCTCAAACCAAATAAATTAATGAATCACCAGAAAGTAACAAAAAACTGCTTTTCACTGTGACAAAATTAGCATGAGGTTCGACCCACTACTTACCACTATGATTAGATATGGTAATGGCAGGTCTGATCCAATAAGGACACTTGTGGAGTCGAAATCCCCTCAGCATGCACCTGCGAGACAGTAGCTTTTCAGTACCTTGATGGCTCAATATTTTGTATTTTGCAAGTAAATAATCTGAAGAGTACCTACGTCCAGGTGGAGTTTCACCATTGAAGTGTGTTAAAACACGCTCAAAGTACTTCACATACCTCTATGGAAAAGCAAAAAATGAAAATTTGTTAGATCACAAATATAAATAAGACTTTAATGCAGAAAAACAGTTTGTGCAAATTTTTGACTAACAATCTGGCTAGGGAGAATGAGACCCTTCCCGTCTACACATCTTTTCTGGTTATAGTAATCAATGCACTCCTCAGCTGTGGGGAAAAACTGCAAAAGAAAAGAAGTGTGGGACTAACACATGTTTCAGCTCTTCCAATCAAAAGCAGCATTTTCTCTGAAACACATTTTACCTTTAAGAACAGAAGAAGACTACAGATCATCAATCCTGTCCTTGCCATACCAGCTTTACAATGGACAACCACCACATTCAGGATGTCCTCCTTCAACCATGAATAAGCACTTTGACAGAACAACTTAATAAGATGAATAGGAGGGCAATTATGGTCATCAAATGGGAAACTGGCAACCTGGACAAGAATTAAGCATATTAAAAGCATGAAACTATCATTACATCAGCGATACAAGTTATGAATACTTCGAAAAAAAGGGAAAGGGGAAAAAAAAAACCGAAAAGCTTATGTAAGAGGAAAAATACACTGTATCCAGCCTGCTTTCACCAATGGTCGTCCTCTTTGGGGTGAGCAAAAATTTGCTATATTTATTAACTAATTGTTGCATAAGACTAAGTTTGTCTTTGTTGCATTTTCTTTAAACCATTTTCTTTCCTGAAATAAGAGATCCTTCCTAGTTATCAAAAATCTTTTTCTTTTGCTCCCTCCTTCATCCTATCAGAGCTTTGCTCTTGAAATTTCTTTTCATTGGCAGAATCTTCCTATGAAATTTCAAAATGAATCATTAAAAAGACATATGAAGTAACTCAGCATTTTCTGACTGAATGATCAAAAACTGATCAAAACTACCCTCATTCCTTTGTATTCTTTTCACTCCAGCAATTTATACAGCATAAATTGGAGATCACAAGTGACAATCAAGCTACACTGGTTCAGCTATTGAATTGCAGGAATGAAATTGAAAAACAGATTTTATTGCAGAAGAAAACAACACCTTTCCCTGGAACAGTGAAGCATTGTATAACCTCTCTGAACAAAGATTGTATACTTTGTACTTCCCCTGCAAATCAAAGAAATATATAAGCATATCAAATTGCAAAAGCCAGTAAGTAAAACGAAGAGTCGAAAAGTTATCTAAAGCTATTCAACAAGGGCAGATACAATGAGATAAGGTGGTTTCAAGTGTTCAATAGTAGCACACCATTCATTTTAGTCGCATGCCTTGAGCACATATCATGGGGATTGAAGTAAAAGTTACTGCATTAACACAAGGTCCAGATGATGTTGAAAGCAGCTGTCCTGATCAAGGTAACTACATTACCAACATGTGTACCTTATATTTTTGTTTTCAGTTCAAGGGTGAGTAACAAGCCTTACAAGGGGGAAATGGAAAGGGAATGATAGTCGGACCAGGGACCTCATTGCCACCTACCTAATATCCCTACTAGCTTAGCTAGGTCTTAGGGATAACATGCGTATCTTATTTTAACCATTGCTATTTCAGCTAAATCCAATCAACCATTGAAGTATAGTACTCCAGATGTGTTTTTACACGTGTCATGTCTAATCTACCTAGTGAAATAAAAATTAGTTTTTGAAAGAATAGAGTGGCAATGATATATAAATTTACCTTGTCTAAGGAAATTGATTAACCTTTTGAGATGATGATGGTACCTTAATAGGAAAGTACAGCAACTAAATGGTCCAATCAGACATTTAATGGTAGAAAAGGTATTAAGGTTTTGAACATGTATTCTGTACAGATATTTTTATTTTTGGCAGCAAATCATATAAAAATAGTAATCACCAATTTGAATCCAAAATTTACCTTGTGATGAGTTTCAAAAAATTTGATTACTTCTTCCATGTGATTCCGATACAAACCCTGCATCATGTTTCCAGAAAATATACTTAGAAAAACTGAGATGTTTTTGGGAACTTTTCACATGCAAACTGTGTTTATTTTTACCTCAACAAAGCCAAAAAATCCAGAACTTATATCACCCGCTGGAAAACCCATTGCAATGATGTTCTCTGTGATATAAGTCATGTCTAAATCAAATCCTCCTTCCTGAAATAAGGTATAGAAAGAATACCAAAGTTACTTGTCTAGATATATGAGTGTGTGTTACAAACACTCCTTGCTGCTCATAAATGAAAGTAAGAAAATAAGTGGGTAGCGTATTAAGCAATTGGAAGAGAAATTGGACTACTATAAACTTCATAATTCATAGAGATTTTGAAAACCAAGTTGACAAGGTGCATGAGCAATATTTCAGTCTGTAGCCATCACATCAATTTCAATTGCATAAAACCTATCTTATGTCCAAAAAATGTTTGCTCACAGTTACTCATCCAGATTTTGGAAATAGTGGTGAAATATTGTTAATGTTCAATTGCAGTGAGTAAAGATTAGTTATGCAATTCAGGGAAAGCAATCATAACTTGACCAACCTGGTATCTTCGCTTGTTCTGCGATACAATGTGACGTGCCTTAACTTGAACAGCCTTAACTGCACTGACAGATGAATCAACTATTCCTTTAGTGAGCGACTCAAAAACACCTGATTGTGCAGCAGCTGAGCTGCCTCCAGAACCATCATTTGGTTTCAAAGGCAAATTCAGTCCAAATCCACTGGCTAGACGTGAAAATGCAGACTTGGCAGCATTTCCTTCCTGTGAGTTTGCTGCTGCTGGTGCTAAGGGCTGTGGAAGTTTCAGACCTTTAGCCCAAGAAGATATGCTAGATGTCGACAACATAGAAGATGAGTCACGTGGGGAACTGTCTACCTCAGTAGCAGTCACTACACGAGGTTTGACATCTGAACCCTCACTAGAGTGAGGATTTGCTGAATCACCAGAATTAGTATCCATTCTGAAAAAAGAAAAAAAGAAAAAAGAAGATAACATAACAAGTTTAGATAAGACACAAAAATAAAAGATCATATCAACATTCTCCTCTCATTTCCCTTCATTTCACACCTACAAACACCCAATGCTACTCTCTTCCATTCAGTTGGCAGTGAAACAAATTGAAAGCTACTAAAGCGTGCTCTTTCATTTATCTAAATCATATCTCTCCACACCGCTCATATAATTAATGAATAGGCGGTATAGCAATATCGTTTTCCAAATTGTGCAGCCTTAGGGGTAGACATGATGCAAAATACTGAAAAGGGAAAACTAGCAATACAGGAGATTATTAGCGATAAAACTGCTTTGAAAAAAGCTACTATTTACACATATTTATTAGCATTGCGTTGGAACTCGATTAAGAAGAATTAAAAACGAGATACGAAAATGTAAATGCATTTGTAATTGCTTCATTCAATCCAACAATTTTTTTTTCAAATAACAACTGATAAATTGCGTGGATTTCCATCTAGACCTCTAAATTGTCATTTTCAATTTAAGTAGATGAACGACGAGAAATACAATCAATCGCGTAGCAAATGCAAGAAATAATAACAATAAAATAAGCAAACAAATTGACGGACAATTAGTTATACGTATGCGACGTGAAGAGTCTATTACGTCTGGCAGAAGTCATTGAGATCTAGGCGAGCAAGTATAATCGGACACAGCAGTTAAAACTCCAGTAAATCGTGAAATGCGAAGCAATTAAATGTGGATCAGAATGCGGAGGCCTACTCACAGAGTTAATGAAGATCCAGAAATCCTCCGTCCAGTCTTGGACAATGCTTCGAGGCTTACGACTGTATTTCTCCTCCTCCTTCTTTCCGGCCTTTTACGATTATAGTTGTTCAACCTTTTCTTCTTCTTCTTCTTCTTTAGACGTAGAGGTATCAGCTCTGGCGCTCCTGACGCTTGCAGGATAGTGAAGTCGGAATTAAGATGGAGATGAGGCCGCGAGGGAGGTGGTGGAGCAGCAAGGTTAATTGTAACTTTCTGGTGCTACGATTCGGTGCGGTAGGCTTTACTATACTAATTAGTTACCAACTTAGCCACTTGCAGTTCGCAATTTCGACTGGCACTATCATTTACGTCGCTGGTCAATGCATGGCAATCCCGGGCGATGTGGCACAAACTTTGGGTAAGATTGGGTAATTGGTCATTTTATTCTTTCTCCTTTTATTTATTTATTTATTTTTTTCCTTCCAAAGATTTGGTCACTCAACCAACAGCTAAACATAGTAGCATTATATTATATACATCTAGTGAGTTTAATCTTGTATATACTGAAAATGCAAATGGCAATGCATTACATTAAAACATCAGTGGGCGTGAATGAATTTTACATGTGTAAAAGTTAAAATTTTAAATTCAAATTAAAATTAAGTAACATACATCTATATTTTTATTAGTGTACAGTGTACAAGATTAATCCTTATTCACATTATTAAACGAAAGTCTTTTTATTTACCTCTAAACGAGAGACAATTTATATGCTTCTAAGAGCAATAGATTCCAGAATTGATGCTGCATCTAATGCACTTTGGACAATTTAACTCTTCATTTTGTTCATGCGCCATCCATTCATTTATTTACCTGAAAGAAAATAGTACTAATCCATTCAGTTTGTAATTAGTGAAAGAGGAGTGATGAACTTTTGTCGTTTTCATAATCAGACTCAGAGCTGAACCTTAGTTTTGTCAGTGCCAATCACCAGGCTTCTTGTTTGTTTTGATTTATCGTAAGGTACTATTTTACCATAGCATTCTGCACAGCCTTTGTTACAACATTCTTCGGATGGTTGGATGTTCGGGTTTATTGGCCGATTATTCTACTTGGGCATTGGCTACTTCTCTTCATTCTGAACAATGCGAGCCTGAATTGGGCTGGCGAAATGAAGGATGCAAGTTGTTATTGGACTTGAATGTAATAACGAAGCTCCTTTCATAGATAGTAGAATGACTCACAGATTCCATTAGGTTGCAGAGAAAGCTCACTTATTTCCTACCTTCAAATCAAACAATTCACAGTTTCTTGATAGGTATGTAATGCGTTCAAGCAATTCTCTCGTGTTGATTGTGAATATCAAAGAGACCATCGTATAATAGGCTTAAGAATGCGGTTCATAGTAGCCATAAATTCCATAGAACGTCTGCGCAAGGGTTAGCAGCAACAAGACCACAGCAGCAACGAAGGAGATAATTGCCCACGGATTATTGAAATACTTGTGACTTAAAGTTGCTCGCCAGGTGTTCCACCTGTGCTCACAATAGCGGTTTACTTGCTGAGACATTGGAGAGAAGATAACTGCCGTTTATGTCAAAAACCACCTCTTGACAAAGACGATTGAAGAGGTCAGCAACTTCAGCATCACTACCAAGCCAATGCTCGATTATCCCATAGTAATGTAGGACGCTTACATCTTCTGGGGAATTGATCAGGTTATCCATGAAGACCACATACGAGGTTATGTAATTGGTGCAGTCAAGATGACATTGCTCAAAAGCGATGAGGTTGAGAAAGAGGGACTTTGTGCCATCATGGATTAGGAGCCGAGGAATCTTGAGAACTCCATTCTTGAATTTTACATCCCAGAATCTGTCAGTCTTCCTCTTCTTGAAATTTATCCCAGCCTCTCTTAGCTCCGTGACACAATGAAGTAGCTGCTGTCTTCGCTTGTCTGCTACACGGTTGGAATGCGACCACCTTTTTATCCAAATCCTGGGTGTTGGTTGAGGCCCTATTCGAAGAAGACTCCTTCGGAAGACATCGAGAGGAGTGAAGACCTCCTAGGTCTGCCAGTGGATCAAAAGCGGAAGTGTGTCCAAATGATGATTCCAGTTTGGTCCTGTCACTGTTTGTCAATGGCTCGTCCGTGGGGGTCAATGGATCAAAGAACCTCAAAGCCAGCTTAGCCACGATTCCTTTCAGGTCCGGCTGACCCATCTGAAGGCCAAATAGCCGATCAAGTACGAATAGAGGAATTTGGTTCTCCAGCATTATCATATCCCGTTGAATGGAATGCATTGAGCCTCGCATTGCAAATATTGGATCATTTCTAGAGTAACCAAGCTGACTGAATCCTTCAGCAGCGCCACGAAAGAGCTCAAGAATGAAACAACCATCAAGAACCATCATCTCCACAAACTCATTGCTGCTGAGGCAAATTGGTCCTTCATAACAAGCACGAGTTCTTTCTTCAAGTTCTTTGACAGCATCGAGATACAACTTTATATCTTGATTAGTCCGTTTCAGAATATGGTAAACAGCACGCCATTTGTGAGGATCCATGTTGCGAAGTCTCCTTTTGTTATGATGATAAGGTCCCAAGGAGACAATCTGGGGCAGATAAGCTTTATCATCGCCTTCTCGCAAGTATTGAGGCACTCTGTAGATGCAGAGCTTTGACCATGTAACTGCATCATCATCTTGGTTGGCATGAAAAAGTTTTTCCCTGATGCTGATCACCCACTCTGATTCTGGTGATTTGGGACCTTTTTCAACATTACTAGTTACATCTTTGACAGCAACCCGCAATGAATCCGAGGGTTGATGTTGTTCTTCCAGCACTTGCAGCAGCTGCTGGGCTTGTACTTCTTGTGAGAGTTCAATTGATCGAGTTGCAGTTGCAGGGCTTTGAACCTTTTGAAGTCCAGCTTCAACAGTTTCGTTGAGTTTGAGGGTGATGAGGTACCAACTCAAGAGCTCTTTGTTGAATACAGCCACCATTCTCGGCCGGCGAAAAACGAATGCGTGATATTTCTTGTGGTTCTCGTAAAGTAGATTGTTCTTCTTTAACTAGTAAAAGCTTTATCAAAAAAGTTGGCATACATTCTTCTTGGAGGAATCTCTACGTCAGCATATTGCCCATGGAAGAATGAAAAGGTTGGTGACTTCTAATAATTCTATGACGTTGAAGTTGAGCCAATCCAACTCCTTTTGCTTTTAGGTGTTTTATCGTGATGAAATATACAGGACAACTTGTTTTGTAGAACTGTGTATTGCAGCATCTGGGTAAAAAGAAAGAAGGGAGACAATATTTAACCTAACAAGGAATTAGGCTGGTATTCAACCTAGCTTCAACGCATGGCATATTATGTGACTTCTCGTGAGAAGAACAGAGGATTAGACGAAATAGAAAGGAGAAGAAAATGCATTTAATCCCAGGGCCATGGATGAGTCACAGCATTGAATAAAATAAGTGATGATAACCCGAGACAACAAAACATGTGAATCATCCATCCATCGTATTCTGGACTACTATTCTGTGCATTTAGCCCTAACTATTTTTGCTTCAGTGCAAATCAAACATAAGGGATTAATTTGGGTTGGGTGGTTTGAATTCATATTTGTTTTTAACTCATATCTGCTGGAAAGTGGAAGATATGACGTGACATGACACCAGCTCGAAATGGAAAATATTTGCACCGGTCCACCCTGCCTGGTGATTGTTTAAGCTGATTAGCTGAAGAAGCTGGTCGTGCACGCTTCATCCCTACAACTAAACATCAAAACCCCACTCCCCCCACTTGCAAATTGGATACATTCTTCTCAAGTCATTGCGCCACCATGATTTAAAATATTTTTCAGTTGCTTCTCAGAAGCAAGGAGTTCAAAACTTAGATCTTCACTGCAAAAAATAAAATAAGAAGAGCCAAAAAAGAAAAAGAAAAAGAAAAGGAAAAAGCTAGAAGTTGAATAAGTAAAAGTCCTGATCTGATCATTATTCTTTAACGCCTTCATTAGTTTTTAAGGCAAAACGGCAGATTTTAGACTCTTACCTAAAAGCTCTGGTATTAAGATTGTCAAAAGTTGTGTCATGACTTAAAATGAAGTTGAATTGTTGATCGCCCTCACTATTTTAAGTAAAATTAATGGGGAGTAACACAATCAAGAAGGAAGATTGCTTTAACTTGAGCGTTCACTCGGAGCAATGGGAAGCTACTACGGTAACAGGTAGCTTCACAGTTCACACGCTCACCAAGATACATAAAACAAACAGACAGGTGCATAGATTTATGTACAACAATGGTCATTATCCAAATCAATATCCCTCGTAACCTCTTCCTCATTATCTAGCTAGATATAAACCAAGATAGAAAACGATAATAGAAATTAATGTGGAAGTCCAACAAATCTTCAAGGCATTTTAAGACACTGGGCAGATAGTTGCAGACTTGCAGTTCGTGATCCTTTGGTTTCTTTAGCTGGGTGGAGAGTAGTAAAAAGAAGACGATCAAATGCTGCTTCTCCCCCCTTTGACATTTCCATATTCCCTCCTCAGCTTACCTGCATTTCCACCATCTTTAGTCGGATATGAAGCCTCCATTGCAATTCCGCACTTGCCCGTGTAGCTCCCAATCACACTGCGCTCCAGCCTAAGGTATCCCTCTTCCCCCCACGTATTTCCCCATGAGTTCCTCACTGTCCAATAATCCTTACCATTTTCTGATCCATACCCGACCACCACCACACCATGGTCTAATGCTGCACCGCATGCACCAGTAAATATGCCCTGTGCAAATTTTTACCAAAAGCTAGAGTTGAATTCAATAAAAAAAGATCAATACACCTGAATGCTTATCCAACTTTTGGCAACAAGTACTTCTGCAGTGATTGAATTCATGCTACTTTTAAGTGGTAATACTAGTACCCTATAACCAATTAATAATCTGGAATGTTTCCAAAATCCCATTTGACTATTTCATAGATCAAATAGCTGCAGCACAAAAAATGTTTAGCAAGATTCATAGCTGCACCCTTCACTTATTTTACTAAACATATACCTCAATTCTACTGCAACGAAAAGGAAGAGTTCAGCCACTAACCGACACGTAAAGTTGTAATGCCCTGCCAGAAGCTTCAATTGCAACACTAACAGGTTGGTGTGCTACTGCCTTTTGCAGCGCTTTCTCATTGTAAGGCGGTACATCTTCATACCCATCAATGCTTACAACCTTGGCATTCTTCTGCAAACATTCCGACATATAACAATAATGTTAAGCACAAAACAAAAATGTGCGTTAAATTTCAAGGACACATGAATGAAAAAGAGAGGTAAATGTTACGAACGCGAGAGGGGTCGCAAATCCCGTCGAGTCCCTCGTATGGGTAGTCATCTTCAGTGTCGATGCCACCATTGGCGACAATGAAATCAAAGGCATAGTCCATAAGGCCTCCATTGCAGCCAAGGTTATAGGTTCTGTCACAGTCTATGAGTTCTTGTTCTGACAAAGATTTGAGCTCCCCCGTTACGATCTGGTTTATTCCTTCCACTGCAGCTACGGTCGAGAAGGCCCAACAGCTTCCTGTTCAACAAGCCCACTTAAAATTAATTTCTCTTATAGGTCCAGTGGGCCATTTGTCATTCTTCATTTCACTCTCGGAGTCATGCCAGGACATAACCTCAACTAGTTTTAGTGGTTTACAGTGACATTTTCGAGTATGTTGATAATTTATTAAAATGAGTAAAATTCATATACATAAATACATGCTTTTTTTAAAAATTAAAATAGAAGATAATAGACTGTGTGTATATATATTGGGTCAAGGGGACTAGAGGGAGTGGTGGGACAACTCCGATCCTACTCCTAATCTATCTAAGGGAGGATCCAACTTGGTAATGTGAGTTAAAGGAACTGGTGCCCATCTCTAAGGCCTAAGCTAAACCGCACACTTCTTAATGTAGGTGTATAAATTTAAACCCTGATCTATAATTCGACATGCACCTTGTGCTTTACTTGTAGGCAACTCACCTAAGGCAATAGGGTTGCCTACAGTATAATTCGACCAGCTAAGAAGCTAATAGTCTTGAACCTGTGCCAAAAGTTGAAGACCTACCGGTCATCCACCAAGCATCAAGGGGCCAAGATCAACTTTATCCGTGCAAATTTTTTCTTTGGAATCTACTTTATTTATTACTAGTAATTACTATCATAAGTTGAAAGGAAGAGATGAAAAAACACATGCTACCCACATAAATCCTTTGTTAAGAAAGACATTAAAAATGCTTTCCGTCCAAGATTATTTAACTTATCCATCTTTTCCGTAGAGATGCATTCTCCTATGTTAAGCTAATTTATTTATTAGAGATAAAAATGAAATAGACAAGGCTATGTGTGGAAAACAGAACACACCAAAAATAAATAAATAAATAAACGGTAATAAAACTAACCGCAACTTCCTTGATCTTTGATTGGAGTAACAGCACCTGTCTTTCTCCAGTCAACAGATTCCGGCAACTTCTCATTCCCAGCCCGAAAGGCATAACGCTGGCTGGGGTTCCTGGATTTCAGCAACCGGCGCTTAGCATCTGTCCTGGTGCCCAAATACATGGACCGGTACTCCTTATTCGTCAGATCAGCAAACCGGTTCAGTCCCACCTTGTACGTCCGGTTCTCCGAGTTATGTTCATCAATGAACATGAGATTATCCTTAAAAATCCCAAACCTTTTGTCGTTCTCCTCCAAACCATTATACGTCTTGCCATGCTTGGCCAACCACCACCGGTATACAGCCTTTACCTCCTCCTCGCTCCTCCATGTTGACTCCGGAACATGTCTATGCATGTTATTGTAGCGTATAACAGAGTCAGCGATGGCATATGACAAAGAAGATGCAGCTAAGAATAGGAAAAGCAAGATACTATTAGCACTTCTACTAGAATTGGCAGCCATTGCAGACATGGTTGATCAATGTCCCTGAAAAGAATTCAGATAAGATGGGTATAAGATCAGAGTCTAGTAGAAGATAGAATGTTTAGGTAGAAAGGATTGAATGGCAAGTGAAGCACTCGGGTATTTAAAGACAATGAGATGTGGCTGAAAAATGAAATACAATGTCAGATGTTGTCCTTAAAAAGTAGTAAAATATGAATGGAGTCACAGAATTAGAGCGGAGTGTCTCGAGGTGTTGAAGCACAGAGAGCAGGAGCCATGCCATAGGGCATGGGGCACAGTGGACTGAGGACTCGTGGGTCGCTGCTATTAACGACAACCTTTTACAGTTTACTTTTACGGGGCCAAGCCGCCATTACCAACTAGCTTCCTCAAATCATTGACTAGTCTTAACTTCATGGGATGCAAGTGAGTGGGTCCACTACCACCATCTTGACGAATTATATGTTACCACGTCGGATATCTCTCTTTTTTTTTTTTTTTTTTTACCCTGGAAGTTTGGGGCGCTTCGGCCTCCAGAATCCTGGCTCTCGGGTTCCCCTCCAATGACTCGTAAGTCGTGCCTTAAAAAGACAAAAGAAAAAAGAAAAAAGGCTACCGTAACTCCTCCTGAGAGTGAGGACGCTTTTTATTCGTAAGAAAAGAAAAGTTTGGGTGGTTCACGAGTTGGAGCATGTTTTCATAATCATAAGCAGGGTTCTTAAGATCAAATGTATGGAATTCAAGCATATGATATTTTGAAAAAAGGACTTGTTTCTATCACTTGAATCAATTTATGTTGGCTGGAAAGCCTTCCTTTCTTTTTAGATAATTTTTTTATTAATTAATGTATGGCCATTACTTGGATTAATAAAAAACAACAACATGCAACAGGGCTAGCTGCCAAAGATTTATCGGGAAGTAGCTTGATTGATCTCTTGATGTTAGTGCCACGTTAAATGTGTTGCAGATCACCTGCAGGCAGCAGTGATTTTTTTTCTTTTTAATTTATGACCCGCCGAAATTTTTCCTGGTTTCGTTCTTGGAATCTAGTCACCCATTTTCAACACAAATTTTACTTATATTGCATTCTGTGGCTATTTAGTTGAGCACAATTCTCTTACAAATACAGCAAGCAAATCCGGGACTGTGACGCCATCACAAACGTTTTGAAAGTAATTTGTCTGGAAGTTAGATGACGATTATTACTCAGTAGGTCATCTTTGCTGTTGCACCCAGGCACCTAACCCGTCAAAACTGTCAGCCAAAGACTGACTGGAAAATTGCTCGGACGATTTATATCCTACCAAAAAAAAAAAAATTTTTTTTTTTTCTTTTGGGGGGAGGGGTTAAACCGGCCGGCTTTTAAATTGTAAAAATGCATTAAGCATAATCAATCAAAATGTTTCGGATTTAATTCGCGTGCGGCGTGCATACAAAACCCGGACAAATGCTACTAGGCCAACAAAATTTGTGGCGGCAAAAGCAATTCAATTATGTCATCACTGCAAAACAACAGCCAATACCAAGATAGCTAAAACAGGATTTTGAGCAAATTGGCCATCAACAGTTGCATTCAGACACGAAAGTTTGTTTTACTTTCACATGGCTACTTCAGCAATGGAACCAATAAAAGATTTCTCCGAGCGCCGATTCCCCAAGCAGATTATGAATCTGGAGAGTAGTTCATCATCAACCAATAGCAGATGACTACTGTCTGAATCTAGAAGGCCAAACTGCATACCTCCATGCTACTGCTGACTCTAAATTTTTCCCTTTTTTTTCTCTCTTGGGGACATGTTACTCTAGTATATCTGGGGAAAAATTAGATGAAGATGGGGAATATATAATTTCATTGATAGCTGACCAGGTGAGGAGGCTCTGATTTCATTCACGGATCATGCTATTGATCTCAAAACATTACAAGCAAAAACCGTAACTGGTTCTGCCAAGAAGCTACTTGATACAAAATCTATGAGGACTTCTATTCCAAGAATTCCGTAAGAACTAGTCAAACGGTGAGTTCAAGTTTTCTGCCAACCATGCAACAGAACAGAGTGGCATATCACCGTCACTAGATCCACTGTATTAATCACCAGGGGGGGAAAAAAAAAGAAATTGGAAGAAATCGCAAATTGAAAAGAATCTCAAAATTAGAAAAAGAAAATGTTTGTATAAACAGCGCAGTGCGACAGATGCCATTTTGTATTTACTCCACGAACCATTGTCTCTGTATCCAAATCTTTTGATCTTGGAGGCCTCTTTGCACTGCAGAATTCACACAGTGGTATGTATCTTAGATTTTTAAGGCCGGTATTAACACATCCTAGTTTTCCCCAGCATGCCTTGTAGAAACACGCTCGTCTACGGTTCTAGCTGCATGCTTCCTTTTGCTTCTTCGTTTTCGGGGTGAGCGGGTTTTTGTTGCATGCTTCTCTGCATTCTCTTGGAGAACAACCACCTTCTCACCAGCTGGGAGTGGGAATTCGGGAGGAGCATCTGGCCACGGTGTGCGTTTTGCTGGGACAGTAACGTCCAAGGGAGGGTCAATCACCCATCTGAATCCAAAAATGAGGACTAGTCAGATTATGTTGAAATAATATGAACAGATTTCATGGATGTGTCTTGGAGAAAGTGATTCAATGGCCATTCCATAAACTAGTGCGCCTGTTAAATGCAATCAAAAACAGATGAGGTCCCATGTTCATTATCAAACATAGTCTGGAGGAGCAGCTAGGAAAACTTCTAGTTACTAGGATGACGATGTGCGCGTGCGCACGCATGAGAGAGAGAGAGAGAGAGAGAGATGAATAAGCCTTTATGATCCATTGTTAGGAGGATTGAGAAACAAAAGACCTAAAAGGCCTCATATCACTTGCAAGGCCAACCCTCCTGCCAGTGTTAGAAAGACCTTCCACCAAAGGAGAATGTGGAAGGATTGACCTCAAAAGACAATGACAACCCCCACAGAAAGCAAGAAATTTCTGTTGTAACAGTGAAATAACCAAGGTGTCTGTTCATCTCTCTCCACTTCTCCCTCTCAAGAGCAAAAAGAAATATAGAAGTCATTGGCTAGGTCCAGCATTGCAATCCTTATCTTTACATTCCGCTACCTTCGTTGGGTAGACAGTCCCCAGAGGACCACAAATTAAGCATATATACACCATAACTTAAAAGTGTGCTCCTATAGGATGTATGACTGCTAACAATAATGTTAAGATGAAAGAGAATGGCAAATAAAAATAAAAAGCTGAATAAGTGTCCCAAGGAACAGAAATCAATAAACTAATATAAATCACATTCAACAAGAACGAAATCTTTTAATCTGAGATAAGTTATAAGAAGGATGACCAAAATGCCAATACTCAGCCAGAAATGTTCCGTTTGAGATATGACGACTTTTCCGCCTCCTATGAAGTTGTAGGGAATTTTTCCTTTAATCTCAGGAACATGTACAATACATTGGAATAGATGCAGATTTCCACATGTATGGCAACTAGACCTTCAACCTCTTTCTATTTTATTTACTCATTTTTGTTTCTCCCCATGATTTGTAAGTTTTAATCTTATGAAGCCAGCCTAGAAATGATGGTGAGGACCCCTGCAATGAGCTGAGAATGGACTCTTGTACTCAATGATATAAATTCTACATGCACAACCCTCCTGCAACTCCACAATTTGGTGAACTTCTTGCATTTGGTCTATCCTCTATATTCAAAATTTTACCCTTTTTTTAAGAATTAATCTTTTCTGCACTGACGCTGTATACACTTTCACCATTCAATGAATGACAATGATGCAAAATTTGAATTTGAAATCCAACTTTTGCACATGTGTCATGGGTCCAATAATGATAGTGTATACATTGTCTGTGTAGGAAAGATTGACTCTTTGAATTAAATCCTTCTCTAATTTAAAGACAAGTACCAAAAGTACTACAAATACATGAGCTAAGTTCTACCTGCTAAATATGAGGAAGAGGAAAAATAAAAGAACCTTCATATGATGTTAAATATGATTTTTTTTTTTTAGCTAAGATGTGCAAAGTTCTGCTTTATATATGTCAAAGTTTATTGGATGCTTGCAGTCATTCTTCTACTTCAGCTTGATACAAGAAATCAATCCTTCCGGCCATAAAAAATAACCAAATTAGCAAGGAGACTGGTGCTCTCAGGAGAGCTGTACTTAAGACAGCTTTGCTCTTAAGTTTTCTATTCATTTGAGATAAAGACAGCTTGACAACTAAAACTGCAACCAGTTTATCAGTTTTTGTTTGTAGATCTTATCAACGAACAATATGGTAAGTTCAGCTGAGGAAATTAATTAGACAGCACCAATCATTTATTTGAAGTATAATCAGTACAAAATGGACATGAAGATGATGAATCCCCCCAAAAAAATAAATAAATAAATAAATAAAGAGGATGATGAATCCAATAGAAATAAAGGTGATGAAATGGTGAGGTCAGCATAAGCTAAGTGGGTCTTAATACAACATGGTTCAAAATAACAGATATTGTAATTTTCAAGAGAGAGGGTTATGCCATCCAGAAAGAGAAGTAACCAGGCAACTAATTGGGTCAATGAGGCACCCCATGGCAACTAGAATTGCCCCAGACAGCTGGAGAAAGGAGGAAGAAGGAGATGATAGGTTCAACATAAGTATAACCAAAGGCACACGCATGTGAGAGAGAGAGAGAGCCTGTGCATGAGGCTGACATCAGGGAATGGTAAACAGAAAGTTTGCAAGTTCTTGTGAGAGCTACTAGACATGGATGGATAACAAATACATGAAAAGAAAAACAAGAGCTGTTTCATTTAATATTCTTTCATCGACTCTCATGAGGATCAAGTATAAAGAACTGCTGGATCAGGTATTATATTTATCTGTCACTTCTGCTTTTGTTCAGAAAAGAGACAACTAAACAGAAATAGGCATAAATTACTCGGAGTCATTTCATAGCTATTCAGAATAAAAACTCCTTGTCCTTGAGGAACCAACCACTGTTTTCCCAGTTCTTGTGAGAGATACTAGATAGACTGTGGATATGATGTCAGAGTATCCTATCTCATCATTTCTCAGTACTAATAACCATACAATAACTGCAGGAGATTCCTTAAAATGATTCAACTTTATGAAATGAGTAAACAACTCTCGACCAACAATAAATTCACAGTGATGATCAAACAAATATAAGCACAAAGCTATGAGATATGAACAGCACATGAATAATGTTGAGGTAAAAGAGAATAGTGTGTGAAAGCGTTATTATAAAAATGGTGATAGTAGACTAACCCAGCAGGGAATTTGCTGTCTGCCCGTGCTTCAACTCGAAGCCACCAGATCATGACTTTACGCCCACAACTCCCAAGAGGCTCCACCACAGAAACATCCTTAACAAAGGACAATGGACTCTCAACATCTTCTTCATCTACAGCTACCTCATCCAGATCCCTCACCCATTCTGGCTTATCTTCTGCATCCCTCCAGAATAACCTAGAATTCAATACAAACCCAGCCCACTCCACCTTCCTTGGCAGCACAATTGCCCTATCACCAACATACCTCGCACTCCTCTCCATTAATGAAACTGAATTGAAAGTCTGCCAACCCACCAAATGATTCGACGAATTGCAAGCCGGACCCTGAATGGGCAATCCTGAATTTTTTTCTTCTTCCTTCTGTATGACTGCTGTTTCATCCTCACCATCACCGCCCAAATGAGCAAGGATTCCAACAGAAACAGCCCCAAACCAATTTACATTTTGGATCTCATCAAAAAGTTCCATACTATGCATATTACTATCATCAGCAAACATCACTATTCCATCTAGTTTCTTATCTCTCACCAATCTGTAAAGTGTGAAAAACACTTAGAGTGCATCAAATTCAAAACTTGTATGCATTTAACACAAAATTCAACAAAAACTGAAACTAAAAACAAACGTCAAAAAGTCTGTATACCTCAAAGCATGAAGGCGCATCTTCGCCTCCAATTTGTGCCGATCCTCCCAAAGAATCGGCATTTTTTTCCGGTATTCAACATGGATAGTTTTAAGGCCAGACTTAGCAAGCAGGGAAGCCGTCTCATTGGTGACCCCACCAGCCTCGACAACGATCCAGACGAGATCATACGGCACGTTCATCAAGGAGTGCATCACTCCAGTAAGATGCAGAGTCTGGAAAGTCCGAACGTAGGTGGGAGTAATAGCAATCACAGCCCTAGGGTTCTTAACCCCGTATTGCAGCCTCTGCTCCCTTTGCACCCTCTCAATTAACCGGTGCGCCCTCATCACCTCAACCGGATTCGGATGCGGCCACGGTCTAATCAATATCCCGTGTCGCCCAACCACCACCCGACTACTACTCGTCCCTGAAGCCACCGTCGTCGTCAAATTCATAGCCGGAAGTGAAGTGGAAGTAGAAGTAACAGCTCCTAAAGTAGACTGGAGAGCTAGGGTTTCAGATGGTTTACCAAACGAGGACGTGGAGTACAAATTAGTACTAGTCATAGTATTGGATGTATTGGAGAAGAGAAGGAAGAAAACTAAACGAGAAAATCTGAAGCCCAAAACAAGACTAATCAAACAGCAGAGACCGTGAAGAACCAGCCAGAAAATCGTAACTGGAGATTTGATTGCCCCATCCATTGACGAATCTAAAGGCGAGGATCCTCTGAAGCTATTGCTCCGGCGACTCTGCTGCTGCAACGCCGTTAACTTCATTTCTTGTTTGCAGTTAAGTTTCCTCCCTCCCTTTTCTTTCTAGAGAGAGAGAGAAGAAATGGAGAAATGGGTTTGTTAGTTTGAGCTCAGGTTTGAGTAGGTGGTGATAAGTTGGGGGTTTGATAGGGGGACAGATTGGTGAGTGCAGTTGAAGGAAAAGGATGGGGTGGGAGTTGGGTGGGAGATATCTTCGAGTTAAAGAATGAATTCAAAAGAATTGAATGGATTGCTTAGTTTGGCAGTGTTGTTTCTTTCTTCTGGTTAACAATTTCGGGCTCGAAACGGAAAGGGGTTAGGCGGAAAAGGGAAGGAGGGAGGGAGGGAGACGGAGGAGATTAGCTGTAAAATTCTTCGGACATGGAAGCAAAAGCTGGAGCAAATCTAGGGGACTTCTCACTGTCAATGATAGGGGTAATTCGGGGATTATGATTGCTTTCTGTGGGTTGCTTTTCCATCCCCACCCATCCGCTAGTTTGTTTAATCTTCAACTGACCCCTTCCTTTCTAAATGGTATGCAATTTTACCCCTGCTTCTAATGATTTTGAATAAAATGTTCGAGTCTTGACTAATTTAATTAATTATAAAAGGATAATGATTTATCATTTTCTTTATGGTAATAAGGGGATTTAGATATTCAAACTTAAGTTTTCATCCTAATTTTTTTCATTGATAGTATTAGATCTTTTTTTATTTAAATTACTTACTTAAATAAATTTGTCCAATAAAGACATCATTGGAATTTAGAGTTTAGAATATATAAAAGCGTTTGGCAAGAAAAACTATACAAAAGTAAGAATAACAACATCTTTTAGAAAATATAAGAAATAAAATAAATAGATGCTTTTTGTAAGTACTACATTCTTTATGAGGTTTATTGTTCAATTTTGAATTTGTATAGTGATTAAGACTAATACTCTAAAACTTATAAGTTTTGGTTTCAAATCTCCCTTCTTCCTTCTTGCTTTTTAAATCTCACCACACTCCTATTTGGGGGGAAAACTTGAATTTGTCTAATATTTGACTCAATGAAATTAAAGAAAATCTCAATATTTGAGTCATTGCATATTTTTTTAAACTTTGATCTAATCAACTAAAATTGAAACTTAAGAATAATACTAACATTTAACAACGTTGCGTCACTCAGTTAAAAAAAAATATATTTTTTTTTTGCATCACTGAAGCTGTATAGTGAGAAATTGATATTAGATTATTACAATTGATAAACATTGACCAAAAACGTCAGTGATGGTAAATTTGCAAAATATCAAAACATTAGGGGAGCATATTGTTATTAACTTCAGGAGGATGAACAAAAATTTGCCGTGACTGATAATGGGTCGGAAGTCCAGTCAGTCAGTCAGTGAGGCGGTTTGAGTAGAAAGTGTAATGACTGATTAAGTAATAATGACGTACAATTAGAAGTAGATCAACGGTCAATGCGGCAGGTGGGACGTCAGATTCCGACCCGGAAAATATGAGCATGTAACAGGCTAACAGCGGAACATTAGGAGTTTTTTTTTTTAACATTTTCTTTAATGTAATATCATTCAACTCAGCCCTCTCCTCATAGAACATTAGGAGATTACTCGTTGACAAGGAAATAATGTGCAAGTCTTAATCAAAATTGCACCAAACAAAGCCATTTATTGAATGATGATTTACAAAGAAACCAATTGACATTGCATTCGCACCGAGGGGGGAAAAGTAAAAAAGAAAGGCCTGCATTAAGTATTATGTTGCAAAATGCAAGACAGATGGCGTTGATCAAAATACACTAATGTCAGTTGATCAGATTTGGGGTAACTAAACAAATGATTTATCGATATACAGGTGATGTTTAATCTGTCATTAGAATAATGATATAGATCAAATTATACTAGACGATTTCTAGCAAATCGTCAATGAAATTTGCTTTTTATACAGAAAAAAAAAATCTTAGGTGGTGTTTGAATTGTAAATTTTTATCTAAATTTTGTATTTTTCATAAACACTTTTTTCAATTCATATAAATCAAATCATTACAATACTTTTTTATATATATAATAAAATCAACAAAATAGCAATCCAAACGAAAGTAGCTTCGTGGAGTATTTTTCAGATTTGGTTGTTTTCTTATGGGTTGGGATTGTAATTTGGCTTATCTAACCCAGGAAACTTCTAAAGTCCTTCCATATTTACTTTCTTTTTTTGTTTGGTATTGTTGTTTTCGGTTGCCTCCCAAGTCTTCGAAGGTCACCATCCAAATATCATCACTTGATCATATTCGGAAATCTAGTTGTTTTGTTCGTTAGTTAATGTAATATCGTGATTACTAGCCTACTGGGATCATTTTTCGGTCAGGACTTTTTTTTGGGGGGGGTGTGTTCCCAAAAAAAAAATAGGGCAACAAACCATTAAACTATTATTTAAGTTAATTTTTGACCATCAAAAATTTTTTTGTCACTAATTAGTCACTAAACTAATTTATCAGCATACCTATGGTCATTTCGTCGATTATTACTGTTAATCTAGAAAATTGGCGCCCGATAGGTAGGCTATTAGATTGAGTTGATTATTGCTCTTAATCTGGAAAATAATCAAAACACATGGTAAAATGCAGTGGTATTTTTATTCATTATTAACCAGACCCTATAATCCTTATTATTTTTGATGTCAAACATATACTCAAACGTGATTTGGGGAAAAAAAGTAACGACTTAATTTGGAGCCCTACTGCAATTTGCCATGTGTTTTGATTATTTGTGAACAAAATAATTATTTGAGGGAGAAAATAATACTGGACAAAAATACCATTGTAATTTGTCACATGTTCTGATTATTTTTCAAATTAAAAGCAATAATCAACAAAGTGGTCATCGGTGTGCTGGTTAGTTAGTTTGGTAACCAATTAATGACAAAAAATTATTTGATAGTCAAAAGTTAACTTGAGCAATAGTTTAATGGCAACCCAAGTTTTTCCCCCTAAAGAAGGGGAAAAAAAAAAAAAAGGAGTAGAGGAACAACTTCTACAGAGTTTCAATTTGTAACTTAAAGAATAAATTTGAGTCGGATACATGGGCAAAAAGTTTGTCCCTTTTGACTGTGCCTTTCTAATGCGGCTTGCTGCACGGGCAAATGGAAACTTTGGATCTACAAAATAATTTGTTATTTCTTATATATTTAAGTCGGAGTCTTCAATTAAAAATATAAAATAAATTAAAATTGTAATTAAGTGGTCCAAGAATGCATAAGTGATCAATGTAACTTCTTTGTCTTAATCATGCAACTGCGGATTATGATTTTGCGTACGTTAAAAAAAAAAAAAAAAAGGCCCATAAAGCTTGAGCAGAAAACTATAAACGTTGTGATTACCAAACTTAGTTTAAGGATTGGTTCGCCTAACTTTATGATTACCAAATCTAACACACACACACTGTGTAGAGAAAGAGAGGACGTTGGGTTGGTGAAAGTTCTTAATATTCTTTACGCTTTTCTTTTTTCCACCCTCAAGATGAGATACTCAAACTGGTTGAGGATGCATACTGGGGATCTCATGGACCCTCCTCAACACAAGTGAAAGCCCAATCGAGTCTGGACAACGGTGTCCGAGATAGAAGTAAACTAGCTATTCCCAGTTTGGCACCTCTAGGTTGGCCTAAAAGCTCGAACTTATTGCCGGAAATCATCTTTTCGCGAGGAGGCTTATTTTGTCTGTTGTTGGTTGCAGAGGTGCTTAAGTGAGGCCCAATTGTCTTCACGCTTGAAAGCTTCACAGTAATTTCTGAACCACGAATGAAATTTAGAGCAGAACAATACATAGGATATCCTGATCCCCATCTTTCCTTTTCAGGGCTAAAACATTGCAAGTAGATTTAGCCTGCAACTCTTGAACCTAGAAAATGCCTAAGAACTTAAAAAAAAAAAATCTTTTGCAGAACAAAACATTCACCCAATAAACACACAGATTCTATCTAAATTCTAAGATGGAGGATTCTTATGCCCATACTTCGAGTCTATTTGAATTGTTATTTTCTGGAGTTTTTATAGAAAAATGTAATGTAACAATTTGATGTTTGTGAGGTTTGGAAAACAGAAAATGTAAAAATTTTCCGAGGAAAAATGACTTTTTGGGCCCCTATTTTGCTTAAGAGTTCTTGCCACGAAGCATCCACAGAGACAACCGAATTTGCATATCTACGTGGCTTTGAAACTTGTGGAAATAGGCAATTATGAATCATCTGCTAGGATTTTAAAATCATATTACACGGTTCTTGGTGATGTTCTTTTGTAAATTCCAACTTACTTGAGTGTGCATATCCTATTAAGTTATATATTCACCCCAAAAAAAAAAAAAAAAAATGAAGAAGAACTTGGATGGATGGATATCTCAGCCAAAATGATGTATTCTGTCCAAATTCGCATTCCAAGTTAGATGCACACTTTCAAGGTACTATTGTTGCAAGTCTACTCTACTCACTGTCTGCAACTCAGAACACCCATGCTTGCACCCCTTAACAAAAGCTCTTTTGAGCAAAGTATGAATTTTCCATTGATCAGAAAATTTAGCTTATACCCATTAACAAAGGTTATTGAATCTTATCCTCAAAAACCACTGCATCCGTATCTAGATGTAACTTGTCAGCTGAACTTATGATTTCTAATTCTATACTTAAAAGACAAGAATTACAGTCCTTACTCTTCAGGGGTATTCAGAGATTTTTTCGACTCTGTATTGCCATTTTTGGGGATACAACTTTTATTTATTTTTTTGTCAGAATATTCACTTAACAATTCCTTAACCACTTTCGCATCTCATACACATTACATCTTAAAATTTTTTCAATAAATGCAATCCATAATTCTTTTGAAATTTATTGAACGGGCCAAAACTGAATCGGAGGAATAGAAAAAAAGAAAAGAAAAAAGACTCCTTTACACCATTCATATACTTTAAAAATCAGTTCCGACAACAGCTGATCCTTAGACACCTCTTTTGACCGTTGCTTGATATAAGAAGAACTTCTCACTTGAATTAAAATCTTCAGACTGTTACACCAAATTAATTATCTAGTGTATCCAATAAACCACGTTAGGCTATATTTACTCTTGGGAAAAAATTGTTTTTTTTAGTACCACTCTCTCGACTGAAGTATCATTTAGATTGAAGGAAATAAAGGGAAAGGAAAGAAAATAACACGATAAAAAAGACAGAAAAGGAAAGCAGTTTCCATCCATCGTGTTTGGATTGAATATGAAATGAAAGAAAGAAAATGGGGAAGTTTTGTTTGCTTGAAAAATGAAATGAAAATGTCAGTGTGTTTAATTAATTGACAAGATGATAAAAATGGCTTTTCAAAAAAAAAATTATCTTATTAAATTTAATTTCCTGACCCTTTGTTTTTGCCCACTTTTGGACGAATACATTAACTTCACGAAATAATTAGATCATTTCTCTCAATTTTCTTCCTAAAAAGTCAATCCAAATAAGAAAAATCAAATACATCTAATTTCTCACCATTCATTTTCCTCCGAATTGTTCAATCCAACAGAACGAAATAAATGTCTCGAGACCGGCTAACAGCAGACCATATAATCAGCTGCCCCGTGATCAAAGGTCAATTTTCAAGTTCCGGCTAGCACGTGCAAGGAAAAATGGCCATTCAAACCCCAACTAGCGTGGGCGCCAGGAGCTCGGGAGGAGAAAATTTGTCACCGCAGTTGGGCCATGGGAAAAGACTGAGAAATCGTCTTCGGGTCCATCTTTCCTTTGACTTGCTGGATAATTGATTAGTGGCTTTGAAGACGAGTTTGTTCAATTTTATGGGGTAATCCTTTTCAACCTTCCTTAGGCTCCGTTTGGTTCTGGGAAACCACTAAGGAAAAAGAAAGTAATTCCGTCAGAATTGAATTCTCGTGTTTGTGTGAGGTGAAAAGCATAAGGAAAGAAATCCCAAGGAAATGGCTAAGGAAACTACTTCTTCATTTTCACTAAAATCCTTTTCCTCACAAAAAGCAAAGGAAACAGAGGGAAAGAAATGTTAAATGGGTCAACACGCGGATCTACTTTCGGGTAAAATATCTTATTCGGATATTTTCTAAAAGCATGCGCATATGCTTCTCAGCCCTTCCCGTCTTGTTCTAAAGTTGCAGAACATCCATGGCTGATCGTCAGCCTCCTGTGTTCCTTGACTCAGTGGATGCTCTTTCTTTTTTTGTCTCGAATTGTACCTATATCCTTCATTTGTCAAGACACATATTTATTTCTCCACCATGGACTTTTTCAGTGATATTGGGGATAGGGGTTTTTATCTTAATGTGATAGTAGGGTTAGGAAGGCTTGTTGCCGGCTGCAATTTCCTCTACCATTCCTGCTAGAAGTTTTGGTAAAACAATGGCAACTGTAAAAGGGTTTCAAGGCAAGGGTTTCTGTTGAGAAAAGATGGAGAAGAAGCTAAAATTTTCAAATTGGCTCCAAAATTTCTAGTAGCACCGCAACCCTCAGGACTTTAGTTTGTAACATTCCTACATGGACTTTACTTTTGAAAATTATTGTTTTGACCCATTTGCTTTTTAGAAGAAAAAGGAAGAGTATTTGAGCTTTCATCACCTTTAATTAACACGAAGTTATGTCCACTTACTCATATCGTGATAATTTAAATCTCAAGTTCTTAGTTAAGATAAGTCTACTGTTCCTTATTCATATGACTCATTGAAAATTGAAAGTTTCATAAAATCATTTTTATTGTTGCATATTTCAAAGATAATAAAAAATCTATAATTCCTCGAACATTATCAATCTCTTTCAAAATGTAAATTAACATGGCATGATTTGGTTTGTAAGTAAAATATACAGGAACTTATTGATTATTCTAAAAAATATTTGATTAATTTAATTGGTGTTAGGCAGTTGTGTTTCAAGTCATTACATACTTGAAACAAAGAAATTTTACTTGAAGCAATTTTGAAAAGAAAAATATAAAAGGAACCACGTGGCACTTGAGCTATTAACTGGTATCTTCTAACTTACTTTACATATTTGTTGTCTTCATGCCTATTTCTGTTTCTTGATTTTAATTTTGCTTTTGCACATTTGAGTGGTTAATCAATGAAAAATGTTAAAATTTTTGAAGTTAAGACTCAATGACCTAAATTTGCAATATCTTATGAACTCAAATGATCAAATATCTAACACATTAGATTCTTGAATTTTCACTATAATTGGTAATTGTTTAGTTGAATTGCATTTTCTTTACAATTTTATTTTCCATTTCCATTTCCTTCCACAAAATTCATAATCCAAACAAGGATTTAATTTTCGTAGCGTGCGCAATGAAATAAAATGTTGGAGTTTGAAAAGGTTGTCGTTAGACATGATTCATGTGAATTTTTGAAAGATTACAAGTGCTTTCGCCCGTCTAGAAATAATTAGTATGACAGAGTTTGTATAAATGAAGGGCGTATAATTTTAACAGATCTTCTTGTCCATTTCACCTGAATGATAATCAAAACACTGTATCTTGATGTTTGCTCTGATCGCAGCTGTTATATTTGAAGTAACAGGTAAGCTTGTATTATAGAATTGCAATAGTCCAACTAGCTAGGTGGTCGGTTACCATTCCTTTTCCATTTCCCTTGTACTTTCCTCAGTTAACCAAACAATAGAAAAGAATGGGGTTTTCCTAGGAATTTACTTTCCATTTTCTTACTTTCCTTTCTGCAGTTGTTTCTTGGAACCAAACAGAGCCTTAAGGTTTGTAACAATTGCAGCCACCTTCCTTAAGATTTGAAAAATTACATTTATTTCTCTTGACGTTATAAAAAGACTATAATAACCTCGATAACTCTATAAATTCTAAGTGAAAAGTAGGTGTAAAGGGAAAAAAAACCCACATTTTGCAAATATTCTTTTATCCAACAGTTCTAATTTCATCTCACCTAATCTATTATATATTCAATTCATAAGTTATTCAAATGGACTTTTTTTTGCTTAGTTTTATAAATAGCTGACTAATATAGATATACTTGCTAAAAATAATTTATTCACAACTTACTTAGCAAAGGTAAAAAAAAAATCCAAACCCTAAAAAATGGCGCCTTAAAATATGGTCTAAATTTTACTGCAAATAACTATTTTAAAATATTTTTCTTAGCAAGTGATGCTGATATTTGATTTCTTTTATTGTTTAATTTGTTTTGTAAATCAAGTAGGAGTAATATAGGATATATTTAAATCATCATTTGTTACCAAAACATATTTTCTAGTAGAGGTTTTTGTAATTTTTCAAACCTCGATGGAGGTGGCTGCAATTGTTCCAAGCCTCAGGGGAGGTTTTCAAATTATCCCCATATTTAAATTTGACAAATGAGGGATCAATGAAAACTAAGAAGCCACCAAACGCTTTTGGTTTACTCTCTGAACTAAAATTAAGCAGTAATATGGGATAAAAGTAAAAGCTCTAGCTGCGAAAATTCAAATTGAGCTACGAGACATATTAGAAGTCATCAATCTAATTCAGCAAGCAAGAAAACAAATTGAAAAAATTGTCATACCTTAAAGGGGCCATTTGCGTCAGATATATTGAATTGGAATAAAATCACAAACCCACTATGATTATAGGTTTTCTCATTCCCTTTGCGCGTTTGGTTTGAAAATCTAAATGGATTGCATCCTACCCATTCCAAAACAAACAAGCGTGAAATGATGAGGAGGTCAATCCAAGACTCCAACCGCTTTCACCCCATGGTGCCAGGCCATAAACCAAGCCCTCTTGGGTCTTTAAAGTCACTGTAGCAATTGCTTTATCCGCTGATTTTGTTACTAAGAAATCAAGAATCCACGGATGGGACTTTAAATTCAAGAAATGTCCAGTTCAACTTCGTCCCCTAGTGTCATGGGCAGATTGGAAATGTCAAAGTTGGTTCTCAATTGCTACGAGACTAGACTTTTCGGTGGCTGGAGAAGTAATTTTCAATTTAGTAACGTTCTTGCCGAAATGGGACACGTGAGCATAGGAACCAATTTTGCTTCAACAAAGGGGGGCAAAAAGAATATAGGAATCCATTTGAGAAAAATATTTCTTTTATAAATCAAAATGAAGAAAATTAAGAGCCCATTTGGACTGTTATTTTTTTGAAAGTTTTTAATAAAAACATACCGTAACAATTTAATGTACATGAGATAAAAAAACGATTATATTCATAACAAAAAAGTATGAGAAATGATAATTCAAACAATGACTAAATTCAATTTTGTAAGATACCACTACTGTGGCAAGTTTTGACAATGATGATGTTTCAAATACATATATAAACTCAAACTACCGATCCTGTATAAAGCCGAGAGATATCGTCGAGAACATCAATCGTGTGCGGGAGTAGAGGTTGCTGTCCTGTCACCATCTCAGAGGGGCTTTTATTCGCGAATGAACTCTTCTAGGAATTGAAGCATAATTGGGTAGTGTCAAACAGTTGGGTCCAATTAGTTTGTCTGGCAGTAACAAAGTGTCAAAAATATTCCTCAAACATGCTGTTGAAGCACTCTGTCTAACCTAGGGTTGCAAACGAGTCGAGTCGAGTCGAACTTTTGCCTTATCGAGTTCGGCTCGACTCATTTCTTATCGAACTCGAACTCAAGTTCGACGAGCTGAAAAAATGAAGCTCGAGTTTAAATCGAGTCGAGTTCGAGCTCGAGCTTGGACTCGGAAAAAAATAATAATTACTTTATTTTAAAAAATGAATAAAATAATTATTTTTCTTAATAAATAATAAAAATATTAGGGATATATATGTAATTTCACTATTAGAATAAATAAATATATATATATATATATATTCGAGCCGACTCGTGAGCTATCGAACCTGAGTGAATCGAGCTCGAACTCAACTCAAACATGGAAACGAGCCGCTCGAGTTCGACTCGAGCTCAAATTGAACGGCTCGAATTGTTTGCAACCCTAGTCTAACCGTTTAACTCGGGTGTACAGTTGAACTCATGTACAATCTGGAATCGATAATTTTGAAAAGTTCGTTCCAAAAGTTACCAATGAATCTGGAGTCCCGGTCACTCACAATCTACCAAGATATTCCCCAATATTTGACAATGTATTTGAAGAAGATATGTACCGTCTATTCTACGTAAACGTATTTTGAGGCAGTAATAAATGTCCCGTATTTTGAGAAACGGTCGACCACCACCAAAATTGTAGCAAGGTCGCCAATATTGGGGAGATTCATGATGAAATTAAGTGAGACGCTCTCCTAAAGTCTCTTGGGCACTGGAAGGGGTTGTAGTAACATTGCATTCTTCTGACAAACTACCTTATTTTGTTGACAGATGAGACAGATCTGCACATAGTGGTCGACATCGTCTTGCATTTGTGGCCAATAGTAGTTTCGCTGAACCAATGCCAATGTTCATTCTATTCCGGCATGTTCAACCCAAAGGGTGTCATGACATTCCCTTATGATGTCCTTCCACAACTCTCCTCCATTTGAACATAGAATCGCCTTTTTTTGGTCCATAGGAGACTATCTTCGAGTCAAAATTATTGGGCCTTCCCTTATTCCACCAGTTTCATGAGGGATCTCGTGCTGGGATCCTTTGAAAGGAACTCTCGTATCTACATTTGAAAGTTTATAGTCACCCGATTTCCTTGTAGAGTGGCCATCTAACAAATGTGAGTTAGATCCACTTTGCGACTCAAGGCATTCATAACTGCATTCGACCTTCTTGCGCGGTATTCTATAATGAAGTCAAATTCCGCCACCAGCTCTTGCTAACGAGCTTGACTGTTGTTGAATTTAGGTTGGGTCATAAAGTGACTCACTGCAGTGTTATTCGTTTTAATTACGAACGGAGTGTCCAACAAATAGTGTTTCCACAGGCATAAACAATGTACCCTCGCTAACAGTTCTTTTCATGAATCGAGTACATTATTTTGACATCATTCAATTTTCGACTTTCGTAGGTCACATGGTATCCTTCTTGCATCAGGATAGCACAAAATTCAACCAGCGAATGATAAAATAAAGTTAAAATAGAACAAATAGAGTTGGCCTACCACACATGGAGAAAAGAAATATTTTTTTTATTATAAGAACTCTCCGATTTTCTTCCAACCTGGTATTTGTTGCTTGGACCACATATTAATATATATAGAGTAAATTTTATATATATTAACAATGTATACGTTATAACGGTTGGATGCATGATATATAAGCAGAATTTAAAATTTAGCCAACGGCATAACTTTGTGGTGAGAATATAGATTGATAATTGTACATGTTTTGAATATGAAATTTATGCCTCAACACTAAAACAAAAAATAGAGCGCTACTCCTTCCCTCCCAATGGGGAAAGAAAGCAATTTATAGGATTGGTTGGGAATAGTACTGCGAGAGGAAAGGAAAAATTAGAAAATGGAGAGGAAAATAGAAATTAAATAGATTTAGGCCAACCAGTCCGTCACAGTAAACAAACAACTAATACTCCAAATTAACTCGCGGACGAGACGGCCTCAAAATCGCCTTGTGCTTCAAGATTCGAGACCCATTCCACCACCCTCTCTGGACTCCTCCGCAATAATACGCTGAAAAGGTCAATGTCTCCCGTACCACATCCTCTCACCTTAAAATATTTGCTCCAGCGGGGAAAGAATTACATTCTCATCGGAACTTTTGTGATATTTGTATACTATTATTTGGATTCTTTCACAAAAATCATCTTACACCCGTACCCTCCACTTTGAAGAATCGATTCTATTTGCAGCCTCTGTCCCTGTATTCTGTGAAATAGCTCCGGAACTGCTCACTTGTCATTTAGGCCTTGTTTGTATTAGAGTTTTTTCAAAGAAATTTTTTACATTTTTTTGTAATTACATTTTTCAAATATCTTTCAATTCACATAATTATTATGGTATATTTTTTTAATAAAAATTAAGAAAATGACAATTCAGATAAGACCTTATATTTTCGGCAACATCTTTTGGCTGTAGGATTATAATTGCCCAACACGCTATCTTTATTTTACGAGGCAGTGTTTTAAACAAATCGGCGAGAGAGATGGATAGATGGAGGCATCAAAAGCTAATTACTTGCTTTTCAAAAGTCAATGATAATTTGTAACTAAAAATTCAATAGTAATTATTCAAAAAAAATAACTTTGTAATTTTCCTCCCCTCCCCAAAACAAAAACTCCCTTCTTCTCTTCTTTTTGGGGGTAAGGAACATTATAGTTGTCCTTATGTAGCAAAAACTTCAAGCATGTTTAAACGGTCATGAATGACTCAACATCCATCTGCAATTAAGTGAAATAGTAATTCAATTGTGATGGAATACTAGAAGAAATGGTGGACTAAAAAAGTAGCAGAACCACCATGATTAGCTTTTTCAACATCTAGTTGGTAATGGAAATAGAATGCCAGCTATGGCCTATAGATAATTAAATGAGGAAATTAGCACTGCATCAGTGCATGTCAAACTAATGTAGTATGTCCGCCTATGGTAATTGGTAAAGCAGAAAATAGTGAGGAAGCACATTAGTCGAAGAATAGAATCCCATAAACTCTTTTCATCTTTTTGTGGTCCGATCTTATTCGCACCTAAATTTGACGAGGCAGACGTTAGATTAGAGTGACAGGTCAGTCACCTACTGTTTACTTTTGTCAGCTCTTTAACCTCGTCAATGGCATCAAGCAGACTACCCTTTATCAACACTGCTACCTCTCTACCCCTGATTCTCTCCTCTTTCTTTCTCTATCTCTCTCTCTCACTCACTTTCTTTTCTCTCCTTAGCCAGCATGATGCTGGGTTAGAAGGGGGAACCAAAAAAAAAGAGCTAGTACTAGTCGTCATGGCCGTCGAGCTGATGTTGGGATACAGAAATACTACTGCTAACAACTTTGTTACACAATTGGAAGAAAGCAGCGCGGTTCAACAAGCTGCGTGTAGCGGGCTGGAGAGTGTTGAGAAGCTCATCCAGTTGTTCTCGCAGAAGGAGCAAAAGGGCACTGGTACAATATCGTCAGAGCAGCAAAAATCCAGTATGGAAATCGAGATGGGCTGCAAAGTCGAAACTGATGCGGCGGTGACCAAATTCAAGAAAGTCATCTCGCTTCTAGGCCGAACCAGAACTGGCCATGCTCGTTTTAGAAGGGGCCCCGTCGCCGTGGCTCCAAATCCGACTCCTCTCAAGGATTGCTCAGCCGAGGAAGTAGCTGATACTAAAGTTTATTGTCCAACGCCAATTCAACAAATCCCACCCCCCCTTCATGACTTTCATTTGCTTAACCGTAATCATCATGTTATCTCCCATCAGCCGGATGCAAATCAGATTACTTCCACTTTTTCTCAAACTCCAAAAGGTGGGGTGGTTGTCGAGAAAAGAGAACCAATCTCAAGATCCATTAGTTTCTCTTGTTCGCCGGCGATTTCTCACGCAAACTCGTTCATATCATCGCTGACGGGTGAGACGGACAGCAAGCAGCTGATTTCTTCTTCTTCGGCGTTTCAACTTACCAATATTTCTCAGGTTTCTTCTGCTGGAAAGCCACCTTTATCTTCTTCATCTTCCTTCAAAAGAAAGTGCATTTCGGAGAACGGCATCTCCGCCAAGTGTAGCCCGTCTGCTGGCCGCTGTCACTGTTCCAAGAAAAGGTGAAAAGAACCCGCTTTTGCATATATGATTATATGCTTCTATACATTAGTAACGAATTACTGAAATAATAGGGCGGCGTTTCTAGTACTGGTGTTTTGCGTGTTTATTTTGGTATCTAAAAATCTGTTTGTTGGAAATGGATGCAGGAAGCTGAGACTGAAGAGGGTGATCAGGGTTCCGGCTATAAGCATGAAGATGGCTGACATTCCTCCGGATGATTACTCCTGGAGAAAGTATGGACAGAAGCCCATCAAAGGGTCTCCACATCCCAGGTGGCATTTTTTACTGGCACTGTGAAATTAAGCTTTGTATATTACTGGTTATGATTTTGATCCACTAAATTTGTTGTTAAAAAAAAAAAAAAAAAAACAACCTGATTCATGAAACAGGGGTTACTACAAGTGTAGTAGTGTGAGAGGATGTCCAGCAAGGAAACATGTCGAGAGAGCTTTGGATGATCCAGCCATGCTAATTGTCACATATGAAGGAGAGCATAACCACTCCCTCTCTGTCGCAGAACCCAATACTGCTGCACTCATATTGGAGTCTTCTTGATCAGGATTGTAATTTGCCCGACCGAAACACTCTTAATCGGCGCCCAAAGACGGGGGGGAAAAAAAGGAGAAGAATATATTATATGGCTGGGGAAACAAATGTAAAACTGTGTAATAGTGTAATTGTCTAGCAGTCCGATAGGTATTAATCAGTTGTGTCTCGAAGGAGATCTTAGAGACTGATTGCTAGCTAGTGACTTCAGTTTATTTCTTGTACAACAACTTCGTCTATCAGATCATTTATCTGTTTTTCTTCTTCTTCTTCTTCTCTCTCTCTCAACTTTTTGGGTCATTAATCGTGAACGAAACGAATTGACAAATGAGGAGGAGTTAATGGTAAAGAAATGGGGGGCAGGTGGTGGATTTGGTACATGCATTGCGTATTTCAGAGAAGATAGATGCAAATTGGAGTCTGCTTTTGATTTGTTTATGTGGAAAAACGACTGCTTTTTATTTCTGGTTCAAATGTTCTTGGATGCCAATTGTTCATTAGTCTTCCCACTATGGTGGCTTTTGCTTTTTGGGTCCAAATGATAAAAAGTATAAAGTGGTGGTGGCAAGAATATAGATAAGGCTTTAGTCAGAGAAGATGACCGCATTGGACCGGTGTAGGACATATCGTGCTTCGGACGGTTGACCAAGAAATTTAAGGGGAAGTTGGCCATTTTGATGACTATATAATTTTATTGTATGCTCCGCTAGTATTTTTACCAGTAAATACTAAATACTACTAATTAATAGGGAATTTATTTTTTATTTTTCTAAAAGCAATTCTGGAGTTCTGGTAAAGCGGTTTGGCTGTACAGAGTATGGTACAGAGAGTATTATTCCACTGGTCAGTAGTCATAAGTTAAAGTAGACAGGAAGACGAAGGAAACGAGGGAGAATGGTTGGTGTGAAAGGGCTGGAACCCCACAGCTGGCATTACAAAGTCAAAATGTGCAGCTGTGTGGGACTGGGCAAAAACTGCATGATTTCCGAATGCCGTGTTTGTTTCTCTGTTAATTTGCCACAGGCCACAGGCAGTAGTGGCTTGCAAAAAAAATGCAAAGGCAACAAAGTCCGTTTCCAGATCAGAGCAGGTATTTTTCCAAGCTTAGACAATCTGGGCTGGGCTTATTGTTGCCTGCTGCTTTACTAGCCATTTAGAAAACAGCGACGGATAGATGGGCCTCGCTAAGAAAAGTTGAGTGACCAAATGTCCAAGGGTATCATCTCTTGCTTAGACTCTTGATCCTGGTGAAATTACTTAAGGAGAGAATTGCGATTTTAGTTTTAAATATTTAATTCCTAAAACTTGGATGAAAATAAATGAAGTTCCAATATTTTAATTTTTAAACATATTTAATCTTAATGACCAATGTTTCCTAATTGCTACGGCACCGGAATCTGGTCATATGCCCGCAACTAAAATTTTCAAAATATTTAAAAAATTAATAAAAAATTGCCAGCCATAACTTGTAGTAAAAGATGACTACCTACTCATATGCCGGTCACGTGAGTAATCAGTCTTTGACCTTTTTTTTTTTTGGTTAACTGAATTCTTGTATTTCTAAACTAAAACCTAATTACTCACGTGATCAATGTACGAGTAATTAGTTCATTTTATTACAAATGATTGCCAATAATATGTAGAAAAGAACAATCGCCAATATATAGCTGCACGCGACAGAATTCCAATAGCAATTGATCAAAATCAATCAAAAGGACTAAATGTGTTTAGAAATTAAAACATTTGGGACTATATTTGTTTTCTTCCAAACTTTAGGAATTAGAAACGCTCATATCCCAAATATTTAGGATCAAAACTGTAATTCTCTCTTATTAAACAACAAAAAATGCTATTTATTAAACAATATTTGATTGGGTTTGTACTATTCTGGCCATTTCAACAAAAATAAAATATTTATCTCTCCCCCTTCCCCTCTCCCACCCCCTTTTTTCTTATTGTCCTTTTAGGTGGCTGTATACAAATGCATGCAAAGTAGAAATAGCAGTAGCAGATTCATTTAAACAAATTTACCGATCTTGTTTTGCCATCGTTAGTCTATGATGTTTTGAAAATTGCAAGTTTAACTCCTGACATAATTTAACTTTAAACACTTTTGAACTTTTAGCCTGTGACTTGACGCCTCCTCCCTCCAAAAAAACTGAAGGAAGAATTTTGCTAAACATTTTCCCCACCAAATTCAAAGGATGGCCACGGACTGCGTATCCTCCCCAGCCGCCATCGCCACCTTATGAGAGTTTTTAGGAAGCCACTCTCCGCCACACTCTGTCTTCGCCGCCCACAGCCGCCCAATTCATCATATAACTTGATGGCCATCCAAACCCTAACTTCCACTTCATCGTCAAACAGCAACGGCGCCGTCAACCAAGGAGACGACGAGGACGACCGCCTATGTTCCGAACCACGAGGAGAACCAGAAGGAGAGACAGCCCATTTGGACCGCCTCCCCAGCCCAAATCCAAACGGGTACTTGAGAGGAGAGTCGCGGATCGAGAGAGCCTGGGCCCACTGGAAGAAGCTTGGGCAACCTAAGTTCATAGTGGCCCCCATGGTCGACAACTCCGAGCTCCCCTTCCGCATGCTTTGCCGCAAATACGGAGCTCAAGCTGCTTATACCCCTATGCTTCACTCTCGTATTTTTACCGAAACCGAAAAGTACCGCTCTCAAGAATTTACCACCTGCAGGGTAATTTCGGATCTTTTTTTTAGTTACTTAGTCTTATAGTTCTTGTTAGTTAGTCTGTGAAGTTGTGTAGCTTTGAATTTATTAATGAGAAAATTGGTGGGAAATAATGACAGGAGGACCGTCCGCTGTTTGTGCAATTTTGTGCGAACGATCCAGATATATTGTTGGAGGCCGCGCGGAGAGTAGAACCCTACTGCGATTATGTAGACATCAATTTGGGGTAATGTCTTTTATCCATGTTTTTGCCCATGCTTTTGCTTTCCTTGTTTAGCTACTATTACTAACTACCTACTACAGAAGAAGGAACTCCTGTAATGAATGACATAATAGGCATTTTCATTAAGATCATATTGTACCTAGTGCTGCACTTTTATCTCCATTTTAGCTCGTACATGTATTCTAGAACAGTTTTTTCCATATTCACTCTAACTATACTAATTGCTCACTTCTTGTCGTGACTAATTTTTTTCGAGTATAATTTCCTTGCAATTCCATGTAACTGGCATCTGGAAGTTGTCTTGCTGTGAGCTTGCATCATTACAATCACTTTTTTGTTGAGTTGGGTTCAAACTAGGCATAGCTAAGCTTTGTATGTTTGCCATCCATGCAGATGTCCTCAGCGTATCGCTAGGCGAGGTAATTATGGAGCTTTCCTTATGGACAATCTTCCTTTGGTTAAATCTATGGTAGAAAAACTGGCAAACAACCTTAGTGTTCCAGTCTCCTGCAAAATACGACTTTTCCCGAATTTGGAAGACACAATCAGTTATGCCAAAATGCTGGAAGATGCTGGTTGTGCTCTTTTGGCTGTACATGGTCGAACTAGGGATGAAAAAGATGGGAAGAAATTTCGCGCCAACTGGAGTGCCATCAAGGCTGTTAGAGATGTCATGAGAATCCCTGTTCTGGCTAATGGGAATATAAGATACATGGAAGATGTGCAGAGCTGTTTGGAAGAGACTCGGGTTGAGGGGGTACTTTCAGCTGAGTCTCTCCTGGAAAATCCAGCCCTCTTTGCTGGATACCGTACTGCTGAATGGGCATCAGGAAGTGATGATATCTGTGTAGATGGAAAGCTGGACCAGGCGGATTTACTGGTTGAATATTTGAAGTTTTGTGAGAGTTATCCGGTGCCATGGAGAATGATCCGTTCTCATGTGCATAAGATGCTAGGAGAGTGGTTCAGGGTACGTCCAAATGTAAGAGATGACCTTAATGCACAATCCAAGCTCACGTTTGAGTTTCTCTATGATGTGGTCAATCGACTTAGGGATTTTGGTGTGAGGATACCACTCTATGTGATGGATAGCAGAGTGGAGAGAGTATCTGCAAATGGAATTGTTGCATGAGATTTGTGGTCCTAGAAGAGGTTTCATATTTGAGGCAACCTGTAGTATAGGATTCTGCCCAAGTGATGTCTAAGGAGATTGAGTTAGACTATTATTCTTTATACTGCTAGTCGCAACTAGTGAAAGTAATGCCCAAGTAGTTGAATGAGGAGGTTAACAGGATGAGAGTTGATTACAACACCTGAGTGCTCCTCTTGATTCTTCCTGTGACGTGTGATGAGGTAAGATAAGTTACCTTTTCCTCCTCCTGGCATTATTTGGCTTTTGAGCTGGAAATTTGTTAATCATGGTCCTGTAGTATCATGAATGTCCTTCACTCTGTTGTTTGGTAATCAGTAATTTAGCTTAAAATTGTTTACAATCTTTCACCTGAAGAGTTGCTTAGTATGAAGAAATTTGTTTGCTTGATCAGTACTGTCGGCGAGGTAATACTGCCCTCCGGGAGTGACTTGTTCTGAGTTCATTGTATTAGCTTTTGCATTTCTTAGACATTTTCCAGTGTGAAACACTGTTTCGCTATGTGCTTCCTCAGTGTCATTCTGTTCTTGACTTCATTGAATTTGGTTAAAGATTGCTTAGTTTTCTCACCGCGGCACTCTTGTAATGATAATGGAAGTTCCATCTTCCTTCCTTTTGTGGAGTAGTGGTTTCTGTCTATCCTCTCAGTCGCATTTAGATATCTCTGTGTAGACAAAAGTGCAGTAAAATCTGGAGAGAGAGAGACAGAGGAAAGCTTGTGTGCCAGTGTTGGACAAGTTAGAAACCATACGACTACCACTAACAGTTGAAATTTCATGCAACACGTTTAGCTGCCTTTTTCTACTTTCCTCTTTTATCTTTTTGCTGCTTTACTGTCCGACATAGGCTGCAGATTGGATGGTCATCATTGTTGAAGGCAAAGCTTTAGGGACTTTAAAGGAACACTTCGGTGGTGAAATTGTGCCAGAAAATTTAAAAACCTTAACTTGGTGGATTCAAGACCTGGCCCAAGTTTGCATTAAAATAGTAGTAAAGATGGAATGAAAATAGAACTCTTCCAGAGAAGACAACAAAAATAAGGTATTTATGGGACTCCGGGAAAGGCAGAGTGGAACCTATTGTGCGCTTTTGAAGACATAATAATTTATTTTTCCTTAGCATCCGAGTAGCCTGTAAAGATACTAGGTGGTTAGTGCGGATACAAAACTCTCAGTGTAAGATGTTTATCACGTCGGTGAAGAAAATAGACAATTGGAGTAGAGTGCGGTGTCAATTGTGACGCAATGGGCCATCAAAGAAGGAGGCGCACATGCACAAAGCTTGCAAGGATGTATTGAGGATTGGGATGGCCCTCCTCCGGAATTTGGTACTCTGGAATAAATTATAGTAGAGGAGGGCGAAGAGATCTCCATTGAAAGGTCAAACATGCGAAGTTCTCTCTCACTGCTTAGTATCCCATTCGCTTTTCTGGGTGACTGCGTTTGAGCTGTCACGAACCTGCTGCCCCGTTTGTGTCGGTATGAGAGGGACGCAATCGGGGCGGGGCAACAAAGAAAGCCTCTTCGCGGCCGCTGCATGTGCTAAGTAGGCCACTACATTGTGACCTGATGGTCCTGATCTAGGAAATGTATTCTTCCTTTTCGTATCAAGGAAATGGGTTAGGCGGCCCGAATTTGTCTTTATGGCTGGGCGACCTTGACGGCGCCGGACCCGTTTCGGAATGATTGCCTGTTGCTTCTACAAATATATTTGGCACAAATCCGCCATGCTCTTTCAACTGCGGAGTCGGTACGTGTTATTGGACATCGTCAATGCATCATCTTCTCCTTTTTTTTTTTTTTTTTGGGTTTGGGGGGGAAGTGTTCTTATTTTAAGTAGATAGGAGTAAGAATAGCTGTAGCTTTTCCGTTTATCAATGAAAATAGGTTGGTTAAAGAAGTAAGTATTTTTTTTGTTGGACATATGAAGGGAGCAAGTGATCCAGTGAGATCAAAAGGAAGGGAGGGTATATGAAATAATTCCAGGCTTGGGGACTGATATAATAGTTCTATTATGCTTGAGTTTCAATACTAAATCTGCCAGTAATTTCTAAGGGCCAAGGTCAAACTGAATGCTCTTCAAAAGGATTTAGAACTGTTGTCGCAACTTGTTTAAGTTGTATTTAGCGTTAACAAGAGATGAAGGCTCATTCTTCCTTTGGAATTGTAGTTTTTTATCCCCTTTTGCCAAACCTTTTTAATCGTAATATTTTCAGAACATATGGGCGGGTTTACAATCAAAATCAAGCCTTTGAATAATAAGAACCCCTTTACCTTAAAACAGAAAAGAAAATAGAAAGAATAAAAGATGACAAACTTTAAGCCGAGAATTTAACATTTACCTTACGACAAATAAAAATCTTACACTATCTGATCAATGGAGAGTAGATCACAATTGCAGCAATGGGATATCCCGATTCAAATGCTTTGAAGATGTGTTGCTGAACGACGGAGTAGTATTGAACTTCATTTCTATAAGACTCAAAATCTTCTTAAATGCCGTGTGGGCGTGTTTCGATAGGAATTATTTATCAAAAACTTATTTATTTACATCACAAACACATTTTTCAACACATCTATTTATCTTTTAAACTGTCTTTTTTTATTTCACATACATAGTATTACAAAGAATGTTATACTATTAATTATTTCAAATAATATTTTAAATAATTTCCGGTCCAAGCACAAGCACACCCACACGAAAGAAGAAGGAATCTACATGCAGCACAAGGAAGCCTCACTCAAAACAACAGAAAAAGTTGGCCCCGCCTGAGTGCAAATTGAAGGATGTCATCCTCTTGATGATCTCATCTCTCTTTTTGGCGGCACGGATCAAACCACCGAACACCCTCATTAATGATTAAACCTCCTCACTTATCAATTGGCTCCCCCATTCCCTCCCCATTCCTATATATGTTTGTGCATTTTTCCTGAGAAGTGTGTAACCACTCGAGGTGGAAAATGGAGAGACACAGCACTTTCTCACCGACATTTCCTCTTCTTCTCTTCCTTATCGTCCTGCATTCTTGCTGTTATTATCAAGTCGTTGGTAATGGTACTCCAGCAGCTACCCAGATCAACAGACAAACACTCGAAATCGTTACACGTGGTGGCAGTGATCCCCACCCCCAGTCCCCTGCCTACCCTCCTGACAATGGAGAATGCCAAGATTGCCCACAGCCCCCTCCCCCTCTAGAGCCCGCATGTCCTCCAATGCCGCCGCCGCCGCCACCACCATGCCCCTCCACCTCCACCTCCACCTCCACCTCCCCTCCTCCCCTCCACCACTCCACCTCCCCTCCTCCTCCTCCTCCTCCTCCACCTCCACCTCCCTCCTCCTCCTCACCTCCACCCCACCACCCTCCCCTCCTCCATTTACTCTTTCCAATGAGCTACGAATGGCCATCAAAGTAATCCAAAGGTTCAAAAAGACAATAACGTCTGACCCTTTTCACGTTACCAAAACCTGGAGGGGCAACCGCATCTGTTACGACAGGTCTACATACAAAGGCTTCGTATGCGACAGAAGCACCAAAGACAAAAAGTTTAGAGTCGTCGGCGTCAATTTCAATGGTTTCAACTTTAACGGTCGACCACTCGTTGCAAAAGACTTCGTCGAAGATCTCAAGGACCTGGTGATCTTCCATGTCAACTCCAACAACTTCACAGGTGACATTCCCTTTGGAATATCCCAACTTCCAAACTTCTTCGAGTTCGACCTGAGCAACAACAAGCTCGTAGGAGCTTTCCCCAGAGCAGCTCTGGGGGCAACCAATCTGACATACTTGGACGTCAGGTTCAACCAGTTAACAGGGCCAATCCCGCCCCAAGCCTTCACACTAGACCTGGATGTCCTCTTCCTCAACAACAACGCATTCTCTGGAGGCATCCCCGAGAATGTTGGCCAAACCCCTGTACTCTATCTCACCTTTGCAAACAACTACTTAACCGGCCCAATCCCCAAGAGCATTGGCCAAACCTCCAGAAATCTCCTCGAGGTTCTTTTCTTGAACAACAGGCTCTCCGGTTGCCTCCCGTATGAGATTGGGTTTCTGAATAAAACACATATTCTGGATGTCAGCATAAACCAGTTGACAGGTCCCATCCCCCTATCATTCGGATGCTTGAAAGAAATGCAGCAGCTGAACTTGTCGTACAACCAATTCTACGGGGCGGTTCCGGAGAGCTTGTGCATTCTGGAACACCTGGAGGTACTGGACCTCAAGTTCAATTACTTCACTCAAGTTGGACCAGAATGCAGGAAGCTAATAGAGAAGAAAGTTCTGAACGTAACCATGAATTGCATTCTAGACCTTCCTTCGCAAAGAAGTCCCAAGGAATGCGAGGCTTTCTTCTCGAAGCGTCGGACTTGCCCGGACCCGAAATCGCTCACCTGCGTCCCCTGCGGCATTTATGTTTCTAAGGGCCCACGACAGACATCTGATCGTGTGCCCAAGCAGGCAAGGCCTCCATCGCCCACTTATGCCGCGCTAAAACAGCCCGGGTTCTGAATACGTTGGTGTCGGCAGCCGCTTAAGTGCCTACCTTCCCTTGTGATTACGCTGTAATACTAGTATATATATATATATTTTTAATTATTTGTTCAGGGGCTGGAGGAGAAAATCTGCCCCCCTAAACGAACTCTTTTAAGTGTAAACAGTGGGGTATGTTTTCTGCATCGCCGTTATTATGACGGATATAGATTACCTAGTCATTGTTACATGGCTAAAGCCTAAGCCAACGGCTTATATATATTTATTTTGCAAAGTTCACGGTGCTTTACGAGTACTGATAGGCCAGAATAATTGCACAATTCAGGGCAAAACCAAATGAAAGAAACGGGCATCATCTAGGCTGTGAGAGTTCAAGAACTCCAAGAACTTGATAGAGGTCATGTCATCCTATATCAACTCACAACTCAATCCAATAAACACAGATATTGTTGTACATTTTTTCAACTGCTAACAGATGTAATCCCCAAAATCGTGAATGTGAGGTGAGATTCAGTCAAAACGGACATAATGGGGAGATTTATTCCTCAGTATATGAAATTTGTAAGGACTTTACTGGCCAAGTGTTCACCGTAAACAGCACCTTCGAACCTCCTGGTTCCACCAGTTTGTTTTACGCACATATCCAATGGCTCTAACACAGCATCATAATTTGGCTATTCATGTGGAAAAACCGAGGAGGTTGATTAAGAAGCTTAATCAAAATAAACACGAAAATTAAGAGAGAGGATTACCTCATAAAAGTAGGCCACGCAGACACGGTACGTGGGAGACTTGTTAACCACCCGATGCAAAGTTGATTCGTAAAGGCCATTGGATAGAATCTGAAGATTCCCAAATACTAAGAACAGCTACCGGAGTTATCGGATAACAGTATAAAACCACTGGAGAATCAATTATTGAGACGTATACCTTCAGCATATCACCGATATTGCAAACAAATGTCCCTGGAATGGGTGGTGCTGATATCCACTCTCCAGAAAGGTTTTTAACCTACAAAGGGACTAGTTTAAGAGTGCAGAGCAGTGACAATGAAAAACAGAGAAACATGTATATTTCAAGCAGAAACTAATGAAAGTTTAAGAGTGCAGACTGGTGACAATGAAAAACAGAGAAACATGCATAATTCAAGCAGAAACTAATGAAACAGGCCTAAGTATAACATGCAGAACTTCAGGATACACACTAATCCTAAAAAATGAAGGAAATAAAGAAGAAAGTAGACAGGAGGGCGATACCTGAAGAGCAGTAATACCATCATCTTGATTGACTAACGTCAGCAGACCTGGTATAGAACAAGAGATCGTCTTCATCTATACATAGGAACACCTCATGCTTACACCAAGCAAGGATGGGAAATCTTACCATAGTCCGTATGAGCTCCACTGCATTCATTTGGATAAAAGACATATAAATAAGCACAAAATCACATCAATCAAGTGTAAGGAGTGAAATAAAAGGAGATGAAATCCATCTTCAGCAACCTTACCATCCAATATCATTTTTTGGCACGTCTTGGGCATTTGCAGAGGGGACACCGGGATAGCCAATTATACGTAGCACCCAAAATGGATCACCCGCTCTTGTCCCTTCAAATTCGACTGGTGATCCACCCAATGCCAGAGCAATTCCCCGCATAATTTTTCTAGACAGATCTGTCGACATTTAGCATTCAAGTCATATTCGGTGGAATGGAGTCAGAGATAAAGCAATAAGCCACCTAGTGGTATATAGTTTCACTAAAAGTGCACCTGTGCAAAGGTTGACATACTCCTCCATTAATTTTTTGAAATTAGGCGGATGACTTGGCCTGCAGAAGGAAAAAATGTGTCATTCACACAAGGAAACATACTTTTACCATGAGCAGGTAGTACTCATGCTTCCAGAAAAATAACAAGCTTACCAGGTCTGTGAATACTAGAATGTTGTCTGTGTTTTTGTGGATGTGAGAGAGAGAGAGAGAGAGAGAGAGAGAGCAATAAAATTTGACAGGTTGTTGAGTTCTTTTTGTTTGTTTTTGTCTTTTTCCCCCCCTTCTTTCTTGTTTTGGTAAACGTCTGTAATCTTCAGTGGTGTTTCAACTTCATGCCATATCAATAAAAGACAAGAGTTTGGCGTCTCACGTACCATATATTAGAACCTTGCATAGGTTCACCAAGAGCTCCATACATTCCTTTTTTGACTTCTCTATAGCACTGTTATCCAAAACCAAAAGACTGAAAATGATCTGAATTCTGAAGGAATAATTGATGAGAAAAACTGCAAGAGCTACAAAAGCATAATGATAGCATCTGAGCTGACGCCAACCCCACCCATATTCTTTGCTTGCAAAATATAAACCCCCAAAATATGGTTCAGTACAACATGGTGATCATCACATGGATATTCTCGAAACTACCAAAAGAAAAAGGAAAACGAAAAAAAATAGGTTGAACGTAAACATAAAAAGATAAAGTTTACATTACTCTAAGATTTCCCAGAACCAAGAAGCAGAAGAAAACATCTAGCTTCGGTGCAGTTCTAGTCTCATTTTTCATGTAAGTAAGGAGCAAGTTATTTGATTTATGAATACAGAAAAAGAAAGATAACACGCACTATGAGATGTTGAATTCATGAAGACATCATACACGATAAATGCAGCATATGTACGATGCCTAATAGCTTCAGCATGTTCCTCTCATTCACTAATCTCAAAATGACCTTGGAATTATCATATAAACTTAGTAAGACATGTTAGGTCAGTAACAGCTTTTTGTCAAGGAATTTTCAAACCCAAGCATCCACAGTTCTTTCCTATGGCAGGGTTTATTTGGTTTTTCACTATGATAAAAACATGTCCAAATAACATCTAGAATGGCATCTGTAAGATAAAGTCCCCAACAAGAAAGCCTTAATAAGGTACTGTTAGGCTGGCAAATTCAATTCAGCTTGAACTTGCACACCCATCAGCAGGACTGATTAAGCATTCACAAGGTCCTTCATTCTGCAGATAGATAACCAGATTTATAGGCAACAGAGGTTTGTAATTATATGATTTACAAGGCTAATGGATGATTAAAGTTTGTCATTACCAAAAATTCAAACTCAGCAAGACAAAGTACATATATACAATAATCTCCATAATAGCACAACCTAGAGCAAAGTAAAACCTACGTCAATAGCTTCATGCATATCAGGCACTCCTTTGGTTATATTTTCTCCAACATGCTGATATCCTCTGCAATCAAAATGTTAAATTATCCTAGTAAGTAATAAAAGGATGAAGCTTGAACTGGAACTAAAATATTGACTCTACATATAGCCTACTAGATATCAAATTTTTCCACAAGAAGCAAACCTGTATCCAGTTGTAGCGGAGAGTTTGATCTTGATTTTCTCCTCATAAGGTAAATCAAAGTATCTATGTGCTATATTTCTGACCTCTTTGACAAGGGAATCAGGAATGCCATGGCCCTTCTGTGCAAACCAAAATCACCTTTAGGCATATATACAAACACTTAGTAGATGGAATGAGAAGCAGAGAGGTTGAAAAGAAGAGGCTGTAGGTATTCCAAGTACCTTGTTAGTGACTCAAAACTAAAGTAACGCAAAGAAATCAGATTATACTTTGTGAAGCAGTTACAACAGGGAGTATGTCACAAAACAGTTGGAGGTGAACTCCAACAGGACCATCTTCTACCTACATGCCTAGGTCAAAAACAGAGATGAAAATATTCAACCAGTAATGCAGCCTCCTAAATTCATGAACCCTAGCAGTTCTGGTTTTCCATTCATATGCCAGTAAACTAAAATTGGTTGCCTTCTAAGTCACTAAAATAAACCAGCGTAGAACAATCCGAATGTCTCGATACTTTAATCAAGAAATGCTACATGCTTTCTCATTATAAGTACGCATAGTCAAAGACCAGAGAAAGTCATTTAAGGATAATAAATTACCACGTAAAAAAATCCTGCTTCTTTGCATGCCTGACCTAACTGTCGGACAACATTGGCCACGCCTTTGTCTTGAGCTATGCTTGGATCATCCCATTTCTCCAAAAGACGACTAACATCTAGGCAAGATTCAAACAAAGAAGCAGAAGAAGCAAACAACTTAGACGAGCAAATGTCAGTTCTCATATACTAGTAGTACTCAACCCAGTAGTGTGACCTTTATGACCATCAGCCAAGAGTTTTTTTTTTTTTTTTTTTCATTTTTAAAGAAAGAAATTGAAAGTTTAGTACTTCAACACAATTTTCTTTTGAGTCAAATCCTAAAATATTCAGCCGGGATATGTTCAGCAATGGCAGCAAAGAGAGACGAAAATACCAATTTGGATATTCAAAACCTTGCGCTGAGAATTACAGATAAATACAACAGTAAATATCCCTTTTTTCTCCCGCAGTGACGAAGCAGAAAAACGACTGAGTATTCCCATTCCCTGTATCCAATCAATGTAACTAACCTAGAACATAATTAGCTTTTTCCCTTCCCCTTTTGCTCTGTGTTCCTCAACTTAGGAAAGAAACTGCATTTAAAAAAAATTAAGGAAAGAAACCACTGTCACGTTTTCCCTTTCAATCTCCTTATCTTTCCTGGGTGGCTAACTACAGTGAAGAAATTATGACTTGCTCAAAAAAAAAAATTTATGACACAAGTGGCATAAAGAAAATGACGGGAAAAGAATTCCTGGGTTTTGTGAAAGAAATTTGTTACCTATAAGGGGTAGGGTTTTAAAGTCGGTGGTCATTGCGATGGTGGCTTTGGAGCTCTCTGGTTCTCTACTGTTCTATTCCCGATTCCAACTCAAGGAGAACGATGGCACCTGAATAAATAATAGTCACCCGGTCAGGTGAAACAAAAACGTTGCGGCATGCAGCTTCCAACTTGCCACCATAATAACTTGGGTAAATTACATATAATCCCCTGTAGTTTTGACTATTGCTATATAACGCATCTAATATTTTAAAATATCTACTTTAGCCCCTATAATTTTATGTAAAGTGGAAACATGACGGAAAATACTCTATGTAACGTCGTTAGTTGAAATGATAATAATGCCCTTATTTAAATGTTAAATCAATTGATGAATTTACCAGTTTATATAAATGTATAGGGGAATTATATGGACGATTGTAAAAATCACAGTGGATAAAGTGGATATTTATATGAATCATAAGGGGTTGTATGGACATTAAGATTTTATCACACGCACTTTTAGGGCGTGTTTGATATAAACGCCATAATTGATTGTACATTCCGTCCACTTTCCACTTTACATAAAACTATAAGGGGGTGAAATAGATATTTTGAAACGTTAGGGGGTCATATGGCAACAATTAAAATCACAAGGGGTTATAAGTAATTTACCCTAATAACTCTATGTAATGTCATTTTAACCCTCAAAACTTTTATTTAACTCTCTATTAATCTCTCTCTCTCACCAGGTATAAATCCACTGGAGTAATATTTTATTTATATATTATTTTACTAGCATCACAATTATAATTCCTAATCATTTTTTTATCCTCTTAGCAATTAATTTGTCTCACATACATTACAGAAATGTTACGGTAATTATTCAAAATAATATCTCAAATAATCTTCTGTCCAAACACAGAGTTAGATTGTAAAAGAACTCAATTGAATCGAATCGAGATCTTGAGGTATTAAAACCGATTAAAAAATCTGGACTCGAAATTAAATTCAAATTTGAATTTTATACGAGCTATAAATTTGGATTCGCGTTCGATTCGATATTGTATTCCATAGATTTGAACCCATTTGAATGCTCAAATTCTTTTAATTTTGATTAACAATGCATAGATAATTTCTATATGACAAAATAATAGAAAAGTATATATATATTTACATAAAATAAAAATACGTACTTTAAAAAATATATAGAAAAAGTTAGTGGAGCACTGGAGCCTTGTGGAGTCCAAACGAGCCAGACACTAACAAATTCAAACTCAATTCGGTACTTTAGTTCAATCCGAATAATTGATTGGGCTCGAGTTCAAGTCCACCAATCATCAAACTCGAACTAAACCTTAATTATTTGTTGAGAGTTCAGTCTGTTTTACAGCCTGGATGCCGTTGGTACATACACATTTGCCTCAATTAGAAGTCCATCCATGGGCTTTTTAATGACTTTTAACAAACGGTGTGAGATGGCTTGAGAGGTATATATCCAAAACTTTGCTCCCGGGACTATTAGCAATTGATTTGAAGCTCTTGGAGATGAAATTCAATTAACTTCAACAATAAATAAGCACTTTTAACCAACTTATTAGTTGATTTGATAAATTTCATGTGAAGATTAAAATTGAAATATATTTGTGATTTTACTCTTAACCAAAAAAACCTGGGACCTCCTTACGTCATAAAGGAAAAAGAAAATAAAGGACTTTTCAGATTCTGATATCGACGTGAATAATTTTAGAACGTTGTTGTTTCTCAGTTTAACATCTGACCGGTTGCCTCCGTCCCAAGAAGTCGCCCAGCTGTACACCTTACCGGAAGGAAAAAGAATTGCTTGACTCCACTCCAACGTGTCGAAATCCCATCAAAGAGTCTAAACAACGGGCCCACCGGCGCCAGTGCCTCCTCTTGCTCAGCCCCCGCCCGCCCGGGGGGTTGTGGGGGTGGGGGGTTCCTCGGGGCTCCTTCCCATCAAAGGAAGCAATTAGGCTCTGATGAATGGAAATGGAGTGGCAGTTTGGGCCTTGGCGGCACTGGAAAGGAAGGGAAAAAAAAAAAAAGAAAAAGAAAAGCCTACAAATGATCTCTTCAAAATAGCAGGGACTGACGTTTAAGTTCTTGAATTAGACGGATGTTGATGGCGAAGCAATATTAACGAAATCTTCTAAACAAAATCATTTCGAGCAAATCGTAGGTAGTTTTCGCACCTGTTCCCCAAGAGTTAGTTAGAGCAATAGGTTGTCAACAGATTAGATTAGGTACAGAAACAAATTATTAACAATCTGCATGCGAATCCAAGTAGCAGTTTGGTAGTTTTCAAGTTTTCTTCATCCTCCAGTCGAAATTAAACTTCCACGACACGTCTCAGATTGTTGATTCCTTTCAAGCTTTCAGGTTGCATACGAAACTTGTAACACGAACAATTACATTTGACATGCCCACCCCACCAAAAAAAAGGAAAAAGAAAAAAAGAATTATTTTACATGCTCCCAGCAGCTGCAGCTGGTGGAGCGAGCAAAATGTCAAAATTTGAAAGATGGATAAATAGGAGTAACCTAATTGTTCACCTCCTGATCACTGGCAAGGGACTAAACTTATTTGTGTTCACACACATCATACCACCTAAGAAGATGATGAAGAAGAAGATGATGATGATGAAGCCGATGGTGAGGTATAATTGCTGCGGCAGAACTGAAAAACATTAGCATCCGCTCTCTCCAGGACAAAATGTCCCAGCATATCTTTGGATTTCACCAAATTTTCCTTGCACAAGTACTCGTAACTGGTGGTTCTGTCCACCTTTTGATTGAAATCATGCACAAAAATATGAGTTTTTGAATTCCCACCTTTTTTGCTCCTAGCCAGAACACCGGCTGTGAAGATGGCCGACATCCGCCCAGGCGCTTCCGGCCAGTACCCTCGCGGCCCGTCTACCAAGATAACATCCCAATCAACTTCGTAAAATTGATTGGGCAGATCATTAAGCCCGAGCTTGCACTCTGAAAACAGCAGATTTTGCACTGGCCTGCATTCGTTCATGACCTGTTCTTTCACCGTTGCCATCAGTTCATTTGCTTCAGTTATTTTGGTGGTGTACTGCACGTCGTAGGCCTCGACTTCTGGGTATTTTTCTTCAATGTACGCAGCGTAATACCGATTTTCATCGATGAACACCGTTCTGCCGTTGTGATTCAGGGCTTTCCAGAGAAGGGTTTCAGGAGTCAGGCCGAACACTAGGAAATTACACGGGGTCCGGCATTTCTGGAGGACATCTGATATCTGTTTGATGTCGGTGTGGGACATGTGATCGGTGTTGTTGGAGTTGGAGGCATAGTGAACCAGTGCCCTGACAACAGAACTCGACAGCGGAAGGTTGATGCTGGAGCCAGTCGTAGCCGAGGCGGCTGCAACTGTTGTAGCCGTGATGGATTCCCTGGTGTAAATCAGGGTGAGAAGGAAGGCCAGAGTGAAGAATGAAATGAGTGCAAGAAGCCATAGCCTGTTGGAGCTGCCCTGCTTTTGGATATAAGGATGGAGGAGGATAAGCTTGGTGCTGCTGCTGAGATTGTTCTTCATTTCCCTTTTTTGGTTGAGAGCTTCAAAGAGTATATTCCAAATGGTGTTCTGAGCTCTTGAGTTCCCCCTCCCCTGGGGATTATTGAGAGAAGGATGTGTGATTTTAAAGATGCCGAGAACTAAAGACAGGGCGAAATAGACGCTGAAGCAAGAGGGTACATGTCAAACATGAAGATGACAGAACAAACCCACCAATACAGCTAGGATTGGCGGCTATATACAAATATATTTTCTGCAACCTCTTAATTGGTTCACTTTCAGTAAACTGGAGCTGATAAGACTCTAGCTGATTGGGGCAATGATATAAAGTTTCACTGATTTCGACAAATACTCTTCATCTGAGAGTGGATTAGCAGCTCCATCTAGATCGATGGGTGATGGATGTGGTTTAGTGGTAGTAGAAGGAGAGGGTGGTTGGACTTGGGAGCTGGTAGAGTAGAGGAGGTATTTGGTATGGTTCCAGCGACTCAGTAACTAATTACAAGCCAAATGTCGCTTTTCCTTGTTGATTCTACCATTATTTCTCAAGAAACCTCTATTATAAAACAGTAGTATCATCTGATAGAGTTGTGAGAGGGACCAATGAACTGCCGGATTCCGTTTTGTCAAAGAAAATACGGGCATGCAGCTTTCATGAACCCAGAATTACCTGCGCTATAGAAAACAGAAAAGAAGGTAAAGATTACAAAACTAATTGGAACTCAGAACTTTGAAAAATTGGATTGGTTTATTATGCATATGGAGTAGAATCAACGGACAGATTGCCCCATTTTCGATTAGCAAGTTCTCTACGAATTTATCTCAGGCATGGGAAACTTGCATAGTAGTCTCGGCCTTGTTTGGATTGTAATTTTTCATCGAAAATTTTTACTTTTGCTGTGATCACATTTTTTACACACTTTTTTACCTCATACACATCATATCGCTACAGCATATTTTTCTATGAAAAATTCCAGAAAATGGCATCCAAATAACCCATCAGTTTAATCTTGCAAAGTTACTGGGACACAGAATTATTACAATGGAGTTAATAAAAAGGAGTTGTCCAGATATAAGATGTCACGTCAACACGATTTTTCTAATTGCCTTAACTGGCTAAATTTTCGATTGCCATTAACTAGCGTGATGACCTGGGAAGGACTGATGGGAGATTTCGGTTCAAGATCTTTAAGAATTTGCATACACATAAAAAAAGAAAAAAAAATTCTAATGACCTTTAAGAATTTGCTCCTCATGCGGTAATCGGGTTGCTTGTGTAACTCATAAAAGCTATTCTTCATTACTTTCTCTCTCTCCTTTTATTTTCAATACAATGGAGGAATGAAATTTAAGAAATGAGAAACCAGAAGTGAATTTGAACTCTAGACTTTCAAACCTTTAAGATTTCGACCTTAACTACCAATTCGTTTGGATTGCTGTTTTTGGCACTTGTTTTTTATATACTGTTTTTCACATCCCAAATGTTATAATAAAAACAACCCCAAAAATAACTCCAAAAACAACCACAATAATTTTTTTTCTATTTCTTTTTTTTCCTTTTTCTGTTTCCTTTTCCTTTTTCTTCTCTTCCCTCTTCTTCTCCGATGCTAGCAACCGGTTTTTTTTTTTTTGCTCTCCCTCCTCCTCCCTCTTCCCCCTCCCTCCCTCTTGTCGATCTGATCTGGTCACGATGGAGGGAGGAGGAGGGAGGAAGGAAGGAGGAAGAGGGTGTGAGGGGAGGAGATGGTACCAAAGAAAAAAAAAAAGGGTCGTCGGTCGTCGGTCGTCGATCAGAAGAAGAGGGGAAGAAGAGAAAGAAAGAAAAAGAAAAGGAAAAGGAAAAGAAAAAAGAAAAGAAAAAGAAAAGAAAAAGAAAAAGAAAAACAATCCAAATACATTTATAGTAACATTTTTTCACATCTACAATGTTACAGTGCTGTTTTTCACAAACAACTCCAAAAACAAGAAATCGAAACGGACCCCAAAACTCTTCCTTACTTAAAGAGAGAATGTTTCAATTATTTGTTTATTTTTTTAAGTTTTAATATTTCAGTCCCCATTAGGAACTTGGCGATAGAAAGAGTCATGGAAGTTCCACCAAGTGCTTTTTCCCCAACGGAAGTCAGAAGAAAGGAGGAGATAGCAGCTTGCCCATCATGAAAAAGCAAGGCCTTACGGGATGGGAGCTGGCCAGTCCGCTAAACTGATTGTTGTACGCAAATTCTTGAAACCCATGAAAGTTGGTTGCTTTAGGAGAATGGGTCATAGGAGCCAGAGGAAAAAGCTTTATACTTTACCTAATTACCTCCCAATGGTTACTTTAAGATCCTAAATAAAGTTATCATTTTTCCTCTTTACATATATGAAAGAAAAGATAAGCTTCGTCTTTTAAGGCCGGGCCATAAACAATTGCACCCTTTTTATTCTTCCTCCTTTAAGCGTTGAATACTTTTCATTGTTTCCGAAGTTACCTGGGAGGCAAAGTAACTTCCAACTGTTTGCTCAAATTGAAAGTCATTTTACCCGATTAAAATACATACACACACATATAGATATCTGAAGTTCCTGATGGTACAGTTATAATACTCGTTGGGCAGATTGTTCAACTAACATGGACTTTCTGAATCATATATATATATATATATATATATATATCAGGGATTTGATGCGCCTCCAACAATCCGTGTTTATATGGTGCAACCCCCGAATGAGAGATTTTTTTTTTTTTTTTTGGATACCAATCCGTGTTTATATGGTAGTTGATGGATGGTAATGCATGGCACAACAGCAAATGGGAGATTATGTTTTGTTCTTTGGTAGGGTATCAAAGTATCTAAAATACTTTTCAACTGTTATTTTTGAGAACGTGGAATTCTAATTCTCTTTTCCTATAGAGATTAGGAAAGTATTATTAAGAACTGGTCACGAAAAATGTATACAATACATAGAGCCCTACTTTTGTTTCTGTGTGCGTACTTTGACATTTGAACTTGACTGTCAAAAGCCAACAAGAAGGGAAAATGAGGAGGAAATAGGGGTGTAACTCAACCAAGTAGATTGACTCGAGCTCTCGAGTAGCTCAGTCAACTACTCGACTCGATCTCGGTCAAAGTCGAACTCGAACTCGAACTCGAACTCGAGCTACTTACTTGAGCTAGCGAGTCAAGTTCGAGTATAAAATAAGTGAGCTTGACGAGCCACTCGAACTCAATATATATATATAATTAATATATATTTATTAATTATTAATTTACTTTTTTAGTTATATTAATTATAATATTCACTCGTTTCTTTTGTTATGTTATAATATTATTTGAAGTGAATAAGTAATTTCAATTGAAAAATAAAATGAAAATAGGAAAGAAAAAAGAAAATTGGGTAGTAATCGAGTTCGAGTAGTCGAGTACTCGAACTCGAAATCAAGTTCAAAAGGCATTTTGATCTCAATCGAGTCAGGTTCAAGTATTTCTGATACTCTTTCGAGTCGAGATCGAGTATCTTTACTAATTATGAGCTCGAGCTCGAGTATAGAGATACTTGATCTCGATTTGACTCGATTTCAGTCCTAGGATGAAAGTGGCAGTGTGCCTCTAAAAAGATGAGGAAAAAAAAAGGTATAAGCGAGGCAATATATAAAAAAAAATTCAGTAATATTCCTTATGCATACTTATAAGATTATCTAAAGATGGATATGCATTACAAATAAAAAAAAAATGCACCTAATTTTCTAGACCTTTTCATCTAATTTAACTTCACTTTTTTCAAAAAATTAATATTTGAAACTCATACTAAACAGTAGACTAATTCCAAAATTATGAAATTGTCAAAAAATTTTAACAACCTAGCTTGCAAGATGGTATAGCAACTGAGTGAAGTACAAGCTTACTATGAGGGTGATATATAATAAATCCCATCATTTTTTTTATAGCTTTTCCTAGTAAGTACTCTGCGAGAACTCGTTAGTACAAATAAATCGTATCTAACATATTTTCAAGACATAGTTAAATTGGTGAGATTCTAATTCAACTCTCAAACTCTTTTCATTCTCCTTATAAGTGTGATTACATACATTTTTAATTATTGTCATCTGGCGCATTTATATACACTTTTCCTATTAATTTTACTTTTTCAAAAAATATAAGAATTAATCTTTCATACATTGATAATGCATACATTATCACCATTGGATGAATGACAACCATGCAAATTTTGATTTTGAAATATAATTTTTTCTTATATGTCATGAATCTAATGGTAATAGTGTATACACTGTCAATGTGGGAAAGATTTTTACTCAAAAGATAATTCCTAAACTGCACTTCAATGAGTTGTCACTAGATACTTGTTAAACAAAACTTTTTCTTATACCATAATGTTTAATGCTACCTTTCTGTTCAAGGAGTTCTCTAATGTGTGCAAAATAAGCACTACTTAAGAAGAGAATTTATGAATTTTGTGAAAAAACTAAAATTAAGTAGGAAAGGACTTTTTCTGATGGGCACCATTAGGTACACATTTGTACACCTAATTTTCGTCTATTTCATCATTTAAATGGATATACTTACACATAATGTTTCTCCTTGTATTTAGATACTTGCCAGGTATAATCTCACTCCGGGCAAATATGCAAAATCTACCTTAATTAGTGTTCATTGGACATCCATGGACAATGGCTGAATGGAAGAGCAAATGTGAGTTTGTCTATTTAAATAGTAAATTAGATGCAAGTTAGATGTATTAACAACAGAAAAATAGGTATTCGTTAAACAATTCTTCATCAAATAATATGCCTAGTTTATTTATACTTATTCTATTAGGATGGACCCTTGCTTACCGTTCCACTAGAATTCTGACCCGTGCTATGCACGGGGTTTATATTTATAATAATAATAATAATAATAATAATAATAATAATAATAATAATGAATTATTTGTAATAGTTATACCAAAAATAAGTTAAAAATTAAAAGATTATTATTTTGATCAATTTCCATTTGGGAGTGTATAACGTAAATATCAAGTATTCAGTCAGCTTCCAAGCATATGGCGACATATAACAACTAGTCTGCTTACTCAATAAATCAGTCTTTTAGCGTAAATGTCTGCCTTTCATAAGAACAAACCCAAGGGGAGAAAATGTGTATTTTTACCATGTCTAGTCAACCTCTGCTACTAAGAAGACCAATTACGGATTTTAGTCAACCCCTCTCAGCCACCTTCTCTGCCCCTCCCTCCAATTGGTACATATGAACACTCCTTATCAGCTCTGGGAGAAAAATTCATAGAGATTAGAGAGGCCAAAAATTTTAGGAGAAAAATTCCTGGAGAAAAAAAATGAAAAAAAGTAAATATCGGAGAAGGCTCAGAACAAAAAAATCTGGAGACTTGTGGCACTTTAACTTTCAAATAAAAAGAAAATTGAGAAAGAGAAAATTACCCAAGTACAGCAGCGGTCTTTTGTCTGAGAGAGAGTATAGCTTGAAAATTGAAGAGGTGGTGATGGAAAATTTCTCATATAAAAAGAAAATTGACAAAGAGAAAATTACAGAAGATTGAGAAAGAGAAAATTACTTGAGTAAAATGGCGGTCTCCTGAGTAAAATTACTTGTAAGCAATTGTTTCCTCATTTGCAATCTTACAAGTTTGAAACTAAGGTGTAGTTGTAATTGGTGTAACGAAGTGTTTCATGCTAGTAAGTAAGCCTATTTTCTTGCTTCGCATCTTGATGACCGAATCAATGCACACGTATCTGCCCAGCAATTAGCATTGGATCTTGCTTTGCTTTATGATGGTTGGCATTGTCACCAAACGACCTTGATTGTTTATCAGATGATGTTTGGCCTATTTGAGATGTTACTGATCTTCAAATGAAGAGTGATGAAGAGTTGCCGGAGCCCAGTAAAGACTTTGGTTCGTTGGACAAAACAAATGGATCTTTTGATGATGACAACGGGAAAAATTTGAATGAGGCAAAGGAAATGGAATCGGAAGATGATGCTGGTCAAAGGCCGATGGACGAAGAAAAGGACTTGAAATCAGATGATTTGGACGCCGCTTTGAACATCAATGATGGAGTGGTGGAAGGTAATGGCAGCAACTGAATGGGAAACGTGTGTTGGAATGGGATATGGATTAGTTAGGATATATATGGATAGATATGGATAGAAGTTAGTAACCGTTATTAGACTAATCACATATTTACTGAATTAAATTAAATAGAAATTTCTAGAAAAAAGGTTGGGAATTTCTTGACTCCTGGAGACCTCTCCCAGAAAACTCCACCTGCAATACATATATGATAGATAACCAAATGCGACCCTTCAAATAATAGAATATGTCGAGAACTTTTTCTCTCTCCCCCCCTCTCTCTCTCTATTTCTTTTTGGGGGTTATTTCTGAGAAAAAGGCACAGCTGTCAAGGAGGAAACAAAAATGTTCAAAACAATTGATTTGTTCAGGCGGTTTAGAGTTTTCTGTCCAAGTTTCGTATCTAATTTAAAATGACATCGTTTTATTAATTAGACAATTTTATTAAGTAAAACACGTCAACAACTTCATTAAGTAAAACGACGTTGTTTTAAATTGGACACAAAATTTAGATAGGGACCTAATAAAGGATCGAAAGTGTTATTTAGGCGACGCTTAAATTTAAGAAAAATAATAATCCAACTTGATATGGCAGTGTCGGTAGAAGCGCAGAATTAGGAGAGAGGGCATTTGCAGTATGAAGAAGACGCAGAGAATGTGGCATGAATGAAACTCAATCCGTCTCCCAGCTTGTAATCAAGGAAAATGGACAGGATATAAACAACATATATGTAGTGTTAGTGTCCGCGTTAGTGCGAAATTAGACAGTAAAACCGACGAAAAAACAAGAAGTTGATAGTGACATGACATCACGTGGAACCGGTACTACTTTGTAGCAGAATATGCCGCTGCTGGGACTTCCAACTTTTAACTAAGTATGCCTATGAGGATCGAGATTGATGTGCAGAGGTTCGATGCTGGCCGGCTTCCTGATGCGTAATAGGGTGTGCATGTAGTGAAGTATTTTGTGCTGGACTTTGTCCTCTACCACTCCAAGGATTTTGTGTTTTTCAGGCAAAACCAGCAGCAATCAGTTTCTCACTGGGTGGTGCTTGCTGGGGTGCCTATATTGGACTGTGGAAGACAGGTAATCCAACGAATGGAACCATCTATAATCCTGGGACGGCATGTAACATGGATAAAAGTAAACTAGCTGAAGAGTGAAGACTGCTGCTGTGTCCAGAGCTCACACATGATAGTTCAACTGGTGACTTTAAGATTATGTTGATGTCGGGGATGATGGCTACTTATTAGTTAGTTAGGACTCCATTAGATAAGTTTCGACTGCAGCTCGCAAAATGGTACTCCAATTTGAAATTGATGACCAGAAGAATAAGAAATGTGAAAGAGACCCAACCAAGAAACAGACAAATTTATTTGCTGCAGAATCCTCTTTCCTCACCAGTAGAAATACGAGTCCCCCTCTTGTTACATTTGCTATTACTTGATACCGGCCAAAATTGCGATTGGGTTGGAGGGGCTTTCTTAACAAAGCAGGTAGGCCGCGGTTACAAATGCAAGCCACACGTACACCTTCCTTTTTTTGACCTTTTGGATTCGTCAAGCCAGTTTACCACAGTGCATCTACTACTCACCAGTGTCGTCGCTCTGAAGTATAAAGGTACTGGATTCTATAGCACTCACGGTAGCACAAATTTGAGGAACCCCAGACCGCCAATGTTAGCAGCAATTGAAGCATAAGGTGCAGGTCAGGAGTGAAAACCTTCATATTTAGAGTAACATTCAAAGGATGTTGAGGAATACACCTCTTCGATCTAGAGGTGAGTTCCTCTCCCCTAAACTCCCCATTGAGCTAATTGAGTCTTCCCCAAATCTAAATTGGAATAGGAGTAGGTTAAAGTAAAAGTTGCCAATTGACAGGGAAGAAAGGTACAACTTATATTTGGCTTCCAAGTGAGAATCAACTCCTTCGGTGTTGAATACTGTAGTTCTATGTCGTTGCATCAGCCTAGAGTCTTAACTCTAAAGAAGAAGAAGAAGAAGAAGAAAATAACAAGGATTGTAAGACCTCGGCCACAACCTTAGCTAACAAATATTTCCCAAGATAGCGAGTCGTTATTAATTTTGGCCTTGGTGTAGCCAAACTACTCTTCCAGCCATACTATGGCTGATGCATTGCTTTGTAGCCTAACATGACAATGATCAGAAATCATATGCTTAGAAATCAACCTAGAATTTTCTTTATAACTATCAATGCCCCTAGTTTTTGGAAATCCATGCTAATACCTTAGGCTATAAACTCTTTCTGCATTCTTGATCGTTTGAACTCTTGAACTCCCATTTCGTCTTAATCACTAACTTAAGCATCAAAGTGCCCCCACCCTAAGCCTTTATTTTCCTTTGTGTTGGCGGGCAAGAAGCTTGGCCGTTTCCTGCTCCCACAAGCACCATTTAGGAAACTTTTCCAGCACCTCCAGCGGATTTGGCGCACAATTAATAATATGTCAATCAGACCCAAAGTAAAACCACAGATTAACAAATTTAGCTTGTACTATTGATCTTGTAAACAACGGTAAAAAAAAAAAAAAAAACTAAAAAATGCACAAGCAAAAAGAAAAATTATTTAAGCTCTGTAGATTTTTGTGTACGTATTGACTTTAGCAGCATCAGTTGTCTCGGAGACATCACGGACCATGGGAGAGGGGCAGGAGCTAGTGCTGCACGTTCTACAAAGAAAGGAAAGAAAGCGAGAAAGACACAAAGGCCCAAATGATGCATTTCTCCTCCTGATTTGCCTGTAAATTTCAACTCTGCTTTCACGTGACACTGACCCATGATATGTTAGACTGTTACTGTTACAACTTACAACCCAGCCAGCAGCCAGCTGCTTCCCATTTCCTTTTCCTCTCTTCTTTCCCTCTCTTTTCTCCACAGCTAGTCTTTTCTTTTGCTCCCACCACCAGCCCACCCCTCCACCGTCAGCAGTCCCACTCCTCTCCGCTTCCCTTTCCTCAGCTCCAATGGATCGAAGTTTCAGACTCCGGTCCCTGCTGTCAAACCACAAATATGCCACCAAATCAGACGATGAAAACCAAACGCTACTACTCCCAATCCAATAACCACTCCCACTCCTCCTCTTCTCCAACAACAATCAGCATGCATACTCCAAAACGATGTAGGAATATTCTCCTCCTTTGTTTTTTGCTCTTTATTGGTAGTACTACTTTTTCCTCTACCGCTACTATTTCTATTTCCGCGGCGCCCTCTCCATCGTTGGTCGCACTCCCTTCCGACGCTGTTTCACTGCTCTCATTCAAGTCTAGAGCTGACCTGGACAACCGGCTTCTCTACACTATTCACGAACGTTTTGACTACTGCTCGTGGCAAGGAGTTAAGTGCGGACAAGGCCGAGTGGTCCGTTATGTCCTCCAAGGTTTTGGCCTCCGCGGCCAGTTTCCGCCCGACACTCTAGCTCGCCTGGACCAGCTCCGAGTCTTGAGTCTCAAGAACAACTCGCTCTCCGGGCCGATTCCTGACCTTTCCCCCCTCCTCAACCTCAAGTCCCTGTTCCTCGACCACAACTCCTTCTCCGCTACTTTTCCTCCTTCTCTCCTCTCTCTTCACCGCCTCCTAATCCTCGACCTCTCTCACAACAACCTCACCGGTTCAATCCCCGGTGATTTGACCGTTCTGGACCGCCTCAACTATCTTCGGCTCGATTCCAACCGGTTCAACGGCTCAATCCCTCCACTAAACCAGACCGCACTCGCAGTTTTCAATGTCTCCAGTAACAACCTAACCGGATCAGTACCCCTCACTCCCACCCTCAAAAAGTTCACCATTTCTTCATTCTCATGGAACCCAGGTCTCTGTGGAGATGTCATCAACAAGCCATGCCGCGCTTCTCCCTTCTTCGACTCCCCTCCGGTGGCCGGCCACGCCGCTCCCACGCCTGCACCGCTCCTCCAGAGCTCACAGTCCCGGGGAGAAGTGCTGGTCCCTTCTCCGTCTCAGGAAAAAAAGCACAAAAGAGTAGGTGTGATCCTAGGGGTTATTGTAGGAGTATTTATCGTGATTGCAGCAGTCTTGTGCATTTTCGCATACTTCAAAAGGCCGAAGGAGGAAGAACAACCTGATGCAAAGAAAACAGCATTGACAGCGGAGATGGGCAGCGACAATGCGCAGATAGCTACGCAAGTTGGAAATGTCGAGGACGGAATTGTGAAAGAGAAGAAAATATATCAAGTACATGAAACTAAGAGCCATGGTATCAGGCAGATGAAGAGTGGGAATTTGGTGTTTTGTAATGGAGAGGCGGAGTTGTACACGCTGGAGCTGCTAATGAGGGCGTCAGCTGAGCTGCTGGGGAGGGGAACCATTGGGACTACGTATAAAGCTGTGTTGGATAATCAGTTAATTGTATCGGTGAAGAGGCTGGATGCTTGCAAGACTGCTATTACCAGTGCGGAGGCCTTTGAGCAGCACTTGGATGCCGTTGGTGTGCTTCGGCATCCCAATTTGGTTCCACTCAGAGCTTATTTTCAAGCTAAACAAGAAAGGCTGATTGTCTTTGATTATCAGCCTAATGGTAGTCTCTGCAATCTCATTCACGGTAAGCTCCCCTCCCTTCTTCTTCTTCTTTTTTTTTTTTTTGAATTTTATCGTTAGTGTATATAAGTACTAGACTACTAGTATTTGTTTTTGTTGTCTTGGTTTTGGGCTATGGGATGAGTCGTGTTGTGGTTTTTGCGATTATATAAGTTTTGTTGGGTGCCGGAGCTTTTTATGATGGCTGTGGTTTTGTTCGATTGGTTAGTGTTGCAGAGGAGTGAGACGTGAGAACCCCTTCTGAAGGGAAGCTAGCTCCCCACTGCCTTGTTACTGATAACCTCGGTGGTTCCCACTTTTAGTCAACGCTGGTCTATGGCTAACAGATCACTAACATAAGTTTGCCTTTGGCCGTTTCCTGTTCCCAGTTAGCAACTTGCGTGGCATCTGTCTGTTAGTGCAAGTAGTGGTACTACTAGTAGGGTTTTGCTTTGGTTAAATTAACAAGGATAACTTTTTTATAAATTGTGTATATTTTTTTTTATACTAATATGTTTGAATTATATCATATAATATAAATATAAATTTAAAATTATGTAAATGTGGCACGCATCCAGACTTTTTGTACTAATTGTCCGTGTATAAAAAGTTAATCCTAACTTTTTTATACGCTGTCAGTGCGTAATTTATTTTCTTTTTTTCCTTAATAATAGTAGATTTGGATTATGTTAAATAATACAATTTTAAATTTAAATATTTAGCCGTCCACCTCGCCGATGGCCTTTAGCGAATCAATTGCTTTTTCTTATCCCACCAATTGGGCTCAGAGTTGGCCCGCTTGGGGAATTGGTGAATGTGGAGGACTCAGAATGCTAGCTTTGGTACATAATGATGGGGACAATAATTGAGACGTTTATTAAGTCTGTTATTGTGGAGACCTTAAAGGATATGTACGCCGGGTCAGATTTGTGGTCGTCATTCAATGATGGATTTAATGCTGGCAGTACATTCACCTATTTCCTTCAGTTGTCTGTAGTTTTTAATAAATGAGTTCCGTTAAACATTTGCTCTTCGGACTGCCCTTGGGCATGGGAAGGATTGAATTTTTAGGTATGGTAGTAAAATCACTTCATCGACAATGATCACAAATTATGTGATAGGTCAAACTTACAGAGTCAAAAGTGGTGGTGGCAGCTGTAAACTACAGTAGCTAGACTGGCTCCCTGCCTAGGATGCTCAGTTGGGGAACTATGCAATTGCTAAACTCAAATTAGATGTTTCTCTGTGGAGTGAAGAGTAAGCAGTAAGCACTTCCGGTACTGCAGACCAAAGACGCCCCCCCGCCCCCTTTTCTTTTTTTTTTTCGTGTTACAAAGGAGGGTCAGAGCCTTTTACACCGGCACCACTTTAAGTGTAGCAATACCAAAGACAATTTTAGATGTCTTGGGAGGGGAACCATGCATATGCTACACAGTAAGCACTTCTGGCATCTCATAGCTGAATTACGAGATTAGTGAACAAAGAGGTGTCAAATTAGTTTAGAATTGCTTTCCCTGCTTTTCTGTTTGGCACCGCTGATGGCACACTGCTTGCTCTACTGTTAATTGTCTTGCTTCTGTACTGAGATTATATCCTCTCTGACATCGTCTATGTCTTGATGTTTTTCATAAGTTTGCTGTGCATTTTTCTCCATTATTAGAAATAGATGCTACCTTTGCCTGCTGAATTGATGCATTGTTCTCTTTGATGTCCTTTTCCTGTGTATATTACAGAATAACAAATTGAACAGTGTCCATGGCTGAGAATGCATTGCACGTTCCTTACTTTAGAAGGCAAATGTAATTGTCTTGGATTTATTCTTATTTACTTTGCCATATCTCATTGGTAAGGTTCAAGATCAGCAAGGGCTAAACCCCTTCACTGGACATCGTGCGTGAAGATTGCGGAGGACGTGGCTCAGGGCCTTGCTTACATCCATCAAGCATCAAAGCTCATCCATGGCAACCTGAAATCCTCCAACGTCCTTCTTGGTTCTGATTTTGAGGCCTGTCTAACCGACTACTCCCTCTACATCCTTGCAGATAGTTCTTTAATTGACGATCCGGAATCTGCAGGCTATAAAGCACCCGAGATATGCAAGTCCTTTCGTCGAGCCTCTTCAAAATCTGATGTTTATGCGTTTGGCATCCTCTTATTAGAGCTTCTGACTGGTAAACCTCCATCTCAGCATCCGTTCCTTCCTGCCCCTGATGTGCCGAATTGGGTCAGAGCAATGAGGGACGACGATTCTGAGGAAGAAAAATGGGTCGCGATGCTAGTTGAGATTGCTAGTTTATGTAGTGTGACTTCGCTGGAACAGAGGCCAACAATCCGGCAAACATTGAAGATGATACAAAATATAAAAGACACTGCAATGGTAGACAATAGCGCAAGGGATTCATACAATGGATATTCATAGTCCTAATTAAATCTACAAAGCATGGATATTGGAATGAGCATGAAATTTTTATGGATTTTGTACTGAAAACCAAGCTGGAATGGATTAGCATTTGTGGAATAAGCACGCTTCCCTTGTGGGATTTGAAGCGATTGGCATGGAATGTGTTCATTCGCTTTGTTAGGACAGGCCTAGATGATTACAAAAAAAAGATGGTGCAATTACTGACCTTCATCTGATGAAGCTGTGAACTTCAGAAGCGCCAGTTCTTGTAAATGATTAGGTTAGTTAAATTGAGCTGCGATTGCACCTATCCTGAATGCGTTCTTGAATCATTTTGTATAAGCATGTAGTTTGAGTTGAAGGTAGTATCTTGATATGGTTTCTGGCAAGAAATTATGAGAAATGCATCTTGTCATCTTTCCAGATCTATCAAAACAATTTCTCAAACGTAATGTTTGATCTTATAAGTAGCTTTGTGCACTCGGTTTAGAGATGATTTAACTGTGTTGGAAACACATACAAAACTTCTGTTGAAAGGGAATGGGAAAGGGAAAGGACATTTCTTTCATCACCACTCCAAGCTTAACCAACTTTTTTGTCTTTGTAATTAAACTTTTGGTGTATATTAAAATTTCTTTAAGAATCCTCATAAATATCTTTAAGAACAACCACCCATTTCTCGTCTTTTCTCTACTAAAACTGAAAAGGGCAGAGAGCACTCTTACGTTTCTGAAGGCTTTATCTCATTTTGGATTAAACATGAGAAGGTTCATTTTCACATTTGTCTTTTGTTTTTCATGGACAAAAAAGAAGTGGCTGACACCTTCTCAAGCTTATGGCCAAGTTAAAGCCGTTAAACCCATAGATGGAACATAATCAGTGATCATAATCCTATTCAGCATGTGTTATTTACAAATTAAATGGTTGAAAACTTTAAATCCGAGTTTTAACTTGATGAACTTCAGTCTTGTCAAATTATCATGCTCAGCTCGACGTAGCAAGAAGCGCTGTCACTGACCAAATGCCTCCTGTGAATAAATATACCAAGTGTGAGCTATGGAAAGAAACTCATGGAATATTTTTCAAAACCATGTATAATTAAAAAAAAAAAACTCAACCATTTTATTTTGTAAAAATGTATATTACAACATCTCAATTGGCACCACTTATGCATTGATAACTTAAAGCACTATTGAACTGGAATTTGTATGAACGTTGGTTTGAAATGTAAGAGGTCGCTGGATTGCAACATTTCAATGGTTTTGAGAAAGAAAAGAATTGCACCCTTCTAGAATGTGAAATTGTGAATGTAGTATTTTAGGAGAGGGCGTCTTCTACAAAATTTACTCATTCTTGGAAAAGGAAAAAGTTTTGGTAGAGCCACCTCAGGACCAGTTGGCAGTTACCACGCATTTTCCACGTGAGGACATAACTGGCGTGGAATTCACGCTATAGGCTGGGAACAAAGAATCCATTTGACTTCCTATCTCCTAAAATCCCAATATTCTAACCTATCAAAAAAAAAAAAAAACATTCATTATTAGACTAATCATGGTAGTAGTATTCAATTCATTTTTTAAAGCCCAATTGTTGGTTGAATGTGATCAGAACCGTCAAGTCGCCTTAAAAAAAATCTTCAAAAAAAAAAAAAGCATTAAGTAATTAGATGGGGCAGTCCAAATACACAATCGCACACAACCCCACGGCCACTCGGTGTCTCGGTCCTCTTTCCCTCTCTTTCCTCTCTTGAGTCGTCTCCTGTACTACGGTGGCCGGGACGTCCGGAGCCTGCTCAATTCCTCCTCTTTTTTTTCGTTAAACAGAAATTCTTTTCGGAGGTTTCAATTTGCAAAATTGCGCCGAAATGTCGGGAGGAATAGCGCGTGGACGTCTCACCGAGGAACGCAAAGCCTGGCGTAAAAATCACCCCCATGTTTGATCATGCTCTCTCTCTCTCTCTCTGAGTCCTCTTTCTTTTTTTTTTTTTAAAATTTTCTCCTCCCTCCCTATTATCCTTATACGCATGATAATATGAAAATTTACAAATTATAGTAGTAATAAATTCACGTCTTGAATTGTTTTTGCTCGAGAGAATAATTAGAGCTCTAATTATGTTATACTTTTACTGGTTTAGGGTTTCGTGGCCAAGCCGGAGACACTTGCAGATGGTTCCGTTAATTTGATGATTTGGCACTGCACCATTCCTGGTAAGCCTGGGGTAAGTTTCTTAACCTAGAATCACCTTTTAGTTTTTTTTTAAACTTAAATTTCGTATCCTTTTTGTAATACTGGATAAGGATTAAAACTAATGATTAGTTCTGTGGCGAAGAGTTTATGCATTTTTTGGCTGATTTAATCTCTCCATCTCTCTCTGCTTTAGCACAACTTTGTTGAGTATTATTGCCTGGACCTTCTTCTTTTGTTTTATAAGCTTCTTTGATGAAAATTTAAGGTCTTTGTTGTCTAAGCATTGTTATGGTCTTATGGGTCATTTGGCTACGAAGATTAAACTGGGGCGAGTTTTTTACTGTGCAGTTAGCCTAACTTAGGTGTTGGTCCACCAAAGTGACACTTCTAGCTAGGAAAACGACTGGATGATCATTCTGAAGATCTAGCTTGAACTTAGCCATGTCTGTAGCTATATTGCAGGAATATTATTGCACACGGTCTGTAGCTATATTGCAAAAAAGTATTGCACACTGTCATCGGCAATTAACTATAAAGGAATCCATTCTGTTTTCTAAAATGAAGTAAGTTTATTGGAAAATTATAGGATGAGTAAAACAAGTGGTGCAATGCTTTTTTGCTTCCCCCCAATTATAGACACATTATCTTTCTTCAGTACGGAAATAAACCTTAACTCTGGTTTGTCTTGGTTGTAATAGCTACTTAAAAATTTCTGAGAAGAGGTGAAAAGGGCACAATCAGGCCATTAGTTGCTCCCCTTTTCTATGTAGTAAGAACTTTTCTATCTGAGCCGCCTTCAAAGGGGATGCTCAGACATGGTAGTTACTGGAAGTGATGGAAACTGGGGGTTAAATTCGTCTCGATTGCATTATCAAGGCTTATTGAATGTTGGATGTCACCGAGGCTGTGTTTAGTGGATCGATTCAGTGCAAGTTTATAATGGATAATATGCTCATATGTTAGCTGCTTTACTGTCTCGAGTTTCGACCCATGAAAGCTACTTTATCTTATATGGTCATGATTCTTATTGCAAATTGAGTATCATAAATCTCATATTACCAATATTGGCTGCAGACTGACTGGGAAGGTGGTTGTTATCCACTTACGCTCCACTTCAGTGAAGACTATCCAAGTAAACCACCAAAGTGTAAATTCCCTCAAGGTTTCTTTCATCCTAATGTCTATCCTTCTGGGACTGTTTGCCTCTCAATCCTCAATGAAGATAGTGTATGTACCATAATGCTTGGCGTGGTAACCAAATCTTTTACACGTGACTTCTGGCTCCATCATAAATTGATGCATGCTTTTTGTCATCTCCAGGGTTGGAGACCAGCCATTACAGTGAAGCAAATCCTAGTAGGTATCCAGGACTTGTTGGATCAACCGAATCCTGCTGATCCTGCACAAACTGATGGCTATCATCTATTTATACAGGTAACTTGTCTTCTCTTGGAACTGAATTTGCAAGTTTTTATCTCCTTTTGGATCTTTTGTTAATTGGATACCTTCACCATGGAACATCAAAGTATGGTGGTGTTCCATTGGTATTGACCTTGTTGTATGACTATTCACCTTATGGAGAAATATAACATTTTGAAACTGCATGGTTCATTTCTTCTTTTGATGTCGCTGGTAATTTAACATATTAAAAATGGAATCATTCATCGCCAGTCCATTGTATTTTCTATGAATTTGTTTGGCCTAGCTCAACATTTTAGTTAGAGTTGAAAATAAGTCATGATCAAATAAGAAGGCTGAAATATGTGAGCCACCATATTGCTTTCTCTTCAATTTATTAATTTCAGAAGTGCTGAAATGGATGTGAGGGCGTGTGTTACATATGTAGTTCTTTTTGCTAAATTTTTGCTGCCATTGCATGCATTATACGTCTAATCAGATGGTGACCTAACTTACGTCTAATCAGATGGTGACCTAACTTACAGATCTTAGAAATTATATGGTTGTTTGATTTAATGTATTCTGGTGGGAGCATAGCTGCTTTGAAAAGGTAAAGATTCAAATGCTGAACATAAGATGCCACCTGTGCTTGCAGGATACTATGGAGTATAAGAAGAGAGTGCGCCAGCAGGCAAAGCAATATCCACCTCTTATCTAAATAGCTTGAGCATTTTGGTTCTTGATGATTGTTTCAGTTGTTCTGATGCAAACTGCATTCTGAAGTGTTCTGTTTGGACTTCACTAATATCGAATTATGAAGTGTTCCAGTTAGCCAATATGCTCATTGGTAGTTCTTCTCATGATAAAGCACATTTCATGGTGTATCTGGACCTCGACTCCTTAGCGTTCTTGTGTCACAAATATGTGTCGACAAGCTGATGTTAAAATTTGTTTGTTGTTTAAAGATCTTGTTTGCTGGCTAATTTCTTGAACGTGTAGTGTTGCTTCAACCTGATGTTTGAGGTCTCTTTTGGTTGTGGGTAGAGTTCCATCGTAAGGCATTATAGATTGTCTTGGATTTCTTGACTCTCTCCTTTTGGTGATCAGAGCAAGATTCGAGTAAACCGTTGCTGGTGAAATTTCAGTTATCATTCCTTCTTTCCAACTTAATTGATTTGATTTTGAACCCAATGAGCTTGTCCATCCTAGTCTTGTTTTATAGTGGACGTTCGGCAAAGCAGTCTTTGGAACGATTTTCCTTTCAATAGTGTGAGTGGTCGGACTTTGATGTCAAATAGTAGAATTGGCGTGAGGCTGCCCAGATTTTATGTGATGTATGCTTTTAAATTTTTCGTTTGATGATAATTTAAATGGTAATAGAAGTATGAGTTGGAAGTGTGCATGAAATTGTGGAGGGGGCTTTGGTCTAGCATTGGGGTCCTAGGACTTAGAGGCTGGATTCAAATCTGAGATCAAGAAGGTTGGATTCAGATCTCCCTTCCCTCTCTTCTTCTCAGGTCTCGCTCTTTTAATTTTTTTATTTCCAAAAAAAAAGTTATGTATAAAGTTTACTATAACATAAGATGAAGTAGTTTAATTCTAAGGGATAATATCAGAAATCTCCCCTGAGGTTTCTCGTAATATCACTGGCACCCCTATAATTTTAAAAATATCACTTGCCTCCCTTGGTAATTGTAAATTGACTATATTAACCTTCACTTAGTACATGATTTACATATCAAATAAATGGATGTCAAAAAATGAAAGAAAAAGAATCAAAAGTCACTTTTTTCTTTTTTCTGTTATCCAACATTCTTTTTTATTCTTTTTTTTTGTATGGCTATACAATTTTTTACTTATAAATTGTAATAGATTAAATTTTATTTTTTTAAATGTGATAATATGGAATATGAATGTAAGATTTTTTCCTTTGTTTTGAGTTGACTTTTATAATGAATTAGTACAATTTAAAGACTTGGGTCACGAGTTGTGAATATGTTAGGCAAAAAAAAAATGGCTCATAATGATTCAATTTTAAATATATAAATTAAATTTGTACTAGTAAATTTCTTTACAAATATCTTTTTTTTTTTATTTTTAAACTTTTTATTTTTATGAATTATAGATTTGTGATATATTGGTACAAGTAGAAATTATTTTTTAGGTGGTAATTTTTTTTTAACAAACAAAGTGGTTAGGAGTATTTTTATTTAGCAAAATAAGCAAAAGGGTAGTTTGGGGTTTTATAAATTTTGTTACGCAAATAACAAAAGTAAAGGAAGTAAGTGATATTTTCAAACGTTTAGGGGTATCAGCTGATATTAAGAGAAACCTCAGGGGAGGTTTCTGATATTATCCCTTAATTCTAATCTATACTACATTGCAAAAGAAGTGCACTGAAATCAATTGCCTCTTTTGGATTATCAGAGGATTATAAGGATTAACCTTTAGTCTGTTTGACTAAATTTTACCACTTTCACAGAGAGGCATAGCAGTTCTTTGATAAAATCTCTTAGGTAGGTCTTGTTTGGATTGTCATTTTTCTGAATTTTTCATAAAAAAATATATTATAATCATGTGATGTATGTGAGGTTAAAAGCCTTATTTAGATTGGACTTTTTCATTACAAAATTTTTTTATATTTTTCATAATCATATTTTCCAAACACCTTCTCACGAAAGGAGGAGCATCTACATTTTCTTTTCCTTGCCCCTCATTGAACATGGGCGACATCAATCGCGGCGATCTTTCAAGACAGCTATAACAAACTGAGTTGGGGATTTTTTTTTCTTAAAAAAAAAAGCAGAGAATATGTCACAAACAAATTAAAAGCGAAGAAAGCTACCTAAAAAATGTGAAGAGAGCCACCTGAAGAAAAGAGGAGAAAAAAAAAAAAAAAGGCGGAGAAGCGACTTTTTTTTTTTTTTGGGGGGGTTGTCAGTGGTGTGGTGGGGAAGAAAAGCGAAGATCTCCTCTGGGCCTCCTTCCGCAAACCATCTGAATCTTTCGGCCTAGGGCCCAACAGCAAAGTCTCGTAGCCTAGGAAGGGAAATTGTCAAACGCCTGTTAGTAGTCGCAAAATCGCAGCTGGGAAAACCAGACCTCATCGAAGTCTTTCCTGGGACGACGCCGTCGTCATGGCGGCATACTATCCTCCTCCGCCTACCCACTACCAATATTACGAACCTCCACCACCACCTCCTCCAGGAGCCGCCGCCCATCCTGCTCGTCCTGCGGTAGCTCAGCCACTACACCACCAGCAATACCTACCTTCTCAACCCCAATTCGTCAATTACGCTCCGCCGCTTTACCCCCAATCCTCGCACGACGAGGTCCGTACTCTCTTCATAGCTGGACTTCCTGAAGATGTCAAGGCTCGCGAAATCTACAACCTATTTCGCGAGTTCCCTGGCTATGAATCCTCTCATCTTCGTACTACAGCCAGTACCCAGGTGATTTTTTTTTCCCCATTTTCCCGATTATCGGTTTGTTTTTGTATGTTTATCTGATTAGCTGGCGGTCTCTCAGGAGCTTCAGTCCGTTTAATTTATGCATATATGCATTCTTATATGTTCTTTCTTTGGTGGTTTGACAGCCATTTGCTTTTGCTGTTTTTGCTGATCAGCAGTCAGCCGTTATGGCATTACATACGCTCAATGTAAGATATCTTTCTATGCATTTGTTACTGGTTTTAAATTACTGATCTCCTAGCGACTGTGGTCAAACACTCTAGTATTTTAGACGGGTTCAGTTGATATGAACTGAATCGATCATCGATAATGATGTGTAGGACGGCAAGTATGTCAGTTTTCAAAAATTTGAAAAACTTACCGGACGGGTGTGCGGGAGCACCTGCCCTTCCCACAAGGGAAAACATAATTTTAAAACCCATTTTGGTATGGCTTTGCTACCCACTGATCCTTGGTTTATGCAAATTTAGGATCGTCTCTCATTCTTACAACTTGTTGATCTTAATGTTCTGGGTTTTGTTTGTGTATGAATAAAAATTGGAATTGTGGGCTTAGGATCGCCTCTCATTCTTAGAACTTGTTGATTTTAATGTTGTGGGTTTGTGTTGTGTATGACGAAAAATTGGAATGGTGGTGTTCTCTCTAAATTCGGTATCTTCATATTGTAATTGTTATCTGAATCTGCATAAATTACCATTCTTGCCTTGTGTAGTTGGCTCCCTGTGTTTTCATATTCATATCTCTTGTTTTACTGAGAAAATATCCTCAACACTTCTTGATTTTAATCCTTGTCTTCTTTGATTTTTCACCCAAGGGAATGGTATTTGACCTTGAGAAAGGTTCCACATTATATATTGATCTTGCGAAATCTAATCCCAGGTCTAAGCGCTTAAGAACAGGTACATTGGCAATATTTTTCCTGCTTGTCATGCCTTCTGTCCTGCTTTCATTAATCATTGAGTTTGACTTGCAACAACCAGATGATGAGAATGCTGGATCGGAGAAGAGGATGAAATCTTCTGCTTCTTCCAGGGGCACAGATTCGGGTAAGCTTTTCGCTTTAGTTTTCCTGTGCATTGCGGATGAAAATATGTCTAGAAGCAATCTCTACCTTTTGCTTCGTCAAGGGCACAATGTTTAATTGTATTTTTATGCTTTTTTTTTTTCCTCAAATTAGTCACATGATACCTACTTGATCTCTTACAAAGAATACTAGCTAGTTAGCCAAGTGGAGAGCACGTTAATATAAAAGCTCACCTTGCACATGTTTTGCACTGTTGGGCACTAGCAGGTGTTGGCAGCATTCACATGCCTGGAATGGGTAATTCCGCTCACAACACGATTGGTTATTCATCCACACAAAGGTCATCTGCACTACTTAAGCACATTTTAATTATTTGGAAGTGCTTACTTCTGGCAGATATGCACATTTAATTTATTCTGGCTGAAAGGTCAAGGGCCACATAGAAGCAGTCACTATTTGCCCTATTACCTGTAGTTGGAAAACTGTATCAGCTACAATGTTACAGAAAAATCTTGTCTGATTTCCATTTTCTTTTTTCTTACAATGTAGCCACGGAAGCTTTGATGATAGGGCTGCAAATGACTCTGGTAAAAAATTGGTAAGATGTGCTTGTCTCTGAAATTTTATTTAATGATCCTGGAGAATGGATCAAAGTATCAGCTGTTAATTAGCTCTCTCTCATATATATATATATATAACAAACGTGTAATGAACTACCAATAGCTTGACAAGTTAAACACAGTTGATTGCTGAACGGGAAACCACCTCTTTAACTCCAAATCTTAAGTAGTATACTACTAAAAAAATTTGCCTAAAAGTCAAACAACACATTCATGCTTTTGTCACCATGGTATGATAGACAGTTGTCACCATGCTTATTTCTTTTTTTTGGCTTTTTAAAATTTTAGAATTTAACTCTGCCTTTGGCTCATTATGTTGAGCTACAGATGTTAGTTTTTTTTTCCTTAAGCTTTTGAAAACCTGAGCCGTTTTATGAGAGAGGCTGTCCATTCGAAATTGTCATTGATACGGTACAGTCTCTATAAATATATAAACCGAATGCTGATCTTGAGTATTCTGCGTAATACTTACGTAAGGCATGAGTTTGTCTTGCACCTGCACAGGTTTCAGCATGTTGAGACGATCACAGTTATTGTTGATTTGCTTGCTTTAGGTTATTACTTGGCAAATCTTATCTACTGACTCCCTTTTCAAATTCATGTATTGGATCTTTTATGTGGTAGAATTTATCCATTTTGGCTGTACATCCACTTGACTTCAGCTCTGTGTTTCACAGAATTCCAACCCATGTCCTACACTTTTTGTAGCAAATCTGGGCCCAACTTGTTCAGAACAGGAGCTCATTCAAGTTTTTTCAAGGTTCAGGACAACAATCTTCTTCATCATTCATCATAAAAATTGTTGTGGCTGCACTAACTTGCTGTCTGCTTTCTACTTAGATGTCCTGGATTTCTGAAATTGAAGATGCAGAGCACATATGGGGCTCCTGTTGCGTTTGTTGATTTCCAGGTATATTTCCTACTTTATTCTTGTGGAGCACTATTTTTGCAAGTCTGGTTATTTACACATTAAAGCTTAACCTAGTGGATTTCTTTTTGTTTGTTTTGCATTTGCGTAGTCCCTTTTCTCTTGGAATTTTTAGCAAAATTAGGATCTTTTCTAGATGTATTCAGAGTCTAATCTTCTTTATTTAGCTTTGGTTGTCATCTTGAGTCACTCAATTGGCTGGACTGGAAAATGCTGAGCATTTATTGCTCAGCTTTGATACTAGACTCCATGGGATTAAGGGTGGTTACTGGAAGTTTTGTTCAAGTGTATTTGTTTTTGTACCTGTAGCTGGCTATGCTTTACATGGACATATGTTTCACTTTGTAGTACATATTCTGATCAACATTTTTTCCATCTCGTATAGGTAGGTATACTGTTAACAGTCACCTGTACTACACCTATCTAGCCGAAGGCTGGACAATTTTTCTCACCTTTTTGGCTATGATATGGAGAATCCAGCATTTAATGACACATGCCCAACATTTCCATCTGATGGTTTAATTTGTAGGATTCTGCTACTTCAACTGAGGCTCTAAATCATCTACAAGGCACAATTCTGTACTCATCGCCATCTGGTCAGGGGATGCGGTTGGAGTATCCTTCATTAAGATTGAATCTAATTTTGTGATTACCATTGAATTATTCGGTTTTCTTCCCATGATCTCATTGGTTTTTCTATAGTTTGGACTTGACAAAATATTTAGATATGCAAAATCGAGGATGGGATTGCGTAGTAAGAAGTCAAGGTGAATGCAAACGATAGATAAAGGAAAATTAACGCAGCATAACAGTACAAGATAGTGCCAAGTGTCAATGCAGCATTATATATGGTTTGCATCATGAAATGTACGAGTTGTGCCGAACTAGGATCCGCAATTAGCTTTTGATTTACTTCCTTCTCTTTCCATTGGTTTGGATGGTAAATTTTTTAACAGCAATAAATTGTAGTTATGAACTTTTCAGCTTTCTTTTTTTTTTTTTTTTTTTTTTTTCTTTGAGGGTAATCTTTTAAGAATTCTACTTAATGCTCGCTCTGCTTGCTTTACGTAATTTATGTAAAAGGACGTAAAATGGTTGTGATACTATTTGAGGATTGCAAATCTCGGTTTGCTAATTCCTCATCTTACCTTTGGGGCTATACATCCTTCGATCGGAAATATTTCTCATAAAACGAGTTCGAAGTCACCTGTGAACTAACTTTGGATTTGTGCCTAGTCTAAGGTCATCCTTTCTTGTGCGAACCTGCACCATGAATGCCGATGGATCTGTTGCACGAGCATCAACACGGTTCTGATGTAAGGAGCCTTGTAAAGCCCACTGTACTGGGCACTAATGAATAGTGGCTGGGCTAATTCGAAGTTCATTGAGAGTTCTTAGTCAGGGAATTTGGGGGAATGCTATGAGGTAATGGACTCAAAAGACTTTGCTTAAAGAGTGTTTGAGAGGAGATTTCTCTATTTCTAAATGTGTTTTATCTTTGGTGTTTTTCTATTTGTTGTGTAAAGATGGTTGTTTCTATTCTCAATGATTCAATCCCCTCATCATACTGAGGTAATTTCGCTATAGACTCTCAAGCCAAGTTGCAGGATTAAGATTTATTCAATTATTCTGCCTCTGTACTGTATTCAAACTGATCCGATCGTATCACCGATGAAATCACTTAATTTTGTCTTGGACTTTGCCTTAACCGACCTCTTCCGATAATTTGCAGTCTTACGCGTAGGATGCGACGAAAAATGTATGGACTGGAGCCATGATTTGGGGTTTTTTTTTTTTTTGTGGTGTTTGGGGGAGGGTCAACAGAAGTGGAAAACTACAAAACTGCCTTCGTTTTCTTCACCAACTTTTGACTTTTGTTGCTTACATTTGGACGGCCGGAGCTACTAGTGTTGTGTACGTCTTCCATTGGTGATGGTTTTCATCTCTAACTGTTGCTGGAGAATGTATAGAGTTAATTGTGACATTGACCTCCCAAGAGTTTTTTCTTTTCCACTCACAGCGGTGACTAACTTCGGCAGTCGCATGACCAAATGTAGCCAACCCAAATTTAGCTTGCATGTGCGAAGATCATATAACATCTGGTGCAAAGCTACTTTGATTTCTTGACTTTTTCAGGATTGGTGAAGCCGTGGGATGATGACCTTAAAGTCCAAAGTTAAAAGGGCCCCTCACTATCAAACACAGCACTCACTGCTACAAATAATTATTGGATCCACGCATCTGTTATCGTCATCATTTTGGCTACTTACAAATTGCATACATCATGAAAATTATAACTAGTAATATGTTTTTATGTATCCGTGTGATCAATTGGCTAGAAGTCCACATTTGTTTCACCCTGTGTGTGGTTGTAAGAAGGAACATATTCTGTTGGTTGGCTGTTTAATACTATTAACAAGAACGATACCTTACCTTATTGCAGCTGTTGTTGCGGAATAGTAGTTTATAAATAAGACATTGGATTGCTTCGATTGAATTGGGCAAATCCCCTATCTTGGGTAGATCTGTTAGATGAAACGTCGCGCAGAGCACTAGAGGTTTTCTGAAAGAGGAGGAGGTGATTGCAGAGCTAATAATTCCATAATGGATAGGCAAAGGAATGAAACACTAGCAGCATCTCTCTCTCTCTCTCTCTAATCATGGAGTTCTTAAAAAGTGAGGCTGAAGCTGGCATCCACTGCTATCTATCATTAGCAGCCGAAGTTTCAAAATTGTAAAACAATTTTCAGATACACAATAAACTCGTTCCGGTTATACTCTTCAAGGTATTAATGACATTATTAATTTGGAAGGAAAAGGAAAAGCCATCCCACTGTTGAATACTCCGACGAATTAAAGTTCGGTAGAACCACCCAAATTGTGTGTGTTTCCACAAGGTGTGTCTCCAACTGCAAACACAAATTCTAGTGTGTGTGTGTGTGTGTGTGTGTATATATGTTACTAGTATTAACTAGTCGATGAGCAGACATTGTGGGCGGTGCCCAGAATGCCCAATATATTCGTACTAGTTTTTACTACTTGTGTGGAGTGGGTAGTCCCAGGACTGATTGTGCATTTACTAAAACCAGTGGTGATTACACACTTGTTCATACAATCAGGACAGCAGACATCCTGAGATACCAATCAACACACACAGTTGCATTCTCCTGCCTAACAAGATGCATGCGCGGAATCAGTAAAGCGTACAACACACAACAGTTGTATATCTTAAGGCCAATCACTCAATGATCTGCTCCGTTTCCACCTATTCTAATGGCTGGGCTATTTGATACTACAACCAGTCTTTTTCCTTTTCTTTTTTTTTTTTGGTTTTTTTTTTGGGGGGTGTGTGTGTGTGGGGTGTATGAATGAATGAATAAATAAGTAGAAGATGCTACTGGTACTAAGTACTAATCTATGGTGCATTTCTCGCTCCATTTATCATCTTATTCACCGGGTTTAGCTGCTTAATGTATGTTTAATTGGCAATCATGTAAGATAAAGATAGACCAACTTGCTTTTTCTTTCTTCTTTCTCAAATAAGAACCTAAATGAGGAGGTCAACCGGCGGGGCTCTTCTTTGTTCCAGCTGGGAAGCCGTCCCCACCCCTCCCCCAAAACCAAGAAAACAAAAGGGGAAAAAAAAAAAAAGAAGAAGAAGAAGAAGAAGAAGAAGAAAGACAGGGCATTGTTTGAGGTTGAAGGCAAATGTGCCCCCGGGCCCCCCAAAAACCCACCAAAAGGATACCTCGGGCCAAAAGCCAAAAACAAAAGCGTATGACAATCACTCATAATGGATATCGTTATTGTCGGGGAGGGAAGCAAAGTCAAGTCGCAACGGTATCTATCCATCCAGCCATCCACCGACCACCGACCTACCTCCCACCTCTCCCTAATTAAAATCTCCCTTCTTTTCTTTTCTTTTTCTTTTTTTTTTTTAAAAAAATATTCTAGTCTACAATGACAATGACAATGACAATTAGTAAGTTTGATGATAGTACTAAATAAAATAAATAAATAATAATGGTCATCAATAGTATCACCTGCTGTTTCAATATCTCTCCTTCCATTACCTCCCCCCTCACCCTATATATCATAACTCCCTTGTACTAGGAGGAGGCTGCTACTACTGCTTTTTTCAACACACAATTGTAATTAGCCCGCAAAAAGCAAAAACAAGAAAAAAAAGGAGGGAGAGAGAGAGAGGCACCACTGTTTCGCTCTCCCCATTACTGCTGCCATTTATTTCGAGCCAAACAAAGCACAATCCAATTGCAAATTGCAAATTGCAAATTGCACACTGCGGCAGATGAGAGAGAAGAAGGCATCTGTGGCTGCAATCTAGTACAGCCCCCTTACTTGTATGTTCGTGTACATGGCGGCCAACCACTGTTTTGCATATGAGGTAATGTTTAAGCTTTTCTCAAAAAGTTAAAGTGGAAAGTAAGAAAAACACAATACAAGTCCTCCTCTTCCTTCCGGTGTTCCCTACTTTAACTTTATTAATTACTAGTACTCCCTCCTATTTGTTGTAGACAGATATAGAGAAAGTGAAGGGGGGGGAGAGAGAGAGAGAGAGAGGGGATGGTGTCGGTGCATTTAGTCCCTGCTAGCATATTATAGTTATAGGAGATGTATATTATTAGTGTATTCCCTTTTAAGAAAACCAAAAAACCAACGTGACTGGAAGCTTTACTCCGATGGCAAATGGACCTTAGTACCCAACTTGTAGTACTAATCCGGTACCCGTAATTTTTTCTTTTTTTTTTTCTCTTTGCTGGTCCGATATCAAAAACCAAAGCCAAAATCCCAGCCCTCCTCTTCGACTCTCCGCATCTTTCTTAATTTCTTTTGATGGGTTTTCTTTTTCTCTCTATAATCTCTTCTTCGGGCTAGCTGGGGCTGTTCAGATTATAGAGAGAAAACAATATCTAGATATATATTACCTCCTCCATACTCCTATTATAAGAAAGGAAGGAAGGAAAAAAAAAAAAAAGAAAAAGAAATAAGAGAGAGATGGAGGGAGGCGGAGGAGTTGGGGCCGGAGCAGGGAAGAGAAAAAGCGAGAGGCTATACAAAGGAATACGGATGAGGAAGTGGGGCAAATGGGTGGCGGAGATTAGAGAGCCTAACAAGAGGTCTAGGATATGGTTAGGCTCTTATTCCACGCCCGTGGCTGCTGCCAGAGCCTATGACACCGCCGTGTATTATCTGCGCGGGCCGACGGCGAGGCTCAACTTCCCGGAGCTCTTAGTGGGCGATACTACTGCCCCCAACGGTGGTGACCTGTCCGCTGCTGCTATTCGCAAGAAAGCAATAGAGGTGGGTTCTAGAGTTGACGCTCTCCAAAGCTCCATCGCCACCCACGACCACCACGACCACGGCCGCAGCCACCACCGCCACCATGACCATGCAACACCAACTCAGCTGAAGCCCTGTTGGTTTCAAGAAAAGCCCGACTTGAACGAGAAGCCCGAGCCCGAAGACCCAGATGTTGACTATTGGTGAGTGGACTGTCTCCGGTGAAAGGGGAAAATGAGTAGAAGAATATATGCTTATATATATATATATCCACTGTATTCTTGAGGGTGCTTGATAACATGCACTCGATGGCTTTAAATCCTTAAAGAAGCAAGTAGCGCTTAATTCTACTTGTCTATTTCCCTCTTTCTTCTTCAAAATTTTACCTCGTTATATGATAGAATGTCAAATTTTGAAGCTGATGAAGCCAATTAATGTAAATATTTTGCCCTGATCAGTATCCATTTCTTTATTCCAAGTTTTGGGTTCGACCAGTTGCTGTGTATATCAATCAGGATGTATGTATTACTTTACGACTTTCCTACTACTAGTGTAGCCTGCTTTTTTCCAAGGATTGGTGGTGGTGGTGTCTGGGGTATGGGACTATGGGTTCTATCATCTATGGGGGTGTGGCTGCTACTGCTAGCACTAGAGTAGTAGTAAATCCAAGTTGGGTCGGGGGCGGGAAGGGCTGAGAGTGGGAGGTGGGGCGCTGAGGTCGAGGGAACATGTATGGTCCTACGTTTGCTCGAGTTTGGTGCAAGTGGTTGCTGTTTGCTAACTACTAAAAGTGATAAGGTTCCGTTTTTGACTACAGAGAGAGTTAGGTATTTTTCTGCATTGCTGTTAATAATAATGACTAAAGGAAATTAATCCTAAGGCCACACAAGCACACCCATTTGGACTCGTGCACATTACATCTTAACCATTATTGTGATACATTTTTACAGTGTGCCCATATTAGGTGATATGTATCGCCTGAGACCACTTGATTCATTTTCCATACTTCGTGGACGGTCAAAAGTTGAACAGGGTTTAAAAGTAGTTTTTGTATGATGAGTTAAGGTTAAACAGGAAGTTCTGGTAGGGGTTTTTCTACCTTTTTTCCGGGTAGTGGTGGGGTTTTTCCTGATTTGACTGTTGCTTTCTTCGTTTGTCCTGTCCCAAAATAATGGGTGAAGGTAGGGGTTGTTACGGATGAGCTTTGAATCGAAATTGGACGGGAATTGATGCAGCAGTGTATTGTTTGGAAACTAGAATTAGAACCTGAACCATGAACGTGATTAAATGTTCAAGTTCAGAGTCATCAAAAATTTGAATTAAAATCAGAACCGATAGTGCAGAGTGAATCAAACCGTCTGAAAAAACACTTGCTATCTAATATTATTTGGTCAGTTTAAAATTTAATGTCAATGATCAAAACTCAACGCCGGTAGCTCCAAATCTAATCCAATTACCCATTGGTTTATTCAATTAATAAGCCTAAACCATATAACGAGTTTCAATCCAATGTAATTAACAATGAGGTATTTTCTTGTAAACTGTGCATCATGTTTTCTTTTTTTCTTGCACATAATACTACAATTAAGTTCTTATCTTTTTCTAAATTTATTGTCGAATTTTTTAGAATCAATTTTGTAACAAGAAGTGCATAAGCATAATTAAGAGAACAGGAATTGTAACCAAAAAAAAAAAGTCAAAATCATAATCAGAATAATACCAGAACCAGAATCGGACTGGATTTGAGTGTTTAGGTAAAGGATTGTCCTTCTGCTAGCTTGGAATTGGTATGCTAGATAATATATATATATATATATGAATTACGTTAGGATTTTATACCAAAAAATAAAAAAGAAAAAAAGAAAGATGGCAAGACATCATGCCGAGCGGGATACGGAAGCTAGCAGCAGCACTGTGCTCGCTTATTGGCATTAGAGGAAGTTAGATTCAAATGAGTTTGTTAGGATAGAAGATTATTTGGATATTTTGTTCGAATAATTATTGTAGGATTTTTTTGTGATATAATGTATACAAAAGAAAAATATTTTTAAAAAAATAAAAAAATAATTAAAAATTATATTTATGATGAAGTAAAAAAAGAAAAAAATCCAATTAACATATCCAAACCCTTATGATTTGGTAAGATAGCAACTTTTTTCTAGTTTGTTGGCCCTTTTAGTTGGACTGGTACTAGGGATGGCAACGAATTGATTTAAAACTCAAATGCTGGTATATTCAAGCTCAAACTTGACATGGTTCAACAAATCTTTGATTTTGAAGTTCAAGCTCAACTCCTATAAATAAAAAGAGCTCAAATTCACTCAATATGTAAATTGATATCAAGCTCATGTTAGAGGACAAGCCTGCTCAAGTTCGAATGGGAAGGCGTGTAATTTGCCCACAGAGTATAAATTTTTACATAATTTAACTATTACACTACACACACACACACAATGAACTCGAATAGTTGGAGTTCAACTCAACTTCAACCTATGAACGATTTACAGGTGAGCGGATCGATTTGTTGGCATCCCTAGCAAGTGGTGGAGCCATATTGAATTTGCCCCTCAAATATTGGAAAATTACAAAATTGTAAAGAAACTTTGAATGTTTATTTAGAATTGCCCTCCCCTCCCCCACCCCCACTTCCTCGCCCAAAAGTTTAAAACATTTGCTTTCTTCTCTCAAATTGCCGCACTTAAAATTTTTAACACTGCCATCTTCTCTCTCAAATTGCCCTCTCAAAAAATCAAAAACAAGTTCAAATGTATTCTATGTTGTACATTATAATTCAAAATCATGTTACAAGTTTGTAAGTAAAATTTTCATTACAAGATATAATTTTATATTTTGTGTATTATCAACATAGTTTTTCCTTTACTCTTCTATGTTTTTCCACCACTAATCTTGGGTATAGACCTCGCCATTGCCATTAACCAATATAATAGCTGGTTGATCTACATAGTGTTCACTAGGGTGGGCAAAAATACTTGTTGATCTCAAAACCGATGGAATCCAATTCAATCCATTTCGAAAAATAAGGTAGTTGATCTGCATTGTTTGACCAGATAAGAAGAGGGTCCGGTACCTGCTTATATGCAAGACTAGTTATCGTGAAATGATTAAAAACTTGTGGTACCTAACCCGCGCTACATTTTTTTAACATACATATACAAAATATTATTTAGAGACCTAACCAAGAAATTTTATTAAGTAAATTGCACCTGAAATTTGAGCATCTATAATTGTTTACAAGATTCATTTGTAAGTGATGATTTTTTTTTCAAAAAAGTTTAATTGGTGTAGAATGTGTATAAAAGAAAGAAATGCTTATAATAATTTTAAATAGTCTTGGAGTTTTTTTTTCTTTTTCTTGTATTCTCTTTTCATGTTTGTTTCTTGATATGAGACCTTTTTTTTTTTGGTAAAATCTATATTGAATCTTATATGAATATGTATAATATAAAAATAGATTAGTATAAATTATTTTTCTTAAAAATTAATTATGAGGGGTGCAAGATGGTTAATTGTTAATCCGACCCTTTGCTAATGGATGTCATTGATATGTGGTGAGGGTAACAATTAAAAATAAAAATAAAAGGCTGGGTCAACCAAATTCCACGGGGCAAATATTCGACCCCTACCCCTAATGTGCACTACTTGGATTGTATGCAGTATGGGAAAGCCCCCCAACCCACCAAAAAAAAAAAAAAAAACCCGGTCTTCCTTCTAAAATTTTCCCACCCGTACTTTTTTTTTCATGGGTCATGATATTTTCCGACCTATTTCATTTTCGATGCTATAATGGCCAAACAACTCGGATAGGAAGATTACTCATATCGGAAATAAGGAAAACTGTGACAACCTCGCACTTCACTCACTCCAACTCGTAGATTGAAAATGAAATTATGAAAGTGATACAAGCAAGCATTTGATATTTTGGAATTGCAAATGTCACTTGCGTCTAAAGTTTATGTTTCTACTCTTTCACATGGATGCCTCATGTTCTATCCATTAAATAAGTTTTGTAATTGCGGACTGAGATGGTGACTCGATAGTAGGATATGGAAAATCTTCACCTCTTATTTTAATTTCGTGTCCACGTTTCTGCTTTACCACACAAGTGCAGGAAACCGTCGTTCATGCAGGATTGCATAATTTGCACTTATAGCTGTGAAACACCCTTGAATGTGAAATAATGGGATGGAAGGGTTATCCGATTTAGACAGGATTAGATCCGATAATTTGGATAGTAGATTATTTGAAATAATTTGTTGAAAAAGATATTATACCACTTTTTTGATGTGATGTATATAAGATAAAGAGGTGATTGAAATTTGTGTCGATGATACAAACAAAAATTTTTAGACAAATAAGAGCAATTCAAGCAACAAGATAACTTATATTAAAGCACATGGGCATCTATCCCTTCAAACCGGTAGAGATCACTGCTGCAACTAGTTTCTTAGTTCAAATACCAATACAAAACAAATTCTCACAATATTTCCACGCAATGAAAATAGTAAGTAGCATGTATCCCTCTGCGTAGCCCCCCGCCCCAAACCAAAAAACAGAACCCCCCCCCCCCCTCTTCCCCCCCAACAACCCCAACATAGAAGGGGAGCTCAATTCTAAGACAATTTATATACTCAAAGGTCTCATAATTACCCAGCCGACAATCTCAGCTGAGACTGGGAGGAACTCCTAGCCCATCTAAGGGCCAACTCCTAACCCAACACTCATTTGTTCCTCATCCTGGAATTTCTGTGTGACTTTTCCATATTCTCTTTTCTAATCCGACAGCAAAAACTTGACAAATTTCTGGAAATTTCGTTCAAATGTACTATATAATAATACTGCAGGCAGTTCGAACCAGTGAGGCTCTTGGAGATGCGCAAGGGCATTCCAGCCGGAGCTCCAATGGTACTTCCGAAGTGAATACTGTCCAAAGTTATGCCTTGTCCTCGATTTCTCGTTTTATTTGAAGGGCAGCTCTTACAACATTACCTCTTGTGATAATTCCAACCTTAGCAAGGGAAACAATTTTAGAATTATGAAAACCTTGGGAGAAACACACAATCAAAGGACAGCATGACAGCTTCTTACCAGCCTACCATCAGCATCCACGACAGGAAGTCGTCGGTACTTTGTCTCGAGTAACAACCTTATATTGAAAAATAGCAACAAAAGGGCTAAATACATTAGCCTTGCCACCTTACAAGATACAAAAATACTGCAGTCAGAAAATCTAGCTTAAATTAGAACAACAGAACCTTGCAGCATCCTCCAGATTGGTAGATTCACGAACCACCAGTGGAGCTGGTGTCATTAGGTCACCAACTACTTTACCATTGGTTTTGCTAAGTAACCTCTGTACCTCATTAAATGTCTGACAAATTTTCAGGATCAGAGATGTCAGAACATGTTAAATCGAAATACCAGTGCCACCACTTAACACATTCATGAGTCGTGCACGCAAGTGTGCCAGAGAGATAGACTAACCAGAAAATGGGAATGTTTAACTGTGAAAGTGGATTCACCAGTTCTATTGTTTCAAGAATTATGCTCCTTTATGGATTGGATTGGATTAGGCATCCGCTCTACTATGTTAATCATATAAATTTACAATCTGCATTCTCAATGTTTTCACATGCTTTTCTAATGAATTATTGAATTACATAAAAGGTATCAGAATTCTCCAACTCTTTTCTCTAAGTTTTCACCAGGAAAATATCATGGATTGGGATAACCTATCAACAAGATGAAACAAAAACATTCATAAATGACAAACAAAAGTACTGGCACAGGATCCTTGGGTAACTACACTCTTGAACATGGGAAGGACAATTGAGAAAGAGTGAAAGAACAGAGACTGTGCAACAAGCAAGATATGTACACCTGACAACAGGAAATGCTTTGAAGTTGTACAATCTCTTTCCCAAGCTTATAATGACTCAACCATAGAGTCTATGAAACTCAAACTCATCTGAAGTGGTGAAAATGATAGTTCTGTATTAAGCATATGGATAAAGGTCTGACAAGTCAAGGTAACAGTCTGTCAGTGGAGGCCTGAGATTATTTTTTAAAAAAAATTACATTTAGGGAGGAATGCTAGTAATTCCACCTCCGGAGACATATACAGAGACAATCTAGAGCAACTAATTTCCAAAAGAGACATGATGCTCTGCTGATTCTCGCATTTCTTGACTTATTTAATTAAAATGCGAAAAATCAAGAAAAGAGACATGGAAAAATGCACATTTGTTGCAATGGCAGACAGCAATAAAAGATTACGTACTTTCCATGTGCTGTCAACTTCTGGAAATATGTCTACATCACTTTTTGCAGTACCTGATCAAAATATCAGAACTTCTCATATCATGTGAGGCATTTACTAATATGATTGGAGAATGAAATACACGGAAGGAGGAAGGTAACAGTTTTAAACTTGACAAACTGTACCATGCCAAAAGGAGTTACATAAGCACATAATCAGTACGCTTCATTGCAAGTAGCCTCTATGAAATGAAATGTGACATAAAACTTCATATTTCAATACTAGTAATTGGAAAAACAGATGACTTATTTAGTAAGATGGATCCATAGTTATCCCCAATAATAGATCAATTATATCTTCTCCATCTCAGTTTGCTTCTTTTCTTGCCTCAGACAAAATGTCAACTGCAGGATGGCAACTCAAAATAAAGTAGGAAGACCACCTCAATGGGGAAATGGGCCATATTAGCACATGAGTGCAAACTCCACTATCATAAGCAGGAAGGTTCATAATATCTACCGCCTACGGAACAAAGTAGAAAAACCTGCAGCAGATTCTAGAGCCACAATCAGATGGGAAGGTGAATTTAATGTAACTTGTACTTTGAATTTCTACCTGATATAGAATCCAAAGCTAACAAATCATAATCTGAAACAAGGCCAACCTGCATCAATAAAGAACTTCTTAATGCTATAAAAAAAAAGCAGTAACCTTTGCCTAATAATATCCAGACCTTGAACTACTTAAATAGAAGGACCCCAAACCAGTTGCAACACATTAGCTGATGAAGTTTGATAATTTTATTAAAGCAGCGAATCAATGCATCAAATGCCATGAAGTTGGAATTAGTTTTAAAGTTATTGAAGAAATCACATCAGCCGAGGTAATGCAGAGGTAAATTGAGGAGAAATCTGTCAAAATCCCACGGTCAAGCGTGTGGCATTTTTGGTATCATTTTCAATGATCTATTTGCTACCAGGAAGATGGAAAACAACATTTATAAACTAATAAGAGAGGAACAAAAATAAGAGAGAGACTTACCAGTTTCCAGTCATCATCAATGACAGGAAAACCAGTTATCCTGTATTTCACAAGAGCTTCCAAGGCTGTTGGACGAAAACAACTTGTAAGGAATAGTTGTAAATGCAGAAGTGATATTTTCGTCTAAAATTTTGAGCTGCACTCTAGAATACCTTCTTCAACAGTTGTTGTTGGCCTTACCACGTGTAGCTCCTCTTTTGTAGTCATGAAATCACCAACAGTATATATACCATTTCTTGCCTGCAAACAGGCAGGGGATATCTTGAAAACAGAACTCAAATTTAAAGAATGTACAGGTAAACAAGTGCTAAAATGCGTAAAGAAATTCGGTCTCCCAATACGAACTAGAAATTCAACCAAATACTCGGTTCTAACATGTGTTCAAGAATCAAATTTACAACTTTTTCTAATCAATTGATTTGCTTATCAAGAAAACAAAATCAACTTTTTTTTTTTTTGGGCAACACAATCAACTTAATCACCACAATTGCAAACAAGAAAACGGCCTCACAATCACTCTTACTGAGAAAGATACAAAAAGTAACAACTATAAATCCAAAGAAAAGAACGAGTGGATAAAAAGGGGCTGTCATACCGGCACGGAATTGGTGGTCAAAGTGCTGCCGGCTGCAACAGTGACCGACTTGCGGGAGCCCAAATGATGGACTGAACTGAGGTAGGTTCCGGAAGGTTTACGGCCGGCCTTAGGTAACAGTAGGCAGGGCAGCTGGTGCTGGAAGGCGGGGGAGGTGTTGGTGGAGATGCATGCGCGCAAGGAAGAAGCGAGCGGTAAGAGATCCAAAGGAGAAATTGAGCTCATCTTCAGAAGACTTATTGCTGCTGCTACCCTTGTTGAAGCAGGCGGTGGAGGGATGAAGGCAGACGGTGGCGGAGGCTGCGAGGGAGCAAAGGTGAGCTGGTTGCTTTTGCACCACCACCACCACAAGCAGTATCCGAGTGAGAGCCCACGCGATGATATGATAGCAAAAAACTAGAGTGAAAAGCCACCTCCCCAAAATTAATTATTACCACTGTACAGTACTACTCCCCCTGCTCCTTTTCTCTCTTCTCTCATTCGTCACCCCAAAATATATATATATATATATATTTTTTCTTTTCTTCTCAAGTTTCAGAAATTCTCTTCTTTTTTTTTTCATCTGGATCTTTACTAATTTTATTCGACAGTCTAAACGAATGTGGTAGACCAGCAGTTTTTACGTTGGTTTAGGTTAGATCCTAGATTATTTGGAATAAATTTTTAAAAAATATTACAACACTTTTTTTGATATGATATATATAAAATAAAAGAATATCTAAACTTGACCATGATGTAAATAAATAAATTTTGACAAATAATCTACCTTCCAAACAAACTGAATAGTGCTACTATTATTCTAGTTCGGTAGATATATTATTGAGTAAATATTTTATGCATTGGCATTATGTACACCAGCAAGTTTAAATTCATGCTACATGTGTAAAATTTGTCATCTAAATTCGAATTTCAATTATATGGCATCCATTCAGACTCGAAGTATACACACACATTGTGTAGGAAAGATTAATCCCATATATATTATTAGGTAAGATACTTTCAACTAAAAGAAATAGTAGTTGCCTGAAATACTAGATCAAGTGCAATGCCAACGAGAGATACGCTAACTTTATGCATTATTCTGCAGCTTTATTGAACTATTGTAGCTTCTTTTTCTTATCCCTTTCTTCTCTAGTAGTAGTGATACTACTGATTTACACTTTACGGTACTGGCTCTACTGCACAACTTTGTGACCATGCGGTCCGAAGAGTGAATTATTCTTTAAAGTATTTCAACAGTAAAGGAACCTTGAAAACAGCAACTAACATTTAGATTATTTGTAGTCGAATTGATCCGGACTTTTTTTTTAAATTAAAAAAAAAAAAACACGTGATTCGTGTGTGCACATTTTAGGAAAGCGAGTGGCAGTCAAAGCAGCACTCATCCATCTCCATCTGCAATCTGCATCCCCCTCCCTCAGAAGTGGAAATTTTGATCACTCCTCCAAATAGCTGGCTGATCAGGCTGTGGTTTTATAGAGGCACGATCACATAAATCGGCATTTTGGTCAGTGGACCAAAAATTGCAAGTAGGAAAAACTTGTTGAGAGTCAAATAAGTTTATTCATCTTCTTCCTTTTCCTCTCTGATGTTTCCGAATACCTTCTTTGCTTGGAACCAAAATCGTAAGCACGGCACACCCGGAGTTTGGGTTGGGCTCTTTTACTCGAAAAACAAAATTGGATTGTTGGGCCTAGTTCTGTGCGAACAAAACGTATCATTTATGATGATATTCTGCCCAAACACGGAGCTAATATAGCCTGGTCCGGTGCTTTTTCTAGGCTAATTTGAACAAGTGTGCCCCTCTAACTTTTTAAGAGTTCGGCCTCATTGAGTATTCCCCACTTTTTTTTTTGGGCCAAAAAGATTCTAATTGGGCGCTTTTCATTGAACTCGGACCATTTTACTCTTCAGAAGGAAAAGAATCCAAGTTGATGTAGCATTGGCATTTCTTTCTGAAAAAATGAAAAACCAAATAAGGCTGTGCACTTTACTTTTCAGACTGCTGTAATTTCACAGAGTCCTGTTAAGAAAACTTCTGTTTAGTAGTTAAAGAGGTTCGGATGAAAAATTTTCCATTAAAAAAAAAATAAGGCTTTCATCTGATCATTAATAGTGGATTTTATCACTCTTGGTAATGTGTGCTAAACCCCCACAAAGACAATATATATATATATATAGAACTTGAGGGCAAGAATTTTCAGCCCCTATTGTTATATATAATGTCGTCAGTATGTGCAGGTATTCTAGTGCTGACGCTCGGGAAAGGTTTAGTTGGAGCTTAGTTTAAATAGGATTCATTGCTTTTGGGTGTTATTTGGACGTCCCTATGGTACCCTTCCCCACTTAGGGAAATCCGAGCATAGCCTGCCACTAATCGTCGCTAGTCTGCGCCTCATATTTTGCTTAAATTGGACTAACATATAAAACGGTCCGAAAACGGATGTTTGGTCCAATTATAATTAGTACTTTGTGTTTGGATAGTAAATTATTTGGGATAATTTATTGAAAAAGATACTGTAACACTTTTTTGATGCGATGTGTATAAGATAAAAATGTGATTGAAATTTATGTCGATGATGCGAGTAAAAATTTTTAGCTAAATTGGAGCAATCCAAACATTGTGAGACTCTCATTTATATGCATATAATGGAGACCAGTTCATCACAGCCATCATTTCTGACTGAGCCATGCTTAATTACAAGCTTACGAGTTTGGAAACCGTTAGTCCTTCCTGGCTGACAAGTTGCCTAGCTAATATTTTCATATTTATTTACATTTTTGTGCTACTCTGTAGTTAGACAACACTTTAGTTCAAGAGTCGTTTGCTTTTTATTGCGAATACAGCAACTGCCGGTCTAGGGCCGTTTTCGTTAACTAGATATGTAGTGAAGTGAACAAAAATGATACAGAAGAGAGCCTTTTTCAGACGAAATTCTGCAGTCGGTCGATGTTTCACATCATACCTCAAAATCATGGGTAAAAGGCTGCTTGTTTGCTCTTCCCGACCTATGATTGTTTCCAAATCATCACAAGTTTGTATTTCATTTCGCAACTTCCCCTGCATGGGATAAAAAAATAAAATGGCAGTTCAGGCCATTGATCTCAAAAGGAATACTCTGTATTCCTCCCTATGCTGTAACCCCACAAAAGTTGAAATTCCACTGCAGATTTTCTAGAAGAAGATAAAAAGAAAATTCATTGCGTCCTATTCCTAGAAAGTAATTAGAGGCTTAGAGCTAGATATACACGACATATGAGGTTTAACTATGGATTGCCCTCGTGTAATTAGTGTCTGGTTTCGGTTTACTCTCGTAGTCACGAAATATGCAAAATACCCCTTGAAGTGTGTTACTAAATAGCTGTTTGCCATAACGTAAATTTCTATCTGTATTAACCATGAATAGACAATTATACCACTAAAATTTTCATTTTTCGTTGATTTAAAATTTCTTTGGCTCCAAAAGATAAATATAATATATCAACATTAACTTTTATTGGAAGGAAATTGTCACCATTTCTTCATTGCCTGCGTATGAGTCTCCATTCTACGGCATTTCTTCCCCACAGCTAAGTCGTCTAGTCTTCCAATTCTATAATTTTCAGGACCAGTTGAACAGATTTTTCTTAAGAGATTACTATTTTATATTTTTTTGAAATGTCTTAGATGTAATTTACTTTTGTTGGACTAATTTTGAAGTGGCTAAAATCTTTAAGGAATTATTTTTAGTTGAAAAAGAAAGAGCAGCAGGCTAGTCTCTTGTTATATACAACGAAGCAATGGTAATAGCTTAAAATGGAATCCTCAATTTGTGAGGGCAATTTTGTCCTCATATTTTAGCAGTTAAAATATGAGATGAATCACTTTAACTCAAGTCTAATATCAAATAGCTTTTATTGACCAACTATTTAAAGACAAAAAATAATTAGTACACTTTATTAAGTATTTTGTATATTTTGAAAGTAGAGGGAACGAATGAATAAATGGCCCCAAGGATCACTAAACTGTCTAAAATTGCACCAATTGCTCATCAAATTTTTTTTTTTTTTGACCAAAAAGATCACTCATCTAGTTAAAATAAGCCTTTTGAACCGTTCCGACGAGTTTAGTTGCTATCCAACTGGTGATTACTTGCTAGCGTAGAATTTAATGGGTGAAGCTGTCAAAAAATGATTGGTTGCTAGATCTCCACCTCCACCACCTCCAGTCACCTTCACCTACATCCCCACGATCTATTTACCCATTTTTTCCTCCTCCTTCCCATTCCACAGACCCCTTCATTTCCTCTTATCTTTCTACCATCCCCCTTCTTCTTCTTTTTTTTTCTCTCTCTTTAAAAAATTTCTAATTTTGCCAGAAAAACTTACAGCTACCTTTTTTTTTTTTTTTGAGTGAAGCTAAACGTTTTATTACCAAGCAAAATTTTCAACTTGATATAGTGAGGTCACTAAAAGATACTATGCCAATACTATCCATTCCTAACCAAATCTACAGAGCTTTTAGAATTACCAGTTGAGCTTCCTTGAGGTTAAAAGAATACCAACTAGCTAATCCTTCTCCTGTGAAAAAAGGAAACTATTCCCAAAAAAAAAAAAAAACAACAAAACTTGAACTACCATTACACAAACTGAGCTCAGAATAATTTTCAAATCTATTGATAGTTTGAAGTTGCATGCCACTGCCAAATTCATAAATACCACCCATCCAAGTATAAAATCAATACCGAGAATTCACATAAAATTGCCATGTCTGATTGCTTCCCAAATATACAAGCAATAAATAAGTATGATTTATGGCAAACATTTTATGAAGAGCACAACATTAGAAGTGCTTTAGATGCACTAAAAACCTATAAAACAGGTTTACTTAAGGTGCATCAACCATAGCTTACGGCTACCAAACTTTCTGTATTAAATTGATAGTAGCAAGTATAAACCCAATAAAAGCCCAATTTGATTTATAAAGAAAAGAGATCTTCTACACAATTGTAGCTATCAAGATTTGTAATAAAGAGATCACTCAAGATTGACAGCATCATCAAGAATTCTCACTTTTTTAGTGACTTCTTGTAAATGTAAATTTGGGCTAGATGGATAGATTGAGTATTCCTCCGTGACGTAAGTCCACATAATAGTGGAGGAATTAGAAGGAGGAGTATAGGAAAATAGGAGAGGATGGAGAAGGGTTTGAATAAGAAGGAAAAAAGATAAAATAGAAGAAGAGGTGGTAGGGAAAAAAGGATGGGTGACGAGGGAAGTTACGGAAAGGGAAGGGAAGAGAGAAGAAAGTGACTATGTAAGGGGCTATAGGGTGCTGCTGATGTGGGGCATAAGAAGTGGAGTTGGGTAGACATATTTACCCATTAAATTCTAAATAAACTAGCAACTCTTTTACTCGTTTGATTAGCAGCTAAACTTACCGGAATGACACAAAGATTTATTTTAACAAGATAAGTGACCTTTTAGTATTAAAAAAAAGTTTAACGAACAACGGGTGGAATTTTAGACAGTTTAGTGACGTTTTTGACCATTTTTGGAGAATGAATTGAACCATTAGTCCAGCTACAAAAGGCAATCAGTAATTGATATATTATCATGCAAAATTCAAACAAGATATTATTTTAAGAGTAACTTTTTTAAATAGCGTTGGTGTACAATATTTTTTAGTAGGATTAAATCATACACATAACACGAATATAATTTGAAATTCAAATCATGTATATATTTATACAACCATAGTTGCCAATGTAAAAAAAAAAAAAAATACTACACTGTCAATGCATAAAAAATTAATTCTTATTTAATTCATAATCAAATATATGAGAGGTTGTGTGTTGAATTTTAAACAAGTTTTGAGTTTTGTTCACAAACTAGGATAGAACCCATAAAAGGCAATTTATATGCATTAGTAATTATTGATGGATGCTATACGTGCAATAATTGAAATTCAAGCCTAAACTAAAATTAGGAGGCATGTATCTATTTTGCTTATATATGTATTGTTAGTGCATAACAATAATTCTATAAGGATTAGACAGAAAAATATAGCGTAACAATAACTCGAGCTCGGTCAAAGTCGAGTTCGAGCTACTCGATAGAAGAAATCGAGTCGAGTTCGAACTGAAAAAATATCGAGCTTGACGAGTATCGAGTAGCTTGACTCGATTAAAAAAATAATTTAATAATTAATATATTGTATTTATTAATTTACCCTTTTAGGCTTATTAGGTAAATATATAACAATCATTACCAACTTAGAAATAATTTTATAGAAGGGTTAAAATGTAATTTCATTGTGCAAATAATAAATTAAGAATAAAGGAAAAAAGAAAATATTTATTTGCTTTCCTCAATTCATTTTGAGCTCACGAGCTCAATCTCAAGCTCGATCAGCTCATCGAGCTCCACGAGCTCGAGTACTCGAGCTTGATCAGCTCATCAAGCTCGAGTACTCGAGCTTGGTTTTACAAGCTCGTTCGAGCTCGAGCTTGAGTCGAGTTCAAGCTCGAGTCCCTCGAGTCAAGTTCGAGCTCGAGTATTTATATACTCGAGTTCGACTCGACTCGATTTCACCCCTAGTTTCGACCTCTTGCCTCCATACAACCCATCTCCCCTTCCTATTACTTTCTAGTTCACGATCAATGCGATCAAGTTCGCTACTAGAGAGAGCAATAGAGGGTAAGGGGGCACTGAGAAATGGGGAAGAAGACAGAATGAGGGTAGTGGAGGAAGAGGAGTAAGAAAAAGAAAGGAGGGAGGGCAATAGTGGTGGAAACTGTAAAGGATGGATGGTAGTGGTAGGGAGTGGTGGATGGTGGTTGGTGAAGTTTTTTAAAATTTTAAAAAAATATTTCACTGAAATTTTAAATTCTAAAAATATCGAAAAATACATTTTTAAAAACAAGCCTAAAAACACATTCAGAAAACCTAATAATCTACTGTAAAAGCTTTTTTTTTTTTTTTAACATACATTGCTATAATAAAATTTAAAAAGAGCACTCCGAAACTCCTAATCCATATGAAGGTATAGTTGTCCCGAAATAGAATTATAAGGAGAGTTGAAGCTGCCCCCTCGTGATCGATACATCTCCGTCTTTGGAGCCCAAAGGGCTATGCTGAAAGAGCCACCGACGGCCCGCCTCCTGTTTCAGCAACCATCTGACTTCCTCGTATTATTAATCAAAGTATCACCCTCCAATCATTAATTACAGCCATACAGGCACAGCATAGCTGGCATAAAAATGGAACCAAAGAAGTTTGGAACCCATCGCCAAGACGTTGAATCGAATGCAGGAGCATGTGAAAATCGCCATAAACTTCACCAAAGTCGTGGCGTTTTTCCGCCAGAGGCAAAGATGACCGTCGATACCATCATCAAAGCTTTTCCTAAATGCTCATTCTCGACGCATTGGCGTGGGGGTGGTTTCTGGTCCCCCCCCCACCCCCCACCTCGGCCTCAACACTTTGCCTCTTTTACTTGCGAAAAATTGACAAAACAATAATGGGGTGTTGCGAAAAAATGGATAGAAAACAAGCAACATTTAGCTCTAGATCTCTGGCGCCTTCTATTTGCGAACTCATGTTGTTGTCTCTGTGTTTATTGGGCTCACAGGAGACCTTTTTCGAAAGAACCCAATTGACAACATTTGCGTACGTGTTTTGCGAAAATAAGCAAGCAACGTATCATTTTTTTCATCAAGTTGCAGCATTAGAATATGAGAGAGGAAAGCTTTGGGCTTGATGTTTCTGGACCATTTTGTACTACGAAAATTTTTAGGGACCACTGTTTGGGAACCGGATGAAGAAGCATTTTGATCAGACTTCCGTGCCAAGGCTACTTAATTATTAATCCGTGTAATGTACGACTCCACCATAAATTCCCCATCCCCCTTTCACTGTCTTTGTAGCATCCTGTTCATCAATTTCTTTAACCAGCAATATATATATATATATATATATATATATATATATTATAGGCCGAATAATTCTCGAATAATGTAGAAATATTTCAGGTAACTTTATTGAGACCTCACTAGAATTACCACTAATTACAGGTACTTTTCCTTATTTCTTAAATTTCTTGTGAATCTTGGGGTCAAGGGCATCAATAGAGACAAAGCTAAAAGGCTCATACGCAGACCATGTTAACGTTGTTAGGTCAGTGACACAGTAGTACTATAGAATAATTCAACAGCGATCACAAAGAAAAAGGGCTTTTTTTTTTTTGTTGAATGGGGGGTTGGGTGTCTACTACGCGCGTGAAGGTACGTAGCAGCAGCACGTTGCCGCACCAAACTTGCCACCGGAAATGAAAAGAAAAGAAAAGAAAAGAAAAGAAAAGGAAAGAGAACCCTTGTCGACTAATTTAAATAATTGAACAGTTGGTTGATGTGGTTGCTTGTCTGAAATTAAGGTTGCATGTTGCCTTGGTACAAAGTGAAAAGTGCATGCATTTCTTTGCCACCAGATTTTTAACTATATGTTTTCTGGTGTTCTTATCGAGACGTCCGTGTTGATTCCTGATTGTCGACAAAAGTAGGTTTGAATTTGATGATAAAACCTGGAATGAGCAAAGTTACGGACGGAATGAATTCAAAGGCATTTGCTTCCCATCAGATAGTACTAGTGTATTATGCTTCCTCCTCTAAAGTTTCATTTCAATCACATATTCCACAATCAGAGAGCAAGTACCCGTTAACACTTTACGTCCCTTACGAAATCAAATCCGTAAAATTTGATCCCAACTTCAGTTTTGACCACTTGTTACCTTGAATCCCAATAGTCTTTTTTTTTTTTTTTAAGGAAACAAGGATAAATTCCATTTATAATTAAACAAATAACACGATTCATATTCATTTTTATTCCTAAAAAATCATGATCCGATCCGAATCATATTTATTTTTTCCCAAAAAATGAATGAATCTAACCCAATTCATATTCATTTTTTGCCACTAAAAAAGCAGCTTTTGATCTTTTTGTACATTAAAAATGAGTACATATGGGTCAGGTAGTGATTTCAACCTAAAAAAGTAGTTAGAAATTTAGGTTGAGATAAGATTTTGCCAACTTCACTCTGTAAGGGACGCAGAGTTAACATTTTACAAGTAAACGATGAAAAAATTCATTTGACAAAATATGATGGACATTTTAAACGGTCTTTTCCTTCATAAAAGCTAATTTACATGTGCACATAAAGCAATTCAAATAAAAGAAAATATACATCAGGCAGCAAACTGAATTATTATAGGGGACAACGGAAGCATCAGAAAAATCAAGGTTGATAGCTTCTAGAATCTATATCATGTATCTCTCTAACCACCAGCCAATGCTTATCTACATATATCTGCAAATCGTCTGGTCCTGCCATCCATCCATATATACATGCATTTATATGTGGGTGTCTATATATACGTGTGTGTGTGTGTATATATATATATATATATTCCTCGTCTCTGGGCCATTATGGTACAATCAAAATAATGCTACGTGAAACCGCATAGAATATTCATGTGCTTCGCTAATCACCGCATAGTATGCATTTGATGCCTCGTATTCGTATGTCTATGATTCTCTCTCCGTCTTTTTTCTTTCTTTCTTTTTTTTTTTTGGATTTTCGTTGAAACATTTGATTATAAATAACCCAATGTAAGAACCAGTCGTAAGGGGGGAATGAGACTGATGAGTATTTTCTGTGCTATAAAAAAAAAAAAAAAATCAACTCATGACTCATGCGAAACATCTTGGTTGTGGGGCCCACTTCGAAGTTGGGGAACAATCCCATAATATTTTAATGTATTTAGGTCCGAAGGCGTCGTGGTCCGTTTCTCCTCCACACAAAATGATATACACTATATATGTTTAACAGCACCACTCCTTAGTATAAGCAAAACCAACGAGCGGAAGTCAACGGATCAAAACGGCTCAACGCCGCCGCCACCACCACCACCCAATCCCCCGGGCCGGGGGAGGCGTTTGACGTAAAATACTGCTACTGCTGCTGCTGGTAAAGATTTTGAAAAATAGTAGCAGTTTGTCATAAAACTAGTAGGCAGTATAAAGATTCTGCAAATTATAAAGGAAGAGGAACAACTGTAGTATGGTAGTGTGTGTGTGTGTGTGAAGTGTCAAATATAGCGGATGAAAGGTGTAAAAGGATTCCCAAGGAAGATTTTACCGGCCGGCTGCTAAATTGATAAAGGATGTGAATCCAAAGTGAATTTGCAGTTCCCATTTATGGCAACTGCAAATGAAAGCTAATCCTGGAGTTTGCCTAGCCCCTTTGCCTAAATCTCCTCATTCACAAATTAGGCATACCTTTCCAAGTCAGATTCAATGGAAACAAACCAGACATACTCGATAAAGGATTTAGCCACCAAGGTGAGATGGCATATCATCATATTAGACGTAATTTAATTTGTCTGCAAGAGACAAGCCACTTGTACCTCTGCCCAACTACTTTGGTTTTATTTACGGCAAGAGGATAAATTTTACTTTGCTTTTAACTTTTTTTTTTTTCCTTTTACAGCAAGGGGATAGTAGTATTCATAACTTATAATGCAACACATCCTATGTAACTCCAACTACTTTTCAGTTTTTAATTGGCTGTATTTTACATTCAGGGTATATTTGACCTCACTCAGTCTTGCCTTTTTATATTTGCCATCGATGGTGGTTGTTTGACGCATAAAGTTCTTTATCTCATTAAAAAAAAAAAATCAAGTACACCAAACCATGCTTGCTGCTAATAATTGTTAACTTCGAGTACGTTGCCATTGCTATAGAAATTTTTGCATATAAAAAGAAAACTTATAGGGGGTAAAAAAAGCATCTCTAGTCCTGATTTTGTTGTTGTTTCACTGAGAGCGATACTCTTAGTCCTGTTGTTATACATGTACAAAAATAACCTAGTACTCGTCATAATCTGAGTTTTTTTTTTTTTTGTTTCCCCACCTTTCACCTCGGTGCAATTACTTATTGATGGAATTGATTTTGGGGCTTTTAACGCCATGGAGAGCTTGGCATGTGTGTTGGAACTATGATCAACTGATCTGTTGTATGGTGAAGGAAGTGTATTAGAGTACTAAAGCAGGTGAGATGGGCAAAATTAGATAATGAATTAAGTGTGGCTTAGCTACCTAATAAGAGGTTTATAACATCGTACGCGACTATGTGCGCACAAGTCACCCCCGCAAAAGGGTGGCTGCCACAATACAAAACAAAAATGACCAAAAACATCATCGTAAGGGTACGTGCAAAACATAGTCTATAATTACTGCCAACGACAGAATTGAACGTCAAGTTAGAGGATGGCGGGCCTGGACTCCGAAATAGAATTTACAATCGGTGGAGAAAGTGAGGCATGGCCCACTTTTAAGTACTACTGTTTCCACATGTGGTAAACAGCCATTTGAACCACAGCCTCGTCCCACTTCCATTATCGGAAGGTTTGTCTTAGGAACATCCACTCCAATTATTATTATTATTATTATTATTATGAATAGTATTTGGATTGAAATATTTTTTTTTTTTTAATTTAATGAGAAAAACAAAAGTTCCAAGTCGAGCAAGGGGTTGAAATGTATAATAGCAGATCAGAGGGTGAACGGACGCGATGAAGTTGAGTTGGGGGAACTGTTTGGAATTTTGTCCGGTGCGTTGTGACGTGGCCAGTTTTTTCTCCACTTTGTTTGTCTGTTTGTTTGTTTATTTGTTTATTTATTTTGCTGCGATGTCTTTTTATGTGGGTTTGGTTCTGACACAACCTCTCCGCCTCCAGCTTCTTTATTGGGTATTTTTTTATTTTTGACATTTTTAATAATGGCAAATTCTAAATTATTCCTACGGTGTGAATGATGTCAAGCATGATGATATGTTAATCTGCGAATCTATCTATCAATCTATCCACTGCCCCAGCCAGTTTTTACCCGACAGTCGCATCCACGCTCTCCATCTCGTTCTGTTTACCACGCGCGGCCCTACACATTGCTTGTCCCTTGGGTATGCGTCCTAGTCGGAAAAGCCCAACGAGTACAGGTACGGAACAGTTTTTTTTTTTAATTACTTTTATCATATTATTACTTTATAGTAGACGTGAGTTTGTTTGGATTTCTTATATTTAACTAAAAAATTTTACTTACATTATCGACACAAATTTCAATCAGTTTTTTATCTCAAATACGTCACATCAAAAAAGTGCTACAGTATCATTTTCAACAAATTATCTCAAAAAATTATCCTTTTCTTTTCCTACACATGAACACTAAACTCCATCTTAGCGAGTGCACTGAATGCGTATTGGACCTATTTTACATATTATATGGAATTGACTAATGAAGCTCAAGTGAAAGGCAACATCTATAAGAGGTAAAATTGCTAAAACTTGCAATGTTTTAGTAAACAAAATACCAAGGAGCATTAAAAGTGGAAGACAACCTCCATTCAATCAAGTTTTATCTTTTTCTTCCGTGCGGATACGGTAAACATTAGCTTATAGCAACTAAAATTTTCAATTACATATGTATTTGTTTATAATGCAACTATCTGTTATTGTGTTCCGATGTTACATCCCAACTAATCAAGTCTTAACTTGATTTTTTCAACAAAGCCCAAAAGACCTGGTTGAATAATTAGATTGAAGATATAACCTTAAACCAACAATACTCAACTTTTTCTCAGCCAACCATTCTGTAAACAGTTCTTTCTTTTGTTTTCCAACATTTTTTTAGCATATTCAATTCACAACATAGACGCTACTCAAAAATATTTTTGTCTCAACTAAGATTATCTAATATTGTGTATTAACATTTGACACATTAATGACGTAAATTTTTTTGGGGCCATAAATGGCATACCTGTATAGCCATTATGTTGTTTTAACTACAAATTCGACTAATGGGTAAAAAAAAAAAAAAAAAGGAAGCCATTACACTATTCTTATCGTGAAAATTTGATTATGCAACTGGTACAAAATGTTTTAAAGAGCCCATTAAATTTGTAAATAAATAAACTAATGGTTATTCTTTCCATTTTAGCCACTAAGTTTATTCTTTCCATTTTAGTGCTTTAAGAAGCGAAAAAAATAAAATAAAATGAGCAACCATCATTTTTTGCCTATTGTATTTGTGATCTGTTTTCACTATTTCTTAAGCATTGCTATTGGATAGGCGGTAGGTTCCTTTCGTTCTTATTTTTGTGAATCATTATGTATGGACATAAAAGTCCCCAAGCTTAACAGAATCAAAATGATTAAATTATTGATGTTTTTAATAATAGTGATGTCAAATCTTTTAAGATTAAAAAAGTTCAATGGCTTTGTAGATGGTCATCCGGAATGAAATTTAAGAAGATTAACTTACATATTTGCGTAATCTTCTACCAAAAAAAAAAAAAGGATCTATGTTCATGATGTAAACGAGCCAAACAATGCATTGGTTTAATATTACACTCATCAAGAACTCTTCAAAACATAGATTGACAAACAATTCGACTTCGTAAATTGTTTATGCGACGAATTAGTGCTAACCTAAACAGCGAAATAACATGGTCGAAGTGGAATAGAGAGAGGGACAAGAATTACCACCGAGTGAAGAGGCACCACTAGTAGTAATAAAAGCAGAAAAGGGGGATAAAAGAAGACAAAAGGCCGCGTGCGAGGGTGCATGTGTAAATTTGGGACAGAAGAAGAAGGAGACATGATGGTACTAAAAATCCACAAGGGTTGCCCACGCGCTGTGAAAGTGAGAGTGGTGCGAGATTGGAGTTAAATAAATACGAGGTACATGTTCAGAAGGCCATTGGTCACTGGGAGAACAAAAAGAGGCAAATGGTGGCCCTCTTCCCGTACTCTTGGATTGGACTTTTCTGGAAAGTTTTTCCTTTTATTGCTATTATTCCCATTTCCTTTTCTGAGACCAAACCCTCCTGCCCCTCTGCCGTGGCCCTGACTCATAATAATTCCTCCCAACTTCATCCCCAAAATGCCCTCCTGTCTGGTTCCTATTCACTCGCATTCCTTTAACTTTTGTCCAGATGGTAAAAGCAAGGTGAAATAAAAGGTGAATGTGGACGTGAAATGTGAGCCAGGGAGTACCAGACTAGGACATTCGTTGCTGTAATTTTTCTTTCTTCAATTTATCATTTTTCTTCCCCCTTTCTGGCATAGGTCTTCTCACTCTTGTGTGGTTTGGTTTGTTGATTTGTGTGTGTGTGTGTGTGAGAGAGAGAGAGAGAGAAAGAGAGAGGGAGAGTGGGGAGAGATTAACGGTGACGTGTGAGTGAATGAATGAAAGTGAACAGATAATTAGAGTTACCAATAAAGGCAGTTGAGTAACAAGCCATCCTTGTAGGCTTGGAGCTGTCCATTTCCATTAGTGGGAAAATACAGAGAGAGAGTGCGAGAGAGAGATAGAGAAGGAAGAGAATGCTTTTCGATTTGGTTAACGTCGGAAAGTTGCGTAAGAAAGAGATGGTTCTTTGTTTACCATTTTCCTCTTTGAACAAATCACCAGTAAGAAAAGAGAAAAAGAAAATGTATGGAGAGGGATGGCCCAACACCAGGCCAAGGAGAGAGAGAGAGAGAGAGATAGATTTTGAGATGAGTAAAGTAGTAGTAGTAGCACAGGCATAGCAACAGTATGGTTGTAGTAATAGTTGTGGTGCATTTTTAAAGGAAACAGAGAAGTTAAACGGAGAACCTAGGGCAGGCATATATAAATGGAAACAGAGAGTTAGAAACTGTCAAACCATTTATGAATGATTGAAATGCAAAGGCAAACACCACACACACACACACACAACACCCATACAGCTCACATAGAGGTAGAAAAAGGGTTGTGGTTTTTTGTTTTTTTGTTTTTTTTTCACCTCTTCTTGGTTTCCCTCCTATCATTTATATAGGCTTTGAAACTAAAGAGAGCCACCTGGGATGAAAATGAATGACCAGAGAGAGTTTTAGAAAGAAAAAACAACTAGCACTTGAGCTGGTATTACTATAGACATAGATATATAGATAGATAGATAGATAGATAGAGATATTAATAATAAGAAGTGGTGGCTGCTTTCGGCCTAGTCTTCTCAAACTGCCCTCGTCTATGCTGTATTGGGCAGCTAGATGGGGATACGCGAGATCTAGTGAGAAATATAGTGCAAACGGAACCATTATTATTAACAAAAACAACAATAACAAATATCGCTCCTCTCCCTTCCCCATATACTGCTTAAGTACCACTGCTGCCTTTTTTCTTCCTCAGCAACAACAACAACACCACCACCACCAACACCAAACAAAATCTCCCCTCCACTCTCTCGTCCCCCTTTGGGTCGTAGGTTTCAAAATGTTCTTTATTTCTGGGCAAGTCAGCTAGCAACTTGCAAAGCTCACACTTGCCCTTTTTCTTATTATTTTATTCCTCCACTACTCCCGGCTGATATATATCCTGTACCAAAAGAGAGATCATACACGAGGAGAAAGACAAAAGAAAGAAGAAAGGCCGAATAAAAGCCAGCTGCAATACTGCTGCTGCTGCTTCCTGCCCTCCCCTCCCGAAATTTCGGTTCCTTCTGATTATCTGGGACCTAGCTTCAAAGCTGATCATTCAGCACTCCCTCGGGCTTGTTTAGGAGCCGAACCCGGTAGGGAGAAATGTGGGATCTAAATGATTCACCGGATCAGAGAAGGGATGATGAATCAGAAGGATGTTCTTCGCCGGTTGACGGCGAAGATGACAAGGGAAAGCGGGTCGGATCGGCTGTGTCGAATTCGAGCTCGTCTGCTGTGGTAATTGAGGATGGTTATTCGGATGAAGAAGTTGGAGAATTACGAGGAGGTAGCAGAAAAAGAGGTACTTCCTCCAGTAGAATCTTTGGGTTCCCCGTGTCGGCTCGTAACGACGATAACTGCTCGTCGGAGAGCGACCAACCACCGGTGACGCGTCAGTTCTTTCCGGTGGATGAGTCCGACATGGGAGGTGGCACCTCTTCCGGCGGCTGCAACGAAGGTGCGAGCAGTGGTTCTGGAGTGCCTGATTTCCCCAGGGCTCACTGGGTGGGAGTGAAATTCTGCCAGTCGGAGCCACTTGGTGGCGGCGTCTTAGGGAAGTCCACAGAGGTCTCTCAGCCTCTGAAAAAGAGTCGCCGGGGACCAAGGTCTAGGAGTTCCCAGTATCGTGGGGTTACCTTTTACCGGAGGACTGGCCGGTGGGAATCCCACATATGGTAAGCTCGTTCTTTCTACACAGATCAGTTCGTTTATAATTATTATTTTTTTCCAACCCTCCTTCTAAACCTTCATTTTTCTTTCCTTATCCTTGCATTTCATGATCCAGGGATTGTGGAAAGCAAGTTTATCTTGGTAAGTTAGTACTACCAACTCAATTATTACTTTTTCTTCTACCAACTTTAGTTTGCTGTTCAATTTCCTTTTATGCTTCCGTTTACTTGACATTAATGGTCAAATGGGGTTTTCTTGAATATGGGATATAGGTGGATTTGACACGGCACATGCGGCAGCACGGTGAGTTGCTGAAACTTCCACTGCTACTTCTACTATTCTAGTGCTGTCTAGTATTTATCATAGCTTAGTCAATGAATTACACTACGGGAAATTAATTGCTTCCAAACGGTACAATCTTGGAATATTTTCCACGCTATCTCAAATCTGGAAATGTGTGTTCTACAGTGCGTATGATAGGGCAGCCATTAAGTTCCGAGGAGTTGAGGCAGACATCAACTTTAGTCTAGCGGATTATGAAGATGACTTGAAACAGGTAGGTCATCCATCTCTTCTATGAGAGAGAGTGTGAGAGTAAAAGAAAGGAATGGAGAGACATGTTATTGAACTTTTACCCAGTTCATGATGACCTTATCTTCTAGCTTTAGTGCTTCCTTTATCTTCAACAGTTGCCGTTCAACTCTCCATGCGCCCTCTCCACGAGACAGCTGTATATCTCTGTGTGTGTGTGTGTAATATTATTGTTCATTTGTTGTTGCAACAGATGAGCAATCTAACCAAAGAAGAATTTGTTCATGTACTTCGGAGACAAAGTACTGGTTTCCCTCGAGGAAGTTCCAAATATAGAGGTGTAACTTTGCACAAATGTGGCAGATGGGAAGCTAGAATGGGCCAATTTTTAGGCAAAAAGTAAATACTACCATCCCTACTACTGCTGCCGCCGCTGCCATTCTTCATTTTCAGTCTTTGTGGGTTTTATTTTAGTTTATTAGCTAGCAAATACTGGTCCTAGATATAAACATATATGATCTCATGGTGACATAATTGTGATTCTCCGATTTTGCCATTTAATGAATGATACAGGTATGTTTATCTGGGTCTGTTCGACACCGAAATTGAAGCTGCCAGGTATGTTGCTTTTAGCACTTGGTTAGATTTTGTTGCCTTGTAAAGGATCAAGCATTAGAAGGAACAAGTTACGTATTTAATGTTAATTGTACTGAAGAGGGCCTAAAAAAAAAAAGAATTCCTGGTTCCATGTTGCTAGGGCTTACGATAAAGCTGCCATAAAGTGTAACGGGAAGGATGCTGTTACCAACTTTGATCCCAGCATTTATGAAAATGAGCTCAACTCTAGTGGTAAATCAGCAACACGACAATTCTGCTAAAAATTTTCACATTTATGTCAATACCGAAATCCATACTCGTGTTTCCCCTTTACAACGTATATATTGGCATCAAAATAACTCGAGAAATGTTTGATTCGTCCCAGAATCTGGTGGTAGTGCCGCAGACCACAATCTCGATTTGAGCTTGGGGAATTCAGCTTCAAAGTTGAGCAGCCATCGAGGGATGGCTCCCAATGTTGATCATCCTAGCGACCAACATTCTGCCTCGATGCATTTTCAAGCTGATTGGCGACAGCATGGATTCAGGTCCAAGGTAATTATTATATTTACCAAAGCCCAATTTTGAATCTGCCTAGTGAATATATATCTGTCTTGTGGCTCAACTTCTTTTTTGATCTCCAGCAGGAGAATCCAGTTGATGTCGATTCCTCGAGACGGGATGGGTATAACGAGGCAGAAACAGCGCAACTCCTCAGTCAAACACACCTGCATTCTCCCGGCTCAATGAAGCCTAAGGAAATCCAGAAATATGGACAATTCAGGAGAGGTGGCGAGCCCCACATCTTCCAAATGTTTCCACCGCAGTTCAATTCATCAAATTATCACCATGTATGTCGTGGAACTATGGCACTCCCTGGTACCTAGTTAATTATAATCTTGTAAAGTCTACTTGCATTAGTAATTAATTAAGCTACACCACTGGTGTGAATGAATGTTGCAGTTTCAGTTTCCAAGCAGCAGCAATGGAGGCCTAATTGGAGCGACGAATGGAGGAGACCTCTCTCTTTCCACGAGCGATCCATACTGGCAATCCAACCCTCCTCATTTTTATGGTACTGCTGCAGCATCATCAGGATTCCCACAGCAGATAGTAAGACCTCAAAACTGGCCTCAGAAAAATGGGTTTCACCACCATCTCATGAGACCCTCGTGACCTCTCTCCTTCCATCTTTTTTTTCTTGCTTAGCCCCTACCATATTATCATATTTTGATTTCTGCTGATCTGCCCTCAAAGCTGACAATGTTTTGTAAGCTTGTAAAGAGATCAATGCTTCGAGAGGTCCCCGGCCAGACACGCATATAATACATTTGCTAGTACTAATCAGAACCCCGAGAGTAGTAGAAAGGGATATTGAGAATTTCTACTGTGGGTAAATGTTCTATTAGAACTAGTCCAGTCATGACTAACAAAGCTCCGATATCCTAGCTAAAGATTCTAACTTCAAATGTGTGGCGAGAAAACGCATGTCCTTGTTATGTATGTAGAAAATTGTTGTCGAGAGACTCTCAAGAGTCCTGTGGTTGCACTAATGTCTGGTGATTTGCCCACATTAATCTTTGTTAACAGCAGTGGCTTTCATTAATTTCCACGTCCAAGTGACTCGGGTATTTTTGGCCACATTGTCTACAGATAAATGAGTATTTCTTGGTGTTCTACTATTTAATTAGGTTTCTCTTCCGCATGCAAGAAAAGCTTCCCTTGTGTTCCTCCAGCAAACTGATCGAGTTTTTAGCAAAGAGGGCGTTGATGGCATGGAGCTGATTTTTTCTTTTTTTGGCTTAATTTAACCTTATTTAACGTACAGCAAATACAGAGAAGGATGGGGATGATGGGGCTCTTTTTTGTTTTTTTGGGGGTCGGGTTGGTGGGGCGTGGGGATGAGTGAGGGAGGACTGGGAAGAGGGAAAGGTGAAAAGAGCTTGAACCATAGGTGAGGCAGGAAACGGGATTTTTATGGGAAATATCACCGTATAGTGATGAATTGTCACAATCGTCGGTGTCCTTCGAATCAGTTCTCTTCTCATGTCTAAAAGCAGTCAGACATGGCTATTATGACGAGAGGGACTTAACCAAACCAAGAACTGTTCCGAAAAAGCTTTCTCAAGGAGGGACGTCTGGAGAGTAAACACTAAACAGTGGAAGATGACGGGCAGCGGGGGGGCCAATAGTTTCAACCTTTTCTTCTTCTTCCTTTTTTCTTATTATTTTTTTTGTTTTCTTTACAAATATTTTTCTCTCTGATCCTGTAAGAAAACTTAAACATTACTTTATCCTCATTAGTACGTACTGCATCATCATGTGTTTTAAAGTATGAAGCGCACACACAAACACGCAGATATTTTTGGGTTGAGTTGATATCAACCCATTTTTATATATATATATATATATATTCTAGTTGGCGGGCGTGGCTAGGAATTTAATATTAGGGGGTGAGATTTCATCATCTGGGGCGTCAGCATCGATTATGATAGTACCTGCTTGCACACCCTTCCGTTTTTGTTTATTCTGCCTTTTACGTTCCCAATATTTTATTTGCCACCTCTGATCAGTGTTGTTTGCATTATGTGGGCGCTAGCGCAAGCATTTATGAAGCACGGGATTCCAATGGTACTCTACCACTACTATACTATCACCATAATCATTCAAATATGATACTGTGCTTCTCATTTTATGAAGATTGCGGGTGAACTTGATAAAATTGAAATTTAAAATTGAAATTGAATTTATTAAGTGGTTAAATTCTTGAGTGTCAAATTTAATACGTTTAAATGTGTATCATATTAAGTGTTAAGTGAATAATTTACACTTATTTTTGGAATCAAGTTTGCTTAGAAAATTCAAAGCTATTTAATTAATTTAAACATTTTATTTTTTTTATCAAACATGCATCTGAATATATTAGGATTTGAATCTACTTAAGTGCCAAATTGGATTATCAAACTAGAAATTTGAATATTTTAATTTAAGTACTAAATTAGGTTATCAAACGGAATCTAAAAATGACAATTTGCGGAGGGAAGCGGAAGCGTCAAAAGAATCACGCCTTTTGATTTTTTTTTTCTTCTTTTTCTTTTAGAGGTTCTTATTTTTATCTGTTTGAAAACCCATTCTGCTGTATCTGCTTTTGTCCTTTGCTTTTTTGACCACACAACTGCCACAGACAAGGCTTCTTTCCAAATGTTAAGTATTTGGGACAGGCAATGTATTGTAGGGTACACATCCCGTACAAATAAAATAAAACGGCTGTATATAAATGAAATAATTTCATTTTACACCCTCAAGTTTATATCTTTTTTTGACTTTATGCTCTAAACTTTAATTTTAAACACTTTGCATCTTAAATTCTTAATTTTTGATACTTTGCACCCTAAACACTTGATTTTGTTCCATTTAAATCTAATCAATAACAACGTCAACAAATTTAACAACATAAGGAGATATATAAATTAATGATGGTGTGTTCAAAAGTGATCAAAGGAGACAAGGCAGTACAATTAGAAAAATATAAATAAATTATCATTAATTTACACCGTTCATTATTTTGTTAATTTTGCTAATAATATTAATGATTGGAACCATACAAATTTAGAGCAATATGTTGAAAGTGATCGAAAGGAGCTGAGGGATCTCAACTAGAACAAAGTTGTACAGTTTCATTAAGTTACATCACCCTTTATCTAGTTAATTTTGCTAATCTTATTATTTATTGGATTTAAGCGGGACAGAGTCGAGAATTTATAAAGTGTCTAAACTTGAGAGTAAAAGGTGTAAAGCGTTTAAAATTGAAATTTAGGATACAAAGTCAAGAGGTGATAGTACAAGTTTGGGAGCATGAAGTGAGATTAGTCCTAAAAGAAATGGTTGGATACTGCATCCTCTTCAAATCATATACTTTGCGACGCAGCTTAACAGTTTCATGGCCCATACCATGATCCCTATCTGTATTCATCGGCCGATAACTCAGAATAAATCCCAGCAGGGTTGAGGTTTAAAACGTAAAGGGCTCATTCATTGCATCTAACCTGTATTGTTCTCTATAATCCTCTTCCTCCAACTCCTTTCAAAAACAATCAAGGAAAAAAAATAAGAAGAAAGGTTTATCATCCCAGGTGGTCCAGAGACTGTCTATTCCCCAAGCATACGACGGTATGCTATTCGATCCCACGCGCCTGAAAGGTTAAGCAGTCCAAGAAACTTAAACCCTCTCTAGTCTACGGTAGCTCGTGTCTGGTAACACACAATAAATAATGCTGCTATTACCATAAGCCTATCTATAAAGACAACAGGCTCACACTGCAGAGAGTTTCGAGATCGTATGCAAATAGAGGTTCGGTCAGGCTCAGGACCACTTCCTTAGAATCTTAACTTCGCATAGGATTCACGAAACATCCCCCAACGAAAACAAAAAAGAAAAGGGCAAAAAGAGAGAGACAGAGATAGAGAGAGCCGTGATTTATATTAGTAGTTAATTTCCACGATCAGGTCAGCGTTTTGGTTGCAGTTATTGTTTTACTTTGCAAGCAAATTCAGTCGTGTATCTGTGATTGTATCATATTGTTGTATGGGTCACAGGTCACATGCGGAGGCCCGGATTGGAGTTGGTGGAAAACAATAAAGAAAGACAGATGTATGAAAGCGAAGGAATCAATCAAAATTGGGTAAGGGGGCACACGTTGTCTACATATCTTTTCGCACATTTAAGATGGTTGTTTCCCTATTTAGAAGCTCTTTTAACGGTTCAAAACTGTTTCCAGTGCAGCAAATGCCATGGTAGCTGAATACAAATCCCCATTACGCATCAGTCCAAGGGCGTATGTAGCTAGCCTTTTCAACTTTTCTTCTTCTTCTTCTTTTTGATAGATGACCAACTATTTCAATGGAATTACGGAAGCAGAGCATATGCAGCAGTGTAAGAAAAAGTCCTATTCACCGAAGGTGGTCCTTTGCATGTCTTCATTCGTTCCCAGCTGCTATCAGAAACAGTAGTGTGCTAGGCAAGAAGGGTATTTACGGCGAATGTGGAATCAAAGAATGGGGATGATTGGGTAGGGTGATGAGATGGGATGGAACGTAAGTAGGAGCTCTGCATTTAAAACTTTTCACTTATAAAAAAAAAAAAAGGTAGGCAAGGAACTCTTTGAGATAGATAGGCATGTGTAGATTTAATCATAATTGACATCCCTAGAACGTGAATATATCAATCGGGTCTTCATATTAGTGTCAATTTTGATGGGCAAATTAGGGTGTCCCTCCAATCGAGCCTTTCAACTAGCTACCTAGCTCAGCTGGCAGGAAGCTATTTGCGTGTGAGGGTCTAAGGTGTGCCTGTGAAATGAGCGTAACCCGTAAAAAATGAGGGTCTCACCTACAACTCTAGTGTCTATTCCAATGTTCTGCCAGAAATAACCCACACTAGCTTCGTGTATATATATATACGAATATTAATAGAAAAAGAAAAAGAAAAAAAAAAGAACCTTCAAAATTCCATTTTCGTTAGATTTTGGCGTTGTTCCTTTAGTTTAGTTCATCGGACTCTCTCAGACTCACCTAGTCTAGATGTGCAACAATGAAACCAAAATTTGGTTCCAGGATGAATGTATTAGAGGGCTGAGATTGAATAATAATAATAATAATAGTAATAGTGGAGAGGCATACAATTTTCAGGCGGCTGAGGCAGCAGGATTGAAAGGGTTGACTTTACGTGTGAGAATATTTTGGAACGTGAATGGGATGGACCATGGATGAAAAGAATTACTTGCCCCTCGGACATTTCTTAGTTTCAAGTTAGGTAGGAGGGGGACCTTAACCGGAGGAATAATTTTGCACTCTCCCCCCACCCAAAAAAAAAAAGATATTTGCTTACTACAGGTACTTATTATTTGGATTAAATTTTCTATACACTGACAGTGTAGTGACTTTTTTATATTAACAGTTTTAGATGCATACTATATTTGCATGATTTCAGTTTTAAATTTAAATTTATATTATGTAGCATAATCCAAATCTATTAATAGAAAAAAACTATACACTAATAGTGTGTAAAAAAGTTATCCTTATTATTTGGCCTAAAACACATTCAAGAGTGTGTACAACAAATTAAATGTCACACTTTCTTGCTGTGTATAACACCGTGATGTTGCATGCCCTTTTGTGGTAATGTGAGATTGGGTCTACTCTTTAAGCATTCTCCTCCGTCCCCAATCCCCCACCCACGCACCACACCGGCAAGGCAACTGCGACCAATTTGTCATATCTCCCGGCCCCGGAGTTAAAAGCAACCAGCTGCTACTTTCTGCTGCTGGTCCCAAGGCTTATTCTTTCCGTCCCATACCACTGCACCACTCTTTATCTGGCTGGCCCAAACTTACAGCTAGGTGAAGTAACAAAACATAGGCGTCCACTCTGTTTTCTATGACTCGTGGCAACTGCCCATTCCATGTTCTGTGTTTTCAATTTTCCGGAACTTAGATTGATGGCACGTATTCTGTATTTTTTGTTTCTTTTGGATTTACTGCAGAAACACAAGGGGACGATTGATTTACTGTGAGCAGGATTTGTTGGGAGTAAATTTGCTCGTGCTGGATTATTATGTCTTAGGAAGGCTAAAATTTGAGTGGGTTATAGAGGCTGTCGAGATAATTTTAGGCCAACTATGCACGAGTTTTGCTTTCTTCCCTCCACTTGTCCCTCGTCCAAATCGTGACTCTACATAGCAAAAGAAAGTCGGAATAGCATGCATGTGTTGGAATAGGATCCTTTTTAACCTTATCCTGAGCAAGAAGATGGTTAAACCTTGGACTTTCATCCTCGACAGATTCGAGAGGCCGTAGATTCTTGGCCATATCGCTTTACCATCTAAGGTTGGAACTTACAAAGACACAGTCCAAGTTTCGATTCCCCGGGAGTAGCTTGCTATTCTGTCGGTTTAGTCGACGAAGAACTGAGGCTAAGAATATACTAATAGAATGGTTCTCCTGCTGCAACACGAAAATACTACGTGCGTTCTGAAGCACTTGTCTCTCTCTCTCTCTCTCTCTCCTCGCCTCCTCCCCGGGGGGCGGCCCCTCTCTTTGTCTGTATATATGCATATATATTTCAAATCCTCAATAGATTTTCGGTGTAATAAAAAAATCCCTTATCAAGTTACAAAGCTAGTTTCTGCTAATCTTCTTATTTAATTATTTAAAATATGGAGAACACAGCTTGAAATGAGTAGGTTAAGTAGCACATCTGCCCCGGCCTGGAAGCGGGTAAGACAGCACCAGAGCTGATTACGTTTGTATCTGCTCGCAAAATCTTTCTCAGCCTGCAGCTTATCCCGACACGTGTAAAAGGCTGGCTTCTTTTTCTTAAAAGGAAAGATAATAGTACAACAATCCGCATTTCGTTCTTTGGGTTGATTTTTATTACATCCGTAGGATTACATCTTTGATTCACAGAAATCACATTCACATCGCATCTCAAGGCTCCAAGATGACATCCAATCTAACTATCTAAGGCGGGTGAGAATTCTTTATAAAATCTCAGTAAATCCGTGGTTCTGGTACCTAGTGTAAAGTTCGGAGCCTCAAAACTCTCTCGTCACTCTATATCAGTCCAGTATTCAAGTATTGTACTAATTAAAACGTGTGTGTGTGTTTTTTTTTTAATTTTAAAAATTTGCAGTTACGAAGTTAACCATGCACACTGCTACCACTTTCCAAGCTAAACTCGAACTCGAAACCTCTGAATGCTGCAACCAAGATTCAATATACTCGAGGAGGAGGAGACAGGAAACTTGAAACTCACGCAATAGAGTTGCTAACTGACCAATTAAAAGAGCTGGAGGTGACGCTGATCAGCTGTGAAATCAACTACCCATTTTTTGGAGGAGCGGTGGTTCTTTTATATATATATATATATATATGCAACATGCTGCTGGTTGAGTAGTGAACCTGGGATTTCTGACCATATAATATATATATATATATATATATATATGTCTAGTCTTAATTCTTAAACAGGTACGAGGCTCGCATAACAGGTTTTAATTTCTTAGGCATTATTAACTCGGTACAGGCTGCTGTGGTATCATACTCCCGTACTGCTACGATTTATATCACGGGTTAATCGGCAGCAGTGCTATAATTATTACTGGGAAGACAAGAGAGAACGAAAGCGTGAATCACGTACAGTAATGGTTGTTTGATATTACTGGGTGTTGGTAAACAGGGGGTATCAAGGCGATTCGCATGGACGTGGTTCATTTATTTTCTTTCTGTCTTTTTATCCCCTGGTTGGAGAGAGATGTGGATCATGAATTTTTCATAACTGATTGTGACTGAAAAGCTTTATTACTTTTAGAAAATGGAGGACAGATGAGATGAGGCATGAGAGCCAATATAAATGGGGAAAATAATCAAGGAAAAAGATGGGGGCATGGAAATGGGAAAGGAGTGGGGAGGTAAGTCTTGTTTTGTCCTAGTATTCGTTCGCATCCAACGTTTGTTTTCAATACTTTCCATCTTTGGAAAGATTGACATCACAGGTGGTATATAATATAATAATATCTGTGAGGTTTATGAGTGGCCACGACGGTGCTTATCATTCTAACCATTCGTTCCCTTTGCGCGGTGTGAATGTAGAAAGGTGGACGATAAGATCCATACTGTCCCCGTTAGGTAAAGCCTCGTCTCCATCCCTCGCTATCAAATCTTGTTCACCTTAACTCTCATGCGCCCATACATGGTCCCCATGTTATGGGGCCTTTTTTTCACAATAATTAACATGATTATTGTTGAAAAAGTTTTAGCCTAGTGGTTAATTTTTTCCATCTCCCGTCTTAAATTCCACGTCTTCCTTACTTTTGGAATAAAAGAAAAAAAGCTAAAATAAAAATATTGATTTAACTAGCATGCGTTACGCTTGATCAAAACGTCTAACGAGGATGAGGTTGTTGAGGCAAGTGGAGAGGTTTTAGATTCAAACTTTCAATAATATGTCGAGTAGTTCTTTTTGCAATTCTTTTTTCTTTTTGAATTTATATGGCAAATAGAAACTTAATGATACTTGTAAAATAGGTTTACCATATGAATTGCGCCCTATTGCTAAAAATCTTTAAAATGAACATTCACTTGAGTAACATATGTAAAAAGAATGATACTCGTGTATTTGCTTTTCTTTTCTTTTCTTTTTTGCTGGTAAATTCTTTACCGACGATAACACAACAAATTTATTCCCCCCCCCCTCCAAAAAAAAATGAAGGCTTTCATAATTAACATTACCAAATACATCTATCACTTTTCTTGCTGTAAAAGGGATGATGTACTTATTTTGCATAATTTCGAGATGTGAAGTGTAGGGCTGATTTTCTTAATCAAGGTTTTCCTCACTCCCTCATGCATTACTTGTTTTGGGAAAATATGACAATATCAAACGTGTTTTTTAGTTATGTGATCTCAAAATGTCCCTAACTTTGATATGAAGGAATTTGCGCATGCCTGGCTGTGTTTATTAAGCTCTTCTATAAATTCAAAATCAATGTCGCCCGGTTTAATTAAGATTCCAAGGATAGGTGAGGCAATTAATAGATTAAGAAACCAACTGATTCAAGGACACACTTTGAGGTGGTATGCTTGGTTGTGCAATTAATTAAAGAAATACTATGCATTCTTTGTAAGGTTTGGAGTCTCTCTTTGAACTCCCCCTAAAAAAAAGAAAGAGGAATATTCATTAACTACAGAATTGTGCAAGTATATCATGAATTAGTTAGAGGAAAAATTACACAAGCCCTCTTAAAGTCTATCATGAGTTCGATTTTGGCCCTTGAACAAGTTCAATTGATTCTTGATTTTCTTTAAGTATTTTCTTTATTTTTATTTTACAAAGGATCAATAATAGTTTTCCATCTACTATTCATTGACTTGAATCCATAACCTACTAGTTACAAAGTGAATTGTCTAACCATTTGAATTGCAATGCACTGTTAACATCTTCTTTGAGTAAAATGTGTAACTTCTTTAGGGAAAAATGCCCCTAGCATATTGGACTTTTCTTTTTCTTATTCTCATTTCTCTTGCTTCTTTCTTTGTTTTTTTAATCTGTACTCTTTTGTTATGTTTACCCTTCTCTCTTTAGTAATCCCCCTCCTAGTACACCCTGAGGACAAAAATGAAAAGGCCAAAGAAAAGATTAGAACATATATATCTTCAACCCATATCTATCACTTATACGGGGATCGAGTGGCTATCAAGGAAGTTTAAGAGAAGAAAAATCATAATTATGTTAGAGTCGAAGAGTTTTAGTGTTATCTTAACCTTGCGACGTATCAATATTGATATTACGCTACATTCCCCCACCCCCCTTCCCAAAAAAAAAAAAAAAAAAAAAGAAACAAACCCTGAAGTGTGAAAGCACTTTCCGGTAGGTGTAGATGTCTGATGATTTATCACATTCCTAAAAACCAACTTGTCCACTAACATTTCCATTTCCATTAATGTCTACTGCTTCGTTACCTTTCTTAATCTCTTTGGGTCTTTGCTGCTTTTGCAAATATGTTTAACAGTTTTCAACAACCAGAGATGACCGCCAACTTCCAATTAAGGAAACCAGACGATGCTTTATTGTCAAATGATTGCGACAAAGGCTTGAGGAATCTTCATTGTTGTGTGCTTGTTGAGTTTCGACACTGGACTAAAAGCGTCAGCTAGCTGTTGAACCCCGCAAAAATAGAGGAGACAACAACGTGTTTTTCCACAAGGAATAATTTCACAAGCCTCTCCCAAGGAAGGTCTGCCTTTCACATCATTTTAGTGCCCTTACAGTTTAAAAGATCTCTCCTACGTCTGCTTGATTGACATTTTTTGTAATATTATCACCTCTTGTGTATCAAAAGAGAAAAATTTTTTATAGATGAGTATAGATAATAATTTAGTTCCATTTCTACCTTCTTATTATCCTTTACATAAATATTAGAGTGGTAATTAAGACTAAAATAAACCTAATACGTAAAAGACAGATTGGAAAATATGTAAATACAATAAAGAGAAGTTGCAGCAGATGAATAATTATACAAATTTGCGATGACTAGTCTCTAACTTTAGGATTATAAAGACAACAAGATTAATCAGATTGTTAAGGGACGTATCCTCTAGGTACAGTGTAAGGGAGGTTTAATCCTAAAGTGAGCTTAAAGCAAACTTTAAGGGAGGTTTATGAAATTATTCTTTTCTAGAATTGCGTATGTTTTGGTCTTCCAACATTTTTTGCTTTCTTTCTTTTTGCTTTTAGATCTGACAATTTGCTATTCTCCTCTCTTCCACGGAAAATTCTGCTATTGACTCCAATTGCAATTAATTCCAATGCTTTCTTAATTAGTTAGTCCTTTTGTCATTGCCATTTTTAAGAAGCTTGTACTGCTGCAAATTACGTGACAGTTGTTTTGAAAAGGGAAAAAAAAACTAATAATAAGCAAGCTTACATTTTATTCAATGAGTATGCCTTGACAGTAAGATTTTTTTTTTTTTTCTTTTTCTCCCTGTATAAAAAAAAATTTAATTTTATTCTTCCTTGTTCAGACTTCCTTTTTCTATTCCTTTCCATTTTTACAAAAGCTATCCCTCAACTAATATAGTATAATTAAAATATATACAGTAACCGTATATATATGGGCGCAATAATTTCCTAAAAGATGCTTTTTGGAAAAGAATTAGGGCAATGTAAAAGGCATTATTCGTTGGAAGGAAAGGAGGATGGTACGTTATCAAATCAATCGCGTCGTTGCCGACACCTGTTTTGACAGCCAAGTGCTAATGCTACGTTTCCATTTTTTGCTTTTGGAGTCCCAAGTTTAATGTAACTCTTTCAATTTATGCCAAGCAATGAAACAAAAGGGGAAACTTCCATTCTATTCTAGATAGGGCACATTTTGCACCCTTTAATTAGTGAGGTGAGGTGACAGTATGAAGTACATGGTCCTGGCTCACGATTCACCAGCAATCCCCAATTTTATCGGTGGAAAAACAATCTAGCAAATGTGGAAGATTTTTCATCGCCATTCTGACACCTACCCAGAAACAAAAAAGAAAAGAAAAAACAAAAACAGTTCTGAGCTAACATGCAGGTCAAAATAAACCCAGTATCTCCACAATAGTTTTTTTTTTTTTATTAAATCCCTTAAAGAATTTTTTAGTTTCTTTTTAGCATAATACATATAACTGTCTAAGTAAAGAGGCAACGGAATATGGCAATAGCAATGGCCATACTTTTCAAGCCTAAAAGATTGCCTGAAAAAGAGTAATTCTATCGCTAAATCTAAAACCATGTCTGTTTATTTATTTATTTATTATTACTTTAAGCGCCTTAATGTGTTTTGAAGTAGCCATGCATTTATGATTAAATCCACGGATCCAACTATCATGTCTGATAAACACGACTATTCTAATGAGGATAAATACGCAGAACAGGCGATTTTGTATACATTATTATTCTTGTTGGTTTTCCAGATTTCTGCTCCTTATATTTGAATATATAGTATCACATTGAAACAATGAATCGTTTTTAGATCCCATACCTTTAGGCTTATCGATTGGTGTACTCCTAGAAAAATGAATCAACAACTAAACACATTGACAAAATCTTTGAGCTTCTTCCGACATTAAGTGGGATATTGCGAAATAAGGAGATTCTTCCTCTTGCCAAAAATCATTAAAGAAAAAAAAACCTGTTCTTGGCATTATTTATTTTTTTCTGAAAAACTAAAAATTAAATCTAGAAATAAAGCTGTCATGTATTGAATACAACAATTAAAGAGTTCCACAAATTTTTTAGGGAATGGGAAATTGGAATTCCCAATTACCTCTCCCAAAAAAAAAAAAACCCTAAAAATAAATGAACAAAAGAGGAAACAGTTTTGAGCAATTTAACAAACCAACACCCAAACTTCCCTTCTAAATTGCTAAAAATCCATCCAGACGGGCAGAGAGGAGTGTTTGATACATTTCTCAAAAGGAAGTGTACATCTCAACTCCGTGCCTCAAGATTTCAATACTATCTACAACCCTTGGAAAATGAAATGATGAGAGAAGGTCGTTTCTGGTATATAAGAAATCTAGATGAGATAATCTAGAAAAAAAAAATACAACTGCGAAATCATGCGACACTGGCATTGGCGAGTAGGCCAGATCAGGATAAAACAGAATTTGGCCAAATGGTGGGATAGATTCATTTTCCTCTGAAGGCTGGAATGCTACGGGCAATTAGCCATCTCGCTGTCAGCTAAGTAATCTTTTTCTGACGTTGTTGTCGAGCAAAGGTACTTGAGATCCGGCTTCAGTCTTTTTTCATCACTTGTCCTCAGGGTCAAAAGCATTGCGAAGTACTCCAAATAATTAGCGCATCATAAACCTGGATGTGAAAGAGTAAATAAAATCAGCAAATCTGTTATTTCAATAGCAGACTGTTAAAGGTCCTGTCCTCCTGGGTAGAGTGTAAGGTGCCATGCTTGAAAATGAGGGACGGCTGGAGATATTAAAATAACGTGACCATATAGCAATATTCTACAGGTTGCCTCTGAAAATGATCCAGCCAAAACTCAACAAAAATTCAAATTCCCATGCGAGTTCTCACAATGATCATATGCAACTTTAACGTCTACAATACCCAATAAACTGGCAGCTGGAATACCTTGGATACAACAGACGATCCTCTCAGGAATGATCATCCTTCCAATAACATTCAGAAATATCAACACTCCAAAAAATTTGGATCTGGACGCACATGACTCTTTTCATGAGCAGCATGCTTAGCTCTAATGCTACGAAGTATTCAACACAGGTTATTGCACACTTCTAAATCATACAGAAACAATGCAGTGGCAAAATACCTGAAAAAGAAACTCATATGCAAAGTGCACCCATATCAGGCAGCCCTCCTTCACATCGATCATGATTCAAAATATTTTTTGGTGCTTTCTTGCGCTCCTTTTTGTCTTTTCTATCATTGTCATCATCAATTGATTGGTTTCTGAAAAGATAATATGTGTATCAGAATTAGGAGAGGAAAGGCTGGTTTACGCTGCAGGGAGAAAGGTGAAAAAGAGTTCCTGGGAAGAATATATTTCGCTCCTCATTTCCTTGGATTTTGAATTACTGTAATTATGTTTCGGATGACATCTGTTTTTAGATACATCTACGCTCAGTTGCATGTCCTCAGCTCAATTTTATACTTACTAATGTCAGTTCATGAAAACCCTTCGTCCATTAAGGTTTATGTACCCTACACTTGAGCAACAACCAGTCCTGTTCTCAACAATGAAACGACTGTCTTCAAAATCTTCTCTTTGGTTAAAGTATATGACGACCACAGAAAAAACCAATATCGTTCCTCATTATCCTAAACAGCTTTAAGCAATAAGTCTACCCTTCCCTTGAAAGATTAAGCTTGAGTTTTCAAGTCATCCTAATTTAAGTTTATAGACCCCTAAAGAGTAGCATCTTCCCTTGTCTATTTCTGGGCAGATTAAAAATGTGCACTTCCACACCTACTAAACCTTCTGCTTTGCTCTAATGACTGACTTCTACTTGAACTTTAAATACCGATTACTTCTATGAAATGAATTCCATATGTATATCGATCTCAAACATGATGCATTTAAACATGGTATCTGTTACTTTTTAGAGAGTTGTAGGACGAATAATTGTCCAAAGGTCAAAGTTCAAGTATGAAAAGATGGCATGCAACAGAACCAATATGGTGCACTTAGCGGCTAAAACAGAAGAGGTACATTGCAGGATTGCTAGAGTGTTTCATAATGATAATGTTGCAATAACCCATCTATACTAGATTGTGACAGCATTCCCCTCTAGAGCCAAGTTGCCTGATGATTTACTTCCAAAGGAAGAATGGCAGCCATTCCACTCCATAGTATCCTAGCACTCAAAGTAGCAACTTTCACCAAACTCGCAACATGAACCAATTTATGGCTTTGGCTTTTAATCACCCAAAATTTTGATTGTAGGAAAATCCAGAAAAACTAATTAAGTGGTATTCAGGAAGAATACCCTGAAAATCTAGCAGAAGATTTTCCAGCAACTGATCCACAACAAGACTTGTATTTCTTTTTCGAACCACAAGGGCATGCCTTGTTTCTTGGAATTTTCTATGAAAATATAGATGGAAAAGAAATATACCCATCAAATATAGCATAAGAAGGAGAAGGGAGAGGAAAAGGAATCCCAAATCTTATAACCAAAACGTAATGAAACCTTGTCATCCAACGGTAAGCTATTCTGAGTCATTTGTGCATTTCCTGTCTTGTTTTCATTTTGCATGCTTTGCTGCTCAAGTATTTCACTGCGATGCTCACCTGGCCACATGAAAATGCAATAATGCAGCACAAAAGGATGTTGTTAGCTAATAAGACAAACCAACTGGAAAAGAAAAAGCATAATGGAGAGACTTGACTTGTTAAAAATGGTTATCTGTGAAGTTTCTGAATCCAATTTCTTCTTCCTTATTCCCTTTAATTATTTGTAAATTTGAGCAGAGAAGGAATGTCAAGAAAATTCAACAAACAGAAGAACTGTTTGGCAGTGAAATAGTAAAAAGTTGGATGAATAGTATTGAAAATTTCAATGCTTGAGGAAACTAGGATGGACATATCAAGATGATCAATTCCCCAAAACCTCAGGGGAAAAAAAATGCAAAAGGCAATGATAATTCTAAATTGTTTCAATCAATCCCTTTCAATGTACTCCAAACAGAAGTCTGTCCCAGGAACACAAGCTGATGCCAAAAGTAAGACTACAATATGAATTAAAGAAAAAAGTACAAACTGGGCTGGATACAAGATATGATCAGAAAGCTTACATAAAAAATGAACTAACTGGCCATTACCATGAACAGTGTTTTCTGAAACACAAAGATCAACATTTTCTTGTGAACTTCCTTCAGAATTTTGTTGAGCTATTAGATATTCAATTGCAGCATCAGCATCGCCACCTACTTCTTGTAAAACCTGGGTTCTACTTGAAATTAGGGGGAAATATTCCCCTGAAGCTCCATGAACTTAAAAAGTAATTAGTAGAAGCAAGAGAGGAGCAGCAATGCATGCTTACGAAGTGACCAAAGCTACAAGGTAGAACTTCTTCCCAATTATTACCTTTTTAACCTTTTCGACATCTTCACATCCACTTCCTGTCATGACCATTTTAAGACAATTTGGGTGAACAATATTACCAGCAATATCTACCTTAGACTTCGCGGCAGCACTTTTTGAATGACGAGATGTCGCTGAAAGATCAGCATCAGCCTTTCATATACTAGAGGTTATCAGACTTCTAGGAAAGATGTCAAAGAAAAGAGACAAAGCAAAAAGTGCATCCAGGTCATATGGATCAAATGGTGAATTTTCATAACAGAGGAAAAACGATGAAACTAAAGATGACAATGACAGAAACCTTGATTGCAATTGGCCTTGCTGGTCCAGCACAAGTGTCCTCCTTTGATCTGACACTGTTGTAATGCTCTCCATCATGATAAGAACTGCAAACAGATGCACAAGTTATGCTGCTGATACCAAGTATCTCTCGACAATCAACATTAGCAAAGCACGTTTTCTGTTATCTCATGGAATAAGTAAATGAAGATATGCCTAATGGAACAATTAAAATGAAAAAAATCCTATCTTCAAGGTCAGAGTTGGGATTACACACTGCTGCCAGCCAAACAGAGGAAGACCTATATTTGGATCAGGATGTGAAAGAAATGCAAGGAAACACAAAAGTTACAGACCTTAATTTCTTCTACCAGACTCTAACAAAGAAATTACCAAACAGATTAACGTCAGAAATAACTTCCATCCAACCATTTTATAACAGATAATGTGATTATGTAACAAAGGAGTTACTTCTTCCCTCTTGACATTTTTGTTCTGGTACGACATGTTGATTTGGCACTCTACGATTCCATCTAATTACCATTAACTTGTCATGCGTGTTACCTGCCACTTGCATCTGGCATGATTGAATTTAATATGTTAAAATTAACTGTCTGGAGACCAAAAAAAATTTTTTTTCTGGGGGAGCTCAAGTTAATATTAATCATTACTTTTGTGGCATAGTAATATATATTAATCTTTGAATAAAACTTATTGAGCAAAGACTAGTCTAGACTTGGAGAACAATCATGTGTGCAACCAGAAAGGGAAGAAAGCACCTCAACCAGAAAGGAAAGAAAAGCACACCCTCGCAATCCAAGTATATTCAGCGCTGGATATAGACTATTTTGTGAAGAATATATTACCAACAAAATACTCATGCATAAAAACCCAAACAAAACCAATTCCAACCCCAGGTACTCTGCATCGCAGATCTGCGTTGATAATAGAGGTTGTCCTGTCTATAAAGTTATTCCCCAATTCAAGAAACACTGAAAAGCAGTACCTTTGACTCCTCACCAAAACAAAAAAGAAAAATGAAATACTTTTGCCAACAATGGCTCAAAGTCCTGCATAGATCGGGCAAAGGTAGCACTGAAAACGTGCATGTGCTTACAGATGGATCATTTTGGCTTCACGATTGTCAAAATTCTGTATGTACCAGCGAGGAGAATTATGCTGCAAAACACATGAAGGTTAATCATAAGTCTGCTCATAAAGTACCAGGAAACAGCTTGTGACAACTTTGATCCAAGGCACCACTCAATTACAGATCAAGTGAAGGTGGGTAAACTTTCTTTATTGCCTGTGGTCATGGAAACACTTTAAAAATCGGTGGAAGAAGCAGAGAGTTTACTCGGTGAATGCATATATTACAATGAGTGACAAGCGAAGCAGCTTGCAACTCCATATGTCCTGCCCAAGTCCCGTCCTTTTCCATTGACTGACAATATTCATCAAATGGTACCTCATCCTCAATAAAAGGCTCAAACATTTCTCGATTTTTCTGTTAAATATAGCTCCACTAGTCAGTTAGGTACAATATCTTCTAGTTTCAGAGCCTACAGAATGTAGACCAGGCAAAGCAAGAAAAGCCTACAATAAAGATGCCTGAAGAACATGAAATCAGGTTTCCTCAAACATCAAATAAACAGAATGCCACCTAACTAGCAACCCAAATCTACAATACATACAAAATAAGTGTGATATTTGACATCATTACTGAAGTAAAAAGAAAGAATCCCACAAATTGGAAAAAGAAAATGACATTGACATCCTTATTGACGTAAAATTCAGTTACTCTCAGCTTAAAATCACCCAAAAGGAAAAGCCCAAGGCAATTGAGAGCACCTAATACAACTTCTAGCTTATGAAAAACTATAACCAGCTGAACTTGAGCTGTTGGGAACGAAATTTATGACAAAACATTTTTCATCCTTACTCCTAAATAACCACAAAAGGAACAATTCTTCAATGTAATTTCACCAAGTGACCTACCTACTTGATTAGGATGATAAATATTTAGATTCCAATTGCCAGTCCAATTTTAAAAGCTAGACAAGACCAAACGAGCAATGAAAAAAGGTCCAGCAACTTTTCAACCCCAACTCAACCACCAAGTATTAATTTTGTTTCTTACGCAACTCAGTCCTAAAGTTGATAGCAATTGTTGTGATTCTAAGCTATGGATATTAAGAAATTCAAAGCATCAATAAGATACTATACCATTATAAAATGGACTACCATATTCCGATACTTCTCATGCTCTTCCTCATTGCCCTCCAACTGATCCGCTAATGCTCTGCCCAAACAGCAACTACTTTCTTAAGCCACCGCAATTACAACCACCAGTAAATGAATACTGACAAGGAACCCCAAAAAAAAAAAAGAATACTAAAAAGATTATCAGATTATCACACACCTGAAGAAACAATTACCATCTGCAGTGACTTGAATTATTTTTAGGCCCAAAGCATCCAGCTGCTGCTTGAATTCAGACATATCAGCTTGCTTTCCACCTTTTTTTATCTGTTCCCCAAAAATTAGGGGGAAAAGAAAAAGACAAAAACAAGTTCTAAAATTTGAAAACTGAAGAGCATTAGGGTTTAACCAGAACATTTCAATCAAAGTTCAAATTAGACTGGTTATACAAAATACCGGCGGACTTATCACATACGTGGACAGATTTGGCGGCTGGTTTGGATTTTTGGTGCTTTGTTTTAACCATATTTTCTTGGCTAAAAAAATATCTGGCGTGTTTGTGATGCAATTTTCCAAAATATTGATATTAGAAGCTTTAAAATTTAGGGTGGAGCAGGAAATGGAGAGGCCGAATTTTGTGCTTTCGAACAAGCCGCCGGTTAAATTCCGTTATCTTGATGTCAGTCAGGATGGCGCGACGGCTGTCCTCTCTTTTTAGGAAATCATCGCCTATAAGGCCCTGTAGACGGCTTACCAAGTTGCTTTGGGTTTTGGCTAATTCATTGGGGCCAATGGCCCAATTCGTTTAGTGTAAATTGAAGTGGTCTGCACAAAAGTGCACCCGGTTATTTCAACTTGGTACACGGTTTTAAAATTTTAGTAATTTAACGTATTTTAGTACACAGTTTTAAAATTTTAGTAATTTAACGTATTTTATATATATATGTGCGTGCGTGCGTGTGTCTATATATATATATATATATATATATATATTTCAAAGGGTATGCAAGAGTCTCTCAAGCCAACTCTATTGATAAGAACATTATTGTACGACTATGGTTAGACTTTCAAACGCTTCTCCTTTTTCTTTTTTCTTTATCTTGTATAAAATTTAAAAATCTTCCTTGAACTTAAAAGAGGGAGAAAAAAAAAGAAAAGAAAATATCGTGCATATTCAAAGGAGACCTATTTTGCCATCTAAATCTAAATATGTCTAGATGCTATACAATGAATTTCTTAAGGGCACCGTAAATGGGCCTGTTCAACAGAACCGACAGCTAAATAAGGTTGGACTGAGTCAACCAAAAGCTACGCTTTGCTCTCTGAAATCCAGCCCATCTACTGATGATTAATTATGTTGTACTGGCTAGTGGGAGAGGTACACCCACATATATATGGGTGTGCAAATTAGAAAAATTTCTTTTTTTCACAATAAAATGGTAGGATTCTTTTTTTTTTTTTACAACAAAGATAGAAGTTATTAAAAGTTTAATTTGGAAAAAAAAAAGGATAGAAGTTATTGGAAGTTAGAATAAAAGAAGTTACATGAAGATGTTGAAATTGATTAAGCATTATTAGTTTGTTTGTGGTGGTTTTATGTGTAAATCTTTACTTATTTGGGATAAAACTGAAATAACAAATAATGACGAAAATTTTAGCACCAAGGCAAGGTTCATACTTTATATATGGAAAGATATGTTGAGTCTGATTGAGAATGTAAGACTCTAATGAATGAGGCTGATGGCTAAGACAGACTAATGAATGAATTATTATCTCGACAATCATAATGGGAGGTGGTTGATGATGGGTATTGGGTAACACATTCTGGAATAATCTGCAATAAACATGTCTGTAATGGGCCACGTACACCTCGGTAGGTAGGTCCTGTAGTCGGGTTCCATGATTTCTGACTGATCTTCATACTTGAATTGGGAAATCATGTTTAGAGTATGATTTCATGAAACGGAGCATGGTGACTTAAGCTTGCTGTCTCATTGGTCAAATAGCAGCCTGCCTGTCATTTGCCAAAACTAAAAGGTGGCCCTAGTGCTTTCATGCCATTTGTCCATTTTAATTTGTTTTCCTCTCTTATATAAATTATATAATGGTCCTCCAATTTTGCACATCTCTTTTGAAGATGCCGACCCTGTCTTCCGGGCCAAAAAAACCCTACATTCTACTAGTTTAATTGCACACTAAGTCGCTGTCTCTCTCTCTCTTTTGGGTGGTGGTCTGGTGGAGAGGGTCTGTTTCCTTGCTACCAACCCACCAGACTTGCAGTAAAAACTTTTTAACCCCAGCAGTTGATCCAATCCAAGAGAGACAACCACTCAACTGCCATGCCAATCTTTGTTTTGCTAACCATCGAGTTCTTTTCCATTGTGAACTTTCACTTCCACAATACATGCATGGAATATCACATGCCACTCCAGGACATCCCTTCTTGCCCAGGAAACTGATAAAAATTTCCCACTCACCGAGATATTGGCAAGCAGATTGGTAATTTTGACATGAGACCTCATAGTAAATTCTGATTCGAATAATTCAAGACTCATACTAGTATTTATTTTGATTGGTTGTGTGATGCGCAAACATGCTGTTAACTTTATAGCGTGGAGACGCAACCTTTTTTTTCCATCATTCCCACCTGTCGCCTCACAAATGTCAATAGGAATTGGTGGATCGGTCAGGAGAAGAAAGGCACTTAACAACATTCGACTGGCCTACTTATATATATAGAGAGGTGAATTCGTATTAATGGTTCTTACTAGTATTTGACAATCAACGAAGGTGGTGGAACAGTCCTTGAATAGAAAATTCAACAAAGATTAATTAAGAACAAAGTGAGATGCCCAAATGGGACGTTGGAACGCAGAGGAGTGGAACAGAAGCATGCCAAATGATTGTCACGTAAAGTTTCGAGTCACCAAACGCACAAAGCCCGTAAAGAAAAACGAAGAAAAAGGGTGGGGGGGCCTGGCAGTCAGGTCAGCAAAATCATCATGCCACCATAATTACAATCCCGATTGATGAAAAAGTTAAGGAAGACTCCAAAGGCAGAACAATCTTGAACAAACATGAACAATGGATTAAGGTTGTAAGCATCTGTCGAAAAGCCAATCAATTGTCAAACCACCAACACCAAGTCGAATTGATGGCATAACTTTTACTTGGACCTAAACCTGAGGACCCTGAGGCCTGATGATGATGACTAAAAGCTCAGCTGCACAGCCTTCCTCAAGCTTTCAAACCATTGCTTTAAAAAAAAAAAAAAATCTTTCAAACCAAGGATGCTGTTACCGTTGTGTGTGTGTGTGTATATATATATATATATATATATATATATATATATATATGTATATTTTGGGATTTCACATCAGTAGGTCCTAGTATTTCCATCATTACACTCATCCAAGTTTGTTGAAGCTATCATGAAATCGGATGCAACGTTACTAAATGTATGTCATGTGCTGAGAAATGAATGCTTTTAAAGAAACGCCACTGATTAAAGAAAAGGTTCACTTTTTATGGATTAAATTGCCCTGCCAATCCCTGAACTATTATTTTTATACATTTTAGACTCTAAACTATATTATGTATCATTTAAATCCATAGACACGTCAATATGTAACTTTTTGGCCTTTCTGTTAATTTCTGCTGCTTGAGCCAACTGAATGGAGGGACGGGTACAAAATTATCCCTCTACCAAAAAAAAAAAAAACGCGTCAACGGAAAAAAAAAAAAAAGACTTCCATGTTTCTTGTCTCAATGATAGCGGAAGCATAAAGAGTAAAATGGTCTCGCAAGCACCCTCTAAAAGAAAAATGTTATATAAATGAATCCCAAACATGAATCAACAATTCATAGAAACAGAAGAAAAGTCTCAATGATTGGAATAACCAATCAAAATTTCATTAATAATTGATAAAAGACTACTGACAATAACCCTGAGAATATGCCTATTTATAGGTTACAGAAATCCTTACTCTAAAAAAGAAATAAAACACACGAAATACCTCTAAAACAACTAAAACATGTATCGTGACCGCAATGAAATCCGACACCAAACTTAGAGTCAGATGTAAGGTCGGACTTTGTCTAGTTTCATTCCATATCATCTTGTTTCTCTTTCTTTACTTTGTCCTTTATCTTGTTAGCTTAAATAGCAAAAACTGATAAAAACACTAAAAACTTATGTACTAGTAGTATAGTTTAAGGGTCAAAGTGTATAAGAGTAATAATTCAAAGGATGATTGGACAATTTACTCTCTTTTATTTGATAACAAAAGCAATTTGATTTTGGTCTTTTTGATCAAGTGTATAATACATTGCATTTCTAGGCGAGTAAAGCCATTTTCTATATATTTTTTTAAGCTACGACTGATTCGTCAATAGAAAAAAAAATGAAATAAAGAAAAAAAATAGAAGAAACACTTTAAAACTTAGTTTAAATGCTGCAATGTTTTAACCATTAGTATTGCTAAGCTTACAGGAGTGAGTTTCATGTAATCTTCTACGACTTTATGTACCAAAGAATCAGACTACAATCCACTACGTTAAGTGGGTTCGGACGAAAAGAAGAAAAGAAAAAAGAGAGAGATTAGACTGTATGACTCAACAGATTAAAGCAAAGACTAATTTGTCAGTATATTAGCTCAGAACACATAAAGCAGTTTGCAATAAAAGAACGCGCATGTGGAGATATTTGCACAGCTTCCACTTCTCTAAGAATCGGCACCCTAATAATACTCTATAGTATTATTATGTATCTATAAAATCTTTCGGCAATGGTGACATTACCGAGTACCGATAGTGGATGTTTTCGCCAACTTATTAATGCTTTCCATTTTGGTGCAAAACTTTTCGCTTTCGCACTCAGGCCTTGTGGGATAATAAAACTACTACTCAAGTTGAAGCGTAGCACTAGTACTGGTACTCTATTAGTAATCCAAGAAAGATAATTACACTCTCTTTTGTGAATTGCTTAAATAGTTAGGTGGTTTGATGAGGACGGATACGATATGAGACACATGAATCATGTCAAAACAGACGCGGACAAGGACTCCCGCTCTCGCTGTCCGTGAGACCAAAGCAACCCTCCGAAAGCAGCCTTCCTTCTTTGGGTGGATTTCATTCTTCGCTTGACAATTGTTCGAACACATATACATGTGATTCAAACAGAATCAATCGCAAATCCTAAAATAAATGCATACACATATGTTTATATCAAAAATTTCAATCTCAATGCTCCATCACAGCTAAATATCCTACCTCACCCCTGAAATGTGGAATGGCTAACTTCATGTCTTGGCTAATTTCAACAAGGCCTCAACTGTTGGGTTCCCCCCCCCCCCTCCAAAAAACTCTTTTTAAGCTCATCTGTCTTTTATTTTGATAGTTAATCTCTAAATCAATGACAAACAACACAAGCATGGCTATAGAATTGTGCCATGTCCATTTTATAATTCTAGCCACCTTTTACCTAAATTATTATTATATGATCCAGCTGTGTTCTCCCTCTTTTCATCATAGGATAAATGGGCTATTTCTTGCGTACTTTATTTACCTAAATTACAGCCTAATATGGAGGCATTCTGTCGTTTGAAGTGTCAAATTACAACTCTTTCATCCAGCTCAATCAAACTGTTGGGTTAGCTTAAAGAATATATATATATAGATATATATTTGTATGTATATATCTGTATGTATGTATGACCCTTCATCCCTGACACCAAGGACCGACCCGCATCATTTCCGGTTCAACCTCAAGCTAAGAGAACTGTCCCTCTCACTCTCACCGCCACTAACAAACGCCAGACTCTCTACTTGTACTCTCTTTCTGTCCAGGCTCTGCATATACATAAACACAAGTGTGCATTTGTTTATTAACTCCATTGCTCCCTCTCTCTCTTAAGCCCCAACCAACTTGTACTTGCTTTACTTTCTCCAGCTTCGCTAATAAATCTTCGCGAACGCTTTCCTCTCCCGAAACTGTTGTTGGTTAAGATCATCGCGTTGCTACCAATCGTAAGTATCCACACTGTCTATCTATGATGCTCGATGAAATAGGCAGCTTCTTAATCCTTTTTTTCTTTGCATTAAAAAAAATTAGGAATTTTGGTCTTGTGCCTCGGCCGTTATCTTTCCTTTTTCTTCTAATCTTAGCTTGATTTGATCTGTGTGCTGTTATTTTCAACGACTGTTTTTGTTTTTTTTTTTTTTGTTTTTTTGGGCGTCACGTTTTCAGATACTTGTTTAGTTTATCTTCTTGACATGTGCTTAATTAGTCTGGGCGAAAACTGCTTCTGCATCATTGTTTAGCGAATGTGATGTTTCGCTGGTTGATGTATGAGTGCTATAATGGTTCATGTTCTGAGTTGCTTTAGATAATGAAATGTGCCGTGAATGCTTGTTGAGCTTTAATTGTTCTTACATTTTTGCATCTCTGCAGAAATTACACTTTCTGGAATGGTTCGTTTGCTTATGCTTAGAGAAAATAATGTTGGAAAACTGTTTCTGGTCAGAACAAGATGAAGCAGCTAGCATCTAAATAAGATTGAATTCTAGTAATTACGCTCTTAAGATACGAGTAAAAGTTACTAGAAGACCTTCCATAATGTGTAACAACGGCCTTTTATTCTATGTCTTTCAATTCTGATAAAAGGAGTAACATTATTTATTAGTTTGCTTATATTTATAAAGCTATAAATTTAGCATTCGGAAGGACAATTATGTGATGTTTCATGAGACTTTGTGTGGATTGTATTTTCTCAGTCACCCCCTTTCTAATGTTTTACTGCTCGTGCAGATTAGGGATTTGTATTCCAGGTCTATATTGTCCAGGTAGTAAGCTCAACTCAAGTTCTCAACCTTTTCATTATGCTGGGAAAGCTAATTATTTGACAAGCTGAAACTTGAACTGATTGTGTAATGCTGGACCATGGAGACTGTAGGCTCCATTTCGGGCAGAATTTGATGCATTTTCTAATGCCGTAGCAGTGCTGAACAATTTATCAAGTACTATGGATCATAAACCATGGCTTTGGAAGAAAAGATCTACGGAGAAGACCATAATTTCCGACGACAAGACAAACCTTTCTTTGAGCAGAGCTGAAGAGGAGGTAAACGTGTCATGATTTCTTCGTTTAGTTTGCTTCTGTCTTATATCATTGTCTATCACCTATATCAGTAGATCCAAATGATATGAACAAACACTTTTGATGCTCTGATCATTATATTTATATACTATTAAAATATGTAAGCGCTAGACCAAGTGTTGGCAGAAATGGAAAGAGCCCTCCTTAGCCTATAAAGAAGCTTGTGACTGTAATCTTTTGTGAAATTCTATAACCGTGTTTGTATAAGCCCTAGACAACGCATTGGCAGGTATTTGGAAAGAGCCCTCTTTTGTTTACAGAGAAGCCTGTGACTGTAATCTTTGGTGGAATTCTCTGTATACTAACTTTCAATTTGCTGCTTAAGAACAATACTGGGTGCAATTTCCTTTTTCTTTGGGGTGCAATGGGAGCTTGATCTTTGAGAGCCTTGTGAAGTTTCTAAGTTTTCCCAACAAAAAACATTGATTTCATGACCTTAGGATGTAGTTACCCCTTTTGTACGTCCATCCCAAAATTGACTAGCAGGTTGAGACCTACTATTCAATTATTTTTTATAGTAGTCCCCAATAATTCATGGTTGATAAAGTATCTATCATTAGTCTCCTAGACAGACAAGCAGCTTACCAAAATGCTTATATTCAACCTCAAGATGCTTAAGAAAAAGTTTATGTTTGAACTCAAGATCTAATTTTGTACTTTTGACAGTTGATTGGAGATAAACAATTATACTTCATCTCAAAACTTATTTTCTTTTATGTTCTTTCAAGATTTGGATTATACTTTATCCCAAAACTTATTTTCTTTTATGTTCTATCAAGATTTGTGCAAAAAGTTAAGGCTTTATTCATAGTATTAGTCCTTAATTATATTAGGCTGCAAGGGGGGAAAGAAACTCTGTTTCATAGGAGTTCAAGTAGTTCAACAAGATTGTAGGGTAATCATGTGACAATATTTGACTAAGTAACTTGCATAACGTAGACTAAATCCAGAAGAAAATGTCTAACTGGAAAATTCGTATATAGAACTTGGCCTGGATGATACAGTAATTTGCAAGTATCCAGTTGGCTTAATCAATTAGTTACCAATGCTCAATCAGTTGCCGATCAAAAGTGTTGCATCTGAACTATGGGTTAATTTTAGTGGACTATCCCACCTGTCCTATCTCTTGCTTTTCCACAAGAGAATGTTTGGGGACCTAGACTGTAGCTATTCTTTTAAGAAGAGACTGTTTGCTGATCATGTATTTTTGCATATGCAGACACTTTTGAGTGACAAAGAACAACTTGAACGAGATCTGAAAATTTTGAATCACAAGCTTTCTTCTGCCATCTCTGAGTGCAACAGCAAAGATGATTTTGCAAAGCAACAGGCAAAAATTGCTCAGGAGGCCATTGCAGGTGAGCTCAGTCGTAATAGCCATTTGATTTCCAACTTTGTACGTTCTTCAGTCATGCGAGTCTCTGTATTGTATGCTTCGCTGCAATTTGTCTATTTCACTGATAAAAGAGTCATTTAGGCTGGGAGAAGACAGAGACAGAAGCATTATCTTTGAAGCAAGAACTTGAGAAAGTTTTACAGCGAAGATCAGCGTCTGAAGAAAGGTTACTTCATCTGGATGCAGCTCTGAAGGAATGTATGCAGCAGTTACGTTTTGTTCGAGAAGAGCAGGAGAAGAGAATTCATGATGCTGTTATCAAGACATCAAAAGAATTCGAAAGTACAATATTTGTACTGGATCAAAAGCTGGCGGAGGCCAAGAAAAGACTTGCCAAAGTGGATGGTGAAAATGGTCAGCTCAGCAAGGCACTCTTGGCTAAGGAAAAAGTGATTGAAGAATTACATATGCATACAGCACAGATGGAGGCAGATTTTAGTTCCTTCGTGACCAGACTAGAATCCACAGAAAAAGAAAATGTTTCTCTGAAATATGAGATTCGTGTGCTTGAGAAAGAACTTGAGATTCGAAATGAGGAGAGGGAATTTAATCGCCGAACTGCTGAGGTTGCACACAAGCAACATCTTGAAGGTGTGAAGAAAATTGCAAAGTTAGAATCAGAATGCCAAAGGCTACGTGTCCTTGTCCGTAAGAGGTTGCCAGGCCCTGCTGCCTTGGCAAAAATGAAGAATGAAGTGGAAATGTTGGGCAGGAATCAAGCTGAAACAAGGAGAAGAAAGTCCAACACTTCTCCAGTCAGTTCAATGGATATTTCGGCAGATGTGGCTTCTGATACCCCCGGGCAAAGGATCAGTTTCTTGACTGAGCAATTATGCTTTATGGAAGAAGAAAATAGGACTCTGAAAGAAGCCCTTAACAAAAGATTGAGCGAACTTGAATCATCAGGACAGCTTGAAGGACATGAGACAGCAGAACCAGAGAAGAACAAGCATTACCTACACGCTTTCTCTGTGGCGTCCATGTCTGATATGGGCAGTGATGACAAAGCCAGCTGTACTGAATCTTCGGCTTCTGCTTTTACACTGGAACTGGAGCAATCTAGAAGTGGAAAACAAATGGGCACACTATCCAACAGAACTGTTGGAGCTTCAGACATTAGTTTGATGGATGATTTTGTTGAGATGGAAAAGTTAGCTGTGGTATCAGCAGATGATCCACCTGGAGCTAGTAATCGTCCAACAGAAAATGATGCAACCCAGAGTCCCTTGAGAACTCAGTCTAGTGGTGCAATGATTCCAGTATGTCATCTGTCCAACCTATCAGTGCCCAGCCACCAAATCCTGTCTCAAAATGTATCACCCAATCAAGCTTATATTCCATTCGAAGGCATAATACAAATTGTTTTGGAACAAAGCCAAGTGTTAAAGAGAGAACCAACTGAAATACTTGATGAGATCAAAGCTGGTTTGCCACAATTCTGTCATCCAAATTCTCAATTGACTGATAGAAGGGAAAGCTCAAATCAAGATGATGCTCCATGTGTCACAAGAAACATGGCTCAGAGATCTAGTAATGTTTTAGAGGTAGATTCTTCTGACAAAGGAACTTGCAATACTACAGCAAAGAAGAGCAGCCAGAAACTGCAGCTTAGTTTAAGCAAATCGTTACATAAGATCATTGAACTCATTGAAGGGATCAGTATACCACCCCTGGATAATGGTAACACAGAGTTGTTGTCAAGAAAGGATGACAATTTATTACACTATAAGGATACAGAGACTCCTACAGGCTATATTGGTCGTGTGTTCCAGTGGAAAGCATCTGAACTCTCAACCACTTTAAAGCAGTTTGTTCAGACTTGCAATGATTTGTTAAATGGCAAGTCTGATCTTGAAACATTTGTGGAACAATTAGCATGTAATTTGGAATGGATCATGAACCATTGCTTCTCTCTTCAAGATGTTTCAAGCATGAAGGATGCAATCAGAAGTTATTTTGATTGGGATGAATCAAGAAGCGAAAGTGAAGCTGATAGTGGAGCAATTAATCATGTCTCAGAGTCTAACAAATTGAGCACCCAGGAAGGAGAGAAGTGCCCCTTGCCCCTTGTTTCTGCTTCAAGTGACGAGCACAGTCATTTTCAAGTTGAAGAAGTTCAGCCTAATTTTAGAAAAGAATTTAGAAGTTTGAAAGATGAATTGCCAAATAAAGAATCAACAGAGAATGATATCAAAGGGAGACCCCAAGTAGAGGTTATTAAGAATGAATCCCCAATTAATCAACTTCAGGAATCGAATAAAACAAGCAAGACTTTGCAGGTGGAGGTAGAATCTCCTAAGCCAATGAAGGAAAAAACAAGTCATCAAAACCTAGAGCATATGCAGGTAAAGGAAGCTCTTGCGAGACAGCTCACGGAGACCAAAAATGAATTGAAGGAAGCTTGCGAAAAGCTCATGTATATGGAGAAGGGGCCAAACAAAAAAAGTTCTTGTCAAAAATTGAATGGGACATCTGATGACCAAGAGATTCCCATGGAAAGGTACAACATTTATTTTATCATTAATGTAAGAAATTAATTGTAGGGGCTCTCAGAGATCTGAAATGTGTAATTTGCAGCACTGTTGAAAAGGGAACTGTTGATGGTATGGCCAATCATGGAAGAGAACTTCGAACTGTAAGTTCCTACCCTCAGGAATGATGATTGTCTCTTGTAATTATCTTAATTTACATGGGCTTTATCTGAGAGTTTTTAGGACTTTTGCACTGATAGATAAGTTATTACAATAACAAGTTGAAAGGGTCATCAAGTTATAAGGAGTCTTTTGATGTCATCTTTTCAGGTAACTGAAGCCAAAATGGTAAGACTCTCTAAGAATTCTCAGAGCAGTATTATAGAAGCAGAAAAGATGGAAATCAAAAGCATGTCCAGAGTTATTAGAATTTCAAAAATGAAAAATAAACTATATCTGTTCCTGCAACAATCTCATTGAGAATAAATAGATTTCTATGTTTAGTTCTCTTTCTGGTTTTCGTTTTCATAATTAAGGTGAGCCTGGCAACCTAGTAAACATTTATGAGAGCTCTTTTCTGGGAGCAAGATTAAGTGAGCTTGTTGAACTGGTTTGAGATCTTTCCTTGATTCATAGATGGTGGCCTCACCCTTTACTCAGAGTCATTTCTCTCCCTAGTAATAAACTGGAAAGTATTGTGATTCGTGAATTGCCTTTGTTGCTTTGTATTTGTAGGATTGGGAGATTGTCGCAGCTTCAGAAAAGTTGGCGGAGTGCCAAGAAACTATCTTAAACTTGGGGAAGCAGTTAAAGGCATTGGCTTCACCCACAGAGGCTGCCCTTTTTGATAAGGTCATCTCTAGCCCTGCTAACCCTATTGATGCCAACATGACTACTCCTGAGAAGAATACTCGCCGGCGGTCATCTCTCCTAGATAAAATGCTAGCTGAGGACAAATATGAGACTGAGGATCTCAAGTCTCCTAAAACGAAGGAAATTATTCTGGACGGTAATAGCCATTCTGCCTTTGGCCCGAATTGGACAATAGAACCTCCAGAGAAAGTAGCAAGTTCAAATGGTGTTAATTATTCAAAAAATGAAGCTGAGATTGGTTCTTTGGCTATTGTTCCCAGTAAGAAACGTGGAAGTGGAGGATTGCTAAAGAAGCTGTTACGGAGGGGTAGAAAAGGCAGTTGCAAGAACAAATGCTGAAACTGAAATGCGGAATCCAGTGACAACGAAAGCTGTTTTTTTTTTTTTTTTTTTGCCCAGAATACCGGAGTGTGATTTTTACCATGCATATCTGTGTGTAAGAGAGAGATGGTCTCTTTGTTACTTCTATTGTATATAAATTCAAAAGAGTACATTTCAATTGAATTAGAATTACTTTTTTTTTTTATTATACCAAGAATACATCAATTTTGAGGGGAGGAATAATCCAGATCATATATGTCCAACATAGAGAACTTACAAGGATAGCGCACTCACCGAAAAGAGTGTTCAGATCTTAAGTTTGTCATTGGAGAGAGAGAGAGACGTTATCTTACATGCGGTCTCTATAAGAGGTTTTAGGACTTTTGCAGAGCCCAGAGACAAAGGCCTGCTTGTCCAGGTGACTTCGGAAGACACAGAAACTTGGTCTTGAATTCAACTGAATGTTATAATCAACGTCATAACACAATCCAAGCTATCATCTTCCGACGTAATTCCGGAATTGTGCGTGACAGCAGATTACAAAATTGGCAATGTACATAAAAGCAAGATATGAGTATGCCAAAATCAACTTCAGTTCAATGTCTGTATAGCACAAATTTGGCAATTTCATGGAGCCCAGCTTCCTGATAACACTCAGCAATCCGCTCCAAATTGTCATCCCAGGTGCCTTCCACGGAAGCCAAATCCAGCAAGAAAGCTGCTTCATCCAGAGCAACCTGTAAAACGATGGAATGTATACGCATAGTGAAGCACAAACTGACAAAGGGTGACAGAGATATGTCAACTAAAAGAACACAATACGGATGTAGAACCATTTCAGGTTTTACCTGGGCGGGTTCCTTTCCCTTTTTTATATCTTCTTGCCTTCCCTCTTTGGTCACTCTCTCTTTAATGTACTCAATTTGTTCATCATCCCACTGGGCAATGCTTGCAACTTCCTGAATAAGATGAAAGTAGACAGACACGCCCGTAGAGTTTCAATCAAATGACAAAAACAAATCAGCAGTATATGTCATATAGAAGATAGAATAATCAAATATTGGGATACAAGTATAAAAGATACATGGTACTTGCAGCCTAGAGTCCACCATGGTGATTTCAAAGCCACCCTTGCAGAATCTTTAGCTTCTAGATTCCGTCCAACCCTGCAATATGAATGCAAGTGTTTTACACAGAAAGGAAAATGCGCTGAATGAAGCAAGGCATGAAAGAAATACACAGACTTCAACAACACTTCAGAATTGATGACAAACGGCCGTCCAAATCCTGGAAAATGCTCCCTTTTGGTATAGAACTCCCCAGTCACCAGTGCTGAAACCTTCCGTCATCATATTCACATCAGCAAGTATGTCAAAGAAACATGCAGTGAGCAGCAAAAACGATTTTCTTACATGGTCCCCCTTCTGGAAATGATGCTTGATTTTGCGTTCTAATATGTCTGGAAACAAGCCAACCTGGAAAAGAATATCCAGTTAGCACCCTTTGTCAAGTCTACCATTCTCGTAGCATGAGGTGCTACCTTCTTCAAAAGATATATATCCACACTCGAAAGCCCTGACGCAGCAAAATCACCCTTCTGATATAGTTTCTCTCCAGCACCAGCAGACACATGAAATAATTCATCATTCCTTTCCTGGGGACCTTTAATGTCTTCTTCTACCAAGAGTCTCTGAATGTATTGGTCCACCTGTATTTGGACAAATAACAAAGCAAATCAAGGGAAGTACAATACATGCAATCTTGAAGACCTAAAGCTAATGAATTCCACAATAACAATGCAAAGCAGCATACTGTACACAATTGAGGGCGTGTAACATCTCAGACTTACATTCTTGGCTAGAAGCCATACCCCATGCTTCTGTACTTGTATCACAGGCATCTCCATCCTGAGTATGCTACAAATTGAGATCAAACAATCGCAGAAGAACATCTAAGCAAAGAAGATTTGAATTACTTTACCCAGTCGGTGCAGTAGGCCACCGCAGCAAAGCAATTACAGAACCTATACACAACAAGCAACGTGTAAAGATAGAACATTGGCCTCAAATCAATATATTCAATTTTTTTCTTTTTTCTTTTTTTAAACTCAAACACAAGCCTTATTCACACCTGAGGTGTTTTCAGACAGAGGTATAGCAAGAGGAATCAACCCTCGCTTGGCCCCAGGAGAGAGTATCGACTCGCCTGCCACCAGTTAATACATCAGCCTGAAATTTTCTTCGTGAAAAGTATCCGCAATCCATTAAATCATGGATTAACAACAACCATAATTGACAAACGAAAAATTTATCTTGATGGCCCCATTTATTTAAGCATGGAAATGCCTGATGAAAATATTACCTTACCTCTAACCTTGAGCATTCTGAGCAGATTACTCAGATGCTGTGGAGGTTGAGTGGCTGCTACTTCTCTACTAAAGGAAACATGGTCTGCAGTAGAAAGCAAATAATAAACTATTTAAGCTACTTAAGAATTAAGATACTAATACAACTACCACCTATGTACTAACCAAAGCTTCCTTTTTTTCCCCCTGCAACTGTACCAGTAGAAGAAGAGGTGTAGCACCGAAATGTGGGCCTGCAGCGATCGACGAGTATAGGACCAAATGCGGCGGCGCGTGGACCTCCAAAACCCAATCCGCCGCTGGCCTTCATATCCCTCCTCCGGCCACGACGGAATGTCCCTGTGTCGTATTTGCGTCCTTGAGCTTCCGTTATTCCATGGAGTGTTTTGGATAAGGCTAACATCTTGTGGGCCGGATCTTGATTTTTCAACTTCCACACGGTTGGCCCACTTTCTCCTCGGATGACCTCTGCTCTGGTTTCCTTGTTCCAGACTTCCTCTCTATTGCACAGTTGCACTGTACAACCCGTTATCCATATGAGTGGGGTGTCCAACTCTCTATCAGTCAATAATCGGGAAATTCAGTAAAAATATAAAAATCAATTTGGAAATCAATTTTTTAAAACTAATATTCAATTATCATCCAAATTTTAATTTGATGATTTGGATTGGAGAAGTGATAATTTGACAATATTCAAAATCAAAAATCGCAATTGTGAGTTAAACATTTTAATTTTCACTAAAAAATTGTTGTAACAAAATAAAATCCTACATATTTTTTCAATAAAATTCAATCAACTTAATTCAAACAAACATGGTATGTGAAAAAATAATAATAATAATAATTTGATTCATAATCCTAAGTCCTAACTCATAATTTCAATTCGTAAACAATATTGAAATAAATAAAAACTCCAAATTTAATGGTTGAGTTAAACTTCGTCAACTTCCATCAATATCTGACTTCCAAATGTAATTGCAATTAACTTTGCTATTTAGAATTATTAATATATAGTAATATGATTAAGATTTACTATTATATTTAGTGTGTGTGCGTGTGATTGTGTGTGTGTGTGTCTCTCTACATATATAACATTGATAATTCAGCTAGTAATTGCAAATGTGTATTTTTAATATCAGTTCTCGAACCGTTTTATCAAACATTAAACTTTAGTTTTTCCCAATTTTATTTTACCAAAATTCAAAATCTAATCTAAATTAGACTGGCCAGTTTTTCAAATTTTTTTTTTTTATAAAATATGAACACCCCCACTAGAAGGATAGTAGAATAGTGTACTATTTATATCAAATGACAAAGAAAATGTTACTCTGTTTTTATTTGCCTTTCATTTTTTTGTGTGATAATATTTCTTATAATACAAGTAATTATATGTCTTGTATTGATATTTTATATCAATAATGCCGCAATATTGAGGATTTTGCATCTTCAACGAGAACACATTCATATCTCTCCTCCACACCAAATATTTTAATCTTTTATTAAAAAAAAACTATGGCAAATACTTTGTAGTATTGGTCTATAAATTTCCTTGTACATAATATGATGCATGTCTATATGTGTGTGTTTGTGTATGTGTCATGCGTATTTTAATTTTACAACATATTCGTTAAACCATAAAATGCGCAAAAGTTCAAAGAATCCTTAGGTCCTCGTGACTGGCAGCACGAAAAGTGATATCTAAAGAAATTTATCACGTTTTTTCTATTAAGACCACCGTGTATCATGGATCAAGTGAAAATTTACCCAAAAAAAAAGGGAGAATTGGTCGTGTCCAGAACTTGGACCTTTCTCTAAGCAAACAACACGACACGTCGGGAATAATTCAAAATCTCGGGCCAAGCACCAAGTTTTCCCCCCAAAATTACTCCCTCGTCGACCCAACCTAGCGAAGATAAAAGGAAAACGGGTGAGAAGCCGGTCTCACCCCTCTTATCCTATTGCTTTCTGCTACTGCACAAATTTTCTCAAACGACAACATTGCCCTTGGAAACCCACTAAACGTGACAGTTTTTCATGCTCGAATGAAGTGTCTTATCAAAATTTGCACCCACTTAACCTTGTGTAAGAATTTTTGTTGTGTCGATGACTTGGAATAGCCCGTCTTTGGTTAGATGATTTGAGGATTCACTTTTTGCTCCATTCAATTGTAGCAATACAGAAAAAAGTAGGTGAAAATAAAAAGTAAGTTTAGTAGATAAAGAACTAGTAAAAGACTATAATTGTGTGGGAAATGAATCAAATGTAGAAAAGTGGATGATACATAATAGTGCCCACAAGGCATAATTTAGATAAACATGATAGAATGGTTAAAACTTAAATTTGTCCACCAGCACAAAAAAGTAAAGAAAATATGAGTGTTTATTGGAGAAAAGAGGCAAAACCCATTGATAGTTTAATCGATAAGTTATTGAGTGCATGCGCACAAACATATGTACACACATGTAAACATATATACACATACATGTGCATACATACATATATGTAAACACACACGTACATGCATGTACATATATATATATATATACATATACATATACATATATATATCTATGTATGTATGTACGTAAAATAAATGGTCAAGAAGCATATGTAGATATGATCAGTTTTACTTGCAAAATGTGTGCATTTAGAATTCTCTGATTAAGAAGGGGAAAGAGAAAAAAAAGAGGTTAGAATAGTTGTTATCTTTTTAGATGTTGTTAGAAGGAGTTTGATTTGATGCTGGGTACTTACAATCCAAATATCCAAAATCCAGTTGCATGTCTCTTCTTTGACGGACAAGTACACAGGAACTTTTGAAAAGGGCAATGTTGTATTTCCGTAAACAATTTGCTCTGGCAGGATTTAATTTCTCCCGTCAATATCAGCCACCCTCGTTTTAAATTCATTATCCTTACGCCTCCAGCCCTTCCTAATTGGAATATTAATTGAATGAAAAACGAAATCCTAATCATCACATTCGGAGCGGCCGCTCGGAATAGAATAGTTGGCAATATTAGTAAAAGACGAAAAAAGAGCAAAAAAGATAACCAGAATTCTTCCTTTATGGCCCCCCCCGACGCCCTTCTCTTAAGATTCAGCATGGCCTAGGGTTTTAACCTTCAACCCACCGAATCCAAAAATTTTCTGCCGCATTGGTCTTGGGGTTGAATGAATCGGATCTTTATTTGGAGCTCCATTGCAGGATCCTGCTCAACGTCGGCGGACAGCTTCGCCCCCGGCAATGTCGGCCTCCAAGGCATCCACCTCCTCCTCCCCCTCCGGATCCGACTCTCTCACCCAACATCATCCTTCCGTAATGCTTCCTTCCATCATAGATAATTTCCTTCTCATACTGCATTAAAGTTCGCATTGTCGCCCAATGAGATATCAGATTTTTATCGTTATATATTTTCTGAAGGCGTGTGCATTTATGCAATCTGGGAAGGTTTGTTAATCGATTTCTCCTTCCTGTTTTTCTTCGGCGTATGGCTGGATTATGATCATTCATGATTAATGTTGATCAGGTGTGTTGAACAAGTAAAATTATTAGCATTTGTAAGTAGTTTGTTGTCTTAAATGCGATGTATACTGGTTTACTTCTAGCGTTACTTGATAAAAATTAAAAGCTGTTTGCTTTTTCCTTTTTCTGTGTCACGCCTACTTTTTTAGGGTTTGAGTTAGACCTAACTATATGTATTGATGTACACGGAAGCTCATTTACGAGCACCAACCAGTAGCATGCTAATTTGGAAATGTTTTGATATGTTTTCTTTGTTGAGTTATTCAGTGGTGAATGTGCTTGAAGCTATGCTCAAATCCAGCTTAACCTAAGCTTAGACTTGCTGATGAATTTCCATTGCTACTTCTAAAATTACATGCAACATCTCAGAATTTAACCTATATTCGCTTAAGGGAGGAAGAGGAAAAGCAGAACGTGAACTCATCTAAACACTAAATCATGTCTCGAAGTCTATCTATTTCATCTGAATTTCTTGTGATGTTTCTTATATTTTACTTCAAGTTTAGGCATTTCCTTACATATTTATAAGTATTCACTCATTATTTTATAAAATTTGTGGTCATCCCCTTGTAATTCAAAAAATTTTGGACTTGCATAGCATCCAGAATTGCTGCTAGCAAAAAGTTAAAGAAATGCAAAGTGGCTGCTAAAGTCTATCATTTGGTCTTTGCTGAGCTAACAATCGTGAACACATTCTTATTATTTATTCCATTCTGGCATCCTGATTGCTATAAAATTGACTTTCAAAACCTTCAATCTAACCTAAAGTTTGAACTCCAAACTGGAGCAAGAGAAAATTTTCTTTCAATTTTTTTCCTGCCAGAAAATTTGTTTCTACCAACTTTTGCATGAGATAGATCTCTTTGTAGATCTGTAGGCTAGTTTAAGTTGAAGAAGAACTAAAGAGAGGACAAGTTATCCGTGTAAAAAGGAAGAACAAGGGTGATCATTCAGTTTATTGGGATAGACATAGAATATAAAAATGGTAAAATGGGTAACTTACATCGACATATCCTGATGGTCATCATATTTCACAAAAACGTCCTTGGGTGTTTGAAAATGATTTTTCTTGCTATCCTTTTTAAGCTATTCCATGCTTTTCTGCCACATATGTTTTACTTTCCATCATATATGACTCTCTACTCGTCTACAAAGAATAGATTTAGAACAGTAAGTGTTAATTATGTTGATTTCATTATGTAAGGGAAGGGTATATAACTTTTCTAAAGGTCTGAAAAGAAGAAAAAGGAAAAAATGAAGTGCGCGTAACATTATTCATGATATGAAACTGGAAGGTTGGTCACTGTAATTTTGAAACCTAGAAAGTATGCTTATTTCTGTGCAAGAAATCTTGGTAGACATATTATAAACCTTACAAGAAGGCCAAATATTTATTTTCAAAAAGGGAGAGTATAGAACGCAAAGTTGGCAAGGGTAGTTAAGCTATTAAGGAGTTCGTTAATCTCTCTTTCCTTTCTTTGTTATCTGTCAACTTTTAGACAGAAAAGAAGGGTTAGACATTAAAGTTTCAAGTAATGCCTCAAAACTAAGTCACTGCATAGAACTTAAGTCCATCATTTCCTTTTCTTTTTGTTGTAAATGTATTAATGTAACCATTTGCTAGTTTTAGGTCATGGCCAACGTGAGTTTACTAGTTTATTTTGATATTCTTGGTATCCCAGATGTTGCTGTACTCCTATTATTATGTTTGACCCTCCTAATGGTTTCCCATAGCAATTGATTTTTCATTCGTCATGCTTTTAGATGTACTTAACTTCTGTTGTCATTAACATGTTTGAGTATATTTAACTTCATTTATTTTCAATTGAAGGTTGTTGTAACCATACAATCTGTTACAAGAGCAATGCTTTTGGAAACAGCATGCGTACTATTTTAAACCTATCATAAAACTTTGAATGTTTCCTATTCAGTTTCTTTTACTAGCTTAATCATGTAAAACTCAAATCTTTTATTTTACATGCGGCTGTTGTTGACTAGTTTCAGTGGTCACCATATTTTCCACTGCACAAGTTGCCAAAAGAGAGAGAGAGAGAGAGAGAGAGACAAGAAAACGAAAAACACTTGGTTGCAGCTTTATGTTTGTATGAGAATATCCCTTTTGATTCTTTCTGTTCCAGTTTCTCTTTATTCTCACATAGTTTGCCATTTTTGCTATTCATGTTTTTTGAGCTATTAATTAAGTGATGGTGTTGCCATCATTGACCAGCCTTATCCCCTTCTTGAATGGTGATGACATAATATCACTTTTCAGGCTACCCAAAGAAGGAAAAAAGTTTAAAAAAGAAAAAGAAGAGGAAAACTAAATGAATTTTAGTTGATACATGTTTGTATGAGCCTATTCTTGTGATTGTTTTAATTCAAAGTTTTCCTTGCTCTCATCTAGCCTGTTACGCAAAAATGCACGTTCTTGCTAGTCCTCTCTCTCTTGATACAAACATAAATAATCCTTGTCAGATCCAGAACTGATGTAACGGAAAAATAAATAAAAAGTTAAAAGGGGATTTTGTCGTAATTGCCCTTGCTAAGATTATATATTAAAGCAGCATCTTCCTTCTGCAAGCCCCCAACACCGTCTTGCCGTCTGTGACCTAAAGATTGGAAGTCTATCTTGCCAAATCAGATCTGTGGCTCTGTTGCTCAGATCCTTCAGCCATTTTAAGTTGGATTTTACATTGACGGGTGTCCAAGATAGATCTCTACCAGTTGTTTCAATTGGAGGCGGATCTAAAGTTTGATTCACAGCCTTCAGCGTGGCAATGTCGGCTTTTATGGCCTCTGCCACTGTTTCTGCCCACCTATCTGACCTTCCTAATTACGTTCAAGGGTCTGGTCCTTCTAATGACCCTCCGAATGAGACTCACCGATCTGATGCACCTGATGACCCTTCCCATGGCGCTCACCACCTGCCTGATGACCCTCCCCATGGCGTTCACCCATCAGACCTGCCTGATGACCCTCCCAAAGACGCTTGGCTATCTGACCCTGATGATGACCCTCCTGATAACACTTTGGCTGTAATATGAAATGTTTATCCAACCACCTTGTTTTGTAAATGTGTTTCGATTATCATGTACTCTTGTTTTGGTTATATGCAACATGATTTTTTGTATGTCCATTTTGGTAAACCTGTGCATGGTATCTTTTCAATCTACACATGTTTTCTCTTGCTCGCTCCTTGCCTTCTCTCTTTCTCTTTCTAACTCTCAATTTTTCTGTAGTTCTTGTATTGTGGGATAGAATATTAGTAGCAGAGGCACTGAAATCTAAGGAGCTAAATCACAATTATCAACAAATGTCAGCTGGTGTTGGAATTGTAGTCTATTTCAACTACAGATGCTTAAGATTTGTTGGCATGTATTCTATTGGTTGTTAATACATTTGATTATTGTTTGATGAAAATTGGCATAATTTTGCATGTAGCTTTTGCTTGTTAATATGCAACCTTTTAGTTTTTACTGTCCATGGTGTTTCTGCAGCTTTTGACAATGAATATCCCCTCCCTTCCTTATTCAGGATTTACCATGCATAATTTTGCCCCCCTTCCAAACTAGAAAATTAGTTTTTTAGTCATGTGTTTGTGTATGTGCGTTTTTCCTTTTGAGTAATTGCCACGGAAGAGTATTGTCTAATCTATTGCATATATTTGTTGCATGTCTCCTTTTACCATCCTATATGCTCTCTTTTTTAATGAGTTTTTAATGTCTATAATGTATCACATGGAAATTTATCATTTCAAGAATCCTGATCTTTTGTTTTGTTTAATAAACAGATTGTGCTGGTTGATGCAAAGACTCCAGCTGTTCTGGAAGTACAGGCAATCATTGATGTTTTAAAGGAACAAGTAGCCTCTGAACGCACTGTTTATGTAAAGGTGCAACATTTTGATTGCTTTAAAGTATTGATTAAGCTTTTTAGTCTTTTGAGTAATAGATTGAGAAACATTGTTGTCAAATTGTGCTTTTTCCAGAGACGAATGGAACAAAATACACAAAAATTAGTTGATGTAACAAAAGATCTATTTAAGATGTCAGCAGAAAGGAATGCTAAGATTAATGGCACAGTTCAAGCTGTAGATTTGTTGGCCAAGAGACAGAAAGATGCAATTGATATGCAAAATGGAATCAGTACCAGCAGTGGAGACAGTGATGGTAATAGTTCCCAAGAAGATGGATATGCTTCTTCAGCAATTCTCTTAGGATCAAGTATTGCAGTCAAGAATGCTGTCCGTCCTATTAAACTTCCTGAAGTGAAAAGATTACCTCCTTATACAACATGGATTTTCTTGGACAGGTGTGGTAAGATTGTGTTGCACAGGAAAGAGACAGTGTCCATTTATAATTGCACTTAATTCTTTCATTTTCCAACACTCTTTCAATTTAGAGAAGTCCTTTTCCTGTTGGTATTCAAGAGTTGGTAATAGAGAATGAACAGCTTTTTCTTTTTCTAGTAGTCTAAACAATTTTGAAGAATAATTTGAGTCACTTATGGGGAGTTTCATCATACTCATCTTGTTTTGATTCTGCTGCAAGTCATTGATTTTGGTGGGAACTGGTACTTGTAGCTTTTCCAAGCTCCTGCTGGACAATATTTGAGTGCGTTTTGCTGTATAACTGTAGTAGTTGATATAAGTTGACTGTTCTATGTCAGTCAATGAGTAGAACCTCCAGATCTTCTGAAGTTAAAGCAATTATTTTGTGGTGCCTGACATGCCCTCGTTTTCTGATCTCTTAACTCTCTCAAGATTGATTTGTTCTTAGAGATATCTGCTTATTGTGTTATATGCTGCGTGTGCTTTATGAGGTGCAGCCTTTTTTCCTTCTCCTTTAATGACTTCATAGCCACTTAACTGTCTTAGGGTTAGATCTGAGGCCAATTTGCACTATCTTAGTATGGCACGTAGAGGAGGCCTCATTTGTTTTACTTAAAAGATTGCAATTTTTACATGTTTTTGGGAGTATTTATGAACAATATATGATCAAAAGTATTGTCATCTTATATGCCTCCTCCACTGTCATGCGACAAATGTCATGCGGCAAATGTCATGCCATGTTTTTTTTTTTCTCCTTCAGCCACTGGTTCAATTATTCGGCTTTGTCTATGTGTCTCTGTCTCTGTTTGAGTGTGGATGCTTATTGAAGTAGACTACAAAAGGCTTGTACTTTCTGATATTATCTATCACCATTGTGTAATTTTTATTAGTGTGTTAGGGCGCCACTCTATTGTTACGCAATTGTCTTTTTTTTATTCTGAATGTTGCTTCTTCTTATAACTTTTGTGCTAAAATTTGATGTAGAAATCAGAGAATGACAGAGGATCAGTCTGTAGTTGGTAGAAGGAGAATTTACTATGACCAGAATGGTGGGAAGCCCTAATTTGCAGTGATAGTGAGGAAGATGCTGTTGACGAAGAAGATGAAAAGAAAGAGTTCACGGAGTCTGAAGATTATATTTTGCGGTTGGTCCTTACGAATTATCTGATTTTAATTGCAGAGTCTCAATATGCAGTTATATACTTTGTGATTGTATCTTGAGATCAGATATATTGCTTACATTTCATTTTAGTATGCATTAGCCATGGTTTTGACATTTATTGGGGCCAGGATGCTAAAAATTGTCTTCTATCTAACTGCTAATAGTGTAATCTTTTGATTCCAAATATCTTTCTTCCAATGCACTTAGACAGCAGGGCAGGATGGAGGGCCCATTTTGTGCAGTAATAAAATCTTAAGCTGCTTTTCATTGTGTACTTTATGCAAATATTTGCAGCTTTTTAGCTGTTTTTATGAAATGGAATCCATCTCACCTCCTTAACGGGTCCTAGAAGCAGAAAAGGTTTGGAAAAGATTAACTGTTTCACTTTTAAAAAGAATCTGCCTCTTTAAGTTTTCTGATGAGCTCTACACTTTCTTAATTAAGTGCAGAATTTGCAGAAAGAAAGTTGAACTCATGAATAGTTTAAGCTGCCCATTTTGGAACCTCCTTAGAGTAGTTGATTTCCAACCTGGAGTTCTTTCCTGTCAAACTGCAGCTCTGAAGTTGTTTCCCACTGATAAAATGCATTGTTGTGAAACCTATCTTACTAATGATAGATATTAGAAGAGGCGCTGATATGTCTTTTTTTTTTTTTTTCCATGCTTTACCAGAATGACTGTCAAACAATTTGGATTTTCTGATGTTATCTTGGATGTGCTGGCTCAGTGCTTTTCTAGGAAGCCTGATGAAATAAAGGTATGTGCTGGACATGCGAGATGGGTTCTTAGTCCTACTTTAGTTGGTCTCGTTTAAGATCCAATTGTCTAACTGAAACTGGTCATAGTGCAAACTTTGGTCCAGCTGTTTCCCATTTGTTTTTTGCTTGCTTTTTACAGAGATAAACCACCATCAAACATCTTGTACAGGCAAGACATGAAGATCTTGTTAAAGAAGGGAATGATATGGGTTTTACTAGCAATGTGAATGTCGATGGGTCCATAAGTTCATATCTCGACAAGAATCTTGATGCTGCTTTGGATTCCTTTGACAATCTATTTTGTCGTCGATGTCTTGTATGCATCTTGTTTAACTGTTCTCAAATAATGGCTTTTTAACTAATTGAATTGCCTACTTCTTAATTGTGCTACTGAATTTGATTTCTTCTTGTTCTTTTTTCTACCTTCAGGTCTTTGATTGTAGATTACATGGATGTTCACAGGATCTAATATTTCCTGTAAGTGAATATATCAACATCTGAGTTTCGTAGCCCTTCCAATGCCAACATAATTATCTCATTGCTTACTTCTGTAATTAGGCTGAGAAACCACCTGCATCATGCTGTCCAGATGTAGAAAAGGATCCCTGTGGTGCAAACTGCTATCGTCTGGTTACTCTCTCTCCCTCTCTCTCTCTTGGTTTGCTTAGATTTTGTCTAGGCACGTATACTATCCTGTAGTCAGTCTGCATAATGTATTATCTTTTACCATTTGTCATAAGTAACTTTTATTTGCTTCAGGTTTTAAAATTGGAAAGTGATGCTTCTATAAGATCTCCTGGACAGGGAACTTCTGAAGAACATCTTTTCCTGCCATCTGATGCCAGTGCTCAGATTCCTAGGAGGAAGAATTTGGGCCTATCTGTGAAAATGAGAACAAAGTCATCACAAAGCGATGGTACTTCGTCAAATGCAAAAAATATATGTGAAAGCAGTGACTCTGAGATTAGACCTCCAAGTGAGGTTGCAGCTGCTCAGCCTTCTTCATCACCACCTAAGAATAAGCTTGTCAAGAGAGGTGGTATGCAGAAAAGGAATAGCAAGCGGATAGCTGAGCATATGTTAGTTTCCATGAGGAAGAGGCAGAAGAAATGTTAGCTTCTGATTCTGATCCTCTTGAAAGTGGAACTCTGGGTTTGAAAGATTTAAGCCTTCAATCTAATTTGCAGAAGGAAAATGAGGATGAAAGTTCATCTTCCCTGAAGTTGAAATCTCCAAATGCAAGAAGGCCTCGCCGGATATCTCTGGCTTTGGATAACTGCAAACCTCTGCAGATTGAGACTCCTGGTTGCTCACCAAATTTGGTTATGGATAACCAACCTGTCGTAAACAAAGATGATACCTCCAGGAAAAATGACTCGCTTGCTTTGGGCTTGTATCAACATGAAGTTAATGATGATAAATCCTGGAAACCAATTGAAAAGGCCTTGTATGAGAAGGGTCTAGAGATCTTCGGCAGGAACAGGTTGGCAAATTCAACTTAAGCATCTGATATTTTTTAATATCTATTTTCTACCTCTCGCGTATCTTTTCTCAAAATAAATTTGGAAAGTTTCTTGTGTTCTTGTATTTTCTTGTGTTTCGGAATATTTCCTGCAGTTTATGGTATAAAAAAGACTATAAATCATATCTTTTGTGCTCCTTTTATTGTGGGGATACTGAGAATCTTTAAACCAGCGAGACATTTCTGCAGTATGTCTTATGGTGAATAGTCAAGTGTCTTGAAGGAATTGATTTGTCTTCCAAATGTAGCTAGTTGGATAAATAATAGCTAATCTGTATGTCTTACTTCACCCAGTATGCAGTAATTGAATGATGAATCCTTCTTGTGGCTGGTTCTTGAAATTGATATGTTTCTGCAGTTGCCAAGCCAGAATTCTTTGAGGTCATTCATTTGTTTGTTGTGGAGTTTATCTTTTAGCCCCTAATAGTTTTTGTCTGTCTTGGACATTGCATTCTTATTTTGTTGATTCTCTGATGCATCTTTGCTTTGTCACAGTTGTTTGATTGCTAGAAATCTGATGAATGGTTTGAAGACATGTTCTGAAGTTTTCCTGTATATGAATAGCTATGATAATAAGCTATTCTCTCAATCTGGTGACGGAGCAAATGCTCTAATTGATGGCTATTACAAGGTTGATGGCAAAGAAACCACGGTTAGTACTCTCCCTCTTGCTTATCTCAATGTTATATAACATTCTCCAGCCTATCATACAATATTTATTATTTTGAGTCTGGAAAATGAAATAGGGTAATGGAGTTCGGAGAAGGTCAAAATTCTTGCGTAGGAGAGGTAGAGTTCGACGCTTGAAGTATACTTGGAAATCTGCTGGATACCATTCAATTAGGAAGCGAATTTCTGAGAGGAAGGATCAACCTTGTCGTCAGTACAACCCATGTGGATGTCAATCTCCCTGTGGAAAAGAGTGTCCCTGCCTTGTAAATGGGAACATGTTGTGAAAAATACTGTGGGTGAGGCTTTTTTTCCTCTACAAAACTCTTAAGCACTCTGTTAAGGATGAATAGGCAAGTCAAATTCTTAGCCATATCTGTCAACAAACAGATAAATTACAAAACAAACAGATAGATTACAAAAAAGAAGAAAATATGTCTTATTTTTCCTCCTTGGCATGAGCTGTTGGTAGCTGCTAGGGTAGATGTCCTTGTCAAGTGTGGATGCTGTGCGTTATAGTAGGCATTTTTTGCTTGACTTATTAAAATTTATCAACTTGTGGAGAATACAAGGCAATAGATTATGTGGCATAAAATGTTTGGGTTAGATTCTTATCAGACAGTACAGATATTTAGGAAATGTGATTTACCTTGTTTTATCCTGTTTAGTGCAAGGTTTAATTCCAGGTAATATTATTCTTGCTGATATATTTCACACTACAATGAATCCCGTGGATGATATACAATTATTTTCTATTCCAGATGTCCAAAGAGTTGTAAAAACCGATTCAGAGGATGTCATTGTGCTAAAAGTCAGTGCCGAAGTCGTCAGTGTCCTTGTTTTGCTGCAGATAGGGAATGTGATCCTGATGTCTGCCGAAATTGCTGGATCAGGTTAACATCTGATTGTTGGGTGATTATGCTTTCGCTAGTTTTGGATATTAGTTTTGGCTGGTTATTGGTTGGACATTTTTTGGGACAGCAATTTTTGTTTGGCTTATTAGAAGCTGAAAATCTAACTATCTTGGATGACATCACATGATGCACCTCATGGATGATGTAAATACCGGGATAAGTGACAAGAAATTTGCATTTTTTGTATGACAGTAAGTATTGTACAAAAATGGGGTGTCCTTTTAATAATGTGCTGCCCTCTGAAAGTTAAGTTGTTAGTGCTATATTAACTTTTGCATCAATGCATGGAGACTCGTTTCTTCCTGATAAGTTTGTTGAGCAGCGATCAACTTTGACATCTTTTCCGCAGCCGTTGTCACTGACTTATTGCTATGGAAATACTGCTGTACCTCTAAATGGTAAATGTTATTTCAGTAATTTATGGGTAGATACTGAAGTGAAGATGACAAAATGACTTATTTGGATTGATAGAGTGACTTTAAACTCCCTTCCTTCTGAATTCTGTATTACCAATTAAATTTCTGTGATTTGTCATGATTACGAGTTTCTCTTAGATGTATCCAGTCTGTGGGTGTGATGTGATATCTTTAGTTGCCATTCCACATTTGACTCCTGTCTAAGTCACTTCATTTTGCCATGCAGTTGTGGTGACGGTACTCTTGGGGTTCCTTCCCAAAGAGGTGATAATTATGAATGCAGGAATATGAAACTTCTGCTGAAGCAACAACAAAGGGTAATTATAACTTAGATTTCTTTTTCATGTCCGTGTGTAATGAGCACACACAAATGTACGTGGTTGTCACTTTGTCTGACTTTTTACCAGATTGTTGAGGGAGAAACATTTCAAACATGATGCTTGAATCAATTATTCTCTCCTAAGGCTGTTGATCTAGCTTCCACTCAATTTTAGCTTATTCTTATTCCACGTCAATCATGATTTAGGGGGTGTTAAGTCTAGAAGAGTAATCTTTTCACACATGTCTATTATTAATGTAGCTGATGTTAGACTTGCTACTACTACTTTTGAATTCTTTCCTAGTTATCATCTTAGTGTCCTGATTGAGGGAGAACATGGTTCCGATAGAATTGATGCTTTAAAAAAGTTTATTCTACAGGTGTCTATCGTACTTACAATTGGTTTCTCCTTTTTCTTCTTCTGAGTCATTCTTGACTGACTGCATTAGAGTTCTGGTTGAAGATCTGTTGATTGCTTATTTTGGTGACAAGTCTGAAGGATGTCATTCACCAATAGTAATCTGCTGCCTAGGAAAATTTATTGAATTGGATAATCTGTCATTAGTTCATTATTTATGAAGCATTATGATAAACTTGAACCGGAATAAATTCCCAAAATAGTTTTTGAAGATGTATATTTTATTGTCATCTCAGATATATCTAGACTACTTGGGGATATGGGACAAATTGCACCATCACGTTTGCTTGATTCATTAATCAGTATAAACAGTACCATTTTGTTAATTATTATAGGTTTTACTTGGAAGATCTGATGTATCTGGCTGGGGAGCATTCCTGAAGGTAATATCTTGGCACATGACTTGTTTGTCATCTTATTTTTATTGGACTTACCATCGTTTGCATCGCAGAATAATGTTGCAAAACATGAATACCTTGGAGAATACACTGGTGAATTAATTTCACATCGGGAAGCTGACAAGCGCGGGAAGATATACGATCGTGAAAACTCTTCTTTTCTTTTCAATCTCAACGATCAGGCATGATTTCTGGTGTCCCCTTCAAATATAAAATTTTTGTGGAAGGACTCTATCAGTACCTTGCTTCCCTCTCTGGAAAAAGCATAAACTAATATTGTTTGTTTTCAGTTTGTGCTTGATGCTTTTAGGAAAGGTGACAAGTTGAAGTTTGCCAATCATTCCCCAGATCCTAATTGCTACGCAAAAGTAAGGGTCAAAAGTAAATGCTTGAGGGCAGAGGGAGTGACTGAGTTGTGATGTATTGTATATATCCCTCTCCATTGATTTGATAATTTTTTGGCAGGTCATCATGGTGGCTGGAGATCACAGGGTTGGTATATTTGCCAAAGAACGGATCAGCGCAGGAGAGGAACTCTTTTATGACTATCGTTATGAGCCAGACAGAGCTCCTGCATGGGCTAAAAAGCCCGAGACATCTGGTTATAAAAAAGAGGATGGCGGTCCTTCAAGTGGCCGTGCTAAGAAACATACATGATAAAGCATTCGTTTAACTTGTGCAAATTGGGATTTTTGTCATTCTTTTCCTGACAGAAATATCATATCTGGAGCAGGCCTAGGTGCAACTTCTGATCTTTGCTGGCAAGACTTTTGGCTGGCATCTGTTGGATTACCTTAACAGATCATTTTTTGAACATGACTATCCTAATGAGAGAGAGTATAGGCTTACTGAATCAGTCGGTCTCTTCTTGTTAGATTAGGTTTTCGTGTAAAGAGCAAATGCTCTATGCAACTCATTTGATGTATTTTTTCCCTCATATTTGAGGATGTTCTTGGGCAATAGGAAAAGAAATTTCAAAAGCAGGAATCCCTGTGCAATTGTTGACTGGGTTAATATTAATTTGGGTATCAGGACTTGAAAACTGATAGACTAATAGTTTTTGGCTGCTTCGTGGTTCGGGTGCTTTCGGTTGTTGCCATTCTTGTGCTGGTACGGTTTTCCATGCGGCATGTGTAAACGTTGGTTGAGTTTTGACTAGGTTTCAGATGCAGTGAACTTTTTTATTCAGCACAATGACGAATGCTCGACGGCACAGTATATACGGAAATTGAATTAGTTGAACGCACTCCTAGTTCCAAAGTTGTAGTCATCACGAAGGTGGCATCATTTAATCAACAGTCGTAACGAGAATCGACCCCTTAACAGTGGTAACGTGTCCCACTGCTTGAAAAGCAGTTGTACAGCGGGTGCTGGTGGTGACTGCCCCTCGCAGCGGCGTACTGCTATATCTTTTCCGTTTAATGCTCTATCTTTTCTTCGCCAAATTCTCACAAAGGGGAAGGGCTGGAGAGATCGTTCTCCTCTCTGCCTCTCCTTTACAAAACTTGGCAGAAAACGTTTTCTTGCTTAGTTATATATGCCTATTTGGGGTCTCCTTTCTTCAATCCTTGCTAGGTCTGATATTTGAAATTCACCTAAGGAGCCCATCTGAGTCTGTTTAGATAGACATTTATTTACTTTAATTATTTGCTTACATCATCAACGTATTTTTTAATCACCTTTTTATCTCACATACATCATATTAAAAAAGTGTTAAAGTATTTGGAAAGTCAAATTATCCCAAGTAATCTACTATCCAAACACTCTGAATTTCTAACTAATGAAGAATTCAACGTAGAAGCTAAACACAAAGTTTTGCTTTTGATTGTTTAACAATTTCTGTAGTAGTATGCATAAAGGAAGAGCTAAGTTCATAGTTTTCAATGCATTACTGAATTGCACTGTTAGTATTGAAATTCGTCAATTTGTAGAGAAATTATGTAAATTGTCATTTTTTCTTCAAAAAATTTTTGTTTTTCCATGAACACATTTTTCAATTATCTTTTATTTCACATACATCAAATCATTATAGTACATTTTTCTACAAAAGTTTTAAAAAAAATAAGAATTTAAACAGGCTCTTAGTATTTCTCCATGTACAATTCTATGATAACCATAAAAATGTTATATTTACTAGATGAAAGATATGGAGACATTGTGTTAGGAACTTGGGATGATAATTTTGATGCTGTCCTATCCGATCATTAACTGTATGAGATAAATCAATTCCTAGAAAGTAAAACAATTCCACGGTACCAGGCTGGCCATAATTTCACGTCACTTTTATTAATGCTAAAACTCATTTCATTAAAATAACAAATTAAACCTCTTCGAAACGAGCCCAATCTTTGATTAGTAAACAGTATAATTGTCATTTTCGAAAGAAAAAAAAAAACTTGCAGCTGCAGTAAAAATAAGTACAGCAGCAAATATCATTTGACATTATATCCCAAAAAAAAAAAAAAAAAAAGAAGGAATCCTCGAAAGTAGGAATTAGACATTGGATAATGATGAAAGTAAAAGCTATTTGGGCTATAGGTTGAGACCAAGCCAAGCCAAGCCCGCCACCTGAATACAAAATATGGCACGTCACATGTGAAATACTTGTCAATAAACAACAAACTGGGCTCGTAAAATGAACTACAGACTATGCCTCTGTCTGTACCTTTGACTGTAGCTTTTAATCTTTTTTATGTATGTGAAGAATCTCTGTCAGTGTCGCATGCTGGCATGTTTCGGAGTAATTCCGCTGTCACAGTATCAGTATGAGGAAAAGATGCAGCAACATCGACTTCAGCAGCGGCAGCAGGAGAGCTCTTAAATCCTTTGCCGATACTGGAACTGAAAACCAACCCTTTTTTCTTTCACTGCTGATACTACTTATCCCTGTCGCCTTTGTCCCCGCTACTGCTTGCTCCACCGGCAGTTGCCAGGTTCAGTTTGTCCTTGCTTTTGTTTTCTTCACTATATAGAAGTATGACTGTACAGATCCGTACAAGTTCAACTCTGCCTTCCAGAATTTCAGCTGAATTTTGCAAAATTTGACAGCTCCTGGAATCTTGTGCCTCTGCAACTGATTGTGGGCCTGGCTTATATTGTGGAAACTGTCCAGCGGTTGGGAAGTCTCAACCTTTCTGCACCAGAGGACAGGCTACTATCCCTACTTCAATTGTAATAATCCAATGCCTGATCCCTTTATTCTCTCTTTTCAAGACTCTAGCAATTGCGTTTTCTAACATACCTGTTATCTACAATCTGATTAGATCAACGGCCTGCCATTTAATAAATACACATGGCTGGTGACCCACAATTCATTCTCAATTGTGGATGCCCCGTCTTTAACGGGTGCTCAAAGGATCACATTTTACAATCAAGAGGATACAGTTACTAATCAACTAAGAGTATGCTCTTATCTTATTTCTTGCTTATTCTTCACTTGGATTAGAAATCATATTGTTATTACTGTATCTGGATTTTAATTTGTGGGTTTTGTGTTTTTTCCTGATGTTCTTTAGAATGGAGTGAGGGGATTGATGTTGGATATGTATGACTTCGACGATGACGTCTGGCTCTGCCACTCGTTTCGTGGCCAGTGTTATAACTTCACTGCCTTTGTAAATTTACGGATACTCTGTTCATGATTTGAATGGTTTTGTTTAGTGTTGATTTTATATCTTGTGACGGGATCTCTTTTATTTCTTTTAGGAGCCCGCTATTGACACCTTAAAGGAAGTGGAAGCATTCTTGAATGAGAACCCAACTGAAATTGTTACCATCATAATCGAGGACTATGTCCATGCCCCCAAAGGCTTGACAAAGGTATTCTCCAATGCTGGGTTGGACAAATATTGGTTTCCGCTTTCTAAGATGCCCAAGAAGGGTGAGGACTGGCCCACTGTTACTGACATGATAAAAGACAATCACCGGTTACTAGTTTTCACTTCTGATTCCTCGAAAGAAGCTACTGAAGAAATTGCTTATCAGTGGAAGCACATGGTGGAAAATGAAGGTATGGTGTTGCATGTGGCTTTCACTTCTGATTCCTTGTGAATGCCGTTTGCCTTTGCTCCGTGTATTACCAATTTACTAAACTCAGAATGGTTTCAGCTGGAGATCCTGGTGTGGTGCCTGGTTCATGCCCAAACAGAAAGGAATCAAAGCCACTCAACTCGAAAAGTGCATCCCTTTTTCTACAAAATTACTTCTCTACTATTCCAGACCAAAATCAGGCTTGTAAAGAGCATTCAGTTGCCCTTATTGATATGATTAACACCTGTTATAAAGCAGCCGGCAATGTCATGCCAAATTTTTTGGCTGTCAACTTTTACATGGTACAAAAATTTAGTTCAGGGAATTTTTTTAATCCTGATAGAGAGCTAAACATTCTAACTGGAGCTTCTACAGAGGAGTGATGGCGGAGGTGTTTTTGATGCTGTGGATAGGATGAATGGCCAAGCATTATGTGGATGCACTGTTGTCACTGCTTGTCAGGTTTGTTATCATAATTGCTGCAGAAGGTCATTGTTTCCTTTATGAAAACAGTTGTAAGTTCAGGGAGAACACACACTTCACTCGTTCGGATACTGACTTGGTTACCAGTGCAAATCAATTATATTGATAATTGGGTCAAAAATATTTTGTGAATTATTTGATCTCATGACTAACACTTCAGAGCGCAAATATCTTAATTCAAAATGACCCGAGTTTAAAACCATGGCTTTGATGATGCTGAGATAGGGAAATTTCAACAAGACATTACAACTTATCATGTGCGCTCAGTTGCTAATGTAGCATCTTTAATTCTGGTACCCCTATAGCTCTGAAACTGAAAGATCTGAAAATTCCAAACCCCTTGCAGGCAGGGGCATCTTTTGGAAGTTGCAAGAATGTTCCTGCCTCTAATACAACTCCAGTTACTACCAGTCCTGCTGGAAGTTTTTCTGGCTCTGTGCAGTTAACAGGAGCTGTTGCAACAATCCAGTCTTCCAGTGTTTTGTCTGCATGCTTCTACGCCATGTCCATCATGGTGTTGCTGTTATGACAGAACAGAATATTTGTTTGGTGTATTAGCTAATTCAGGGGCATTGGCATCTAGTTTACTAGTTTGTGAAACCTTGGACTTAAAATAGAGGAATATACTGCACGTAGTTTTATAGAGGGGGGAGATCACGGGAACTCTTTCTAGAAAATACTTTAAAGAACCAAGGAGTCAGCTTTCAGGGACTTACAAAGAACAGCAGATAATCCTGGTATGTTTGTTATTACTTGACCTCAAAATGTTTCAATTGAGGCTTTTCCATTAATACCTTGTGGATGATTGATTGGACTCTTCAGTATTCTTGTTTTGGATAACCAAAGTTTGGTTAGGTTTTTGTTTCACTTAATTGGATGGTTTTCATTCTCTTTTGACTCTGCTTACTTACATAATAGTTTGATTTGAATATAAAGTATGATTAAGAATTGATGTGTTCATCATATCAAATTCCTGCATTCTTCGATCTTTAAAGATCTCATGCATAAAACACTGCCAACTTGCAGCAATGGACAGAAAATACTCTGTGCAGGAAAACATGACTCGTGTGCTTAAGATTTTAGATCCTTAACTTCCAGAAGATGGCCTGTGGCCAAAAACTTAGGGCCCAGGGCGGCAAGTTGACCTTTGAATGTCTGAGGAGGAGATTTTGATTCCTTGCATACTCTAAAAATCTAAAATTCTCTTGCAAAAATCTTCCTTGAAGTGTTTTAATCCTTCAATTTTGTGGTTCAGTTTGTTGTCCTGACATACTCTGAAACTTGCCGTGCTTCTCTACTGGAGCCAGTTTTGGAGGACAAATGCAGAACATCTTTTCATGTTAACCTTGGATTGATACACCAACAGGGTCAAGCCCATTCATCTAGTTCATGCTCTTGTTATTGCATTAAGAAACATAAAATGCTTGAGTTAATTAGTTCATTTCCTTGTAAGTTCCGCAAATTGTGGACCTTTCTTGTCTCTGCCTGTAGCGACTAATTTAAACAAATTCAAGTTCATTTCTAGATATGCTTCATTCCTTTACTATAGGTGGAACTTATTGCTCATTCTATCCCAAGAAAGCATTCTTGTTTATAATTCGTAACCTTTTCTCGTACTGTAACCTTAAGAACAGTCTTCTCTGTCATTGTAATCACTTGGATGTTTTCACATAGCATTTTTTTTCCCCATAAAATACCAAGTATATTTGCATGGAATGCCGTATCTTCTAGAGAATATCTCCCCTGAATCAATTCTTTTCATTTTCAGGCTTTTGTTTGGGGCAGTCCTGATGTAATTGCAGAATTTCATAGGACGTGAATTTAATGGAACCTCTTAATCTGCTGAGTTATTTTTCCAGTAATAGGATTTCCACTGTCCATAGATCTGCTAGCCTGCAACCATTTTCTCAGCTTGGGTGATTATTTTGCATGTTTCTTCTTCTTCTTCTTCTTCTTTTTTGCCTCCATTTTTTATACGGTGGTGCATTTCAACATAATCACTTCATTTCGGGCATGCTTGGCGTAAAACATGGAGGATTGCCGGCTCTTTTATAGTCTGTCCACTTGAAAACTTCTGGAGAACTGCATATGACATTACTGTTTTCAGTCAATCGAAAAGGACAACTTAACAGTGAGGGTTGACTTCCTTTGTACGAATTTCTTTTCTAGGCGCGAGAGGGGAGTGGAAGTTCATCATCAACTATTTGCAAACAAGTTTTACTTATCTATCTGAATTTCATTTTTGGAGTTCCCCTTTTACGTGAGAATTATTTAGTATAGCTCTTGTCCCTCTATTCAGTTTCCAGTCGCCACCGGATTCTATGATTTCGCAGGGTAGGTGTCGTATGGATTGGTGACACCAATCTCATAGCGTTGAGAGAGACGAGACAAGTAAATCCTGGAATCTGCTTTTAATACTTGATAGGGTTGTTTTAAATCACGTAATAAAACTTCAAGGGACCAGGGAACGGGGGAAGGATAAGAGAATTCGTACAAAGGCCAAAAAAAAAAATAATAATAATAATTATACATGAGAAGCAACTAAATTAATATCCATGTATTTGCTCCATTTGCCAAATGTCAAAGAATATGAAACGGAATGAATAGCAATTTGCGTTTATACCGGTATTTCAAAGCAAAAGAACAGGTCCCAAGGAATTTAAAGGTTTCTTGTACTGGGAGACTGTATACCCGATTCCTTTGGGGGTTCATTTCTCTACAGATCCAGAATGCACAAAATCAGAAGATAATTACATCCCAAATCTTAAATTTTGTCTGGAGCAAAGAATCATTAAATACAATTCATTGGGGCCAATGTTATGTTTATTGAACTCAGATCACCAAGATATGCAATCTGTACAACATCGAATAAATTGTAGGAAAAACAATCATTACACACTTTGTAGCCCAGCATCCAGTCGCTTCACCTTAAAAGACAGGCAACATAGGAAACCTCTCAACATTCACCATTCCTTTGGGTTGTATCTGAAGAGCAGGACTTATGGTAAGCAAACCAACAAAGCAATCCAATGGAACCCTCAGACCCCAAACATTTATGGACTCCAGCTTGCGACATTTATTTACAAGGACTAGAAGTCCCTCCTCAGTCACATGGCGGCAACCCCACAGGACGATAGTCTGAAAAGTAGTCAGACATAAAACTAACATTAGCTAGCTCCTAACTTCGAAGAATGGCTTGGCCCTAAATACATATGAGGCAGAAGCAGAATTACAAATCTTACAAGCCACTAACTTACTGCATTCTGTTTGCTTCCTTGTTTTCCCCCTTTTTTCTTTTCCACACTTGTGTGTGTGTGTGTGTGTGTGTGTGTGTCTCTGAGGCCTTCAGTGGATGGGTCAGTGAGAATACATTATGTGGCCTTACCTTCAATTCTTGACAGCTATCTGCAACAGCAAATAAAGATGTATCTGTGATGAATGTACCACCTATATTTAGGTGTTGTAAAGAAGTAGCTCTCGAAATCTGCAAAAAGAAGATCAAATATCGATTTCAATGCACAAACATGAGATGCAGAAAAGATAGACACACCTATTGCAATGCCATTAGCACCATTATCCAAATATTAACAGCCTGAAACACAATCAACTAGACAGCAAAGCCTATAGAGCTTATCTGAGGGCATCAAAAGCTCACCTACGTTTACTTAAACTCTCCAGACCAACACAATAAAGGGAATCAGAAAAGAAAAAGGCGAAGAATAAATAATAGACAAAGTGAGGAAGTCACCAAATATAATTACAGCTATAAGAGATTATAAATGAAATGCATTATTTCTAACTCAAAAAGAACAGTAACTTGAGTCTGCCCCACAGTGGTATTGAGGTTAAGCAGATGGAAGGGACATCTGACAATGATAAGCATAGTAGGTTTTAATTGCAAACCTTGTAGTGTCAAATGCAAGACAATACACCGTACCAGGTGATGTCCAATTGTCACACAAGGTGCCACTATGGACATGCAAATGTTGACAGCATGTAAAATTCCAAATTTCTTAAGCAATTAAAGATTAATATCGCCTTAACATCATCAAGGTCCAGTTTTTTAAAATGTGGTTCCTGATAGCATAACCAAAAAAGGACATCACTGGAATGCCATTCAGATCAGATTTTTCCCCGAAGCATTTTTCCCTACCTGTTGTCTGTTGTTTCATTGGACAGTAAGCACAGCTTTGAAGCCAGATGAAGATAATGATCACCGCCCTCTGCAGTTACTCCCAAGCTAAGCACAGAATTAATTCTCTAAACCATCATAAGTCAGAAGACTAGATTATTACTTTTGAAATGAAGGAGCATTGTTTTCCCCTATGGCAGTGGCGCTAGCTGAAATCCCTCTAGTAACCCCAGCTAATTTTGAAGACAACTCCGCAGAAGCACAATTTGTATTTAACATTTAGAATTTCACAGTTTGTTGTCACTATACCTACTCAGTTTAAAACCAAAAACTATAATCCGAAATCAATCAGCCAACAAAATAAGCTTTTGCTCGTAACAGCAATAACAACTACCGCAACAATATTTGAGATGACAGAAGCAGATTTCTATACTGCATCACGTGTAAAATGGTGATTATACCGTATCAACTGAGAATAACTACTACTTCCAAGAAATGAGAATGAATTTACCCACCAGTTGGATGACACCTCTATCTGTGATCCCCGTTGAACCCCACAAAGATATTGAGGATAGGTTGCTAATGCACTTTGCAGTAGATAATTGGTAAAGTCCTTGATCAGTTATCTGGCAGCCCCATCGGCTCCTAGAACTGAGGATGTTAAATAATTATAAATTCTGTCAAACAGCATTCTCTTTTCAGGTAAACAATGAGATGTTTGTACAAATAAGAATTTCAAACAAATACTACTGCATGATATAAAATTTTGATTGCATTACCCTAGAATAATTTTTTTCCTTGTCTGTTCTAGGAGTATAGCACCACTTGCAGCCAAATGCGAAACCATTAAATGAAAACCAAGCCATCAACTTACTTCATCATTTGTAAACACAGACATCAACAAATTGTAGCAATTATTACTAGTAAACCAATTACAGTTTCGGTGAGTAAATTTTTCACAATAAAAAAAAAATCCAAGAAAACCCAGAACAGGCAATCAATATTGTCAGCAAGCGCACAATTCTTATGTCCCTACTTTCCGTCACCAAAAAAAATTGTTCCTACTTCAATTACGCATTCCAATCTTCTTACAAATGGAGAATTTGCAGGCAACAAATATTAGAGAGGGCCCAAAAAAAAAGGATAAAGAAGATGTACTGTACATGTCAAGCTCCTTGAGACCGAAAGCAAGGCAAACGACGCGTGTGATGGAATCGTCGTCCATTTTCCAACCCGAAAAGTTCAGCTTATCCCTCCTCGCCAGCGATTGCTTCACCCCTTGCCTCCATTTCCGGCTCACACTGCTCGCCCTACTCAACCCAACCCACATTCCACACATATAAAGCCAACAAATACGAGTAAGTATCTTTCTTTTCTTTGTTCTTTTTTCCTAACTAAAGAAAGAATGCAAGAAGAAAGAATCCAAGGAAATCTACACTAGCAAAATTCAATGGGGAGGAAAAAGGGACGCACTGAGCCAAATCTTTGAAGCAAGTGATGAGGGTAAATATGTGAGCCAAGGAGTCAATCGGCAGCCGATCAATCTCCCCCTCCTCCTCCACCTCCATTTCCGCCAATCCCTTCCGACGACGACGACGCCGCTGTAATCTAACAAGCTTTGAAATAGCAGGACGAGAGAACTGAGAAACCCGGGAAATTGTCCAGTTGTATCTTACAAAAAAAAAAAAAAATTACTAACAAATGGAGGCGCTGGCGCTTTCCGAGTTCTGAATTCTGATACGTCCCCGTCAGTTTATAAAAGAAGAGAGAGAAAGGGGGAAAATATAAAAGTGTGGTCATGTTTCCGTCATCTACTTTCCATGCTTTGAGAATCTTCAATTTCATTGACCCTTTTTTTTTCCCCCCTTTTTGACCAAAAAGGTTAACTACATTTACCTCCCCTTAAGTTTGAGTAAATTACAGTTCAAACCTTGAGGTTTGGTCAAATAACAAATATCCCCTTTTCTCAAACGGTGGATGGATGAAGTAAACAAAAGTGTTTAATAGACATAAATAACCTGATGCTTAGTTGAATTAACAACGAATGAATATTGCAAAAAACATAAGAATGCAAAAATTAGAAGTTCATTAAGCTTTCTGTCAATGGCCAAAGCGCTCCCTGAAAAGACCCAATCAAAAAATAACTAAAAAAAAAAACACACATATCTATCTAAATCCAATATTAATTTTCCATCTCTGTTGCTAATTAGTTGTCAAATTTACACAATATATATATAAATTATAAAGTTAGAGGCATAATTTTCCATTATAACTACTCATAATCACCATAAATTTAGCTACCAAATTACTATAACGTTATAAACCAAAATTCTTTGATGACATTAGCAACACTTTAAATGTTGTTTGACAGCAGGGGGGTTATTTGTTAAAAGTTCGTCCATTCAAATGGGTGGGCCATAATTTGGCAAATCTGAAGGTTAAATAGGTAATTTGGACAACCCGACTATCAACACCATTAACAATTTTCAAATTACCGTGTCAGCTTTGCGTAATTGATAGAGGTCTGAACTGGTGTGTTGATGATGTTTAGTTTTGCTTCTCTGCAAGGAATTCCACGTGATGATATCTTGCTAGCTTGAGAAAGTTTTTTTTTTTTTTATTTATAATTTAATAGTTCCGTGTTGTAACATGCATGCCATCCGTGCCGACATGATGACGAGTTCCAAGTTTTGGTAGATTACCGAAAATATTTACCGTTATTACTGTACTAAAAAAAAAAAACTCCTACTATTGTGCTCAAATTAGAAAGATCTGAATTTAATATTTCGCTTTCCTGTTAATCTATGAGTTTAATGCTCACCGTCCCATCCCAAATCTCTAGTTAAAAATCCATTTAATTTGGCTTTGTATATATCACGTGTACTGTTTTCAAACAATTTCTCTACACCCTTCCCTTGTTTATGAAAATGAAAATTGCTGCGTCAAAGAAGACGTCTAAACCATCCAATCACAATTGGAAATCCCATTAGACCGGACATCTCCGTCATCTAAATTCATTAATTATGCCATTCTTTCTTTGCTTAGTAAGTCAGCCATACCTCCAAATTCCAATTGCAATATTTTTTTTCTTTTCTCTTCACAGGTATAGCACTGGTTCTTACTTCATGTTGAAGGAAATGGAATATTTTCTTCTGAGTGTGCATGGTTCTTCTTCATGCATACGATGTATACTTAACTGATTGTTAGTATCATAAACAGAAGCAGAATTTAAGCACGTACAAATGGAATATTGTATAAAAGTAATTAATCGGTTATGGGTGTGTGCCTTCCTTACATTTCTAATCACTGGTTGGTTTGCTTGGGCGCTCGGGGAAATTTTCTTCTGTCGTCTGCTGCTACAGACCGATTAAGATGAATGAAACCGCGAATGTTCAGCCTGCTTTTAGTTTTTGGGCTTTTGTCACAGATTGTTTCAGTCCCACCACTTCAGCTTTTAAGTTTCACTAAAAAGGGCAAAAAGTTTGAGAATTACACTCCAAACAAACACAGTTTCATATCAGAATTAATCTTTCCTATTGATAGTGTATACACTTGTTGATCTGAATATATAACATATGTGTAAAATTTAATTTCAAACTCTAAATTTTATACATGTGACGTGCATTTAATCCAACAAGTACATACATTAAGAGTGTAGAAAAGTGTCATCTTTTGTATCTTTGAAAGGCCAGATCAATTATCACACAAAGTTTCTCACTTACATGTATGATACTACGCTAGCATCTAAACGAAAATAGAATCAGTAAATTTATGGAATTAACAATAATATAGAGAGGGAAGAATGGGTTGAATGGTACGGAAGATAGAGTATAAGTGAGAGATCCAAGTTCGAAACCTCCCCCTTTCCCTAAAAAAAAAAAAATAACAACACTCATACTTTCTTTAGGTAAACAACTTGATAACAGATCATTTCGGCTAGCGCCTCTGGAAGATTGAAACAATCAAGCTGAGCATTTTTAAAGGTGAAATTACCTGGACCTGCTTGTGACGGACTGGATTTGAAGCTGGGCTGCCTACTACGAACCAATGCTTTATTCCATCCCTGCCTAGTTGGCCTAGTACCTTGAAGCCCATTGTTCGCAAAGTAGGCTGTGGACCCCGCCGTTGTAGAGCAGTCAAACTCTATCGCTCTACGCTCTCACTGGTCGCGTGACATGTCTCGCGTTCCCTGTGAAAGTCAGAGCCCAAGAGGAAGACGATGGTACATCCAACAATCAAAAGAGTACAATCTGCCCAAAGAACATCAGCCGTTGATCTTCTTCCCGGTCTTCCTAGAGATCGTTGCAATTCAATCTCGACGGGCCGTTTCCGCAATAAGCCAAGGCAAAGGTACAAGCGAGACATGACACGTCACCCACCAAACACAACATCAAAATGCACGATTTCTCCAAAATTTCCACCAAAGAGACCAATCATATCAACCTGTGAGATTAGTGACGGGATCATAATTGACTTGAACCCATCCTAGGCCGTCCGATCGCAAATAGCGTGGTCCGCTCGCGCACATCTCGAGGCTCTCAAGATGTTACACAGTCGACACGTCATTCAATTCTTTAAACCAAAAACTAAGGACTTTGGATGGCTGCTGCTTACCGTTGAGGAATTGGCACTCATTTATGATGTTTGATGATGGAGATGTAGATACTCTGATGGTCCCGCCAGTAGAGCAGACTTGTAGGGCGAGATTTGAGAACCTCAAACCCAATGGAATACTGCCACGCAGCTGCTCTGGTGCAAAAGGCTGCCAAAAGCCAACTCATTAATAAAGAACGTATAAATTTTTACTGTCTGCTTAAGGTGACGTCGGATCGATCAAAATGAAAACTCTCCGGTGTAGATCATGGCTCAAGGTTTCCTAAAACTTTCACCCGTGGGTGCGTAAACGCGCATTTGGTCCGGTTTGAATCTCATACGGGATCCCTAATTGGTTTCTTTGAGCCCACCCCAACTCTTAGATCGGGTTGGAGTAAGTCAAAATAGGAAATATGATACCGATAAAAAAAATCAAAATGCATACTCTTTTTTTTTTTTTTTTGGGTCCACCGGTAACATATATTACCTTGTTTGGATTATCATTTTTTCTCCAAAAATTTTAAAGTGCAATCCAAATAGAATCCTATAAGAGAGGGGAAACCCAACTGTATAAGATATTAGAGGAAAGACAGATCCATCTTAGGGTGCGTTTGATAAAATTGAAATTTAAAATTTGAATTCATTAAGTGATTGAATTATTAACTATTAGATCTAATACATTTAAATGTGTATCACATTCAATGCTAAATGAAAAGCTTATCACTTATTTGTGGGAGCAAGTTTTGCCTAAAAGATTCAGTGCCACTTAATTAATTCAGATATTCTATTTTTTGTTATCAAATGCATCTAAATGGTTAAGATCTGAATCTATTAAGTTTAAGTGCTGAATTGGGTTATCAAACGGGGCTTTAGACCAAATGGGTGCTCTAACACACTTGTTGGATTTCCCAAAGAGTGATTTTAAATCCCTTCTTATTCTAAACGATTGGTTTAATCACTGAAGTTTATATGCTAACAACATATTGTATATATATATGGTGGTAATCTACTAATTTTTTGCGTTGTAAGTTATAATTTACAGCTTATGCTGTTATAAGTTTACAACTTAACTTGTGTTATTTTTTTAATTTGATGATGAGATTAAAAAAAAGATATTTTTAGCTTACTTTTAAATATTTTAAAATTACCAAATTATCAATTTATCTAGCCAAAATCCAACTATGGACATTCAACTTATCAAATTAAAGTTTCGCTGGTAATCAGATTTTAGTCTTATAGGAAAAAAAACTGAAATTTTTTATCAGAGTATAAGTTATGAGGGTGGTAATTGATAGAGATAAATATAGGACACGAACTTCGCATTGTATTATTATTTAAATAACAAAGATTAGCTTAAGTATTAATAGCTAAATTAAATACTGCTATTTCGTGTGTAATTAGCAAAACATATATAATGTGAAACCCATAATTTATTTAGAGAGTGGCAAAATGATTGTGGTGTCCCGCTACAGAATAGTCCGATTCGCCGATCAACGGATTAATCATGTTAGACAGCCAACAATTGTCGCAGTCGACCTAAAGGCAATAAGATTTTATCCACTTTCTACATGCTCTGTACGAGCAATTTCCGTCGAGTATTAGTAATCCAGTATCACCGCTCACCAGCCGGTCCTAAGAAATAAAGTAATGCTAAACTATGAGTCTAAATACTGATTCCATGACGTCACTCGTGCTGCCCAGTGCCAGCTTAAGTGAACAGAACCCCTGCGCGCCTACGAGCATTTTTCTGTTTCTATTCTATATGTTCAACAAACTGCAAATACCTCAACCAAAATATTTATCCCTCTTAACAAACATTTTCAAGGTCGACCAAACAAAAGTTAATTAAATTTTAGATCTACGTTAGAAGAAAGAAATTAATGGCCAAATCCCCTTGTCCTCTTCTATATCTTACACGATTACTACACTTTCAAGATTTGACCAGACAGAAAGATAAATAATTTAATGCTATGTCTAATCTTTACATAATTAATACACTTACTGCGAGTAGGCTTAATAAGAAATCAACATGGATGGCAATTTAATGTCTCACAAGAAAAGCCTATACTATTGCTCAGTGATGCAAGTAAAAGATTACCTTCATGACAAATTAGTTTTTTTTTTTTTTTTTCGGGGAGGGGAGGGAGGTTATCATATAGATGGCATTGAAAAAGAAAAGAAAAATGGAGAATGAGACACGTTATCTTATATTATTTTTTGTTCAACCTATCCATACTTTATTCTCATAATCACATTATTGATATTTTTTTTTTTTCAAAAACTTAATGGTCTTGGAATTGGCAGTGTCTTGCAAGTTTCAACAGAGAATGGATACGGCAAAATTAATAAGTCACTCGAGGGAGAATGTGTTGACTGAGTTTTATCTCCCCATCACATTCGGAGCACCTGCCTTGTCTTAGTTTATTGGATGATAATTATCAATTCAGCTGGAGTTGTACAAGTTTTCTTTGTTGATGCCAAGAATACTACTGAGATAGGATCGCGTTTTGACTGGGAGTGTGAAGATTGGGTCCTCTGCATGATGCCAAAGATACTACCCATCTTAATTCCTAAAGACATCTACAGCTGCTAGGATCTATAAATAGACGATTTGGTCCGAGAGAAAAAATGGGGTTTGGTACTTTAATCTTGTAACGAAGGAACACCAGATGTTATGTGAAGAGCCTCCAGCTAGTTGTTTTCTAATGAGGGTCATTCCTGACTAGCTATGCTATTCCTTTGAAGCGTAATGACACTTCCCAGTAATTTCCTTTCCCTAATTGGATCGGAAATTTGGCGTTCTAACATGACTTGTCAACAGAAGTAATAAGTCAAGTACATGGTCTCTTATCATCTCCTTTTGCCCACCCCAAAATGGTAATAACGAGCTCACGCCCATATCTTCTTTGAGATAAAACTCCAACGATGCATGAACACTGACTATTGAATGACTCTGGAAGCCTTAGACATCAAGTAAAAGATATAGACATGAGATCAAAATGTCGTGAACGCTCGACTTTTTGCCACCCGCCTTTAATTAACGCCGGGATGGACCTCCTTGTATCGTAGTTTTATACAAACATGTCATTTAGTGATCTGCGTTCTATAGCGAATTTGACAGGGAAGGAATACCAACGGCCGTGTTTGCTAATTGCCATAGCGTAACAGTTGTAGCGTGATGATAGACATTTTCAATTCTCAAACTACGTGTGCATTTTAGATCAGGAATGACGTGAGTGAATTATAGGGCCCAAAACTACACCTTTACTCATTTTGCTAAATAAGTATACTCTTAAACCACTTTATTTACTCCAAAAGAAAAAAATACCGCCTAAAAAATAGTTTCTAGTTGTACCACCATATCACAAAGTTATAATCTATAAAAAATAAATTTGAAAAATGAAAAAGGAAAAATATTTGCAAGGAAATATACTAGTACAAATTCAACTATATATACTTGAAATCAATTTCTTATGAACCTTATTTTTTTTTCAACATTTTCACAACTAGTGGCCCAAGTCTTTAAACTATACTAAATCATTTTAAAAATCAATTCAAAATAAACAAAGAAGTCATATATTCATACTCCACCTTATCACAATCAGAAAGAGAAAATTAAATAAATTTTAATTTATTGTAATTTATAAATAAAAAATCACGCAGCCATCCAAAAAGTGAGTGGAAAATAATGTTGGATAAAGACAAAAAATAAGAAGAAAGTGACTTTTGAATATTTTTCTTTACTTTTTTGATATTCATTTATTTGATATGTAAATTATGTATCAAGTGTGGGTTAAGATAGTCATTTTACAATTATTAAGGGAGGTAAGTGATATTTTTAAAATTGTGATATTATCACTTAATTATAAGTTTTTAACCATTTCTGTAATATTATGACACGGAAGAGGAAACGTGTTAATAGCAAAAGTTATACGAACTAATCTCACGAGAAAATATCCAAGGGTGATGTATGACCAATCCACTCTTAAAAAAATATGACTCAAAAAGACTAAAATATTAAATTGAGTTTACACCGGAAACGTTTGAATAATCAATCGACACAGAAGTTTTTTTAAATTTGACAAATGTGTCAAGAGATGTTTGAATATCACAGCCACACTACTAAGCCTATCTATAGAAACAAGCTCTTGAAAACACACGGGGAAACAGTAAATTAGGAAAAGCTACTTAACTACTAATATGAAACTCCCAGAACTACTTGAATAGAAAAAGAAACAGAGAGTAATGAAAAGGAAAAAAACTAATTATTGTGTTGGCCGCTACAAAGGATCTGACGTGGGATTGGTTTATTAAGGATCAAATTTGATGCAGCAACAGAAATGATTTAAACACGAAAAATTATATGAACAAAAGTGATTCACGATCCACTCCTAAAAAAAAAAAAAATTCAATGAGAATCTCCTTTAGATTCAATCAGAATTCAATCTTGAGAACATTCAAGAACAGATACAAGCCCAACACAATTATATTAAGATCTAATAAACATTGTGAAAAGCAATCAAAATAAACCCTGCGGATGCTTATCTATAGACTACAAGTATTCTAAACTAAAAAAATAAAGAAAATACAACTAAAAACAAATAAAATTAACGATGTCGACCAACTCAGGGTCCGCTTGCGAATCCATTTTCGCGCTCTTTTTGTCAAGATGTGAATCCACTTCATAGGTATGAATTAGCAGTTACGAAATTTGATCCACGTCTTATATCCGTGAATGGATTTAGGTGCGAACCGTGATTAGACCCGTGCTTGATCCGCAGATAGATCCGTGCGGCTTGGAGCCGGAGCCGCTCACGAATCGAGGTAAAATACAGCCCCGACAGCTTATTTCTTACAGCTGCCTCTTCAACCCATTTCTATGAAAACCATGTGGCAATTTCATTTAAATAAACTATCTTTATATATTTAAAGGATTAATTTTTTATACATTGAGGGGTACTGATTTTTAAAATATACATATAATTTTAAAACACTTTTAAATTCTACCGTATACATGTAATTTAACAATAATATTCTTCCATCCAACCGGAGTTTCGTTTCAACAATGAAAGGAAAGGCTGATGTCTAAACGAACATTTGGAATTTAAAGGGGCAATTTTGTTATTTTCACAAAATCATGCTAGCACTAAAATCCAAGCTGCACCAATATTTGCCACAAAAAAAAAAAAAAGAAAAAGAGTACGGATCCTAGACGGCCAGCCCTCTGGATCTGCGAGCAAACCAGCAGGCAGAATACAGCTAGTGTGTCTCACGTGCGGGCACGGCTTAAAGTTGCTTACACCGGACCTGTACTCCCAGCTCCCATTGTCAACTTTCTTTTCCCCACTTTCTAAAGAAAACCGCGCCATACACTCCATACTATGGTCAGTCTGCGTCAATCGTGAAAGGCTGTTCACTGTTGCTGTTTGTTACAGTTCCCAGAACCAAAAGTAGACTGGTCAAACCTCAATTCTGCCCTCCTCCTCCTCCTCCCCCTCCCTCATATTCATTACCCTCAATTTTAATATACTATTTAAATCCTCTGGACCCCGGCGCAGAATTCCTCACTCCTGCCCTTTTGCTTTCTTTCAACTTGCATCCAAAGCCCAAAATAGTTCTAGCGGTCCTGCGCACTAAAGTAATGCTGCTACTACTTTCAGCTGTTTCAGAGAACCCATAAAAAAGCTCAAGGGCTAAAAACATACTTAAGTCAGACTACTGATATTTTTGCTTAATGGCAAACTTGTACGATATAGCAAACTGTTCTTCTTCATCCCCAGATGACCAGGATGATTTTTCTCTTTTCTTGCACCAAATTATGCTTCGATCACGTGCTTCTTCTTCCTCAAGTTTTATGGCTCAGAAGGGCAATGAGGTGCAGTCTTCTAGTCCCAACACTTGTGATTTTCCTGGAAATCAAGGTTGTACGTTGCATTTGGTTTCCGGCACTGAGCAGATCTCTGTGCCGGAGGCCCCATCAGCTGGACTGCAGCACTGGTCTTACGGCGGGGGTTTTACTTCTCCGGCGCTAGGGTCGGGGTCTTTTTTCCAGGAGAGTAGAGTGAACGTGTTATCGTCTTCGGTTTCTGTTGCAACGGTGGATAATGATCTCAATGACTATGATCGTGAAAGTGAGGTATCGTATTATGAACTCAGATAAACAATTATTCTGTACTTTCAGTTCCTCATGCAATTTTTGCATACCCCAAATCCAATTACGTTTCGAGAGATGCATGTCTATGTTTTGTTTATTTAGCTGATGGGATCGTGTAGCAGGGTTTGGAAGGGGTGGTGGTGGAGGCTATGGTTAAGCCAACTGCGCCCCGCAACGTGTCCAAGAGGAGTAGAGCAGCTGAAGTTCATAACTTATCCGAAAAGGTCGTCCTAAATTGGCTAATTAATATGGTGACAAATTTCACGTCGGTTTCTTTTTTGAATTTTTGATGCACTACCTGTCTATGTGTTTATTTTGTAATAACTCCTGCATGCCATGGGTTTTCACGAGTTTGGTATTTTGGACAGAGGAGGAGAAGCAGGATAAATGAGAAAATGAAAGCACTGCAAAATCTGATACCCAATTCGAACAAGGTAAGTTTGACTTCTTCTGTTGCTCATCAAGTAGAATGATAGTTGATCAATATTGGTAAGATCATCCAGATTCCAGAGGAGCAATTTGCAGGAATTTTAGTTTGTTAAGTTGAATGCTGCGCGGTGTTAATCTATGTTTATTTTGTGTGTCTGCATTAGACCGATAAGGCTTCAATGCTTGATGAAGCCATTGAGTACCTCAAGCAGCTTCAGCTCCAAGTACAGGTGCGTTGATCTTTATTCTAATTTTCACAGTATGTGAATTTTTGTGAGCCTCCAGATTTCGTTTATTTACGTATTCTCTTTTTACATCAAAGTTGAAGCAGGCCATGAACTTGAAATACACATTAATCCAGACGCATTGTGCGGTTTTGAAAAGTGCTCTGTAGCTGTAGCAATGTTTTCAGCAGCTCTTCCATGAAGTGCATATCTTTGTTCTGTAGGATTACTAGGCAATTGCAACTTTATCAACTAGGATGACTAGTCAAATGAGCTTTACTATTTCTTCTGCCTTTGCTTGAGTATTAATTGGCATGTCTTTCTTGTTGATCAAGCATACGGAAACATCTTTTAGATCCTGAGTTTTTAATCCTTCCTCATGACCTTAGGCTCAGGAGGTAGACAATCATTCGATGCCTATAAACGTAAGAAGAAATTCAACCACAAGATTAAATCAGGTTAATGTCATCCAAACTCCAATTCATAGGTCCAACGCTTTGGGGGACCAAAGTCCAACATCCTTCCATTTTCAGTTTCTCGTTGTGTCCTTCTGGTCATAGGTATCCATCGTGTTGAAAAACTGATGAGGATTGAAATGCATATCAGAGTCTCAGAGGAAATAAATTACACCTAGAATGCTCATTTCTATAGTGCATTAACTGTAATTACGACCATAGCACTTGGACGCCAGAAGTGCATGAGATGGAAAAATTCATAACAGAATTGCATGTTATAGCTGCTTAGTCTTCAGATCGTGTTGCTACCCCAAGTTTATTGCTTCTTCTACTGGCTCATTTCTCTGAGCATTTGTCCTCAAACATTGGATGACCTTGTTCTTGTGTGCTGGTTATGGACTCAAAAATAAAATAGAGCCCCAAAGTCTCAGGATTAGAAAGGTACATAAGAGTTAATAGCTTTTCTGTTCAACCATTTAATTTGAGGTCTTTGCAGTCTAGTTGGGCATTTTATCGAATTGTAAGCATGTGTCTTTTGACTTTACAGTGGTGCTTTCCTTTTGTAGAAGAATTTAGCTACTCACAATGAATCTAGCACTCTGAGAAACAAATTTGTTTTACAATTCTTTTTAGGTTTGTTGTTTGTTAGAACTGTGTTGAATAATGTCCTTGACAATTTAAGCCAAAACCAGATAACTTCAGAGGCTCCACTCTCTCCCCCCCCCCCCACCCCAGAAAAAACCCCCTCCTTTTTTTATCCTGCAGTTGATGTTATGATCTTGTCAAATCTCTTTGGCATCCTGCAACTTCTCTTCTTCCACTTGCAGATGTGATGGGTTATCATTTCACTTTTAAACTTGAGGTTTCTGTAGAACTTTTTACATTCCATGTCTCTAAGGTGTTTTTATGAGCATCCTTTCCCCAATTTATATTCCTCTTTGCCAGTTGTTTTTGTGTTCATCACCTTAATGCTTATTAATTTTGGAAAATTATGCTTCTCCAGTTGTTGACAGTGAGAAATGGTTTAAGCCTATATCCCATGTGTCTTCCTGGAGTGTTGCAATCTAATCAACTTCCTGAAACGAGAACAGGCTATGAGAGTAACAGATCCTTGGCCATGAGCTTGGCGAATGCACTTCCCTTGAACTCAGTTGCCCCTATTAATATCCTGTTGAATCTACCCGACAATTTTCAGCAAGCTAAGCAGGCATCAGATGTTGATCTATCCAAGCTAAATGATTTAGAAGATATGCTTGCACCAGCATCAATTATTCATGGTAATCACAGACCAATTCAGTTCCTGCTACCTGGAACTTCTAAGGTAATTCTAGCATGTTCTTCTGTGCAATAGAAGCCGTAGTAGTTTGATTCATTTCTTAGAAGAGAACTTGCATGGAGCAGAAATCACCCAGTCAACAAGCAAACCAGGATCTTTCTAGAAGAAAATCAGTAGGTGGGTTTTGATTCACCTGCATGTGAATTCTATACTTGATCATCTGTTTTGGCCTATTCTGAATAAGAATTTTGGTATCTTTTTTTCAAGTAAGATTATAGCGATTTCTTTTTCCAAACAAAAGGGCCCGAATTTAGCAACTGGAGTGCGGATGTGCTTGCTTTACCCTGCTCTAATCTAATGCACATGAACAGAGGAACATATAGGAGCTGAAGCAACAGGATCAACTGCTCTCAATGCACTACCATCTGGTTTGGAGCAAACTATTCTAGAAGCAAGTGTACTTGGAAGGGATCAATCAGGAGGAAGGCTTCTTAAAAATATGGAGTGCAAAAATCTTCTTTTGTCAAAAGTAGATGGGTAATTTCAAGCAAATGAGGTGTTGCTTTGATCTATCTCTTGTACTCGGAAACTCTAAATCTCTAATCTTTAATTTTATCCTTTTCTTTAACCAGCACACTGACTGGAACAAGTCCATTGGTCGATGATAGTATCAAAGCTGAAAGATGCGACTTTTGAGAATCGCAAAAACGGGGAAGCAGTGACTCTTGTGGCATTTGGTAACACTTGAACACCCTTGTGACAGTTTCTGACCAACTTCACTGCTTCTGCTGGTGTGATGCCCGAGAGTTCTTGTTTTACCGACTTGAGGATTAGCTGATTCACTGTTGTTGTTGTTGTTGTTGTTGTTTTTTTTTTTTTTTTAGAACTGGACGTCTACAAATGAACTCTAGATTCTCTACTGTTGCCGAAAGCATATGGCTGCTCGCCATGTCTAATCTAATACTACTATATATTAGCCCTTATGAAGCTGTTTATCCATTCTGAAGCTAGAATATAATCCTACATATGTTGGAGAAAATATGAACGGTGTAATCAGCTTTTCATGGCTGTTTCAGGGAGGATCGAAGTCACTAGTTTAGAACTGATGAATATACTGTGCGATCCACCAACTCCACAGGGACATGGCCTCTATCTCCCCTAGTTTGCTTTAGGCTTAGTTTGGGAGTTTATGAAGGAAGAGAAAAGAAAATAAAAGATAACTTAGGAAAGAAAAGAAAAGACGGGAAAATATGCATATTTTGTTTGGGAGTTCAATGAAAGAAAAGAAAAGAAACTTCTTTCTTTTATTTGAGAGGCGTGATTTTAGAAGAATACAATATTACATATTTGCCCTTTTAGTTGTTAAGTCAAATATTTGCTTTCTTGTTCCACCAAATAGAATATTTGGATAAGACAAATTTGTGAAACAGTTGCATATGCACTCCCACAGGGTGAATAATAATAAATTGAGTTCTCAAGTGGTGCAAGACAAATTTTTGATACACCAAGCATGAGAAACTTTTATCTTTTCTAGTAAACCTCTAACATGCAATTCTACTAGGTGAGTAAATTTAGATCAATCTTGGCTTGCTACTTCCATACAAAAAACAACCTCTGCAAAGGCCTTGAGTGAAGAGTTTTACTTAATCTCATTATTTAAAGCACTAAAACCGTGAATGAGCATTAACTATTATTCATTGGTATCCTACATTTATGAAAAGGAGACTGGGTTTTGCATTTAACATGAATTAAATAAATGAAGTAAAATGCCAATAAGAAGGTGGTTCTTTGTTGGGAATGCAAGAAAGCTATAAGAGCTGGTGTTTTATGGGATAATGGAAAAATGTTTAATTGGTGAAGGAAAGCCGTAAAAAGCGAGTATTTTATGGGAAAATGGGTATTATACATTGAAACCACCTATGCGCTAGAAATTTTACTCTGATTTGATCTGATAAATAAATTAATAAGTTGTTGGATCTGTGCATAATTATTTTTTTTTTGTTTTACATTTTTATAATTAACTATTATTCATTGGCACCCTATATTTATGAAAAAAGAGACTGATGGGTTATGCCTTTAACGTGAGTTAAATAAATAGAAGTAAAATGCCCATAAAAGGTCATACGCGGAGGAAAGTTGTAAAGAGCTGGTACTTTGTGGGGTAATAGGTATTTGCTCTTCAATCCAAGTTGGATTCGGGTAAATGGGTTGGATTTGGGTACCATCCAAACCTACTAAAATTATGCCAAAAAGTAAAATGTCAGTAAGAAACTGGTGCTTTGTTGTGGAATGCAAGAAAACTGTAAAGAACTGGTGATTTATGGGATAATGGAAACGATACTCAACTCAACTCTCTACTTCTTATCCAAAAGTAATTGAGTCAAAGGGATACATTTTGTTATCAGATTGTGTATGAAGAACGTGAGCCAAATGAATTACTCTGTACTTTTGTTACTGGTTGAAAACAAAAGATTGAGAAAAACTTTGCATCGATGCCTTTATGTATCAAATTTAGGACACATCTGGAATAATAATTTTGTTTATCAGCTCTTTAAGGACAAAAATGTCATATTGGAAATATCTTTTGGCTCTCATCAAGTTTCCGTCCTTTTCTTCCCAATTTTGGGTGGAAACTCTTTCGCCAAAATTGTGGGGTTTTTACCGGTCCATTTCGTTTCTTTTCCATGGTTATTAGACTTCCAAAGGAAAGAAATTATAACATATCCTTTGTGAATGCTTTCTTTTCCATGGTTATTAAACTTCCAAAGGAAAGAAATTATAACATATCCTTTTTGAATGCTTTCTTTTCCACTCTTTTCTCTGCATCCAAATGAAGCCTTAGTCTCCCTGGCTCACTAGTTCTCTTGTTGCTGTGAGGATTTTTTAGCGTCTTAGCAACGCCTAGCTTGAGTCCTAGTTAAAGAACGATTGATCAATTTGAGCTCGAGCTCGAGCTGCTTTCCATGTTGAATCGAGTTCAAACTCGACTCTCTCGATAGCTCATGAGTCGAATATATATATATATATATATGTTTTTTTTATTTTTATTCTAATAGTGAAATTACATATATATTCCTAATATTTTTATTATTTATTAAGAAAAATATTTTTTTTTTCAAGTTCGAGCTCGAGTTTCATTTTTTTCGAAGTTCGATAAAGAAAATGAGTAGTAATAAGGCCAAAATTCGGATCGACTTATCTCATTTGCAGCCCCAGTCCTAGTGGTGATAGAATACTCCTTCCTCACTTGGATGATTGGGCACTGGATTCCAATTTGGCTGATCAAAGCAAGGAACCATCCTGTTCTCTCGATACTAGGACTGGACAAAAATTGAGGGCGCTCTTTTACAATTTGACGAAACGAAGGATGCTTCCAGCTTTGAGAGTTGGACACAGCTGAAGCACACGACCAAGAACACACGCGGTAGTCTTGGATTCTATCAAGCACAGGAAAATTTCTACGATGTCTAATTTCCAGTCAGCACTTGGCTGAGGGAGAAAGGAGGAGGAAAAGAAAATTCACGAGGCTGACCGGATGGAGAGCATGGAAATTAGCATTTGCAAACCTCACCTGTTGCGGCATTTTGCTTTTCAACTTTCAAATTTAACTTGAATACGGAAGAGGCCCAGACCGTGAGGACCGGGCATTGTTGAATGTGACAGGCTGACAGCTCCAGCTATTGGCCCATGGCTTCCTACATTTCCTGGTAACTTCACGAATCCAGCAAAAGTTTGATTTGCTACAAACACAAAAGTTGGAGGAAAATTAGGCACTAGGTGCTAATACGCACTTAATGTTTCCGACCAAACTTTACTAGAACAATTACATTGCTCGTAAAATGCCCGTTAAGAAATGTTCCTAATTTTTTGAAAACTATTCGGATGCCTAATCCATGTATCTTCGTTGTCGCATCGAGAGTTATTCATAAGGGTACCATTTATCTTTAGATTTGTCCATATTCTTATGATCCTGGATATAGCTAGCTCAATGTAGCAGTAATTTTTTCAAAATCTAGCAAACTGTTGCCTAGATTTCCTTGTATTTTGACCAACTAATCGATCAGTATAGTTGATTGGCTATTCTTTTAAATTAGAATCTTTTAAATTAGAACGCCAACTTGGAAGGAAAAAAATGTTTGTCACATTACAGGATCTCATTTGGCTCAACTCACGACTTTCCAAGCCCACCACTTTGACCCCACGCTCAAGTTTTTCTCAGCATATTTATACAACTACTAGTGTTTGATGCCCGCCACGCCACAACTTCGCAGTTCCCGCCCGCTCAGAGTCTCGCAAATTCCACTCCTTCAGTCTCTGATCACAGTCGGCCCCTTTTTTTCTCGTCCTGTTTTCGTGTTTAATTAATATATCCAAAACAAATATTAAATGAAGGAGGAAGTGGTGGTTTATATATCCGCACCTTACATCAAAAAATTGTCGTCCTCTGCCAGGCTGCTGCCCCTTCGTTTTTAACGGTTTCAACAACCCCTCTTCCCTTCTATCCCCCTCTTCCCCGTCTTCTATCCCTGTTCTCCAAGCTTCTTCCTTCTCTCATCTTTCCTTCACACAAATACACACACACACACATATATACAACGCCGTATAGATTTGAGAAGAAACCCTAGAGATGGAAGCAGCCGTAGAGAACGGTCCGCAGAAGGTAGATGACAATCGGAATGTGGGTGTAATTGATGGACCGACTAATCCTATGGTCACGCCTTTGCTTACTGATCTCTATCAGTTCACTATGGCCTATGCATACTGGAAAGCCGGCAAGCACAACGAACGAGCCGTGTGAGACATTTCTTTCCTGCTGCAACTCATTAGCTTCGCTTCTTTCGTTAAAAATTGCCGCAATAACTCCTTTCCGATATTGCCTTTTGCTTTTAATTGATTATCTGATTCGTTATGCATTTCTACACTCATTAAGTTTTTTCACGGTTAACAAATATGTAAACTAGACGTTTGTGTTGGTCAATTAATTCGTAGGGTCGATGTCTTTTGATATATATCTGAGCGAGTTCCTGCGACTTGTTGTTTAGAAGTAACTAGAAATTGCTAATTGTTTTTATGAGTGTTTTTTTTTAATTTTTGTTATTTTTTCGAGAAACAAGTATCTTGTTGTTTGTGCATTAGATAATTAGATTATGTTATAAGTGACGGTTATTAGTTTATTTATGGCTATTTGATTTGGAAATTTTTCTTCTGATAAATTGCAAATTTATTGGCAATTAAGTGTGCTGCAAAGTTCACTCAGTCGTTTTACTACGCTGTTTCCAGAATCTAGATCAATTTATTGACTATCTAACTGACGGATACATCCAGTTGCCGTTTTTGACCCCAAAAAAAAAAAAAACTGACAGATACATGATTGTGTATTTTGTTCCAGAATAATTTGCTGTAGATTTAAGCCGGCTCTTTTCTGCTTTTGTTTCAAATTAGATACTTGTGGATGTGCGTGAACTTCAAGAGACCGAAAATTAGATGATATGCCCGGTCAATTCTGCCTAGTTTTGAAGAAGCTTTTGAAAGAAAACATGTTATCTCAAAATTCTAGATTTTGGTTCTGTTTTATAATTCTTGTCCCATCGTTTGGGTCTTATTAGGATTTCTGCAGTTCAGAGTAGTTGCATCTCAACTCGTTAAAATTTCTAAGTTCTAACCAATTTGTCTTTCATAGATTCAATTTCTGTTCTTTAAAATGTTTCAGGTTTGACCTGTATTTCCGGAAAAATCCCTTTGGTGGTGAATATACAATATTTGCGGGTTTAGAAGACTGCATAAGATTTGTTGCTCATTTCAATTTTACAGAGGATGAGATTGCTTTTGTGCGGGCAACGTTACCTGCATCATGCGAGGTAAAATGAATCAATGCTCATACTGTGATTATTACTGCTTGTAGAGTAAGGATTATTACTGCATGATGTCCATGCAGTAAAGAGTCTTTTTCAAGGCTTAAGTGTTTGAAACAATTCTAAAGCAATGTAGGCAAAGAAATTGAGGGCTTGCGGCCCCTGTTTGCTTGAACCCAGCGTAAATCGCCCGCATCGAATGACTGCTGTCCCCCTCCAGGATGATGCGGACTGTAAAAAACATGGTATTCACTACCTTGAGTTACCTTGATGGCTCCTATAGAATCAGCTGCTGCCTCTGCATGCAATCTGGAGGAGGAAAAAAAAACTGTTACTATTTTCATAGTATCTAGTTTATTATGCCAACAGGTTCCAATATATGCATACCTTCAGTTTGGAGAAGCATGATTGGACTCAGCATGAGTTTGAAAATCGAATAATGGTTAATGTAGCTAATGATAGAAGTACCAAAGTGTCATTGAGATGAGAGTTTGTAAAAGTGTGATCTACATAAAAGTTTTTAAAAGTGTCATTGGGTCATATGATCATGCATTTTATGCACTAAAGAGAAACTTATGAATATTGGTAAATGTTTCATTTTCATCTATGACTTGACTTGCTAATTGCTTTATTCTTGAATAATATGCAGGATGGTTTCTTTGATTACCTCCGAGGAATTGATTGTTCAGATCTTGAAATATATTCTATCTCTGAAGGATCCGTTGTCTTCCCTAAAGTTCCTCTGATGAGGGTTGAAGGACCGATTGCGGTAAATAATTGAACTAAGTATGGTCAAGATCATATTGTTAAAGCATCTTCTATCGATAAATGTTTTTAAATGCGCAATGTTGGTTTTTTTTTTTTTTTGGCCCCTCAAAATGTCTCCCACTATTATGAATGCGTCCTGAATGGTTCTAATTGTTCTTAAAGGTGGTCCAGCTGCTCGAAACTCCATTTGTGAATCTTATTAACTATGCATCATTGGTTGCTACTAATGCTGCCAGGCATCGTTTTGTTGCTGGAAAATCTAAACTGCTTCTTGAATTTGGACTCAGAAGGGCACAGGTGAGTCTCTCTCTCTCTCTTCTTTTCTAAAATTTATCGTTTTTAGAATTTTTGGTAGTTATTTATTGTAAACAATGCTTTATAATTAGGGCCCTGATGGTGGCATATCAGCATCCAAATATTGCTACATGGGAGGATTTGATGCAACAAGGTGATTGCTATTGATATAGTTTTTCAGTTCAGACAAGGTGGTCTGATGCTTCTCTTGAACAGTTTTTGCTGTGTTTCCTGGTTATGAACACAATCTAAATTTTTGTCATTCAATTGTTGAAATGAGCAGATTTAATGGAAGCATCTGTAGTCAAAGTAATTCAACATGCCTTTTTGGTTGGTCAAATGCATAACGTAGAGACAGCTTTGTTGGTTCTAAGATGATTTCAATACCTCTCTTTTATTTTGCCAATGATTTGTTTCAAAAATTAAAATAAAATCATAAGTGGTTTATATGACTTGTGGATAGACAAACCACAGACAAATAAAAGAAGATGTGGAGTTCTCTGTACATGGTCCTGTTTTCTGGTGTTTAATGAATCTCATGTATATATATTTTTGTATTATGTTATGACAGCAATGTAGCAGCTGGCAGATTGTTTGGGATCCCACTTCGGGGAACTCATTCTCATGCTTTTGTTAGCTCATTTATGGTATGTGAACTCTTCCTTTCTGTAAAGATTTCATTGCTATCTTGTTTTCAAAATGTCAGTGAGTGCTTGCCTTAGAACCATTATAAACTTAGTGCAGCAGTACTTGTTTGTACATGTTTTAAAGGATTTTGATAGGGACATTGCATCTTTGTTGTGACCTGAAGTTTTCCATGTTGTATGATGAACTTTGGAATTGTTACATCTATGTGTTACTTGGACATCCATTTTGGTAATTGTGAACATCTAAAATAAGTTTCGTGGATGATGTGACTTGCATGCCAGTGGGCAAGTTGGGAATACAACCTAAACTTATATGGTTAGGTAGCATATTTTTGAGGTGTTGAAGTACAGCACAAACACTGTAACATATCATGGATGTGTCCTACTTGGAAGTTTTATACTTCTAGGATGAGTGAAATTATTAAAATAATGCATTTTCTTCGTAACTAGTCAGTTTTTCTTATCTCCCACAGCCATTTCAGTTTGTTTAATTTTCCTTGCATGTTCTCAAATAGATAATTTGTATCAATATCATAGTATTAGAAAAAAAAATATAGGTCATTGTGCTATTAATGATTGTTCCATGTCGACCTGGTTATGTAGTTGAATTTTAGGTATCTCTGTCTTCCTTGCAAATTCATTCTTATTTTATTGACCTTGGAATTTGCAGAGTCCTGATGAAATATTAGAGAGGTCGCTTTGCAGCCGTGATGGTTCAACTGTTTGTGAGGATTTTGTTAGTCTGGTGCAGACATGGTTGAGCAAATTAAAGGTGTTGTGAGGTTCACTGAAATGCTTCTAAGTGTTTACTTTTCTGTTTTCAATGAAGTACACCAGTTCTCTATCAACTTGCTCTTAATTTAACATTTACTTTTAACAAGGATAACTATGCATCAGAGTACGCTTGTTTGAGCTATCCATATTGGACTATTGAATAATCTCCGACATCTTTTGTTTTCCTACATGCCCACAAGGAGGTTTCACTGTCTAGATCTTTTTCATATTGATATTTTTTTTGCATGGATCTGTAGACTGTCATACTTCTGAACTTCTAGCAAAATCCCAGGCAGGCCATGAGACATCTGATAGGCATCATACACAGCAATGCAAATTTCCTTATTCAGTAACATTTAATATTAATTGCCTCAATTAGTTGAGCACAAAAGTAAGGAAATCCGTTCCATCATGTATCAGATTTTTACTTTATTTGGTAGAACACTGTATGACATTTGTATGGGAAGAATACCATCCCGCAATTCTTGTGTTTTAATGTATAGTGAAGTGAATTTTGTTAGTTCCAAATGCACAAATTTATGTTACACCTGTTAACTTTTTTATTAGTTCATGGTTTCACCTTAAGGTGCCTCCTTGTCTAAATGCTAATGGAACCAACTAAATGCAGAACTGCATGGTTGAAGATAATTTTATGTTGGATCTATGCATACTGATTTCTGCTCATGTTCTTTTTTCAGTGGTCAAAATTATTAGCTGGTATTTTTGCTGAAACCAATCAAAGTGAACTAGCTGCATTCACCTCCTATGCGTTGGCATTCCCCAACAACTTTCTGGCCTTAGTTGACACATATGATGTAAGTGGCATCTTTTGTTTTCTTGTTACTCTCTCTCTCTGCACAGAGTTGCTCATCATGAGTCATGCCATTTCTTATGTATGCATAATCTATTTCGACCCTGATATTTTTGGTCTAACTTCTACACTTCTTGTTACATGTGTTCTAGGTTACATATATGTGTAACTCTGATTTTTCTAGGAATGTATTTTACTAGTCCTAGGGCCAGTTATTGAGCACAGTATGGACAACTTAAAGCTGTTAAACTGCAAATTTATGGGCTTCCAAGCTGCTGTAGTTTGTGGATTATTTGTTTAGCTTCAAGTCAGTGGTCTCTCATCTATTCATCTTTTTTTTAAATTAGTATATCCATGTTTTTCAGGTAGTCAGAAGTGGCATTCCCAATTTTTGTGCAGTTGCTCTGGCCCTAAATGATCTGGGGTACGTCCTAAATGGTTACTAACATTGTCCTCTTATGATGAGAACTGCTGTTTATTTTAAGAGTGGGGTGTGGAATTTTTTGGGAACCATGATTTAACCAGTTTATTTTGCAGATGCTAGAGATGAATATTTATTTTACAAATATTGTGAGGCCAAGCTTCTAATTCTGTTATTTAAACTTAATGAGAAATGCTCTTATGAAGTGTATATGCAATGAGAAATGCTCTTATCTATGGTTCTGTGGCTAGTGAAGATAACATAAATGCTCTTGTGGAAAATATATAGCTGAGGATATCCTATGGAGGGGTAAAAGAGATGTCTCAGCTTAGTTGTAACTTTTCTCGGATAGTCATGCATTATTTTCATTTTAATTAGTTGTATTTGTCCAAGAGGTAGAAGGGATTGGGTAATTTGATCTTGGATTTTGGATCTGTTGTAATTTGGGATGTTATTTTGTATCAGATATGTTGCCCTACTAAATAAATAAAACAACATACAAAATACCATAGCAGAATAAAATTAAAAGAAACCAGACTTATGTTCTGAACAATATAAGCTAATTCACTAGCCAACCTTCAATTATCCAAAGAATAAGATTTGCAAGCTTAGCTACAGTGTTGATTTGTTGATTTTACTTGATAGATGCACATCTCATTGGGTTTACTCCCAGGACTTCTTTATGTTTTATGGTGACATTATGTTCTTGGTTCACTAAAATGATATTTTGCAGGTACAAGGCACAAGGGATTAGATTAGACTCTGGTGATCTTGCATACCTGTCTTGTGAGGCTAGAAAGTTCTTTCATTCTATTGAAACAGAATTTGGAGTCCCTGATTTTGGAAGGACAAGCATCACAGCTAGTAATGATCTCAATGAGGAGACATTAGATGCTTTGAACAAGCAGGTAAGTTCTTTAGAAATTAGATGTTTGTAATGTTTTCATGGAACTTCTGGTCATGTTTCAGTTAACACATTAACACATCAGCTTTAATTCTGTCTCTGCCTTCTGATCAATATTGCACTGTCTTGTGTAATGCATTTGAACGACACTCTGGTGCTAAGCTGGTTTTCCATCTGATTATAGATATGTGGAAGATTATCCTTGGCTTGTTTACCCCCGTTAAAAGGGGCTAACTGCTGGCCTTGTAGAGGTGGCAATATGTGATTAGATAATTTATTTGTCCTTGTTTGTTGAATTATGTTCATGAAGTATCTATGACGATTGGGTTTGAAATCAATTCTGGCCAATAATGAACAAATTTGCACTATTATTCTGTTAGCATATTATGCGATGTGCATTTATGATGGAAGATGAAAATCAATTGATTGTCATTTGAGTTCTACGTGACTTCCCTGGTCTCAGTTACCAAGACCACTGAGTTTTATTTCATTTAAGGAAAATTTGGTTGCATCAATTGATTTTTTCTTGCACAGGGTCATGAGGTTGATGCTTTTGGAATCGGAACTCATTTGGTTACATGCTATGCTCAACCTGCTCTAGGTGTTGTCTTCAAGCTTGTTGAAATAAATAACCAGCCCCGTATTAAACTTTCTGAAGATGTTTCGAAGGTTTGATCTGGTTGTATCCCTTTTTTTTTTTTTTGGTATTTTTGTTCTACACTGTGGAAGCTTATGAATCTTGGGCATTAGGTCTCTATTCCGTGTAAAAAACGGTGTTACAGATTATATGGGAAGGAAGGTTATCCTCTTGTAGATATAATGACTGGGGAAAAAGAGCCGCCTCCAAAGGTACGTATGTATTTAAGGACCTCTTTTTGGCACTTCTTTCGGATGTTCTAACATATTACTAACAGATAGTGCTTCTTAAGCTTTCTTACATATTAGTTTCCTCTACTTAATTTGCTATGTTGTTTAACTAGTTACACAAGACTAGGGCCCCCAGAAAAATAAAAATAAATAAATAAGTAAATAACAAAGATGCTTTTGTTTTCCTGATGTTCCTTGGTCATTGATGCAACTTAATTGTTTGTCCTGTGATCAACTGTTTAAGCAAGTATACTTGGTTTCTGATTAAAGACATGGTGAACTGACTTTTGCTATATATTTTGTCACCTAGGCTTCTATATCAAATGAAGTGATTAACTAGGTCCCGATATAGATCTTATCTTGGAATTCAACTTGCAAAATTAAATCTTTCAGTTTATTGCATTTCTTCCCAGGGATTAAGATCCGTTCTGGCTGTATTGAATTAGAATTGAATGAAGAGACTGGCTTTTATCAGAGTTATTGTGTCAACCTTTGTCCAATAAGAAAGTTTTTTATGGAGAAAGAATAATAGAGAGACAAGCCAATATATGGAAATAAGCAATGCATTTATCCTGTGTGTTACCATGCTGCCTGTGGATTGCTGAATTCTTTGTGTATGACAATACTCTTTGATCTTTTATTGAAAATTCTATGTTGATCTACTGATGCCACTCTCAGGTAGGTGAGCGGATTTTGTGTCGCCATCCATTTAATGAGTCAAAGCGGGCATATGTGGTTCCACAGAAGGTTGAGGAACTTCTAAAGTGCTTTTGGTCGGGTAGTTCAGGTGATTTGTGACCTCTGAAATCTGAATTTCTAGTCATGGCTCAGTGCATATATTGGTAACTGCTATCTGTGAGAGATCAGGAACAGTATGTGAATGCTGAGTATCTATTTTTGGCTCTTCCTTTGGAGTGGTGGTGTAAAGTCATCTGTGCGTCGTACTTTTTCCAAGTAATGATTAGTTATATCATGGCTTTGGTTTGGTAGATTTTGTAGAATTTAGTGCACTGCCTGCATTAAGTGGGTGACATCTTGCAGAAGCCCAACTAAAATTGAAGGTTTAGGTATAAAAGCCCAATTAGCAGTAAACTGGTTGGTTATATTCAGTTGCATGTAACCTGGCTATGACATGCTTAAACTTGTGTGTTCTCGGGACAGTGGAACGTGAGTAGCCTTTGTTCCCTTATGCTCAGGGACTACAAGGTATTTGGAAGCTTTAGGTGAATGGCTACCTGTTTTGGTTTTTATAAAATAAGATCAGCCTGTAATAAATTTTTATTTCCAGGTTAATAAGGAGAAAAGAGCACGTAGAATGGAAATGAGAGAAAATTTAAAGCGCCTTTTATCCCTTTCTGAATATTATCCTTTGATTTGTTGTCATTGAGCTCACTTTTGACTATAGTCATGGTCTGTTTGAATGCTGCCCTGGATAATTATATGTGAAACTCATCCGCCATGTTCATGGATTTGCAATTCCTGTAGATAGAAGAAGAGAAGAGTTACCGCCCATCAAAGAGATAAGGGACCGCTGTATCGACCAACTTGAACAGATGCGTCCTGATCACATGAGAAGGTTGAACCCAACACCTTACAAGGTAATCGTATAAAAGCTATATTACACCTTGACAGACTAATGTTTATTTATTATCATATGGGCGTTTGTGATTGATAAAAATGAATTTTGATAATCTAATATTATTGTCGTTATGATATTTACTTAGCAGGTCAGTGTAAGTGCAAAGTTATATGACTTCATTCATTTTCTCTGGCTCAATGAAGCACCTGTTGGAGAATTGCAATGAGAGCCCAACCTTGTCACCCTTTTAGGCTGTTTGGTTCCCCAAACGTGTAGGGATCTTGAATGATCAGAGATTTTTTACGTGTTTAATTGCAAGGCACCTGTTGGTTTTAGGATTTAACACCTATGCACAGCTGCATATACATACACCCTTCCCCTGCCTTCCCTTCCTCTCTGTACTCTTCTTCCCACAGCAGCTCATTTTGATTACTTGTAATTTATACAAAACATTTATAAAGGTTTCATATGTTGGAAATGGTAATAGTATCAGGCAGACAAGCTAGATATGCATTCTTAGCAACGTTGATGTGGTTAGCCTTTATTAAATTGACAACTTTTGATTTGCTTACATTTTGCTATCATCTCAAAATTCCAAATACATATCAAAAAGCATCAAGACCTTTGAAATTCACTTAATTTGAAAAGGCTAGATTATCTGTGTCTCTTTTCCTCACCCGCAAACCCAACCCCCCAACCCCCCCAACACAACCCCATCCCGGCACACAAGGTATTATAATTCTTCTTGGTTATCTTGGTACATCGTTGCGCGATCAATGACAACATATAGCAATAGTAAGAGCAGTTGATATTGAATTGCCAGATATTACACTACATTACTTTCTCACTCCCAAACTATTATCTATTTCAATTTTCAAATTGACTATATACATAGGTTGGATTGAGGGAGATACGCTCGCACAAGCCCGACCATGAAGATACTATTTGGTATCTGTAACTCGATAGTAGAAATATGCATCATATTGATACAGCTAAGCTTTCCATCTGTACCCAACCGTAGGCACATCTATCACGGAGGCTCTTCGCCGTTGACGCTGCCAATTCAACTAAAGGCCGCACTCCGGCAAGCTCTTTTTCAAGTTGTTTTCTCATGTTAGCCTCAACCTGCAATTTTAAAACACGAACGCTAGTTAGTTATTTCTTTGGACAGATAATCTTTTAAAACACGAACACTAGCAATTTTAACTTTTCTATAATTTGGTACTTTATCTCTAACTCCCTCATTTGAAAACTTATTCATAACTACCTCATGGTTTAAATTAAAGTATTATCATTAGTTTTTCTATTAAAGCTAATGGTCAATATGAAAAAGTTAAATCAAACTAATAAATTTATTCTTTTACTATTATTTCCCCCAAGTAACAAAAAAGAAGGAAAATGAAAAATAGAAGATACCAATCTTTGGCTTCTTACTATTGATCATTAGAAAACTAAGTGTGACTGTTTAACCCAGACTATGATGATGTTACATATAACCTTTTAAGCCATAAAGAGATTAACTGGTAAAGCACAAACCCATACAAGCGGGTTAAAAGGTAATTTATCCTATTTATTTTACTACCATGAGCAAATAGTACTCCAAATAAAAAAAAAAATTCAAAGAATTTGTTCCGCAATTCGTGGTATATAATAGAAAAAGGAGTGAACTGAAAAGGACTATAACCTTATCAACGCAGCGAACAGTATCCAAAATGTGGCAGAAATAGGCAAGCTGCTTGTATAGATCAGCTTCCGAGTACTAGGAAAAATAAATAAATAAACAAATAAAAAGTTCTCATTGGTGAGTTTACTCCAAGATTTTATTTCAACAGACGGGAAGGGTGGGGAGAAGAACCTTTCTTAGGAGACGCCCATTACAGCGAGGATAATTAGGACAAACAGTTCCTCGGTCACAGTCACCAATTAGCCGCAAATTCAAACTACGAGTAGTGTACTTGCAAGTTTCATCATCGCACTGAAAATCATTTTCATCACACATTTCTGTTAAACAATTCTAACTACAAGCAGACCATAATCCAGTTATAAACTGTTATGGGAATTCATACCATCATCCAACCCTGATAGTATCTCAAGATGAAACCTTCTGCTTGCTTTTTAACCTGTTAATATCAGGCAGGATACGTCACTGATCTACATATCATAACATAAAGCCACACGACTGTGTAGTTTTACTGCAACCATGTTCTTGTATTTTCTTAATTTTTCCCTTCGAGTACTTTTATTCTTTAGACCGCAAAGCAACCAGACACCAGTTTAAGGCTCAAAATCAAACCATGTAAATTGAATAAGAGAAGCTCCAAAATTGAAAATTGCAGGAGAATTACCTGATTTGCTATCAATGCAGGAGATATTCTCCCCTTATCACCTTCTACAGAGCATGATTGACAATGCAATTTGAGCCAGAAATTCCCTGGTGCTTGCAAATCTGCTGGCTTCTGACTAATTGACGAACATAGGGAACTGAATAAAGGTGGGCAGTCAAAGGAACTGGAACAGCTTGGACATGACAAAACTAATGGCTCACAACCTCGATACCTGCAATTATCAAAGGCATGCATTTGGTGTATTTTTGTCCATCTCAATGTAATTCCATCTTATATACATAATAACACTGGTGAAAAAAACAGATTAGTAAATAAAACTGGGAAAAATTAGTTTCTAACAAAACTTAGATTAAAATGCTAACAATCCATATTGGGAAATATGGCTCCTTGAATTGGCAAGTCAACAAGAATAAAGTTTAGATTACATTTCCTCGTAAGTTCAGAAATGCCTTTCCTTAGACACAGCAATGCTCAATCTAAATCAAATTCTAGAGTATTATCAACGCTTCATGGATAACAGAATGATTACCTCTCCTCATCATCACCTGCACATAATAGCAGGCTTGAAGAATCGCTGCTAACAGCTTCACTTGTTTTACTTTGGAACTGGAAAAATCAGATTGTTTTTTAGTTTCAGTTGCAGATTCTGCACGGAAAAAACTATGTTAAAGGTTAAAAAGCAATTGTTAGTTTACCTTAGATGAGTCAAGCCCTAAACAGTCAGCCAAACGTGCTGGACTCGTACCCTGAATTTGCCCACAAAGACGTGAAACAACAGGATGAATCTGAATGTCCATGAACACACTTGAGCAATTAGAAAACCTGGACCATGTACTTTATTTATAATCAAGAGAACTAGTTGTCAATGGTCATATAAAGTTGATGAAAGACCTGTTGTGCCAAATAATAATCAATGTCAATTATCCATTTCTCGTTGCCTTTCTTCACCTCATCAGGATGCCTTGCTCGCTGAGCAATCCCTAAGCCACTTGAGCCATTCCCCTGCCACTCCATATGTTGGGGAGATTTTAACATAAGGAATTGGGATGGAAGTAGTTGGAGTTGAAGGAAAACATCAGATAAAGAATGATAAATAAATGAGCAAAAAACAGACCTGCTCACAGCAGATGATATAAGGTACTGTATCTCCAGCAGAGCAACCAGTCACATAACCATTTCTCCTCAATCTAAGGGCAACCTGGAAAACAGAAAACCACATGCATGCATGAATCACTAGTGCAAAACTCAAAAATGAAACTTTGAGATGGTTTAGAATGAAAAGGGTTTTTGTTTCGTTGAAGACAAAACAAATAAATTGGTCTGTGAACGAACTTCAACATGGGGTTGACTTTTTGCATCAGGGTAAGCTTCTGGTGCCTTTGTCAATGTCTTTGTGATGATGTATTTTTCGAGTTCTATTTGTCCCCTTCTCATATCATCTTGAATCTGCAGAAAAATATACAGGCTCCATCAAAAATGATTTTCAGACCATTAGCCATTTTTCCACATGGAGAGGTCAATTAACAGTTTTACACATCATCAAATGCCAATTAGTTGAGTTAAATTCCACCTGATTTAAACTTGTTAAAAGTTGAAATCAAATGTCAAAAGACAAGTACAAATGAGAGTAGGATTAAGCACAAGGAATGTGCAATGACGTCAGTAACAACATTTTGAAAAGAGACTGCCTCCTTTACAAAATCTCATTTTAGCTGCCAATGAAATTTCAACACTGTAGCTAAGTTAAGCTCGTCCACTCAAAATCTTGTTAGCATGTAGCAACTGTAATATTGAATATTTGTTAATGGTCTGCAAACAGGACCATCTACATACCCTGATGCGATTTCTGTGGGTTTGGAACATTACCTTAACAAGGGAGTTGTGTATTGATTCAACAACATCCTCGCAAGACCTGCTAAAGCTCACCCCGTATGTTTGACAGTCTCAGTACACATCTAATAATGATAAAGATTATATAACACAATGACAATCAATACAAAGAGTATACCCGCCAGTTAATATTTGACTCAGACAGAAATCTCCCAATTCCTTTGAGAGTAAGCTCCAATCTCTCCGAACCATATCAAGACCCTTCCGTTCAATGACCTTCAATAAAGCGGGTAGATTCATTGATATGCAACTACTGCAGAGTCCTAAGTACGTCCAGCAAAATACATTTCCAAAATATTACCTCATAATGTGTTCCATCTTTAAACTGCAACTTAATTGCTGCATACTTCTTTTTCTTAAGCAGCAACATTTTTTTGTACAGACCATCAAGATCAATTTCTAAGCATCTATACTTCTTGTTAACCTATGAAAAGAAGCCATTAGTAATTCCACATATCTGTATTACAACAGAGACATGCACTTCATAATTCCTGAAAATAAAAACAAACTTGTATAGTGCTAGAAGGGAAAAAACCAGCCAAATCAAATTTCCTAGCTTTCTAATTTTTCTGAATCGCATACCATTTTCTGATACCAAAAACAGCATCCTTTTCAATTGGTTGAACTATTGTTAAAATGTACTAAGCTAGTGATTAATTTCAATTAAAAAACAATAAAAGACAAAAAGAGGCAAAAAATGAGCCTCAGTAGGTCAGTGAAATTCTTTAGATGATTTACCAGAAGAATGAGTAAATGATCAACCCTACCTCTTGAATCACCTTTCCTGCAATTACTTTTGCTTTTCCAATATCATCAAGCCCAGTATAAATCATAATGGAATCCGTGTCACCATAAATGACCTGCCAGACAAAAGACAAAACCTTACCAGTCAATTCAACATCTTAAACATGGAAAATCTGCAGACACACAGACACTACATTCATTAATCCAAAATGAAATGAAAGAAGTGACCTCCAAGTTTAAAATATTCTGAACAAGGTCAACCGTACTCTGTAAAATCTCCCTTCCCTTCACAACAATGAAAATGTAATCAACAATACATCCGACTATCTTCAAATGAGAATTGCATTCTTTTAACTCATATCCAGAAGGAAACTACTTACCTGCAAAGTTATAAGCTCTGCAAGTGGCTTTGCATAAAACCTGGAATTTGAGAATCCCAGGCATCCATACATGCTAATAGCCATCCAATCAAGGGAGAGAACAGCACATCAGTTTTAAAAAAAAATTGAAAAAAATTTAGTAAAAATATTAAGGTTCCTAAGGAAAACAAGATATCTCAACAGAAAACCTGTTAGCTGTCAGCTTTAGTGCTTGTTGCTGTATGTCAAGCTGCTGGGCCTTCAGACCAGAGGCTGTTTTCAACCATGATTTCACCATTTTTCGTCTTTCTACCAGATTTTTGAGCAACTACAGAACATATGTCAATATCATTATAAGTAGCATGCCAATACTTAGGGAACAAGAAACTTAATGCAGCATACTGCAGTTAAAATAAAACTGCATTTCCAGTAGACATGTGTAATAAACTAACATACAACATAATGAGTACATGGCTATGCATAGATATCTATAAATATAAAGAGATAAATCCAACTATATGGACTCATAAAGAGGGAAATCATATGCACAAGGCTTCCAACCGACAAGTATATGCACAGAAAGGCCATTCATCAAGCTGAAACCATGATTTTCCATTTTACAAGGACAAGGGCAAAAAAGGAATGAGTTTTCAGAAGGCAATTTTCTTATACTGCTCATGAAACTCAAAGTAAATTCAGCAATAAATAAACTTAGTTGGACCAATTAAATTAAACCATACAAAAGAAAACTTCACAAATTAAGTTTGAGCTTACCTCTGGTAGAACTCCAGTCCTTCTACTCGATGGTAAACGGGATACTGATCCATCTGAAAATCTGTCAACAGTTGTGAAACAGATATTGTACTCCTGCAAAAGAGTGATCAGCACAGCATGTTATGCTAGATATGCCCAAAATGAAATTCGTCCAACTAGAATATGACCAGCAAGTAGATTACCTGAATAATAGATGGATAGAGACTATTGAAGTCCAGGAGCAATATATACTTGTCATATAGACCTTTTTTTGGCTCCAAAACCAAACCACCAGCATAAGCGGGTCCTTTTTTGGTTTTTCCATTGTCATTCTCCGGAATTTCATCAAAATTCATCTCATCAAACGTATAATCAGTTTCTTTGCTGTCAATGTCTTGGTTAATTTTCCGCTTTGTCATTTTTGTTTCCTTAGCCTGATAGGATAACTTATCTGGAACAATGAACTTCTTTGCATGGAATGCATGTAACAATAAATATTCTACTCTTTGAGCCCTAGCACCCTGAAAGCAAGCACACTCAATGTTATACTAAGAATACAAAAGCTGATCATGTGGAAAAGTTAAATGCCAAAAGCATAAGAAAAGTAATCACCTGGAGAGTTTTTCCCCAGAGGTTGCCACTTATATTAGTCAGTTGACGAGTTAGGGGAAGAACACTCAGATGAAACATGAGCTCCATCGACAACCATGAATCTGTTTCCCCGCATTCTATCTGAAGAAAATGGCTCATCTTCAGAGAGGTATCATGTATACTTGTCAAACAGGAAAATAGTCTTCATTAATGTGACAGAAATTTTTATAAAAAAAAAGACTTATGACTGAAATAAAAGAACTAGAAACATCTGCAATGATGGCCGTGTCTCAAACACTTAATCCATCATCTGAAGTGACTTAAAGTCACGATCTCTGTCATCAGGGGTTCAAAATGAGACATGATTGCTTTGGGTTATAAAGTGGAGAACTGGGTCAATAGTGACCCAATATCATTTAGTAGATTTACATTTCTTCATATTCTTTATCTTGAGCTAAAGGTCTAAAATAGCATGAGAAGATGTATTCTCAGTCTGTTATACTGAACAAGAACAATCACCAACAAAGCAGCTGCATTAAATAAAGAACCTACAAGTTCCATGAGTGATTCTGTATTCTGAAACATTTGAGGAATATCCTGTGGAGCAATCTCCTTGCGGTCTTTGTTAAGCTGAGTCTTTGCAAGCTGTGTCAAGGAATAACTAACCTGGAGAAGCAAAACCCAAATGTAATTTAACAGTATCAGCATCATCAAGTGCATTGACAGTATCATATTGCAGCATGCCACGTTACCTCCTTTAGTAAATCACGCGAACTAAGATAGGTGTCACACAAGAGTCGCCCTGCAATACAAGACATCATTCCAGGACTTGCTCCTGAGCCAAAAATATTATTTCCTTTGCTAAGTTTAGGCATGACCGAACGCTTGAGACGACCAACTTTGGACCACATACTGCTGGGTACTTTGCAAGCCTGCATAAAACATTATGTGCGCGCCTTATGGTTGTTAGCACCTTTCTTTACCCACAGCACAAGCAGAATCAGACAATTGTTAAAATCCAATAAACATGAAAAGATAGGCCAATGACAAAGACCTGAAATCTGTGAAGAAGAACATCCAGGTCAAACCCAGAGATGTTGTGCCCAACAAGAACATCACTATCCAATTTGTGCAACTCAATCATCAGACGATTTAATAGAGCTCTTTCACTGAAATATTACATATAGAAACAGCAGTTGAAAGATATAGTGAAGATTACCAAGAACTGAAAGCCTAAAGAAGAAGTAATTGATGTTTAATAGTAAACACAAAGTAGATCAGAACATGCCTGCTCTCACAACTGACAACATTGCATCCAGCTTTTATATTTCTTTCAGCAGCCTCTTTGGTGAATCCCATTGGAAATATGGCCCCCTCAATTTTACGGACAACAGTAAAATGACTAAGCATGCCCGGCCTGGTCCATTCTGATGCTAACATTGGAGCATCTATCTGAAAAGTTCATCATGTAATTGGTACGTGTCTTTAATATCAGACTAGACACTTCAATGCTCATTGAAACATATTTCCTACTATCATATTTCATAAACTAAATTTGGAAAAAAACTAAGAAATCAACTTGGAAAGGATGAACATGCAAAGATGAGCTCCACCAGTTGCAGGCATAGGGTGGAGACAGAGTTCACCAATTGTTTGAGCACCACCTGTCTATGCTAAAATATACAAGTATACCCCATTATTAAACATTCCAGTAACAAGATAGATCAACCTCCAATTCCGATAATGCTGTAATATCAAACAATAATCTCCTTCTGAATATACCTTGGCCTTGTGACAGCAGATGACAGATGCAGAAACAATTTCGTTGAGATTTTGTTTCTCATTGATGATTGTTTTCAGATTTATTGCTGTGACTACTACAGGAGGAATCTCAAAAATATTCTTTGAAGATGTTAAGACTTGAACATCCTTTGGAGAGTCAACAAAAACCTCAAACTTGCACCAGCTTACTCGCTGGGGCACTGGACAAATAGAAAACTTTGAAATCGATAGCCATGAAGGTCCTTTTATTTTCCTTTTAACAAGAAAAGTTTCCAAGGCACTGCAAAAAAGAAGGCGGTGATAAGCAAATCTTTCACACAAAGATATGGTATGAACTCTTAGATTGATGTCTCACAGAACAAAGTGCATGCCATTGAGACTCAAAATCCAGAGTGTGGCCTTTCTTGAAGTAGATTGACCAATAGTATGCGAAGCACACAAGACCCATTTGGAGCATTACCTCGAATGAGTTCCAAGTAAAGCACAGAAATTTTCTCCCCTAATATCTGACGGAAGTGGTGGGTCCTGTAAGCATATGTCCCACATCCAGTAATAATGAGTAGTATTAAGCATATTAAAGGCCACATCTATGGGCACCAATATTCCAAATGCAGTAAATTTAAGAAAGGTACTATTATAAGTGGCTGAGTTAATACACGCTAGATACCTTAAATGGATAGCTGATCTTTAATACATAGTTCTCGCCTCGAGGTATGTCAGACCGCTCGAATGCATAATTTCTCTGCAAAGACAGTAAAAAATCAGGCTGACTAGGAAACTGGCACTAGTATGTAACACGAAAAACTACATAATTTTTGGAAAAACAAACAAAGTTTGACTTGAACATTTTGATGCACTGAATGAATAAATCTCAAACCTTAACAGGTGTCATACTAAAACGTGAAACATGACGTTCCAGCAAGTGGTTACTCATCTCTGTCTTTAATCCTGATGCCATCTCCTAATAACGAAACGTTGAAGATGACGTGAGAAGTGAAAGGAATACCTGACTACTAATACAGGAATTTCAGTAGATAAAATTACATGCAGCTGAGTACGAAATTCTGTGGAAGATATTCGAGACTCTTCCACATCCCGTTCTAACTTCATTAATATGTCACCATGAAATACAGAGACATTTGGGATTGCATAAACACATCTCAGCATGTTCTTCACAACCACACAGCAGCTGTAGTATGTATCTCCAGATTTGACCTTAAATCAAGTGAAAGAATTCAGATATTGATAATAACAAGAATACTTTGCACCGAACATACACCAGATGAGCATTTAAGCAACAAAGTACCGCATAAAATTGCCAAAACTTGTTCTCCAGAATGATATAGAAAAGCATATCCCTTGTGCTAAAGTGTATTCAATTCTAGGTTATTTAAGCATCAGTGTTTAAGGCTAAAAGGTTTATAAATACTGCATAGACTAATGACACTGAAACATGCTTCTAGAAGAAGCCACTGAAGTACAGAGGATCCTAACAAGTTTCATCTAACCAGTCCAAGGTTCTGTATGGCAGACGAACTTAGAAAATTAGAAGAAATTGAGAGATAAGAAGGCGTAACATAGAAATTAGCATGCCAAGTACCTTCCCAAAGAGATAAAGATTGCCAGCATTGGCACCATAGAACTCCTCGTGAACATCTAGTATGTAGAAAGGCAGTGACCCATCAGAATTCAATTCAAAATCTGATTTGTCTTCATTATTCAGACACTGATTAGCTCCAGAACCATTGGAAATCACAGCTCCATTTCCTGCAGTTCTCACTGCCTGCCACCCGGCAGTCGCACTTAATGCTGAATCTGTCTCTTCTTTAATCTTTGCATTGAGAGTAAACACCCTCTCGTCCAACTTCACCTCTTGCTGCTCGTTCACATCGAATCCACTCAACAAGCCCTCCCCATCCCCAGTAACTGAAGAATCTCCCGGTCCTGCAACTATTTTATCATCTTTCAATTCAACGATTCCTTCATTTTCCTTTCCATTCTCCAGCATCACACTTTTTTCCTCCTCCACATGGCTTTTCTGCAAATTATTCACCAAAATCTCACTATTCGAATTCCTAAATCCATTGTCCTCATGCCTAACACTCGAATCAACACAATCATTAACGACCTTGTCAATTTTAATAGACATAAAATTAGAATTTAAAGGAACAGAACTTCTCGAATTTGACAATAAACGGGAGGTTGTCTTCTTCCTCCTCTCCCTATCAGCCTCATCTGGTGCAAATTCAGCAATAACATCATCTACGATGCTCTCGCAGGACAAAGTGTTCTTGCCCTTATTATCATCCCTATTTTTCTTGAATACTGAAGACGTAAACATATTCGATATCCTCTGCTTGCCCATCAACGCCGCAGCAGCAGAGAGGGCCGAGGGTTTTTTCGTCGACTGCTGCTCCTTCTTCTCCGCGATGGTATTACTTTTGTTATTTTTCTTTCTCTTCGGGCGCTCCAATTCCCCGTCCGACTCTTCCGAAGAGAGAAGAACACCAGGGCGAGACCAATCCTCTTCTTGACCTTCGTCACCATACCCTAGGCCGTCGTCGTCGACGATGAAATCTTTGGCCTCCTCGCGACGCGTGGCGACGATTTCATTGTACCGTTTCTCATCGAACGGTGTCGTAGATGGGATCCTCCATTTTGATGTTAAACGCGGCGCCGCCGTCGGTAGGTCGACGGCCGCCGCTGCGGAGAGCTTTGAGACGCTGGAGCGCATCCGCACGCGCCGTGGCCTGGGCTCCCCTACTCCTTCGCCTTCCGGCAACTCTAGGCTCCTCGTCCGACATTTCTCTTCTTCCTTGCCCTAGATCACGCCCCTACAGCTTCTCCCGGGCTTCTGGATCTCAGCCTGCGAATCTGGAAAAAAAAAAGGGATCTGTGTTGAGTGCAAACCAGTTCTTCATCAGTATAAAAGAAAGTGGCGGGAAATCTGCCGTTTGGCGCCAAAATACGAGTGTTTTATTTTACTTTCACAATCTTCCAATTCAATTATTTTATTTGTTTCACACCTTTTGTAGGACCAGGGCAGTAGCGGACTGGTCCACGTCAACTTCCCCACCTGGCTGATCTGGTAAAAGAGTAGTAGAGTTATGCTGGCTGTACTCCTGAGAGTTGAAGTTGGCACGTCACGAGGACTTTTATTAATGAAATGGGTCCCACCTATAAAAAGCAAACACCCTAAATCACCACATTACATTACTTAATAGATATAGACACAAGAATTCTTGAAATGAAGGAGATAAATTATTCATTAATCTATTTGTCGCTTAAGTGGTATCTCGCGTAGTGTAGGATTTTCTTAATAAAGTATACCAAGCTAGCTTAGTACAATTAAGCTAGTTCTGGTGTATGATTATTTAATTACTTCTATTTAATAAAACAAGAGATAGAAAGATTGATTCTGGAGTTGTATAGCTAAAAAGTTGATATAGATTCTATATTGTTTTTAATCTTTTTGATAGTTGAAAATTTAATATAGATTCTCGAATGATGTCGAGACTTTTAAGTATGTGAAATTAAGAAGGAAGTAGATCGCCTAATGGTCAAATCGTTGCGGTGTAAAAGAGACGCATTTGTAGATGAACTTTTCCTGCAACTTTGAATTGTATACCATTTATATATATACATAGGGGGGGAAATAAAAAGAGGTATATTTGTAGATGAACTTTTCCTACAGATTTGAATTGTATACCTTTTTTTTTTTAAATCAAAATTCGTTCTCCCTAAATAAAATATTGAGATGACAGTTATATAATTTGAAAAATAATTACATGGAGTCGTTGTCCATAATTCATAACTTAAAAAGGCGATCATACGATAAGATTCCAAAGAAAACTAACCAGGGCGTTTGATCACACAACTAGTAAATTATTATAACTTAAAAAGGTGATCACACAATAAAATTCCAAAGCAAACCAACCAGGGCGTTTGATCACACAACTAGCAAAATGCACCAAGGGAAAGCATCGAGTTATTACTACTACTACTCTATAGGAACGGGAAAAGGCCTGTGAAGGTGTTTCAGAGAAGAACATCAAGCCAGCCTAATATGCAATACTTGCGCCAAGCCTTCACCTATTGAGAAGTCAAAAAGAGATTCATTCCTGAAATAAAAAAGCATTGTTATGCCCCTGAGCTAACTGATCTTGATTCCTGCGTTAGGGCGTCTGCTTCAAAGGAGATTCCTGACAATACCAATAAATTCCTGTGGCTTGTCATCAGCAACATGCCCCAGTCAAGTGTGCTATCTCAATATGCCCTAGTCAAGAGCAAAACCATGTCAGTCACTTTATTGGTTTCTTTCTCCATGCAAAGAAGCTGGATAAAGCTAGTTACCCTGGTAGAACAAAGGAGCAAATTGATCATGGGAGGGAAGAATAGCTTTGTGTCGATCAAGCTGAAACAAGGCAAGGGACTGAATTGATCGCCTGGCCTGCTCAATCGGTGAGTCATTACTGTAAGATTTTGTAGTAGTCAAGACCTCTGCTGGCTATAAATGGTATCATCAATACAAGCATACAAGTTTAATCCTGCTAAATGACATGCTGTACTTGTTAGTTGTATGATCTGAGCAGGAACTCCATTGCCATTTTCATGAACGATGGTTCATAAACTAATGACTACTACAAAATGAAAACCAACCAAATGAAAAAAATTTTCTGTTTTCACCTTTTATTTCCTCCTGCTCGTTTCCTGTAGAAGGTGCAGGGACAAATTCAAATTCTGGATTTAGCCCTTGAAGCTCCTGTCTCGCAGTTGAAAAGTGCAAGAATCTCCAAAATTATCCTGTTAACTTGGCCGGCCGCGAAAGAAGCTCTTCGTATATACTTCCAAACCATCCAATGTCCAGTAACCAGCCTTGCACCTCTACACACACACACACATACTAGGATTTGTTACTTGACGAGATTTCCTTGGTTGATCCAGGGTATTTGTAGCTACAGTACGCATACAATTTTTGGTGGTTAGGCCCACGCATATTTCATGCCCGCAGAGAGATCCGACCTTTTTCTGCATTGTTATCAACGGCCGTTAGAAAGTTCTATTCCGGTCATTTAATTCCAATGACTTGGGCAAAAGAACCAAACCGTCTTATTGACAAACGAATAGAAACTATAACTTCTTAATCATGTCTTCAGGACTTAGATTAGCCAGAAGACTATACCTTGCTCGGGTGGAATATATAAAATAACGGTAGGAGCATCCAGGAGTGAGGAAGTCGTACTGCCCAATGGAGAGTAATTTTCAGAAAGTTAAAAAAAAAATTAGTGGTAATTCACATCCATATATGAATGAAAACACAGGCCGAGATCACATGATACAAATCATTATTCTTATGAACCACAAAATCTATCAAAAAATTGCCACGTATATGCCGTTAATTTCCTCGTACAACAGTACACTCTTCTGATGAATTGCTGATGTTGAACACTGAGATACCCATCTTATAGCCTCAACAAGAGAGTTACAGTGATTATGTGCCCAATCAACCAAAGAAGGTGGACTTGTTGGCTTATATGAGATGGAGAGTTGTTGCTAGGACTTTCTGATGTTCCTGAGTCGGTGGACGTCAACTGTGCTGGTGGCGGAGGAGGGAGTATCGGCACGTCACACGTGCCAAATGTTGCATTTGCCTGCTCAGGTTTGAAATCCAGTTAGCAAGTCACAATCAAATGGCCATTCACATCAAAATTTGATGGTTAAGAGAGAACCTTTCTACTAACTTTACTACATCTAAAGGAAAAAATAATAGTTTCATTCTATGTCATCAGAAGAAACTCATGAGAGATAGGGGTCAAAATTAATACTCAGTTGATAAAATGAGTCCGTGTGATAACCATAACTGATGGTTCAATATGATTTTTTTGTTTATGTGCATCATCCCTTAAGAATTTGCAAAAAATGCACTCTTTCGAATGTAATTTAAGATCAATGTGCGATACTTGTCATCTAAATAATATTCATATTATCATAAGAACTGTCTAACCCTTCTATATACCACATGACCTAGAAAAATTCTTTTTTTTTTTTAAGAAAATGCAAAGGTTCAAAAACTTGGCCAGAGGAATGGGAGAACTTGAGTAAATGGGAACAATTTGGGGGTTGGAGAAAACCCAATCACTTAGTCAAGAATGTGATTAACCGCAACGCTTAAACGAACCTTGCAATATGCAACACTATCACAACCACAAGTCAATTGACCATTTGCTTTATCAACGGCTTCTGGGGCACCTCCACCATCACTCCTCTGCACCAACAAGCAAATGATTCAAGCAAAACCCCCAGAGTCCGTTTGATCAATAAAATCACCTAACTATATGTTGTCATCTTTAGGAAATACTAGGAAGTAGCATGTAAAGCATATGAATTTCATTACTACCTGGTAAAAATCGACAGCGATGAAATTCGGCCATCTATTTCCTGCTGCTTTGTAACAAGTTTGTGTCATACTAATTAATGGAGCAGAATTGTTCGCACAAGCATCTGCTATATTAGTATCCGGATTAGTAGGAAAGAAATTCTCAAGAACCAGTGAGATAGTTTTTGTGTCCATAGGAGATGATTCTGAACGACTAGGACAGGATCCATTTATCATCCCACCATCTCCATCTGCAATTTAACCATAGCATATAAGTATAGATGCTTTCTGATCATCAATCCTAATACAATTAGCCTCTATCAGTCATGAAGGAATATAAAAAGGTTGATTCAAAATAGCATACTAAACAACTTTCCAAACTGGTAAAAATGAAAAAAGCAAACATCTCGAGGATCCAAATTAGGGATGCAAACAACAAAGGAATCAATTGTCAATTTTCTCGAGGAGAAAAAAATTGCACAGCCCTGTTACATGACTAAGATAGTACTAGAATTTTTGCATTACCAAAAGGCAATAGCTTCTTTTCATTTTTGAACCAAGATTTTTGTCTTCTAAGAAATCTCAATAGTGATGAAAATCAGGGTGAATGTAAAGACTCACATTGGTTCTCAACCACATATTTCCACTCATAAGCGATCCCCTCTGTAGCTTCTTTAGATGAAATGGATGTAAAAACCACAAGACGCTGATTCTGTTGGACCATATCATCAACCGTAGGCCAGTCTTGACCACCTTTAGGCATTTGAGACACTGGAAACCAGTATTTGCTAAGGCCAGATGCATTGAAAACCTTTGTCAAGCCCTGTGGAGACCTTACATAGTCCTCAATGAAGATGGTGACAATTTCAGTTGGATTTTCTTGAAGAAACACTTGAATTTCCTTCAGCACATTGATGGCAGGTTGCTGGAAGGGTGAAAAAACATTCATCAAACAATACCTGCTTTTAGAAAAATTGAAATATGTATGCAGCACTGCTGGACCGTATAGCAATGCATTAGAAAGGCACGAGTGCACTTACAAATGCAGTAAAATTGTAGCATTTTCCACCAAAGGAGTGACACAACCAGATGTCATTGTTGAAGTCATACATGTCAAGCATAAGACCCCGAACTCCATTCTGCAAAAATGGATATTTTTCAGAATATGCACTTACTTGTGCCCTCAAGAATTGATCAAATTTGAACCAAAACCTTCACTGGTAAAATTGTTGGTTCAAATCACAAATTATTAGCATAGTTTTGAGCAACTACTTGAAAAATGTGAAACTTCGGTTATTTGCCTAAACTAGGAAAAGGGAGATTGATGGAAAGACATCGATACCAAGGACTTTCAAAAGACTTTAAATAATGGCAGGCTTAGCACTTAGAGACAAGCTTGTGAATTGAGGCAGAAAAAGTCTTCGCTGAAGTTGTAAATGGGGCACTAGTTGGATACTTCACCAGCTGTAGATTATTATCTGCATGTGTTAAAAAATAAATACAGAGAACATGTCCCCAGGTAGTCCTTTCTAGTCTCCAACCTATTACTAGATGAATAAATATAGGAAATTCAGGAAAATATGACGGTAAGGAAATCCTATCATAACTAGATATATGATCCACATAGTGGTTGATTCGGGAAAAGTCTAATCAGCTAACAACAGCACAATTACACGTGGACAGCGCTCAGGTGGGTTAGGTGAGAGGAGCTGCTCATTTTAGATCCAAGCAAAGAAGAATGCTAATTATTGCTAAGAAAAACCCCAACACCTGTTCCTTCAAAGTGCGAGGACAAAGTTACAACATTAGGTACGGGTGACAAACCTGTTAGTACGTGAATGTTTAGCTGCCACACCAGCCAAACTGTAAAGTAACTATCTTCCAAAAAAAAAAAAAAAATTCCCTTGTTGAAAAAAAACAGAATAAAGGAAAAAAAAAAATTCATCTTCCATGCCCGTCGGGCCCAACTCCATAAGAAAAGCTGTTAATAAAGGCAGGGTGCTCCTAGGTCTAAACCGGATTTATCAGGCGAAGCGCAGAGTAATAAGCTAGTATAATCTTGCTTACCTTAAGCTGATTGGTGACGGTATCTTCCTGATTGGTGGGCGACAAAATAACAGAGCCTGTTGCCGAGTTGGACCCGGACAAAGCATATGAATTATGAGTCGTTAGCCATGAATACCGATTGAACGGCAAACCTTTCACCTATTTTCGTTCAACTCAACAAGAAACAATCAACATATATGTACTATGAATAAAGAACAAAAGATAAAAGTCCAGGCAAAATCCAGAAAACCTTTCGAGCATTCAGATTACGTGGATAGATGGAAACGTAATTGTACCTTGGAAGTGGGATTCAGCGGTTGAATGCGGGTACATCTCGGTCGAGTGTTTCCATTAACAGGACAGGACCCACAAATCAAGCCGGCATCGCAGGTATTGCTTGAAGATGATGAGTTCGAACATGTTTCGCCAATCTGTTACATTCACAGATTCTGGCGAAAAATCAGTCCAAGAAACGGAAAACAAGCATTTGAGAGGTTATGCGTGTGGGGGACTCTGTACTTGTTATATTTGATGATACAGGAAAGGAAATAGTAAAAAATGCATATGGACCTTGAGACATGAAGCCAGGGGGAGGAGGAGAGCGAGGACGATGAATAGAAGCTTGGAGAAGAAAAGACCCTGCAGAGACCAAAAAAGGATTCAAACAATAAAGAGGAACTATTTTATGGGTTTACGGAAATTTTATTCAAGAGAAGAAAGAAAGAAGTTGGAGATTGAAGATCTTGCATGCCTGCATTTCTGGCAAGCTCAGCTTGTTAGATTGGGAGCGGGTGGGAGAGAGAAGGGTCCCTCTTTACTCGTTGCGGAGTCTCCCTCCTTGGTCCTTACTCGTTATTGAAAGGGGAGTTTGTGTATTTTTTGGCGACCCTTTCTCTGTTTATGATTTTTTTTTGGGATAATTTCAGTCAATATCGCTCACCTCCCATGAAGTTTATAAAATTATACAAACCTCCATTGAGTTTAAGGTTTTATAACAAAATCAGTCCAAATCAAAAAAGTAACATTAAAAAGTAATTTGAAGAGAGAGATAAAACTTGTATTCCATAAATACCCTTTATACTTGTGTAAAAGTGAGAAAAATGAGTGCAAATAGTAAAAAGTAAAAAATAAATAGCAACGAATTTTTTCTATAAAACTAAATCAATAACTAGTGCTGAATTATAATGGCTATTTTCTTCAGATTTTTTAACCATTTTGCATATAAAGGCAACAAGGAACATTAATTTGTCATTTTCACTTGAAATAATAAAATTTAAGATGGAAAACAGTGGTTAGGACATTTAAGGAGAGGTTACTAAAATTATCCCTATTGAAAATTAATATAGGCAATTAAGTAGTTAATACACTAACTAATTGTTAGTAATTAATTAATGAAAATAGTTGTTGAGAATTTATTTAATGATGAACAATTATTGCAATTACAAAATGGTATTAATTGATATACCAAATATTTGTTAAATCGATAAAACAACATTTTGTTTGAATTTTCTAAAAATATTCATAATTTTCTTGCGATTACACTTACAATATTTGTTCTTGATGTTAAAGAATATTGGTGAATTTCATGATTTTTCCCAATAGCTTGACAAGACCATAATTTTTGCACTTATATTTCACATTCAACCAACACAAAATCACTATTTTGCTATCTTAAATTTTGTTTATTCAAGTGAAATAAAATCCATCTTAATACTTTTTGTTCCCCTTATATGCAAAATGAAAAGGATATGAAAAAATATTCATTGTAATTCAGTGTACTAGTCGTTGATCTAGATTTATAAAAAAAAAAAAAAAAAGTCAGTTGTTACTTATTTTTTGTTATTTATTATTTGCACTCTCCTTCCCTCATTTTATTAATTCATTCGTTTATAATACAAATTTTATACAAGTATAAAGGGTATTTGTGAAATAAAGTTTCATCTCTCTCCTCAAAATATTTTTTCAATGTTACTTTTTTTTTATATTTGGGTTGGCTTTATTACAAAATCTTAATTCAAAGGAGGTTTGTGTAATTGTAAAGCTCAGGAGAGGTAAATGAAATTATCACAAACCTCAATGGAGGTTTCTGAAATTATCCCTCTTCTTTTTCAAATCGCCACTGCGATTAGTTACCGGATAGGATTCTGGTGAGTATTTCTTCTATTTTGACTAGGCCCAAAAATATACAAATTGACTAACTGGGAATTGACCATACAAAGTAGTAGCGTTTACAAATGGATCATACAAACTACTCTTCTGGAAAACAGGGAAATTTATGCCGTATTCATTTCCATGGTCGACGCGAAATGCCGCGTGTTATAGGTGAGATTCTCAAATAGCAAAGATTGCACTATTATACTTTCCACTAGTCCGCTAAAATAAGTAAAGAGTAAAGTCGACTTCTCTTTTTTCTCTTTTATGTTCCATAGTACTCTTTTTTTTGTTTGGCCAGAGAGGAAGTAGTAATAGCATATTCTATAGAATAATCCTACTTTAATTGATCGGTTACCTGCCCTAAACTATCTTACTTCCAATCTATTTAGCGTTCAACCAATCATTAGCCTCTGGAAGAGACTTGGGATCATGAGTTCATTATTCTGAAATGATAGGTACGAGAAGAAAGGGAGGGGCAGAGTGTAAGCGGCGTATTCTTTTCTTTTAAGGGACTTGAAAACTTTCCGCTGCAAGAAAGACCAAACAACTCAGGATGGATTTGATGCCGTAACGCCACAAACATTTATAATTGTTAATGCCTTTTCCGTCGATATTCAACTGTCAAAATCAAACTAAAGAATAGTCCACTGCGCTTTTATAATTGGACGATTGTAAGACAAGTTAATAGTTGATTGGAATGATGTGATAAAATCAAAAGTCTAAGCTTTTTTGTTGTATAAAATTTCAAAGGGACAACTCAGCTAATTTTTAGGGAAAATTGTCTAAACTGTTTCTTACGTTTCGTTAAATAAATTCATTTGTCTTTTATTTTTAGAATGTAAACTTTACGTCCATTACAATCTTAAGTTAACAAATTTTGGTTTCAACCTAAGTTTTTTATTTTTATCACTTTTTAACCTAATATCACCACGTGACTTGCATATAGTCTTTTTTTTGTACAAAAAAAAAAGATCAGATCCCAATCTTTAACTTGCAAAAATGAATATAAATTAGGTTAGAACTCACTTTTTTAGGAGAAAACATAATCAAGTTATTTGTTTAACTATAAATGGGATCTAACATTTTTTCCAAAAAAAAAAAGAGTATATGTGAGTCACATGATGGATTTACGATAAAATGTGTTCGAAAACTTAGGGTGTAATCAAATTTTATGGACTTAATTTTGGGACATAAATTTTATTATTTTAAAAATGAAGAATGAAAAAATTTATCAAGTAAAATGTGATAGCCTTTTTCAATGATTTTCCTAAATTTTTGTCTAACTCAAACTGAACATTGCTTTTTCCATTTTTATTTTAGCCTTTTGCCGTTGGGACAAAAACCTGTGATTAGAATTTTTGGGCTTGGCCATACCCCAATTGCAATGGGCTGGATGACCCAAATTGAGTTCCACCCTTCACAGGGTTCCATCCATTTCCGTGAAGCTTGGTACAAAATACAATTGAGAGCCAATAGGCTTCTAAAGTCTCCCCTTGGAATTTTTTGATGAAGGAGCTTGCCGGCCAGAGGTGGACTGGTGTCCATTAATTGCTAATACAAAGATAATCTATTGCAAACACGATTAGACCTGTGTTAACAGCCACGCTCTTTCTTGATGATCAACTGTAATACAGCTTATTTTTGGTAAGATGATTAACAACATCATTGAATCTACTGAGTTGACTAAACCGTAGAAATTGGGGACCAGATGGCCTCAAAACGTAGGACAAGCGAAAGAAGTCTAGGGGCGAAAATTTTCACTTCTCAAGATAGATCCTTCACTTTTCTATCCGGGGGAGTTGTAATGTGAATGTACCATATTCAATCTCGTTCAGGACAAAACAAACTAGTCCTTTTTTATCAAAGAAATTCCTGAGAACAAATTAAAAACTGAGAGCGGCAGTAGTAACCTGCCCGTTTAGAGTACGAAATTACAACTGGCAGTTTGATTTCGTGGGTTCATACCCTCTGATTCCCTTCCCCGTAGCAACCCAATTAATTGTCATTACCACGCAAGAGCTAAGAGTATAGCAATAAACAAACAAACACAACGTGGTGTTGGACTTTCTAGACATGGGGAAATGAGTGAGCTGTGAGATCTGTTCTCCGTTCCTTTCTTCTTCTGCTGCTGCTTCTTCTTCTTCTTCTTCCCACTCCTTTCCTTCTCTAAACTCTGAAAATAAACTGGAGAACAACTGAAGCAAAACTAATTTCTTTTCCGAGCTAAAAGTACCGAGATCACAAAACAAAACCAGGTCAATGCATGCTAAGACAGATTCAGAGGTGACGAGCCTCGCGCCGTCGTCACCAAACCGGCCGGTCTACTATGTACAGAGCCCATCAAGGGACTCCCATGACGGGGAGAAGACAACCAACTCCTTCCATTCCACGCCGGCGGCCCTCAGCCCAATGGGCTCGCCGGGCCGCCATTCCCGTGACTCCTCCTCCACTAGGTTCTCTGGTTCGCTGAAACCCGGCTCACAGAAGTCGAGTAACGGGTCAAGGAGACACCATCATCACCGCAAGGGGGGAGAGAAGCAGTGGAAAGAGTTCGATGCCATTGAAGAAGAGGGGCTTCTTGGTGAAGAAGAGGGGCTTAGGGGCATCCCTCGCCGCTGTTACGTTCTTGCTTTTGTCGTTGGATTCTTTGTGCTGTTCACATTCTTTTCTTTGATCCTGTGGGGTGCCAGCCGAAATCAGAAACCAATCATTACAATGAAGGTCAGAATTTAATCTCGGTAACTTGGAGCATCTTATCACTCTATTCTCTTCTCGTATATTTGATGTCTTCCCGTAAGTTTCGACCAGGAATACTGAACCAGGTAAAGAATTTGCGAATTTTGATTGGACAACGGCCATTTACATTGAGTCAGCTAAAATATACACACGCGGCCCAATCATATTTAGATGCTTTAACTCGTATGATCATGATAACCGACTACTACATCTATTTGTACTCTTAAATGATATATCTTTTTTTTTTTTATATATATATATAAATTGTACAGCTTAATTATTTCGGTTGTTTCTTCTCTACCCAAAACACAATCACAGAAAAACAAAAACAAAAAAAACAAAAAAAGGGAAAAGTAGATTGTCACTTTCTCAACGTAGCTATTGAATTAAAAATTTGTGGAGCTGACAATGGTTACATTCGAAAGATGGGCTTACTTTTGTTAGAGTGAATTATGCCTGAGATGGATGTACACAAGGAGTTTCTGCTTTTTCTTTTCCATTCGTATTGCTATCATTATTGCTATTATAAACGATTTAATTTATTGGATCTTCAGAGTGTTTCATTCGATCAATTTATAGTTCAAGCTGGTTCAGATGGCTCCGGAGTAGCCACGGAGATGGTGACCACGAATTCTACACTAAAGCTAATTTTCCGCAACACGGGCACATTCTTTGGCGTGCACGTAACATCCACACCTCTAGATCTCTCTTTTTCTCAACTCGCTGTGGGCACTGGAACAGTAAGTTCTTCTCTTTATATATATATATATATATATATATATATATATGTATTATCCATCTTCGGTGATGTTCAATTTTATTGGTCTGGCAGATTCAGAAATTTTATCAATCAAGGAGGAGTCAGAGAACAATAACAGCAGTGTTACAAGGAAGTAACATTCCACTGTATGGAGGGGGTGCGGATTTGAGCAGCAAAGACGGGAAACCGACTTTTCCGGTGCCACTCAGCTTGAATTTTACCGTTCGAGCAAGAGCCTATGTATTGGGCAAATTGGTGAAGCCAAAGTTCAGCAGAAGTATCCAGTGTTCAATGGTTATGGACCCTAAGAAAATGGGTGTTGCTATTCCCTTGAAAAGCTCGTGCACCTACCAATAAACGATGAGGAGTTGACATAAACGGGAACCAAGCAAGCAATTTTCCACAAAGGCTTCGATGCATGCATCCATGAATGACACTAATTGGTTTAATTTTAGTTGTTTGGAGGAGGTGAGAGGGTAAGCTGCCGATACAGACAAGGGGCGGGCAAAGCTGGAAATCAAGAGCTGAGCACTTCGTCTAGGTGCTTTATTGAAGATGAGGTTATTGATGTGTTATGGGGCTTTTACGAAGCTTCGTTAGTTTGTTGATTTTCGTTGGTGCCGTAAACGTGTTATGCCCACAGTCGAAGCTATTGACTTGGGTGCATTTCGATATCTTGCATATTTCTTTATGCCTATGGTGTACTGTGATCTCTTTCTCCTCTCTGCTTATGGAGTTTTCATGGCAAAAGACAGAATAACAAAGCTATGAATACCCATAATTTTAAAAAAAAAAAAAAGTATGAGAAATGGCAATGAAGAGACACAGTGAATGAATGACAAAAAGCTTGTTTTCAACTGATTTTGAAAAGTTAAAAATAACTATTTGATATTGTTACAGGTTAGTCGCAATAATGACAACATGCTATGTCATTTTATACCATATTTAGAAAAGTTTAAAACTGTGTTTTATAAGCAATCCCGTCCCTGTTTTTCTACAACATTTTCTTTTAATCTTAGCATGATCTGCTTTAGCTTGTTATAAAGGGTCCATAATATGCCTTAAATTAAACAACTCTCCAAGGCTCATTAGTAATTGTGCAACATACGGCCGAATGGTACTTATTTAGTAAAATTGATCCTTAAAAATCACAATTTTCAAAGTAACTCATGTGTTCTCATTTACTGTTCAAAAAAAAAAAAAGAAGCCATTTTAATAAATGCACACGTGTTCTCAAAAACAGCAAAAAAGGTGATTTTAATCAAAAGATGACCGTGTTATGCTTATATGCTATATAAATGAATTTTTCTGCTAATCAAATAGTTTTTGATATAATTAATTATTTTTTTTATAAAGATTAAATGATGGATGAGTAAAACAATGGACATAAAGTTGAATCTGAAAGTCGAATGAAAAAATGAAGAAAATAAAAGGACCATAAAAAGTTATCTAATCTTTATGTAATTTAGTAATTATGTTAAATTTTGAAGCGTAATCTTACCTACATGATAAAATAGGGCAGAATTAGAATTCAAACGCAGCTCAACACCTACGTCTAATTTTTAGCTTTTTTGGGCCCAAAAAATCTAAAATCAATTGAGAACACAAAAAAAAGAAATCTTTTTGAAAATCAAAAGCTAAAATCAAGTTTCAAAAATCAATTGAGAACAAGCCCTTACACATGTAGTAAATCCATGGTAGCTAATCTAATTTTGATAAAAATCATAATTTCATTCTTTCAGCATCGGAAAGTACATATGAGAAGTCAAGCAATTTGTTTAGCGAAAAACACAAAAAACGTTCTCATATCTTGCTAAATGATTTTTTTTTCATATTATTACTTTTAAAATATTAACTTTATGTTCTTTATAAATTCAAGTTAACACATTTTAATATGAGCACAAGTTTTTGACCACTTTTTAGTCTGAAATCACTGTGTAACTCACATGCAATCAATTTTTATATATAAAAAGATCAAATCCTACATTTTTAGCAGCAAAAATGAATATGAATTGGGTTAAATCTCACCTTTTTACCCAAAAAAAAAAGGTTGGGGTAGATCCTACTTCTTCAGGGGCAAAGATCAATACGGAGTAGATCCTTTTGCTTAATTACAAAGGAATCTAACCTATCTCTCTAAGAAAATGACCATGTAATTTGAAATTTACATGGCAATGAGTGTGCATCATTCTCAAATTTCAAGCATCACAGAATTTTATATGTCTAGGGCTGTCAATTGGATCTAATGGATTGGGTTCTGTAATGTCCAAGCTCAGGCCCAGTTACAAAAAAAAATTTTGGGTTTGTCCATTAGGTTTTCAAATTTATAGCCCAATATCGGCCCTCTATTACATTGGGCTTTGGGCTTCTAAATGGGTTGGCCCAAATTCATCCATTTCTTATTTAGAAAATTATGTTTTTCATAAAATATAAAATATTAGTTAAATAAAATCAAAATTTAGTATAGAAAGAACAAGATTAATCATAATTGCTAGTACACATTTCTTAGGCAGTAGTAAATTTTCAGATAATGAGTAAAAATTTATATAAAATTTTTTATATTTTTTGAGCAAATATTTATAACATTTTTTATATCGATATATAAAAAAAAAAAAGGGTCAGGTCTGCATCGAGCTGAGTTTAGTGCTGTTCATATTCAACCCATCTTGACATTGACTGTATTTTTCAAGCTCGTGCCGCGTCCAACCCATGACCAATGCTATCTCAACCCATTAATTATAGTGTCGGTTGGGTCGAAATCAAACCAACCCGACTCAATTGACAATCCTATATATATCATCACAAAGAGTAATACACAGATATATTAGCACACTTTCCCTGTTGTTTTCTGACCTCCTTCCCTGCATAATTTAGTAGTTGACATTTTGATGCACGATTACTTCAATAATACATGCACCTACAATTCCAATTCAACCATTCCTATCAGCAATTGATACAAATATCTTGTCTTGAGCCCCAATCATACAGTGTAGAATAACACGCATCACGGTTCCCTTGTGGTGGATGTGAGCGACACCCATTTTTGGTGGCACCAAACTTTTTGGTGCTGTTAGTCCGATGGAGTGCTTGACCAAAAAAAGTTGGTTTGATGAAGTTTAGGAACCAACCAAGTGTTTCCCACCATCAACTGGGGAAAGACATCGCAAATTGCCTATGCTATTAATAGCATCAAGTGCTTATTTTAGCCAAGGATAAGTCATTTTATATCACGCGTTGGTGTCTGTGTCGGGCTTAGTGGCCAGGGATTAATTAAAGTTGCAACTTGCGATAGAGGGGTGCGACGGAGGGAGGGAGGCGGAGTGCTTGCGAAGCTACGCAGATTCTGGGCAAAATATCAACTCACTTTAGCCCAAAAAATCCAGACACAGCTGCAACTCTCGTTTTCCCAAGAAAAAAGAAAAAGTCTGTAGCCGCAAGAGTATGATTCAATAAATAAAGAAATTTTTATATAAATGATTTCGCGTATTAATCACTGTACACTCAGGCGACTGATCCTCTCCAAAGTCCAAACAGAGCCGTTAATGAGGTCATAGCTCCAGGCAACTTGCCTTCTGTACATGAACCCTCCTACCAACTTTATGTACATTCAGATGAATGATTAACCATCAAAGATAACTGAAAAAACTAACCCCAACAGCCCCAAACGTTAGAAACGCTCAAAAATAAAATTTAAAAAAGTAAAAGATAAAAATCAGAGCTGCGGAAAAAATCTTCAGGACTCTGAATCTGGCTTTGGTGGGTCAGAATATTTGCATCACCTGACGGTGATCCAATCGTCACAACCGAACCAATCAAGTTGGTGATGATTGACTAATTCCTGGAGCCTGCTCGCCGGCGAATTGGACCATGACTCGTAAGATGTGCTGGATTCTGGGCCGGCGACCCAAGACTGAGATTCCGGTGAGGAAGCTGGTGAGGATAAGGGGGTAATCGAGAATGTGAGCGACGACTGTTGCGACACCCAATCAGGAAAATCAAACGCGCTTCTAGGGGAGGTTGAAGGAACTTCTTTGAATGTAACAGTGTTCCCATCATCATGATTGTCAGATACAAATGGATGGTCCAAAAGCATCTCAGCCGTCCATCTCCTCTTCGGGTCTTTCACAAAGCACTTTCCAATAAAATCTTTTCCCTCCTCCGATAATTTCCCGGGAATCTCAGGCACCTCATCACCGACCCCAATTCTCATCAATAGCGCCGCAACGTCGGAGCACCTCCAAGCCGGAACTCCCGTAAACATCTCAGCCACCAAACACCCAAGTGCCCATACGTCCGCCGGCGACGACTGATCACCTCCCGCTACCATCTCCGGCGACATATACAAAGGTGTACCCCTCAATTCACACCCCACCTTTTCCTCGCCATCTTTCTTCGCTAGCCCAAAATCAGCAATCTTTACAGCCCCGTCTTGGCCTAAAAGAATGTTTTGAAGCTTAATATCGCAGTGAACAAAACCATTATTGTGAATACATCTTAGCCCCCTTAGTATACCCCTTGTGTATCGCCGGACTTCATTTTCGGGCAGCCGATGATCGCACGAATTGCTAAGCTTATCTGCTAAAGTTCCTCCGGAAGCATACTCCAAGAACACATTATACAATTTTTCACCATTTTCAAAACTGTAACCATCCCCGTAGCACTGGATTATCTCCGGGCAATCCTTGAACCGGCCAAGAACATCTTTCTCGTTCACCAATGAAGCCGAGGATGAAACTCCGCAGGACTTGACGGCCACCAATCCGGGAATGTTATGACAGCCGCTGCGGCTGCTTCCGGGTTTTGCTAGACTTACAGTACCAAAGCTCCCATGACCAAGAATATCTCCGCGAACCCACTCCATTTTGGAGCCGTCAGATGCGAGGTTGAACTCAAGCTGAAAATTTTTAGCTTAGTCGTTAGAATTTGTGCTTGTAGTCTGGAATGTGGAAAAAAGGAGGGAGAACGGAGAAGTGGAGAGGATGCAGAAAGCAGTGTCAAACAGGGGACTTGTGTATTAGTATATATAGGAAGGAATTTCCCACTAGCACAACAGTAGCAGTGGTTGAATCAAATTTGACATATTCGATGACGTAGGGGCTATCTCTTTCTTTATTATTATTATTATTTTGTTTGCAAGACTTGTTTGTTGATAGCTTACATAAACAAAATGCACGTGATAGTCGAGGATATTTCTCCCCAGGACCAAAATAAGCTGAAACAGCGTAGTACCCTGGTCCCTAGCTGAATTCTGAGAAACGTGGTGGATATGGGCACTGGTTGGCGGTGGGCTTGGGAAAATCACTGGGATCTTTCTCATTCAACCATACACAGCCCCCACGCCGGCCCCCCCCAAAAGTCCAAAACAGGTTTGATTGCGACGGTTTAGCCTCACTTCCAATGACTAATCTGCCATTAACTCAACTACCCAAATTATTAGCCCATCATCACTTCATTTGCTATAATTAATGAAATAGCACGGATCATGTGACTGTGTACTACAGTATATATCAATTCCGGCTCTAACTGCACTACTTTTCTTTGCTTTTTTTTTTTTTTTTGGTAATTCTTTAATTTAAGTTGCTTTTATCCATTTCAGACTCAACCAAACCCTGCGCTTTCACGAATTAAAAAGAAATAATAGAGTTGAGCAACAATCACGACGATTATGTTCTCATATAGTAGTGTTTTCGTCTATTATTGTTTTGTGATGGATTAGCAAGAGAATAATTCCTGAGGTGGAATATTCAGTGAACGCGGGGAACTAACTGGGGGAGTCAAAATAACAACTAAGCACAAAGACATAAGCGATGCCGTCACGATTTCCATGTGGTGGTGTAGGCTGAGGATGAGGGAGCTGAATGGCGGCTGATCGGGTCTAATGGGAGCAGAAGAGTACAGTTTGGAGATTTTACCGGTCTCGTCTGGTAGATTAGTACTAGTAGATGATTTTGGCACCCACCACCTGGCAATGACCCTAAGAGATCATTGGTCTGCCGCTATATGTTATTCGTTTTTCTTTTGTGTTTTCGCCTTTGCTTGAAAAGAAAAACTACTAGTCCCAGTGCTTGATTTTTTTAAGTGAAACTAAATGATTTGACCATTCCGTTAGCTACTTGACATCTTGCCCTTTTAAGTTCTTGGTAAAAAAATGTCCAGATGATTTGAATTTGGTACTTGACCTCTCCCAAACCTAAAAGGTTCAGTGTTCACAACTCACCAGAGAAAAGCGAGGTATGAGAGGATGAAAAATGACAAGTTTGACGATGGCTAAACACGATGACTTGTCCAAGTTAGCTCAGAAATTTATAACTGAAGCACTACTATGTTGCTTTTAACCTATTCTTCCCCCCCCCCCACCCGGGCCCCCAACAAAAACAAACAAGAAAAGGTCAAAAGTAAACAAAGGGAAAGGAAGGCTGAAACAAATTGACCTCGACATAAGGGCTCATACCAGAGGAATTGAACACTAGTTATATTTACTTAATTCAGTAGTGAATTACTTACGTGCTTTCATTTCTAGAATTTCTGAATTCTTGAGATTATTTCTGTATTTCTTAGAGAGTGTGAGTGTGATAGAGTTGTTCTTGCTGTTTATAAAACTATAAGAGCACGATGAAACGTTTATCCAAGAGTGAATTGACAAGAAGAAAAGCTTTTTATACAAGTTTAGGTACTAGATATTAGTAGATGAATTAAGACAGTCCGCCATTCTGCTATCTCAATTTGCGTCGCGAACTTTTTGTAGCTCTCTGCTGATTTGGGCAATATTTATGGTTTTTTTTTTTTTTGGGGTTTAGAGAAGGGGTAAGGACGGTTATCCAGGAAGAAAACAATCAGAGCACGGATGATTGAGGGATGGAATTGTTGAGTATTCAGACTAAAATTGTTAAATTTTGGAAGAATTTGCACGTGCTTATTTTGGCATGCACGTCAGCAACAAAACTTCGTCTCTTTCTCCTTCCTAACCGACATCTGAAAATCGTTTCATAAATTCAGAAAGGAGCCGACACCAAATATCATTGCTCACCTAATTTTCCTTTGCGTGGACAAAATTTTCTTGAAGAAAATTCCGAGATCGTTCAGCTGTCAAATATCCTCCCGATTGTTTTGTAAGCGCTAGATGTTTCTTTTTCGATATTGGCAGAGAATAGTATCCACCAGTGACAAGGAAAAAAAAAAATCGGCAATTCAACATGCATAATTAGGTGGCATAACTAATTTTGGACACCAACTATACAACAGACTAAAGTAGGTCGCATTGTAGGTTTGATTAATTCCATATTAAGCCAGTACCTTTCCTTGAGAAGTGCTAGAATTAGGTCAGCTGGGAATTGAGTTCACATTTGATAAAATCTGGAGCTGACCTTCGTCGGTTGCGTGCTTAATAATGCTAAGCTGGATGAGTGTTTGTTGAGCTCAAACTAGTGTTTAATGCCTTCGAGTCTAACGATGAAAATCCTACTACTCTTTAAGAATCCAATGAACTTCTTGAATGTTTAAACGGCAAAAATGGCACCTGAAAGTGTTTATAATAATGTCTAGGTTGAGCTGAAAATACTTGCTGCGTCAAATTTCATTGAAGGAATATCCACTCAGGGTCAATTCTCCGGGGTCACTCTAACAATTGACTTATTAGTTTTCCAGTTATTCATGAGGGAGAAGTAGTGAGTCTAGTTTTTGAGTTATTTACGAGAGAGAAGTAGTGAGTTGAGTTGATGCGCTAGGGTATCTACCCATTAGAGGGCAGGAGCTCATCCCTGGAGTTCGAAGATGATACATACCCGTAGTAGCATATGGACCTCCAACCAGTTCGGTCGTGGCCAAACTAATTAGTTCGATCCTGCCACGTGTTGCTGAGTTATTTGCCGCTTCTTGATCAGCTAGCATAGGTTTGGTTATTTATTGGTACCTTCTTATCGTTTTAGTACATGGAATTTATCGGTCATGATATGAATATAGACAAATCGAGTCAGCAAAGAGGAAGGAAAAAGAGGGGAAAGGTGTAACAGGTGCATGCTATTCAAGAAAAAGCACAAAATAACAGACAGCGTCATCATGTGATTTTGCTTAAATATGTAAAAGCCACTGAGGAAACTGAATGAAACAGAAGGAGGCGGTCCTCCTTGATCTGCTCCTCCTCCTCCTCCTCCTCCTCCTGGGAACGGAAAGGAAATTAAAAGAAAATAAAAGAAAAGAAGAGAACCCACCCTACTGCCAAATTGTTAACAGACTACGCAGCTTAGGTAGTTGGTTTGGTTGGATGGTCTGCATTGGAAACGAGTGTTTTGAGTAGTAAACCAGGAATGGTCGTTGACTTGTTGCGTATGTTGGGTTGATGGAGTATTACAATGTCCAAAGCATGGATCATGTGGTGGCGAGCAGGACCCCACCACACCACATGAAAATCCCTCGCTTAGAGGCTTGGCTCTTTTCTTTCGTGAAATCACATTTGGTTAATAAAAAGTACATTTCGTTTTGATTAAGGGCGCCGTTGTTTTCTTTTCACCTTGTACATTTGGATGAATCATATTCGCATCCGCCAGCAGCCAACTCATTAAAAGCAAGAATGACGCCCAAAAAAAGAGAAAAAAAAAGTAAGCAGCTGGACTGGACGTAGGCAGCTGAACCATGCAGAGGGACAGAATTCCTTGCAGGCGTCGGTGGAGGGTGATGGCTTAACAGATATATCATGGCAAGGAATGGGGAAACTTTTTGAGTCCTTCCCAAGACCAGAATCAGATTGCCTACAATTCTTTTCACTTTAATAACCGCAGAGTGTGCCCCTTGCACATGCTCAGCCGCCGCCCATCTGATTGCATCCCACCATATCGGGTCAGATTTGATGCATTTACTTGCTTTTTGTTAGAGCAAAAACCGTTACGCCGAACTGACCTCCTCGAACTCACCAACACCTGCAAATACAGCGGGATTGCTCCAGTGTAGGCACAAGGCTAGAATGATGAGACGTACCTCCCTTTGGTATTTTACCTGTATATTTATAGGCGATGTGTCTCCCAGTGTTGTAATCCACCCCAAATACCGTTGGAAGTAGGGGGTAGGACTTATCCATTGTTGGGAGGATAAGGATAGACGAGACCCCTGACTATGCAGGTAGGAGCCCTATCTGGGAGACCAGTTCGGATATGGTGGAAGGGCAGCTTGGCAGGCTTAATTAGCCAGCTGAGCAGTTCGACCGGAGTGTAGGTCAGCCAAACCAGGCAGGTGTGCTCAAGGGTCAGATCGGATCTGGAGTTTCGTGCAGCTCGGCAGGTCAGCCGAACTGCCTGCGTGATGCCACGTGTAATGTCACTATTCATAACTCCCTCACTTTTCATCACTACTTCATGGCTAATTTGTTGATTGAACTCTACCACTGTAAAAAAAACTAAAGTATACGACCACTCTGTACCTCGATTAGCTATGTAATCTACAGAAATTAAGGTATTGTCTGAATTGCCATTTTTTAGATCTTTTATTTAAAAAAAAATGACTGTGACGATTTGACGTATGTGAGATAAAAAAGGTATTTGAAAAATGCAATCACGAAAAATGTAAAAATTTTTCTGCGAAAAGCTCCAATGCAAACAAGGCCTAAGATTGGATTCTCTAAGATGATGAATGCAAAGAATTTGATAATTATTTATTTTTATTAACTTGGGAACGGAAGCTCACAACACATTCATTGAAAAATGTTTAACCGATCGGTTATCATTTGTTAAAGATTAGGTGGCTAAATATTCTATTTGGGTGCAAAAGGGAGGGGAAAAAAATAAAATCGTGATAAGAAGCCAATAAATGATAGTCCAATCATACATGCAAGTTGAAACCAACTGCTCTTGGGCCGTTGACCACCATAAAAATTTTAAAATTTTGTGAAGTAGGAGATCAAGAATTGAAATCTTACATCCCATTATTTTGGTACTTGTATGTGGATTCTCCGAAACCATATAGATGGCATAGCTTATCTGTTCGGTTCGATTGTGGTTTAGCTCTTGTTGATTTGGACTCCCCCTCTAAATTAAGCTAGAATAGTAGGAGCCAGTGCAGAGTAGATATTGTAAGCTAGAATAGTAGGAGCAAGTGCAGAGTAGATGTTGTTGATTGATCAAAAAAAAAAACTATATATGCAAGTTGAAGCGATGAAATCAGAGTCTAGTGTGTATTGAGCAGAAATTGAGGAGGGCTGGGGATGGGTGGAGAGGGTAGCGAAATCACGTCTTTTGGTCCGTAAAATGTTAGCCATCACATGTTGGCACGTTCCTACTTCTTACTACAAAACACGCTCCCTGATAGCAGTAGCATATTTTATGCGCGCGAGGCCCGCGTTGTGTGGTGTCCTGGGTCATTAACTCCAATTTCCACTTTTGCCCCTTCTACCTCTGGGCCTTGAATTATCTGCATCACGACTCATGACCGGCCCTTTTTTTTTTTTTATTGTTTATTAAAGGAATTCATTATTCATGTGGTCAGGTTTTTTGACTCTCAAAATTGCACAAAAATTGGTCGAGAGGGACGTTTTTGAGCCGCCAAAATCAGTTCCCAGAACCAAAACACCACTCACGTGCTCCTCACGTTTCCCGCCTCGCAAAAGTCACTCGACCCACCACGATCTCTGATCTACTGTTCTGCAATTTGCAAAATCAAAGCACTAAAAACATAGAAATAGTAGGCCCCATCGTCTACGGGGTTGAGATTTTATGCAAAAGTCATATCAATTGCATATTGTGATTGATGATTTAAGTGTGATGGTGGGAATTGAGCGTGAAATCTAGCTTTCAATGCGTGATTAAATGTGCTGTGATCTTGCAAAATTTTACTTTTTGTTATTTACTTTTATTATGTCCGTGATTTACGTCTTTTTCTCACTTGAGATTAATATATTTGTTCTCTCATTTCATTGCTGCAGCCAAAAGAGAATAGTAAAATAAAATTGTCGCTACTGGTTTGCAGGTTGGATGACTTTGGTCGTAGGCTGCCTAGCTCAAACTGCAGTATTCTGTTTATGCTATATATGTTCTCCGAAGCTTCCTCGTTTGGACTGAAAAACACCATGGCACGCTTTGGAAAACTCTCGTCATCAGTGATCATTATCAGCTGCTTGCCGGCTAAGATTCAAAGCTGACCAACTCCAGCGATAAAAAGTACAGGATAAAGGAAAGAGAGGCAAGTCACTGATTACGTCTTTTTTTTTTTTTTTGTATCGATGATCTTGTGATCCCAATTTAGAGCCTGCCGTTTTTTGATGCTGAGGCAACGAAGTAGCGCACAGGCATCCATGGACAGTCTATCATCAGTGTGAAAAACAAATTTCTACAGTAATAGTGCACAAAAAATTCAATCCTAATAAATATTTTGTTACCCAGTCACAAGCCCAAAGGTTAGATTATTACATACACCAAAGGTCATATAAAATACGGCCGACCCCAGGAGATTCTAACCAGTTACTACAAATATTTATGTAACACGTGAGACGAACGGTCCAAATACATGAAAGAATTAGGCGCGGGGAGGGGAAGGATGAGGAGCACGTGGTGTACCACTAAGGACTGGCTCGCCAAGTGTGGTCAGTAATGGCATACCGGTCACTTTCCTGGAACGAAAGGAGCCCACATGGATTGTGACTGAGCCCATCAAGTGATGGTCCACACTGCAAGTTTTAGTGCATGGGCCTAACAACTCTTCCTTCCTTTTCTTGTACCTTGTGCTCTAGGCCTATCAATGTATATACTTCTTGTCTTGCAGAGTCCCCTCAGATTTTATTTTATTTTTTTGGGGGCAACAACTTGAGGGCTTCCGTTCATATGAGACATGAAACTGCATAATTGTCCAAACAAATTCCAAATTCTCGGTTCAGATTTAATTGGCATGTTCTGTCAATGAAATGGGCTTTTCTCTATGATTGAGTAATATGTTCACAAATCGCAAGTTGGTGGTACTTGCGTTCTCAAAAAATTCTGGGGATGAAAAAGATATTCTCACTGAACAGATTGACAGGCCTTTCTAGAGGCAACCAATCACAGTTGTTAACATAAAATCACTAAAAAGGCAACAGAATGCAGAAAGTCCTGCTACCGATTATGACAGATTGCAGTATCCGACCATTCCTACAAACCAATTAACAGCAGCATTTTTCTTTTTTTATTTTTGGGTAAAAAATTACAAACGAGAGAAGAATCTTTTTTTTTTTTTTTGTGTAAGATTCCTTCTCTCCTATTGAGTGGCTGACAGGAGTGAGTGTTAAAAATCGTACATTTTGCATATGGGTTGTGATTTCAGCCCAAAATAATAATAATAATAATAGGTGCTCCCACCCGTCCTCTTTTTTTTTTTTTTTTAAAGAAAAAAACAGATTTTCAAGGCTAAGCATAAGCCCTAAAAAAAAAAAATCCCGATTTCTGACCCACACACTGCAACGGACTAGTGATTTCACCGGCTGCAAGCAAGCAGGCAGAGCAATTGTTAAGCCCAACTGCTCCCTAATTATGGGAATGGAAAAGTGCGAAGCAGCGAAGCCCACACCATTAACAATGACCATGATGATGTCATCTCTGAAAAGTTTATCAGGTCCAATTCATGTTCTTTTTCACTCTTCAATCTATTCGTCTTTCTTGGTACGAGCAACGAGTCTAAGTCCAACGACGCTCTCTTGGGCCGGCACAGAATCTCCCATGCGATCAGTTCACTGACTACCAAACCACGGAACGCAAGTATCACTTTGCTGAGTACGCTGGAAGTCAACAAAATCTACCCTTGGAATGATTGATTGGGTAGTTTAATAAGTCGAGCATAATAATAATGTTTGATATCTGCCTCTTAACTTTGCACTACCTTTCACCATTGACAATGGCAGCGGCAACATTTATACGCATATTTGAAAGCAAAAACACTACTCTCTATCCCAGAACAAGAGGAGAGACAACAAACAGGCATAGATTTCAGTATGAAAGGGCAATAGTCAATATAGGTTAGGAAGCTTTAAAAGAAAAAGGGAAAAATGGGCAGAAAAGATTTGAGCAAGAGAAGAATAATGGTCAATGTGGTGAAGAAGCTTCGAAAAGCAGAAAAAAATAGACATTTGCCCTGCAATATATTTCCCAATTTTATTGACCTTTTTTTCTCCAAGGGGCAAGCGCCAGCCATCCAACATAGTAAGTACTAATATAGTAGTAGTAGTAAAGGAAAGAAAAAAAAAAAAAAAAAAAAAAAGGGACTGTTGAAAGGGATTCCGAGCCCGGAAGCAAAGCAGGAATAGTGGATTGGTAACTAGTAATTAATTTACAACTACTGGTCGGTAGTGGTTAGTACCCTTCTCCACAGCTGAATGAATTAATGCAGGGAGCTGAGGGAGGCAGGAAGGGCAGGTCATTGGTCATTCGGCGCCCCAGCTGTCATGATGGTCATTTCGAACTTGGGCACTCATTCCAGATCGAAATGTGATGACAAAAAATTATAAAGAATTAAAAAAGATGATAATAATATAACTGTTAAAGCCCTAAAAAGTTCATATTCCACTTGTTTAGGGACAAATAAATATAAATCAAATTAAATATTTTTTAGCAAAAAAATGAATATAACTCGAGTCAATATTCCTCTTGTTATTGTTAGAAACAAAAATGAATATGGATTGGATTGTTTTTTTTCTTTAACTACAAATGGTAGCTAATTGTCTTTTTTACCTTTACAAAATGACCACATGTGAGTTATGTAACGGATTTGGGATAAAAAATAATAATAAAAAAATCTAGGTTTAGGATCAAATTTTACTACCTTAAATTTATAAGGGATTTTACAGGTGTAGGATGAAAAAATTCATTTTAACTACATGTGTGAAGGGCGTTTTAAACAATTCTTTCTTGCTAGTTTATTGCTTGATTCCCCAAGAGACTAACGTTGACACGAAGACATAATTGTATCCTACAGACGGAACATTATATATATCTCTTGTAACTGACAACAAATTTGTTCGAGAATGAATGCACAAATAAGTAGTGGCAGGATAAATTCATTAGCAACTTACACGCGAAGATGACCGTCTCTCCCACTGATCAAGGCTCAGCAAATTCTATCCAGTTTAAATCAACAAATAATAATTATTACCCCATAATCTAAGCCACCTATTGCAAAATTACTGAAGGCACACATAAGAAAAATTAGCATTACAGAAAACAGGGTGTAACAACAATTTTCTAGACCAGAAAACAAACAATAAGCAGTCGTACAATCAATAGAAACCCCGACGTAGACATAAGATTAAAAAGGTGCAGGGAACAGTTTATCTGCGGCAACGGGTGATGGCGGAGCAACCTCTGTTGTAAGGGTGGACTGGGCCGCTGGCGAAATAGCAGTTATGGGTGTAGTAGGACCTACCGGAGCGAGGGGGACAGGGGATCCTGTTCGCCGACAGGGCAGCGTAGGAAATGTAGTACCTCAATCTTCGCCAAAACAGCGATCTCCTGGAACTAGACGCGCCCCCCTCGTCCATTTCCATGCCGTCGTCATTGTCTCCAAATAGATCATCCCCAGCGTCGGAGAGGGACATCGTCGCCGCTGGCCATTCCAAGGAATCGGTCTTGACCTGTAAAGTGGCAGCTTCCTCAGCTTGAGCTAGAACTTTATGAAGTACGAGTGAGTTGGACGTGAGGATCACGAGGAGAAAAATGCAGGCCCAAAAGTAGCAGCATTTGGAGCCATCCATGGCCAAAGTTGGGTAGTTGAACTTTGAACAACAATTTCCTAGCAGGGAAGAGTGAGGACTGTGGTCGGACAGAGTCCTGTCTGTGTCGGAAGTAAGTAGCAAATTACACTACTAGTGTGTTGCTACGGAGAAATGCAGGGAGTGTGTAGGGACAAGGAGTCACATGCAATGCAGGGACTGTGGCAGTGGGTGGAGGGAGTGTGTGACAGTGTGGGAGGCTGCAGGCTTTGGGGGGGGGGTGGATGGGTTACAGCTGTGAAGTCATCAATGAGTGCTGCTCTTTGGGCCACATTCCTGTCCACAACCACGCAGCCATCAATTCAGGCCGCCCTGTTTGGGTCGTCGGTAAGGGTGGGGCTTTTCTACTTTTTCTACCCCTCGGTTACTGAAACTTAGCTACAAGCCTAGGACTGCGGAAAGGCGTGCTTTTTGTTCAGCGTTTAGTCCGCCGCTTATTCACTTCCACTTTTCTGTACTTATTCTTCCTTTTTTTTTTAGTAGGAGGGGAGGGAGATTTAATAAGGGGAGAAAAAGCAAGGGGATTAAAATTCTTTTTTTTTTTTCCTTTTACCTTTATTTATTTGTTATTGTTTAGTATTCAGCCCAATTTAGCTTTAATTTCCTTTCATTTTTTTTTCTTGGTAACTTCTTTGGTAGGATTTTCATTTTGGGGCAAAATAACCTTTCTAAATGGAGGGTAGAGTCGCCAATCCCCTTATTCTATTATGTAGAGAACAAAATACATGAAGAGCATACACTCAGAGTGGACGGGAAAGCAACATGTAAACGAGAAGTACTTACTTCCTTACCTTTAGTAGGATGCTTGGCTCTAAGCCTAGTTTTTTTTTTTTTTTTTAAATAATTTGATAAGGTACCAAATATTAATGCAATACTAGTCTCCTACTAAACCTTCAAATTGCATAAGGAGTAATTTCAGAAACCTCCCTTGAGGTTTATAATAATATCACTTGGCTCCTATCAACTTTGAGAAATCTCATATGCCTCCCTTATTTTCAACTTTTTTGTAACATTATCAACCCATTTCAAAAAATATTATTAAGGAACTCATACTTGGAGAAAGTAAATATTTTCATGCCAAATTTGCCCTTGTGTTATTCTGCTATTTTTCCAATATTGAAGATGCATTATTAAAAGTCTTAAAATAAAGACAAACAGTGTAAAAGAATAATTGTAATAGAATAAATTATATTAGTATTTGTTTTTAAGATACAAAATATTATTATTTAAATTTATGTTTAAGATGGTTGAAGCTGAAAAAAAAATTTCATTCTCTATAAAATTCATTCATTAAATTTTTAAAAATTAAGAATTTTAAATTTTCTAATTTTTTGTAGACTGATGACTTTAATATTAGAAATAGACACAGTGTCTAAAATTATGTTTATAAACAAATTTGAAGTGTTTTCAAAAATATAAAAGTCATTTTCTTTATTACAAAATATTTTTGGATGAATTTAGAAATTTATAAATTGTTTAGAATTTTTTAATGTCCTAATTTTCTATCCAAATTGATAACTCAAAAAAAAAGAGAAACATAAATTATTAACAATGCAGTTACAAACTTATTTGAGGCATTTTTAAAGTGGAAAGTGTTAGTTCCTTCTAATTGTAACATTTGCTTCATTTATTGTCTAGACCGATGATTTTAAAAATTGTGAAAGGCCTTTCAATATAATTAATATGTTGTAAGAATTTAACTTGGTTTATTATGAAAACTAGATGTTCATAAGAAAAAGAGCAATTTTAGAATAGAAATATTTTATCTCATCCAAAATGAGCTTTTAAATGATATATTTTGAAATTAGTTGATAAAGTTATAAAAAGTTGAAAATAAGGGAGGCAAGCAATATTTTTTAAAGTTTAAGGGCACCGAGTGATATTGTTACAAGCCTCAAGGGAGGTTTCTGAAATTATCCCATTGCAAAACCCTGAAGAATACTACTCTTGTCACCGTTGAGACATCTGAACTCATATAAAAAGACTGCGTAACCCGTCAAAATTCCATTTCTCCGGGTTAACAGAATAACAGGCCAGCCTATTTTTAAATGACAATTGGCCTCAGAAGAGTTATTGCAAATACTTCATCGGCAATCCCCACACTTGTCCAAAGAGAGGAAGGCCATAAAGTGGGCATGGGAGTTGTTGTCTCTGATCCTACCAACAAAGTTTTGGAAATCTGGGCTATGAAGGAGAGAAGTACTGGAGATTCGCTTCTTGACCAAGCAATGTCAGTAAGGTTAATCTCAGCCAAAGCTAGGAACAAACAGCTTATCAACAGCTGCTTGAGTGGCTATCATCTGGAAAATCGAAGATCATGGGGCTGGCTACTCTTTTTGATGATGTTCAGAATCTAAAAACCTTGTTTCATAAGTGCTCATTTGGTCTAAATATAGTATAGATAGAAATTGCATTAGCCAAGAGATTAGTATGTTTGCGCTAGGCATAGATGTTGATGAGGAGTGGAAACTTCCTTGAGGTGGATAACACCTCCTATATAGCTTTGATGCTCAGCATCCTTTTGTAGCTATTTCGGAGCCTTTGCTCCCTCCGTGTATAGATATTTCATCATCATATATACAACTTCTGCCGTTTTTGGGAAAAATAAAAATAAAAAAATCCTCGCACTTGTCCTGTTTGTTCAATCAGAAATAAAATGAAAATAAAAGAAAATATGCAGTAGAAAGTGATAAACAATTGGGGCAAGTGGCCCAGTCGGGGAAGGATACTGACGTGTCGGGGTCCGTGTTAGATTGTTGATTAACCAGTTAAGTTCCGCAAGCGAATGGCTTCGACGAGCCCATTTCAGTTTGTACTGGCCCAAGCATGGACTTTAGTTTGAGCTTTTTAGATTGAGTCACTAAACACAGAACACTGCAGGAAAACCCAAAAGAAAAAATGTGTTAATCTTTATATATCCTCTTCCTTTTTTTTTTTTTTTTGGGTAGAAAAGAAAAATGCATTAAGAACTAAACAGAGTTAAAACAATTCTTTATATACTCCGAGCTGACTAACTTAAGCCTGGTGGTGAGGCTAATTTCAGTAACCAGGATGGAACCCTTGAAAGGTACGTATGCCCGGAAAGATGGAACCCTGTTTGGAAGTGAAGTTTTTGGGTGTTTGTATAAAATTTTATCGTAGTTTACTGTAGAAGTTGTAGAATAACTTTTGGGAGTGAAGTTTTTTAGGGGAGTGTATATTAAAAACTCTGAGAGTTTTTTAAGAGGATTCTCGTAATTAAAGTAGAAAACAAACAAGTTTTATACGAACTTGTTAAAAACTTGAACTACCAAACAGGGCCTACGTTGTTTTGCAGTACCGCACAACGTTTTGCTTAGTGGAGTACTGTAGCATCCAGTATATAGCAGCTTAAAGCTCGTTAATTTGTGACCACCAGAGCTTTCAATCTTACAATAACCTGGTGATCATTAGTGCTGATGGCACTACTGAGTGCTGTATCTTTCCTTGGAAATTCAACTGGGAGGAATGGTTTACGAAAAGAAAAGGAAAAAAAAAAATACTGCTACCTGCCAGTAGTGTAAAACAATGGTTAGTAGGTAGGAGTCAAAATCTTTTACAGCCACCTATTCAAGGCAACCGACTTTCTCGAAACATTTTCAGTTCGACAGAGCGGGTCCGGACGTCCGATCCCAAGTTCGTATGTGTGTCTGCGGAAGCGCACAGGCATCTGTACGTATATATGTATGTATGTATATGGTGATAAAGGAAGACTTAGATCGATCATCCCCTCGAAAGGCATTATTAGGCTTGATTTGACCGGTGCGCTTCTAGCAATTCCTTTTGCTGTCGGTTCTTACTTTGTCTCAACCCTTTCGATCGTGAAAGATCTTTTTTTTTTTTTTTTTTTTAAACCCTTCTTTTTCCTTTTAGCATGCAAACGTTATCAGCATTCGAGGCTGACATGTTTAATTTGTTGTAGTATATGATCAGCACATTTGGTCTGTTAGCTCATGTCAGCGTCAATTAACCTGCAGCAAGGACACACTTCAAAACTGGGGAAGTTGATATGGATCAGCAATGCGAAAGGTGGCGCTGGACTTGGGACTAGTTGTCCCGGCCGGCTACGTAACTGCATAATATAGGCGGGTGTGGTGGATAGGAAATTCTTATTAAAAAATTATCCAATTTGCATTATAAATGCATTTTTCGACGCACATCTTTACTTTTTGAATTACTTTATTCTGCATATATTACTTTATAAGAAGTATTGCGATTATTATTTGAAATAATCTCCTGTCCAAAAATGCGTGGGAGAGTATCTTTCTTTCTCTCTACAAGCTGGCTTAATCCTAATCCACCTCGCGAGGCGTGCCAGTGAAGCAGTCACCCCGTCGTGGGGTTGAATGAAGTGCTGCGCTGTTACAACGGATGAGGTCCGATGCGCAATAATTCCAAGTGGAGCAATCTTTTTGAGTCGAAGGTGATATGAACATTTTGCAGTTCTTGGGTCCCCCACGACTTCTCTCTGAATTTTGGAGTTGCTATCTTCTGACGGATGTCATGTGATAATGGGGGCTCTTCCTTTATTATTATTATTATTATTATTTTAAAGTTTTTAGAAGCAAATCAGCAAGGAAACAAGTGAACTTTTTGGGGCCTTTTTCACTGGGTGGAACGGAAGATCTCTTCCTGCAGAGCTACAATTAAAACTCCGCAAGATCCAACACAAATGAGAATTCGAATCAGCGTTGGTTCATGCACCTTTGTGTCAGCTACCGCGCCATAATATTGCCATCCCTCTTCCCTCCACCACAGTCCCACGTCCACTCCCACCCATGGGAATCAAAGACCCACCCGGTGGAGAATGAGGAAAAAAGATATATCTAAAATACGTGCCGATAAATATGTATTCAAGAATTAGGAAACAAGAGATAAAGTGCAAATCTCGCTACAGTGAGCGCAGAATATTTTGTCTAATAATGCTATCATTGGCAAATAATAATACACCTCCATTGAAGGATCTAGTACTGTACCACATTCGACTAATGTCGACAGGTTTTGTCAGCATAATTAAAAAATTTGAACACCAATCAGTCGATGATATGATTTCTAAATAGTCTCTTCTAACAAATGACCCAAAAATTATTATTTTTTTTCTCTGACTAAGAGTTGTCAATAGATAAATTCTTTGGTACTTTTTGCTGTGACAACCTCTATTTCCCCCCGAAAAAACATGGTTAAGATTGAAAAGTGGAATTCGAAGTTCACATTGGCATCTTGCTGAGTTGAGTATAAAGATTCTAACTCTACTAGACCTTTATTTTCCTTTCTTGTAAATAACACTTCTGCCTACAAATTCAATAATGTTTGCAAAACTGGTAAGTGTAAATAACTCTTTATACGAGCAAAACTAAATAAATGTAACATATGCAAAAAAGGAGATTTCAAATGCGATAGGAATTTCATGTTATAAATCCTAAACCACTCATGTAAACAATTTTTAATTGAGGCGATATAACATGTAAAAAAATATAAAATATCAGCAATGATTTCTTACAAGTTAAAACAAACAAAATATAGAGCATCATCGGTGTGGATCAACCTTAATTTCGGACTTAATTCCTTACATAGATGCTGCTCAACTAAGCATGAATCATGAGTTTCTGTCTAATACCTTAAAAGAACTTCATAATCAAAGAGCAAAACGTACAAATGTCTATACGTTCTGCTCATTAGGTCTGGAAATATCAGCAATAATAATATGTGCTATAAATTAGTGCAATTATGCAATTCTAAAATGCAAATCCATAAATTATTGTTATCAGCTGATGTACGAAGAATGTCAGAAGATAGAATAAACAAAAGCTTAAGAGAATGCACATCATCAAGATTTTGGTGACACGAAAATATACCATATCGAAAGATAATGTATTTTAATACATGTACACACTACTATATATCTCATTCTAGCTATATATACTGCTAGACAGCCGACTTCATGTAATTTACCAGTGTGGTAATACGTGTTAGCGTTTACATGAAGCTATATATGTAGCTTTCCCATCCTTCTGCCTCCGAACCTAAAGCAAACATTTCTCTCCCCCTCTCGAGCTTGAGAGGATTTGTTAGCAACAGGCATGAAGATAGGCCTCGTCAAACCAGCTTCAGAAAATCTATCAGGATCACCCACAACCGCGATGTACCTTGGCAAGTTCTACCAATCTTCTGCGACTACTAATTATCTGTATGGTATTTCCGAACCATCAGAACTCGAATTATCCAGTAAAAGTTCCACAAGCACTGATCCAATATTTCTCAATCCATATATTGTAGCTTCAACGTCCTCCATCTCACTTGTCGGCAACCCCGTTCAAGATTCAGGTAGCATTGCTTCTGTAGCAGTTCCAGATTTTACACCTGCAAATGGATCATCATTGTCGAATCCATTACAGAAAAGAAGCTCCATGGATGCGATGAGAGAAATGATTTTCCGCATAGCAATGATGCAGCCGATTCACATAGACCCTGAATCGGTGAAGCCACCAAAAAGAAAGAATGTGAAGATATCCAAGGACCCTCAAAGTGTGGCAGCTAGACACCGGAGGGAACGGATTAGTGAGAAGATCAGAATTCTGCAGAGACTTGTTCCAGGAGGGACTAAAATGGATACGGCTTCTATGTTGGACGAGGCAGCTCATTACCTTAAGTTTTTAAAGAAGCAAGTGCAATCCCTGGAACAAACAGCAAATAACAGGCCGCTGAATAATGCTGGAATTCCAATGACAATGGCAACATCAGCTGTAGACTATTATAACTTGGTAAAAGCATACCAGCATCAGTCTGTTCACCTGGGCTCTATACAAATGCTTACTTGAGAGATAAATATAATTTTGGTTATCTGTATCTAGTGGAAAACGTTTGAGGGTTTTGTAAAGAAAATGGCTCTCTTTGGCTTCTTTTTTTTTTTTTTTTTTTAATATTAACAATATTGACACTTTCTAAATCTGAATGCCCTTTTCCTCTTATTTAGCAAGTCCAAAATTGGAGGAGGAGTGAAATCAAGCTCACCTGTGTAAGTTCCTATTATGGCAACAAGCCAATTATCGTATAAATTAAGCAGCTTCGTTCTTCTAGAGCAAGGGTTGGTTAAGTTACAATTAGTAGGTATTGCTACACTATCAATGATGTCAACTTTAACTCTTATCCAGAGAATAACACACTAAAAAAGACCACATTTCTGAACGCCTGTCGTAAATAATTAGCAAGGGTAGCACCATTCTATCAACTACTTGTTCTATGGACAGCATGGAGGGGGATGAAGTAAGAACAGTTAAAACTAAAAATATTACTACAGTCCCAATCCCTATCCCCTCCCAACAGAAATAAACAATAAAAAAAAAAGTAAAATATATTCAGAAATAACAAATTATCTTGGTCGGTTGTTATCTTCTGTTAAAAAAAAAGGAGGAACATCCTTCTCACGGTCCTAAATAGCGCGGATGATTTTAAAAAGTGGCTAGCAGGCCAAAAAAGGGGTAGCACATCAACTAATCACTAACCTGTTCGACGGGCAAGTTCATCGAACAGGTGGCGTGCTAAGGCGCAAATTGCGACTAACACTTTTAGCCAATTCCCCTGCAACTCAAGCCCACCAACCATACATTTGGCAGCAGCAATGGTGACGGCAGGCTCCCCAAGGTTGAGGTTTAGCTTTTGTGTGAGTGAGTGAGTGTGTTGTTTCCAATAAAATGGATAGTAATTATTTAACATACTATTTGTAGTAACATAGAATTCTGAGGTGAGTGCACTTTAGATGATGCTATCCATCTCATTTTTAATTAAATGCATAAATAATTACAAGCCCACTTGATCTGCGTTGTTATTATTATTATTATTATTGCATCATGTTGTTCCTCATTTAAGCAGCCATGAATGAGGACAACCGGGTTAGTCCCTACAAATTTTATACGTTGCTTTTGGATAAGTTAGTTGAATACTTTAGAACTTATGCATGTCAAAAATCAAATCGGAGGTTGACTGTGCAAAGAGTGATTACCCTACGGCAGCAGTAGTCAAGGAAAGAGACCTTAGTGATTGCCTGGTCTAAACCTCCACAAAGGATGGACAAATTAAGCTAAATGTGGCAAAACCCTGGGGAGCAAGACTGCAAGAGCAGGAGGCTTGTGAAGAGCTGATCAGGGAAGATGGATTAAAGGATTCTCGCGAAGCCTCGGAGCAGCTAGCAACATTAGAGCGGGGCTATGGGCCATATGGGTTGGCCTTAAGATGGCCTGGAAACGGGATGCATGAAGCCTAACAACAGACAGCCCCCAACCTGAGTCTACTCATATTGATCACACAGATGTTGGGACCTGAATCGAACTGTCACATCAAACATCAGTGGCGAGAAGGAAATACGCCTCTGTGTGTGTGTGTGTGAGCTGATCACCCAGCAAGATTCAGTCACTACAATTTGGGCGGAAACTCTATTAGGCCTGGCTCTCTGAAGTCCAGAGTCAGCACAATTTAGTCCTTCGTAGACTAGTACCCATTTACTAATTTAGGCCCAAATTGCAGTGACTCTAGACTTCAGATATATAAAGCTTTCAGCCTAAACAACTTCAGAAAGCCAGACGTTTAATATGGTCCGAGATTTAGGCCCATTGGTGCTCCGAAATTTGCCTTCTTCTTCTTCTTCAAAGATACTTTCCAAGGACTCACGGTCCTCGATGAATATATATATATATTTTTTACTTTTACTTTTAATCAAAAGAGAGAAGGACTAATCTTGATTATAAAGATTTCTTTTTAACATTAAAATGGATCTGAATGTATGATAACTATTCGAATCTGAAATTCAGATTTTGCACTTGTTACAGGTAGCATTACATCTATCAGTGAAGAAATGCTTACATTTTTTACCACATACCCCACCAAGCATCCGATATCTTGAAGCAAGCAGATTGTTAGTTCACAATTTGCCAGATTTCAAATGATCAACCGGCAAAATCTCCAAAGACCTCAAGTCCGGATTGGATAAATTCCTCGTCCCTATGACTAGTGCCTTCCTAATGCTGACGCTGCCAGCATTCCCATGGATCAGTAGGTACGAGTGGACATTTGAGATCACAAAGAAAATTTTCTGTTAGTTTTTATCATCAACATGGGAGAATGTCAAAATATAATCATCTGGATTCTGGAATTTTCATTCAGAATACGTGACCCAAAAAAAATTCAATTTTGCTGCTTATGCTCTTTCTCAACATGGCTCGACAAGGACTCAAAGTTTGTCCTCATATTCTTTAGTTTTTCGTTTGTCGTCTATCCCAGAAGTCTCCCGATTCCAAGTGCTGCAGCTCTAGAAATAAGTGTGAGCTCTAAAGCAATTAAGCATTTAAACACGCAAAAAGAAAATGATGAAAATAATTCGCAATTTGTGAGCTGTAGAATAATTTAAAATTTAAAAATGATAAAAGAAAAAGATAATAAAAAAAAAAGAAGAAGAAGTTAGTCTATGCTAATAGATACTATAATAACCACCATTGTTTTTTTTTTTTTAATTTTTAGAGGATTATCAAAATTATTACATAGTTAGAATAAGAAATCCAAAAATTGGTTGCCTAATGGAGTCCACTTTCAAGATATGGAGCCTCCTCGGTCCTGTGGACCTGAATCCAGATCTCAGAAATGCATTCTCGGAGACGGTGGTCCAAGGTCCGAGGGGAGCTTCAAACTCGTGTCCTCGCTAAGCATATACTCTCCAGTTTCTTTGAACCAGGTTTACTTGGTTGCAGGTCCACGCAACTTAATTAGGCAGGCGGATGGTGATTTAAGTGTGATTCTGGATAAACTCAAAGAAACTCTGCTTGGTTACAGGGTCCCTGCTAGCTGTTTAGTCCTGTGGGCGGTGATTGAGTATGATTTTTAATAAAATCTAAACAGGTTGGTCGCTCTCCAGTTACTAACAACCCGTTTGGTTGGAATTCCACAATGAATTCCACTACTACCCGTTAAGTCTAGCACCTCCCTCCATTCCACCGACTGCTCCAGCTGCTCCCTCTCCGACTGGAGACGAAAACGGCAAAATCACAACGTCGTCTTGACATTTCGGTAGGAGCACACGAAAAGAAAACAAACGAAAAGTCATCGTCAGAAGCATACGAAAAAGGTTAAATCATTGGCAGAATCACAAGAATGATGCTCCACACATGATGCACGACTTGATTTACAAGAGCACACCACATCAACCGTCCCCATGATGCCTTGTCCTTCTAGCAATTATTAAAGTGTAAGCAGTAGACTTCCAAGTTCTCACATCAAAGGTTTGGATTGTAAGAATTTTTTTGGTTAAAAAATCATTTATCAATATTTCTACTGTATATTTTTGAATCATCTTTTTTATCTCACATACATTATAACTTTAAAAGTGCAACGGTAATCTTCCTCCAAAAACTCCTTAAAAACTGCAATCCAAATAGGTTGGGGACTAGACTCCTCTCCATTATTCTATATTTCTATTTTCCCGCAATGTACTTTTAGATGTAAGATATGTGTATATTATTGTTATCTATGGTGGGAAGTCATTTGTGTTAATTCAAACCTTTTAATATGGGTTATGATAGGGTGCATTTTAGTGGTTTATTTCGTTAATATTTCCTAATTGTTTGGGTTAAATATTGTGCTACTTGGTGGATTCTATTTAGTTTTTGTATTTGGTAGTTAATTGCAAAAATTGGTGAAAAAGGTGTTGAAAATTAATTTTTCAAAAGACTTTCTAACAATTAGGCATGGGCTCGCCTAAGTCATGCTTCCAGATGCGGATTGTCAGGCAGTTTTCAAACGATTGTGGATTCCAAATTTGAAACTGTGTTGGAATAATTATTGGCTTTTTTTTATTTAGTAGTTGAATACTATTAGGATACTATCTTAATATTTGTTATTAGAAAATCTTTTTAAATTAGGAAAGTGGTAGTGTTTGATTTCTATTAGGGAATTCCTAATAGATTAGGAATTTAGGATTATTAGTCTTTCATTTTGCCTTTGGCAAAAAAGAGAAGAGTTGGCCCCGCAAAGCATTACTTGTTCTCGTGACTAGTAGTAGTGGTTGTAGTTGGGGGGCATTCACTGATAGGAGTGTGCAAAAACGAAATTTACCGAATTCACTGACCAAATTCGAATTTATTTCGAAAAATTGAATTCGAAAAACGGTAAAATGGAAGCCAAATCGAATTTCCGCTTTCGTTTTAGATGAAATTGGCACGAAATCGAATATAAAAATTTTTGAACTCAAAACTTCCGAATTCGTTTTCATTATTCGAATGCGAAAACGAAATTCCGTTTTCGATTTCTAATTCATTTAACATATTTATATAAATTATAATAATAATAATATAAACTAGACAAAACAAGTTACAAGAAAAAGAAAAAGAAACAAGCTACTGCCTACTCCTATTCAGGTAAACGCCTAATTCCTAAACTTGTAAACCTAATTCTTTTCAATTTTGCAGATTCGCTTACTCACCCTGCCCTCACTGCCTCGGCTCTCTCAACTCCAAGTCTCCACCTCAGTGAGCCTCCACCTAGCCGCTTTACCCTCTATACCCTTGGCTGGCTAATTCCTTCAAGGCTGAAGCTCCACCCCAACTTCCTTCAACCTCTGCGGGACCCAGCCTCTGTCTCTCAACCTAGGAGACTCTTAAAGTCGCAGCCTCATATCTCAACCTCCAAGGTAGGACCATACCTGCAAGTCACAAGAAAAGAGGGACTCAGCCAGCCGCATGCCCAGCTTGTACTGCGCTGGCTCTTGCCTGCCTCACGTCAACTACTAACCTGTCTTTTGGGTCTCACAAATGGCTACTTGACCAGCGTGTGAATGATTTTGACCCCCAGAACAGTACTATTGCAACATGCAGAAACTGTAGGGATTTTTCTTGTGTTGTTCTTGGTGGTTGGTCTTGCAATTGGATCTGTTGTGTGTGAGAACCCTAGAAATTTCATGCATATATTTCACCCTAGAAATTCCATATATACATTACCATTTAACTCATTTAAATGCATATAAATTTCTTTAGTGCATTAGTCACATGTTTTCCCCTAAGTGCATTCATTTCGTTTGATTATACTTGATTAAGGATTGAACTCTAGAATTAGTGAGAACTTCTTGCATGGTTTAATTGCTAAGAAAATAGGGTATGTTGGGGTTAATTGGAGACCAAATCAAATTAGAGGAGTTAGAAAGCAATTAAGTGAGATTGTGTTAGCTAATGACCAAGAAATCACCACTTGTCACCCTAGGATTCAAACTTTGACTTGATGGCTTGTTCCCTCCAAACTTATCTCTTTAAAAACAACACAATTTTAGCTTCTTTTTGAGGAGGTCTTGGACGAAATGGGAGAAAAAAAGAGGAGAAAATTCACAAAAAACCAACCTAAATCTTGCTTAGTTTGATAGGAAATCAAAGAGAGAAGTTGGTAGCACTTAACCATCAATCTTCAAGCTTGGTAGGGAAGGATTTTGGTGGCTTGAAGAGTTTCTTCTTGGGCTTGAAAAGGTATTTTCCTATCAAACTCTAGCTCTATGATCCTAGAAAATGGTCTAATGAAGGTTGTTGGTGATGTTTGTAGTAGGGTGGTGCTTAGAAGCTAGGTTTTGGGCTTGGATTCTTGGGGTTGCAACATGAGTTGGTTTGATTTCATGCCTATTATGTGTTTGATATTTGGACTAGTACTAAATACTAGGCTAAGATGATTATTTCTTTGAGAAAGGTGCTTGATTAGTGGAGAGGGCAAACCTGCTGTCTTGCGGTCTGTCCAGAGGCCTTCTGTGAGGTCGGATCTCATGGGACTTGTGGGATCTTCATACCTCCCCCATCTACTAGGCGGGGGTGGCGTGTTTCCTTAGGCGGGATCACGCACCTACGATCTACAGAGGCGGGCGTCGTGTTCCTTAGGCGCCAAAGCCATGAGGGTTCAGACCATCCCATCACAAGTGTCCCGCAAGCTTGTCTTGTGGACGCCCCAATCACCTTAACTCGCGTAGAGAGCCGCTTAGGGTCTCCGGCCTACCAGCGTGTCACCATCTCCTGGGTTCCTTACTACACTTCCCTACTATAAATACCCCTCTGGGAAAAGGTATGAACAATCTCCTAGCTTCCTAACAATTTCCACTTTTGGAAAAGCTCCTGACTTAAAGCATCGGGGTAGACTCCGGAGGGCCGGAGCCCCCCGACTCTTCTCTTTCTATCTTTATATCTTGCGGACCTATTCGGCATCGGTCAATCAGGGCCCTCGCACACAAGTCTCTGAGAGTGACGATCCACCGCACCAATGGTGGCGCCGTCACGGAAGTCTGAACATCGAAGTTTCGTGCTTTTAACATCCATCATGACTAGGTCGAGGTCTCATAGGACTGGTCAACAAATGGACCGTGATGATCCCGGCGTAGGGAGGCTCCAGTCCCACGGTCCCGAGGAACCCTCACGCACCTTAGGCCGGCGCCACCAAGATCGTCGAGTTGATTCACGGCGAACCAGACGCGTGTTAGGCGATGCCGGGATGAAGGATGTTGAGGCCTCTCCCAAGATCCTTCAAAGGCACTCATCAGGGACGCAGTCCGGGCTCCGCTACTGAAAGAAGATATGAGCGCGCAGCCGGTCTCATGTACCACTCCATCTCTTCGGTATCCGGCGCCCCGGGCAGGAATCCATTTGTCCGTGGGAGAACCAGAGGTCTGCCTGGGGTCAGTCTGAGAGTCTCAGGTCTCCCCTGCTCACTGAATATCAGCGATGAGTAGTTTCCTCTCTCAACTTTAAAGCCGCCACAGTCCCCTTACTACGGTAAAGGAGACCCCAAGACAGACCACGCGATGCCTTTCTCTCGCGTTTGTCTATCTGCGGGGTCGGAATCCATCATGTCCGGGCGTTCCCGCATTTCTTACAAAGGAACGCCAAAATGGTTACCTGGAACTAGGGCCTGCTGTCTCTTCTATGGAGCAACTAGTAGATCTCTTGCATCGGTTCGTGTCTTCTGTACGGTCATCACCAAGATTTCAGTACTTATGAATGTCCAAGAGCGGAAGAGCGTTCTATGTCACATGACGCGCTCGTTTTGGAGGAGTCTGTCTAAATCTCGACAGGAGGAAGCGGGTCTTGGCGGCCTTTATTCACGGGCTTCAACCAGGGGATTTCAACAAGGACCTACATAGGGATTACCCTTCAACGTTGAACGAGCTATGGCGTCGAACGGATAAGTACATACAGGGCGAAGACTCTGACCGCCTCAAAAGAGAAGGTCAGACAGGCTCCTCCTCGGGGGATAAGCGTCGGGTAAACCCTAACTCGCGCAACTTTACCGCGCCTACCGGTCAAAAGGGCGACCGAAGCTAGCGTTTTTGATCGAATAAGTAAAGGCCGACCATACCAAAGAACTTCGCTTCTAGCTGCAGTCTGCACAAATCTCCGGCGTTTGTCATGAATGAGCAAGAAAACATTGCCCGATCCCTCTACCTATGGTTGGTAAAAGCGAGGAAAGAGGAACCCCAACCTCTTACGTGGCTTACCATAAGACATCGACCATGACAGGGATTACCGCAGCTGAAAAAAAGAAATAGGGAGTTGATAAGAGGGGTTTGCATTCCTCTTTGTATGACCGGACGACAAGGTCGGCGGAAGATCGCCGCGGCGCGGACACCAGTAAGGTCACCGACAGCCATGACCGCCACCTTCCCCTCCCGATCACCTGAGATCGGGCTCATTTGGAGTTATCAATACCAATTTCCGGCCTCTACCGGAGAGGCATGAGGTCTCGGAAGGCTACCGGCTGGGACTTGGGCTGGGCTCCGCCTTCACCGAGGAGACCATTTGAAGACGGCCTCCGATTCGCGGCCTCCCTTAATACTCATGAGGCCATTGTCGTTCAGGTAGTTACTAATAATTACCTTGTCAAGAAGGTGTACATTGACCAGGGCAGCTCAACGGACATCCTCTACTACCGGACGTTCGAGCAACTCGGCCTAACCGATGACAGGCTCGTCCCCGTTCGGACACCGTTAGTGGGGTTGGAGGACAAAAGTCACCTACCCGGTGGATGATAACCCTCGTCACTATTGGCGAAGTCCCCCCACGCCATCCTATCAACTTTGCCGTCGTAAGCATCACCCACTTATAACATGATACTTGGCAGCCCCATCGAACGCCTCCGGCATTATTTCTCCCTATCACCTTCGGCCTTCAAATTCCAGGACCAGAATGGCGTGGCGGTGGATTTGGCGACGCTTGTCGACGCAGCCATGAATGCTACCTTTTGCTACCTGCGGGGGGGACGAACGTTTCTCTCCCGTCCTTTCAATCGAGCCGTTTGATCCCGGCACTGGGGACCAGCCGCGCTAGAGACGAGGTATAACGTGCGCTGACGAAAAGGCGTAAAGTGTGGTCGGTCAATTACAACGGCCCACGCTTTTGCTCGGCTAGTGGACTTGCGAGACAGTACAAGGATCTTTCGTATCTCGATGGTATGCGGATTCCAACCGACCTTGTCACCACAAGCTCAATGCTGGATCCCCGCAACCGTCCCGATCCAACAAGAAACGGCAGCTGGGCTTGACCGGCCATCAAGACCGCAGAATCGAGGGTCTCTTATCAACAGATATAATTAAGCGGAGGTCTTCTACCCCGGCTCTGAAACCCGGCATTGGTCAAGAAGAGACACGGGCATGGAGATGTCGTGGGACTTCACCGACTCAACAAAGTTGCCCTAAGGATTGTTATCCCTCGCTTCTCTGGGATAGACGCTAGTGGACTCTTGAAGAGGTCTTTTGCTTCATTGACGATTCAAGAAGGTTACCACCCGGGAGAATCGGCATGGATAGGGAGAACTGGGGCTTCATCAATCGATCAAGGGTATACGCTATGTCACCATGCCTGATTGTAAGAAGACCTACCAAAGACACAGAACACGATCTTCAAGCATCGATGGAGAAACATGGGTGCTTATGTCGACGCACGCTTTCGCCAAGAGCAAGAAGCAAGATCTCTTGGTCGGATCTGTCCGAGGTCTCTCGAGTCCTTCTCGGGACCAATGGGATGAGGTTAAACCCTGCAGAAGTGCACCTTCTGGGTCTCATGAGAAATTCTTAGGGTTTATGATCTCGAAAACGGGATCGTTAACCAGACAAGGTGCAAGCCATCCGAAATATGACTCCCCCCAAGACGCTTCGGGACGTGCAGAGGTTGAAGGCGCTGGCTGAGCCTCCACCTTCTATCCGTGATCACGCGACCGAGTATACCTTCTTCAAAGGCTTTGAAGAAGGTGACCGCTTTTCCGAGACCGTAAGGCATTTGAGGACCTAGGGACTCCAATTAGGTTCACCCTTACCCAGTTTTAGACTTTATCAGATTGTATTTATCGGCTACTCCTGAGGAAAGTCTGGTTTGGTCAAAGATGAGGGGGGAACTCGGGAACAAGGTATACTCCATGTGAGCCGAAGCTCTCCAGAGGTCAATTACACCCGCATGAAAGGCCGGTCTTGAGCTTAGCGCCAGGCTAAAGGCCTATTTCCAATCACATCCCATATGCGTCCCTGGCCGATCAACCTCCGCCGTCATTGAACCGACCAAGCTCTGGAAGACCGACTATGGGGCGGTGGAACTAGGGAGTTCGACATAGAATCTGAGAACACCATTAAGGGCCAAACTTTGGTCCCGACTTCATCGGAGCAAACAGTGGCCAGAAACGGAAGTGAGCACTTCTGGGGATCTCTATGTAGACGGATCCTCCGAGGAGGCCTGGCCCTCTTCGCTTCATGTTGAGGGGGCTTTGATGCAGCTATGCACTCAGTTCAACTTCCCGTCAACAATGAGTCACACGGCTCGATCGGCCATCCCTGCCGTAAGACTGGGGTAGTAAGGTTGAGAAAGCATACCAATTCCCAACTAGGTAAAAGCAGTGGAGAAATGTGACGGCTAGCGAGGACGGCATGAAGAAGTATCTTGCTCGAGTGGGAGCACCTGGATGACAACAAATCCAACCTGATCCCTAGATCCAAGAACAAATGCGGGCCATCGGCCTTCCAGTTGGTTTCCGTCCTAGGGGTTGCGGACGGACGCGGAGATACTTCATCGCCTAAGTTTGATGATCCGAGGGTCCTTTCCCTATCCGGAGACCTCGAGCCTGGATAAGCATTGCCTTACCTCTCCACCAGCCGACAAGGGCATCAGGATCCATTTGGAGGACCCGGTGCTATTTTCCGTGATAACCTTTACCAAGATCCCTACTTGACCCGGCAAGGTGCATGACCCCTAAGAAGGCCAACGGCCTCCGGGAGATCCATCGCAGGGTCTGGATCCAGCTGTCCCTCGACTATGTCAAGGCCCTCCACTTGTGCTACTCACTGCCTCCATGGGGAGATTCCTGCCCCTGCAAGTAAGTCATGCCACTTGCCAAAGCCCACGGCCTGATAGGCATCTTCCCACGGGGAATCTTGTTCGATTAGCTCCCGCCTTTCGGCAACGGGGACCCTCCTTGGTCGCTTTCCCTCGAGCCCTGGAGGTCTCCAATGGCTCGGGCTATAGATTATTTCTCCAAGTGGGTCAAGACGTAATCGCGGCGGTCGCGCGTAAGTTCTTACGGAAAAATCATACGCCGATTCGGATTCCTGAAGGTCATCATTTCCGACAATGGCAAGCGCTTCTTGAAAACCCTCAAGGCATGCTTCTGGACCCGGGATAACGCAACATTTTACCTCCGGTCAGTCATCCCGGCCAAGCCGTGAACGAAGACCTTGGAAGAAAAACTTCAGCACTGTGCTCCATACCTCCCCGGGTGTGAATTCTGGCGTGTGGTCTTACCATCTCGCGGCAACCTGGGAGACCTCTTTTCTCTCACATACGGCCGTAATCCAGTATTCTTCCATTCCAGCCCCTGACGCAGTCGTTTTGATCCCCAATGCAGTCTGAGAACCGACCTTGATTTCCTCGAGGAGCGGACATTCGTACTTCCGCCAGATTATAAGAACTCCTTGCGCTTATTATAACCAACGGTTCGGAGGTCACTTTCCAAGGAGATCGTGCCCGCCTTATGGAAGAATTGTTAGCTCAAGGATGGGGCTCGATGCCAAACGGAAGGGCGATCAGTAATTGAAGCGCATCCAGCGACCACCCTGCTTTTACCGAGACTGATCTCTGCCAGACATTTTGAACCTTAAAAGGTTTTATGTATGAATGTTACCTTTATTTTTGCTAATTAGCCACTCGGCTCGGGTAGTTTATCTGCTTTTATACTTCCCATTATCTTTCCTTGCCTACTCGGGTAACTCATACCTTAGTTTTTATTTCCAAACTATCTGCATGGCAAATCTTCGGGGCAGACCTCCAATGCAACCGAAGAAGAACTGAAAAGTAAGAACTTGAATATATTATAAAGAGGACTCGGGTATTACACGTCTGAAAGCAAAATACGACAAAAAACAAACAGCAATGAAAATAATACAAGTCTCGAGGGTCGAGGAATAGCCTAATCATCTATGGAGCAACCTCACTGGTTCCCTCTAAGCACCTTGGCCTTGTGCCTTTGGAATGTTGCTCACGGGATGTGGTCGGCGTCTGCTTGGTCTCCGAAGCCTCTCCATGACCCTGTATTTCAAGGCCTCGGCCTCCATGGCCTCGGCAAGTCTTCCGGCAGAGGCACCAACCCCGGTTCTCTCCTTGAACCCCACGTGCGGAGGTGGTAGGTATCCATCTGTCCTCTCAGGGTCATCATCACCTCGAGCTCTGGTGCGGGGTTGGACAGGGCCATCCGGACCGGCCTCCTCTGATACAGTTCGCCACAACTCGGACAATAGTTCTGTCTGGCTCGAGAACGATACTGCCGTGGGCGAAATCTGGTGGACTCCCCACCGTGACCAGACATCCTTCCTCGCTCGAGGACGGTGCCCAAGACCAGCCTACAGCACTGGACTACGTGCAGCTCTTCTCCTTCAGCGTTTGGCACTGCCTTGCACTGGATCCATGCCTGCTGTCCCAGTTCGCTCTCTTACCTCCTCTTCTCTGGTGAAGAGGTTCTGCTGATGATGTCCAGTCGGGTCTGCAATAAAGCGTCAGACAAGGCTGCCTATGGACCCCTGGCCTGCAAGAGTCGTCACGAGAGAAGTAGATTAAGGGTACTTGAATGAGAAGGGATACCGCACTTAAAAAGCCCTGCCTGCTAGCTGAAAGAAGAGAAATATTATCATCAGCCTCTCCCTATCTACGCGACAACCTGTGGCATAATTGGCTCAACCAGACTCCGTCAAGCTCCGAGGAAGTAGGTTATCCAGTAATGGGTGTTCGATAAGGTCATCCTGACATACGCAGAAGTGGTCTCGACTCACCGCCACCCCGCGTAAGGATCGGAATAGCTTACATGCGCGCTGCAGCAGTGGGGCCACATTATACCTCTCGCCACACGGAAGATCGAAATAATATTATTATACCCCTCACGCATGGTACCCGCCGACCATCGCCACATGACTGGAACGAACGGCGGGCTTGCAGATCTTGAGATTGACAGCGAAAGCTCCTCGCCATTCGGCCGAGGAAGCCACCAGAATGACGGACCTGACCGAGGTGCAGATTCATGGCTGCGTATATGAGATGTCCCAGTGCTCACCACCCAGCCCGTCTGCCGAAGGCGCATGGACCCCCGCCTCTTTCTTCTCCAAATTTTTAACTTCTATATAAGCCTATTATGGCTCGTAACTAACGGCTAGAACTACCGAGTAAAAATCGAGTAGTTAGCGAACAGAAACACAGGGATCTAGGAATAAACAAGCAAAGAAAATTACAATGTTTAAATGAACGACCGTAAAGTGCGGATTCTCTTTCCCTCGGCAAGGCATTTGGCTACGGCAGCGTCGATCAGGGACTGAGATGTTTGTTGTAATCGTATGCATCGACACACGTGAAGTGCCGCCGCAACCCAGACTGTCCGGGTTAATTTTGGTGTCTGTGGCGCCCTATGTGAAACCTCAGGAAGAAAGGAGTCAAATTACTGACAAAAAGAAGCGTTCTTCTTTCGATCATTGACGTCGTAAAATTCGATCCCACTACATGAGCCTTCTGTTCATCGCTCGGACTCACCTCAAAAGCGATAGAAGCTTCTCACGAAGAGAGCTAGAAGGCTTCATGTGTTATGTTCGGAGATCCTACCAAGTCTGGTTCGGCAAAGGGTATCCGTTCGCGGCGGCGGTCATACCGCTATTCCCACCCATGTGTCAGCAGGGGTGAGTCAGCTTACACTGTGAAATCTGGGGCAGCGTCGCCGAGAAGTCGTCCGACGCTGTTGTTCTCTGGATGCTAGGCCTTTAAATACTCCCGTGATGATGCAGGGCCATGGAATCTTCGGAACTCGTTAGTTCCCTTCCGTCAGGCGTCGGATATCATCGGCGAGAGTCGAGGAGACGGACGATACTCGCATACTCGTCATTACGGCGTTCCCGACCGTCTACTCGGACCGCTCGACCATTGACTCGCGCCGCCCCACTCCTCCTTATCCTCCGCCAAGCCGGGGCCGTAGATCGACGGTCGCCGCCGGAGGGACCGACTCCGACGCAATCTCCCCGGATGCTTCGAGTTCTTCTGCCATCTGGTTCCCCACAGCCTCGCTGATGACAATTATCTGCCATCGCGGTCAGATTCGCCCTTCCTCGACGCCCCACCGCTTCCGCTTCTGCGCTTCTCACTCGAACTCCCAGCTGCCGAGTCAATCAGAGCCTCGCGTCTAAGATCACCGAGGGCCAGGTCCGTTATACGAGAAGGCACTGGTCGATAGCCTGGTTCTCTGTACTCAAATTCTCGCTGATGTCTATTCAAGAGCAAGGACTACTTACTTGTCAAAAGTCAGGAGCATCTGATTCACAAGTCACGGCTGGTCGGCAAAAGATTGTTCTCTGAGACAAGCCGGGACAAGACGCTGAGTTGATGGCAAAAGGAGTAAACAGGCTGGGGAGGACCTTATTTATAGCCAACATGCTGAAACCCCATTAGCTCGCCGTTTTCTCTAAATTTCGGAGGCGAGAGTTGAATTCCTTCATCTCTGACCATCCGCAAGACACAGCCCCCGTCCCCTCGGCTCTCTGTCGTCCGCCCGCTCGCGGTCGCCGTGATCTAGTAGCCAATTGCCATCCGTGCCTCGGCTCCTCATTCCCTGATCATGAGCTCTGATAACCTTCGTCCGAGGCTCCTATACCTAAAGTAGAGGCATTCGCCGCGGTCCGGGTACGTATCTCAATCTGCGACCTCTCTGACACCTCCCGACTCTATGGGATCCAGTGTTTCCTTAGGCCGCACTCCATCTAACAGAGTAGCTATGGGCTGCCAGGCTTTCCTCAGCCAAAGCCACGAGGGTTGAACCATCCCACTCACAAGTGCGTCCCACAGCTTGTCTTGTCGGACGTCCCCATCACCTTAACTCCTGATCCAGCTCCCTGAGTGAGTCCTGGCCACCCACGCATGTCACCACTCGGGTTCCTCACTACACTTCCCCTACTATAAATACCCTTCACACCTGGTAGTACAATGATACACCCTAGCCTTCCAACAATTTCCACTTTTGAAAAGCCTCCCGACTTAAGCATCTGGGAGGCATCCTGCAGCCGAGCCCCGACTCTCTCTCTTTCTTCTATCTTTTATATCTTTTGACCTATGGCCCGTCGCATCGGTCAATCAGGCCCCTTGACACAAGTCTCGGAGCAGATCCAGCCCGACAATTATCTTCTTATATGCATGCTAGAAAGTTATAAGAGTTGTTTAATTTCAAAAAAGATGGAAGAAATTTGTGGTTCTATTCCTTATCTTGTGATTTCTTCTTTGTGCAATCTTCACTCAATCCTTGTCGGAAACCTTGTTGGACATTTGTGTATCAAATTGAGTGAAATCATTCTAGTTTGATGGGTGAAAACCTCTTGGAATGCATCAACTTGTGAACAGAAATTCGGTTCTGCATCCCGTCGAAATGAAAAATAACCAACTTCCCAGGCTTTCTGTATTGATAGGAAACGAACTAGGAGTTGAGCCATATACCGCTGGAAAGCCCTATGAGTCTAGCTAACGCCACTGGCGGCACTCACTTGATTTTTCTACACCAAGATATGTCCATTCTCCCAAGACTGCACAGTGGCCACATACACCGAATTCTAGTTTTGTCATAAACTTGCTCTTGGTTGAACCTTGAAGTTTCTTGAATCTTTGCATTTTATTTCATTCTAAATATCTACTTGACTTGTGAATCCGCTAAAATCTGGGGTTTTCATCATTTCAAGACTTGAATCACTAGAAATTCCTAGTAAGATGCATTAGTTAGTAGCTGTTATTTTTGCAACAATTGATTAGGTTGTATTTATTTTTTTTGTTTTGAGTTGATGATGGTACAGACGCTGAATATACATAGGGACTCGAAGCAGGTAAACGGCGTGATCGATGTGGCTTGAGTTGTTGACTTGTTTGGGCGAGTGTTCCAATGCTTGTTTACTGTTAAATGTGACTAGTTGGATTATCCGATCTGACCTACTTGATTATGTGAACTACTTGAAATTTGTTAGCATGAACACTCTCTTATGTTATTATGATCTGAGATGAGTGCATATTTTATCACACTCGACTTTTTGCTTGAACTATATATCCTTGATATCATGATACTTGTGGATTTGGCCTGCCTATATCTTCTGATGTCAAGGTCTCAGGCCGTGGGCGATATCCCATCGCACTAATCTGCTAGAAACCTGTTTACCCTGCTTGCTACCCGGTGTTCTCGTGGCAAATGGCTGTGTGATATCACAAGCGGCTAATCTTGTTATCAGTTCCTGGACCGTGATGAGTCCACCGACCTCATTGGTCGACGGAGCGGTTTCGGCAGTTAGGGCTTGGTCGAGTAGTACTAACGACGCCCTTGATCCCTGTTTCTTATTTTATACCGAGTATTACCTCCCCGTGGTTAGGTTCGGTCCCATAGGTGGGAGAATGGGTGAAGCGGGTATGGGATGAGTGGGTTCTTGACATTAATTCTTGCATTTCCTCGTCGACGTGGAGTTTGTCAAGTTGTCGATTTGTCAAGTTGAACTTGGCTCCCCGAGAGCCATCTCAGACCTTTATATTTAAATTGTTATTAAGTGATCATTAGTACGATCTTCCAAGAAGAGCAAGCTTGAGTGCTGAATTCCTCGTGAGCCTGATCCCTAGTCGCCAGGTTTGAGGCATAGGCACATTCATCTTCCTCGTCGACTTCTTGGATCATCTAGACTTATACTTTGAAATCAAATTTTATCAGAAATGCAAGGATGTGATTGTTTATCAAAATCTTTGCGGTGCAAATGTATAATTATATTTTGACTGCCTTGGAACATCTCTGGCTTTGGAACATTTCCTCTTCCTATTTTCCTATTTTCCTAGCTAGGATTTGTTTGAGTTTAGGATCAAAAGATGGCGAAGTTTAAGTTTTGTCAGGACTTTGTTTAAGGAGAATGTACTAAGCAAACCTCTATTATGGATAAGTTTAGGTCGATTTTATCTAACACCCGCTATGTTTTAAGTTCTGAATTGGTGTGAAACTTATGTGGTATACGTTTGGTTGACTTTTGAATTTGGAAGTTTTAGTTTTGTAAGTTTGTGAGTTGTTGGTTTATATTAGCCATCGAACTGGCGACCGGACTTGATCACGATATCCTGGTCACCAGGAAGAAGTCAATGGTCACATTGTGGTCTTAGTTTTGGGTCATTTGATTTATCACCTAGCCTTAATGAAGTTCGTTGCTGAAATCAATATGGAATACTTCTGGGATTTCCATGTCTTAATCACTAGTGTTCATATTGCTGTCTTTCCTGTTCATAAGTATCGATTCGAGCACTGTAGGAACTCATATTTACGTTGCTGTATACAATTTCCCAAATGTAGATTCGGGTTATATAGCCATTGATATTTTAAACACTCTTTATGCTCTTGGTTTCTTCGTTTTGTTCCATAGCAATACGTAACTTTTTCTTGAGTGTGATGAATTTTAGATTGATTGTAGTTTGCCTATTCAATTTTCAAAATGTTGTAGAAGCCTTTTGTATTCATATTCGCTTATCCGCTCACATTGAGTTTGAACTCTCAAAAATGGGTGAATCCAATAGCAACATTTTGCTTGCTTTGTTTTGCTTCCACTGTTGGATGAGTTTATTTTGAATTGAGCATTCTATGGACAATAGATTCAAATGGATTTCAAACCATTTCAAATCTGGCATTTGAAAATCCAAAAACAATTCATGAAATTTGGGCTATTAAATTTTCAAAAAATTTCGAATTTCGAATTTCGAATTACATAATTCGCTTCCGTTGCATACCCCCATTCACTGAGACTTCAGAAACAAAGGGACAAAGAGGCAATAAGCCTCCTTTCTTTCTTTAGTTAATTTTGATTCAAGGAAAAATCAAGCTATGGCCTGTCATCTTTCCCTCGCAATCTTGTGTGAAATTTTCTTCGCGATGTGTGGCTAATTTCTACGTTTAGTCAAAGATCAATTCAACGACGCGATCCAAAATATATGTGAGATCTAAATGATTTATTTGCCGTTCGTTTAATTCCTTAGTATTTGCGCTTTCTTTGTTTTATATTCTTATGATTATTTTGTTAGTTGGATGTCAAGGACCCGATATTCAAATTAACCTAATAGTCTACTGTCAAATTAATCTACTAAATCCGCAATTGTTTAGTTGATTAATACTAGTGATAACTAAGGCTGAATTCGAGTTGAGTCAAGCTCGAGTATCTCTATACTCGAACTCGAGCTCGAGCTCGACTCAAGCCAGCAAAGCTCAAGCTCGATCGATTAATTAATAAAAATACTCGAGCTCGACTCGAAATAGTATTAGAAATACTCGAACTCGACTCGATTGAGCTCGAATTGCTTTTCGAGCTCGATTACTACCCCAATTTTCTTTTTTCTTTCCTATTTTTGTTTTATTTTTCGATTGAAATTACTTATTCACCCTCAAATAATATTATAACATAACAAAAGAAACTCGTAAATATTATAATTAACATACCTAAAAGAGTAAATTAATAATTAATAAATATATATTAATTATATATATATCGAGTCGAGTAGCTCGTCGAGTTCACGAACTTTTTGTTTTTGTACTTGAGCTTGACTTGTTTGCTAAATCGAGTAGCTCGAGCTTGACTTTGACCAAGTTTGAGTCGAGTAGTTGACCAAGCTCGAATCGAGGTCGAGTCGAGCTACTTGGTTGAGTTACACCCCTAGTGGTAACTAACGTTAACACAAGTTAGGGGAACATGTGATCTAATCCAAACAAACCATGATAGTGTGTTTGTTGGTTAGGATTTGGGTTTTTTTAGTTCTTAGTGTAATTGAGAAATTAAATTCTACAGGCATACCGAGGGACCTTAACTATCTATAATCTAAGGAAGACTTGGTCGTTAGAGAGATTATCCAGTGGCTATAACCAACTTATTAAAGAATTGAACGAATTATCTTTGTATCGATGATCTGATATGTGGACTGTGTCTGAGAAGTTGGATCTTTGGTTAGAGTTTACTTATTATTAATTTACTCTTTCTTATTTGCGTGAGTTGTTTTATTATTCAGTTAATTAGTTATTTTTGCATTCTCCAAAATCCCCCCATATTTCTCACTTAAAAAGAAGCAAATTTTCCCCAGTCTCCTACTTGCCACTGTAGACAAATTAGCAATTTATTGTGAGTCAGTAATTCTGGTATATCGGATCAAGTAACCTATTACACATCCAAAATCCCTACTCCAGTACTTAGAATTGAATTTTGGCTACTCTTATTGGCAGTTAGGTAGGTTTATTTATTATTGCACAAGTTTGACGCCTGTGACGTTACAATCTCATGGCTTTAGGAGATTTGTAGTTGCAACTTGCACGTTTATTAGGGCTAATACACTTGCATAAAATAACTTCCTTAAAGAAAAACTAATGAGTAATGCGGCCTATTGATGTCACTCCCTTGATTTTTAATTTTTTTTAATCAATGGAAATAAGCATCAATTGTGATTATATATATGTATTTTTGGATTGTATATAGTGGGCACTAATTAATACTATGAAATTATACTTAACTCACCATGTGAAATGCAAACACTTGTATTTATTGCATCCCTTTCATTTAAATACTTCTCCAAATTAGTTTTCACTTTTACCAAAAAAAAAATAAATAATACCTTTAGCTAGTGCCTCCAGCGGCACTCATTGGTCGAACATTTTCTTTTTAAGATTAAAGGACATGAATGTATAATATACATAATTTTTTATCTAAATTATTTTTGCACGTTGTAGCATGTATTGCACCTATTAGTGTGAAAGTTCTTACATGTTCTGCAACACACCCAGGCAGGCATCATGAGGCAAGTGGATGGTCTAATTCACAAATTACCAGTTTAAAATAATCAGCCAGCAAAATCTTCAAGGACTTCATTTTGTGGACTCTTGGTCCTGGTACCCCATTTTGTGTACTGGGGAAAGTGAACAAACAACACAAGCAAAACTTAAAAGACTGTCAGAAAATCAAAGACGGGGAAGATAGAGAAGAAATATGAAGCAGTGGAAAGGGCTGACAAGTTAGTTGAAGGTATGATGAAAGGAAATGGCACTTCCCATGAAGCAGCCCATGCTTTCGGAATTAGAGATTTGGCTCTCGCTCCTGCCATGGAGAAGGGCTTCATCAGTCCCCTGACTACACGACTATCTCTTTCCTGTTTCTGCATCAATTCTTGTTGGCATGTAGTCTCGGTAAAGCTTTGATGCTGCTCTTGAGTAGATATTTGATTATATCGGTATGATTATGTTGCTGAATGTACACCTAAAATCCCCTCTATCTTTTAGTGGCCCTGATTAATATTTCAGTTCTGATTTCAGCCCTTTACTTGGAAAGTAGAGTTATCTGTTTGATTAAGTTGCTGAAGAAATGCCCTTTGCCAAAAAATCCCCGTTCTCTTTAGCAGGCCCTCATCTAAAGTTCTGAGAATCGGTGCATGGGAGTCAGTTCTGATTTCAACCCTTTACCCAGAATGCATGGACCTGGACAGATTTCTGAATAGATGATCTGAAATGCTCGATTTGCCATGGATTCCTGGTCCTGTGATCGTTACCTGATCAGTAGCACTGATGGGTCTAGCACTCCTAACGGATTAGCAGGTATAAGAGAACATTTTCGAGATCGTAAAGAAAATATTCAACTAAAAGGTTTCATTACCATTAATGATAGAACTGTGTCAGTATGGGCTTCCCGTGGGACTTGCTCAAGATAATCAACCACTGGTTTGTAAAATCTGCTTGCAGGCCTCCCACCAACAGTCACGAGAAGCACAACTCCATTGATAGAGATGATGAACATGATCCCTAAGCTGTCTGTCAGAATATGAACTCGAAAGAAAGTAATTTCGCTGCTGATGCTCTTCCAAACATTAATATTGCTTGACAGGGGATAAATCAATGATTTTCTCTGTTTCCCCTCACCAAAAAGAAAGAGAAGATAGAATAATAGACTCTCGCTCAGTGTCTCAAGTTTTTTACTCCTTTTTTTTTTTTTTTTTTTTCCTGAATAGCTTGATTACGATTCCTACTTTTCTTTTCTTTCCATTAAACCTCTGTCTGAAGTGTAATGTAGTCTGATTACCATTTGATTAGTTCAAATCTTTTTTAGTATCATATGATATAAGTTGTATCAGTACCTACAAACGTGAAATAAATAATGAAAAGCCATGTAAAAAGTCCAAAACGTGTTTCATTCGTTAGGTTTGCCTCTTTGCAATTTCACGTGTTTTGTTTAGCTAGTGTAATTTGTATCTATTGTCTACAACCTCGGCTGCTACTGACTGAACTCTTGACTTACCCTTACATTTCTTTCTTTCTTTCTTTCTTTTCTCTATTTTCCTCCGGAAATTGTCACCTGAAACGAACTGGAACTTTTGACTAAGATTCAGTCTTCCCATATATCCTGTAGAGTCTCCTGCATGATTAAAAACTTTACAGAACTACATGCACGAACAGGTGCACCAAACATTTTTTTTTTTGAATATTTAAAACAAAGAATAATATAGTGGAAAATTCCAAAACGAAAAAAACTGGTAAGATATTGACACTTCGACAGGAACACATTAAAAACAAAGAAAAAAAAAGTCGTTGCTAGAAACACATGAAAAAATAAAAAATCATTCACACGAGAAGCATAAGAATTTTGAATGATACTCCATATGAAATTCAAGACTTCGCTTACAAAAGCACAGCACATCAAGCGTTGACATATTAAATCAAGACTCAAATGTAGAAATTTTTATATTATTATTTAGCAGTGTATTAGTTAAGTTAAAATTTTAGTGATTCTATTGGACTCAATTTATAGTAGTCCTAGTCTTTAAAAATTGGTAATCTATTGTGATTGTCAAAATTTATTTACCAAGTCATATAATTTATAAATAAGGAGTTGTATTATTGTTTTACTTGAGAAGAGTAAAATTTGAATGTCCTATTATTAAGTATAATTGTTGATTTATTCTTTTCTTCCACGCACACACTGGTATGTGTGTAAAATGATAGTGTATACTACTCAACTTCATAAGAAGATATCAGTAGAACGCACCCCACTGATTGAAGGTGGGAATTCTTCTGGAAAAAATCTCGAAAAGCAATTGTGAAAGCTCTTAGTGATTTGTCCGGATTGTAAACTTCTATATATCCTTTCCAGTGTATACTTGCATGATATATATATATATATCCTATTAAGCAGTGCTTATACATTCAGTGGTAAGGTATTTCTATTATCCAACATGCTGAATTCAACAAGTTTTGAATGAATTAATTTTTAACATTAATTAGAGTTATCAAACAAGCCCTTAATCTGCAAGAGAACAAAAAATATATTTACTATGGTCGATTTTGCAAAAGTCCTATCCCAGAAAATACACGCGCTTTTAATTATTGATCCACAATTAGGGATGGTTTCCCAGGCTAGTTGCTGTTTAATGCGCCTTTGAACCATCCATTGCACCAAAAATGCCGCACAAGAGGCATCCCGGAGAGTAGAGGTATCAATCACAACCCATTTATATTGGCTCACCCAAATCCAACCCATTAATAATTTGCCCAAATTAACCCATTAATTTTAAATGGGTATAAATGGGTACCCATTTGTACTCATTTAATTGATGGGTAATGGGTTGACTTGACTCACCCATTTAACCCATTTAAAAATAAATACCCATTTTATTCAAAATTTTAGTGAGTGATAAGGAGATAAATTTAAATTTCTTACCAATGTAATAACAATAAAATGCCATTATTTATTGTCAAACACCATGTGAAAATTTTTTTAAAAAATAAATAATATTTCAAACAAGTCATAAATGGGTAATTAGATATACCCATACTTATTAAATGGGTACCATTTATACCCATTTATTTTAAATAGGTATAAATAGGTTGATTCATTTATACCCATTATCCAATTATGACTTATCCAAATATACCTAAATTACCTATTTTGACACCTATACCGGAGAGCAACCAATCAGCAGATTCTTGCCACCCACCCTTTGTCAGGCGACTCGCACATGAGCCGCCCCCATCCCAAAACATGACCAATTTACTTGCCGCGTTCCCAACCACCTTCGAATAGTGCTCTCACCACCGTGGTTGGTTTCCTTTGCTTTGATCGAATGTATGAGATAAAGCAAGGCCTCAGGAGAAAAGAAAAAGAGGGCAAAAGCAAAAGGTGCTTATTCCGTGTGTCGCAATTTTGGCTGCTTATTGATAGCAGCTTTTTTAAGAAGAGACAAAAGAAATTCTAAAAGACTATGCTTGTTTCCATTGCATTGGAATGAATTTCTCTCAATTATATTATGATAGATTAATTCAAAAATTATTTCTAAAAAAATTAACATCATTCATAATATATTTCATCAATTGCGTTACATAATATTTTGTATGAAGTTGGGGTGAATTTTGCCATTTGATTAATTATTACAAATTTTGTTACAATTTCGACCCTTTTTTTTTTCATTCAAATGCCTTGTGCGATCTGAAAATTAGAATATTCTCAAAAGAATATTATTTTTGATATGTTGATCTAGAGATCAAAAAGAAAGTAATGACATAATTGGATAATTTATAATAGCATATCAATTTAGATATAAATAGCTGGAGAGAAATCCAGTGTAGAGAATCCTAATTCCTAACCAATTCTAATGAATGGTTTTTGAGTTGATTTCATGAACACCTTTAGCTTTAGAGAAACTTTTAAATCTAAAACATAAGTCAAAACTTTTGAAATATTTTTAATATATACTTTTCTATTTACTGACCTATACCTCAATACTTGGGTGAGTCCTGATTTCCTAATTATAAAATCTTGACATGAAGTTTCGCAATCACGTTACGCACGGTTAGAAGCATAGAAGAATGTATGCTGCGCAGGATACAAGAGGAAATACATACTGATTTAGAGAGGAAACAACTCTAAAATTAGAAATCCAACTAAATCACTATAGCTATCTAGATTATTTAAAAAGCATTTAAATTTATAATTTATAATTGTCAAAATACATTTTAGATATTATAATTATGTGTGATTCACAAATTCAAATATCTCTTAACTAATTTAAGCAATTAAGTGATTTGAGAAGGTTTTAAATATTTTATCAATCTTTTCAATCCAAATGAAGCTTTGAAAACTTTTCAAAAAATGACTACTCATTTGTATACATTTGACGTCAAAAAGATATGCATGATCACGATTGAAGTAATTCTAGGTGCAACCGACAAAGATTTGTGGGTGTGGATGGCGCTGGCGCCACTCGATGTCCCTATAACCCCATATAATTGAGGGAAGAGAGGCATGTATCCTTTTTCTACTTTTGCGGTGATGAGGAATTCTATCAGGACAAGCGGTCTATCGTACCAACTAGGTTGTAACCGAATTGACTTGCTCGTGAGTTGCTCGAATTTGAACTCGATTCAAGCCCAATAATGATTGAATTTGAGTCAAACTCGAGCCATTATATATTACGATATTGATTGAATTCGAGTCGAACTCGAACCACTATATATATTTATATATATATATTTCAGCTTGAACATTTAGATCGTTGGCTCATGAGTTGGCTGGAATATATATATATATATATATAATTTTTATTTTAATAATAAAATTACACATATATTCCTAAATTTTTATTAATTATATAAGGAAATGATTATTTTATTTATTTTTTAAAAAATAAAATAATAATTTTTTTTTAAGTCAGTAAATGACCAATTAATCGACTTGCTCGTTCAGTTAAATTTGATCTTTCATTGAAGTTCGTTCAATTCGAGTTCGAACTCGACAAAATTGAGTCAAACTCGGTTTGATTAAATCAAAATTAAATTTGACTCGACTCGTTTGCAACTCTAATCCTAACCGGTAAAGTTGTGTGATTGAAAGAAAAAGGATGCTGAGTCAGGTTTCATTTTTCCATACATTATTAGCGTCCGTCCGTAACAGGTAGCTGAACCGATGTAAATAGCAGCTGAAACAGTGGAAAACGTTCTCCACATGAACGAGCATAATTATTATCCCAAAAAAAATTTAATCAGGGCAAAAACTGCCGTCTCCACTAACGGCTCCCGCTCTATATATACGGGTGCTGCGGATTCAAGGCTTCCTGCAATTCCAAACCAGTAGTACGAGCTAGTGAACCATTTTTTATCATCTTAGTTCTGATCAATTACTTCAGTGGTTGATCTCGGTTAGGAAAAAATGGCTTGCAACAAGTCATTCTGCAGCAATTATCTGCTGCTAAGTCCAGAGAAAGCAGGCCCAATCGATCTCATTTGCTTCCTGTTCTCCAGTAACATAGATAACAGAAAATTTGTGGACTGTCCCAAAGGGACTAAGATTCCTTTTGCACCTAGATGGATCATATTTCTTACGGTATTGGTGCAAATCCTTTTACGAATAATCGCAAAACCCGTGGCATGGTTAGGCAACTTGCTCGAGCAGTGGCTTAACCTGCTGTACATTAATACCAACATTTTCGTGCTTATCTACAATATAGTGACTGGTAGACTCTGCAAATCTCCTCCTCGGTTAATGATTTTACTTTACTAGCTACGTCGTCTTACATATTCTTCTTTAACATGCTTTCCACTCGTCTTATATATTCTTCTTTTAACTTGCTTTCCACTGACATTCACAGCTTTGCTCACTGCAAAACTTTTCGGACGACTCATGAGCTTTTGTTTTGATAGGGAATGTGGCTTTCGGAATGCCAAGTCTTCCAAGTGCTGATTATAATTCATCTGCACTTGCTCATGTTTTTTGCATCTATGCATGGATGGATAGATCATGGAAGTGCTAGTATAGATTATGCCACCACCCATCCCATGCATCTATGGATATGTCTTTTTCTTTTGGCCGCGTACGTCTCTATTATGGGAAAAAGTAATACGCTTGAAGGGTAATTCAATTATCATCACAGACTATAGACCAAGGCAGTCCTTTGAGCATCTGACGTCCATGACAGGTGCATGGTACAGTGCCTTGAAGAATAGGGTCTACAAAACATTAGACCCCGTGATCCGCATCTCTTTCGATTTGGATTACTGCGAAATTACACACGAATTTTTTAAAATAATATTTACCCAAAACATAATTTTCTAAGGAAAAGATTTCAACAGGTAATTTACAAATTTATAGTTTTGCTATGTTGATTCTTTTTTTTTTTTTTTTGGGGGGTTTCAGATCCTATTAAGCAAAACAATAAAAACTGTTGAATGGGAGGTGGAGGTGGACACCAGAACGATAGTTGTACCATCTGAATTGTAGAAATAGGAAAGCTTTATAATTTTGCTATGTTGATTCTATTTGGAATTTGTCTGTACTGATTTTGTAGATTATATCCAACAGAAGTGAAAAATGAATTATAGAACTAGGAAAGTTTCCATCTTCAAGTTTATGCCCACACGCCTCCCGGAGCGAACACATTACCGAGGATATCTGATTATGATTACAAACCATGAAGGTCCAAAAAGAAATTTCTTATCCTAAAATTTTGCGTAGAAGTTGTTACACAAAGTTGGAAATGGATAGCCCGTTAAATCTGAATAGCATAGACAGATGATCAAGAGTGTCCTTGGCCTAACGTGTGATTAAAGTGCACAATCTATCTGTGAACAAATGAAGATTTTAAATTCTCTCTATTTTGCAGCACTAGTGGTACATCACTAATCTTGTTGTATTCATTGGACCACCAAAACTCCTCCTTCGATCGATCCAATTACTTAAGACTCAGTTTCGATCCGCTTTCATTTTCAATTGTAGGTCAAGTCATAGGCATCCCGGACAAGACATCGGCCAAGTACATGTCGGTTCTTGCATTTCTAGACTTGCGGCGAAATTTGGATGAGAACATCCAACCTGGGGATGGTAGATATGATCCCCATCTCTCAATGATGGCTGCCAAAGTTGCTTATGAGAACAAGGCTTTTATTGAATCCACGGTCACCGACTACTGGAATGTAAGGGCAACATTCTTTTTCTGTTCCTCTTCCCTTTTTTTCTTTTTTTCCTTTTTGAGTACTCCAGCATCCTGATAATTAACGAAACCGGGTTCAAATAACTTTGGCAGATGGAATTCTTGGCGTTTTACGATTTCTGGAACGGTAATTGTTTCCTCCCTACGTCCAGATCCTTATCTATCAAGTGGAGTAGTATATATTTGTGTTAGTTGCTACAAATCATGGACTCCGATATCATGCAAAATCTTTCCTGTCTGACAGATTATCTAAAGAAATCAACAACACAAGGATTCTTGCTCCGGAAAGACGGAAACACCGATTCGGAGCTGATCGTGGTGGCCTTCAGAGGCACTTCACCCTTCGATACTCTGGATTGGATTACAGACGTTGATCTGTCATGGTACGAGATCCCCGGGTTGGGAAGGGTGCATGCTGGATTCCTCAAAGCACTTGGCCAGCAGAAGATCCTCGGTTGGCCCAAGGACTTGATCCAAATATTTGGCGGCCACGACTACGCGTACTACACCATTAGGGCAAAGCTGAAAGAGCTTCTGGGGAAGAATGACAAGGCCAAATTCGTAGTCACGGGTCATAGCCTGGGTGGTGCGCTAGCAATTCTGTTTCCAGCAATTTTGGCGTATCATGGAGAAACGTCGCTGCTGGAGCGATTGGACGGGGTCTATACTTACGGGCAACCAAGGGTGGGAGATGAGAAATTTGGGAACTTCATGCAAGACCAAATTTCCAATAACTTGCTCCGTAATTACAATAGGACCGTTTACTGCAACGATATTGTGCCCAGAGTCCCCTCTGATAGCCACCTCACCGAGTTTAAACACTTTGGGACCTGTGCATATTTCAACAGCTTCTTCAAAGGCAAAGTAAGCATATATCCATCCATCCATCCATCCATCCCTCTCCCTCTCCCTCTCCCTCTCCCTCTCTTCATTAAATATTTCTCTATCTTTATTGCAACTATATCACTGATGATCAGAAGAACGGATTTTTTACTGGATTTGTTTGTGGGTTATGATTGTACTGCAAGATTGTTGCCGAAGTACCAAACAAGAACTACCTGTCGATCTTATGGCTCATACCTAAGATCATAAACTCTATTTGGGAATTGATAAGAAGCTTCATAATCGGATGCGTTTGGGGGTCTGATTACAAGGAAACTGGTCTCATGCAATTGCTTAGGGTTGCATGCATCTTATTTGCCGGCCTACCTGCGCATTGCCCAGCAGACTACGTTAATTCGACGAGGTTGGCATCAACGGACCTGTACAGTACGGCTTCATCGACTGAAGGAAAGACCGAAAATAAGTGGGCAACTGAGATGGATCCTCTTGTGTAAATAAGCTCCATCATCACAAGAGTTCGTGTCTGTGTCTGGATGGGTGTATCTTGCTCTATGCCCAGTGCAAATAATGTCCTAGCTGCTGCCCTTTTAAATGAAGTGATTAGGTTATATGCTTGAGGTTTTTGTTGTTTTGTTTTTGGGGGGAGGGGGGGGTTCCAAACCCAAGTGGAATGCTGCCGCCATCTTTGTAATCGAAATCTGCTAATGTCTGCATTTTAATAAAAGAGCTGGAGCCCAAAATCAAACTCCCACCAGTTTCCTCGTAGGGGTCCATCATGGAAGGAGGACAATCAAGGAAAGCTTTTTGTCGTACGAATTATGACCATGAAAGGATGTTTGCCCTCGCTTACAATAAAAATTTCTGAAAGCTTTACCGATCACCAGCGGATTCACAGTACATTCTCTCTCTCCTCCCCCCCTCCCTCCTCCAAAAAAATAAAAAAATAAACTAATCCCTCCAAAAGAGAAGGAAAAAAAAGACTGTGTACTTTCTACACTGAGCCAAAGGCAGGATAAATTAACTACAGCACAAACACGTAGGCTAAAGCCCATTAACAAGAAATCATACGTGTCTGCTCATAACAAATCCTCAATGCCAGCCAAAAAAAAATTTTTTTTTATGTCAAATTATACATAATTGGAAGTATTGCTCTGTTAAAATATGTCAAATTGTACGTAATTGAGAGTATTGCTCTGTTAAAATTAGGGTTGGCAAGAAAATCTATAACCCAACAACCCACCCAACCCGCCCACTAATTTGAGAGATTGGGTTGGGTCAGTTGGGTTAATTGGGTATTGGATGTAAAATACCCAAGTAAGTGTTGGGTGGGTTGGGTTTTGAAGTTAGATATCCATTAACCCAACTTTTTTTCACATAGCATAAAATAAATGCATGTACTCAAATATTTTTATCCTTTTTTATTTTTTGAAAAAAAAGAGTGATGGTTTTGGCAACCTTATTTTACTTTTTCCAACTACAACTATTTTTTAATTTTCATTTCTACTAAACTCCAACCATTTTCTTAATTAATGACCCATCAAATTTTAAAATCCATTTTCTTTTTCTTTGTTCTAATTTTTCTTTAATATGAATTTAGACAAAACTAAGAAAAGTTAGGAACACAATTTAGTCTTTTAACTTTCCCAACCTCAATTTTCCATTTTCCCATCATGCATCAAACACAAAAATTCAATTTTTCAATCTTAAAATCTCTATTTTTATTCCCAAAAAATCAAATTAATTTTTCCAAATTTTTTCTTCATCCCCATTAAATTCGGTGTCTTTTTCTTCTTATTATTTACCAAGTCATTTTTTCCCATCAAAAAATTTTGAACTAAAAAGTGAATATTTTGAGTAGCTTACTTCTAGTTTGATCCAAATTTATAGTTTTAAACTTTATTAAGAATTACTGTAGTTACTTGAACTACTTTTTAATCATCCACATTCATAGTGTTTTCAGGTGGGTGTCACTGCCAATAACAACATTTTTTGTAGTAATTGGAGATTTCATAGCATAATATTTAGCATGTTTTTAAAAAAATTGGTTGCCCCTTGTGAATCATGAAAGAAAAAATATCTATTTAGATGACTGCATTTGCTTGAATTTTACAATTCTTCAGTTCAATTTAGTGACATTTTACATATTTGATTTGTCTTTGAAAAAGGATTTTTTGCATTAAATTTGTCCATCCAAATAGTTTAAAAAGTTAGTATGTATATTAGTGTATGTTTTAATATGTTTGTGTGAATGAAAATAATGTATTTCCATCTAATGAGATTAAAAACTAAATGTATGTTTGTATGTGTGGAAGTGTTTTAGTGTGTGAAAATATGTTTATGTATGTAAAATAGTATTTATGTATAAGAAAAAATTATTTTATGTATATAAATATGTGTGAGAGAATATTATGTATTAAAATATATAAAATAATATATTGGGTCATATTTGGGTTATGGGTTTGAGTTAACTCAATATAACCCAACTCAATATCAACCCAAGTTACACTTGGGCGGGTTGGATATAACCTAAATAAATAAAAATTCACTATCAACCCGTCTCAAAACCCACCCAACGCACCCAATTGACACCCTTAGTTAAAATACTAGTGTCATCCTAACATCAAAACTGTAGCCATAAGAAGACAAATTTGTTTAGTCAATATGTGATTGAGCTAGCTGCAGCTTTCACGGACATGGATACGGTTGCCCCCGAGAAGATGCTACTACTTAAGAGTGTTTCGGACATCCTAGGACCCTAGAAATAACAAAAGTGGCGTGACAATTTTGTGTATTTGATCGGAGGCATGAGGTGAACTGGAATTACCTCGGCTGATGATGTGAGTTGCAACTTGCAAGTAGTACTAGAGAGAGGCTTACAGATTTTGTTTTGATTGTTATTTTTTTAAAAAAATTATTTTTACGTTCTTTATGAACATATTTTTCGATCGCACTTTTACTTCATGTATGTGTGTATATATATATATTGAATCACTACAGTGCATTTTTGTATAAAAATTTTAGAAAGTTATAATCAAAACAGGGTCTTAGAGACTGTACTTCCTCCTTGACTTGTTAGTTCCTACCATATTATTGGATGGACGAATGCTGACGTCTTCTCAACGCATGAAAATGGTAATATCCACGTGATTAGCAGCGGGCAAAGGCCGACTGAATGAGTTGAATCCAGACTGAATGAGTTGAATCCAGACATAGCATTCAAAGGTCTTTCAATCTACCAATTGCCGACGTTATAGCTGCCATTTATGTCGACCAGCGACCGCCGTTCATTTCCTGTAAGCGTACTGTGTACAAGAAGTAATTTCCTCGATCTGTCTAAAGAAAAATCATTGGATGGAGTACAATGTAATGGACCAACACTATCTACTGCTCCAGTTAATTTACGCCACCGTAGAACCAGAGGCACTAAAGAACGAAAGGGATTGCAAACATTTTTTTCAGAACGCAATCACGCTTACTAATGCTCACTCATCTACCCTAATTTACCCAACCATTTTGGCTGTTCAAATTGCTTTTTCTTGCTAAAGTACCCGTCTTGCCCTGTTTCGGTTCAACAATCCTGTACTTATTCAGAAGTCAATCTGGCGTTCATCCTGCGAACTGGGGCGACTGGCAACCAAACTCACTCTTCTGCTTTTTTTTTTTTTTTTTTTTGCCCTCTGGATGCCGTCCAAAAGCCGTAAGCATTTGAATGATTTGTGTGTATTTTTTTAATTCTCTTTTTTTTGTTTTGTCAAATCATTTATGTGTATCTGAATAGTCAAAAAAATATGTAAAAGAAATCCTCATCCAGATGGAAATATTGAAGTCTATGTGTTTGGATAGTAGATTATTTGGAATAATTTTGTGAAAAAAATAATTGTAACACTTTTTTGATATAATCTATGTGAGATGAAAATGCTATTGAAAATTGTGTCGATGATGCAAATAAAAAATTTTGAGCAAACAGGCGAAGGCCGATTGAATAAACTGAATCTCGACAATATACATAACATTCAAACGGCCCATCAGACTGCTGCACGATCCCAATTACCGACGTTAACCCGCCACCTCCTCTTATTCATTGATTTCCTTTGAGACTTCAAAACAAACTGAATTTTATTATTCAAACAAACTCGCACACGCACACACACACACACACTCTCTCTCTCGCTTCGCTTACACAGTGGTCACACTCGAAATAATTATGGATCACAGGGTGGTCAAGTTTGAGCTGCGTGGTGGTAGTGGTTCCGTCCATCACAAGGACTTTGGAAAACTTCGCCATATAATGATTTAGATGAGGATTTTTGGATGTGCCCTCTATTATTTGATTCTTCTCCGTATAAGTACAGTATTATCAATTATGTATTGGGCAGACTTTATTGAATGCATGTCTAGTAATGTTTGTTTGGATCGTAATTTTCTATCAAAAAATTTTTACATACACTTTTTATGAGCACATTTTTCAATCATTTTATTACCTTATATATATTAGATCTTCTTAATATATTTTTATAAAAAATCCTGAATGTAGCAATTCGAACGGACCTAGACGTTTTCTTCCTTTTTGCCAAATTCAAAGGGTCTAATTTACTATAGAGGGAGTAGTTGGTTAATGCAAAACTATTTGTAAGCACGTGGGTGGGTCTTCTAACAATTCCGAGGATATTAGCACCTGACAATCACTAATTTTAGTATGTAATATATAGGTGTCACTATGTTGCATGTCTAAGTAATTTTAGGGCTTTTCACTTAACTTTGAGAGAGAAACAACATGTCTTCCGTCTAGAGCTGTTAATCGAGTCAAGTCAAGATTGAGTTTTGAATTCTTGAACTCGACTCAAATATCGAGCCCACTCGAGGTCACTCGTTCAAGTGAACGAACATTAAAATCTGATCAAAATTGACTCGATAAATAGAATATATGACATGAGTTTGAACACGAGTTCAACTCGTTGATCACAAATGAACTGAACTCGCACGAGTTCGAGTTTGAGTTTGAAAGATATATTGTGTGAAATGATAAAATTAATAAATCTAACCCCTAATTTTATTTCTTATATAATGTGAAATAACAAATATAACCTTACTAACGAGTCTAATCGAGCTATTCGACTAAGATATGAGTCGAGTTTAGCTCGACCCATTTATTTATCGAGCATTTGTCACATTGAGCTAGGCCTATTTACTGAAATGAACGGACTGAGTTCGAATCTTGTTGATCTGTGCCTATTTGAGCTTTTGAATATTCGTTTCGATTAATAGAATTACTTCCGCCCCATATTTAATTTTCTTTAAAGGAAATGATTGCTTAGGGTAATAGAAAACTACAATTAAATGGGTGGTTTTTAACAACTCCAAGGCACTATATGGCGGGCAACGTTGTTGAACGAATGCATGTCTTGCAATGTTTGGGTTTTCTCAATTTTACCAAATTCAGATGATAGAAACAGGAAGTTCTCCATCCTAAGTCTATTTTACTTTTGTTACTTATGGAACATTGTACTGAGTAGACTTTGCTTAATATTGCATGTCGCGAAATGTCTAGGGTTTTCACGCTTTTGCCAAATGGAGAGAAGTTGCAGGTGCGACTGTCCTAAGCTAGTCTCCTTTGTAGGAAGTGATCAGTCACTACAAATATACTTACAAGTAAAGGTATCGATCACAATCCAATTACATTCACCCACTCAAATCTATCCATTAATTTTAAATGGGTATCCAATTATACTCATTTAATTAACGGATGGTGATTTGATTCGATGCACCTATTTAACCCATAAAAAAATAATTATACATTTAAACTCAAATTTTAATGAGTATTAAGGAGATAAATTTAAACTTTTTACTAATGTAATAGCAACAAAATGCCATTATTTCTTATCAAATATCATGCAAAAAAATAAAAAAAGTAGTATTTCAAAAGACTTATAAATGGTGTACCCATTTATTAAATGAGTATAAATGGGTGCCAAATTATACTTATTTAAATAAATCCATTTATACCCATTACCCAATTATGACCCACTCAAACTCGTCCAACTCACCCATTTTGACACTTCTACTCACGAGTTAATGGACTTTAATTATTGAAACATGACTTACGACGATTAAAATTTTGGTGCTGAAAGGCTTCTCCTTAACATTAACAAGGAAAAACTCTACAGTCCCCTTGCATTTTGCGCTTGTCCTTTTCTAGTTCCTCATCTGTGTGAACCATGTAATTTTTTCACCAATCTCTATCCTATTTTGGTTGTTTTATTTGAATTACAAACTTTTCGAAAATAATAACACAAAACATAATAACTTGAAAAATGTCTTTCAATAGAGCATCCTGAAACTTATTTGAGAAATTCAGAAGTCCTAACGGGCCGGCCCAGGAACTCCTGTTACTCCTGGGCTGTAGAAGCCACATGAGTGGTTTGGATATTTCAGTCGAACTGGATAGACGGGTGGCAAAGATGTCATGCATTAGACCCGCTAGCGAAGAAAAGATAACGTCCCGAAGATTAATGGGCTTGGAGAATCCAAAAAGGAGAATGAACCACACAAGATTACTTGACAATCACCACTTGCTTGTGCTTAACATTTAATTTGCATCATAGAATTGGAGAATACGTAGGTAGCATAAGATACGAACCAGCCTATATACATGTAGCTTGTAGCATACGTAACTCACAAAACTCTTTTCTTTTCCAAGAAGTGAATGCAAGCGACAAGAAAAATAAAATACAAAACTCAGTAATAATAACCGGATATGTAAGTTACCAAAACTTAACTAAGATACAAAAGGATAGGAAATATGAACTTTTAAACTTTGATTTAATTATGTCAACAACTACATATCTAAATCAACGTACACAATGTAAAACAGTATCTAAGTAAAGTTACCAAACCTTAACTAAGATACAAAAGATAGGAAATATGAACTTTTAAACTTTGATTTAATTATGTCAACAACTACATATCTAAATGAACGTTGACACAATGCAACGTGGAATTTAGGGTTTTCCATATGCGTGAGTACAATCACCGAAAAAAAGAAAAAAGGAAAAAGGAAAACAGATCTCAAGACTCTAAGTATGTGAAGTTACCAAACCTTGACTAAAATACAAACTTTCTAATAAAAGATAGGAAATATGAACTTTTAAACTTTGATTTAATTACGTCAACAACTACATATCTAAATGAATGTTGACACAATTCAACGTGGAATTTGGGTTTTCCATATGTGAGTACAATCACCAAAAAAAAGGAAAAAGGAAAAACAGATCACTAGATTGATCAAGGAAACGAATTTGGAAGAAAATCTGCATACCTTAAATCGCTGATCTCTCTATATATACTGGTCCGCTAAAGGCATGGCTGCATCCCTATCCAACCATAGTCATATATACTAGCTGCTGAACCTTTTATCAATTAGTTAATCTCCCAGCTTTTAGAGTTGAATCTTCAATGGCTTCCCAAAAAACTTGCGACAAGTCATTTGCTAGCAACTATCTGCTACTAGTTCCGGAGGAAGCCAGAATCATCGATCTCGTTCTTTTCTTGTTCTCCAGCCATGCAGACAAGAGAAGATTTATTGAAACCCCAAGAGGCACAAAGATACCTCTCCCTCAAAGGTTGATCATAATTGGCGCTTGCGGGGTGCAAATTATCTTTAAACTATTCGCAAATCCACTAAAACGGTTGGGGTATGCAATCGAGCAGTGGCTTAACCTGCTGCACATGAATGGCGGTCTTTTTGGGCTTATCTTCAAAATCCTTCGGGGTAGGCTCTGCTACTTAATTTCCTAATTAGTTATTAGTCTTGCTTTCCTTTCTTTCGCCTGACTTTTTCCAAGTTTCTTGCTACCTACTTTGCTCAGTACAAATATTATTTGCTTTTTGGCTAGTTGATGAACGTTGATAGAAAAGAATAGAGCTAGCAAAATGCCAAACATAAGGGTATGCATGCATGCGTTTCTGTTTATCGTGCTTGTGTGGGTGGGTGAATTAATCTGCGTGCGATCTCTTATCCCAACATTTTACGCGCAAGTTCTCCCACCATCTTCCAAATCCTACAAACCAGAGCGAGTTGTGATAGGTACAGTACTCTTTTGTAGTTTTGTTCCCTATTAACACCTCGAGTATGTGGGGGTTCTCCAATACGCAAGTCTCCAAACCTCGTACACTGTCACACAGCAAGGACAAACCTCTTGAACAAAATTAAATTGCAGCAGTTACTCTAGTTACACTTGAATAATGAAAAGCGTGAACGTAAATTAAGATCCATAGAATGATACTTGATGCTAGAGAAGGCCTTGGTGTCTGACTTGCCCCTAGCCTACAGATCGAGCACTTTTACAGTGATGGGGATAAGAACTTGCTGATATATATATTTTTTGGGTACAGCATAACACCCTAGATAGGGTTTCTTGCTTACTATATTTTATCGATTAGGTCATTAAAGATTCCATGTGCTCATGGTTGTTCCTTTAATTAAGATTGTAAGGTTTATATCCACTTTTTTATTTTGTAGGGCGCCGAGCAGAAAAAATCCCGGATAGAAATTCATCCAAGTACCTGTCGAATAATAGGACTTCTAGACGATAGGGAAAAGTTGGATGAAAACATCCCATTTGGGGATAGCAGATATAATCCCGCCCTCGCAATTATGGCTGCTAAACTCTCTTACGAGAACTCCGCTTGTAATGAATCTGTAGTCTCTCAAATCTGGAAGGTAAAAGTAGAATAGTTTTAGTTTCAATTTTCTGTATGTGTTACGTGTTTGCGTGTATATGTTTTGTTTCTTACTTATTCGATAGCCTAGTGTAGTCATCTCTTTAGATATCATGTAGTGACAATTGATGACCTCGTTAAACTACTTTTGCAGATGAAATTCCTGGGATTTTACGATTTCTGGAACGGTATGTATTCCTTATTCCTGCCTTCTAAATTTTATTGGCTGCCTTATCAAAAGGGATTTGCAATAATTAGTTAGTGGACAATACTTTTGTACAAAAATTAGTTAGCGGAATAAGGCTTTTCGTTAAGCATGATTTTCATAAATTTTGAGCATTCGAAACCCTATTCTCCTAGTAGTAGTAGGTAAGGTACTATGAGAAAACAATAATATTCCGGACTCAAAAGGCTGCATATGGGGTCTAAATAATATCAACCTGGTGCTTTAAAGTGCTGTTAGTTTGATGGTTAAGTGTTGCCTTTCAATCAGAACTGATCCTCCTTTTATTTCTTCTTCTTTTTTTTTTTTCTTTTTTCTTTTTTTTGCACTGCTGGTGGTGGTGGCGGCGGCTAGCTTACCAAGAGAAAGCAACAACACAAGCATTGTTGTTTCGACAAAACGAGAACACGGAGTCGGAACTGATATGTGTGGCCTTCAGAGGTACATCACCCTTTGATGCTGATGATTGGATTACAGACCTGGATATCTCCTATTATGAACTTCCCGAGGTGGGAAGGGTGCATTCTGGATTCATGAAAGCTCTTGGTCTACAGAAGTCCCAAGGTTGGCCCAAGAACGTAAGCAAATCTGATAAGGAATACGCTTACTATGCCATCAGGGAAATGCTGAAGAATACTTTGAAGACCAATCCCAAGGCTAAATTTATAGTGACAGGTCACAGCTTGGGTGGTGCACTAGCAATTCTGTTTCCAGCCATTTTGGCGTATCACGAAGAAAAGGAGTTGTTGGAGCGATTAGATGGGGTCTACACTTATGGTCAACCAAGAGTTGGAGATGACGAATTTAGAGCATTCATGGAAGCCAACATGAAGAGCAGCATCCACAAGTACTTTAGGATCGTGTATTGCAACGATCTTGTGCCTAGAATCCCTTGGGACGATGCCTGGAATAAGTTTAAGCACTTTGGGACGTGTGCCTACTTTGACAGCCTTTACAGGGGCAAAGTAATTAAATCCCTTGGCATTCCCAAATTTATTTCCAATTTTCTCTCATCTGTAAAGTGCATATCAGTACCTAGGATTAAATTTTTATTTTTCCATGTGCTGCAGATTGTTGCTGAAGTACCAAACAAGAACTACATTTCAGTCTTCAAGTTCATTCCCAATCAACTAAACTGTCTTTGGGAGCTGATAAGAGGATTTGGGATGGGATTGTTTTTGGGACGTGATTACAAGGAATCGAATCTTATGCGAGCGGTTCGATTTCTGGGCTTCTTGTCCGTAGTTGGCATTCCAGCACATTATCCTCCAGATTATGTCAATTCCACAAGGTTGGCATCTCCGGATTTGTACGTTCCTGCCCATGGATTCAGCAATGAAAAGACCAGGGACAGGTGGCTCTGCAGTATGCATTCTCAAGCAAACGACAGCCCAGTGTAGGGAAAGCCAAGCATGAAGAAACAAGATGATCCTCTTTTAGGGCTTTCCTAGTTGAAAGAGTTGAATAAGTGGATAACTAACACTGATCCTCGTTAAAGCTCATGTTTGCTTGGTCGTTTATCTTTGTTGCTTATTTTTTTTCATTTTTTTTTCTCCTCCCTGTCAGTTTGTGGTAAAGATTTTCGTTTTGCATTCAATAAAAGTAAAGCATCTGAGTATGCTCAAGGCGTGCTTTCAAGGGGGTGGAAAAGGTATGCCTGAGGCTACAAGGTTGCTTCATGGCTTTGTAGTTGGCTTTAGTGTGTTTTATAATTGCTGACGTTCCTTTGTATTTTTTCTTTAAAAAGTAAATGGGAAAACAAAATAAAATTTGAAGGTGAAGCATATCTTTAAAGATCATGGTTTTTACATCAAATCATCGAACAAGTCACATGCTTAGATAATTAAATTGCAGTTAACAAAAATTGGGCTCCAATAGACATATTCAAATTTTTTCAATCTAACCATTGAAGATTATGTATACAAGCAAATGTTAAAGCAAACAAGTAGTATGTTCATTTATAAGATTAAAACCTTCTAAAAAGACATTCGCGGTAGAGAGAATGAGCGAAGGTGTGGGGGGAAGCCCTAACCGAGAGAGGATCCACAGGGAAGCCTATTCTGCTGAGCTATTGGTGATTTAGATGAACAAAGCTCATAGAGGGAATTGAGTCCATATGGGAGTACTTACACAAGAATTAGTAGAAAAGTAATCAAGAATTCGGATACTAAGCAATTATAGCATCATATGGATTATATTTTGTGTTTTTCTCTCAATCATTTTCTCTTCATCTACTTATCCAAATTTTTTTACTTGAATAATTCAGTCCGAAGAAATTAGGTGATCACACCATTAGTGCCCTCTTAACTAGTAGATGGATAAACTTAGACAGCCCGCTTTCATTGACAGTGTTTTGTTACGGGATTTGCATGCAATGTCATGGTTGAGGGAGATTGGTCAAAATTGTAAGAAGGAAAATCCTGTACTAATCAACGTGTAATAGAAATAAATTAATGGATAATTCATTTTCTTGATTTTAGAGATTTTTATGTTTGTATTTATCATTTAATAATATCATGATTTATAGTATTTTTTGTAGGTGGATTCAAGTGAGAAAATTGTATCATTAGATACAACAAAAAATTTGGCAACTCTAATTTTTTTTTTTTTTGGGCATAAATAGAATCTACAATGAAGTATTCTTGAATGACATTAACTTAGTGTTAGAATCCTATCTAGTAGAAGAAGAATGGAGGAAAAGTTTCTAGGTTTAATTAGCGACAATCCTTATTCTTTATCAGATCTGCATTTCAAAACAAAGGGAGTAGAAGGATGAGACATACATAGCTCACTCCATACAAAGAATTAGAATAGTACTTACATTCTAATAAGCCAGTTGTTGGGTGAAGTAGAGATCCTGAACGCCAAAGGTTGAAGGAAAAGCTCCACATTGGATGATGTACAGATTTCCAATTAGGCATGTTTCCAGAGCTGCGAATTGGTGTGCAGATTTCACAGCCAATGTAGGAGTTTGTCAGCAAGTCACATTTTAGTTCACTAGCTCAATAGACAAGCTCTCAAAATTAGTTTTATCAGAAAACGAATTTAAGAAGGAGTTCATTATCAACATTTTCCCTAATAAGAAATAAGAAAATGAAAAAAGAAACTTTTTTCACGCAATGATTTTGTTTAACAATTGTATTGCTTTTACTTCATAGTTTTAAGAATGTTTAACATATTTAAGCTTACCAAACAAAAAAAATATGTCCACTTTCCAAACTATGTTTAACATATTTAGTATTTAGTTTTGCACATGTCAAAACTAAAGTCCTGTTTGACAATCCAATTCAATAATTAAACTTAATGAGTTCAGATTTTGATCATATGGATTTGATAACAAAAAATAAAATGTTTTCATTTATTTAAGTGGCTTTAGATTATTTTAGCAAAGCTTTAATAAATTGTTCATCCAACATTTAATATAGAATAGATTCAAATGTTAATATTTCAGTATTTAACAATTCAATAACTTAACAGATCCACATTTCATTTTTCAAAATTCAGTTTTATCAAATACACCCTAAGAAAATAGCATATTCATATTTAGATATAGCATATCCACATTTTAATTACATTTATGAAGAAAATAGCTAAATTAGATCTGGAAACTATCTCGATTCACTCCTATATATTTCTTCCGGCGCGACGGTAGAGCAAACTTCAATTTTTTTTACAAATATAACCAAGGGCGGGCTTGAAGATTGAGCCTTCAATGTGTTATCAGGAGCTCAATAACTTCATGGACTTTGCAACAGCTCCTCTAACAAGATCACTAACTTGATAAATGAGCAAATAAAATAGTGTGGACCTAAAATTTAAACGTATGGATATGGAAAAGCATTAGCATGAATTTACACTAGCAAATGTAGTGAAGGAGTCAAGAACTTTATTAAGGGGTGCAATAATATTCACTTAGATTTATAAGGTGTTGGTTTGTACATCTTCGGAATAACTAAATATTCATTACAGTTTACATGGAACTTGAGATTCATTTTATTTTTTAGCTCATTCAATAGTATAAAATTATGCATACAAGATACATATTCTAATTCATATATCTACAATTGGCAAATAATTTGCTCAAAATTGAATTGTTAAATGAATACTTTAGTCAGCTTGTAATTCATATGAAATGAACATATAAGAAAAGTCAGATATTAAATAAATAACATTGCCTACAAAAAAAAAGAAAATTACATTAATAGAAAGGAAAAAAATAGCATCATGTAATATGTTTTAGTTCAAAGTTCACAAATAAAGAGGATAATTGTAGAAGATTTTAACTTTTTTTGGGGGGGGTGGGGAATTGTGAGGTTAGAGAGAATACTATTAAAATTCAGGGGTCAAAAATAAAGTAATATTATAATTTTAAAATTTTTTATAAGCTATTTTAGTTTTTCTAATAAATTAAAGAAATTCAAATTTGAGTGTGCATCTCTAATCTCTATAGACGCTGGCGTTGAAAAATACTCCATAGCATAGACTGCAAGGAAGAAAAAAATCCTCCAGAAATTAAAATATAGGTCCAAAATTTGGCAAATATAAAGGGGCATATCGCAAAATGCTAAATCGTGGGGGGCTACCGAAAAAAAAAAGAGCGCCCGTCATCTATATGCATTTAGCAAACAGATTGGGGGAGCCAAAGATAGAGAAGTCCTTTGCCTGGGGCTTGAGAAGCTGAGCTGAGCGAACCGTCGTGCGATTCGAGCGCTAGGGAGCGTGCGAGCGAGGTAGCTAGGATTTTGAGAATTCGAATCGGTAAGAAGGTATTGAGCGTGCATACATAATCAATTACTCGTCGTTCTTTTGGTTAATTTTTTTATGGGCTATAATGAAATCAATTTCCGAATTTTTGAGAAAATTTGAAGGAGAAAAAATGGTGAGTCTAAATTGGTGTATATTGATGATGATTGTGTGTGAGAAAGAGGTGTCTGTGTTGTTGTTATTATTGTGTGCAGGAGGAGGAAGAGGAAGAGTCAGAGTCGTTGTGGTGTGTGAGCGATTTCAGTTTCTAGAGAGAGAGCTTCGATATAAGATCGTGAGAGGGCAAAAGGAAGTAAGGAAAAGAGAGGAATTGGTGAGCGACCTGTGCGATTTTCTTATAAACTCCACTGCAGGGCACGATTCCTTAACTTGACCTTCTTCAATATGTCTGAGAGAAAGCTTGTTGTAAGTTCAAGCCTCTTTTCATTAATGCCTGTAACATCTGTGATGAAGGTATTCTTTTCTTCCAGATCAGAAAATTATGCTGACGTATATTGTGCAATGTTATTTAGGTTTTGGGTATCCCGTGGGAAGTAGATACAGAAGGTTTGAGGGAATATATGACCAAATTTGGGGAATTGGAGGACTGTATAGTCATGAAGGTTAGTCGAGACTATTTTCCCGGTATTGGTTGTCTGTTTGTTTGTTTTTTTCCTATACTTGGATCCTGCTCCTTATGATTCGTCATGTACAGCTTGTGAAGTAATTTTATTCTTTTAAAAACTTGAGTTTTTGGCTTAAACGTGAGTAATGTTGATGTTCTTAAATGGTTTCTGGAGGTTGAATTGATGGGCCAATTACCAGCTGATTTGAAGCTGTGGAAACTATATGCTTGTAATGATTCCAAAGTGCCATCTTTCACAACATTATGACAAATTAGTTGCACTTTCTCAAGATGGAAAAGTTGGTTTTTTAGCACTTGCAATAATCAAAGAGGTGTATTACTTGCATGAGACTGTTGTACCTGTTCTTGAAGTAATATGTTTAGCATATTCTAGAATATTCTATCTAGATTGTATGGAAGACTAAATTTATGCAATTTTTAGGAGAGGTCTACTGGGCGATCTCGTGGGTTTGGCTATGTGACCTTTGTAACTGTTGAGGATGCCAAGGTTTGGCTCATTTATGTTCTCCTTCTCTTTCAAATTTTTTTCTTCTATGTTATTACATCTCTTTTCCAGATGAAAAAGTTCAAATTCTGTTCTAATGCCATGCCTTTGGTTTTGATTCTTTGGATGTATTCTGCAGGCTGCATTGTCAAGTGAGCATTTCCTTGGTAACAGAATGCTGGAAGTGAAAATAGCCACTCCGAAGGTTTCCAGTTTTAGTTTTGCAGTTTTATGATTCAATTTATAACTTTTAAACCTTCATCATCTTTTTTAGCTTATATTGTTTGCTTTTAATACCTTCTTGAGCTGTAGATCTGTGTATGTATAATTGTGATTCCATTGCTTGAATTTATGTTACCTGTCCAATGAAACGCACTTATGCTGATTTATAGGAGGAGATGAGAGCTCCATCCAAGAAAGTAACAAGGATTTTCGTGGCAAGAATTCCTCCATCTGTCTCAGAAGCGGCATTCAGAAGGTCATCGTTTTCACCATTTTATTGAACCTGAGAGATATTTTTAATTGGTTTTTCTGTTCTATGTCATGTTATCTGTCATTATTCTAAATTTTGAATGTTTTTCTTCATGTGTTTCTTGGTGCAGCTATTTTGAGAAATATGGTGACATCACAGATCTCTACATGCCCAAGGTTCATTACCTCTACCCTACCTCTTCGGTTATCTTTAAATCTCTGTGAAGATTCAAGATTCATGATTTTAGAAATGGTGGAGATTAACATACTTTTGTGTCATATCCTAAGGATCCAAGCACCAAATCACATCGTGGAATCGGATTTGTCACTTTTGCTAATGCTGGTAAGTCCCACTTGAGTGTTCCTTGGTGGAACCTGATAGATCTTTTGCCTGGTGCAAGAAATTTGCTTTCCTCTGTTCATTGGAGGAAATGATTAACCATGTTCACAGTTTTTCCTTATCTTTTTTGTTTCCCCTTGTGCAAGTGTTGTCTATGTGAAAGATATCAATCTCAGATTGGGTTATTTGTACATGTGCAAACCAAAAGAATATGCATGTAGGCTGCAATCTCACATAGTGCATGTTTTGCTGCACGCGGTTATATGGGTGGACAAAGTTGGTAATTTGGAGTGAGTTGTCCAATTTATTGGGACAGATTGACATATAAGTTGCTAACTTTCGGTATTTCAAGTTGGTAAGGTCATAATTATATCTTTTACTGGTTCTAATTGGGAGCTGTATTTTAGAGGTTTTTTTAGGATCTGAGAGTTTCTACTGTTTGGAGAAAGTTCTCTGAGATTCAACAGGAGAGGATTGGTATGGGTACTGTTCAGAAAGTGAACTGCATTGAATTATGGAGATGTGTTGTTGAAAATGAGTGCTTATGGTATTGGAAGGGAACATCGTGGTCTGACAGAGTTGATGTTGACCATAAAAATAATCATTATAGATTTCTTGTTCGTCCACCATTTGAAAAGATTCTTTTTTCTGATGGTGGAAGCAATAACAATGGGGATCAATAAAGGGGAATGCAGGTAGAAGTTGCAAGTGCTATTTAGCCTAATTCTTTTGCGTGTCACTTTCCCTGAAAATTTTTCAAATAGTCAAGGAGCACCATAGTACTCTATGTTTGACATTTCAAATCTTTTAAAATTTTTAACTAGGCTATATTCTCCATGACCTTTTGCGAGAACTGAAAATATAATGAAGTCCTCTTATGAATTAACTTAGCTGGTGATTATGGCATAGTATTGTGACTCTACCTAATTTTATTTGAATTTCACCTCATGGGTGTGGTTAATTTAGTTTTCTATCAAGAGGCCTAACTTGGTGGCTACAGCAATTCTTAAGTGATTTTGGCAATATGCTGTTTCAAACCTTTTACTTTCTTTTGCAGAATCTGTGGATGATCTCATGGCTGAGACCCATGAACTGGGGGGTTCTACGATAGTTGTTGACCGAGCCACACCGAAGGTAAACATCTGTAAATATTCTACTCGCTGATCATTATCTGTGTCTGGAATGTTAAGTGGGATTATTGAGAATTTCTCCCTCCCTCTCCCTCTCTCCCTCCCTCTTCTCTCAGGAGGACGAATTCAGGCCAGTTAGCCGAGTGCCTCAGGGTGGATATGGTGCGTATAATGCTTACATCAGTGCAGCAACCAGATATGCTGCACTTGGTGCTCCCACCTTATATGATCATCCAGGTTCTATGTACGGAAGTAAGTATTAGGGGAAAAAAGAAAGAAAGTGCACTTTCATTATATGGTGGCAATTGCCTGACGACCATTTATAATTCTTGAAAACCAGGAGGAGGCCCTGGAGGTCCCCCTCGTGGGATGGGTAAAAAGATATTTGTGGGAAGGCTTCCTCAGGAGGCAAGTGCTGAAGATCTTCGTCAGTACTTTGGTAGATTCGGCCGTATAATAGATGTTTATGTTCCAAAGGTAAGAAAAAGCTGCATTTGTGATTTATGGTTGATGAATAGCTTCTTACTACCGAGACATGCTATTGGAATCAGGATCCTAAAAGGACAGGCCACAGGGGGTTTGGTTTTGTAACCTTTGCTGAAGATGGTGTTGCAGATCGTGTGTCTCGAAGGCCCCATGAGATATGTGGACAACAGGTAGTTGATGAAGTTTTCATTCCAGATGTTTCCTAGATGCTCAGTCTGTTGATGAGTCATATAGTTAATATTTATGCTGTAATCCAACATATTAAGTCTGGGAGACCTATAACAAGTCCTGTTTGGACTATTATGGGCAATCAAGTCATTAATAATTTGTGGATATAATTAAATCCTACTTTAGATGGATGTGATTCCAAAGTTAATTGTGATTAGAATTGATTTTTACATCTTAATTTTCACTTTCGAAGAATTAGCATTTGTTTAAGATACTGGATAAGGATAGAAATTGTATTCTCTTAATAGATCTCAATACTGTCATAAGCCTAGGACTAGACTTCATTGAGTGTAAAGAAGAAAAAAGATTGTTGTAGAATACCTGTCAGTACGCCTAAGAAGAAAAAATTTCTTGGCTAGTTACACTAACCTTCCATGTCATATGTAGAAATTTTAGAAATATCCTTTAGTACTCGAATTAGAATGGCAGCATCTCTCAAACTTGTAAGGTGGATGTTGTGCACAGTAAATTTGTTGTATAATTGAATTGACTGATATGCTTAAAATGCATAATCTATGTACTCTGCAGGTTGCAATAGATTCAGCTACTCCCATTGACGATGCTGGTCCAAGTAGTAATTACATGATGGATAATCCTGAACCGTATGGAGGTTATGGTGGTCCTATGCGTTCATATGGTAGGATGTATGGAGGGCTGGACTTTGATGATGTGAGTATCAGTTCCATATCTACAGCAAGATATCACTCAGAAAGATGAACATATTGCTTTTTAAGTCCTTCAGTCTCTCTTAGCTTTTTGCGCATTCTGTGAAGCACAATTATGCATTTGCTCCCAGTTGTATGATGCCTATGTGTTTGGAATTAAGACCCTTACCTTAGCTAGAGCTTGACAGTTTTGGTTGTCTATACTACATATAAAGAGAGAGGTGGGGATTTGGGGTTAATAGTTTATCTCACTTTATATACTTCCAAATTTGCCCTCATGAAAATCACTTATTATTTACAACAATTACTAAAATAACTACTGTAACTACCATAACTCATCTAAAGACATCTTGACAAAAACTGACTATAAGTATTATAACTACTTAGTTACATCATTTGATGTGAAAAAGGATTAAAATACCATTATTTGTTTTAGTAATGAAAATTCTATGCAAAATTAATTTGCAAAAAAAAAAATTATTTTTAAGGTGTGTGCCTTGAGCACTAGTTGGGTAGAATGTTGCTGATGAATGGCTCTCCGACTAATTATTGTAGCCATGTACAATCTTCGTACATGATAAATAACTGATGTGGCTGATCTGAAATCCTCGTTTTCTTTCTCTTCTGTGCGGACAATACAAATTAGATGACAATATATGGGTTATTTTCTTTTTAAATTTTTGTTCAGCCCTGATAGTGAATTGTGCCGTGTTTGTTTTGCAGTGGGGGTACGGAATGGGTGCTGGAAGACATTCCAGAGCAGATTTTAGGTATAGGCCTTATTAGCTGTCCGAGGCACAAATGCTGCTGCGTCTAGAATGATCTAGATAACTAGTAATATTCGCCTTTACAAATACTCAGTGATGGTTTAAGTAGGACAGCTTTTATTCGAAACATTATGTGCCCAAGTTGTTGAAACATTTGTTAATCGGTTATCTTATCTGTGGTTGGATGTCATTTAAGCTACTTTATTTCTAATGATACGACTGATTGGTGTAACATGTGACCGTTATTTGTTTTGCCAAAACTACTGCCTCTCCATTTTGACGAAGTATGAAGATGCTAATGTCGGGAAAGATGTATAGAAGATTAGTCTCTGCATTGTAGTTGTGCTTGGGGATTATATTTGAGGTTAAGATTGAGAACAAAAGCATTCACAATTCTAAAGAGTGTGAGCAAGGAACAACTTTGACAGTGTGTTTTAAACTCTAGTGGAATGCCCCAAAGAGAAGACGTAGAATGTAGGTCCTTTTCCCCCTTCCGGGTGGTGGAGTTTGAAATCAATCTAAAGACTTAAATAAACACGACCTGGTTATTGTCATTCTATCAGCACGGAAGTTTGGTTGACGTAAATTCTTGCAATCGGCGTTGAGCCAACTAATCTCCTCCTTTTCTCACCGACCGAATAGATCAGATAAAATCAGTTGCAAGATAAGGAAAGTTGCTCAGTTAGCTCTCTATTTTCGTAACGTCGTTCCTGCAAAGACAACCTTCAGACCCTCCACCTTAGGATCATGATGGTTCATACATGAATATGAAATAGTTTGCGCAGGTCTTAATGGCACTTAATCCTCCCCACAGCTCTTTAGTGTTTAACATGTTATACAAAGAAAAACGATTTCTCAGGAAAAGTCAAAATTAGTGACATTAATGGTATGATTAAACAACCTTTTGACCTTGGATTGGCTTTTATTTGCAGAAAACAATTTGGATAGGAAATTATTTACCAAAATTTATTTGCTTACATCATCAACACATTTTCTAACCACCTTTTTATCTCACATACATCATACGTGCTACAATATTTTTTTCAAAAAATTATCTCAAATAATCTACTATCCAAACACACTATAAACAAGTTTTCTAATTAGCATTATATATTTCTAACCAGTTTTTTATCTCACATGGTCACGTCAGTAAAAATACTATAGTATTATTCCATAAAAATTTTTCAGATAATTTCCCATCCAAACACATATTTGAAAGGAAAACAATCTCCAACCTTATTAAAAAAGGTAGGTGTAAGAACAAAGTAACTTGTAAAAATGCAGCTTTAAAATTATCACTGCAAAGAAAATGATGAATGATCACCGCATAGCTTTTTACTTGTATGGAGTAGAGGCTACAATAAACTGATTGGAATAATAAGATTATATTCCTCTTTGAGAATGCTTGTAGCAATTACCCGAACACAATCAAGATGACTTGCAAAACGTTGGACTGAAGAGCAGCAAAAGCTTTTATCGCTACTAAGAAGTGCTGCTCGCCAGAGGATCCTAGTGTTAAGTAGCATGTCTAATTATATGCGTAAAGGTAAACTTCATTGCAGCCGAAATTTGCGACGAACTAGACGTTCTGTCCCGACCTTCAAGAGATCGCCGAGCTACTGTGCCAGCATTTCCAATCATTGAGAGATAGAAAGAGACCAAAACAATACTATCGATATTCACAAGTTTATAAGAGAGCCTACAAGGATCTGCAATCTCCCTGAAGAAACGTGTAGCGAATTGGCAATCAAGTGCAGCAAAAGAAGCACTCGATCAGAGGACTTGTTTTCATATACTTACGAAAGAATGATTTATTCAAAACTCTAGAGTGATGAGCTTGATTCTCTGTTATTGAGCTTCTCATATCTTGTGCTTTCATCTGAGCAGCTCTCAGTTTGTTCAAGATTTTATCCACGGATGCAGATCTTTTCCTTTCTAGTTTCATCTGAAAATGACAGCATAAAACTTTCAGAAAGAAACTTCGAATTAGCACAACAGATATCTCCACAACTGTCAACTTCGCAACAGAAACAACAGTGTAATAACCAAACCTCAAGTTTCCGAATTGCTGCCTCAGCTTTTGCCTTCTGCAGGTTCTCCCAGGCAGTGATCTTGGCTTCTTCTCTTTGTGACCTGAAACAATAGGAGGAATTAATATGTAAATAGCATGCCACGCAATTCTCTACCATGCAATACAGACATTTTCTCCATTTCTCTTCATTGCAAAATGCAAATGTAATGTGCTCAACTGTTGGAATACCAAGGTCGCAAAGGATCTCAACAAGAAACTTAATTTGAATTACAAAATAAGCTATGCTAGGCATGCTAAGGCAGAGTTTTGCAGAGAAATGTATTAATCTGCAGATGCAGAAAAAACTATGCCTAGTGAATTGAAATGGTTTCTGGTTCCGTGATACCAAAATATATTCTATGGAGAACAGAGGGAATATTTCGATAATCAAAAGATACTGCATGTCAGAAGAGAAATAAAAGGTACTTTGAAGAGCTCTTTGCGGTCCCTGAAATGTCCCACGGCAAAGCTAACTCATTAAAATCAGATGATTTCCTTCTCATCCTCCTTGCTGCAAGTTTCTTGGAGTGCCGGGTGATAGTAGCTCCTTTGTCCACCTGGACATCTCTAATTTCAACTTTAGCAGAATTGTAGTTGTGCAGCTCAGCTGCAGCTGGAATTGGAAGAGGGAAGGCTGAGAATGATGAGTTTCCTTTAGGAGATGAATGGGTGCTTCCCTCAGGGCTCATCTGAGTGGCCATATCCCTACGTGAGATAACACGTGATACACCCCTCTCTGCCTCTAAATACCCAAGTTTATCGTCTGCACATTCAAAAAGAAATATGTAAAACCAGAAAGCTTTATCCAGAAATATGAGTTTTTCCCTGTTGGAAGACCAAATATGATTTTCAAACTTAAATATGGGCAGAATCGTTCATAGATCCCATAAAAAACGTGAACAGGATGTATATCAACAAATTCCAGAACAGTTCCTAGAATCCACCAAATGATAACCAATATTGGGATCCCCAGGAAAATTATAGTGCTCCAAGCAATTTTCACTGTCTGTTTGCTCAGTTTAATGTTTGGCATAAGTGGACCACAAGTAAAGTTTAAAAGAGTGGGTACATGCACAATATGAAGAAGAGTCACTATAATTTTGATGGAAAAGCTTTTTAAATTGCATCTGGATTCTGGTAATTGTTGGAAAAGCTGATAAAAGATAGGACTAATGTTCTTTCCTCCACTAGTAAAATCACATCAGAACTTACATTAGCCTACTAAGTCGGCATCTAAGACAATGGAAGAAATTGGCACGAAAATATCAACTAAGAGTGAACGAATACACGCGTGCTCATGCATGCTTTGTACCTTGAGAGCTTGGAATAGAACACTCATTTAAAAAATCTGACAATCCAGGTGCACTGGCAGCATGAGCAATTGCACTCTCAGCAAAGACAGAGTTAGATTTCGTGCCATTCCCCATCGCATAATGAATGGATAAACCATCAGGGACCAATACACCAGTTGTAAATGGCGAACCTGCCATGAAATTGCTCCCACTTCCACCCTCAAGAACTGGTGCGGTAGGCGAATAATTCGGGATATACATAAGTCCTGGAGCCCCAAGTGGTCCACTCTTTGATTTAGGCCTCCTCTGAGGCTGTACGTTTGAAGTCTTGCAGACCCCATATCCTGAAACAGGACTCGTAATCCACCTCTCAGCATCATCCCACTTTGAAGGCAAAGTCCTTCCACTGTTGAATGGCATCAATGCAGCAGCACTAATGTGCCTCCTGCTACTATTTGTCGGTAAGGGAACTCGTTCAGAGCTCCAACCCTTTGGAATCCCTGAACCATAGTTGTCTCCATGCTCTGGCGTTCCTGGACTTGTATATGCTCCTGAATTACCAATAGAACCAGCACTCTTCCTCATGACTCTCAATTGAAACAAGATACCAGCTGCTGCATCGTTTTTTCAATAGTCTGAATTCCCTAAAGGCCACATTCCCATGCTGTATCAGATTCACCAACAAAAAACCAAAGGAAAAAGAAATAGACCCATTCACCTATATACTGCTCAAATAAAAGCAAGAGCAAATTGAAAAATCTGCGTTTTGAAATGGTAAACCAGAGTAGACTTAGTTTTCATCTCTCACCAGTCACCACACAAGCTGTAGATGTCAGGAGACGACGAACATACTCTCTGTGCTTATAAAAATGCCAAAAGGAAAACCAGAGACTTTTTTTTTTTTTAAACTTTTATCGTAGTTGGGGATGTGGGCAAACTCTGAAATCCGGATTCATTGCTAGATTCTGGACCACAATACACTCGTGAAGTGCAGGAGAGAACTACAGTACAAAGCACTGTGTCCAAAACAAGCCTTAAACTTCTGCTGTCAGAAAATTGACCAAATGTAACACAGAGACTGTTTACGAAACAGCAGCAGACCCACTCCCACTTCCCCAACCTTTGTTCTTATTCTCACTCAATTTTTAACACAAATTTTCACGCACACAGAGCAAACAACGGGAAACAATGTAAGGTACAACGCGTATTCAGAATAAAATAACATCACCAAAAAAATGAACCCCGTCCAAAAAAAAAAAAAAAAAAAGTGCTGAGGCTTTTAGCAAAAAGCAAAGTTACCTTGGATTGTTGATCAGAGACCGGCGCCTGGAGAGTTGCCCATGTACTAGTGGTGAGTGGCAAATACAAAATGCTGCTTTTTAGTCTTCAGTTTAGTCGTTTCTGCTTGCTTTCTGCAACTCTTGTCTACGAGTCCTAGGAGAAAGAGACGATAATGTCATAGAGAACTATGAAGTCTGGGTGGATAAACAAAGATTAGTCGTCTTCTGCTGGGGCAGAGGTGAGAGAACTTGAATGTAGGATTGCCAACCAATATAATAAGATACTTGAGACGACTAGCAATTAAGAGGGTTCAACCCCATTGGGGTCTCTCTGATCATCTTAGCCCACAAATTTTGAAGGATGTTTGACAAATGGGAAAATGCAGCTTCTGACAAGGTGAGAGAATTCAATTCAGATGGATCCGGTTAGATTCGCAGTGGAGTACATATTGTAGTTTTCATTTAATTATTCGGAGGAAGATAGGCATTATTATTACAGTTCTAATAAAGGACTGCGGAGGCCAAGGGAGTGGGCATTGGGTTGGTTTGTCCATAAGAGCCAAAGGTCGAGTTGGCGCATGTTGTCCCCATCTGTGAGTGAGACTAAAAAGGGCAGCAAGTCCATGTGACGGTGCCATAAAGTTTGGGGAGGGATGGTGGGAAGGACTGAAGCAGCAGACCCCCAATTTTCAATTTTGTCCCTTTGGGAGTTCCCCATTTGTAATTGTAACTTCCATCAAACTCTAAGTGGCTACTTGGCTTTTTCTTTCTTTCTTTTTTTTTTTTTTGTTGTGTCAAATAAATTTTGAAGAATTTATCTCTGTATATACTATTTCGAAAACCTTTGGATGCATGTCATTTAATTTAAATTTTATTTTTTACACATATAACATGTATCAAAAATATATGTGTATACACCTAACTCAAGCTCGAGACTACATAAGGTGAATCGGGCATCTGTGAGCTATCAACACATTTCTAGTGGCTTACGGTGGTTTTGTACGAATTGTAACATGTTTTGTACTCGAACTTCACTTAAATAAGGTGAATGAGTCCTACTAGTTAATGCACAAATAGCAACTTGCTACATTTGGGATCCAAGTATTACTTCTTTTAATTGTAAGATGTGATTCGAAAATATTAATGGTATGGACTAAATCTACATTTATGTAACAAAAATACACACCTCTGCATTATTGACTTGTGCCATGAACACTAATAACTTAAACTACTAGTATTAAAAGTTATATAAGGTGTGGATTTGAACAGTGGAAATATGGGATTAGTATCATCCAATATTAAATCAACACCCCAAGACATCTTTATTATGAGGAATTGTAATAAGAAGTGAATACTTCCTTCTTCTTCTTTTTTTCGAAATATGTTCAACCATCACATATTTCATACGGACATATTATTCCCACCATCAGCTGGCTGGCACAGTTGGACCCAAAGAGTGTGATCCGTGAATTCTCATCCGCAAGTGCACATTCTTGCATGCACCATTCAGAGTAAATGACATGATAGGAAGAGATCAATTCCTGACTTGAAAGAAATCTATGACTTCCTTAAGTGAAAACTCTAGCAGTTAGTACATTAGTTCCTTCCCTTCAAAAAGGAATGATCTCGGAAGATCTCTCTGACTTGTTACGTAAAACCTCTAGTAGGTAGAAGTTGAAAATCTTACGAGTTGAGCTTCTTCGCTTAATAGTGGAAGAACTATAACAACGGACTTAAACTGGATAGAATTTAGGATCCTCTCAAACTGAATTTTATCTAGCTCTCGTTGTAAATTTTACGACTGTTGAAGTAAACTCATACAATTTTTATGCCAATTAAATTACATAAGTTGACAAATTTGCTTTACACTAAACTTATAGTACTAATTAATTTACACCAAATATTGTAATAATTACATAAATCAGTCAGAGGTGCACAGCGCTACAACTTAGGAGCCACTGGATCCAACTTGAGAGGCCCCTAATCCATTTACAGCGAGACATCAAATTTTACATCTAATTTTGGGCAAAATGAAATGGAAAGTCATGTACATGAAATGTACAAGGTCTTTAGAAGGTATAGAGGTAAAGGTCACAGTGGCCGCTACATTTCGCAGCTCTAAGCCTATCCAATTTTGAGGAGTCTTCCATTTTTGGATTGATTCCAGTAGTACCTGTACTTGTTCACTACCAAGTTTGAAACCCAAGCAATTTAAATTAAATCAACAAACCAATCAACTTGCCGGTGCGTTATCCTTTTAGGTTCTCACTCGTCACACTTCATATGATGACCCTTTGCAGGACCATTTGTATCAGCGTGAAGGGACGATCATTCCTATGAATGTGAAGGGACGAGGACAAAGCTCATGTACCCTTCAACAGCACCAACGCCTAGTTTTGATTGATTCTTTGCACCAATCTCACATGGGTTCTTCTTCTTCTAGCCTGTTCCTACCTCTCCTTTCAACAGCCAGGATCGTATATTTTGATCAGGAGTCTGAACTCAAAATATTAATATTGTCTTGGAAGCAAATTATGATAGAATCTATCCGGAGAGTCATTTACAAGTACATGCAAAGCTTGAAAGAAAGTCTTCAAGCTAATCTGATAAGAACCGCGTGCTTTTCATCAAGAGGGGGAAAAGGGAAGATGGACGGTGCGCAACATAATTTTTACCACAAACAAGTACAGTATGCAGCCATTAACGTATAAGTAGTTTCCATGACAAAATTTTTGAGACTAATTTTGATGTAATTCAAGACAACGGGTAAGGTTAGAGTCTCCTGCTAGCAGTATGGCTGATGATGATGACACATGTATCCATGTCATTTCCTGAGGATTAAGTTCCGCAGTCCAGAATTTAGATATTTCCTATCCACTTCCGAAATTGCTTGTTTGATAGGTCTGCCGCCCACAAATCTGCGCGAAAATGAAAGTTTCTAAAGGGAATGTTGATGGGTTAGAGCGTCTCCTCGTGCCTGAATTTGCTTCACATAAAAAGCACAGGAATCTCAGATATTTGGCTAATTTCTAAGAAAAAGGTCAAAAATCAAAATCGTCCGAAAATTAGTGCTCCACAGAACGGGGGTACAAAAATAGGGTCGCCGAAACTCTCAAATGCGATTTCTCGTTTGTTTTATTTTTGTTTCCAATTTTTTTTCCCTTGTCAGAGGGAGATTAAATTTTATAGAGAAACCGCATGGCTGAATTGCGGTTTCTCTAAACATCGCAAATTTTAGCCAAAATTTAAAAAAAAAAAATTTGGATTGAAACCGCAAAGCTGAGATGCGGTTTCTTCAAGATTGAAGAAACCGCATCTCAGCTTTGCGGTTTCTTCAACTTTTTAATAAAAAATTTTGGCCAGTTGAAACCCAAATGAATTGCTGGCTAGAGGCCTCAAGACCCTTGGCAATTTCATGCAATTGAGCAGCAGTAAAGTTGGTCATGCTTCCAAAACAGACGTAGACAACTGAATTGGGTTTTTCCTTGCCGAGCCATTCCAGACATTGATGTTGATCAATAGCTGATTTATTGCCTCTTTCAGCTTTGTATTCAGCTTCCTTGTTAATGAGCACGAAAGGGCCAACATGCCAAGCCCTTCTTCCCAATTTGTTCTTGTAGTAATCAGCATAATCAGGTTCAAGCTCATAGAAACTGTTGACAATAACTCCGTAGCTCCTCAATTCTGCATCCCTGACTCGTTCCAGCATCTTTGTGAACTCTGATTCAGTCCCCTCCCGATCGTATGTTGATACTTGTCCTCTGGTTATGTAAATGTCATGTGGAAAATCAGGTATGACAAAGGGCTTATTGTCAGAGGAAACATTCCGGTGAGATTACACCGCCTGACGTTCTCAGAAGCAGACTCCCCAAAAGAACTTGATCCATGGAAAACCAATCTTGGGATGCCATATTGGCTGCAGAATCAATTGCCCAGGGGAAGAACATGTCAGCAACGAAGCAATGCGGGCAGCATTTTTGTAAGAGTTGCTCCACGGGTTCTTGGAGCAGGCTAGTCGCCAAGATGAAATTGGGGACCATGTCATCGGATTTCAGCTGGTCAGGGCTCTCTATTCCTTCCGGCAAGCCAGCTTCTACAGCTGGGAATTTGACTACACGAATGGATATGTCGAACCCCAGGTGTTTAGATTTCTCAATTGCTTTGTTAAAAACTAGGGCATGCAAAGGAGTGGTGATGATGGTGGCTCTGACCCCGCAAGAACAAAAGACTTTGACCATGTCTAAGGTTGGCAGCATATGGCCATGAGCAAAGAAGGGGAAGAAGAATACATCTTTGCAGTTTCAACTGGCCAAATTTTTTTTTAAAAAAAATTGAAGAAACCGCAAAGCTAAGATGCGATTTTTCAAATTTGCGGTTTCACTCAAATTTTTTTTTTTAAAATTTTGGCTAAAATTTTTGATGTTTAGAGAAACCGCAATTCAGCCATGCGGTTTCCCTATAAAATTTAAACCCTCTCTGACAAGGGAAAAAAAATTGGAAAAAAAATAAAACAAACGAGAAACTGCATTTGAGAGTTTCGGTGACTCTACTTTTGTACCCCGTACCGTGGAGCATTAATTTCCGGAGGATTTTGATTTTTGACCTTTTTCTTAGAAATTAGCCCAGATATTTGCTTCGGTTTCAATTTATTGATTTACCCACTGCAACACACAATTATCAGTAGACGATGATAGCAACCTCTAGCGATTTCTTTCTTCTTCTTCCCTTTTTTCTTTTTTTTTTTTTGGGGTTGTGGAGGGTTCAAGAGCTAGTGGTTGTTATCAACTTCAACGTTTTCTTCTTTTTTTTTTCTATCTACTAATTTTTTGTGTACTGCAGTTGGTAAATCAATAAATTCAAACCGAAGCAAACAACTATCGGATATTTACCGACTGTTGATTTGGTATATTTTTTCTTCTATTTTTTTTGGTCCCTTTTTCTGATTTATTGCCCAATGACGTGCGACTACATGCTGTACCCTTTTTAAATCCAAATATGGGATTCATTCTTTTAGACAATGACAATAATGTCTTGACCTCGAAGAGCAACAAAATATTGAGCTTTCACGAAATATACAAGTCTAATAATTATTATTGGAATGCTTTTTACTAATAAATAAATCTGATCGGTGACATAAAACTCTAGATTGTTTTTTTTTTTCGTGATAATTAATGTGCCTAGCAGGAGGGATTAACAAAACCGAATTTCGCATTAGCGATCATGACGTCTGTCTGATCAGCCAATCCAAACTGAGAAAAGCGGATGATCAACTTTCATTTTGTTTGCACTCATTTTCTGGTGTTAGCCTCTAATTGGATGATACACAAAATACTACGTGGAGTATTTGAAACTATTACACGTTTGCCCTCCACAATGGGCAGTCTTGTCCCCAAAGGAAAGTGGAATTTTACGAGAATTTTCCTAGCAATCAAGGAGTTTACATCTTCAAAAGAAAAGGAATAATTAAAAATTCAATAGACAAAAAAGAGTAGCTCTACCATTGAAGTTGGCCGAGGTGATAGAATTGGTGTAATATCTTAAGTTCGAATCTCTCGGAACATGCTCTCGTCGCAAAGGGTTTGCTTAGTGCGTCTTACCCTTTTGCGTGATTTACGGGCTATTGCACATGGCAGGCAGAAGAAAGGAAAAAAAAAAAACTAGTTCTATTATACGTATATATTTGATGAGATTGCTAACACCCCAAGCGGTCTTTGTTAAGCAACTGTTTGGTGTTGCTCATGTTGATATTACAGAGCTATTAAGTTAATAAAGAGTGGCGTAGTGTGATTTGTCGCTCTTATTGACATTTAATAAATTTGATGGGCCGATTGTGTTCAAGTTTGGGGGTTTTCTTTCTTATTTAATCATAAAGGACCAGACAATAACTCAGAAATGAGTCAATCTCGGAAATTGACTTGTGCAATGCAAAATTGGGAACCTAATAGACTAGCTCATAAACAAAAAACTGGATTAATTACAATTAATTCCCTTAAGGTACATTCTATTTTTCATTTTATCTCCTATCTTTTAGATTCTGTCACTAAATTCTCTATAGATAAAATTAGCCCTCCATTATTTTCTTTTTCTTTTTCTTTTTCTTTTTTGTCCCTCCTTTATTTCTTCTTCTCTTTCTTCTTTCTACTCTCTTCCATCATTTTCAACAGAAAAATTTCATCTACATAAAAAACTTTATATAAAATTTGTAATTGGATTTCTAGATGAAAATTTGAAAGGTATCAAAAGCTATTTTTGATCTTTCTATGGTGTCATGTGCTGCAAATTGCAACTAGTGATCATTAATCATGTCAAGAATGTCCCTTGTGATATTTTTTTTGAGAAAAAAACGAGAAACTAGAACAGAAAGGGCAAAAGGCAAAAGAGTTGAAAGGTTAAAAAAATGATATTATCGGGAAGGGGTTTGAAGATTTTGTGATCATTTGAGGAAAACATGATATCTGCAATTTCTCTTTTTTAGGTTCAATCACTAATGAGAAATTTCTTGTAGGAAAGAGGAAAAGAGACAAAGAAAATAAAAAGGGGAAAAGGGGAAAGAAAAAAATACAAAATAAAAAATTTAGAATAATAGAGGATTATTTTGTCCAATAGAGGATAAAAGTTGAAAAAAAAGGGGATTAGAGGACAAAGTAAAAAATGAGATATACTTTAATGGAATTAGTTGTGATTAACCCTAAAAAACGACACAGAGCAATTAATTTCATCCAAAGCAACGTACTCAGCACCGCCTTGAAGCCTCAAACCCCGCTGACTTGAACTGTTTCAGCGATTTTAGAAACCATTTTGATTTCCTTGGAACTGGAGTTTACCTTTACTTTTGTTTCAAGGATGAAGTAGGCTTTTCTTTTCTGGATTATCTAATCTATCTTCCTACTTTCGGCACCTTTAGGCTTTTAATAATTAAAGTTAATTTGTGATTTGCCTTCCCCACACTCGTGCAAGAAGCCAAGGATCATTGCCCCAAAAGTACATTAATACAATTTATTTCGCTACTTGCTGGTTTTATGAACAATGAACCAATGCTGCTACTCATTACTCACAAAAGTTTCCAAGAAAGAAGAATGAAAGAAAAAATGAGATCTGGCATACCAATTTGAATAAATCTTTTATGCACTACCAATATTTACACAAATAAGTCTAGGTGCATGTCAACGTACCATATATCCAATTTATACACTGACAGCGTAACAAAGATTAATACCACTATTTTACGTAACAAAGAAAATAATTCATCGATTTTAAATACATTAGTTTGTTGCAATTAAGCTCATTAGATGACGTGTTAGGGACCTTTTTTGCTTTCTGGCAACAAAGTTTTAATACGTTGAGCATGCGTTTGAAGCAATAAAATATACATTTTGATTGCTTGTTCCCTTCTCGTTGTATTCTTTATTTGCTTATTAATTTTTTAAGAGAAGACACAAAATTTATAAATCTTACAAAAAAAGAAGGGAGAATGGACAAGCCTTGAGAGCCCAAACTAGTGCCTCAATCCAAATAATGGCCATGCACGAAAGGAGATTTTCGGCTAATATATGTGGGCTTTGAAATATTTAAGAAAAAAATTTGGACCATAGACAGACGAACGTCTGTTTTAAGGATTTTTTTGGTTAAGCTGAGTAACAATGCACGCAACATGGGCGCGCCACGTGGCAGAGAATCCTCGTCAGTGGTTTGTGTGTTCGCAGACAATGGCTCTCAATCCATAGTGCCCCACCACCACCATCTCCATCACCTGAACATACACTAATAACGGATTCATGTCTAAAACGCCAGTAAGGGTACAGATTTTTAACCAATAGAAATAGACAGAGGAGAAGATTTCCAAGAAGTAAGATTCGGTTTTGAGCTTCATTCCTGAGTTGTTGAATACTAGTAGCGGTGAGTGGTGACCTCCATTTTTCAAGTGAAAAAGATGAGTTCAATTGTTTACAACTCAATGAATCCTTCGACTGCAATTCTATCAACAACCCATCAGTTTCCGCTTTTGGTAGCAAAAGATTCTTCCTTTGAATTCTTTCAATTCCTGCACCAGCACAGGTGTTACTATTTCAGAAACCAGGATGAGAATAGGCGTTTTAACAAGATAAAAAGAGTAAAGAGCAGATTGGGTGAAGCTCAGAAGAGAAGGGTGTCAACTAAAGAAAGTGCTGTTGCAAAAGTCGATGATGAGGATAACTCATCAACGGCAAACCAGAAAAAGAATTTGAGGATTCTTGTGGCAGGAGGGGGGATTGGAGGGCTTGTTTTTGCACTGGCTGCAAAGAAGAAGGGGTTTGATGTGGTAGTGTTTGAGAAGGACTTGAGTGCTATAAGAGGGGAAGGACAGTATAGAGGTCCAATTCAGATACAAAGCAATGCGTTGGCTGCTTTGGAAGCTATTGACATGGATGTTGCTGAGGAAATTATGAATGCTGGCTGCATAACTGGGGATAGGATTAATGGTTTGGTTGACGGTATTTCTGGTAACTGGTGAGCTTCTTGCCTCCGTATCTCTTCAGGGATTATGTATTATTTCCTTGTGTATGCAACTGTCTGGAATATTTTCTGAAACTTAGCTTTTGCATGCTTGTATTGCATAATTGTTTGAAATCGATATGAGTTAAGTTGCTAATAACCACCGTAAAGCTTTTGTGTTATGATTGTGTAAGAAATTTTAATTCCATACCATCACATGCGAACCACAGGCTGATAGGTCCAATAGAAGGCCTCTCAACTTCCTGCACTATGCAATTCATACAGAATGTTAACCACGTAGCAGCCGTAGCATCTAGCCTTTCCTGTTTGCAACCACACTGCAGCCATACATCTCACCTTTCTTGTTTTGCAAATGGTACACTTCTGGCATGAGGGAGGCTGATTATGAAATCAATGCTCCGCCATACTCTTTTGACGTAATTGTTTGCGTGGATAAAGTATTTGCCGTATAACTACCTAGATTTTGGTGGTTTTACAAATTTGTCAACATTAAACACGCTGCAGATCTTGTCATATGCTTGGTGCAGCTATTCTCAGGGTTTCAGTTTCAATTGTCAGAAATGCTCAGAATCATCAAGGTTTTGGAAATTTATTTTTCTTAGCACATTCAATTCGAAGGGGATAACAGAATGAGAATAGCCTAATGCTAAAAAAAGAATAATTTGTGCTTATTCTTGCCTTTAAGTTCAAGTGCAAATATTAATAAATCGAGTAAATCCTGAACTTTGCTATAGTTGGCATGCTTGAACAGAAGTAACCAAAGGATTTTACATGCTGAATTTTGGATTATGTGCTTTGAAGCTCAAAGATACTTCCAGTGCGCAATTATGCTGGTGCAGAGTCGATGTATTTAAACCTATACAAAGTTTGTATTTCTGTATAGACCATAGTTTGATCCAATTGGAATTGTTGTTAGCACTGAGAGATTTTACCTTGAACTTTCTGTTTCAAGAATAAAATCAAGTATTGGCAAATCGCTTGAAATGATACATGGTTATCAGGTACGTCAAGTTTGATACATTCACTCCTGCAGTGGAAGGGGGGCTTCCAGTGACAAGAGTTATTAGCCGTATGACTTTGCAACAAATACTTGCCCGTGCAGTAGGAGAGGATGTCATTATGAATGAGAGCAATGTAATTAACTTTGAGGATGATGGTAATAAGGTAGAATAAATTCTGAACTGGTATATTCATTTTATTTTTTAAATAGTTGTGTACATAGTGCTCGAAGACTAATGTTTTCAGCACTTCCATTTCATTCTTTAACGAGCATGAAGCGATTCAATTACTGCTGACTGTTTGCTTTCTCACTTTCTTTGAAATTCAGGTCACTGTGATTCTTGAGAACGGACAGCAGTATGTGGGCGATCTTCTAGTTGGTGCTGATGGGATATGGTCAAAGGTAAGTCTTATGTTACATACTTCTAAAGAATTTAAGCTTTCTTGACAACTACTCCACTTTTACTATGTATGATGTAGTTGTCCTTTAGAAGGAATTGTTGAGAAACTAAAGATTGTTGCTAAAAGTGGCAGTATTTTCTCTGAGGGGTTGGAAACAAGTGTCCGACTGGAATTACACTTTAGATATAACTTTGACTCTGGGACTTTGGCTGGTTGCTTTTCTTTCAACAGGTCCGGAGAAATTTGTTTGGTCACACAGAACCTATATATTCAGACTATACTTGTTACACTGGTATTGCAGATTTTGTTCCATTGGATATTGACACGGTTGGGTATGTGACATAATTTCTGGAATATCCCTAACTCAGTTCTAATTATCGTTACTTTGATTGAGTTGCTTACTGTCAATTGTTCTTCAGGTACCGAGTTTTTCTTGGTCACAAGCAATATTTTGTTTCGTCAGATGTTGGTGGAGGAAAAATGCAGTGGTATGCATTTCATAAGGAGCCATCCGGAGGTGTTGATAGTCCAAATGGTATGTACTATTTAATTTGGACCCTTTTCTAATTAATGAGTTTTATGCCCCATAGTAGGACAAATATACAGTTTAAGCTTCTGTAGACAGTTATTGGTTCATTTTGTGTAATGATTTTTCCTCTTAGAAAATAATGGCATGTTAACAGGTTCTTTTTGAGAAGATAGATAAGTACTATGAAGAGATGATACATAGTGCATGTGAATAATATTTAAATCAATTTATATCCTGGGAATAATAATTTCAGGGGGCAATATAATTGGTATTACATTTACTGATATCTGAACCTCTTATGCTGGCAAGCTCATCGTTAGGAAAGGACTATTGATGATGCAGTTTTTCATATGCTTTTGGTGTATTTTCTGCACAGGTAAGAAGGAAAGGTTGCTTAAAATCTTTGACGGGTGGTGTGACAAAGTGATAGAGCTATTGCTGGCCACAGACGAAGATGCAATTATTCGTCGTGATATTTATGACAGAACACCATCCTTTAGCTGGGGAAGGGGTCGTGTGACTTTACTTGGGGACTCAATTCATGCAATGCAACCTAATTTGGGACAAGGAGGGTGCATGGCAATTGAGGTCGTCCTTTTCTTTTGTCTGTCATTATACCTTTTCATTGAATTTGAAGTTTGAATGCTGTAAAAGCACCATATTCCTTTCCTAATAGCAATTGAATTTTCCATGTCATTTTCTGAAGATTGTGATCCTTCAGAATTTCATTACTGTGTATCATGTTTCTTGTTAGAAATTTCCTGTGTAAGAAAAACCACAGTCTAGCAATAAAGTTTCTTCTCAATGTAGTCTCAGCATAGCATCTGACTCTCGCCTCTCTTTGGAGCAGTGAAAGATCAGAACTTGAATTCCATTTTCATAGATGCAGGACAGCTATCAATTGGCCTTGGAGCTTGATAAAGCTAGGGAACAAAGCATAAAATCAGGGAGCCCTATGGATGTTGTCTCTGCTTTAAAGAGGTAAGAGAAGTTATTATACTGGTTAACAATTGTTGTTCCACAGAAATTAGTGAATTTTAACCTTCCAGGATTATATATAACACCAAAAGTTAGTAGCCTTGTATGAGATTAAGCTATAAGAAACTCAGAAATGCTTAAACACGAAGATCCTTCAAGCAGGAGAAGAACATTTTTTGGTACCATCCTGGAGATAGTGGTTCTCTGCCAAAAAAGTTCTAGTTGCACCATATTTTCTGCCGATTCTCCAAGTTGTTTAAGTTAAAATTTTCATAAATGAAATATATATGGAATAAACCAGCTCCCCTTAGGCAAGTTGGCCATGAGGTGAAGCATAAGTGCAGGCCTGACTGCAAGTCAGAGGTTTAAACCTCTGCACCTGTAGTAAAATCCAAAGGGTCAGCTGCACCCCTTTGGCCTAGAGGTGGGACCCTCTCCCTCTAGCCCCCCTTGGCCCAGTTGGGCCCTCCCCTAGTATAGGTGATGGTAGGAATAGGAGTAGGAGTTGACCATTGACAAAATAATTAAATGTGTGTGTGTGTGTGTGTGGGGACTAGGTCTCTGCTTTGGAATGCTTACTCTTATCTGATCTGCCTCTTTGTAGCTATGAGAGTGCTAGAAAACTACGAGTTGCTATCATTCATGGATTGGCAAGAATGGCTGCAATCATGGCAACAACTTATAAGCCATATTTGGGTGTGGGATTAGGGCCACTATCGGTAAGAACATCCTATGTAGTGACAAATCAGTTTGAAATAATCAATGAAGTTCAATAACTAGAGCTTTCTCTTGATTAAATGAAGCTGACAATCTCCGTTGCAGTTCTTAACAAAATTTAGGATACCACATCCAGGAAGAGTTGGTGGGAGAATATTTATCGACATCGCAATGCCATTAATGCTAAGTTGGGTCCTAGGGGGCAATGGGTAAGATAAAAGAACCTTTTCCCAAACTCATTCTCCAGAAAGACAATTTTCAAGCACTTTGCCTTGTTATGTTCTATTTGAAGGGGTCACAAATTTTGTAATGGAAAAGTATGCTGGTTTTCTTCAGTGTATGGCTGGTTTTCTTCAGTGTATGACACTGACTTGTATTGGTAAATGATGTGATTCTTGTATATTATAAGCTTTAAGAAACACATTGGTTTCCTTAAACTTGCTTTTCAATGATTCTGCATTTGTCGTGAAAAGAAGCTTGATCAATAACATGTTCCTAATTCATTGTCTCTTGGAAGTCTGAAATCCCAGGAGAGCTGAAATGTCCATTCTCTGATATGAGAACCTTGGTATTACTAAAATTTTTATAAGCAGCAAAGCACCATTATAAGAATGGCTGCATTTGGAATTCCAAGATTTACTCAAATTAAATGCTTCAGAATTTTGAAGACTAGCATTGAATTTAACATACTTTATAATTTGACTAACTTAAGAATGACAGTGCATTGTTTTCTTTCCAGCTCAAAACTTGAAGGCAGACCATTGCATTGCAGACTTGCTGATAAAGTATGTGAGCCTTGGATTCATTTTGTCATGATTTGAAAATAGTTGCAGCTTATTTTCAGCTTTCAGCAAGATATATTAAGTAACCCTTTTTTATGGCTAATTCATGAATTTTCAATTAATGAAGGCAAGTGATCAGCTACGAAAATGGTTTGAAGATGATGATGCTTTGGAGCGTGCTCTGAATGTAGAGTGAGTGTAGCAAGGCGAATGATTTTGATGTCTTTGACCTTCTCTTTATGGTCATCAGGCTTCCCTAACTGTAATGTCCATGCTCTTAAAAAAAGGTGGTTCCTGTTTCCCATTGGACAAGCCAATCCTGAGTCGGAAGCTATTTTCTTAAGCAGAGACGAGAAGAATATCTGCACAATAGGGTACGCTATTCTGTCTCCTACATGTTTGATAGAGTGCAGAAAATGTGATAACAAGTCAAGATTACAATATTTTTGTGCTGCATGAGAATTCAAATGGTGTTAGCGTGATATGGCTTTATCATAAGTTCATAACTAGTGCTAGTAATAGGCTTGAAAGATTCTTTTTCCTCCAACAGAGTAATATTAATTTTTTCATGTACTAGGATTTTGTGTGAAAAATCTGTAAATTTGATCCCACAGATGTCAGACGTCAACTGATTTTTTACACGTTGCTTTAGATGGCAAAATTGGGAGAGGAAAGATATGGAGGTCAAAGTTACCAGTTAGGGCTTTGGCTTTATCGAGTGAAGACTTCTATCACCATCCCCGAAACAAAAAATAAAAAATAACAATAAAAAATAAAAATAAAATAAAAAACACTGAATTGAACAAGTGGATCAGGCAGAGTCTAGCTGTCGTATTTGCTATAAAAAGCATATCTTGGAGAAGAATTTAGAAGACTTCTCTGTTTGATATTTCCCAGGCAAAACGACGTCTAGTAATACAATTAGAATTGGTGAGTTACATGTTTGTGAGCTAATGTTTGCAAAGCTTAAAGCTAGAAATGGTGACATTTCTGATTTCAGGAGTGCATCACACCCTGATATTCGTGGAGCATCCATAGTCATTAATTCACCCCAGGTGACATCCTTTATCTTGTGAAAATTCCCACTAGGCAACTACTATAGTATTTCTGAATGAAATCTTGGACTTGGTTAGGTCTCCAAACTGCATGCTCAAATAAGCTGCAAAGATGGATTATATTTCTTGACCGATTTACAAAGTGAGCATGGCACCTGGATTACAGAGTAAGTCAAATAGAGACTGAATTTTCCACTGGCAGCTCTTTCACTATTTCTTTTTCTTTTTTTTTTTTTTCAAAAAGATTTTTATTTTTCAAGACTAAGATTTAAGACCAAATATATATATATCGCAGCAATGAGGGTAAGCGCTACCGGCTGCCTCCCAACTCACCAGCTCGTTTTCATCCATCAGACATCATCGAGTTTGGTTCTGACAAGGTGATGACATTTTTCCTTCGTTGCTGTTATTTTAAATTCACCACCTTCATTTTGTTTCAGGGTCGAGTTTGTCTGTGTGCTGTTCTCTTTTTTTTTTTTTTTTTGGCCCCCCAATTCTTCTGTAGGGCTGTGTGAGTGTGAAATCTGTTGCGCGATGTGGCTGTTCAATATCTTTTAATGAATATTCATTTTGTTTTACAAGAGTGTGTAGTGCCATCTTAACCAATCATCTTTGCTTCATTGCAGGCTGCATTCCGGGTAAAGGTCATGAAGAAACCACCAATCCCGGGGAAGAAGCGAGAGAATGAAGTCCTTTCAGCTGTATGAGCCAGTGGTCACGTTCTTAATTTTTCTGAAATCTTGGGCATTGGAAATTGTACAGCATTTTTTGTGTGGCAGCGGAAACGTGTGAAGCTGCTGCATTTTGTATTGTGAAGAGAACAAGGAATAGTTCAGTACATATGATCATCATACCAGGAATATTCTTACGCTGGCTAATGATCGATGTTAGACTCATGGCTGGCGATTTAACCACCGAGATGCTACAAAAAAAAAAAAGGTTCTTTTAATCTGAAAGAAAAGAGCTTTTTTTCTCCTTTGCAGGTGGAAGTTGGAACCCTGGAAGTCTCATCGCTTCTGATGTAGAGTAAATTCAACATGAAACTACAGCATCGCTGATATTATCTCCTGTGTGAAGCAAAGTAAATGCAGCATAAAGATTGGGAAGCGATAGTTATCAAATAGTTGTCATTCAAAAAATACAATATGTTATCCAGAGTGATCTTAAAGAAAGTGATTTTGAAAAAAATGATTTCTGAATGAGGCCCCTAGGGTATGGTAATAACGTTTGTTCTTTTTGCTTTTTGGTGGGATGGAGAGAAAAAATTTCAGGTCTAGGAAAAGGTTGCTTGTTTGGAAAATAAAATTTGAAAAATGTGATAAAAAAATATTCTAAAACTGGAGATTTTTTAGAAGAGTCTCATTTACAAAAAGGGGAAAGATTGTCAAAACGTTCGTTCTTTTCCTTTTTAGTTCTTGGAAAAGGTGTTTGTTTTGAAAATGAAATTTGAAAAAAAAAGTGATAAAAAAATATTCTAAAACGAGAGATTTTTGTGAAGAGTTGCATTTACAAAAAGGGAAAGGTAGTTTGGCGACAATGAGAGATGAAATCCTGAAGTATAAAGAAAGTTAAAGGCGTCTGTTTGGATTGAAGGGAAAGGAAGAAAAGGAAATGAGAGAACTCTAGTGGAAAAGAAAATAGATTCTATCCATCTTGTTTAGTTTAAATATAAAAGAAAACATTAAAAATATTATATGGATTAGCGAATGAAAAGAAAGGAAAGGAGAGGAAACTATCACTTGTTAGTTATTTTAATTTCAAAAAACATGTGGATTTTTTAGGAAGTTTTATAATTTTCTTTTATCTTGGTTTCTTTTTTCTCCGTTTTCTCCCACTTTTGAATGGAAACAAACTGACAAAAAATAATTAGATCTTAGCTTTCCTTTACTCTCCCTATACTTTTCTTTTTCTCCTCAAAAACTAATCTAGACATTAAAATTTTTATCCCTCCATTTTCTTTTCTTTCTTTCCCTCCTATTCCCTCAAAACAAATAGTACCAAAGTGAATAAATAATTGTTCAAAGAATTTCGTTTCTCGTGTAGGTACATCTCTCCCTTTTAATTATGACGTCACTCCTAGAAATTGAGTAACATCTTGCTAATGAAAATGTTGTTTTCCTTTGCCTCGCCTAAAGAAGTAAAAACTACAAAGGGAAAAAAAAAAAAGAAAGAAAGAAATATTAGCCAGATCTGCACCAGAAAAATATTAGCCACATAGTATAATGTGAAATGGTTACGTATACAAAACAACTTCTGAGAAAAAATAAAGAAGAATTACTTAAATTCTATCCTAGTAAAGGAAGAAAAGAAAAAGTTTTCTTTCTTTCTTTATATTTTTTTGTGGGCATCTATTTCCAACATCTGAGAACACTGTCAACAATCATTAAATAAAACATTCGGTACCAGACCCAAAAATAAATAAATAACTAAAACATTGGGTAGTAACCGATTGGGACCATATCAGACACATCTTCTAAGGTTTTTCTCAATATCACTTGATGTTCCTAAAATTTTAAGATATTACTTACTTTCCTTATTCTTGTTATTTGTATATCAAAATTTTTAAAAATCCTAAACTACTATTTTACTCATTTTACTAAACAAAAATACTCCTAAATTACTTTGTTTACTTCAAGAAAAATCACAACCTAATAAACAATTTCTAGTAGTACTATCACATTACAAAACTATAGTCTATAAAAATATAAATTTGAAAAATAAAAAAGATATTTGTAAAGAAGTACGCTAGCACCATTTCAATCCTATGCGCTCAAAATTGATTTATTTTTTAAGCCGTTCTTTTTTTTTTTTTCCCTCAGTCTCTCCTCAACCCGTGATATATATCTTTAAGTTGTACTAAATCATCATAAAACTTTATTTAAAATAAATAAAGAAATCACACACAATTCTATAATAACCATAAAAAGAAAAGGATAAACAAAATTTAATTTACTATATTTATAAATAAAAAATTACATAGTCATCCCAGAGAATGAGTAAGAGAAAATGTTGGAAAAGAGAAGAAGAGAAGAAAGTGAATTTTGTTTCTTTTTCTTTAATTTTTTGAATTTCATTTATTTGACATGTGATTATGTACTAACGAGAGTTAATATAACTAATTTGCAACTATGAGGGGAGGTAAGTGATAGGTTTAAAGTTTCAAGAGCGCCAAGTGATATTAGAAGAAAGTTCGGGGAGTGAGGTTTCTGATAGCAGCATCCCTAACCAATTTGGCCCAAATTATTGTGCCAAATGACGACGGAGACCGGTGGTGTGATTGGATTCCCGGACAAGGTTCATTTAAGGTCAACGTGTAGTCAGTATCCAAGCCTTGACAAATTATGGCCTTGGTACGCCGAACCTAAATTCCAACCACACATCCAAAATTCAGGATTCAACTCTGAGAATACGGAGACTAGTCTTGTGTTTCCTTGCCATCGCTATAATAGACATCCCATTCATCCCCACAGGCCACAGCAACCGCTTGCGATGCTTGTTTACCAACTGCACTCCACAGCCACCACCGCCACCACCACCACCGACGACGACGACGACCATCACCCAAATGACAAGATGCATCACTGTCAATTCCACTTCCATTGATGTTCAATGTCCCCATAATTGAAGCAATATTTCAGACTTGGTCATATCAGTTGGGTAGTAGTTCACTAACTTGCATCCATGGACTTTCTGTCTTTTCTTTTGCATGCTTATCAACTTCGCGTCAAATAGTGCAGATGACAACGAACGCATCTTCATGTACTGTACAGATGCCCAGAGAAAATGAATAATATCTCGCAAGATGAGGAGTTTATTTAAACTTAGCTGCACATAGCTAGACAGTGCCCTTAAACTCAGCCATGATTTTATTAACTCTAGATATCAATACACATCTGGAATTCACCACAAATGCGTACCCCGAAAGATGTAGGCGAGAGCATAACTTCCCCCCTGCAAATTTTTGCATACCATCCATATGGCAGGCTTATGATCTTCTAGATTCATGAAAGATATCTTTCAAGTGGTTATGGATCCTGGAGGCAGTAAATAAGTTTGAAACTTTTCATTCTTTAAGGATCCTCCGTTGCAATTTCCCTCGTTGTTACACAATCAAATCCCATTAACACGTATCTTATGCAACAATAGAATTCTTAAAATACCTCTCTGATAATATGAAAGCGTGTCCACAAAACCCAGGCCAATGCGTAAATTGCATCTTAAAGAATGAAACCTCAGCACCTTTTTCTTTTTAATACCAGTATTTTGATGGTAAATTTGTCAATGGTACAGTTTTGATGAATGAAAATATTGCACTTATTTTGTAAATATAATTTTCAATCACCTTTTTATTTTTTTAATCATAATTTTATCTCACGTGTATATAAATACATCATCATGTTACAAATAGTACTAGAGTGATTACTTTGAAAAAATTTTCAAAAAACTCTTCTATTCAAAGTTCAAACACGCTGACCACTTGATTAGAGTCCTACTGGCCAAATTTTGTAGGCAGTAGAAAACAAGAGTTACTTAATGCTGACCGACGGATTTGGCCGTAGCGACGGAGACGCAACAGCTGAGGGTCGGTCTTGTTGGGGTCCAGCCGGCAGGTACGAGCCACGGTTCAGCTCGGGTTGGGTTACTTTGGCAAAGCTCACTCATCATTTGCACGCGCCATAGGAGCAAGTGGCGGTGGTGGCACGTGAAATAAGAGTCCCCGCCGGTGAACATCACGTGACACTCCAGAACGGTCCATTCAGATTAAGTGACCGTTGGAAGCAATTCATTATCCTACGATACCCTGCAAAAAAAAAAAAAAAACCTTGCATATCGCGCAGTTCCAACCAGGTCAAAAGAGGAAAAGAGAATCCACTTTTACTTGCGATTATCGGGATTCAACATTAATTTTCACATATGTGTAATGCGGTTCCTCTGACTGTGTTATTATTGTGTGTTTACCAACAAATGGATCCTAAGGCTAAGGTCTGGTCTTCGTTCAAAATCAAATTTCATGGTAGACCAACTTTTTCATCGAAATATCAGTGCAAATATATATATATATATATTTTTTGAGACTTGTACAAAATTTTGTGCTGCCAAAGTTGCAGCAATTATGTAGGAAAGACAGGTCCTCCCAATCAGGAATTTATCAGAGCAAGAACTGGATGTGGGCTCTGCGACATTTAATTATTAAGACTAAGAATGTGATTAGCGTGAAATGATTAGGAAGAACGCTCCTGACACAGGCTTCCCTTGCCTCGGTGACATGGTAAGAGACCTTTTTATCATGCAAAGAAAAAAATTAGAAAAAAAAACGGATGAAAACATAGAATGCGATATGGCTCGGAGCTTAAAATGATGGTGTCAAGTACTACAATTAGAGGAAAAGTGGAGCGTTATAATTAGTCTGATTATCTTGACTAATTATGTGCTGTGAGCACATTCTCACCAATCTAAGAGCCAAAGACGGAGGTGGGTTTAACACATCAACGGGCAAAAATGGTTCATGAGTTTGCCAACGGAATCATATGATTGAATGTTTGTGTGAAGTTTGTTAACTCCGATGGGTGAATATGAGGACACAGAATTTCCCTATGTGTATCAATTATGGCGTGCATGTCTTTCCCATTTGGATGCTTCCAAGTGGCCCCACATTACTTAATTTTGTGATCATGGTTGATGCCTTTCTCATTAGTTCGGTGCTTGAAAGGGATATTACCTAGGTTCCCCAAAACCCAAAAAAAAAAAAAAAAAAAAAAATTGCACAGAGAGAGAGAGAGAGAGAGCTTTATTTCGGTGGTGCTTTTAGATGTAGCCGTTCCTTGGATATATATACAAGAAAAGCTCAAGAATGTCTTCAATTTAGTGGATCTAGCCGTGTCTACCTTTAATTGAAAAACAAAAATAGGGGTGTTTGAAGGGAAGATTACTTTTTTTTTAAATTATTTGGATAATAATTTGGCACTTTTGTGATATAATGCACGTGAAGGAAAAAATAGCTGAAAAATATAAAATAGGTGATTGAAAAATGTGTTTATAATGTAAACAAAGTAATATTTAAAAAAAAATCAGACTTAATATATTTTTTTTTGGGATGCTTTGGATGGGGTTTCTCCCATACATGGAGAGACTTAACTAATTAGCTCACACTTCTACTGTCAGTATTCTTGTTTGGTGCCCTTAAGCTTGCTGCGGTACTCACCGTTTGGTAGACTTGGAGGTTGGGTCCGAAGAAGACGTCACAGAGTGGCATAAAGAAATTTTCAGACACACACCAATTACCTAGAGATTTCACATGTTTGCTCCAATTAGATCAATATCTTAATTTTGAAGTATCAAAGAGAAATCTAAAGAACCCAGCCAAACAACTGTTTTTTTTTTTTTTTTTTGTGTTTGGATAGTAGATTATTTAAAATATTTTTTAAAAAGAAAAAAATCGTAGTACTGGATTGACGTGTTGCGAGTGAGATAAAAAAGTGATTGAAGAATATATTTATAATGTAAATAAACAAATCTGGTATAAAAAAAACAACCATTCAAACAAAGGTAAACAATTGAAAGGAGGCAAACTTTTAAATGCTACAAGTTGCTGTAACCGTAGTACACTTGTGGACGGTAGAATCATTTCTTCTTTTGTACTTGAACTCAAAAAGAAAAATAAAACTAAAGAAAACAATTGCCTCGTTGTTCTGTCTCTCAAAAAGCTAAAACCCGGAAAGGGTTGGGGGGTGGGGAGAGGCGGTTTGCTGTTCCGTTGTCGGGTTCTTCTTTCCTTTCCCTTCCTTACCCTTTCCCCCTTATGGTTATGGATGGACAGTGGACAGTGGATAGCGCCTCTCCTCAGTCCTCCGGCGACAGTAGTACCAGTTTTTATCTGTTTTTCTTGTTTCCCAATTCCAAGGAAATTATGCACACATATCTCCATCGAATTCTCTGTCTCTCTGGCATCAAACTCAAATTTTGCAGTTTTCTCAAAAGGATAGACATTAGGCAGAATAATTCCCTCTTCACTTGCTATTGATACCCGTCGAATCAAAATTCACGCCATCATTCATTTCACAGTTCATAGCCAGCCCCCAGCCACCTGAGAAAGGGAAAGTAAGCAGGGAGTTGTAACTTGTAAGAAGAGGAGATCATAATAGACCCAAAAAAAACAAAAAGTTTGAAAAAGCTAAAGAACAAAAATTGCACGCACACCTGAGCTGTAAGCATGTGTACTAGGCATTAGGACCTTTCGATTCAATTTTTCTTTCATTGGTCCTCTAGTTTATCCATATATAAATTTTGTATAATTTTATAAAATTACGTGATTACATCATCATTTTTCTTTTGATCTCTACACCAACATGCTAAAAAGTAACCTTTTTTCGTAAAATATTCTTACATTCAATTTAAACGAAACATTAGAAGGATTAAAAAAATAGGTCTTGCAATGATTCATTAAATGGCAATACTTGGTCCATTTCATACCAAATCTTATGTATAACTAACGCAAGTAATGAAATATATTCTGAGCTGTGTTGATTTTTTAAAAATAATTTTTAAATTAATTTTATGGAGGCAGAGGAAGAGGAGGAGTTTCTCTCCAATGCAGTGGGAAGTGGGAAGGAGGCTGGCTTAACCTACACCTGACCACTGGCACAACAATCTGCCAAAAACAGGCACAATATTTAAGCTCCAAACCCCACATATCGCCCAACAGCAAGACAACGCATTCATTTTCATGGTTGAGCTGAGGCCGGGAACAAAAACGACGCCGTTGCTGTGGCTTATTTCAGAAGCAAAATTCCCCACTCCCCACCCCCCAAAAAAAAAGCCCAGCTAGACCACCACCTGCAATTGATTTCAGCTGTGATCAAAAAAGGGACCCATTCATTCGCTTCGTTTCAATAATATTTCCAGGCCGGGGCACGCTCTCTCTCTCTCTCTCTCTCCCTGTCTGTCTCTCAGGTTCGGTGGTGGGTCGGACGACAACAACGTCGTCATTTTACTCACCCCAAAAAAAAAAAAAAAAGAGGAAGCACACGTGCGCTGCCCCATTAGAAACCTGTGCCATTTCACCCCCCAAACCATCATATTCCCATTGATCCACTACAGCCCTACTCAAACCTCAACAACAATAAGGTTGAAAAAAAAAACAAAATTAAAAAAAAAAGATTTGGCATTTTCGATACTCCCAGAAAAAGAAAAAAGGCGGAACTCCCTGGGTGGGTTGTGTGTGACTGTGTGTTAGTGTAGTAGCAGAGTTGCATAGCAGTACATGTACCAGAGCAGATGGAATGTTTCAAAATCAAAAGTTAGTTCAAAGTGATTTAAAAAAAAAAAAAAAAAAACATACAACCTTCTCTTCTCTTGAGTGTCTCTCTTCCTATCCATCCATCAATTGGTATCAAGCTAGTGCTGAGTAAAGAAGGGCTATTTCACATGATTTCTTTATATGTTAAAAAAATTGCGCCATACATACACAGTTCACAACATAATCAAATGCTACTAAAACTTCACAACACAATCAAAATACTACCAAAAACAGCAGTGTAGTACTAGTAGTGTGTGGTGGTACTCTCTTGGTTTCATGGCTTCTGGTTTGAACTCATTTGCTAGTAGTAGTCACGTATGACGTAACCACTTGGATACATGCTTCCTTTTTTCCCTTAGTTGCTACTGAAGTATTGACAAGAAATCGTATGATATTATCATTTCTTCTTCTTTTTTTTTTTTTTCTTTTTTGATCCCTCTACCTTTTTCCGGAATTTATATTTTTCATTTTTCTCTCCTATACCCCAAAAGAGGTAAAAGGCAAGCCCGAGGTATTGAAAATCTCAAAAACCCACCCCAAAAAAAAAAAAAAAAAGAATCTCGATGTTTGCTGGTATGCCCCAGATTTTGTTTTTTTTTTTTTTTTTAAATAGTAGAAAGGGCTGGCTCAGGCAGGCAGGCAGGCTGGTTATCCATCATATCATGACGACAACCGGGAAACCGACTCAGCCAGTTTCCCAATTCTCTCCACCAACTCAGGAGACAACTTCTTAGCCGGTCTCCTGTCCTTCTCCGACCGGAAATCGAAACCCAGTGCTTCTGAAACTTCCTCCGAGCTCCACCCAGCTTTCCTCAGCGAATCCGAGAACCGATCCGCTTTCACCAGGAGCGCGTCCATCACCGCCTGATTGTCCAGCAGAACCATCTCCCCTCCCTCAAAGAACCCCGACGCCGACACCTGTACGATCTCTGACACGTCCGATTCGTCCCACCCTCCTTCCCTCAGAACCGACCCTATTTGCTCCACGTACTCGTCCACCCATCTCGGAATTTCCGACCTCGGCATCTCAAAGTACCTCTCCGGCGACGACGATGACGAGGATGACGAGTTCGAATTCCGGCGCCGTCGATCCACCGCCGCGTCGCTCCAGAACTCCACCCATCTCGGCGTTCTGCCTCCTCCAGCCGCCAGAGTGTCCAGACTTCTTCTCGAGAAGTTCGTCGACGACGACCCAGCTGACCTCTCACTCACGGATCGCTGTCTGGATAGAATCTGAGGGCCCGGGCTCTGAAACAGCGACGACTCCCTGTCGAAGAAGTCGGAGAGATCGAAACCGCAGCAGAAAATTCGATGTTCGTCGACGTAGAAAATGGGATTCCCGGCCAAGCAAGGATTACAAGGAATGTAACAATGGTTAAAAATGGGGATCAAGAGAGGGGCCCGTTTGAGGGCATTTCTGGCGATCTTGAGCGCCTTTTCCGGGTCGGATGGCCTGGGGCCCCAAGATTTGGACCACAAAGAATTTCGGGCTATGTGGAAGGAGATAGCGGCGATAGGGAGGTTAATAGAGGCCCGGAGCTGGAAACGAGACGGCCCGGCAGACCGCCAGTCCGGGAACCCAGGCCCCAGCGGCAACCCAGCTGAAAGAATAGCTTTAAGGTCCGGTGGAAAGCCAAACCCGAACTCGGCTTCGGCCCGTGCAAATTCGGATTCGCTTAAACCAGGTTGGACTTGCACACCTGAGTTCTTCAGATGGGTTAGCACTTTATCAGCTAAGGAAGTGAAAGAAAGGAGACTGTTGCGCGGAGGGAGAGGTGTGGAGGGAGTCGAAGCGGAGGCAGCTGCGGCAGCTCTAGCGGAGAGCCGCCGGAGGCCCGCCACGTGGGCCGGATTCAGACCGGTCATCCTCCGGTCTACGTCCACCATTGTCACTGTATATAGTAAAGAGGGGCTTTATGGGCGTCGGAGAAAGAGAAGGAGACAAAAAAAGAAAAGTAACAAACGAAGAAGACGAAGAATAAGAAGAAAAGTAAACAAAAAATGAAGAATTTGTCGTGGGTTCGAGTTCTTGAAAGTTGGCCGGAGAATGGCTGTACTTTTCAACTTTAGGAAGACTGGAGACGAAGAAAGAGGAGTGATGGTAACAGTGAAGTGGAAACTGAGGAGATTTTATGATTTGGGGGGCGGATGCAAAAGGAGGGCTGGGATACTTATAAGGAAGAGTGGTGGAGTGGGGCCCCCGCTTTTAGATTTTGGTAATTGACATCTTGGTTGGAAGCAGGAAAAGATTAAAAAAAAGAAAAAGAAAAAGAAAACAAAACAAGCATGAATTGTTTATGTTGGTGAATCCATTATCATTTGATTGCTGCTGGGATTTTATGGGAGTGACAGATTATTGTTAATGACCTATTTTATTTATAGAAAGATTTGATGGTTAAAATGGATTCTACTTCTCTCTCTCTTTTTGTTTTTGGTCTTCCGCTCCCGAGGATGTGGACGTCTAAATTGATAATAAGATGGGTATCCATTTGTTTTGGGAAGAAATGACGGGGGCAAAACCAAAGCAAAAAAAGGAAAAAGAAAAAGAGAGAAAAAGACAGGGGACCTATTAATAGTAATTAGTACCTTGGCAAAACTACTTGCACACAGAAATGCATGCTAGTTGTAGCGTAATTATTCGATGAGTCTCCACTGGTAAAGCAGCACTAGTATTCAAATGCTGCCTGCAATATTTAGGGAGCAGTAGTATTCTGTTAGCATGGTTCCAGATTAGCATTCACATTATTATTGCTTTCCGTAAAAATCTTTAAGCTTCAAAAGTTTATGCCGCGGAGGGAAAGTAGTGAAAAATACCAAGTTCAAGATTAAATGCTTTCTTTTCTTTCATTATTGCCCATATGAATTGTGTGAATTATGAAAACCATGAGAATTATGCTTTAATGTGCAATTGGCGTGATTAATTCTCTTATCCAATCACAGACTGCAAGTATTACAAATTTACTTACTTATTCTCTGTAGGATCTTTTAGTGCTCTCTCTCTCTAAAGTGTATGTTTTCTCCACATATATAGAAATAATAAATAAGAGGAATTCTTTCTTCTTGCTGTCCGGCTATACACCAAAACAAAAATTTGCAAGGAACCCAAATTACTATACAAATATGTAAAAACAAAGAAAATGAAAAAAAAAATTCTTTCTAGCTGTACCACCCCAAAAAACAGAAAAAAAAAAAAATTCCCCATAGAGAGAGAAAAGGCCAATGAGACAGCACACCAGACAGATGCCTTAATAACACCGACGAGAATCAATGACCCGTAATCATCTCGTTATCCACACATCGGCATTTTCCTTGTAGCCAATGCACTTGTCACTCCTACTTTCCCAAAAAAACAAAAAAAAAAAAAAATTACGTTTGATGGTGGTATTAATTATGTTTATATCTGGCAGACTATTTATACAAAACGAATCACTTTCACTCAACAAATATGTTGCTTGCTGCTAGTACTTGGTAAGTCTCTTGCCTGAATATTATTAATTGAAGCCACATGAAGTTGAACTCTCTTTTTCTTTTTTTTTTTTTTTTGGTTATTCTTAGACAGATAAAGTACCTCAAAATTTTTTTTTAAAAAAAAGTGAATAAGTAACATAGGTTTATCAAAGAAAAAATATGTAACATTGGCTTGATAAAATAACCCGGTTTGGTCATTCAATTCATTCTTTGGAAATTATTCTGATAAAACTTACGAATTGAATCAAATGTCCAAAAAGTATTTTAATATTACGGCCCTACATGAATGGTATGCATTTGACAACCGATCAAAATGATGTCTTTTTTTTTTTTCTTTTCTTTTCTTTTCTTGGGGAAGTTGTGAACGTTTGGTTGTACTTGTGATTTCAACCGCCGGCCCCCCATAATTTATTTCTCTTCTGTTTCGTTTGGGAGATGAAGTCACATGAAATCAAAGGCTACCTCTCTACTTTTCTAAAATTGCCTGCCATAAAAACCTTCCCTCAAGTCACTGCTAAACCACCGTTTGCCAATTGAGAAGGTACCCTCTCATGAGTTCACATTCATTATCAGCCTAAAAATTAAAAAAAAAAGCCCCAATTTCGACAAGCTACAAATTAATAATTTCAGAAGCAGATTAAAGTAATATATGCACCTCTGCCCTCCTCAATTTTCTTAGTATCTACTGCGCTTGACCTAATAAATTAAGGCTGTGATTAGGTCTAACGGTCATGAATTCGAACCGAGCACGTGATATAACGCTGACAACTTCATATATTTACAGTTCTTTTTTTTTTTTTTAATTGACAGTCATCTGTTAAGCTCTCGAGGAGGAAAAAATTTTTTTTTTTTAATTTGGTGAAGTTAATTGCTGGTTGACTTCGATAATCTTGGGCTAACATGTGCATGTCACCTTAATATTCGGCGCTTAATCAAATTTGGGTGGACAATGGATGGCTCATTCCAAAACATTCATTTGATTCCTAAAGACTAAAAGATCATATCGTTGGTCAAACTTTTGACGGCTAACTTTTTCTTCATCCTACGTTTCAGAACCTATAATTATGCGCATCTGGTTCCAAAACTGATATTATGTGACCCTAAATTACTATATGAGATTACAGTACCCCAAAAAAACAAAAAATGATGAATTGCATGTTAGTAAAAGAAACCTTAAAAAGAAAACCAGATAGCAAATGGCAACCGCTTATCCTTGATGAAAGCATAATAGACACATACATCTTGGATTCAAACATTGGTGTATATGTGGATTACGGGTGCAAAGGACAGAGTGGGAGGATAGCTGCCTCCAATATATATATATGCATATATTGGGAAGAAATATGGAGGCAAAGGCTCAAATCCCTGGTCTGCCACGGACGATATGAGGCGGTGACCTATGCGGACACATTTCTGTAATATCTGAAACAGGATCAAAGAAAACAGCTGCACACCTTCACCACAGACTCCCACCGCAGGACAAAGCAAATGCAAGGGTCGGTTAATTAATTAGGAAAAAGAAATGGTCAAATCCAAAGAGAAAATCTTTGTTACGTGGGGCTTAGATTTGTAGCAGCAAGAGGAGAGCAGCAGGGACCGAGCAAGCATGGCTTCTCACTTTCACCTACAAAAGTCCAGAAAATGTCATTAACGGTTTTGGTAATGTGGGAACCAGTTGCCCATGGGAGCCTGCTGCGTAGAAAAGGATTGGGAGAGAAACCAGTTTTCTTGTCCATGGAATAAGTGGGCAAGAATTGGGTCGGGGGGTCCATGCATGTTTTGTCTTGAACAAAGAAAACTCACGTACTCGTTCGTTTTCGAATTAAATTTCGACGAGTACTGAGCAGGCAGCACTGCCTTCATGTCCTCGTCGGGATCTTACATGCTTGCTCCCATAATTTGTGTCTAGTCAAGTCGTGGTTCCTTTGCTGGTGACCCTTTTCTCTCTGGACTGCCTCGCATCATGGTGAGGCAATTTCAGATGGTGATTACCGGGAGTGATTAATGAATATATGCGCAAGTTTCAAATTAAAATTTGGTTGGCTGACATGGTGCGCACTTAATCGACAGCCCTTTACACACGTATGCTTGATACTTAGTTATTAAGAATACAAGATTGGACAGCAACGTTTTTTAACTGTCCCCCTAATTGCAATTATGCATCATAAGTCTTAGCTTCTCTAGTGTGGTTTCCCAGCCGAGCAACGCTTGACGACAATTAAATTCGTGGGATTCCAAGATAATCATAATAATACAATTATATTTGAGTCATATCAAGTGCTTGATTTGTAAATTTGCTTTAACTGGGGCGGGCCATATTGGGTTCCTCTTGCTAGCCAGCTCGGGTAAGAGTAATATCTTACTGCCTCTGCTGCATTTCCATTTCCCATATCTTATTACTTGCCAGGAGGAGAACAGTAATCGGGACTAGCTTTATGGTGCGGGCCGGTTTGTGCATTACCAGTGACCGGTAAAAGATAACTTCGACTACTCAATAAGAAGCTTTTGATCTCACTAAAATCATTGGAGTATCTCTGCATCGTTGGTTCTTGATACCTTGCTAGCCAAACACAGTACAACAAGAGTAACAGCAAAATTAAACAGGTACCAAGCAATATCACATGACCTCCAATCATTAGTTGTAACTTGCAGCACTGAATTGACCTTTGTGATGCAACTTATTCCTGGCTTGTACTCTTCACAAACCAGCTTCTTCGGAAATCTCCATTCGGATACCCCCTTCATCCTTAATTTTATTATAAGAAAAAAACAATGTTAAGCTTCATCAGGATACTTGTTCCAAAGTAGACGCAAAAATGAGATTACAGCTTAATTGGCATGGACCTATGAAGCGATGACCTCAGCCTGACGCCTCTATTTGTGTTTGTGTCTCTGCGTGATTGAGATGGAGCCATGAGCGATATAAAATCATACATGTTAACGTAATTAAATCTGAGTTGAATTGAAGAAAAAAAAAAAAGGGTGATTTATTTAGGATCTAAGTTGCCGCAAGGATAGTAGTCAAGGGGCCCTAACTATTATAATAAGAGAAGAGAATGCATGTTTATTAAGATAGAATGATTCTGTAGGGCAGATACTAGCGTATTCCAGATCTTATTATAGTTACAAATAGTAGCACTAGAGATTTCACACGAGAAGATTATATATTATTATTTATTATTATTTATCGAAGAGAGACTCACCATCCCATGTGCTTCCCATCAACCTCCTTGTAATTAAAAATTGATCCGAAATCGGTTTTCTACGTCCATAAGAAATTATTGATGGTTACAGCTTTAACCAGAAGTGGTTTCCCGAAGAAAAGAATAAGATTGCATCACCAAGCCATCCATCCATATATACGCACGAATGGATTGCATGATAAAGCTGCACACTAATTGAGAATTAATTAAATCCAAAGAGCACCTTTGAAGGTTATTGATTGACAGACGTGACATGATATTTCAAGTTAGTCGGTGGGGTATGGAAAGAATGGTATGGTTCTCCAAAATAAATTTGAAATAAGAATTATGGCAGCCTCCATTACTCAATAAAGCAAATTCAGCAATTAACCAAATTGTGAAACAAGCTTCTTAAAGTTGTTTTCCTATAATCAATGAATTCTCATGGAAAGGGAGGACGAGCAGCGGGCCGCACATCCTTTTTGTCAAGTTGGATGAACTCATTTTGATCAGCTGTGATGTGGGATCCCACTCGCGTTGTAGCTTCTACTGGGATTAGGATTAGTATCTAGGATTAGGATAGGAGTCCGTAGGCAATGTCGACGGCCTGAAACTTCTGCAAAGCAAAAGAGACTTGAAAAGTAGCAGGGGAGCCCCTCGTGTGGCGATTAAACTATTGTTCTCATCTAATCTAGATAGCTACAACAAAAAGTTTTTGAGTAGGTTTGAATCAAAATAAAGCGTGAAAATTGAAGGTTAAAAGGAGAAAAAGCAGCATCTCTTTCACTTTCGTGGGGGTCATTTGATGCGTGAGTGTGATCCGGAGGAATAAAGCAAAGCTCCATCGGCAAGGTTTGCTTTCGATTCGATGGAGTCCGCTGCAAAATCCGTGGCCAACACGGGATGCTTAAGATGCGAAGTTAAAACACCCTTGAAAAGACGAGCGAAAGGAAAGCGCAACAGTCCGACGACAATTCTCCTTCAAGTTATTCACGCAGGGAAGGACGCCAGGTCCTCCTCTCACTTTTTTGCCCTTTTTCATTCACATCAGTGACGGTTTAAACGGTTCGCACCTCCAATCCACCTTCACCAAGCTTTGGGTAAACAAAATATAACTGATGTGACTTCCACTTTCCCTACTTGTCTCACTTTGGTTATTACCCGTTTTCAAGTGAACTGTGGCTGAGAACAGAAATCTATAATAACACGGGGAAATTTCATTATCTATATACTCTGATTACTTCGGTTCATACACATTTAAAGGGGAACAGATAAACACGAGAATCACAAATAGATGAATTTATCAACTCAAACCACACTCCAACATAGGCACAAGCACATATCAATCTGCAGCTCAAACCATCTTCCAACCCTTTCAAAATTAGCCTTCAGTATCTTGATCGCCTTCTTGCCCTGTGCGACACCCACAATTATGTAAGCCCGTGAACATCAACATTCCACTGCACAAAAAATGAAAGCAGTAAACATACCGAGGTGAGCCAGAGCGAGACATAGAACGTGAGTGAGAACGCGAGCTAGAGTAAGAGCGGGATGGTGAACGTGAACGTGAATGCGAGGAGGAGGAGCCCGACAAAGAACGGGAGCGAGAGCGAGAGTGACGTCGTTGAGAATCCCCACCTCTGCTCCGACTTCTACTTCGACGATACCTTCTGTTGAGGAACACAAAACTCATTTAGAGAACCGTAGTAGGAAGTATTCAAACCACCAAGAAAACGAGATGAAAACCAAATGACCTCGAGATGAATCTAAACAGAAAAGGCTAAGAGCATTTATACTTTTAAAAAAGAAAAATATGCATGAAGAGTATTTCTCCCTTCCTACTCTCAACCTGTAAAGAACCAAACCCAAACACTTCGTATAGTTTGTTATAGATAGCTTTAAATAGGTTGTTTCGCTTGCTTTTAAACCAAAATGATGTTTTTTGTTCTTCTTAGTTCTCATTCCCATTTTAACCCCTTAAGCTTATTAGAGCTGATCCTAAGAGGCAGCATGGAGGTGCTTCTAATAATAGCTTTTGCCTTTGAAACTTGAACAGATGTTTCAACTTCTCAAACAACTTTATTATACATCACTTTTCTTAAGCAGCTTTGACAAGGCTGCAGCAAAGGAGAATAGACTACTATAGCTTTCAGATATATAACCCAGTTGACACTTCATATTCGTAATGCTCAATTCAATCATCTCTGAAACAAAATTTCTTTGAATGCCTGACTGCCCACGTAGAACAAGGTAACAAACTGTACAAAGACATCTAGAAAACTAGTAGAGACTCAATAAAAGCTAAGATACCACCATTGGATGACAAAAGTAGCTAAACCAAAAAACAAAAGACAAAAGGCAACAGAAATGCAATAAAGATTTAAGCATAACGACATATTGTGTAGAGCCTTCAGACAAAAATAACACTTTTCCAAAAGTACTACACGTCATCCACATTGCCATGAGGCTTAAAAGCTGCATAGCTGATATTAAACTCATAGAGTACAACACCCCCCCCCTTCCCCCAAAAAGAAAGGAAGAAGAAGAAGAAGAGCAGTAAACACTACCTGGAAGGAGATCGGCTATAGCTTCTACTTCGACTGCGATGACGATATCGACTAACTCGACTTGTTTCTGCGAGTTTTTCAAGCCTCTGTCGTTCCTGCTCTCTTTTCTTAGCCATTTCAACCGCCGTATCTTTTTTTACTGCAAAAACAACCAGTTATGCCACCAAAAAAATTCTTTCGAGAAAAGATAATGCAGGCTGTGAACTACAATTAAAGTACATATTTCCACCCAATTGCACAAGAAATTTCGGTCCATATGCTATATAACAAGGGACAATGAAATTTAATTACTTTGTTTGTTTAACTGCTTGCTCATAATCCGTTTTAGCCGCTCTTGTGGCGTTTCCTTCTTCTCCACCTGCTTAGTGAGGCTGCCACTGCTGGTTGCCTTGCTTAATTTGGCTAATGCCGAGGATGTGCTGCCAAGCAAATAAAAAGTATGCATGTCCATTGATTACACGTGACATAAAGTATAATTAAGAATTCCAGCAAAAGCTTTAGTACCTTGCTGGTGGTTTCAACAATTTGGCATTTTTTCCCCTGTCAAGAGATACACCAGATGCAGGATCTACATGGAGGGCCTCAAGTATGCGACCAGATGATGGCCTGCATGAGATCAGAAACATTAGAGAATTCCTTTGTAACATCCCGGTAACTGGGGTACAGTCACATTATGTTAGTTCAGGGAAAAATGTGCTTCAAAAAGGAAGCTTCCTTCCCTCTCCCTCTTGGCAATTATGCTGATAACCCTAAGAAGTGATCTATTATAAACCACATAAGTTTGTCTGAGGTAACAAAATGGACGATAAGCTGCAGCAGAGAAAAGACTGTCCAATCTATCTTTGCAAGAATTAAAGGTCGAGTGCTCCGACCGGTTCAGGGCATCAGCTTGGGTTGGAGGAGATGGTGGTGGAGAATATCCTTCAAATTTTGGTTCATTTCCATCAGAACCCCCAAACTCTGTTATATACTCTATCTTAGGAGCTCTATCTTTGCTTCGATGAACATCATCAGAATGCATTCCACGATCATAACGTCTTGAATGGGAAGGTGAGAAAGATCTAGACCTTGACCTGACAAAACGAAACATGTTTACCAATATTGCATAAATGTCATTCATTCAAAAGTATGAGGTAGCCATAAGCATAAACTTACCGCCTAGACCGTGAATAGGCTTCATAAGTAGGGCTTCTTCTGGACTCACTGTAAATTGCAAGCAAAGGATAGAACAAACACAGTCCAATATAAGGACTTCACCCTTCAATCCTTATTCCAGTAAGTACACAAAAAGAAAATCAAGGTGCTCACCGGTAAGGATCACGGTGAAGTACTCTAGTACCAGTAACACGAGATGCTTCTCTTTCCCTCTCTCTTTCCATCTGCGAAGCCTTTCTTCTTTCCTTCCGACTCAGCTTCCTCTGTAAAATCCAATGTTATCCAGAAATACTGAAAGATATAACCATATATTCTATCCTTCTATCATGACCCAAGCTTTTGGAAAACTTACAATTGCAGGATCTCCCTTGATAACTTCTTTCTGCCTTCTTTCTTCTTCTTTAGCCTTTTTGTCCATGTATACAAGCCATCCATAGCGCTTAACTCCAAATTCCTTTGCAATTGACTCCATGCCCACATCATTGCTGTCATCACTGTTAAACTCATCGTCATCTTCATCATCTTCATCTTCATCCTCTTCCTCACCATCTGAGTCATGGGTTTCCTCTTTCCTATCTCCATCATAAGAGAAACCAACTTGTGAATATGACCCCTTGTTTGCCACTGGTTGGGAATGATGAGATCTATATCATTTGGAAAACAATACATATGTCAAAAATACTTAAATCAGAAGTAAACATGTACATGAATAACTAGAATCATGACATTGCAGCTTCACAATATACACCGCTGCTTATAGAGTTACCATAAAGAACTCCTATCCACATTTGAAAAGAGCTGATTGTTGTAATAAAGTTCTATCAAATATCCACTAAGAAACATGCCAACCAACATTATCCACAGAATTAAAACAAAAATCAAAAGTTCCACTACTTTCAATCTTGTCCAACACCAGAACTCAAAACCCAAGGTCACTAACTCAACATTTCACAATACTAGTGAACACATACACAGTCATACAAACTAAAGAGTATGGCTAAATCATTTCTTAACATGCCTCTTCGTCCCTTCTTATTTTCCTTTCTTATCCAGAAGTCAAAGATAACTGGTATCGGTAGCAACTTTGAATTTATCACAAAGGTACAGCAAGATAAAGTTCTGTATCCTTAAAGGAGCTAATTAAGAGCATAATTGTAAGTCAGATGATGTTGCAGGCAAATACAGTAGACAAATAAACTTGAACCTGTCTGACCCAAAAGGGTTGATCTTAGCCTCAATCTCTTGATCAACTTGTTGTAAAGCTTCATCATCGGCAACTGTCAGTAGGTAATGTTAGCTCAAAGAAGTGTAGTAAGCTGTCATCTTTTGACTAGATGTGATATCCAATGCTAAGAACAATAGAGAGCATAGCATGACTTTACTACTTGCAAAATTGAATCCCAATTGACAGAAAATTTTGAAGGTTGTTATATGCTATTTATAAATGCCATATATTTAATAGATCATCAAAAATTCAAAAAAGTACCGACATCCTCTACGCCGGTGCTTAATTAAATCCCGATAACGTTCAAAATTAACAAACTCTTCTAATTCTTCTTCTTCCTCAGACTTCTCAGGGACCTGAATATGTCTTGAACTAGAATCTCGAATAAAATCAAGCAGAGCACGTCCATCAAATCTGTTAACAAGGAATTAGATCAGTTAGACCAGTAAATAGGCAGTCCAGATTGTCAACCCCAGTCCTACTTAGGAAAAACAGTCGCATCACAAAGTTTAAGTACCTGTCAATCAAAATATCCTGCTTTCCATTCCATGGTATCCTGATCAAGAGGACAACAGAAAAATTAGATTTTATATCATAATTTGAAATGATCAAGTCAGAAACAACCTGAAATACTTTGCATATACAAAGTAACAAACTAGAAAAGAAGCTTCAGAAATAAACTCCCTCCCGCATTGATATGCATGTTTTGACATAAATCAAGCTTCGACAAACACACTATGATACTTTATTTACTAAAGCAATATCCTTTAGTCGAAAACAGAAGCTATGGTAGAACTTCTAGGATCTTTCCAAGACAGGTCAAGGCCACCTAACTTACAAAGCTAACGCAAAATCGGTACAAAGGTCCAACAATGCATATTATCCCTTTTCAATTTCTTAACACAGCAGTTCATGCAGTTCCCAACTCTCACAGTTTCACCAGTCACCAACTCACACAGACCACCATGCACCCGGGGTATTCGAATCTGCCAACCCTCACATTCAACAAATGACATCCACGGCCACACGCAAAAATGTAGCGCAAAACTAATACAAATGAAGGAAACGTATATTTCATTTTTCCAGTTACCAACACTTCATAATCTTCTTGGGTCCGTACTCCAATCAATTAAGACCCCGATCGAAACGTAACACAAAACATAAAACTGCTCCCTATACGCGGGATTCCTTAAGGGGGAATTGTAGTCCTAGGAGAAATGAGAATATAAGAAGAGTAAATGATTCATACAGGCCCTGCTGATCCTGGGTGGCGTGGTAGAGAGCATCGTCACGATAGACACGGCAGCGAGATCCGACGGCTTGGATAGACTGCTGCGGGTCGCCGCGCCTCTTAGCCAGGTAGACAGCGCGTCTCTGGGCCCGCTTCCGAGCCGCGTCCATCATGTCATGGACCTTTTTCTCCGACCGCCTCGCTTCGTGCCACATTATTCCGATCAAATCGGTTATCACAGTCTCCGTCCCGCCCCAAGTTCAGGTTTGATGGTAACTCTTGTGCTCTATCAATTGAATTTTGGAATTGCAATTGCGAATCGGAAACCCTAATTCCCGGGAATCATCTTAGGTAGTCGCACATGGGACTAAGGAGAAGAAGTGAAGAACGATGAGGAAAATTGGGAACAATTGTGGCAATATGTGCGTAGAATAAGCTAAACGAAACTGGGGACGACCCGGCTTTAGAGATGCTGCAGGCCCATCTATACCTATCGAAACGGTAGTAATTTTATTGGATCGGCTCTTAATGGTGTTCACATATGTCACAGGCCCAACCAAACATGTTTCATTGAATTGAATTAGAGGAACGGGTTATCCTGGCCCTCCAATAGGTAAAAGTCTGAGACCAAACTCGACGAAGTTTAATGTGAACCAACCCGAGCAATCACTTTTTACATGAGAGAACTTTAGAGTAAAGTTTTCATAAGTAAGAAAAATAAAATTTTAATCTTTTAAAGGGTTTTTGAATAGAATTTTAATTAATTTGATGGTTACAGATGTTTGTGGGTGGTTATGGATGAAAATTAGTCCTAGTCACATTGATTGGCAATATAGGCAACATGTAATTAGATGGTAAAAGTATAATTTAATGATTGTAAGGGTTAAAAAAATAACAAAAATGTGACTCAAAAAAAAAAAAAAACTAAACTTACACCAAATCTAATACTCTCCATTACATACAATATAGATATAGATGTTATAGTGAATTATTTGTCCTTTTTTATCTGCTTACATCACTAATACATTTTTCAATCACTTTCTTATTTCACATACATATTAACAAAAAAAAAATGCTACAGTATTTTTTTTTTCAAAAATTATCTCAAATAATCAACTATCCAAGTAATGTTGCACACAAATTTAGTCTTATTCATCATTTATTACCTATACATTTCAACTGGTTTTCTAAGATCTCAAATGTAGAATGTACCAATTTGAATTTTTATTGGTGTTAAAGTCACACCCTAATTTTTTTTAACATAGCATTTTTTAAATTTACCCTTCTCAAGTTCAAGTCCAAATGCAAAAGTGTAATTTAAATTTTTAACAAAAATAACTAAGTAAATAAAATTCGATTAACTTTTTTTATACACTAACAATATAGTGATTCTTTTATATTAGCAGGTTTAAATATATGTCACATGTGTATAATTTAAATTTAAATTTTGAATTTATATTTTGTGGTATGATCAAAACCTGTTAGTGTAAAAAATATATATAGTGACAATGTATAGAAAAATTACCTGATAAAATTTAGGATGTGACAGTATCATTTGTCCTGTCAAAATCATAGCCTCAATGAGCCAACAAGAGTTGTTAAACTAATGTAGCAATAAAAATTTAAAGACCACAGAGCCATGGACTTGAGGAAATTAGGCTTAGATGGAGGTGGATGCCTTGTGATTTTGATTAAATTTTGTGCTGAATGTTACACCCTCACATGTCTCCTTGCGTATGCATAAACAACAAATATTTTGCGCCGGCAATCAAGCATCAGACAGCTTAATTATACATTTCCAGTAATTCCCGATTGCAGCGACGTGGACAGTTACCCCATTCTTTTACGTCTAATTGCGTATAAACAACTTGTTTGCGTCCCAAAGAGGGCAGTCTTCCGCCGAACCATACTTTACTGGTTTTCTGCATATCGTACTTACAATCAATGACCAATGGGTCCAATAATTGGTCCTGGAATTGGAACTCCGGCCTCCTAGGAATCTTCCTAGTTTCGATATATTTAATATTCCTCATCACTCTTATATTTTGGACTTGGAAAAAATTGTTGGCAAATTTACAATCTTCATCTACTCTGCTCCTAATTTTCCCTTGTCAACTTATCCACCCATGTCTTAACCAGAATATGCAATATTAGAATGTAACTTACTTGATCGAAGTTACAACTTCTTAGGGTACAAATGCTTTTTTTTTTTTTTTTGCGCTATAATTTTTGTTCAGATTACATTTTTTGAGATTTTTTTGTAAGAAAATGTAACACTTTTTTGTATGAGATATAATGTATGTGATATTAGAAAAATTGTCAAGAGAATAATTTAAAAAAAAATCAAGATGGGACCTAAATTTGGAACCTACCATTTTTCCCTCTAAACCTCAATCAATGCGCAGCCATGACAGATGATGAGCTATTCAGCGGAGAATCCACCCTTGCATATCAAAATAGAGTGTGTGTTTTTTTTTTTTTCGTTTTTTCAGGAAACAAATCCAACTCATTTTTTCAAAAAGTGTTTTTAGCTTTTCTAAATGCAGAAGAAAATATGTAGAACTAGTTGTGGCGGAAAAAAAAATCTTTTGGTAAATTGAAAAGAAAAAATTGAAACAACAGGTCATCATGAGTCGGACCAACCAATACTTAGCGTGCAGAGCCCACAAAAGACTCCAAGGACCAGTATAAACTAAACCCCTCAACCCAGATCAACCCTTCCTTTACCGAGCCATCGAGCTCTCCGCCGTAGGCCCCCTCCTCCCCATCTCCCCGCCTTTGGGGTTGGGCGAGAGGAGAGACGTATTCTGCCTCCATCATGTCCCACCCCCCCACCATTCCTCCACCACTTCCACCGCCCCCATCGGAGTTCATACCGGAGCCTCGGCAGCTTCAGCCAGTGCTGGCACCTACTTCGTCTTTGTACAAACAAAGATCTTGGTCTCCGGACATCTATCGTGATGAGGCTTGGCAGCGGCGGAAGGGAAATCACGGCCTCCGCCGCAACCGGCGGAGCAAGAGTGTCACCGACGACGACCTTGAGGAACTCAAGGCTTGCATTGAATTGGGTTTCGGTTTTGACTCCCCAGAAATGGACCAACGCTTGTCTGATACTTTTCCGGCCTATGGACTGTTTTATGCTGTAAACAAGAATTACAACGACATAGTCTCTAAGCCCACCGCTTTAGCATCGCCTTTCTCTTCCACCGTCTCAGACTGCGACACGCCTTCCCCTCTTGGCAGCCCTCATACCATTGTTGGTCCAGGTATATATTGCTAACCCCTCTTTCATTTCGCTTTTTTGGATTATCTCTGTTCATCCTTTTTTTCTTCTCTTTTTTGGTCTCTTAATGCCATTACTGGTTTTAGTGTTCGGGTGTATATCTTAGTCTGGATTGTTGTCACTCACCATTATTGATTAAGGATTGGATTTCTTCTTTGGGTTTCCCCAAGGCTGAGCTATATTCGCGGACAATACATATCCAAGTTCCATTTCGTTTCTCGTTACAGGGAACTGAAAGCGCCTTAATTAATTGGGAATTCAGTTGATTTGTTTTTGGAGCTGTTTGGATATCTAAGTTTGATACAGATGTTTATTCTTGGGCATGGAATTTTGGATAGAAATCAGATCTTGATTGGGATGTATGTGAAACAGGTGAAAATCCACAAACGGTGAAGACAAGATTGAGGCAGTGGGCACAAGTGGTTGCTTGTGCCGTTCGTCAATCTTCAAGCTGATTGATGACGATGAATTGGATAGACATGATGAAGATGAACACCTTAGCAGATGAAGTCTTCTTGTTGTTGAACCAAAGGGGTTTCAATCAAAAATGCAGGAAAAAAGAAGTTAATTGATACTAGTTAGTCGTAAAAGTAATCAAATTCCGACAAATTTGGTGAAGTCATGATAGTTGTGCTATTGATGTTTCACATTGATTGACATAAATTGTCCAACACGTCCACCACCGACTGTGATTTAATTGCTACCATGCTTGCTTGGTAATTTGGTTGTGTGTAGATATTATTATTATTATGGCCACTAGTGCCTCACCTCACCTAATGGGAAAAGGATCTGAAATTTCTTAGAGGTACTGACTTTAGCTACTATTTGGCTTGCTTTCCATCATTGGTGTTGTTGAGTATGTATTACATACATGCATTAATGCTTTGCTTTGGCTTTTCGGCTTCTGCTTTTACCTTTTCTCACTTTGGGCTGAGGTACTAGAGTTCATGTCTGGCCAGTGAATGACTGATGTGGAAAAATATGGGAAGACCGTTCCTTTGTTTGATTGAATTGATAAGCTGCTTCGACATTCCGGTGCAATTAAGCAACTTATTAATTATTTAATATGCGTCAAGCGTCTGCTTAGTTATTTCTTTGTAACCCTGTGAAGGTGTCGATGATCTAGTTCGCAGGACGAAATCTTCTAGTTTTCTACTGAAATGCCATTTTTTTTGCAAGATTGCACAAAATCACCTTGGTACTAATTGTTGGTTTAGTATTTATTTTTAGAAGTCGTAGCTTTCATCTGCACATTTGAAATTAATGGATGTGTTCAGGCTCGGGTGTCGAAACTCTCCTCGAACTTTATTGACATACCCAATGACCCGGCTTTCCATAGGGATGAACTGGGATATTCAATCAGATGCCTATTTTTGACTCTTCGATAATATGGATAGTTAATTTTGTACATGATATAGAAAAAAACAATTTGTTTAAAACAATCATCGGATAGAAGTGGAGTTATGGTTTAAATTCGTGATCGAGCTGAACTGGTCAATCTATTCAACTCGCTTGAATTCAAGTTCAAGTTTCGACCGAACAAATTTGTAAATAAGTTAGGGTGCGTTTGATAAAACTAAAGTCTGAATTCATTAAGTGATTAAATTGTTAAGTACTAAATCTAATACATTTGAATGTATATTACATTCAATGATAAGTGAATGGCTTATCACTTATTTTTGGGAGCAAGTTTTGCTTAGAAAATTCAGTGTCACTTAATTCATTCAAATGTTCTATTTTTAGTTATCAAACAGTCTGAACGTGTTAAGATCTAAATCCATTAAGTTTAAGTGCTGAATTGTGTTATCAAACGGGGCCTTAATTATGCTTGACTCATTTTCACTCTTAACGATGAGTGGCGGAAGTTGTTAGTGGCAGGAGAATGATGGGGGTCTTTTGGAAAAGCCATAATAAAATTTTAAATAAATGCCCAAAAAATATTCCATCCAAATGGGGTTGTGAATTTACTGTAAGTTTTCCCATTCCCCTTCCCTCTTTTCCATATTTCAGGTGAACTCCAACCAACCAAAGTTGAAACATTGTAGGGAAAACAGGTTTTATTATGATAAGACCAAAAAATTCGTATGGAGTGAGTTAAACGTGCTTCCCATCGAAAAGCGGCAGAGGAGATGCGAAATCTAAGTGGCATCAACTAGGAGTTAGTCTAGGTATGAATTGCTTGCTTCTGCCTGATTTAACCCGGAGCCAAGTGCATCAGCTGTTTGATTTCTTTAGGCAAAGGACGCGCTATCACTATAGCCTTGCCTTAGATATGGCAAATTGGCGGAACTTGGGTGGGATGGGCGAGACTTATTTGGGATGGGAAAATATGGATCATATCCAAACAGTTTCATATTAGTTGTGGGACTAATTTAGGCGGAACTAAAATGGGCTACACCCATTTGATCCCGCCCAAATACCCAAATTAATCCCATTTTATTTATTTTTTTAAAGAAAAACTCTTTTTTTTTCTCAATCAAATATCTCATTATTGTCTTTTCTTTTTATATTATTTAGTTTGTTTATTTAACTTTGTAAAAGTTCTTCACTTTTCTTTACAAATTATACGATAATTTTTCAAACTAAATAAATTTTTTTAGATATGAAATTTATAAAAGACCAACTTCATATAACTGGACAATTCTTTTTGGGAATTCGTGTTGAATAGATAAAAACCAAAACTTCCACTAGCTTTTTTTTTTTTTGGTGGATGTTTGGAAAAATTCCTAGTAGCAGGTGTTCTCGAAAAACAAATCTTAACTCCCAAATGTCATCTTTCAATCAATAAACAATCATTAAAGTTTCACTTTTTAATGTCAAAAGGACAGATAAAGTCTGAATTTAATATAAAATCATCTTTGAAAAATATGCATTTGTAAAAATATGCTGTCAGTACGCGTCTCCAACACCTTCTTAAGGTTCCAAGGTTTGGAGAAGGAAATGAAAAAAAATTATAAAAATTATTTATTATTTTGTTATTGTTTTAGTAAATACCCATGGGATCTCAGATAAATCCCATATAATCCCATATTTTAAATGAGTATTATTGGGTATATACCCAATAAGGTCCAAACCCATATTTTAGATATCCATCCCGCCCAAATTAAATTTGGATATGAGATCTCAATGAATTTTAAATATTTTTACCACCTCAACCTGCCTGCACCTGCAGTCGAAGAATATGCAATTATAAACGTTGATGACAAGACAACGTCACCACTCAAAGATTGAAATCGCACCTAATGGCATAACTACCCTGCTATCCATGAGCACCTCTCCCACCCAATTTCACTCCTCATGGCAGGCATTTGGGGATTCGACTTTGTACCTTCTTGTCTCGAAATCTCATTCCTTGTGTTCCTTCTTACTTTACTTTACTTTTTTTTGTTTTTGTTTTTATTATTTTTTTTTTTTGGTTTTCGTTTTGGCGCTAGTGCTAGTTTGGTCATGATTCATTTAAAAATGAAAAAAAATCCGATGCTTTGAATGTGGAAAGGTGACGTCAACTGTAGTTAAGTCGTTTGGATAGCCAATTATTTATCTTATTCACTTGTTTATATCGTCAACACATTTTTTTAGTTACCTTTTTTATCTCACACGCATCACATAAAAAAGAGCTACAGTATTTGGACAATTAAAATATTCCAAATAATCTACTATCCAAAAACTCACGTATGTTACAATCTAGTGAGCCATAAGGGTTGTTTTCAATTGCTTTAAATATCACGAAAAGTTGTCTAATCAAAATCAGTGAAAACTACAAGTGCTTCTGGATAGTCTTTTACTTTTAGCTTCTTTACTTGTTAAAAAAAAATAAAAGTTTATAGAGTCTATTACAATTTGCTTAAAAATGTACGGCACGGCATGTCGTATGGAAGCAGTCGACACCCAATGGGCTAATTTCTAGTTTGTGGGTAGAGGTCCAATTACGAAGATTACTGGTGCAGGCTGCTTAATAATGTGCCCAAAAAGAATTCTAGAATACCCGGAGCACGTTTAAATTGATTCTAGAGTTCACATATCACGTTTAAAAAGAATTCTGGAATACCCATAGCACGTTTAAATTTATGCATTATCTTTCGTTACCCAAAACAAAAAAAAAAAAAAAAAAGATTCAAGTGGCAGTTTGCATGCCTGGGAAGAGTGTGATGATAAAATTTACTACCTCGTTGTGGTTAAGAACAGGCTTTAACTGCTAAAGCTGTTTTCCTGTCCGATGTTAGAATACAAAACAAAAAAAAAAAAAGGGGAAACAAAAAGAAAGAAGAGACCAGAAGGTTTGTCTGCGTTTCCGTAATCATGATGATTGATGAGGAAATCGGAAAGGGAAAAAAAAAAAGCTTGTGTAACGAGTAAGAAAGGAACAAAAGCATATTCTAAAAGTATGATATTAACAATGTCCACTTCAACAAAATTTTGTGAGTGCACTAAATGATTAATAAGTAGACTAATATTAGTTAGGGTTAATGACACAATTAATTGAAGTAATATTTTGCAATTGACCCGAGTACACGGGGATGAATGGCCATCTATTTCATGAAGCTGTTGTTGAACACGTTTCCTCGGGCTTTTATCTGTTCACTACTTCACGCGACTGGAAAATAGTTGAGCTTCCACACGATTAAGTAGTACTGCAGAGGAAAACAGAAAAGGAAAAAAAAGAGTTCTAATAATTACTACTCGCTAATTACCTGCTCTTTTCAAACAGCCCAAGCTGTCACGTAGTTTCCACCCATAAAAAGAAACAAGAACCCCAGAAAAGAGAGAGAGAGAGAGAGAGAGAGAGAAGAAGAAGAAAGCAACACTTTTGGACTTATGCCCGGAGGAACAAACTAGTTGAATGATTGATTACTCGGGTACAAGTCTCGAAACAGTCACACAGTGGAAGTGAAAGCCATGATTGGCAACTTCTATCTGGTAACTATTTCCCTAGCCTTGCACCAATAACTGACGGAATCACTCTCTACAAGAGACCCCAAAAAAAAAACAGTTCCTGGGAATATGAAAAGGACTAATAAACAGGTCAAACTCTTGTTTTATGATCCTTGAGTAAGCTGGCTTTTTAATAATCTGCGATCAGATAATATGTCCTACAAGCCGAATCATTTAACCTACAGGTGAAGCATGAACCATAACAACAGTAAAACTCAGAACTAGAGTCGGTGACATTTCAGGCTTAGCCCTTTTCACTGTAGTAAAATACAGTTATATTACACAAGAATATATGTGTTACGTAGGTTATGTTGGATAATTGTACAAATTCGAGGTTGTTGTAAGGAAGCTGGTGCTCAGGCATGTGTAGGAGTTGAAATTGACGTCCATTTTGGAATCTGCTAATGCACCACTATCATGTGTTAATGGAATGATTGAGACTCCATATGCGTTCCCTGGAAGTTTCATTCTTCCTATATCCGCACCTGGATGCTCATTAGCACTAATCACTGATTAACTCTTCGAAAGATTCAAAGATTGCATTGATGGAGGCATATAAATAACGCCTTAGCTTGACGCTGATTGTCAAGTCTTCTGTGGGACGCCAGTAACTCCTAGTGATCTTTCTATATACTACTACAGGAAGGGGACAAGGAAAAGAAAAGGTCCGTCTTAATCTTTTACTTTTGTGGGATGCTCCAAACAGGCATGAGCTCTCGCTTTTGGAGTATGAATTCTGAGAGCTACCCCTAACTTCTGAATAAGTAGATTGGTTCCTCTGTAGATTTGTCGAAGTTGAGCTTGCTTTAGTTAGCAAACGTGAGAAAAAAGGCAAGGGAAATGTACCGATTAATCCCTCGTAGCGAAAACTGCAGATTATTCCATGTAATGAGAAAAGAAGTAGTAGTAGTTTCCTTCACCCTTTGATACATCACTGCGTCCATAGGCTGGTCATCGGAAGCTTCTGAAAGCACAGCGGACCTACGATTCTTGCACACATACCAGAAATCAATATGACATGTCAATTTACACACCCGGGTAATGTCCTTAATGTCTACTTACTGGAAAATTCACTACCAGAAAATGTTGGGATCTAAAAAGTAATATTCATTCAGGGCGACTGCATTTCATTTCAATTTAGTTGGGGTCAAATTACTGCATTAAATGCTTGTGAGAATTAGATGGCTTGGGGTAGACGGAAATCGGATGTAGTTGTCTAGCCCTATGCCTCAACAATCAAGTAACGAGTACAACTTAAACCTAACACCAGGCCTTCCGAGCCCCATCATACTTAAATAAAATTGCATATCGTCTTTAAAATGCAAAGAGCTTTACTGCCATTCTTAATGCTAGCTGCTCTATATAAGAACCTTCTTCCAACATGGACGACATAAAATCCATTTTCCTCGATTATTTATTTATTTATTTTGGGAATGCATCCAGCTCGAGGAATGAATTGGCAAAGTTATCTAGCTAGCAGTAGTATTACTATACACATGCTTAGACTTCACTAGTCACTCCTCGTGTCTGCGTTAAAGATTATGACCTCATGTCTATGATAAAGATTGTGAAATGCCTACTAGATAATGTTGCCTCATCCCTTCATCGATAAAATGGATATTGATATCATGCACAGGATTTGTACTGTATGCCTAGATCCATCAGGGTTCTACCAAGAGATTAAAAAAAAACAAAACAAAAGAGGCTTCTGAATCATCCTTGTAATTAACTTATAAGCACTCCCCCCCCCTTCCCCCAAAAAAAAACCCCTCCTTTTTTTTCTCTCTATATGTTTATTCCGTCTTCCTCTTGAAAGATAAGTCGCATTAAAATGATGCAGAAGTCCGTTGTCCTATATAATTCCATCTTGAATTTGGATGGTGAAGGGTATTTGACTAATGGACGAGGTCCACACGCATGTGCAGTATACTTTCTAGAAGCCTAGAAGGCAGCTCGATCAACCATGGAAATTTTCTGATAATTTTATTGGAAGTCCGACACTTTTTCTGACTTCCTTTTGTTTTTTTTCCCCTTTTATGGGTTGTAGTCAAGTTGTATGCTAAATTATTAGAAGTGTCTTCCTTTCTTATCCAATGTACATGCTTCTGGAATAAACTAAGCTGAAAACGTTAATAGTGAAAAATGTAATTGGAGATACTGCGTCAGAATATCGCAGTAGATTTTTCTTTAAAGATCAAACCGTATTTACAATTGTTTTAAGCAAATATTCAAGTTCGTAACACAAATTTACCTAGCTTCAGGAAACTAGGGCTTCACGTAGCCTAGACGATTGAAGGGGTCATCTTTCATAGGTTTCAGCAAAATTAATTCGTCAAAATTGAATATATGGATGTGTATGGCTCGATCAGCACGAAGACTTTTTTAGGTGTATTGGAGTCTTGGAGAACTACTGAAGCGAAAGAATAAAAATAAAAATTTGACGGTCGTGGGTGCCTGCTTTAGATCATTAGATAAAGAAAATTTGATATCAACTTTCTTTTGTGAAGCCGCTAGCATTTATCGACAGGATTTAGATCTCTTTTCAAGACTGTGTTGCAGAAAAGTCAGTGATCATTGTCACGTGGCATATCTTGACAAATTCAAAATTGCTGGACATTATTCAATCGGGTGATTTATTCATGGATCAACCGTCTCATAGGTTCTATTTCAGTCTAGTTAAGGATAAAATAATCCTTTTCCTTTTTTTTTTGTTTACACCATAATATTGCATATTTATACTATATCTTCATTTATTTAGGCCATACATCCACCTAGGGGTGAGCAACTACGGTAATTATTGAATTACTGACCAAATTCGATTTCATTTTGATAATTCGAAATCGGTAACTTGGTAATTCGATTGGTAATTCGGATTTTCCGAATTAAGATATATCGAATTTAGTTCGAAATCGGTTTCAAGATGTTTCAATTCGGTAAGACCGAATTCGAATTCAATTCTGTAAATCGGTAAAAATTACCAATTTCATATTCGAATATCCCAAATTGCTATAATGTATTAGACATTTAGACTAGTATTACTTAGGTAAAAAGTTCATTTGGTTTTGTACTAATTAAATTAGGTTATCTTGAAGTTATTTTTCTTCACAACAACTAGAATAATGCTTTTTCATAGTGGTGGTAGATAGCATTTTTAAATGGAATTCAGTTAAATAATTGTTTTATGAAATTCGGTAAATCGGTAAAATACCGATTTCCGAATTGAATTAGAATTGAATTTGAAATCGAAAATCGATAATTCGAATGCGAATTCGGTCGGTATTTTTTAGGATCATTTACAGAAAAATACCGATTTCACCCTACCAAATACCGATTTCGAATTCGATAATCACCCCTGCCTTCACCTATCTACACCTAAATGGTAAATTGGTTTGAACTGCAACTTATCAGCTCTAATCTCTTCGGATCCTGGCAACGTAAATTGTTATTAACTGTTGCCACGTACTTACACCTACTATTAGTATGGAATTAATATTGAATGCGCAAGAAAAGAAGGAATAAGGCAGAGAAAATTCTAATGCGGATGAGTGTCGTAAGTCTCGATGCCCCGAGAAAATTCTAATGCGGTTAAGTGTCAGGAGTCTTGATGCCCCATCTCATCATTCACATTAGTAAATTTTGATATTAAGTGGTGGGGAATTTCGCCATTTTGGTCCTGAACACTTTCATTAAATTCGATTTCATCCGTAATGAATTATTTTGAATAAACTTTTTATTTTCAATGTAGGACTTTTAATCAAATTTTACTCTATCCACATTTACCTATAGGGGCATAATTGTTACACTAAGTTAACATTTTGCAATTAACAGATGAAATAGATTAGAAAGATCATAAAATTGCTCTTTTAGTTCTCGACCCAATTTGCTCTTGCGGGCCACAGAACAAATGCACCATGAGTCGAGAACTAAAAGAGCAAATTGGGTCGAGAACTAAAAGAGCAATTTTATGATTTTTCTAATTTATTTCATCTGTTAATTGTAAAAGATTAGACTAGCATGACAATTATGCCTCCTATAGGTCCACGCGGATTAAGTAAAAATCAGTTAGAAGTTCTACATTAGAAATAAAAATTTATTCAAAAAATAATTTAATTAAAATAATTTATTAGTGATGAAATCAATTTTAGTAAAAATGTTTAGAAACAAAAACTACGAATTCTCCTTAAGTGGTATTCTTGGAATTAGAGAGGGTAGCTGTAGAAAAAGTTATGGACGGATCCTCCCACCGCAATTGGGGAATCAACAGTAGTCCGCAGATGAACAAGTAGCTTACTAGGCTGACGGACGAAGCTTCATTAGTCAAGAAAAGATTGATGAGTCGGAAACAGTTGGGGGGCAAAGGGCCCACGTAATTTTGTGCATAAGAAATAAGGCAACATAATTTTAACACAAAGGACCCATGTAATTCAAATGTAACATCTTTATTGTGTGAAAGTGTACATCCAATGTACAGTGAATTACAATGTGTTGAAAAGCTGTTTCATTGTCCGCTCTCCTCTCCCTGGTGCTTATTTTTTTACTTTATTTTTGGGTTAGGTAAGAATTGAAGAAGGGTATAACAATCCATATCCATAGGCAGATAGCCCCCTCCTTTTTATTTTTATTTTTTTTATACATAAAAGTCTGGGTGGGTTCGGCTCCGATCACCATCTCCGGTCAGGGCAGGTTTTTGGGACCATAGGTTGCTTATAGAAGTACTCATAGATCACCCATCAATACAACCCTCACATCGGTAGTGGGATTCAATTTTGTGAGGAAGTGGTCTGTTATTACCAACTGAGCCAACTTGTATTGGGACCCTCCTGTATCCTTCTGCAAGTTGCAATGGACCTTTCACTTCTCCCCTCTAATTTTCTTTACTATGGAACAGGTAAAAATGCAATGAGTTGAAAACCTGACAGCTGATACATGTGAGATAATAGATAATTCAAAAATATTTTTCTCAAAAGTGAAAAAATTTTCTTTAAAAAATAACAATCCAAACAAGAGTTAACTGGGACCTTCACAAGAAATCGTGGATCTGATTCTAGTCCACGTTTTAATAAATTTAAAACGCCCCCAACCCAAAACCAAAAAGAGAGAGAAAAAGAAAAGCACTGAATATGTTTGGGAAAAGACAGTAGTCAAAATATTAAAAAAAACAAAAAAGTGTTTATAGTGTAATTAAATAAATATTTATAAAATAATAAGCTATTCAAACACAGTAGTTGTGTTATTTTATTAAATTCAATAAATTTTAGGACAGATAAATACTTTCCATTAAAATATCGCCAGTCACTATTCTACACAACCGCTTCGATTCCTTGGATTACATAATCTCTCTCTCTCTCTCTCTCTCTCTTTTATAATAAATATCTCTTTAATTTCAACCCAGACACACTGCAGCCGGGATTGTTTGTTTGAAAGAGTGGTTTCTAAATCATTCTAGAACACAGTAGTGGTAACTCCTTGCGCGAGGAGGCTATTCCTCTATCACAGCTAGCACTTTCTTGCTTCTTGGTCTTTGTCCCAATTGATCGAACTTTTGTTTCTTTTATACTACTCCCTATATAATAAGGGTCCCGTACGCGTCTCAAGAAAAGAAATCTTATGACTTGTACATCCCCATTTTTGCCCTGTCCTCCTCCTTTCTCCTTCCAGCTTCCGACTTCCGAGTAGTTATGATCGTCTTGCCTTTCAGGCGAATTGGCAAAACAGCTTCTGAAGAAGAATTAAACCACCATCACCACCAAACTAATGGATTCTAGTCTTATTTTCATGCCTTCAAACGACGATCGCCTTCACTCTCGCGTCTTCCTCTCTGGATTTTACTGCTGGGATTGGGAATTCCTCACTGCCCTCCTCCTCTTTAGTTGTTCTTCCATCTAAGTTCAACTTACCCGTTTTACTTTTAACAACCCATACTACCTCTCACTTGACCATCATTAATTTCTTTTAAGCCTAAACTAGTATTTTATACTCGTAGTTTTTTTTTTCCCTAGTATTTTCTTGTCCTATAGTGTTTTTTTTTTCCCAGCCCCCTTCCCTCTTTTGGACTTGTGTTGTTTTTGGCGAGGGATAGAGAAAAAGAAAAAGCCAAAAAAAGAAAAAGGGATGTCTCAAAGGACAGTTCCGGCGCCGTTCTTAACCAAGACGTATCAGTTGGTGGATGATCCGAGCTCGGACGATGTAATATCGTGGAACGAAAGCGGTACAACGTTCGTCGTCTGGAAAACCGCGGAGTTTGCTAAGGATTTGCTGCCTAAGTACTTCAAGCACAACAACTTTTCCAGCTTCGTTCGCCAGCTCAACACCTATGTAAGTTCATTTATCTACGTAGTATAGTAGATTACCCGCTTGCTTATTTTTGAGCGATTACACTTGACGTGAGCCATATATGCACTTCGTAATCTTTTGCCAAAATTATGAAAACAGTCCATCTCATTTAAATTGCCATTTTTTAGATTTTTATGGAAGAAAATATACTATAATAGTTTGATGTATGCAAAATAGAAAAGTACTGGAAAAATATGATCGTTTTTTCTCTGAAAAATTTCAATCCAAACAATAATAGAAGTGATCATATGAAACCCGATACTTGGAGCTAATGTACTCTTGGAGTAGTTGTGAATTGTTTTACGCGCCTCCTTGTAAAATTAATTTTGACTGTTTACTTGAATGATGATGGGGGCTACCTGTTTGAGGAAATATATATATATATTTTACCGCTAGCTAGTGGAGAATCTTTTGTAGGTGGCAGAGAAAAACGATAATCGTCTCAGAGACAAATGGGTATGCATTTAGTAAAACGATTAATGTATGTATAAGTAGTAATGTGCACATAAAAGTGGTTGCGTTTATTTAATTATCCTCACAATCAGTAATCTTTGGTAAGCCTCCGACGGAACTTCAATCATTCAATCATGATCACCTTTTTCTCCCAAAAAAAAAAAAAAAAATCATGAACACTTGATCAATGCATTACGTAAACTAGTGGTATATTATGTGTTATTTTTTTTCTTTTTTCTTTATTCTTTTTTTTCTGGGGGAGAGGGGAAGGTAGAAATGGTGAGGTTGGTGGGGGATGGCCCCCATTCTTCAACTCGTTTCTAATGACATAAGCCAAATGGAAAAGAAAAAAATTTATCTTTAGGAAAAAAAAAAAAAAGCTTTGACACAATTTCGAAAAAGATGGGTGAAAATGAAAGAGAACTTAATTCTTTAGACCATTTATTTTTTATCAACTACCTTGTTGAAAATTGTAGGAACCGATCGATAGGACTGTTTTACCACGGCACTCTTTGTCTTGATGAGCCTGTATTAGGTGGTAATTAGACTTGAAAGTGTTCTTTCATCTTTTTTGGGTATGAAGTAAGCCACAGAGAAATTGAGGAGAGGAAAGTAAGGAAAGCGCAAAAAAAAAATAATAATAAAAGAAAAGGAGCAGCTTTGATGGACCGGGACCTGATGTAGCTGGCGGGTCCAATTAGAGTCGAAAGCCTGGCTGGCTGAAATTACCGATCTGTTGCGTACAACATCGAGTTTGAAGAGTGCAGAAGCTGGGCCCACCACGCCCTGCCTCTGAAAGTGAAATGTCCGTCTCTATCTGCAGAAAGTTCCTGAACCGGGTCAAGTGGTGGGCCTCACAAATTTTGACATCGCGCGTCAAGACCTGCGTCTGCATCACGTTTTAGGAACCTGTCCCAGCCGTACCTGAAGAGCATAGCTCTTTTACTTTTACTTGTAGTATTTGTTTTTCCAGTTTGACGGCGCAGGAAAATAAAAATTATTTTCTGCTAACTAACCTACGCGCCTAAGAAGAATTTGGCGCGTATTTATGAGGAGAATACTAATAACTAATATGTTCGGTTCCGGGTCAATTTGGTTCATGCTGTGAGGTCTAAAAAGTCGTAGCTTTCTGTTGGAAAGCCTGGTCTTATTTTTTGAGCTCCAACGCCTACTTTTATTTAGTCAAATCATCTTTCACGAATTGAGTTGAAAATTTGCTCTTCCATTCATGATTCCCCTATTTTCTAAACTAGAGACGTAGGCGTCAACTAGGGCGACTAGCATTTTCCAAGTTGATTGTAATAGGAGCAGCCTCTTCTTACGGACCATTTGAAATTCCGACTCCAGTGGCAATTACACTTTGACTAAGGATTGGTTCATATGGCAATTAACTGCGAGGCCTTGTTTGGATTGCGATTTTTTATCGAAAATTTTTTATGTTTTTTGTGATCACACTTTTCAAACACTTTTTTACCTCACATACATCATATCATTACAGTATATTTTTCTATGAAAAATCTAAAAAAGTAGCAATCCAGACGAGACCAAATTGTTCAAGGATAAAGGGGCTTAGGATTTGATGTGGAAGTTGTCGTAGTGTTGATATTTGTCCCTTTTTATTTGCTGCAGTACCAAGGTCTAGTTGATGTTTGACCTTTTAGTAGAGATTATAGCATGGTAGAGAGTGAATCTTCATCTGTGCTACATGAGCTGTCATCCTTTTTTTTTTTTAACCTGTTTTTATGAATCTGGGGAAAACAGGAAGGGGTTAAAAATAAAAAAGAACAGCAGAAGATAATTGGTGTATGCTACAAAGTGCACACTTGGCTGTGCAATTGCTAGGTGCTACGACAATCTCCATGAATCCGGATGGATCAACAGAGCAATTCCCAATTGGCCGATTGGTGGTCCGCCTGTATTGACTTGTTCTAATTCGAAGCATGTGTGTTGCTATATTTATGGATAATTATTGATGAAATACTGAAATCAGATCAATGTTGAGTAAGTCCATACCTTTTTTTTTTGGTTGGAGGGAGTCAGTCGATACTGTTTAATTTACATCAAAAGTACGTCATATTTGACCCAAAATACAACCTAGTTCTGTTCCTTTTAAGTCCGCATTCAGATCCCCCAACAGTTTCTTTAGGCCTATGGTCCCCCAATTTTAAAATGGGTGCTCCTGCCTTCTTGTCGACTTGGATTTTATGGGCCAGATGATTCTCAATTAGACTCTTGGGATGTTCCACGTAATTGCTACGTTGTGTTAAGTTGGCTGGGAAGCTTTATGTCCTGGGACCCTTTTCTTTTTTTTGCCTTCCTTCCCCGATGGGACTTGATTCTTTACAATTTGTTACTGTTCTTCTTGTCGGTTGGTTTAATAGTAATTCTAAATTACGGGGTGCCTATTGTGTGGAACATATCCGGTCTTTCGTGTGTTTTTATTAATTTTGTACCACTCACTACATATATATAGTTTGTGTTAATTCACAAGACTAATATATGTTCAACAAATTGTAATGTGTTGCGAGAGGTTTTGAGTATTTTGACACCTTAACTACTTTTGAGCCTGTGCAATTCACATTCCCATCCTTGTCCTCTAGGGCTTCCGGAAAATTGTTCCCGACAAATGGGAATTTGCCAACGACAATTTCAAGCGAGGGCGGAAGGAGCTCCTCACTGAAATCCGTCGACGGAAGACCGTAACGTCAACTCCGTCTACGAACCAAGCTGGGGCCGGCAAGTCCATGCCCGCCGCCAATCCCACCTCACCAGCAAATTCCGGCGAGGACTTGGGCTCCAGTTCGACCTCATCCCCCGATTCCAAGAACCCAGGGTCGGTGGACACCTCATCTGCTGAGCAATTTGCGGACTTGTCCGATGAGAATGAAAAGCTAAAGAAAGATAATCAAATGCTGAGTTCGGAGCTTGCGCAGACCAAGAAACAATGCGATGACCTCATTGCATTCTTGACGAAGTATGTAGATGTTGCACCTGATCAAATCAACAGCATCATGAACCAAGGAGCAGTGGCAGGTGAGATGACTCTTAATGAGATCAATCGTGTTGATGATGATCACGTTGACAATAAAGAAGCCCATGATGATGATGACGAAAATGAAAATGGAGGGAGTTTGAAGTTGTTTGGTGTGACCTTGTTGAAAGAGAAGAATAAAAAGCGGGGTCGTGATGACATGGGTATTGGTTGTGATGAGGTTCATCATAGGAAAGAGGTTAAGACTGTCGATTTGTGCGCACCTTGGATGAAAATGGCTTCATGCGTTGGTGAAACCAGCAAGGTTTGTAACTGAAATTAAGGTCGAGGTAATTAATGCGTACTAGAATAACGACCTAGTACACAGCGGGTAGTTATTTGGAACTGTAGTAGTAGTACTGTTATGTTCAAGTAGGCCTTTGCAACTATAAGGTCGGTTTGCGAGGTCAGAATAATGGAGTTTCCAATCTCTCCCCCCCTCTTTCTTTTCCCCCCATAACGACATTCAGTTTCTGTAAAGGTGTTGGTATTGAACGCAAGGTGGATATCCAGCTCTCATTGATATCTAGGGTTTAATACTTGCATGCATGTGAACTGTGAAAATTGTCGCAGTTTGCAACTTAGCTATAGTACAAGTTAGTTATAAGATTTCAATGTCCAGCGGACAGATTTACGTCTGGCTGATAGGCCGAAATAAGTTACGTGAATGGAAAAAAAGTTTTAACCATGAATGAGGAGGATTTCAAGCTTGGATTATTCTGGGATTACGTTCCAGAACCCCAGCATTCAACCGACACTCTGTGGGAAAGAAATTCGTGCCATAGCTGTCGAAGCATCACAGTCTGGTAGTAACCAGGAATTATGGTTCTAGTGCATGTACGAGGACTTGGAATAAGGGTTGTACAGCTAAAATTTGGTGCTGGTGAGTGATAAGATGTTTGAGTTCTTTTTAAAGAGATGGTGTATAATCGCATAGCAAATTTTCTCTTTGTGCATGCAAAAATAGTGCATTGTTATACATGAACAACGTTAACACCTAGAATTCTAGCCTTAAGGCTGATATAATGAGAGTTCCTACCAAGTTGCGAGATAATGACACCATCCGATGGGCTTTCATTCAACCAGCATTAGGGAGGTCGAAACTCTTGCTTTCTGAATCAGCCATTTCAGCCCCAGGTTCATCCAAAAGTGGCCGTTCCGGTCACATAAATGGAATTATTTCAAGGATATAAAATCAGTAGGCGGAGGGAGACATTTCAAGGAGATAAAACGAGTAGACGGAGGAAGGTCTCCCTTCCTCTTGCTCTCTTTATTTTCCACCGGCTGCATTTGATCGAGAGGAACAAGACAATGAGCCTTGCAAGTGTGAGAGAAAAGGAGAAAACTTGGAGAGTCATATCAAGGTACCCTAGTAAAAGGTGGTAGTGTTCATGATTGAGGAGGAGAAAGATTTTATAGAGTTAAGGAATGGAAGAAGTTTTGCATGTCAATGGATTTGGTATTTGATATTTAGACTCTTGATTCTTGGATATAATTGAAGCCCGTTCTTTGTATTTACATGATATTTAACATAATTTTTTTCGGTGAATTTGACATGATTTTAAGAAAATCAAGAAAAAAGAGTTCAATGTTTAAAAAAAAAAAAAAAAAAGCACCGGGACTCTAGAGAGGACAGTGATTTGATAGGTCAACTTTTGGAGAAAGAAGATAAACAATAGATTTAATCCTTTTTTGCTTTCTATTTTTAATTTTCGTCATTTTCCTTTGACTTTAATTCTTTTTTCCCCTAATAAAAGTTGTATCTTCCTAAAAGTGCTTCTTTCATCAAAATTTATCCTTTTTTTTTTCATGTTAATTCCTTCCTCTCTCTCTGTCTCTCTCTTAAATTTTGGCGAATACAACTCTCTCTTATGTTTACTTTTAAGTAAATGGCCAAAATAGGCACTGAACTATTCAAAATAACACGAGTTGGTCATTGAACTTTCTTTTGTGACAAAAAAGACCATTAAACTCCATAGAATGAGATTTTATGATCATTTTTGACCAATTTGGCCAATTAACCCACTGGGAAAAGGCAAACTTGACCTACTATTATAGTTATCTAAGGGTAAAAATATTCTATTTTGATTGACACATTTTTTCTTTAAAAAATAAACTGAACTTTAGGGGTTAATGGCACCCTAGCTTCCCTTTCCCTCTCTCCTTCCGCTGCAACCAGATCTAAAAATGGCACCCAGACAATGGGAAATGATCTTGGAGTGACAAATAAGCTATTGGCTGTTGGCTATTTGTCTCGTTTTAGTAAATGGGATGGAGACGGAGTATCAAGTATCAGCCAAAAGGCAGAACAATACGAAAAAATACATATTAAATCAATTTAGGCTTGGATCTACATACGCCACTATTTGCATCCGATTTAGACAGCACTTAAATATTTACCCTTCAAATATCAACAATATTGCAATTCTCGGGGAAAAAGGAGGATTGCAAAATTTCATCTTCTCTTTTCCCTTTTTCTTGTCGTATTGATTATGGACTAATCCTACGTAGCTAAGTGCAAAAGTTTTTTCTATCATTTCATATCAAGAATTTGAAACTCTTTTATTGAACAAAAAAAAAATGTCATACATATTCTTTGGCGAGACAAGTGGAAAGCTAATTCTTGATAATTCGAGACGGAGTCATCTATACTTCTTAATTGGGGGTTGGGGCTAGGGGTTCTCTATTAGAGTCTACTTGTATTATCATCAAAATTTTAGTGAAAAGGGTGAAATTTTGAGGAGTCATCTATACTTCTTACTTGGGGGTTGGGGCTAGGGGTTCTCTATTAAAGTCTACTTGTATTATCATGAAAATTTTAGTGAAAAGGGTGAAATTTTGAGGAGTAATGGTGGCGGTAGAATGGTCGTAAAGGAGGAGAGAAGAGAAGTTGATGTTGAGTAGTGATGGGAAAAGAGAGAAGGAAGTGGTAGTGAAAGTGGTGGAGAAGGAAGAGGAGAGAAGGAGACAGCAAAAAAGTGATAGAGGGCATTGTTACAACACGAATTGGGGAAGAAAGAGAAGTGGCATTATTTAGACATTTTTGCCTCCAAAAACTTGTTGTTCCGGTTAATTTAGTAGAAAGTGATTTGAAAGGCACGTTTTAGGGAATTAAGTAATCTTTTTAGTCACAAAAAATGTTCAATGACCAACTTGTGCCATTTTGAATAGTTTAACAACCATTTTACCCATTCACTCTTTACTTTTTTCCCTCTCATAAATGCTTTTCAATTGAGCCTTGTTTTGTATTTTTTTCTAACCATTCTAAACAGGGGCTTTTTGGTCATTTCAAAACATCCATTAATAGGGTTACGGAACTATTACTGACTGAGGGTAATTGTTAATTGGTCAATCCATAAGGTCCATTTGGTAATATAGACAAATCTCAAAGGAGATAAATATAATTAATCCTAAATTAAATACTAACTCACGACCTCATACTCGTTCCGTTTTTTTTTTGGGGGGCGGGGCGGCGAGGTAGCCCGTAGATCCATAAACCAATAAAAAAAAAAAATTAAAAACTCATCAGCTGGCCCAAGCCCAAGGACTTACGACGCCGTTGGCGCGCTGTAACAAAAGGCCGCGGGGGAAGAAGGCGAGGCAAAATTGAGGAGTCTTCCTCGTCAGCGATCAGCATCTGGACAGCAGCGGAAGATGGATTCAACAGAAACTCCCTTATCCACCTCCCCATCCCATTCCAGTTTCAGGTATTTCAACATTATTTTTTCTTATTTCCATTTCTGTCTTTCAAAGCATGCCAGAAATTAAAAAAAAAGTAGTATAAATTATTTTTGTATTTTTTTATGCTACCGCAGCAGCCAACAGCGCCACTTCTATCTTGCCGTGGATAGACTTCAATTCAAGATGGTTCCACACATTTCTCTCTACTTATTCCTATCAAAATTATCAATCTGTTATAATTTTGAAGTTTGAGTTTACCAAAATAAACATACTATTGAGGTTTTATTTTTGTGTGTGTCTATATATATATATATATATAACAAGCAGGAAACCTTGGTGGATCTATTAGGCATGGCCGGACGGCAACCCTGTCTACGCATTGTGGTGTGCTGCAGCACTCGTGACGAGCTCGACGCCGTCTGCTCCGCCGTCTCCCGCCTCTCCTACATTTCCATTGCAACTCTGGTATTATACTATTATGCATCTTTTTACTTGTCAGGAGGATTTGAAAATCTTCAGTTGTTTATTTTCTTTCTGGGGAGATGACGCGGTGTGAAGTTTTGCCTTGGGCTTATGATGCAGTACAGTGACCTGCCGGAAGCTGAACGAGCGCGGATTTTGGAGAGGTTCAGGCAGACGGCAATTAATTGGAATAATTGCACTGCCGGCGGTGAAGAAAAGAAAGATGACAAAGAAGAGGGGCGCAAGTCTCATATGATTATTGTTACTGATGCTTGCCTGCCTCTGCTTGGTGCGGGGGAGTCGCCTATCAGCTCTCGAGTTTTGATTAATTATGAGCTGCCAACTAAAAAGGTCAATTCCATTTCCTCAGCTTAGGTTTTATTTTATAACCAAGGAACTGTTCTTGCCACAGAACTTTATTCAGCTTATAGTTTCTAACTTGTGATCCACTCCTCTTAAATTGTCTGTTTGCTGTAACGTAGTGGATAAACAGGCTTTCTCGAATAAGTTGGAGAGTTGCCACACTTAACCTTTGAAAACCAGAGGATCAAAAGGCATTTTGTTCTGTTAGTAAAGGCGGCAGGAAATTATGCTACACTATGTTGTAGGGTTGAATTTGTAGTGGCGATATTTGATGGTTTTTGAGTTTCTGTGTCCAAGTTTGTTTGGTCAGTCAAAAAAAAAAAAAAAAAAAGAAGAAGAAGGAAAAGGAAAAAAGAAAAAAAGAAAAGTGTCCATGGAAAGATGTAGCAATTAGAACTGAAGGCACCGCAGCCCGTCCCACTAGTTGGATGTCATGTGCAAATTCAGGATTTAAATCTCAGTTTGACCTGTATCTGGACTCTACTTATTTGGTTAACAAGTTTCAACTATTTGCTTGGTATACTTCCAGCCTATTCCCTTTTTACTCTTGAATTTTGACGAATTTTCCCACTTCATCTCTACACTAGCACATCTATGGCTTCCAATATGCATCACCTGTGGGATTAACATACTGTATATTCACATGTCATTCACGTGGAAACATAGGTGTCTCCTAGGGATACTAATCAGTTATGGTGTGGCTTTTAAGATGTTCCAATTTTGGTCACTTCCGGAGTTTTAACATGTTTTATGGTCTTTGGCTTTTGTATTTGTATTTTGGTATAACTGAGACATTCCTCACATGCCAATTGATCAAGGGAAGCTTTATGCTGTTTATCTAGTGCAATTTGTTGCAGTTGAGGCATTCTTTATAAGCTAAAGCCTCAAGGTAAAGAAGAGGTGATTGAGACATTCTTTGAATGTATTAACACAACAAGTGTCTACTATATTTCAGTTGAATAATTGACATTATTCTCAGACAAAAAATGAAAACGGCAAGAGTATTTCACAGAATTAGAATTTACCATGTTCCTCAGCAACTGCATGAACATTTTTTGCTTGGGAATTAATTTTTCCCGTATTCAGATTTTTGGTTGTATATTTTCACTTTGTTTGCCATGTTTCCATCTCAGTAGGAATTGTTTGGGTTCCGGGAATATATATGCTCATACATGTATTTGTCCATGCCATTTTACTTCTATGTTGTTGCCTCCATAGCCATTTTATTAATTACTATGGAAGGTAATTTCTTTTGTTTTAATTCAGGAAACTTATCTGAGGCGTATGACGACTTGCTTAGCTACAGGTTAACACCCCCTACCAACATCATTTTTTTTTTTGGTTCTGAGTACATCATGTATGGAAAGGAGAACGAGGTGCATTTAGTTGATCCAGTAGTTGCTTTCACAAATTAAATAAATTGCAAGCATGTTTTTTGCATCATGAAGAGAAAGGAAGGGAGAGAAAAATGAAAGCAAAGTTAAGAACGGCAAAGAAGGAACCAGCTTATTGCTTCCATTTTTTTCCTTATCTCTGTGTATGAATTAAACAACCATATGGAGCAAAAGTTTGTCTTCTGTTGTTTAATGTTGTTCATAGTGGTATGTTGAGTTTTGACATTTTCTCTTAGTAAATATATGCAGACGGCATTGTCATTAATATGGTGGTTGGTGGTGAAGTTGTAACTCTCAAAAGCATTGAAGAGAGCACTGCTCTTGTCATAGCTGAGATGCCTATACATGTGAGTTTCTGACCGGTTCTATGTTGCTCAAATATGTTATTGGAGATTAGATTGATTATACATTTCATCTTACATGTAATGAAATATACTACACTTAACAACCATATTGTTTTCTTGGTTAATTGATTCTTGATTTTTTATTGTCCTTTTCATTGCTGTCATCCTTTCTCAATTTATTTGAGATTAGAATTATGTGATTTATGGTTTGAACAGATCTTTGAGATGATGTAAAGTTAGTGGGCTTGTGGAATGTCAAAAACTACAAACGTGGGTCATGCCACTGCAAATGAGGTATGTAATGTAATTAACAATAGCTATTTTTTCTTTGAGAAACATGTCAATTTCTGTTGCTAAAATCCATAAATCTTTTCTGCATCAAGAATAGCCCGTGTTTGAGATTCCTGAAAACATTAACTATCTTGGAATGTCAAAGACTATGATAGGACTTCAGATTTATGCTCTTGGAATGGATCAATGTGGCCTATAGTTTCTGTTACTTTTTTGTGAAGAATATGGTGGGTTAAACTTTTTTGCCAGTTTTGCCTCCCATTTAAGGGAGGTAAAAATGGGAGGAAAAGATTTTGCAAATTGCAGCATTGATTTGAATCAGTGTTGTTCATCAATTGCTTAATTCATTATATCACATCTTGAGGGGAGGTATTTTAGTGTAGCTCATAGTTTTTATACTCTTGAAAGGAATCTAGATAATTGTATTGGGATGGACAGAAAAGGTTGTGCTCAAAATTTTGCTTTTAACTGTATAAGAATTCATAGAGTTAATATCCTTAGCCTTTAATAAGAGGATTTTGAATTGACAAAGAGATGTTTACGGAAGTAATTGTGAATAAGGTGGAGGGATGTTTGTGAGTCTTTCTGTTTCAGTGCTGGTTTTCCACTTAGACTTGCGAATTTTGGAACCTTATCTCTATTTAAAATTCTTGCTTGCACATCCAGCAACAACAGTCCAGTGGCGCTTCACTTGTGTGGATGCAAGTTGTATGTAATGAATATAACTCTGTGCTTCTCTGTGTTAAAGTAGTAGTCAATTCTTGATTAACTAGATCAGCTACCATTGTTCATGCAGATGATTTTCTCAGGTCACTTATATTGGCTGGCAAGAAATAGCTATGAAATAGGCTTCGCAATGGGTATGGAGTTTTCTTCTTCCTGGAGTTATTTATGGTAAACCATTTAAGGTCAAATGACACTGTAATGCCACTGATCCTTTGGCAACAAAAGATAAATTACCAAACATGTTCTTATTGGCCAAGAAAATGACTTGAAATTTGGAAGTGATCACTGAAAACATTATCACTTACACATATTAGGCTCCACATTCTTTTGCATGTATTGATACAGAATGAAGTTGGTTGGGACCATGTTCTTTACTGAGAATGCATATTACTTGCAAAATCCTCCAATAAACATCAGTAATTGGCCCACTTTAGGGTGAACTCAATTATATTTCCATGTTCTGGAGCTGGACTTATGGGTCGGGCATGGTCCCCTCTTTGGGCTGTAGGTTGCTTTTGTGTCCTCTTTCTGAGGACATAAAGGTGTTTGGTAGCATCAGATATATGCATTTACTCGTATCCATAAAATGTTTTCTTCCTTTTTTCTTTTCCTGTATTGAAGTGGAATTTTTGACATAAAGCTTAAAGAAATGATTCTTTCAAGTTTCTGTCTAGGAAGATGATAGGGGATTAAGGATCAAATCTCCTAAAGGTTCCTCCTCCTCCTCCTCCTCTTTTCTTTTTGGAGAATTGAATCCTACAAGAGGACAAGTTTATCTTTCATTGTCCTACACTGAATTATACCATTGTGGTGGCATGTACTGGACAAATTCTAATGATAAGAGGATTCCACTTTGGACTGGAAGAAGCAATATAATCTCAAGATTTGATATTAGTATTAAAATGGATTGTCCCAGTTAAGTATTTTGCTTTTTGCCTCATCAGTTTTCTTGGGAGTATATCATTACAAAGAATGCAGAACTTACAAATTGAAATTAACAGTAACTGATGGACTGAAATTAGGCAGAACTTATTATATTTAGGAATTGAATATTAAGCTAATAGCAGTCAGACATGGTGTAAATCTCCGTTAGAAGCTGCATGATCAATTTGAGTGGGCTAGAACATGGCACAAGTAGTTGACATCGCAACAATCAACTTCCAGATGAGCTATTTATTTTTGCAAATATTTTATGTGCTAGGCAGTTTTTCCATCTGGCTGACTTTTTCTTTCTGAAACTGTCTGATCCATAATGGTGTAAATGTGTACTTGCTATGTTTATTTACAACACATTTGAACTGAAGAAGATATTTGCTGCCGTCAAAGCAAAAAAGTAATTAGGCGAAAGCTTGCTCTTGTTGGTGCCATTTGGTATGCTGATGTTAATATTTTTCTTTTCTTTTAGATAGAACTAGGGTTTTGGGGAGATTTCGAATATTTGGAACCTGTGGTCTCTAGTATCCTTATCAACTCGTTAGATGGCTGGACATCATACCTAATAGTTGGCGTAAGTCACCATCCTATGATTGATCCCAGCAGCTGTCTGTGTCTTGAATCAAAAGCAAAGTTGAAGTCGGCAGAAAACTAAAAATTCTGGAGATTTGCAGCGGGAGTTTTTGTTCTTCATAACACTCGTATAAAAGATCAATAATTCCCATGGTATTGGATGATGGGAACCTTCCAGCCATAAGCCTTTTACTTCGTTGTGTTGACATACCCATCTTCCCATAGCATCGGCCGTCGGCCAGTGGTCCCAGCTCTCGTGATGTGAATTGAATGTTGTAATCAATTTAGGCACCAAACCAGTTCTTAGTTTCCGTGATGAGAAAAATAAAGCTGGCCTGAAAATGTGCTGCATCGCTCGGCTATTTCCAGCAATAAGCTTCTCTCCCTCGTCAAAATGGAGCCGTAGATACTCATAGATGAACATCGTCTCAAACGGATGGGAAGAAAGGGAACAGAGGGTGTGGACGAGAAATGGTCCCTGCCTTCTAGGATAGTAGGGGACTCTGAATTCCATGATTCTCCTCAAAAGGATGTCCAACGGACTTTGCAAATGTTGTTGTCGTTTCTTTAGGGGATGCAATCTGGAGGATAATACATCACTTTTCAGGGACCTGGCTGACCTGCTATGGGGTGTCGGGAGTGAGACTGGACCCTTTACGTCTATTGGTGCGGAGAGGGTAGTGTGGTGGAAGACAGAAGATTTGCGCGTTAGTATCTGGATTTGGATTTGTGACAGCAAAGGATGTTTGACACCGATCCAACATTTTAGAGTCGTACATAAATAATTGATTATGAATGAGAAAACTTAAAAAGAGGTTTGTTTTACAATGGCAACAATGGCTTAATGTAGTTGTTGTCACATGTTGAAAACAATTTAAAAAAAAAAGTATTTGTTGTCACATGTATATTTTGTGGCAATATAAAAACATAAGGTGTAATTTTTCATTCTAGGGTGTAATTTCATTGCAATAGTGCATTTCTGGCTGAAAGCATATCAAAAGAGCAACACATATATGCAAATTTGAATATTAATCGAGACAACAAATTTGAAAAATTAATAAACATAAAGATAATATTGAAGCTTCAAAAATATCTTCTGTTTGGATGAATCACTGAAACCCAATGGACTTGTGTGCGTCTTCTAACATAAAATTTGCTACAAAGAGAAATTTACATGTGCAATATTAGATGTGAAAAATTCTAGGTCCAAAAAAAAAAAAAAAAAAAAAAATCAAGTCTTCGAGATTTCTGAAATCTTACAAAAGAATTAACAAAAACTGGAAACCAAAATAACTCTCCCAAGGAAATTGTAAGAAAGAATATTTAACTGAAAAGAATTGATGGATGGATTGAGTATTTGGGTATAATCAACTAAATTTCAACTAACTTATCAAATACAACAAGGGCATTCTCTCTCGTCAAATCAAATTTGCAATCATTTGTATTCTAACGAGATCTAATATCTTCTAAGTTCTAAGCCAAGTTTTGGATCATTGTACTGCTTTTTGTATTTTGTATCCTAAAAGTAGAGGATAAGGTGTTTGGATAGTAGATTATTTAAGATAATTTTGTGAAAAGAAATACTGTAGAACTTTTTTGATAAAAAAGTGGTTGGAAATTGTGTCGATAATGCAAGTAGAAAATTTTGGCCAAATAAATATCAATCCAAGAATTACCAATGGGATAAACTCACTATAACATTCTAACATCATGCAAATTTAAGTTTTGTCAATATAAATATTGAACCCACCCTTTATCGGTATTTCATTACAGATATTGATCATCTTGCCCATCAAATATCTTAACTATTAGAATTGGCTAACAAAAAATCCAAACAATGACAAGAAAGCGTTGAAATAAGAAGAATTAGGATTCATATTTTCAAGAGAACTTGTGATTGACAATGGCATCAAATTTTGCATGATAGGTGTATTTTAGCCATTAAAATAGTTCGAAGGATGCTCTATAACTTCTGATGTATTGATATTTGACAGGTTTATTCTATCATCTTTTTGTGAATATTTGGACAATCTTTTTATGTGCATCCTTTATTGCGAAAACAAGTGATGTATGAAACTTTGCTAGGTAACTAGTTAATTCTGAGTTCAGGTTTCTTGAGTGCGCTTGTTTGTTGAGCTCCATCTACTATCGTCCATCCCAGTGCATGGATTTACATAATGAATAACAGGGGAAAAAAAAAAAAAAGTCTCCGGTTGATAAACGACACAAAAGTAAAAAAACCAAAAATTACTTCTTCCGAGAACCGACAAAAAATGTTTGAACGATTTCAGTCTTTTTCAGCGAATCTCGTTTAGATTCTGTATTACGCAATTCCAAATTCCATCTCCACTGCGAGCTTTTACAACAATTTAGGTCTCCTGTCTCGATGAACTGATGCAACTTTAAGGGTCTGTTTGTTTCAAAGCAAAATGTTTCCCGACAACATTTTCCCCAACTTCAATTGTTTGGTTGGATCAAAAGTTTTGAAAATATTTTTGCTGATATAAATGTTTTCCTCCGCTTGGTGGAAAACAACTTCAGAAACAGCTTCAGCTCACACCCTAACCCTACTGAAGCTGTTTTCGGCTGACTAAGTGCGCGTCTATACTGAGTTGAACGCCCTTTTAATTCGGGGAAAAAATAGGAATGATGGACCAAGCTGCATACAATGCGAAATCTCCAGAAAATCCTGCCCTCAACCACATTGACACTCTTCGCTCTTCTTTGTCTTGTTTGTCTCCCTCCCTCCCTCTCTTTGGTTATTCATCCCCAACCCATATAAAAGAAAAGAACACCAGGGCTCTGTTGCAAAGAAGGGGGAAAAAAAAATGATCCACATTCTCATGCATCGCTCTCAGTCCTAGAAAATATATTGAGATCTAACCTGATGGCAGCGAAATCCAAATCTAGACCCGTGAATTAGCAATTGAGAAGAGATGAATTATAGTATGTAGGCAAAAAAGGGAGACCTCGGGACGAATCAGAGACTGAGAAAGGAAGAAAGATGAGTGATAGAGGTAGCAATCTTGTCAAGCTAATATAGGGAGGATGGTGGTGAATCGGTGATGGTGTTGTGTGAAGCGTTTATATGAAAAATGGTGGTGCTGGTGCTGTCGAGTCCTCGGATTGCCGGGTGCGGTGGGCTTTCAATGGTGAAAAAAAAAACTAAAAAAAAAAAATACCGCAGCCATCAGGTATTTTTTATGTTCTTACATCAAGAAAAAAATCTCAAAAAGTTTTACCAAACACCAGAAAATATATCAAAAATTGCTTATTTTCCTGGAAAGTAATTTTCATATTTTAATCAAGAAAATATTTTTGCGTTGAAACAAACAGACCCTAAAGTTCAAACCTACAGTCGAGGCTCTTAGGGCCTTCATCGATACAAAGCTGACAAGCAAATACTTTGGTTCGCCAACAATTATTTTATTTTGCCTTTAATTTATTGTTTTGTCAATAATTGACGTAAAAATGATACAGAAAATATAAATAATAGAAAACCTATACACGTTATTATGTTGTAGTCTTGTTGAATTTTGAGATGAAATACTACTCCCGTCCTTGAAGCTCCATTTGGGCAAGTGTTTTAGAGAAGGCATTTAATTTGTAGATAAATTTTGCTGTAGCAATGTTATTGCATGACTTATGAAAGAGAATGTGTTAAAAGTTTTTTCCCCTAGAAAACAGTTTTTTTTTTCTTAAAACAATCCAAACAAACACAGAAAATACATTGATAATTGTTCAAAACCTTAAAAATTTTATCCTCCAAACTCAAAGTTTGTACATTATGGTACATTTCGTTCACAAAAGAAGTAAGGAATGAGAGTGGAAAAACAGTAAACATACAATATACTAAGTACGACATAATTGCTATTTAGGTCATCACCATTCACCAAGTCCATGGGTACCAAGGATGTATATATGTTCTAATAAACAATTCTTGCAAATCCTACCAATGTTAGATTGCACACACCCGGGGGTGCTCTTTCTTGTGGATGTGTCTAATGGAAGCGCATTGCACGTGCAATGCGGGGTGCTAAGTCAGATGAACTTGTGTCGTCAACACTAGAAAGACTTGGCAAAAGACAATTACTATCTGGACTTGGCCTAACTCATCTTTTTCTTCTGAAAAAAAAGCTAAAAGCAGGGGAAAAAAAAAAAAAAAGAAAGAGAAGCAAATAAAAGAAGAAAGAAAAGGAAAAAGATGAAAACAAAGTGAGGACTGAGGAGCTGTTGTTAATGATGATGATGACGCTCAAGATCTTGCAAGTAGATGATGACAGCTTTACAAGTTTTGGCAATTGCATGCATGGCCATGGGCTACCAAGCAAATGATGATGAATTTGGGAACTACTAGTATAAGTAACACTCTAAATGGGACGTGGTTTCCACCCCCAGATAGGACAAGACTTCCGTGGCCACCTTACACCTTATCATCCCCACACTCGTCTAATTTACTCGCACGCCACCAAACTCCTTTAACAAACACACGCATTTTCACATACTTTGTTTTCTTGGGCACTGTTTATATCTGTCTGATCATGATTCATGACTGTAGTAAGAAGATCGAAGGGAGGGAAATGAATTGATGTTATATTCATTTCTTTTTTCAATTTACTCTCTCCCTTACAGGAGCGAGGTTTCCATACGACTCTTCCTAGCTACATGCCCATCTCTTTTCGGTTACAGCAATCTGATATCTGATCTTTCGTTTCGGTCGCCCTTTTCTTCTTTGAAAATTAACTAGCGTAAATATCTTTACCTCATTCAATTCAAGCAAACAAGTTTTGATCAATAAATCGCTGATATGGCTCTAGGAACTTCAGCTCCTCTACTGGTCGACGATAGTAATGGCCTCCCAAAATCGAAAGAAACCTTTCCAGATCACCAATATCACGGTTCCGGGCCAACCCTTCCAGAGGTTAGCCAACGTGAATCCATCTTGTATCGCTCATTTTGGAATATCTTTGCCAATATCTTTCCCTTACTCTCGCAACAAATCTCTCAGGTTGCTGAGGAGATCAAAAAGCTATACGCAGTAGCCTTTCCCATGATCATCACTGGCCTGCTTGTTTATGGTAAATCCATGATATCAGTGCTATTCATGGGAAGATTAGGGAAAGATGCATTGGCTGGGGGATCTCTTTCAAGTGGCATAGCCAACATCACTGGCTACTCCATCATCTCAGGTTTAGCCATGGGGATGGAAGGCATCTCTTCTCAAGCCTGTGGGGCTAAGCAGTGGTCAGTCATGGGTCGAACCCTGCAACGCACAATTATCATTCTGTTATGCGCTTCAATTCCCATTTCCCTCTTGTGGCTCAACATCCAACCAATACTAGTCTTTTGCGGCCAAGACTCAAATATATCTTCAGTTGCAGCTAAACATCTTGCATTCTGCATACCAGACCTCGTATTCCAGTCCATCATAAACCCTCTCAAAATCTTCCTGAGGACACAGAATATAACGCTGCCCCTTATGCTTAGTGCTGCCTTTTCTCTTGCCCTGCATGCACCAATAAATTATCTCCTCATTCATAAGCTTGGCCTAGGCATTCGCGGCGTTGCTGCAGCATCATGCATAACGGACTTCGCTACCCTTGCAACACTCGTTCTTTACATCATCTTTTCTGGGGTGTACAAAAGGTCATGGCCAGGGTGGTCCCTCCAATGCTTCAATCAGTGGAAGCCGATTCTAAGCCTTGCACTCCCCAGTTGTGTATCTGTATGCTTAGAGTGGTGGTGGTACGAGTTGATGATTCTCTTATCTGGTTTGCTCTCAAATGCGGCCGAAGTCGTGGCCACCATGGGAATTCTGTTGCAGGCAACTTCTCTTATTTACATTTTTCCTTCGTCCTTAAGCTTAGCGGTGTCTACTCGAGTAGGAAATGAGTTAGGAGCCAACCATCCTGGCAAGGCAAGAGCTTCATGCCTGGTAGCATTAGCATGTGCAGTGTTTACAAGCGTAGCTGCAATGTCATTCATGACAATATGCAGAAATTCTTGGGGACGAGCCTTTACAGAAGACAAAGTCATTCTGTCTTTGACCGCCCTATCTATGCCGGTGGTGGGGCTCTGTGAGCTCGGAAACAGCCCCCAGACAGCCGGGTGTGGGGTGCTGAGGGGCTGCGCTAGGCCGATGTTGGGTGCTACCATTAATCTGGGCTCCTTCTACGGTGTTGGGCTGCCTGTCGCAATTTTCACGGGGTTTGGATTGGGAAAGGGCTTGCTGGGCCTCTGGTTGGGGCTGATGGTGGCCCAGGCCGTGTGTGCGGTCCTGATGGTTTTTGTGCTGAGGAGGACAGATTGGATGGACCAAGCAAATAGAGCCAGGGAGTTGATTCGAGTTGAAGATGATCTGATGGTGAATCTCAGGGTGAATACGTGATCTGGAATTGGTCATGACGGTCAATTAAGTCAGGCAAAAGAGTCTACAGTGTAGTTTCGCATCAGAACCTGTTTGCCTGCGTTTTTGGTTTGTTTTGGGGATTTTTTTCCTTTTTTTTTTTTTTGGTTTTTTTTTGTTTTTGTGTTTTTGGGGGTTGTTGTGGGTGGGTGGGGGGGGGAGGAGAGAGCAACCAGCGGATAGAGAATGTAATAATCTGATACATGCATGCATGTAATTGCCATGTACAAATTCGGACAGGGTTGCGTTGTTAGTAGCTATGTGCCTTGGTTATTGCTGTTGTTTAAGTTCTCGGGGCCTCATGGTTTTAATATTTTAAGATCACAGAGCAAGAAAATTGGTTTTATTCTCGTTGTTGCTTAAATTGAGAGTCCAAAGACATAAATGAACTACAAAGCTACTGTTAGAATCACTCATCCAAATTATTTTAGTCATCAGTTACAGTCGAGATTCCCAAGGAAACTTTCCATGGCAAAGTGATGGATAGTCTGATCCCATCATCTGCCACGGTTTCAAGTTATTCCAAGTCGATGGTGGTGGAGAAACACGCAAGCACCTACGGCATTTCGGTGGAATAATGATGCAAATTCTTGGTCCTGAGAGGGGCTGGGTGGACAGCGGAATCAAACAGAAAAGGGGCGGCCACTTTAATTTGTTTCAGGTCGATCCTACTTCGGACCACTTCTTCTCTCGCACATCCTTAAACCCTCGATTCAAGAATATAGGAATAAAAGAAACTTTATCTACCCAACCCATTGCAGGAGAGAATGTGCTTTTGTTGCCTAATTAGTGTAACGATTTCACGAGGAGGAGCAGGAGAAGAGGGGGGGATAAATCAAGTCCTTAGCATATGATCGAAATGGAGCTAGCTTATATATAATAGACATTGGCCCGCAATGCAATTAAATTTGTAGTATCAGTCAAAAGCTTGAAGTAGAGAGCAAAATCTATTTAATCGTTTGAAGAAACAAACAAACATGACGTCTTTGAGCTTTCACAAAGTTTCCACACAACGTCTTGAGTCGCTCATCATCACCTAAGCAAACCCGGATTTCTACAACCAAAGATATATCATCAAATTAGGCAGAAGCCAAGTGTAACGTAAAAAGTTTTCCATCCAAAGGTGGAGGAGTTACGATAAGAAGCGTTTTTACGACAAGTCTGAGGCAAATAAAAGACGGGAAGATCTCCGAGGAAGAATACAAGTTAGCACTGAGCGTACTTAAGGGGCAAGGCATTTAAGGTTCCTGATTCGGACAGAGGTGGATGGATATATCGACTTTGAAGAGTTCATGAAAGTCCACACTTCACAGCTAGCGCTGAAGGCTGGTGATATTCAAAGTGTGCTTTGTCAAGTATTCGATGTGGACGGGAACGGGAAAATAAGTGCGGAGGAATTGTTGGAGGTGATGGGGAGGCTTGGAGAAAAGTCGAGCTTGGAGGCGTACGTGCAGGAAAATGATAGAGGGAAGTGGACGCTGACGGGCGATGGATTGATTAACATGGACGAGTTCATGACGATGATGACATGTACGTACCCATGAACCTTTCTCCATCTAATTAGTTAACACTTAATACTACCGTAATTCCCCCAGATTTTGTTGAAGGGTGGGGTGTTCGTGCTGGGATTTATCTACGCCGCTTCTGGTGCATTATATATCCCTGTTCAGCCGATCATGCAAGAGATTGTTAGCTAGTTTAGTGTATTATCTTATGTACAGAGTGTGAGTACTGCATCGGGAGTGTTTTCAAGTATCTAACAGTAAATTTTACTGCTAAAGATTCTGCAAGTTCTTTTCTTTCATTTGGAACCAGGATGAATAACACTTTTTCTTTCTTAAACACACAATAAAATCAAAAGGGAATTTCAAAAAAAAAAAAAAAAAACATACGGGTTCATGGCTAAACTAGCTAGTCGCTAGTATATGATATATATGAGAGAAAATCTTAAGGCATGTGAATGACAACCATGCTCATTACTGCAACATATTAATTTCCAGTAGTTGACTTCTCTTCAGCCATCAATGGGTAGCGATTATCGTCTTCAAAACAGATTAACCACCCTGGGCAGCAGTTTGCAGATTAATTATTCCCACATGCTTGTTAATCTTGTCATCCTACTTTCAGATCTGTATTCCTAGCTATTCAACAAGTTACAAGCTACTGATTCCACTGCCTTCTCTTCTTAGTATGACACTTTGTCATTGTTTTCTTAATTACAAGGTCAACGCACTTAATCCTCGAAGCTCCATTTTTTTAAAAAAATATTTATTCCTATCCTCTGGCAAAGGTTATCATGAAATCATGAATTCAGCAAATGATGACGTCTGTACAATTTGGAAAATACTAGCAAATTGGATTCAATTTCATTTGTCTTGATAAAATTTTTTTCTCTCTCTTTGTATAAGCTTTCTTGAATATTTGGTTAAACTTTTGCGCTTGTCCCAATTATCCAGACTATGGAAAAACACTACCTGAAACTCAGTCCTGTTCGTACTTTTTTTTTTTTTTTTTAAAAATTTGGAAAGAGAGGGAGAACGAGCCCTTATCGTACTGCACCTACTGACTTCCTAATGTGTACCTGAAACTTCGCACTGTTATAGAACCACCATGGAAGGGAGAACGTCCAAGTCAAGTATTTCTTCAGTTAAAAAAGAAGAAGAAATCAATGCGCAAAAAGACACTATACCTAAAGTTCTAGGGGGGGAAACATGAGAGATGAAGAAACTCATCATTGACAGTTTGTTTGGAAGAAAGTTAATAAGCTTTAATTTGGAAACTTTTTTGACTAAATATTGACCCAGCATTTATCAATATCATTATTGGCTCCCTAAAAGCAAAACAGATTCTATTTGCCACTCGTTTGGTATTCATTAAGCAATGGCAACTGTAATCACCCCTCAATGAGAATGGATTTTGGTCAAAACCCCCTTAATGGTAATTGATTGTTTGGTATACACACCATCGGAAATGGATTTTAGAATTAAATACTGCTATTATCCTAGATTTTGTTTATTCTGATTTTCTCCTTTCTTTTTCTTCCTTCTTTACCAAACCTCCTGCCACCTGAGACATGGACAGCCTCCACAAGCCGCTGGTCACCCCTGCTAAGCCTGCCACTCCTTCAACAATATTTTTTTCTTCTATGATAAAATTTCAACCAAATCATTTGAGGCCCAAACCACTGAAACACACCTGCAACTGAGCAAGTATTTTTTTCAAAACTGAAATTCCATGCAATGATGATCTTTTGCAAGTTAGGCGGCAGCATAGACCCGAGATTTGCGGGGTTCCTATACAGCGAACCCCTTTCAACATCCAAATTGATAGCAAGTAAAATTCAATAAACCACTCCAGCTTCTTTTATCCTTTTCTTTAAATATTTTCTATCCATCATTTGCTTCTTCTCTTTTTTCTGATTTCCTCTCACTTCCTCTCTCTCGCTGCCTGACTACTGCCTTGTGGGATAGGAGAGGTAAGGCTGAAGTAGTTAGTGCTGGAGAGAGGGAGGAGGGGGATGCATGGAGTGATGGGGAGCCGGAGACGAAAAAGAGTGAAGGAAGGAGTCAAAGAGATGGCTGAGGGCGAGCATTTGGGCAAAAAGACGTGGAGCAAGAGAGGAGCTACGGTGACTGGAGTTAGGGATGGATAGGAACCCGAGAGAAGATCAGAGAGGTGGAGAGGGAAGGAGTTATTGAAACCCATAGATGTATTTCGATAGAAGTCTTCCAAACACTAGCAATCACTTCCATTAACTCTTGAGACAGATTCTTTCGTGTCATTTCCCTAAACCAAACAAGTGCTTGGTTCGATTCGGGAATTAATATTACCAAAAAAAAAAAAGACAATTTGAAATTCAAAATCTGTATGTTAGCCATGTTTTAGTTCATGGGAGACTCCCCGCCTGATGAGGGGATGAGAATCGTTTTAACCGTGGGAGATAATTTTCAATAATTCCAATTTCTATGTACCTTTTTTCCCGTCCATGCATTCACATATACACGTGGAAGTTTTACAGAATTTATGTTAAAATGATACGTGTTGCTCATTCATGTCTATGCAAACCATCTCTCTCTCAGAAAGCAAGCCATCTCTCAAGCCTCAACCTTTGTAAGAAAACCCAATTTAGGCATATGCATTGTACCAAAAAAAAAAAAAAGAAGAAGAAGAAAAAGAAAAAAAATCACAAGAATAGAAGATGACATATCTTTTTAAACATGATTTTAAAGACCTCTTTGAGGCACTTGACTAGTGCAATTAATTCCACTCAACTTTGAGAAATTATACTTACTTCCTTTTCTTTTGATCTTCCAATAACATAATCCAAACTAATAGTTAACATGAACTATCCTTTCATTGCAAAGTTTAGTAGCGTCAAAAATTATTTTCCATTATCACTCCTCTACCTACTTCTCATCCATAAAATCTTTTTCTTTCTGTTATTCTGTTTTCTCTACCAACAGCATTGATCTCAACCAAAAAAAAAAAAAAAACCCGATTTCAGCCACAAAAACCCTATTTTTAATTCCAACCACCGTTTGGTAAAGAGCAATTACCAGTATTCACTATGGAAGACCCAAAAGTGGTCAAATGCGATTCCGGAGCAAATTGTACACTTTCACGTCCATTCTGGAATTTTGCTTGTTCAAACTTAAAATTGAGGAGAAAGGGAATGTATGTCTCTCTCTCTCTCTCTCTCTCTCGGTGTGTGTGAACTGTGAAGGGAAATGAATTTTATTCTCATTTTGCCCTAAAAATTATGGGAGCGTAAAGTAGGTGTGCATTTTTTGCTATAGAACTGAGCAAAAACGAGTTTAAGGACCAAGCAGGCAAAATTTTTATATCTGAGAGACTAATTTTACCCATTTTAAATGTGAAGGACCGGAAAAGTTTTATTTTCCAAAATGTGGGGGACTAATTTAGTAATTTTCTTTCTTCTTTGAATCCGAAATGCAAGTGATCCCGCCGACCCGTCAGTACCCCGACCAGCTCACCATTGCTAATCTGATGACTTGGAAAGTCAAAGCGCAGTCAACCGTGCCCACTGCATACCATGCCAGTTATGCCGCTATTCAAACTGCCACGCCCGCCTCTGGTGCCTCCGCGGCCTGATCTGATTTTTGGGGTGTGAATTGTGATTCCCCTTTCCTTCAGTTCAGGGCCTCAGGCATCTTTGCTTTGTGGATGGTGGGATTTCTGTCTTCTGGGTCTGCCACCAATTTGGTTACCCTTCCTCTCTCTCTCTCCTTAGATTTTTAAAAATAAATAAGTAATAAAGCAAAGAAAAAGAAAAGAGGCCCGGTCAAAAACATCTGATGCATTTCAATTTTGAAGTCATCAAGATCAGAAATGAATGCGAGTCTCTCTTACTATTTAAGCTTTATTACTTGCCAGCAATGGGAACTGTTACACTTGCCAGGCGCCAGCCTAAAACTGGCTACCCGACTCATCCCCATATCTATAAATCGTCCCTGTTTCTACCAATTTATGCTACTTCACTCATTAAAAATCTCTGTCGACCCTCCGCCTGCTGCTGCCACATTTGCAATATCATTACTACTACTACTGTTATTAAATGTCATGCATCCTTGCATGAGACAGGGATGAGATGAGAGGAGCCCCACCCCCCTCCCTTCCTTTAGTTTTCGATTTTGCATATATGATAAAATTAATGCTAACATGTGCATTCCTTGTCTTTTTCCCAATCTTTTCTTGCCCCTCTCTGTTTTTGGCTCTTCCCTTCAAGTGTAAACATGCTGGAATCCCGGTTGCCACAAGCACTGGGATTGTATTATTGTATATATATCTAAGAACTTAAGCTGCATTTAAAGAGCAACAGTGTAGTATTTTGGCAGTAATTCTCATTGCAGGATGATTATCGTTGCACCACCATTATTACTCCAACCACTTTTTTTGCTCTTCCATGTTTCAAAACTAGTTTTTTTTTTTTTTTTTTTCCGTAAGGGAGAGGCAGAGGAAGTTTAAAACGCAATGGCAGATAGTTGTGTATCCCCAAACACTAAAAAGGAAAAAGAAGACAACAGAATGTGAAGCATGTGATGGTGGTCAAAATGCTACAAAGACAGAGTACTGCTTGCACCAGAATTCTCATACACTGCTGCCTTACTCTCTGAATTCTGAGTTCGCCAAGCTTAACAGCGAGTGCATGAAAGGTCCAAAAGATGCACAGAATGTCCGGCGCGAAGCACTAAAACGGCAGTGGTGATGAAATGACAGATTGGCTTCAATCCCACGACGAGTCCAAGCCCTTGACCAGGCCCTGGATTCTAATCCAAGATTTGGAATCGGCCATCAATTCAGGATCATCACTCAATGCCAAATTAACATGCAATGACAATAGCCGTCACATCTTGACATGATCGCCTAGTCCAGAAAACATAAGACCTATCTTCCTTGTTTAGATTGTATTCTTTTTCCTTACCAATGCCCTCCTTGTTTCCTGTCAATTTGTACTTGTTCCCCTAAAACATGCAAAATCCACTTTCAAAACCTCATTTGAGAGTTTGATTATGGATTTTTTTTTGGAAGGTTTTTATCAACTCAAAAAAGAAAATTGAAGAAAAGTAAAAAGAGACATCATAGTTATTCATTTTATTTTCTAGATATTTATGTGCTTCAACGTTTTAGCATTTCATGATAGAGATGTTAGTTACATGTTTTGGTAGACTCAACCTATATATTATTTGATAAAATGCAGTCGAAATTAAAGGCTTTACTTGGTAGATCGAAAGAAATTATGACTTTAATACAGTGGTTCAATCTTGACAACATAATTTACTAGCAAAACTTTACGGTTAGATATATTTCTTTAGGATGACATGAGTCTTTCAAGGAGGAGGATTTGACGTTTATTAAAAGCTTATAGGACTTGTTGTTTATAAGTTTTGGGAAATACCAATTAACATTTTTTACAGATCCAATTAACTTATTTATGTTTATGTAATAATATTTTGATACACTCTAATTTCTTAAAAGGCAAAAAAAAAAAAAAAAAAAGGCCTGTACGACTTAAGGACACAGATTCAATAGAAAACTCAATGGGTGTCCAGCCCTCATCCCAATTAAAAAAAAAAAAAAAAGACGAAGAAGAAAATGAAGAGGAGGTTTACCCTCATGTGCAAAAGAAAGAATCCTAGAATCTTGAAGGGGTGAAACTGAATTTCCCTGTTTATACTTCCAGGGGCAGGCACCCTCCTGTTGGATATAAATACAAGCATCTTGAATTGGTGAGACGTTGCCGTGGTACTGTGGTAGAGCCCCAGAAGAATAGGGGTAGGTCCCCGTTCACCGCCCCAGGACACCATCTCCCCTGCCCCCAAGCCGCCCACCCCCCCCCCCCCAAAAAAAAAAAAAAAAAAAAACCACTGTACCCCGCATTGGATGATTTATTTAGGTGTAGAACCATAGGGCCTCTTTCAGCTCTCTTCGCTCGGCAAAACTTGAATTGAATTTCCCCACCCTTTTTTGTATATGTTTTTATGTTGTTGGTTGTTGGTGTTCCATGGCATGCTTAGACATGTACAACCAGAACAGCAACGATCAGCACAGCAAATTACCTCTTGGGGTTGGGGTTCCCATTGCTCCTCCTCCTACTACCATCAGCCCCAGGATCTCCTTCTCCAGTGACTTCATTGAATCCTCCTCCTCCACTGCCGGTCATTCTACTTCTCATCATCCCCACACGGTGAGGACCTACAGGGATGCCCCTGTTTCTTCGGACTTCGAGTTCTCAGTGTCCAACTATTCCATGATGAGCGCTGACGAGCTCTTCTCTCAAGGCAGGCTGCTGCCCCTTAAAGAAAATTGCGCCACCCGTCGGTTCCAAAAAACAACCACTCTCAGGGATGAGCTGCAACAAGTTGAAGAAGAAGACGACGAAGATGATATTTTCTCGTTGAGGCCTCCCAAGAGCTCCAGTACCAGGTGGAAGGGCTTCCTCGGCCTTAAAAAGTCTCACATTGGATCTAAAAAAATCGACAAGGCTGAAGGGTCCAGGTCTGCTTTCACTCAAGACGATGTTCATTCAGGTACATTTGTTAAGAGTCTTTCTTCTTTAATGTTTCGGGCCTGGTTTTATTTGTTGAGATTCGGATATTATTCCTGTGGGCAAGAGTTCCTTTTTTTTTGGTTTAATCGTTCTAGGTACAGCAAGGGGTCTTTTCATTCTTTTGGTAGTCTATTGTTTTTCGTTCCTTCTTACTTAACCGGAAAAGTGTGTTAGAATATATCCTTGCATTGGCTTGAGTGATTTTCAGTTGAAATAACGTGACGAGTACTGATACGTAAGACACGGTGTTGTTTAGTTGCAGGAAATGGTGAATGATGGAGGGTCAGGTTCCAGATGAACGAGGATCAGCTTCAATTGTAATGGAATGATGGTGACATTGTACTATTAGAATGCTGTAGTCAGTAATAGAGGCTTGTGGAATGACTTTTGAAATAATTTCTTTTTTCTTTGTTGGGTTTTGTTTTTTGGAAGGAAAATTGAATTGAGTTCATCATCTCATCATCATGACCTGGTAGTATTAGTTTAACATATTATCCCATCCATCCATCCATCCATCCATGGTTTTGGAGTTTCCATTTCCTCTTCCTTGTCTCTTTGTCTGTGTGGAAGATTGATGCTGGCTCGGCTGCTTTCCGTACCGAAAGTGCTGTTTGCAGTCGAAAAGCGCTCTTTGCTCGGCCAAGCACTTCCTTTCTACAGTGTGTGCTTTGAGATTCTGGGATTAGAAAAATAGCAATCCAGTCCAGACAAGACCTGAGTGTTTTGTTTTTATGACGCAAGAAGAGGGCAGTTTTAGCCTTTTAGGGGAACGCTCATCCATTTTGTAAACACCTGAGGCCAGGAAAGTGGAAACCATATATGTTTTGGTAGTGCAGTATTAGAGCTTAATTACATTGCAGTTAGCAACTAATCAAGAAAACTTCCAAAAAGGGTATAATCTCATGCCATACAACCGCCCCCGCCGGGAGGTTTATGGTTTTTTTTTTTTTTTCTTTTGGGGGGTGGTGGTACCGTGGTGGTGGTGGTTGGGGGGTGTACCAGAACAATGGAGAAAGCTAATGATTAAAGAAGAATAGAGGTGGCAGTGCAAGTGCAGGAGAAGGGACTCTCTGGCAGTCAACATGACAGCTAAGCCACAGCTGTGACTCTGTGGCACCAAATCGTGTCGAGAAGCACACAACAATCTATGTTGTGCCCAGTAACGTTAATATATAATAAAAAGGGTTAATTGCACTTTATCTCCTTTAGATTTGGACTGTTTCTCACTTTACCCCCAATATTTTATTTTTCTCAGTTTATCCCCTCCGTTAGTCAAACTAAGCAAATTGACCGTTAACAATTTCAATATGCCAAAAATACCCTTCACAATAACATTTTGATTTTTTGATGACCAAAATGCCCTTTGGTCTGGTTAGTTATGCATTTTTTCTCCTTCATTCTAGTCTAACACCACTCAAATTTTTCTTTATCAACTCAGAAAAAATGTCACAAAATTCTTCAAATAACGGAATCGGAGTACATTTAGATGATACTAACAATCAAAGAGAAAATGACTCAGAAAAAATGTCACAAAAATTTTCAAATAATGGAATTGATAATCGGAGTACATGTAGATGATACTAGCAATCAAAAAGAAAATGGCGTTTTTGATTGCTAGTACCACCTCAAAGAAAATTTTGAGGTGGTATTAAATTAAAATGAATGAGAGAAAACACTGATACTTGGGAGAAAGCATTAGGTAGGAGCCCTTTTATAACTGACCAAAGGGCATTTTGGTCATCAAAAAAGTCATCAAAAAATCAAACGGTTATTATGAAGGGCATTTTTGGCATGTTGAAATTGTTAATGGTCAATTTACTTAATTTGACTAACGGAGGGGATAAACTGAGGAAAACAAAACATTGGGGGATAAAGTGAGAAACAGCCCAAAGTTAAAGGGGATAAAGTGCGATTAACCCTAATAAAAAACACACACACACACACACACAGACTCTGACGAGCCTCTCTCGAGCCCTAGTCTTCTTCGTTCCAATTAATAAAACTACTACCCAGTAACAAGTCCCACATCTGACAAAGTGCAAATGGGCGTAACTAGTCCCCTGTAAATCTGGTTTTGTCACCGGTCAAAGTACTGGATAGTTGTAGAAGCACCACCAGTAGCTCAAGAACCTTCTTGCTCAGTGCGCATCCCTGACGAAATCTTTGGTCAATCTCCGTCCCCCCGATTTTTTCTCCCCTTTTTCTTTCTTTATTTCACCGTAAAAATTCCTAATCCTTTGAAGCTTTTTCTACTTAAACTGTCACAAACCAATCCCAGCAGACCCTTCCAAAGACTAATGGAGAAGAGATGTGATCTACCAAATACTACGAGAAATTCATTAGTCAGTGAAGGCGAAGAGGAGTAGAAAAGAATCCCATTAATTTCCTCATGAATCCCTGTAATCTTTGTACGCCACAGACTAACACCCTCATGACCAAGAACCGGTTATGGGAAACACGTAGATTACCAGCAAGACAAAAGGCAGACAGACTAGCACATGCTACATCAGCATAAAGCTGAGCTATCCCGTTCTTCACCTGCAAAAACATGAATAATGTACCAAAACCTGCCACCCTACCTTAACCGAAAGGTGACAAATATTTATTGTCATTTGATTATTATCGGCTGAGCCCCTCAATCTCAGAAGGTGCATCGACCTGAAACTACCACTAATCTGAATGGAGCTGCTGCGTCCATGACCCTTTCCTTCTTAACAAGAAAGGTGTTTTTTGTTGTTGACGGGGTGAGTTGGGGAAGAACATGGATGTCCCTACAATATGGTTTGATTGTCCCTACCATGCATGGTCTAACAAAGCAACAAGCCATGTATTACAAACATCTTCATAAAAAAGATTCACAAGACCTAAAGAGCTGATAAACTACTCTCAATACTTCTACATAGGACTTATACTGCAAATTCACATCTTTATAATATTATGCTCTTCTTCCTTTCTCCATGCTCTGCATATAACAGTGGTCAATGCACAAGATAACCGACCTATCAAGTTGATCACCATGGAGCATTAACCTCTTCCTGGAACAGTATCTCATAGCTCTCGGCCTTCGACTTTAGTGCCTCTATTTCAGCATCGTACTTTTCGGAAGATGCCTTCAATTCTACAAGCTTGGCTTCAAGACTTCTGATCTCATCTTCAGTGCAAGCTCGTGCATTTTTAGCCTCCCAGTACCTGTTTGTCTCTGAGGCCCCTTCACCTTCAAAAGCCAGACTCAGCAGCCTGCGCAGACGTGCTCTTAAAAATCCAACATTCATGCCCAACAGTTCAAAGGACCTCAACGACTTTTCCCATTTCTCAAATTCTTTTCGGGACGTGGTCACTTTGCAAGCTCTTATGGCTTCTGCGGTATTGACAGCTTCAAATATCATTCCAGCAGCCAACTTACAGTGAAGCCCTGGGAGAAAGCGTTCATGAAGAAAAACATTCTTGCTGCAGCAGAGCTCATAATACTTTCGTCGTACATGCTCAGGAAGCTCAGAATCTATGCATACCCCATTCACCATAATGCGGAACTCCTCAAAGCCTTTAATGTCCCTAAAACGAACAGCATCAGCTGAGAATTTGGAGCCCTCCAAAACTTCCGAAGCCACCTCATCACTATCATTCCCAGATTGTTCCTCCAGTTGTCCCAAATGCGGCAGTATTGACCTTGACAGGCCAGCTTTCTGTTTCTTCTTTTGCACCACAGTCAGAGGAAGAGACTTTGGACGCCTTTTTTTCTTGTTTTGAAGATCTACATTTCCCTCCACTTATTGAATTTATTGCATGATGCCAGAAAACAATAAATAATCAGTACAGAAGCTTGCGACATGATAAAATTAAATTATTTGACAGATTATTGACTAACCAATTGCATCACTTTGTTTTGCAAGTGTATCCAAATTTAAAAGGCTAAGGGCACCATCAACTTCAGTCAGATCATTAGCCCTTATTACAAGGACCTGCAGACGAGTAAGCACATGATCAGAAAAATATGCATAGCTTGAAAACAACATGGTCATCTATAAAATAAATAGTCATCCACTCATATCTCCTAAGGCCTATTTGGTGGACATGAGCTGATAAGCTTTTCCAAAAGCTTGCTTCAGTCTGAAACAATATTATAACCTTTTCCTTAGTTGGAAAATATACTGTTTCTCTTCCATTATTTTCTTTGGGCTTGAGCATGGTTGAAACCAACTTGAGTTCAAGCTTCAAATGGAATAAACATCATTATGACATCTATGTAGCTAAAAGAACATCACAGAAACATCTAAAATTGGTCCTATCTTGTTTCCATTTCTTCAGGGATCAGGAATAAGGGAAGGGATATCAAAAATTGGAAGGTTAAAAGATGTTTTACTTGCATATTGATGGACCTCAAGACATACAGGTTTCCAATATCTCACAAGACGCATGACTGGACTTAAAAAACTTACATGTCAAAAACATTTCCGTGACTAACCAAAATTTTTTTCCCAAGTTCTGATAGATTTCCACCCTGGTCCAAGTTTCCTCAAGGGAAAATGCAAATAAAATAGAAGAGAAAGCAGCAGTCAAAATCATGTTTAATTATATCTTCATTGTCCATGCTAAATGGCTGCTCTCGTATGGCACATACGTGTGTCCCTGACTAATAGTTTTGCTTCAAATGCCATAGGCACAACTTGCAATATTTTTATTAAGTTTAAAAGCATGTTTAATATACAAAGTTTGCCACTGTAGACACCACACCATGCGCTACAAGTTTCTTATAAAACAGGATGGAGATCACCTACTATGGGACCAGTGCTTTTGGCTTAACATCACATCGTTTTCTATAAACAAGTAAATTTTGATGTCAAAAAGAATATTAAGCAACAGATTTCACGCAACATAAGATTTAAGCAGAGACAATTTCTTGCACCTTGAATGTGGTAGGCCCAATTAATTGGAAGATTAAGACATCTCCTTCCACCAACTTGTGTGCAGCAACAAACTTTCTCCATCCAGCACTCAGTCCTGTCTTTTCTGAAATGTACTTAATCTCAAACTGTTCCCCAGTTTCATCTTCAAGAACCACTGTAGTGTCCTTTCTTGGTAGATGTGTCTTACAAAATGGCACAGGAAGGCCCTGAAAAACAGTTATTATATAACCAAAAGTCCATTGCCAATCCAAAGGATTAATTGCAGCATATTAAATTAAATCCTTTAAAGCAAAGCTTACCATCCAGAAACAACTACCAACATGCGATCTAACCAACAATTTTACAAAGCTAGGATACTCATTCCCTAAACTTGATTGAACCTCCTCTGCTCGAATCATGGTAGCTGGCTTTACTTGGACAGGGTTCCCAGACCCACCATCTGCAGGCTTCGCCTGTTTACTGCATTACATAAATCAACAAGCCATTTCGACTTCAGCATAAGCATATAAGGCTAATAAGCAAAGTCAAGCAATTGAAGAACTGAACCAACCTCACATGTTTTCCTCCAACATCAGTTATTGCCTGCTATGCGTAGACAATCAGACTTTCATATCAATAATTGCCATTAAGCAAGCATAATAAAGGGAAAAAAATAAATATTCAACTTAATATTAAGTAACATAGCACAACAAAGATAAATTGGCAGTATGGCAAAGCAAAAAGCACAGAGCTTTAGGGACATTCTATGACAAGTTGCAAAAACACACAAATCTACCTATCAATTCTGACCTACAACAGGGATGCTCTAGTATGTGTATTCTGGAACAAATTCTGATTAGTGAGGAGGGACAGGAAACTCAAGAGAGAAGTACAGAACCATGGGGTAGATGAGAAGATTAAAATGACAAGTGGAATTATATTTAAACCTTTATTGATACAAACCACAAAGAGTTTCCTCATGATCATGGGTGCTTATGAAGGGAAAAGAAGCTATAACATAACAAAAAAAAGAAAAAAAAATCTTCAAGTAAGTTTTAAAATAAGTTGAGAATCTTCCAAGCTACTTAAGCCTTGCTCGAAACTCAACCATGTTTCTGTTTTGTCGAGTCCAAGCTGCTCAAGTAGACCACAAAAACTTGAACTTGAGCAAACCATTACTTGGCTTGAGACTCACTGTGCCTAATACATGTTTGCATTCAAGACCACCTACATTCTACTATGAAACGACGCACAGACAAAATTTTGGTAAGTAAACTATTCCGCATGTCAACTATGATAAAAGGGTCCTTATTTTTCTCAAAGAAGTTCATGAATAAGAACCAAAAACAAGATGATAAAGAACACAGCTCATGGATCTTTTGGTAGTATCGAGCATGGGATATTCTAGGAAGGTAGAGAGTTCAGTAATTGAAATCCATGGAATGACAGAATATGTGGTCCTCCATAGTCCAGGGACAGGAGGACATTCTGTTAAAATCCCAATTAACAATCGAAACCATTTCGCCCGAAACAAAACTTCAAACTCCCATGAACCTCACATGCATAATTCGTGGTTCCGATCCGTACCAGTTGTACAGGATTTACAGATTCACATCTAAAATTTCCAGCAAAACAAGCAAGGAATTTGGTAAAGAAAGAAAGGAAGTTGCCACCTTTATCAAAAATTGCCAAACAGTTAATGGAAACAGACTAACATAGATAAACAGGACGGCATCTCACTTGTTCAGATTTGGAAACAGAAGGCTGTTTCTTCCTCCTCCTTGATAATAGGTGATATCTCATCTATCAACTCCTTGGGTTTCCTCTTCCTTTTCCCCTGGAGAAATGAACCAGATCTACCACCGATTAGAGTAAATCGACAAACATATGAACAGACAGAAGCAGCGAGGTTAAAAGAATAGAGACCAGGTACTGGGGAACAGAAGGAGTGGTTGGAGATAATTCAGGTGGGTCATTTTTGTTGTTTTCAGAGTTGGAAATCATGGGATTGCTTCCCTCAGGGATAAGCCATCCGCAGCCCTGTCCTTCTTCCTCCACAGCCTCAGTTTTCAGGACTTCCTGATCAGCAGCAACCTGGTGGTTTTCTTGATATGGGACTTCAGGACTTGGACTTGGCTGCACTGGCTTTATCTTCAACCTCATATCTGTTAAAAATCAAAACTTTAACCCAACAAAAATAGGAATGGAACCGAGAAACAGGAGGATTAGTCGTATCCAGGTGGATTTTTATCGCAGATTTGTTGTTGCCCGTGCAAAGAAGAAATGAATGTGGAAAGGGAAGAGTAGAGGAAAGGTAAAATCGAAACCTGGGAAGATGGGGGTGCGGTGGTGCGTGGGTCAGACAGCACAAGTCCCTGCTATTTTTTCTCTTTTTTATCTTTTTATTATTATTCTTTTATCTTATTTTTCTCTCTCGGGTTGGTTTTAACAGTTGAAAAAGAAAACAGGGGTCTGATGGTTCGGCCCTGGTCTTTATGTCTTCCTTGTACTACATCATTCTACAATGAAAGACGATGGTATATTCACCTCTGAAGATCTCATCTCATCCTCTCTCCCTTTTGTTCTTTTCAACTCATCTCATCCTCTCAGAAACGCAGTCCGCAATTTACAAAAGTAAGTGGTAAATTCAGGTTGGAGCCGTAAGATTTTGGACAGTATGTCAAAATTGATCTGTTAGTACTGCTTTAGAGAAAAGGAAACAGTCTGAGTTGCAATCGAAGCTACAAAGAGTTGAAGTCGATTTGTTTTTAAAAGCCAAAGGGGTAATTTTACACCCTACGTCAAAACCTTTGTGGGGCGGCGTGGGGCGACCAGTCATTTAAATCTAGAAATTGTAGCGGCAGTTTCGTAGCATAACCTATAATGGCAGATTTGAAGATTGAGCGGTGGCCACCTGGATTAATACGGCATACACCTGTTCCTTTTTACGGTGGACTGGGAGGAAAAATGTGAACAAAGTTTCGAAGTACAAAGTTTCTGCATCCGCTTTTTTTCCTCTGTTTCTTCCATCTGAACTTCGGATGTGGCTGCGGGTGCAAGGAGGGGCGTGGTTAAAGCTTGAAATCAGTTTCCCGTCGCACCCACCACAGTCTAATCAGGTTAGCGCATGAATGGTTGGGGAAAAGATTGGGAATGCAAATTAGTACAGTCATGGGGTGAGAGTAACTCGCGTGCAGGTAAACTAGCCAGGATGAACCTCCAAATGCCAGCAGGAGTCGCAGAGCTCAGAGACCGTCCCCATTCGCTTAAGCCTTTACTTGCTTTGGATGCTATGGGTGTTCCAGCATCCCGGTTAATTCCAAGGTAAGGGGCTAAACCCCATCCCAAAGAAAAGAAAATAAGTTTTTTCTCTGGAAAAAGCTTGTCGATGAATATGAAGGATTTGGCCAGAATTACACTGTACTGATCTAGTTCTGATTAGAAGTTTTCTAAACCTTTTCTGATCAATCCTGATTAAAACTTTTCCTGTGACGTCTCTAGTCTCTTGGGTTGCAATAGCATCTTCCAGAGACGGACGAAAAATCATTTCTTGGTTTCTCCACCACGGCAATGACTAACGACCTGTATGGAAAGGTCGAGTGGCTGGAAAGAAAAGGAAAAAGAAAAAAATCAAAACTAGAGAAGTAGTCGGTGTAGCAGATGTTAATGAGTTCATGGGCCTTGTGCACCAACATTAAACTGCATTATATGTCCAGCACACATGAATAACGAGCCTAATGTCCCCTTATTGGGCTATTCACTACTTTCTCACACACACACACACACACGCAGTCTTCAACAGAAGGTCTGGGATGAGTGTGCATCTAACTTGGAAAACGATGTTTATGGTGCCTAATTGAAGCTTGTGAAAATATCAACCGCAACCCGACACGATGTTTACCAAAACGTGAGAAACACATCCAGCGAACAACAACAACAGAGCCTTCTTAACAACCGTTGTCGTTTTATCGTATTCTCGTAGATGATGTTATGTACTTAGGATTTGGATTCGGATTCGGATTCGCACCTGTTTTCCATTTAGTTTTTGTTGGTTCAGCATTCTCATGAGGGTTTCTGGGGCATTATCGACGGATGGGATGTGCATGAGCTTCCCAGCTTCGCAATTGTAAGTATAAAAACGATGGCAAATTGGACCAGAAGCAGCATAGCCTGCTTCCACGCACTGACCAATTCCAAACTTTGAAGATTTGCTTCATTTTTTTTTTTTTTTTTTGGTCTCTCTACATATTTTAAAAGAATTAAGCTATACGGGATTCTATGGTCAAATACGTAGATCAAAAGTCTTGGTATAACCTGTCCATGCGTCAATTGGACCAATTCCCCCCACTCATCTGATAGCACCTCGTAAGAACTTGGAAACTAGTTGGCATTTAATCATTTGGCCAGCAAATCCAAGTTCCATATGACACCACAATGGAGTAGGTATTTTATTAAAGAAACAATTATGAGATGTTGGATTCATGATTGTTGACCGTTCTAACTCACACAAACTCAATTGCACAGGCAAAGTTGAGTGCGCATGAAAGCCATCGACCTTCTTTTCTGCTCAGGACATTGCAGGATTGCGATGATTACTAAAACATTATTCATCGTGAACTTTTGGGTTTCAACATTTTCTTCGTAGGCTTGGGTTAAGAACGAACTTGGGGTGCAAGGAGATTGTGATCAGACTAAGGCCGAGAGAGGGCTTCGACACAGGAACGTCGCCAGCGCAAGACTGATGATGAACTTCTCACGAGTCTTTTCAAAGTAATTTTACCACAGACTGCCAAGGTTTCAAATGAGAGTTTTACCATATTACGCCAAACAGGAGGACCTGTTATGGGCCTTATGGCGGTTCGGTGGTTATGAGTTCCAGACCGACCCTCCACAGATGCAGAGTATTTAGCTTTCAGAAAATCACCAGCAAAAGGGAGATGTTGGGATTTTCAGCATTTTCCCTATTGTCTTTTTCTTTCTTGCAACACCCCACCCCAGCGGCAACCCAAAAAAAAAAAAAAAAGAAAGGAAGAACAATAATGCTTCTTTATAAGTCATTGAATGGGGGTCTAAACCTCCTCCCCGGACATTGGACCAAAGCTCAATGCTTCCCTTGGCTCCTAAAATTTGAATGAATTGTGAGTTTGGACAAAAGATCTGCCTTGTTTCTCAGGGAGTGTCCAACTGACTTTGCTAAGCCTGCATTTTGTCCCCAGTCAATAAAAGGTAATCTTCCTTCGTGGTTTTTTTTTTTTTTTTAATATCGAAATATTAGTGCAGGTAACTCATACATGAAACGTTAAATACGGACTATAATTGAATAACGTTGCAATTAATAACTTATAAATAGTAGGATAAGACTCATGTATAGTCAGAATGAATGAACATTTTATAATACTTTTTTATTTTATACAAACACCAAATTGCTTCTTTTGTAGGAAGCGAATTCCACGTGCATTTGAATACTTTGATGAAAGGTTGAACAAATCAGGCAACGATATTTCGAATAAACAGCTTCTAACGAAGGTATATGAAATAACACCATGAGCTCCGTAGGTGATGAGGTGATGAACCTGGTACTCCCACATTTTAATAAGTGGTTCAAAACTTTTATGGAAAGGGTTAATCTATATACCTCCGCAGTAAATCCGGACACTTTGCCTTAACCTCTATACTAACTTTTGCTCTATAATAACTTTTGCTAGTTCCACAGTCATTTCCCTCACAATGACAATAATAGGAAGTAGAGTCGTTTTAGCATTAAAAAAAAAAAAAAAAGGTAAGTAGATTTTACTGCCCATTTTGTGTATCATACTCTCAAATTAAATTCATTAGACGGTAAAATAAGTATTTTTTATATCTAAATTGCAACAATCTGAACGATTTAAAATATAAAATCACTATCTGAATTGAAAAATATAAGTTGAGGGAATGGTACGTTAAAGTAACTATAAAATTTTCCTAAAAAGTAATAGTGAGTATGTGATTTTTTTTTTATTAATTTTTTTGTAATAGGGAAGGGATGGGACTTGAAAAGTAGGGAGGGAATAAAGGAATTTGAACCTAGGATTTCTAATTCCTTGGACTTCAACCAATGAATACATGATTAGCAAATGAATTACCAAAAGAGAGATGTCATATACGTGGTGAATATATAATCATTACTAGAATTTACATACGTTGATTTTAATTGAGTATTATTAATAGTCAATTTGCAATTTGCTCAAATTTATTCAATTTCTTTTCCAAGGCTATGACCACATGTATAAAGCAAGGTGCATCTAAAGAAAAGGATAAAACCAATAACTTTTTATCGGAAATCAATCGAGTGAGCGTGGATTTATTCTCTTACAAAAGGTATATCATATCTTACGCTCTTTTAACTAGAGCATCTTGTCATTGACTCAAAGAACACCTTATCACAACTCATGAGATACTTTGACGGAGTTGCATCAAAATTAATAGTGAGGGTGTTTGGATATGTTATTATTTGGAATTATTTGGTTATTTAAATACTGTAGCACTTTTTTGATGTAATGTATGTGAGTTAAAAAGGTGATTGGAAAATGTGTTGATGATGTAATCGGGGAAATAAACCGAAAAAAAAACGTATCCAAACAAACTCAGTATTTTTGTCCTGATTATGACACAATGTAGATTTCAAATAGAGGATTGTGATTTAATCTCACCCTAAATTGAGGGAGTGTAAATGAGAAATTCTGAATTCAAAATTTAAAAAAAAAAAAAAACTGCCCACCCTAAAAGAGTGTCACACACACACACATATATACTATGTACACTCTCGTGGGTAGTATATAATTGCGTGCTGATAGATAGCTGATGATCATAGTATCGGGTAACCTAGTCATAGTTGACTTACTACAACTTACCAATGAGAGTGACATCCTTGCTGATGACTGACTGAGTTCCTCTGTGCACATTTCATTGTGATTGAGAAATTTTGAGATAGATATAACGAAAAATCTCTCTCGTCTTAAGTTATTTTATGATGTTTAAGAAAATGATGATGACTTGTGGCTGCATTACGGAACTTATTAAATATTAATTAGCCGGTTTGTATATTTTTATGGTTTGACTTTGACGGAAGATTGGTACATGGAATCTTGAATAATATAAGCAGCCTCAATAATAAAAAAATAAAAAAAAAAGTAAGTAAAGCATCGAAGCATACCCCTCTTTAACAAGGAAAACCAAAACATGAAAAATTGTAATAATAACTAAACCATGTATGGATCAATTGCCAAAGAATTTCCCCACTCCTAAACAAAAGAAATAACACACAAGCGAGTAATAGGAACAAAATAGATGAGGAGGACCATCCAATGCTACGCCGAGAATAATTTAGCAACCTACTCCCACCACAGCATCAGAATTATTTAGAACATCGTTGACATATATATTTTTCTTTATGTTCAGTTCCGGTGCCCTGCTACAGAGGAGAGGAGTACTCACGTTTTGCCCTGCTGTGGTGTCATCATGTCTAAAAATCTTTTGGCAACTAATCCAACTTTAAAAACATAATAAATTGGTCTTTTGATTCATCCCCATTGTTTTTTTTTTTTTTTTGGTTGTCTCTTTCCTAATGACACATGTCATGCATGTATACATAGCTGTATTAATACATTTTTCATTAAAAAGAAAGACCAAATATTTCAATTTTATGCATTACCACCCATTTGCTTGTGGAGAAGATCTTGATTTAAAAAAGAAAAACCAAAGATTTCAATTTTATATGTTACCTTATCTCTGCTTTCTTGCTGACCAAAAAATTACCCTTCTTTACTTATGGATTAAGAGAATGACACACTCTTAGCTTTTTCCCCTTCCCTTTCCCCCTCCACAAACCCCTTCCCCCACACCCCCTAAACACCCGAAAAAAAAAAAAAAAAAAAACAGCTATATTGACTTTGGTAAATAAGAAGAACGTCTTTAGTTACCCCACACCCTTTGGGAACTTTTTTTTTTTCTCCCTTTGGACATTGTATTCATGTCAAGACTAGTGTCTTTTCCACTGACTTTTGAGATTTGTGATTGACAAATAAAATCATTAATCCCGCAAGAGTAGAGTATAACTCACCGCCTCATCCAAGCAGTATTCCAAATGGTCTATGATTCATTTTCCCCACCTTGGAGAATTAGCGGGTTTTATTATTTTTGTTTCTTTCCGTCGTTGGACCCTTCTTTCGGGCGCGTGAAGTACTGTAGTGTAGTTGTTGTTCGTCGCTGGTTGGTTTAAGACTACAAAGGCCTTTTGCTTTGGTTATTGTAAACCATTTTTTTATAGCTTGTTCTGTCATGTATCGTGCAGCTTTCTCTCGATCAAAATATATTCTTCGTTCTTCATGAACAAGTCTCAAATTCGTTGGGAGAAATAAAATCCCAGTTGGTTTCTAAGTTGCCACTCTTCTCCTTGTTTTCGTTTTCCTGCTTTTAATCTGTGAAACGAACATGCCAGCAGAACACTTGAAAGATTGTTTGAAGACCCTTTACGTGATATTTGCTTTCTGCTCTGCCCTCTGTTTGGGTTGTCTCAAAAGTTAGTATTGAAATATTAAAGCCTTTTGCTATTTCTATTAATCTTTTCCCAAGTTTCACGCTTTTTCAGTTGTGCTCTTAGGTGTTCATTCGATTTTTCTGGTGTTTTGTGCATGTTTCAGGTTTAGCGGTGGGTCCAATTGCTGGTCTAATACTGATAATAGGGAACACTGGGGTGATTTTGGGGCTCTTCCCAGCACATATTTTATGGACAGCGTACACTATTTTCAAGTAATGATCGTTTCTGGACATTTGACATTGTTATGCTTTCTATGCTCTGAATTTGATGCTGGACGACAACTCTTATGTTGGGTTCTTAATCTTTTTCCTCAAATTTCTATTTACAGGACGAATAGGTTTGATGCACCCCTGAAAGTTGCTTTCTTTCTTGCTTTGCCTGCCTTATTTGGTATATGGTTGGGTTTAAGCATAGCTGGTAGTGTCCTTGTTGGAGTGGGATATGGTTTTTTCACTCCTTGGGTTTCTGCTTTTGAGGCCTTCAGACACGATGATGAGTCCAAGAAGTTTTTCCATTGCGTTGTGGTAAAGTTGGAATTGTGTCTCTATTATTAGCTTTCCACCTGCATTCTGCAGTTTATTTACCGTTTCTCTCTCTTTCCTACATTTGGTTTTTCCTTTCCTAATGGAAATTTAGGATGGAACTTGGGGAACTGTCAAAGGATGCTGCACAGTTGTTCGAGATTTTGCTGATATATGCTATCATTCTTACCCACTTTTGCTTAAAGAATTGCGTGAATCCCCCTCTTCTGCCGGGCTTGAACCTCTCAGGTATACTGTTTGTTCCTTTTTTTTATGATAAGGGGAGAAGAGCTCATTTGAATTTGCTCATTAGTACACACTCATTTCTAATTTGCTTCAATCTCTGCTACAGGCTCATCCATGTACCAGCATGTATCCTTGCTGGGATTATGGGGCTGATTGTCGAAATCCCTCTGTACTTGGCTATTGCAATTATCAAGAGTCCATACATGTTGTTCAAAGGCTGGCAGAGACTGATACATGATCTAATCAGCCGTGAAGGGCCATTTCTTGAAACAGCTTGTATTCCGATTGCTGGTTTAACCATCCTTATGTGGCCACTAGTTGTGATTGGCAGCATAATAATGGCTGTTTTCTCAAGCTTTTTCATAGGATTATATGCATCTGTTGTTGTATATCAGGTTTATTTCCTGCCATTCTGCTTTAGTTTATTGTTTTCATAATTGAAGGTTTGACTTTATCTGTACACTCTTAATTGATATGCAGGAGCGATCATTCAAGAGAGGCATAGCCTACACGATTGCCATGGTTGCAGAATTTGATGAGTACACGAATGATTGGCTTTACCTTCGAGAGGGATCCATCCTTCCAAAGTAATTAGTGAATCATACTTGACTTTGATCTGCTAATGTTATTATTGGTATTTAGTTGATAAATGCTTCTACAACTTAATATATGGCTTTCCCTCTTGGACAAGACTAACCAACTTTTTGGCAGCCAGGCCCCGGTATAGAAAGAGGAAGGTATCCAATTCTACAGAATTTTCTGTTGGACAAAGATCTTCAGTACAACGAAAATTTGGTGCTGGTTTTACTGAAGCACCACCTGTAATTGTACCGAGTTTGTCATCTTCAAGATCAGTGAGGGAGGCAATACATGAAGTGAAAATGGTGCAGGTATGCTTTTCTTGAAGAACTGGTGGAGAGTTTGAAATTTTTAGACTTTATAACATTCTGCCACTTGATAAATAAAACCAGACAGTCCTTCCAAATATGTGGGGCTGTTTGGGAGTTTGCATGAGAGTTGGAGTAACTGAGGTTTTGTTTAGGTAGGTTATTGGAACTAGATTGGGTTCACTTATCTGGCATGATACCTTTGTGGTGTCAAGCATGGCCCTAGCTAGTCTCGTCATGTCACATAACCCTCTTTATGATGCCTTGAAAACGTGATTAGCTTAGGATGTTGACATCTTGAAACTTAAAGAGTATGTATAGCTAACTTAAAATGTAACAGACACACCCAGCTGCAAATGTTGCAGGTTGAATTTTGATTGTCCAAAACTCTTCTAGTAGCTTGGAGTTAAGAATAAAAAGAACATTTTGGAGTTGCAGTAGTGGAAAAAAACAAAATGGAATATTGAAACAGGCGTCATGGTAGGATTTCTTAATTTAGACTTAAGAATTCTTAGCTCATTGGGGAAATGGCTTGCTAATCCTTATTTAAGCAATAAGTTATGAGAGCTTAATGCACTCTGTCAGCCGTGTTACTGAATTCGGCACATAACAAAAGATGCAAATTCAGATTTATCACCATAAATTCTCCATTTTTGGCTGGGGGATGAATGAGGTGGTGCCTCATGTTTAGCTTGAAATGCTACAGGTGTGGGGAAATATGATGAGGTCATGTGAACTGAGGGGCAAAGATTTATTGGATGCGAATGTAATAACACCAGCAGACCTTTATGATTCTTTGAAGGCAAAGAATGCAAATGAAGCACATGTTGTAGACATTGGGTTGCCGTGTTACTCATTCTTGCAGATCATCCTTTACTCCATTAAAGCTGGATCAGAGGGTTTATTGCTTCTTGATGATCTTGAGATCACCTACCTGAATCGTCCTCAGGACAGATTGCTGGACTGGTTTTTCCAGCCTGTTATGGTTCTCAAAGAACAAATCAGAGTAATTCATCTCGAAGAATGTGAGACGAGGTTCCTGGAGAAAGTACTTCTCTTCGGAAGCAATACTGAGCGGTCGAAGGCTTGGGAAAATGGCAGTTTGATGCCCCAAGAAGCTCTAAGAGCTGCTCAGATTGAAGGCATCAGCAGGAGGTGAGAAATGCTATTTCTACCCTACTGGTTACTGGCATCATTTTCACGAGTTAAGAAGAAGAAAGTTGGAAGAAAAGTTGGTATTCCAACATTCTCGCGTGTTATTTCATTCCTGTAAAATTCTTAATGCACTTCATTGACCTGGTAGATTTTTACTTCTTGTAGGATGATTGGGATGCTAAGAAGTGTCTCGAAATTCCCTACCTATAGGAGGAGATTCCGACACATTGTGAAGGCACTGATCATTTATTCTATAGCTAAGGAGGAGGGATCGAATAAACCTTCTGTGTCTTACCCTGCCGCAAGGGACGGGCCGATGAGATCAGCATCTGTGAGATCGGTTGCTTCCATTGAAATTGTGTAACACACAATATTATTATTGTTATTATTTTTTGTTTTTGGGTTCTATACGTCTACATAATTCTCTAATTATGCAGTCAAACCTTTTAGGTTATAATTGCCTGCTAAGCTCTAGTGACCGGTGACGAGCAGGTTCTCTTTGCTTTGCTTAAGAAAGCTTCCTTGTACATATAATGTCAATCCATGGCTAATGATACGAAAAAATTCTACCATCCTTTTTGAGTACCGTAACTATGATTCTAATTCAATAAACTCTTGCCATATCATTCAATAATTTAAACTCCTAAAATCATCTAAAGATTGATGTCTTCTTTTATATATCAAACAGTGAATTGATACTCATGAGCAATGATGCTTAGAAGGTACTGTAGAACACCTAAATAATACATTGTCGAATTAACCACCAATCTCTGGTGCATCAAGTTGTCTTTTGAGTTTGTACAATTTTCAATGCTAAAATACAATTACTCTGAATGCTAAAATACAATTATACATAAGACGCAGGATTTAGGAAGAAGGTTGGTGTTGCGTTGCTGGATTTTCTTAAGGGATAATTTCACAAACCTCTCCTGAGGTTTTTTACAATTGCAGAGAGCTCCCCTCAATTTTAAAAATTACACATGCCTCCCCTACTTTTATTGTTTATATATCATTACAGGCCCAACAAGCTAAATTTTCCCTCAAAATCCTAAATTGCCCTTCTTGTAGAAAGCTAAGAAAGAAAAGTATAGTATACTCAATCGCTTTCTTCCATATTTTGATAATTGAATAAGTCTAATTCCTAACAATTAGGATAAGTTCAAAATCTAAATAACTTTCCAAAAGATTTGAAATTGCATATATAGCATCAAAACTTGCCATCCAAAACACACACACACTTGACAACTAATTTTATATGGCAAAATTAAATCTTAATGCTCAAACATATTTCCAATTCAAGTTAATCTACTTTAGAACTACTATTACAAGCGTCTTATGATATTAAATATATTAATATTTCAAAAGTAGAGGATAAAATCATAACTAACAATTTATAATCAAACAAAATAAATTCTTATGCAATTATTGGCATTTTGCAAAATTTTTTCTTGACAACAGACAAAATATAATAAATTCCACATCTTTATTTCTTCTTCCTATTTTAATCATCAATTTAATTATTTATTTCTCTATCACTACGAGCCTCTTCATTTTTTTAGGGGTTTGTAAATCAATTGCCTTAAATTTAGAATTGTCTATGATCAAGTGGAGGGCATTATAGGTATTTCACTATGCCAAGGGAGGTAAGTGTAATTGCTTAAACCTGAGGGGATCTTAGTGCAATTATCAAAAAATTCAAGGGAGGTTTCTAAAATTATCCCTTTTCTTAACATTGGGAAGGCCTTGCCAAAGACCCATAAATTCCAACAACTACAGGCCACAGGCTCCAAGATAGTCCAGTGGCTGCCACAACAAGGCCCAACTCATGGTCGAAGCTCTTGGTGGTTCTGAACATTGAAGTGCAGTCCACCAAGCATTGAAGCCCATTTCTGTTGACGAAAGATAGTAGGTCCCGGTCAAACAAGTGGGACGGGGGGACGAGTTTTGGACTTTCTCAGCCAAACCAACAATGTGAGGAGCCACAACATCTAGAAAGCCCATATTTCAAATACAGGTTAGCGAGAGAGGGAGAGAGAGAGAGAGACTTGTAAACTTTTTATTTAAACATTTTTCCCCCCAATTGACTCGAAATTCTACCTTTCTGATAATAATATGCAGCTTTCTGATAGTGATATTATGATGGTACTGAAAAGGATGCAAGAGTAAGATCACACCGTCACCAACGGTGCCAACTTAAATCCTTTCATCGTAGATATTTTCTTGCATCGTAACATTACTGCAGGACCGTGCAATCGTAGTCAAAGTGAGTTTTCCCAGCTAATTAGTCCTTCGATTAATATCGATTTCCACCTTTCCAATCAGCGTAGGTTACAGATTGAAGTGCTCTTGCTTATGCATGCTGCATAAATCACAAAAGCAGTCCGGACTGGAAATGCCAACACCAAGAACTTAACAAGCTATTTCCTCGCGGATTATTTCAATTTTGAGGCTTAAAAAGAGAAAGCCAAGTCAAAAAAGAGCCAGGTTTTGTAAAAGTTCAAGTGTTTGTAGCTTAAATCAATTAGTATACTGATTGATTCATGTAGAAAAAGCATTAAATAGTAATGTTCCAGTGATTTTTTTTTTTTTTGATGCAAGGAAAGCAAACATATTATCTGATCCTCACATCAAATTAATTGATCTTGGCTTACAAGCCAGAATATTATTATGGTTTTGTTTAATAGGTACTCATAGGATACTAACGGCTACTCATAGGACACTCATGAATACACTTAATGTTCACCCAACCTACCATGTATATATACGTATACTAACAATTATCACCCTCCCTTGCATTCATACACTTTCTCAATTTAATGTTACTCACCCGTCCTTGTATTTATTTTCTTTCTCCAATTAATTTTACATTTAAAAAAAAATACGATACCTGAAATATATCTTAATGAGTGCTCTGGTGCTGTTAGAAAAATCACATATTATTACGAGCACAATAATTGCTCTGAGCAGCACTACAATTTCTTTTTTTTTTTTTTTTTAAGAGACTGGTGATGTTGCCTGTCCATCTTCTTTCTCTCCGAGGGGTAATTTCCTTTCTGGCGGATCCTTCCCTTCTTAATTTCTATCAATCGAATGAGATATAATGAGAATCTCTGGGAGCATCTTCCCAATTCATTAAATGAGAATATCATACCACCCTTCTAAAAAAAGGGCGAGAGAGGCAATAATAGTAGGCTTGTAGCCGAGAATTCTCTCAAATGGGTAAGCATTTAAAAAGGGCGTGGGCGTGTAACTACTAACTTGTGGGTGTTGCGAGTCTCAGACTCCCACGCATTGAAAATGTTTCACCAGATCCAAGAAGAATACCTTGCCAATAATCAATAATAATCCCTGCCGTCGCTCCTCCTCTCATACTACCGCTTGCTGTGTAGCATGCTGAAAAAGTAGTAGTGCTAATCCATTTGATTTAGCGGCCCCGAAAAAGTCCGCGGAGTGTGGCAGCAACTGTTGACATTATTGGTCCGACTTTCCAGTTAATAAAGCACCGAATTAATTAGGGGGTTCTGCTTTTATCAACCTCAAAGCCTCCTTGAGATTCTAAAAGCACAAATAGCAGCATTAGTTAAGTTCTCCTGTCAGCTAATTCTCATCCGTTTTGCTAATCTTGGAATCCATGTCCTTCCGTCGTTTCAAAGTCCTAACCCTTCACGTGGAACCGAACAATGAAACAACCCCGAGACAATAGGATTAGGCTCCTCTCCTTTGTATTGGAGAGAATCTTTCTGTATTATATCTTGATAAAATAAATTTAAAAATTATTTCTAAAAACTAATACTATTTATAATAAATATATTTCATCACTTGTGCTGCTTATAAATAAAAAAAATTTCAAATAAAATTAGCTAAGTTTTACACTCTGATTAATTTTCACAAATTTTATTACAAATTTCACTCATTTTTCATCATCATCATTTAAATGTCTCCTGTAAATTGAACATCAAACTATTCGCCAAAGAATATCATTTTCATGAGTATGTTAATCTAGAGATTAAAAGAGAAATAAGGGCACGATCAGATGATGATGTTATCGAATTATAAACTTTTAGATTGAAATAAATGGCGGGAACAATGGAGATAATTTCAATGGAGAGGATCTTCATCTGCTGCTAAAATAGGCACAACAGAATAGACAAATTATCCTCCTGTAGTACTAATTAATCTGCGGGTAAGTGTATAAGGTGAGCTAGATTCAAGAGGAGGAGTGTTCAATATACACATTTCCATCCTAAATTCGTGTCTCTGACGTATTAATGACTTGTATTACTAGACTTTAAACTCGCACGAGGTGTGAATTCGAAATTAATAAGTATAAAGTTAGCATTCTAGTTCAACAGAATGTCAACCTTACGGTGGAATTTTATATTTGAAAGTCAACCTTTATCGTGCTAGGATATCGTGGCTGCTATGTGTAAAGAAGGGTTTCATACGAATCCGATTATCTATTATTGATCGTACGACATATGATGGTCATTGTGGAGAAATTACGCCAACGGGAAGTTCTATTTTGGCTCAAGATGTTTTGACAGGAAAAGAAAATTGTTTTATCGCAGCACTTCTTTTTGTCAAGAAAATTGAGCTAATAAGGAAATTCATCAGGAAAGGGAAAAAAAAAGAAAAAGAAAACAGGAATGCTAAAATAAAAGCGAATCTATTGCATAAAAGGGCAAGAAGTTTTATTTATTTTTTCTTTAATTTACGTGAATTACAATCCATGAGTGTGTGTTAGTGTTCTTTTTTTGGTACAAAAGGTGCGTCCTTGAACAGAAGCTTGTCCCTCGTACTAACTAACGTTCTTCTTCTCTTTTATTTGTTTATCTCATATATATTTTTGGTAGAAAAGCTCTGGTACTTGGCCTTTTACCGAGCAAGCACCCCAATTCCCAAACAATGAAGCGTTACTGCTGGAGTAGTAGTAGTAGTAGTGGTAGTCATTACCAAGCCGACTGTAAAGTGGATTTGGACATCAGAATCAAGAGCGTATCTCTTTTGCGCAGTTGGCAAAAAAAACAACCATAATGCTTGGAGCGAGCAGTACAATGGCATCCTAAACGGTCTAACCACCACTGCTCTCGCAGTCTCCGCTTCTACCAGAATCATTATATAGTTTTCAGGATGCCCAAATCTCCAAATCAGAGCCATGCCTTTCCTTTTTCGTTTCTCTTTCTGTTACCATAATTCCTACTTAATCATTACTGCGAAACGTGACAAGGACAAACCATCCCTCCTCCCCACCCACTCCAATGTCCATGCCAAAAGCTTTCACCGTTGCAAAATTGATTTTACTCACCTCCTAGAATTGATTATCACCACCACCCAGCCCCCAAAAAACACCAACATTTGACCCCTTCATCCTCCCTGATCCATCTTGCCTCGCAGTATAAGGCAACTCAATCCCCACTCCTCTTTCCACTCCTTAATTTCTCTCTATTCTCTTATGAATGATGAACACATGAACAACATTTCAATGCACACACACACACACACTAGCCACCAACAATTTGTACTGGCGTAATTAGACTACCGAGTACAGAGGATGGAGTTAGAATTCCAGAGGGCATTTTGTACTTTGGGTTGCATGTAAGAATCGGTGGAGTTAATTAATTTCAAAAGGAACGTCCTGAAGCAGTCGCTCACGCACATACACGCCCACATGGGCTCATATTCGATCAATTTCCCTAGCCTTCAACACGTGTCCGTAACTTACACGGCAAGCTCTGTTCACTCTTCACGGTTCTGTTATGCTCCTACACCTTTACAGAAAAGTATCTCCCCCCTCGTCGGCGGCTCCTCCTCCACCACCATCACCCCGCTACCACTTCTAGCGAAGCAAATGCCGGTATCCAGCTAATTAATTATTCCGTCCTGGACTCCTTTACGGCTTTACCTTACATTAATATTTCAGAAAAATATCATCCGATCATCAACAAGAATGGACCACCAAGTAATCAATAGAAAGGCATGATAATCAAATTAGAAAGGATAATTGATGTCCCCTCTTATTCCCCCCCCCCCCCCTTTTTTTTTCTTTGCTCTTTTTCTTTTAACATATTTTTGGGGGAAAATGGCGTTAACTGCCGTTTGCAAAATATCATGAGAAACTGAAAAATTACCAAAAAAGAAATGGAAAAAAAAAAAGCTACAAAAGCTGCAGACCTCAGTCAGAGGGATTGGCATCCCGTACTGCCCGCCTGCCACACAGAGAGCAACGAAAGAATGGAGAAGCAGACAGCTAAACGCTAAAGGAGAGGCGGAAATATCACCACCAACTGAAACTCCCTAAAAAAAGTGTGTGCTTTTACTCAACCTGGGTTCTTCCCCCAAATGGAGACTGAATTTTTAGAGAAGAAGCTTTCCCTCCCTCATGTACTTCACAATTGCAGATCCGTACTAAATTTATTAGTAATTCACAATTTCATTTCACGACCAATTAGCAACCTCCCACATTTCAATGGAACGAACATCTTCTGCATTTCCCAATCAAAATACTACTACTATTTGGACTAAGTAGCAGTCCCTACCATCTAGTACTATGCTGGTTTTCAAACTGAGAATTAAACTGTACAACATATCATCCTCCTGATGCATCATCATTAACAAACCAAGACTAACATTAAAACCCTGACCTGAAAAGTATACCTAGATTCTGCTGCTGCTTGCTCTCCGGACAACACTACTGCAACTGGACTTACTAAATTTGATTTTACTGAGGATACCTCCGACCCCTTGCCATGCTTCTTTCCGTCCTTGGTGGTTAGCTTCTCTAGCTACTCTCGCCAGAGTCACGGCTTTACACGAACCCACTCGTACCGACCTTGTAGTGGCTCCTCCTTGACAATGTCAAAGTTATACCTGCATCCAATTAACATGAACTTCAAAATATTTCACAATATTGTATAGGTGAAAAATTTTTGATACAATAATGTGGTGAGATTTTGCTGCAATGATGTGAAGGAAAGGGAGCAAGAGAGTCAGATAAAACAGGGATCTTCATGTATGTATACTTTTGTGCAAATTCCTGTTGGAGATTTTTTTCGGCTGCGGAGAAGAATTCTTCTAGTTCAGCTTTAGACGGCATCTTCTTCTCCTCCGTCGACATGAGGCAGCGGGAAGAGTTTTCCTCGGACGACATCGACGGCAGCCTTGATGCTGTTGTTGACTCCAGTTCGCCTGATTCAGCTTGAACCTCCCCCCACGGCGCCGTTTCTCTCCTGTAACGTGAACTGTCAGGCAAAACATGCCAACTTATACAGCAAGGACTGGGGAGCGTGAAAAAGAGAATTTCAAAACTCAAGAAACTTAGCAGTGGTAAGTAAGTTACTACTACTATTACCGGATGAGAAACCGTTGAAGATTGGTTTTAAATTTCGAATTCAAGGAGAAAAGACGTTGTAATATATGGCTCGACAATGAATTAAGTGCATGAATCTTCCTCTCATAGCAGTAATGATTGAAATAAATAAGGCTTCGTATCCATCCATATTACTACCTCTCTCTGCAGCAGTTTTCCAACTCATACGTCGACGTTGTTATCTCGACAGTCCCCTCTTCCTCCTCCTCCACCTGCAGCAACAGAATTCAATCCCAAAAATTCAAGCCTAGATCATAAGTGTTATTTATTGCGCCGTTAAGACTACAAAAGGACAATTTAATTTTGAAATTTAAATCTTCTTATTTATATATATATATATATGGTATTTGTTTTGGGAATATACCTTTGGATCTACGAATTCCGAAGTGTCGCAGTCCAGCTCACTCGATCCATTACTTGAGCAACAAGACGCGCATGGATCATCCGACTTATCAGTAGCTGCTGCATTTCCTGTTGAATCGTCCAACATCACATTATCATCACCTTCAAGAAGCCGCCGCCGCCGATGGCTTCTTGGCTGAACAAGCGACGTCGCATAACTCAGTTCTCCTCCGCAGCCAACTTTCCTCTTTCTCGCTTCCTCAGCCGTTGCCGAAGCTGCAGGAGCAGCTCTGGTTATTTCAACATCTGTCTCAGCAACCTCCTCCCCAATACCCTTAACCTTGCTCATTCTAGATATTACACCTTCATATCAATGCCTCTCTCTCTCTCTCTTCAAAAGAAAAATTAAAAATTTGCAGATCTTCTCTCTCTCGCTCTCTCTCTCTGTGTTCAGACTGCAGCCTACATCATCTGCAAGTTCTGTAACGGAATGATATTCTGAGAGGGATAGGGAATTTTTTCAGCACCTAGTACGTGAGGAAGGATTGGGTCTGAAAAAAATCTGCTTCTTCGCTGCAGCAGTTGAGTAATTTCTTTTCCTTTCTTGTTTTTCTGTTATGGAAAGAGAAAGTGCTGGAGACGGCGATAGATGGTGACGACGACGACGACGTTGATTACGACGCTACTGGCTGGCTGGCTTGCGTGGCTTCCCTACCTTACTTCCTTCTCTCCTTCTGAACGATTTGAGAAATGGGGGCTTTTTATTGAGCTAACGTCGTCTGCTCTCTCTCTCTCTCTCTACAACACTAGTGCTGTACTACTACTATTTACTAGTATTTAGTAGTGTGTGACTATGTGAAATTCGGCTTCTTATGGACCTACGGTGGTCCAGGAGGATGGTGCCTTAAACGCCGTTATATATGACGGGGAACTCGAGAGCTGTTGGGCTTGGAGTTTTAACGGCTCCGTTAATCAGATCTGGACCATGATTAACACACAAATTTGTGACAATGACGGCGTATGTTCTTCAAGTAACTCACTCTCCTCCTTTTATTTTATTTTTTAGGGGTAAGAAATAACTCATGCTCTAATCGAAATTTGGACTATATATGAATCTGGATTATCTTAGAAAACTCGTAGTCGAATTAAAATCTGTGTTGTGTTAAAAACTCATACTCTAATTACGTGGCACGGGCAAAATCAGAGTTGCCACATTTGGAAAGGAGCATTTCTTTTTCGGAAAAAGGGAATAAAAATAAAAGAAACAATTACCATCGCCGCAGGCCACCTGTATGAGGAACGGAGCAGTGAAATTGGAGAAAGTTAAAATAAACAGCTGATCGTGCCGTTGGGATCACGGATGGATGGAGTCCGTACAGTATACCGGCAAGCGGTTGTTGCAGAACTAATCGTGTATTGCACTGAAATGACTCAATTGGCCTTGCTCAAATGTAGCTATTCTTTTGATTGAGCAGGGATCGATGGTTTGCATAAAATGACATGGGTATTAGAGCTGTACTCGGAGTTATTTGGTTTGGTTTTTTGTGTATATACAGTTTGCCTAGCTAGTAGCTACTGAGAAAATTGAGGCAAAGGAAAACTTTTGTTTGTCTTGACTTCAACTTCACGCCTAAAGAGGTGAAAGATGAAAGAAAGTGACGCTAACTATCCTGCCTCGTTTATTTTGATTCTTTTTCCTTGCTTCTCTTTCAATCACTTTCATTTCTTGTTCCTCTCTCCTAAACTTAGAAACCAAGGACTGGTTTTCGATTTGAAGTTTCTTGGGGTTCACCTGATTTTGTACTAGGATTAAGATTATTTATTTTGAGTGAGTTTTCCTTCATGCTTCCCATATCGGAAGAGATATTAATTTCCTTTATAGTCCTACTCATCATTTTTGTATTATAAAATGGTCATACCCTGTAGGTACTAAGACTGGAAACAAACCTACTGCCGTTTCAAAGAAGTGAGATTCTTTTCCTTGCAATCAACGTTAATTTGAGTATATGTTACATCAGAAGCTCTTTAGTTTGATTAGCTTAAATACTAATATTGAAAAAAAAGTAGTTCTATAGTTTGGGACTTTGAGAAGTCTTCTCTTTATAGGTGTAGATGATAGCTTGTGTAATTTCTATATTGTTCTGTCGTTCCTCTGTTTGGATTGAGGAGTCTCTGTATAGTTCTTTACAGTAACACGCTCTAAAAGTAAATTTAAAAAAAAATTAAAAACACACATAATCTCCAATACAACTTACAAAAATATATAAAAAAAATAGAGAATAAATCCTACGATATTTTCTTCTTCTACCCACCACTACTACCACTATTTCCCATCGCCATTATCACCATATACCACTGCTACCATTCCTCTCTTCTCTTCTCCCCCTATCTCTTCCTCCATCTCTTTCCTCTTTCATTCTCTTCATTGTTCTTTCATTTCCCTCCTTCCTTTTTCCCTTCCCTTCCCTTTAGTCGGCCTTCTTCCCCTTCCTTAGTAGCTCCGATCGCGAATAGAGGGAGCTCTGGTCGCAATCTCTGGTGATAGGAGGAAGGAGAGGGATGAAGAGAGAGGGAGGAGAGAAGAGGAGGAAGAGAAGAAGGGGGAAGGGTAATCGTAGTAGATGATGTTATTTTTAATTATTAAAAGTACCTTAAAATTTTTATATTTTAAAAACACCCCAAAGAACTCCTAAAGAATCCCCTAAAAACACCTACCAATGTACAGCAATAGTTTTTCACATAGACTATTATAGTAAAAATTTTAAAAAATACCTCTCAAAAACACCTAATCCATACAGAGCCACCATTTAATGTACGAACTTTCTAGTAAGTGTCCAACAAACACTTAATAGTATACTTATTTTAAACTCAATGTTCCACTTGAATGGATTCCTTTACGTCCAAAAAGAGTTACCCATTTTAACTCTACTTTTTAAAATGTTAACACATAAAACTCATCTTAACAAGTGCAAGAACAAACTTTTTATTACAACATATCAACAGCAGTGACCACATTCTTATAGATAATTTCCTTTTTCTATTACATTTATGTTTTCATCTATTTTTTGTTGATCCCTTCATTACAATCCTCTTCCTTTGAATTACTACCCCTACCACCACTAACATTTGTTTGGGGAAGTAGGGAAAAGGATGGGAGGAGATGGGAAGAAGTATTGGTGTCTTTGTGAAGGCAAATGACATGGGTAGCCAATGGGGTGGCTAGGATGGTAGCAATGCATTTTGAGCAGGGAAAATTGGTGGTGAGGGAAGTAGAAGAGGCGTCCGGGTATTATATTGGATAATAAGAAGAAAAGAAGATAAAGGCAGTAGGTTTGAAGGTTGTTGAAGGGGATTGGTTAATGGAGGAAAGTTAAATGATGAAGAAAGAAAACGAAAAATGTCTAAAGTGACAGTAATACTTAAGTTAGCGATTCCAGCGTAATTCTTCCAACTTTCACTAGTATGACAGTAGGATATCATTCTAATTACATGAGAAGGAATATTTGACATCGTAATGTACAAGCTTGATTGAATCTAAATCATTTACGTACAATAACTTATATTTGTATTTATACAACTTTAATCACGGGGATTGGTCTACTACTTGGGGAAGGATACTTAGAGTCATTTCCACTGTTAGTTTGAGATTCGAATTTTGGATAATAAAAAAAAAAAAAGAAAGAAAGAAAGAAAAAGCTAGTTGCAATTCGCAAGGTAGCTAGGTCTTTTTTCCACTTCTTTTTCTCAAATTAGACTCATAATTGAGGCTCTATACAAAAAAGACAAAAAGAGAAACATTACGCCTGAACTTGAAGTTGCAAATCCATGCTCTTTGTTACTTTGGAAATTGATGCAACCAGGGGTGACGCATTGCCATTGGAAAGAGGCCTGAGCATGCGTGGATGGTCATTTATTTTAGCGCCATAACGGCACAGCCGTTAGGTGCGTAATGATAAGAATGAATGCGTAAATGTGCAAAACCCAATCCCCCTCTACATATTGTAACGCAATGGGGCCAACATCACACGTGGGGCTTCTTTTATTTATTATTTATCCCTTTAACTTGTGGACCTCTGGTTTTGGTGGGCATATTGGAGCACCGGCTATAAAGAAACCCCTTCCTCCTTGTAGCTGTAGGATCATTCGTAGCCGTTAATACTCTACGGTCTATTCCGTCCTTTAGTTTGCCCACGCAAACTCACCATGCACTTTGATTTTCCTTTTACATGGTTTTTAGCTAAAGCCGTGATCCGCCTCCTTTTTTAACATCCTTTCATGCATTGTTGTTTGTTGCCAGCTCCATTTTCAGATTGCTAGTATTTCACTAATTCCTGGACATCGATCGTTGCCACTACAGAAATCTGAATTCCCTTTTCACTATTTTAAAAAGCTAGGATGTTCCCTTAATTTGTAGTCTTTCAAGAAATATATGCGTGATTATGTATAGGTCACTTTTGAAACAAACATAGTACTTGCTTTATGTGATCCTAACGCTAAAAGGTTTTGACTACCGTTCTGTATTGTTTGATCTGATTCCAATTTCACCACCATCGATCACTGGTCTCTGTCATGCTTTGCTGCTACGCAGTTGTGAACTCGTGCAGTCGTGATCCTATTCAACAACCGTCTTGCTTGTCATTAAATCACTCAGATTCGAAACGATTTTACCAAATTGTCGGCTGAGAGAGGGGGGGGGAAAAAAATGAATAGGAAGGATTAGACATTCATTTTCTGTCATTCCAAATTTGCTTCATACTTGGGGGCTGTCGATTAGAGACACCTTTTTTTTTTTTTGGGTGTGCATGCAGTGGATTAGCGGAACAAAATTAAGCTCACATTACAGATGAATTTCACACTCATATATATATAGATGTGCATGTGTTATCGGTTAAAATGTGTCGAGAATCCTTTGACAAGCATTCGAGCAATTGTTTGTTTTGCAAAGTCAAATGAAAGTCAAAAAGAATGAAGGTATAACAGTGCATGCACATTATCCTTTTGATGGCGTGTCTTTGTCTCCCCAGCAATGAAGTGAAGTACCCAGTAGACTTGCATAATTATAAATTACGCTAGACAATGCGGCCACATTCATCAGTAACCCCAAGAATAACAGTTCAAATGGTCGCTCGTGAACCACTAGAGTCTGTCACTAGGAAATGTAGGGTGAGAAATGACCTTTAGTTTTGTACTATAAAGTAGCTCCTAAAAAGTCCAAGGATGCTTGAAATTAATAAGATCCTAATTTAACCCCACCTTGCACCTTAGCCCATACGAATAAAGCAAATTACTGGATGCAGCACGATGTTGTAGGACACTGATAATGGATAGTAGTAATATTAGTAAACTAGTTCGTAACCATTGCTTGAATGGAAGTGTAAATAATTTGTTGAAAGATTTTGCAAATTTAAAAATTATTTTTTGTAATAATAATAAAATCAAAGTAAACATTTTGACTTTCATGGTTTCCTACCCTAGGATTCTCTAAAATTTGTATGCTCCTATCGCTTTGCTGATGAGAGGACAATGGCTTCAATTTGTTATTTTTCATCAACACCTTGTCATTACGTATTAGCTTTCGGTTTTGGTATCTTTTTTAAGAGTAAAATTGGAACAGAAAAGCTGAAAGACGAGAAATGTATGCTCTTTGCACTGTGAAACTTGAGTTAAAATTCTTGGAGCTTGACGAATTCTAGTTTTATCGTTATCAGTGTTCCATTTTTTTGTTTTTTTGGGGGGGGGGGAGGGAGATACATATTATTGTTGTAATCCATAAGCCTTATCCTTTTTTTTTTTTATTGTGCAAAATTGATTTTAAAAAATTTGAATAAAAAATCAAAACAAATGCTTTTGACTTCCTGCTTTTTAATCTAAAATATCTAATATTAAGATGTGAAAAGTAATTGAAAAATGCAACAAAATATTTTTTTCAAATCAAAATGTAAATTAGATTTTAAACGGCAATTAAGAACAATACTATATATGAGGAATGGATCAAGAATTTTGTAGAGTTAGAGAATAACAATTAAGATTAACTAACAGTTACTTAGTTGATTAAATTTTGTTACCACATTTCTTTAGGTTGAAATAGGTAACCAAAATTGATAATAAGATGTGCTTTACTAGTGTCCACAGAGCACTTGCTAATTGGATATTTATTGAGAAATATTCATGTTCAGTATGCATAGTGTAGTATACTACCACATGATATACTATAATTGATTACCAAATATAATATATACTAGTTCGTCTTGTGACAATGTAAGTGATGCACATAAAGAATTTAATACTTCGAACCCTACATGTTAATATTTTTCAAAAAATGAGATTTAAATTATATAAGTGTCTAATTATGGAGTAAAACAAATATCAGTGTAAGTATTGCATTGTAAGTTTCATATAAATTTAGTATACTAACTAGTTTATATTGGCATGGACTAGAAAATCCTTTGAAAATGGGAGGAACAAGAGGCAATAGTCGGATATTTGGAGGGAAGAAACTAATTACACAGTGATAGTACTTTAATGAATAACCTGCTTCCTAAAGTAAGTCATGTTGCTACGTGAATTTGCATTGCCGCGAAATTCAAATTTATAAAGTAGAACCAGCTAGTTGTACTAGTGATATAATTATGGTCCTAAGATCAAGGATCAAAATATAAAGTAAAGATTCTTGTGAACTGTGATTATTGGGTTGGCACGGAAAACTAGAGCAGATTTTGCCCGTATTGAGATCAGGGCCGCAGTCTTGTGAAAGTGCCCATTTGTTATCTCACGGTGGCTGCAGACTATGGATTTATTCTTAACTAATTCTGATTCTGTGAAATTGATTCGTAACAATCAGATTTTCTCATATGTTCTTATTTACTATTTAAAAAGCTATATTAATGAATGCATAATTATTCTAAAAAATGTTAAAAAGTTGATTTTGATAAAAAGATGACCAAATTACCCTCATATTCTACACAATTGAATTTTTGTGCTAACTAAATAATTTTTGATGTAATTAATTATTTTTCTTGTGAAAATTAGATGTTGGATGCAAAGAAGAAGGGGACATAGATGAATCTAGATGAGGGAGGGATGAGAATAGGAGGAAGATAGAGAGACATGCGGCATAAAAAATTTCTAGTTTAGTGATAATGTTAAAATTTGAAGCGTATCTTTGATTGCATGAATGAACTAGGTTAAAATTAGAATCCAAAAACACCTTAAAACCTACTATTCATTTTAAGATTTTTTTCAAAATCAGTTGAGAGCACAATAAAATAACATTTGAGAAATCAAAAGTTAAAATCAAGATTCTAAAATCGGTTGAGAACAGAGCTATATATATTTTAACTCTAGTCGAATAATCCTCTTCTTGCCACCCTGTAATGGTGTGGACCAAGAGACTTCAATTTGAAATTGAATGTAATTTAAGACAAAAGACAACAAATGAATATTAAAGAATTTAGAAACTCTCACTAGTCGAAGTATATTGGAACCATATGCATTGCAAGATCATTAGCATTACGCCAGGATTCAAGACGTTCTTAGTTCTAATAGACGGAACGGAACCAAGGCTTTATCTGCTGGTTCCCCCCTCCCCTCCCCTTGATCTGCTGGTATATAGTAAATGAATTTTCTTTAACGGCATTGGATGCTAGTAATCTATTATTTTGCTTTTTAACCCCAAAGCCTAAGCTTGTCAGAAAGAATCTCATTTTGCTATCTTCCCTTTGGTTTCTTCGTCATTAGCTTCCCATTCTTCAACCTGGGACATTTATTTCTTTGGCTGATATTCTGATTAATATCCCAAAGTGATCCTTAAATACTCGAATTTTTGACCCTTCTATATATATATATATATATATATATATATATATATGGTTTTGATTATGCCTGAAAAATATGGTGAGTAAAGAAGGGAATTCGCCATGAAGAAATTGTCCCTTTGCAGTGGTTGTTAGATAGAGCGCATGCTATGCATGGTAATGACCACACAATTTTAGCTTTTATAGTGACACAAATTGACAGATTCTTTTGACCTTTGGCTTCGTATGATCGTGACGATAAAAGATGGCATACCACTTTTGTTTGAATATGTAAAGAGAGTTTTAGCGTCAAAAGCCAAACAATTACATTTTGTTTGATCCGACGGAAAGGCAAGGGGAGTAAGTTAATATTTGATTTAATCATTGAAGAAGCCCGCAGTGGACGTTGAATAACAGGGGAGTAGTATATGATAAAAAGACTTTATGCATCTAGACATCCTTTCAAGCACGTCTGATGTAGTAGAAAAACACCTAAAGGCCTTGGGAAAAGCTCCAGAAAAGAAAAGAGAAATGGAAAAAGAGAGAAGGCAGAAAAAGTGGAAAAGCAAATCTGGAATCTGAAGATAAGAATTTGATAGAACATAGTGACAGGCAATTCTTTCTCGAATGTGATAAGGGGCTGTAACATCTTTAAAGAGGGTTTTCATTTCTTTCGATGCCCAGGACATGTTTTTATTGGCAAGTGACTAAATGGTCCACCATTAATTCCAAAAGCCTCCCTTTTTCTTGGCGTAAGCAGAAGTTACTGGCCCTTGGAACAAACACCTTTGGTCCCTCTGCTTTAAAAGGCGAGACTTTATCAAAAAAAAAATTTCCCCTTTTACGCCATTGTCACCTTTGCCAACCAACAGAATAATGTATACGGCCCTTCACAAACAATAATAAAACTGATAAAATTTGGTTCAATTCTTTCTTTCTATTCTTGGCTGAAAGGATTCTACAAAGAAGGTTTCAACACCACCTATACATGGACATGGACATGTTCCCTTTTGTGACAAGAGATATTGAAAATTGAATCTTTGTACGCAGGACACAGAGATCTCCATGTCATGAGTAATAAATAGATATACAAAACAGTGTATTGCCCTTGCATTGACAACAGTCGAGGACAATGTATAGCAATTACAAGTATGACTTATGATTTCTACTGCCCGCAACCTTGGTTAATGCTTTTGCCTTCACGGCGGATCAGCTAAACTGGAAATGGAGTACGGACACAAGGATGAGTCCAAAATAGAAGACAATGAAGCCATAACCGAAGGGAACTTGATTCGACGGCACTCCCAGCAAAATTAAAGCGCAAGGTGTGTCCGTCCCGCCCTGGGATGGATTGACATCAAGTGGTCCATCATGTCCATATAACACCACTTGAATGCATTCATGGAAGGGTAGAATGAGCAGCTTCTAGCTAGAAAGCTTTTACTTTTTTTTTTTTTGGGGGGGGCGGTGGTGCTTTCAAGATTTATACATGCCAGATGAATTTTGGTGTGTCACACAAAATTTTATAGTAGTACAAATACGTACTAGTATCTAACCTCCGCAGGACAAGTTCAAACTTACTAGGACAGAAATACAGAATTTCTTCCTCCTCCTCTCCACCAGGCCTCACCACCACACAGCCGAGGTCCGTCTATATATATATATGTGTGCTCGCCATGGAGAACCGAATATGGCGATGAATCGCGCTTGATTTAGTACTAGGGGAACATATAACTTAACCATACAACCATCCCAATTTTTCAAATATAACAGTCGAAGTACTTAACCATATAACTTGACAAAAAAAAAGGGGAAAAGGAAAGGACGAGTGATGTGATGCCAGTATGAAAGGTTAAATTTATATCTGAAAAAAAAAATAATCTCAATGCTTCTTCGAAGTAAATCGTTGGATGCAACGTAATTAAGAAGTGTCGTTCGAAAACTAGAAAAAAATGATTGTGGCACTTGCTAATTAACAGAGACCCTAAACTTAGTTCTAGAGGTGTTGTAGAATGTGACATTTTTTTTTCTAGTACATGCTGTGCCGTCCCCAGTGTACTTCTTTCTAAAACAAAAAACCAAAAGAGAGAGAGAGAGTCTCCAGTGCACTTGGTGCAGGTTATTTTGTTACTGTATACCCCCTATCCATTAATGCAACTTGAGAAAGCAAATAAAGAAAGAAAAAACCTAAAAGACAAAGATTGGTGGGGGGGGGGGGAATGATGCTGTACTGTCCTTTACTACAGTGTTCAACAGTATATCATATCATTCTACCGGGGGAAGGGCAGCATTTTACTCGGATTCCTGTCGTGAGATCTGAAAGTGAACATTGTGCTGCAACCTACTGCCAGTGCTATACGGGATATACGTGCGTGAAGGAAACACTAACATGATTCTAGCAGGCAGTAGCCAACAAGAAGAAGCAGCAGCAGCATGCAGGAGAAGCTTCTTCCACTGCTGGCACCAATCATTCTCATTCTGCGGGGCTCTGCGCCATGCACAAAAAACCATGATATATCTCCCTCGGCCTTTTACCGGCTGGACTACGTTTCAGATGTTAACAGGAGATTTTTTATTTTTTTTTGGGTTTCTTTCTTAATAATTTCTCAACTCAATCCTGACTTGCAAACTAATGCAATTTTTGTTATCATTAATTGTTACTGCAGTAAAAGGAGGTTTTACTTCCTGGTGTTTTCTCTTCCCCTTTGTATTGAGCTTTTCCATTTTAATTCAGAAAGTCGATGTGATTGAAGCTGTTTGGTTGCTTTCTCCTCGAGTCCATCTAGTTCGTGTTTAGTGACGGGGTTTGGAGGGAAGAATAACGAAAAATACTTGTATTCTTTTTTTTTTTTCCCTGTGAAAAATGTATTGCGTTACTTCAATGTTGCAACATATCCACTTCAAGCAGAATTAGTGTACACAGTATGGAATAACATGAACCCATTTTTACATCTCATGCATAGTCGTAGCTTCCCTTTTCACCCATTGCAATTCAAAGCCATGTGCTTGGCGGAGAAGATCCTTATCAAGTTTTTTTTTTTCCTTCCAGTGAGAAAGGGTGAGATTTAAGAAGTAGAAATGTGAAATGGAGATTTGAGTTTAAACCTCTAATTTTCTGTATTTCTGTCTTAACCACTAAATTAAGGTTCCATCGACTCGAATATCAAGTTTTAATGGGAAAACGAAAGAAATTACCGACAAGTCTAGCGACTCTAGCCACGAGTGCCGACGAGAACATGGGGTTCATGGTCAATCACGATCAGCTGGTTAACAACGTGGGGACCAGACTTGAGATTATTCCCTCTGTGCTCATCTTGACACCTGTCCCTTCTCTTCTGTTTTACTTGTTCAAGAAAAGAAACTAGTACTAAGAAACTTGGGGGGTGGGTTCGTTGGCCCTCTTCGTTTGTTTCAGTAGCCTGCTGTCTGACAGCATTGGATTCCAGAAGTTCTGCGGGCCTCAAGGAAGCCAGAGGACGACGAATCAACACGCTTTGGGCCTCAGTGGCACTTAGTGGGGGCGGGCCTGCTGGGCTCTTCGGACGTCAACAGCCTCTTCGTGGGATCTCTCAGTCCTGTCTCAGATTTACGTTGTAATAACAAAACTTTTTTTTTTTTTTTTTTTATCAATCGTAATAATGAGCTTTCGAAATACTCCTCCTGTTTTTCCCTATTCCCTATCAACAGAAGCACATTGTTTCCAGGATCGAGTTTAAGTAGCGAAGACACTAACCAGATGATGGTGAGCTCTCTTGCTCGACTCTCAGGACCCTCCCTTTCTCTATCCACCTTATAGTAAGGTTTGGAGTCTTCTCTCGAACAAACAAGAATAGTAATAATGATAATATGAGCAGTAGTACTCATCACTATTATTGCGACAAATGGGTGATTGTTATTGGCAGTCGCGTTACTCTGATACTGGCTGCCGCATGATTTGAAGTGGAACAAAATATGCATTGACATCCTGATGCCTGATTGGCCTTCACTCTACCGAGACTGCGAGGACTAGAAGGACGATGCAGAAAAATCCATGCAAAGGATAGTCGATTCGTCGTTATAGCTAGGCGCAGCCCTGATCCTTGAACTAAATTCTGTAAATTTTATCCGGGCTCGCAGGGACGCTGAATTAAAGAGCACGCCGTACGGAATATTTTCTTGAGGCGCATAGTGAAGAGATCTGCGTCGATTTAATCATCTTCCAGGTCCGCCCCTGGGAATCACAGTAACTTGCAGAAAAGGTGTCTTGTGGTCGTTTGTTCAGTCGGAATCGTGAGGTCAAAAATGCAAGTCACACACGAGATAACGTGCTTGCAACTCTTTGTCATCGGCCAAGTGTATAGACATCCCTCTAGCCAGCCAATCATGCAATGACAATGACATGGGCTTGGACACTCGCTGTCTCCTCGCCCCTCCGAGACTCAGAACACTGAGCTGAGGCTTAATAAGTTAACACAAAGACCAATAATATTAGCAGTTGTCAGTTGTCACCTCTGCTTTTTAACCCACCTGTGACTTGCCTATCCTTCTCCTCCTCTGTATTTGACACCACCTGTCCTCCTTACGATTTCGCTCGCCGACCGTGGTCCATGACAGGCTCCTGCGTCCTGCAAGCTTCCATTGAAAAAACACAAAGCAGAATCAATAGAGAGTAGAAAAGGCAACATTTTTATATATTTCAAAACAGATTATCAGCAAAAGCTACTTTCAAGGAAATAGTGGCTAAGTCATGCTCATACGCTGCAGTCGTCCTGTCCTGGAGGGAGAAGCAAATTGGTAAAAAAGGTAGAGACCGTGGACAAGATTTTGCAGGAATACAACGACAGTCGTTCTCTCTTTCGAGCCGCTAAGTCCCTTCGATTCAGAGTTTGCACCGCGGGCCGCTCCTGTTGTGTCAAACTTTGGTTCAACCAAGTTGAGGCCCAATTGCAGCTGGTGGTTCGCTTGTACTTTTGCCCTTCAGCGTCGTGGGGTGCCCAGCCATGAGCTATAACTACAGGGCTGGCATGGTGTTTGAGAAAAGTGCTGAACAGCCCACATATATGGGCTTGCCATAAATTAGCCTGTCCAAGGCCCTCAGGCCTCAAGGCACAAACTGATTCAAGAGCTATAAATCATAAATTATTGTGAAGCAGTTGTATTTGAAGGCAGAAAAACGAATAATGATTGTGAGAGTTACGGATACCCACATGGCTAGGCTAGGTGTTAATTTTCTGTTGTCTGAAATTCTAGAGAATTGCTTCGCTCTATAAAATAAATAAGAGGTTAATGTACTTAAAGTTTAGGAATAAGGTTGCAAATATATTCTTAGGTTTTGACAAATTAAACAAATAGTTTAGTCTTATCAAAATACAATGAATGGGTGATATTTTGTTTGTAACAGTCGCAATTAGAATACCTAGCTTCTTCTTCTTCTTTTTTTTATTTTTTATTTTTTTAAGTATCTTCTTATAATTATTCAGTTTAAGTACATGTCACTTAATTTCTTTCTAAATTAGAAATTTTATTTTTACAAAGTCGCTTGATATTAGCCGGGAAGGGTTTTTTTTTTTTTTTTGGGCTGGGTAAGGTTTACATTACTAGTATACTGTTGCAGAGTCCGTACTTGAATTGCGAAGTCAAATAAATGGGCAACTGGATAGAGTCCCTGTAAACAAACATGAAAGTATGACACAAGGGAGAGTCGTTCGTGAGTCGTTGGTAGCTGTTTCGGGAGATTTGCCTCCGATAAAGAGGCCCAATAACTGATTCTTTCTGTAGATATAAAACAGTATAAAATTTTCTTCCCCCTCTCCTTCTGTTTCTTCCATTTTTGTTTTTGTATTGAGGAGGAAGGAGGAAGAAGAAGAAGAATATCATGGCGGTGGCGGTTGGTTCTCCCATTCAATCACGAATGCTCTACAGCTTCCTTGGAGACTGTAGTTTTATTCGACCAACTCCAGCCAGTGCCCTTCACCGTCTCTTCCGCTACAACCCAGGTGATGAGTCTTGACTTGGGAGCCCCACTCTCTTTCTTTCTTTCCTGTTTATAGTTGTTTTTAACTTACTTGTTCATGTTTCTGATAAACTTCTTCTGTCCCCCTGGCGCCCAACCATATATCACTCAAATTGCTTGCTGCGTGCAGGAGGAAAACATGTTTCTATGCAATTGTCAAGAACATTTTCTGGAGTAACCAACCTATTATTCAACAGTAGAAGGTATGTTCTTCTGCCAAGTTAAATCCAACCTTTATTTGAACAACCTGGTATGGCTCCAAAGTTTTATCTTTTTAATGAATGCATTGCTGCTTGGTTCGTTTCCATTTGTCAACATTTATCGGAACTGGCTAAAGGGAGTGATATCTCTCCCAACTCGCTGAATATCTTGTGATCAATTCTCTTGATTTTGTAAGTCATTGTTGCAACTTTTATTTATTCACGAGATTGTTGTGCTACTTTCTTCTAAATTTAGCCGCAATTGCATGCCTTGTTGACTAGAATGGTGTTTGATAGTTGCTTTGTAACGTATTCATGATAAAACTCAAATGCCCTCTTAGACTCGAAAGTTTTTTGTTTCTGCTTGGCTGCTGCTATTGAGTCCAGACTTTGCAACGAGCATCATATCTTGTAGATACTTATGTCAGTTTACAATTACATGACTAATATTTATATGGACAAGTCATATGGCTTGTCTAACTTGTGGAACATAATTTCGTTCTAGATGCAAATATAGAGCTAGCTTATTGGATTTGAAGGCCCTCATTTCATAGCTTTCTTGGTTTCTTTTAGTTTTCCTGGTTCATGTATGTGTTGATTATGCGATTTTGGCAGCTAATTTTCTTCAGTGATGAGCAGAAATGTAGAGGAATTGCCTAACAGCAAACGTAAACGTTTGAGGCCAGGGAAGGTGTCCCCTCGTCGACCTGTTCCTGATCACATATTACGGCCTCCGTATGTAAATTCTTGGAAATCACCTGGTATTTCTAGTGCACCTGAAGTGCATGATGACATAGGAATTGAAAAAATGAGGGCATCTGGAAGACTTGCTGCACAGGTTCTTCAGCATGCTGGCACTTTGGTGAAGGTGACAATTTGTTCGTTTTTGGTCCATTCATCACCGTAACCCATGCATAGCATGGGATGACGTCAAATGATGTGCTGCTACACTCTTAGTATCAAATCACAATGAATGAAGAGTTGAATTCCGTTGATCCTGAATTGCTTCATACGAGAATTATAATTTTACATTGTATTGATAATTTCTTCGAGAATCACTTCTCAAACAGTAGTACCATCTACTAGTATTATTCTCAAATTTTTTTGGTCAATGACTCTAGAACATGGGCACAAGATCTAATAACTTCATTGGTAAAAGTCAACAAGATTGAAAAATTAAAGGTGGGTTAATTAGGAGCTTTTGACTCGTTGAATCTGCATTTAGTTATACTCTTTATGTTGCTTCTCTTGGCAGCCAGGCATTACAACAGATGAAATTGACCAAGCAGTTCACAACATGATCATTGACCATGGAGCATATCCTTCACCTCTTGGTTATGGTGGGTTTCCTAAGAGTGTATGCACATCAGTAAATGAGTGCATTTGCCACGGGATTCCAGATTCACGGGAACTTGAGGTTTGTCTAATAAATTCTCATTCTTAGTACCTTCTTCGTTTAGATATACTATCAAAAGATCCCTGTACTGTTCGTTTTGCAGGATGGTGATATTGTCAATATTGATGTCACAGTTTATCTTAATGTAAGTTCTTATTTCATTGCATAAGATCTCTACTGTTACTAGTTTTCTGGTTCAAATGATAAATTGAGGTACCCATATTGCGAGAACTTTCTTTACTGGAATTTTTGCTTCCCAACAGTCCTAGTTTATCCTTGAATCCTTCTGAAATTTTAGTTGTTGTATGGTATTCAAAATCATTTCACAGATTCAGAGATATTGCTTTGAGCTCATAAACAAGTCTCTTTTTACCAGAAATGGTCATGTATATCATTAATTTTTCTGGAGGCATCTCTTCAGATTGTCAAGTTTTGGATGGTATGAGTACCGTAGATTAAACCTTTCTGAGTGCTTCTTTGTCTTTCTTGGTTGCTACTTGCTTAGGTCTGACGTTGATGATTAAGAAAAGAAATAACCTGTTTCTGATCCATGAAAGTTATGGTTTCATCTGCCGTACTGTGTGTTATGTTGATATTGTTTACAAACATCTTTTGTGTCTCTGAGGTTTCATACTCTGAGTACACAAAGATGAGAAGCTGGAAGTATTTGTTGGTTGGGCAAAAGGATTTGTCAAATTTGAAGCAATTTGTTTCAGGAAATTGCATATGTTCTATGAAAGGCACTATGATCAATTTGCATTACCAGCTTTATTGCCGGAAAACTGCTCTGCCTGTATCATTTCCTTTCAAAAAAAAAAAAAAATCGTTACTCGTATTTTTCCTTGTTGGATGCCATGAAGTCTAGAATGAGCATTCGAAACAGTGTGATCTTCTCATACATCTGTCACAGAGTGTTTTATTCTCCACAAGATGATAATGCAATATTATGCCAAAGAACCCTTTTGTTTTCAACCGTTCTGTTTGAGATAGAAATGTGAAAGGTGTTAAATAATAACATACTATCAAGAGAAAGTTTTACGCAATGCGGTTTTCGTATGCAGGGTTACCATGGTGATACATCAGCAACATTCTTTGTTGGAGATGTTGCTGAGGAAGCTGGAAAATTGGTACAGGTATAGTTTTCTGGTAGATAGAATAATTGTAATTAAGAGAGAGGGATTTATGTCCGTGTTCTGGAGTTAAAGAAAAATGTAATATCTGTTATTCCAAATTTACCGGAAAATCATGTAATTTCAGGATAAACAATTGAGATAAATGCTTTAGAATTTCGCATCATTTGGCTTGACTTTCTTTATCCAGTTTTATTATGATTTTCCTAATTTGCTGTTGAATTTTTCTTTTGAGTAAATGGAGAATGATTAAAGATAGAGTTCATGATAAGCACAGAAGTTCCTTTTAGAAAATCAGAACCAGATACTCTGTTCCCCAAAAGTACCTTTGCCAGAGTGCTGCAAAGCAACAACATTAATCACTTCCTATGAGAGCTCTTATAATAGAAGTTCTTCTTGAAGGGCTGTGATGCACCATGTCTAGTTGATGTAATACGAGTTCTGCTAATTATGACAGAAAAGTTCAATGCCACCACTTATCACATGGCAAATAGGAGTTTATGAGTTCAGTCCTATGTATTGACTGTAGGAAATTGATAGAAACATTTGGTTTACTGCTATGCATATTAATGTTATACGGGAAATCTTAACATGCACGCTAATTCCATTTCATTTTTCTCACATTTATGCTTTTAAGTCATTTCCCAGATGCTGATTTTAGTTGTTCTTTTTCGTTACTTAATAAAAATCTGATTGATTGATTTTATGTTTCTATGGTAGTATGTGTTCCAGTTATATTCAACTTTTAAGATTGTTGTGGAAATGAATTTTTATCATCATGGTTTAGGTAACTAAAGAGTGCTTAGACAAGGCAATATCAATCTGTGCACCAGGGGTGGAATTTAATAAAATTGGCAAGACTATCCAGTAAGGCACCTGCTTGACTCTTTTTCTTTCTTTCTTTTTTAAATTACTACTTGAATTGTTTCCTGTGTAGTTCTCTCTCTCTCTGCGCTACACACGTACACATTCACCTCCCCCCCCCACCGGGGGGCGGGTGAACGTACTTATGTTCATGTTTGTCTTACCTGTCTCAGTTGTTTTACTTATTGAGATTTAACTTGGTAAGAATCTCTCTGAAATATGATAGATTCAATCAATATAATGATCTATCATGGATTTATATCAGGTGACTAAGTGGTTTCTAAAACCCGTAAGCTTTGAGAAAGATTGCCAGCTGAGAGCACAGTTTTACGAAAATTCTTGTCAAAGATTACTATAATAGGAATGTTGGAGTAGATTTTGAAATATATGAGTTGTGATTTCTTTGGTAGTCATCAACCCATTGCATCTGTAAGTAATATTATGGATTTGATGGTGCAGTTATAGGTTACTCTATTTCTTTCCTTTTTTTTTTTTGAAGTAATCTTGCAGATGAACATCGCTATGGAGTTGTTGAACAATTTGTTGGCCATGGAGTAGGACGTGTTTTTCACAGTGATCCAGTCATTCTACATCACAGTAATTTTTTGCTTAATTCACATTGACTGTTTTGTTATCATGTTGAATTGTATGATTTTGCTGTTGGTTTTTTGGCCTTAAGTTATTTAGGTTGAACTTGTGGTCTTTACTTGTTTGTGTGCGAGATTCAGAGAATGTAATTCTGGATAAATGAATGTAATATTCAACACCATTTAAATAAAATATTAACACAGATTTTTCCTGCAAAGCCCACTTAAGAAGATGCAGTAGAAACTTAACTGTCCGATGAAGGAAAAACAAAAAAGGACAATAGTTGTCCAATTTGTTTCATAGCGTGTCATCATGTATTTTTCAAAGTTTTATCCAAAATATTGCTGGTTTATTAAATTGTCACTATTTGTGCAGCTTTATGCCTTTCTGTTTTATTGTTAAAATTTCTTGGATTCAAAGAGAATAAATGACATTTTAATTATTTTTCTACTAGACTATGCATCAGAGTAGGTTTCTTCAGAACAAATGTATTTGAAGTAATATTTGAAAGAATTATAAGTCTTATGATCTTTTCGGGTTGTTTTTTCAAGATAAATAACTAAGTAATCCAGAATGAGGTACTGTAATCAGCATGCCGGTAAAATGAAGAGAAGTTCAGAGATGGATGTCAAATTTTGTCTCTCATCTCTAAACCCCATAGAGGATTCAGTTACAGCTTGGATCTATAGAAAGTCCAGGCTGCGAAGATATCCACTTCATTGTAGATAGAATATGAAAAGGTGTATTCTTTTTGCTTGGCAGTTGTTTATGTCTTTCCTTTGGTTTCCTTTCGTAATTGATTGCTTGCCCCCTCCTTTCTCATATTATTTCATATTCTGTCTATGGGTATTGATTTCTTTATTCTCAGGGAATAATGGTCTTGGACTCATGCTTCTAAATCAGACTTTTACCATTGGTAATATGTGCTTATAATTATCCTCTATTCTCTAACTACTGATTTAAGCAGGTGCATCGCCATTGGCACTTTTTCAACAGCCCATTACTTGTTGTCAGCGGTTAATTGCATCTATTGATCTATGAATTGCAGAACCAATGCTGACCATTGGTAGCATAAACCCGATAATGTGGGATGATAACTGGACGGTGGTGACAGAGGATGGGAGCCTGTCGGCACAATTTGAGCACACCATCCTGATAACTGAAAATGGTGCTGAGATACTGACTCAGTGTTAGCAAAGCATGAATATCGTTTCTCAAAGATAATAGAAGGAAGCCATGGAACAGGTTCCTCTTCAAAGCTACAAAAGGGGGCCTTGCAAGACAGGCTCCATCGGACATGATTGTGCAACTACAGCATTTTACCAAATTTTCGTGATCTCGCTGTTTATGATTTAAGGGATATTCATTCCTGAATGGTGTGATTCTAGTCTCTGTAACGCGACACGTCACACCATTGAAGTTGGAAGTTTAGTTGGCAGTCCATTTTATTGGTAGGTGTATCTTTGTTAAAACATGAAAAATCTCAATCCAATTCTTTTAAGACAGTTGAGGGCCTGTATTTGCGTATAGCTTTTCGATTCTCTGAATTTGAAATTCCTTAACGGGAAGCATTTTGTCCAGCAAATAGAGCCGGGAAGGCATGTGAAGCATCAGCAAGAATTCCAAATTTTGATACAACTTAGTGTCTTGGTACATTATGCATCTATTGATAGTGCACCCTAGTGATTAGACGAGTGACAATGTGTGACATTATATAGATAAGTAGTGGTGCTAAGAACAACTTTTGTGGCATCGGTGATGAAATGTTTGGCAGGAAATGCAGCGAATGACTTGGTGCATACGGGCTGGCAACTTAGGTGAAGATTTTGTTCACTGTCCACGTTATAACAGAGAACTGATCTGAGAAGAAAAGGTCACAAATATTTCGAGTAACAAACAGTCATCATAAATCATAACATGTGAAAGCCCTAAGCTCATCTTTCTAGATTAAGGCAAGGGTTATAATGGATTTCACACGTTGATTCCAGTCCTCTGCGGTGATCTTTTTTTTAAGCAAGCCAAGCACAATGTCGTACGCAAGTTATGCTGCTACTTTAGAACATCAAATCACCTCCTAACCTAGAATTTTCGGTACCCTGATCTCTGAAGATGTGGGGATAGCAAGTAAATATATGGGGGTTCCACGAGCACTTTTATCAATCTTGGACATTATCCTATATATCCTAAGTACTGTCTCCTAAATCTCTGAAAACCAAAAAAAGCAAAAGTGAACTGAGGCAGCATTTAGCAAGAGATACATGTGTGTGTCTCATGACTCGTTCTTCATTCCACGAACTCACATGCCTTTTGTTAACAAACCGGAGACGCCCTTTACACAGTAGGATGATGAGGCGGTTTCGTTATGTTATACTGCTGAAATGGATAAATTCAACTCATGTTTACCTTTCATACTAATAGTATTTCGTGTATATGTTGGCCTCGTGCGTGCCAAACCCCGTCATTTGTGGACATTGTAGGGTATGACATTTTGGATTTCCAAGTCCCAACCTTGGTAGTTCACATGAACACTGAGTACTATAAGTAGAATGTAATCTCTCCAAAAGAATTCGTACGCATTCAATCCAATTCTCGAGTAAAACGCGAACTATATTACTAGTTGATTAGACAATTTGATACCGAGAAATTATAAATGGAAGAGTGCAAAATTGCTAGCGGCGACGAAGTGATCCCAGAAAAATATGGCAAAGAGTTACCGTCTTAAGCATTGACGGAGGTGGCGTTAGGGGAATCATATATACCAGGGACCATAGTGAGTTTCCTTGAATGCGAGCTACAAGTAGATGCATATGGCTCCTGCCTCCTGGCTAGCTAGTCATGCAATTCACAGAACACACACCCCATTTTACGTATGTTGCTGCCTGCGGGATTACTAGCTGGCTTCTGCTACTTATTTAGCTTTAATAGCCTAAGCTGCTCGAATTGCAGATTATTTTGACGTGATAGCTGGCACGAGTACTGGTGGCCTCATTGCAACGATGCTAACTGCCCCTGATCAGAATCAGCGTCCTCTAGAAAAGCCGCAAAAGACAACGTGCCCTTCTATATATCTTGGGCACTGCCCCAGGGTATTTCCTCAATCCAAGTAACTAACTCTTTGTGTAAATATGTTAGATTACACCTCTAATAACCCTTCCTGGACTTCTTCTGTATCAGGTAACAAAAACCCTTTCTTACCCAGAAGAAAGAAAAAGGAAAAGAAAACTCTTTGTTTTTCTTTTTTCTTATTAACGCCACTAACCAATTAACTTATATTTTTCTTTTGAATTAACTTATGTTGCTGCATGTTGATACAAAAGTACTTCCTTTAATCATATGTTGAAGTATATATGTAGTTTCAAGAGCATACGAGAGACTGAAGTATAAATAGATAAAATAAAAAAGTGACTTCACTCGTTATTACGCTATCATTATTCTCACACCACCAGTTAGTCTTAGAAAGTCAGCTGGCAATCTGCATTACTAATTTATGTACTACATAGGAAGCTGCTAATCAGACTGAAAGCATTGGGTGGACCAAAATATGATGGCAAGCATCTGAAAAAGCTGCTTCGCAAAATGCTAGGAGATCGGCGGTTGCATGAGACTATAACCCAAGTGGCTATACCAACATATGACATCAAATCACTTGAACCTGTCGTGTTTTCAACGACCGACGTACACTTTGCTAGTGTTGGCTGACAAGCTAAGCAATTCTTGTGAAGGATGGTAATAACATCTGTACTTTTTTTTGTGAAGGATAGTAATTTCATCTGTATGGTGGTGCAGGCTGCACGATCCTTCTGAAGATGCTCTGTTATCGGATATCCGCATGGGTACGTCTGCAGCTCCAACTTATTTTACTCCATATTTTTTCACGACAAAACCCTTCAGTGGGAGCTGCAGAGAATTCAACATTGTTGACGGTGGTGTGGCAGCAAATAATCCTGTGAGAAGCCGTTCTTTTCTTTCTTGGCTATGGAAGAAAGTCGAACTTGTTTGCCAAGATTTATGGAGTTAACTAATCTGTCCATCCACTAATAATATCCTACTGAAAATTTTCCCGTCAAAGAAACCTATTAGTACGAAACTAATCATAGTTTGCATCGCTTTAATCACTAGCGAGTTTGACGAAAAACTATCGTTGAAGGACTAAAGTTCATCATCGGACATATTACAACATGGTGATAATATGACAGCTGATGAGCTTAGTAAAATAGATCGTCATTGTGGAACATATACAGTGGAAAATAGTTAGAAGATGAACCCAAAAAGTCAAAGTGCGACTAGAAAGTATGAAAAGGAAGAGTAATACATGTAATGGTGATTGCAGATAGTTGAATGCATAAATAACGTTAGGCTGCTTACATATATATATATATATATACATATGACCTTTGGATAAGGCAATGTTGGCTTTGAAGCCGACTGGAATGACATATCTCAATGACACAAAACTCATGCCTGCCCAAGCTCTGGACTGCGAGAACTATTTGGTTTTATCACTTGGAACTGGAACCTCAAAGACACAGAAGAAATACAGTGCGAAGATGGCAGCGAGATGGGGTTCGGTGGATTGGCTTTATAATGAAGGATGTTCACCTTTAATGGATGCATTTAGTTGTGCTAGTGGAGACATGGTCGACCTTCACATATCCTTGATCTTCAGAACTATGCACCAACGGCGCAACTACCTTCGCATCCAGGTTGACAAATATAAATGTGATCTAGTTAGGTTGCTTGACTACTACTGTTGAGTGTTAATTAAGTCTTGCATAGTTATCCATCATAAAAACCAAGAATGGATTTTTCTCTTTTTTCTTTTTGGTTTGATTATTTTAGAGAAGTTAAAGCCACAATGACAAATTGAAGACAAGTTCACTATAACTACTGATAAATGATGTCTCTGTCATCGAATATGTCTATACATGTAATTTGAGATATTTGGATGACTCCTAAATTGATTCTGTGGTATCATGTGATATTCCGGCCTATTATTGTAGGGAATGGTTGAAATTTTACACAAGTGCTCCTAGTTATTATGAGTAGGATCATTCACCATTTGGAGATGTATCATCAACTGATAAAGCAACTCAGAAGAATATGAAGGAGCTTGTGAAGATTAATGAAGAACTTCTGAAGGAGCCTGTTTCAAGAAAGAATATTAATTCAGACAAATCTGAGCCAGTTGAACACAAACGAACAAGCTCTGATACGGTAACCTGATCAAGACAACACGTATTGCAGTTTTTCAGGGATTGCATGATCACGTCAACTGCATGATGAATCTGACATGATAAAATGTTTGGATATTTAGATTTGCAAAACTATCATCAGAGGAGAAGAAGTTGCGTGCTGAAAGGATGCATGCAGAAGAACCAAGCCTTTGGAAAGTGACAAGTTACAAAGTTTGAGGTACAAGAAAGAAATCAATGCAGATTCAAGCAGGTTGTGTATTATGTAAGCGTATGTACATTAATGATGAAAAATATATCTTGGTTATTTATGAACATTTGCAGCATTGCTGGATGCAAGTGTACGTACGTATATGTGCTCCAAGACCTTTTAAGCTTTTACTCCTTTCCGCTGATAATTACAGAGAGTTTGAACAAAGCGGGAAAGAAGCCTGAGAAAGCACAGGAAGAATCCACCGCCATCTGCTGACTATATTTACAAAATACTGGACCTGTAACCTAAAAGCCAGTAAGCAACAAGAGTTCCTTCCTCACGACTATAATCAAATTTGTCAAACAAAGACAAAACCCCATTATTCGAGCAAGTTCCATCTGTCATAATTAGCACACAAGAGTCTTTGATAAAATGTTAAGAAATTGACAGTAAGCTACAGTATTCTTCTCTGTTATTTTTTGACAAGAAAGTAGAAAAACGTCTAACAAAAAAGAAGGTGGGGAGGTGGCTCACTTCAGTTTTATTGCTCACATGAGTTGTGAATTTAAGAGTTCAATCTCAACTGTATAATCACTAGCGTAGCACCAATTTAATTGTACTCTTTCCGAAAGTGTCAACTTTCTTATTCTTTTGTTTTTTCATTGAAAAGTGTTAAAAAATTGATTTCAATTTGAAATGCAAAAACGATTGACATTGGAAACTCACTGGCCTTGCTTTGTAATAGAAAAGATGTTTTAAACACATAGCAAAGATTTTATTCTGTATTCTTTCTAGTTACTGAATTAGTATTTTTTTATCATTTTTCACTTGGAAAAATTATTCGTCATCTTTAAATAATTAACGTCTAATCTAATAGTATTATTCAAAGATGACAACTCCTGTATGAAGTATGAACCAATTTATTGGTGTTATTTGGTTGTAGCAGGACTTGAACGAAAATTATTATTAGATACACAAATCTATTTATCCATTAATCTCCATATTGATATATACCCTTAGTTTTTTCTTTTTTCCTTCATGAATTTAACTTCTACCCTTCACAAAAATGAAATAGAAAAACCAGGGATGCAATTTTATTTTACCCCTCTTTTTTTTTTTTTTAAGTTTGTTTGGATAGTGGTTTATTTGAGATAATTCTTTAAATAAAAAGGTGGTTGAAAAATTTGTTGACGATACAATCAAATAATTTTTTGTAAATAAAATCCAATCCAAACAAAAAATAAATTTTATTTAAAAAAAAAAAAAAAGAAAAGGGGAAAGCGAAACAAGTCCCCCCTCAAAACTGTCTCGAAACTCTGTGCTCCGTCTCTCTGTCCATAGTTTTCACTCAAACGAAGAAACGCTGAAACACGAAACTCAGTAATGGATTCCATGCCTGTGAATTGGGAAGCTCTCGATGCTCTCGTCGTCGATTTCGCAAAGTCCGAAAATTTAATCGAAGATTCAACGCCTTTTTCTTCGCCGCCATCTTCGTTATCGTCTCTGTCTTCGTACCACTCGCGTTTGCTGATACGGCAGATCAGACGGTCACTGGAAGCCGGCGATATCGATGTCGCCTTGGATCTCTTGCGCCTCCACGCACCTTTTGCTCTCGATGATCACCGCCTTCTCTTCCGTTTACAGAAGCAGGTAAAAGCTTGTCCGCTTGAAACTTAGAATTTGGAAAAATGTCGGTGGAATTCTTGTTTATTGGTGGACTTCTTTTGGCAGAAATTTATTGAATTGCTAAGGAAAGGAACGGAGAAGGATCGTGATGCGGCAATAAATTGTTTACGAACGGCGCTCGCGCCTTGTGCACTTGATGCTTATCCGGTATTTTTTTTTCGGCTAATTAGGTTAGAATTTATTGATACTGTTCGAATGAATAACAATACAGCATCAGAGCTCTTTAACCCGGATTGCCTGCTGCATAAGATTGTGAAATTAGGATTGATATATTTGAAATTTGCATGTTGGGGGAGAACATCATGTTCCAATTCAAAGGCTAATTTGTGATACAGCTCGATTTCTAAAGACTAATTTGTGTATCTATTTGTTTCCATGTAAATAACTGAAATTGAGTTTACTAGAGAACGTGGTCTAGTGATCACCATTTCAAGTATGTTGGAAACATGAGTAAGTCTGTTAATGTCAATTACAGTGGCGCAGTGATGTTGGACTGGCAATTTTTTATTTTAGCCTGAAAGGAGAGGCCCATTTGTATATAAATTTGGCTGGACAGGAGAATCTTATTGACCAAAGCATGTTTATGCTTAAGCCTTGAATCATTAATAAGTTATGTCCATAATATTCTTAATTTTGATTTTAGGGGCACAAAAAAATTTTAAAAATAAGATGAGAACAAAGGAGTAGGGTCGGAGGTATATAGAAGTTTTTGGCAACACCTACATGCTACTTGGGGACTAATCAATTGTATTACCTCTAGGTGCTTTTACATAGGTTATTCTACGTTTGTGTAATCACCTATCTTTGGTGTGTACAAGAGTGAATTCTTCTCCAGAAGAGGAGTTCTATTTGCTATGTGTCACTTCAAATTGTTTAGAATATTCCATGGCAACTGGTTAGTTGCAGGTGTTTTTGATATTAATTGCATGGCAATTTTGCTTTTGCATATATCCTAAGTTAGTTGCAATTGATGGTCCAGTTAATGTTTGACATAGGTCATAGAAGTCTCTGCCTGCAGGTTTTTCAGATAGATTAGACTCAGCAAAGAGGCGATTAGCACTCTCTGACCATACTTAATATGAAAACTGTCCCCATAATTGTCCCGTCTTCTAGTGTGATTTCTTTTGCACTGAATATCATTGCCTTGGCGATACTAGAGTTTGATCTGTTCTCAGAGTGATTTCTAAGAAACCACTCACCCCTCAAAAAAAAAAAAAAAAAAAAAAGAAGAAAGAGAGGGGTGGTTTGGGTGAGGGCAATCTGATAAATTCATTTATCTGGAAAATTTTGATTGTTTAATGCTGGTAAACTCCTTATTTGCGATGGACATATGATACAAGTTATTTCCTTTTTTTTCATAGGAAGCATATGAGGAATTTAAGCACGTCCTTCTAGCCTTTATCTATGATAAAGATGATCAAAGCTCTCCAGTGGCTGATGAGGTTAGTATTCTTGACATATAAGATCTTTTGACTTGCTCAGTTTTCCACTTTATGACATTTTAATCAGTGTTGTCATATGAAATGTCATATCAAACCAATATTTTGGAGCATCCTGATTTCTTTTAGAGCATTTTTTCATGTCACATGTATCCTTTCATATGAGAGAGAGAGAGAGAGAGCTTTTGTATTTGAACTGAATTTTTGTTGGACCTTTTTAAGCCTTTTAAACTTGTCTGTTACTATGTGTTTTAATGCAGATATCTGTATAAATGGAATATGAACTGACAGTATTGATACATTTATAATTTCTGATACAAGTCTGACAGTCATTAAATTGAGGAAGATAACCTAATTTGATTTGTGATTATCGTGTGAATAGGGCACTTTCCTCTCTTAGGGATTTACTTGAGATCACCTAGTTTTTTCCTTTCAGTTGTTAATCTTTTCGTGAATAATGTCAATTTCTGCAAAATGCTTTAATCTGGTCTGGGTTTTGCTACAAAAGTGAGGGATCGTACGAAAAACTTCCAGATGGATAGGCTAATTTAAATGTTATTTCCATTTGTGTTTGGGGAGCTATTCCTATCAGCTCTGTCCCTGTTAATGGACATTTAATATTTGGACAAAAGAGGGAAGTTTTTCTGGCACTCCCAGCTTGTAGCTGTTATTAAGTTTAGAAATGGCTTGGTCTAATTGATTGGCTGCATTACACTTGTATATTCTTGTGGAATTTCATCACCCGTATAGCTACATACATACCATGTATACGTTTGATATGCAAATGTGCTTTCCTGTCAACAATATTCTATGCATGAGGCACCAAGAGGGAAAGGAATTTGTGTGGGAGTTTATGTTGGCTGTGTGGCATCTTGTGTAATGTGATAGCTAGTGAACTTAGTTCTTAGTTGTGAACCTCTGACTTTTTTTTTTAATTATTAAATTCCTGGAATGTCAATTTTAGTTGTGAACCTCTGACCTTTTTTTTTTAATTATTAAATTCCCGGAATGTCCTTAGTTTGACATTATAATTGAGGAAGAAGAAATTTATTATGTTAATGAGATTCAGTGCTTTGATTTGTCTCATCAGTTGTAGTTAAGTATGGTCACTATGAGTTAGGTCTGCTTAATACATCATTTAATGGCTCCACATCCTTGTTTCTAGTGGTCTGAAATGAGGAGGTTTGAAATTGCTGGACTACTATCTTCTGTTTTAAGGGCCAATCTTAATGCGTATGACCCTGTGTTCTCCATGACATTGAGATATTTGATAAGGTAAATACCACTTTCTTCTCATTTATCTCTAGTTACTCTCTCTCTCTCTCTCTCTCTCTCTCTCTCTCTCTTCTACACAGACACATACAAACATGCACACACCCCTTACTCTCTAACAGGGACACACCCACAGAGAAGAGAGACGTGCGTGCTCTATTATCTTTTTCTATGGCACACCTAGTTAAACCATTATTTTTGATGAATTTTCATGTTATGTAGTATACACAAAGGTTTTTCTTTTCGTCAAGGAGTTTTATCACCTATATCAGATCTTACTGAGAGATTGCTCCTTGAAGAACGTGACCCTGCTCCAATACCACAGGAGAGCATGTATGAAGCATCACCGTTTGATGAGGTACCATTTGTGGTTCTTTTATTTTTTTTAAATTTTATATATACTTTTTTGGGGAGCTTAACATATGTCAGAAACACTAAATCCTGGGTGACACAGCTTCTACCTTTCCTTATTTCACGAATCAGTTCCACATTGTTCTACATTTCTGGATTTTGACTCAAAGTTAAACCTTATTCTCGGTTCCAATCAGGTGGATATACAAGCCCTTGCTCATGCAGTGGAGCTCACTAGGCAAGGGGCAGTTGATAGCCTAAAGTTTGCCAAGGGTGACTTATTCCAAGCATTTCAGGTTGCCATAAGTGGTGCTTCTTAGTTCACTTTTACAAGCATGTTTATCTCATAATGCTTGTTCTTTTTGTTCCTATTCCCACGGTTATTTAGATCTTATATCTTTTCTTCTGTTGATTGCTTGCACAGAATGAATTATGCCGTATGAAATTGAATGAATCTGTTCTTGATGAGCTTGTTCGTGAGTACTGTGTCTACAGAGGCATTTGGACTCTGCTAATATATCTCGACCAGCAGATGTTAATAAATCACATCCATGGTGCTGCTCAGTACAAAATGGTTCTACTGAGGTCAATTGTGGTAGCAGTAAAGTTTCTGATGATGAACCTTCTACTGATATTTCTCACATGGATGGTTCTCCTGAAGGCCCAATGGATGTCATGAGCACACAGATTACAGATATCAACGAGCGTTATTCTTCTGAGACAGCTGGCAATTATGAAGACTGTAGCACTAGCAGAGCACATCAGCCTGACAGTTTGATAGTTCAGGTGAGAAATAGAAATCAAGGCATTGGAGAGAGGAATAAACGTAAGCGCTGGAGGGGAAGACATGAGAAAATTGGATTTGTCTCGGAAGTTCTTAATGGAAGCAGCAGAGAAGAGGTCATTGCTTCTACCTTATATTACAGAAAGTGTCTTGAGAGAAGATTTTTGGTTACGGCTCTTATTGTTTGTGTAATGAAACTTATGTTGTCACTCTGGTTTTGCAGGCTGAAAGCTCATTGATTGTGGATAGTGTAGTTTATAGGGAAGACAAATATGATTTGATGTTGGCCATAAAAGAATTAGCTTGCAGAGGAATGACTGCTGAAGTTGTGGAGGAGATAAATTCTATGGACCCGAATTTTTTGTTCAAAATCCTGATTTACTGTTCCAACTTAAGCAGGTACACCATTCTGCTTGCTATTACTTTAGAGAATAGGAGAGATTAATTAAGCGATTTGTTTGGCCTATAAACTGGCTGACTCTGTCTTTTTGCAGGTTGAATTTTTAAAGCTAGTTGGTTCTGGTGATCATTCCCGTGCTTTGAGAGTAGCCTGTTCCCATCTAGGCCCTTTGGCAGCTAGGGATCCAGTTCTGCTTAGACCCTTAAAAGAGACTCTGTTTGCTTTGCTTAGACCTAATGAGGAGGCATTTGGTGAACGCTTACCCTTGCATGCTCTTGCAACTTCAGTTCAGGTTTGATTTACGAGTTACATTTCATATTGAAAGTAGAGCTACTGCTTTAGTTGGTAATTGCTTACAGCTTTTGATTATTGAGATATAGGTTATCATAAATATCTAACTTCTGTGGAATGTGATAAGATTGAATTTTCAGCAATGTAAAGAAATATGTGTAACGATACCAGCAAAGTTCCAGAATATCTTAACATTTCGAGTATAGTAATTAAAATGCATCTTTTTTCAATGCAGTTTGCAGAAACTTTTTTCATCTTGTCTAAATGAAAGCTGAGAGTTTGTGAAGCAAATGTTTTGACCATTTTGCTCTTGGTCATACTTCTTGTTAATGATTTTTTTCTATGTTCACATAATAAACTTGTTTAAATTTAGTAAAAGACGTGGTGGTGTAAACCAAACCAATTCGGCTGTCAATAGGCCTAACATGTTGAAGCTCAGTGAATGAAATTAATTTTTTCCTTCTAAAACCCATGATTCTCATTTTCTTTATATAATTATGGGAATTTTCTGCCTCTTATGAAAATATGAGATGGTAATTTCTTGTGTAAAGGTTGCTATTGGTAAAAGGCTCGGCATTGATGAACCTCAGCTTATGAAGATCATGAAGGCAACCCTATACACGCATAATGAATGGTTCAAACTTCAGATGTGTAAAGATCGATTTGAAGGTCTCTTAAGGATCAGTTCGTTAAAAGAAGTTGGAACTTCTTTGCTTGCTGATGCTGCTTCAAGATTAAGTGATACTTCAGACCCCAGTTCTTCTCAAGCCACGATGTCCTCAAGTAGTAGGGTGCATGAAGACGTTGGCAGTCCTGCTCAGATATCATCTTCTGATGTTGCATGTGATGAAACTGCAATTCTTAAAGTTATGGTGAGTCAAGCTCGCTTTCTACACTTAAAAAACATCAATAATTGTTTCCAACACTTTTTGACAGCTTGCTACTTGCTTCAAAATAGCCCATCACATTGAGTGTCGGTGTAAAGGTTTTATGAGATATATGTTTGCGTGGAATTTGAGCTCATCACATTGTAATATGTTTGCATCTTTTTTTTAGAATATGAGCTGTTTGGCACTTAATTTCATTTTTTTAATTATCTATATCTGTTTTGGATATGTCTGTATTGTTACTTTATCCCTGTTTGGACATGGCGGTTCTCGTAACTAACTTTCAGAATTGTTTTCTCTGCAGGAATTTCTTGCTTTGCCAAGAGCCGATGCTATTCATCTTTTGGCGCAGTATAATGGGAACGCAGAGTTGGTGATTCAGCAGATATTTGCGTGATTAGAATTTAGGATGTATATTATAGCGGTATCCGTTCAATTTGTTCATTCATTATAACCATTATTTTGTTCAATTGTATAATAGAATTTACACGGGTCTAAATAAGCCGTCGACGAATGCAATCAGCTTTTCTGTACAGTTTTACAGGTATTTTCTGGTTTGAGAGGAGAGGTGTTAACCAAAAGTTTTGGGCTGGTTAACCTTGAACTGTCAGTAACACTAGGGACAATACACTGGTTTGCAATATGGTCCACGGTAATCGCTTTTAGATTATGGGCTGTTTGGTTGTTTCTATCTTAAGATAAATTGTCCCATAGGAGGAGAAAGGTCGTTCTGGTTTGAACTCCAGCATTTCTTTTTTTACCTTCCAAGAAGAATATTGATTGTACAGATGGAGCCACTACAACCTACTAGCCACAATATCGAGTCTAATCCAGCTTATTATTCTTTATTGTCTCTACTATATCGCGTCCTTAGCCATCGGCCTTGCGCCAGATCAGTCACAAAATCACAGCGTAGAATAATTTAATTTAATTGGGTTGGGGGAACGAGCTGGTTTCTCGGACCTGACGGTATGGAGGTTTATGGTTCTCTAGAGATTGAAGCGGCAAAGAGTCCCAAAATTGTGAGCGGAGTTTTTTGGCATTAGTCGTACTAAGACGAAGAAAGTCTTAACGAATTTATAATTATGCATTGCTTGGATTAGAAAGAAATAGCTTGGGGGTTGTTTGGTAAATGAGTTTTAACCTCTTAATATAGGTTTTAAATTCAAACATGTCCATTTAAAATGTTTGCTTGAAGTCAATGAGAATGATAGGTTTCTTTTATGAATTTTCAAATTAAACACATCTTATTAGAGAATCAACTCAATTACACATCTTATTCTCTTTAAATCATCTTAATTACCCATTTATTCTCATTAAATATAAAAACAAGAAAACAAACGCCATAGTTTATACTGGTTTTAGCAAATAAAAAAAAGAAAAGAAAAGAAAAGGGAAATAATGAAAAAAAAATAGTAAATTATAATTTTACATTAACAAACACACTTTGATTTTTATTAAAACCCATTATTATTGATTACTTATGATGCAGGTAGTGATTGTGATGAAATTCGAACCAAACCACTACTTAGTTGATTTGCAGACTTTCTGCTTTGGTATAGGTAGACACTAGACACTCGTGAAAACTGAAATGAGAAAACGGAGCAGTATCTTAGGAAACACAAAGTAAGACTGAATGACAGATCCATCGGCGCGCCGGCTATCTTCAACACAATAATGAATTTCTACGATGTCGAGCCACTCCTGCTGTGAAAGTTTGAATCTCGGAGCTTTCTTTCATCTGATAGTAATTTAGCAAACCTGTAGAAGTGCGAAGGGATGCATACGAATTTTGTGGTCAGTATTTGACGATGGCTGACGTCCCAAGTAGTTACGTTTTTACTACAAACACTAATACGTGATTAATAATACCTTGTTAGTGCATCCATGTTGGTTCCACCGTTCGCAATTGGTTCATAGTCACCAGAAGTCAAATTTATCCTTGAAACTGGTTTCTTCAACAGCTCTTCACCAACCTTGACAAGATTATCTAAGTTCTGCTTTGTTGCTGTGGCAACGGAGGATAAAGTTCCAGTCAAAGTGTCATCCTGTTTTTTTTTTTTCCACATAAAATATTAGTACTTAGTAGAACTGGAGCATGATATTTCACAAGAACTTTAAGGGCTTATGACAACATTAGGAATGGGTAAATTACATGACAAGGAATCACGATAGAACTTTACTTGGATTCGCAGGTAATTATCCTCCGAATGAAGGGCTTGGAAAACCACGGAGTTGTGGAAATCAACCATATCAGCACTTGCTTGATTAACAGCCGTGATTAATGGAGTGGTACCTTTGTGGTACAGCCATCCAAAAATCCCCCACTTGGAAGCCATTTTAGCGTTGAACATGTGGTCATTTTTGGCAGAGCCTGTCCCTAATGAGATAACAAGGAACCGCCCATAGTCCATAGGCTCGATTGGAAAGAAATCAGGATTCTTCTTCATCACTTGCTTGGTTACTTCACTGACGGCAACCAATGTCTGGATTTACATATAAGATGGATTACATGGGGAAATAAAAGTCTAGTATTATATATATATATATACTAATTAGTTTGATTACTAGTACTAGTATAATTTATCCGATCTAAATTAACTTCAGCAATAGTTAATTCAAAGGCTACCAGTGCAATCAACGTAGGATTACTAGTTACCGGGTTGTTAGCCGCAATTCCACCATCAATAAGGTTGAATTCTCGTTCATTCCCTTGCGCATCTGAGTTCTTGAAGTAGTAAGCAGGAAGAAAAGTTGGTGCTGCTGAGGTGCCAATGCATATATCTGATACTAATGCATCCACGACAGGGCTGTCCGTCACCTGGAAAAGGAGCATTTAAGGTTCTCAATATTACTTAGCTATTATTCATAACTAGATATAGGAGGTACATTAAATTAAAGCCGTCCCCCTGCATTTAATCATAAGCATATTGCTTGATGCGGCGGTGTTGGTATAGCCTCTCTTTTTTTTTTTTTTTTGGTTTCCCCTACGTGAAAATTTACAAAAATGTAGGGAGAGACTAGAGAGGGGGGGCACCTGATATGAGCTGAAGATGACTGGCTGAAGAGTCTTGATATCAAAAGTTGGAACAACAATCGAAGTCAAGGTTTGGTGCAACCTTGTGCTCCCCAGATTACCCTTTAAAAGTTGGTGAAGATATTTACCATCGTATTCTGGTCCCATCAATGCTTTGAATGCATTTATCATCCCACCAAATGGTCCCTACACCGTTCACAAGAGGGGAGAGAGAGAGTGTGTGTGTGTGTGTGTACAAACACAATAATCAAATTTTGTTAAAGCTCAAGAGCTAACAAATACGTCAATAAAATGAGAAATTCCTGCAATTTCACATGAGATCACAGTATTCCATTGGCAAACCACGATTATAAGTTCTTGCACGAGTAGAATGTGCATGGTAAAACAATGCTTCTGTTGTGAGATGATTAATTTCACCTGAAACTTTGAACTTAGTGATGACACAGTTTCTATGTATGTATTTATGTGCACACAAGTCTATATAGTTAAGCTCAGACATAATGACAGCTTAGTATAGTACTACCCGCGCATGGTATGCATGGAATGTGAAGTATGATCAACTGAAGCCAAATTTTTTTACCCAATCTGTGGGAAGATTTTGGGCAAGTTTTGAAGGTAGAAAGGAACTATATCTTTAGCAGCATATAAGGGTCGTTGATTTTCATTGGGAGCAGCAAGCATGGCCGTTATCAGACCACCAGTGCTTGTTCCAGCTATCACATCAAAGTAATCTGCAATCCTCGCTTCCTCACCATCTAGCTCCTGAACCATTCATCATCATCATCAGTAATACACGTTCCGTGATTCTTGATAACGTTATTATGAAAACAGACGTACGTAGGTTTTGCACAGGAATTATAGAGAGAATATAAGAACGAAGGATAATCCCGAAAGAACTACCGTATTTGGTACCTGAAGCTGCGATTCTAAGTATGCTAGGATTACTCCAGGAATGATTCCTCTTATTCCTCCTCCATCAATACTAAGAATTGTTATGAGATTCCCATAATTTGGAGGTCGAACATTCACATAACTGGGAGTACGGCCTGTATTCTCCATTAATTTTTTATCGTGACGATTGAGTAACGGAAGCTGCTCTTGAGTGCCTTTTCAGGGCTTGTGGCTGCTGACAAACTCAAATAAGAAATTTGCGTCGTAGAAATGTTCCATCTTTTGATATGATGCATTTCATTGCTGATCAATCACAATTTATTTACTCAAAAATATTCTGCACAAGAAATTGACTTTGATTTTCTTATTCTCTAGGTATATCCTGGACGGAACTGACTCGGTACTTCAATGATTGCGAACATATTTTTGACAAAACACATTCTTCTGCACTCTTTTTCTTGCTAACCGGCCACGGCCAGAGCACTTGAACTGGTGGACTGTAATACAATAATATATCTACATACCTGTACGATCAAACACTTAGTTATCGTAGTTTAATTCACACAAGTAATGCAAAGAAAAGCTTTTCACTCTTCGATTTTATATACTTTTAATGGACATCATAAACTTCGACGACAAGAATTTCTTTTCCTCTTTTCCCTCTTCGCTTCTTGACAGATATTATCGTGGTTGCGGCCTTTCGGGATAGCATTGCGTCCTCTTGATCAAAGCATTGCATTGAAATGATTACTTTTCGTAATTATAATTAAAAAGGATTTGAGATTTGGGAACCGAAACATCAATTAGTATACCGCACGTTTCTAAATAAGAAAAGTGACATAATCTGTATCACAACCAAAGCAAAAATAAAAGCCGTATAGGAAAAGCTCATCTACACTTCGGTCAAACGAGAAGAAAACATGGCACGTTTAAACTTACGTGAACTCAGCAATAGAGGGCTCTCGTGGTTATGTCAAAATATTACATGGTAGCATAGTCGATCACACTATTTTACAAGTCAGATAATACTTTTCAAGTTGAACATACTGGTCTAAGTTTTACATTTGAGAGCGAGAGGTAAGGGACTAATGGATTAGTACTACTACTTTTCAAGTTGATAATAATGGTCTAAGTTTACATTCGAGACAGCTCAGAAGATTTCGAATAAAAATTGACCCACAGTTAACTCAGTTCTTGCTATGGATTTTGAATTATTTACTATTGGTGCCTCTTTGATGCTTCTGCATGCATGGCTGAGCATAGACTAGGCCACAGACGTGGTCCGCAGACTTGAAACTGCCTACGCAGATATGTTCACCTTAAGCAGCGAAATTAGTTTTTGTTCAAATGAAAGAATTTTATAGGTTATAGGTTAAGCAGAATCCCCGATTAAACGGTTTAAATATTATCTCTGGTTAGAAGGTGGAGAGACCATTTTATTTCAGTTTAACTTTTAACGACCAATGAATCAATTACTATGTTGGCAATTCATATATATAACTGAAGTCAAAGTTATGTGCAGTTACTATAATATAAGGTTAATGAGTCATCTTCTTATCATGTTGTGTTGCATCCCTATTCGTGTGCGAAAAACTTCTAAATCAAACTCCAGCTCATTAACTTTTCGTGTCATGTGTTATAATCTGCTTATTAATATATTTACCCAACCCAATCCCTTAGATAGCATACCTGTTATAACGTGACTTGCTGGTTAAACATCACACTCATTGTGATAAGACTTTCTAGTTGTCAAGATTAACTCCTTTTTTTTTAAGGATTTTTTTTTTTTTCTAATGGGAGGTCTTGACATGAGGACCTCCTATTTATAATCTCTCCTGTCTTATCCCCCAACCCAATCTTCCTTCAAGATTGACTCGTTAACCTAAATGAACTAAAAAAAACCTAACCCGTTAATCACAAATCATAGCCTTTTTTAATCATATAACCGATTCAATCTTGCTATCAATAAGATTTCAAATATAAAATACATAATAATGTTTTCAAATCTTAAAACAAACTCCAAATTGTCAAGAATAAAAAATGAAGTCTTCAAAACATAAAGTAAGTTAAAGAGTTAAGTATTTAACAAAAACAAAGTCTAATAATCCTATAGCACTATATATGGTAGGATAACTTTTAATTGAAAACATCAAGCCAAATTTGAGCTCTCTTAATTTTTAAAAATTATAACATGTCTTATGTTGTGTTTTATTGTTACACAATAGCCACTTTATTGGTTAGAGTTTCAACAAGTATGTTGCTAACAATTTGACTCACACTGATTCACTTACCTTTGGATTGTGTTAATACGTGTTCATATAAGGCGTATTGTTTCCTTATGTCAGAAATTGCTATCCCTGCTAAAATATGTTTTAGAATTCCAGTCCTAATTAAGCACATGATTTGAATTTTTGACTCAATAATTTGAACTTACATGGAAAATTATGAGAAGTGGCAATGGGTCATGCCATCTTCTTATCATATTGCATGATTAGCGTATTCATGCCGAAAAGTTTCTAACTCAGATTCAACCCAGTAATAGTCTATTTCGTGTTATCATAACATGCTTGTTAACAGGGTGACTCAATTCTATAACCTGTTAAATATTATACTTGCTATATATAACTTATCGTTGTTCAAGATTAACTCATTTACTTAAGAGTTAATGTTATATACACTAACAGTGTATAGTTCTCTAAGAATCTTGATATTCGCTCACAAATCTTAACCTATTTAATCAAGTAACTGATTCAATCTTGCCATTGACGTGTTTCAAAGATAAAATACACTATAAAATTTTCAAATAATAAAACAAAGTCATTTTCAAAAACTAAAGATAAAACACAAAATTTAGAACTTTAAAAGTATTCAAAAATATAATACATAATGAAGTCTTTGAATCATAAAATAATTACCTAAGTATAACAAAAATAAAGTCTAATATCCATTTATGATAGGATGAACTTTAACTTATAGTTTGAAGCCAAATTTGAGATAGTTTTTAAGAATAACTTAAATGTCCTATGTGGCGTTTAATTGCTAAAAAAATAGTCATCTCATTACGCGAGCATGTCAATCAGGGGTTAACCTAACCCAAACTATAGGTTAATTCAACACTAACCTGCTGAATTTTGGGTTGTATCCGTGTTATATTTGGATCGTGTTCAAGTTGCATTGCTGTCTCATGTCTGAAATTACCATCCTTACTAAAAGATGTTTTAGAAACCTAGTCTTGATTTCCCACATGATATAAATTTTGGACTCAATAATGATTTGAACTTCAAGTTTTCCAAATTGAAGTACATAGCAAATTTCTTCGCCTCTGGCAAACCTGATGGCAGGAAGCGGTCAGTTGCTGCGGAGGTTAAACTCTCAAGAGTAATTAATCATGCACGTCAGCACCATCAACGAGAAAAAGGAAGACGCATCAAGTCTTTAACTTCTTTTCCCCAGTGAGGTTTGGTGACGTTTGAAAGCAGACCATCACTATGCAAACACGAAACTGTCCTGAGTTCATGCCATCAGAAGACAGGCCCAACATCAGAGGATGAACGGACTCATCTGGCACTGGGTACATCGCCATCAGGCCACATCATCTTTGTTGGGTCAGGGCAACTCTCAGTCACTATGAGAAATTGGGATATAGCCCGCGAACTTGACAAAGCTAAAAGCCCACTCGAAGACTTTCGGCCTTTTTTTTTTTGCGGGTCACAGCATTTCCATTCGGCGGTAGATTTTGGCAATATACTTATAAGCTCCATAATAAGTGCTGCACGTTCCCCAAGCTTGTACCAACTGCTTGACAAGTTGGACGTTTCTTAAGGGCCACCAACTGATGAATCATGCAATTGTGCTAATCAAAAAAAGGCTGTGGCAATATCATCAGAAAAGGATTCAGATTCCTTTTTGAGTTGCAAGTCAATAGTTCAAACTTGAACCTCACATCTTACACTTAAAAAAATTTTAAAAAAAAAAAATTGAAAGAGTGTAGTGTTGGAACACTCTTTTTAGTCTAAATGGGTCTGTCTTTCATTTAATCTCTTATGCAATGCAATTGGATATCCACATTCCAGCTCTCTTTGAACAGTACGTAGGATACTATAAGTGCCATGGATTGATGATGATGATGGTGATGATGATGCCACGCCATAGCTGTTATTGTATTAAATGCCCAAACTTGCCCTTCGTAAGCCAAAATGCAAGTTAGACTTGAAGAAAGGGATAATTTATGGATATACAACTATACAAGCTATTCTAATTTCAATCAAAATTGCTACGAATGTACAGCTAGGATTGCTTCATTTCAAAAAAGAAGAAGAAAATTTTTTTAAAAAAATTTAAAAAATTTAAAAAAAAGGGGGGGGGGGATGTAATGCTTACCATGACGCGCGCAGCGAACCCCCAAACCTGGGGCTAGGCACGCCTCGGTGCTTGTGCAGTCCTACTTTTATTTATTTATGTCCTCCTCCTCCTACGGTACCCACATTCCACGAACCTTAAAATTATACTTATACATAGCGTTGACGTAATGAACCAAATGATATTGACAAATTTTTAAAACACGGGTCAATTGCGACGAAGATCAGAATTCTGAGAGTTATTTTGCAATAGGTGTCTCATCTAGAAACTACTGTAGGTGGAAACCAGAGAGAGAAGGAAAGCAGTCGAAATAAAAGCAGCTTGTTAAGCTATTTAATAATTCTCTGTTTGAGGGAGAAACTTAGACTGGGTGTATATTTGGATGAAAGGGGAGTTGGCTAGTAAGATAAGAGCTTTGCTAGGTCGTATGCAGCTTAGTTGATGAGATCAGAAATTTTGATGATCCTACTTAATATCAACTATTTTCGTTTGCTAGGCGATCACATAATATAGCTGCTCACTGTTTAGGCCAACAGGCATAATCAGTTCTTGTTTTTAACCCCATTAATCCCTGGTGGAACTCCCTAATATGATGAATGTTTCCCTGATAATTTTTTTGTTTAAGCAAAAATAAATAAATTAGTAGAATAAGAGATATAAACAGAAAAGAGAAAGCTAGAAAAGTCGTCGCAGTTGTTGGCGGTTGACTGAGGGACTCCTAACATTGCAAACAATCCATTTCATAAAGCCCAAACTAAAGCAATCATAGTGTTGAGTCTCATACTGCTGTAATTCTGCCATTGTTGAGTGAGGTGAAAAGGCCATCACCAACTTTTTTTTCTTTTCTTTTCTTTTCTTTTTTCCCCATTAGGACTACTACTTGTATCTTTTGAAATTATTTTGCCTTGGAAAATGAATTCTTACCCGAAAAGAGAAATACATTTGATTATGTATAATAAGTTTCAACAATGAGTAATGCTTTTAGAACATTTCACGTACAACTTGAATTAGTGGTGAGACGACAAGTCAAAAGGATAAAAGCAAACTCTTGGCGGGCTACCATTCTCAGTCAACTTACTTTCGATACAGGTGGAGTAGATGGAGGCAGAGCCAAATGCCAAATACTAGCAACGAGGGAGGGAGTGGGCAATTGTTCCTTCGACTTTGCAAAAATTAATGAATAGACTTGAAAGTTTTACAAATTTTAGGCTCCGTTTGGATTCCCATGTTTTTGAAAAACTGTTTTTTTTCTATTTTTGAAAAATTATTTTTCACACCTCAAATACTACAATAAAAACAACCCCAAAAAACAACCCAATTTCAATATTTTTTTTCTATTCCTTTTTTCTTTTCCATTTCTTTTTTCTTTTTCCCTTTTCTTCTTTTCCCTCTTCTTCTCCCCCTCCCCGGTCACCGACGACCAGACCTTTTTTTTTTTTCCTTCTTCTTCTTTCTTTCTTTCTCTCTTCCTCTCCTCCCTCCCCACCCTCCCTCCTCTCCCTAGATCTCACCAGATCTAGGGATGGAGAGGAAGAGAGAAAGAAAGAAGAAGAAAGGAAAAAAAGAAGGAAGAGGAAAAGATAGAATGTGGAAAAAGAAAAAAGAAATGGAAAAGGAAAATGAAAAAGAAAAGAAAAAAATATTGGAAAAGAAAGAAGAAAACAAAAAAATCCAAATACATCTACAATAATTGTTTTTCGCTACAATAATACTACCAATATTTTTAAAACCGGACCGGTCAGTGAACCGGAGAGGGGTCGGTCAATGGTTCAACGAATCTGTCTTTTTTTTTTTCTTTTCCCCCCCCCCAACTCAACTATATAGAAAGGCCACACGACCCAACCCATCTTATCCCTGGTTGTGATGCAAGATTGCAACCTTTATTAGTTTTCCAAACAAATCTTCTCAAAACCCAAATCCCAAATCCCAAAACTCAACTCTATCTAAAAATATTTTTGTACACATTAAATTTAAAATTATTCTTTTTCCAAAAATCAAAGATAAAATTTTCAAATCCACTAAAAAAGTCTTCTTGCTAGCATGAAAAATTTTAAAATGTAGTGAAATTTCATATTTGATAGATGTAATTTTTCCAAACCACAATAAAAAAAATAAAGAAAAAAAGAGAGAGAAATCAAATGAAAAAGCTTGTTGGCCAGGTAAGAAACTTTCAATCCATCCAAAAGATTTAGAAAAAAAGGCATATTGAAAATAGCAGAAAGAAAAATTCAAATAAAAAGAGAACAAAAAATGAAAGTCAATATGCGAACAAGTAAGAAAGCAGTCTTCAAAAGATTAAACTAGAGCTGGTGGAAGATAACTAGATTAAACTAAAGAGTGGTATTAAAAGGGGATGATAAAAAAAAGGAATTATTGATCATGAAAATATTTGATGAAAGGAGTTTGTAATAATAATAAATTATTGGCTAAGAAAATATTTGATGAAAAAGAGAACTGAAGGCAAGGAATAAGAAGTGAGAATTGGAGGCGAGATCTGAGAGTGGAGAGGAAAGAAGGATTAAATGGGCAATGATATTTAGGGTTAATAATTTTATTGGCTTTTCAAAGAGAAATTTATTGTAGTAACCCTCAAATAGTGATTAAAAGATGAATGAGGTGAAATTCCTCTTTTAATCACTAGTGTTTAGGGTTACTACAATAAATTTCCTAAAAACTAGTGATTAAAAGAGGAATGATTGAGGTGAAATTGGAAAGGATGCAAGATTGAATCCTCTAACGGTGGAATTTAGTAAGTCTAAAAATTAGTGATTAAAAGAGGAATGATAGAGGTAAAATTGGAAAGAATGCAATATTGAATCATCTGAATGTGGAATTTAGTAACATTAAAAACTAGTGATTAAAAAAGGAATGATGGAGGTGAAATTGGAAATGATGCAAGATTGAACACTCTAAATATGAGAATGGAGAGAGGCATAAATGGGTAAATGAAAGTTTCAATTTTTATTTTACTTTTCATTAGTTTTATAAATTTTTGTACTCATATAATTTCAAAAATACTTGATGGTATGGTGGTCAAGACACTTGTATCTTATGTATGAGGTCCCAAGATCGAACTGGCCGGTCCGGTCCGATTATGAAAACACTGAATACTATAAAAACAGCTAATCCAAATGGACCCTTTACAAATTAATGATACAACATGAAAAATATATGGTTTTAAAAATTTAAAAACAAAAACTCAAAGTAAATACATAATCTTTCTAAATGTCATAAAAAGATATCAACTCAGAAATTTTTTTTCTTTTTTTCATTTTTCTTTTTTAGCAATCAAAACTCAAAAAAGATACATTTATCACAAACTGCTTCTAATAATAGAAAAGCTATTCTTATTGTCCACTAGGTCCTGACTCCCCCGCATAAAGTGGCAGGCTAAAAGAAGTAGTAGTAGTCAATCACAACACAAAGCTCCAAATATCTCATACATAATTTAATATGAAAATAAAAGGAAAAAGGTTCTGAATTCCCAAAAAGACTACTCCATTCCCAGAAAAGAAAGAAGCAAGACAATGCATCGTCAAGAGCGCGTTGACCTTGTCGGAGTCTGGTGACGATTCTGATCTCATGAATCCCAACAACTGGAGGATACATACTTATATTCAGCATGGGGAAAAGTTTGAAGTACTGGAAGAAAGCGATGGAACCAAGATGATGTTGTTGTTTGTGGGAGCCTGTTTCGCGGCCTCGATGTCTCCTAGGCTGTTTCCTTCTCTTAAGCTCTAACTCCAACGACTACTGCCTTTTTTCCAAGAAACTCAAAAGATAAAATTAATTAGGTTCAGCAATGTTTGTCGATCTGAACGAGCGCTGCCCCACTACCCTATACTACTCACAATGCTTGCTAGAGACTTTAATAATCACCATTTCTGCTACGTACTTTGTCGATCTGAATTTAATAGCCCTTTTGGTAGCCAAAATATACAAGGTTTTGCATTAAGAAAATTTTTTCATTGCTTAAATCTATGCACTACTTTCCTTTTGTGTGTAATAAATGGTCCTTTTGATTGTTTCTCATATCCGCATTTATAAAACGACGTATAAAAAACACATTACAATTTCTTGCTGTGTGATAGTACTATATATAGCCCATTCAGGCATTAATTTTCTCGCGTACTTGGACAGATTCTCAAGAACAGGTGAACTTGGATTATATAAGTATCCCTCATTAATGCATCCACTTCATCATACTAGTATTTATTTTTCTTGTACATAGTAAATTTTTGTTTTTGACTTTTTGTCTTTGCCTCTTTCCCACCACACTAGATTCCAGTTATTTTTACCTTGTTTCCAGAGCTTGGAATTGGGAGAATGGCCATTGATTAGTTCCTAGTAGTACTACTATGTACTTATTCGTTATCCACGTAACGTTTCCTCCAAGTGATCATGCAAATTGATGATAGTGAGGATTAGAATCACTTAGGCCAGTAAATGGATATCGTTGGAGTGAGAATACAAATTGATTAACTTCTATTCGTAATTCGGCGGTATCAAATACTCGTAATTAATTTACCCCACTTTATACAGCCGTGCATCTCTAATCCAGTACTTCATCATGAATGCAAAATTCCTTAACCGTCGACTTGTCTACTTTCTAAATGACAGCATACATGTGTGATATGATTTCCTACTTCATAAGTAATTCACTTTAATTAATTAGCTGCAATCATGCGTTACCAACCTTGCAAGTTCGTCTACTGCTTTCTGGAATCACTTTTTCTTTTTCATTTTTAATATACCATACTACTGTTACTAATCCTTGAATCAAAACTTGAAGTTGAGATTATTGATCAAGTACAGAAATGACTAGATTAATGATTTCCACACAAGAAACGACAAGTGACGAGTAGGATGCGCCCCAAGCATGGAGCGCACTACTTCCTCTTCATCAACGAAGTGACGGGTTGAAACCAACAAATAGTGGCAGATGAATTATTAGAAGCAATTGATGATGCAGGTAGATTATATTATTAGCACAAGAAGAGCTCTTCGGCCTGCAGTCCCCAAGTTGATGTAGAGTGGTGTCTAATACTTCATCAAGAAGTGACTACATATCTTGGCAATTTAAAGCAAATGCCCCACGATCGCTGGCACGGGCTTATTATTGAATCGCTAATCAATAACAAATTTTGTTGGGAGCGTGTTTAGGTAGCATTCGTGGGTGTTTAATTGTATTTTTGTTGGGCGAGTTGTGAGAGGTGCATTTGGTTCTACTAATAATATTTGGCTCTTTTGTTTTGTTTTTTTTCATTCTTTTTAATGAATATCTGTTGGACACTCGTGTTAATATACCCAAAGTTCACATAACTTGCGGTTGTATGCATACATAGAAACAATTATCATTCTTACTTACATTTATACGCTTTTTCTGGTTAATAATTTTATTTTTTCAAAAATTTAATACCTGATGTACATTTTAAAGAGATGCTCATTAAATAGACCCATAATATTTTTCAGTACCTACCTGAGACTCGGTGACAACCAAATTCCTAGTATTTAATCACTCTAAGTCAAATCTACCCCAAAATTGTTAAATTAAAAAGGGCAAAAGTCTTGAAATTAGTTCATCGCCCCATGAACTTGTTAAAAATCCTTACCACTCGCAAACACCCATCGATAAGCACCAATGAAACGAAAGCCAGAATTAATATGTGAGCTATCATTCAAAAATCGGAATATGACTATTAAAAATGTGTCTTTTCCTTGCTTTTTTGGTTTTCCCCTATATTTCAACTGTCTTCGTGAAAGAGTAGTATCTGTTTAGCATCAACAAATGATGATGTACTACTAGATAACAGCTGAATGAGGGACGGTAAGAGATTGGAGTACTTGCGAAAGAGAGGGAGGGACTCCAAAATTAATTATATTGGTGTCCGCCGGGATTACTCAATCAAAAATATGAAAACAAAAGAAAAAAAAGTTGAAGCAAAGGGGTCATCTGTCTAGTTGAAACGGTCGATGCTTTGCATTAAAGGGAAGAGTAAGCATCATCTCTTCTTGCCAAATGTTCGTCTCTTTTGACTTCTCTGGAAAGTATCTCTACCCTTATTATTAAAAGTAGTAAGCAGTTACTTAGTCTCGAGCGAGTCTTCAATGGAAGTAACTTCCCCCAGATCTTCCCCTTTTACTATATTAATTTGGTTATCATTTTCATATGACCTATTTCCTTTTCTTCCCTAATCTTTTTTGAAATTAGACAATCGACAGAAAAGACCACGAAAGTCACCTCCAGTCCTTATCAAATCACGCATCATTTGACCAAAAACAAAAAATACCAAAAATATCAACGTACAACTTCACATCTATCTATTCCTTCAATTTCCAAGTCAAAAGCGAAAAGTATTATGATGTTGATGAAAGTATTGAATCCACAGTAAGCGAAATAATAATTTCATTCCATGTTATATGTACTGTACCGAACTTGCAAAATACACATTTCATTGGTCTGCATTTTACCTACGACTTTTTAATTCATGGTGGGTCTAGAAGCAATAATACTAGAGAAGTTGATATCTGTGTAGAATTCCATGTTATGCTAGCGGGTTATTTAATAAATAAATGGAGTTCTCGTTAAATTGCTTTCAATAACAAAAAATTTTCTTTCAGCAATTCTGTCAGCAGAAACGTGTAATAAAAGACATTCTCAAAGTTGTACTGAACATGGTGGCTCTCATTTCTTGATCCATCCATCATACCTGGAGTATTATGCATCCGTCTATGCTCTGACAGTTTCTCACAATGATAAGTTAATACTTTTGGCTGAAATTGCCTAATGTTTTCTCACCGAACATTAGGTATCATACCGAAACAAAAGTAGGCGAGAGCCCCTCTGTGCATGTAACGGTGAAGTATAATTGCAATTTTAGGTCTCTGTCTTAGGCAATTAACAATCTATCCCTCGTGTTTTTACCATAACCAAATTAGTCCTTCATACATTTTCACTTTCATCAAATGATGAAGTATGACCCAAAAAACCAGGTGAATCCTCTCTTAGCACCTTACCTGGCAAAAAGCCCTGAAGAATCAATAAATTCAGAAACTTGTCACCCCCCCCCCCCAAAAAAAAAAAAAAAAAAAAGAAGGAAAGGCCAAATAGTAGTATATTATGAATTCTTGAGGAGTAAAATCAGTAACAGTTGAAAACTTTTAAGGGGTTGAATTAGTTCTTGCTCGTGATCTACATCCAAATAATAGGAGACCAACATAAAAGTTCTCCCTTAGGATTTAATTAAACGTGCCTTGGAAGTGGTTTGACATATTTGAACCGATAACTCCTTCGTGCTTCATACTTAATATTAAGGGAGGCGTATGTACTACGTAATTGTTATGGGATATCAATTCATAAATGATAAACCTCAACCTCAAGGAAGGAGTCATTGCTGTAAAAGATTTCGCTCTTATCATCACTCCCATTATCCGTTACCTACCATACTACCTGATACGATTGGTAAAATTAAATCTTCTAGTAATATGCTTACCAAAAAAAAAAAAAAATGCTTACCAAAAATAGCCAAAAAAGAAAAAGAGATGGAGAGAGATTTTTTTTTTTGGGGGGGTTTTTTTGGGGGGGGGGGGAAGCGGACGAGGGTGGGTGTCCTATACTCCATACCAAAGACTCAAAGTCTCAACGTAGATGGAGTCAGCAGTCCAGTTTTAGGCTTGAGCAAATTCCAAGTGTGATAGTGTTTGGAATTTGACAGAACTTATCAACAAGATTTAGGCATTTGTTCGTTTGGCCATTTTAGGTACGACAAACAGGTCACGTACGGCAACTCCCTTGGTTTCCTTGACGTCAATACCTGCTTATACAGTAGTACATGTGTTTCTCCCCTATCAAGTGCTGCTCCGGTGCTGCTTCCCATTTAAATGCATATGTATGAATTCCAGAATACACGAATAATCCGAATCCATTTATAATATGAGAAAGTTGCAGAACCCCAAGCGTCCAGAAACCAGCCCCAGCTGTTTGCCTTTAATGCCTTTTTTGTTCTTCACGAGGAACTTAACTCCGCCCCACCACCGAGTCTGCTGACTCTATACACGCACTAACACACGCGCGCGGTGGAATTGCCTTTCTTCTCGTACGGGATTACTATATTAGGAGCCGCGTGAAGAAGGGCTGGGGGAGATGCTGAGTAAATTCCAGAAAAGGGATGAAGAATAGAAGTCTCTGAGCTTTATGTAGAGGACCCTTTGTTCTCTATCACTTTTTTGGATTTTTTTTGGTAAATGGCTGAAGAAATTTGTCTCTTCACCAAGGTCAGTTCTATTTATTTCCTTTTTTTGGGTACCATTTCCTCTTCTTTTTGGTATGAACTTATCTTTATGCATCTGAAATGAGGAGAATTATTTACACTCTGGCAATGGTTTCAGGGCTTCTTTTTCTTCTCCATTTTTTTTTTGCCTGAGAAAGTTGGAATTTTTTTCATATTTGTGTAATTTATTTGCTGGTAGCGTGCATATTTTACACGGGTTGGGTGTTAGATTTTAAGTTTTATATCTTTTTCTTGATCTACATTTTTTTTGGGGTACTTACCAGAAATACAACCCTACTTCACCAGAGCAGCTTAGGTTGGCATTCACGTTTTCATCAGTCTTTTGTAGTTAAATTTGCTGCATTTATTGTGGACGGTCCTTTAGGATTTCTTTTATTGTACTACTAGCATTAGCTGCTTCCCGATTATTCTTGCCGGTTACTGTTTCATGGGAAGTTGGCTGCTGCTTAATTTACCTCTCTGAAGCATAATTACATGCATTCTAAGATAGATTTCGTGCTCATTTCTCTGATGTTCTGAGCTGATTCCTGAAGCAACAAGCAGTCTGTGTTCTTTTTAGTGTTATGTTCAATACTAGTTTTTAACCTTGACTTTGATTTTGATGTTACTGTGGACATTCAAGTTTTCATGTTTGAATCTATTCCATTGTGCATTTCTGAGAATTAACTGGTGTTTTTAGGTTTAGTTCTTGAAATTATTTGTTTGTCGTAAATCAAACTCTTCTCTTGAGGCAGTAATGGACAATTTTGAAGTGATTGAATTTTCGATTTTCAGCATATATGCACATTTCTAGTAGGCATTGACATTTGGACTGCATTCGCATTGCAGGACGGTCTTATAATAAAAGCTCCCAAGAAATCTCCAGCATTGTTGCGGACTATAGTTTTAATATTTGTGATGGTCTGTGGTGTTTATATCTGTTCAGTCTGTCTAAAGCAGACAAATTTCAGCACCAAAACCAAATTTTTGAATATTGAAGTTCTAGAGAGTTATTGCCATGAATATGACATCGATCGGTCCCAAACTCCTTACTTGCATTATCCCAAGCCTAAAACATTTCGCAGGTAGTATTGAGAACTTGGTTTGGCTTATGCTTGCTGTGTCCTGTAGTCTAATCAGTATTATTATCAATATTTCTCATGTTGGCAGGGCTGAATGTTCTTGTAATCCTGTACGACTCTTTGCCATTCTGTCGATGCAGAGATCTGGCAGTGGTTGGTTCGAGACCTTGCTGAATAGTCATATTAATGTCAGTTCTAATGGTGAGATTTTCTCTGTCAAAGGAAGAAGGGAGAATGCTTCTTCAATCACGAAGACTCTGGATAGAGTTTACAATCTCGACTGGTTTACAAGTGCGTCAAAGAATCAATGTTCTGCTGCTGTTGGTTTCAAGTGGATGCTTAACCAGGTAAACTTTTTTGTACTTTGGACCAATTTAAGAGCATATGATTCTTTTATATTCAGCGCCTTAAAACACCTCTTCCTTGCTTATCAACCACATAAAAGATTGGAGTCAAAATCACAAGTTATTCATTATCAATGCTTGCTGTTGAAAGCACATTGAATCAAGAGCTCTTTTAAGGGCCTTTCTAGTCCTTCATGCTGGTCATATTACTTAGCTAAACTGGGGAATTGTGGTAGGAGAAAGGAGGGGAAGTCATGCTACTCTTCAAACTAAAGATAATGCAATAATCTATTTCCAGAATGCTGTACAGCATGTATTTTCTATATATTCCTGTTATCCGTTCAATCAAACATTGATATTGTCCTCAAAGCAGTATCTGCCAGTCGAATTACTCATTATAATAAATAATGTGCCTCTTTTTTTTTAGGTACTCGTTTTCCTTTGCTTTTTTTAACATAGTTCATAGTTTAAATGAGGCAACTATGTTGACCATCATAAGTAAACCAGAATACTGACACTCAGAGGAACTGCATCTTTCTAACCCTCCGAGCTGCACCCTCCAAAACACCTACCCCAACTGAAAGGAGGGGACGGGATGTAGAAATGGACTATACGTGCACCCTCTCTTTATGGTCTTTAAGTAAAGAAAAGTGGAATAATTTTTGAAATCATTCTAGTTTCCCTCAATAAGTTTATTTGCTTTTTATATGGATAGTTTGAAGTATTGTTGGATTATATGGCATGACTTTTGCTGCATGAACTAAATATCTTGAGAAGTTACCCCAATAGTAGTGACTGGAAAGTTTACTTTTGTTTCTCAAAAGACAATTTATGTTTGACATGGATCAAGACTATAGCTGGTTGCTAGTTTGATCAAAAAGCATATGCTTCAAGTGAAGCATATGCTTATTGGAACATTGCTACCTCTTTCGAAATCCGTAAGATCTGCTCATACAATGTATAATAGAGGACTTAAATGACTAGCAGATACAGTGTTTTGTGAATGCCATGTGATGTCATTCTTCCAATCATGGGTTGTCTTGTCAAAACAGCTGAATTAAGTTGTGATGGGTGGTGCAGGGAATACTGGAGCACCACAAAGAAATCGTGCAATACTTCAATGATAGAGGTGTTTCTGCAATATTTCTCTTCCGAAAAAACCTACTGCGCCGAATGGTTTCAGTGATTGCAAATTCTTATGATCGAGATGTTAAACTTCTGAATGGCACCCACAAGTCTCATGTGCATTCAATAGAAGAGGTCTCTCTCTCTCTCTCTCTCTCTCATGCAGCTGAACCCCAACCCTGACAACCCCCACCAAAAAACCCAAAGAAAGAAGGAACAAAACATCCATAACGAAAAAAAGAAATAGAACATAAGAAAAGAAGGTTGAGTGTATTCTTTGTTTGTGCCTGCGTTAATTCTGACAATCATTTGAATGGTCTTTTTTTGGCTTCGTCTTTGTAGGCTGAAACCCTTTCCAGATATAAACCTGTCATCAATTTAACATCTTTGATGACAGATTTAAAGCAAATGGAGGTGACTGTAATGAAGACTTTGGAGCAGTTCCAGAGCACCCGGCACATCATTCTGTATTATGAAGATCTTGTCAAAAATAGAACTGTAAGTAGCTCCTTCAAACTTTATTGGAATTGTTGTTGCAAATTCTCTTTCAGGATCTTAGTATACAGTATATTACAGTGTGCTCGTGCTTTCTTGCTCTTTGTTTCAGAAATTAGTAGACGTCCAAAAGTTTCTAAAGCTGCCACAGATGGAATTAACTAGTCGTCAGGTTAAGATACACAAAGGGCCATTGTCAGAACATATTGAGAACTGGGATGATGTTAACAAGACCCTACAAGGAACAGTTTATGAAAGGTTCCTCCATGCTGACTACTAATCATGGTCCTTCAGAAATCAAGGAAGGACGTGTGCATATTAGTCAACACTTGCAGAAACTGACTGGTATTTAAGCCTCTATAAATACCAACCAAATTAGTTTAGCCTAGTTCCACCATTTTTGTTTTCCCTTTACTTCTGTTCTGCCACTGCTTCACTCGTCCCTGAAAATGTCACAGAAAATATCGTGTATAGTTCTAGATACGTAATTTAGGCAATGAAAAGCAATGCAGAATGCAAGAAAGCTGCAGTACCTATTCTCAAGTTTCTTCTCTGTTTATTTTTATATGTCCAAAAAAAAAAAAAAACTCTACTCAGTTAGTTTAGTTGTTTTTGTTGTTCAATTTGGTTCCGTTTCTTATATAGCCTTAAAATTCTCTCTCTATTCTGGGTACAAATGCCAAAGACTTAGGGATGAGACTATTAAAGATGGTACAGGGCTGGTCTGTTTTTGCTGTGAGACCGTGCGATCTCTATCCTTCCGCAGGTAAACATAACGCTTACATGACTGGGCCATAACAGTTTTGGACCACCTGGATGCCCTCTCAGTCGTTGGCCCATAGCCTAGTGGAATAGCCTAGTGGAAAAGGTTGCGAGTCCTGTAGTTGCATTTGGTAACATTTCTCCACCGAGAGGCGCTATGTAGAGATTTTGGTAATCCAAGGTTGGTTTGGTATTGGGCTAGGCTTCTATCTGTTCATCATTATCGGGTTGTTATGCTGTCCCATGAGTTGGGCTCCCAGCTGTGACGCTTTGGCTTGGGCCAGAGGAAACCCAAAAGATCAGGAGTCGGTCGAAGGTCCGTGGCAGCAGTGGCAGCAGAAAGGCAGCTGCCATTTAATAATAGTACGAAATTTTGAAGGGGAGGAATATTCTAAAAGCTTCGGCTGCGGATCCGTGGCCGCACAATTTTAAAACTTAAACGATTGGAGCAGGGCGTTTTTTGACATGGGGGATGCCAATTTGCGGTACCCCTTAAAATAACTAACTTTTCTTTATTTTCTCATACTTTTTTGTACAAACAAACACTATTTAAACGATTGGAGCAGGACGGCTTCTTTAGGGGGGGGTGGGGGCGGAGGAGGGGGAAGGCCAATCGGCGGTACCTCTTTTTTTTTTTTTTGAAGTACAACTTCTGAAGCAGGGTATGGGTATGATATACATGAAACAAGAACCGGAGAGAAGAATGGGCGGGCTTGAGGCTTTAGCCGGTTCGTTACTTAAACAATAATGGCCATAAGTCCAAGGTACGTACAGAGAAGAAAGGCAAGTTTTCTAGTTGGAAAGCGAACCTGTGCTGTCCTCGATGCCAAAAGAATTTTGAGAGGAGAGTAAGATAATCTATCAAAATATGCCAAACTGTGTGATTCCATGTGTGATGGGTGGGCTCTGTTCCCCATGTCACCTCTCTCCATTTAAAATTTTAAATAAATACTAGTAGTACGACATTAAATTTCAACCTACGCCTACAGCCAACGTTTGTTTTGATGCTGTAGTACGAGGACACTCGTACTGCACCCTATCATCCCACTTTGTCAAATGCTACTTACAGTGTGAAATAAACAATTGGCCTAAAACGTGTTACCGTAACTTAAGTTCACCCAACTTACTGTACTGCATTCATAAAATCAAATGTGGGATGGGGTGTTACGAGCTCGGTTATACTACGCAAGTTCATATATAGTTAGTTATTTCATAGCCTAGGACATGTACTCTTTTAAGTTACGCACATCTTCCATAATATATCATTTGATTGTTTCTTGGGGTTGTTTGGTGAATGAGTTTGAAATTCAATTATTCTATACATAAAATGTTTGTTTGGGGTCAATGAAAATAAATTAATGGGAATGATAGGGTTCGTTTATGATTTTGTTGATTAATCACCTGTTACTAGGGGATTATCTTAATTACCCATCTTATTCTTCTTAAATAATCTTAATTACCCTTTTATTCTCATTACATGTAAAAATAAGAAAACAAAATGCTACCGTTTCAACGAATAGGGAAAAAAAAAAAAGAAATAATGAAAAAATAAAATTGTAAAAACATATTCTATATTAACAAACACACTATGGGTTTTCATTGAAACCCATTACCATTGGCCACTCTATGATACCGATAGTGATTGTAGAATTCGAATCAAACAACCCTTTAATCAAACTAAATAGTTTTACTTAGTCTCCCAACACTCTCCTAAATTTTAAGCATTAACACCTCCCCATGTTTTAGAAGCACATTCAACCATCTAAAGTCTCATAGGTTAAGTACAAATTGATTTCATACATGTACTTTGACAATGACATTGATTATGGTAAATACCATCACTTCTCATCATAAAAGTAAACAAGTGAAGATCAAATTGACAAAAGTATACGTTCCATATACGACAAAAGTAGGGCACGCAGGCCAGCTAGTTGTGTGCCCCGATACAAGCTTACTTATGTAAACCTTATAAATTACTGTAGCTTAGCTAGGTTTATACTGCACATTGTCCCATACAAATTTGATTCCACAATTTAAATTGCGCAACTCGCAACGAGTAAAAGTTGCATGGAACATGCAGATCAGAACATGGAGCCGGAGGACCGGCTCTTTCTTCATTTCTTGACAATGCACTTGTTTTAACAATAACAAGAGAATGTTATGAAATAATTATTGTGAATGTCTATCACTTTATCTGATCTCCTAAATAAGGATAAAATTGTCACGTTCTACGAGATGATAAGATTATCATGATACGACTTACGAGAAAATTTTATCTCTATCTCTATCTTATCTTATCACTTCACACTTTACGAGAAGATAACATCTCTATCTTAATAAGAATTCAAATATGATTTGAACTCTTCTTAGAGAATACAAATGTAAATTGAATTCTTCATATCTTCCCTATAAATAGGGGTTCACCCTTGTAATTTGAGAATAATGAATTGAAATTCATTTTCATTTCTTTCCTACTTTCTCCACTTCTTTCTCTACAATCTCTACTCTCTCTCTACTTTATATTAGGAATAGTTTTATAATACGTTATCAGCACGAAACTCTGCCAAGAGCACTTCCTTGGATAATTTTTGGTGTTAGATCAATCGTCGAGCTTTTCTTTGGATAATTTATGGTGAACTTTTGGAGGTAACATTTCTTATCTCTAAAACTCATTTCACTTTTATTATGGTTAACCTCCTACTAATTAAAAGCAGAAATTGAGCGTAGTTTGATCTGATTTACCATTAAAATTTTTTTAGAACTGCTAATTGAATGGCTTGAATAAGTATTTGTCATGTTTGATGGAAAGCAAACATCCAAGCCTTAGGGGTTTAATGCTATTATTTGGCACTTTTGCTTTCTCTATGACTATATCATTTTTATGTTCACTCATTTCTGTAGTAAGTTCAAAGGGCTTATTAGGAGTTGCAATATCACAACGCTCCATAATGCTCGTGACGTAAATGAAACCTCTGGAAATGGTGAAGGAGCAGTAAAATAATATATGATACATGTATTGATAGATGACAATTTTAAATTGAAATTTCGGTGCATGTAATGGCCAAGAAGTATCTTAGTCCTTTGTCTTTCGATACACTATATGACTGTCTTGTGAGAAGATGCAGAAATATAGCTATGAATTCCTTTCACTTTTCTTATAACTAACCTTTGAGTACAAGTATTTGCCATTGATCAATCATTCAACACGAATATATACCTATGGCGTAATTTTTGAGGTAACATCTATTCTATTCAATTCTATTTATTTATCTTTATTATCAAATAATTATTTATTATGAATATTCAATGGTGAAATACATATTGATACAAATGGATTTTGAAGGCACCATTAATGAAAATAATGATGTTTAAAGGATCCACTTGTCCTTTGAAAGAAAAAGATCTGACTGCCTGAAAATGGTTTAGATCTGACCACCTGAAGATGGTCGTTCTTATAATATTCGACATGATCAAGTTAGCAAAGACTATAATCTTTTGAATCAATTAGTGAATATATTTTGCAATGTTTAGAGTTACTTCTCAATCAAAATTGTATGAAAAAACTATCACTGATATAGATATGTGAAAAATATATTTTCCATGTTTCACTTCTCGAATATACTCCAAAAGTAGTAATATCGAGAGAAGAAATTTGAGAGTATTCTAAGCTTATTATATGCTTTTGTCTAAAATCCGATTTAATGGATCTAGTCAATTCCCTGAAGTGAATATGACTAAATTTTGACCATAATTGTGAGTTAAAATAGATATGTGCCATCTAAAGTGGGATAATAAAAAATAAATACTATTTGAATAACGTTAAAGGTTATTAGTCACGAATATATTGTATGACTAAATATTTTATTGACTTTTATCAATAATCATAAACAAACACCTTAAATGTGCAATTAATGGTACAATTGATCATGGTAATAACCATATTTTCTTCTTGAAGAAAAAATTGATGCCAAACACCCAATATTTATTTAGAATTTGGTTATTTATTATTCTCGCATATTTTATGTCATTTTCTTTATTGGTTATATTATTTATGAATTTTATTAATGTTTACATTTATTTGTAAGTTTCTTCATTAATTCTTCCTGAAGAAGAACATTTCTTTATTATTTCTTCCTGACGAATAAATGGTTATGTTACTTTATTATTTCCTCCTGAAGAAGAAATAGATGTATTTCTTTATTATTTCTTCATGAAGAAGAAATGAATGTCAAATATTTGGGATTAAAAATTATGGTGATGATAATATTTGTCTCATAGATAATGCTACTATGCACACTATATTTTTATTTGAAAATGGGAGAAATAAATACAATCAGTGATAATGGTAAAATCATTAACAAGTTTAAAAAGTCACCACTATATTTCTCCTTGAAGGAGTAAAGTTTGTTATGAATGATGTACTATACTCTCCCCAAGTCTCGAAGGAATATATTGAATTTAAAAATATCCGCTGAAATGGATATCATATCGAGACACAAAATGAGACAATAATAGATTTCATCAAATGAAATAAAGATTGATTATATCGTAAAACCATTCGAAGGAGAGAAATGGTTATTGTTATAGTTGTTTTATTCTCATTTGGTTTGATTAAATCAAAATCATCACCTATAGTGAACTAGAAGTTTACTGATCCCAATATATTTATGAGTTGTCAAAAATAAGAGCTGACAATTATTCATACATATCCCCTTGTACTATCTGTGACTCCAATAGAAATTCATGGCGGCGGTAAATCACTCTTTACAATTAGAAATTGGGCAGTATTGATTGGTGATCTATCTATAAAATGAAATTGTACACTTTCTGACATTAGGGGGAGGAATGATCAATCGAAAGGAAATCATTTGAAAAATATTATTGGATTTCTTTGATTCTCATACCAAATAATGTGAACTGGAAGTTCAATAGATTATCTGTTTGTGACAAATTGCAAGTCAATTGTAAGATATATTTATGAACCCTAGAAGAGTTATTAAATGGAATATTCCTGCAGAAAATACTACAGTTAAAATTGATGTCCCTGAAGGACATGTACAAGTGTTACAAATGAATTTAAAGTCGACTTATCAAAATAAGACATATTGATTCAAATATCTTCGGAGATGAAATACATGTCATGACAAAATTGAATCTCCTGAAGAGATTACTTCTGAAGAGCCAACTCCTGAAGAGTTTACTCCTGAAGAGAATAAAATCATAGAAAATTGTGAAAATGGAGCCTACACGAAAAGAAGTTATGTATTGTGTAGAACTTGACATTATGAAAGAAAATGAGAATTATGAAAATATATCGGTTGATGAATGTCATGATGAAATAATTGTCAAAATGGAAAGATGCGATCTAATTTGAATTGGATTCACTGGTTAAAAGAAAATATTTGGACCTGTAGTCCAAACACCTAAAGGTGTTAAGTCTATGGTTTTTCACAAAGATCTAGAATTGACTATGAAGAGACATATTATCCGGTAATAGATGAAATTACATTCAGATATCTTATAAATCTAGCAGTGCATGAAAAGCTTGATATGCGTTTGAAGGACGTAGTCACTGCTTATCTGTATGAATTATTGGATAATGATATATACATGAAAATCTCTGAAGGATTTAGCATGATTAAAGCATGTAAATCAAGTTTTAGATGAACTTATTCCATCAAATTGCAAATGCCTTTTGTATGGTCTCAAACAATTTGGACGTATATGGTATAATCGCCTTAGTAAGTGTTTATTCAAGGAAGATTATTTTAATGACCCAATATGTCCATGTATTTTCATAAAGAAAAATGAGTCCAATTTTGTAATCATTGCTGTATATGTTGATGATATTAATTTGATTGGAACTCCTGAAGAATTCCAAAAGACGGTTGAATATTTGAAATGAGAATTTGAGATCAAAAATTTTGAAAAAATCAAATTTTGCCTTGATTTACAAATTGAACATTTGGAAAATAAAATATTTGTTCACCAAACTGCTTATACCTAGAAGGTATTAAAGCGGTTCTATATGGATAAAATACATCCATTGAGTACCCCAATAGTCGTTCGGTTACTTTGACCTGTCAAGAATCCTTTGAGACCAAAAGAGGAAGATGAAAAAATACTTGGTCCTGAAGTACCATATCTTAATGCTATTGGTGCACTAATATATCTTACTAATTGCACAAGACCAAATATATCATTTGTTGTGAATCTATTAGTGAGATTTAGCTCATCTCCTACAAAGCGACATTAAAATGGTATTAAACATATTTTTCGCTATCTCCAAGGAACAGTTGATTTTGGCCTATTTTATTCCAATAAATCTCGACATGAATTGCTTGGTTATGCTGATGTTGGGTATCTATCTGATCTGCATAAAGCAAGATCTCAAACTGGATATATATTCACATGTGGTGGTACAACCATGTCATGGAGATCTATAAAGCAGTCAATGACTGCCATTTCTTCAAATCATGCTGAAGTGTTAGCAATTCATTAGACTGGTCGAGAATGTGTTTGGCTAAAACCAATGGCCCATTATATCAGAAAGAATTGTGGATTATCATCTGGAAAAGAAAATCCTCCAATTGTATTATATGAAAATAATGCAATTTGTATAGCTCAATTGGAAGGAGGATATATTAAAGGAGATAGGACGAAACATATTTCACCAAAATTTTTTTTTACTCATGATTTGTAAAAGAATGGTGAAATTGATATGCAACAAATTCGATCAGACAATAATTTGGCAGATTTAATTTTCAAGGCATTGCCAATGGTAACATTTGAAAAGTTGGTGAAAAATATTGGAATGATATTTTGGATTAGGGGGAGAAATAAATGCATAAGAGTAATGTAAATTGAACTCTCCATATCTTCCCCTATAAATAGGGATTCACCCTTTGTAATTTGAGAATAATGAATTGAAGTTCATTTTGATTTCTCTCTCTACTTTCTCCACTTCTCTCTCTACAATCTCTACTCTCTCTCTTTTACTTTATATTAGGAATAGTTTTATAACAGAGAAAAGGAGTTTATTTTTATTTACAGGAGAATCTCCAACCAGCTGGGGCTCTTTTTGGCTGTATAAATACCCCGCGAACATGGGGTTCTAACGCACACCATAGCAAAACTTCATTTGCTAATCAAAACATAATTCTATATCTCCTCCTCTATTTCTGTCTTTCTTCCTTCCACATTGTTCATGGCCCGAGCATGTTTAATTCTCGCCATCCTTTTCGTTGCTGCGATAGCCTCCCAGAACCTTCAGCCTACTGAAGGTAGACGTTTGTCGTTCAGGACCCCAAAAATCTCACGGATAAGAGGATAAAAAATGCACAAGTCGAACATGGCAACTCAAATGGCGATAGCAGGAGTACTGACACTAAGCCAATGCGGTTTGTAGTCCGGGCAGCAGTGGAAGCTACACCACCAAGTCCATCTGCAATGCTGCCTCGCCAGCCACCTCCTCCTCAGGCACCCGCAGGAGGTGCACCAGGTCATGCCGACAACTTTCGACCAACTGCACCCGGCCGTAGCCCTGGGATCGGGAATTCCGTACAGAACTAGCGTTAGGACGTGCCCAGCTAGCTACTTGCTAGCATGCTTGTGCTTTCGTCAATGTGATTCCTATATATATATATATATATATATTTATCTCTGTGTGTGTGTGTGTATAGCGGTTTCCTCATTGCTACATCTCATCTCCTATTTATCCTGCTTAATGCTCATTGTATGTGTCCAAGATCTACTGTAAACTAGTCGTACATAGTTTCATTATGCATATTCTGTGGCAATTATGTGTGTTCTCAAGGAATAAAATGGATCTATTATGTATACTTACGTATATGTATATATGAAGGGTTTTGCAAGACAGGCGTCATTTTACACTTCCCCAACAGAAATTTAAAGACAATAATGAAGAGAGGTGTGTCAAAATAAGAAAAGAATTCGAGAGAAGATGTTGAAAACTACATGAAGTAAATTTCTATTAAGATATCTACCTGAGTTTTAATGGGTTTTTAACTACAACTATTTACCAGCAGTTCAACGCCCGTGGCATGATTGATTTTAGTACGTACAATACAATAAATGGAAAAGTTTTAGAGGAATGGCGATCTTGTTATACAGAAATTAATATCCTATTTTTCACAGGAGTGAAGTGGATTCCGCTGACAAACATTCTCATCTTTGCACCTCATAAACCGATAGACAGTATCACAATTAAAACCCTTCAAAAAAAAATGAAATTAATATGGTTTCAAGTTTCCAGAATGAGTTTATAAATAACGATTAGATTGTTTCACTTGAATTGAAAAAGCCTTAATTGCTAACAAAAATAAAAAGTCACTTTTGACTAAATCAAAACAATGATGCTATTATTTGTAAATTATAATTTTCCTCCATATTTCGGTTCTTATTTTCTTCTCTCCTCTATTCAATTTAAGAAGTTTATGATTACTTAAGTGCCATCAATCAGAATAAATATATGAGTAATTAGCAGTGAATTATATGGCTTTATTAGCTACTAAATATATATTAACTAACCTGCTCAATGTCTTAAAGTCGGATTTTCTACTACCTAAAAATTACATGTTTTAGTGAAAAATCTCCTTATATTATATCACTAGGAAGAAACTAGACTGCAATTCTTCTCATGTTTTGCTGAGTAAATTATTAGTATAGTTCTTGCAGGAAGGTGAAAAAAATGCTCAACACTTGGTCCTAATTCTCTTTTCTTTCGAATGTAGTATTATTGTAACTGGCAAATAATGGGGCAAAACAGCAGAAGTGACATTAGGAAATCTTCATCTCATTTTGTTGTAACTAAAAAAGGAAAAAAAAAAAGAAACAGCAAAAACTCTGCATCTCATTTTAGCATCCATAACTCTTGCAAAATCCCACGCCAAATCCAGTAATCACCGTATCTTGGCAATGGGAAAGGATCCACAGACGTCTTTGTTGTTGATTCAACTCGCTTCTTCTATTTGCCTATTCGATCAGATCTCTAGTTCTATAAAATTGAGGTCCATATGTTTGTGTTCCAATGAATGTTACCAGATGGGATGAATCTTCAGCAAGTATTATACGTTTCTGCCTCCTAAAAAAAAGAAGCAATCACAAGCATACTACAAAGTGAAATATGCGCATATTAATGCTATGCAACTGTAACATTACATCTGATAATACATATTAGGGATAATTTCAGAAACCTTCCTTGAGGTTTCTGATAGTTTCACCTGACACTCTCAAACTTTTAAAAATCTCACTTGCTTCCCTTACTTTATGTTTTTGGTATCATTTATAACCCATTTTAAAATATAATAATAAAAAATTCATTTTGGGAAAGTAAATGCAATCTCATTCCAAAATTACCCTTTGTTGTCTTACTTTTTATTGTCTAAATATATTAATAACATAATAAATGAAAGTTCATATCGATTGGAAAAAATATAATGCATTTTTATATAACAAACGTTAATATTTGAATTTTGCAAGTGAAATTCATTTCAAAATATAATGTTAAAAAACTTATTTTGGGTAAGAGAATATAGTTCTATTCCAAGTTTGCCCTTTTCTTATGATTTCTTAATTACTATAATACACCAAACGTATCTTTTTAATTTTTGTAAATGGATGGACGTAGTTTCTTAATGAACATTTAGGACTTGGTAACAATATTAAAAAAACTCTTTAGTAGTTTTTATGTCATTGGTTTGGACAAGAAATGTTAAATTACTCAAAATTATGAATAATTTATAATACTCTTAGAAATAACTTATAATAATTTATAACCATGATGATACCTTTTTGCACTGATTTAAAAATAATACAAACAAATTTATATATAATTTTTGGCATGTTATATCTTTTTAGTCTTCAAACCATCAATTTGGAGAAAAAGTAGAAAATTCAAAATATGTAAATGATTTGTAAAACTTCTTAAGTTAACTCAAAATACTTTGCAACAAAGAACATATTATCTTTTAAATTGTAGAATTCAAATATTAACGTTTGCTATATAAAAACGCACTATAATTTTCTCAATTGACATGAACTTTCATTTATTTTGTTATTAATATATTTAGACAATAAAAAGTAAGACAACAAAGGGTAATTTTGGAATGAGATTGCATTTACTTTCCCAAAATGAATTTTTTATTATTATATTTTAAAATGGGTTATAAATGATACAAAAACATAAAGTAAGGAGGCAAGTGAGATTTTTAAAAGTTTGACGGTGCTAGGTGAAATTGTCAGAAACACAAGGGGAGGTTTCTGAAATTATCCCTACATATTAGTGTCACGTGCTTCTTTAGTTTAGGTTGATAGAGTCAGCTAATGCAAGTTGGCTCAACTGAAAAATATTAGATCACTTTCTCCATAACTATCGTAGATTTGAGTCCTGATATAAGGATTGGGTCCTATACTCCTATTAGTATTTATACATGTCTTGACTTGTTGTGATGGTCGGAACTGTAGTCACTCAAAATTTTTTGTCATACCCAAAAAGAAAAAGAAAAAGAAAAAAAAAAGGTAGAGCAGAAGTATAAAAAATGTCTACAAGCTTACGGCATTACTTCGGACAACGAGCGAGAGTCGGCGGATAAGCAGTGATAAGTGAACCTTACAACCTCAAGTGCTGAGTCTTAAGATGCCAACTCAAGTACTCAACCGAAAGTTGGTATGAAGCTGTGAATGGGAACGAGGTCTCTATATTCTTGTCACGTAGAGTCACAGTTCTTTGCCTAATTGAACTCTTTTGTTTTCTTACCTTGATAATTTAATTAATTATTACGTCAACTGCTTTCAAACTGACCATAATCTAGGACTGACTAAGGCGATCCTTCCATGCTCTTAGCAGGTAAGTTGGCAATTAGAATCAACCAACCTTGCCAACAAGTTATAGATGTTCAAGTGTTATTGCGCAAAATCGGTTGTTCGCTCTAGAACAATGAATGTGTTCAGATAGTAGATTACTTGAAATTGAAATTTATTACGGCCGTAAGATTCACGTGTAAATTGTATCAACAACCGCTTATATACACTGAATCTAACATTAATTAGAAAGGGATGTGAAATCATGGTACTTCAAAAAGGAAAGCCATCTTATATAGTATTCCATGCTAAGAGGACCAAATGGCAATGATCGATCAAGAGTTGTTTGCTCATCCTTTTCAAATGAGACTTATTTTCCTCCATTACCTTTTGTTTACCGCCGCCCCAAAAAAAAAAAATCTAGAAGCCAGCCACGGAAAAAGCGAGGGTAGTGACGGCATTACAAGTAACCTGTGCAGGTGTTGTTGGATGTACATTTGATAGTCCAAAAGGCAAATGCATACATTCGATAACATTCACATGTGTACAATAATTCCCTCTTTTTTTTTCTTTTTTTTTTCCGAGGAAGTGTTCATTAATTTTAGCTAAAGACACAATAATAACACATAATTAATTAATTAATTAATTTACATGATGCCTAGGTAGCTAGCTAGCATATTCTAACTAGAAAAATCATGTGGCGGTGTACAATCTTCACAACAACTTGTTATTTCCTTAGTACATCCAGGTGGTTGATTTTTTTTTTTTCAACAGAAGTAAAGATTTGTATTGATATAAACACTTGAAACTACAATGATTAATTACAAAAAGGGGCTACCGCCCTCATATTCATTTCTGCTCTAGCTGTTAACCACACCGGGTATTGGTTTACCCATGTGACATTTTCCACTAACTTAACAGCAAATTGAGCCAATAAGTGACTGCACTGGTTTCCGTTCTTCGTACAAAACTAAAAGAACACAGCTCAAAGCTGCATTTTAGCTCGTCAATGTCCTCCAGGATAGTAGCAACAATTCCTTCCTGTGTGCATTGCCTGCTAAAATCTGATCCACAATTGCCTTGCAATCTGATTGAACTTCTATTTTTGTCCAACCTACAGTCTTGGCTATTATCCACGCAGTTCTTACTGCCAAAGCTTCCTCCACGGCAGCTTCTACTTTCTTGTTTTCAACTAAGCCTACAGCTCTAATAATTTCCCCTTTCCAGTTCCTTGCAATAATGCCCTTCCCTGTTCTGACCATATGGCTCGAGATTGCAGCATCCGTATTTATCTTCACCACCCCTTGCTGTGGTGGTTCCCATGTTGTTGTTTGTTGCTTCATGTCCTGCGCCAGGTTCCTGTTGATTGATTACAGAAATTTGAGACCGTTGGGATCCGAAAGGCACGAGGAAGATCCTGTTGTCTTCCCCCTCAAAGTCACTTTCGAGCTAGTCCTCCCGCACGTTCACTCTAGTACTACTAGACTAGCTGTACATAATATGTTGCAAATGGAATACTAGAATAGAAAAAGCAGTGCCCCTGTTTAGTGTTTTCATCATTTAACTTACTAATTCTGCAAATTCAACCAACACCTACCACAATACAGAATCAAATGGGTGACTTGTTATTATTTTATTTATACCAGCAGCAGCAGTAGTAGTAGTGGGGCGGGTGACGGCGTGGGGCTTCCTGGACTCGAGGAGCCAACCACACATACGTCTTTTTCAAGGAATCTTCTTTTTCTCTAATTCCATTCTGCAAGTCGAGATAGAAAAAGCGCGCGGTGGTGGAGTGGCGGCTGCATGCAGTGGAGGCGGGCTACGCATGCCCCAGGATCCCTCGGTTGGAGTGCTGGATTTGTTTAATTCACTATTTATTTTATATATATATATATATATTCCAACCCCCTTCAAATTTGATATCTGTGTATTCAAAACTTATTTTTAGACAAAAACAAGTGCTGGGGACCCTGACGGTGGATGGCTGTGGTGGATTTGACTTTACTCAGCTTTTTATCTTGTGTTGGTGGAGTCCTGGGGCTGGTTGAAAGAGCGGTGAACCAGGGCAAGTTTAGGCTTGCCAAAAAACAGGGAAGATTAACATCCCCGTGCGAAGCAATGACCCCGGGAGAAGAATATACTCATACCTCAGTTTTTACAGCCAACAAATTTCTACGGGTAGCATTGAGTTAGGTGATAAGGTGGAGGTACCGTAAGTAGGAGGCCCTAAGTTCAAGGTCTCCCACTTACCAAAAAAATTTTATAACTGCAAGTTTTAAACACAACAGCTTTTGTATCTAATGAAATTTCAAGTGGTGTAGGAAGGTACACCTCTTACAAGTTACTACATCACATACTACAGAAAACAGAGGACGAGTAACTTCTTTCTTTCTTTCTTTATTTTTTGGGAAAAAAAAAAAAAAAGGCCAGCTTAATGCTCAGATTCACTAAGGGCTTGTTTTGCCACTAAAAACTACAAAATGTTGATCATTCCCAGTTGCCCACCCTATCTAAACTTATGGCCGGCAGTTAATGGGTAGCATATTTTTCTTAACTGCTTCAACGAGCCTCCGCTGACAGAATGCATTAAACCTGCATCCACTAGATCTCCAATTTTTCCTCCTCGAAGAGTCTTGCAAGATGTTATACCAGCTTCTACCATTTAATTAGGGCAATTGCTTTGATCTTTCGAATCTATATCATTGAAAAAATAAGAGCGTAACAAGCATTTGTGTTTTCAAAATCCAGCTTCAAACTTGTGTCTAGAACATGATTCAGCAAATATACTGCTCTGGATTGAAAACCAATTCTTCATTAACTAGCCTAAATCCACCGTAGCAAAGGTACTTCAGTCCTAAATCTATTGCCTTGTCATCTATGTGTGGCAATGAATTGCATTACATAAGCAGATGTGAATCCCTATTCAGTAACGGCTATGTTCCATGCAAGTAACTCTAAAGACCATGTTGAGTACAACAAAACAGCTCATCAGCAAAAATATATCCCTAATGCACTCACTTAACCAAATTCTCCACGAGCAGAAAGAAGTGATCAGGTCATTGGCGAACTCTTTTCTCTACCTCCAAGAGGAACCCCTCGACGTGAGCCAGCTTTCGGTTATTAGCACTATAACATATATGGCATGGGAGGCTGTAATAGGTTCACAAAAGGAAACTTAGGAAGCCCATCAGAAAAAATCAAGGACATGCCCATTAAAATACTATCAAATAGGGTATTTGACAAATCCAACAACGATTTTGAGGGTCAAAGTTTTCCTTCTATAAATTCCAAGGAGCACATCAGATCTTGACTCATTAGTACAGATATTTGGTCAAATTACGGCTGTTTATCTCGTCCATCCATCAATAACCAAAGTTCCTTTTTTCCATTAGTGGTAGTTGGAAATATTATTTCGCGAAGTGCACATGTGCACAAAGCAATGATGCTTCTACTTTGAAACAGAATATTATTTGATTCCAGTGGAACCAATTTCAATTGTAACTCTTTTCATTTTTAATTTCCTTCTTCGCGGTGGGTGAGGGATTCTTTTAACAATGGAAAGCAGCAATCATATAGAGTAATGAAGTTTGTAATCACACCTTACTTTCAAGAAGAATACAGCAATACTTGACTTAATAATCTGCGGAAACTAAATTTAACACCTGCACAAAAACAGGTGAAGAACCTCAGCATTCCAGTTGTACAATAAAAGAACTTTTTTTTTTTTTTTTGAATGACAGTGAAACTAGAAGACCAAAGTTGACCAACTAGTGAATTTTTGGTTCTTAACCAACTAGAAAGTCCTCGTACTATGTGAGCAGCCACTAGGTACGCCTGGAACAATAGAGGGTTGGTTAAAATCACCAATCATAACAAGGCTGTCCACCTTATAGGAATAACTCAAATAAAGTCGATGGAAGAATGAGCTAGTGAGTTTATTTTCAGTTATTTTGGCACTGGAAGAAGGATGGTAGTGAGGTAAGAAAGTTATTATTTTCTGATCATGGTTAGCACTCTGTGGCTTGTTGGATCTTAACCTTCGGCAGTTAAGTGATCAAACAATTCAGTCAAAAGCTTAGAACATCATAAACAAAACTAAGCTATGACTACAAGACAGTTGTGTTTCACTTGAAATTGTCGACCGAAAGGGTTTGGGAGTGCATATGAACCATCCACATAAAAAAAACCTAGACATCAATAAGTGGGTAGTACAGAAGAATCCCAGTATTTTGCTGTTGCATTTGGGTGGTGGCAAGGCCAATGCTCTTATTCTAACACAAGCATTCGAGGTCCTATAATCTGACTAGATCCAAATTTATTGATTTAATGATTACTACATTTGAACAACTAAACAATTAAACAGCATCATTTGAGCACATTGAAAGGTCAAGAAACGTTAAAAGTATCAACCTGCAAAGGACATCCTTCAATCTGCGATTAACAATCATACTAATATTCTAAGGATCCTCAGATCATTTGCACAGATCTTATTTCAAAATATGTAGATCAGTACAATTTTTAACTATGAAAAGGACAGAAAAAAAAAAAAGGAGATCTAGCAATAAAAAACAATAGAAAGGAGGAAACAGTGACAGCATGCAGCATGGTTGAAAGATCAATGACAATGCCAGTATATGATTCAGTCCAAGATTGTCAACCTAGAATAGTTTAAAGAACATGGACGATCCAAAATCATGAGTTGCATAGATATTTGATAACTGAAAAATCTTCTACAGTTTATTTCCAGGATTATAAATACCGAAGCAGGTGCTGCAGACTTACCATTCTGCTCTAAATCCTAAACAGAAATAACTATTTCCTTCCCTACCCTGCTCCTCTTGCTCTCCCTTTCTATTTAAACAAACAAAGATATATAAAACCTTCTCGGTCAAGACCAGTAATATCCTAATCCCCTAGTTATGGCCTGCAACAAACACATTTATATTTGCAGTTTCCTTCTTACGGTTATTGCCGGCCATGCTTTTCTCTGTACAGGGGAAGGGAACTAAAAGAAATCAATAAACAGAAATCTGACCATTTTGAAGATGAGAAAGGACAGGGAAATCGGGGCAAGGAACCAATAGGCTCAAAGCATATCCCAGTAGGGCACAAAGGTGACCGTCAGGTCACGCGGCCCCTTCCTAGTCATGAAATTTCAGGCGCAAAAGAATTTTTCCCACCAATGTCGACAGTTGGTCCAAATCCAAATCCTGGATTTGGCAGCTCACTAACAGCACATGTGAATGGTTTTCAACCTACGGCACCAGGAAACAGCCCAGGAGTTGGTCATTCATATGCCGGAGGAAAAGTAGAGAATAAGCAATATGCACCAAGTAGTAAATCCAATGTAGCCCATCCTCTTGAGGCAAACCCCGACGATTTCCGACCCACAGGACCAGGACGCAGCCCTGGTGTTGGCCATTTCTATGGAAGCACAAATGTGGAGCCGAAGGTGTAGACAATTTGGGTACATATAAATCTATTGCAACTTGTATGCATTGTGCAGTCCGTTTGTTAAATGGTTATCCATATAAGTCCTCTTAATCTGATTCCACATTCTGTAAACAGTTGTATTCGCTTGAAGCAAATATGTCATCTGTAGAGAGCTGCATTCGTGTGTAGCAGATATTTGTTCTAAATATCTAATGTATGTTTAGAATGACAGCTGAAGTGTTGCCGAAATAAAAGATACAAGTTAGATTAATTTACAGGCATTTCGAATTTTTTGTTCAATCATGCATGCAAGTAAGCATTTCTTGCCAAGTGGAATATGAAGCCCATGCACATGCAAAATGTAACAAAGAATGGCTCTAATATATTAAGAAGGGGGGGGGGGACATGATAGAAGAACAGAAAAGACAAGAGACGAAAAGAAAACTAAATTAAAAGTCTCACTTTGAGACCACAATTCTTGTTCATAATTGATTGTGAAATTCTTCAAGCTTATTTGGACTTATACAACAGCCTCTAGAATTTTTAGAATGATCAGCTCAGGTTAGAGATACTATCAGCATGCCTGCTTTTTCTTGTTGCGTATTAAATGTTTCATGAATAGCTGCCACTGTTTCTAAACTTGAACAGGGGAAGACAGAGAGAGGGCTGTCCAATTTCCCAAGTCTTGACAATTTTGACGAGTTCCTCAAGAGTGTTAAGTAAATTTATGCACAGAATGTCTCATAGTTAAAATTTCCCCCTCTATAGTCTATGCCCACCGTAGTGCATTGCATGTAACTAGTCTCTTAATCCTCAGATGAAATTTTAAATCGAAACCCCTCATTGTCCAATGCTGTAATAACTAGTTCAAGGAAACTAATGTCACATGTAAGGCTTTACATTTTAGAAGTCAGATTATGAATTCTATACGTAAATATTTAACTAAAAGTGTAGTTCTAGTTGGTAAGTTATTCATTAGTCGTTGAGGCTTTCGGAAGGAGTTACTTTTGTGGTAGATCTCAGTTAAAAGGGGGAGAGACACCGTAGACCATAGACTCCTCTCCCTGTGCATATGCCTTCTACAAGACAAGGTCTTGGCTTTAAAGTGTTTACACAGGACAAAACTCTGTGATTTTAGAGACTTAGATTTGATGTTGACTAACTTTAACTTGTTTAATCTTATAGCCAAATAAAGTTGAAAAGAGTTAAAACACACCACTATCGCAATCACAAGATGCCAAAAACAAATATTTGGAAAGTTACAAATCATTCCAAGCATCACACTTCTAGTACGAGATTGATATTTACCTGAATATAAAAACGCCAAGATCCTCTTTGCTATTCGAATAATCAGTGCAGAAATGACAAGCTAGACGTGTCGCTTTCCCACTAGAATTTTTATAGTAGTACAACGAGTTCGAGTTCTTTCTTAGTTGTGCATGCCCACTAATTACTGTAAAAAAAAGTTTTTGTGCATGCCCACTAGAGGGTGCTTGGATTGCTATTTTCAAAAGTTTTTGTAAAAAAAGTTACTATAATGATTTGATTTAATGTATATAATGTAAAAAGATAATTGAAAAATATGTTTATAAAAATTAAAAAAAAATATTTTTCAGAGAAAATTGCAATCCAAACAATTGAATCTCTGGAACTTACGTGAGAGATCAGTTGGAAAACAGACACAATTCTCCTATATATTCCCTCAATCTGTCGGCTATCTGGTGAAGAGAAAATTCTGAAGTTCTTCCCACCCGATTGAGATAGAAAGACAAAATGATAAAGGGGAATACAAAGTGGAGTTCAGTGAAAAAGTTTTCCGACTGGGGCAATATAAAAACACCAGGGTGGATTGAATATGCGTCAGGATGGCCAACTCAAACAAGGACAAAATTATAACACAGAACTTTTTCCTCTGGGGAAGTGCCAATCATGCACTTTTATTCTGTTCCTGTCCACAAAGACAGATGAATAGAACAATTTAGCAAGCACATGCAAGCTATTTAATGAGAATTTCTTTAGTATTTGATAAAAACTGCAAGACTGAAACAGAAGTAACGTGAACCCGGAAGGTAATAACAGCGAAATTAAGTCCCAAAATTACAAGTTAAAGAGGTAAGGTGACCTTCAAAAGCTGAGAATCTGGACACAAGTATGGACTTTTGGAGTTTGGACGGAGAAAGGGCATAACGGAATTGCCGATCAAATCCGTTATCAACCATCGTACTCTCGGGCGGCGCTGCTCCGTTCGTGGAGGAGGCCTGTGAATCTGCTGGGGCGGTGGTGGGACAGACCGTTGACGCCACCGTACAAAATTGGAGCAAAATTTCTCCAGCCGAGTGTTCTTTCTAAAAAAACTCCAAAAATAATAATAATAAAGCTGCTTTAAAAGTCAGTCCTCTTGGATGGTGACAGTACGTCTGCGAAAACTTTGAAATGTATTTTCCAACCACAAAATCATCAGAATGAAAACCAACCAAAATAATAATAATAATAATAATAGCTACTACTAAATCTTTCTGCAAACACATACTAAGAAAAACCTTCCAAATTGAACCATAAAATTCGACTTGGAAAAGCCTTTTCTTTTTCTTTTAATCTAATAGTACCTTTTTCATCTATAATTACCATTGGAATCAGCAGCTAGTAAAACAAACCAAAAAATTTGCTATCTTGGTCCATACTAATACTGAATTGCCTATAAATTTTGATCAAAGATTAAATGATTACTTAAAGTCTTTCTTATTGTTTGCACCATCTTTACATTGGTCACAAAGTAAATACGAAAATAGTAATTATAAAAGTATCTCAGCTTTTGGTTACAAACTCAATGACAATTTATATATATGGTCACATAAGTAATCTAAAGCCACGTATTAGGGGTATTATTGAATATAGCAAATTGAGTATAATGTTTATACATTAGGCAAATTTGAGACTGGGAAAAAAAAAAAAAGGAACCATGACTTTAGAATCTTTGAATAAAATAGATGAATCAAAAGATGTTTACTAACCAAAATGACTCTTTGCCCATAAGAGATGTTGCGCACGTTCCACCTTGCTGTGATTGCACGCCCAAACCTGTGTAGAGCTGGGAAAGAGTCAGAAAGATGTCTATTTAATTAAAGCTCAAAAGTGGCTTTAGATTAAGGCCAATATTTAATTTGAAACCGTAAAATCTTAAATTTTCTTCGACCGAGAATTCGTTGTTTATCTGCTATACCAGATGAATCAGCCGAAAAGTGAAAGGAGCGAATCTGGGGAGGGATTTGAGGCTTTTTTTTTTCTCTCTCTCCTTTGGGTTTGGATTCCTTGAAGAATATACCCGTGATTATGAGGTTACTACAGCTTTACAAGTCGCAAGTTGCACACTTTTACGCAATATAAGAAGTCCTATATTTCTGCCATTTGCCAAAAACTAAAAAGAAAAAATTAAAGAAAAAAAAAGGTATGCAAGTTGTGTTAGTACAAAAGTAGAGAGCCCCGTCCAGAGCCAGAGAAGATTGAAGCTGGAAAGTGTTACTCTGCCTCAAAATGCAGTAAGAATTGCGGCTGAATGCTGATTGTTAAGCACAGAGTGGGATTTTGGATGCTTTCCCACTGGGTTTCATGTGCGTAGTATGAGCAGAGAGCATTAGGTTTTTTTTTACAACAAGTTGTTCAGACAAAGATGATATGATATGAAATTTGACTTATCATTCCGGAAATGAGGCAATGAACTAGTACTACTAGGATTTTGGACCATTTTTTATGTTCTTTTGCAAGTTGCATAATCCTGATTTTTTCTTTTTCTTTTTTTTTTTTTTAAGTCCTATTCTATTGCACGAAAGGATCTCAATGGGGAAGGGGATAGTTAAACTGACAGAACGCCTCTTGCTGCCCTTGTGTCGTGTCTGCTTCCCGTCAAGTTGTGATAATATTTGCAATTCTAACAAAACTCAAACCATTTGATTAAAATGCTAACACCCAACCTTAATATTACTGGAACAAAAAGTTCAGCAAATAAGAAAACAGAAAATGCTAACATACGGCTATGATTTGTGATTGATCAGTCCCCAGTTCTGTCCGTTCATAGCTTTGTACTGTTATTAAACAAATTTCTGGAGAATGGCAGGTCTTGGGAGCATGGGCCAAAAAGAATTTTGCACAGGGGTTAGGGCTCGTGTTTGCCATCATTAATGTTGATTAGCAAGAGTACCAAGCACCGCTTACGAAATGTCTTTAACCCCAAAAAAAAAAAAAGTACCAACTTGTTCTTCATTAGCAGTACAACTTGAGCTGTCTGTGTATTTTTTGCGTTGATTTATCTTTTTTTTTTTTTTGGGGCGTGGGAGAAGGTCTAACTGCACTATTTTACTCCTACTCCTACACTAGAAAGAAGGAAAAGTCCAGCTTAATTTATATGAGAGTTAGATAGGAATATAACCCATCTTCTTCAGACTCAAGATGGGAGTAGGTTAATGGATGAGAAAAAAAAAACTGTTGTTTAGCCAATGCATTATGCAGTGTTTTAAAGACGTGTTGATTCATAGAATTGCTCTTCTTCCATCTTTTTCTCCTGTGTTTTGGTTGAAGAGATAAAGGCACATTTTGATTGGTTAAATCCGTCTCAAGGGAATCCAAGTCTCCAAGATGAGTTAATCATCTAAGATGTTGCTATGATGTTTTCCCTTTCATCAGAATAAAAGTCCTCTTTCTTTTTCGTTTAGGCAATTTAGAGTGAGAATTAGATGCTTAGACTCAATTTTCCTTCAACAGATTAAGAAGTTCTTAAGTGCACATCAGCTAGTTTAAACCTGCTCGGGAAATTACTCTAAATTAAAGGAAGAAGATATATATATAGAGCTCTTTCTAAGGAGTTATTATTAGTCCCACTTTCTTTTATCTCATCATCTGTTTGAATGGTTATAGTCCCACTTTCGTCCCAATTTTATCCAGACTTCATTCGACCACTACTGTAGTCCACCACGACCCACAAATCTTGTTTTTGGATTTTCATTATTACGTGGTTGCTTCCTGCCTGCTGCATATGAACAACCATGCATTTCCATGTCGTACATTTCCATGTCACGTGTGGCAATTTCACATCATATTGAGTTTCTAAAAGCAAAATCTGAAGAAATTAGTTTCTCTGCCTAGAAGTGTTAATTTTTATAATCGGATCCTCTTATTCGGGAAACAAAAGCCCAAAAAATTTTTTTTTTTTTTTTTGAGCCAAAGCGAAAAAGGTTATACTGGTGGCAGGCTGTGATTGCATGCATGTGATAATTGACATTAAAAAAAAAATTTTGAACTTATTAGAGAAACCCCAGGTAATACGGTCGAAGGTGAGCATAAAAATTTGCTTTATCATACATAAGATGAGAATGACAAATTGTCGACTCTATACATACATGATCACATTTCAGATATTACTATCTCGCAAATTACATTCTTTTTTTTCCCACAATGAATGGCAAAGTCATGAGATGTAGAACCCGACCAAAAATGAGGAAAAAACAAGAAAGCATCATAGCATGAGCATAAAACTTGAGCTGGATGTTACAGCACTAATGAATGGGCTTGCGAAATCTTTTCACCGCCTACAATGAAAACAGAAGCAGTTGGGGTACAAAGCTGCATGTAAGCTGCATGATATAGTGTGTCCAGAAATGGCAGAACAAATCATGAAATGCCCTATCAGTGGTTTGTATCTGTGATCGTTTTAGTCGGACAAATTCACTGTGTAATTCTTGTTGTCCACTGCTGTTTTGCTCTTTTTCCTTTCCTTGTTTTCCTGCCTGTATGTAGGTGGAATCTTCCTAGATGGATGGGACCGCACATGCTTCAACTTACTTTTCTACCCCCTTAAATACCAATCGAGATGCTGGGATTTCCTGCTTCAACTGCTAGCCGCATTCCCTTGGCTTCGTCTTGCTAGCAACTTTCTTGATAGTAGTTACATTTTTGCTTCCTTCTCATTTTAAACTTCGGGATTGAAAGATATACAGCTTGCCTTATTACACCCCGATGGCCAGCTTCTTCAGCTGTATGCTTATCTTACTACTGACCATTTCGAGCCAAGAAGCTCTTCGCGGCCACGGTAGAAACCTGCCGGAGGCAAGAAGCTTGCAATGTACATCTAGTACGCGTTGCACGGGCCACGCAGCGAAAACAGTTAATTTGCTGGAGGCCAAGAAACCTGTTCGAGCGGGACAGGGGCCTGGATTCAGATTTCTAGAAGGAGAAGTGGATTCCTTTCGACCTACAAACCCTGGACGTAGTCCTGGTATAGGTCATTCCAAACATAACTAACTGGGCGGTTGATTTTCTGAATCGTTCACCTGACTAAAGCCAAAATCCTTGCTTCAAGTTAATTTTCTTTCAACATCCAGTGTGACGTGCGCCTTTTAATCTCTTATTAATTTCCAAAATTGTGTACCAATGTACATGTCGAAATGAGTTGGTGACTCCATCGTTTGTTCTTTACTAGCTCTCTGGTCCTTGATCAAATATTCTATGTTGAAATCTCAAATATTCTATGTTGGAATCTACTTGATTGGGGTGCTCATCTTCTTGGCTGGCCTCAATGACAATTAATTTACCTATAAGCGTGATTTTTAATTAACATCTTCACGACTGATAAAATTCAACAGACTACGATTATTGTTACCAGCAGAAAGGAAATTGACAATTTATGCATGTCCTTAAACGACAGAAACTTAAGCACGAAATGTTTTTCAGATTTTAACAGTCACTTACGTAATTCCAGACAGATATTACTTGAACGCATTATTTCTTTTATACTTTCCGTTCGATCTTTTCTACTTACTCCCCAACATTCGGACATGTGGGCTTGTTCGACAAAGAAAAAATGAAAAGCTACCTGACGCAGTACGCACTTCTGATATAGGACCGAATACTGTTTGGCCTTCTTTTTGCCCCCTCCTTTCTTTTCAATTATGATATGATTTTCCAAGGTATTCAATCGCAATTGTCAAGTGGTTTACTAAACCGTCAGAAACAGTAGTAAAATTCCAAACGTGGAACTAAAATGGTTCTGCATTTCTTTCTCCATTTCTCATATCTGGAATTCAACATTTCACGCTCCTCTCACTCTCATCTTTTTCATAGGATTTCCCCAAAGACTTCATGACGTGAACGCGTTTGCATTTCTCATTTTTACCTGCTTAATGCTAAATTCGGCCAGATCATAGATAACTAGGAATAGTTAAAACTCCAGACACATGCAACATTACAGTTTTTCTTTTATATTTGCAAATTTTGTAGGACATTTAGCTTTTAATTTGTTCATTTTCTTCTATACATTTAACTTTTATTTGACCATATACTCAAACCCCACTTACATTTGATGTTTGGCAGTCAGCGACGGCATTATGAAAAAGATCAGGGGGCCAAAGAAAAAAGGAAAATTTGGGGGGGGGGGGGGGGGGGGGCCAAAGAAAAAAAGAAAAAAATTTGCGAGTGTTCACCAGCAATACAACAAAACATACCGCAGCATGCATATGCAAGCCTAAACTATTCTTTTTCTTTTTGCCTTTTTCCCTTTGTTTTAACTGATTAGTCCAATACCTGTACATTTTTGGAGTTCAAAAGCAGCCGAGCTACGATAACCCCTCCATGCATCCTTAACTTCGGCACCTTCTTCAGTAGCTCATGCACATTACATCTTTACCACAATATGCCTATTGCATATATACATCTCCCAAGTCTTTTACTCCGTCAAAAGAAAAGGTCTTAAATTTACTCATGTTGGAGTATTAGTTACGAAATTTTTGTGACAACCAAAGACGATGTATGTAAAGAAGTGCTTCCAATACCTTAGTCCGGTCACAAATTATTTGTCTTCAATTATTTTCCGACTAATCTATATCTTTTCTTGACAACATATAGAGCATTGCCTCTGCTCTATATATTTGTTTCCCATCAACGAATGTATTCAAAGTCTTTAGTATTATTATTGGTCTGACTTTTGTGTAGATAATTAAGACCCTAACAACATTAATTCATGTTTTATGGTAAATTTTGACGCAAATAAGTATTCTGAGGACACAAGAGTGAGAGGTCTTGGGTTTTAATCCTCTGTCCCCTCCTTACTTCTTAAATCACATCCTTCCCCTATTAGGAATTAAACAAAAAACCATGGAAAAGAGGCATTTTTGGAAAATTATGGACTTCTAACTAGATTATGATTTTCCTAACAGGATTAACACTCTTCCTAATTAATTGGATGAAATTAAGTGTTTGATTAAAACCCAAATATGAGCTCCACCTCATAATCTTTGCAAGATGCCTAACATACAGTGAAACCCGGTTAGTTGATTACCACTATTCTCTCAAGCCACAAACTTACTTGATCTTTTGACCAAAATAAAAAATAAAAAAATCAAGAAAGAAATAAAATAAAACAGTCAAAAACAGATGTACATTATTGGCCATATACTGATAAACTATTGAGATTTTCCATTTCTTTTTTGGGTCTAAGCACCTGTAAGGAATCAATTGTAACTGAAGGGCAGCTAATGGTTTATCACTAAATGGTTTATTGCTATACCCAACATGTTTGGGCAGGGTTAGGTTGGATCCACTTCAAAAAAGACAGAATTAGAGGGATAGTGAGACATAAAATTTCTGCATTAATTGATGTTACCTCCAGCCAAGATGAAAAAGTTGCAGATCTAAAAAATTCTTTCACCAACCGCATTCATTCAAGAGAAGAGAAGAAAAACATATCACAATGGAATCAACAGTCTATACTCAGCTAACTTAGTCCACTAACTTTTGTCCGGGACACTGATTTATAATTGCCTTCGAATGTATACGTTATAGTACTCCTCAAGCTGTGGAAAATGCCTCGTGGTCATTCCCCAATGCAAAATATGCAGTTAACTGCAAAGAATCTCCCGCATCTGGTGGCAATAATCATGCTTTTCCTCGATTCCAAACTTTGGAGGAAGGAGGCAACCCCAACCGCAAAAGGTCATGTAGGACTCTTTAGCTGTAAAGCCTTCTTTGTCTAACTGCTAATAAATTATGCCCAACCCTGTAAGGGACCTTCGAGAATATAACAGTACATAATCTCGGTGAGTGGGAAGGTTGATGGACTAGTGGCAGAGGGAATCCTTGAATTTTTCTTGAATTCAAAGGTTTGTCTTGCTGCTAACGGATTAAAAATGTATATGTGTATTGTACTTAGATTTTAAAGGGAACCCTATAGCCTAGGGAGCCCTTGAGCACTTGAAAGGCAAGATAAGGTCTTAAAATAAGAATCATAAGCAAGCAAGATATTAATTTAGATCCAATCACCTTAGGAAAGATCTCATACCAATTAGTGTAATACTTTTCTCTTTTGAATGCCTGAAGCTTCTGAGGGATAAATATTAGAAACCAGACATCTATGTCCGCCATATCTCAGGGATGGGGTCATCTCCGATTAATATCTAACATATTCTTTAGATGATTATCACGCACAGTGATAGTGCCATAGTACAATTAGACAGGCTGTGAGGTCTTCATTGCCATTGGTTTTAAAATTATTTAACTTAGCCGACTTAATCAGTTAATTGTATATTGAAACTTTAGAGTTCAAAATAAGTATTTTGCGAACCTATTTGTTAGTATATCTAACCTACACCTTATGTGAATGCACATATTTATATTTTGTGTACCTCTTACCTTTACACACTTTTTTAAATTACTTTTGCTTTTGCCAAAAAATTTGATCCTCTTAACAAGCGTCCTCATTAGCCAAAACCCTTTGAATAAACCAAATTCATGGGCATGTGGAATGCAAAATGTAACAAACGATGTCTTCTTCTTCTTCTTTTTTTTTTTTTTTCGTTCTCATCAATTTCCTTTGCTCGAAATACTTTCATTTATTTATTTATTTGTTATGGAAATTTTGAACCGCAAAGCAGATTATGAGTTACATAGACTTGTCAAGGGTAATAATTAACCAACCCTATGGTGCTAATTAAATCTAGCCTTATTTAGTATTATTCTCCATTATGACGGCTTTTACCTTGTTCATACTACATGACTTTCATTGGCAAGTAGATTGATTCCAGTAGAAGTATTACACTGGAATGTGCGCTTAGATTTTGCAAATGATCATTTGGAGGATTGTGGCATAATATAATAGGAACCGAATAATCTGTACAGATGGACATGCATTAAACTTCATCCATCGGAAATAGGATAGTAGTTGCCTGCAGGAGGACCAAAGGCGCATGCAGCAGAATATAGACAAGTTGACAGTGATAATAAGCTAATGCATGTGAGCTTTTTGCCCACGAGCGGTCAAACTTAGCCACATAAAACAGGCCGTCCAATTCTACTTTAAAGTTTTTTCATTCTTTTTCTACTGGGATATCTCAACGGTGCAGAATCTTCCCTTGTTGAGGATTGTCATGACATAGCTGGTTGATGGCTCTCTCCTCCTTCCAGTATTCAATTCAACATCAACATCAATCCACCTTATATTTATATACCTTCCACTGTTACAGTGTTTCAGCCATCCCTCTCCAAAACACTTAGCGCTCAATTCTGTTTTGTCTTCCTCTTCTCTTGCTTCTCATCCTAATTTTGTTTTTTCTTTAGTCTCGGAACAACATTAGAGTAAACTTGATTAATTGTAATTAACTAGTCATACTTCTTTAAAGCGATGAAGAATATTAAGTTCTTGGTTTTCTGTACTTTTGTTATTGTCATGATCTTAAGCAGTGAAATGGTACGTGTGGATGGAAGACATTTGACGACTAAGCATCACTGCAAGAAACACTGTCCCAAGGACAAAGCAAACAGGAGCTTCACAAATGCAAAAGGAGTTTCGGTCAGCGTAAAAGGTGCTTATTCTTCTTCTTCCACGGAGACCAATGTGAGTAAGGTGGAGCATGCAGAAGATTTTCGACCGACCGCACCAGGGCGGAGCCCTGGTGTAGGTCATTCGGTTCATGGCTAGGACTATTTTGTTGTTAACTAGCCTCTTCCAAGTTCCAAACTACGATTTGAACTAAGGCAGAGTCGCAGGGAATTGAAAGTGACTTCTGCGTAAGTAATTAAGCTGTATTTCTTAATTGTATATTTAATGTATTCATTGCTGATGATGTACAGCACAATTTCATGATTCAATTGGTTTTTCTTCTTTCTCCCACTCTTTATGGCCATCAGTGATCATGATTTCATTGCTCTTTTTTTTTTTTTTTTGGCCCTAAATCCTAAACTGCCTTCTGATCAGTCCGAAAACTATTCATTGCATTGTGGTTGCAAAGGTTTCTGAATCTTTTAGAGAAGAATACAAAGCTTAGGAGGTTATAAATCATAGCATTATTAAAATTGTTCTTAGGAAAAAACTCTGATTGCAGCGAAGAACAGCATGGATGCACACAATAAGTTTTCCCTGTAAATTGAGGATAATAGCTAATAGATTTGCTACTCTGCTAACTGCTAACGATAGACAAAATTTGTAAACCTCGTGAAACTCTGAAATTACACCAAAAAAGGGGGTGGGGGGGTTACAATGTCGAAGTGGGGTTCAAAACTTCGATCATAATATGGGTCTTATACAATTTGCACTTGGATGTATATCAGCTTCGATACATGCATGCACAGAGCACATTTCGGATTTAAAGTCTAAACTGAAACCCTTTCAATAGACTCCAAAATTAGCCGCAGGAGTCGTCTTGGGCACGTCCAATTAATAGAAAAAGCAGGTCAAACGGCATAGGTCAAAATGGTGCATGCATAATTTGTCATCCTCCTTTTACACTTGAATCAAGTCCATCACCTAGGAATTCTGCAGTGAACTTTTCTCCATCTGAAGCCACAATTGTCGATCCAACTGGCACGAGATCCAAAATTTTATCAACCTTAACAACCGCACAACAGAGAAAATGCATGGGACCAATCAAGTGAAGCTAAGCTGACTTAATATTTGTCTACTTTACATCTACGAGGGAAAAAAAAAATCAATAACTACTTGCAAAATGTATTTCGATGTTTGACCATTTGTTTTTGAGTAAATTACTCACAATCCTGTTGTAATACTATGTATTACCACATGATCCCCCGAACGCTTTAAAGTGGTCTAGCAGACTCACACTGCAGATACAAGTATTGGCTATGTACATTCATAAAAGAAGGCTGCGCATTTTGATGGCCTGTTCATAGAAATTATTTGGACAGTATTACCTTGAGATTCTTGAGACGGAGATTCAGAAATGAGCTTGATTTGCTGCATCGTGATGCCAATGCTTTTTAAGTAAATAAATGTGGAGTGTGGACTAAAAATATCCCTGATGGACGGCACATTGCACCTTACAGCAGCTAACGTGAGGGCGGAATTGCCAATCGCTCAAATCAGAGCTTGTCATATTGCTTCACCCTTTTCTTGACGAAATTCATTGATGTACCTGGACTAATATGCACCCTTGCAGAATTTCAATGTATCTGGACAGTCGCGCTGCTGTGGCTGCCATGGCATGCGAAGGGGCAGAACACAAAGCCTAGGCTGGCACCAGGGACATGGCATACAAGGCGTAGCCAGGCCAGCTAGCCATTGGAGCCCAACTCAAAAAACTGAAAAAAAGTTGCAGGAATAGTTGTAAACTAACAAAAGTACCAACCATGTATTCTAGAAGAACACATGTATCCTTCCTATGAAAAGAAATTAAAAACTGTGCGTTTAATCACCAATGTCTTATTTGCACACGAATGTGGACCATAACTTTAATTCAAACTTTTAAAGCACTATAAGCTGTCAAACCAGTTAATGATCCTCTCTTAATCAATGATTACAAATTCCAGCAGTAGAAATCTATGATGGAAAGCCGGAGTAAAGTGGCTCAAATCCTGACAGTAAATGGAGGATAATTAATTAAGGAAAGGGGGTCAAAGGAAAACGACAAGAGCATAGCCCCCACCATGAAAACAATTTCCTAAGCATAAAGGTGGAATCTTGTAGTTGTAATGCTAGCTTGGTCAAACTGGCTTATTGCAAAATCAGAAAGTGCAGAAAGGCCATTTGGAATCCACATGACTCATGATTTACAGATTGGTGGCAGTTAAGTTAGTTTTTGCTCAATGGGGAGATCAGATCTCAAACCCCCACTTTGATTCTCGATTGCTTTTCTAAACAGTGACCTGCTAATTTAATTTTCCGTGCATAGGCAGGCTTTCTTAAAGTGAACTTGTAGCTTTCTCCAAATGCTATTACTTTTGCTGTTAACTTTTTGTCCCCGAATGGAGGCAGAGACTTGTGGTTCACTTAATAAAATTTGCAAGTTGAAGCATGCGCCAGGAGCTCAGACGCTAAGGAACTCTTTTACGGCCGGCTTTCCAGTCGCAGTTGGTGGATCAGCATAAATGATTTTACAAGATTTCTCAGGTAACCAATTTATTTGTGTCCTTTCCCCGGAAGGAAAAAAAAAAAAGAAAACTGTAGTTGAATCACTATATATATTCTATTATCTGAGTGAAAAATTCAAGAACCCGTCCAAAATGGCTTCATGAGTCCTAATTTCCAGTTTTGTTGAGTCCAGAATAACGGTGTCTTATTGCTTGGGTACCATTTAAGAATTACAAAATTGAATAAGGTGAAGAAAGCTATGCTTAAAACTGTAAGCATAAGGGCCAAAAGGCCCAAAACCAATATTTATTCAATTTCCATATATTTTCTTTAACTCCATTCTCCTAAGTGATTTGTTACAAATGACCTAATTAATCATTCATATTTCGTTTCTGAAAAAGAAAAAAAGCTATATTTTGTGTATTTCTCTAGTTTTAGTATGCTAAAATTATGTAGTATTCAATCGGGCAAGGTTTCCGGACAATCTTCAACACATCGGACCTCTCTTGGACAAGCCTAGTCCAATTGCCACTGCCCAATGATCAATACTTCTTTGTGGATCATGGACTATCCTGGGTCATTGGACCCAAATCTATAGTAAGAGGGTCTGGACAAAAGTGGCCCATTCATTCTTCTATTTGTGTAGCCAGATGCATGGTAGACTAAACGCCACCCTACCCATGATAAAAAATTCGAACCTGAAGTTTGTTGCTCTCTTTCTCGTTTGAATGAACTCTTTCACCCAATACGTAATTTTTTTTTTTTTTTGAGTATTTTAACTTAGTGTCTAAATTAAGTCCACTAAAATTCAGGTTACAAAAGCTCGCCAAAAGCATAATTGAACAACTGACTAGACTAGCTGTAAATTGTACGAGACTGCAAATCTGTCAGTAATTTGCTTTCCACGCCAAAGCCACTTGGGACTCCAATTCTCTTTGTTATTAGGAAAAAGTTGTCGATGAATAGCGCTGATCACCAATTCATCTGGAATTTCAATACGTGAGAGACATGCCTCCATTCCCACCAATCTATAGAATGCTTGGTATTTCTGGTCATAGTCCTGATTTTGCTGGCTACATATATATATATATATCAACTTCAGGTGTTTCCTTCTTTGCGGCGGATTAATGCGTTTTGACCAGCAGGGGCTTCAAGATTCCCAGCCAAAAAAAATGGTGGTAGGTCAATTCAATTAGTCCAAATAAAACACGGAACCCCCCCCCCCGGCGCCCATCCCTCTTCCTTCACTGTTTATTTCTGAAATCACATCACGATGCATTTAAGGGTTACTATTTGAGACTGCGAACAGACCTCTGTACCTACCATTTCTTGGAAGGAATTAGATGCAGGTGTGGAATCGGGGAAGGCATGGGGAGCCCTTTCTTTATTTTTATCCAACTTTTCAAATCCCATTTTGGTTTGTAATTTAATTCAAATACTAGTTGTAACAACAGTTGATGAACCCAAAAAATAATAATAATAATAATAATGCATCATTGTCCTTGATTAATGATGTCGATTCTCGTCAAGGTGTCCTAAAGATACCAGTCAAACAAGAATCCTTGAGAATCTAAAACCAATATAGCGAGCGCTATCGAGAGCAGGAGTGCATGTCCAATTAATTCAGAAAGAAAGATGCGTGTGCGTCTTCTTTTGTGATAACTATACGCTTACTTTGCTGTTGAAGAATCTTTTTGAATCTCTATGACATGGATTATCCCTTTTTTTGGTTTTCCTCCCCTTAAGTGTATTGGTTTCAAGTGGGCTTACATGTTACTACCACTTATTGGCTCATTATTGCTCAATTAACTAGACGTGTTTGACCTAATCTTGGTGAAGGAGCTTTTCAGAGTTCATTTATTTATTAGAAGCAAGAGAAGCCAAACTTGAGTAGGAACACCCTCCGCTTCCTTTGTTGAAGGAGTTGTTGAAGAAAAGAATGTCAACTGCAATTAATACTCCATCCATGTGAGTCTCGCATCCATGCTTACTTCAAGACTTGCCTCTGTAATTGAAGTACATGAAACTATACAACTAATTAGCCGCTAATTTGACAGCATAATTACATATATTTCTCATCTTCTCCTGCAGAGCGAAATGGATTAGACGGTCAATCACGACAACAAATTCGGCATTACGGCTATGATGAAAAAAAAATCATGGCAATAAATATCAAAATCATCCCTTATGACTTTCCATCACAAAAAATATTGTCACCATTTTCGAGTCGGTATCAAAGGATAATAACACCAGTTCGTAACCAAATGTTCACAATTCACTGAGACATGGAAAAAAAAAATTTTTGTTATTGTATCATAAACACGTTTCTCAATTGTTTTTTAATAGTTTAACCTTTTTTTCACAAATATCACATCACAAAAGTCTATAGTATTATTGTAAAAAAAAATTATCAAATAATCTTAAATCCAAAAGAATACTCCTATATTGATTGACATAGGGTATCCACAACCACAGCAGCATCCGTCACAACTTCTAGTGGCATAATCCCCGGATGAAAATGTAAACGAATACTTATTCACCAACACATACACTCACACATTGTAGCATCTGGCTAAGAATAAGAAAAATCAGTCGTCATATGTGGCACATAAGTTCCCGGATCATCAAATCCAGGTCTCATGGCCTCTCGTCTTAGCTTCATGTCTGCTATTGCTTCAAAATTGATCTACGAGAAGGTGCCTGTATGGGAGTCCAGTGCATACTTCCAGACAAAATGCACAAAAGGTTACACAGCTATCTTCCACCAAGAGAAAGTAATAATACTACTAATAGGGCAGCAATTGGTAGAGTGTCAACCTCATTAAAAAAAAAAAACAGTAATAATGCTAACAGGGAAGCAATTGGTGGAGCGTTGCATAAGGTTGATATTTGATACAACTCCTTGGAATTAATATTGTAGGACGGAAAACAATTTAATTTTTGTTGCCCGAAAAATACTAGCGCAGCCAGAAAAATATATTGGAAAGCTGGGCAACTCTTGCTTGTCAGCCTGCGACCAAATCATTCCGACCAAGACTTCTCTATCATCTCATATGGTCTTTTTAATAATTTGTCTTTCATCATCCTCATCGTTATTATTACTAGTGAGAATGGCACACCTTACGTGTGTGCAAATATAGAAGAACAATTTTTTGAAAGAAAAAGAGATAGTAGTAAGGAAAACCTTTTTAAAAGAAAGAAGAAGTAACAATGGATGAGAATAACTGAAAGAACGTGAAAATTAAGATGAAACAGTTTTGATCTATTAGGAGTTAATAGGGGTCAATAAATGATTAAATAGAAGTTAATAAGATAAACTTGAAAACATATAAAGCTACAATTGAGTAGGAGTTAATGGGGATAATTTTGATAACACATAAAATAACAATAATTGTTAACACCAATTGCCAGATCCTAACTTTATTATTGTAAAGATTATTTATTTTCTATAATCCCCAGCCACCGAAAGCTTTTTGTTGTTTACTTGTTCTTGCCTTTGTTTGAGGTTCAGTCCAATTGGAATTGCACTTCGACGGAGGCCATATGGACAAATGTGTTTGTTGGGGCAAAGACGACTGGACTGGAACCTCACGGTGGTCCACCTTGAATCTTGGTGGTGGGCGGGGATCTGGATCTTTTCCAGTCACCCCATTACTCGACACAGATGTAATTGTCCGTATTCGCTGCCCGTGGGGTGCCACTCATACTGACTTGCACAGTTGCATCCATCCATGATCAACCACAACCACAAACAAACAACTGGCAGTCCACGATTTGGGCGAGGGAATGTTTTGCACATTGCTTTATTAAATTAAAATAGGAGGTCATTTTTTATTTTGGCCTCCCATTTTCATTAATTAATGTAGGAAGCCATAAATTTGACCTCCTCATTATATATATACTAAGTGGGAATGACACACCCTACGTGTGTTCAAAATTTAGAAGGAAAATTTTTCAGAAAAAGGAAAAGGTAGTAGTAGTTTATTGGGATAATTGAAGGAACGTAAAAGTTGAAATAAGATAGTTTTGATTGAATAGCAGTTAATAGGGGTAAAACTATGATTTAGTATGAGTTAATAGGGATAGATCTAGAAACACATAAAGTGACACCAAATATTAACATCAATTCCCAAATGTTAGGAAGCACAATTTGAACAGAAATGAAAATGGTACTACTACTACTGCGTACAAAACAATGAATTTTTTCACTTTGCGCATCAGAAGGCGCTTAACTTTATGCAGTTTTCAGTTCACGCCTTCACACGGTATTTGATTGTATAATCCTGTGTCTCGTTTACGATAACTGGCTAAGACTTCTGCATGCAAAGTTAACCTACTTCTCTTAATTGAGTTTCCGTCATCTAAATGATTTCTCTATGGACCAGAAACCAAACAAAGCTTTCCCGACGACGTCCGGACTCCGAAGAAAGTTAGGAAGAAAGGAAACGGACATAACGGGGCTCTGACCTGACGTCGCAGCCAACTGGGGCGGCGGTATGGTCCACGCAACCTGGGATGCTGACTGAGCTGCCGCCATTATTTTGATATTTATAGTTACTGGTAGTATTTTTTTACCATTAGCTGGTAGCCTACCATCTTGTCTTCTGGCGTCACCATCACTGGCTGATCCTCCGAATAGATTTCCGCAAGGTGGCTGCTGCTGACTGACGTTTCCTTGCATCTTTAGTCTGGCCACACCCTTCCCTGGAGAGAGTAGTGGACAACCCTGGACCTGCCAATAGCAGACAAATCCATCGTCAAATTTGTGGTGGAGTTATTTAACGGCCGCCCAACGAGCACTCCTCATCGCCAAACTTAAATTACATTTTTTTACCTGTTATAGTACTATGTGAGTATATATGCGATTTCTTTTGTTGCATTGAAAGTATTATGTTTTTTATCTTAAGATGTCCTAAAATGTTTATAATTTTACTAAAATTAACTTTTTTATTGCTTTTTTCAATATTGTTCTTACCTTTTATTATATGTCATGTTATATTCAAATTTAAATTTTAAATCTTCAAGTGCAATTTGGAAACAAAAACACTAACACCACAACTAATACAACGTTCTTAAAAAGTTTGAACACCGAAAAGTGATAAAAAATATTGGAACGGAGTGATTAACAATTTTTAATCTCCTTTGCATTTATGCACATTTTTTAATTAATTTCATTTTTTAAAAAACATAACATCTGAACTACATTTTAAATTTAAAAAAAAGGGTACTTTGACAGTCCTTGTTTTTCTTTCAAACAATTTAAGATAAATTAGTTAATTCTATAGAAAAGTAAATCTAATCTACTATATTTTTAAAAATATCATTGTGTTAATATTAGGTGTATGACTAATCATTATATCTTTATCTTAATTACAACAATAAGATTGATGGAAAGTTGCACCATTCAAGATGTGAATCAAAGTAATTATTGAACAAAGTAGGTTATATTCACTGATAATAAAAGTATATTAAGTAAATATATTTTGGATAAATTAAAAAGTTAATGTATACTAAATAAACATATTTTAGAAAATAAAAAATTAACTATATTTTTCAGTTAGAGAGTGAATTATATTTTGAGATCGTTAGAATTAAAATGAAAATAAAACTATTAAAGTGGAACAGCCTATTAACTTGTAAGTGCACTTGACAGGTGCATTTTGTAACTTGTAAGATGGGGCAAGGAAAGTCATGCTACGTGAGTAACGTGACTATTTATTGAAATGTCACTGAACGTACCAATCGGTTCGCCCTACTGTAAGACTTGACCGGCTGATCGCCGCAATGGACGTGGACCCGTAACCATCACGGTCCATTTTGTTGTGCTACACCTAGCTAAGCTCTACATAGTTGAGTTGGTTAAGTTCTTTCCACTACATTTTCTATTATGGGCCCTGTTTCGAAATAGTTATTGTCTATTTTCTAAATTTTTTATAGAAAAATATACGGTAATAATTTGATATATATGACGGAAAAAGGCTTTTGGGAAATGTGGTCAAGAAAAATATGAAAATTTTTTTGTGAAAAACTCCAATCTAAACAAGACTTTTTTGGGTGTTTGTATAAAAAACTCCACTGTAATTTGCTGTAAAAGTTATAGAAAAACTTTTGGAAATTAAAGTTTTTTAGGTGCTTTAGGGTGTGTATATTAAAAACTTTAAGAGTTTTTTAAAAAGTTCTTGTAGTTAAAGTAGAAAACAAACAAAATTTATACAAACTTGCGAAAAACTTGAGTTGCCTTACACTAAATTTAGAGAATCCAAACACGGCATGCCTTTTCATTCTTTATTGGGGAGAGGGGGGGTATTGTTGTGGAAAGGGTTTATCTAACAACTGTTCAGGGGCACTCTTGAAAGAGAAATCAGATCTTAATTTTTTTGAATAAGTGAAATGAAATTAACACAATATTTAAATGAAAAATTGGCAAGTCTATGTATTTAAAGAGAAATTAGTTATAATAATTTGTGTGTTTGGATAGTAGATATATACATATATATTTTTTTGCAAATAAAATACAATCCAAACAAAAATGTTTGATAACCATTAAACATCTGTTGAGAAAAATCCTTGCAGAAATTTTTTTTTTTGGCAACTTACAGACGGGATCTTTTGCATATTGAGATTTTCGTTGAAGACAACTTTCATTTTTTTTTTTTTAATATCTTTTTACCACGACACCTGAATCTTTCCTCTAGATTTCACTCTCTCGACTTATTCAAATGTCCAGGTCTAAAAAGAAGGAGAACTTTCACGTTTGCACAATTAAACCAGCCATCTGCCGTCTAAAGGAGGTTGACTTCACGAGCATTTTCATTTTCGCGACGGCAATAACTTTCCCAAAAGTCTTTGTATGCTGTTGTCATTGAATGGAAATTGCCAGCATAATGACGTACTTTAGTCAAGTCTCAAATGTCATTGTGCACTCTTTTGGGGGCTCAAAGTCAAGGCACAGAAGCAGCTCGTTTTCCATAGATACAGCAGTTACTATATATATATATATATATATATATTTTTTTAGTAGTTTTTATTTCTAGCGTTACATCACTCTGGTTTTGGACAATCTCAAGCACGACATACTACTCTGTGTTGGGTTTTTAGGATTGTCCAAGGTGATAGATACCGTCCATTTCCAGTCGTGCAGGAAAGACTACATGGTAGTATAATGCGATGCAATTCAATTAACCCTATACACTCCTCAGACTTTTCTTTCACGATCAACTACGCCTTGTAGCCATAAACTCGTGAATCAATAATGACTCTGTTGAGGACATTTGTTAAATTTGACTTTTTACAGCAACGGTAACCAAAATGCTAGTATAATTTTGGGTTGATTTTAGTATGCACCTCTAAACTATTGCAGTCTACATATTGCCCCAAACTATCAACATATGTTAGAAATCTCGTATCTTATACATTCAGATTTGTGGCCCAAAAAAAAAAAAACCATTAAATTTTGTGGCAAAGAGTTTATATAATTTTAATACCAATGAAATTTTCTAACTGTTTGTGGGTATTAAAACCTTTTCATTCAAATATTTATATCATTATTCGTTCATTTTAACTTATTCAAGCAATGTGCTACAAATTGATGATATAGAGTAGTTAACTGCAGGGATTGGTAATCTACGGAGAAAACCACAAAGCACTTAGTGGAGGGGTGGATATCGCCATTTCCCCTAGCTATGAGTTCCAATGACTTTAGTTTTTTTTTTTTTTCAACGTAGTAATTCCTATTTTACATCTAGATCTATACATTAATTGTACTAGGGGAAAGTGATGAATCCAATAGGGTCAATGAAAAACTCAAAGTGGATTGAATCGTTATTGGACCATACAGATGCCTACGTGTTAGCTGATAAAATTTGCTGAAAATATTGAATACAAATGTAAATCTGGAGATTGGATCCATCGATCTACACCTAAGGAGAGTAAACCCATTATTCACTCATCTAAATAAATCCTGCACTTTGATGAGGCGACCATTTGCTCATGATTTTATGACACTATCACACTGTTTTGAAGGGCTATGTACACCGTACCTTTGTTTTACTTAGCTGTGGCTAAACTTTAGTTCAATATGCTAGTTCACCTAATGTGTTTGCTCAACCCGAGTGGTTCTTTGCTTACGTGTTGGCACAGTGCCTCATACCGTTCGTTTTTCGTTTTCTTTGAAAATGGCAAAGAATAATTTTTGATCTTTTTCTGGACTGCAGCCAAGCATATGTTCAAACACTAATTAAAGGTTAATTATTCAAAATACTGAAGAATAAAATCTTTACAAAAAATTAAAGAGAATTCTCTCATGCACGTTTATTATTGAAGCTTAACTTTTTCTACTCATGCTAAAGATAAAATATATCCCAATCTTCTATTTCTCCAATAACACAATTAATTTATTAAATTATATTTGTTGTCAAATTGGAAAAGAATAAAAAAGAAAAGAAAAAATAAAGAAAATACATGAGCCTTGTGCTGCTTTAGACCTATGGAATCAAAATTCATCGAGTTTTATGCGGGCATACCCACACATGATTTTGTTGGCGCAAATTTCTCACACGCTTTTTGTTTATTCTCGTTAGTATTTTTTTCCCCAGGCATCAACTAACAAAATTGATCACCAAAAAAGAAATTTAGATGCCCCTTTTACCCCTCAAAAGAGGGCAACGGTACACAGGCGCCCTGGTCCTTCGAGACTCGAGCCTAGACTGTACGATACGGTGCAGGGGTCGAACCACCGTACGTGCGCCCATCGCCGCTCCCCATTTCGGACCTCCGTACACAGCCGTCGACTATCTTCCGTCCCACGTCGTAATATTCAAGGACAAAACAGACTTTACACTTCCTACCCCCCGTTATACCAGCTCAGTTATTCGGACAGCGTAGTTTATTTTAATCCATGCGTCGTTGTACTAACAGTCTCAAACTGTCCTCGTCACTGACGGAATATTTAAATCAAACCCCTTACTAAATTATTTCCCAAAAAAAAAAAGAAAAGAAAAAGAGAGTGAACTACTAAACCAATAACCAAACCGTCTTCCAACTCCCCTTCAACACCTGACCGGTACCCCTTTCTCACTCTTTCTTGTGGGCGCTTAAAATTACCGTTTTATCCACAGTAGTTTCCTTACTAATCACAATTAATTAGGGATGGCAATGAGGCGGGAATAGGACGGAGGGAGCTCTAAAATCTCCACCCCCTGCCCCATCCCTCGACTTTGTATGTCTAGGATTGTTTAATTATATTTTTAATTTTAACATTTTTTTTTATATGTAACGCCAATAATAACATTATAAATCATGTTTTTATATTTTTAATTGAATATTCAATGTGAAATCAAAGTTAAAAATCATTTTAATCTTTTTAAATTCATTTATTTACTTTTAATAGCAAATCTAAACTTATAGTCATCATATTCGTGTAAACACAAAAGATTGAAGTAGACTAAAGACAATCAAATCATTATGTCATCTGAAAATTATGCCTTTTTTAGTTCCCAAATCATGACAGATAGGCATATATTATTGAATGTATATTAGCAAATCTACACTCACAATTACCATACTTATTTCTATTTTCTTGGTAAATAAATTAGAATATGTAAAAAAAACTAAAAATTATTAAAAATTATTTTGTCATCCAAAAATTATGATAGATGCATACATCATTGATATGTAATTATAATTTGTATATGTACGCATGTAGAAAACTAGATACAATTTTTTTTTTTAGATTTTATAATACCCCTACCCTATCCCCAGCTTAGTTTAAAATGAGGGGTGAAAAAATCCATGAACTCTCACACCCGTCCTATCCTTGGCGGGGTGGGCAGTCGTGGACGCCTACTTCCGTTGTCCCTTCAACTCTCATCCAATTTAACATGGGAGAAAAATTCTCCCTTTCCCTGCACCTGCCCCACTCCTCGTAGGGTGAGTGACCGCAGACACCCGCGAGTATTGCCATCCCTACAATTAATCATTTAATTGCTTGTTATCCTATGAACAATCGGGCGAAACTAGGTCGTTCTTTGGCAGGGTACTTTTGTAAACTGAGATAGAAGGGTCACTGCGAAACTAGGCCGTTCTTTGGCAGGGTACTTTTGTAAACTGAGGTAGAAGGGTCATTTTCTAACCTTCTCATTTTACCATTTTTTCCTTCGTCCTCCGAGGCCATTCAGTTGCTGCTTATCACGGAGAGGGGTGGTGCTTGTGTATGTAATGTGTGTGTTATTTTTTTCTCTTTCGTGAATTTTTAGGCTCATCTTCTTTAAATCTAAACCAGAAAGTCCTTTCTATTTCAATCATCGGAAAAACGAAACTACTTGTTTTCTCCTAGAAAATGGTCTGAGTACGAAGCTTCAAACCCTACAGATGATCAAAACTTCGCCACCACCACCACCGCTGCAGCTGGCCATACCCAGCAACATGTCCTACCATCGGTATCTCCATCACTCTCCCTCCTTTACTTCTCTTCTCTTTTCCTTTTGGTAATATGTTTTCCTTCTCATACATTTTTGTTATCTCATCATCTTGTGTATTTTACTTTTTCAGTTTTCACTTCACTCTCGATCATCAAGAAGGTTTTTGTTTTCTTTGCTTAAGCTTCTTCTGCTTCCTATTTTTAAATGCTTAACTGTGTTTGAAGGAATTTTTTTTTTTCCTAAAAATTTTTCTTAGGTTTCTGGTTGGTGTAGGCCGAGACTTGGGAGTGCGTTTCACGAGGAAGAATCTGTTGGATTTATTTCTTAGGGGATGGTGATTTTCCTTTTTCTTTCTTTCTTTTTTAAATAGGATGGGTGAGGTTCTGGTTATGGTAAAACCTTGTTTGGAGCTTTTAACGTTTATTAATGAAGCTGAGTAAGTTAGTTGTTTCAAGTTAAAAATCGTTTGTGAGTGATTTGATGGCTTCCACATTTATAGCAACTTGTTGCTATGTTCTTTCACCACACTCTTACCTTTTTTCTTATTTATTTTTAATTTTTTCTTTTTTCTGTATGGTATTAATGTTTGCCATAAAGGGGTTGTATTTGGTTTTTTGCCTGTATTTGTCCTCGTCTATTATCTGATAAAGTGCCTATGTACACTAGTTCACATCTTCTGCAGATGCTGCAAATTTTGGTTTTGTTACCTTTTCGATTCTTTGTCTGATTATATTTTGAATTCTGCGTTTCTTTTGTTTGTTTTAATCTTATTGTGATTATCTTATTTCTAAATTGCTTTCATCTCCCTGGCGACATCTCTCTGTTTTCCTTTACCCTGTTTAATTGTTTCGTTTGTGAGGGCAGTTGACCGTTAGCTGTGGGAGCTGTTTGCTTCATACGTATCCACAACATGACTTTCAGCTTGTATGATGGGTGTTAGTTTTTCATTGGTAATAGTTTCTGGGTTGTTGCTAGAGTTTGAAATAATGGAAGGTATTAACTCATCTTTGTATGCAACAGGAGAATATGGCACTATGGTGGAGTATTTAAATTAATGGTGGCTTTTCTATTTTGCCTTGGTATTGTGGCTATGTGTGATCCTTGTTCAGTGCCTGGGTTGCAGTATCAAGTGGAAAATGAAGCATGTAGGTTGTGCAGAGATGGTAGTAAGTCAGATTATCAAGATATACTTGCTGGTGATGTTGGTTCAGGGTTTGCATTAGATAAGATAGAGGCCCATGGAAGTCTTGATTATGTATGTGGGAATTCAAATTTGTTCTGCTTTTGGTCAACATTGCCTGGGTTATCAGCCCCAGGACATGTTGCTCAATCTACATCAGCTGAAGTTTCTGGGGTTCAGTTGGATGTTAAATTACACGAAATGCCAAATCCTGTGAGGACTAATATTAGTTTGTCATCAAGTTGTGGCATTATTAAGTTCTCTAGTGCTAGGACAATTTCTTGCTCTCTGAACCAACAATATGGTCATCCTCTGGATACTAGTGAGGAAAATGATGTTTTGTCCTGTAGAGGACCGCTTCTGGACCGTAAAAGTCAGTTTTTTGACTCAAAAGAGGATGCGAGGATGAGAAAGTCTGGAAATTTTGACAGTTCTTCACCCCATGTAAAAATAAGCCCTCCCATTTTGGACTGGGGAAAAAGGAAGTTATATTCCCCCTCTTTAGCATTTTTAACACTCACAAACGCACACAGTGAGAACATTTTGACAATTTATGAACCTTATAGTACCAACTCTCAGTTTTATCCGTGCAATTTTAGTGAAATGGTGTTGGCACCTGGGGAAAGAGCCTCGATTTGTTTTGTGTTTTTGCCTAAATGGTTAGGCTTTTCCTCTGCTCAGCTAGTGTTGCAGACAAGCTCTGGTGGTTTCTTGATCCAGGCTACAGGGTTTGCACTTGAGTCTCCCTATGGAGTACAGCCGTTGATTGACGTGGATGTTTCCTCCAGTGGAAAGTGGAGAAAGAATTTGTCGTTGTTTAATCCTTTCAATGAAGCTCTTTATGTGGAGGAGTTGACTGCCTGGATATCAGTTTCTTCTGGGAATACTTCCCACTCTACCAAAGCTGTCTGTAGTATCAATAGTATCCAAGATCTGCATGAGTTAAGTTTGCTGAGTGTTCAGGAGTGGATAGATGTGAGAAGTGCTGAAGTTGGTCTACCACTAGTTTCAATGAGGCCTCATAAGAATTGGGAGGTTGATCCTCACAAAATGGAGACCATCTTGGAGTTGGATTTTTCATTTCCTGCTAAAGGGAGAATTTTTGGTGCCTTTTGTCTGCAGTTGCTAAGATCTTCAAAAGATGAGATTGATACTCTCATTGTTCCTCTTGATGTAGAATTTGGTCTAATTTCAGCCTATCATGAGCATGGAAGTCCCATTTCAGTATCTCTGAAGGCCCTGGTGCCTTGTGATAGCAGCGGTACTGCTGTTGTTAGTTTGTCTGTGAAAAATGATTCTCCTCATATGTTGAGCATTGTCAATATTAGCAAAGTGGGAGAAGGCACAAAATATTTCCACATCAAATACATGGAAGGCCTGATTCTTTTCCCTAGCACTGTTACACATGTAGCATTAGTCCTATGTACTTCCATTTCCTTTGAAATACTTGGTCCACCTTCTGAGATTGCTGAAACAAACATGAATTGTGAACTACGCATGTTGACAAATGATTCGAGAAATTCTGAGATCAAAATTCCTTGCAGAGATTTAGTGAGTGTTTGTTCAAGCCACACATTAGATTCGTCTGTTGGAGCTCGACAAGGTTCTGAAGAGGTGGAGTATGAAAGCATAAGAACCAAATCTTCAGGCAGTGCCAAGCAGCCACTAATATTGAATGAGGTATCTAGATTCCAGTCCATCTAGTGTGAATCCTACTAGATCGAATGTCCAATGTGATAATTGCCAGGTTTTGTATTGTGATACACTTTTCCAAAATATTCCATTTACAGCGTTGAATCTATATTCCTTTTTGTCAGCTCTGACGTTCTACAAGAGAAATCCTCAATTAGCTCTCATTTTCATTTTTAATGTCTTGTAGTGTCCACCGGGACTTTGATTCTTTTCAAAACATTATTTTCAAATACAGCCTCCTTTGGTGAAATTTAACAAATTGTAACAGCATAGGCTGGTACGTAGCAGTATTGCGAAATGATCAGATTAGTCATGGGGTGCTGTCCTGCGGTTGAATTGGTCTTTCATGATGTCTTCTAATTCAGGGGCGACTGGGAGAAACAAAGAATAATTGCAGAATATTGTTATTTTTGTGATCAAAGGTTTACTAAATCAAATATAGTCATAACTTAGCATATTTGATCTTGGGACTTGTGAATGTAAAATGAGAAAAGAGAAACTATTCTTTTCCCTGCATCACTTATGGTACATATGGACTTACTGGCAAATTTAAATGGGACCAGCAGCGGGTTTCTTGTAAGAATAGCTCCATTTTAAGTTACCTCATTATTGAAGATCATATTACACTTGGGATGAAAGATTTGATTTCGATGGACTATAGTCCCTTAATGTTTTGCTTTCTAATTCGGTTTGGCGTAGCAGTAGACAACTAAATGAGTAGTTCACAACAGGACCCTCGTGTGAAAACCAAAACAGGGCTGTATCAATCAACTTGTTTGAGTTGGGTTTTACTTGACAGTAACTGATTCATTCATAATTTTTGTTTTCTTAATTCGATTGATCCAGCCATTTATCCATCCATTTAGAAGGTATATTGGTTATTTAGATGGCAGGGAGTTGTTCATTCCTACTGGGAAGAATTGCAACTTACTCTTAGATAAGCTTTAAGGATTGTTGTTCTGCAGTTCGTATGTAGTTACCTTTTGCAGAGGAGTCATCATTGATAACAACACTCCCCAAATTATTGGTCAGTGTGTGATAAAGGATTGTTACTATCAAAGTTTAATTGTTCAAAGTTCGTCTCTGTACATTGTTTATGCTTTCTCTTGTTGAATGACAAAATATTCTTTCTTTGCATGATCATGCACACCCAATTTTGTTCTTGAAAATTGACTTTTTTGTTTATATACTTATCTGAAGGCATTGAATACCGCAGAAGCAGATGAAATGGTTCTCAAGAATTGGAAGTCTCATGCTTCTTCAAGTGGCATGTCTGTGCTTGATGATGATGAAGTATTATTTCCACTGGTTCAGGTGGGAAGTCATTCTTCTCGATTTGTAAATGTCAAAAATCCTAGCCAACAACCTGTAGTTATGCAGCTCATTTTGCATTCTGGAAAAATAATCACCGAGTGCAAGGCAGCAGATGGACATTTTCAGGCCTTTTCCTCTGGGAGTTCAACTGTTTATAAGTCAACTTCACCTTCAAAGTATGGTTTTTCAATGGCAGAGGGAGCTTTGACTGAGGCTCTTGTACATCCTTATGGTAGAGCATCCTTGGGTCCGATACTATTTCAACCCTCAGATCGATGTGGGTGGAGGAGTTCATTGCTAATAAGGAACAATCTTTCCGGTGTGGAGTGGTTACCTCTGCGAGGGTTTGGGGGGTCATTTTCTGCAGTGTTGCTTGAAGAATCTGAACCTGTACAGGCTGTTGAGTTCAAGTTAAGCTTGCCTCTTCCACATGCAATATCTACGCCTGACTTTTTACATCATATTGAGGACAATATCCATACATGCTCTCAGCCTTTGGCAAAAGAGCTATACGCTAAAAACATGGGGGACTTGCCCATGGAGGTTAGAAGCATAAAAGTTACTGGAACTGAATGTGGGCTGGATGGGTTTGTGGTGCAGACTTGCAAGGGTTTTGTTCTTGAACCTGGAAAGTCTATAAAGCTCATAATAACGTTTCAGACTGATTTTTCTGCTGCTACAGTACAGAGAGACCTTGAATTATCTTTAGCAACAGGTATCATTGTGATACCTATGAAAGCAAGCCTACCTGTTTACATGCTTAGTTTTTGTAAAAAGACAATTTTCTGGATGCGGCTGAAGAAATCTATTGTTGCAGTCCTCCTTGCTGCCTTTGTCTTTTCTCTAGTTCTTTTTTGCTTCCTTCCCCATATGATGACTTTTGGCCAAGATAACTTGTTTAAGAGCGGGAAAAGCTTCATCTCTACTGTAAGCCAAGCTGGAAAATCTGCCCGTGCCCATCGTAGCCATAGAAGCTGCAGTAAATTTCCCTTATCTGGCAAAATGACTGGTTTGCTGGGATCAACTGGGAAGGAGGAATCCTTACTTCTGGAGCCTGTTGGTATGCATAATGATGGTTTTGTCACCAAAGAACAAGTTCCAAGTTTCGCCGCTAGGCCTGTAAAATCTGCTCTGGAGTTTGACAAGAAAAGCAGTTGTTTCTTGGATAGTGGAAAGGAAATGACTCCATATTCTTCAATGACAAATGCTGTGACAGTTCAGAGCTCTGATATTCAGGAATCATCACAAGCCAGAAACCTTACAGTTAGAACTGGTAAAGATAAAGGAAGAAGGCGAAGGAAGAAAAAGAGTTCTTGCAATGGTGTAACTGGGCCTTTTGAAGTTTCAAGTAGTCAAAGTGGCAATTCTACACCTTCTTCTCCCTTGTCTCCTGTCTCATCCTTAACTCCCACAAGGTCACGGCCTCTGTCCCCTGATTCGAATCAATCTGTGCAGGCTAGAAATCCATTTGCAGCAGTGGCCATTCAACGATATGAGAGGAGTGCTTATGCTGAACTAAAACCCAGGGCGAAAGTTTTGCAGTCTGAAACTTCTTTGAAACCATGTAGTAAAGATGATGATGCTTGGAGTACTTCTAGTCGAGAGAAGCCTGATGTATTGCATAAAGTGCCTGGCAAGCCAGTGGTATTGTCCTCTGCAACCTTCCCTCAAGCTGGCAGGCGTGACTCACTCTGGTCATGTCGTCCTTCTTTTTTGTCGTCAGCATCTACAATTGCTCCACATGCCCGGGCTCCTGGATCCAAACTAAATGAGCAAAAAACAGTTAAACCCAAGGAAAAAGCAAAACTGGAGGAAAAATTTACGTATGACATTTGGGGTGACCACATCTTTGGGTTCCCTCTTATGGATAGATCAAAGGAGATTTCAGGGATGCAACCCCATGCTGAACAAAATAACTCAGATAGCTTTTTTGTTAGAGGTCCTCAGACCCTCATGACAATAGCTCAAGGTAAATCAGCAAGTTGTTCTGATCAAGTTGGTTAATGATAAAAAATATATATTTACAACTTAAGTGCAAATCTCTCTCTCTCTCTCTCTCCGTGATGTTTGAGTTACATTAATGATTGATCTATCAAGAAACTGCATTCAACAAAACTTATAATCAGCTACTCCACTATTCCAGAAAAAGAACGATTCAGCAATAGCTCCTAAAATGATATTTTTGCCAGTGGATGGTAGTTGTATAATGATCTTAGGACATACAGCCACCAAGTATACAGTTTCATGGTCCCAAGGAACCATGGAATTGCGTAATCTCCTGTCTCTATTTCTTAACATTCGGGGGGTTGAGGAGGAAGAAGGGCAAAGGGGCTTAGGTTCATAAAATGAGTTATTATATAATATCAAATTCTGGAGTTCGGTTTCTATAGTTTACGTTGTATTTGCCACCTACTTTGCTTTACGAATGCTGCTATGTTTGCAGCTGTATTGACTTGTTTCTGTACTTTAAGGATTGGTGGATCAATATTTTCGTGGTGTTGGTCTTGACTCATGAATAGCTGGGAGCAACTGTACAATCTTTTGTAGACAATAAATCTGTATCAGTTAAGCCAGTTAGTTTTCCATTGACAATGTTCTGATGTCTGGCAATGCGCAGGACTGTTTTTGACATCCTCTGATATATAGTACTCTATATAAATATATAGTAGTGCGCCCTCTCTCAACTGAATTGTACTTGGGATTATGAACTAATCTGGTAATGATAATAGATGGGTTTCATATTTGTATAACTGGTATCTAATAAAGCATCAAGCAGCGTTCCGCATAAATGCTTGCCAGTATATATCGTCTCGCAATGTTGTGATTATGTCAGGGGTATGACGAGTTTATTAGTTGTCTCTTATGATCTTTGGGTAAGGGTATGGTTCATCTTGGCATGTTAGGGATATGCATGCTTAAGAGTCTCTCTAGTGCTCCAAAGGTGGTGCGTTATCAAGATTGCTGACATCATGACTACGGGGGTTGGTAGTGTTTCTGAATCGCATGCTGGCTAATACTGTGAGGATGGCCAGGGATAAGGCAGGCTAGAAGGCTAGGACTTTCAAGAGAGTGATATTGACAGGAGAAGAATGCTGCCCGTGTACATGTTCTAGAGTAGCCGGCAATCAAGGCAATTTAGTTTCTCTCTTTCTTTCTCTTTTGTTTTAATCGAGGCAATTTAGTTGAAGTTAGGTCATTCTTAGATTAGGACTCCCTGGGACCATCTTTAACTCTATGCCCGTCCTGGCAGAGGCCATTGCAGCTTCGAAAATGACCAACCATTCTAACAGTATGATTGATTACCTTCATATCATCTTGTGTTGGTCCTGGTTTCATAACAGGCCAAGCTTTTTGTTGTATTGGAGCTTTTAGGCGTCCATATGTAGCTGTATGCTTTTAGGTCGTCTGTGTCCAATTTGTTCTGCAAGCTCAGGAGAAAAGTTCGTACTCGACGTGCCTGAGTTGATGGGGGTAACCCCATGTTGCCATAGATGGTCCAGTTCCCCTATTGAACTGAGGACCACATTTTAACAGCGAATGAATGGGACTGATTGCTGGTGCAATCTCATCTTTGCCGACATTGATTGTGCTTCAGCATGCAGGGGATGGGAGGAGGACTGAGGAACAACAAAGCAAATTTCATACTGTTTAAGCGCCAGATAATGCTAATGAGTGCTGGCGGCGACACCGGAGCAGAATTTTTCTCGGCAGTCTGGACGTTGATGCAGTTTTAAATGGAATGGGAGTCTTCGTGTTTTTTTAAGAAAAAAAGTCTAGTATCGTTGCCGAAAATTTCTTATTCGATTTCAGGGGTTTGTGTTTTTTAGGCTTAGGCAATCAAGAAAATTTATACATTAGAAAAAAGGACAACTGATTAAATATTCTGAAAGAAGAAAAAGAAAAAAGAAAAAAGAAAAAAAACAGCCTTCGGATCAGTTGGGACTTGTAACAACAAAATCTGGGAAATTTTCTCGAGTGAGAAAAACTGTGATTTGAACTAGGGGAAGCATGCATTGAGGAGGGCATGCAGACAGAGAAGATGAAAGCTCCTTCTGGATATTGGGGGATTCATCTCTCGATGTCGCAACGCAGTTATCAATCCCGCAAACCCATCATGTACAGTCCCCGCAATGCCCCTCTTGCGTTGTGGACCACGCAATTACAGCCCACCGGACTTGCTCTATGTCTGTGAAACACTAGTTAGTATATAATTTTAGTAGTGCTAGAGCTTGTGTTGTGCTAGCAGATTTCCGATGACTGCGACTACTGAGCGAAATAGAAGATGAGAATTGCTTGATTTTCTTGCAAATCCAATAATGAGATTACTGGAATTGTAAAATTCTATGGAGGGGTTCATTAGGTGCCATTACATCGGTTCTTCATTAAAGAAGTGAAAAAATGAGAAATAAATCCGAAGAGCCAAAAGAATCCTATCATAGATCAAACTCGTAGTATATAAAGCAGTAAAGAATATTGGTGGGGGAATTGCACCATTGTCAACCGTCCATGCACCATGCTAGAGTTGCAAGTCTAAAAAGTTGTGAATCCCATGAAGAAGATACAGCATAAGGGGAAAAGAAAAAAAAAAAGAAAAAAAGGAAGAGTAGGTGATTTGGTTGGGGGACAGGCTATTTAATTTTGTAGCTAGGCGATTGACACACATCTACTTCACAGCTCAATTCTGGAAAAGATGGCTATCACCCTCCGGGAGCAGACCTATCACCCAGTTGGAAAGAAGAAAAACAAATTATGGATTAATCGGATTCTTCGATTTATTGCTCACTTGACTACTTTCTCTTTCTTTTATTGTATTTGTTTGACATGAGGCTGATAGCATGGGGATCCACCACCTATCATTGATTAGTCTCAGACCAGTTCTTTACCTTAAAAAAAAAAAAAGAAAAAAGAAAAAAGAGAGAGAAGCAAATTACACATACACAACCACACATAGTCCCTGGAATTGTGGGGAAAAAAAAAAAAAAGGGTTGGAGTGCCTTTGGCCGGTGTACAGTTTACAGAAGAAGCATGCCTGCCTCCTCCTGCCTAAGCCTGTCTTGGTGCTGCTAAATAGTAGTGTGTGTCTTATGGTCCTTAAAAAGTCATTTAGTGTGTGCGTGAGTGGGGACTAAACAAGTGCAAGAAAGTACAGCTGCTGCTTCTACAATTGCCATTAGAGAAGATGAAGATGGATCAATATGAACTACTTCCAAATAAAGACCACACTACTATTTAGAACAGCAAAGACACAGAAAGAAAAGAAAGCCCAAGAAAAAAGAAAAAAGAAGAAAAAAATTTGGATATGGGATGTGTCCACCTCCTACTCCTAGTCCTGGCTGGCTCCTCAGTTCTCATTGGTTAAAACTTACAAAGCATGCACTTATAAAAATAGCACTGCTGTGCTTGCTTCTCATCTCAACCAGTGATTATCATATTCATACTCCAAATTTTTCTCGTTGAGTACTACTACTCCACTACTTCATGGCGCATTCTGCAGTGAATAGGGGACTCGCTCAAGAGTTTCACTTGCTATTAAATGTCACTTCACACACACCTACTATAAATTAGTAAATTACCACTGCTGCTGCTGCCTTCGCCGAATCCCACTAGGGAAACAACCGGAATACTACTCCGCTTTGTGCACTACAACTATAGGCTTACTTTTTAAGCATTTGGTGGATTGGATCCAGAAGGATGGAGACAGGTGGGGTGGCAACAACATATCCTTCTCCAATTGGCCTTTTTTATTTTTATTTTTTTGTTTTAAAGAAATAATAATACATCTTGCCAACCGATTTTGTCCGTCTTGCAGCTAACTAAAGCTGAAAATCAAATCATCAATGCCTTCCTGGAAACAGAGAGAATAAGAAGTCAACAACTGGGACGTAGTGTACTACTCTTGATGGAGAGTCGATTCCCCAGCTCCTTTTCTTTTCTTTTTTAATTTTAATTTGTCAGCATTTCTTTCCTTAAAATCCACGGTGCTAGTCTAGTATTAAAGACCACTTTTATGAAACTGACCACTTACTTACTAACTGCACTAGAAATGGAGGGAAAATGTGAGGCTTTGTACTATTGAGTGCTGTTCCCTGAATTAAGCATGGCTGAGTCCTAGGAATACGAGGGAATTCAAAAAACCATCAATTCTGAAATTACTACCATCTTAATTCTGTGGATGCAAAAGAAGGAATAAAAACAATTACTGGCATCAAGTACTTGGTAGAAGCAGCAGCCAGTGGCTTTTTTCTTCTTTTTTTTTTGGCGCGATAAAATGGCCAACCAACAGAGAAATTCAAAATTCATGCACGTAGACGTAGTTAGTACTACAACTTTTCTTTCTTTGTGTACTTTTTTGATCGTCATATATAGTACTAGTACAAAGCAAAAAACGGATTAGACTTGTTTTCTGTGAAAGTGATTATGCATGGAGTCCTTGCAAGTTCCTGACTGAATCCTGATCCTCTGCAAGTGTGTGTTACGGCATTCCTTGCTATGGCCTATGGGTGACCGACTGAGTTTTCCTGACTTCGAAGCGCTCCAAAACCCGTCGTTTTCTCCATTTTGAGCTGAGTCGAGTCAGTGCTGGTCTTTGTTTACTCAATGCCTCTCCTTGCCCTGTCCAAGAACTATCAGGCCCAGACACTAAAGCATCTCTTTATTATCACCAAATCACGTCCTTCAAGATTCATAGTGCTAATACTACACTATCACTCTCGCGACTACTAGCATGGATAGATTAATCCCCCTTATCATATTCACATATTCTTTTATCCACAACCGAGAAAGATACTAGCAACTATGCAGCACTCACCGGACCATTTTAACTTTTCCCGCTCTCTCGTTCTCTCCCCGCTCCTCTTTTTCTTTTTCCTCTCTCTTTCAATGGTGTCAGAATCACTATCCCTCCCTCAAGGTTCTTGCTGCTTGAACTCTCATGAATGATTCATGATGAATGTCTTCAGTAGTTCAAACATACTGCATCTTCTTGTCTGAATACCAGAAAAATTTTCTTCTTGTCTTCTTCTTTTATATTGAATCAAGCTCTTTCTTTTGATGAGATGGAGAAATTGGATGGCCAGGCTAACTAGTTAAGATGTTTAATACTATCGGAATGCACAATCATGATGTTTGAAGGGAAGTAAAAGAGGAAATGAGTAGCAAACATAGTACCACTGCTACTCCTGCTGCTGCTGCTTCTGATCTTCAGCTCAAGAAAGCGCCTTTGTATCCCCAAAATGTGAGTCCTAGCTTACTTTCTCCCTTTTTATGGGGTAGGCCCATGAACCCACCCACCACCCAGAAAAATAAAAAACTATATAGATTTCCGTCTCCTTTAGCTGCTGCCTAGATATCGTAGACTGTGAGTTGTCACTCTGATCTGAAAAGTTTCGAACTTTTGATCCAATTCTTATATCGGTTATCATACGCAGCTTTATTAGTGAAAGATGAAACAAAAAATATATCTGAGATGGGATTTCTATTTCACACAAGATGATAGATTGATTGATAAAGTCTGAATCTTGCAATAGGAGAAGAAAATGGAATTGCTGCAGAGCAAATTACTACCCGCGAAGAAAGTTAACAGACGTCCATCAGCCAGAGAAAGAAAATTGGCCTTGTTGCAAGATGTAATCAAATTCCGTCCTGCTAAATGTGACCGAATGGCTGCAACTTCATATCATTTGGACTTTTATAGAAATGCTGAACTTTTGGCCTGTTGGCAGGTTGATAAGCTGAAGAAGAAGCTGAGGCATGAAGAGAATGTTCATAGAGCATTGGAGAGGGCCTTTAACAGACCATTGGGAGCTCTGCCACGTCTGCCCCCTTATCTCCCTCAATACGTCAGTATTATTAGTACAAAATTGGCTTTCTTTAGATCCAATCTTTTCTTCGTTCATTCATTTGACACGGTACAGAAGATCGTTAATTCGTGTGGTCAATATGACTAATGTGTCACCGCTGATGTGGCGGGCTATTCCTATTTTCTACATTTTGATGTTTCCAGCACACAAAATCTTAATTATGAAAATTTGGTATTGACTTTTTCAGTTCTTATTTTTTAGATGCTAGAACTTCTTGCCGAAGTGGCTGTTTTGGAAGAGGAGGTTGTGTATCTTGAAGAACTGGTTGTGAATTTCAGGCAAGGTCTCCACCAGGAAGCTGTTCACACATCCTGCGGGAGCAATGAGAACAATTCTGCTGATTCATGCACTGAGGTGCTTAGTTCCAGAAGGAGAAGGCATTCAAGATCCTTTTCCCATCGCAATATCAACTTGGAATCTTCTTTGGCTGCATCAATACCTTCGCCTTCTCTGGCTAGAAGTTTTTTAACTGGAAAACAAGCATCGTCTGACGCTGATGGCAGCATGACGCATTCCCAATGCAGGCCAAAATATGGAGAGCAGGTTCTGAAGAAACCAAGTTCTCCGTCGGAAGAAAGGCTTGGAAAAGAAAATCAGTCCTGGGCTAACTTAGTGAAGGATAAATTAGCTCCAGCACAGAAAGCCGCTGCAACAAAAACTCCAATAAGAAGATGTCCAATGAAGCCAGAACAAATAGGCAAAGGAGCTGATTCCGTGAAATTGCAGGTACAGTTCAACTTGATTTAGTTGGCTTGATGTCTCGATGACCCACTGGACTTACTGGAATTGTAATTTCTGCCACTATGGAGAGAGCCAGTTGTCTAACTTAGAACTGTATTACTGCAGTGCAGAGTTGTGGACCAGGCACAAGAGAGTTCTTCAGGTTCTTCAGATGACAGGGTGTTTGAAGCCGAAACGGAGGCCAACAGAACTTCCCAGGATATTTTGAAATGCTTGTGCAACATATTTTTAAGGTTGGGTACATCAAAACGGAAGACACTGGATTCAGAATCCTTTTCCTCTCTTATAGCCGGGGATTTGAGCGAGCACAATGTGGACACAGATTTTCGAGATCCTTACTTGATCTCCACAGGCTCTGGAAAGAGAGACTTTGGTCCTTACAAAATATTTCCAGCCATTGAAGCTAGCTACATTGATTTCAACCGGAAAGCAAATGCTCTGTTTCTGATTAAGAGACTCAGGTGAGGCATTAGGCTGCTATTCTTTTTAGCTTCGTTCTTTTAACTCTCAAGAATCCTTTGGTTCAGACTTCCATTAGTTGTTTTGCAGGCTCCTCCTTGGCAAGCTAGCGACAGTCAATTTAGAGGGACTCAGCCATCAGCAGAAACTAGCTTTCTGGATAAACACATACAATTCCTGCATAATGAATGTAAGGAGTTATATATCATTAAGTGTCATTAGACTTGAATTGTTTCTTCTCCTGTACATGTCGTAGTTTCTTCTCCAGGCTGTGTCTTTTGACCGAATTACTGCACCAGAAGATGATCATCCGTTTCTTTTTATCTTGTCAGGCATTTTTAGAGCAAGGAATTCCTGACAGTCCTGGGAGGGTTGTAGAACTTTTGCAAAAGGCAAGATCTCTAATTTCAAACTGCTAGTCTTGCTTTCCATAAATCTTTGATCTTTATCAAAGATGACTGACTAAGCATCAATCAATACTAGGAATCATCTCATTTTGAATTTTGATTTCTGCTTATTGACCAGGAATATTAATTCAATGTACAGTATAGTATCACAAAACTGATGAGGGCAAGGGCATAAACTTTGTAGTGCAACGGCCAAGCACTTGCTCATAATTTCTTTAATCAAATGAATGATCACATTATGCTTTGCAGTCAAAAGCTTTCATTTTAGCAATAAATTTCAGTTCGTCACTGGGCTATAGCATTTTATGTGAACCGTAGCCCCCAATTTCAGTGCTTAAATAAAATTCAAAATCCAACTATGCTTTTTGTCAGGCAACAATCGCAGTTGGCGGACATCTACTAAATGCAATAACAATTGAGCATTTTATCCTGAGGTTGCCTTATCATCTAAAACATGTAAGTCGTGATCCCCTTAATTTCGTAATCTTACGCTTGTTTCCTGCAAGCATGTAGTTATAGCATCCAGAATTTGTATGATATAGCCTTTTGGTTTTCACCTTTGTCAACAGACTGGTCCAAAATCAGCAAAAGGTGATGAAATGAAGGCTCACACTCTCTTCGGTTTGGAGTGGTCTGAACCATTGGTGACATTTGCACTCTCCTGTGGATGTTGGTCCTCCCCTGCTGTAAGTTGATTCTTTTCTTTCGACAAGCTTGAGTTGTTTCAAAGTAGAGCCACTTGATATCCATCCGAGATAAAGGGAGTATGCTTTCGATTCTCTTGACAAATGGATCGCTGTTCCTTGCCACCAGTTTGCCACTGTTGCCTTGTTGTTTAGCTTTCCAAGAATTTAGATCTTATTTTGTTTGTACTGGTAATGAGGGCCGCAATTTTCTTGAATGAAGGTTCGAGTGTACACTGCAGCAGAAGTTGAGAATGAGTTAGAAGCTGCAAAGAGGGAATATTTGCAAGCTGCAGTTGGCATTTCAGCAGCAAACAAGCTAATGCTCCCCAAATTGCTGGACTGGTATCTCCTTGACTTTGCAAAAGACTTGGAGGCATTACTAGATTGGGTTTGTTTGCAGCTACCAGATAAACTCAGGAATGAAACTCTAAAGTGCCTTGCGAGAAGAGAAAGAGACCCTCTTTCTCAAATAGTTGAAATAATGCCTTATAATTACAGTTTCAGGTACCTCATATACCGCTGAAAAGTCCCTTCCTTTCTTTTTCGTTTCCCATCTTTAACTTCTTTTTCCCTTATTCAGGACCTTCAGTCCTCAAACTCCTCAGAACTTTTAGATTGCAGGTTTCTTATACTGAACAAATTAGACGACATACATAGCAATAAACTCGACATAAAATTGGTAACATCTGCCATTGATAGGTGATCGTTGTGAATAATTTCATTGTATTTTCTGAAAATGTTTGTCCTTATTTCAGTTAATGCTAAATTATATCCAATCATTGGCCTTCCTCCACAATATTCAGGGGAATACTTTACGAGGCAATCTTGAGTACTGCAGAGGCTTGTGATCCTACCCCCACACACCCCACCACCCACACCCCCCCCCAAAAAAAAAAAAAAACCACAAGGTGGGGAAAAAGGGAACTCAGCAACAGAACCGGGAAAAAGAAAAGAAAAAAGTACTACCAACCCATATGCACAGTTCTTTTACCGTAATAAATAGTATACATTCGGGTTGGAACTTAGGAATTATATCCCCATCAAAACATTCAAAACCATCATCGGTGAATGTAGCTAGATCTCTTCTTAATCTCGACGAATTTCACAATTTCCAACCATTTCCCACAATATTGATTCGAAAAAGAGACTCATCTGCTCATCCCCTGCTCCGCCTACTCTTATACACACACACACAAGTTTTGCCGAAGTATAGCATCTGCCGTTAAAGCGGCGTATCATGGATTAATGTGAACCTGATGCATTTGTACCATTTCTAAAAATTACTGCTTAGCTGTTTACGCCCAAGGAATTGTCTCCACTTTCACTATTGTATGCTTACATTTATTTGTACAAGACAGCTTTACGTAAAAAACGCTATCAATCGTTTTGTCTGAAACTCTTCCTATTCTAAATCAAATCGGCTTACGTATAAAAAACCAATATACTTAAAGAATACACACAGGCCCCTAATGGGAGTACATTAGTGTTATAACCTATGAAAAGATGAAAGGCCCCCACAACATAAACTGTACAGCTAACAACATGCCTGCAGGAGAAAGAACCACAAGATGAAAATGAAAAGAAGAAGGAAAAGAGGGGGGAAAAAGAGTAGAATAAGCAAATCACAGCATGACGCTGGATCAAAATAAGGAGGTAGTATACAACAAAACTACCAATTAAATTGATTCAGAAGTTTGTGAATCTCAGCCAAATGGCGAAGGGACAGGTCCCGCAAGAGCATCAGATCTTTTGATGCTTCCCATTCCACAGATAATGCAGCCAGGTGTGGACAGTGCAGAAAATTTGGCCCCACAGAGATCGCAAACATCATAACCAATTGTTGACAAACGACCAAGTGTAGCAGCACAAAACTGGGAAGGGTCTTCTAAAGGATCAATAGACTTGTTGGACAATCCTCTCTGAACGCAAATGTCAATCAGGCTCCGCAATTCATCTTGCTTGCCTGGAGGTGCTTTAGATAGGAGCAGTTCAAGCATCTGCTTGGAATAGGCATAATTCTGCACATCCATATTCCTTTTTATGGCAGTTCGTATGCAATTTATCCGGTGCTTGGCAAGAAGAGGCAGTGAACCCAGGTGACGAGACAACCTTGCCATCTCATCTTTTGCACTGATAGCACTCGGGCCTGGACTCTCTGTAACCGGCTGATTTCCTGCAGGAAAAAAAAGCGTCATTTCCTAGGGAAAAGTGGTGGTATAAAGTGCTACCAGAAGAATGAAAAGGACATCACCGACAAAATTGAGCGAATTCTACAACAATCATCACGTAATAACATTCAGAAGACTAAACCATATTTGTGGATTTTTTTGCTTTGGTTCACTCCTTGGGATTGCCAGATTACTAAATCAAGCAATACAGCAGCTATCAAAAGGCTCACCATATGATTTTGCTTCTGGAAACCAACAAGGAAGGGTAGCAAATTGGTCACAAATGATATACTTGGTTTACATAGTGGCAATTGAAATTATCAAACATCCAAATCAATCCAACTTCAACCTTCATTGCCACATTAGTAACACATGTTAAGGCAGCTGATTGAACTTTTAGAACCAAGACTAGACTTACGAGGATACAGATTTTGGCTATACCCACCTTATGCATGCTCACTCCTCATGTAAGAAACATTTTAGGCCTTGTCTACATTGCCATTTTCTGGATTTTTCATGGAAAAATATACTGTAGCAATGTGATATATATGAGGTAAAAATGTTTGGAAAATGTGATCACAGAAAAAGTAAAAATTTTTGGTGGAAAATTGCTATCCAAACAAGGCTAACCTCTTGGCCACAAATGATATACTTGGTCTACATAGTGGCAATTGAAATTATCAACATCCAAATCAATCCAACTTTGACCCAACATAGGTTAATGCGGCTGATGGAACTTTTAGAACCAAGACTAGACTTATGAGGATACAGATTTTGGCTATACCCACCCTATGCATGCTCACTCGTGTAAAAGATATTTTTAACTAATACCTGAAGAGAGATCATACGAGTTTTTCCAAGGTTAAGAATTACAATACCCGGAGTAGTGTGACTGCAATTTTATACTGAGCACATATTGTGGCCTGAGCCTTGATATCAGCTCCACGAGACTGATCCTTGGCCAGTGCTAGAAAAGCTTCATCAAAGCAGGATAATGCATCTGGAAGTTGATTCTGCTCCAGATGAGCCAGTCCAGTCTTGAAGCAAAATGAAGCAGCAGCCCCCCGAGGAACCTGCAATGAATATAACAAAAGAATTAAGGCAGCATAACCATATGCCAGGTTTTAAACAAAAAAGTTGACCCCAATATTCTGCAGCAGATACCAGACGGCCATATTTTGTGTTCTCTACTAGTACATACAATGTACATCATTTTTATATAAAAATTTGTTCTATGTTTACTCTGTTTTCAAAGTGTTTTACATTTTGAAGAAATGAAGGTACATTTTACTGAATTGGAATCAACATTTGCATTTAAATTGAAACTTCTGACATTTTGTTTAATGTAGTGTATTTCCTTTTTTTTTTTTAATTTTTTTGAAGTCTAATGAGAACTCTATTGTTTATGTATTGTAAAGAATTTTTATTCAAGACTCAAGGACTTCAAGACAAACCTGAATTCTACTAGGAATAAAAGAGTAATGACATCTTTCATAAATTTGAGAGAGAGATTACGTACAATATCTTTTAGCTTAATACATGAATGCAAGAGTGAAAAAAATGACGGCCACAAGTATGTTTTGCATCTTAAAATCTCTACATTCATTTGTATCTTGAGATAAACCATCTAGACTTTTATGGGAAACCCTTAATGCCCTGACTAACAAGGTTTTGATTCTTTTAAATTCTTCCTATTTGACAAGGAGAGATGTAAAAAAATGATATGCTTACCTGTCCAGGACGTACAGCTTTTGGAGAAGTGGAACGTTCAGGAGCTCCTCCTGAAGTTCCAGAACCTGGAGCTTCCAGAGAACTGAGATCAAGGGGCTGTGTTGAGATTGGAACTTGTGCCATCTGAGACTGAGACTGCACGGGCATGGCAGGCTGAACACTTGATTGTGGTGGTATGATACCACCTGGAAGGCCAAAGGAATCAGATGAAACAGGTTGCTGCGTTGCTTGTGGTGGGACACCACCATCAGGTAGACCTATATCAGCTACAGGTGCACTCTCTTGGTTAGGCACAACCTTGTTACCTTGTAATCCTTCAGAATTTTTGTCCAGTTGCGAAAGGTAAGTTCCAGGTGGGGGCAGTGATGCAGCAACCTGGACAGATGATATGGTGTTCTGGAAGAAGTCCTCAGGGATCGGCCCAGCTGTAACTCCAGCACCAGTAGAAATAGGGGAAGACTGTGAGACAGATGTAGGTTGCACCAGAGAGTCTGTTCCAAAAGGATCAGTAGGTGCAGAAACTGTGGGAGCTGTCATACTTCCAGTGGTGGGAGGAGCAGGTTGAGATAAAATCTGGCCAAGATCCGGGGATGAACCAGTCGATGATTTGGTTCTACCCATTGGCAAACCCAATTGCTTTGTGGCTTCTTTAATCTTATTTACATCCACGGTAGCTGATGTAACTGGTTTATCTCGAATTCGAATATGTAATTTTTTGGTCTTTGAACTTTCTTCCTCATCACTGCTGCTACCATCAGCAGCAGAACCATAAAGCGATTTTTTAAATTCCTCTGCTGCTTTGGCTTGCTCATCAACTGCATGAGAACCTGAAAATTGCTGGGAGAGGGTTTCTAGGCCCATCAAGGAATTCGACTGCAGTTCACGTTCAGGAACCCCATTAGACTTGTCAGGTGCTGATGTAGCTAGAGCTGTCTGAAGTCCATTTGCTTTGATGTTACTACCTTCAGCTTTGAATGCTTTCACCAAACTATCTTCTCTCACTTCAACAACATTGCCTCTTCCTTTAATGATCCCCAGATAAACACCAATGTGGTCAGTAACAATGGATGGAATGGTGCCATCATCAGTTCTCATGTAAGGCATCACTTCAGCCGCTAGTGCCCATTGAGGTATGTCCTTCATGTTAATAGGAGTCTTAATCTCCCAGTTCCCACCACCCCATTCAGGCCCTTTAGGAACCATGCTTTCAGCAGCAAAATTTGCAAAAATGCCTTGCGTCCACCCCGTGGAGCGGACTCTCAAAATCCTTTCACAATATCGCCTTAACTCTGGATCAGCGCCCTCTTCTTCCAATCGCTGAGCAAGACGCCTCATTGCACTAGGGTTAAGGTGGCATATAAAGAGGTCAAGCATGCTTTCAAAGTCTGCTATTACTTCAAAAGTTTCCTTTGCACTGTCAAATTGACCATATCTGCAAATTCACATGATCATTCCCATGTAAATAGGAAAGAACAAGTTATAAAGATAAATTCTTAATACATCCAATACGAGGATAACCACTCTACAGTAAATGGGCTTCATACTTAGTTTATAGACTAAAGTATAACCAGTAGCAAACTTAAAATAGCATATAGACAAAAGCAGGGCCAACAGTTCAATTCAAGTTTACATTTGTGTGTATCAAAACAACAAACTACAATGAATTTCTACTTGATAATTAGATAATGTGCCTTCGGGTGCCAAGTCCTGAAGCGAAATGTAGATTACTGTGATGAGAGGAAGAAAAACTTATTGCTCAGTCATAACCATAGATTTTCTGTGTCTACAATGGCTGGTCACAGCGAAACTCACCAAAGCAATTAAAGAAGTACAGTAGACCAGAAATATAAGTGCCCAAATAGAAGAAAAAATTTCAACCACCTGATACATGCATATCCCAACTGGCGAAATCGGTGGAATAAATGTGAGGTTGGGAGGCATCGCGGATAATCTCTAGACCGCAAAAACTCATCCTTTAGGACAGATAAAGCAGTAGAAAAGCGAAGTGCTTTAACTGCATAGATTCCTCGCAACACCTTAAAACAAGAAGTTAAGCTAATAACTCTATGACAGATTGTCACTGATATTGAACAAAATGCACATATATCACCTGTGTGAATTGGGGGGCTGATTGGGATAGAGCAACAGCAAGATCACCACAAACTGGCGAACCACTTGCAAGAATATCAAGTGATCTTGGAGTAATCCTCAAGCTATCAAACCTTCATGGAGAAAATGAACATGATGGGTTACTGACGTCAGAAAAGCTTGATTTCATATAGCTCTAAGGTAATAATGCAGCAAAAGAATTATTTAAAAGAAAAAAGAACTAAGCATAAGTTCTTTACAATTCAATGACATTAAATAAGCGGAGAAAAGGAAGTTCTATAAACAGGAGAACCTTGAGGTGATTTGGTAAAGCACTTCCGGTAGATCAAGCTTCTGTTCAAAATGTTGCTGCATTGTGGCAAATCCGATAAGAAGTGGCTCAAGCAAGCCAACAAGAGAACTCTTGATCTCAATCCCCTTCTTTTGTCTGGGATTTATATCGGTAGGGTTTGCAACCAACAGGCGATCATTCAAAGCTCCAACAAGTACTGCACAGCCAAAAAAAAAAAAAAAAGAAGAAGAAGAAGAAGAAGAAACCTTTTGGGTCAGAACAGGAATCATGTAACTGAGGTGTAAAAAAGGTCAACACTCTACACCAGTATTCTCCACAAAGAAAGTAAGGCAGCCACAGTTGGAGGACCTCTTAAGTGCGCACCTGCATTTGGCATACAAATGGAGAGTACAGTTCTCACTTTTCCATCCCAGCCAAGCATATTGATGGAAGTAGCAGTAGAAAAGAGAAGCGCAGGCCCAATCCAGAGAAGGGATCTAAAGTAATCATATGTTAAAGACTCCAAACAATTCAAAGATGCTGAATCAACGTATGCAAACAAATCCAAAAGAGCAGGAGGAGAATCAATATAATACAAGGGAAAAATGTATTCAGGATATTGAAGGCAGCCCCTTATCAAATCTTGTAGAACTACTAGCCAATATCTCCAGATCTGCTGAAGCAATGAGCACTCGTTGCGTAGTTAGTATACCAGCAACAAAGCCCCTGAGAGTTTCTTGCCAGTGCACCTAAAAGGACCATAGTAGAAACATAAGCAATATTATCCCTCAGAATTTCTAATCAATCACAAGCCTGCAAAAGTCTTAGTCTTACAGAGCAAAGACCAAATGCTGCATGTGAGGCAAGATACAAGATGGTCAATGCTGATAATCATCATGCTTCCAGCATGTGCTTTCAGTTCATATACAAATTCACAGTCTAAAGGCCACTCATAACTCATAATTGACACTTAGTTCAAATCACTGTCAGATTAAAATTTAAAAATTGACAAGCTAAGGCATGGGAGCATAGCTAAAGCAGGTGAATTATTGCCTACTCAAAACCTATGACTAAGTAAAATTGCGCAAAGGATACACAATCACAAGCATCCGGCTACTACCCCCCCACTTACATAAGATGTGAGATGCCACTTAAACCATCTGGCATGTTGAGCAAATTTAAGACGTGAGATGCCATATTCCCAGAAAAAGTTGGATGTTTATAAAGAATCAAAAGAAATACTACATGAGTGCTCATTGCAGAGCAAATATCGTCTCTTTATGCATTCACACGTCACTAAAAGTTTTTCAAATTATAAGCCATAATATTGAAAGGAAAAGATAAAGGAATAGATAAACGAAGGAATTGGTGGTAACAATTCAGTAGTTCCCAGAGATTACCTGGAGTACCATCTCACTGGTTTTCAACTTGATTGATTTCTTCCCTTCAGCTTTAGTTGTTATGTAATGACCATCAGCAGTTGAAAGGCGGTATCCTTGGACAAGTTTTGCCAAGCCAATCTGATCCCCATGCGAAGCAAAGAGAATGGTTGCCTCTAAATTCATGGAATGATCAGTCAGAAGTCTATAAGCCTATCAATAGTTTACCATCAAAATACTGTTCATAAAACTACCTAGCGGAGTAGAAAAAATACGATCAACTTCACTTTCAAACATAAACTGCAGTGGGCCCTTAATAGCAGTAGCATCAGTAGTGACAGCATTGCCAGCCTGGTCTCCATCAATCATGCTATTATTGTCCTTAGACTCTTGTGAAGCCGCTCCAGGTAAAATATACAAAGAAAGTCCTGTCTTATCCTCATCAAGAATTGCAAAATGGTTTTCATTAGGACCAACAAAACCAGCATCTCGACCTGGAAAATGCATGGAATGAACTTAGCTTATTGATCAGAATGAACCTAAATACAACAAACAAGTATAGCAGCAGAAATTAACACTTGTAACAAGAGGGGAAGACCTTTGATCGTATTTGCTTTACTATTAGTTGAACGAGAATCTGTATTCTCCCAATATAGAATCACTTCATGTGCAGTGCCACTAAACTCATAAACAACCAGAAACAGGTGCTTCTTTTTACTGTAAGCAATGCACTTCGCACGATATTCTACATTCGCAGGTATCTGAAACAGAAATTATTGAGAACCAAACTAAAACAATTCGATTTGCAAAAAAAAAAAGGAAAAAGGAAAAAATCTCACCGAGGTGTATAGCTTCTTGTAGACATTATCCACTCCAGAAGAGAGATTATAAGCCATAAGATTTGCCCCTTCCAAGTAGAAAGCCCTAACAGGATAATGAAGTACTCGGTTTTGCTTACTGAAAAAATTTAGTTCCAGATGAAATGGCTGAAAAAAATACAAAGCACATTAGGATAAAGTTACAATACATTAGAAATCAAAGACTGGGATGCAATCAATGTAGTAACCTGGCAAACAGGAACATCTCGTAACAGATGCTTAGTATCTAAGATAGTGATGACAGGTAACCGAGTTATTGGAGCAGTTTTTGCATGTCCTTCCATAAAATGCTGCAACAGCAAGGTAAGAATTTAATTATTCAACACCACTTGCATAAAGTGTTGCCGTTGAGATCAGAAAACAGAGACAAGACATGTATTGCCAAGTTCCACATGTCTCCAGCTACATAAAGATGGAAAGACAGGTAAAAGGGTGCATTTTATGCGTATAAAAAGCTGTATGCTAAACACAATGGCATAATACAAGTAAGTCATATAACCAGCTAGGCTTCAAAATTGGTTTCGCACCTTCATAGTTTTTAGACATGTAATCAATTTTGAAAATCAAATTTGTTTTGCAAAAAGCAGAAAAAGACAGATAACAAGAGCCACCCACAAATTTAATGTTAAGCTCCTGTTAAGAATACAATCATCACTTAGAAAGTCTAGTCATAATTGTCTGCAAAGCATAAAATCAAGTTGAATCATTTGTAGCATGGGGCAATGCCAGACTCAATATGCTAAGCAATAAAAAATTAGAATTTAAGAGCACCCTCTAACATATTTTTTACGCAAAATATAAGGACAAAAGAAAAGAGCAATTACTCCACAGAGATCAACAACATAAAGTATGTTTAACAGAGAAGCAGAAATAAATTTAAAGAGACATACACTGTAAAGAAAGGCCTTTCGTGCAATGTCTGATATCGTAACTTGATTTTGACTGAGATGAAACCAGCAATTGTTTATCAGTATATAAGTACTCCTATGTTCAGGAGAAGAGTATAACCATGGGAAAGAATAAACCAAAGAATATTAAAACGAATAAAAAACCAAACATGCATAAGCTTACCATAAAACCTTCTAAGCCCAGAAAAATTACAAAACAGGCCTCGTGTTGCTTCTAATTCATCATCAAGAAATTCAAAAAAAAAAATTAAAGTTTCCTTCCTAAGACAAAAACAATTGCTGTAGTTCAATATGGATAAAAAATGGCTTAAACTCTAAATTACTGGAATCAGCTAATTTAGCATAAACTCTATGGATAATTTTAGAAACCTCCCCTGAGATTTCTAATAGTTTCACTTAGCGCCCTTGAAGTTTGAAAATATCACTTACCTCCCTTATTTTCAAATTTTTGTAACATTCTCAACCCAATTCAAACTATATGACTAAAATACTCATTTTAAAAAGAGAAAATGATTTCTTTCCAACAATGCCCTTTTATTGCCTTACTTTTTTTTTTTTGATTGCAAGTATGATAATCAAATGTTAAAAATAAGGACAAAAGGCATGAAGATATACTTTTTTAAATAGACAAAATATAGTAGCCGTAACCATAAGCAATATGCTTTTCTAATGTACAACAAATAATATAAATTTATTTAACGCATTTTCAAATTAAAAAAGAATTTTTTTTATTTTGGGTTTGTCCATTTGCTACTCTAAGAAATAAACCCGATTCTACTTTTTTTTTTTGGCAGAAGTGTTGCAATTCAGGGGTAGCTATGATATTAAAACTTCAATATTGGCTCACCTTTATGCATCCATATGCTTATTGCGCGCCCTTAGTTAGATTACCAAATGAGAAAAACCTTTTATGTAAAATGTTTTGAGCGCATATAATAAATTTTGTAAATTGTTTATAATCTTTACTTTTATTTATCCAGATCAATGACTTGAAAATTAGAAAAAGAAAAAATGTTTAAAATTATACTTAAAACTTACATGAGATGTTCAGAAGGTGAAAAAAGTTATTTTCTTCATCTTTGCAATATTTCAAATAGTTTTTACATGCTTTGTTAATTATTCATAATTTGTCAATTTCAAATTTTGTCTCCAAATTATAGATAAGATTTGTTAGAGGATCTCTCAACCCTAAACTCATAATGTTTCATTAAAGGACACATCCATCAAGTTTTCAAATGTCCAGAGATTTTCAATAATTTTCTCTTTTTTAAACATAGTATTTTAATCATATAATTTGAATTGAGTCGAGAATGTTATAAAAATTTAAAAATAGGGGAGGCAAGTGATATTTTTCATATTTTAGGGGTGCTAAGTGATATTGTCAGGAACCTAAAGGAGGTTTCTAAAATTATCCCCAAACTCTAACTAATTGGCCAGGTACTCAGTCAAACAATTTCTGCCGTAACCAGCAATTCAGGGGATTCTAGAGACTTAATTTACAAACAATTAGTTATGACTACTTCTGATGGAGAATATTCACTTGATTTTTTTCCCTCAAGTAATCTAACCATGACAATAGCATTTTAAGAGAAAAGTGCAAGACTTGTTGTGCACGACCAACAAAACTTACTAGGGAAAGTTGGAAAAATGTGGTAACACGCTGAGGAAATTATTAGATTTAATGTCTATGTTATGCACAGTTTGGCAAATTCTGTAATGGTTAGCATATCATAAGATAACAATATCTTCTTAATCACCATTCAGAATGAAATGATAGATATACAAAACCTAACTTCTAAATCTAAGCAATATTAATCAATTTTAATTACACAATTGAGGTGGTTGACAAGATGAGCTAACTACATAATTAGAATAAAAATCTTAAGAACATATTCACGAGCCTGAAAATTGCACAAATTAGTTGATGAGTATTATGGCTAGTTTGTGCTCATCATAGAAGGTTTAAGGCATCTTATCAATTATCACTGCGTTACCCTACTTGCTCTATATCACAAACAGGTTAACACTTTCCTCAAAGGACAACTCAGACTTTTCACCATTTGTAATTGTAACAACCTATTAGTGATGCTAACTAAATGCTCCACTTACTTTCTTCATTCCTTTTTTTTTTTTTTTGGGGTCTGGAATTGTGGGAAAGGGGGGAAGGGTTTGTAATTAACCACATAGAACATACTAATGTAAGGAATGAAGAATAATAAAACCCAGCTCCACTTGACACCGCCAACTTTGTAAAAAGAAAAAAGGAACGAGAATAGCTACCAACTTACCCTTTCAAATGATGCTCTTGTAGTTGTGCTTGAAGCTGATGGTCAGCTAATATTCCAGATGAGCCCAGAGATAAGAGTTTTTCCTTCAATACAGATGCTGCATGATGAATTATCAGGGTTATAAAAAACCATGGCAAATATCATCAAATACAACTGAACCTCAAAGATTGCCTAAATGGATCCTGAGGTAAACAAACTGCACATTTTGGTATTTCCTATGTGATTATATGCTCCTTTCACACTGTAAAAAATCAGTGCCTTTCAAGAAAAAAAAAAGGGAAAAAAAATACTGCTTAGACAGCATTTACATGATTGTATAGAATATATATTTCTCCTCAGTAACCAAAACAAGAACATATGCACCTAAACTCTAAAAACTTCTTGACCAAATTTCAAAACAAACAACCCAATCAAGAAACAAAGATGATATTATCTTCTCAAGAATGTTTCGCTTTTTCCGACTGGGTTGACTGAAAATAAATCCACTGAAACAACACCAAAGAAAGGCCAAATTAAATAAAAAAAATAAAATAAAAAAAATAAAAAAAGATCTTAGTTTACCAAATACAATGCATAAAAGAAAAAAGCAGCCAAAATTTGAATTCTATCACAATTGATATAGAAAATGGAAGGCACAAAGTGAATATCTAATAGCATATTGATAGAGAAGTATCACCTGAAGATCCCCTTGCACTTTGCAAAACCGCAAACAGCTGTTTCCGTCCTTCCCTTGTAAATGCAGCTCTATTTTTTCGGTTGTCTCCACCAGTCATACTCTATTACACAACAAAAAATTGTTTAGACAAAGAATTGAGTGAGCTATTTATGCTATTAACGCAACACTTACTGCAAACAATAAAGCTGCCAGGTTTAATTTTGGATGAATCTCCAAAGCCTTTATTCGTGGTAGAGGGTAAACTGCTTCTCCCCCTTTCTGAGAAAGAATCCGAGGGATGTCAATTGATTCAATTCCTGCATAAGACAGTGCAAGACACGTCCATCAGAAAACCATAATATATAACACTTGCACAAGGAATACAAAGTAGCAAAAGAAATGAATATCTTATTGAATCTTATTTCAGACACATGGCAGACCAAAATACTCAGATCTAAACGACAAACCACAGCATCCTAGATTCTTTTCAAAACAAAGGGGAATAACTTGGTCATTTCAAACTGTTCTCCTCCTCCCACCTTTGTCAGCTTCAATTGCACATAAAATATTCAAACTTCTTTGCTTCTTTAGAGGCTTCAAGACAATAGCGATTTCTCGATTCAAGGTTGAAAGTTAAATTCTGATTAGCCCCCCCTAAATTTCATAGTGGAAGAAAGATGGTCATATCTAGGTATTGAAATCCATACAATTTCTTAGAGTTGTAATGAAAACCGCTTGAAGAAGAAAAGATTTTTATTAGAGGTGTAATGATATGTTTAAATTTTTCTTCCAAAGTTTGTTATATATCAAGGTAGAGCTACTGAGAATGCATGTGTATGTGCAACATCTTGCAGTATGACATTGCCCTATGGAAGCCTACAGTTATAGCAATTCTTGTTTTTTGGCATGCGATGCCATCTCTATTGCAGGTAAAAGAATAAAATTCAGAATTAAGTCTAAATATATACTCAGACATAAATACAATACATCTATGAAAGCTTAAAAAGCCTTTCAGCAAGGTCTCAAGATAGATTTACTTTAGCTCATAAAAGATGCTCCTTTGCAATGTTACTGTTGTCATAGAATTATATCAATCTAAATGCCTGGGTAATTGGTTAACTATGACAGCTTCTAAATCAACCTCATTTTCAACTTCTTCTAGCCCAATGTAACATTATTCTTATAGGAGTACATGATTCTATTCAGTAGGGTCCATTAAATAATAGCATCTAATACAGGTTATGCATGATAATTGAGGTATAAGGCTTACTCGTCTTCTTCTCTAATAAAATACATGAATGTAGACAAACCAATAAGGGCATAAAAAATGAACTGGATTACTCAGTTAACCTTCTTTCCCAATTGCTATATGCACAACAGTTAGTGCAAAATATTATTCTACAAGGAATCAACTAGTAAACCAACCAGCAGCCTCAAAAAAATTTGCTTGCATTGGAGGTCTATTGGGATTCAAATTAACTCGATTCTTCCATACTTGGATGCTTCCATCTTTTGACAAAGTAACAAGTAACCGTAACATTGGGAGCCAAGCAACTGATGTAATTGGCTGAGAACCAACTTGAGTACTGCAATTTCCATTAGCAGACATAAACTTCATGATTCAGAACTAAACAGAATTAAGGAAAAGAAACAGAAATAACTACAAATATGTTGACATCACAGATTAATAACAAATCCACAGATCCAATATTATTCCCTTACAAGTGGCGAAGAAAAATTTGCAAAGTAATGGAAACTTCATTAGTATGCAAGAAGGAATGGAGTGGAACTTGCAATTACATCTGATTTCCAAACAAGTTGCTTAAGCAAACGTTTGCACTGTTGCATCAAAATCAATATACAGTTATATTGGATTATACATTAAGCAAAACCAATACCAAAAGCTCAATAAATTTTCCAGCAATGTGAGCCTATTTAGCACATATTAAGGGGAGAGAAAGAGAAAGGTACATGTTACTATGAGCACTAAAAATGATATGCTTTTAATAATAGTTCTAACTGGGTTTTTAATTGGTGAAAGTTGAAATGGATGCCTACCTGACTTCTATTTAACACCATCTTTGACATCCTCAACAAGAAAAAACAAAAAAGTGCACATCTTTAAATGCATAAGAACTCATCCTAATGGAGGCCATTCATAAACACAGTAGCAGAACCTCGTAAAACTTACATGCCTATCATCATAGGTCTTTCAGTCGATACATCCCATGCAAGAAGTGTACCACGTCTATCACCAACGAAAACCCACTCTAATGTTGGATGAAAGGCAAATGCTCCAGCACCAATTAGCTTTATGGTGTTATCAACTAAAATGACATCAAAAAATAGAAATGGAATCACTAACACCACAGAGAGAGATCTACTAGAGGACTAGACTATAATATACAAATGAAGTTAAGTAAATCTCACGTTGTAGAGTGTAATGAACAGCATATGTATGGATATTATAGGCTCGAATCAGACCATCTGCATAAGCTACGTACTGGAATGGAAGACAGCAAGAGAAAAGGTCACTTCAGTACCCGCAAGTTCAAGTCCTCGGTGTTAAAGGCAGAAGAGAGATCTAGAAAGAAGCAGAAATTAGAGAAAAGATTTTACCAAAACAGGAAGGCGAGGGTGGCAAGCGAGGTTAACAATAGGTTTCTTCAGGTCCGTCTTTATCTTTGTAGGAGCTTTCCCACCTTCCACTGTTCCAACAACTTTAGAAGAGCAAACACCATGTAGTCAGAAAACCAATTCAAGAAAATAGCTACATGAAGAAGAGCATAACTGATAAAATTATGCACGTGACATGATATAGTTAAAGTCAAAGAGGGAAGTAGTGAGATAGGGATAGATGAGTAAATAAATTCCACTAGATAGATCCCATTATATAGAAGAGAGACAAGCAACACAAAGCTATCAACCCTAGAACACTATAACCATCCAAATCTTTACTACTGACAATTGCCTTTTGATCTTCTCTGGATGCTGTCAAGTTTCAAAAAACATGAAAAAAACATATGCTTCATAGCATGCACTCATTCTATCCAAACAAAACTTATCACGATCATGTCAAAGCGAATTTCATGGGTGGCTCTTAAGTTACCTGTCCATTATATCAGATACTTGTGTGATTTAAGTTCCATCATTTCTTCTCTAAAGTAATTAATTTAAGATCTTAGATTTATTTTTCCTTGCCACTCTATAGCAGTTTATGGTGATGATGTTTATTTTCAGTGAGCGTCTTGGTTCTCAGACATGCATCTATGTCAAGTGCATACTATCCACTTCTAAATTCATTCTTAATGCATCGAAATTTCATAGTTTTATGACAATATAATAGATCCTATCTGTAGTGGGCTAAATGTAGAATTAACTAGAGGTTGTTTAGAAGTTGGAAAGTGCTTGTATATCAGATGACAGTTGATTTCTTGTGTATGCATTTGACTACATCTCCTTCTACCTTATCATTTAATGCGTAAAAATGGTATAAGAATATGCATTCCAGCATAATATTAGCAATTCAATCCATTCCACCGTTCATTTATTTGTTCCCGTCTTTTGGGAGGTTTGTTTACACGTAACCTATATCCTGGCTCAGAAAAGATTATATAACATTACTCCTTGCACAACTGACAACAAACCTGTTACACTCATCCTCCGATGGAAACCAAAAAACACAATAGGTTGAAGAGAAGTCAAGGCAAGATGAACTTCGGTATCAGAAGAAATTTGTTCCATTCTCTTTTCAGGTGAATGCAGCACACATGTTTGCTCAGAGTCAAAATCACAAGATCGAATTGTACAATCCTGCGCATGAAACACCAAGTTTCCCCACATAAGCAGGAAATGCTCCATTATCAGTTTCTATACAGCTAAAGAATAATATTAAGCACCTATAAGTAGTTTTAAAAAATAATAATAATAAGGGCAGGATTTATTTTAAACGAAGGATGAAGTAATTGACATGAGAGCACAGAAGAAGAACAACAATCGGAGTACTAATCTTACGGTTTCAAAAAGTACAACTATAGTTCGTTGAAATTTCAACCCAAACTAACCTCAAGTATAGCAATGATGGAATGGCCGCTGGTAGGACTATAAGCCATACGCACAACAGGGGAACCAATATCGATGGCCGCGATCTTACTACCAGTATGAGCATCGAATTCTGGATTTTAAGCAAATAATTTGACAAAAAATTAAGCAGGCGATTTACCTTAGATCGAAGGAAATTATCAAAATTAAAAGATCAGTTTACCAATGATGTGAGTTCCGACAGCGGCGGCCACAATAGCCTGAGTAGGGTGAAATGTGGCGGCATGAGGCTGCAAGGATTTCGAACTCCGACCAACGTGCCGGAGATCTAAATGCTGTAGCGTTGCCCACTCCATTAATTATTCCTCTCCAATTTCAGCTGATTGGTTCCCCTAAATTAAATTAAGAATGACAGCACTCTAACTCTGAAACAGTCTGCAGATATCGAGATCGAGAGGAAGGTGCTTTTAGCTCATTGATTTAGAAGTCTTTTGAGCTATCCATCAACGAAGATGATTCCACAACTAAAATTAAGAAACGGAAGAAAAAAGGAACCCAAAAAAAGACGGGATCAAAGCGGTAACGAGACTAGGAATTGGGAGCAGAACATTTTAATCTCAAATGAAGTCGTGCTGGGTCCATTAAAAGCGTCAACAGAGCTCCAAATAGAATAGAAAGCGGTGTACTATGCAACGCTTTCGAGTTGGTTTCTTGAATGTACCATTTTCATGTGTATTTTAATGTTGCTTCTAAAGGTTGCTTTTAATGTTGTTGTTGGTACCAGAGTTATTAATCACAATCCAATTACATTGATCCATTAGAGTAATATCCTAGCTCAAGGTTGCTTTTAATGGTGGAATTGACTTTAAATTGACTTTAAATGGGTATAATTGGTTATACCCGTTTAATTGATGCATAGTGGGTTGATCAACTCACCCATTTGAAAATAATTATATGTCTAAATACAAATTTTAGTGAGTGTTAACGAGATAAATTTAAATTTTTTACTAATATAATAAGGGAAAATCGCCAATTTAGTCCCCAAATATTTTCACTTAAGCCGATTTGGTCCTTGAAAATTTTATCACATGAATTAAGTCCTTCAAATAAAATTCCAATGCCAATTGAGGACTTAAACTCATGTGTTTCTCCTACCAAATGAACATTGACTCGAGGGCATTAAGCAAAAGCCAAGAGGGATGTGATTCCCCACGCTTATCGCCTTAATATATCAGGTGGCATCCAACTCCTTGCTATCGCCTTAATATACTTTGTTGTTTCTACCTCAGAACCAGACTTATCTTGAGTGCTCATGCTTAAATCTTATTATACATTTCCTGACTCATGCAAACTCCTCCGGGCAAGAGTTGAGAGGTATTTGGTGTAAGAAACATGCTTATTTTGGCTCTTGGTTGATCTTTCAATTTCCTTGTCTAATGTAGCTTTTATACAAAGTTGTCGATCCTATGGTTTCCATAGTCGCATGAATAGAACTACAACGGTAGGTCGGTTTTCAGGTGGTGAATTTCTAGTTTGAAATGCACACGGGATTGAAACTTTTCCTCTCAGATGCATTTAGTATGAATGTCCCTCCTAAACATTGCTCATTTGTTTTATACTGGACGAGGATGAAAATATCTATCAAACTTTGAAAGAGATGAGGTTGCCTTTTCTCTTCTTTTCCATTTTTGGTAATGTAGTTGAATTCACATACCTATCATTAGAAGGGACTAAATCAAACTTCAAATTCATAGCAAGTAAAGATAGTGCCACAACTTCTTCCAAAGGACTATCCCGAGGTATCATTGATTTCCTTTGTTTCAATCCCCAAAAGATCCTAACCAACAAATACCATTCAAACATTCAATAAACATAATCGCTAGAACGGACTTCCTTTTCCAAAGAAAATATGAATCTAACCTGTATCATCAATAGGAGCTCTAAATACAAGTAAAACTTCAACACCGAAACAATTTGGTAGAAACCTCGCACTCTCCGCACATCAACTCAAAGAAACAAATTAGTTTTTCATGGATAACAAGATTTTGAAAAGAAAAGAAAAAGGAATAAAATCTTGAAGGCAAGATAATTAGAAGAAATGCGTGTAATGAATTTTATTACCTTTTCTCATCTCCTTTGTCCAAGTAAACTTTAGATTTCATATCATCATCAACACCATCTTTCTTCGTTCTCTTTATTTTCTTTCTTAGTTTCTTCCTTCTCATCTATCTTATTGTCCACATCCACCTTTTCCTTCTCCAATTTCTCCTGACTGGAATCATGTTCGAGAGGCTCTTTTTGTTCTACCTAGAAATGCTAGAATATCGAGGTCATGGTGACAATCAAGGAGGTCGTGGTGAATCACATCCTCTTCACTTTTGTGCTTCCTAAATGTCCCTGTCAACGCTCATCTGGAGAAACATATGTTTTGTTGGCATTGGATTTTATTTGAAGGACTTAATTCATGTAATAAAACTTTTAGGGACCAAATCAGCTTAAGTGAAAATGTTTGGGGACTAAATTGGAGATTTTCCCATATAATAATAATAAAATGTCCGCTATAATAATAATAAAATTTGAATTACCACAGCAGAATTCATCTACGATACGGTATATACTCCAAGGGCCAAATTGGACAGTGGGACTGAAGTTGCGGATTCGATGCATTTAATTGTACCCTCCGGTTGGAGAATAAAATGGGGTTTAGTTTTTATAAGATTGTGTGATCTGCCTCTCTCCGCGTAGCCAAATCCGAAGTTAGGAGATTCATTTCCAAATATAGAAGGCCACAGGGAACGGGCCGCGGGTGGGGCTGCACTGATTATGTATCGCCAAAGTTGGGCGCGACCCCCTTGACAGATTGGAGTACGCGACTCAACCAACAAAAGAAATTAGAATTTAGAAACGAAGGGCGCCACTTTTCAAAAATGCATTTATGCAATTCGTTAAGAGGAATTGTCCTACGCTTCCTCCATTGATATGCCATTTTTGAAGCACAAATTTCACATATTGTTTGGCATATCCATGCAGAAAAGTATTTAAAAAAAAAAAAGCACTTGTCAAGCGTGTACGCTACTTGGCAGAAGATAGATATACTTCATATAGTGCACCTAGTGTACATATTATTACAGATAAAAGAGCAGATGCACGTCTCTCTGGCCTTAATTCTATTGATTTTTTCTTCTCAATAGGAAAAGCAGGATGTGGACCCGGGCACAGTGAGAGACGAAATGCTTGGACTGAGAATTCTTGCTCAGGTTTAGGCGTTTAGCTGCCATTTTACATCCTTTTCTTTATCGTCAAAATTCTTAACTTAAACTCATGTTTTCCTGTAAACACTAAACAAAGGTTTAGGAAACTCATGATAAGAGAAAATTTCTAAACCGAGATTTGTAAACATTTTCTGGACATTAGAATATATTAATCTTCTTTTTTCTCCAGAAGGTTTACTCAAATCCCCAAGCAAATCCTCCTGAAAAAGTTGGTCACGACGAGGAAAGTTATACTACTAGCTTGCACTAAAATGTTGAGCAGAAAGGGGCTTACACAACTGGATTTCGCCAGGAGGGCTAGGGGTGGGGTTCGGATTATAACTCCGGCTGGCATTAATTCCTGGAGACTGGAGGGTCTGATCGGAGAATGAAGGACAAAAGGAACCACGAAGTTGTAATGTTGAATATGAGGTGGAATGGGAGGATGAAACGGTGTCACGTATAACCTGTCTTGGCTGTGAAAGTGGAGCCCATGCACAACAAAAATGGGGTGGTCCAATCCAATCGCGATGAGTGGCCTGACTTTTATGAATTACCAAAAGTCAAATTTCCTGTAATCTTTTGTCTACTTCGCCGACGAGAGTCACATATCGGAAAAACGACAAGATTCGATAACGTACGGGTTTGGCCTTCACAAGTTCCCGTTTCGACGTAACTTTTTGTGTAGATTTAACAACATCTAATGTAAATTATATATAATTTAACAACATCCAATGTAAACGTAATTTTTGCACAAAGCTAGTTATATAAATTACAAAGTTAGGTGTACACCAAGTATTGTAACAATTTATGCTAGATAGTTGTAGGATTTACAAAATTAGTTTGAACTGATAATGACTCAGAGATTGTTTGGATAGCAGATTATTTGGAATAAATTTTTTTACAAAATACTGTAACACATTTTTGATATGATATATGTGAGATAAGAAGGTAGTTGAAAATTGTGTAAATAATACAAATAAAAATATTTGGAACAAATATTAATAATTCAAACAAACCCTCAGTTTGGAAGGCTTCAAATCTGATTAGGCTCCATCCTATTGGATTAGAGAGAACTTCTCTTCATTATACTTCAATAAAAATCGGATTAGGTTCCATTCCATTGGATGAGAGAGAGCTTATCCTCATTCCATTGTGTGGCTAATGAAACTGGTGCTCTCTCCTTCTGTATCAATGGGCCTGAAATAATGTCAAAGATGGCAGGAGAAAACGAAAGCAATCTTAGGAAAGCATTTGAGGAAGCTGAACTTCTCTTCATTATACTTTAATAAATTTAATTTAAAAATTATTTTTAAAAATCAATCTCGGTTGTAATACATTTCGTTACTTGTGTTAGTCACACACAAAAAATCGTATGAAATTGATCAAGTTTTTGCCATTCGAATAATCATTGCAAATTTTTATCATAATTGTAAACAAATTTTCACCATTCAAATATATATATATATATATATATATATCTTGTAAATTGAATGTTAAATTTTTTTAAAATATTATTTTTAATATACTGATCATCAAAAGAAAAATAACAATACCATTTTATAATGTTATCCTAAATTTAAATATAAATAAATGCAGATCAATGGAGAGAAATCCGCAACAGGATCCCAACCCCCCTGTAGCGGCACCTTTTTCTTGCACAACATATGAGACTTTGAGAGGGCTTGTTCAAACTAAGGCTGTACTACTTTATTGCGTAAGCTTCGGATAAAAATTCCAAACCAATCAGGCAAAAAGAGAGAAACTATGTCGAAGCTGAAAGCTCATCGAGCTAGGGGGGTGGGGAAGGGGAGAGTCTATTCACCCCACCGCTGCCTCTCGTCTAGGAGACACCCATTTAGAGCTCATATAACGACTTCTATACTGTGCACTGCCATACCTCTTCCTATGAATAGCCCATTGACTCCTACTTCTCCACTGCTTCAGTTCAAGAATTTACACTACCGCGACTAGACGGAATAATCAAAGAAGGAGGTTTCGCCGATTGATTTCGCAGGACTTTACTGTTGCAGTAATAAACCTTTGAATCAATCCTAGAAGATAGGATCCCACTTGTGTCACTCACCCCTGGTACTCTCTTGACATATACAGTACCGTCATTTGCTTAATTAGTAGTAAAAGCCAGGGATAGTACCCCTCTATTTGTTAGCAAGCTAGTGAGAATTGGCTAGCAAAGATGCGTAGCATGGCGAGTTCCCCCTCCTCCAATGGCATCGCCGCCATTGTGGGCATCGGACCCAAGCTCGGCCGCTCCGTCGCCCGCAAGTTCGCCCACGAAGGCTATACCCTTGCCATCCTCGTGACTTAGGCCAGTACTCTATATACAATACTGACTATCAGTAACGATTATTACATTGACACTCCTCTTTTTTTTTTTTTTTGTTGGAATCTTTTCTTCAACTACTGCAGAATTATGCATGACAGTTTGATTGAGAGATGTAGGGAGAGTATCGAGATTTGCGGATGAGATAGCGAGAGATGAAAAGGCTCAAATGTTTGCGATTCGAATCGATTGCTCGGACACGAAAAGCATAAGGGAGGCATTCGAGGGGGTTCTGTCTTTAGGATTCGTGGAGGTGTTGGGGTACAATGCATATCTTCCCATGTCCTGCCCTCCTACCAACTTCACCAACATGAGGGTCCAGTATTTTGAGAAGTCCATCGCCGTTTCCTCCGTCGGCGCCTTCTACTGTGCCCAACAGGTCCCTGTCCTGTCTTGTCTTTCTTCCCTACTCTCCACTCTCTACTCCAAACAGCTAGCAGTTAACAGGAAATCGATGAATATGTGTTGATCCTCAGGTATTGCTGAGCATGGTGGATAGGGGCCGAGGGACGATTCTCTTCACGGGCTGTTTTGCTTCCCTTAATGGAATAGCCGGTTACTCGGAATTATGTATGTACTGATCCTCTAATTAAGCTGGGTTTTACGAGCATGTCCTTAACTATATGTAATCCATCACCCAGCAATAGCATCGTATAATAAAAGATAATTCCCTGACACTGTTTTCCTTCTACTATTGTCCTAGATTGTGGGAAGTTTGCATTATAGGTGTCAAAATGGGTGATTTGGGTATATTTAAATAAGTCATAATTGGGCAATGAGTGTAATTGAATCAACCCATTTATACCTATTTAAAATAAATGGGTATAAATGGGTACCCATTTATACCCATTTAATAAATGGATATGGGTATACCCAAGTAATCCAACTACCCATTTATGACTTGTTTGAAATATTATTTATTTTTTTAAAGATTTTTCCTAAATAATTATTTTATTGTTATTACATTGGTAAAAAATTCAAATTTATCTCCTTATCACTCAAAAATTTTGAATAAAATGGTATTTATTTTTAAATGGGTAAGTCAAATCAACCCATTACCCATCAATTAAATGGGTAAAATTAATGGGTTGATTTGGGTAAATTATTAATTACCAATATAAACAGATAAGGGCCTTATCGCAGCGTCTGGCTAGAGAGTTTCAACCTCAGGGTGTACACGTGGCACATGTCATCATAGACGGCTACATCGGCATACCTCGGTTCGTCGTCTTTTTTTCGCCCCCACCCTAACCACCCCCCTCGGTTTTCCATATCTCCTCGTTAATTTGCTGGCTAGCTAGTTCTATTTTGCATATGCTTGTGCAGAGAGTTATACTACTCAAGTCTAGTGTAAGTTATTAGTACCATGTTCATTGGTTTCGTTGCTGAAATTCCTGAATCTCGATTCTTGACTTTGCCAGCTGCCAGTCTCCTTTTTAGTTCCTCATTGTCAACATTCTGGGATCCTTGCCAACCTTTTTCTCGTGTTAAGGATTTTCCCCGGAAAACTATCGAGAAACTGGAATTGGCCCAAATAATGAGATTGGGATTCATTAGTTATGATTCAAGGTTTTATTGCCTGATTAGGGACTCAAAAAATGTTGACTAGTGTAATAAAAAATGCAAATATTTATAATCCTTCTACTCCTACTAGATTGTTTTATGCAGATGGTAAGTCTGGGTGCTATCTTCATGTTGTATTCCTGGAACCTACAATGATAGCATGCTTTTGGCATAAAGAAACATGCTATACCTCAAATTATGCCCGTCTTTAACAGTAAATTAGGTAGCAATATTATTGGTCATAAATTGTGGTATTCGCCAAGGATGAGGAACCCGTTTGAATGGAATGGCAGGGCGGCAGCGTCATCAACTTCACAACAAAGATCAACAATTTCACAACAAGATCAACAGGGTTTGGGGACCAACAAGAGCAGCAGCAGATTGGTATGGAGGAAGAGGAAGGGACTATGGACCCAGACGTGCTGGCTCAGACCTATTGGCAATTGCACATTCAAGACCGATCTGCTTGGACCCAAGAGATCGACCTCCGTCCGTCAAACTCTAGGCTTTTCTGAATGAAATGAAATTAATGGCGTGATCAAAAGGTCCCTGCTCCTTCCGTCTTCCATCACTTAATCATTGCACATTATTCTCCCCTCTTTCAATACTTCCACCTCCTGTCCTGCTTTTCTTGCGTCAACATACAGGCGCACAGGATTTCAAGTTGCACCATATGATAGCTGCAGCTGTCGTGCTTTTTTGCTGTAAAAAGCGAGCGCAGACTCAATAGTACTTGGGGCTGTGGCTGCTTTCGTGTGAGAGTGATATTCTAGCAGTGCCACTCCTAGTTTCATTTCGGTTTATTTTTTGAATTAATTTTCCATACACTCATAATATAAACATATCACTGTTAGATGCGATACAACCTTCTTTAGATTTAAATTTTAAATTTAAATTTTATTCATGCATCTAACTATAATAGCACGTCTTATTTCTAAAGTAATTACACAATCATCAATTCATATGATTGTTCGATCGCTTCCCGTTCACTTTTTCTAGCCAAAGTGTCTTTTTCTCAATATAGATATCTTCTCCCCCTCTCTCATTTTTCACTCTTTACTTGACATGCATTATTGTTCACAAGTTTCATTTCTTACATTAATTTTTTTTTTTTTTTACATTCAAGTACTACCACTTTACACTCTATTTTAATCTTATTTACACTATGTTTCCACCTAATTATATCTCAGGGGCCAAACTGGTTTAAACTGAACTTTGTGAAGCTATGATCCAGTGTCCTCAATTACTCACAGGTCACCATTCACACAATTGGAGGACCCATTTGTAAATGGCCCACAAGACGATTGGTGTGGGAATGGCTTCGCGTGGATAAAAGGCGGAGGCGTGTTCCAATTTAGTGCAGACAAGGCTTCATCTTGACGGACCTGAATCATATTCCCGCATTAGATATTCATCAAAGGTCAAGACTGCGCCAGGGCCTGCTCATAATAAATTATAGGACATATATATATATATATATATATTGTTCAATCAATCAGTTTGGCTACCCCTCCTCCGGGATTAGTATAAATTGTTATCATTTGATGAAAAAAAAAAAAAATCAACCCTTGTAACCATTTGTGCACGTGAATATCTTCAAATTATGAGTCGCAAACTTTTCTAATTTTTTTTTTCCCTCTTGCATAAATGTCACCAGTGGGTGAGAAGACGGAAAGGATATACTACTAGCACCTTACTAATGTTGTTGTTCTTGTTCCAAATTTTCTAAGGATACACTAGCACCTTACTAAAACATGTATAGACCGAATTGCTAGACGTTCAAGCCTATTGAAAGAATTAGAAAGAAAAAGAGCACAGCGGCCGAATGCATAATGGTAAAGATGTGCAGGAGATGGACAAAAGCTGCAGTCAAAAACAAATAATCTCACATGTTTTGATAGAAATTTTTTTTTCTAAATATTATTATTTTTTGCATCATAAATATATTTCCTAATAACTTTCTTATCTTTTCAATCATCTTTTTTTTTTTAGATTTCACATACATCACATTAGAAAAAAAAATTACAATAATTATTTTAAATAATATTTCAAATAATTTCTATCCAAACTAATCGTGACATGATATCAACCAGGATATATTTCGACAGATGATCGTCTGGTTGATCATGGCGCCACATTTCGATTGACATTATTGTTTAGGTTACGGGTCTAATCCCCAAAAGGAGGAGCCATCCTTCCCCGCCCCCTCCCCCCGGGGGGGGTCATGAGGGGGTCTTGGTGTTGTGGTCATACTATAACATGATGTGGCATACCCCAAGTCAGGCACAAACAGGTCAAATCTACCTTCTGCCTCTGCTTGTGTAGGGGAATGGCTGAATTGTTCCATGATGATTGCTGTTTCTCAAATCAGGAAATTATATATAATTTCTCTGTTTAGCTACATAGGAGTTCCATAGTGGGGATGAAAGTCATGTCTATGAAATTCTTGACATGCTAAAGAAAGCTTGAAAAAGGGATCCGTGTTAGTGGGAAATGTTGGCGTCCTCTTCTTCTTCTTTTTCCAGTGCAAAACTGCAGTTTGAATAGTTTGATGAACGTGGGTAAAAGTACTGGGGATAAAGCAAATTGCTGAAATGAAGATTCACCAGCTTTAGGCTGATGGGTTATATTTTGATGCCTCCTGTGAGACAAGGGGCACTACTACACTTGATAATTTCAAAGCTAACTGCCGAGGTGAAGGACCTTATGGATGGAAATAATTTGACTCGTGTTTCACTGCTGGGACATTGCCACGTCCATTAACAGAATTCTCTCCCTCCATTGCTGTTCCAAAACTCACTTTTGATGAATTTGAATCCACAATGCTTTGCACGCTTGGCCACTGATTGTCCAACAACAAATGTATAAGCATAGAAACATAGTAGACAAAACTAGAAGCAAGGTATCCATCCCAGTCACCCAAACAAAAGAAAAAAAACAGTGCACCCTTCCTTGATACCTTCATTCTTTTGAGGATTTCTTCTTTTTCCTATTCAAACCGTCTCTTTGTAGATGCTCCTGTTGTTTCCAGCCCCCCCCCCCTTGCCATTGTCACCACTGGTGCCTGACCCCTTCGTGAGTCCTTCCAAGTTCTTTGCTGATGTGCATCGTCCTTCGCACTTCTCTAATATATCTTACTGCTGTTCCCCGTTTGTGCTTCTCAGCAAGAACTTTTGATCTTTCTTTTTCATTCTTCCAGGACTACTGAAGAATAAGACAAGATCATATTTGCTAAAACATCAAGCAACAACATTCTTCTGATACTAAATATCTCCTTTAATCACCTGTCTGAAGGTCTGCATTTTATAAAGGTTATGGCCTTTCACAAGGGGACTGGCGGAGGTAATTCCTTAATGCCCTTGCTCTATAGCGCTTCAGTTTTCAGAAACTAATGAGTCTCTTAAGTGACTTTACATGTGAAACAGACTATGTCATCATCCTACAAGTTCCAGAGTATGCAATCAGTACCACCAAAATACAGTTGCAAAATTAATGGAGCAAGAATCTTTAAAAGTATTTGACAAAATTCTAAGTATATAAACATCAATCAAAATCTCCTAGAGTCAAAAGCCTCATGGTTCGAACCAAAAATCTCCATGTAATGTGTGACCAAATCATTCTTTCTTCTCTTTTATATCAGATGAGCGCCAGAAGTTAGATGAGTGATTATTTTTCATACACTTTCTGATTGAACAAAGCCACATCTCCCCTGCACACGTCACCTCCTCATGCAAACATAATAAATTCAACTTCTCATGGGGCTGGAAAGGAAAAAGAAGAAAGTACAAAGTGCAACAAATGGATTAACTCTTGTAGTAAAGAGTAACTACCGATGCAGTTACTGGTGAATGAAGATCTTGGAGATAACAATCTCAGCTCTTCCATCTTTTAACCTAACATGTACATCCAAGTGCATTGTTTAATTAAAATTAAAAACAAAATTAAGTAGAATGAATTGAAGAATATGGAGCTTCTAAATTAGCAGATTATAGATAAAAAGTTAGTTAGAAAATGTGTTGATAAATGCAAACAAATAAAAATTTGGCAAATAACTCCTATCCACATAAATGTGTATAATTGACGCATGAACACCTTTTGCTTCACTCCCATATAAGCTCAGTCTCAATTATGTGTGCTAGGTAGCTTTAATTTCTTACCACAAAAGATGTAGCCAGCAATCAAAACCTAAAAGCATATTGACTGGCATTCAAGACCACACAATCCCTTGCTGGAAATTTAAAATAGAAAGAATTGAATTAAAATCAAGTTGACTATGCACCTCAGTTGCGTGTATAGAAAAGCGAGTAACCTTTCAGGATCCAGTTTTCCAGCCACAAACATCAATCATAGATCAAGTAGCAGAAGCTCATAAAAACCTCAAAAAGCAAAACGTATTCCAAATGATTGGACAAGAAAAAGCTGTGAAGGGAAAATAAAGCAATCTCGAAAACATGATGGCACGAGGACAGTATGAAATGACATTAAGATTGTTGAGTGTTGTGTTGCATTTACATACTTAATATATGTTGCATCCACAAAATTAATAGGAGCTAGAGATAGAGTGGTCAATAACCACGGGCCGTCCTGGAAGTAAAGATGAAAACAACCAAAATTCTACGAGGTAATATCTCCTTTTTTGTATTTTGTACAAGTTAGAGTTGTTAGCCGTGAGTTACTTTTTTGTATCTTGTATAAGTTAAGAGTTGTTGACTTGAGATATAGTTAGTTTGACTTTGAGACCCAAACAATAAAAGATGGCACCGACGAAGTGCTGGAAGGACCGGAGTCTACTTCTGATTCGGATTCTCATTCTGGTTCTTCTTCTTCTTCTGACGAAATTGGAATTACAGTCCGATTTCCGCGGTTTTTCTTCGTCCAGGCATTTTTGCCGATTCAACTTTAATTTGTTTACTTGTACCCATTCTCTAATATTTAATGCTACTCCCGAGTCTGTCCTGTGTAAAGGCGTTGTCTTGCCCAGTTCTTTGATGACTGCGCCTTTGATTTTCTATATGCCGAGTTTGAGAGTTCAGCTGAGAAAATTAAGCAACAAAAATTAACAGTTTGAAAATGTTTTACCTCTCTGCATTTCTCTCTAATGTGGAAGACAGCTTACCGTTCTGTCTCACCGGTTTAGTCCGTCTTATCATCATCTTCCTGCTTGCAAAACACGGCTTTTCTTCCAACCTAATCCATTTCATTCTATTTAGCTTAGTACTTTCGTTCCACCCCTTTCTTTAATAAAAAAATTTACGTAGTTTCTGCTCCGGTTATTACTACAAGGCAAGGCATGCTTTGACATTAAGTTCACACGGGGTATCCATTTCAGTCCATTTAGCTTAGCTTTTTTTTTTTTCTACTCTTTTTTTTCTTGATAATAAAAAATTTAGATTTTCGATTCCAACCATCACTATAAGTCAGAATATGTTCTAGGTATAGATTCTTTATGGATATTTACGAGTGTAAATATCCATCAACATATTCCTTCTATTGATTGCATTAAAAAATATGTTTTTTTTTTTTAAATGCTAAAGTGGTCTGAGTTGTGTGGCATCATTTTTCTTCCACTTGAATCTTGTAAAGCTTGCTCTAAGTCACTCCATCGGTCTGTTCTATCCGAACAGATATATCTGTACGATGAGTTCTCTACTCTTAGGAGAACCCAAAAAAAAAAAAAAAAAAAAAGTCATTTTGAGAAGTTGCATAAATTTTTAGAAGTAGCTAAAAGCTTATTTCAAATACGGGTTGAAAGTTAACCAAAAGCATTAATTTGTCTAGGAGGACAGGAAGAAGCTGAAGCCTCAAGGGTTCAATTTCCCAACAAGTTAACGCTTTCAGTAGAAGAAAATGTAATGTGCATCATCAAATTTTGATATTGCAAACCACAATTAAGAGTATCAATATTAAGAAACAAAAGATGAAGGTAAACGGCAAAAGTTGAAAAGAAATTCTTGATTAGAAAAAATGCAGAGCAAGGGAAGATACAAGGCAATCCAACATGTCAGGGTCGTAACTTATGTTAGTAACAGAGGTTGCGTTCAGAACCAACTGAAAAATATTCTAATCTAAAACGTCAAGTATGAAATTAACTACAGCTTTACAGCGGCAAACCTAATCGCACGTGCACCGCACAGTAATCAGTAATCACAGTTCTGATCCTCTAAAAAAATATAATGGACGCGAATAAGCCTCTACCGCGACCTCAGTACCAATCCCAAAGTCCAATCTTGTTGCACCCAGTGATATGTGCAAGATGATCTCAGTCACCCAATTATGAGCTAGCTCCTTGATTTGCCAAATGATCCCCAAATGCGCCGTCATTAGCCATTAGGTGCACAAGGGCACCTCCCACAATTGTCATTGAACTTTAGGAAGAGACCGGCTAGACACACCATGCAACAATTTTACAAATCCCAGAAAACTGAGCTTTCCATCAGTGTGCCTAATCCAATCATGAAGAACAGCATGAACGGGCACAGAAGGGCTGAGGCCAAGTTCCTGAAACAAGGATTTGAAAACATTACACTGCAACGATTGTAATGCTACCAAAATTTATCCGCTCTGAGAAAACACTCCTTCAGATTGCGAGAAGCAGCTCTATGAAAAGTTAATTCAACTTGAACGATGGAAAAGTGTAATTACCGAAGCCAATTCCTCAATCATAATGGCCCTGTTTCCATCCTTCTCAAAAAGTTCATACGCACAGCGAGCATGCTGCTCCCATCTATCAAGTGCCTCGAGCTGATGGACACTTAATACAGCTGCACAGAACTCCTCAAAATCCATCCTTCTGTACTGAAGCGCATTAAGCTGTAGGGATAGAATGCAAATTAGTTAAGCAGAAGATACTTCATACAACAAGGAATTCCATTGTTTCAGTAATTTTACGTACTGAACCAAGAAAATCATGGATTCGAGACTCCTTCATAGCTTCAGTTGCATTTTTCATCAAGACCTGGCACGATATGAATATAAAGGATTCAAGATTAAGAGAAGTTACAAAATCCTAAAATTCAGTACAAAAACAGAAACAAGAACATTTTGCAAACAAACTAACCGCTTTAATGTTTTCCAAGCTTATGGTGCCGTTTTTGTTTGGTTCCAGCAGCGCAAATTGCTCTTTCAAATAATATAGCTCATCTACAGTTAATGTCTTAGATAAAGCCTGCCAAATTTAGAGCACAAGAGTCAAGGAACCAAAAGAAAATAATATAGCTCATCTACAGTTAATGTCGTAGATAAAGCCTGCCAAATTTAGAGCACAAGAGTCAAGGAACCAAAAGAAGAACAAGACCAGGACAGCTTTTCAAGTGACATTCCCAAACACCTACTAGCTGCCATAATGGAGCTTTCATTTCAGTAATTGATGCATCAAAGTAACACTTGCTTTGAAATGAAAGGTGAGGTAAACAACACCAATAAACTAGGGATACCCAAGGCAATAACTCTTTACAAATTGAAGGGCTACAAGTCAGAGGAACCTAACTATCATTGATACAGGTGTGGCATCAAACAAAAGATACACAGTTTAGAAGGACCCAACTCAGTTTATTTTCCCTCAAAGAACAGGAAAATATATGCCACAAAAAAAGGAAACACCAACATTTTTAGGAAATTAGAATGTTAGAAGAAACAATTTGCAAATACACACCCGCAAGGCAGCTTTACGAAGTGCAGAAGACCGCATGTAAGCCTTCATGAGTTTGAAAATCAAAATGTCCAGCGGTACCTTTACATTATTACCATTTTTAATCCATGGATGACCTGAAGCCAAAAATTTCAAGAAGATTTTAAACATGAAAAGACGACTTAAAAAATTACATTTTATCTTTGACATGTAATAGGAAGCTCACTTAAGGCTTGTGCTGCAGTCATTCTTTTACGGGGATCCTTATTTAACAAACGTTTAACAAAGTCTTTTGCCTCAGAGGATAGAGCAGGCCAAGGTTGCTCTTCAAAACTCGGATCAGCCTTTAAAACAGTCCTAAAGATCCCTGACTCAGTTCGAGCCCAAAAAGGACGGCTGCCACACAGAAGAATATATGCTATAACTCCAATACTCCACACATCAGCCTCTGTGCTATATGATCTGTGCAGAACTTCAGGAGCAACATAGTATGCACTACCAACAATGTCATTGAGCCTTTCATCTGAGAAGCAATTATTTTATCAAATTGGAAAGTTAATTTTCCAGACCACAAGGAGGATACAGATATTAACCATTAAGAAGACTGGGAACCAAGGAAAAACCTGGCTTGACAAAATCTGATAATCCAAAATCAATAGCTTTCAATTGTGAATTTTCATCCTTAGAAGTGAACAAGAAGTTCTGCTCGAGCAAAGAAGCCATAGTTAGACAAGAATGTGGCACAGAAACAACATAGGGCAGGTAGGAAAATAAACATGAAGTGGCATATCTACTTTGACACGCATAGATAAATTGTACCCCAGAGAACTAACATGTCATCTTGACATTTTACTTCTGTAAAAGCGTACCTCGATGAACCAAAACTTCATTTACAAAAGTTCACAACCAATTTAGTCTTCTTGATATTAACCATATTTCACACAACCTATTCTTCCACAATGCTAAGAGAGGGGGACTATGACGCTAATAGGCAGGGATAGCAGCAGAAAGAAACAAAATGTTGCGATCAGGTGAGAATTAAGAGTATAAGCAGTCTAATTTCAAAAGATCTCCCACCTCAGGTTTAAGATCCCGGTGCACCACACCCTGCAGATGACAAAAAGCAACGACATTCAGAATCTGTACCATCACGGCCTTTGCATCATCTTCTGCATATTTCCCGCCCCTGCAGAACAAAAGAGCTCCTTTTATCACTGAATTCCATTCTACAGTATCTTTTCTGAACACCATCAGAGACTTAAAGGCACTAAAATTAACCAGATCTTTAATCATACTAAAACAAGTTAATTACCTCGAAAGTATTCTATCCAAAAGCTCCCCTCCTTCACAAAGCCTTCAAAAAGCATGATAACTAATTTTAGAATTTTGTCAAAAAGTTCAGATATAATGAAATGAATGCAAAAGTCTCTGTGCATTAAAACGACAACTGGCAAGAAACAAAACACAGTGAAGCCACGAAAGTCATAACATGTGCAAAACTGTAAATTTACTGCTAAAGCAATTTGGTCCAAAAGTCTCTTAGTTGATACATACACAGATACATGGCCAAAGAAAATCTGAGTGATACATACACAGATACATATCTAAAGAAATATGGTGGGCCTCAAACTAAGTTATCAGATCTTACTCCATTACAATAAAGACATTGTCATGGTCTTCATATGCATCATAAAATTGTACGAGATTGCTATGTCCTGTTAAAGCTCTCAATATCTTCACCTCCCTTCTCACATCTTCAATGGCTATGGCAGTGGTCATCTGGTTCAACAGAAAGCAAAGAAATGCTTGCTGTAAAAGAAAATTCAATAACCAAATTTCACCAGAAAACTATGAAAACATACACATCCAAAAGCATAATACACAGCCCTAGAGCAATATAATATAGAAATCTAATGAAAAGCAACATACTGGAAAAAATAGAGATACAAAAAAGACTATCCATGCATACCATCAGATTGAGAAGAACATTTCTTTTAGGGATAAGTGTCAGATCGCAGGCACATGAACAATGAAAAATGCACAATGTGGAAGAGCCATTAGAATTCATCCACATACTGGGAACACCTCCCAAAAAAGTAATAACTATGGAAACCAAATGATTCTGACATCATGTAAGACTACTAATTCCTTGTGTAATATATGGAATCTCAAGTATTCTTAAAGCACAATAACCAACAAGCAACCATTCATGGAATCTATCTGAAGTCCAATTTAATGTTAAAGGCTAGCCAGAAGATTAGAGCAAGCATCAGTGATACAAACATGATCAGGGATACTCTCTGCTCCAATATTACATCCATGAAGAGGAATAGCAGAAAAAGGAGAAGGATTTTCCTATAAGCTTATCGAAAATCACATGTATTAGGAGAAAAACATGGAAATAAAGTCAAACGTGTAAAACCTGCCATAGACTAAAGCTAGAAGAATAGAAGAATAGAAAAACCGATGATATACCGTCTCTCCAGCTAAAACCCAGTATACTACTTAAACGTCCAACTGGACAACAACAACTACAAAAAGGACAAACTCCACTCCCAACCATGATCTTTGACTGCTTCCTCTAATTTCCTTTCACAGATCTGATCTCTGAAACTTCAATAACGATCGAGCGATAAGTCAATGCGGATTACCACTACTTAACTCACGTAGATCACACCAAAATAGAAAATGGAAACTTTCAGAAAACAGCTAGAAAAAATGCTGAAGTATCAGCAAAAGTAGAATTAAAACTTCGAAAATGCCAAACCTTGACTTTTGGGATGACCTTAACAGCAACTTCTTGCCCCTTAAGCTCCCCTTTCTTAAACTTAGCTTTACAAGTATACCCAAAGTGCCCTCTTCCCACTTCTTCTCCCAGCTCATACTTATTTCCAAAATGCTTAGAAAACCCAAAGCTTTTATCCAGCGCCGCCACCGTTTCCGATTCATTCCCCTCTGGTATCGACGCCTCGTTCGGCTTCACAGACCCCTGCCTCTTAGCTAACAGCGCCTTAATGTGCTTCGCCGGAGACGGAGGCGGGAACGGTCGCTTAAAAAACCTCCTGGGCGTGGAATTGGCGGAAGATCTCGCCGGAGACTTCTTGGAGAACAAATAATGCGCCGGACTAGGGCTGTAGAAGGGAAAGAGCGGAGACTTCTTACCGAATTCCGCTTCTGATTTCTTGTTTTCTTGCTGATTGCTGGAGTTTCCATCGTTATCCTTGACGTGGGCTGGGTTATTTTTATCCTTGGTTGGAATAGGGTTTTGCTTGGAATCTTGATGAAGATTGAGCTTTGGGAGGGTTTGGAAGTGCAAATACCCATTTTCTGGACTTCGGGTGTTTTTTCTTTTCGTTATTTGAAATTTATGACCACCTGAGCTCCCTCCCTCCCGCCCTCCCTCCCCAAACACAACCCTACCTAAAACGAACAATCCTTAGCTCAGAGCTGAAACCATTGCCAGTTCAAGATTGAATTGAAGCTATAATTTCTTTTTTCTCTACTTTTTGGGGTTTTGGAGGGGGAAAGCTTTGAACTTTGTCTCTGCTGCTCACTGCTGATAGAGCGAGAAAAAAGAGAGATCTGTGAGCGGGTTCAGAGCAGAAGTAGATAAAAAGAACCCACGATCGACGATGTTTCACTTTTGTCGGAAAAGAAAATTAATAGTTTTTGGGAAATTGCACGAGCAGTGCCTCACGTATACAATTCAATCTTTTCAAGTCCCTCATTGTATTCAACATGGTACATTTTCAATTGTAGTACCCCTTTTTTTTTTTTTTTTGTCCAAATGATATATCCTATTTTTGCCTAATGGGACGGGTGTGTAGCGAGTGGTGAAAATTCGAAGATATGTTGGAGTAAAATGCAAGTTATGAGATTTGATCTCATAACTTACACCCAAGTTAAAACTCGCTTCGGTAACCAAGTTAACTAAGGCAAATTGGTTAATAGTAGTATGTTTGAAATATAAAATTTGTTCTCAAATCCTTAATTCAACTACTGTTACAATGCTCATATGATACCATATAATAATGTGTCAAAATTGAAGCATACAATTTTGTATCCAAAATTTAATGTGTTTATTATTATATTTGGATTGAAAATTTTTGTTATCAATTTGCACTAAGTATTCATTCAATAATCATCAATAGTTTGAATTTTTCTTAAGATTATTTTTCTTCTCGATTAATCGGCACATACAGTATTAATATGATAACCGCTTGGGTTAGTTTAGTGATTAGAAAAGTGCTATTAACATCTTTTTAGTTCATAAGTTCAAGGTTTGAATCCCCATGCTTGACAGTTCGGGGTGGAAGACATGTGAAGAGGAGTGAAAAAGGTTTTTAGAAGAAGAAAAGAAAAGAAAAAAAAGAAAAAATTGTACCAACAACATGTTGCATTTGAAAATCTGCAGGACCAGAATGGAAATGGAACTGTATGATGCAAATAGCGACAGATGAAAGTTCAGTGCAAACGTTAAGGACTGACAATGCAATTTCTCGTAATTGACATAAAATCGGATTAAGTGTTGGTGCGAGTGAGAATTTAAAAGAAACAAAAATTCAAAAAGATCGTGGGCCAGGCTGGTACAGTGGAAATCCATGTGGCGGAAAGATAGAGGGATTTGATTTTAATTGTTTTTTTGTTTCTGCCGAATGGGATTTGATTATAATTGATTTGATTAGAGTTGGGTTTCCTTTTTTAAGCTTAGAGGGGATCAGCGATGATTGATATCCGAACAGAGTGGGACATGGACTTTTAATTCCTACTTATGTGGACTAATTAGTCGGTGAGAGAGAGAGAGGACGAAATCAAAAGGTGGTGGATTCTGTACTGCCAAAAAAAAGTAAAGAAATTTGTGTATTGTGTCCTGCAGCATCGCATCGTGGCTGTGAATTGGGGTTTAGACTTTAGACCGAAACAAAACAAAAGGGTGAGGAATAAAAGAAAATTCCTTTGTCTATGGAGTTGAAGTGTTGAGTAGACCACAGACTGAGCCCGCAAGGAATCCGATTTCCAATTTGTTCAAAAGTGCACCGTTGTAGGTTTTGCACAATTCCAAGTCTGGCTAGTACTGGCAGCACCTTTGTACTAGTAGTATGAAAAAAGAATTTCTTGGAATTCTTAGGAAACTACTATTTAGGAAATTTTTGTTTAGTTTTGATTTGCCAACTGCTTTAATATACTGCAGTATAGGATTTTGTGTCATGATGGAGGTGTGATGCTCAGGTTGCAGCTCTATAATGTACTAATGCACTGGAATTTAAGGTTCACAGTGCAAAAACGTTGATTAAAATTGGAGTAAAATTGGGCTAAGAACTATCTACTAGACTACTAGCTTTGGATTCAAGCTTTTTTTTTTTTTTTTTTTTTAAAGTACACATACAAAAAGTGACTCGGGATCACATGACATTCTTGAGTTGTAAATATAAATATTAAATTTACTAAAATCAAGAAGGTGGGTTATTTTTTAAATTTATTTCTATAGTTTAAGGTCAAAATTAGGGTTTTGGTAATTTTAGTAAAATCAAAGACCCTAAAAGTAATTTTAGTGTTTAAATTGCTTTTTTTTTTTTTTGGGTAAACGCATCAGAACCATAACTAGGGGCTAAGTCATATGTCACTTGGTATATAGAATCTTCATTTTTCTAACTAAAATGAAATTTAGTTCCATGGACAAAGTAATATGAAATCAGTTCTTTATTCCGTTAAATTGACCCGACTGGGATTGCTTAGGAAACCAGCACAGCAATCCTTATCCAACTCAGATTCGTTAAAGAATATCCGCCGCATTATAATTTATAAAAACACTATAGTTGTATTTTTTAGCCCGTATACTATTCTTCTTCTTCTGTGGCTGTATGTATATCGGTGGTGAAGGGCGTCAAATTTTGAACGAGGCAGCAATTATTATTATGTCGTGGTACGAATTCTAGAACACAGCGTGCTCTCATTAATCTCTTATTTTTGTTTTCTACGAAAATTTTCAACTGAGCATGTAACTTGTAATTTGAATAGTTCTACCAGCTCCTTCTAAATCTGGTCTAAAATTCTTTTTGTTTAAAAAAAATAATAAAAAAGAAAAGATATTTGGAGTTTCCCTTATAAACTCATCAATTATTATGAATGTAAGGATGCAAAGACATCTTCTTAGAAGTTAGAGCAGACGCGGTTTCCTTGTCTTACCTCTCTGACCATGAATCTGCATATGCACAAAACCTCGTCCATGGACTATAAAAAGCCATAATCCTACTACTCTATACTAATATACTAATAATAATTTTAAAGGGATGATTGAATCCTTCATCTGCATGCAGTCGGTCCCTCTGATGCTGCGACTGGATCAACAGTACAACGTTTTTGGTTTTAAAAATGTTCAAAGTCAACGAACCAGATACCTTTTTTTTAAAAAAAAAAATTTTTAAGATGGGTGAATTCAATTAAATATTGCATGCACAAGAAATGCAACCAATTCAACCATTTCACGTGAGGGATGATGCTACAAATAACTACTTGTGTAGCTTCTCGATATGGCTTCTATGCATCTTCTACTACTGCTGCCGCTATGTATTTTTCTAAGTGAGGAATCGATAGTGATTGGTCATGATAAAAGTGTCATCATCCATGGCGTAATAACTACTAATGTGGGGAGCAAGTAACCAGCTCGGTCCTATTGATCAGCCAGTCCCAACTTCCAACCCCGGCTTTTCTTTATTCCTCTAGGGAGGAATTTTCTGCGTTAGTATTAGTCTTTTTGCTTGGAAGAGAGAAGAGGGGAAGAGGAAAGATTGGGGTTTTCAACTTTTTTGATAGACACTTGATTATGTTTACGCAAAATGTCAAAAGCTGTTTGCCATAACTCCTCGGAAGTGGCAAGCACATGAATATAATTGATCATCTACCACCACCACTCCTTCCTTCATTATCGCACTAAAATGGTGACGGGTTAAATGGTTATCCCCATTGAATCCTTTGCTTACTCATAAATTCTTCCAAGCACCATCATATTCGATAGTCACCCAACTCAACGTTAGGGTCGTCTGAATTGTCATTTTTTGAATTTTTTCATGCAAAAATATATTGTACCGATATGATGTATGTGAGGTAATAAGATGTCTGGAAAATATGATCACAAAAAATGTAAAAAATTTTTGTGAAAAATTACAATCCAAACAAGGCCGTTTGTTCTTCTTTATTTCCCATTCATTTTAAAATAAAATAAGGTTACGTTTGGATTCTCTGTTTTTTGCATTGTTTTTGAAAGACTGTTTTTGATTTAGGTCCGTTTGGATTAGTTGTTTTTGGGGTTGTTTTTCAAAAACAGCACTGTAGCATTTGGGATGTAAAGAACTACTGTAGCTACCTTTCAAAAACTACTGTAGCTATTTTTCAAAAACTTTTGTTGAGAGTTGGGGTTGTTTTTCAAAACACTACATATAAGATGAAAGATACCCCATAAATTACCCCAAATAAATTTATTTGGCTCCTTAGTAGCCATTTAATTTAAAAAATACCCTAAAAAATTATCCCAAATAAATTTTTAATTTTAAAAATGTTCCAAAAAATTACCACAAATAAATTTTTAAATCTAAAAATGCCCCAAAAAGATGCTAAATAAATTTTTAATTTTAAAAATGCCCCAAAAATTGTACCAAATAAATTTTTAATTTTAAAAATGCCCCAAAAAATACCCTAAATAAATTTTTAATTTTAAAAATACTCCAAGAAATTACTCCAAATAAAATTTTAATTTTAAAAATGCCCCAAAAAATACCCTAAATAAATTTTTAATTTTAAAAATACTCCAAGAAATTACTCCAAATGTGGTGGGGTTGGGGCGGACGAAGAAGGGATAATTTTTTTATTTTTGTGTATATAAGTTGTTTTTGAAATGTTTGTTTGGATTGGTTGTTTTTAGTTGGTGTATTACTGTAACATTTGGGGTGTGAAAAACAGTTTTTCAAAAACAGGTGCAAAAACAGGCAATCCAAACAGCAACAAAAACAATCCCAAAAACACCAATCCAAACAAATATTTCAAAAACAACTCATAGATACAAAAATAAAAATATTATCCTTTCTTTTTCCATCCCAATCGCACCATCACCCACCACCACCACCACCTCCCCCCCTCTCTCCCTCCACCCTCCACCCTCCACCTTCCCTCTCTCTCGTCCTCCCCCTTTCTTTCTCCCATTCTCTCTTTCTCCCCCTCCCCCTCCCCCTCCCATCCAAATTAAAAATTTATTTGGGGTATTTTTGGGGCATTTTTAAAATTAAAAATTTATTTAAGATAAATTTTGGGGTATTTTTGTGACATATAACTTCTCTACTGTTTTGCTGAGTTCGGTCAACCAAGACTTAAAAGGAGAGTTGCGTCATCATAAAGAGTGAGACCCGCTCCTTTCCTACACGCTATTGAAAACGTCGCTCCAATACATTTCCATTTTGCCCCTTCCTTTTTTATAACCAAGGGCCGTTCTTATGTTCGACTTGAAGACATCGGAATTTATCTTATTGAGTGGAAAGTGTAATAGGTTGACAATTAAACTAATTGTTTTTCTTTTTTTTTTTTCGGGGTTTGTCGGGGCATCGAGAATCTAATCATTGGAATATTTCATCTTAAAATTTAGATATACTTGAGTGATTCTGAGGATTGCCGGGTTCATACTCGAGGCTTCTTCCTCCCCATCTGTCAAATTTTTATGTTAATCGTCAATAGGCAATTGTTTCAGATAAAATTTCGCATTTACTAATTATTTTGATGCCCAAACTACTTGTACAATTGAAATTCTGGTCCCTCCCCTGCAAGTTTGCTGCTCATGCTTTTCAATCCGTTTCATTATTAGTTTTTACAAAAATGAACGAAAGTGGATGCAACATAAAAAGACATTGGCGGATAGAATTTGATACAACAAGTATTGCGCGTTATTCTATTAGTTATATGATTCCAATGCAAAACGAATATTGAAATCAGATTCTAACTATTAGTTTTTCTTTTAATTTTCACCCGCATTCATTTATTTTTTACAAAAACTAATATTAGAATCAGATTCTATAAAAAAATTTTAGTTTTTTTTTTTTTTGGCATATGGTCAGCAATCTACATTTACCCCTATACCACAAGGAAGGAGACAAACCCAAGTAGTTCATTGAGGGACAGAGAGAACTAAACCACTACTGAATTAGACGGGTACCCGCTGGATTTGCAACGAAAGTCAGGATTTAAACTGGTAGAAGAATGTTGGTTGAGGGAATCAAACTTCCAACCAACACCTAGCCCTAGCTAGGGAAGGTCCCCCCTAGTTGCCGCCAAGTTGGTTTTACGCGAAAATTTTAGTGGAGAGTGGAATATTGGTGAAATTTTGTGATCAAAGGTAGCTGTGGCTAGAGCCAACCATGACTGCTGCCACATTTTTTGTTAAGAAAATAGGACAAGGAAGAAAAAATTGCGAGGGATGTTTTTTCCATTTTTCTTGCAATCTTTTGATCTTCCCTTTAAAGTTTATAAGACATAAGGTGCAAGTGATTTTTCCAATGAAGGTATGAGCAGAAATTAGTTAAACGACAAAAAATATGCGTTTTTCATTTGTGAAGAACAAAAAATCTTAACTTCATGCGTGAATAACGTAAAAGTATAAAACTAAAATATTCTCAAAATTATCCCAAATAATCTTCTATCCAAACACATTTTGCTCAGAGGTTTAATAAGGTGGACCAGCACGAGTCACGCATGACATGCTGCACTAACAAAAACATGTTTCCTTAATGGCAAGGGTAAGATTCCGGAGGAAAACCATAACCAAGCCATTTGCCGTGCAACGGTTTTTTCATTTGGTTCTTTTCGATATTTCATTATTATATTCATCGTTATCCAATTAATTATTTTCAAAATTGCTCCACTTTAGACCAAATAAAATCTCATACATGCTCAGCACCATTGCTAGCACCATGAACCAAGCAGACAAGCATGTGAGCAAGTTCCTAGTTTTAAAAGTAACAAAAGAACAGTTACGAGAATCAATAAGCCTTCAAATTGTTCATTTGAAAATTCTTCTTATTGGGTGATCATGATACTTTTGTATGGTGAGAAACTGGTTAAAACTTCATCTAAGTAAAGATAACCCGTTATCCCAGCAACTGATCTGACGGCTGATCACATTCTACCATTTTGCTAAATGGCTTTGGACCTCAACTCATCCTTGCATGTCCCGGCTTTGTTGATAAATAAAAATTACAAAACAACATGGCAATCGATGGCTGCCGATTGCAATGCTGATACACATCACATGTCGCAGCATTATCAAACTTATAATGAAGACTCTAATTAATCGTAGTAGGTGAACCAATTCGAATGTTTCAGAGATTTATAATGGTGAAAGGGGCATATCCCCTACAAAATTCCAGGTTTGTCAATGTCAAGTAGACATGTAAAGACTAACCAGAAGATCTGTCCCCACCAAAACCAGACTCCAAAAAGCCAGTCTGGGTAAGATGACTCACATCACCCCAGACTTTAATGGACCACTCATCCTCATCAGACAACTGAAATACATTGACAGATGTATTCATAATCTTCCCAGCAGACCGCCCATGTGAAGAAGCCCGTCTATGAAGTGCTCTGATAACTCCTCCATGAGTGACCACAACTACTCGCTCCCCTGCAATGGAAACAAGGGTCATATGCTGTTTTTCCACGAACCATTCTGATTTTGAGCCTTTAAGTACCTATGTGCTTGCTTGCAATCCTTTGCAGCGACAATGTGCACCGTTGATAAAGTTGATCAAGACTTTCTCCACCACCCTGCAACAGCAAGCACTAGTCAATTACCCTCTGCTTATGGTGTTTGTTGTGTTAACGGCAGGGGGACCAGGCAGGCTCATACAATCTGACCATTTAAACCAATTTTGTGCAACTTGCTTGTTTTTTCACAAGTACTTGTATCATTTTTCATTTTCTAGAAACAAAAACATAAACTACAGACATTTCAATGATACAAAAGGTGGATCTCCTTATTGCAGGGTGAGGTTTGGGTATACTATGTCAAGGGAAGATGATACTCGAGAAAAAATTAGTTCAACCAAAAAAGTGCTTGGTTTCTCTGCTAATGCCATAGGCACCTAGAAGGAAACTATGCATCTTTACTGAAGTACGCTATACAAGCAGGCAAATATAGAATGACTTCCAGTATCAGACAAGGTTATTGGATCCCACAAGCAGCATTCCAGTGGGAATAGATAAGCACCAGTAAATCATAGGATTATGAGCCTAAAAATTTGACATGTAATCAAATGAATAACAACCTTGACCACAAATTAGAACCGTCACAATCATAGGGTATCAATCTGTTTCCAACATAGAGCCATTTAAAGGATGAAAACTATGACCTTGTTTGGAGTGTATTTTTTTTTTCCAAAGAATTTTTACATATTTTTGAATATATTTTTCAATCATTTTTTTAGTTATATATATATATCAAATCGTCATAGCCTTAGAGGAAATTGAGTGTGTTCGAATAGTAAGATTATTTAGGATAATTTTTTTATAATATGATGTATGTGATATAAAAATATGGTTGAAAAATGTGGTGAAAATGAAAGCAAATAAATTTTGATAAATAAACTCCCGTTCAGACAAATTTTTTTTTTTCAAAAATTTTTAAAAATAGTAATCCAAACAGGCTCTATGTTTTCTTCAACACATGAAAAATGCATTACTCATTCTTTTAAGGTACCATTTTATCAAGTAAAGAAAATTAGCACAAGCATTGCTGGCGAAGACATCAACCAATACACTTGCTTTTTGAAGTACAATTTTGGGCCGTACTTACAGGGTCAGGAGCATATTTGATAAAAAGCAAAATTATATTAAAGTCTCCAATCAGGAAGACAAAATGGTGCATCTAGGTAGAATCAGGTCATCAATCTTATCCAACCAAGTTTTCTGACAATACCTCTCCTTCAGCCCAGTTAATTCTTCGGTAATCTTTAGGGGCCAAGGTGTCCATGAGGCACTTCGTTGAAAATATACTTCTAAACCATAGAAACAGACTTGCTTTAACGGTGCATTGGTCATCAGCAACAGATATAAAATATAAAACTCACTGGAATTTCTTCATCCCTTCGATTAGAAACAAATGCTCTGTAAGCCTTAGAACTGCTTTTGGCAGCTTCACGAACCACTAGGCCTTGAAGATCCCCGAGGTGTCTTTCCCGCAGGTCTGGGTCTTTAATAACCTGGTACCGACAATGGAAAACAAATAATGTGATGTTTGATTGATGGTCTACATACCGATATTTTGAGGCCAGCATTGGCATTAAAATTATGTTGTAATACAAGCAGACAATTCCCCACCTCCATGCCTGGTAGGTCTTTATGCAAATGCTAAGACGCATTAGCAGTTTGTTCTAAGAATAAAAAAGACATATCTTAATAACTCCAATAAAATGGCAGTTAACTCCTATGTATAGATCCCTGGTAACTCCTAAATGTAGACATTCCTCTCTTCACTGCGACAATGACAACAATGCAGATTTCAACTTCATTCAAAAAAATGGTATCAAGACCTCTTAGATGAGAACTTTTCATGGGAAACACAAGAAAAGAAAGTCACTCAGCATGTTGTTACCGTGTCCAATCAATTTCAAAAAAAATTAAAGCAGGAAAGGAAGACAAAGTACATACTTTCACAATCAAGATAGAAGAAACCTTGCAGCAATAAACTGAAGCCTTCATTAAATTGAGGAAAATGATAGATTTCAACCAACTGCTTACCAGCATTCAGCAGTGAGCACTTCCAATGCTCAAAATCAGATAATGATACCAACCTCTATTTTAATCGCATATCCAGCACAGTTTAGCGAGAGGAATTGGGTCAACGGCAAACTAGTAGATTAATAACCAAATGATACCTGAAGACCCCCGCAGCTGCTTGCTATAATCTGTGCAGTCTCAAATGCTCTCTTCAAGTCAGATGAGTAAACTGCAGACATTTTGAACTCTTTGGAAATTCGCTCAGCAACCTTTTAACAAACCAAACAGAACTTTTATCCTTAAAAAAAAAAAAAAAAAACCACCAACTACGTGCATGATATAATGCATAAACTATATTGAACAAGTCAAGGATTACCGCTGTAGCTTGCTCTCTTCCTACGTCGTTTAACTCAACATCTAAGTGCCCCTATGTAGGAAGATTAAACAATATTACTTTGATGAGAATCTACCAATTTATGGAAGATTATACACGGGAAGAGTAAGGATATTATCCTGACAGGATACATAGGGGTAGGGCAATTATTTATCTATAGCATAAATTTGGGATTAACATTCCGTAAACAAAATTAATTGAGCTAGTAACTGCAATCAGAAAAACCTGAATTCTCCCATCGGCATTCCACTCGGTTTCACCATGACGTATCACAACAATTTCAGTATATTTTCGCTCTCCTACTGCATCATGCGTAATTTTACCGTCGCAATCGGTCTCGGCCTGCTCTAAAATCCTGAGCCAAGAAAATAAGTATGAAGAAAGAAAAAAGAAGGCTTGGATTGAACTTTAATCGGGAAAAAAAAAAACAAAAGTAACTTCAAGTAGAGAAAACCTGGTGCTGGAATGGGCCATTAAGGAAATAGAAAGGGGAGCTACTTCCTGGAATGTGGATGATCAACGGAGGAGCGACGACGAAACGGAGCGCTTTGGAAACCGGCGGAGAAGCCGAAGAAGACAGAGTGCGGGCGTGGCGGGGAATTGGAATATTTTCACAGCACTACGAGAGTTGTCTGGACTCTGGAGTAGCGGTAAAAACTAAATGCACCCATTGTGTGGACTGGAGCTTTCTGGACCAGGCGAACCACACGATTCGTGCTGGCCCATACTTCACTGTCTGGGCTATATTCTTGCTTTTACAGGCCTGTATCTAGTTCCACAGTGATAAAACTGGTTCAATACGCCTATCAAATTTTCACCCCGGCTTGTGTGAAATATGATCCATGCTTAACAACGAGGAAAACTTCAGACTGGAAACAAAAGGATGGTCAAAAATTGGGGAACAAATGTGAATTGCAGGACTCACCAAAAGTATGAAACTGCATTTTAGCAAATTGCCAAATGGGAATCAACAAAGAACACTTTCCCTTCATTTTGAAGCCTCGTGGATTGACAGCCAAAGTTTAAATTACTTTTCTTTTCCATCAAGTCACGTGGACCATTTTTTTTTTTTGGGGCCCTCCAAGCCTCGAGTGTTTGTATTAATTTTTTTTTATAAGTGGATGCTTATATAAAACAGTACTGTAATCTACTATAGAAATTGTTGAAAAATTTTTGCGAATTTGAGATTTGAAAAAATTTTAAAATTTTCCTATTTGTTGTTTTTCCTTTCTTCCTCTTATTGCCCACCCCACATTTGCTCTTGCTCTTTCCTCTCTCCCTAGTGTTAGTTAGCTGCCTCTTTTTGCAGATAAAGTTGTAAAAAAAAAAAATTATTTATTAAAAATTACCCAAAAAACATGTTGAGCATTCGGGGGCAGAACTCTTAATTAAAGTCGATTTTGCTACTAATTGGAAAATTGAATTGCATGCATTCTAGGTCCTTAAACGGTTCTTCTCTGCAGGGGGAGAAAATTCTTAAATGGTTATTATAGCAAAAGAAGCATTTTAAAGAAGATAGAAAGGATGAAGTTATGAAATTCATAAATTAATGGTCAGGATTAACTCGATATCAACTCGATCGATTTCAGCCGTTAAAAGTCTTCCGTGGTTGCACTCGCAATCACAGATGATCCGATCTCTCTAATAATTGAAGCCCGACGGTGCCTCAGCTATCATACATCGGAGAGAAGTCATTTTAGACTAGCATCAGGTGAATTCAGCCTAAACTTGTGGAGTCTTTTTTTTTTTTTTTAACTTATCTCCCGTGACAACGTCAAATCAACTACATAATATGCTGTATTTAGTTAGTTAAATGGAGTCCATTTTTGCTTCTATTGAAATTCTCATATACACCAATTGGCTGAACATGATGGTTTTCTTACGGGTCCCCCCTTAGATTAGTCTTTGATTTAATTTGACGATGACTTCCTGAGTGTTTCTAATCTAAGTGTCTATGTGTATGTGTGTTTCTATCTACTCTGGTAGGAAAAAAAAAAAAAGAAGAAATTCTCATATACATCGAATTGAACAGGTCTACTTCTCCAACCCAAACATTTGAGCAAAGAAGACCTTATTCGGTCTTCTCATTCTTAAACAGTTTTGTTAGGTGTGGAAACAGAAGGCAAAGATAAAGATCATTAGACCACATGCCGTGTTTAACAGGGAATCATTCATCCATACCTCCCTCTCACAATCTAAAGTGTTTGTCACTGGTATACTTGTGTACGTACCTCTCACAATCAAAGAAAAACTGATGCCACTTTGGTCAGTGGAAGAAAACTTGGTCCGCTCTTGAAAAGAATGCTTTGTTGACGACGACCAGCAAACTCGCCAAGAAAGTGAGTCTATGCACAAAAGCGCGTTGCGAAGAACAGACGAGAATATGAAGTACATAGAGAAGACCTTTAGATCAAAAAGCGATGCTGTCATTAGGCACTACTATTGCTACTGAGAGACATGATGATTGTACCAAGAAATATTTTATTTATTGTGATTGGGTTTTAACTGTTAACTGTTATACTAAAAAAGTTGTTCATAGTAAAATAGAGGCATTTTCTTCGCCCTCATCCTTTGCTGAGGGCAATAATGAGAAGAGGGAGAAACTATTTTACGTCTCATTTCATGTTCTTGTCATGGTCAGTCAAAAAATTGGGTCGCATATTGTTGCGGAGATTAAAACTTATCAACTTCCTAAATCCTCACTTTATCAACTTCTTCATTCTACTGCAACTCTTTTGTTTTTTGTCTTTTTGAATGTCTTTTCTAGAAGAGAATTAACTGGCTTCTCCTGTAGTTATAACATTGATGATAAAATCACCAGTAAGCTCTGGTTTTTGTCTCCCCAAGCTTATTTCTGTCAAAGTCTGAGCTCATTTAGCAGCGGTATGGAGAAGCAAAGTCATCCAGATTTTTCTTACAGGTCCAACGTAAATCCCAGTACGCAAGTGCTTTTACATTAAACCGCACGCAGCTTACTTTGCTATGAAATCCACATTGATGACTGCAAGAAAATCAACTACTATGAAACTTTACGGTTAAAAGAAAAAAAAAATCGAATGCTTTATCAGCTGTCATCCGTGGTGTACCATAAATGTAGGATGGTGCGTGATCCAAAATATGAAAATAGCAAGGAAGTTGAAAAATTAGTGAGGCGGCGAAAGATAACATGTCGACGCGTGAAGTAAATTTCACTGCCAATGCCATTTAAGTGGAGACGGGGAGCTATTCTTTTTCCGTAAACAGATGGGACTTTGATGATGGAAAATTCTTCCCCCGACGCTGCAAAACAGGACTGGGACCATACTCTGTTAGAAATCTAAGTATATATATTGAGCCTTCTCTGCAAAATCGTGTTGGCCTATTTCCTATTTGCTAGTTTCTTGGTTCCCCTTGATGCATACCTTAGATTTGAGAATATAAAATCCTGTTTCTCCCCAAGAACGGGGAAAAAAAAAAAAAAAGTACTAGAACATATCTGTGTGTATATATATATATAGATCCTGCCGGAATTGATCGAAAGCATGAAGATCAATCAGCTAGTCCTAACACTCGCTTTATTAACAGCCTTCAACCTTTTACAACCTCCCCTGACCAATGCTATAACTAAAGGAAGGTTGGCCACAGTTCTAAGCATAGACGGAGGGGGCATCAGAGGCATCATTCCCGGCACCAGTCTTGCTTTCCTGGAAGCCAAACTTCAGGTATTCAGATTCTCTTGTTTTGCATTTGTACGCAAGTGTACAACATAAAACCAATTTAAAACCAATCTACGTTGATAGCAGTACTTAGAAAGTATGTCATAATTAATCGACTGTTTGGTTTCACTGGTAGGAACTTGATGGACCGAATGCAAGAATTGCAGATTACTTTGATGTGGTTGCAGGGACCAGCACAGGTGGGCTTGTGACCGCCATGCTCACTGCCCCAAATAAGGACAACCGCCCTCTTTACGCTGCCAAAGACATAACCAGCTTCTACTTACAGCACAGCCCCAAGATCTTTCCCGAGAGCAGGTATGCAAGATGACCAAAACTTGTAGAAATCCTATTTTAGTTCCTCGATCGAAGTCCAGACTCTCTTAAAAAATATTTCTGCCTCTTATCTATTGTTTAATGTTTGTGTAATCAAGCCGCCAGGACGTGGTAAAATCGCTTACAAATTTGTTGGGAGGACCAAAGTACGATGGAAAGTACTTGCAGTCGTTGATAAAGAGGCTTTTGGGCAATCTCACCATGGAACAGACCTTAACAGACGTGGTCATACCCACTTTCGATATCAAGCGCCTTCAACCAATTATCTTCTCCACAGTTGACGTATGGTCACCGTAAACAAGTAGTATAAAAGATTTTTACTAATGGATGCTAGATTACCCTAACGTTCCTGAGTACTTTTAAGCAGGCAAAAGCAAATGTTTCTAAGAATGCTCTGCTATCAGATATCTGCATCAGCACTTCTGCAGCACCAACCTATCTTCCACCGCACTACTTCGAGACCAAGGACGCACAAGGGAAAAAACGCAGTTTTGATCTCGTTGATGGAGGAGTTGCTGCTAATAATCCAGTCAGTACTCAGTATCTCTATCTCTTCGACTTAATAAAAATTAAAAAAACAGTCAGTATGTGTTGCACATGTACACTCTACTTCAGCTGCTTGAGAAGAGATTATGGGCTAGCGTGTGACTTGCTGACTTTCTTGTATAAAGCTGTCTGATTTTTGATACAAGGAAAAAAAAAAAAAAAAGTTTCTATGTGCCTTGCTTACTCTTGTCTTTCTCTGTTTTTTTTAATTATAAATATAATTCTTTATAGACTCTGATGGCCATAACCCATATTTCCAAACAAATTTTGACGGGCAAATTTCAATTGGCGGATTTGAGGCCTATGGATAGCAACAGAATGCTAGTGTTGTCACTAGGCACAGGTATGGCCAAAAACGAGGAAAAATACACTGCAGCAGCGGCTACCCGGTGGGGCTTGCTTGCTTGGGTATACAACAATGGTGCCACACCGCTGCTGGATATTTTTGGTGCTGCGGGCTCTGATATGGTTGATATACACGTTTCAACCCTCTTCCAAACCCTTCACAGTGAGAAAAATTACCTTCGCATCCAGGTAACCAACCAAAATAATAAGTTAAGAATAAGTTTACACATACCCGGGGCCATATTTTAATGTTAGCATCAAATAGTAAGTGCGTGCTAATTAAGACCACTTGGTCTTTGAATAACAGGAAGAGGGATTGACTGGGGATGCATCATCACCTGACATCGCAACCACCAAAAATCTGGAGACTCTAGTCCAGATTGGCAACAGCCTGCTGAAGAAGCCAGTGTCGAGAGTGAATTTGGAGACTGGAACATCTGAGGCTGTTCAAGGAGGGGGCACCAACGAACAAGCTCTTACACAATTTGCTAAGCTGCTTTCAGATGAAAGGAAGCTCCGACTAGCCAACTGACGATTCTTGTCTTAGAATGTTCTATTAGCATTCCCCTTTTTTTTTACTAGCATTTCAAGGGTTAATATATATTCTTTTCGCGCTTGAGTTAAAAAAAAGCCAAGCGTTCATTTCTCTCTCAGATGATTAAGAGATCATTAGTTGCTCGATTATTATTCTTACGCATGCCAAAACATTTTATTTTTCACTGAATTTCCCACAGGGAGTTTCAGTTTATTATTGAAAAACCAAACTCATGATTGACACAGACATCAGCACTAATCTGCCCAAAAATAGGAGAGTTAACTAGCATCAGACTTTAGAACAAAATAGAATTACCGAGTAAAGGTTGTGAGCTAAGATACATGAATATGTTTTGGAAATATACAGTAACTAATGCACTGCAATATAAAACTCACCAATTAATGGAATAAAACAAAATTTTAGCAGGAAAATGATAGCGGATAATTCGAGTCAGGTCAAGAGTTACTTGATGAAATGTTGCATGAGTGGTATTCTTAGCCTTCAAACTTCTGGTTTTGCGAGGAATACTGTGGTAAAATCAAGTTGCTAAACGGATTTTATTCAGATTCTCAGCCCGCTCGCAAGATGAGTAGTGGCTCAGGACAAACATGCCTGTCGGAAGCCCATCTCATTACCCAAAGACAGGATAAGGGAAAGGCACACTAAGTCCAGCGTCAACAGGCCTAGGTGACATCGGCGCCAGGCTGCTTGCCCCCCACCTCAGGCCCATCTCCCTAAATCCCCCCGCACAACATTACCAATCCTCTCCGACCTTGACATCCCCAGCCAGAAAAAATTTGTTGTTTCTGTCCTTAAAATGCAAATAAAATAGCAAGATGCTTTTATCGTCATTTGTTTAATCTGCTTAGTCTCGGTAACCTACGCCTTTAGACGTATGGCAAAAAGGAGGCTCGAGCTGGGCAAGCCATTTGATTAGTTAAAAGCTGATTCGTGGAAATAAAAGAAAGCACAAGACAGAGGAGACATGCAGGATGCTGCCCCGGCCGAATAACTGGTATCTTGTCCTACAGTAAAATGTTGCATCAAAATTCTAACGGGTAGCGTCCGATCCCAAAACTACAAAACAAGGCGATATCCCCAAACCTCCAAACCCGCTTAAGAAAGAGAAATCCTAAGACCCTTAGAAGCTCATGTCGAGTATTGCTCATCGAATATCAATGGAGCCTATCAATTCATTGTAGTCCAGTCTCGCAGGGAACCCCCAAAAAAACAAACAAATAAATAAATAAAGTTTGCTCCACATCCACGCATTAGTAACAAACTCAGCTCAATTCAACCTGAGCACCTTTCTTCGTATGTGCAAAAGCTAAATGGATTCCAATGACGAAATGGAGGATCGGACTGCAGTGAAGGAAAGAAAACCAGGAGAAACTACTGGGACCTTAATGGGTGCCAAGATGGCAGAACTGCAAAAACTGAAGGAGAAACTCACGAAGGCTAAGGATGAGGCGGTACAATCCTGGTTAGATTCCAGACCTGTGATTGATAAGCTTGAAAAGCTACAGTCAGAACTTGAAGATGCGAAGAGCCGGACTGCCTCGTCCAATGTTACAATTTCAGAGCTTGAGTCTCAGCTTGAAAGGTTGAGTATCTCTATCAGGGCTAAGAAGGAGGAAGAACTGAAGATCCGAACAATGATTAACAGGATAAATCAGGTCTTGCAACAGACGCAGGAAGAGATGGAGGAGCTCAAGATGGAAAGAGATGAAAAACATAGAACAAGATTGAAACTAAAACAAGTTCTACGTCTAAGGAGGCAGACTCTTCACACTTTGCAACTGACCCTTAGAGCAATACGATTAGAATCAGAAGCTTATGCTGCATCAGCTAATGAAGCGCAACACTACATCAGCCTTTTCCAGACAGATGATGCTGTGGTCAAACTTACTCAAGAAGAGTACCATGCATTAATAAAAGGAGCTAGAGACGAAACTTCACTGGCAGAATGGCGAATTGCAGTCTCTGTGGAACAAAAACAGGCAGCTAAGGAAAGGCAAGAGACAGCTGCTAGAAGATTGCAGAACTTGCATTCGAAGAACGGATCAAGGAAAAGGAAACATCCCGCTAATGGGGTCACCAATCAACATACTGCAGCAGAAGGGGAAGAACAAGAGCAAAATCTCAAGGCAAGATTCCACTCCAGAAATGGACAAAACAGTCTCCCAAAAGTTCAGGTCAACTTACAGGCCAAGTCTAGCCAGAGGCAACCACAACAGAGCTTTAAAATATCAAGAAGTAAAAACAGCTATCCGTCCAAGAAAAAGAAATCATCCACTTTTTGCGGAATTAGAACTTTGGTAGTCAAGATCAAAAGGTACTTCAGATGATGTCAGATGTGTACATGTACTTGTGATCTACTGGACACATAACATAGCTTTGAGTTCAAGTCTGTATAACTATCCCTATTTGGCATTTGAAATTTCATGTTTGTGTGCAAAATAACTTCAACTCCACAGAAAGACTGCCTGTACAGAAGAAAGAAAATGATTCACCATGTTACTATTGAAAGCAGAAACAAATGTCCTAAATTTTATATCTTGTGAAATTCGGTATCTCCAAAAGAAATATCAGAGGTGGAAAAATAGATGTCAGAGCATGTAAAGTTGTCTTTTGAAGGATAAAAATAAAGTTCTTCATGATGATAAAAGTAACTGCAGGTGAAGTACCTGATTTCAGTTGTTAATCAGTGTATCCTAGCATGTACAGAAGAGTATACTGCCTGCAAATGAATTTGTAATTCAAAATCTCCATGTATCCATGTCAAGAAGAGTATCCAAGAAATCAATTCAAGTTACCATTCATCTGCATTTAGTTCATCTGGAACATTCTTGAGTAAGTCTTTTTCTCCCTGTCACGTCTATCAGCAACCTGCAATTGCAGTCACCATTGAGAAGCCCTCTAGAGAGTTGGATTACATTTTTGTATTTGGATATTTTGACAAGAACAAGAAAGTCTAGTATGAAGCTGTTGATATCAAGATTCAAATTCACTGGCCTTTTTCCTTGCTGCTGCAAGCTCTTTCTTTATTCCACCTGAAAACAGTATGTACAATGCAATTACTGATCATTTATAGGAGACAGTAGATATTTTTACGTACTACCTTTGATCATATTTAATGCCGCTGTTTCAGATTTGTCATCTAATATGTGTTGACCTGAAATACAAGCCTTCACAATATCTGTGGATATTTTTTCTGCTTGAGCCAGATAATATTCACTATCTTTCGACAGTGGAGATTTGCAACATTGGGCAAAGAAAAAAAAAAAAAGGAAGTTTAGTGTCTAACTCTCCATCTAGTTATATATCAGGAACAAATCTACAGGGGACTCAAATACTCAATTAGTGCATCAAAACTCAATATAGTTTTCCAAGTTTTGGTTTTCCATTTCATGAACATCTATAGTGTATGCTATTTACCATCATTTGGCTCCAAATCCAGTGCCTTCTTGAAACTCTCAACAGCTGCATCAATGTCATTGAGTGCCATGTATGCCTGAGAATTTAGTGAGGACAGATTAAAGGCCTTTAAAACAATTGATCAAGTGCAAATGTTGATCCATTTGAAGTAGATCAAGCTTCAAAAGAAATAGTGCAAGCCATAGATGCTAAAACATGGCATATAGATAACATAGATAAGAATAAACATACAGAACACAAGTGAGAATGCACAGCAGCAGGAATAAATAGTTATGAATAAAACTTGACCACTCTTTCTTTAAAGTTCTCTCATGTAGTCCCGTGTTTTTTCTTGCGTGGGGAGGGGGGAGCGGAAATTTTCATTATTTTAATTGAATACTGGTTTATCTCACGTCTCAACAACAGGTAAATATTTATCTTGTTCAAAGCTGTCTAATCTTTACAAAGAGAGAATATTGCTTAAACTATATTATAGTCACCAGCAAGAAAGAATGCCAAATTCTTTATAGCATGGCAAACAACCTGAATGGAAAAAGCACACCAAGCAAATACAAATAAGCAGCAAAATGTTAGAACTAAATGGACAAAATTACAAGTTGAGAAAGTAAATAAGACAGAATGGTTAGTTTTAGCCTATTTTAATTAAAGCTACTGAAACCGCTGACCTGGCCTTGACGGTAGAAAGCTTTTACATTATCATCAGCATCACGAATGGCAAAGTCTGCATCTAGCAGTGCTCCTTTAACATCTCCCAACTTCAGCTTGCAGGCCTGGAGAGGAAAAGTAGAGACATTGGCAGAACAAGATGGAACACTGATTTTGTTATTTCTCAAGATGCTTCCAATACAAAAAATGGAGTGGGTAAATGCTTCACATGCATTTAATTTATATGCAACTAATTTAAGTGGCAGTGTTCATATGCAACTAGGATACAATGAATCTTTAGGAAAAGAAAAAGAGCAGACAAAGTATACGTATACATACATACATATGCATATGTGTGTGTGCGTATGTGCCTCTGTGTGTATGTGTAGCAATTAGAGTCTGAGTATAAAAGTTTAAAACCACATAGCAGCAGTTGAAAATTTTTATTGTTTCCTTAACAAGAACTCCTCTGCTAAGTTTTATTCCTAGGTTTAGGTGAAATTTTGAAAAGACAGCCATTGAGCTAATACATGAGAATAGTGGAGTTATATACAAAGCAAAGCAGAGGATGCTCCTTGGTTACAAGTTCAGCATTTGAATAAGAATGTGCTGTTGCACAAACTAGTTTTAAAAAAAAAAAAAAAACACACAGAGTTTTTGGAGACATTCTCAACACATGAGATACTTTCAGTACCAAATTATGCTGACAGACAGTACACCATAAGAAAATCTTACTTAATCAACCATGTAGCTTGTGATACAAATGTTGCAATGTTGAAATCAGTAAAAAACTGGGGCACAGAAGGAAAAAGAAGAAAGGAAGCAAAATAGCTGAGCTAAATTAAATTAAATTAAATTAAACTGGGTGAGCCATTTTGAATAGTTTTTATTTTTTTATTTTTATTTTATTTTTATTTTTTTTTTAGTGTGAGTGGGAGGTCTCGAACCCGGGACCTCTCACTTACACTCTCTCCCCCCAAACCGCCCAACACATCCCTCCCCCCGAGCCATTTTGAATAGTTGATGGAACTTAGATATCACAAACTAATCGTTCAACCAGGAGAACAAAACAGAGCATTTAAATCACATATAGAGAACTGAACTAAGGTTGCAGTAAAGACAAAAATTTAGTGAGAATTCTGTATTTTCCATGGGGAGCAAAGCAAAGTATAACAATTATCAAAGTACCAGCAATAAATATATGTTATGGTTGAACAATTCAAAAGATGCTACCAGCCAAACTTGAATATGTGGATAGCAATTCTGAATCATGTTGTATGAAGATCTTCAAGGTGTTCAATTGTCTTAAAAAATTGATACATTTTAGGTTAACTTGAAACTTTCAGACAGCATCGCAAAAGAACTTACAGAACAATTAGTAAATATCTGAGACTTGGTCTTCTTCAGGGACTCACTTTTCTCTGTCACACAGTTATAAAAGTTAGAAGGACAAAGTCATCTGGTGATTCCTAGTTTCTGTTTGTAAAAAGTTTTAAACTGTCATTGGCGAGAGGATTAAGGAACTAACCTTCATCAACATCATCCATTTCCCAGCATGCATTCAAATAGCGAAGAGCCTTACAATACTTTCTGTGAGCCATTTTGTAGTCTTGCTTCTGCATCAGAGTAGTTAGGCCATCCAGTAATATATATAAACTTAAAAGGAGTAAACAAATACAAAATAGAGGCCAATGATCTAATTTGGTGGCATAGATGAAGGATAATGTTTCCCATTCAGAGAAATTACACAATAAGCTGTCAAGTAAATGGAAATGTTATTATAGTTTCCAGTTTCACAAAGCTATCACCTAAAGCAAATACTGAAAGACCAGCATGCTTAAGTTTACACAGCTACAGTATGATCAATAGGCTCATAAGTAGATGTATACCTTATATCTTTCATTTCCAAAAGCTTTTACAGAGTCTACAGCAGTCATCCACCAAGAAATGCCATCTGGTTTCATGCTTAGATCAGCTGGCCAATCAGGATAACAGTCACCATCTTTGAAGAAATTAGATGTCCCATCATCTGCCCCTTCAGGAATTTCACCACAATCAGCTATCATGACATCAAGAGTTGGACAATAAGCCTCTGTCGTGGTGACATGCTCAATTGAACGAATCACGCCCAATCCCTTGATTACTCTCCCGAACACAACATGCTTTCCATCCAGATGAGATGTTTGAGTTGTAGTGATGAAAAATTGAGAACCATTAGTATCAGGACCAGAATTAGCCATAGACAGCATCCCTTTCCTTTCGTGTTTTAGTTCAAAATTTTCATCTTCAAATTTCAAGCCGTAGATAGATTCACCACCAGTTCCATTTCCGGCAGAAATATCACCACCTTGTATCATGAAACCTCTAATAACACGATGGAAACAAGAGCCCTGCATCCATGAAAGCACACCTTTTGTTTTAAATCCAGTTAGACAAACATTCAGAAAGGACATTATTTTGACCTTTTCTTTTTCCGTGATTTCACTTCACTTTGCCGGAGAATTACTTACCTGTGTGAAGACATTCTCTGCTACTTAGACGGAGCCTAAAGGTGGGAGTTCCTCACTATAACTTAAGCCTTTTAGACTTGATTTACCGATTTTTATACTTTCCAGCAATCCTACCTTTCTGTAGTAACTTTTTGGCTAATAAAATATGCAGATACTCACGATGTGAAACAGTAGAATGCAAAGCAGTCCACTCGAAACAACATTTACATCACAAACACACAGCTTCACGAGTTCTAAAGACCAAAAAGTGCGAGCCTGTAACTTCATATGACACCACCGAACTTCTAAAACAGCTCATAACGAAATTGAAATTTCTACTTTGATTAAAATGGAAGCAAGTCGAAACTCGAGAAATTATACGTCAAAGATACAACATACAAATAAATATAAAAATAATACTAGTGTTTTACAAGAGAAGAACAAATTGCGATAAAACACGCAAACCTAGACAAAAACATTGCAGAAAGTTGGCATGTGTAATGAACATATACAAAAGGAAACAGTAGCATTAGAGTTGAGATAATCATTAGGAAAAGAGAGAGAGGGAGAGAGAAACCTTGAAATGGAGGGGACCGCCGGTATGAGGACCGATGCCTTTCTCGCCAGTGCACAGAGCCCTAAAATTCTCGGCGGTTTTAGGGACAACATCACTGTAAAGCTCCACCACTATCCTTCCTTCCAACTCTCCCCCAATGCTTATGTCCAAGTAACATCTCGGCGTCCCCATCTCTCTCTAACCGGAAAAAACTTGCTCGCCACGCCTGTAGTTTTTCCTTTTGCTTCTCTGCTCTGCTGCTGCTACCCAGTGGCGGTGGTGGTGGTGGTGTGGTGGTGTTATTGTACTGGAAGAAGTGTTAAGAGTGTCCGCAGGAGTAGAAGGACGGTTTGTTTTCTTTTGGGTTGTAGTTTTGTCGTGGAGCTGGGATTTGGTGGGGTCACCTTTGAGGAGTGTACGGGTCGTGCAGCGAAGAATCCGTTTAAATTTTTCAGCAGGCGGAGGGGCTCGGTACTGGTTAGGTTATGTGGACCGACAACGGGGTGGGGGCCCATCGAGATTTGGGACGTAAAGGACCCTTCCCCAGGCGTCGGCTGGCCTTGCTCTGGGGCCTGGTATGCTGCTGGCCCATGAGAAAATAAGGTCTATGACGACAAGTCTTGACTGTTGTTTTAGGCTGCTTAGGTCTTTAATCATCCAACAAATCCTGTGTTTAGATTGGGTGGGTTTACATTGTCACATGGAATTGTGGTTAATTTTTTGAGCCTCTAACAATTTACTTTAGATTGGGTTAAGTTTAGATTATGTCCCATCAATTACGGACGTGGCTATTTGTTAGCCACTAATGCAACTAATCGTTCTAAGCCCCAATTCTTTAATTTGTTAGCCAACTAAATTTATCGATGAAAGTTCAAGGCAAGTTCTAGTCAGGCAACTAAATTTATCACATCCTGATTTCTTTTTTTATATGGTAATGGTTATGCATTTTGACTGCCGATGGCTCCTGTATGCATAATATAATAAACAACATGGGATTTTTTCTAATGATAATTTTTTTATACATTGCCAGTGTATAATTTGTTTTTCATACAAGCAGGTCTGATTATGTCACATAATAAAAATTTGAATTTGAAATTCAAATCATGCACATATGGCATGCATTCAAAGCTGTTAGTAAAAAAATTGCTATACTGTCCGTGTATAAAAAGTTAATACCTTTTCTAATCGGTGTCCACTTTATCGCCTCTTTTATTTTTTAGTAGGAGTTTTGTTTCTAACACTCTTCCGCTGAAAATTACTAACACACCTGATTATAACTAACTTATGATATGAATATACATATCCCACTTATTGCATCTCATGTATTTACGCACTAGTTATACCTGTGTAACAAAGTTAATACTTGAAAGTTGAAGCCTCTCTTGGTCAACATCCATTGGCCAAACCTATTTGACAAAATATATGCTCTGATATTTTAATAGGTAATAAATTGACTGATACCTTGTGTTCCCTATTTTTTTTATTTTTTTATTTAACACGTCCTGGTTGTATCGAACTATTTACCGGCCTTCACGTTTAAGCCCGTACACTGCACAGAAGACCTGCCAAAGCATACAGCGGATTTTTGTGTGTCTCCTGCAGCGGACTTCTCATTTGACTACTGGCAAAAGCAGAAGTACCGCTTTTGTAGCACTGCCTATGGCAATGGCGCGTGAACTATTTCTGCTTTTGTAGCAGAAATTTGTTTGATGAATGTACTTTTTCTTTTGTTAGTAGGCTAGCTAATACAGTAACTCACAAGTTGGCAAAATTTGCCGTTAAAATTGTAAAAGACGTTAAATGGGAGCGTGATTTTTCTATGTGGCTCCAAGAGAGTGCAAAGGAGGATGTTGAAGTAATTACCTCTCCTGTATCTAATCTTGTAATATCAAGTTAATTAATGATAAACTACTTTTCAGGGGAAAAAAAAAAAACTATTCCTAGGTTGGGGCATTGATATGGTTTTCTTTTTTTAAAATCAAATGGCAACAATTTAATCAACTTCTATGCTGTAATGGAGGGGGAGCCAATTAAACTTGTATAAAAATTGGGAATTGAATTAGATCAAACAAGTGTGCTATTTTATCATCGGGATTTTTTTTTTTTTTTTTTGGGTAAGGAAGGAAGCCAATGCTTCCCCGTAATACACTAAAAGAAATGGTTTGATCTCTTGACCAAATGCATAGGAGAGTTTTAAGTAAGGGTGCAAACGAACTGAACAGCTTGCGAACTGATCGGTCAAATGATCGACTCAATTTAGTGTTGACTAAATTCGAGTCGATCTCGAACAACTCGTGTAATCAAACGAGTTGAGTATCGATTGTTGTTTGTTAAGTTTGATAGCTCATCGAGCCTTATCGAGCCGCATGCATTATATATATATGTATGTATATATATCAAATTTAATATATCGAGTTCGAATCCAATTAAACTCAAAACTTAAACGAGTTGAATTCGAGCATCCCAAAAATATTAGTGAATCAAACTCAATCTGTAGAATTTCAAATTCAATCGAATCGAGTTCGATCTCGAATAGTGTTATATCAAATTAAGTTCGAACTGGAGTTCGAATATGGTATTATTCGAGATTGACTCAATTCGTATGCACTTCTAACAAGCAGGCCAATGGTTCGGGCCGTAAATGGTACTATCTGTTCAAAATAGGAACACCGTGATACCGACAACTATCCAACAAAGCACGTATTCCATGGAAAATGGATAATTTACTAAATATATCTCTCTTTCTTCTTTTTTTTTTTTCTCCTTCAATGCATGCTAAAATTAGCAACAATAATCGTCATATTCATTCAAATTGAGACTCAAGACCAATAATTGCAAAAAAAAAAAAAGAAAAAAAAAAAAGAGAAGGTTTTCTATTTTAACTTTCATGGCTAATCAGTTTGTGTCCATTGCAATTGCAGTTTCTGAAGGCGCTGACGTTGCCTTGCTTTCATTTTATGATTATCATCCGGGATTTTACTTTTAAACTTTGAAGTGAACTTTTATTAGCCTTCTTTTGGGCCATTAACTAAACTTGAAGTGCTAAATAAATTGAATGCTGCGGCAAACAGCCCCCACGCCAACCATAATTCCACTAAGATACCCACATTATATTACCAGAAGAAGAAGGCGCAATAATTCCAAAAACCAGCACCATGAAAACATAATTGACAGCCACTTGATAATTTACCGGAATTTGAACAAACATTTTTCTAGTTCACAACTCTACAATTCGTCCTTATCTGTCCATCTTGCCCCGTTAGCACACCAATACTGCCCATCTTTACCATTGACACCCCAAAGTCCTTGGCGAAGAGGAAAGGGAACTTGCTATAGTAGGAGACCATTGCAGCTGTAGTGTTGTCGCTCATGAGAACTTGGTCAGACCCAAGAAGCCCAGAATTGTTCACAAGATTCTTGTAATAGGAGTTGTCGAACCTATTTACGCTGGCTGCATCCAGTGGAGCCAGAGTGGAATCGGAACTGGCTTGATTGGGGCACAAGCTACGCAAACTGGTCAGAAGCGTTGAGTCAAGATTAGGATCAGGATTTCCCGCCCCGTCAAAATTAAATAGCCTAGGCTTGAAGGTGAAACATTGTGCAAATCCAATGGTGTGTCCACCTGCAAGTTCGAAGAATTAAAATGGCCAAGTTGAATTAAGGTCTAGGAGATATCGGGACAATCGAACTTGATGATTCCAATCCAAAAGAAGAAAAAAAAAAGAAGAAGAGTGTACCGGAAAGCACGACCACGTCTTTTATATCGAGTCCCTTGGCAGTGAACTTTGCGGTGATGTTAGCCAGGGACTCGAATGGTGAGGGCAGCTGTGTGTTGGCCGCGTCCTCACTGGCAGTGAGGCCGTCTCGGCGGCCTAAAAGTACGGGCCAATAGGGCCCTCCTGCCTGAGAAAATTGGTGTTATGTACTTGGGTAAAATTTATTAGGAGAAGAAAATTCGATTTTGATCGAAGAAATGCAAATGGAAATGGAACTCAGAGCAAGAAGAAGTTGCTTACAAGGTAGACAGCTTCTCGAGCAGCAAGAGTCAGTATATCAGCGCAAGAAACAGTGGATGGACAGGCTTTCTCCACATTAGCCTTTATTGCATCAATGACTTCAAATCCTCTAGCTGAATTCTTATTGGGAAATGCATTCTTCTCCCCCTTTATTGTGCTGCTATCGTCCAGTAACACAGATCCCTCGCACCCCTTTTACCATCAAAGGTAATCTGAATTAACCATCAAGCTCTAGATTTTTGTGCAGGTAAAGTAGTGTGTTTTACTAGGAATTCAAGTTATTAGCAAAGTATCGTTAATGCGGATAGTAATACTAGTACAATAGCATTAATTGATCCTAACATGTGCTCCAATTTTTGGTGTCTTGATGCTATCGGAGTAGTAAGTAGTATGCCACTCGTTCATCAAGACAAACATTAATTTCTTCTTTCGCCACCCAAGAACGAAAAATTTTGCCGTATGCTTAATTCCTTCTTTAGTTGAAGTTTTTGGTGTCTTGATGCGGATGGAAATTCACTTCAGCGAATTTTTTTTGTGCCCTTTTATAGAAAGTAGTTATTCTTATTCAATGTGCATGAAGATGAGGAGAGTATACGAGATGATCAGAAGAAATGTAATCACATTAACAAAACAGTCGTGAAAGTGTAGGCGTAGAATAGAGGCAGCCATTCGAGTTTCGTTGTAGATGGCAGACCAGACACCGTAGCGAACGATCCTGGTTAAGTTGGGACATGCATCGTCATAAAACTTGTAATCAAGTTGACTATAAACAGGAGGACACAGGATAAAGAAGCAAAACCAAGCAAAAGTTGAGGGTCTACAGGCAATTCTGCTGGGATTCATATTTTGGTGGGCACAAAGAAGCGCAATAAGACTCGGTTGTGCAGATGAATAGGTGGAAAATCTGTCCAATTTATAACAGAATGGAGCCGCCCGTTCTAATATCCACGCTCACTTAGAAAAACTTGAGGTGGATAGTGGCCACTAAGAAGCTAGAAAGACTGGAAGTCACTTTCAAGTTCCAATTTTTCAACCCAGTTGGGCAGAATGCCACAACTTCTCTTACGTGGATGAGGTGAAGATAACAGTCAGCACCACCTTCACCTTGTGGTGTTTTTAAGTATACAAATCCTGAGTGCTGGGATGAGCTATATATTTCTCCACGGTACACAAAGTCATCAATAATAGACTACATAAATCAAACCTCAAGACTCAGTTGGACTTGATAGTAAGAAAAAACTGAAGATTATGCTGAAAGAACTGTAGTGTGCTCTTTTCATCATTAAAAAGGACTGCTTATTTTACTAGCTAAGTAGACCATAGGATAAGACGAAGACTTGATCTAAGTGATCGCAGCTTATCAAACTGTGGCTTGTGCAGCGTTGAAACGTTGCTTTCTGGAGACTGAATCATTCCCTCTTCTGCAATTGGCAAATTTCTCCGGCTCTCTCTCTCTTTTTCCTCTCTTTATTGGGTGGGTAACCTAGTTGCATTAACGTCTTCTGTTCAAAGCCACCATCGAGGGACAGTGGATGTGGTTCATTTTCTTGCTATTGTGACCACGTGCTTAATTAAAAAGTGACTGTGAAGGCTGGGATGTGTATAGTGGGCACGAAGCAGGTTGATGATTTGGTATTGAATGTTTTGTTACAAAATGAGACCAGATTCAAGTCGGCAAGTGGCTAGGGAAAGTACGAGGGATATTCCTGCCTTCAAAATTGGCTAGTATCTGTCCCAAATAATTCTGATACTACCCAAATTGAAAATCAAAATTCTAAATGGTTCAATGCAAAAGTGAATTTTCATGATATACATCTCTCAAATCTTTATGAACTAATATAAAAGACAACGGTCAAATCACGTTACATGTACCTTGTTAAGCTTTGCATAGTCACTAAACATGGTTTTGTTGAAAAGTCAGTTGTGCTTGAATTGAAATCACGTGAACATCTTTTCAGTGACGACTAACGAGCAAAGATATAGATGGAACAAAGACGGTTAGTGTAGCTCCAGCGGACTGGTTAAAAACAGGCCCGATAGGAAGTTTGGGCTAAAGTTGAGACTCTTATAATGTATCCCAAATGAGGAGTTTACACTTGTATCTATTCAGGGAAGAAATCTAATTTTTAGCCCACAAAAAAGTGTGCGCGTAATAGGATTCTAGCAGCGCCGCTTAAGATTTTAAATGTTCATGAAAGTTTCTATAAATGATTATTTGTATCGCTTAGGATTTTAAATATACAAGAAGATAAGTTAGTGGCAAATTTGCAAAGAAATTCCTGACTAAAAGTTGTTTGTAGCTTAAAATTACAACGTCCGTCACATTTCTATTTTTTTATTCTATAAATGATAAAAAAAGTTATTTTAAAGATTAATTTTTTATATACCGATAGTGTAGTGATTTTTTTATATTAATGATTATAAATACATGTCATATATGCATGATTTAAATTTCAAATTTGAATTGATATTATGTAACACTGATCTAAACCTATTAGTGTGAAAAAAAAAAAAACTATTTTCTAAGTAGTTATTTATCACCCATTTGTTCACATAGAAAGGATACAGGAAATCTGAAAGAGGGGACAATTAGGGTGAGTTGATTTGAATCTGAATGGATGAAATTAGATGTTGGACATAATTTTGAATGAAGGTAGAAATTTAGTTGCAAACCACAAATTCTTTTTTTTTTTTTAAATTATTTGGTTATTTAAATATTGTAACACTTTTTTGATATGATGCATGTGAGATAAAAAGGTGATAGGAATACGTGTTGATAATGTAAGAAGGGAAAAAACCAAATAATTTGTATCCAAACAAAGTCGTTTTTTTGTTGTTTCTAGGATTATTGTGGAAGCATAGATTGATATACTTAATCTCCTGCCATCTTCAACACCTTAAATGGAGGCGTGAATTATACACATTCAAGAGGCGTAAATGATAATGGAATGGATTCGGGAACATTGGCTAGAAACTGAATAAATCCCATGATGCCTTACGAAGCTGTCAATCTTTCACTTTTATATTTATAAAAATTTAAAGATATATATAGCAAGTTCAATACACCTTTCAACGGGTACTGACATTCAACCAAGTTATATCAAAACCATGCGTTTGATAAAACTGAAATCTAAAAACTGAAATTTGAAATCTGAAATTTGAATATATTAAGTGATTGAATTGTTAAGTGCTAAATCTAATACATTTGAATGTATATTACATTCAGTGATAAGTGAATAGCTTATCACTTATTTCTGGAGCAAGTTTTGCCTAGAAAATTCAGTGCCACTTAATTCATTCAGATGTTCTATTTTCGATTATTAAACGGTCTGAACGTGTTAAGGTGTGAATCCATTAAGTTTAAGTGCTGAATTATGTTATTAAACGGGAACTTAGTACCCTCCCGTTGGGATACACAGTCGACCAAGCATTAGAAAAGACTAAAGAGTTGAGTATATCAATTTTAAACTATTATCTATCCCTTCTTATTTGTGCATGATTCCTTATTTATTTCCTTCCATCCCCACAGTATTATCTCTTGTTGTAAGCAAGAGATCTCATGCCGTCGTCAAAGAAAAAGGGTCCAATGAATTTTTCCCGACAAGCCCTTAATAGGTCGCCCGAATTCTATGCAATTTTGTTTCAGAACGCCGTCCGATGAAGGTTAAAAAAGCAAAACATCCCATGATTCAAGCAATCAATTATCGACAACGTAAATATTCATATCAGCCACCCACCCCAAAAAAAAAAAAAAAGGTTAAACAGATCTGAAGAACTAAGAACCAAATTACTTTCTCAAATCGTGCTCATTTGAAGAGATTAAACCACTCAACAAGTTTTCTCAGCAAGATCATCTACTCGTTCCTTCAGTTGAACACCAAGAAAAATGACGGTTCTTACATCTAAAGAAGTGGCAAGAAAAATGACGGTACTTACACACAAAAAGAAAAGGAGTTGATAAACCGTAAACGTACTCCCATGCTATCCAACAAACTAACAGAGGTCGTAGCAGCAAAAGTACTCAAGGCAGCTATCCGAACAGTCATAGAAGCAAGAACAACTGCATCAAACAAAACCCGTTAAAAGAAAAAAGAAGAAAAAGTGGAATAACTATGTCTCAGTCTCAGTAACAACTAACTAGTATCAAATCTCCTAACTTCACTCGAAAAGATTGATCGGAATTTCAAGGAAAAAAAAAAAAAAAGGACTAGAAAGGATTAACAAGACTGGAGAAATGAGAGTACCATTCATTCATAACTTTGTCCCGCTCATCATCTTGTGGAGGGTAGTTGCCGTCTATTGCTTGGACCTGGGGAGGTTCCATCTCAGAACTTTTGCACTCTTCGTTTTTTTGGGGTTGTTTGTTGGTGAAGACGTAGACGTAGAAGCGTGGACGGGGATGGATAATAAATGGGCAGTGAGTGTGGGGCGAGGGCTCACGGACTTAACTTTCTAGATTGAGTGGGGGTGGCTGAAAAGTTAGGAAGAGGTATATATCCTATTCCTAATCAAAGGCTTTCCCGAGGATTCAACTAGAATTAATTCTTTAATTCTTACCTTTGTCAAGTAGTTCTGACGTGTTGGACATTACTTTGACCCGGGACCACGTAATGGACATCACAATTCACGATAATGAAATAACACGCTCGGAACGATGTCGTTTCTCAAATTGCACTGCAAGGGTCCCTAACGTCGTCAGAGCCGCTATTTCCTCTTCAATGGCATTTAATTTATCCCCAAGCCAGTCATCAAAATTCAAAGTATTAGCTCCCATTATCCGGTTGTGCACATAAAAAAAGCTCTGTGAAAATGAGCTGAAAAATCTTCACGGGCTTTTACATGCTTCTCCAGTTCCACCTAGCAAGTTGCACTCTCCTCCACTCAGTAGTGTCTCCACACGGGGATCCAGAATTTTTCAAGAGCTTACCGTGGGTTCTTTAATTGTGATTGAGCATGTTGTAATTATTTGAGATTTCTTGATTATCTAAATACAGTAGCACTTTTTTGATGTAATGTATATGAGATAAAAAGGTGATTGGAAAACGTGTTGATGATGTAAGTAACTAAATAAATCAAATAATCTTATATCCAAACAAACTAATTTGAGGAGTTGGCGTCTGGCTGCCCTGGAAGGGGTTCAAGGTACATCAAGAAGCCTCAAGTCTCTGTGAAAAAAGCTGTGCATTTCCATCTTCTAGTTCTTTTTGCGTTCATTGATTCTCAATGTGTTAGCTTGCAGGCAGTCACAGGCTTTTATTGCATGTTGATATCTTTTTTGTGTTAAGATGGATGTAGGGATCCCCGTGTATGCATTTTCACTATACCAATAATAGAGATTATTACCCCCCCCCCCCAAAAAAATAAAGAAAGAAAGAAAAAACAAAAAGTTGAATTATATCCTCCACCTCATTAACAAAATGTTAAGAATATTTACCAAAAAAAAAACAAAATGTTAAGAATGAAATATGGCACAAGTTTTGTTGCTGCAACAGTTCGATTCTGTGATATTATCTCTCCAAGAAGGAGAAGGCTTACTATTCTCTGCAGATTTTTATAGTGGTAGATCTTCTTCCTCCCGACAAAAGAGGCACACAGAGGAGTATCACAGGTAGGAAGTGTGAGACACACAGAGCAACCTCTTTCAAACATATTGGTTACAAGTTAATTTGTGGACTCATTGACAAGTAAATTTTGTCTCGCTAGGAAAAATCCTCGAAGTGTAGGAGGATACTCAAAACCTCACTTAAAGGCAGCACAGGGACTTGATCAAATATTCAAAATGATATTTACAATTCTTTCAACTCTGGCCCGGTATGCTTATAGACGTTCCGCATCAGAGCAGAAGCTCGTTGTTGGATTCTCTGACTGCAGATTCATAATGGCCTTTGGTTGCTGATGTATTGTTCAAGCCCTATACCTTGTGAATAGACACACAAGCTCCTACTTCTGAAAACCCAGGTCCCGCAAACTATTGTGCTTCTATCTCTCAAAGTTAAGAACAGATAATCAAAGAGGCAAAGAACCTACCGACAGCAATTCCTATGGCTGCAAGCTATCTACAATAGCACAATAAGTTCCAGTGCATCCTTAAACCCACATCTTTGTGGAAAAACCACGTTACAACAAGTGGTAGATCGACTTCCATTTCTGTAATTGTTCACTGTTAGCTTCTCTTCATGAATAACTTCACATAATTGAATCCAAGTGTGGAGATGGACTAGGGAGGACCTCCACTGTTGAATGGGGTGAATGACAGGGCTACCATCTGTAGTGTTAAAGTTTTGTAGTGACATCATTGGCCAATCTCACTGGAGCAAGAGAACCATGAATGTAGCTGAAGCACAAGGACATATCAAAATTAACACTAATCAACTCGGCAGTCAGCACTTCAATAGGTGGTTCAAATCAATGTGGTGAAATTACAAGACTTTAAAGATAATTTGGCATTATTATAGACCTGCTTTTAAAAGTAAACACTTGCAAAGATCGTATATAAAATATTAATGAACATTTTAAAACATATCCCTTGAAAAAAAATATTTAAATCATCGAGTAACTCTTACGTGTCACTCAGTTTCCTTTTGGCGATATGCATATCTGAGTATGCAGGGACTTGATCAAGCTTACTGTTTAAGCGCTCTCTTTGGGAATTTGCATCATCCTGTCAACACATAATAGCATAAACAATCATAAACCATAAACTGGGGAGACCATCCATTGGGACAATGTGCTGAAGTAGTTTACCCTCAATTTCATCCCACTAAGAGACACACTGCAGGATAAAACATCCAGTGGATGAGAGGTTCTAACAAAACGGTGTTCCAATAACATACTAGCTGAAGCCCTTTCTGCAGGATTCCTACGAAAGCAACAGCGCAAAAAATCCTTCCCTTCTTCTGACAGATTTTCAGGTATTGGCGGGGTTTCTTTGAGTACCTTAAACATGGCTGCAGCCTGCAGATAACAAGCTCAAATGAAAGACTAAAAATTGAATCAAAATTTTCTGATGGAAATGGAACACAAATACACGTGTTGTATTAATCATATCCCCTCCTGTTTCTACTCCTCCTCCTCCTCCTCTCTCTCTCTCTCTCACACACACACACACACAGAAAAAGCAAAAAAAAATGTGAATGGGGATAGGCTTAATTGGAATCTTGATTTTTGTAGTTTCATTTAACATATTGCAATGACGAGATCATATTGACGCTGATACATGACAGTAAGTCAACTCTTTTTGTCTATGCTAGCTGTACTATACCATAAAATCCTATAGGTTCTAGTGTAAGGTACCCACACAATCTCATAAGGAAATAAGACAAACTCTATTTCAATGGGTTGAGCTTAATTCAATCATGAAAGAGAACAAAGGAAGAAGTGGAAGCAAATGGTTCCAGCTAATCAACCTAAAAAATTAACCAAAGAGATCACAGTAAAAAAAAAAAAATGACTTTCTAATTGAAGCGAATCAAGAAAGAAAACAAGACTTTCTAATTTTCCAACATTCTAAGGGAGCTACCACTGCAAAGCAAAGCTTATTAATCAGCTAATATCAAGTAAAGCCAATGATGAAAATGAACATCAGAGCTTACCCCTTCATACTCACTCCAAGGAGGTTTTCCATTCAACATTTCAATAATTGTACAACCCAAACTCCATATATCTACAGCCAATGCCAGATCAGTATTAGAATCCTGTTGCATCACAGATTGCAAGAGCTGCATGAAACAAACTAATATCAGACCTAGAAGGGGAGAAAATGTGCTTTCAGAAACATTATCTCGGAGAAGATTATACCTCTGGGGCCATCCAATATGGGCTACCTTTTAAAGAAAGATTAGCGGCATGGCCGCTAAGCTGCATAAAGAGGAAACCTTTAAGTTTGATCATGATAAAAATCAGAAGTAGCCTGCCAACAAGAAGTCACGGCAAATAGCAACAAAAGAATTTTCAATATATGAAAGATATAACATCAGATGACATGATCACAACATCAATAATTCTTCCGTTGGTACCACGAAACCTTAGATCTAATCTTACAGTTCTCTGGAAATATGAAATCCAACCTTTAAAAAGTGCACTACAGATGTTTCATTGGCAAGGAACGGCTCTAAAACAACTTGCTATATGTTCAAGCTGAGATATTTTTTCACAAAGTTGATTCCTCAACAGCCTTTTGTTTTTACTTCGGGAGCATAAAAATTCTCTATAATTGATATAAGTAACTATATTTTATGAGTATCCTAAGATCAAATAATGTGCTTAAACGTCACCAAACACTGAACTTAACATCAATTTTGTAGAAAGAATTCAGGCAACCCTCACCTCCAACACCGCAAAGCTTTCCTAGCTAGCTACCCATGCTGTTGCCTCAACCAAATCATAACCCAACCATATATGGTGTATCAAAATATGCTGATGCAACAATATCAATAATAATACAACAGATTAAGGAGAATGTTGAATACATTGCCTGGCCACTCAACAGGGAAAAAAAGAAAGAAAAGAAAATAAGAGGGAAAGGGGTGCATGTTGAGGACTGGAGTTCAATCAAAGCAAAGTCAAAAAATAGTAAGAAAATTCTTTGCATATATAGGTCTTTTTTAACAAACAATAATTTCCTTTCTTTCATTTCAAAATAATACAAACTGTGGTAGATACAGAAATCATCACCTACATGTTTGGCCATCCCAAAATCAGCAAGCTTCACAACCCCATAAGCATCCACAAGCAAATTCGCCCCTTTGATATCCCTATAAAATCCAGTGATGTTCAAATTTATGTGGGTAAATCTCTAAACTTAGATGTAGATCTTATAACAAAAATTCAAAAGAGGATAACCCAAAATAGAAAACAGGCAAAGGTTACAGCAGAGTATAACATGAACTCTTCATACAATCTCTAATAACAGACACACAAGGCTCCCCTTATTACAACTCATTTATTGGCAAATCAAAGAACCAGGAAATCTACCACACCAGACTCTACTTGGACACATTAGTAAATCCTGAAACCAGACTATGAAGTACTTAATTTACCTGTGTATAGTTTTTGTGCTGTGCAAGTAAGCTAGCCCACAAAGAATATGCCGAGTAAAGTTCCGTACAACAGATTCTGTAATTGCTCCGCAGTGGTCACGAATGAATTTATTGATTGAGCCAGGATGAACATACTCTAAATATATGTAAAAAGATCACCAACCTACAGAATCAAGAAATTGCCTTAAGGCCCACAAAGAGGTCACTGAGGAGCATAATGAATGGCCCACTGGAATACTTACTATTTCACTACCGTAATACTGCACAATGTTTGGATGCTTGAGATGACTGAGAACGTTAATTTCCTGAGAGAATGATATAACATTCAAAGAAACAGTCAATTTGTAGCTTGAAAAGTAGAAAATGGAACCTGAAGCCAAAAATTTGGTCCTTGATTTCAAACCGTCAAAGACAAAATACAGGGAAAGATAAATTTTGTTTCAGAAAATGAGCACACAATTACACAGAAATGTAGTGTTCCCCACAAATGTCTTTAGGACACATATAACGCTAAAATATTGTTTGAAAGCTAATCAAGAATGATCTGTTAAGCATGTTAGTCAAATTCCTTGAAAAGAGGTGAACGCAATTTGCTCTTAAAAAAGTGCACAAAAAAGCTATACATTCAACTGATTGAAATATTAGCATATTCTTGTGAAGCACGGCTAACCAGAAAAGAAACAAGGAGGTGTAGTTGCTTTAATTACAGTAATAGCTGTAACTGAGGCAATTTTTTTTTCCTACTAAGAATAATTTTCTTGTTTTTTATGTGCCACTATCACTGTGGACATGAATGGATGCGAATTGGGATACAGTTTGCATGCTTTTCCTGAGGGTCTTTCAGATAAAACACAATTATTCTCAAAGTTGCCAAATTGAAATGGTGTGTTGGCCAATAGGATGGCCATTATCAGATAACACAAGCAGTCAGAAAAAGGTAGGATTTAGCAGCACACTCCGAATTTTTCAAATATGAATTACCAAGTTAAAGAATTATGCAGAAGACCAACAAAGTAAAACACGGCACTACAGAATGCATACTCAAAACTTACCTGCTCTAATTGCCTTATGCACTCAGCAGATTTTGGGTCATCTGGCAACATTTCAACCTCTTTCATTGCACATAAAGCTCCAGTTTCTCTGTCAAAAAGAACAATCTAGCAAATGTATAGGAAATAGAACAGAATGGGAAAAAGTTCAGAATTTCCATACTTGTTGGAGGCCACGTAAACACTTCCAAAAGTCCCACGCCCAATAAGCTTTCCCTTTTGCCACTGACTTTTGATGGGAGCTATATCCGGTTTAGGTGCTAGCTGAACGGTAGGCTGTGAAGGCATGGCAGATCCTGGCGGGAGAGGTAAGGGATGGACACTGACACTGGCTTGAGCATTGCAATCACGTCGTGTCACTGAGGTCTCACTTGATAGCTTGTTACACAATGGTGATGCAGACCCATTAGGACTTTTGGAGAGGTTAATTTTTGGACTAGGCAGGGAAGCATTATCTACAGGAAAAGCAGCTATCTCAGAGGAGCTCTGATAGGAGAATCCAGGAACTATTGTTGAATCTGAACAAGGCATCTCTGGTGCAGACCAAACTTGAAAAAGACTTGGTGGGGTCATGTACTGAGGTGTCAAAACATCCCCAGTATTTCTGTGTGGGCTAAGTGCAGGACTTGCATAAGGACTAGCTGGAGCACTAAGGGGAGTACTCATTCTGTACTTATCAGGATTTCTTTCTGAACCGTTCACCTTTGGAGGCGACTTCCTAGCTGACCAATTGTCAGTGTTTTCTACATTTCTTTGAGCATCTTGGCCTATTAACCTGTATAAGCAAGATTGAAAAGAACATTGACAAAGGTCAAGTTTTCCAGATTTGGAGGGCATCAGGAATGCAAATCCAATGGAATGGTTTAGTTGTATGATGAAAGAAGCGGCAAATAGTGCAATGAAAATCAGATTTTGCAATTATCTTAAAACAATAATTGGTAACGATCCCTATGGAGTAAAAGTGTATAATTCTAGATATTTTAACTTTATAATATTTTCATCCAACACAACCAACAGATGGGTTTCAGGACCTCTGCTCCTAGTGTTGGTTTTTGCTCCAATATAAAATTTTCAAAACTATTGAAAATCCACATGTAGAGCAGGTCATGTTTCAAGCAAATAAATTCTAGATTGATAAGCTTGAAGTATGAAAAAATAAATGACTGGATAAGAAAAGATTGAGCATCTAGATCTGGATTTTCAACTGCATTAACCCTCATGTACAGGCTGTTGACATTTTTTGCCTCCTTTGACTAGTATTATATTTCTCCAATGCAATCTCTATAGCACCTTCCTAATAAATTAAAATTTCTGGTTAAAACTTCAATCTTGAAGCTTTGCCGCTTGTCAAATTAATATACTTCCAAGTAAGGAGAACTAACCAAGCTTCTCAACAAGCCAAGGGATTGAAACCTAACCATGCTAATCCACACCCTAACCGAAAAACAGCACGAGTATAGTCAGTGCAACGGAAAAATATGTCTACCACAAGCTGATACCTAAACAACCAATTTTTAATAATTATCCATTCCAACCGAACTGAAAATGCTACAACTGAACATCTTCAGAATCTCATTTAAAATTAATAAATTCCCCGTGAAGAATGGAGGGTATTTGTAGTTTAACCAGCCTCCAATAAGCCAAATAAAACGCTGAAGATTTTTGTGCTTGTGAAAAAAAATAAAAATCCAAGCTTTTAAGTGCAATTATGATTGATTGCAGGTATATAAAATATAACGAATCATTAATGTTCATTAAATTGGAATGTGAGCCAGAAGTACTAATTCATTTTCCTATTTACCTCCCAGCCGCATTGCTCGACGTGGCTGCATCATTATTCGTAACTCCATTGGAACAATCGCTCTTCTCCTTTTCTTTCTCCTCTGCACCAGACTCCCTTTGATGCGCCTCCCCCGGCGACGGGAGAGGGACATTTTTTGACATTGACCTGTCGGGAGCAGATTTCGCTTCACGACGGAGCAATGTCTGCAATTCCGGCAAGGGAAGGGGTTGAGGAGAAGGCGGAGCCGCAGACGCAGCCGGGGAAAAAGCGCCCATAGATAGTCTAGCAGGCGAATTATCAAAGGAAGCCCGAGTGCTGCGCGAGAATTCGACGTCGCTATCTGTCAAATGCCGGAGCTTTCTGGCTCGCGTGAGCTGACGGCTGCTCCGACCACCGCGGCTGGAGAATAAAGACGGTCTTGCGGCGAAACGGCTGCCGATTATGCTATCATCGGAAGTTGATCTGGTGGAGGAAGACGAGGAGAATGAGAATGCGTTTTGCAACCAACTGGCTGTTGGCTTTTTCATCGTTAGTGGAGATGACAATGTGGTAGGCAGGCATCGTACGGTGATAGGGTGGCTCCGGTGTTCATGGGGAAGGAAATTATGGATTTACAATTCACAAAATTTTAAATTTCATTCGAGCTATGAAAGCCAACCAACCGTAGGAAGATGGAGCTTAATTGGATCAAGAGAACAAACTAAAATTTACCAAGCAAAATGTAAATCTGATCAAGGAAGAAGATGATGATGAAGCAAAAATCTGAAGAAACACGGTAACGAGAAGAACGTAGCTCCACCAGAGCCCAATAAAAAAGAAATGGAGAAGTGGGGAAGACGGGGGAGAGAGAAGGAGGCTGTCTCCCTCCAAAGGTCAAAATGTCCAGCCACTTTTTAAATTTGCCTACTCGTCGATGCTATTGGATTTTCTGACAGTTAGACTTTCTCTCTTTTCTGTTTCTGTTTTCCTCCTTTTCCTGTTTTGCAATTTGTTCACAAATTTCTCCCGTATCATTCCTTTATAGAGCCTTTTTTCCTTTTTTTTTTTTTTTTTTTTTGAGGGGTCCCGTCCTCGTATAGAGTTTTCAGTGGAACGGGATTGAGAAAATAGTTCAATTCACACTACTGTCTATTTCGATTTTAAGTACCAACTACCAACTTCTGACGACCTCACAAAATGCGTGTTTCAGATTCCTTCTAGTTCTCAAAATTACAACACAAGTGAACCCCCAAAATTTTTTAAAATTTTTAGTTTATTTTGCCTTTAAATAAACCAAATTTCTTTTATAATAAAAAATTAAATTGTAACCATTTCAGAACAAGCCCAAAGTTCACTTGAATTTTTCTTTTTTATCTTGTCAAGTAAGTAATTTTTCACATGTTAATTCGATCAAAAGATCGGAGGGTGTTTAGATGGCTATTTTTAGGATTTTTTTTGTAGAAAAATTGCTCTAGTTATTTGATGTATATAAGATAAAAAAGATGATTGGAAAATATGTTTACGAAAAATGAAAAAAAAATTCTGCAAAAAAGTGGCAATTTATCTCGTTAGAAATCTACCATTAGCTAGTTTTTTTTATTTGAAAATGAAAATAATATTTTAAGCAATCTTTCTTGTAAATTACACTCATAATCAAGTACTCCTCCAAAATTTTAGCTATATTTTGAGAATCCAACTTTATCAATAGTACTTTGATTGTGATATTTGGACTTTCTTTTCAGTCTTACATCTCAAAATTCAAATTTTGAAATTGAATGTAACATGCATTTGATTAAAATTATGGATTATATTGAGAAAGGAGACCAGAAATAAGTTTGATTTTCTAAACAGGATAACAACATTACAAAATAGAAAGTGGGACAAAAATTCTGAGAAGGAAAGAGTACTACTATTTTCTCTACTCTGGTGACTAGGAAATTGTGCATACAACACTGACTACATCTTTTACAGTAAATCAAGTTTAGAATTTCGAGGTAAAAGTGTTCTCAGGAAAATCAAGTTTAACTTTGAGGGCTTACAAAAATAAAACAAAATTTGTCACGCAAAAGGAAAAGGTTATAAGGTTAAGGGGACAAACTGATGCATGTAAGATGCTGGGGGTGTAAAGTGAAAACTAAGCTAGTTCAATAAGAAGCATTAGAAATTAAGCTACGGATGATCCTGGTTGTTACTTTTTATATATTTTGAGTACAACTATAAAAACGACTTAAAATGATGACATTATTAAGAGATAAATACAAATATGTAAATTTTAAAATCAAGAAGGTGAGCTATCTTTTAATTTGTTTCCATCATGCTCGGTCATAATGTGGCTTTAGTATAGAATTTTCCATAAAAATAATCCTAGTTGTTAGTTGTTACTCGTAAACAATTCCTGTCCTGCGCTGGGCATAGCTGGACATAAGAGGAAATTGCGCAGAAAACTAACCGTATCAATCAACTATTATGAAACTCATTGTAAAGGTGAAACATGAAAATCTACAACAAGTAATTGAAAATTGCTCTACAATATTAGACATCCCAAACAATAAACACAAATATGAAAATCTATAAAATCAAAAAAAAAAAAAAAAAAAGGGGGTCATCTTTCACTTTGTTTCCAGAGTAACATTTTTCTACTTTATAGTGCCATCAAGCGGATGAGTTATCTTTCACTTTGTTTGTATTAATAGAGTAGCATTTTCCAATTTTGTAGTATATTACAATTATCGGAATGTGGCGACGGCTAATGACTAATGTGACCCAGTCGTGTTTCGCGTCCACAGGGGCTGGTACGGAACCCCAAACAGATCTGTCGCCGTACAACCTCCAACTCCAACCCAGTCAGCCTGGAGGAGCCTCAGAGAAGAAATCAATAAAGAAAGTCTACACAGCCTGCCTCCTGTCCTGAAGACCAAGAAAAATTCCCACGTTCATGATTTGCATTTGACTCTCTTCATTTACAAGCCAAGAAAAATAAAATAAAATAGAAGGGAAGATGGATGTCGTATTAACATGGTAATTGGTAAATGAGACTACTGCCATTGCATCATTGATCTTGATTCTTGACTGCAAATTGATTTAAGCCCACTTTTCTGTTATGTTAATCATCCACAAGATAAAATAGGTGGATTTAGTACATATTTTCAACTGATTTTGAATACTTGATTTTAACTTTTGGTTTTCGAAAAACTATTTTGTCGTACTTTCAACTAGATTTGAAAACTTGATTTTGGATTTTTTTTTTTAGATGATAAAAATCGCAAGCATGCCTTGAACTACTTGTAGAATTTGATTTTAGCCTACTTTTTTACACAAAAGAAAATATCGTTTAATTTTAACATAATTATTAAACTACCCGAAGGTTATGTATATTTTTTTGTCGTATGACTGTCTCCATTTTTATTCTAATTGCAATCCCATCTCTAAATTCATCTTTGCTCCCTTTCTTATTTTTATTATCCAACTTCCAACATTAATCTTCAAAAGAAAAATGAGTAGTTACATCAGAAAACTATTTACTCAGCACAAACTCACTTTTGTAGTACATAAAAGCAATCTAGTCATTATTGTCAAAATTAGCTTTAACTTTTTTTTAAGACACCAATACAGTTATTAAATTGGTCTTTTTATTTTAACTACAAACAAGAACACATGAATTACGTTAAATAATCTAATTTTTAAAGATCAATTCTACAAAATCAACATCAATTGTAAACAAACCCTTAAATATCAAAATTCAAATTTTGACCTTAGGGAGTAGTCACTAGTGATCATTCTCATCTGTCCAAAAATCTCATCCAAACATGAACAACATTAGTGCATTTGGATAGTAGATTTTTTGGGATAATTTGTTGGAAAGAATACTGTAGCACTACTGTAGTACTTTTTTGATGTGATGTATCTAATATAAAAAGGTGATTGGAATGTGTGTCGATGATGTAAGCAAAATTTTTTAACTAAATATAAGCAATCCAAATTTTTTAGCTAAAATTTTTTGGCAAGTCGTCAGGTCATTTCAATAATATTTGAAAGAATTCTAAGAACCCTCTCCTAATTATTGGACCAATCTTAGTGATTCCACTGTATATAGGTTGTTAATTTGTGTTCCTAAAATCGTATCCAAATATGAACTGCATCGTTACAGCTTGTTAATTTTTTACTCCCACTATTTGTGTGGATTTCTTGTAATGCTAATTAAATAGAGTTCGTGCGGATTCACTTTACTTCTATCAAAGAACGACATGATCCACATCAACATATACACTTTGTTTAATCCACTAATCTGCTACACATAAAACATTCGAAATTTACAATTATTTAAGACCAATTTAGTTCTAACTACTATCAAACCCTTTGTGGGAGAAGCACTTCAAACGTTATTTTTTATCATTTTTATGGGTTTCAATCAAGATTTCATGGTTAAGAGATGCAAGTCTCTACGATGTTTTTTTATTTTCATGAATTTCGAACCCGAGATCTCATGGTTAAAGAGATGCAAACCCTCTTCTACTTGTATCAACGTCCGTTGAAGGCAACGCGTTAGTATGTTACTATCGTTTGTATAACCATAGTTAATGGTTTCTGAGTTTTAATGCACCCGTGTGGTGATCAAGTAATTCGAAGTCACACAAAAGCAGTCCGCCAAACAAATTGCCGCCAACGGACTGGGTCTCAGGGACACAGTCCCCCTTGTCAACATAGAGGCCCAGCAATCTACCACATCATCAATCAAGCACTCCAATCTAGAAAGTTTCATGCCTATGCTCGAGATACCTCAGCCAAACTTGACATGCCTCCAGATGCACAGGGACTTTATACGGACACATGTAGAGATGCAAAATTTTGCACTGGTTGTCGGGCTAATCAGGGGATTAACACCATAAGATTAGAACATATTAGTCGTTTTTTTCACTTTTTCTTCCAGCTGTCTCAAAAATCATTCTTCGTAGATGAAATAAAAGCCTCTGCAATTACTATCTCGATGAAATATTTATTACACGAGCAATTCACAAAGACTGATCATCCAAGTAGGAACCGAGAATGCCTACAACAGGAATGATAATGAGCAAATGACTCGCGTGTGTGTATGTGTTCATTGAGCATTCTAAGCGAAAATCAACACAGCAAGCCTGGGGATCTCATGCTTCACCTACTATGCACTCTCCGAGCCTTGCATCTTTGAAGCCATGATCTTACACACAGGCATTGCCTCATTCTTACTTAGAAGCTTCAAGGTTGGATAAACATCAATCTCATGCATCAGTATTTGATCTTCAATATCTAGTTTACTTACGTCCACCTCCATCTTTGGAGGAATGTGCTCGGCTGGGCATAAATATCTTAGACTCCTCCTCACGATATGTAGATAACCTCCTGCTTTTACAGAGAAAAGAAAGCGCAGAAATTCACTTCAGTGTCACGATTATCTCACTGGAGATAATGATCTGCAATAGTGTTTAACAACCATTTGCAACAAAGAATAGAGCTACAAATTTTCAACATTCAAAACCAGATGAAAGGCATGGGTGTCAAATTCCACCCGCATCAAAATTTAGGTCCCCTTATCGATTTCTAAAACAGAAAGACAGTAACAACTAATCAAATTGGTCAAGAAATATTTGTCTTCCCATTTCTGGATATTTCAAAGCAATAATGCTGGAATTTATTAAGTTGAGAAATGGTCAAAACGATAGGTACATACAATGAAGTCCATCCTTTTCATAGAATCAACAAGACAAATTCTATACTTTTAATATGACAAGATAAAGACCAAAACATTTCTTGATCTAAATTCTAACGCATTTGACTTCTCCTCTATGTTCACCTTAACCTCCTATCCAATCATGAAGCTGGTCAATCTATAAGTCATCATCTTCAAACTCCACAAACAGATTTGAAAAGAGTTCAATTGATTAAAAAACGGATGCCATATTGAGATGGAAATACTCGGACAGAAAAAAGGAAAGCAAGCTGCTCAAGATATCAGCTCTTAGTGAATTTCAGGTCAAAAGCAAAATAAGAATAATTAGAAAGTTCAATAGTCTGAAAAAGAACTCCCTTCAATGGAGAATAGAAATGGACAGAAACAGATAAAAATGGTACTAAATTCTGTGAAAATGATAAAGAACAATGTCTCAATACCTAACATGTCCATAATTATCTACTTTCTTTCCAAAACTCGCAAAAGCCTAGACAAAGCTGTCAAATTTTCTCTTCTCTTCTTTTCTTCATGAACTAAGCCTAAAAGATTTCACAATTGATAGCTCGCCCATCCTCAAATTAGAAATTTTCAGCCAAGTGTAGCGTTACGAGGGAATAGAAAAGGATAAACTCATAAAAGGTAAAAGCAACAATTAGTTTTTACATTTGCACTACAAATTTTTGGGATCACCAATCGAAGCTGCCATGAGCCATCTCAATCAGCTAATGCACAACTAAATCACCTTGGCACTAATCATTTCACAAATGCTAGAATAATCCCTCCATTTCCAACTAAAATCCTCCCATAAACAGCAAATTCTCAACATGTTAAATGTGAAAGATGGGGAAAAAAATATAAAGAGAGAAATGTGAAAAAATACATAGCAGAATGCGTAGCAAAGAAAAACAGACCTTTTTGAATACCGGGGCAAACATCTTCCCCTTTAAAGACGAGGGGCACATCCACCTTAATTTCCTTTCCATCCTCAGCCCACGCAAACACTAAGTTCATTATCTCCCCTGTCTCTTCATTTCTATGAACCTATAATCAAATATTAAAGGAATTAGGAAAATGCTCATTTTTGCAATACAACAGAATTATTAGTATGTCCTAACACCTGCACTCTGAGCTACTACAACCCATTAAAACACTGATCGGCGGCCTGAACAAGCATTTGTCAGCCAAATTGAATTTAAAAAAATGGGGATTTTTAAGTGACGCAGCGTGAGCTTGCCTTGATGGGAAGGACTCTGCCAGACTCTATCAAAGTAGAAGAACCCGACCCAGCCCGGATTTGGAGCGGGAATGTGGTTGAATAAAAGAAAGGGAGCTGCACAGACTTAAGAATAGCTTTAATCTGCTTCTTCTCGGTGGTGAGGAGGCGTTTTCTGGAGACGGATGACGAAGCAGAAACGGACGTGGGTTCGCCCGGCTTCGTTTGGATGTAGCTCTGGGAGAATACCACGGCCGGTATGCGGCCTTGGGCTCTGTCTCTGGCGGAGCCTCTGCTTCCTGTGACCTCTCTTGGAATGGCTTGGATCGTATGGTAAGATCGGTCTTTGGGATTCTCCGCCGCTCTTTTGAGGCTTCCGGCAGCCGCGCGCCACCACCTGGACATCGTAGTGTGGAAATGTCGGAGAAATCAGTAATGACTCGAATGTAGGGTTCATTGTTCTAGATTTCCTTCAAGGGGTTTAAGCGTTTGGGCTGAACCTGGAAATGTATGGGCTAAAATGTAGCTCGGTAAACCAAATGGACCGTTAATGTTAAGGGGCTTTTGGGTGTCTGAATGAAGCGGAAAAAGTATGACAGCGGAAAGGGAAAGTGCATTAATTCTAATTTGTATTCTTATACGACTTAAAAAAGCCTGCCAAGCAAAATTGTATTGTTTCATATTCTCACGTGGAAATATAAATCCTATGGTTGTGAATCCAACTTTGGAAGGTTAAAGAAGATGAAATTGTAATTGTATTTGTTTAATTTATTGACAAAGTAATTTGAATAAAATGTTTGTCAAGTCAACCTCAAATCAATTATTCAATAACAAATAGTCTGTTTAGATTGTTATTTTATAAAGTTTTTGTAAAATAAAAAAAATATAACAATTAATATACATATAAAATAAAAAGATAATTGAAAAATATATTCATGAATTTTTATTTTTATTTTTGTGAAAAATGGTAATCCAAACAAAGCCTAAGATTGCGTGACATGTTGGGTGGAGAAACATTAAAACTTTGAAAAAAAAAAAAAAGAAACATTAAAACTGAGTCCTAACGGATATCATATGTTCTAAAGCGGCTTCAATATTAATTCTTTTTTATCCGATCCAGGGTAAGATTGAAAATTTAGGGGACAAAAATGGCAATGTAAAGGACGCATCAACCAAGAACATCATTCAGGAGTCATTTTACGTGCACTCTTGCATGATCACCCTAAAGTGGTCAACCAGCATAATACAGGGTAATTAAAGCATTAATACAATGTTTTGAGGACAAATATGGACAAGAAAATGCCACTAATAAACTTTTTTTTTTAACCTAACAAAGTACAGAAAAGGAAATGCTACATTCATAACAAAAATTGCACCCCAAAAAGAAAGGAAAAAAAAAAAGAAGAAAAAAACTGTGTACCACTGAGAAAGCAACCACTTACCCCGTATCCGTTGCTAGTTGTCCCAGAACACTTATAGTATGAACTATGAAGGATCGGCGATGCATAAACATGTTGTTTTGACCCCTGGGATTCCCATGTCAAATGCGTTAATGCGAGAGCCATCCACCAAGTCAACATTACACAAAAGTCAGACAACCCAGAGATATACTGAATACTGATAGTCTGATATACAGTAGCGGAAAAGAAGACGAGAAAACACTACAAACCCACTCACATGAAACAAGAAAGTGAATAACCAATTCCCTGGCATTTGTAGTTTTTTTTTTTTCTCTTTTTTTAACGCATGCGTGGATAGTGGATATCATGGCTGAGCATTAGATCTGTCATTACTTTTAAAATTGTGATATAGGAAAATCGTGAGAAAATAATCTTGAGAATTCACCACATACCCTCCGACTTCCATTCATTGGTTGTATATGCATGTGATGTGATACTAATTCAGCTAGCCAGTCACTCGAAGCTGCCCAACAGTGTCCAAGCCACCAACCTGGTGAGAAAAGCTCTCATGCAAACATCCTTCCGACTTTAATTATATGAAAATTCCAGACTCCAGCATGGCTTCATTGCAAGGAAAACCTAGAAGTTGCCTTGTATCTAGAATTTATGCTCACTAGTTTGCGAAGCCAAGATGAAATATAAAGTAAAAGTCGATGATCGATCACTTCTGAGTTTTGGCACAAGTTGTGGAGGGCCTCAAAATGAAATGCACTAGCATGGATACATGTACGTCTAGTAGTACTGGATGAAGAATTCTAGAGCAGGCATAAAAATGAAGCTCGATTGCTTATATTTACGTTTCGTGACCGATCTTAAGCTCTCTCAGCTGGCAGACCTAAACTCCTAACCTAAGAGGACTTAGATGAACTCTTAGAACCTTTCCGAAATCAGATTCAGGGTTTAATCCTGTTGGGAAAGGTGTGGAGAGGGTAAAGAGATTTGAAAAAAAAAAAAAAAAGATGATGAAATTAGGATGAGGGGCCAGGGCACGGCAGTGGGCAGCCGTGGGTCTCACCCGTCGCAATCGCACCATATATACTTGTGTAGCTCCAAACCTCAGTCCTTCCTTTTTGTTCCCCACCGTGGGTCCCAAATTTAAATAAAAGAGTGCTTCTTCTCGTAGCTAGCTAGGAGGTACTTGTGTAATGTAAGTGGTCAGTGTACACTGACAGCGTAGCTCTGATTGGATTTGCTGTGTTTATTTGTGAGATTTATAGTGACGAATTCCAAAAATAACTCTAACAAGACGCAGTTTGAAATATATTTAAAAAATAATAAAATAAAATAAACCCTGAATTTCTTTCTTTCACCATGCATCATTGCCACCGACCACTAGCTACCATCATTGACAGCCACCGCAGACTACCGCCCTTCCCTCCTCTCTTTTTGCATGATCAAAGGTCATTGGGAAAGCGGGATGGAGAGGGGCATTGGCAGGGTGATGGTGAAGGTAAGGGGATGGCAGGGGAAGGGGAAGAGGGGGAAGCGGAGAGGAGAGCAGAAGAAAGGAGGAGAAGAAAAAAGGAATGAGAGAGTGTGATAGAGAAAAGGGGAGGTGGCTGCCAGCAATGGTGGCCACTAGTAGGTGGCAGGGAATTTTTAACAAATTTATCAAGAAAAAAGAATTTTAAATTCTAAAAATACCTTAAAGTACAATTTCAAAACATTGAATCCAAACAAATCATCTATAGTAAAAAAATTTTCACATACAAGAATAAAATTTTTTGCATACACTCTACATTAAATTTAAAAACACTATCAAAAACACCTAATTCATACAGAGTCAAAATATGGACACAATCATAAAAACTTTATATAATACTTAAACTATGTATGTATGCTGTGTGTGTGCGTGTGCGTAGAGAGCGGGAGGGAGAGAGAAGGGGGGCATTAATTATGTTTAAAAAAAAATCATGAACTGCACTTGCAATTGTAGAAATCATTATCCTCTCTTTATCTCTGTTTCTTTTTCTTTTTTTTTAATTTAATTTTTCTTTTAACTTAACGATTGGCTTCTGGAGATCGTAATAACTGATATGCGGAAACTAAGAACGTTGCTATTTGCCAAAAAAAAAAAAAAAATTTGCTATTTTGCCTGTGAAATACAAAAAAATAAAAAAAAATAAAAAAAAAAAACTTCGGCAATTGAATGTAGTATTGGAGTATTATTCGAGAATGTATTTTGAGGGAAATGCCATATGAAATGGCTCAAAGGAATTAGCTGTTGCAATCGGAATCGGTAAACGTGAATTAAGTACTAGCCCATGGTAAAATGTGGAAAGTCATAAATGGTATGGGTTTTCTCCCGCAGCTTTGCAGTGGATTGTTTATGACACGTCACATTATGGTCCCTTCGGTACCATTTTGACTGCGAATCGGGTCAATTAATGACAATAGGATTCCTGTTTAGACCTCGGTGCCGTGAAAACCCCAAAACCACCGCATATGACCATCGAGCTTCCATGCACACGGCGGCACAACGGGTTCGGTTTAGTGGCATGGCCCAAACCAGAAGGTTCAAAGCTTCTATTTACGGCTAGTAACTTGTGCGGAATTTGACAGCTTAATGGTGACCTTCTGTCAAATAATGAATTATTTGTAAATATTTATTTGCTTATAATAGTAACATATTTTTTAATTATTTTTATTTTACATGATATCATATCAAACAAGTGTTATAATATTTTAAAAAAAATTATTTCATATAATGTACTATCCAAACACACTCATACATTTTTGTTTTATAATCATATAAGATCCCTATAAGTAGCTTTACCTCCTACCCCTCCACACATCCTTTCTTATCTCTAAATTCAGAATTCAAACTCTAAACTTGACAGCAAGAGTTCGAATCCTACCCTGGCAACTAATTTCAATTTCTATGAAATGACCTAGTCTAACGAGCCATAGACAGTTAATCTCCTTTTGATATCGTTTATATGAACACTTGACGCTTTGAGGTTTTCCTTTTCTTTTTTAACACTCTATCTGTGTCTTAAATAAGCATTCATGGAAGGGTAAGATTTTCGGATGTGATATTGACTTTCCTACCCTAACAAAGCAGAGACAAATCACCAATGCAAAGACGAGAATAATAAAATGGTGCATGCAGTCGGAGAATATTCCATCCTGAAATAAATTTATAGCAAATTTAGAACTTTTCAAACGTTGAATTGGTATTGCATGTCAACTAACTGGAACGATAACCTTAAATCAAGTTTGTTGTAATCCATGTAGTTATTGTGTCGTCCTAATAGCAATATGACATAACAAATTTTGGTTGCTTGTCGGAATGAAAAAACAAATGAATTTCAAGATAAATTAATATATATATATTCTTCTTATTAGTGCATGTCAGCATATCCTAAGATTTTATTCATCATTTGCATCATTATCAGGTACTAATTATTATATTTTACAAATATGAACAATGACTTTGTTTAACAGTCTATGCTATAACTCTATCTAACACAGCTCGAAAAGTAAAAAAAAAAACCAGCAAAAACCATTCCAATATAACTAAATTTATAGAATGTTAGTAGAATGATAAAAATCTTTGCGATTTATACTTATGTTTTATATAGTAAGAGAACTTTTAAATATGGACCGATTCTTTTAGTAAACATTTTTTAAACAGGCATGCCTTGAATCATGCCATATATTAAAATAGAGAATTTGAAAATTTTTCCCATACGTACTATATGTCATGCATCTAGCAAGTAGTATAGGAAACGCGAATTTAGTTTAGATTGCATGTTATATTTAACTAATTAAACTCACTCATGTTATTCTTTCGACTATGCATTTAAATAGTGACATAAAATCTAGTTTGATAATCCAATTTATTACTTAAATTTAATGTATTCAAATATTATTATATTTAGACGCATTTGATAATAAAAAAAAGAATATATCACTAACACTAAATTTTCTATACAAAATTTGCTCCTAGAAATAAGTGATAAGCTATTCACTTATCATATGACATGCACTCAAATCTATAGATTTAGCATCTTACAATTTAGTAACTTAATGGATTCAAAATTCAGATTTTATATTCTGACTTTTAGTTCTCATACTTCAATTTTATCAAACACACCCTAAATATATGCATAGAGAACTATGCAAGGGCAGAAAGGCATAGCACTGAAATTTAACAAAAATTGGGTTTTTTCATCTTAAAAATTTCAAGATTTAAAAATATCTTTTTAAAATTTAAATTGTTGCTCTCATAAAAACTTAAAAAATTTTGTGTTGCATGTCTTAAATTTAAATATGTTAAACTTCATATAGTATATTTTCTTGTTCTATTATGCATGTTAACACGTAAATTAAACTTTTCTTAAAAATTAAGTTTTCTAAATTTCGTATTTTGATTTTTAGTTTTCAGATTTTATTTTCATCAAACACACACTAAATATATGCATAGAGAACTATGGAAGAACGGAAAGGCACAGCACCAAATTTTAAAGAAAATTGGTTTTTTTCATCTTACAATTTTAAAGATTTCAAAATATTCTTTTAAATTTAAAATTTTACCCTCATAAAAATTTAAAAATATTTTGTGTTGCATATCTTAGTTTTAAATATGTTAAAATTCATCTAGTATATTTTCTCACTCTATTATGAGTGTCAACACCACAATTAATGATTTGGTGATTAAATGTAATTATGACTAGCCATTGCCATCATAAATTGTTTCACAAAAACTAAATGGTGATTTGCAAGGTTTCCTCGCAGCTATGAAATAGCATAGCAGATATACTTGGTCAAAAGATATTACTAATTTCAATATATATTTGGTATTTTCTTTTGTAGTTAGCATTTTTTTGTACTTCATTTGTTAGTTTAAATACATTAGTGCCATTGATCTAAACAAGATTATTTGAGACATAGAGATTCTATTTGTTTTTTTCTTTCAAATGAATAGTCCAATATACTGCATGAACATAAAAAGAAAAAGTAAAAAAAAATTTGAAAAAAAAATCAATGTCATTTGAATCTTTTATAAAAAAAAAAGATTAATTAATAAGGAGAGTTCATAAACCTTGTATATTACCAAAAAAAAAAAACATGTATTATAAGCAACCATGGATGAATTATGATCTTTAAGATTCTCACATTTTAATAATAGATGGATGTTATTATGCCAAAATTGTGTCTCACAATTTCCTAGTCAATTTACTTGTTTTGACAACGAATAAAAAAGAATAATACAGTTAACTCTGTAATATTTTGAGACATGATTTTTTAAAGCTGGATTTGTTGAGGCGTGAGATTACAATATATTCAAAACAACAAAATTTGCAAGAGATAACATTTGCTAAAGTTAAAAAACAAAGAATGAATAATATGTCGATTGTTATGGAGGAATTGGAATGAGAAGAATTCAACATGAATTTCACCATGAACATTGCTTCTAATGGTTGCAAAGGCTCTTTTATTTTGAAAACTCAAAAAAAAAAAAAAAGGAGGTCAAAATGTTGGGTATGACGTATGCGAGGATCTAAACTAATAAAAAAATAATGGCAAGGACTCCATATAAAACATAGCAAATAGCAAATGGTAGTGACTATATCCATCAAACCTTTTAAAACTTTCCATTCCGAGTCTCATTTACTCCTTTCCGTCTCATTCATTCACTTTCCGTCAACTCTCCAGCCTCTCCTTCTTTCCTTTTTTGCAAAGGCTCTCTTACCTTGAAAACTCAAAAAAAAAAAAGGGGGTAAAAAATGTTAAGTTTAACATAAGCAAGGATCTAACTAACAGAAAAATTATGGTAAGGACCACACACAAAACATACAAAAATAATAATAATAATGTCAAGGACTACATACAAAACGTAGCAAATGGTAGTGACTTTGCCCATTAAACCTTTTAAAACTTTCCAACCCGAATATCATTTATTCCTTTTGTCTCATTTATTCTCACTCTCTGTCTCTCTCCAACTTCTTTTTCTTTCATTTTCTATTTTACTTTTTTTTTTAAAGTGTTATATGACACCTTGCTATCTTATTGTATTGGGATCCTGGAAAACAGAAAAATTTGAAGATCGGATCCAGCGTCTTTGCACTACAACCCTAACCACCACCCCCTCCACTCTATCCGATTAGCCCAGGCCCCATTATTTTCTTCTCTTGCATTCCCAACCGACTTCTTCTGCATTCTTCCTGAGCGAACGGCGTCACTTCTTTCCATTGTTTCTTCTCCCTTTGTCGGGCTTCTAACGTGTTGAATAGTTTCTGCGTAGTCGGATGGTATGAGTTGCAAGGAGAGAGAAAAGTGTTGAAGATATTGATCTGGAGATTCTTTTTTTCATTTTTCTGAGATAAAAATTGAAGGTGAGTTTTATTTTAGTAATTTTTTGTTTTTCGGAATCTGTGGGTTTTGTCTGGCGACGGTGAGTTGGGAGTGGGGAGGTTTGGTTAGATAAGGAAAGATCTTGACGTTTGGATTCTTTGCTAAGGAAAGTTTACGCTTGATTTCTTATTGATTCATTTCTTTTGTTAGTGTCATGATTGATAGAACCATTGAGTTTCTTGCATTCCAAGTTGATGGAGAAAGTTTCTCCAGAGGGAATGGATGAAATGGAATGAAACTGTTCCTTCTTTTAGAAGAGTCAAAATAATCAAGAATTTTCTTTGGGGTGTGTTAATCCAATTCGGTTCTTGAGCTTTCATGTCAATGGGGTCTTTTCCATTTTCTTCCCTTCTCCAAAAACCCGTAAGGTTTTTCTTTTATCTTTGTCTGATGATTATGTCCATTTGCTTGATTGGGCTAAAAGAAAAAAGAGGTCATTTTGTGTTCTGAAAGGTGATGTGAAGCGAAATATATTAGTCCACTTTTTTTTTTTCTTTTAATGAAATGTATTCGTATGCATTCGATGGGCTTTATTTAATTTGAATTCCGAGGGTGATCATAAAACTCTCATGCCCAAAATCTTGTTTCTTCCAGTCCCATCATAAAGTAAACGGATTGCTTCCTGGCATTTTGTTCAAGGGTTCTGATATAGCTTTCAAAATTGGTAAGGCTTATTATTCAGCTTCTGGGTTTGAACTTGAACCTAATTGAAATTTTTTCTTGGAGAAACGATTATATTTTTGTGTCGAGTAGGTTTAAATAAAAAAAGAGGATTTAGTTGATATGAAAGCGCAGGAGAACCATGGTCCAGCAAAAATTTCCATTTCTCAACGTTTGCTGAATTTAGGTGGAGTTTGCACCACTTTTTCCTGGTGCTGTTGACCATCAACTAGAGTCAGTCTCTAATGTTTTCACTCCTTCTACCTTAAAATTTCACCGCAACTGGAAAGCCATTGTGAATAGTAATTGAGTGTACGTTTGCGATACTCAAAACAAAGTCATAAACTGTGGAACTTGTGTATTGTGGTACAATAGTTTTGCCTTCTGACTTTGCCCTTGTGAATTTACTGCCTTGATTTTATGAAAAGGAAAAGAAATCTGTATTTAGAGTCATTATTTTGACTTCTATGCTTAGATTTGCTAGCCCTTTTAATTTCCAGTTGTTTCTATTTAATAGGTAATTGAAACTTTGCTGATTCCTATATATTCTTTTCATAAAATATTTCTGCAGTCTATACAAGTGTGTGCAAATATGGTTAGTTAAAAGTCCATTGTCATTTGAGTCATTAACAACACCACACACACACACTCTCTCTCTCTCTCTGTTTACATCTACAGTTGTATAAATGTTATGTTAGCTCCATAACCCTTCTTATAACTTCGAGTTTTAATAGTTAGTTTTTTCTAGAATTTATCCAAAGAATTCATTCATTTAGCTAGCTTTGTCATAGATGACTCAGAAAAGTCATTGATGTTAGTGGAATTAATGTTCAGTGACAATAACACCTTGTTGTTGAGGAAGAAGAGGAAGAACATGTCCTCATCAAATTCTCCGTGCGCAGCTTGCAAATGTCTCCGGCGGAAATGCACTCAAGAGTGTGTATTTGCACCCTATTTTCCCCCAGACCAGCCCCAGAAATTTATCAACGTCCACAAGGTCTTTGGAGCAAGCAATGTTGCCAAGCTTCTAAATGAACTTAGCACTAGTCAGCGTGAAGACGCAGTTAATTCGCTTGCCTATGAGGCTGCGTACAGACTCGAAGACCCTGTCTATGGCTGTGTAGGCCTAATTTCCATCCTCCAACAGAAGCTGAAGCAAGTCCAACATGATTTAAACAATGCAAAGAAGGAGTTAGCTACCTATATCGGGCCCTCCGCCATGTTGCCAATTTTTCAGCACCCGGGTTTCATGCAACAGCTTCCAAACAACCCCTCGGCATCTACAGTGATGCCTTATGCTATGCAGCCGATGATGGGCTTGCCAACAGGTGTGGCGGCTCCACATGGTGGTCCATTGATTATCCGCGAAGCTCAGCAGCAGCAGCAGCAGCAACAGCAAATGTACGAGGCACAGCAATATGTAGCTGCAGTTGCAGCCAGGGATCAGGAGATGTTTAGAGCATATGAGCAGCAGCAGCAGCCGCCACCACCGCAGGAGCTTATGAGGTTTAACAGTGGTTTTGATGGGGCTGGACCGGCTGCTGCTACGGCTTTCAATTCCATGAGTACTGGCGCTGCAATGTCACCTTCCTTGGCTTTGGGTTCATATGAAGCCCTCCCTTATCATCAGATTTCTCAACAGCAGCAGCCACCTCCGGAGCATTCCCATTCTCACCATCACCACCCTAATCAGTTTCAGCTTCAATCTCAACTGATGCTGCAACAGCAGCAGCAGCCGCAACCGCTGCCAGTGCAGTCTCACCAACCTCAAGCTGCCCAGCAGCAACAGCCACAGAGAGCCAAGAGTGAGGAGGGCAGGAGCGTTGGCCCTTCCTGTTGATATACCTGTTCCCAAAGTCTCAAAATGCTTTCTAGCTTAAATTTTGCACCAAAATTTCTTCTCGGTAGGTAACTATCTTCTCCTACTTTCCTGAATTGCTAAGATCTCTTTGTTTCACACTTATCTGATCATGTGATGCTTTAGAAATTAGGCTGTCTGCTGCTGCTTGCACTTACATGAGTAGAATTTCTTGTTTGCGAATTTGGGTTGTCCTAGTATTCTCTTTGAAGGTAGTTGAAACTGGAAAGAAGAATTTACTCACGGTCTAGCAGGGAATTCGTTTGGCTTGGTTAGGAGAATTATTGTCGTTTTCACAGCCTTGAGAAGTCACATTCATTAATTATATCCCCTGCCTGTTATTTACTTTCTGTTCTCATTTATGTTCCTTATTTTCTCCTTTGGCTGATATCTAATTTTGGAGCCACCCCAAGACTTTAATCAGTGGTTATTAATTATCTCTATCTAGGTAAAATCAATTACTCCCTTGACTTGCCAAAGTTTTTTTTTTTTTTTTTTTTGGCTTCCTTTTAACTTGCCCATAAAAAACAGTTTTTTCTTTTTTTTTTTTGAAGAAAATATCGTCTTCTCTAATTCATCTTTATGGAACCGCAAATGTTGATTGAACCCATTTCGAACTTAGATGACCATGACTTTGTCTTCCTTCAAATCTTTCAAATGCCCTTTTTTTTTTTTGGGAATTAATTTTTGTTTTGTGTTGACCATGTTTAACAGCTTAGCACATTTGCGTGAAAGAACTTCTTACACTGACGTGCAAAATTGAAATGGCTGTATCAGTACACCATGGTGAAAGAGGGCATGCTTACACTCTAAAGTTGAATATCAACAAACAAACAAAAAAAATAAAGTAGACTTCTTCCTTCCAGTATAAGCAGCTTCTACCTACCTCATACTTCATGTTCCCACACCAAGATCTTTAAGAGTATATCCACAAACATGTTAAATATTCGGGGGCAATCCAGGAAAAAAAATCAGCTGTTTCTTGATCAACTAGATGTGAACTGGATAGCGAGCTGTGATTTTAGACTAGTAAAATCTGGCAGTCTAAAGACTCGACTGTCAAGTGCATGGTGTGAAGGGCTGGAATTTTTTATGTTTGGTCCCTAGGCCTACCGCGGTTTAAATTATTTCCGTTGCTATTTATTGCCTTCATCATCTGTGCCCTTTTTCAAGCACTTTATTTGGCCTTTGTTTTCCTAAAAAGAGGAGAGATAAATCAAGGGTGTTTTAATTCAGTGCCTAATAGGGTGATTTCCTATTCGACCCATGTTGCCATTGCCTTTTGTGCTTCTTTTCTGGAGATTCACCTTTGCAAAAGTGAACTACTAGTGTTCATGCATGCATTTGTCTTTGATTATCTGTCGGTGACTCCAAATACATCTTGGTTGTTCTTCTAATTGCCAATTTCTTGTATGTGCAATAAGAATTGCATTAAAGTTTTAGTGCAGAGATATTTCGAGCTCTAACTTGTTTTGTCTTGCTATCTTTTTTTTTTTTTTTCATTTTACAGGTAATTTTTTTTGCTGTAAACAATCGCACAAAGGAGAGAAAGAGTGTGTGTGTGTGTATGTGTGGAGGGTGGAAGAGAATCTTAGCGAGAGATTCATATAAGAGTGAAAGTCGTAAGTAACATTTTTTTTGTCCTCCCTATAAAATTTAACATTTTGGAAGCTTCGAGAAGATATTGATGGAGGTACAGTACATTTTAAAAATGTAGGAGTTTCTTGTGAATTTTACAGATAGTATCCTCTTTTTGTCTACAAGTCAGAGGTGAAGTATTTCTTTTTGGGAACCGTATAGAATAAATGAAAAGCTTCTTTGCCTTTTAGCTGGTTTGAGATCTTTTTTTTTTTTTTTTTGTTTCCTTTGAGGCTGCTAGTAACATTTTTGTTCATCCCAAGAAGATTGTCGAGGCTAGTCTTCATGTGGTAGTGATGGAAATGGAGTCTGGAATAATGGGCATCGCTACTATCATTAATTAACTGCAACCATTTTCTACTTTTCTTTTCTTGTTGCGGGAAACTGTACATAGCCAAAGGTGGCTTTGTTTTATGTAGATCACTCCCCTCATTCCTTACAATAATGAGTCGTCAACGGCATAATTGATGAATTTTGAAGCATCTGCATGTTCACGAGTTTCGATTTTACTACGGGAAGCCATCATTCTTCTTCAATATTGGATGGTCGATCAGAACTTTATAGATCCTTTGAGGCTTTGGAGCATTTTTCTTCTTTCTTTTTTCCTTTTTTGGGGTTGTTTGGGCAGGTTTTTTTTTGGGGGGGGGGGTGTGTGTGTAAAGTGTCAATTACAATCTAATTATTTTGATTCATCGATGTCCATCCATTCATAAATAGATTTGGATATGCAATGAATTTTTAATGGATTTAAATAAGTACCCAATTAAACTCATTTAGTTAGTAATTAGCAGGTTAACTCAATTCCTCCATTTTATATACATTCAAAAGGATTTATACATTTAGAACTTAATTTTTAGTGGTGTTAAACATATAAGTTTGAATTTTCTACCAATGTAATAGTAGGATTTTTAGTGGTCTTATTTCTCATCAAACATTATGTAAAAAAATAGAAAAAGAAAAATAGGAATTCAAATGAATCATAAATAAGTAGTCAGGTATACCTATACCCATTTTTAAACGAGTATAAATGATTTAACTCATTTTAATCAATTTATTAAATGAGTATAAAGAGTTGATCTAATTAAATCCATTATCTAATTATGATTCACCGAATCATCCATTTTGACACATCTAGGGTTATGTGAAGAGTGGTATACAATGGTTTTGATGGCATGTGCAATTAAATATGATATGAAACACGAAAAACGTACGGGTAATGATAGGGGCGATATTAGTGATGATTACGAGCATATATATTACTCCCTTCGCCCCACTTTAACAATCTAGTTTCCATTTTCATTTGTCACTTTTTAATGGAAAAGCATATTTAACTTCTAACTATTCTAAGAAACCTTTTATTTAATGTACTTGTTATCAATGAGTATAATCTACTTTATTCAATAATTGTATTGGTTCATGCTTTGAATGATGCAACTTTTTATCTGTATTGTTATTGTAAATGCATAACAATTAGTCAGATTTCTAATATTAATATAAGAATATTTTTGTAAAATAGTAGGTTATTCGCACTTCTCATTCAACTTCTAACACTCTAATTCACACGCTAAAAATATAGCCTCCAATGAGTATTAGAGACTAACTGAGGAGTGCAAATATCAGTTTATTAATATTAACTAATATTTCTTAAACTACAAAAAAAAAATGAAGATTATTAAAATAGGATGAAGGCTGTAACATTATTGTTGGAAGTCTACGATTGGAACTGAAACCTATGAAGCCTAGGAGACTTCCATGCTCATCTTCACGTGAACGGTCGTCTCTAAGAAGCTAAGAGTTTTGATGTCACGTTCTCATTGGTGATGGTCCGACAGAGTATCATGTAATCCTCCCTCGAAGTTTTAAGTTTACTCCATCCCTAGCAGCGTCCTGCGTCTAAACATGGTGATCAAGGAGACCTAAAGTTCTACGAGGCTCTTAATCAAAGCATGTTACCTGAGTAGAATTTATTTTTTCTTTTATTAAAAATGAAATCTGATGGGCGGGAGGAGTTGGAAGAAACTTGGCTCCCAGTGGTTGCTGAGGAGATCAGCATACATACAACGTAGCGTTGACTTGGGTGGTGCTTCTTAAAGTGCAGTTGGCTACCCAATACATACGGAGTAATTACTTAGTAATTGTTGAAAGACAAATCTATTTCTTAATCTAAGCCTGAGTCTAGGGGTGCATTTGATAAAACTGAATTCTGAAATTTGAAATCTAAAGTTTAAATTTATTAAGTAATTGAATTGTTAAGTACTAAATCTAACACAATTGAACGCATACTACATTAAGGCCCCGTTTGATAATACAATTCAGCACTTAAACTTGATGGATTCAAATCTTAACATGTTCAAACCGTTTGATAATCGAAAATAGAACATCTGAATGAATTAAGTGGCACTGAATTTTCTAGACAAAACTTACCCCAAAAATAAGTGATAAGCTATTCACTTATCACTGAATATGATATACATTCAAATGTATTAGATTTAGCTTAACAATTCAATCACTTAATTAATTCAGACTTCAGACTTTAGTTTTATCAAACGCACCCTAAGTGATAGTTGAATAGTCTATCACTTATTTTTAGCCACAAGTTTTGTTTAGAAAATTCAGTACCACTTAATTAATTCAGATGTTCTATTTTTTATTATCAAATGGTCTGAATGTGTTAATATCTGAATTTATTAAATTTAACTATTGATTTGGGTTATCAAACTAAACCTGAGTGTAGCTAGGTGCCAAAAGCAATTTCTTGAGTGCATTTATAAGTTTTAACTCTTTGCTATATTAAGTTAAGAGCATGACGGTCGTATCAAACCGTAACATGCATCATCGCCTCTCTCAATTTCCGCAGCAAAACAGTAGCTTGTATCCCTTCACCCTGTGCGTTGCGTTGCGTTGCGTGTTGTCTGTTATTCTCTTATTATGTTCGTCATCAAAAGAATAGCATTATGCAGGGATGGCAATTCGCCTTAATTATAATAATGTCAGCATTCCAGCGACACTTCTTCTTTCTAGCTACAAATCACCTCAACGATTCTAAAGGTTGCGGATATCTTTTCTTTTTTTTTTTTTTTTTTTTATGCCAATTAGCAACATTGACTTTGTTCTTACTCATACTCTAACCAATTCTAACGGGAAGAGAGAAGCTCAACAAGACCATAGAAAACTGATGTAGACCGAATCACCGCTAGACCAAATAGGTGCACTATGAGCTCATATGGATTTGAAGTACTTCTACTCTAGTCTACTATTTTAAGGGGAGGGGAGAGATCCAATCGATCCGTGGAAATAGATGGAAATTAAACTATCATCGTATCAGAGAGAATGCACTGCGCACAAATATGAATTTAGAGAAACCATATATTAGTAGTAAAGTGATAGGTTGTAAGATTTGAACATTGATCTCCCATTCCAGAAAGAAGTCCCCCCCCCCAAAAAAACCCAACCAACCCGTACAAAAATAAAACCCCTCTCTCTCACATAGGGCTAGTCTTTTGATTTTGAGAGCCGGGTAGGTAAGTCTTGGATTGGATTCTTATCCTACTTTGCTGAATGGGTCGGGGACTGGATTCTTGTCCGAGTCTGCTGTTACCTAAATTCAAAGTATCTGCCAATAGATCGCATTCCATCGCAATCATTTTTTGTTTGGATTGCACCAGAGAATTAACTCAAGAAAACGTACTGCCACTGATACATCGTTATCTGAACGCCCAGACGTTTCTTATTCAGGATGTGACACCAAGAAAAATATATGCAATTTCAAAGATTTTTTATCTTGGTGCTGTTCATTTCGATGGGGTACAGTATACGCTGTTCTTGTATTTTTCCTCCCGGTAAATTGTTTACTCCTTGTGCATTTTTCTTTTCAAAGAATTATTTTGGTAATGGTTGACATTCATTCACTCGACCAAAATCCGTGTCCATACTCGATTGGGCCACGAGCACTACCCATCTGCATAGTTTGAAATGGACCTCCATGGAAAGTGTTCATCCATAATATCGATCACCCACCTGTCACGTGATAACCTTACCTCCATTTTAATTTGATTCACTCCCCGTCTTTTTACTGTTAGAGAGATTCAAAAACTCACTGTATCATGTTAAAAAAATATATATATATATATATATATATTTTTTGAACTTAAAACATTATACTGTCTTCAAAAAATGACGTGGCCTCTGTAGTCATTTAACTACAGTCAAAAAAACCAAAAAAAAAAAAAAAAGGACTGGGTGAATGAGATTAAAATGGAAGTGAATGCATCCTGTCATTTCTACTCATGTGCAATAGTTCTGACTAAATAACCTCTCCCTCGTTTCTGACTCACCAAGAGGGCCAACACTAGGCCCATTACAGACTGACCAGACGAGGAATTGCCAGTCCACAGACACATAGGCCCAGAAGCACTTTCAAAGTCACGGTGAAGCCATGACTTTCTTCTGTCCTCCCATCATGTTCCTTTGCTTAGCATTCCAATCAATCCATTGCATTAAGGATTTGAATTTGAAGACTCTCTAATGTGATGAGTGGACTAGCCTTTTCCAAATGTAATCTTCTCAAATCCAACCCATCTGGGCTGTGTAGCCCAAGGTTGTCAGCCTATAGGATCCTTTCACATCTTCTTCTTGTGGGTTGTCGATTTTGGGCCTGTTATCTTTTCTTGTTATTTTTAGCTGAAGCCTATTCCAAAAAGTGGTTAACTTTACGTATAACCACTGGGCTGTCAGAATATTAAACAGTAATTTGAATTTTGTTGTTGTACAATTGGAGACTGGACGAACCTGAGTCGTTGGTTGACAATCTCTACTTGCATCTTTTATTTTTGCCCTGAAGTACCCGGATAAATAAAAGGTTGGGACAGTCAACAGTTGTCTATAACAAATTAAGGATGGTATAATGCCTTTATTTAATAGTAGGCTCACCCTATCTTTTTGGTGCGAGTATGAGACTTTCCTGTGCTCTCAGGTCATAAAATAGAAAAAGTGTTATTAATTTCACTTCCTTTTCTTTCTTTACATTAAGATAATTAACACATACACTTGTATCCAACAATTCAATTTAGTTGAGATAAGGGATACTAGATTGACTATTATGAGATTTCTAAATTGTTTGGCAGCCCGGCCAAATCCGATGGTACTTGCCAGATTAAAGGGTTCACTTATTTCTTCTTATTGCAGAAGTTGCCAGATTAAAAAGTTTAACTCTCCCCCTCCAGTCCAGTGCCACAGTGCCATACCCAACAGTCAAGTTCCTTGGCCATGCTCAAGTCGACGGTAACTCCGACAGGATACCGGCAAAGGCAGGGTCATTTTTAGGGCATTCCCAGCGCCCCCCTCTTCCAACATCTTGTTGGAGTTCACCTACCCTAGCTCCATTATTTAGCAAAAATTTCAGTAGACTCTACGGCCCGTAGGAGGAGGCCTGGACCAGCTAGAACACATCCTTTGAAGTTGCAAGTTGGATTTTGTTCTCTAGTAATGCAATCCAGTCACCTGGATATTTTGATCTCCAAGTTCACATCATCAAACTAGAGACAGTGCTCTATCTTCAGATTCCATTTTCTTTGTACATTGTAAAGTACAATGACTTTTTTTCCCACGAGAAATGTCCCTGTATATAAAGATCAGAGAACCTCAATTTATCAGGCCGAGCAGCCTGAATAAGTGAAAGTATGGTAAACATTAAAGAAGCAAAAAAAAAAAAAAATTCAGAATAACAAAGACTAGTTTATTTCCACTACGGGAGGCTATGGTATGTTATTCTAACAGAATAAGAACTGGAGAATCTTGTATAATTAAAAATGCTAAGATTTGCCAAAAAGTCCTATCTATGAGAGAGAAATGTGAGCAACTACACTGTAATTCTTAGTAAATTGTCTGATTCTCCTCTTCTTTCTTTTTCTTTTTTTTTTTTTTTCTATCTGCAAAATTCAGGGTTTATGGGCCGCCCTATACATGCAATTAATCTGTTGGCTTCTGATGACGGATCCTTCCAACTGCAGCTTCCCGATCTCCGATCCTATTCTTCTTCCCTGCTTTCACCACCAGTAACTAAGGCCCCTTTAGCTGAGCCACCTAAATGCAGAGGGCCTTCAGGAGAAGCAGACTGCGTGGCGCTGCGCTTTCGTAGATAACTGCATTCTTCCCTTCTCACCCACTCATAATTTGGCGACGCACTTGAAGAGCTGGGCATCAGCTTTCGGATATGAAGCCTGTATTTCTGCAAATTCGGAGCAAGTTCCGCGTCATTGCGTGGCATTCACAAAACAAAGCAACATATAGTTATAGGAAGCTCTGCACGCGGATTGAAAAACTTACCTGCAAATGGCTTTTGACTTCATCATTGGTTAGGCCATCCACTCGCATGATTTCTCTAATCTGCTTTGGGGTGGCAGCTGCGAATTGGATGAACAAGACGAACGTATCAGGTATATAGTTCTAAACCCATGACATGATACAACAATTGCCCGAATGTAGCAAATGCAGATTGGAGCACGGCAGGGAAGTTTTAAAGAAAGAATGCATTTTGCGCTCGCAAATATCCTTAGATCATTGCTTTCTTGTTGCCGCATACAAATTTATTCGCTATTCTATTCCAAACTCGATTCAGAAAAGTCAGTTGGAAACCGATGGAAGACAAGGAAAAAGAAAGAGATAAAAAACCAATGGTCGTTACTCAAGACACCTGTTCAGGATAAATTATGTCAGATTCGCAGACACCTGAACTAAAAAATTCTTAACACTTTGTAGACCCACAAAAGATTCATAGCACAGTACAAACATTTACTACCGTTGGAATAAATTTAGAACAGGAGTAACTTAATTCCAGGACAGACAAAAAGAAAAATCCGGGAAGGCAATGAAATTTTTGGATACCTTGTGCACCTCCAAGTTCGAAGAGGGCTTTCACAAAACTTTGATGCAAATCATGCGACCAACAACGCCTCTGTTTCTTGCCCTTTGTCGTCTGTGATGAACTACCACCCTCTGATAGCACACCGGCACCATCATCACTGGCAACACCAATATTTTTGCCGTTCGAATTCGTATTATCAACTGAGCCCACCTCAGCCAGTGCTGGCATTGACAAAGAGAGCCCATTAAGCGGATGATCCTCCTCCTCCTCCTCTGTCTTCATCACCACGGCACCAAATGGCTTCTTGAAAGGCAAAAACTCGCCTCCCAACTTCTTGTTGAAGCTCTGTGTCTGATCAGACAGGCTCCAACTTGCTGCTCCACCACTCCTCTCTTGATGCCTCTGGAATCAGCAAAGTAAATATAAAAGCAATGAAGAAGAATCATTGAAGATACCTAAAATGTTCAGGGGAAGAGAAGGGCAAAAAACTTACAGGTTGATGGAGAAAAAGGGTGTCTTGAATTTTGACAGTATCAGAACCGTTTTCATATTGGATGGGAGCGGTCCAAAGCTGAGCAGAGCTCATCCAATTCTTCTTGTCAGTCCAATCAGCTGACTTTCTTTTGGCTCTTTCATCTTCATGACCTGAAATACCTTTTAGAGGCATGAATTCTTCCATCACAACTGTCTCCACTTCTCTCTTCTTCAACTTCACCATCTCCTCCTCCAAATCCGAAATAGCTGCAGACCAGAAGAAAGTGGAAAAATGTATATAATATCGACAATCCGAGAAGTGTTAACACCATATCCCCTTTTATTTTCAAGCCGAAAAGGAGGGGGAAAAAATGAAAGAAGAAAAGGACTTGAGAAAAACGAAGGCATACCATCGTTCAAGAGGAGCATGCAGAGAGGGAGTTCACGTCTGAAACCATCGATCTTTTTCATTTCTTGCTGCAGAACACAGACATAGTCGTTAAGTTTGGACAATTTCAGGGGAATATCGGGGATCATCGAAATTTCTGCTAGCAAATCCGAAATGGACTTTGGAACAAAACCACTGGAGTTTAAATCCAGCAGCCTCGATTCCTTTGGCTCGAACTTCACTTTTCCACTCATGTCAAACAACAAAAATTCTAACGGGCTTCTTTTCTTCTAATCTCTAGATGGGTTTGGATGTTTTGTGTTATGATTTCTATCTAACATTGCCAAGATAGCGTATAGAAGTAAAATGCATGGTGACAAGGAGGATTGGGATTGACTTAAATAGCACAGTCGGTTGGCTGAAATGGGAAAGAAAGGGTAAAAATGGAAAGCGATTGGTAAAGTCGGAAAATGTGCATTTGGAAAACAAATATTTATAAAAAAAAAAAAAAAAAGGGTGGGGAAGGAAGGATTCCTAGATATTTTCACATTCGGGGCGTCGCATATTTTAGCGTCTCCGCGAAACTCAACTAAACTCAACCCTCAGCTGAACGCGGCTCGTTGCTCAGTCAAATTTCGTGCTCCAAAAAGAAAAGGGTGGAATCTTGCTGACGCTCTACGGATTTTCTATACATTTTCCCACCATTTCTTAACGATGGTAGATTTTTTTTAATTAATTTTTTCTACATCGTCAGTGTATATACAAATGAAACTAGATACATATCATATTATCTAAACTTCTGGTGTATACGCTGACGGTGTATAAAAGATTTATTTACATATTCGGCTTTATGATTGTTGAATATTAAATGAATCAAAATTTTTTCTTCTCGACGATGGTAAGTATATCTCGGCCATTTGATGATGGTAAGTATATCTCGGCCATTTTAATGTGTTGATATTCAAAAGATTGCGTCTATAAGTGGAAAATAATATCCGCACACTCTTATGTAACATGAATTATTTTAACCGTACACTTGTTACCATATTTAAATCACAACTAGCTTGTGATGTGAACACACACACTTTTAATTATATTATTCTCTCAAATTAATTTTATCTTTTCAGAGATTTAACTACATTTATTAAAAATTATGAACATGTTCTAATTTTCGAAAAAAAAGAAAAGAAAAACCCGTTTACGTTTTATATTTACTCCATCATTTTGGTTTGAAAGGGAAGAAAATGAGCGAGGAGATAATCCTTGAAGAAGCATCAAATCAAAAATACCGTACGTTCTGTTGGACCGTTCAAAATGGTCGTGGTATACAACAAAGGGTATCCTGGTTAGAAAGATTCCCGTGGCAAAATATTCGTAGAACCTTTTTCAGTTAAATTTTGAATTGCTAATGAGGCAAGTAAAACATGATTGGCACGCAATCTGTCCCCAAATTCTGACTTTTCCTGCCTTATATTCATATTGGACGTGGCGTTGGTCCTCCTTCCGGATCCCCCAATTCCCAAGCCAAAACACAAGAATCTCTCATGGGAGGAGTGGCGTGGGGTTTTGAGAGCAGCCTTATTCCCTGCGTCACATTCCAACCTTAACGTTCATCAAATTTACTCACATATTGACACGTGGTTCACTGAGCAACTTCCGTTTCGGATGAGGGCTGCTATTAGATAGATCTTTGTCTCGTGTTCATTCTTTTTCGTCCGTTTCGAATCCATCCTGTATGTGCGAGTGCAACCATGTAGTTTTTGTTCGTATTTTACATAATTTAAACACATGTAGAAAACTTATGATGTACGAATTACGAAAGCAAAAGTGATTTTATCCTAGATAGCTGAAAAATGAGAAGCCAAAACACGGCTCAGAAGAAATGGATATCAGAGTGCAACTAAGAGTGGAAAATTTCTGGTAAGAGTCTAGAGTAAAAGCACGCATCTACATAGTTAAACTATTAACGTTGTTAATGAATTTTATATTTGTGAATCTAGGGGTAGGGTAGCAGTTGAAGGAGGCGTCCCTTCCCTCTTTACAAATTTATTTATTTTCTTTCTCAAAATTCCTCCTTATGATAGAATAGAATTTCTAGAAAAATTTTTTTAAAAAAAAAAATTTATATTTGTTGTGTGCATCAGAATCACATTACTCCCTCTAAGTACTCCCGTCCCTTGACACGTCCTGCGCGGCGTTTGTGGACGTGTAACATGATATAAAATAAAATAAGGGGATGTTTTAACTTTGAAGAGGGGGTCTAATCAACTCCGCAACTACAAACGGGATAAGGATTCTCGTTTGATCATATGAATAACAGAGAGGTCCAAAAGAGATTTGTTTATCTTGGACATTAGGCCTCTCTTTATTGGAAAAGAAGATATGCCGTCTCGAACTAGAAGACAGCTATCTTGCTGCATCCTAGATGACATTGGATGGTATATGTCATGTACTATTCAAGCATTTAATTTTCCAGAAATGGTTTCTTTACTAAGTTTTGTGAGTAGCGTTAATGTTAATACAGTCAACATTTATACTACAACGAAACTCCCTTTGTTACACTGAATATGCTGAATGCACGTTCTGATGTTATTATGTATAGTTCATTTACATTTTCTCAAGTATCCGTATGTATTACGGATACGTTAGGGTAGGAGCACTTGTAGGAAGTAACCGTTCCTAAATGGTGACAATCATGATTTGGTCAAAAAAAAAAAAAAAAGAAAAGCATAAGATTTAGATCACATTTTGTACATCGATTTTCACACCATGTGTGAGACTCACAAAATTTTATTTTATAGTTGCTGTTCGACATACTTAAATGTATTGCATTGATTCACTCAGATATAAAGATGTCACAAACCAAGGAGAAGTACCTAATTCCCTCCTCCTCTTCCGTCCGGAAGGGTAGAATTGAAGAGCGGGGAGAGGGAAGGAGGACCACGGTAGAGAACCTTTAAATTTTAACGTCTTAGATCTCAACTTTAGCAAGTAGTAAAGGTACTCGGATTTGTTTGTGAATCAAACAAATACAAAATCCAATTATCTAAAGAATGTTGCACGTCTATTTTGAACACCCCCTTAGGCTTCGATATGAGTAGTAACATTTTATTATATGGAACTGATGCTTTCGACTTTCGAGTACATTACTCCTTCAATTATTCCCCATCAGCTTTACTTACCAGAAAAACACCTCATTCCATCAGACATAAAACCGGATTGCCCTGTAAACTTCTGATCCTCACGCTACGGAGTTTACTGCCACAAACACCTTTGAAGAAGCTCAGATGGGTCCCTTAGCACCGCCTTGTTCAGCTTTGGAGCTTGAGTGAGTACCAACTGTTCAGCTTCAGTTCTACACACATGTTTTTTTTTTTTTTTTTTCTTTTTTAAATCCATTGGCATGGAGATATGATGGCTGGGTGATTATAAAAATGATTCTAGGGATAAATGTGGCATAGAATCTCAGCTGGTGAGCGGAAGTTGTTTCTGCAATTAATCCTACATTCAGAGTTGCGCTAGCAACCACTCTTCTGAATCAAAAAAGGGAAACTTGATTTTGTACCATCACTTCTGCTTTGTGCATCAATTGTTCTAACTAGGTGGATGTGGAGCCGACCATATTTGACGGTCGAAAGCTCTCTTAACCGCATCTCTAATATCTGCTGCTGTCGGATAAGAAAGACGGGGCCATGCTCGGTTGTCGTACTCGGTTTAGCCAAACACGAAATCTTTTTTCTTCTGCCTTCAAATAGATGGCGGGCTTAAGTTTCTAGTCATTTTCAGACACATAAAAAGCTTCAGGCCAATTATGTGAAAGGTGGCACATGGTGCACAGAAGCAAGCACCAAGTGTTATTGTAATAATTTAGAAGCCAATCAAGAATGCGATTATTCATAAGGTAAGCTCCACTCTTAATCTGTACTACGGAAATTGTACTCAAAAAATTTCTAACACAACTTTGGACGGTCTACAAATTTGAGTGCTAAAACTAATGCACGGTTTTGATACAAGTTGCTAGCAGCACACACACACCGTTACCCGACAAAAGTGGTTAATCACGGCGTTTGTTTGGATTGTTTTTATTTGCCTAACAAATTTTTAATCGACCAGAATAATCTACTATCCAAACACACTCAAATTTAAAATTAAAATTTATGTCTGTTTATAAATAAACGGAACACGCGAAGTACCATATGTATGCCCGTTGCCATTTTTGCGCAAGCAGACGGGGATGCAGCATTGCAAAGCACAAAATAGAGAAGGGTACGTACGCAATCCTGTATCTCCAACTAAGGCAAAATACCAGTAGTACATTTGATCTCAAAAACTCAACCATGGGTGGTGCAGATTAACTTGTTGACCTTTCTGGGTCGAATTTGCAACCCAAAAGCAAGATTGCTGTCTCTTCAAATGATTCACATGCCACCACCAGACTGCTACTACTGTGAAATCTCTCGTTGAAAGCGATTGGCGGAATCGAGCGGAACGGTATGGGATTCCACTACATGTGTGTTTTCTCTCCGACGACATCCATTCGCCTCGTACCATGCAATCAATGGGATTGACGGGAATTGGGAAGATGCCTTTTTTCCTCTGGTCGCTGAGATTTGATTCTAATTTCTAACCCAGTTCTGGTGATCTATCTTTTTCGTGGGTGTTGCCACGTTCTGGCATCCTACCCACTTGTCCCTGTTATTCTTCATTCTTAATCATTGGAGTTTTCTCATCTTTTGACAAATTAACCGGAACCATAATGGGTGATCAGAAGACATACCCGGGTTATTTGACGCGGATCAATCGGAACCTTAACCATCAGTTTGGTTCGTTTATAATCCTCCTTATACCAAACATTTAAGCATACTAACTCAATTTGATTATCTACTGTTTCAATCATCTCGAATCATCTTTCAATCTATGGTGCATTCCAAACTGGACTTGGTGGGGCGTTGGGTGAATGTTGCTATGAATTGCAATAAGATTAAACAGGTCACTTTTTAACTGTTTCTCCTAATCGGCGCTCATTCTCGAGCTGACAAAAGGATACATTAGTCTAGGAAGTCTGCGGGAAAAATTAGTCAGTATTCACTTGCAACTGCTTGCAAAACTCCCTGTTAGCAAGTTCACTTGAACTCCATGCAAAACTCCCAGTGGTATTGGGCTTCCAGCAAACAGCGGAAAGGCAACTCACTGTTCCGGCTTTATGAAATGACCAGTCAGAAGTTTAGGAACCGTGAATCCTTGAAAATTGTCCACATCAAAGAGTTCTTTAAGCTTTTCATCGCATAGTATCCTCCTCCTATCAGATGGATCCTTCAATATCAAGAAAAGTAAAATAAGCACACAAGCAGCCAAAAGGAATTGATAATATGTTTGAGAGATATTATGGAGAAAAAAAAGTACACGCAAATTCAAGTTACAATCTGAATCTTCTGAATTAATCGCAAGCAATTACCTGCAGGTTATTTTGCTTAATGTAATCCCATATTCTTTTGACAACATCAGATCGTGGTAAGGCACTTTCTCCCGTCCCAAGAAACTTGACGAGAGCATCAGAAAGAGGAAGGGGAGCAAGAAAACCGGAAGTCCCACCCTTCTGCCGCTTTTCCTTTCTCTTTGGCTCATCCATTTCTGTGATACGAAACAAGAGGAACACAAGAAGCCCATGAAGAATTTCATTAAGTTTGGTTGCTTAAACAGATATCTGATGTAATTTATTTGGACAACAGCTAAACTGGCAGCAAGGAGGCAATCTTTTTAGATCCCAACTGCGCATGAATTCAAAAATCAGAAAATCCTCCTTGAAATAAATAAAACTGGAGAAAATAAACGCGTAACAGAATCCTTTAAACATTTTTGCAGCCAGTAAGATGTAACACACTTTTGACAGATTAAAAAGCATAACCACCTTCTACTCTCTCTTGTTTCCGCTGCTTCTCTTTTGGCGTAGAGGAGACTGAAGCTGTTTAATTGCAGAAAAACTGTCAAGTAATCAAGACAACGATAATAACATGAAAAGCTAACTAGTGATATAGAAATCATTAGACAACACTCAAAAGAATCCCATGCCCACTAACCACCAAGCTGAAAACTTAAAATAGGTAGCAAAGCGCAAAAAATTTAACACCACTAACATCAGCTTCAATAATTCTCAAACAATGAAGTTATGCTCATGAGGTAATTGAAGACCCATAGCAAATAAAACCAAAGTCCCAAAAAGCAAAGACCTGCTATATGGATGCCCCAAGTATAGAATCCAAAATTTCACTCATAGACTTGGGCCAAATATAGACCAAGACAGATATAAGATCAATGATAACATAAGGCAGGCAAATCCACTCACTCAGAAAAGGCTTGCCAAGTTCTTTGACGTTCTTCTATTACTGATGAACTTTAATTGCTTGAATTTGACTACCCCAGACAACACTTCAACCCTAAATCAACTAATCATATTGTCAGACAATAGAAACTTTCCTCTTCATAATCACTTGTATATCTGCACACAGTAAACTCTAAATGCTCTTGAGATCACAGAATATAAAAGCTTCCGGATGACTCATCCTGAAAATTAGTTATGACATTCTCAATAATCATATGTTTGGCCTCCTCATAAATCTGTATACTGTTCTTTCATGAAATTTTCATCAACACAGCCAAAGGGCCAATGGATGTGAGCAAGTTGCATGAAAGAAAAATGGACTACCAGAATGGCATGAAAGGACTTTGGGTGATACAGTTAATAAAATGAACAAGGCTATTCCTGTCCGTAGGAAATTCAACTCCCTTAACACGATAACATATTGCCCCTCTCAAAGATCAAGGTCTTCCTGAATTTGTACCTTGAGCCAGATGCCAGGAAGGAGCTATACAATCTGATAACCAAAACTGCAATAGTACACTGCTCTAATAGTACATCACATTTGAAAGCTGCTATTAACAGACAACAAGACATATATATAAAATCTTCATGAAATGTTATTCCGATCAGAAATGCACAATATCCCTATTCAGGTTACAGCATTTTCCCTAATTTACTGCTTTGATGTATTTCAACAAACATCAATTGACATCACTGCAAAACAAATTAAAAGGAAAAATGGGTTTGTTTGTATAACAGAAATTTGCAAAATTTACTTTGCTTACATCATAATCACACTTTCCAATCACCTTTTTATCTTTCCAACAACATTTTTATCTCACATACATCACATCACAAAAAGTGCTACAGTAAATATTCCAAATAAAATCTCAAGTAAATTCTCTATCCAAACAAACCCAATGGGTTTGTTATCTTTATCCTATCTTCAAGCAGTGATATCGACATTGTCCAGTATCAAGCAAACTCCAGTCTTTCCCAACTAAAATTCTGAAGTTATATGAGTTTGAATACACGGATAAACAAAACAAATATATCTGATAGAAGAAGCGGTAATAGATAAGATTACCATCGGTTTCTAAGGGCCAGATATGCTTTGCTAAGGCCTTGTTCATTTGGAACATGTTTATACTATCCACATCCAAAAAGTTCCCTTAGGGTATCATCACATAATATGTTCCGCCTATTGCTTGGGTCTTGTAAATTATTTTCACGAATATAGCTCCAAAGTTGCTTCACAACCTAAAATCCTCACAATTTGGAAAAGATCATCAATTCGAATTGTTAGTCACATTAAAAGTAAACTAATGTATAATGAAGAGGAATATCTGTGAAACACATTATACCTCAGTTCTGGCTAATTCAGGTACACCAGTGAATTTTTGAAGTTGTGGAGAAAGGCTACAGAGCTTGGTAAATCCACCACCTCTTCTCTTAACCTCTTTATTCTTCTTGTTTGACCTATCCAAATACATAGCATCTACATGTTTTAGTAATAAACAAACTAAAACATTACTGACATATTTACTCATATTCAAGCACTAAAATTTTTCACATCCGTTAGAGTATCTCAGTCAGTTTCCAGGTCCAGCAGATGTCAGATTGGGAGAAAGGGGATTAAGGTGAAAAGAAAGGTGGTAAAAACCCGTTCTATCTCTGGCATTAGCAAAATTCTTAGTTAGAATGAGCACCGCCATTTTAACAACATTATAAATTCCACCCACCCACCACCCCCCCAAAAAAAGGGGAAAAAAAAAAAAAAAAAGAAGAGCAATGTAACTAAAATCTCAAATAATGCATTCTGGACATGCCCCATGAATGGCAGGAGCAACACTACCACTTCATAAACTAAGCCTAATGCAGAATAACAGTCTGCTACTCGTTAATGAAAGCTAAATGGAGAAGCAATCCAATCAACTTTTTTGAAACCGCTGTCCTATCAAGTTAAAACAAGAAAGGGAACTGCCTCAGCATATCCCTTGCCTAAATCAGCAGTCCATGACAAGAAGCTTGATGTGAAAAGAACATACAAAAGCCTCTCCCATAGTCCTTCCCGAACCTTCCTTAGGAAGAGAAAGGAAAACAACAATAGGATTTGCATTCCGCATTTAAACAGTTTTACTGCCGCTAACAGCATCAACTACTTAATGAGTGCCATTGCAGTTTTGCAAACCACAATGGTCTTTTGTTCATGTTTGCAAGCAAAATTGGAACGACAATTAGTATTGCGCAAGGGGACTAGCCTTGTTTGCCAGTAATCCATAATTTGTGGTTAATACTGTGACAGAACTACGAAAATGAGCACAACAATTATTCAACGGACAAGATAAGTCGTTAAACAAAGCCCCCCAAGCAGTTGAACCATTTCTGGGATGCATCCATCCAGATTTTATGCTTACCACTGATTCGACACATTATACAGGAAAGACTATAAAATCCCTCGCTGCCAGGTGCCACTCGAACTCATCAGCTACACAACCTATTCTCTTTCTCCAAATCGAATTTACCAAAAATTTCCCGTAAAAACTGACTGCACAACAATGAGAAGGAAAGGCGAAAAACAAACCATAAAAGAAGTTTCTTTAATATGCATGCGGTAGATTAAGCACAAAACTTTCCTTCGAACTTCAAAAACATAAACAGAGAGCCAAACACTATATAATATATGCAGCTATGCATGCTCATACAAGATTAAAAATCCCAAATCATTACGCACTTAACAAGTTTTCACCTGAAATAGTACCAGCTACTGCATTTCTCAGCTCATAAATATTTCTTCCAACAAAATAGAAGTAAAACTAACCCTCTCTTAGAAGTTGGTTTTCCATTACTGGGTTCCTCTGATTCCTCCTCCTCGTCGTCCACCTCTTCTTCTTCTGCGTCTTCTTCAGCGTCCATCTCGGAGGGAACATCGGCCTGGGCATCTCCATTCTCCTCCTTATTTCCCTCAGTTTGTTCTTGGAACTGAGTTTGAAGGTAAATATCAACTTGTTCTCTAATAAAGGCTTTCCTATCCGACAAATCGATTCCGAAATCCTCTTCGAGTTTCCGGCGAACAATTGCTGTCGTCGTCGTGTTTAGGTCCGACGTGCTGAGAAACTCCCTCAGTCGGTCCACTAGCTCCGTATCCGTTACCATTTCCTCCGGGTTAACTTCCGCCTACTTTCGTCGTTGAAAAAGTTATATCGGTCCTTTCTTTGGCGTCCGAGTCGGAGTAAATAACCAGTATGTAATCCGCGAAATAAATTATTACTGGAAATGACTGTTTAGGGTTTCAGGGGGATGGTACCTGTAGGTGAAAATTCAGACCGAGCAAAGGACAATCTTGGCAATTCATATTTGCCCCCTTGACGGTGTGTAAAGTGTCCCGAAGCGGTGAAAGGAAAGCTTTTGGCAAAATTTCTCGTGTTGCAAATCCGCGTGGCTTTTGAGGGGGTTAGTGTCTGATTTGACATATTTGCCCTTTCCTTTCCCCGGTAATCACGAATTACACGCCAGGGAAGGGCTGAGTCTCGTGTTGCCGCTCGTAGATTCCCCCACATGAAGCGTTACGCTTCACCCGCTTGAAGACGACTTTGTGGGTTGGGTTGGGTCTGCAATACATTTGGGCCATGCATTTGTTTTAATTGCTAGCAGATATGCTTCTGAGCGACTTTATGGGTTGGGCGTATATATGGCGGTGCAGTTAGTTTAATCACAGGCCTATTCTTAAAACGTTCAGCGCCCCTGGACCCAGATGTGATCGCCCATATGGGCTTGGAATGATTTTGTATGGCTTATACCCAAATTCAAATCCACATCCAAACTCGTATTTATAGACAAGGGGAAAAAAAAAAAAAAAGGAGTGGAAGAGGTTTAAGTACTTGTAAGTTTGATTGTCGAGTATAGGTAAAAAATTTTCAAGCATACAAAATTATTTGATAATGTATCATGCTTTTAGTTCATCATTTTCTGTATGCAACATATTTCAATGTTGATTCTATCATTTATGATATGGTGACTGGATTGTATTTCTGTTATCTTTGTGTTCCATATATCATTATTGTTTTTGAATATGAGTCTTAATTATTTATTATGAAATATGCATGATATTTATTGAGTACCTAAATCGATAAGAGTCTTAATCTGGACTTTCTTTTTCAAACCTATGGGGGTCCGGGTTTGAATCTCGATATTAATAAATTCAATAAATCTAATACCTCCTATGTAATTCCAATGACATGCCTGCTTGTGGGTATGAAGATAAATACATCTAAAATTATAACAAGTTTTTTCACTGGTTAAAGTTTGTATCTTGCGGTGAATCTCATTCGTCAAATGTCAAATTCATTCCATGCGAAATTGTAAATTTGTGAATTGCTTTGAGATTGCCCTTCCCAACCAATCCCGCCTCTTCCAGTCTCTACTTGATTCAATTTTACATTTTCTTCTTTATTACGTTACCCAGAAATACTTACCAATTCCACGCCATTTCTCCACTCCCAAACCCCCCGGGGGGGAAGGGGGAATCTAATTATTTGCAGCTTGCTGTGCTCATGAACCTATAAAAGAGAACTTGAATTTCCCAAAATTGAAGAATCAGACAATTTTAATCATATTTAAGTTTTTTTTTTTATCCTCCCAGATCTTTCTTACCCTCAATTGCCGGATACAAGATTATCATATCAAAGTTCAATTATGTATTAATATGCACTTTTAAAATGGTAAGCTGGTTTTAACCAGGCTTCTGATTCTTATGCTTTCATCCAAACTACAAAAAGGGATGGTTTCTTGTTACATAAAATAATCCGGTTCTATACTGCCCCTTTTTTTTTTTTTTTTTTTGGGGGGGGGAAGAAAGTTATATATTACTTATTTATTCCTTTCTTTTGTGCTGCTACGTTCTGGGAGTTTCTCTTATCCCGTCAACCTGCAGTGTTTATGGACAAGGAGGACCTCCAAAACATAAATTATGAGGGATGAAAAGGCAAAGCAAGAATATTCCTTGAAGTAAAAGGTCATTTAACGTGAATTGGAATCCACTGTTCTGGATGGGAACATGTTTCCATCACTTTTTTGGACAGAGAATACAAGCTCGTTTCGGTCAGTATTTTATTCAGCGAAATAGAGCAAATTAAGCCCCCTTCTTTGTAACTGGACCAGACGCTGGATGATGCCACCATGCTTTGTGTTATTATTATTGTTATTGGGTCTACAGAATAAGAAACTAATCAATGATATAAAGTAATATGTTTTAAATTCCCTAGTATAACATCTTCTAGCATAAAGCTTAGCAAATTGAGCAATAAAGTTTACACTTTTTGAAAGTTAAATTTGACAAGAAAATGAATATAACGATTATCCTGGTTGAAAATATAATTTTGGAAGGACTTTAACATTTTTCTCTAAAAAATTTTTTTTATATTTTTTATGAACATATTTTCTAATCATCTTTTTATCTCACATATATTAAATAGTTATAGTATATTTTTCTACAAAAATTCTATAGGATAGCAATTCAAATGGGTTTTTTGATGCAAAGATTACTGGTTCAAATGTTATTTTCCAAACTTATTCCTGCTCAAATGAGCACTCTACAGCTGAAGAATAAAACTAAAAGTACATTTCCTCTGATAAACATAGCTCGATAAACCCTATCATGAAACAAGTTTCTTCCTTTCATAAGATTTAGGATATTCACTTGTGGAACGTTTTTATATATTTAAGGTGATGTATCACTTCTTTTCTGTATGTTTATAAATTATATCATTAATTAAACACACGTAAAAAACTACTATCTTTGTAATGAAAAATCTATGAGACGTCATATAGGATATCTTTATATAAAGTTGCGTGATCGTTCTATTGAAGTTCTTTGTGAACGTCAACCTAAGGCTGAAAGGAAAAAAAAAAAAAAAAGAAGAAAAACTGTTGAAAACATTCTTCACACTTTGCTAAATGAATTTTTTTGTCTTTCACTTTTAAAATAATAACTTTACGTCTCTAACACAGTCAAGCTAATGAAATTTAGTCCTGATCTCAAATTTGACCACTTTTACCCTGAATTTGTTATATTATTTTTACCCATTAAAAAAAAATTAGAATCTGGTCCAAATCATATACATTTTTCCCTTGAAAATGTGGAATTTGACCCAACATTAAAAGTGCGATCTAACATTTTTGTACATAAAAAATGACTGCATATGAGTGATATACTGACTCCAAACTAAATTTTTGTCAAAATTTTAGATTAGAATTAAATTTTATTAACTTAAATTAACATTTAAAAGTGAATGATGAAAAAAATTTCAGCTTGTTAAATGTGAAAACGTTTTGAATAATTTTCTGGGATGGCAAAAAAAGATTAGGACAAGCAAAGCAACTTTGGAGGCTGGTCCCGTACTACATATTGGTTCCACGGTTCAAGGGCTCCGTGGTATGAAATAACATGTGTGCTTACTTCGTGCTAGCCCTTATGTTGAAAGAGATGAACATATTTACACATATCATAAAAAAAAAAAAAAAAAGTACATGGTCAATAACATTTTATGAAAATTTCGAAGTATAATTTTGTACTCCACCATTACTCTTTTGGTACTGTTAATCCTCACAGTTAATATGCTAGATCACTATTCCTATTCCTAAAATGGCAGATAGAGTAATTCCATTTTGGTGAAGGTGAGTTAGCCACCAAGTCATGCATAAGGTGCAAGTTTGGCTGCAAGTAAAGAGTTCAAATCTCTGTCCTTGCGCTAAAAATCCAAAAGCTGTGTAGTAGTGTGTACTATTTGATTCAATTGGACAATTTTTCTTCCTCTAGTTCTTTTTGGTCCAATCGAGACTCCTCTAATGTCGGTCAATAGTGTGCAGTTTTAGTTTCGATGTCGACTTTTCTCCCCCTAGTCCCCTTTGGTCCAATTGGGCCTCCTCTGACATAGATTAGAACAGGAGTAAAAGTAAGAGTCCACATTGATGGGGGTTAAAAAAAAAAAAAAAGTCATTTCATATTGCAAAATAAAGCCCTTGAAAATCCTGCAACAAAAGGGGAGAAAAAAAAAGAAAAAGAAAAAGAGAGAGAGAACAGAGAAACCAAAATTCATGGCAGCTGGTCGCCAAATCACAATCGTGACCGCCGACTAGCTCTGAAATTTATCCATAAGAAGGATACATTCGTCATTTCAACAATACCAGATCCATTTACAGTTAAAACGACAGAAAAAAAAACCCACAAATCAACGAAAAACGAAAACCAACAAAAGGGACCACTACTGAGTTGTGAGGACGAAAGAAAAATTGAAAAAAGTCATCGTCGCACTCGCAGCGAAGCAGGCATGAATTATTAAAAGACGGAAAGACGATGATATGGATAACGACAACGGAAGGCATAAAACGGCGTCGTCTCGCCAGGGCGGGCCCCCAAAACGTCACCGTCTTCTCTTGTCGTTCCCTGATCCTCCGAGCATATCCTTTCCCGTCACCCCCCTCCCCAAAAAAAAACAACTGCTAGTGTTGCCCTGTCACCATCACGCACCTATACAACCCCCCTTTAGATATTTATTTATTCAATGAAGACCAAACATAAATATCTTCCCCCTCCTTTCCTTCCTGGACCAATCCCCTCATACCTCTTAGTGGGTATTAAAAGCCGAATTTACGAAACTGACCTCTACTGCACCATCCTTGTTCACTTCACCTGAAGCCTGAAACTGACATTTCCACGCCCTGCCCCCCATCTCCTCTCCCAGCCCAACAATTGGATTTTTCAGAAAATTTGAGAGTCAAACACTGTCTGCTCCTGCTGGAACTCAGCCTTCCGCCGGGAGTGGAGAACGTCGGCGTTCCTCAGCGACTGATGTTATCTAATGTGAAGACTTATTGATGCCTAAAATGGATCGGGCAGCGGTGACGGTGGGTCCGGCTTTGGATATGCCGATCATGCACGACAGTGACCGGTACGATTTCGTCAAGGATATCGGGTCCGGCAATTTCGGCATCGCCAGGCTTATGAGAGATAAGCAGACCAAAGAGCTGGTCGCAGTTAAGTATATCGAACGGGGTGACAAGGTTAGCTTCCCAATCTCCTCTTTGAAGCCGAAATTGGTGATTTTCTGTTGGCCTTGGTGCTAAATTTGAAGAACCACTTATTGATGCTCTCTCTGCTGGGTGCAATTTGGGAAGCTTTTATTTTATTTTATTTTTTTGCCTGAAATAACCAAACTTGCGTTGGTTACTTTGTTTCTGGATAACTTTATTTTGGTTATTTCTGGAAGTATTTATGTCTCAGGCGCATTTCTCACTTTGGGCCTTTCCTCTGTTCTTTTCCTTTCTCCTTTTCTAATTCTGGAAACTTCAGTTACTAACTAAGTGACTGTATTGCTCACACAGGAGGATAGTAACATTATGAGGATAAAAAGGGAGTTCTCTGAGTTTTTGTGCTGCGCAAAGTCAGTTCAATAAAGTGATTCGTCCTTCAATCTGATGGTTAAAAGCTTGTATAGCATATTTTCTCCGCATTTATATCAAGAGAGAAAAAAGAAAAAGAAAATTTGATTTTGCAAAAATGTTTGAGTGAAAAAGATTATATGTTTACTAGAGTAATATGACGTGTTTTGGTAATTGGCCCTATATGATGTGGCTGGTCGAGAATCCGATGGTTTCAAGCTGTGGAAGGAAACAGAAGTGCTCGGTGACTCGAATTGTTATGACAGAGATTTGAGTCATCTATTCAGTACCCTTCTCTCATGTATGAAATATCCGTTGACAGAGCTTTCAGGGTCCTTCAGGATTAGGATTTTCATCCTACAAGCAGCACTCCAGCTGAATCAGCTCAACTTAATAGTAGTCTTACTCCATTCTAACTTTAGTAATTAGCTCATCTCTGGTCTCTATACTTCTCCTGCCTTTCTTTCGTTCATTACCCTCTGAATCATCAAGCCTTTTAGCCATGTTCTGTCTTACCATGCTATTAAGGAGATGTAATGTAGTGCTCTATTGGAGTTTTGTGTGAGATGGTAGAAAAACTATCCTTTGTTCGTGCAACTTGATTTTTGAAGCTCTACTGGATCGTGCATTGACACTTGATTCCACTAGCACTGCTGAGGCTAGGATTTCTATCCCTGAATGGTACTGTCATGTTTCTGCTGTTTAGACATTTGAGTTGCAATTGAGCCATCAACTAACTTTCAGCTTTCAGATGCTTATATTGTAATGATACCATATTGTGAAAACTTTCACCATTCTAGGCTGGCATTTGTCTCGTAATGAATACAAGTAATAAAATTCCAAAAAATACAAAAGAAGTGATAAAGTTTTAGGGCCCTACTACTGAACCTTTTATGGGAAGAAGAGGTAGGAGGCCAGGAAAACTAGAAAGAAATGATCAAATATAGATTGGTAGAAATGATCAAATATAGATTGGTTTTCTAGGATAGGATGCTTTACTTCCAAGATGCTAGCTTCAAGTTGGGGAGTTTTGTCCTCTTTTCCGAGCTTGTCTTTCTGTCTTCATGTAAAGCTACTTCTGCTGAGTAATTTTATTTGTTTGATTGCTGAATCATCTTGTAATGTTTTTGGCAGATAGATGAAAATGTCAAGAGGGAGATTATTAATCACAGATCTTTGAGGCATCCTAACATTGTTAGATTTAAGGAGGTTTGCTACACATTTCATCTTCTCTCATGAATTTTGTTCGAGCTGGTTTGTTTCGTGTCCGCAGTTGATGAGCTGAAAAATATAATTCAGGTGATTTTGACACCAACTCACCTGGCTATTGTGATGGAATATGCTTCTGGTGGAGAGCTTTTTGAACGAATCTGCAATGCAGGACGCTTCAGCGAGGATGAGGTTCATTGATCTTCTTCTTTCCATTTTTACTTTTTAAAAACTCCCACTTCCTGCAAGATTGTAACATTCTAAAATTATCTGAAAGTTTATTTATCCTGCAGGCTCGGTTTTTTTTCCAGCAACTTATATCTGGAGTCAGCTACTGCCATTCAATGGTACTCAAAGTTTAATTGTAAAGTTCATTATGTTCTCCTTTTGGTGACCCATCCATGTGGGCCCAAGTAAATAAAGAATACAGAGATTGAGGAGGAAAGGTTTCCTCCAAATAGACAGATAATTGGCTTGACTCATCATTTCCTCCCTTTTTTTGTTTTGGGTGAAGCAAGTATGTCATCGTGACTTAAAGCTGGAAAATACATTGTTAGATGGAAGCCCAGCTCCACGTCTGAAGATATGTGATTTTGGGTATTCGAAGGTATAATAGTCTCTTATGATGTTGTGTATCTAGATTCTTGCATTCTACTTGTCTCTGTATGCAGAAACTTGGGGATATGGTTTATCCTGAATGGGCAGGGTACATGTTTTGTGTATGTGCATGTTGGTTTTGGGGAGGAAGGTCTTCCTTACAATTACTATCAATGAGGATTGTCAGCTTCTAGATAATTGCACATTATTAGATGACTAGGACCAGCTACTTGCACATGTTATTGTGATACTTGATTTTTGGTCTTCTTTTATCTTTGTTCATTGTGTAATTTACTGATGATCACTGTGTGTTTTGCTAGTCCTCTTTGCTGCATTCACAGCCGAAGTCTACAGTAGGAACACCTGCTTACATTGCTCCTGAGGTTTTACTCAGGCAAGAATATGATGGCAAGGTATGAGGAAGCTTTTGGCAACAGAATTTCTACTAATGTTAAGTTCTCTAACTGGATTTGCCTTTATGTACAATTATCTTAACTGGAGGATTATTAAGACTTTTTTTTTTTTTTTTGACTTGATGCTTCTCAGTGAATACTTGTTGCTGTATGAAGCGTTAGGGTTAGAGTCTGCTGTTGGAGTTCTAGAACTGCACTAGATTGTAGTGAGTACATCTTGATGGATAGCCATGTCGATCTTGTTTTGTTGTTCATAATAATGCAATAGTGCCTGCTTTCTTGCATTGGTGCACCATTTGTCTTCTTAGGAAAGTTATTTGTGCTTGGATTTTCTTTGGTCCTTTGAGGATGCTAGATATTGTCATGATTGCAGTGCTAGTTCCCTTTTTTTCCCCCTTGAGGATCAATATGGAGTAAATGAAAATAAGTAGAGGATAAAAGTTAAAATACTGTAATCTGGCTTATCGTGCACATAGACTGTGCTTTTATCGATTCTGGAAAGAAGTCAATAAGTGCTGTGAGCAAATGGGAACATTGATATTGTTGTTGAGCATTGCTTTTATTTTCCATGGTTTTCTTGAATCAGATTAGACATGGCCTAAACGACCTGTTGAGTTGCCTGGCTCTTGTCTTTTCACTTTGGCACTTATTTTTATTGGACAATGAGAGCAGTTAAATAGTTCAAGCATTATTTAGTGGCTTTTCATTGTAAATCAACTAGTAACCTCCTGATTAGGTATTCATGCCCTTAATATTCTTTTCCTGGCATGACATCATTATTGCTGTTTCTAATTGGTTCTTGGCTGAAGTTTGGATGATGTCTTATTATGTTTGCTTTATCATATTTTTGTATGTATCTTAAAGGCAAGCTGACATCCTGATGTAACCCAAACGCTATCTCTTTTTCAGATAGCAGATGTGTGGTCATGTGGAGTGACACTATATGTCATGTTGGTTGGCGCATATCCATTTGAGGATCCTGATGAACCAAGGGACTTTCGGAAGACAATAAACGTATTTAGTAAACTCGTGCTATGATTGCTATATGAATTTGGTGCTTGTGAAAAACTATTTTTGGATTTTTATTTCCTTTTCATTCTATACAGAAAATATTAAAGGTTCAGTATACAATTCCTGATCATGTGCAAATATCTGAGGACTGTCGTCATCTAATATCAAGGATCTTTCTTGCAGACCCCACCCAGGTTAGTGCATCTATGTTTGAAGATGCAAAATACTTCAATTATCGTAACCCCCCCCCTCTCTCTCCAACCAACCCAAAAAAATAACATATCTTGTAGTACAGGTTCTAATGCATATTTTTACTGTGTTCTTGATTCTGTTTTGTAATTTGATTTAGTAGAAAAACAAGGGTGGAGAACACTTCCATTTTTGACAGGGAACTCGAGTGTCCATCGAGTTGCTTAGCAATTTGTGTTTCCAAAAAGAATGTATGTTTCGTTTCTCATTGGAGGCAGCCCCAATGTCATGTTTGTACATTTACTGTATATCGACAATGAAGTAGTGATGTCTGGACTCAATCATGTTTCACTAAATTTCAACATCTGTTATAGTACACTTTATTTAAAGTTTGAGCCTTATGCCATGTGTTATATGCATGAAACAGAGGATCACCATCCCTGAGATCAAGAACCATGTTTGGTTTTTGAAAAACCTTCCTGCAGATCTGATGGACGAAAATACCATGGGCAACAACTTTGTAGAGCTTGACCAGCCAATGCAGAGTTTAGATGTTATCATGCAGATAATATCTGAGGCCACCATACCACCTGTTGGCCTGTATAACCTGGACATGATGGATGATGACATGGATGACCTGGATTCCGATGATTTTGATCTTGATCCTGATCTAGATATTGACAGCAGTGGAGAGGTGATATATGCAATCTAATGTCATTCATGGCTGGGTTGTAAATCAGTCTCTAAATGGAAAAGCTGCTTTAGGCTTACGGCTGCATGATGATGTGAATTTGAAGAATGGGTGTAAGATTTTTACACAATATGCAGTAGTCTGGTCGTAAGGTGGAGTATCAACAATCATTTTGTTACAAGGCCTGCATCATATGCAACTTTTTGGAAATTTCATTTAAGAGAATTCAAGCTTTTGCACATGGAGACGAGAAAATTGAAGGGATGGATGACCTGGAACCCCATTCCACTGTTATTAGTTGTCATTTTTTGGGTTGATCTTGTGCTTTTGTTTTACTACTAAATACATGTTGTGCTCTGTGATGTATACACTGAACTAATTTGTACTACAGATACTTGAAGAGTGTTTGACTTCTGCTTGTTCTGTATAGACAACTACTTTGCAATGATGTTGGTTGTTCTCGAGTGGAGATCTAGTGGTTTTTTCTTTAATAGTAGCTCATTGCCACTCAATGATGTCGCTTACTGATAGGGGCAGAGGCCTTGCCAGTAGCTTATCGCAATGAACTTCTAACAATCGATTCCTTGATATACCATTGTGGTCTTTCTCCTAGTGAAGACTTGGTCACCTAGCTTCAGTTGGCTTGGGCTGATTCGTTTAGAAAGTGAATCAGCGCAGGTCTTTGACAGGGGATGAGATAGCGGTGTCTTACAAATTACAGTGGTGGGAATGACTAGTTTGCAGCTGCTCTAAAGATTCATTCAAGCTAGCTCTAACGACTCAAGGAAGTAATTCTTCGTCAGATGCGCAGAAGTGTGGTAATGGACTAACTGGCAGCTGCACTAACGATTTATACAAGCAAATTGTAAACAACTTGAGAAGTATTAATAATTTCACGTATCAGAACGCTGCGTGGGTTCAGGAAAACCATGCAGCTCTCCAGAAAGTGAACGTATCTTAAAGATCAAATCTATGAAGCCAATTGAGGTTTGCTTGCCTTCGTATCACCGTAATCTTCATTTTCTTCAAAAATTCGGCATGTAATCTCCAAAGGTAGGACATCTCCTCGTCACAGATCACCCTTTCCAAGTGCCCGAGATCCCTGACTGAAGGTGGCAACCCCAGTAATTCTCCGCAACCATTCATGTAAATTGCTTCCAGAGCTTGCAGCTTTCCAATTTCCTCTGGCAAATGAGCAATCTCTAGACAATCAGACAAATCAAGGTACTTCAATTTCTCAAGGCCACCAATTGAACCTGGCAGCGCAGACAGTTTTGTACATGAAGAAAGCCTCAACACCCTCAAATTTGTCAGGTTTCCAATTTCTTGAGGAAGTGCAATTAGCTCTTGGCAGTAAGTAATCCTCAGCTTCTCAAGACTGACAAGATTACATAAGCCAGCTGGTAATTCAATCAAGTCGCTGCAGTAGTCGATGTTCATCTCCACTAAATTTGGCCAGATATTGGGAGCCGTAAAGCTACAGTTCTCGAATGCCTTCTCAATATCACACATAACCAACGATATCTTCCTCAGATTCTTTAATTGCAACACGGAAATACCAACGCAAGGAATGGTAACACGTTCCAATCTGATTCTCTTCAGATTAAGCACGTGACCAATCAGATCAAAATCTTTCAGTTCAGCCTGATGGAATCCATAGTTTGTGACAATTAGCACTTTGAGGTTGCTCATTCTCTCCATGAAATGGGGTAAGGTGTAGATCTTCGTCTGAAAATTCAAAACCAACACTTCAACTTCAGGCTGACGCAGATCATGCCATTTTGAAGCAAATAATTCATCTGCAATTACAATACGAAACGCTCTTATTCAGAGGAAATGCAATGAAGTCCACAATAGACATTGTTTAAGGAGCAAGCACCAAGAGGGAAAGGGATACAACAAACCTGTAGTGATGGACAAAAGACGCGGATGCAAACATGGCTGGTCTCCTTCAGTCCACCAATCAGGAAAGCTGTTTCGGTTTATCTCCACAATCATTCTCGTTCTCTGCTCTATGGGTTCCAGGGTGGTTTGATAGACAACCAACTCCCTGAGTAGATCATGCTGCATAGCAAAATACCCGTTGCAGTAGTCAGTGGCATCATGCTCATCTTCGCTGAGAATGAGAAAGAAGTTAATAGTAGGGAGGAATTTTGTTTGCAAAACTGTTGGCTCTTGCAGTAGCCACAAAATGTTATTCCATGGCAACTATAATCATGTGTTGTTAACATTAGCAAATTTGTATAGTAGAAATCGAGAAACTACCTTTGAAGTACAAGATTAATCAGATTTCTGTTGGAGAGTTCACGGAGGTGGACAAGGGTATACACACCCTCTTCATCTTGGTTGCACAGTTCAACCCATACATCCAAAAGTGCTGCAGCAGGTATTCTCTGATCCTCAGGAAACGACCCCAAGTCCAGGTAACACTCCTTGAGGTTGGGCAGCTCTGGTTTTTCAGTGAGAGCATCTAAGCTGGACTCGAGACAATTAAGCACATCACAGTGGGAATTGAAAACGGATACTCCTTCAGACCACTTTTGATTTCTATGTATCCACTTCGCTTCAGGCTCCCCACGAAGTGATTGGCCAACCACTTTAAGGGCCAATGGAAATCCGCCACAACCTTTCACCACCTGCCATTGGATAATCAGGTGTAGGAATTAAAACAAAGAACAGAACGAATTCAAGACACGTATCACGAAACTAACTCTCTGCACTTAAAAACTGCCCTCGAGCGTGCTGACTCAATCAAGCGTAGGTTTTAGAGTACTACTAAAGAAGTTTGCTATGGATTGTGCAATTTCAATCGGTGACTCGGTATTTGCGAAAGTAATTGCTGTAGAGCATGCAATGACAGGTATCCTACCTTGTCAACTAGGTCATTTTGGACATCAGGGATCCCGTCTTTAAAGGCTGAATGGCAGAAGAGGGTCTTTGCATTCTCATCATTCAAGAGTTTCAGTCTAAATGTTGTTTCAAAACTTGGGAATACAGATCTGGATGTTACTAAAACTTTGAATCCTCGTTGTGAAATTCTAAATCTCTCGATCAGGAATTCTGAGCCAGGCCACACATCATCCAGGACCAGCAGCGAAGGATGAGGTGCCAGCCGCTTTAGCAGTGACTCAAACTGATTAATTGCATCTTCATCACTTTGGAACTCAGGCACCTGATGCTTATTCTTACTTCGAAAGATTTTCTGAACAATGAGCATCAGGTTAGGTGATCTTGCAACATTGACAAAGAAGATGTTGTCCCTGAATCTACCTGTACACAGACTACAAAAATCAGCAAGTGTTCCACGCAAAGTAGTAGAAAAGAATACAAGCAGGGTGGTATGAGAGTCGGTTGGTCCGTATAAATTCTTCTGTAAACTCAAGAGGCATATTAGACTAGTGCATGAAAGTTAATTTGGGTGGGATAATATGAGAGCAAGCACGTATATGGATAATCTGAAAGCCCAAGAGTTAGATATATAACAATATTTTTATCTCTTACAAAGAAGAAATTCACCCATAGCTTGAAAAAGTAGTTTTAAAAATATAATCGTGATCGCAGTTGGAAACCAATTGAAGCCCTTTTTTCTGTCTTTTAACTAAATCTGACATGTATTCGTCATGGTATCAGAACAATAGTATTTAATAGGAAAAATCCCACGTTTTCACTATGTTGAGACCATTTAAATATCCGAAATTAATGAGTATAATAAATAAATAAAAACCCAAGATACCTCTGATTTGTGCATCTTGACAGAGCATCTTTGCCAATGTTGTCTTGCCACAACCCCCAGGAGCTGAAAGCACCAACACAGAGACATCATCTTTGAGCAGCATCAACTTCAGTTCTTCAAGTGGCTCATCCAATCCAACTACAAATTCTGGAAATCCCGGAACATCACACCAACCTGGAAACCTATGACTAAGAATCGAAAGAATTTCATCCACCTTTTCATCCACGTCTCTCATCCCCACCATTATCCTTCTACTGTCTCTGACCATGTGGAGTTGTGCATCCAACTTAAAAAACCTCAAAAGGGATTGATCCAACTGATTCAATTTCTTCGAGTAACTATACTTCTTGTAAAAATTCCAACTTTTGATCTCCAAACACCCGCGGACTAGCTTTTCAGCTTTACTTAATTGAGTAAGAAACGACTCTGTTTCTTCCTTTGGACGATTCAATACCTCGTTCAACCTCTCTATGTCATCAAATAGAGGTTTTATCGAATTAAGAGTTGTTTTTAGCCTGTCCAGGTAAAATTTGAAAGTGGCTACCTTTTGAGTTACGTCAAGAACTGCTGCCATCAATAGATTAAATACTGATCCGAGAGCAGCCCCTTCAGTCAAATTTGCAGCCATTTTTGCTCAAGAAAAAAAATCAAGACCCTTCTCTTTTAACCCTTTTAGCTGGGAACTAGTGAAGGTACAGTGATGATGAAGACATTTCATGAAATGCTGATGAAGTTTCTCTCCTTCAGAGGAAGGTGCATTATTGATGAAATTGAGTAGTAGTGTAGCACCACCATTTAACAGATTCTTTCTGCCGGGGTTTTTTGTTTTCACTGGAACTGTGATATTATATGTTAAAATGGGCAAAGTTCTAAACGCTGATTTGAGTTGTCAATGCCTGCAAGGCTCTGCATTGACTTGTGGTAGCTTGCAATTTTTAGTCAACGATCTTAGGAATGTAAATGAACGGAGCCGTTCGATTTGCCTTTGATTTTTAATGAGTTCGAGGTAGGACTTGAGCAAATATTAAGATTCGACTAAGCTTCGAATCGAATTCGAATTTATGCATATTCCACTTGTTAGAACTCAGTAAGACTCCAATAATTTTTAATATTTTTCATGAATATATTTATTTATTGTTTTGTTATATAAGGATTATGTATGTGTTACTAGTAAATTAATAAAAAATACAAAAAAATTAAAAAAAAAAAAGCTCGAACCAATAGAATATTATAATAGATCGAATTTGGGTTCAAATTTTAACCTTGTACAGGATTCAAACCCGAACTTGGATTCGAGTCTAATATTTCAATAGAGCTTAGCAAGTTAAAAATTCCATATTCGATTCATTTAACACCCTAGCTATTATTGAATATTGAGCACATCAAAATACATGGGAGTAAAGTTTACTGTCTTAGGAGTTGCTCTTGATGGGTGGGCTGTTTCTTAACGTCTACGTGAACTGCATCTAAGTCCAACTTTTCGGCAAATTTCCTGGAAATTGAGCAAGTTAACTAAAACGTGGCATAATCCAAAGCTCTTTCACATACTACAATCATATAGTTCCCAGCAAGTGTCTGTGGAACATTTGTTGTGCGGATGACACTTGAGGCTATCAGAATACGGTCATGTATTTATGCCACACTGCTTAGAGAGAGAAGATTATCGACAATGACAACTTAGCAGAAATCCAAGTATAGCATTACCAATCTTGTGCATAATTTAGGTCCTCTCGATGAATGATAACTCGGTTTTACTTTGGTTGGTTCCGGACATTGGAAGCATCATCAAACCTTTCCCTGCAACTTTTTACAGCCCAGAAAGATTTGACCATGTGGGTGAACATGACGAGAGACAGCGGTTTCAGCCAATGAGCAAGCGTTTGAGATTCATTGGGACGAAACACGAAATCTACGGGAAAAACCAATCAATATCAGGTTTCATCAGTACGCAGAAGAGCATTGATAGTATAACTGAAGAATCACTCTTCTACTACACCGATAATAATTTCATACATCGGATGCCTGGATGATATGAGCATCAATGATTTTAGCCATTTCTACAAGACTGAAAATCAGTAGCGGCAGCCAAAGGAAAAGAAAAAAAAAATTCTTAAGCAGCAGAATTCTTGAGAGCTGCGAGAACTTTGTCCACTTTCTTATCCACATCATGCACTTCAACCAAGACTTGTTTGGTGTCCCTTACCAGAAGAGCTTGCACATCCACCCCAAAGAACCCCATGATTGAATCTTCTAAATCACTTATCTTCTTGGAATAAGAATACTTCTTGTATAACTCCCAAGACTTCATCTTTGAGCCCTTGGCAACAAGCCTCTCACCTTCTCTTAACCGATGGATGAACAGGTCTGTCTCTTGCTGCGGCCGGTCCAGTGCCATATTTAGCTTCTCCAGATCATCAACAATTGGCTTTAGTGAAGCAAGAGTTGACTTCAAGCTGTTGAGAGAGGAACTGAAAGTGGTTAACTTCTGGCTTATTCCCAAAACTGCTCGGAATAATCTTTCGAAAACTTCTCCTAAGCCAGCCCCTTCACCTAGACTTACGGCCATTTGTTGTATGTGGGAAGTTCCTTCGGTCCAATGCTGCTTGTTCTTTGTGTAAACGGAGACGCCGATGCTGGAGCAGTTGAGCTTTGATTGAACGTCAAATATAAGTCCACCAGATCAGTACTGAAGTGGGGATCTTCATAAATTTCCAAGCAAGAGAGAGTCAGAGAGCGATCCACGACTCTTGAACACTGGCCCACAGCCGGTGTTTCTATTCGTTTTCCCTTCTCTTTTGCCCTTTATTTTTAAGGCTGATGTTATTTGCATTCATATTAATCCATTTTCATTAAGATGAGATTAGATTACCCCAATTCTGATTTTTTCTTCTGCCCTGTCTCGTGTTTTCACTGCGGACGGTATACTACTCCATCAAAGTGAAGTTCCATAGGCAGCTTTGGAGAGCAAATATCAACTCCAATTACTTCTTCTTTCATAAAAGATTTTAGACTCTGCTTTTTTTATCTTCCATACATAATTTCAAGGCTTTCGAAATATGGAAGACAATTATCCGGAAGAGATTGAATCCAACAATATTAAAAATATTTCTCCTTTTTATCAACATTTGAATCCCTCAATTCTTGCTAATCAATGTATGTAATGAAATTTTTTTGTGTAACTACATGGAGTTTACCGCAAATCACGTGCTTACCTTTGTTAGTGTAGAGATATCACTCGTGTTAGAAGGACAAAGGCCTTGTTCTTGGTTCTTTTAAATTTTGATTATAGAGAATAATCATAATCAGCAAAAACTACTCTTTGGTGATTATGAATATTAGCTTTTTAGTGATTAAAAAAAACTATAATTAGAATAAAAAGGCAAGCCCAAAGTTCATCACCATACTCAATCGACGCAGCCGTGTCTGGGCGTTGACATAAAGTTACTGGAGTAGTAACTTGTAACCAACCCCACTTCAGTTGCTAGTACGAAGTCACGATTGGATTGCAGAAGCGATTAAAAACGTTCCCATGACCAGCATTCCGGCGTTCAAACCATGAAAGTGAAACTAAGCCCATGTTATTTTCGTTCGCTGACGAAATCGTTAGCTCCTACGCATTCCTTTTCATATCTGACCCGTTTTCGGAGACCCACTGTTGCTTCGTCCCCTCGTTCCTTTTCTTCGCGAGCCCACTTGACTCAGCAGTCGTTCCCGCCAAAAGTTTTCTTCAAGCCGGACGCCAGAAAAGATCAAGAACAACTGATCAACCGTTTGTGCGGGGAAAATAAATTCAAAGAAGCAATTGAGATCTTATGCCAACAAAAGCGATTGAAAGACGCTATCCTATTGCTTCAACACCACATTCAACGCCCCTCTGCTGCTGTCTGTTCGACCCTTTTGGAATTTTGCATTAAGCAGCGAGCTTTAGAAGAGGGGAAAAGAGTTTACGATCTGATCAGGCGTTCAAATTTTGTACCTGGTGTTTTTATTTCGAATAAGATTCTTGATTTGTTTTGCAAGTGTGGGAGTCTTGAAGATGCACGTAAACTGTTTGAGGAGATGGGCGAGAGGGACTCGTGTTCCTGGAATACGTTGATATCTGGGTATGCGAAAATTGGTCGTATTGATGAAGCGAGGAAATTGTTCGATGAAATGCCCGAAAGGGATCATTTTTCGTGGACTGCTATGGTATCCGGTTATGTTAGGCAGAACAAGCCAAGCGATGCGCTTGAGTTGTATAGGTTGATGCAAAAGAGTGGAAAAGCTGTCTGTAATAAGTTTACAGTTTCCAGTGCTCTTTCAGCTGCTGCTTCTATGCAGTCTTTGTGCTTGGGCAAGGAGATTCATGGTCACATTGTTAGGAGTGGATTGGATTCAGATGCAGTGGTTTGGAGTGCATTATCTGATATGTATGGGAAATGCGGGAGCCTAGACGAAGCCAGGTATGTTTTTGATAGGACATTGGAGAGGGATGTCGTATCATGGACAGCAATGATCGATAGGTATTTTGGTGATGGAAGGTGGGAAGAGGGGTTCTTGCTGTTATCAGATTTGTTGAAGTCGGGAATTAGGCCTAACGAGTTCACATTTGCTGGGGTTCTAAATGCTTGTACGCAGAATACTACAGAGGACTTAGGTAAGCAGGTCCATGGGTACATGATGAGATTGGGGTTTGATCCATTTTCATTTGCAGGAAGTGCTCTTGTTCATATGTACTCCAAGTGTGGTAATATGGAGACCGCGTATAAGGTTTTCAGATGGCTGCCAAAACCTGATTTAGTATCGTGGACCTCGTTGATTAATGGTTTCGCTCAGAATGGTCAACCCCATGAAGCTTTCAGGTTGTTTGAATCGCTGCTTGAAAGTGGTATTAAGCCTGATCAGGTTACGTTTGTTGGGGTGCTTTCTGCTTGCACTCATGCCGGCTTAGTGGACCAGGGGCTTAGATATTTCTACTCGATAAAGGAGCAACATGGATTAGCCTATACTGCAGATCACCATGCTTGTGTGATTGATCTCTTGAGCCGAGCTGGTAGATTTGGAGAAGCTAAAGACATAATCAATAATATGCCCATGAAGCCTGATAAGTTTGTGTGGGCTTCCTTACTTGGTGGTTGCAGAATTCATGGAAATCTTGACCTTGCGAAGCAAGCAGCTGAAGCTCTACTTGAAATTGAACCTGAGGATGCAGCTACTTATGTAACTCTTGCAAATGTCTATGCCACAGCTGGCAAATGGAGTGAAGTGGCAAAGATCAGAAAAATGATGGACGAGAAAGGAGTGGTAAAGAAACCAGGCATGAGTTGGATTGACATGAAATGGAAAACTCATATCTTCTTAGTTGGGGATCAATCTCATCCCAGGTCCAAGGAAATATACCACTTCTTGGGAGAGATGTCAAAGAAAATGAAGGAAGAGGGTTATGTTCCTGATACAGAATTTGTGCTGCATGATGTAGAAGAGGAACAAAAGGAGCAAAACCTCTTCTATCACAGTGAAAAGCTTGCAGTTGCATTTGGGATTATTGCTACTCCTCCGGGGACACCAATAAAAGTGTTCAAGAATTTGAGGACTTGTGTGGATTGTCATACTGCCATTAAATTCATCTCAAAGATCACAGATAGAAGAATCAGTATACGGGACTCAGCTCGATTCCATTATTTTGAGGGTGGAAGCTGTTCATGTAAAGATTATTGGTGACCCTGGATGACAGATTTTTTAGAATGTATACTTTCATATTAGGAGAATAAGATATGGAGAAAACTGCGGTGCACAATCTGATCAAAACAGAGTAGTGCCCATGTTATTGGATCATAATCATTTTTCTTTTCCACTCCTAAGATGTATCTTATGATAAGAGTTTCCCATTTTCGTTCATGGTCCGGGGAACTGCTCCATTTTTGTGATACTTACAATGAGTAAGGCATGATATTTCTTTTTTGGAAAGAAAGGTAAAATTGGAAGAAGAAGGTACCGGCACCATAGTTCGCAAGAATGAAGACCAAGTTATCTTATATTGATTGTTTAAACGTATTCCTTGCAGTATTGCATGCAATACAATTGGTCACACAGTTTCTTGATCGAGTCATCGGTGGGAGCGGTTTGTGAGTTGTTAACTGGCAGTAGGATTGAGTTCAACTGGAAAAGAAGACAACTTGTGACAAGCAAATAACAAACACAAAAAGAGGGGGAAATTGAACCCGACGTGAATCGAACACGCAACCTTCTGATCTGGAGTCAGACGCGCTACCATTGCGCCACGGATCCACATTGGCAGTGGATTTCTAATGAAAGAGAATATCAAGGTAAACCTGTCCCCTTTCCATCTACTCTTTCATATGTACATATTTTTTCAATTATTAAGAACAAGGGATGACCTGATAAGTGTATAACTGAACCGAATATTCAAGAAGTGTAAGAGGAGTATATGCATCTACGATCACATCTAATTTTCTTCTGAAAGCAAATCCTGATGATGATACATGCACACCCTCGTTATTGTAATATCCACGTCCCCGTCCTGCTAACCCAAAAAAAAAAAAAAAAAAGAGAGTAAATTCTACTCTATCTTTTTCCGTTTCTTTCCTGCAGCCACTTTGCTTCTATCCTTCTCAACTTGTCTTTGCTCAAGTCGTAATACTTTTCAGACTGTATCCTTGATCGCATTCCATACTCTCTGATCTTGTCCTCGTGCTTAACGTAAATTGCAGGTATAGTCATAACCAGTACAACCCCTGCAGCCATGAATGCATAATCCCAACCACCAACACAAACAATCAATATATATATACATATATGTGTGTGTGTATATATGTATATATGTGTGCATGTACGTATCTTCTTCATAATTCAATAAAACAGCAATAGACGACATACTTTTATAGATCAAGCAGTAATTAATCTGACGAGACTCACCCATGTAAACAAGCGTAAGCAAGTCAAAATAGGTAGCAATCCACGAAAGTAACCCCAGAGCAGCTACAGTTGCTCCAAACACAGACCATTCGCTTCCAGCACCCACCCGAAACAACCATCGAATGCCCTCTTCAATCCACTCCCGAATCCCCTGCGCCATCTCTGTAGCCCACCTCTCGCTTATCTCCATCCCTGAAACGTCCGGAGCCTCTCTGATAAAAAAACACAAGCAATTAATCAACCACTAAAAAAAAACAAGCTTAATGGTACTGGTCATGGATAATTAATTACAAAATACTAGTCGATGAATGCTTAACTTTTTGAGGAATCTATGAATATTTCCCCAAACAAAGGTAAGTGTAACAAGGAACATGGCCACCCAGGAGACAACTTGTACCACGTTGTACTGGTAGAGTTGGAGTGCTACCCAAGTTGCCGTGGCCACCAAAAGAACAAGGATGCTTAGATATATCCTCCTCCAGACCAGGACGTCCCTTACTAGAGCGGCAACTAGTTAATGAACAAATTAGTCATGATCGAGTGAAGTTCAAAACCTAAGTATATAGTACATATTTTTATCCATCCTGCAGTGAGACCTAGCCAGATATACGTATACGACTATAATATGATATACCTGCAGGCTGCTTACGTTGAAGGTGCAGGGTCTCCGCCACGACGGTTGTAGGAGGTGAAGTTTCCGGATACAGTGTCGTGGGACATATTCTTCCCTTCTTGGGAGACAATCAAGGCAAAGTAATGCTAAGGGGTAGTATTATGGAATTGATCGAAGCTAATTGCAAAGGCTTTTCCTTTTATTTCCTTTTTTGGTTTTTTTGGGTTGGAAAATTGTAATGTATGCTGCAAAATAAAAGATTGGTAATCGTGGTATAAGCCAGGGAGAGAGGGAGGCTCAACGTAATGGGATGTCAATAATACATTTGGACATGAATTTGGGCAGTACACGTGCTCCCTATCAACACGAAACGTGGAAGCCATGCAGATGCAGAGACAGGGATCAGCTGGAAAGATCAGGTTGGGCTTTGGGCCATTTTCTCTTACTGTCTGCACAATCGGTGTGTCCTTTTGTGCCCCTTGCTCAGTGATCTGGGCTTCACCGTTATGATATGGGCTGGGCTTGAGCTGGGAAGTTTAAACAGATGAATGTTGGCCCATACCCTCTTTCTGTTTCAGGTTCGACTTTGCTAAAGATTGAGAATTCAAACATAGACTTTCTTTTTTTTTTTTTATTTTATACATCAAATCATTACATTTCTTTGGTTGGTGAGTTATAGTCAGAATAACATTATTGACACATAAATTTATGACAACTCCATTAACCAACGTCTGTATTTTGTTTTCCTCTTAGAAATAAAAAAATGACAGAAGGATTCACAAGCTTAGCTAGCCCATAGAAACTGTAATACTGGCTATTATTTTTCTTCTGGATACCATGAATACCATTTTAGAGAAAAAACAATTTAATCAGCTATTTTAACCGGGTTCAGTTCGAAGTTGTCATTGCCGTATGACGTGATGGAGTGTCAATTTATAAGACCGATCCATTTCCCGTCCATTGTCAATTTTACTTCAGTCTTTGTGCTTTCTACAAGTTTATGTGTATCAAATTTTAATTCAGTCTTTTTTGTGATTTCTACATGTTTATGTTCATCGTACCTGTGGATACCCCTTTTTCCTTCTTTCTTTTCTTTTTTTTTATTGAAAACCAGCATACATATCAAGTGGAATTTAGGCAAGGCTCTGAATAGGTTGAAACTACTGGTTCACGACTCGGTATAATTGCCAGTAATGCATGTGTATTTTCTTCGCATCTTCTCGGTGGAGCAAGTGCAATTAATTATGACTAATGGCGGTTTACTATAACCCCTCGTTTGATACGATGGAAAGGTCTAGAATGGAAAGGTCTTTCTAGTCAGAATTCTTTTCCTGCCAGAATGGACAAGAAAGAATTTATCATTCCAGTGTTTGGTAACCAAGTCAGAATGGAATGTTAATTTTTTTTCCCATGTCTGGTATAATCATATTGAGAAGTCAAAATGGAATGAAGAAACTACTATATTGACTTAATTGTCCCTATATATAACATTCTATACACATCTTGATTTAGAGACAAATGAATTATTAATTAATAAATAACTTTTTAATAGCATAAAATCACAATAATTTATTAAATAAGAACATAACTTTTTAATAGTATACAATTACAATAGGTGAATACTAACTGTAATGCAATTGCCATAGGTAAATACCAGTTGTAACTAAATTAAAATTTTAAATTACATGTACGTTGAATCCCGTGTATTTTTTATACATGTTAAATCCGTCATTCATGCACGTTAAATTCTTTGCCCTTGATTTGCTTCTGAATGGTTTTAAGAACTATTTGTAAATAGAAAAAAATATAATTGTGCCTTGGCAGATAGTCTAGTGGGTTTACTCTTTTCTTTTCTTTTTATTTTTTAACTTCATGTGAATGTGTTTTGGCATGTTATTGTTTATTTGAATTAACAAATGTTATCATATAATCCAATATTGTGAATAACAAATATATTAAAAATGTCAACTAAATATTTTATTTCAAAGTAAAAAGAAAGAAAAGTCATTAAATAGAATTAAAATTATTCCTAAGTAAAAAAGTAATAGACTTATTAACTAAACTCACAAATTAGTCCTAATATTTGACAAAGTAAATAACAAATTAATATATATGAAAGATAAATAGATACACGGGAAATAGAGATATAGAACATAGAAGGGTAATTTTGACTCCTATAATTTAGGTATTTCCTGGATAGAATAGGAATGGCCTTTCATTAGATTTTTGTGAGGAATGAGATTCCAGAAAAAAGTTGGAATAAGTTTTCCAGGGGGAAATGGCTTTCTAGGGGGAAAGGGCCATACCAAACACTAGAATGGAATGGAATAGTTGGAAAGAATTTTCCATTAACGCTAAGTGGTGATTTAATTATGAGTTATTCATTCATAAACCCATGACCTAATGTTTTGTTAAGTATGTGTAATAATGCTAGCGGGGTTCACCTGTAGCAGCATAATATTTCTAAAGGAGGTTACAAATGGTAACGGTTTACTCTACACCTACACTATGGGGGGAGGGGATGTACAACTGAGTTTGTATAAGAATTGGAAATTGAACCATCAAATAAGTGCACTACTGTATTCATGGGGGGAAAGGGAGCTCAACTGGGCTTCTATAATAGTTAGGAACTAAACAATCAAATCAAATCAGACAAGTGCATTATCATATCCTTTGAAATTTTTTTTTTTTTTTTTTTTTTGACAGAAAGCAACCACTGTTTCATTGTAATACACTAGGTGGGGTAAGAGGTGTTCAAACTTGATTTGAGATCGAGCAATTCGTTTCTATATACAAGTCGAATTCGAGCAACATTCTCTCAAATTCGATAGCTTATAAATCGGCTCGAATATATATATAATTTTTTTTAATAGTGAAATTACATATAAATTCCCGAAAGTTTATTATTTATTAAGAAAATAATTATTGTATTCAATTTTTAAAAAATAAAATAAAATATTAATATTATATTATTTTTTTTTAGCTCGAGTAGGCTCAAATTCGATCTTGACTAGACTCGAAATCAAACTCAACTTCAAACTCGAGTTTTACTTTGAGATCTTTTCGAACTCGAGTTCGATAAAGATGAGTGGAATTTGGTTCGATTAGGTCAAAACTCAACCTGACTTGACTCATTTGCAGCCCCTGCTGATCTCCCAACCTAATACACAGGAGAGCCTTAGCCATTGAATCAAAACTCAATGGTTATTTCTTCTCCCGACCTAATACACGGGAGAGCCCTGGCCGTTGAATCAAAACTAATGGTTATTTCTTCCGGTCACTTCCTTGCGGGATTTACGTGCAGCTAGCAATATGATATGATAGTATAACGGTGGTCACGCGTAGGGCGCACACACGACGTGTGGTCCCCATCCCCATTCCTCCAATTCAAGTGTTTGCAAAAACCAGAGCATCTCACATCACATGGCTGCCCATCATTACCCCAAAATTTTTATTGTTTTAAGTGAAATACACTCCTCGGCTCCTCCTTATTATTCCTTAACCCCACATGCTTAGGTCCAAAGTCAAACCTACTTCTTTACTGGCTTCAATTAATGCTCCTCAATATTCAATGCATGCAGTAGTGGGCGGTGTTGGACAAATTATTAACAATGATTGTTGGTTGGTCAAAGGTACTACAATTAAGGGAAAGTACTATTTGCCAGAGAGTTTTTTGCCCTGGAAGGGAAGTGTGACAGCAACGTTGACTCATCTTACGTGACGATTAATGAGAAAAAGGGAAGGCCAGTGTGTCCTATCCTATCTTGCTGAATACAATTTCTGTAGTTGGAATTGGCGGGCCAAATGTTAACGTAGAATATATGGATTCACTTCCTGAGATTCGGGGTTTATCCTCTCCCAAAGTACTAAGGTCACATCTATAGATTTACTACTGCAGATTTCTATGTTAGATTGGATTATTAGATGATACAAATCCCACTTGCATTGTCAAATAGAAATCCCACTTGCATTGTCAAATAACATGCATTTCTTGTTTAGTATTTCATTTGTTTTGATGTCTGCTCAGTAGTAATTCCAAGAAATGCATGTTGCTTGCTACTCTGACTCTAATTGTTAGTACATTTAAAGGTTCTACCACAAGAAGTTCGAGGGACATTACGAGACAAGCAGATTTCTGCCTGGGCAAATCAAGTACCATATGAAGGAGCTGGTGCTCATGTTTTTTAATAATCCTGGTCAAAGGCTTTAATTCCGGGGATGCATGTGGAGCTGTGAACAGCGACATTCATAAATTCTATCACAGATATCCACCTATCAAATTTAAATATTTCCACTCATACCAAAAAAAGGAATATTTATGTTTCCACCGCACAAAAGGAGTATATCACAAGTTGTTGCTTCGTGACTTGGAAATGCTCACATCCCCCTATGGACTTAGTATTTTATGGCCCGTCAGCTCTTACCTGTGCGCACAGGTTCTACATCTCCAAGCAGCAATTGCAACTGAGAATCCCCTATCCAAATTCAGCCATTATTATAAAGAGAATGCAAGGAATTAATTTGTCTAAACAAGAAAACCCATGAACCGTTTAAAAAGCACGTAATCTTTGAAAGAGAAAGCAAGACATGGCAATTGTAATTTATTTGATTCATTACTTAATAATAATAATAAAACAAAATGTTAAGAAAAAGCAAATGCAATTCATTATTATATTAAACATCACCGAATTTCGGATAAGCCCCTGAATTCTTCAGGCATATCATTTTCCATGCTATGTTATTTATTTGTGGTATATTAATTGTCTCGAGCCAATTCAAAGTCGGCCGGAATGAGAATTTGAAATCTACATTTTCCCCCCAATCCCAGAATCCTTTTATTTTTATTTTTATTTTATTTCCCTTCCTTAAATGATCTCTTCTAGGTCTCTCTCAACATTGGATTTTGTAGCCTAGGTTGGACATATTTATACTGTGATGGAGGTTATATAAGTTGATGTTTCTACTGGTGGTTACTTAGGTTTCGTGCCAAGAGTCCTTCTTTGGTAAGAAATTTTTTGAAGTTTTGTGCAAGGTTATTGTAATTATCACCACTAAAGAGTTTTAACTCACATCAATCTTAGGATTTCTGAATGGACAGCAGTACGAGTCATAAATTCTCTCACCATAGGATATTTAGGGGATTCTTAGCAAAGGAGTGATAGTTGAGGGGAGAAATTGCAATATGACTCTTTGTAGTGTAATTTAACCATTTTGTAGTATTAGTATATCTACTATCTAGTATTATTAGCGTGAGTGTGAAAGTGGTTTGAATGAAATGAACAAACTGCGGCGGCAGTCATGGAGTTTTTAACAGTCAAAAGAAAGAGAAAACAAAGAAATAAAGGAGAGACGCATGGAATAACGAAAGCGAAACCCGTTCTGAGCTGTAAAAACAGGATCATTGGTTTTGCTTAGGATGATTACGCGGAAACGCGTGATCTGCGGCCGAATGAATTGGCACCTAAGACAGGCCCCGCCTCCACCTGCGACCCTGCCCAGCCCGTTGGGAACTGGGGAGTGGACCCTTCTCCCTTCAACCAGGTTTCATTACTGGGACGGAGTCGCAGACGCAGACACCGCCCCTCCTCTGCTACCTCTATTTATTTCCATTTCTACTTGCCAAGCTTTTGAGCTGTACATTATGCATAGCCAGCAAACACAGAGAAGCACTCTCAAAGCAGAGACAATATTCTTTCCTCTTCTTGTTTTTGGTTAAAACAGATTAAGGTCTGGTACTATCTGAAAGACAAACAGAGTAACGTCTGGTACTATCACTACTTTCTTCTTGTAGCTTTCCGGAGTATCAGCCTTTTTCTAGATCTGCTCGGACTTAGGTACGCTTGTCAGATTAATATTACCACATCAACTTTTCAAATGAATGTATTTATCGCCTTTGCGTACGTGCACTTGTTTTATTGGATCTGATGATACAATTTGCAGCGTCTGATGTAAAACTTGCAACATTGCAGATTTGGAGGTCGGGGGCTTTCATTGAAAGTATTAGCTGGTAAACAATGGGGAGACCAGTTATGCTTTATTTGGTTTGTGCTATTTTAGCTTTCTGGAGTAGTGGCTCTCTGGTCACAGCAGAAGATGCTTATAGATACTATACGTGGACTGTCACCTACGGAACTGCTTCTCCATTGGGTTTCTCTCAACAGGTTGGCTGTAATTCAGTTTGCATTTTTGTTTGTTTTGCCGTATGTTAAGGTTGATCTTGTTCTTTATTCTTGGTGTGTTTTGGAAATGATGGTGGCAGGTCATCCTCATTAATGGTCAATTTCCTGGCCCCAAACTTGATCTTGTTACAAACGACAATGTCATTCTCAACCTCATCAATAAGTTGGATCAACCTTTTCTCCTCACCTGGTGCGTTCCATTCCCACCCTTTCTTACACTCCCAACTTTTCTCCATTCGTGCCTATCTAAACGTTGCCCTGAAACTGTCTTCTGCTGTTTAAATGGTTTTGTTATATTTGTTTTGCTGATAACTAGTAAGTTTTTTTGCTACAACACGTTCAATCCTACTTTTCCTGAATGTCAGCAGCAAAATTTTTCGATACGAAAGCTGCCTCTTTCTTTCCTTTGCAGTCCTCGTAATTTCAACTGGAAATCCAATTTTAATTTCCCGAAATTTTACCTTGGGGAAAGAAGAGACCATAAACTGCTAGGATATGCATATGAGGAATGCTAACATTCATCTTTCATACAAAATAGGAATGGGATCAAACAAAGAAAAAATTCTTGGCAAGATGGAGTTTTGGGAACTAATTGCCCTGTTCCTCCAAACTCAAACTACACGTACAAGTTCCAAGCAAAGGATCAGATTGGGTCCTACACATATTTCCCATCAACTCTGATGCACAAAACTGCTGGAGCATTCGGGGCGCTCAATGTCTGGCAGAGATCTGTAATTCCCATTCCATATCCTAAACCTGTTGGAGATTTCACTTTACTTATTGGTGATTGGTACAAGTACAATCACAAGGTGAGGATCCTTGCTATTTCATATACCTTTTTTATATCCCTTTAATCTTTATTTATTATTATTATTTTTTTCAGATTGAGCTATATTGCTTCCAATACATGTTTGTTTTGGCGCTTTTTGTTTGGAAACTGAAAATTGACCTTTTTTTTTTTGACTGAGTAAAGAAGAATATGGTGATTCAGGCTCGAGATCTTTATATTGTAGTGAGTGCTGGACTTGTTTTAAGGATTTCTTCATCAAAATTTTTACAACAGTATAGCTGGTTTTAATTTTTAAACTCTTAAGCAACATGACATTGAGTTACTGAAATTTGAATAAATTGGTGTTATTAGGATTTTTTTAGTCAAAAGATCTTACACTCTTTTCAACCTTGTATGTTAATCGCTGGTCAATGTCCTAAAACTGGTACATGTAACTATACCTTCGGGTTCGTTTGGTTCACTGATTGGATGAGATGGGATGACTCATCCTTGGATGATTAATATCATAGGATTACTCATCCCTGTTATCCAGTGTTTAGTTTATTAATATAGTTGTAGGTTTTGTCTTTCTTGATAAGGATAAAAGAATCTAATAAGCCATTATCCCTTCTCACAATTATCCCTAGATAAATAATACCAACACCCCATGGGATGGCTTTATCCCTCTAGAGAGGATTAATTTAGTTAACCTGGATATCTAATCCAATTATAAAAATGCAACCAAACATTAGATGAGACAGGATAAGTCATGCAATCCTGTCTCATCCTGTAAACCAAATGAACCTACGTATTTTACATTGTTAGAGCAATTTTTCCATTTAGCAGGTATGAATAAATAGTTGTAGATATTTCTTTTTCCCCATTAGGTGATGGAAATACCTTGTTTGCTGAAGACATGACCGTTTCTAGATGCAACTACAATGAAATTGCTTTTACAAAAACTCTGGGTTATGGACATTATTAAGTCCTGGATGTCTGCAGGTCCTGCAGCAGAGGTTGGATGCTGGGAAAAATCTGCCTTTCCCCAATGGTGTCCTCATAAATGGCCAGGCTCATCCTTCCTTCAGCGGTGACCAAGGTCAGCCTCAGTAGTTGATGCTCTTTACATTTATTTTGCTTGAACAGTATTAAGATTTTATGCATTTTCTCGCTATCAATGTGTATCCTGTCATTTCTTGTGGAGATAACAAGTGAACTCTTTTTGTTATTTAGGTAAAACTTACATGTTCAGGATCTCAAATGTTGGCTTCAAAACCTCCTTGAACTTTAGAATTCAAAACCACAAAATGAAGATTGTTGAGGTTGAGGGATCTCATGTCCTTCAGAACACTTACGACTCTCTTGATGTGCATGTGGGTCAATCTGTGACTGCTCTTGTCACTTTGGACCAGCCTGCCAAAGACTACTACGTGGTTGCATCTACTCGGTTCACAAAACAAGTTCTTACTGCTACTGCTGTTTTACACTACACAAACTCTAAGACTGCAGTTTCAGGACCATTGCCAGCTGGTCCGGCAACCTAATGATGTCCAATGGTCCCTAAATCAAGCCAAAACCTTCAGGTATGCATTTGCAGTTAGTGATTTGGCATCGTCTTGGACGGACATGCTGTCTTATACAAAGCATAAGTAGCTGAATTGAAATTTGATCATAATTTGAAACTAAAAATTGGGGAGCTGTTACTTTTTTTTTTTTTTTTGGAATTAAATGACTAAGTTTTTAGATGCAGACTATTAAAGACTTTTAGGTTCATCGGTAGGTTAATTGTTCCACATCTTTTTAAGAAATGGTGCTTTAATTTAAGTAAACCATTTGTTTTCAGCAAGGCACTCAACTTTTTGAGAGTCAGATTATACCATTCTTTTGCTTCACTTTCTTTGCAGATATCCTTGGAATCACTTCCTTTTTGGTTTGGAAGATTATTAAAACTCCTGCAGATTTGCACTTCCATCTTAAGTTACACAATGCTAGCTTGTTTAATTATCGTTCAGTGGCAAGAGTGCTTGATTGTTCTCATCCTTCTATGGAGATGATATTTGTTTACAGATGTAGTATAGATTCTACAGTCCTCATGGATCATAAAAGACCAATAGTGAATAACTGGAATAATCCTTCTTGTAGGTGGAATTTGACAGCAAATGCTGCCAGGCCAAACCCTCAGGGGTCTTTCCATTATGGAAAAATCAGTGTAACAAAGACATTTGTGCTGGCCAACTCGGCACCTCTTATTAATGGGAAGCAGCGTTACACTGTGAACGGTGTCTCCTATGTTAATCCTGACACTCCTCTAAAGCTTGCTGATTATTTCAACATTCCTGGAGTTTTTGCTTTAAATTCCATTGAGAGTTCTCCCTCTGGGGTCTCTCCTCACTATGGTGTATCTGTGTTGTCAACTTTTCTCCATGACTTTATAGAAGTTGTATTCCAGAACAACGAGAGATCTCTGCAGTCTTGGCATCTTGATGGATATGACTTCTGGGTTGTTGGGTGAGTGGTCCAACTTGGAATGCCTTTTATTTTCCAGATATAAATAAAAAATCCTAATCCTGTGTGTTACTGGTGCAACAGTTATGGGGCTGGGCAGTGGACTCAAGCCAGTAGAGCAGCGTACAATCTTGAAGATGCTCTTACTAGACATACTGCACAGGTACTTAAAAAGGCCCAAAGTGTTTCACTATTTTTTGCTTAATGGACCTGGATTCCTTGATCCACTGTTGCGGTGTTCTGAGTTTGCTAGTTATTATTGAACTGAGGTGGAGTTTCCTTCCCTGCATTCGTGTAGGTTTATCCCAATTCCTGGACGGCTATTTTGGTTTCCCTGGACAACCAGGGCATGTGGAACTTAAGGTCTGCCGTATGGGAAAAGCAGTATCTCGGACAACAGGTTTATCTCAGAGTCTACAGTCCAACTCATAGTCTTGCCAACGAATACAACGTACCAACGAATGTTCTCCTGTGCGGCAAAGCTGTTGGAAAACATCCCTAGTCATTATCTAGTTAATTATGATGGCTAGATGTGTTGCTTCCCAGTCATAAGAGTTTGACTGTTATATGTTATAGAGCATAGAAAAGGCACAGAGGGAAAAGAAATTTGTGGGCTTATTTAAATGTACACCTTAAACATAATGGCTAACTTGTTCTTTTGCATGATTTATTCAACAACTGGTGATTTGATTTAGTGTGATTTGTATGTGAATTCTGCTTAATTATCTGGTTCTCTCTTGTTATTAGTACTTGTTTGTCATTTCACTTCTTATGAGAAAACAAGAAATGAGGGGTATCAAAACACTAAACAGGATACGCTGATGAAGATGGCTTAGCTGATTAGAGTTGGTTGTTTCAAATGGATTTTACTTTTCAGCTCAAAATTCAGCAATAAGCAAAATAAAACAGCATACGTACCATCATCATCATCTGGTCACACGGTTCAATTGAATAATTTTGTCAAACACAAGGCTCAATATGTTATGAAGAAATCAGACGTAAATTTTTCTTCCTTGCTGCATAATTTTTCTAACGTTAAAAGGAAAAAAAAAAACGCAAGTAATTGACAGATACTGTACATTATTGTATATGGAGTTTTGTTTCTTAGAGAATACTCCTCGCAATCGAGCTGCTGCTGAGGACGTCGCTGCAGCTGCACTTCCAACCACAAAAAAAAAGTGTCGCTATGAATTAGTAAAATGATACTATGCATGCCTCACTGTTATGTCCCCAGTCGTCTAAAATCAGTAAATTTTGACTTTCGTCCCAAATTGCCCTCATTATCACGTGACCTCGATCGATTTAGTCTGTGGTCCCACGAGTTGGAGTTGAGACTGCAGAATATATGGATCACTAGATTGCAAGAAAGTCATGTGCGCCATTGCTACAATTATTGTATCTGTATCATCAATTGCTAATAGTTGACTTTTATTTTTTTCCCCTTTTTTGGGATTTTTTCTGTTGACATATTTAAACCAAGCAATTTTAAAAGTTTAGTAGTTTCAGAATTATATTTTTATTTTGGTAACTAGAATAGAATTAGTGTCAAAGTTGGTTTAGAAAATAGAGTTGACCGACTGTATTTGAGCTCTAGTATTTGAATAGGTTACATGGTTTTATTTGTCTAAGAAAAATCATTTGCAAGTTTGCGTTATTGAGTAGGCTAACAATTGTAACGCTTGAAAACTTTGCTTCTGCTTGTTCCTTACTTGTTCTTCGTTGTCATCCTTATTTTATGTTATAATTCTTGAGTTTGGCTTACCATTATAGTCACGATTATCAAAGTGAAGGGTTAAGGCTTTATTCATTAGATGGCTTTGTTATTGATTTATACAAAATTAAATACTTTTTACTGCATGATTTTTATGCTAACATTTCCCCTCGTGGCAATGCGAGAGTTCTTCGACCAAAATAAATGGATGATACATCCACATCTGGCTGCGAGATCCGTACCAAGTATGTAAAGTAAGAATGGCTCGATTAAGCACATGAAAATTAAAGTTAATATTAAATTTACATTTTCTTTTTTAACAAGAGCGGGGTGATATCTAAGAAATAGAGAGGGAGTAGGAGAGCGGGGACATAAAAATTAAAGTTACTCTTAAGTACCATTTGTTTTTGAATGTATTTGGATAGTAGATTATTTGGAATAATATTTTTAAAAAAAAAACTGTAACACTTTTTTTGATGTAATGTATGTGAGATAAAAATATAATTGAAAAATGTGTTTACTAGATAAACAAATAAATTTTTGCAAAAGTTTTATGGGTGCTGCACTTGCTCAAGTCATCGTACGTCACTCCACTACTGTATTTCCCAAGTCAGCATTTCACTCAAACAGACGCAAAAGTACTTCCGAAGCACAATGTGATTTTTTTTTTTTTTTGGTGTTTAGGTAATGTGAAATTTATGTTACACTTCCACAAACAGGCTTCATATATTAATATATAATATGAACACTCTTTAGGTGCTTTTAATGTCTCTCACTTGATTCCAATCAGCACAATGAATTTGGATGTATAACGTTAATTATGTTTTTAGTACTTCCTAGTATTAGTACATTAAAAAAAAAAAAAACATAATACTAGCTAGATAGTACCACTTCAATTCGCAGATTATTTGGGCATCAAACATACCTAACACAAAGAACTAATCTTGAGCAAAATGTCCAAAACGAAGAGACGAAGCATAGCCGGGAAAGAAGTCAAAAAACACGCTAGAAAGAGTTCTTGAACTTCCTCTAGAGTTTAGTAATTAAATCGTGAGGGAATAGAATATATCATCAAGTGGCATGCTGCAGTTAATTCCAATCACGAGACCCCAGAAACGAGCGCCCGGAGTCGGGCGGGGATGTGGCGGCAGTCTGCGCTAGATTTTTTTTTTTTTTTTAAGTTTGGATGGATTCGGTTCCAATCATCATCATGTTAGAACAGGTTTAAGGGACATAGATCAAAATACTTACAGATCATTCATTATATAACTCCTTATATCAACCGTAAAATTTGAACACACCATGATAGGTTTGCACTGGATCCATCATCCATGGAAGACTCACTTTTGTCCTAATCTTCATGCTTCCATGTGATGGGATACCCTAATTACTGAGATGGTATCAGCGGCTCTACACATTTGATCCGCTCTGGGCTGCGCTGTTCTCGCTTTTTTCTTTACTTTTACTCGAACTCTCACCACCGACAGAGCTAGTGTATAAAAAAGAAAAAATTCACCGCTGGATTCAGTTGAATTTCCCTCAATTAAAGACTTAAAATAAACTTACAAGAAAATGCAGTCAAACTGATCAAACACTAGTTACCCGTTTATAAGTTTAGTTAAGCTTGTAGCAATGCAATTAAAAAAATAAAAATTAGGCTGCACTAATGAGCATGAAGTGCGGCGTGAAAAAGCTTCGATTTCTCATCGGAATCTGGGCCGTCGTCGTAGCATGCATGCCAGCGGAGCCCATGCACAGCTGATCTCATGCGTAGTCTCTCTCTCTCTCTCTCTCTCTCTCTCTCTCTCGTTATATACGAAGGGTTTTTCGCCTACGTACTTGTCTCCTCTCACCCCAATCCTCCTCGCCGGAGACTCAAGTGGTCAAAAGCTTTCCACAATCTCAGAAGTAGCATTTGAGGAGGCTTCTTTGGTTTTCCTGTTCATTTTGCTTCGTCGAGTAGGTACTTAACGAATCCATGGCTCAATTTGACTTTTACCTTTTGTTTAAAAAAAAAATAATAGTGCTTAATTCTTCATGGTAATGACACGCTATACGTGCATTTCAATCCCTTTGAACCAAAAAAAAAAAAAAGAAATAATAATAAATAAATAAATTCAGTGTGTAGTACTTGCCTCTGGACAAGGTATTGTCGCGACCCGTTTTGGGCCTTCGGCTTATCTTTGGTAGACTTTTAACGTTAATTTCATGTAGTTTTCATGTCGGGGACGGGACTTGTAATACAAAACTCTTTATTTATTTTCCTTTTTGGTGGCAGAGATTAACTTGTTCAAGAAATTCTCATTGAAAATGAGGGAGCTATTTTGCTCCACATTTGTCTTGGTCTCTTGGCTTGGTTGAGTGCTTCCTACGTGAAAGCTGATGATCCATACAAAAATTTTACGTGGGTTATTACGTACGGACAGATTGCTCCTTTAGGTGTCCAGCAAAGGGTAAATTTTCAAACTTGTAGTTCAAGATTATTATACCCTTCCTTTCATTTTCATTTTAGCAAAGGTTTTTAATAAATTTAAAGTATACGATCAAAACTCTCTTCCCCCTTACTTTTCAAATCTTATCGTTAAATAATTTTGAAGTATGCAACTCTTAATTATCATACACCTTCTAATTATTGGTATTTGTTACCACTGTGTAATTTGGATGTATCAGGGGATTCTCATCAACGGGCAATTTCCCGGCCCTACCATCAGTTGCGTTACCAATGACAACATCATAATTAATGTCATCAACCAGCTCGATGAGCCTTTCCTTATTACCTGGTTAGTTTTCACGATCTTATATCCCAGTGTGCGTTTGGCTACACAGATCTAGTATCACATTATCTCAACTAAAAATTGCTGCTCCAAAAAGTGACTTTAGAATTTTTTTCTAATAAATTTCTGGCCAAACTAGGCACGGTGTCAAACAAAGAAAGAGTTCATGGGAAGATGGTGTACTGGGAACCAACTGCCCAATTCCTCCTAATTCCAACTGGACTTACAAAATGCAAATGAAGGATCAAATTGGAACCTACAATTACTACCCATCCACCTTGCTGCATAGAGCAGCGGGTGGGTTCGGAGGGTTCAATATTTTGGCAAGGTCCATCATACCTATACCTTATCCAGAACCATATGGTGAATTTACCCTGATCGTCAGTGACTGGTGGAATAAGGATGACAAGGTTTGCAACCGATTGATTTCTTTGTTCATTTTTAATACTTCCCCTTTTGTTAAACTTTCTTTTTCCCCGGACATGAGATTATGGTTTAGGAGAAGAAGTCTTATTACTATAACCTTCCAGGTATTACAAAAAATATTAGATGATGGCAAACCTTTTCCTCCCCCCGATGGCCTTCTTATCAATGGCAGCCCAAAATCTACTATTTTCACCGGAATCAAAGGTAAACTCCTGCGCCTAAAATGGGGTATTCTTTTTTAAGTAGTTTTTTTTTTTTTTTGGCCCATTTCACGGTTTATAGAACTGATCGACTGTATATGTGATATATTGTTCTCAATTGGCATTTCACAGGCCAAACCTACTTGGTTAGGGTGTCAAACTTGTGCCTAGTGAGCTCAGTCAACTTCAGAATCCAAGGTCATACCTTAGTCCTAGTGGAAGTCGAAGGATCCCACACCATGCAAGAATCCTACGACTCGCTGGACATTCATCCAGGCCAATCCTCCACTTTCTTGGTCACTCTAAGCGCTTCTATCCTCAAGGATTATTACATAGTCGCCTCCCGTCGTTTTACAAAGCCTCTTCTGACTGCAACGGCGATCCTTCACTACGATGGTTCTACCACCCAACCCGCCCTACCATTGCCCCCCGCACTCGGTGCGTATCACTGGTCCATGCAGCAAGCAAGGGCTATCAGGTACCTAGCTAGGCCAGCAACCTGGTGCAAGTATACATATATATATAGACACATCATCAAAATCACAATTTTAATTAGACAACTTTGTAATTCGGTCGCCATGAGATTAATTTGTTCGCTTGAAACCCCTCAGCGAAAATCGTTGTAATCGATTTTTCTTTTGGGTTGAATTGTGATGAAGATGGAATTTGACAGCCAACGCTGCTAGGCCAAACCCTCAAGGGTCATATCATTATGGAACCGTACCAATTACGAGAACAATAGTGCTAGCCAACTCTGCCCCGCAGATTTCTGGCAAGCAACTTTATGCGCTTAACGGGATTTCTTACGTGAACCCAAGCACTCCATTGAAGCTCGCCGACTACTTCAACATTTCTGGGGTGTTCGTGTTGAACGCAATCAAGGACTTCCCTACTTCTGCCCCCGCAGTTCTTGGCGTCTCTGTATTTAGCATCAATCTTCACGATTACGTGGAAGTTGTTTTCGAGAACAATGAGAAAACTCTGCAATCTTACCATCTTGATGGCTATGATTTCTGGGCTGTCGGGTAATATGCTTTCCATTCTTCCCCACATTTAGATGTTTCGGGCTTTTGCTTTTGTTTTTATTTCCCCTTTGCTCCATTAAAAGCCATGCAGTTCGAGTATAGCTAACAACTGTTTCTTATTAATTGATCCAGGTACGGCGGTGGACAATGGAACACTACTATGAGGAAACTCTACAATCTTGTTGATGCTACCACCAGGAATACTGTTCAGGTAAATGCAAGCAACCCTCTGCCAAATTTACACACACACACACATATGTATACCTGTGTGTGCATATGTATATGTGTATGTATGTGTGTGCATATGTATATGTATATGTATGTGTATGTGTATGTGTGTGGATGAACGGATGGATGTATATGTTTTGTTCAGCTATTTAGATTAGGCGGCATTAAATGCACATGGGATTGCATGTATAGTTTGGCTGATTTTATGAGATGGGGTTGATAATTCACTCCACAACTCTTTATTAATTACTTACGCAGGCATCTATTGATGTGTGAGAGTTATTGGTATTTATTTGACTAGTTGTGGTGGCACGCTTATTCAGGTATATCCTAAAGGATGGACTGCAATTTTGATATCGATGGACAACAAGGGTATGTGGAACTTAAGATCCCAAATCTGGCCAAGGCGCTATTTAGGACAGGAAGCATACATGAGGGTTTGGAACAGTGAACGTAGTCTTTACACTGAGTATGACATTCCAGACAATGCATTGCTCTGCGGCAAGGCCAAGGCTTCTTAGACGCCTACCTAGTTCCAGTCCAAATTCATGTAGGAGTAATTCTTTTTCTTTTCTCTCCCATTCTTTAACCCATTCTGTTTCAGTCACGACACGAGGGCGTGACTGTAAGAGAAGAAAACGGATGTGAAAATGGAACCCAATTCCTCTGTTACCATTGGCTATTCAGATTTCTTTCTAGGCTTGATCATAATTATTAATAGTTTATTCTGTTATTTGCAAGATGACGTGACGCTGCCGTTTTAAAGAAGACTAAGGCAGATAACCTTTTCCATTTTTTTTTTTTAATTCCTTGGTTTTGATATACAACGGGGTGGAGAAAAATGCAAAGCTAATAAAACCTAAAAAAGGATCAATGTTGTTTACTACAAAGACTGATCGAGGTGCATCATGTACACTTGAAAAATTTGTTTACCACAATTTAGCACACAGAAACACAATCGAGTCAATAATGTTGTTTTGATTTCAAGCTTCAAACAATAAATTGCCAATCTTCCTTCAAAATCCCTCTAAATTAGCGTCCTAACTTGCTGACTAACTGACGAGGTTTGCAATTATTTCAAAGCAAGGGATGCGACGATGAGACATATTAACCTAAGTTCCTTTGTATGTAGGTTATTTTATTTTGGATCTTTCTTCTAACCCCAAAGGAAACCAAAAAATAAAAATAAAAAAACCAGAAGACAGGCGTTCCATTGTGTTGGGAGGCCCAATATCTGTCATAATGAAAATCCAATTGGCCCGTAGACCGTTAACTGGATGCCGTATGCCCTCCGTTTACGTTGATTCTTTCGCTGTAAGGCCCAAACTTTCAGATGATACCCGTCCGAAGGCCCTACTTCGTGACCGCACTTATCGAATCATAATGGGAAATGGCTACTAACTGCGCAATTGATTTCAATTTCTTAGTCCACTTACATCAACAGATAGATAAACTAATTAGGTTTTTCATTGATGACATAATTTTCTCCCACGATCAAGAATCATAATCTGGGTCCATGAACCCTTCCCCCCCCCCTCTTTTTACAGCTCAAAGACCAACTTCTCCTTAAATTTCTTGTATATGGAAATGTACATAGAAAGTTGAGGCCTTTGTTTTTAGTTTAGAATTAGAAGTATTTTTTTTTATACACTATCCATTTATATTTTTTTTACACTAACAGGTTTAGATCATTATTACATAATATAAATTTAAATCATGCATATATGACATACATCTATAATTAGTGTAGAAAAAAAAATTTACCTCACTGTCAATACATAAAAAATTAACCCTTAAAATTAGTTCTACTATTCAATAATCACACACCTCACTCTTTATTTCTCACATAATTCCTCCCATTCATGAAAGAACAAACTAAAAACGTTGCTCAAGAAATTTAGCGAACGAGGAATAAACGAAAAGCAGAACTGAATCCACTTTTTACGACCTTTGCTCAATTCCCACTTAGCACCCCAAAAATTTTTTGAACACGTCACCTTAAACTTGCTAATAATCCCAAGAAATTTAAATGTCTTCGTCATACGTTACGAACATACAACTTATCACGAATAATCTCAACCTTTATATATGTGTGTATTGTGCTTAGTGGTAGCAATTGTGCGAGTTCAGTTATTATTGGGTGGGTTAAAAATGAGTTTAGTTGAATTGGGTTACAACCCAACCCGCCCAACTTTTTCATGGGTTAGCTTGGGTTGGGTCTAATTGGGTAAAGTTAAATCCAAAAATCCAACCATGACCCAACATATTCTCTAGGCACTTCTATATATTCACACTTTTATTATTGTGTACACAAATTATACAAACATTTTGATACACTTGTAAACTATTTCTTGTACATTCACACATACACACATACTAACACACTCACACACACATTTCTCACACACTTTCACTAGAAAAAATGCTTACAAATTATTTTTGGCAAATTTTCACACTCAAATACACATTCCCCTCTTTCTTATACATTTTTGCAATCCCTCCCTCTTCCTATGAGTAGAGGTTAACTACCAGATGGATGTGCTACGGTCAACAGGATTGAAAAAAAAAAAATCGAGGAATCATTTGCAACCAATCATGTCTGTACTTTTATCTTTCCATTTAAAAAATAAAATTTGTGTGTTACAACAATTAAGAGACCATAAGAAGAGGACAAATTTTGAATAAAAATTAGTATTTTTTTTTTCAAAATGAGTTTTTAATGCTATATTTTGAAATGGGCAGCAAATGTTATAGAATTTTGCATATGGGAATAATTGAGATTTTCAAATTTCAAAAGTACCACATAATATTGTGAGAAACCTCAAAAGAGGTCAATGAAATTTTCCCTTTTACAATGGGAAACTTGTCACTGATACAAAATAGCAGCAGGGCAGGTGCAATTCCTAGCGATGCAGCAATTCCAAGAGACAAAAAGTCCACTAGGTACGAATTTTTCCTTTGGTTTTCTTTCCTTTGCTGTTTTGATTTTTTTTTTTTTAAAGGTTGGGTAATGGGTCCAGACAAAAAACCTAACTTACCCAATAGAGAAGTTGGGTTTCTCTAACCCAACCCATGAAAACCCATAAACCAACTAACCCAACCCATCTTTTAAAATTAGTGGGTGAGTTGTTGGGTTTTGGATTTAATTGTTAGGTCTAATTGTGCTACAAGACCATGCCCCCTATTATGATGGTTGTCGACCAATACCGCCTCATTGCAATCAATGACAGGAGAAAGTGATCAATATCATTTCAGTCAATATTTTGGCAGGCTGACTTCCTGTAATCATCTACATATATATAAACTGGTTTGCCAAATATTTTAGGCGAATCAGGAGTCTAATGACTGGTAATTTTGTTACTTAAAGCTGCAGGTGGCATCCTTCCTACTGAAAGAATCACTTTTCTGGTTTCAGAAGATCATATTTCGAAAGACTGCTTTTCTAAAAGCCACAAAGAAACAAATATTTCTGGTAAAACCCGCCCTGACACGACCAGCACCTTCGCAAATGTAAGTTAAACCTAAAGCAAACCTCTGGAGTTTGAGAAAACCAAGACGACTAGTTATTATTCTCCCATGTCAAAAATCTTTTTAGCTGCATTTCCAGATTTGAGAAATAAATTGAAGCAGTCCCGAGATATCTTCTAATATATATATATATATATGAATCTTACATTTGCATATAGAAGATTTGGATCCTGCATGTCTTGTATACCAGGATTGGAAAGTACTAATCAGGACTACCTAATTAATTAAAATTTGTCATTTTTAAACTTCTGGATTCTTGGTTCGTCCTTACAAATCAAACACCCCATGAGACACGACTACAGTACTCTGCAACAGGAAGGAAACTATCAGGAGTAGTAGTAACATATATATATAGAAACAAATTCTCGCTCAAAAAAAAAAAAAAAAAAAGACGCTACTACAATTTCTGATATACCAGTACCAAATAATCCCAATTAAGACACCAAACACTAGATACTGAAGAAATAAAAAATAAAAAAAAGAACCTTTTTTCCAATCAAAAAGAAGAAAGAGTACAGTAACCCACGCTCAGGGATATGCGCCATTAGTTGCAGGCATGTCAGACCACGACGAAAGGATAGAATTCCAGTAGCCGGATTCAGCTACAGAAACCGGAGCTGAGTCTAAAACTTGGACACTGGAATACGACGATGAAGAAGGGGAAACTACATTTCCCAGGACTACCGGAGCATGATCTGGATAAGTAGAAGTTGTTGATGATCTAAGCCTTTGATAAAAGTCTTGAACTCCAGTGAGCTGTCCTTGGCCAAGTACGAAACCAATCTGCTGCTGCTGATGTTGTTCACTGTTTCTCCAACCGGAGCTGCTGCTACTGATAAGACCAACTGAAGGAACCTGGCCGAGCTCTGAATCCAACCCAACTACTCTGGTACTAGCATTTAGGGAGTAGCACCCTGTAGGCATGGCTGCCTCCTCCTTTTTCATACTAGTACTAATAACACTATTGGACATGGGACTAGCGTTAGGGTTAGGGTTTTGGTTAGCTTTCAGTAAAGAGAGCAAATGAGGGCTTTGAGGTGACGCCCAGAGGATAGGGTTTGAGGATGGAGAAGAGGAAGAAAGCTCGTGTTCGATGGCACTCAGAAAACCGGATTTTCCTATTTCTGTTGGCATGGTCTTGAACTTTCCAGCACTTGACTTGATAATAGATGAGGTTATCATGGTAGACTTGTTTTTCCGGCAACCGCCTCCGATGGGAACGTTACGCAGCGCACCTCCTTTAGTCCAGTAGCGGCGACACGTCTTGCAGAAATGACGAGGCTGAGTGAGGTTGTAGTTGTTGTAGTAACAAAACTTGGTGTTGGTAGAATCGCAACGCGGACACCTGAGGTTCTCCGGGGTGGATGAGCCTGTAGGAGGAGGAAGGGTGACCGCGGAAGAAGAAGGTGACGGTGACGGTGATGGAGATGGTGAAGGGGAAGGCGTAGGAGAAGGTGAAAGAGAGGGAGAAGCTGACGAGCCTCCTAAGACCCCATTATTAACGGACATCTTTGATCTTTCTCCTCCAGTTAATTCTCCGGATGCAGCTTCCCCTAACAGTTCTTGAATCATCGCTTTCTCCTTTGTAAATCTACAAGAATCCAATACAGGAGAAGAAGAAAAGAGAAGTTAAGTTAGCCCCCCTTTTTTTCTTTCTTTTTTGGTGCTGTTTTAGCAAAAAAGGTGAAGAATGTAGAAATAGTTTATCACGAGAGACCGAAACATGGCTGCTTGCATCTGCTCGTTGATCGATCAGTTGAGTTGGATGGATTTTGGAGTTTTGGCTTTTGTCAGGCAAAGTTCAGGTGGCAACAATAAAGCGACACAGGAAGAGGGATACTAGGCAAGCTTTAAGATACTCATGAGTCAGTCACCCGAGAATAAACCATAAATAGAGGCCTCCTGTCGTGTATATCTGAAAATTAACCAGTGGGATTGGATTTTGGCATGTAGTTTCTGCTTGTGGCTTTTCAGAGGGATAAGTGGACCTTTCTCCTTTTCCATATAGTCACCCGCCAATTGCTTCATAATCATACATGAGAATTAATGGCTTGTATTCTTGTACAGCCTTTTTTCTCCTTCTGAATGTTTAATCACCACTTATCTGTAGTCCCTATGCATCACCACTTTTTTTTTTTTTATATTATATATATAGCAAGAGAATTGATTAATTTCACCTTCTGAATGTTTAATCATATAGGAGTTGTATTTTTTCTTCATTTTCCTCTCTAAATGGTAAAATTTTTTTTTTTTTCACAAGCGAAATGCTTGTGATGAAGTGGGTTGGAAATTCAAATCTGCCTATGGTCTTGGTCAAGCTCGAAAACCAAGCACGTGGAAGACCATGGGTTTGAAGATGGAGCCGGGGGTGAAAGAATGGTCATGAAGATCCCTTTCGAATTGAGAGCGACCTGAGTCCTAATTGATGGTCTTCCAGTATCTAAACCTAATTCCAAACTTTGAACCAATATGAGTCAGTTGATGCGCTTTTGATGAAAATGGTATCTTACTTTGGCTCTTTTAATGCTTGGCATGGCTAATTATATATGCTGAAGTGGGAAGGTGACCAAGGATCGAATTGATATATAAATGATGATGGCAATCAAGTTTCTGGCAAAGGAGAAGAATAATCTTTGATTAGGCTTTCGTGCTTCCAACATGAAGATGCTGTTCATATGCAATCATTACGAGTTCAAGGAGAGAACAAATCACATGGAAGTACGTGCAAAGCCCCATGTCCCCACCCCCATCAAGAATTTGCACTGCCCCGAGAGTCATGGCTCCTAATTTGCCCCCCCGCCACTGGCATTTACCAGTTTCGTCACTACTATTTCTGGAAGGACTTGGTTTGGAGCTCACCATTGACAGGGTAAACACTCGGATGATTTCACACCTTAGATGTCTCTATATGTGTCATACGGCATTTTTGTTCAATTTAATCCAAATTCACACCTCATCACGTTGTGTCAGCCTTCCTTCTTTTTGTTTTTCCCCCCAATTCCGAACTGCAATGTTGTTACAATATTGTTTGGTCTGGAACTTCCATTTAGTCACACTCTAATGTTCAAAACAAACACAATTTCGAGGTAAAGAGATTCTTGAAACTTGTGTGATCAGTTTCTTGAGTTACCAGCAAAGTGATGTCTCTCGTGCATAGTTCTATGTTATCGAAAGAGATAATTAACCTCAGTCACAAGCTGAAACTAATTGCATATTACTCCCCGTAGTTAAAGAAATTATAGGGTCGAATTTTGATCACAGTGATCCAAAAAACTATAATCCGGTGTATCAGATGCTTTTTGACTGGCCTAGTTACTGTTTGCCAAAAGCTCAAGATTTAGACAGGAGTCAGAAAACTGGATTTGACTACGTACTTAGCTAGCTAGCGATCAAATTTCAGCTCAACAGCATCCCGGCCAGAGCAAAAGATCCGCAATAAGAAAAAAAACCCAGACGGTCTCTTGAGTTCAATGATAAATGAACTAGGGTCTAAATATGGAGGAACCAATACTGCTTTTGAGCAGCAAAGCTGGATAAGTTCTTGTTTTCTGTAACACTGAAACGTTGTTGGTGTGACTGGCGCAGCATAACTGTCATATGCCAATGACATTGGTATACCCTGGCCTTGGCACGCAGTTGTAAGATCTTGTGGCAACATCTGCAGCTTATTCATTCACTCAGCCTTTTATCCAAACAAACGACAACTGATACGTGCATGAACCTGACCGCGCGTGCCGTCCGGAATGGGAGACGGCCTCACACTTCACAGCACAGACAGAAATCTTCATTCTGATAGAGACCGTGATAGATTAAGAACATCAGTGCTCGGGGCACACATATGATGAACACACCCTGATCAGGAATGAGGACTGATGGGGGCTCTAGTTCTTGACCGACTCACTAAACCTTTTTTTTTTTGGGTGATATGCTACATCCATTATTGCTTATGGTGGGGACTTGAGGGGTAGCGGCCAGCTGAAAATGACCTGAGACTGATCGTGGCCGAGCACTGGGCAATGGATGGGCATTCCAGGCCAGATGATAAGGTAGCCGTCAGTACTAAACCTCCTCGACCCTCGGGCTTTATGTTCTCACCCTGCCTAGTCGCTTTCTCCTGCTTTTCTTTGGCTTTCTCCTGCTTCCTTCCTGGGAAGGAAGTGTTTAGGATAGACGGGGCATCTCACAAGTTCATTTTCAAATAAGTTTCTGTTTGTCCTTGGGCACAAACGAGTTAAAGAGTACGGTGTAAATAAATTCTGGGTAGGAGGTAAAGAAGTTACAGTAGAGAGTAAAAAAATTGAAATGGCTATTTTGCCTTGAAATGGAGTAAACGGATGATCCTTAATCACGAGAATGAAATTACAAGAATTTTTTTTTTTATAGACATGAGAATGGATGAGATTTAGGATGTGGGGAGTAAGACGGGAGAATTAAATCCCGAATTTTCAATTTCTGAAACCTCAACTTTGATTAACTATGATATCAAGACGTCAACGGTCTAATTTGCTCAATCTGGTAAATTAATTCCTTAACTTGTAGATGAAATTTCAAGTAACTCCAAAAGAAAGGTTTTAAAGCTGTTATAACAAGGTAACTAAAAGAGCTTTTTGCAGCTACTAGGTCATGTAACATGCTCCGACTGAAAATAACAAACACGCAAACCCTTAGTTGTAATCACTGCTATTTCAATTCATACAAGGGATATTGCTGAAACAGACGATTGAAGTAAATTCATGTTTGCTCATTCGTCTTAGTGAGTGATAGATTTATTCAGTAATGATTAATAAAGGGCAAGAAAATGATGGTAAACTTTATACTAACTGAAATCATGACCACCATGCTTGACCAAAAAAACAGTAGTCATGGGAGGAAAGCTGCCGTGCTGCAGCAAATGGATATTCATAGTCAAAAATATTGAGAGGACATTCATATGGGAAGCAATGCACGGAAATGGAATGGTGAAATAATTGAGTTGTTCAACATTCCACATTCTACAAAGGGTCCCGATCCATGTCTCCCTTTAAGCGGCAGGTCAGCTTTTATCGGGTCCCCGCCTCTTCTACCTTTCGTTAATTTCAAGTGGCTGAAGGGGTACGGCTTATTCCAACTTTTCCATGTTTAATAATGCTGTCAATGATTCCCTACCCATCTTTATCGTCACCTTCTATAAGTTTGCGGACTAAAAATAGCCAAATTTTGATTCCTTCTCCTTTCTTAGGTTCACATGTTTTTTGGTAACACCAAAAAGTGCTTGTATCATAACTTAGAATTCAAATACTAGTAGCAGCATCTCTTGTTAGTCAAAAAGTTTATAGACTGATTTTTTTCTCCAGTTTACACAATTCTATATTAATCCTCTAATTTTCGTATTTGTCTATATCAAATCGTATAACTTGAAGGGGCTGCAATGTTCTCCTCCCGTAAATTTGCACTAGTCTATCTTTTTTTGCCTTTTTTTTTTAAAAACCCTTTTTTAACAATCTATACCCTGTTCATCAGTATTACGATCAACTAACCCCAAATGAGAGCATAATAATTGACATAAAATTAGACAAAATACATATTTAGTGAAACTTAAGTCCAATGTTTCGTGTGTTTTATCAATAATTCCTCATTGTTCTAGGAATCAAACAACTGAAGCACCATGACATTCTCTAATTTGCGACTATACATAGATTAAACTAGATTCGGGATTGATTTAATGAAAGGGAGTGGATTTAGGATTGCAGAAAATGGATAGTTCAGAAACCCTAAAATCTAAATGTGCTGTTGGTCCTACCCCCTACTATGGAGTCCATCGGGTAGGGTCGCACACATGATGAGAAATTCAATGGTGGTTTCAACCTGACATAAAGCTAAAGATGGACAAAATCCTTGCTGAAGTAGAGGTGTCAATCACAACTCATTTATATTAATTCATCCAAACCCCCCATTAATAATTTACCCAAACCCGTCCATTAATTTTAAATGGGTATAAATGGGTTTATACCCATCTAATTAACGGGTAGTGTGTTAACTTGACTCATTCATTTAACCCATTTAAAGATAAATATACATTTTATTCAAATTTTAGTGAGTGTTAAGGCGATAAATTTAAATTTCTTACCAATGTAATAACTATAAAATATCATTATTTTTTGTCAAATATCATGTGAATTTTTTTTAAAAAATAAATAATATTTCAAATGAGTCATAAATGGATACTTGGGTATACCCATTCCCATTTATTAGATGAGTTTAAATGGGTTGATTCAATTATATCATTAATCAATTATGACTTATCCAAATCTACCCAAATCACTCATTTTAACTCTATACTGAAGGAATACCAAAGATCATGTGTCTCTGCTAGAGAGTGAGAACGTGGCATGTAAACTTATATTACTATTCATTATTTTATTTGGATTGCAAAATCAACAATTTAGAAAAAGATTGTGGAGAAGGGCAAGCAACCGTTTCTGAGGATTTGCAGTCAAGATGTTCAAACTTCAACATTGTGGAAATCGTCCTTAACATCAATGTATGCTGTATGTAAGTTACGAATCAGTGCCCTAGAATAAAAACAGTAATAACATCGTGTGGGTAAGTTTTACAATAATAACCGCCCAAACATTGCCCTAATTTACATGTTATACAACGTAACTTATGACAATGAAATTATGAAACCCATACAAAAAACTTGAAACCAAGAGAATTTGCTTTTTGTTGTTTCTGATTGGACTAGGTTCTCTGAAACCTTATGTAATGGAGGTTTAAGGACATCTTAAGCTATGGCATTCTCCTGATCAGCAATCAAGCGGAATAATTGCTTGGAGAAACCAGGTAAGCAATTAATCCATGCCAAGAAATAGTTATTATCATATTGCTTCCAGCATGAAGAAAGAAAATTGACAGTTGATGAAGAGTTGATATTTGGCCGTAAGTACTGAATGAAATATGCATTTAACTGGTTGTTCTTTTTACTTCTCGATTATCTGGATACCTTTTGGACCATTTTAGATCAAAAAATTTAGATCCAGCAAATGTCCCTACGACATTTTTTCAAGCAAGAGATTGTTACAACATTCACTGGTACGACATATTCTAATAAAGTAGGATTATTCAAAACAATTACAAAGTTTAGACTCTTTGTTGAATCACAGGAACTCTTCTGTGTTCATTCGAGGCAAAAATGACTTGTGGTTTTTCATATAGACATGTCAAACGAATAATAAGATCAGTCGCATGGTTTTAGTAGTTATGGAATGCAAGGGGGTGGTTTTTCATGTCTACATGTCAAACCAATAAACAATAATAGGATCGGTCAATTTTCATGGTTTTAGTAGTTATTGGAAATTAGAGGGGTCAAAGAAAGACCAAATAAAGCACCCATAAAGTGCAGAAAAGTTCAGGTGATAGAAGACAGAACCATTGTGATTGACAACATGCTTCCGATTCATTCTTTTAAGTATAGGATTAATTACATTTACTCCCCTGAGTTTCAGCCAAATTACAAATCACACCATCATGTTTGGTCAAAGAACGAAAAGGTCCCTCAAAACCAAATTACTCCTGGCGTTAGTAACTGACGTGCCTAACTTCGAGTGATATCAGTACAAAATAAGCATTGAAAGCCCTCAAATGCCCAACTAAAACCCAGGTCCTCTTTTTCCTTCTCCGACAAACACCAAATGCTTTGTCGGCAACTAGAGTTCAGTAATTTTCACAACACATTCCTAAAAAAAAATATTAGGCTAGATCCTGAAAAGCGGCAGCATTTTCACAATCTTGTAACAGTTACCCGAATTTCATTGTCTGTCAAATTCCAAGCAAAAATTCCATTGGGCCTATAAATTTTCGCAACGGTTCTTCTGTCTTACTTCCTGTGTCATCCTCTGTCCCATATTTTATTATATTGCTATTTCTCCTTCATAAACACCATATTTTAATTCTTTTTTGTTCCCTTGCTATCAAATGAAGGAGAATACAGCAATATACAAAATTTAACAAATTCAAAAAATTAAAATACACAAAAAATAAGATTTTTATGAATTTTCTTATGTATTTTTGAACTTTCTATTATATAATGCTTTTTTGAGATTGTTATATGTATTTTTTATTGTTTGTGGGAGAGGAAGATTGACAAGATTTCTGATGTTTAGTTGTTACATGGTCATCCATTAAATTTTATGGACAAACCTTCGTGGTAGAAAGCCATGACATTACTTTTGGAAGGACAAAAGCAGCCCACAATAGGATATGATGTGATAAGGTTGACAAATGCCCACCTCGTGACACACACAAAATACATTAACATTACACAAACACACATATATATGGTCTATAAGTACACCATTCATCTCACAAGTTGGTGGTCTACACCAACATAACCCTACTCAGGTTTCTTTGCCAGCATCGTCTTCATACTTCATCTGTACACTATTAATTCAACTCTACGTTACATAGTAAAAAGAAGATCATGGCATGCATGCCTTTGCTCATCTAGCAGTTTTTTTAATCCCCTAAAGCAAATTAAGATTAATTAGCAACACCATCAGTTTGGTAGCAATGAGCGGCGTGAATCTGATCATTGCAGAAGAGCCAACAGATTTTAGCCATGTATGCTCTAATAATCATCCAATCAGAATGGAGGGCAAAACAAACTGAGAGCTTTAAGTTTAAGATCACATGCAAAGTCGTAAATGCGAAAAAAAGGAGGAGAAAAAGAGTAGGGGAGAGACTAGAGAGAGAGAGAGATGATTTAGAGAAAGCAAAGTGAAGTTTACATGGTCAAAAACATTAAACAATGGGAGTTTATGCTTAAGTACAAGAAAAGCGTTAACGGATAAACATAAAAGAAGTTAATGAAAATTGCAATAGAAAGCATCAAGCGTTACTTACCAGAAAGAGCAGAAGGGACAAGTAAAGCTTAAAATGGAAATAACAAAGGTGAAAGAAAAGTTTCTGTTAAAGAAGAGGAGAAAAAGTTGTAAATGAATCCGTACAGAGCAAACAGTTGGCAAATATATTTGGAAGTTATTAATTAAGAAAGAAGAAGATTATTAGTGAACTCACTCGGGGAAGTTGCTCCTGCCTACATTTAATGCAAAGGATATAGTAATTATTGAAACATAGAAATGAAATGAATGGTATAAAAATTAAAAAGTATAAGAGAATACACACGACACTGCATGCGGGTCCAGCCGCGAAGGCTTTTCATGCGGACAAATGGGGAGCAAAATTATTCACTTAAGTTTCAAATAAAAAACAATATATATATATATATATATGTATAATTGGCTTTCCCCACCCCTCCCACTAGTACTGTTAATTGAAACGAACTATTCAAAATCTTAAATGGGCTCGATTCAATAAGACTCAAATTCGGCTCGTTTATTTCAATAAACAAACTGAATTGGAATTCAGAAAATACTCGATAAATAAATGAGTCGAGTTAAATTCAACTCATGTCTTAGTCAAGCAACTCGATTAGACTCATTAATAATAGTATATATGTCATTTCATATTATATAATAAATAAATTTGGGAGTTAGATTTATTAATTTTATCATTTCACACAATATAAAAATTTCAAACTCTAGTTCGAGCTCACACGAGTTCGATTCGTTTGTAATTAATAAGTTGACCTTGAGTTACATATTTTCTTTATTGAGTTGGTCTCGTTCAAATTTTAAAACTCGTTCACTTAAATGAGCGAGTTCGATCTTGATTCGATAGAGATTCGAATAGAGTTCGAAAATTCAAAACTCAATTCGATTCGACTCGACTCTATTTCTCACCCTTTACAAGGCCACGAAGGATTCATAAGTGGGGATTAAAATCAAAATAAATAGCAGTCGAAAGGGGGCGTTAAAACTTTAAGAGGCACTCAAACAACAACAAACTATAACCATAAAAGAAGCCTGCCGGATTAAAGACAAAAGGTATCGATCAAAGAAATAACAAAACAAAGACATGTACACAGCTCGTACGATTTGTGAGGAAAGTACCAAGACTCCAGCGGAACATCTCCGAGGACGACACTGTACTGGTCATAACTCATAAGGGCTTCCTGTAGAGGTGCTGTTCTGCCCGCCATGGAAATTAAAAAAAAAAAAAAAGGAAAATTGAATTAATAATTGCGGAAACTTTGGCAATGTTTCAAAAATCATATGATTTTTTATTTATTTTTATAAGTGAAATGTCTTGAACTCACGATCTTCTATTTACAATCTCTTTTATTTTAGAACTCGATCCAATCATTCCTAAAGATAATATGCTTTGCAGGTATGCAAAAAAAAAGGGAGTTTGCAGGTTGGTATAATGTTGATTTGATTTATTTCAGGGGAATGTCATTTAGAAACTTGAAAGGCGCATTTTTGTCTTTTAAGGAAGTACTTCTCTGGATGAGCTCTTCATAGTTTAGAATTGGGGTTAATTGCGATTGATCCTTTAAAGTATACCCCATTTTTCACTTTACTCTCTAAACTTTAATTTTTATCACTTAACCCCCTATAGGACAAAATTATCCTTCTATTATTTTAACTTTTCATTTATATTTTTTATTTTCTCCTCTTTCCCCTCTTTTGTTTCTTTTTTTCTTTATTCCTTGTACTCTCTTTCATCCTTTCCAATAGAAAACTTCATCTCAACGAAAAATTTTTAGTGTAAATTTGTAATTGCATTTTTAGATGAACCTTTAAAAGACATCAAAAGCTAATTTCTAATTATTTTATTTGTCATAAATTGCAATTGGTGATTATTAATTAGGTCTCAATTCATCTTGCTATATTTTCTTGAGAATAAACTAAGAAGCTAAAATGTAAAGGGGAAAAGGCAAAAGAATTGAAAGGTTAAAAATGGTATTTTATAGAAGTGGTTTGAATATTTTTGTAATCATTTGATGACAAGATAAATCTTTGCAATTCCTATTTTTTTTTAGCTTCGATCAAAAGGAAGAATTAAAGAAAGAAGAAAGAGATAAAGAAAATAAAGGAGGAAAAAGGGGAAGAGAGAGAGAGAGAGAAAATAAGACTTTAAAGTAATAGAAGGGTAATTTTGTCCTATAGGGAGTTAGGTGATAAAAATTAAAGATTAGGAGGTAAAGTGAGAAATGTGGTATATTTTAAGGGGATTAATTGTGATTAACCCTTAAAATTGACAACAAAATTGAAGGTGAAACTCAAAATCATATAGAAGTTGAGAAAAATTCTATCATCCTTTTAGAGTAACTTCATTTTCTAGAAAAACGATTTAAATGAGCTAACAAATTAGAAGAAAAAATATAAACCTTTGAAGTTCTCCACATTTTCTTTGAAGAAGAAAAAAAAAAAAAAAAGGAGAGTTCCATTGCCAATTCTGCCATTAATTTCCCATATAAAAAATATATTTTAATCGACTCATTTTTTTGGGTACTGTAGAAGCAGCAGAGTCTTTACTCTTTTAGTCGTCTATCTGACGACGGAACCAATTTTGTACCCGGCCTGATAGAAACCAGATGGCTCCGTAGTCGCTCTCCGGGAAAGGCCGAACAATTTACTTCTCCGTCTCCAAGCTAGCAGGAGGATACATCTCACTAGGCCTAGGGTATTCATCTCCCCGATCAAAATTTCCTGTCCAATAATTCATTGATCGGCGATCTTCCTCTCGTTCACTTGCCACACCGTCATGAATTGCGAAGTTTGCCAGCTCAAAGAACTTGTAAGTCTTGGACCACCATAGCCTCGCCGGTTTAAAATTTTTGACTTTATTTTTCAGATTTATTTCACAGCCGATGAAGCTAAGCAGCAGTACTGAATACTAATCTAATCTACTCAAATTGTGTTTTGGATGTAGGAAGTGGAGCACTTTGAGGTACGCGAAGTTTTGCGATGTGAGTTAATTTTTGATGTTCATCTGCCGATTATTTCTGCTTTATTTGTTGCCCATGAGAACTATGAATAAGCTTTTGTGTGATATGCTGACTAGCTGTTTTGTAGATTACGCTTATGGATTAAGTTTTAAAATGAAGACTTTTGCAAGTTTCAAATGAAAGTTTACTATGAATAAGCTTTTACGTGATATGCTGACTAGCTGGTTTTGTAGATTACGCTTATGGATTTAGTTTAAAAATGAAGACTTTTGCAAGTTTCAAATGAAAGTTTACTATGAATAAGCTTTTACGTGATATGCTGACTAGCTGGTTTTGTAGATTATGCTTATGGATTTAGTTTAAAAATGAAGACTTTTGCAAGTTTCAAATGAAAGTTTACTATGAATAAGCTTTTATCTGATATGCTGACTAGCTGATTTTGTAGATTATACTTATGGATTTAGTTTAAAAATGATACTTTTGCAGGTTTCAAATGAAAGTTTACTATGAATAAGCTTTTATCTGATATGCTGACTAGCTGGTTTTGTAGATTACGCTTATGGATTTAGTTTAAAAATGAAGACTTTTGCAGGTTTCAAATGAAAGTTTACTATGAATAAGCTTTTATGTAATATGCTGACTAGCTGGTTTTATAGATTGCGCTTATGAATTTAGTTTAAAAATGAAAACTTTTGCAAGTTTCAAATGAAAATTTACTTGGATGATTTTTATGATTGTGAGTCTGTAATAGTGACATTGTTCCAGTTCAGTTGTATTACGGGGTTGTCAATGGCTTGGTTTTCCATTTCATATTTATATAGTTAAATTCTAGTTAAGCTGAAGTTATCATACAATTAGTGTTCTTCCAATATGGTCTTTAGTAGCATGTATAATTGGTAATGCCAGTGAACAAATTTCCTGTTAATCCAGTGACATCAAGTATTACCAATTTACCTTTCACAAAAATCATGTGGTGTTTCCGGGATTGGAGATTGACTGATGAACATGATTGATGCTTCTTTACACTCATGTAGTTGTATGTTGTATAGTGATTACTATTTTTGTGCTGTTCTAGAGGTAGATGCTCTGTTGTGTTTCCATAACTTCCATAACTTCAATGGGTAGCTTCTAAAGTTTTGTTCTATTGTTATAAATAATCCTAAGGTGAAAATTTGCAGGCATTCTACACACTATTTTATTCCACAGAGCTTTAGGTCTCGTGCGGCCAAAGGATGTTGACTTGGAGCTCTTTGACATCACTTATGTAAGTCTACAAAGTTTTATTAACATTTTAGATATTTTGTTTGGATTGCTTATATTTAGCTAAAAAATTTTGTTTACGTCATCGACACAAATTCCAATCAGCTTTTTATCTCAGATACATCATATCAAAAAAGTGCTACAGTATCCTTTTTAACAAATTATTCCAAAAAATCTACTATCCAAACGCACTGAATTGAGTATACTTATTGAGAAGTTCTTTTCTTGATCTTCAGGTACAATGTGGTGATGTTGAAGTTGAAAAGAAAATAGATGAGAAGATTGACCACTTCATTGACAGAGTGGAGAAGCACCCCAATAAGAAAAATCAGGTTTATAATTGTCACTGACTTTGAGACAGCATGATAGTATGTGCTTGCATGATATATGATTTGTTAGTGTACTAAATGATTATGTGATCCCGTTATAAGGCATTCTAGTTTTTACAATGTAAATTAGGAGGATTTCTTCTGGATTCTATCGAGGTATTGATAATGGATTACTTGTGGTCATTTTGATGCTCTAAAAAGTCAATGTGTTTTAGAGATCTACAACTTGATGGCAAAAGGATATTTTGTTTGGTAATCTACTTAAGTTATTTTGACATTGTAATCGCAAGAAGCACAGGCTTCATACATTTAAACTTGCACCTCTGTAAAATTTGTATGATTGCATTTTACACTTTGCAGAGGCAGTCATTTCTGGAGGGCAGAGGGCACCTGCTCTTACCAAAAACACGTTGGAAGTCTGTCTACCACCCTCTTTTCAGGAACAGATCTTATAATCATTGAGTGGTGCCCTGGCTATTGGTCTTATAATCATTTTTGTTTGCATAGAGAAGAACATTTGTTCTTGATGAAAGTCCTTCCCTAAAGGATGAAGTTTGAGAAACCAAGTTTGAGATAAATGTCATTGATGCCTTGAAACATATTCAAATTCCTGGTGATCAGTGATTGCCTCAAAATGGTAGCACGATTCTCTTATATCAAGAATTGTGCGTCGGTTCAACTATTTTCTTGCACTTGTTTTGCAGAACTAGGCTTATTTATTTTGGTTTCTTTTATTTGATTCTTCTGTCTTTTTTGCACTTTGCTTAGATTATAGAAAGGTGGTCCTTTTTCAGGACCGCAGTTTGCATTTCTTGAGTACATTTGTTTTATATATTTTACACTTTTCCAGTTTTATGACATGAAATAAATTACTAGTTCTTCAGACTTTTGACATAAATCAAACACAACGCAGATTTGTTTATCTTTCTATGAAGTAAAGAACAAACAGGCAACATGGTTTACTAACAAAGTTGAGCGCCTCTACTGGGAGCAATGGTACATAAATTTGAATACAGTACAACATCCAAAAACACATTCTGGGAAGTCTCATCACGCCAAAGTAGTAGTTGATCCTGGAGGTACTCTCTCTGTCCTGGCAATTTGTTATAACAAGGCTTAATGGCCATTGACTAAAGGGATTAGAAGAATCACTGTCTCTTTCTTGCAGAAACTGCCTCAGAGGAGAGGAATGCTCGTCGGATGGCGCTAGAATCATCTCTCCGTGATGTTTTATTTCAGATAATAAAATTTGTAAATGAGAAGAAGGATCATGTTCCCCCAATTCCAAATCTTGAGGGTGTCTCATTTCCTTACGAGATTACTATCTCAAGGTAATTGTTCTGCTGAAGAAGATGTCCATGTAAAATTAAAGTTATCATATTTGCTTTACCTCGCTTAATCTCTGCAAATTGCATTCTCTTTACTTTTTCTTTTCCTTTTTTCTCATTGATATTGATGCCTGTTTAGATGATGTGAGATGGATTTCATGTGAGTGGTTTAAACTTCCATGTTAATGCTGCAATTTTTAGGCTGTCAGCATGTTGAACTCTTTTTCTCAATGGATGCAGAATGCAGAAACGAAACTGTTAGAATACATTGAAATTTATAAATTGTCGAAGCCCCAAGGCACTTATATGCATGGTATTGATTGGATATCTGGCATTGAATATTTCTCAGGTAAAGAACAAAAAAAAAAAAAGAAAAAACTTTGAAAGATCTTGATGCTGCAGGTTTTTTTCGATAATTTAGTGCACAGTAAGAAGGTAACTCAACATCTTGACCAACTTGAGGGTGGGAAAATATGCAAAGTATTAGCTGTATTTTTATGCAGTGTAAACAAGGTCAAAATTGTCTTTTCTCCATTGAAGCAGAGTGTATGTTATGAAGTCAGTCAACATGCAAAATTATGTTACTGTTTTTCTACAAATCCTTCTCTTTGATCTTGACCTTGCAAATAGACCTTTACAAGTGGTATTTTTGTTGTTGAACTTTAAAGTGTTTCTGTAATTGCTAAAAGAATCAGAGAGGAGGGATAAGCCTTGTTGTTTGGCATTAAAATGGCGTAAATCCATGGTATCTGGGTAATGCTTCTTGCTGGTGGTAGGTAAAGCTATTGCTTATTGGTTACCAAAGTTCGATTGTCATGGCATTTCATGGGTAGATCCCTGGTTGTTGATAATATTTTCTTGGTCATTTTGCTCTGGACGATGAGGATCGTGTCTCTTTGGTTCTCTTAGTATGGTTGACTATCTTCTTTGCTAATTTATTCACTACTTGTATTTCAATGACATTTCTTTCTTAGCTCTTCGTTACATATATCAGAAGCAAACTGTAAAGCTGCTAAGTTACGTGCTGCCTTGTTTAGTTCATCAGATTCTGCATTTGGGATGGATATGTTGAAGAGGATGCTTCAGACTGGGCATCCAACCATGCTCAGCTGATTAGCAATGCCTTCAAGCTGGCTGTGCGTAATATTTACTTTGTAAGCTACAAATGATTGCGGATGTCCGACAGTGTGAATATCCATGTCCTATATTGGTTTAGATGCTTCAAAGAAGTGATTTTCATCATGTACTTACCATTGCCAATCAATTATATATCCCCGCCGCCGTGCTTTTCTTGAATCGTATAATTTGTCTTCCATTTCTTCTTTTGAGAATATGACACCCAGTGCCGGAGAACAATTATCTGTCGAGATCCGCGCTGCCTGGGGTGTCTATGTCTCAGGATTACTTTAGAGCTGTTGATTTCAATATGCTCTTCTTGGCGCCTAACTAGAAGCTATTTATATTTGTCAGCTTTGTAGTGTTTTATTTTCTTGTAAACTCGTAAATATATTCTGTTATTTACCAAAAAAGAAAAAAAAACTTGTAAATATATTACGAAAGAGATAGCTTCAGTCCGGTGTCGTTTCTACTTCTGGCACTTATCTCATTGCCTGCGGATGCCAATTCGCGTCCAAGCAAATGTTTCGTTCTTCGGGTGCTCCGTTCATTCTTGCTGTGTGCTGTAGTTATACTGAAGAGTAAGAAAGTGATTCGTCTATATTTTACAACCGAGGTCTACTATTCGGTTACACCCACGAGTATATTTCTCGCATTCGTTTTATTTGCATCTACAAGCCTATTACCCAAAAAAAAAAAAAAAAGATATATAAACAAAGTAGTTTTACCCCTCTTTTCTCGGAGAGAGAATGACTAGCAAACAAGCTACAAGATATCAGATAATCTACGGCAGTAGCCCGCGAATTAAATCATGACGTTAATATTGTGGCTACCTTATTCTGAGCTCATTCACCAGAATTGAGAATTCAGAGGGGCAGTGGGACAGCTCGCAATGGAAGTGCCTTTTGCAATGTAATGCCATACTTTTCCTCCATGTCCAAGTCTTTTGGTGTACTGCCCCCTTCAAGTTTCCAATTGAACGAATTCAGCAGCGAACCGAGCATTGCTGGAACAATCCTAGCTGCCAATGATAGTCCTGGACATATTCTTCGCCCAGCACCAAAGGGAATCAGCTCAAAATCTTGCCCCCGGATGTCTATTTCCGCTTCCAAGAACCTCTCTGGCTTGAATACCAAAGCATTCTCCCAAACTGTCTCATCACGGCAAATGGCCCATGCGTTCACTAGCACTTGTGATCCCTTAGGCACGTTGTAGCCACACAGTCCAACATCCTGTTCCACTCTGCGCGGGATCAAGAATGGAACTGGCGGATGAAGCCTTAAGGTTTCTTTCACGATACATTGCAAGTAAGGCAGGCGATCAACGTCGGCTTCCTCTATTGCCTTGCCTTTGCCAACGCCTCCTGCAAGCTCAGCTTGGGCTTTCCTCATTTTCTCTGGATTTTTGAGTAACTCCGCCATTGCCCACTCTAATGTGCTTGACGTTGTATCTGTCCCTGCTGCAAATAGGTCCTGTAACATGTATAATTGCTGACTGAGGAGATTTTGCAATAAACGTCGCAAGAACTTCTCATGTACAGACACACTACTGATACAGATATTCGCATCGCACAATTGAATATGGGACACTAGTGCGTTCAAGCATGCGATCGATCTCAATCAGGCCTTTTGTCTTCTACCAACTGGTAGGGATAGAAGTCAAAACTGGAGATATCATATCGATATGATTTGATTTGGTATAAAAAATTAATTTGCACAAGAAGTCAAGTATTCAACGTAAAGCAGGAGGCACGGAAGCAAGAGTCAAGACAAGCCCGAAAGAAAATAATTCCATTGAAAGGAAGGAGAAGGGTACTGACCAACAACATATTCTCCAAATGAATCCTGTCAAACTCCTGGGGAGATTCTTCGCAGGTAGTGAGCAGCTCATCAAGCACATCACGCCTTTCGTCTCCAGAATTTCCATTCTCCAATCTTTCGTTTATTAGACCCTCAAACAATTTGAATACCTTGTCAAAATGAATGGACATGCGGCGCCTGACGCCTTGAGGATCAAAATTTTTAAGTAGAGGGAAGAAATCAACCAGGTTGGGCTTACCGGCTTCCACCATGATACCCCAAACTAGGCTCTTGAATTCTTTTGCCGTATCAGAATATGGATCGGTCAAGTCCTTAGAGAAAATGGTATTGGACAGCAAATTCAAGGAAGTCATAAAGCCGACTCTGCCAATATCCACTGCCTCACCAGTTTGGCAAGTCTTTCGGCAATAGTCAACCAGCTCCTGGACCTTTCTGCACCTCAAGTGCTGCTTAGCATCAAGCCTGTTGGCTGAAAACATGATGGAGTTCATGATTCTTCGAAGGCTTCTCCACCGAGAAGCGACAGGTAGCCACACCACAGAATAGTGGGAATGATTGTGTGCATGGACTGCATCAGGAATGGATCTGCTGGAGAAGGCCAAGTCTTGCTTTTGAAGAACTTGTCTGGCCATGCTCGATGAAGAAATGACGACTGTGGTTAACTGGCCAAGTTTTAGGCTCATGACGGGGCCATGGGTTTTAGCGAGCTTGGCTAAGGACTGGTGCGGGAGATCACCAAGCAAGTGGAGGTTTCCAATTAGGGGCAAAGGTGCTGGTCCGGGAGGATGCTTTTTGTCTCTTCTTGCTGCTGAACTCAGGCCCTTCAGCAAAATCAAGGAAAAGAGTAACGCTAGAACAACCATCAGGCTATCCATTCTTCCTCTCAAACTCAGAGTAGAAATCTGGAATTTGGGATTGTTCGAACTTCAAGCTTTGTTTTTATAAGCTGATAAGAGTCACATGATTCAGGATTTTTTGTTTAATAAATCAGCCGTACAGGGCATCCAAAAAATCTGCGATGCAAAGATTGCTTCCAACTGCGGGCAAGAGGAGGTGGCAGGGGCAGCTGCTGCCCAAACTTTCCCAAAAATTACATATAGAATTGTTTTAGACTAGAACTCTGTCAATTTGTCCCCTCACTTAAACATATTTATCTTTAATTAGGTTGTTAATTTTCTTTAATTTCCCCTTAAAAAGAGTATCCTACAAAAATTAATTCTAGGTTTTTTTTTTAGATTAAAAAGTGTCTTACGATACGGTAACAATAAGTTTCAAACATTACCTTAGGAAATATTAATTTCACTTATGTAAGTTTGCTAAATGAACAAAATTTTAATTTCTTTTGTTGAGGTAATTTCTCTATATCAGTTAAGGTCGGGGAAACATTATACAAATAGAAAACAAAGGAAAAATATTTTAAGAAATTCCTATGTCTAGTATTGATAGGAAATAAAGTGGTGGAGAGTTTAATTTTATGTTTCATTTTATATGATATCTTTTATTATTAAAGATATTTATTTGTTAGTTATAATCTATTAAACATTCATTTTAAATTTGTGTATTTTATTTGTTAAGATTTATTATTATTATTTTGTGAATATTTCATCCCCCATATCAAAACCCTACATCCATGACTGGCTGCTTGCTTGGAATTAAACATATGTGTCTGGATAGAAGATTATTTGGGATAATTTTGTGAAAAAAAAATATATTGTAACACTTTTTTGGTGTGATGTATGTGAGATAAAAAGGTAGTTGAAAATTGTATTCAAACAATATTTTAATATAACAAATGGGCTCAAACTACTCTTACATTTCGAGAAGGTTATTATTCAGTCCTTGTGTTGTTTTACCCAAAAAAAAAAAAAAAAAAAGAAAAAAGAAAAATCACTTGCATTGGAGTAAGTGAAGAATAGGTGCACTCCTATTAAAAAATTTAGTATATTTTAATGCTAATAATGATCAGCACTATATATTTCAGCTTGTCCAAAAACATCCCATGTACCTATCCTCTGCTGTTTATGGTGTACATATCTTCTGTCCAGTTGTTTTTATTACTGTTATTCATGTTCATACAACTACAAGTGATTTTCCTAAGAGAAGCTGCAGGTACAACTTCTGCAGAAAAAATGTTCGTGTCATGCCACTCAAACTGAGAAATTTAGGAAAGTCGAACGCATATAATAAATTAACCGCGCGAGCAATTGATTCAATCAGTAAATATTCTCCATTCGACAATGTCAAGAATACACAACATGCAACAGTTGAATCAGTAAAAAAAAAAAATTTTTTTTTTTTTTTAAAGGGAGCGGGGATAAAAGCTTAAAGACAAAACCAAAAACAAAGAAACTCGCATTTTCTGTCATTGATCATTAATTTTATGCTGCGAAAATGAGTAATTGACCATCCATCGAAGACAATATATATATATATATATATAAAAGCTGGTAGTACAATAAACAAGCTTAAGCTTAATCTTATATAAGCCATCAATCACAGCCAACCCAAATGAACAGTGGTAAATGTGTCCATTTCTTATTTCTGAGCGATTTGGAGGGCCGCAATTTCAAAGATTGATTGGCACGGCTCGAAGGGGCTGGGCCTTCTGCAGTGTAATCCCAAACTTCTCCTCCATGTCCAAGTCTTTTGGCGCAATCCCGCCTTCGAGCTTCCAATCGAATGAATTGAGCAGCGAGCCAAGCATTACTGGAACCATCCTAACCGCCAGCGGCAAACCCGGGCAGATTCTTCTGCCAGCTCCGAAGGGAATCAGCTCAAAATCTCGGCCCCTGATGTCAAGCTCCGACTCCAAGAATCTCTCGGGCTTGAATTCCAAAGCGTTCTCCCAGACAGTTCCATCACGCCCAATTGCCCATGCATTCACCAGCACCTGCGAGTCCTTAGGCACATTGTACCCGCACACCTCAACATCTTGCTCCACTCGGCGGGGAATCAAGAACGGAACCGGCGGGTGTAACCTTAAGGTCTCCTTGACAATGCATCGCAAGTAAGGCAGGCGAGAGACATCAGCTTCCTCTAGTAGCTTCGCTTTTCCGATGACTTGTACGAGCTCAGCTTTTGCTTTCTTCATTTTCTCTGGATTCTTGAGACATTCTGCCATCGCCCACTCTAGTGTGTTCGAAGTAGTATCCGTCCCGGCTACAAACAGGTCCTGCAAATATAGGACTTACAAATTCAGAGCAAGAATAAGGACAGGATCTAATTTTCCCATTCAGGTAAGTTTATGGTGGTACACAAACCAAGCACAAGCGCTCGATATGAGTCCTGTCAATCTCTTCGGGAGACTCGTCGCTGGTGGTGAGCAGGACATCCAGCACATCACTGTTTCCGCCTCGGGACTTGCCATGCTCCAATCTCTCATTTACCAGGTCGCCGAACATTTTAATCACCTTCCCGAAATGAATGGTCATGCGACGCCTAATACCTTGAGGATCTAGTTTCTCCAGCACCGGGAAGAAATCAACCAGATTAGGCTTACCGGCCTCCACCATAATGTTCCACACCAAGTCCTTGAACTCTTTGGCGGAATCAGAGTAAGGGTCGGTCAAGTCCTTGGAGAAAAGGGTGTTGGACAGCAAATTCAGAGAAGTCCTGAATGCTGCTCTCCCGACGTCCACTGCCTCTCCGCTCTGGCAATTCTTCCGGCAATAGGCCACCAGCTCCAGAACCTTCCTGGCCCTCAGATGCTGGTTAGCATCCAGCCTGTTTCCCGAAAAGATGTTGGAGTTCAAGATTTTGCGGAGGCTTCTCCAGCGAGAGGCAACCGGGAGCCACACCACGGAAAATTGGAATTGGTTGTGGGCGTGGATGGCATCCGGAATGGATCTGCTGGAGAAGGCTAAATCTTGCTTCTGGAGAACTTCCTTGGCCATCCCTGCGGAGGTGACGACGACTGTGGTGATTTGGCCAAGCTGTAGGCTCATGAGAGGGCCATGTTTCTTGGCGAGTTTGGCTAAGGACTTGTGGGGTTGGTCACCTAGTAAGTGGAGGTTACCGATGAGAGGCAATGGGGTTGGACCTGGAGGAAGCTTTTTGCTTCTTCTTGATAGAGAGCTCAGGCCCTGAAGAAATGTCAGGGCGAAAAGAAATCCCAGCACAACGGTCAGGTAATCCATTCTTCAGATACGTCCTTAGCGTTACCTTCTGTGTGGGAGATTTGGTGCAGCCTTGGGGACTGCTGCCCCATGTTTAATATACTGCTAAAAAGTGGACTCAGCCACACGAGTCGCTCGAGTTCCTTTGAATAATCATATACTCTTAGTAGCAAGGAATATTCAGCTGCTAATGTTGCATGGAATTTTTTCATGTTGGAAGGCTGAAAGACACCACGACTTTTACAAATGTGTATAGTCACCAAAAGGGGCATCCCTTTCCATCGCCGACCCATCTCAACCTCAGCCAAATACATAAAGAGACAAACACCAAAATGAGAACCCACCACCAGTATAGCTTAGAGAACTTTCTTTCTTTTCTTTCCTTTTCTTTCTTCTTCTTCTTCTTCTTCTTCTTTTTTTTTTTTTTTTTTTGAGATTACGTAGTAGGGAAAAAGAAGGGGGATAAAACCCTTATTGGCTAGAAGACAAAACTTTTTTATTCGCCCCACTCCCTGACAAAGGACCCATCCTTCAATCTATACTCGTGGCGCTCGCGCAGTTCTTTGAATTCATTAGTAAAACAAATTAGGTACAAATCCATCACGTCTTACCTCTTTTCTTTGTACAAAATCTAGAATGTCCTACAGTCGAATTGGTGCCACACCAGTCTAGCTAAAATGTTGCCCTAGCTAGTTATGATTACTATGATCATCTCTAGTCTGTGTACTTTGTTCATGGAAAGAAGCGACTTCACAGATGATGTACTTGTTAATTTAGCCCGCTGGCCTGTAATTGTCTCGATGAAAGCTTTTGACTTAATTAGCCAGACATTAACAAAGTTCATCACGACCATTTCAACCTAAACTATGCACATGTATTTTGAAAGCTTGATCATTTTCTTTTCCCTTTATCATGATCATATTTTTTATTGACCAATTTTGGTGGGTTACCTGAAACGCTATGTAAATAAATGAAGATTTGACGTGTCTAAACCTCCTCGACTCACTCACTCACTCACTCCTGTTTTTGAACTGGTATTACATCACTGTTTATATTTTAGGTTTGGTATAGCAGCTTGAAAATAGAGTTCCAAAAAGATGTGACCACTGAATCAGCAAATTCGGTAATTACGCTGGCGGCCTAAAAGTAAACGTTTCGGTCCTACCAACTCAATAATCTGCATCAAATCAGATTAAGGAGCACAACTATCTTCTGCTCCATTAGCTCAAGTAGATACTCCTTAACTTCAAATTCTCCACAAATTCAGATCTTTAAGTAAGGGTCTGGATAACGAGGCAGGAGCGATGCCAGTAGGGCGGCTGCGCTCAAAAGTTCTTCTTACCAAACTCTGGTCCGTAAATCTAAGTATTTTATTACAATTTATCGGAAATCCTACAAGTTTTAATTCCCATCGTTAAAACCTTTTACTCGCGGGTTCGAAACCTCGGATTGCCCATTGAGTATCCTTTATCCACTATGCCGAATATTAGAGGAAGAAAATTAACATTTATCAAACTAAAATCAATTCATACATCATGTTAAATTAACATATTACATCAAGCTCTAAACTTGGGCAAAGCCATCAACATTGTTCTATTTTTAATCATAATTCTCTTCGTTCGCATTGGATTAGAGTTATATGTTATTGGATTATAAAATTAAGAAACGTGCTATTGGACTATAAATTTGGAACCTATATGTGTTTGTGTGTGTGTGTGTGTGTAAGAGGTATTGGGCATCAGGTATCATTTTAGATTCCTATTATCAAATTCTATCAAGTTACCTGTATAACCCCTCATCAATACTAATTTAGGTGTACTAACCGGTGCCCAATGGAAAAATCTATGAAGTAATACCCTTAAGAGGTAGTTGCATGATCAACACGAGGCGTGCTTCAATAATTTGATTTACTACTAGCTCAATCGACAAATGAGATTATCTTAAGGTTTTGTACTAAGAATTCTACCAAGCACCAACATGTTATCAAAAAAGAAGTACTGACATGTCTTTGCTTAATGGATTCTAGCCATCACTTGCTAATATTCAAGTTCTGCTTTAAGCCACACAATGCAAGTCTATTGTTTTATCAAGGGGAAATAAAATTTCGGAATCTGAGGGTAGCATTGAAGAAGACAAAAATAATGAAATACTGCTCATTCCGGGACAACTCGAGGGCCTCGTGGCGACAATAAAAAATAATATTATCCCACCAATTAACCATCCTAATTATTGGATGGTTGTTCTTTTTCTGGGTTATAACTTCAGTATGATTGCCACGAGTGTCAACAAATAATGTGATGTTAATGGTGTTAAACAATGTTGAGAAATTCCGGATTGCATTGCTATATAACCCCTGCAAGAATTGGAGGAGCGCATAAGCTTCCCAGAATCAGCAATTGCAGAATGGAAGCCACCAAGGAGCAGCCAAAGCACTTCGTTGCGGTTCACGGTGTAGGCCATGGAGCATGGGTGTACTACAAGCTGAAACCCCGCATTGAGGCCGCTGGCCACCGTTTCACCCCGGTAGACCTGGCGGGTGCCGGAAGAAATGAAAAGAAGCTGGAAGAGATCAGGACAATGGTTGACTACACGAGCCCGTTGTTGGAGGTTCTGGCCTCAATTCCAGAAAATGAGAAGGTGATACTGATAGGCCATAGCGGTGGGGGGATGGCCGCAGCTGTTGGCTTGGAAAAGTACCCCAACAAAGTCTCAGTTGGTGTTTTCTTGAATGCAATCATGCCTGATGCCAAGAATCGACCGTCTTATGTTTTCGAAGAGGTTTTACTGTTAGTTTATTATTTTCGTCATCCTCTCTAAAACTCGATGATTACATTTACGAAAGTATTATTATACTCAGGTTGCATCTTTTGTCACCCTCCTAATTCAATCAAATTGATTTCTTGAAAAAAAAAAAAAAAAGCAGTACACAGCAAGGACGCCAATAGAGAAATGGATGGACACTAAATTTTTCCCCTACGGTGACCCTCCCATTATGGCATTGCTCTGTGGCCCCGAGTTCATCTCCAGCAGCCTCTACAATCGGTCCCCAAAAGAGGTTGGTGTTTACCGTTTAGTCTATTCAGTTACTAGAGGACAGGCTGCGTAGTTCTTTTCCCTTTCTCCTTTTTTTTTTTTTTTATTCTTTAAAAATAGTACTGATTTGTTTTTTTTTTTGGGGTGTTGGTGGTGGGGGGTATGGAATTTATTTATTTACAACAGGATCAAGCGCTGGGAAAGCTACTGGTAAGACCAGGATCACTATTCATGGAAGACTTGCTGCAGATGGAGAAATTGTTCACGGAGGAGAGGTTTGGATCAGTGCCGCAGGTTTATGTAATAGCGAGCGACGACAAAACCATAACAGCTGATTTCCAACGTTGGATGATCCAAAACAACCCCTGCGTGAAGGAGGTGAAGGAGATCAAGGGCGCTGACCACATGCCCATGTTCACTAAGCCCGATGAGTTGTGCCAATGTCTGCTGGAGATTGCAAAGACATGTGCCTAAAACCATATAAACAAATAAATAAATAAATATATATATATATATATATATTTATAAAAAAAAAAGGACTTATTCCTGGTTCAGATTCCAGTCCCAGTCCACTGGAAGTAACAAAATTCCGTCATCACAGTGACAAGAATAATGACCCCCCGATTGATTGTCGTCGTCTTTATTGTGTGGAGTATATTTAGTTGTCACCTTTTTAAGAGGCCGGAAGAATCACGACTGTTGCTCTGATTGTCGGAGAAGACGTTGCTTTCCGGTGTTGCTTTTTCCAGAGTCATTTCGTCAAAATAATAATAATTGGCAGAAGCAGCTCTGCCTCTTCTGCTGATTTGCTTCCCTTGTCTATCTATGCATTCCATGGAATATTTTTAAACGAAAAATGCCATATAACAAATGGAAAAATCTGGATAGCAGCGTATCGGGGAACCCTATCCTATTATTAATCAGTCAATTGATGATTTTGCTCTTTAAATAAATGTTCCAGTTTTTTGCCTTTTCCCCCCTTTAAAGTGTATATATGGCTCGCTCCTTTTCCGTCTTCTATCCGGAGACCCGTATAGAGTATTCTATTATAGCTCTATGTGTTGACAAGGCCACAAGCTACGCAAGTAAGGTAGATTGTACTGCTGGTCTCTGGTACCGTTCACATTCCATACATACCTCGTCATCCTTTCTTCAGTCTTCTGAAAGATGATAATCATCCTGCTGAGGGAATTTTAAATGACTGCATTCTTACACAATTTCATACCGTACAAATATTATATTTTCAGAAGAAAAAATATATTTTCTTCTTCTGAAGAAAATACCAAGTCCGAGGAATTACCCCGATAGAAGATTGACCTTGTCCAAACTACAGGAACAAATTTTGAGCCCAAAACACTTGGCATCATGACATTTGCCCAAAATTGTATTAGTATTTTAGGGACTTTTGCTGTTATAATTACAATTTTATTTGTCCTGTGAACTAGAGGACAGGAGTTTTTTTTTTTATGACTTACCAAGTGTTAAGTGTACATTAAGAAATGAGACGTGCGAGAGACTCTTGATGTATGGTTTCACAAAGAAGTATAACACCAAAAATGTGATGAGAGCATCCAAAGCCAGCAAGGTAGCACTCAGGGAATCGTGAAAGAAAAGAAAAAAAAAAAAAAAACTGCAATGGCCGTCGATCGGTGTTATTGGCCCAACCCAAACGTCATTTATCATGGGCTATAAGGAGGAGGAGGTGGTTTGATTACACAGTCCCTTCCCTAGGGCTGAAAAATAAAATAGTATTGGTTTATTCAGTAATGTTAGACGTGAGAACTACGTGCTGGTGATTATCGCTTCCAAGAGCGAAACGCCCCTAGCTTGGGGCCGGCTTTGTAATGCCCGACAACAAATCTGTGGAAGTGGAGCCCAGGAATTTTGTTTCTGGGAGAAGGAGCCCAAGTCCTGACTTACAGCGACAGAAGAATTTGACGCTAATGGGAAGACAATCAATATCTGTCGACAAAAGATTTGTCAACCTTAATGGAATTGTTGCCAAGCCACTTTTATTTACCTTGTAAGTGGGATGGGAAGTACTAAACCGAACACGTGTTAATTCCTCCTCACCCTATCACCTGATCTAATTCTTGTCTCTCATAGATTCACTTTAATCATCCGTCTTAAAAGAATGTTAACCCACTCGATCACCTAACCTAATCATTCTCTCTTGTAGATCCACTTTGATCGTCCTACCTTAAAACATTGATTCACAGAAAGGAAGTTTACGTTGATTTCACGTCTTTTGCAGAGTTCAGTTACGCCACGCAAATGAAGCTCTACGAAAATCTACGTCCGTGCATAAAATGAAAAAGTAAGTTCCTGACGTAATGCCCAAACAACCAAACAAACCTTCTTGCATGCATTAGTTGACTGAGACACGAGACAGTAGATAACGAGACACGTACAAGGCAAAAAAAAAGAATCAACTCACAAAGACCAAAGGAAGGAAATCCATTGATTCGCTTTGAACATTGTAAAGCTACATGATTTCCGAACAGGGGATATACATCACAGTGGGATTAGGTTAATTTGTTAAAGTTCGTCGGGGAAAACCACAGTGGGATTTGGTTAATTTGTTAAAGGTCGTCGGGGGAAGCGTCAATAATGATGAATTTTAATACTACTTTGCTCGAGGGCCTGGACTTTGGAGGAGGAAGGTGAGGAGAGAAAGAGATTACGTTAGCCGCCTCTTTTTTTGCTTTATTTGACCCGCTGCACTTTCTTCCTTTGTTTTGTTTTACAAGACAAATGTGAAATGTTTCTTGTAGGTTAGCCGCCTCTTTTTCTTTTTCTTTTTCTATCGTACGACTCCGATGAAGAAGCCTCGGGGGACCATCAATCTTTCATTTCTCTTTTATATAACTCTGACAAATATGAAATGTTTGTTAAAAACAACAGCATATCACCTGATTGTATAAAAAATGGTGAAATAAGATGATAGATAAGCCGGAAGGACCCTTGAAACTCTACATAATTCAGCAATTCTAAGTGTGTTTGTGTTGAATTGCAATTTGCAATAGCTGTGAAGTGACAAAGTGAATATCTATTTGAATTATTAAAAAGTTTGAAACATTATGAGCAAAATTTAAGTACTTAATAGAAAAAGTTACGGGTTTTTCTTTCCTGAAAAGAACCCCATCCCTATTTCTCTCCTTTTTGATGGTATTTACTAGCATCTAATTGGATCTATAAGTTTCTCAGCAGCCTCTCTCAGACACCCAAAACAAAATACTACTAGCACTACTAGCTAGTAGAGCGATGGAAGTTGACAAGAAGCAGCAATCGCAAAAGCACTTCGTGCTAGTGCACGGTGCATGCCATGGAGCTTGGTGCTGGTACAAGCTCAAACCACTTCTCGAGTCCGCAGGCCATCGGGTCACCGCACTTGACCTCTCGGCCTCTGGCATCAACACCAAGAACCTACAAGACCTTCGTACATTTCACGACTATACCCTGCCATTGTTGGAGTTCATGGCTTCCCTTCCTCAGCACCACAGAGTCATTCTGGTTGGCCACAGCCTCGGGGGTCTAAACATAGCTCTGGCTGCAGATAAGTACCTGGAGAAGGTCTCAGTTGCCGTTTTCTTGGCTGCTTTCATGCCGGATTCTGTACACGCGCCGTCGTATCCTCTGGATAAGGTAACTTACCTACTATCATACCATATTATTTACACGATAAAGCTAGTTACGGGCAAAGAACCCAATTAACTCAATTTGATGGATATCACATTCTTGAAAGTATGTGGAGCGGACCTCAGCAGAAGCATGGTTGGACACAGAATTTAAACCCTACTATGGTAGCCCAGAGGAACCAATTGGAACTTCAATGTTTTTCGGGCCACAGTTCTTGACTACCAAACTTTACCAACTCTCCTCCACTGAGGTAAGCTGCAAAAGATATCCCACGGCTGTCCTGCCTCTACGATCTTGCTGTGTAAGTGATGATTTTTAATTTGTTGTTTTAGGATTTGGAGTTGGCTAAATTGTTAGCCAGACCAAGCTCCTTTTTTCTGCAAGATTTGTCAAATGCTAAGCCTTTTTCCAAAGAGGGTTACGGATCAGTTGAGCGAGCTTATGTCATATGCTCTGAGGATAAAGCAATACCGCAAGAATTTCAACATTGGCTTATTGAAAACGCTGGGGTGTCCACGGTAGAGGAGATCAGTGATGCAGACCACATGGCGATGCTTTCCAAGCCCCAGAAACTCTGCCAAGTGCTCCGGCAGATCGCAGATCGATTAGAACACTAATAGTTCTAATAAACAGCCATGATTGGAGAACACTGAAACAGCTACTACTGTGTTTGTTTGTTTGTTTGTTTGTTTGTTTTTTTTTTTTGGGGCCTGTTTGGATAGTGAATTGTTTACAAATATTTTTTTGTTTGTATTATTAATATATTATTAATTATTTTTATTTTACATTTTTTTTTGTTGTAAATAAGGACCTGGTCCCACTTCCGTCCCTAACCCATATTGGGTTGTTGGGTTATTCCCCATTTTGGTGACAGGGTTCGAACACTGGACCTCAGGCAGCTAAACCTTAAGCGCCTTAGCGAGAGCCAGCTCGACTCCCTGGAGGGGCTATTTTTATTTTACATATATCACATCAAAAAATTATTATAGTATTTTTTTAAAAAAAAATTATCTCAAATAATCTACTATTCTAACACACTTCAAAAAAATTTTTTTTTTCCCTGAATGTCGACCTTAACTGGATTTTTCAATTATACAAGCGCCAAGGTGAATTCATGGAAGTTTACCATTATTTTATTATTTTTAATGAACATAACACTCTCACTTGCTTAATTAAGGCTACAACCAACTTTAAATAGCAATTATAATAAATATGACAAACTCATTGCGGCTTTTACTTTTAATAAATAGTAATTAAACTTAGATGGTTGAATAGACATGAATATTTTCTACCCATGACCTCTAACTTTTAGCAATTCAAGCTTGGTTGATGCACAATTGTGGTGGGTGGGCGTTTCGTAAATGGGCACGAGGAGTTAGCATTAGATATATCTCAGTGTTACTGATACACACATACACATACACTAGTTATTGATCTCAACCACTACGGAAAATCATGAAAGTAGTGAATTTCGATTTTGATCATTCTTTACTTATTTTATGGATTTCAAATTGATTAATTTGTTTCAATAAAATGAAACCTGTTCGACTCTGAAATGCAATAAATCTTCTTATTTTATACTGTCAAAACGAGAAGAGACTACAAAAGTAAGGACTTGAATAAGAAATCCACAAGCCCAGATTATGAAAAGATTTAGGAAAGATCCCAACAAGCTGTTCAAGATTTTATTGGGACCCGAACAACCACTATCTACTATATATTTTATCTATGATTAGTTAATAAGCTGATGATGAAAATGGTCTGTACATTTATTTATTCCATAAAATTTGTGAGCAATTTTCTGTTACATCATTCGACACTTTTTTATTTTTATGTACAAGAATAATAATAAGCAGAGGGAAAATGAGAATCGTATCCCGCAGGGACCATATATAAATTTCAACCAGCGGTAACAGATATGGTGGAACGTATCCGAATAATAAAAGAAAAATTACAAAAATTGCTCTTCTACTGAAAATGGTACCTATTGACAGAATCCCAGAAAGAAACTTGTGACTCCTTTTACTCCAAATCAAGAGTAGCGGTTTGATTTCTTTTGTCGTTTTTTAGGTTTCGACTTAAGTAGGTTTATTAAGAATTTTCAGTTAGGTTGGACAATTTTTGTAGGGCAGACTTGAGAGGATACTGAATGAAAATAGTTGGGAAGAGGGTGGTGCCATTAAGATTATTAAGATGGGTTAAATTTCTCAGCAATCTGCTCCAAACAAGAGCATAACTCAAGTGGCCTGGAAAGCATGACCATGTGATCCGAATTACAAATCTGCTTCACTTCTTCCACCGGATTCTTCTCAATCATCCATCTCTGCAACTCCTCCTTTATCACGTTGTCTTCTTTGCCAATAATATAAACCCGACGAACCACTCCATAATTTTGGTCGGTGAGTAGTATCTCCCCTAACAAGCTTTCGTCATCAAACAGAGCTATGGGCCTGACCAGAAAGGTCGCCAGCGCCAGATCCTGTATCATGTGGTACCATGGTCCCAAGTCCCAAACGCACGCAAGAGAAGAGGAGCCCAGAATTATTGTACATCAGCAAATTAAAAAATAAAAATTTACCAAAAAATGCAAAAAGAGAACTTCTGACCTTCATAAAATATTAAAATATCACTCTATCCATATCCACAATAGTAGTTTGACTTCTTTTGTCAGCTTTTCATTTTTTCGGCTTTTTTTTTTTTTTTTCCCCCTTTTTGAATGAAGAATTCTTAGTGATTAATTAAGGTTGGATAACTCTTTTGGAGGAGGGACTGAGAAGATTCTACTAAAGAAAGTAGTTTAGTTGATGATCGTCTACGTAAAAGGTTTTCTACATTAGTTGGTTGGATCTTGGAAAAATATCTTGTGTTAATCGACAAAATACTGACCTCCGGAGGGGACAGTTGATACAATTTGGTTGATAGAAACTTGGGGCCAAAGAGGAGTGAGGTAGGAGGTTTGTTCTCTCCGTTTGCGAACCCATGTTGGATGTCCATGGTAGAATCCAATCTCCTGGAATACTGCGAATGCAATTGATTGTTAATTGAAGAAACAGGAAACAAAACTGCTGTAACCAATTCCTGGAAGGAGTTTATTTATTGGTGGCATAAAGTACTCAGTAGACAGCACCTCTTGGGTGATGGTGCGAATGGGGAGTTGAGGAGCAGGAGTGAATGCAGTGAGGAAAACAGCAACAGCAATTTTTTGGGGGAACTTTTCCATGGCCAGAGATATGGTCACTCCTCCCATGCTGTGGCCGACCAGGATAACTCTGTCATCCGGTGGTAAATCCGCCATGAAGGCCATCAGCGGCTCCGCATGATCAGAGAAGGAATTGAGCTCTTCCAGTCGCTTGGGATTGACCCCAGAGGCTGCCATGTCAAGGGCAGTGACTCTGTAACCCTTGGATCTTAGCAGTGTCACCAGCTTGTACCAGCACCATGCCCCATGACAAGCGCCATGAATGAGCACAAAATGTGCTCTCTCTTTCTCACTCATTTTTTTCTTGCTTTTAGCTATTTCTATTCTTTCTTGGTGCTGTATCTTTTATTTATATAGCCAAGAGGAAAGCCAGCCCCTTAGCATCTGAAGTGACGTTCTTGTAGAATTCTTGTGATGAGAACTTATTGTCTTCAAACTTCCAAAGCAATCTTCCTCCGAGATCCAATTACATCCAAACACGCAAGTCTAAAATTCTACTTGGAATTTGACGATTACACATACATGCATCCACGCACGGGGACGACCGACTCGATGCTCAATAGTTAATTCCAACGCTAAGGCTACCGTCCGTCACATTGTGCCAATGCTTCACCGTCAATGTTCAAAAAAGACGGACAGAAAATGCCAAGAGAAGAACAAACGCTGAGGCAAGATAACGAAGCAGGTAACCAGCAGCAGGTACAATATAACAATGGTGTAATTCCGATTCATACGGATGCAACTTTAAACAAAGTGAAGTCTAAGGCTGGAATAGGAATTGTAGCCAGGAATCATCACGGGAAGCTAGTGACAACATGGGCAATTCCTAAGGCATTTGGAGCAGAACCGGCAATGCTAGAAGCTGAAGGCATAAGAACTACATTCAGATTGCAAAGTGGTGATTGATAGGATTAACAAGGCTGAAGTAGATAACTCTCTTTTGTCTATATTAATTAATGACATTATTAGATTTTTCTAAATCCCTGTGGAGGTGCTCCTTCTATTTTGTTAAGAGGGAGGTTTCAGGAAGTTAAGTGGGAGATTTCATTTCCCATGTGGCTTAAATCAAAGTCACAAGAATTGTATAGGGTATTGACCCATCAATTGTAAAGTTTGGTTGTAATCTCTACTGTTCATTATTAATGAAAGATGCCGTTTGACCCAAAAAAAAAAAAAAAAAGCCAACAAACTGACCTTGCTGGAGAAGGCAAGGCCAGAGCCAAGATCCGAGGCAAAACACCACCAACTGAAAGTGTCTGTTTTGATTGACTACTTTCCATCTCAGTTCCTAATGTAAGGCTTTGAGTTCTCGTTTTGAACTTAAATTCCTTTTTGTAGGTTTATTTCCAGTATAAATATTTTTTACCAGGTTCGTTTCGTGATTTTACACACTGAATTTAAGAAAGATAAATCCAACTATTACATACCACAACAAACAACAGAAGCTCCAAGTAACTTATCAAAAAACCATCAAAAACCCATAATTTGAGACATACTCCTATACTTGATCAACGGCAACCACTATGTCATATAAATAATCTCTTTGAAGTAGACAACTGTACACTATACTGGATATTTTTTGGGAAATCATCAAATAATTTAAATAAGTTGCTTTCAACTGGAAAACGTGGCGCTGCACAGTTCCCTAACAAAGAGAAGAGGTAGGAGCTAGATTTCTAAAACACACCACGAATGCTAATTTCCTTTTCTATAGCTAGACCGCTCAAAAAGTACAAAAGGTTAACAGGATCAGAAGTAGGACTCACAATCATCACACCCATCTGGTGGATTCTTCTAAACAACCCATCTCGGCATCTAATACATAATGCACAACGTGCCAAGCCAACCGGAATTTTCATTAGAGTTCATTTTCCCCGCCAAAGATCGTTTCGAGTTTCACTGAAAGGCGCACAATAGCAGATCTGGTCTTGATGCAATTACAAACTATCTTCCAGCCATGCATCTGAACTTCTTGAAAGTCGGAGCAGTTTTGGAAAACCAGTTCACTTACAAGTTGCAGGTTCTTGGAGCTCAAAAACATGAAACAAGTCATTACTCATACATGGGAGTAGACCAACCTCAGGAGGCACTTTGGTGAGGACGTTGTATCTGAGCAAAATAGTTCATAAAAATGACTTGACAAATGTTCAACGATGAATTACACTGCAGCTATGCGTAACCCTCAATGGGTGAAGCCAGTCTTCAATGGTTTACAAGGCTACAGGATCCTTCAGCAGCAATTTCTTTTCTTTTACTCAATTTTCCATCATAATGCTGCCAATATGTGCCAGACTGCAAATCACAGCCCCACTCCTCAACCAAAAAATAAAGAGAAATTTGGACCTCTTAAACACCAAAAAGCTTCGAAGGAAAAGAAATTAGAGAATAATCACTACCTCATGACAGATGGTGCAAATGCCGAGGTCAAGACCAGGCACAGAGGCACTGAACAGAGCAGCAATTTCCGTTTTGCCATCAAGAAAGATTGCTCTCTCTCTTGAGAACAAACCTGCTTTTCCTCTCCTTTCTGATCACTACAGTTGGAAGAAAGTCACAGAATTACGGTAATCATGGGCCAACTAACTAGAATCTTCAACTGTCAGAGGATTTTACCCGTATGGCATAGCAAAAGCAACCAATACAGGTCAGAATGTTAAGCATCAATGTGACAACCAGCTTCATGCTGCATTCATCTTTGATCACCATCCCTTATTTTAAAATTCTTACTCATAAGTATTCAAGCAAGGCCATGACTAGAAAGAAGATGAATCTGGAGCCTGATAATATGATCAGATTGTTTCTTCCTTCTCTGGCAATAAAAAGTCACTTTAGTTGATTATGCCAACAAATAGCAATCTCTTTGTTACTTTGGTCGAAGCCACAATAAAAGAGCACAACAATAACAGTCTTAGCCCTTCGAACTAAAAAGGAGTAGGTACTTGTATATCCTGAAGGCTGAGCTCCTCAAATCTTGACAAACTGCAATAAGAAAAGGGTCACCATGATTTGGCATTCAGTATTCCCATTCTAACTCGTAATATGTAGAAAGAGCCAGTGTCATTTTCAATAATCAAAGAAGTAAAAGACAAAGATTCATCATAATTTTAGCATAAGCATTCATGGTCACAGCCTTCAATTTCAACCCAAAACAGTAGACATTCACATGAGTATCTTACACCTTCATTATTAATGATACCATGACAAATGTTATTAAGGTTCTCAAAATAAATTTTTTAAGCAAAGCAAAAAACATAGTACCTAAAATAGTTGTCAGCATAGATAAAATGTGATATTAGTGAAAACTTCCACTCAATCAAGGCATAGCTCAATGAAAACAATCAAGAAAAGACAAGTGCAATATAAGTGCAAATTGCTTCTAACAAATTCTCCAACCACATCATTAACTAGAGGAGACATCATGAAGAAACAATATCAGAACAAAAAAATGATCAGATTAAAGTATCATATGCAAGAAAAATCACAGTCTGCCTATCTAAAAACAGCCAAAAAAAAGGTGCACTAACCTATACTCCAAATAGAGACAGAAAAAATATGACCAGCCTGAGAAAAACAGAATGAAAGCAAAATCAATTTTAACCTAGGAAACAAGAAAGTAAGAAATGAAAAGATTGCATTAGTCAACGCTTTTACAGACATCCAATCAAGAAAACCAAGAAAGGCATAGTAAGCAAAAGTTTACAGACCGTCGCAAAAGAACTTGTGGATTGTATGGAAAAAGATTTTTCTGGTAAAGGCTGTCAATAGATGTTTTCAGACAAAGCAGACAGCCCTTGGCATCCTCAACTGAGACAGTCTTAGTTCTTCTATGCTTGCCTTTATTTTTACCCTCTGTATCCACAGGTGAGGGGACTGAATCATCCTCCAAGGATGCAGGTGACCAACTACCTTCAGAATGTATACCATCTGCTAAAACTCTTCTTCTCTTTCTACAAGACGCATCTGGAGGTGTCACCCATGCTGAAAACTCCACAAATAGGTTCCATGAATTACACACCATTCGCAGGCACCTATTGCAACCATATGCAAAAGAATTTGGCAACTGAGAGTATAGGCTAAAAACTATCCATTTCCCCACACTTTCAGAGAACTTTAAGTCATGAAACACACAAAGAAAGATGAAAAATAAAATATGAAGCAGGAAATATGTGCACCTCAGAAGATATTCCGCGCATTTGGCTCCAGTATCCTTCGAAATCAGGTAATCAAGAAGCACTTCATGATCATAAGATATCTGTAAGCAAGATAGAAAATCAAATAGACAAGCACTACAAGGACAGTAACATTTTTTGATTTGTATACATAAGATCCACTAACCTCTGCGAGAAATAAATGAAAATATTTTATGGGGTTAAAAAGATCTGATGCAAGGCAAAATTTGTCATTGTCTGCTGTCAACAAAGTGCCGCCTCTATTAAACCTATATGCAACCACAAGAAGACAACTTACAAGACAAATTTTGATATCTGGAAATTGAAATGTGTAATATGTAAAATTTTTACCATTTCTCTGGCAAGTGAAACAGTTGCAAGAGCATTTCAAATAGGATGTCGTCCTAGGATGCAAGAGGAGGAAATAATTAAGAACATAAAAATAAAAAGATAAAAGGGCAAGAAAGCATAAATATGAAACTCCTATCAGCGTCACATAGAAATTTTGTCTCTATCAGCATCACATAGAAATTCTGTGACAAACCAGCAGAGTTCTGCATCAAAACATACCATCCCCTGGTAAAAGCAGAACCTTCGGGCAAACTAATGACACCAAATGAATATTGCGTAAATGCTATTGATTCAATATAACCTCTAGTAATGGCTAAATATTTTGCAATGCTCAAGACTTGTGCATGCCTTTCTGCGTAACTCAGAAGTCCAAAAAACTTCAGCAGATAAACTCCAAAGAAAAAACAGGAACAAATTTTAATCTCTAACAATGCTATAAAAGCTACAAGATGTCATAGGCACAACTCTATCAACAACAAGGATGAAACATAAGAATCCACTTTAAGAGATGATTTATACCTAAAGCGAATGAGAAACAGAACCTCCTAAAATAAGAAAAATTACAAGCAAACTTTTTAACCTTGTCTATAATCATGGCAAGAAATGTAAACCAGAGGATGTACAGATGTTTAAGTTAGAACTACTGAAACAAGATTGAAAAAATTTAAGTGAATGAAACTTAAAAACTAGCTTCCAAAAGGTTATAGAGTGTAACCTCATGCATGTATAACTTTAGAAAGGCTAATGCAAAGCTCGTGCATCTTTGTGAATACATTTCATGGTCCACAAAAGTATCAGAAGGAAGGTGCCTCTGAAGCCACTGTTGGAGCAACAGCTGATCTTCACTTCTACTGGAGTAGTTTGAATCCGAATAAAGGTCAAAGGTGAAGCAAGAGTCTGACTTTGCAACTTTGAATTGCTCGTCAGCTTTCTCGTTCAAGCTCACCAAAGTGAAGGAACACCTAAGAAAAAGGAAAACAGCTAGTCTTTGCAAATGGCTAGATGACATTTTCTGTCCTTCAGCATCATAATCATCTGACCAGAATGGGGAACCTTCTAGACAGTCATTTAGATCAGACTCTTGCATCTCCAAAGGTTGATAAAGTAGATCGTGAAAGTATTTCTCAATAAGATGCAACCATGTCATGAGATCTGAACGCTCCAGGTGAAGTATGGAAGTAAGCCTCATCAGCAGCATCTGTATAAAGAACAACATATCATCAAAACAATCTGTATGAACACATTCTAAAGCATGTACACCTTTGACTGCTCCACAAACCCAGATAATAAAATCACCATCATCATCTCATTCTACTATCAACTATGAAATTAGCCGCAAATCTCATTCACAAGAAAGTAAATTTTGCAAGAAAACACCAGGCAATAAAAAAGCAGCAACATAATCAATATAATTAATTATGTGTAGTAAGACAAAGCAATGCAATTGCCTTTTGTTAATTTATCAAGAATGAAGAGGAGATAGAGGGCACATGACTGATGCAAGTAGAATCTTCAGCACCCAACTAGCTTACATTTTCTATATAGCAAGTGTAAATCTTTATTATAATAAGTACAACCACTTGGTTTGTCTGTGAGAAGCCTGTGAATCTGCATCTATCAAATACCAACTTTTGCACCCAACAGAACAAGCAGCACCATTGTTAGCACTAGTAACACTTTTGAACAACGTGACTTACCAAATATTCCATATAAAGCAGAAAGAAGAGAAATACTTTTATGGCATGCGAGCAAAGTGCAAGAGTATCAAACTCATTGGACATGAACAACATCGTATAAAATAAACTAAGCACAAAAGAATCAAACTACAGTTGCAGGCAGATTTGACAATAAATTTATTTCTGACACATATGTTTCTGCAGTCTTAACCTTGCTTTTTCAGCATTTTAAGAGCAATTGGAAAAGGGGGCACACAGAGGTCCAATCCAGTTCAGATTCTCTTGATAGAAAATAAAAACCTTCACAACTTCCTCATTTATACTTCGACTAAATTGTCTCTACAAACCATGAAGTAGAATAAGTTGATAAGAGTAGGCTAGTACCAAAATCTTGTGCCTCAAGTAATGAAAGATACGGACATCATCCAGATTTTCTCGTCCGACAAAGCAGCCACCTAAAATATTAGGGATTAGGTTTCTGATCTGATATACAATGGGATGCATGTTGGAACCAGCTCCAGCTTCAATGAGACCACTTATGTCAACCAAGGAACAGCAGAGTTGAACAACATTCCCATGATAGATACCAACTGACTTCAGATGTGTAGCATTTTTACATAGCAAATCATGTCCAGCAGGGCCTGCTGGAGACTCACTGTTTGACACAACATATGCCTCATTCAATGAATCCCAAGGCAAATTTGAAAATAAATTAGTAATCGAATCCAGGCAACCTATCAAAAGTTTATCATCCATATTCAGCTTCAAAATTTTTAATACATTACGAAAAACTCGAATAATAGAAGCAACAGTCAAATAGCTTGCATCTCCCATCCTCAGCTTCGGCAAACCAGGAATAAATGAACCTATACCAAAATCTTTGGCTGTGGAAATTTCATGACCCCGTGAAGCTAACATATTGTGAATGGCAAATTTCAGCCAGACACACAATAAGTGCATGTACTCAGCCCAACCTGATTGCTGCACTATGAATATTGGTGAGAGGATATAAATGCAAAATCAATAGCAAAAAGAATGAAGCTTAATTCTGCCATTACATACAGTTGCAGCGGCAAACTCAGCAATAGCCACAAGGGTGTTGCCTGTCAAGTGCAGAATAAGTGGCTTCTCAAGACTAAGTAAAGACATCTGTAGCAAAGGAACAAGGAAAACGAATATATTATGCTTTCATGTAACAAAGAATATACAAAAAGCTTCACTGTGCAGAGCATGAAAAAAAGTTCTGAAAAATTGCATATTGAGTAGCATTGGACTCTAAGGCACGTAAAATTTCACGTAAGATGCTCTAATACACTAACAGAGGGTAAACTTGGAAACCTAAAGCATAATAAAAATGTAGGAACACTTGCCAAGTGACCGACGATCTTAGCCATACACCGATGGTCATCAGGATGTGAATCAGAACAAACAGAAGCGCTGCCGCTATCTGCAGGTTGCTCAGCCGTTCCCTAATAAATTTCAGGATATGCAATACCAACCAAATTTAAGACTGTAATGAGGTTCCTTATTTTTTATTTTAATCCAAAAAATAATAACAATAACAGAGAGGAGGAGTAAATAAAAAAGAAGAAGAAGAAGAAGAAGAAGAAGAGTTTCTAACATCGTCGGAAGCAGAGTCAAATTCAAGCGTCCACAGTTTAATTTGTCTATACACCTGCAAAGAAAGAATTAGCTTTGAATTTAAGCTCAGAGAGGAAAAAGAGTGTAAACGCAAAAATGTATACAAGGTACCTGGGAGAGTGAAATCAAGAGGCGTGTTTCGGTTTCAGGACTTGAAGAAACAGAGACAAGTTCCTGTACAATCAAGCATCTGATTATTCAATTCTTGTAAAATCTCTTTCCCTCCACCCTATCCCTATGTAAAATGGAAATTTTGAGGAAGCAAAAAGGCGATGCGCGTTGATCTTACGCCGAAGGGACGAAGAGAGTGGTCGATGAGACGGCAAAGCCGCGACTGAGCCGATTCCTGTTTCATTATCCGTCCAAGCGAAACTAAAACTAGTTGGGGCTTGGCCAACTCCTCGTAATCTTTTTCCCCCAAAGTTTGGAGGGAAATTTGCGATCCTATACTCTACTAATACTACCACGCCTTTCTCATTCTTACTTGTACTCATCATCGACCTTGCTTACTAATTCATCACTTATTACTATCATGATTCCTTTCACCTAAAAAAAATAAATAAATAAATAAATTTGACAGTCCCCCAAAGGTTTAGTATATTTGACAGTTTATCACCTAATATTTTATTTTTATCATTTTATCCCCCCTATTGGTCCACATCAGCAAATAGACTAAAATACCTTTAATTATTAAATTTTTTTTTTTGACAAAAATGACATTCTTTGATGCTCTATAAAGAAGTGACACCTAGAAGTTTCTTAATATGTTTTGAGAATGCATCACATCAAAAAATCTCCTCTCATTCATCAACAATGTTTGCAACTAAAACAAAAAAAAAATTATTCTCAAATTTCTTCAAATTAATTTCCTTGCTTTTCCTCTAGATGTTGTTCATCACACCATATGGAAGAACCAATCCAAGAAATCTGTGGACGTGGTAAAATACTATTCTTGATAAGATTTTGGACACCAAAAAATCCCAAAAGGAGATTTAATGGATATTCAAATTATAACATTTGATTTTTGCGAGACTAAGGATTTTTTTTTTTTTTTGCTTTTTATAAAAATAATTTGGAATATGAAAATTTTTTATCTAGAATCCTCATACATGTGACTTTATGCAAAGGAAGAGAGAGATGCAATATCCGACTCAAAACTACCGAACATACCAAACCTTAAGAGGGGCCCCAATAGTGATCCTCTTTTATAGTAGTCAAAACTGGTTTACCAATTTCCCCTTTGGCCATCTTCTGCCTGCATGCTGGCCTGTAATTTGCAGTCAGTAGTTTGTGGTAATCGGTTCTCGCAATTCGCAAATTAGCAAAAGAAACAGGAAGAGCAAAGCTACAAGCAGAACTCAACATAAGAGCATTCTGTTCTGAAACCAGAGGACTCATTTCAAGTAGTTTGCTTTGCTTTGCCGGTATGCCCAAACGGTCGGTCTTTTTAATTCCTTGTTTATGAATGAGATCGCCGAATGAAGCCGCCTCCATAGCAACTCTGCTCATCCAGAAATGCTGCTCCACTACCTCCATCAGAATAGCCCGTCAACTCCACGCCCTCCTTCTAACCTCTGCCACTGCCCATATCAGATGTTCATACGCATTCAACAATATCGTGTCAATGTACGCCCGGTGTGGATCCTTGACCGACTCCCAACTTGTATTCGACAATATTCCCCACCGAAATATTGTCTCTTACAATGCCCTCTTTTCTGCCTATTCTCGCACCACCAAACATGCTTCTCTGGCCTTTCAGTTACTTGACCAATTGCTCGATGAGAACCTCAGACCAAATGGGTCGACTTTTACGAGCCTCTTGCAGGCCTCCTCTACCCTAAAGAATGTAATGCTGGGTTCTTTTCTTCACGCCCAGTGTATTAAATTTGGATTTATGAACAATGTACGGGTTCAAACCTCTCTACTTGGGTTGTATTCAAACTGTGGCGTCTTGGAATTGACACAGAAAGTTTTCCATTTTATGGTTGACAAAGATGCCATGGCTTGGAATTCTATTATTTTTGGGTATTTGGAAAATGGTAAGACGGTGGAAGGACTTCGGATTTTCAGCACCATGATACGGTATGGTGCACGGCCTGATCACTTTACTTATTCAATGGTTCTGAATGCTTGTGGTAGACTGGGAGACTATGATTCAGGGAAACGTGCTCATGCACATTCTCTCATCCTTGGGACATGCTTGGATTTGCCTTTGCATAACGCGCTGCTCCACATGTACTGCAGCTGTGGCGACATTGAAACAGCAATTAGCATCTTCAGGAGAATCAGTAATCCAGACTTGGTGTCATGGAATACGATCATAGCTGGGTGCTCTGAGAATGGAGATGGAGTTAAGGCGATGGATGTGTTTGTTCAGCTGGTGCATGGATCCACAAGAAAACCAGATGAATATACTTATGCGGCAGTTATATCTGCCACAGGAGCTTTTCCTGCGTATAACTATGGTAAACCACTCCATGCCCAAGTCGAGAAAGCGGGACTGGAAACAAGTGTGTATGTTGGGAGTGCATTGATATGTATGTACTTCAGCAATGGTGAATCTGAATATGCTCAAAAAATTTTCTCTTCAGCTATAGAAAAGGATGTCGTGCTTTGGACTGACATGGTGGCTGGTTATTCTAGATTAGGCGATGGTGAGACTGCTATGAAGTTTTTTCACGGAATGTCACAGCAAGGACACAAGATTGATAGTTTTGCTCTGAGCAGTGCAGTAAGTGCATGTGCTGACCTTGCAACTCTGAGGCAAGGGCAAATGGTTCATAACCTTATTGTGAAAAAGGGCTATGATACTGAAATGACTGTTTGTGGAAGTCTGATAGACATGTATGCTAAAGTTGGGGAAGTTCAAGCAGCTGAGTCGATATTTTCAGATGTGATAATGCCGGATCTGAAATGCTGGAACTCATTGCTTGGGGGATTCAGTCATCACGGGAAGGCAGAAGATGCGTTCCAAGTGTTTGATTGCATTCTAAAACAAGGTATAAAACCAGACCACGTGACATTCATATCAGTCCTTTCTGCTTGTAGCCACTGTGGCTTAGCCGAGAGGGGCAAATTTTACTGGAATTATATGAAGGTCAGGGGTATAAAACCAGGGCCGAAGCACTACTCCTGCGTGATAACTTTGTTTAGTAGAGCAGGGTTACTGGAGGAAGCTGAAAAACTGATCATTGAATCACCTTTTGCTGATGATTATATGGAGTTGTGGAGAACTCTTCTCAGTTCCTGTGTCATGAATAAAAATTTTAAAATAGGAACGCATGCTGCGGAGCGTGTTTTGAGTATGGATGCAGAAGACGCAGCAACAAATGTATTGCTTGCAAAATTATATGCTGCAGATGGAAGATGGGACGCTGTGGCAGAAATGAGGAGAAAGGTCAAAATGCCAATGGTAGAAAAGGACCCCGGCCTTAGTTGGACAGAAATTTTGAACGATATCCACGTCTTCTCATCTGGTGATCAGTCACACCCCCTAAATAATGAAATGCGGATTGAAATACAGAGATTGCTTAAACACTCAATGTACACAGAAAAAAGTGAAATATGAAATAATAGGGCCTCCAGATTGCATATTGACCAGTCAAGAAATTGCTGAACCGCTGTATATGGATCTAGAATACCTTGACTAAATGACACGGTCACAAAGTTACTTAAAAAAAAAAAAATCTATAGAGGGTCTTATTTATACAATATTACAATCTGACCAATCTCAATCTACGGTTTTGCCACCACAAGAACAAGAATCACTAAGAACCTGAATGCAAATATCCAGCACCATTTCGGTTCTGATGTCATCGGGGAACACCGCAAGCAAGAAAAAACATTGACAATCTGTTTTTTTCCCCGTCTTGTGAAAAGCAAGGTGCTCGCGACTCGAGCATGCAACTGGAATAGAAGTTGACTAGCGTCGGCTGGTTCGACTTTTTGCTCTTGTCCTCTGCAAGGATGAAGGCAGAAGGTATGAATATAATTTAGAAGTCCAGTTAAGATTGCCTATATTTAAGTAGATACATGGTTCTAAAAGGCAAGAACTTACAGATGCAGTGTTAAAGCTTTGCCCTGATCCTGTTAGACCTCCTATGACAACAGAAAAAAAAAAATCTAAGAAATCAAACAGCTAAAATTTGCATAAAAAGCAGTTCTTAGAAAGGAATCAATTGAAGGGTAAGCGGATAACATCCAGGACTCGAAATCAAATGACAAAAGTACATTTCTTCCTCAATTTTCTTTCGAGCTTTGGTAATTCAGACCAAATATTTACCAATTAATGTTGTTCTTTTCCTTGTCTAGGCCTGAACGCCAACATCTATCATACATCTTAGCATTACAATTCTATATGTAGTCATGAACTAACATCCACTCAGCAATGTCATATTCAAAAAAACAAAAACTTTCTATGTTAAAATCTGGACAAATCACTACTAAACTCTAGTAGATAATGGAAGGAAGAAATACCATATCTCAAGGAAACCTAGAAAAAGTTACCTGAAGGAAATGGAGTTGTAAATGCTGAAACATTAGAAGAAGGTGTCGAACCAAATAATGACGCAGCACCACTAACAACTGGAGTAGAAGCCGAAAGGGATCCAAAAAGTGACGACTGGGGGGAAGCACCAGATGATCCAAACAAAGATACTGGAGCTGAAGTGGTGGGAGTCGAGAATAGGGAAGAAGACAAAGTTGTGCCAGATGGAGTACCTAAGAGAGAAAGACCACTTCCAGATGAAGCTGATGAAATAGCTGCAGATGTAAGTGGTGCAGTTAATGCCCCAGGCACTGCTGAGCTTGAAAATGCTCCAGCAACTTGAGTTGATGGCTGCGAGACTGCAGGCAAATGCAGAGTTGGATGTACCCTCCGAGCAGCAGCTTCTAGCTTAGCTGTTTCGCGCCGATCAGCTTCAAGAAATGGATCATTCCCATCCCCTCGATGGCGCTGGTCAGCAAGATACGCAGTCTTCATGGATTCAATGTACTGATGAATGTTCTCCACCTACAGGATACAACATGCCTCATCAAGCAATAATATATAGGCAACAGATCAGCAAGGAAATATAGTCTATATGCAACTTGACCCAGGAACAATCAACTTAACTGTTGGAGATGCAAGGAGTCATTTCATCATTCTTCCTTTTCTCAGAATGCCAATTGGGAAAAATAAAATCCCATTTCTGAACAGACTAAAATATCACAAACTTCAAGTGGCAGATGACAGAATTCAAGATGCACCCATTTAATCAACCAGGTTGGTGCAATTAACCACATGTACAGAAACTAAATTCATAATCCTATGCAAACCTCAGCTTCCGTTTTTTGCTTTTTAGATATCCCAAACTATTTTTGAGGTCACCTATGTGATTTTCACCGTATTATCTCCATTAATCTGTTCCAATTCTAAATCTGCGATATCTGGCAACCTCTATAGGAGGCAGGAGAAAGTGTATGAACATAATAACAATTTGTATAGCTCAAATCTATTAAAGACCTCATTATAGGCCACCATAATTTTTTTTTTCACTTCTCACTTGCCATTTCAATAATATATAGTATCTCAACAGAACTCCATATGATCTACATAGACACCAGACCCCAGGAAATAAAGCAAAACCACCACACTTTTGATGGCAGAGTCAACTGCTTTACAGATCTGTAATCCATTTTGTATTCCATATAAAGCAAATTCTTCAGAATCTTTGACGATGTCCTATGCACACAAAGTGCTAATTTTAAGCTGGCAGTCACTTAAACCAACTTCATCATAACTGCATTTATAGCCTATTCAAAGACTAGCTAATGCTAACGCTAAAAGATTAAAAATTACTTTTCCTGATAATGTAGTCAAATTTAGGGCTTTGCAAATGGCTACACACAATCAAATGGGTCTGGGATTAGGTGAGATGATGGTGAATGATGATGGCAGTGATACACATGACTAAATGGGTACAATAGTCGGCAGGAAGCACATTGCAGTAGGAGCAGAAATAGTAATTCAATGGGCTATCATGTTATCAAAGTAGAAGTTACAAATGCAAAGTCTGGGAGAAGTAGCTCAGGAGGTTAAAAAACTCTATAGCTCTGATATTCTTAATGCAGTGCCATACTGTGGGATGCTCCACCTTGGTACTTACAGAGCTCTGACATTTCTGGCAAAGCTAATCATAGTAGCAAGATACCAATAAGCAAGAACAATGTCTGTGACTGATAGAAAGATGATGGAACAAGAAATACAAGTTATATAAAGAGAATGGTGAAGAAAACCACTTTCAGTAACTTAAACCTTGGAGTCGTGCAATGTGTCAGAGAATCTATGAAAAAAACAGTTACATTTTATTGGGGCCCCCCTGCTCTGAAATTCTTTAGCAAGGAATTTTGTGTGAATCAAACATGCATGAAGCAAGCACCTACCTGCTTATGCCACTTTCATGGTAGGAAAGGAATAATTTAAGATCCAACGGTGTATTCACAAAAACCAGCAAAATTCTATTGCAACTTCAAAACTTGAGGTGTTACTAAGTCTATGCATCATAAAATATAAAGTTATTTAGTGTTTAATCTGCAATCGTTTACCTTTGCTGCTACATGAACGAAAAAACCATGCACATTTGCCATGACTTTAGGAAGAGATTGCAACAAAGATGAACTAGAATTTAAGGAGTTTTGATCCACAACTAAAAGAAGCAACTGCTCCAACTCTTCGATCCACTGGCGACACTCAGCTATATACTTCTCAAATCTGGCAACGGTCTGCCGCAAAAAAGGTGATGGCTTTCTAGGTAGCCCACTATAGAAATCAAAAACAGGCACCATAGAAGTAGCAGCTGCTTGATTAGATGAAGCTTGAGAAACTGCTGTAGCCTGGGATGGTGCAGTAGCATTGGTTGCAGCACCCACATTTGAATGAAGAAACCTTGGGCGTAACATCATAAAAGAACGGACAGCAACTTCAGTATTGTGTAGCATATCTTTGGCTACTGACATTAGTTCTTTGCAGATAGCCCTCTCACGTTCCATTGCTGTACTGATTCCACCAAGCTCCTGAAATAGTAACTTACTGTATGTTACATTTAATGCACTTAACTAAGAGGAAGAGAAGCAACAGAGTATATAGGAAATTGGAAATTGATCATATGGTAGCATTTTATACAGATTCTGCAGTGATGAATGAAAATCAAATAATACCAGCATAGAAACCTAAACAAAAGGGTAATTTGACTCTGATGATCAAGGGGGAAATGATGGTAGAGGCTATCATTTGCTTTGGTTTTTGGACTGTATGGATGCTAACAACTCTTGAAGCACAAGTTAGTACCATATTGAGTTGCATCAGAACACCAAACTATCATCAATGAGCCAACTGTTCAGAATCCACAGACACCAAAAATTAAGAAAAGCTTAATCAGTTTATCTCAGCATAAATATTCTGAAACACTAAATATTTTCCTAGACATTGCATCACTTTTTTCGTATTGGTCAACTAAGTTAGAGATACTCGAGTTACAGTGATGGTGAACCCGATAAAGTTCAAACTCAATCTTGGATTACTTACATTTTTTTTTTTTTAAAGACAATCAAGAGCATCAACCCCAATGTACAACTTAGAATTTTATATCCACTTGAAGAATGAAATAAAGAAATTGACCTGAAAAATTCGACTAGCATCGAGCTCAAATCCACCGTTGAAGACCGATGAATCGCACAGGCGGTCACACTGGTCCAGCCGCTGACTTTCGTCTCTATACTCCAATATTCTCTCCCTAAAACCATTCACAAACAGAAACATGAACAAACACCGTAAAGACACAAACTGCCCAGAGTCTACGCACAAATAAAAACTCTACATACTCAATTTGGAGGAGGAATTTCTGAGAATCGGGATGGAGGTCAGCCCATTTGGTACTATAAGTAGCCGGAGTCTTGTCGTTAGTAAATAGAAACAGCTGTTGCTGTTGCTGCTGCTGCGGCTGCGGCTGCGGCTGCGGTTGCGGCTGCGGTTGCGGTTGCAGTTGCGGCTGCGGCTGGGGCTGCTGTTGCGGTTGAAATTGGAATGGAGACGACTGCGATTGCTGCTGCTGCTGCTGAGGAGTTTGAGAGAATAGTGAGAATGTGGAGGCTGGCTGCTGCTGAATTTGGAATAATGGAGACGGTTGCTGCTGTTGCTGCTGTGGAGTAAAAGAGAAAGACATTGCCGGCCTTTATCTTCCCGTCGTTGCTGAGAATTCTTTGAGAAACTTAGGGCGCATGTGGAAATTAGAGTTAAATTGGGTTGGAAATCAGAATTGCTGGAACCTCGAAAAACCCTAAATTTAAAACCCTAGATTGCAAAAAGGCGCCATTCTCATTTGGTTGATACTGGTTAGTAGCAAAGACTTAGCGTAGTTGTTGAGCAGAGTAGTTTCCACTCTCAAAACGACTTCGTCTCCGCAGTAGGCTTCTCTATTTTTTATTATTATTTTTTTTTATAGTGTTATTTTAAGACTCCGCCGCAGCTAAAGGTTGTAACCGCGACCGAAGCGACAGCGGTGAGGGTCGGCCGTCCTTCTTCTCTTTTCATTTGGTTCCTTTCGCTTTTACTACCAAAAATATTCTCTCACAGGAATGCCAATTCTACTAGCATTGGAAAATTTAATAACTCCAGAGAAATATATATATATATATATATATATGGTGTTTATCCATGCTGCATATAAATTTTTACACACATCTATCAAGAAAATATTGTACACACTACTTAAAATACAAGGTATTCGATCGGACAAGATAAGGGCATAAGGCAATTATCACTTAATCATCTAGCATATATGTTTTCCGTTCCTGCCTCGAGTACGAATGAATTTCTGCTCTAGATTATAAGACAGTTTTCTAGTTAATGCGTCATTTACAATTTTGATGCTTAATAGTACCTAAGGTTTTCTTTCCCTCGTTGGGTAAAAAAAATACTTGCTTAAGCTGTGTAGTGAGAAAAAGAAATAAATAAACCTTTTTAACTGTACACAGTAGATTTACTACCCAAAAAAAAAAAAAATATATATATATATATATATATATATACTAGATTCAGTCCCCTTGGTTGGCTGAAGGCTTGAATCATGCCTTCAGTTAGTTGAAAGTTCATATTCAGCGCATCTCAGAAATAACAGTAGTAAAACGTAGAACAGTAGAGGCAGTGGATGGAGTTGGATGGGGTATTTTAAGTTTTGATAAACGCAGGCATTAGACTCGTTACTTCAGAGCTCAGACCCCCGCCTGGAATCTGGATTGAGTTAAAAAGCTAGCTTGCCTCTTTGTTGGGAAAACTTCCCTGCATGTGATAGATATACATATACTGCGTACCTCTCAGAACAAAAGTTTTTTTTTTTTTTTCTTTTGGTAATTAGGTAATCACTGTGCACATTTAGTTGTTTGCCATGCCTATCCTACCAAAGAAGAAAATCACACTGCAAAGATGTGCAATTCTGAAAGATTAGGCGGATTCCACTGTCTAGACATTTTACAGAGAAGAGAACAACTGCTGCTGAAACTTGACTGCAGAAAGTTCAGTAGAAGACCTTTCCTTAAATCAGTCAAGCTACGACAATTACATGATGATTTTTTTTTTTTTTTTTGAGTCCTAAAAGCTAATTTGAACGTGCAAGATCTAATGTCTCCCATGCTGTGCTTTTTGACATATTCTTTTTTTCTAAACTCTTCATCTTCCTCCCGCAAATGAACCAGCTTCCAAAGGGCTTCATCACCAAAATATGACTGATCAATTCACCGAGCGCAAGAAAATCCACACTTTATTTCATGCCGTGGCCTGCTGTGGAAATAGCAACGTCAGACAAGGTGAAACAGTCCCCACCAACAATCCCAGCCTCTCCACTCTGAAGTTGCCACGTGTTCCCAAGAACATTTGGTCCACCCACGCCAGCAGGACCACCCTCTCCCACACCGAGTCCGGGGAAGGGCCATACAGCCCTCGCAAGCCCAAAGCCCATGTCCTCAACCCCAGCTCCTAGCCCAACCCCAAATCCACCTAGCGCGAAGAACCCAGGCCCTTGAGTGTTCAACAGCGAAGTGAAACTCCCGCACACGTTCACCCCGCTCTTGGCATCACTGATAAACGGCACCGAACCGCCATGATCAGCGGCGAGTGGGGTCAGAAGCTGTGACGCGGTGGCCGACGTGTGGAGGTGCTCGTAGGTGGAAGTGCCGGAGGAGAAAGAGAGAGCGGAGGAGGCAGCAGCGGAGGCAACGGTGCGTGAACGTTTAGCATTTTTGCGGCTGCCGCCGCCAACTGGGATGTCACGGAGGGTGCCACCGTGGGTCCAGTAGCGACGGCAGGACTTGCAGAAATGGCGGGGCTGAGAGAAGTTGTAGTTGTTGTAGTAGCAGAACTTGGTGTTGGTGGAGTCGCAGCGTGGGCATTGGAGTTGTTCGGGCTCTGATGGTGGGGCGCCAGAGCCCACCTGGCTTGCCTTTGTGCCGCGCCGTTCACTGCTATCTGCAGAAGGCATTTTTTTCTTTTGTATCTTTTTTTTTTTTTGTCTCCGCTGTTTTGTGGTGCTTGCCTTTGTGTTGTGGAAGTGAGAAGAGAGAAGAGAGGAGGAAGGAATGAAGGAAGTTCTTCTTCTTCGTGTGGGTGTTTTTGGGCGGGGGGGGCCTAAGGGAGCATGAAGGTGGATGGGGTTTTATGGATGGTTTGGTGTGGGTTGTGCGTGAGAGATAGAGATGGATAAAGAGATTCTGTCCTTAGTAATTGAAGAAACAGTTTCTGAGTCCTGAAGCTTAGGTGCCAACAGTGAGCAGCTTTTTCAGTTCTCTCTTAAAGGGGGGCTATGAAACATATTTCAGTCGGCTCGAAAACAAGGCTTTGTTTGTTTGTTTGTTTGATTGTTTAGGAGTCGGCTTCTAAATGAAGGCTCTTGTTGGGCTTATATTGGCAGATGCACAGGCATGGCTCCGTGTGCTATTGTGTTGTTATTCTGATTCTTTTTCCCTCTCTGTCTAATTAAGAAATAAACTGCTACCCCCTAAAAAAATGTCTAATTAAGAAATAAGCTGATTTTTGAGTTTTGGTGTTGTAATGATCAAGCTGTGACTCAAGATAAGTACATATACAGTGCCTCTTTCAGCTCCATAGCAGCACAGGTTTGTTTGGATTGATATTATTTGTTCAAAATTTTTTGATTTGCATCATTGACACAATTTTTAATCATCTTTTATCTCACATACATCATATCAAAAATGTGTTGCAGTATTTTCACAAAATTATCCCAAATAATCTATTATCCAAACAGTTGCACCTGGAATATATAACCTGTCCCATTTGGATTGTTATTTTCTAAATGTTTTATTAAAAAAAATATACTATAATAATCTCAATATGTAAATTAAAAAAAGTGGTAATGAAAAATGTAAAAATTTGTCTTTTGAAAAACTTGGACCCAAACAAGTTTATAGCGTAACATTTATTGCCGCCTGTACCTTTCAAGTTTAATGTACCAATCATTAATTGATTCTGTCAATCAGAATGGTCTTGGTAGGACTCCGCTGTTGAGTAGATTCAAAATGTTACTAGTTTGCTACTATTTCAGTCCGCACAACGCGGAGATGTTTCCTCACGGTAATCAAGTCACTGCGACTAAAGAACCAACAACATTACTCACAAGCCTCGCTTGTGTGTTTGTGCTGTGATGATGTGATCATCAACTTAATGGTACAACATGGTAGGAGATATTGGACTAAATTTGAGATAAATCCTAGCAACCTAATATATATATATATAGTACTGATTGTATCTTTTTTTAAGTAGTAAAAGCAACAAAACGTAACTTTAGCTCATCAAATACATAAAGCACTAGAACGACCATTTAAAGGATCGACTCACCTATGTTTCTTTCTACCTTGAACATTTTCAGAAATAGAAAAGAAGAAGAAATGGTATGATTAGCCCACTTAGGATTTAAGGTAAGCGTCTAAAAGGAGATGATCCCAAAATTTTCGATGAGGGGAGAGAGAAACAGGACAGCTAAAGCAGACGAGTAAGGCCAAAATTGAAAGCCCTGAGCGGGATAACGCTCAGAAGGGAAGGGAAGGGAGACCGCCTGGTACGCAAATCACAAACACACAGAAGACATGCTTACTGCAAAACTACAGGGGAGCCAGCGTGTAAGATGAAGAAAAAGATTGAGGAGACGTGTACTGATAGACTGGTGTTGAATTTGTACAGACAATATCATGGATGTCGGATTAGCGTGGGAGTGCAATTATTGGATTGCACCACCCCTCTTAGCCGGGACCCCCCACCTCCCCAACAGACCCGTCGTTTTCTTCCCCTCTCTCAGATTCCTCCATCATCCTCCGTACTCTAATTTCTTGCCGGATATTTCGCGTCCTTGTCCTCTTCCCTCTCGTATGCTCTCCTGCCCACGGTAACTACTCTGCTCCCCTCCATCCCGGCCCTCCAGAAATGAAACGAAAATTCTATGGTCAACAGCGGAGTAGAGGTGTACGTTCTCTCTCGGTGCTGTAGTGTAGTCTATGGAAGCAACAGGTGTCAGATATGTCAGCTGAGAGGGGTCAGAAATTTTGTGGCGATTCCCTCCGGCACGCGCACTGCTGCTCAACTAGTCAGGGAGAGGGGAGGTGCATTAGAAGCAGTGTACTTCTAGGACTGCAAGAACGATTCATCATCATGCATGCAGGCAGTTGCTGCAGAGCCAGGGCGATTTTCCAGCAGCTGGCGATTTGGCATGGGCTGCCGCTGCTGCTCAAACTATCAATAATGCTGCTGCTGTATTAACTGCATGCCAACATTGCCTCTGTACCCTTTGGCCGGCTGGATTGGTGTAGTGCATAAAGATCTCTTTCTAACTACTAATCTGCTGTCGTTTTCCTTCCAAGTATTCATGTTCACAGGATATGTGTGTGTTACAGTGCCCAGTACGGTAATTTTGACTGTTCATTTGGTTGCCAAATATGGGTCGACAGTGTGTACACTGCCTCTCTGCTCTTCTGCTTTTAGGACTTCCTTTTCTTTTTGTCTTTTTGCTAACCGGGAATATTTGTAGTTCTCAGTTTTTATCTGGTTCGCGTTTGACTCCTGATGACCTTCCTCACCTGCCCATTCCAAAGGAAAATCACACAATCTGACCACGAAAGTTCGCTTTGAATCATGTACAGCTGGACTGCCATTCAGATGATCATCATCCAGGGCCAGGGGTGTTATAATTAAAAACTTCCACATCCTTGTTTTCAATCTCCTCTTTCCTCAATGGTCAAATTTGATATCGGCTCAAGTGCTGTCGGAGGAGGTGCCGTGAGGAGATTCGGAGTAGGAGAAGGCCGACCAAGAGGGAAGGGTGCTAGACTTAATCTTAGATCTGGTCATTTGATAAAACTGAAATATAAAATTTCAAATCTGAACTACTCAGGTCTTAAATTGCTCAACTTATTAAGTTAAACCTATTTGATAATCTGCTAAATTTGAGCGTTGAATTACAAAAATTTTATTATACGTATATTTTATAATTCTATACAGATAGCTTGTTTTACTATTATAATGAATTAGTTCTTTAAATATTACACATTAATATTGTTAAGTTGAACTTTCAATACGAAATGCGAATTTGTGTATGTTTGTGTGTGCAGACGTGTGTTTGAGAAAAAATATATTTTTATGTGTATAATAAGTAGATTATATTTGAAATAAAAAAAAATGCTAGACAATGTATGTTAGTGCGTGTGTGTACGAGAGAGAGAGAGAGAAAATTATGTTGGTAAAAGAGAGAATGAGAGAGAGAGAGAGTGTGTGTGTGTGTGTGTGAGAGAGAGAGAGAGAGTAAATGTATATACATGTGGAAAAGTATGTATATGTGTGAGTTGCTTATGTGTGTGAGAGAGAAAATATCTGTGTGTGAAAGAAAGTGTATATCTATATGTGTGAAAGTATATGTGTGCGTGAGAGAGACTATATATACGTGTATGAGAGAGAGAGACTATGCATGCATGTATGAAAGTGTGTGATCAAACATTCACCAAATTAGGGGAGGGTTTAAATCCTTCCACTAGGCGTAGGTTTTTTTTGGGGGGGGAGGGGGGGGGTCGATTCCCTCTTTTGCATTTGGGGTGTTTTAAATTCACCGTTTAACTCTCAAATCCAATAGGGTGTTGTAGGGTACCCGTCTAGTTTAGAGATGATTTAATCCCCTCTGACTCCACATGACCCTATTGGGTCTCCCCCTTCCCCCCTTCGGGTTCATTTGGGAGCTAATCATTAGGGCAGAAAAGAAAGAAAAGGAAGAGAAGTATAAACTTTCACTTGTTTGGGGGATTTTTAGGGAAGGAAATGAAAAGAAACTGGATTGATAGTGTAGTTGCTTCAGTTTAAAACATTTTTCCGCACCAATTTGGGCGGAAATGAATGGAAAACCTAGGTGAACGTTTAGAAAAACTGTTCAGATGCTAATTTTATTTACATATGTATCAAAAATCATTCTATTTCATTCCTAAACTTCCAAACAATATTAAAATTCCTCCCATTCTCTCCCTTTCTTTCATAACTTACAGTTTTTATTCTTTTCTTTTCTATCCTGAACTCCCAAACTAAGCTTAGAGTAGAAGTAGGTGTAAGAGTAATTATAGACTGTCGCCATCTTGCCACCTGACCAAAAAAAAAAAAGCAATCAAACATTCACTTAAATTTTTGCATAGAAATTAGGTGGCCCTCAATGAATTCAAAGGCAAGGAAATTTTGCTATCAAACAAACTTAATAATAAAACAAAGCACTTAATCCATCAAGTTTACATTCTTAATATTGCGTGACTGGAGAGCTACCAGCTTCTCTAAAGTTCACTGAGAATCAGAATCAGTCACCACTGGGGGCCATGCAGCACGAGCCTTGCACGGGGGACTCTATTAGAAAACCAGCTTTTAGCTTTTTCTTTTTATTTAAATTATTCCATGATAATATTTTTTGTTTTCCTTAAAAAAATGAAACGACAAATTAGCTTTATTGTAGTATTTACTAACAAAAGCAGTCTTGTTTTTATTTTTTTTTTCTTTCATCATTCGTAAATTTTAAATTATTTGTTGTTCTCACTTTTTATCTGGTTCGCTTGACTCTTGATGTCCTTCCACACCCACCGACACCCGAGAAATCACAAAATCCGATACAGCTGAATTGCCATTGAACTGATCATGATTCGGGAGTGTTTAAGAACTTCCAAATCCCTGTTTAAATCTTAAGTTTCATTAGTGGTTAACTTTTTTAATGGGTGGCTGGTATCTGGGTATGGAATAATTGGCTGAAGTAAATTTAAATTAATTCCAAGAACAAGGAATTCCTGGTCGACATTCAAACAGCTAAATTTTACTTAATTACTTGAATGAAAGTATTGCTGGATAACCCTTTAAGCATAAATATGTGTGGGAAGAATATTTCCATGTATCTTAGTCTTGACGCAGTGGCAGAAGCGTGTTATAACACAAACACCCTCCATTGAGATAACCTTCAAGATCTATATGAAACTGAATCAAGGGGGCACCCACACAGAATATAAATTATTTAGTTTATAAAATATCGATAATAGCCTAGTTGATAATAAAATCCTAAACTATGCCAATTTGATAGATTCACAACTAACTACTCTAACAGAAATTACTAAATATAGAAAATCACTAGGATGATGATCCTAATTAAGAATCTTAATCGGTTTATTATGTAGTAGTTTCTTGTTGTGACCTTCAGCCCTTACCCTTTTAGCAATGGTGGACGGGACATAGAAAAGTGAAAATTGATTGAAGTGTTAGTGTGAAAACTACAAATTTTCTTCACATGATACAAATGTACTAGTAAGTATCATGTGAGCATGAGATTTCACTGTGGACACGTCAAAGAGAGGTGAAAATTGATTGAATTGTAGTGCAAAAACTACAATTTTGGATAGTGAATACATATCCACCATCTAAGAGATATATGTTGCCATTCTACTTTAGATCTCGAAGGCTAAATACTCATGCAATTAACTCGCGTCCGCTCATTTATTTGTTCGTTTCCGGGAAGATTCAATAATTATACGCCCGAGTTTACTCTCAGTTTTTTCATCCATGCACGAAGGTAAATACCCCAAAGCCCCAAACACGAGGTGACGAGAGAATCATCTCGTTTTCCATTGCGAATAATTGAGCACTTGCTACCATATGCAACCTGCGAGCATCCGGATATATGATCAGGATAGCCGGCTGGCGCCAGCAAGTACCTTTTATGGTTGAATGAATCATAATGCTGGAGTGGTGATAATGCTGGAATAGTGAGACCCAGAACTATTTGGATTCTGAGGCTCTTTTAGGGGCTACGATTGGATGTGCAGTGGATTGCTAATATGAGCAGTGCCACTTTACCTTTCTTTCTCTTTTGTATGTTCCCTTGAAGGTTTGAATTTTGATATGATGGGGCGGCAACTCCGTTGACGTGTTCTGGAGGGCCAACTGGGCGCCGTCCAAATAGTGAACCCTGTTAGGCCAACCAATTCCTGCCTAGTAGTGGCTGCTTACCTACAAATAGAAGACCCTACGAAACCAGCCAGTGAATTCCAAACAAGTTTTCCGCAACCACTGGGCCTAACTCCAGTAACCATCACAGGAAAACTTCTTTTTTTTTTTTTTTTTTGTTTTGGGTATTTGTGTTCATCCGAAACCCGCCGTATCTAGTGTGTTTGGATAGTAGATTATTTGGGATAATTTTATAAAAAAATATTGTAGAACTTTTTTAATTTGATGTATGTAAGATAAAAAGATAATTGAAAATTGTGTCAGTGATACAAGTAGAAATTTCTGACCAAATAAGATCAATCCAAACAAGCCTAGGAGGAACGGCACGTAAGCACGTCATAGAAGCATGAGTAGGAAGCGCTATCTTCCCCTCCCAAATCTTGAACCAAATCTTGTTTTTCAAGACCTCTCCTTGTAAATTGTAATAGAATAGGATTTAAAAAAAAAGAATAAATTTTCCACAACTTTGTGAAATGGGATAATTTCAGAAACCTATACTGAGATTTTTGACAATTTCACCGAGCTTCCTTCGAGTTTATAAAATTACACTTACATCCCTTGATTTGATAGTTTTAACAAACAAATATTGACTTGGTCAATTTTTTTAAATGAATACCCTAAAATGCGCATGTGTAGTGAAACCCATTCGATAGCGGATTCCCATGCCGACCCAAAGTCTTGAACATACAGAACTTATGCATTACATACCCAGGCTGAAATGGTACACTAACGATTCTAAGTCCCCCAAAGGGGTCGAGCCGGATGAGCAGATCAACATGGTTTCAGTCAAAATTGTCCAGCAAGCTCTCTATACGTTTTTTTTTAGTGCTCTTGACGCCTTTCTTTTCAATAACATGTGTCACCGAGAAAGGTTTTTACATGGCAGAGGCTCCATTTTAGTAAGGCTGCAGTCACAGCATCACTACCAGATCTAATGCTTGATTCTAGACTAGAGTCTGACCCCTCGCTCCAACATGAATAGCTTCAAAGCAAGAGGTTCTTCTTTCTGCCTATTTCTGCTATCCCTGGAACAGCAGCTATACTTAACGAGTTTTAACTAACTTCCCTATATAATTATAAGATCATCTAGCACAATTATAAGGAAAATGTGTCAAAATTTTCATGTTCATATGTACAATTTGATAAACAACTATAATAGTATTTTATCAGTATGATAGGATAATGTTGATGGTATTTACCTATGGATTTAGATTTATAAGATAAAGAAGAGAGTGTTGAAATAATTCTTTTAGAGATTATGAATTTTTTGAGTGGTAAGATTACCATAGTTTAGTGGTGGTTTTAGGCCATCTCTTTTTTATTTACTATAGATTTTGATATGAGAAAAAAATAAACAAAGATCAGCAAAAGCATTAGATTACATATAAAGTTAACTCGTCAAAAAATCACCAGCGTTACAATAGCAGTTAAAGGCAATAGTAGTAATTCTATGGTTTTGTTGGTGAAAAATAAAAAAGAGAAATAAGAAGGGAAAAAAAGAATGAAAAAATAAGTTTAAAACTAATTCTTAATATAAGCACAACAAGCAAGAGAATTTCATAAAAATATTTAAGGATAGTATTGTCATTTTAAATAAATTTTAGAACCTTGAGAGAGCTAAGTGAAATTATTAAAAACCTCAAGGGAGGTTTCTGAAATTATCCCCTGTGAAGTGATGAAGCTTGCTGCTGCCTCTTTCACGTTCTACTCTGTACTACCTAACCATACTGCACTCCACTATTCCACCAATAATACTCAGAACGATGATGATCCCAAATACTAGTACTGATCACGGAAACAAGTCCTATTTCGAAATAATTTTCCTCGTTAAATTCATCAACATTCTCTCTTGAAGGCTCCAAGTGGTAATGATGATACACAACGATTTTCTCAGCATTTGCTTTATTGGATCATTTGGAATGCGCTCACAAACAATTTCTTTTTTTTTTTTTTTTCTTTTTTGTTCCCAATCGGATTAAAACATGAGAATCTGATGAGAAATTCATGAACAGAACGGAAGAAAACTAATAATATTTCTTTAGAGATCTCGAAGCTGTAGAAGATTCATGGGAGATACATATTTGGGATCCCCATCCAGTAACTGCTTGGCAATAATAAGGTTTGCGGCCTCGCTTGGGTGATAAGGGTCCCAAAACACATGCTTGTCACGGTCTGAACACATACTAGATGTTGGCCCGCATGGAATTATCCCGGCGAATTGACCTCCGTTTCCACAGCACGCTTTACTTGCAGTAGTAAATCCTGCAGAAGGGTTCAGATTTTGGCTTAGAAAGAATGAAAAGGAAGAACTTTGGCTAGGGGAAAAAAATAAAAAATGCTGCTACCATTCCAAATAAAAGGATTCAAGTGCTAACCATAACTCTTGTAGTTTGTCAGGAGCTCCATCACAAGATCGTACACATTTGCGTGCACGAATGTAGCTCCTTTGAGATTATCATTGAGTTCAGCAACCAGATCCTTGAGCCGAGCATTGTATTGAAGTGCAAGTTTGTTAGGCAATTCCACACACTGATCCGCAGTTAACTGGTTAATCGTCTTCTGATATGGGATACAACCAAGTGGTCCGACATTTCCGATGATGAATTTTCTAGCATCCAGTTGGTAAAGTCTCTGCCGCCACCCATGAAAAATAACGTAAGCAGATGATTCCAAAAACCAAAACCGGTGGTGCCAATAAATGTATATATATATATACCTGAATGAATAATAAAATTTGGGCAAAACAAAACGAAGAATAATATGGTATGGTATGTGTGCCTTGCTTACCGTGAGCTGACCTCTTAGATGGTTGAGAACATCATCTATGAAGGCATCTGGGCTTTGTGTTATTCTTGCACCTATCGAAATAACAGGAAGCAAGTAGTTGTTGAGAAAATCGTTGGACCCAATCGTGACGGAGAAGATCGATTTTTTTGACATGTATTCTTTTGCCTTAGACGGACCAAGCAATTTGTCTATTTGTTTCCTAGTAATGTTGAAGTAATCAACCTGGATGTCCATCGAAAGCCGGTTCACCTGTTTAGCATCATCACAAAAACCGGCCTCTGATCATTATCATCAAGAAAGTTGAAGAAAATTCACAGCTCGCTTCATTTAATATTACTTGAAAAGAGCGGAGCAGCATAAGATCTCAGAAGATGGAGAGGGAATAAAAAAAAAAAATTTAAAAAAAAGGGGGGAAGATCAAGGCATCTTGGTCATGTAACTCGAAAAAGAAAAAAAAATAAATATGTAAAGGAACTAAAGCTACAACACGTACGAAAATTCGTCCAGTGGCGTTCATGATCCCACCGCCTCCAGAAGCATAATTAACTCCGTGTAGTATGACTTTTCCGGTACAGTTTGGAGCCAAAAAAGGCGTTGCATAGTGTGGTTGTCCCAATTCCTCCCCTGAGATAATTGCAGAAAAGTTTAATGCAGTAAAGAAAGAAAATTGAGGGATCCTGTTAAGGCGGAAGTGAAACTTGTCAATAAATTCAAAGCACGAGAGCGAAATGAAACTTACCGATGATATCTCCGATTGTTCTTCCATTTGTATACCGTCCCGTCGGACTTCCTCCGGATGCATGGAAATCTATTCCGTTGGGTGGAATATTAGCTCTGGACAACGTCGGTAAATAGTTATTATTTCCCGCATCAACTAAAGAATCTCCGAAAATATATGAAGCTCCGTTTTTTATGTCTTCATCGTACTGGCAAATCCCGAAGGATTTCAGATTAATGATCACTAGGAGAAGAAAAGCTACGAAGTGGGAGAAATTTGGAGCCATAACTCGGTCGATAAGCCCTCTGAGCTAATTGGACCAGAGCACCACGGAACGATGCATGCAGGAGGAAGTATTTATGTCACTTGATTGGACAAAAAGGAAGCCAAACTGGTTAGGAAACTTGTAATAGCTTGTCACGATTGAATTGCATTTGGTAAGACCAGATTGCTGGACATTAGTGAGGCAGACTTGCTCGCGGTGGAATTTCAAGAAGTAGGTCATCAGCAAAGAGTTTGCTGGCACAACCCGCATGAAAATGAATCAAATTTCTTCTAGTAAAAGAAACTCGAAGTCAGGTGGAAAACTTTAATTTGATTTACATCAGGCTGATTTCAAAAATGGTCTAGAGGCCACTCGAAAGAACATTCTAATGCTCCCAAGAACTTTAGGTGTGTTTTGGTATTTGGCGTCGAGTCTACTGACAGTCCGGGAAGTTGTATGCGGTGTAGACCATGGACTCGTCAAAAATAAATAAAAATGGACTAGTGACATCGACTGCGCCATGCAGTCCAATCGCGTGCTGTCTATTTCCACCTTGAGTTTATTTCTGATTTTCATACATGATGGTACAAAAATAACCATGATAGATACAGTGGACTCTGATTTTAAATGAAACTAGGATATCATAAGTTCTTTTTCAAATAAATAAAAAAAAGTGCATAATTTCAATACAATTTGAAAAGAGGGAGCTGGTTTTTTGAATTCTAACCATTAAAAAAAAAAAATGAACTGAGTCATGGTCACACACTAAGCATGGCAAATTTATCAAATGATACTGAATTTAACCATATGTGAATGCTTGTTTTTAGTCACTCGTGCATAAAAAGCTTTCCTACTTTAAAACTTGCGTTGTCAATACGACTCATGATTTAATAATACTGTTCTGCTGGAATAAAAAATCATATATTTAATTTAAAAAAAAGGTTAGAGACAATAATAATACAATAATGCACAAGTGTGAAGGGATGAGACACGAATATCTCACTTTCTTTAAGAATGATTCAATCCTTTAGGAAAGAATCAATTCCGATGTAGCAAAATCTCCAACTTGTCACATCTAGGATATACAGCGCAACCACACTTACTGTTACTCTCATAAATCTGCACGACTAAGAGAGTATTGCCGAATAAACACCTTTTATTTCTTGCCTAACTATGAAATAGAATATAATAGGCGTGTTGGGAGTCTTTCTCTTATAAACTGAAACTCACAAAACATAAGTTGTAATAGGATATATTTTCTATCTCAACTGCACATATGTAGAGGTGATGAAAACTAGACAAAAGCACAAGTATTAGTTGTAATGGACAACCAGTATTTTCTATATCTAGAAACACTCTTATATATAGTGATGAAGAGTTAGTCAAATCATAAGTTACAATATAATGGTAATAATGATAGAGTTATTGGCTACTTAAATTAGTATTATAGGTTACAATCATATTTGTAAATGAAAACCATTAAATTCTACCAATAATTGTGAATTTATGAGTATTAGTCAAATACTAATAACTCTTAAAGAAACCGTTACTGTATTCTTTCATTGTAACTTATACATTTAACATAAAAATTGAAAAATTTATTCAAATACTGCAACAAGTAGCGACAAATTCTTGCAGTGCATACTTATGAATTTAGGAGTCTAATTTCGAATGCAAGTACTCCACCATGCGGAAATGCAGATGCAGGAGGCTCACCAGAATTGCGCGAACCGAGCGGAAAGTTTGGTGAAACTGATGGTCTGACCACGCCAAATTAAGAGGTTGAATTTTTTGGTTCGATTGTGCAAAGTTGCCCTGCAGTTTGAACTAGAGAGAAATGGGACCTTTCAAGACTTGGGGGCTCCTCATTTTGGTAGGTTTAGTTTGGGAAACTTATCCGTTATCTGAGCCAGCTAGGCCCATTCCCCACGCCAACGGTTAAAGCCCAAGTTCGAGTACTGATCCAACAAATGCTAAGGGCATCTGCCACCAACATACACGCCGATATGGAGTGTTAAATGGTGGCTCCATTTCTTTCGTGCATCAAATCAAAGGAACCCTTGTTGGGTGAGCTTTTGAGACTTGAGAATGCACTCTCAAGTCTCAACCAACGTTGGCTGGAGAGGAATTCTTGTCCGGATAATATCAGAATTTGAACTCGCACCCTAGTCTCATGGTGCTTTTGAGCTATTTGGTCCTAGTTTCTGGTAACTGTATTTGGTCCTGGACTTAATTGGATTTTTGGTTTTACAGGATTCTTCTTCTAATCCTGTGGCTCAGAACACTTGATAAGAGGCGGGTCCAAGTGTTAATAGTTCAAAAAGTTTTAAAATTTCTTTGCTAGAATTTTCTACTTATGTATGCATATCCTGTGCCCTGCCTTAATGGTACAGAATAGAAAGGGTTCGTATCATAAAACAAGTGATTGAGAAATGGATTAAAAATTATGTTGGAAAAAAACTTGAAGAAGAGCAAAACAAAGAGAGAGCAATTTCAGCACATAGGGACCGAGATAATGGCTGGAACTTAAAAATATTCCGGAGTATTTCATTTTTCGCTTACGAAATTAAACAACTATTTTTTCCCACTACGAGAGCATAATGGTTGACTGGGTGGGAACAGGTATGGGGGGCCGCCGAACTGGCACTTCTCTCATCTGTCAACTCGAAATTTCCCGCCTTCCAAAGCCCTGAAGCCCTAAGCATCCGCTGCAAATCAATGGGCTGTCCTCCACAGCAAAACCACAATCGACCGTTGGAGACCTCTTCCTCAAAGCTCAAAAGAGACTCCAGAGAGAGTCAGCGTACGGACAAAGACAGATGAACAGTGAAATCTCTTCCCTAGCACAGTAGAATACTCTTGTAAGACAGCAATGGTTCCTCCAATCTCACGCACCCCTGCAAAACCCAACTCTCAAGACATGAAAGAGGCCGGCCAAACCAAGAAGATGCTATTATCTGAGTATGAGCAATCTAGGGAAGAAAGAATCAAACAAAACCTTGAAAGAATGCAAAAACTTGGGATTTTTGATCTTTCTCTCAAACTCAAGTCCCTCAAGCCTGCTCCTCCCAATTCCAACCCATCCTCCACTCGCAGAAACCATCGGCATTTCTCTGCTTCACCTCCTCCACGGCCCATTCGCCGCTCCTCAAGGTAGGATTCTTTCCCTCTTCCGATCCTTCCCTTTTCCATTTTTATTGGGGTGTAGAAAGGCACCCCTGTATTAAGCTTTTCTAGCTTTTATAGTATCATTTACAGTAGAAGATTCGTACTCTTTGTTGCTGTATTTCTCAAGCCTACTCTGTTAAGCATCTGTGACCGTTATTTTGTGGAATAAAAATTGGGTTTTCATGATTTTATTTGTTATTGATCAAAAGAGAGTTTCTTTAATCAAAAATTTCTTCATATAAGATGTTCTCTTAAACTTTTTCTTCTTTTTTTTCCCCCCTTTTTCTGGCTTCTAACATTTGAATTCAAGACATCTTAATTGGAGTTTCCGTGTCTGTTTTTATGTCAGAAAGGTCGACGATTTTGAGACTTGGCCAGAATTGGGCCGTTATAATGCTACAAACTAAATGATAACGGTGCTCATATCCTGCCCTGTTTCTTGTATTTAGGCTGCAGAATGCGACACCAGTTAGTTATTCTGAAGTGCATTTGACAAAGGAAGGTAACCCTTTGGAAAATGGGCATGATTTGCTGAGAGAGGAGGGTTCAAGACCTGAAGTTTATACTGAAGAACATGAAAAGTTGTTGGGCAGCACTGAGATGAGTTGGACTCTTTTTGTGGATGGATTTGGAAAAGACGGAAAGCGTATTTATGATCCAGTGAATGGAAAGACCTGCCACCAGTGCAGGTGAGGAATTATTTTTCCTAAATGATGGCTTTGTGTTTTACTTCGTAGCATGTCCTCTCTCTTTCCTGCTGATTTGGCTCATTCACCGGAAAGCACTTATCTTGTGCATCCAAATTTGTAGGTCTAGTCTTGAGAACTTTTTTACATACCAAATTCCATTTAATTGTCTACATTTGAGTCTGTAGCTAATTACTTTGTGTTTTCGTGCTGCCACTTGCTGTTTTTGGATTAAATTATAGCTAGAATGCATCTGTATGTTCTGGTTATTCCCACTGTTTTGCAGGCAGAAAACTCTTGGTCATCGTACTCATTGCAGCAAATGCAACAAGGTGCAGGGACAATTCTGTGGAGATTGTCTGTATATGAGGTATTAAGTACTAACATAACATAACTATTACCTCCTCGGATCAAAATATAATACAACTCCATGTTTGATAGCTTTTGCTTATTGAACGCTGGAGTTAACCGTACATGTGGCACAATGCTTGAGGATTTTGTTATCACATTTATGCCATCAAGAGCTTGAACTATATTGCCATTTGATGCATTCAAATTTTCTTGTACAAAGTTCTTACTGGCAAAAGATCACAGTTCATTGTGCTCTCTTAAGTGGTATTTTCGGTCGTTTAGTTCTCAATACCCATTTGTATTATTGTAATTGGCAGGAAACTTTTATCTCATTTACTGCCCTGAGTGTAATCACTTGTGTTAGACAATTCTCTCAGATTGATTCAGATATTCTAATTCAATTATTTTGTCATCCGAACCCCATATCAATTCATGTGATGTGGAAATGGTTTTTGACTGGTTTTGTATGCGTAACTTGTTCAAAACTATTTGAAAAGGGTTATAAAAGCTCAAAATGGAGTACATTCATTAGTCCTCTTGCTCATTAGTTTTTTGTTACATAAATCAATTGCGGCAAGGAATGTGAGCATTCTTTGGGGTTTATCAATTTAGCATTATCAGTAACTTTGTGCTTTAAGAAACGATTAAAGGAAGTATAAACACAGGGTGTTGCTTAGAATGGATACAAGTCCAAAGTTTACATTCAATGATCAAATCTTATCTGCTCTCTTTCTGGATGCTGGTGAAATTCAGCCAGTACTGAAAAGTTGTTTTTCATTTTTTTTAAATAAATCGTTGTAGTATCTGCCAACTGCTCAGATATCGGGATTTTAGTTTGTTTCAATCATTTGTAATCTTATTTTTTTAAGTCCTAATGCATTTTTTAAACAGATATGGGGAGCATGTGCTTGAAGCAAACCAGAACCCAAACTGGATTTGCCCAGTATGTCGTGATATTTGTAACTGTAGTTTGTGCCGTCAATCTAAAGGGTGGCCTCCTACAGGCAGCCTTTATAGGAAGGTGTGCTTGTTTATCATCCTCTTCTTCTTCTTTTTCTTCTTCAATAGTATCTGAACTTGGTCTGTCTTGAACTCTTTCCAGATTACAAGTTTAGGTTTCAAGTCTGTTGCGCATTACCTCGTACAAACACGGCGCTTAAACAGTGACTTAGAGACAAATTCAGGTACCAAGCTTCAAACTTCTGTGAAGGGATCACTACCTTTTTCTGATGTGGAAGAAATATTAATTGATAAGATATCGTCTGAGTCAAATGTAAGACATCAAGGATTAGAATGTCCTCAATCTGAAGGCAAGATGACTGACGATTGCCTTGGTGATGATGGTAAACAAGAGGAGAGCGCAAACTTATTAAATAACAAACAGGGTGATGGTAAGTCAGAGCTCATTATGCAGCCAGAATTGGGAAAAATTGCAATTAAGAAGGCATCTTCTGAGTCAAACGTAAAATCTCAAGGATTGGAATATCCTCAATCCGAAGGCAAGATGACATACAATTGCCTTGATGACGGTAAACAAAAGAAGAGGACAGACTTCTTGAATAGCAAACAGGGTGAGGGTGAGGTGGAGCGCAACTCAGAGCTTCTTATGCAGCATGAATTGGCCACCAACTGTAATACTGACAATTCTTTGCTCCTCAGTAAGATGGGAAAAGAAATCGAATTGCATGTTTGCAGTAACATTCGATGGGAAAGTAGTGCAGAGTCTTTAACTAGGCTAGTACTTCCTAAGAGCTGTTTTGATGAGAAAGGCACATCAGAAACTGAGTCTACAGCTGAGGATCTCAAAGACTTTGGCCAAAGACATTTAGGCTGTTTCATTGCACCACAATCAAGTACAATGTCCAGTAAGAAACATGGCCACACCAGTGAGCTACCTGACAGTATTGCTGGACGACTGAGGCAGAGGCGAAAAACAGGCAAAGAGCACGAGGAAGAAATGTCAACAGGCAAAAGAAATGGAACCGCGGACATACAGCAGAAATTGAACAATAAAAATTCACCTCCATGTAAAGCTGAAGCTACCGTAAACCATTCAAATTTGACCACTTCAGATGTCACACCAGTAGCAGTCACAGATAGTATTGCTGGAAGATTAAGACACAGGCGTAATCAGGGCAATCAGTATGAGGAGCAGAGGCCAACAGGGGCAAAAGATGGTAATCCAGAATTTAAAGCTGAAGCTTCTCTAAATCGTACTATTTCCAATACTCCTCCAGATGTTGCACCCATAACACGTTCAAGCTCCAACAAGAAACGCGTCCGTGTCTCAGAACCGTCACCTGATAGCATTGCTGGGAGACTCAGACAGAGGCGTGCTGAAGTCAAGGTGATGTGATGCGTTGGCACTAGTAGAAAACTTATGCGGCCAACCGCCATTGTTTCTCCTAGTTTTGGTGCTTGTTAACGCACGAAGTCAAGCCCCAAAAAAACACAAAAACAAAAAAAGAAAAAAGGAAAAAGAAAATGAAGGTGATTGATTCTTTTTGCTAAAACGTTTACGTTGTCCACCTTCAGTGAAAGCTAGTAAAATGTTTGATCAGAAAGTCAGCTGCTTTCTCTATTTCCCTTGACCCCTATCCTTGGCATGCTGTTTAGTGGTTAGTCTATGGGTTCTCCATTCTTTCTAGGCCGTTTCTGAAACTATGCAGCCCATAATGTGGAGTAGCCCAAGCCGAGCGCAAATATGTCATTTCTGTGGACATATGAGCAAATAAGTTGGCCAAGAAACGACGAAAATTGATAAAAGGGTGGGCGAGTCAGAACCATTGTTGGGCTACAAAGTTCAAGGAAGCATCTCTTCTGCTTGCATCAGAGGAAACAACAACATAAGTAAAAAGAAGGAAAAGGAAAAAACTTCAAAGTATTTGAATTGACTCTTTATCAAAATCTGTAGGAGCAAACTTTAACAGTTGAAGTTAAAATGGCAGAATTTAGGAAAAGCAATGTAAAGTCATAAAGAGACACCAAAGCAAAATGCATGCTTCCAAAAAGAGACCACTATCCGCATAACACTAGTTACTAATGCTCGCTAACTTTATAAAAGTAAAGTCGTGCGACTTGGCGCTTTCTTTGAATAATATCTTCATCTCACGGCCCCCTTTTCCTTCCTGCTTATTTCTTTGCCTGAAATTTTTTTTTTCAATTGACGATTGACTAAGAAATAAAGTAAAAATCTCACGAAATAATTAGAGGCAAAGGGAGAAAAATTCAACTAACCTCCTATGAAAAAATATAGCCTTGGTTGGTTGTTGGGGCCAGGATATTTCAATCAAGAAAAGCATTTGGATGAGCCCCCCCTTTTTTTTTAAATATGAGAAGTAAAGGGAGAAAAATTCGACTAACCTCGTGTGAAAAAAAATATATGGATTCGTTTGGATTGAGGAATTTGATGAAGAATTTGAAATCCACCCAAGTCACTCAAGTTGTTTGGAATATTTAAGATGCTTTTGAATTTATAATTCATCAATTATCAAAATGTATTTTAAATATTATAATAATTTATGATTTATAAATTCAAATAGCTTTTAAATAACCTAAACAATTAGAGAAATTTGAAAGAATTTCAAATCGTTTGTTAAATCACTCAATCCAAACAAATCTATAGCCTTGGCTGACAGTTGGGGCCAGGATATTTCAACCAAGAAAAGCATGTGGATGAGCCTTTTTTTTTTTTTTTTGAATATCAGAAGTGAAAAGGGACATTATGGGTTCACCTTCCAAGGGAAAAGTAAAAGCCCATTAACTTTGAATAATGTCGACAAACGACACGGATATGCAATCAACTTCAAATTAAAACTGAGTAACTAGCAATAGCTGAGTGTATTTGAGATTCTTTTTCTCTTGCAAAGCTACAACTTGCTATCAATAAGAGTTACACAAAAAATTAGAAATATTTATGTCTAAATAGCTCGATCTCTTGCTAAACCTTTTAAACGGAAACCAAGAAACCCCCACTCTCCCCAAAAAAAAAAAAAAAAAAAAACCAGGAGATTCTTAACTGTGGTGAGCAAGTGAATCTTAGGGAATGACGGCATGATGATGTTTAATGCTTAATCAAGTTCAAGTTTGCAGAGATTAATCTCTAGCCAAACGGTACAAACGATGAAGAAATCAGATCGACAATGGCCAGTATCGAATGGACGTAATATCTCATGTCTCATTTTTCCATTTGAAAAAACGATGAATTTGGCCTTTTCATGATCTTTACGTCCTGAGTGCATGCATGTCCGTTTTTCCTGCCGCGCGTTGCTTTCCAACCGTCATAGGATGCTACGCGAAAAGAAAAGATCGAATGTATCATCCCTTCAATTCAAAGTAGGTTTCCCACATTGAAAGATTGTGAGTTTTTCATCTTGGATTAAGGTTCATAGGGGACCTGTTCAGTTACCAATTGACTGAACATGGTTTCCTTGTGGATCCCCCTTAAATTAATTTTTGACTCAATTTGGCGATAACTTCCTGAGTGTTTCTAATCTAACTGCGTGTGTGTATTGTGTTTCTATCTAAAAAAAAAAACAGGAGCTATCGTGTTTCTATCTAAACGCTGGGAAAACAACAGGAGCTATTTAACTGGACGTATTTTCTCGTTAATCCTCTGTATCACCTTCTCAATATCAACTAAAGTCAAAACAAGCATAGGATGGTGTTATTAATCAACAAATTCGAAATGCTAGCTGAATTTAAAGTAAACGTCTACTCCAGGTCAGGCAGAAACCCGACATGTCAATTCAACGGAGAATCATTCATTTCCATTACATACCTCAGTCGTACATGAAACCCTACTTATAGACTAAAACTAAACCACAAGTCTTTAGCATAGGATGAAGATATTTTAGTGCATGATGCAGTACACTGTAAAAGAACATGTTCATTTTTTAACAACTTGGCCTTTTAGAGTTTCACAGTTCACAACTCTTTTTAAAATAAAAGGCCAAAAATTGACTTGGGAACTCAACTTACATATTGAAATATATATATAATATCACATGCGCCCCGAGAGGCCGAGAGCCCATAATAAGGACAAACATGGGAAAAAGTTTTGAGGCCGCAGCAATAAATATGTCTCTGTTTTGTTATGTATTGGGGACCAAAGCTTACACCTACATGGTCTAGTAATTGGTGCTGACTAAGTTAGTTGAGTTTGACCTACTGTCATTCAGGTTTAGTAATTGATTTTGCAGATTCAATTAAATTTTAGAAATTATTACTAGTAGAAATATACTAGTATAAAATGGCTGAGATAATCAATTAGAGTATGCTTATCCTAATTGATGTGGCCACAAGAATTCAACCTTCAGCCAACACAATTTAAACTGTGACCAGGTATAAATAAATTTGGACGATATATTCAAGAAAATATATAATCAATTAGAGTGGTGAGTATTTTTCTGGCAACGAGGACCAAAAGGAAAACAGAGCACGATTCTATTTCTATGTAGAAAGATCACATTCCCAGCCTTGTAATAAAGTCAAGAACAGAAGGTCTATGACAATCAAAAGTAAACAATTGTGTAGTCAATTAGCCCTTTCTCTTACTTCTTCCTGCCAACAATTTTTTGGGGTTTCGTGCAATAGTCCACCTACTCACCAGGACAGGGAATCCAAAGGGTTTATTGGAAGAGGGTAGTAGAAAAAAGATCTTTATGCTTGCAAGTTGCAACTAATAAGAGGACAAGTAGTGCGTTAAGTACAATGAAGTAATGAACAAGTGTTTCAATAAAGGATTAAGATGGTTACTTTTTTTTTTTTGGCTAATAAAATAAATTTATTAGATCCCTGACAGAAAAAAGAAAAATTAAATCAGACCAAAATAAAAAGAAAAATAAATTAGAAAAGCCATAATAATAATGTTCATAAAATTGTGCTTGGTGGCTGCGTGGGACCAGCTTAGTCATATGCTCAACTGTATTTCCATTATCTGTCTGATAATTGACCTAGTCCAATATGGGGATTTGGTGATGGGACTCTGAGCATTGTTGCATTGCGGTTCCTCATTACTTCTCTAACCAATGTCCTTATCCTGAACCAAAATATAAATAGAAAATAATAATTAGGGTAAAAAAATTTATTTTTTTGGGGTTATATTTCTTTTATAAGTTGATTCTGTTCATTTGTTTTGATATGCTTTTAAGCCTTCACACAGCCACCAAAAAAATAAATAAATAAATAAAGAGAGAGAGAGAGGAGATATGAATAGCTCGAATCCTTGAACCAGTTTCCTCTTTGCGTTGTTGTCTAGGCCATGAGTTTTAAATTGAGGCTAAAAGAAAGCAGTAATAAAATATTTAGGTACAAACAAAATTTGTGACTTCTGATGACGAAACTGCACAAATCTAATAAATTGTCGTGGTTTCAACTGGTGACAATTGTTCTATTTTTCGGAAAATGGAAGCTAAGTAAGGGGGGTCTGCACAGTTGACCCAAGTTGCGACAGCAGGGTTACCGTATTTTAATTAAAAAAAAAAAAAAAAGAAGCAACATCTCACTTGATGGTGAAGGTTTAGGTGTCCTGAATTACTCCAAAACCAAAACATATTATTTACTCCCAGTCCCTGTACTGTACTGCATGAGGACTAACTAATGGATACGTATACTACCCTTTTTCTTTTTGTCAATCGACAACTCCTACATACGCCTACTCGTACTCTTACTTGATTCAAGGAAGGGCTCAACTAGATGAGAGAGAGACCGATGAGAATTGAGTCAGAGCATCGGATTAGACGAGTGTACTATACGTCTTTTATTAATCCCCTTGCATTTAAGATAGTTTTTAACTACACCAGGATTGTGCAGAAGGCAGTCCAAGCAATTGGTTGGGTGACCAACCCCTTCATTTGTAATTGCAAGAAAACTAGTATATATTGGCAGAACCATTAGATGGGATTGGCAAAGTTTTAGTGATACACACAGTGCTGCCCTTCCAAAACCGAGCCATGATGAATTATCACACCACCTACCTACTGCTGCACTTGATGTATACACATGAAGGATTTTGATAAATCGGTAAACTGGTAGTAATCATTTCAGAAAAGGCAATGAGAGAAAAAAAGGGCCATCTAAAGTTATATTGCATACAAGTGTTCTACGTCAACAATGCATGCATTTATTGCATTGAATCAATTATTGCCTTTCCTTTTTTCTTTTTTCTTTTTAACTGCCTTTTTTTTTTTTTTTTCCCCGGGTGGTCCTGGACTGGAACCCTCTTGTTTTCTTGGCGAGATATGTGTACTGTGCAAATAAAGCAGTCTAGTTGACACTGGTTTAGTTGAACCGTCGAATTTCTTTTAAACCTTTTGATTTCTCAACACTATAAAAAAAATTCTACAAGTATTGCATTTCGGATGCTCTTGAAAATTTATTGTCTATGTCTTAGCAGATCACCTGAGTTGTTAATGAGAATATATATATATATATATATATTGGTCATCACTAAAAGTCAACTTGAGACAAATGCCTTGTTGGATGGACCCAAAGGAGACCCAAAAAAAAAAAAAAAAAAAAAGCTTGATAGACGTTTTTCTTTTAAATATATACTACTGGGGATGATAACTGATGGAACATAGAGTTGCTATTGAGGTTTTCGCAAAAAAATTTTTATATTTTCCGTGATCACATTTTTTAAATATTTTTTTACCTCACATACATTAAATCGGTACAATATATTTTCTTACAGAAAATTTAAAAAATAGCAATTCAGACAAGGCCTTTATAATCTATTTTGATTAAAATTGTCATGTGTTGTATGTATGTCACAATTATGAGTTATATGTAAGATACAGTCACATAAAAAGAAAAAAGGAAGGAGCTTGAGATTGTAAATTTTTAACTTAATCCAAATGATTTCGACTTTAATTTACATCCCCCAATGTGTACAGGCAAATTTAATTTAATTTAATTTCTCTGTATCTTATTTTCCTATTTAATTTATTCTCAATTATGGGATTTCCACAAAACAGAGAGAAAAGAGCTGTGCATATAAAACAGCTTTTACAAGCAACGCAAAAAGCCAGCTGATTGGCGTTTGACTTTCAGGCGAAACTGTGCGTTAGAGAGGAGGGTCATAGTAGGTCCCACCAAGCACAAAAAGCTTGTTTATTTCTTCCACTCGATTAATTAGTAAAACAAAAATTTGTCTAGTAGTAACAGAAGAGCACAATTGTTTGTTTTTAGGTTTTTTTTTTTTTTGGTGGGGGGGGGGTGGGGAAAGAGAGTGCGTGGGGGGGTGGTAACTTGGTGGGGGTAGTGGGACTTGAAAGTCAATCCCGGTTTTACAAATAAAACGAACGAGGATAGGCTAAGTGCTTTATTGCATAATGCAATTATGCACTTTGGGATGCCCAAGTCTAAAAGCCGGATAGGGTCAATGACAAGGAGAGATAAGTGCACAGTGGGGAGGGAGGTAATCAGTAGGGGTCTGTTTCTGGAATCACAAATCACAACCGAAGTGAATGTGCATTCGCTGCTGGGGAGAAAGGTCTGCTTTTAATTGGCCTCTAGGAAAGAAATAGAGAGAGAGGGAGAGAGCTAAGGGGGGCGGGGGGGAGAGATAGAGATAGAGATAGAGATAGAGATAGAGAGAGAGCTTGGAGCTGCTTTCAGGGGTTCAAGCAACCTTACGCTTTAAGGGGGGGATGGTATCTTCTTTTTAAATTGTCTTGTTCTGCTGTGCTGGTGCGGTCTTAGCAGTACTAGTAGTTTTCTGCAACATTCACTAGCAGTGTCTTTTCTGGTGTCTTTTCTTTACCATTACTTGTGGGATCTGGATTTAAGGCTCTGGGCTTCTCTGGTTTTCCTCTACTCCATGGCTAGTTGTAGTTTGATTTTAATTGTTTGACTATTTTTAGATGTGGGTTTTCCGTAAAGACTGAATCTTTGAATCTTCGGTCTTGAATTTTTACCCTGTTGGTTCAATTTTCTTTCCTTTTCTCACCTTTTGTAGCCATCTTGGAAAGTCAGTCGTTATAAAATAGTCTACTATCTTCACTGGATTCACTGATTGAACCTTAAATTCTGTGGGTATCGTTTATCCTCTTTCCCTGTATATCTTGGTTTCCATTTGTATTGCCTGAACGATTTTCAGCGAGGTCAAATCTAGGGTTTCTTGATCTGATACTTTTCTCATTTTCCCAAATTCTTTTCTGCAAAGTCTGGTCTTCTCGTTTGAATCATTTGCTAAAGCAAATGCTCAGCTTCTTTCCCTCCTTAAGACAGGGAATTTGATTTCGGAAAGCAAAGGTTTTGATTCCTGGAAGCTTTTAGCTTGATGACTTTTGCTTTTTCTTGAAATTAGGTTTGAACTTGAGACTTTTTCTTTGGGGTTTGCTGTTTGATGGGCTAAACAAACCCTTTATTCTGGTGACTCATTTATTTGATTACTCTTTTGGTTTCCTCCCAAGCATCAGGGGGAAAAAAAAAAAAAGCTTTGATGCATCTTTCACTATGGAAGCCAATATCTCACTGTGCTGCTCTGATTTTGGATAAGAAGAGCAGAAGAAGAGATGGGTCTAGTCACTCAACGGAGGAAATTAAGAGAAATCCATCAATTTTGAGGAAATTGCATGAGCATAAGCTTAGGGAGGCTCTTGAGGAAGCTTCCGAGGATGGGTCTCTTGTTAAATCTCAGGATATGGACTCAGAGTCGATGGCAAATCAAGACGAGGGCTTGGGCCGATCGCGTTCACTTGCGAGGCTGCATGCTCAGAAAGAATTTCTCAGAGCCACTGCTCTTGCAGCTGAGCGTATTTTTGAAGCGGAGGACTCCATTCCCGAACTTGAGGAAGCATATTCAAAGTTTGTCACCATGTATCCCAAGTATCATTCGTCACAGAGGATTGATGAGCTGAGGTCAGATGAGTACTCTCACCTATCTGGCTCTATTCCTAAAGTGTGTCTTGATTATTGTGGATTTGGGTTATTTTCATTCCTTCAAACTGTGCATTATTGGGAGTCATCTACATTTAGCCTGTCTGAGATTACTGCTAACTTGAGCAATCATGCTCTCTACGGTGGTGCTGAAAAGGGTACTGTTGAATATGATATAAAGGCCAGAATAATGGATTATTTGAACATTCCTGAGCATGAGTATGGTCTTGTTTTTACTGTTAGTCGAGGGTCAGCTTTTAAACTGCTAGCTGAATCCTATCCTTTTCATACAAACAAAAGGCTGTTGACGATGTTTGATCATGAAAGTCAGTCAGTGAATTGGATGGCTCAAAGTGCGAGAGAGAAAGGCGCTAAAGTTCATAGTGCTTGGTTTAAATGGCCAACCCTTAAACTCTGCTCAACTGATCTAAGAAAGCAAATTTCTAATAAAAAGAGGAGGAAGAAAGATTCAGCAGTTGGTCTTTTTGTGTTCCCTGTCCAGTCTCGAGTTACTGGCGCCAAGTACTCTTACCAGTGGATGGCACTGGCTCAGCAGAACAACTGGCATGTCTTGCTCGATGCTGGAGCTTTGGGTCCAAAAGACATGGATTCTCTTGGACTATCTCTATTTCGGCCTGATTTCATCATAACATCCTTTTACCGGGTCTTTGGGTATGACCCAACTGGATTTGGGTGCCTCCTGATCAAGAAATCTGTGATGGGAAGCCTTCAGAATCAGTCAGGCCATGCTGGGTCTGGCATAGTGAAAATCACTCCCATTTTTCCTCTATATCTGAGTGATTCGATTGATGGTTTTCCTGGATTGATTGAGGATGACGAAGTTGGTGAAAATGGTGAAACTAAAACTGAAACTCGTCCAGGATCTCAGTTGCCTGCTTTTTCAGGGGCATTCACTTCTGCCCAGGTAAGGGATGTATTCGAGACTGAGATGGAACATGATAACAGCTCTGACAGGGATGGCGCAAGCACCATATTTGAAGAAACTGAGAGTATTTCCATTGGGGAGGTAATGAAAAGTCCAGTTTTTAGTGAAGATGAATCCTCTGATAATTCCCTGTGGATTGATCTGGGTCAGAGTCCTTTGGGTTCTGATAGTGCTGGTCAATTGAACAAACAAAAGGTGGCCTCCCCAGCACCACCATTTTGGTTTGCTGGCAGGAAGAATAATAAGAGGCTGTCACCAAAACTGGCAAAGACACTGAACAGCCCCATCTATGATCAAGAGTCAACCCCAGGGCACAATGAGGACCACATGCTGTCATTTGATGCTGCTGTTCGATCTGTGTCTCAGGAATTTGACCATTTACAGGAGAATTCTGGTGAAGAGCAGTCAAATGAAAGAAATGCTAATATTAGAGAAAGCAGTAAAGCTCCTGGTAATCGCCATATTCAGGAAATTGAAGAAGAATCTGAAACCTTGGAACCAGTTCGGATGTTAAATGCTGCTGTCAAGGGATCTAATCTTAGAAACTCAGATTCTCTTTCTCAGTCACGAATCCTTGAGAATGGTTCGGGTGCTGCATTGTGTCCTGAGCCAAAAGAGAGTGCTATAAGGAGGGAGACAGAAGGTGAATTCAGATTACTCGAAAGGAGAGAAGGGAACAGGTATGCTGGCGGCAGATTTTTTGGCATTGAGGAGATTGAGCAGCCTGGAAGTAGGGGAAGAAGAGTATCCTTTAGCATGGAAGACACCCATAAATCACGTCTCAGCCATACTATGGAGGCAGGAGAGCTATCTGCCACAAGCCTCGATGATGAGGAGTACATCAGCGATGGGGAGTATGTTGATGGCCAAGATTCCGACAGAAGAGAACCTGAGATAATGTGCCGGCATCTTGATCACATAAATATGTTGGGACTCAATAAGACTACCCTTAGACTACGGTTCCTCATCAATTGGCTGGTAACATCATTGCTCCAGTTAAGAATACCTGGTCCAAATGGGGAGGATAATCTTCCCCTTGTCCACATTTATGGGCCAAAAATCAAATATGAAAGAGGTGCTGCTGTTGCATTTAATGTGAAAGATCGGAACAGGGGCTTAATCAGTCCTGAAGTTGTACAGAAGCTGGCAGAGTCACATGGCATCTCTGTTGGAGTGGGTATTCTTAGTCATATTCGGATATTAGATAGCCCAAAGCAGCAACGTGGTGCTTTCAACCTGGAAGATACCACACTCTGCAAGCCAATGGAGAATGGCAGGCATGATGGTAGAAGTGGGTTCATCAGGGTTGAAGTTGTCACTGCTTCTCTTGGCTTTCTAACTAATTTTGATGATGTTTATAAGTTGTGGGCTTTTGTGGCTAAGTTTCTCAACCCCACATTCATTAAAGAAGGTGCCCTTCCAACTGTGATGGAAGATGCTGAAGCACAGGGCTGAATGCTACAAATGAATTTTGGCTGACCTTGCCTTGGGGGTGGGCGAGATCTAGAGATGTGATGCCTAGACTGGGCCTAAATCTCTAAGACTGAAATATCCAGATGCAAGAAGAAGGAAGAGAATTGAGAGATTTTGCTGGATATTTTTTGCCCCCCTTTGCGCCATTAAGCTGCAATGTGGGTTTATTTGTTCATTCGTGGTTTTTCTTTGTTAAACTGTCATATTTTACCTTGTTGAGTTTCTTGTAGAGTTGGCATTAGAAATTTGTATCATCTAAGGTAGTAATTATGACCGAAAGCAGATATACCAACTGACATTTGGCTCGTGACCAGATTGTTCTCTATTGTATGTTATTGAGATTATATTTTTGCTTGTTTGGCTCTTCCATAGTTCAATGTCCTGTTCAGATGTACTAGTTTCTTAGCGTGTTTAGTAGCTGAAGAAGTGAAACACTTCGTTCCTCTTGGGTTTACTTGCTGTATTATTTATCATCATTATTTTATTACTTATTTGCTTTGATTTGGTTCCTCTTGTTTGGAGGATTGTTGCAATAAAAACCAAATTATACTCCACTTCGGTCCAATATGTAATGTATGCTGTCCAATTTCAAAGGTGGAATTCGTCAAAAAAGGACAGGAAGTGGACAAGTTGTTTTAAGAACCACTCTACTATAGTTGTTATCCAAGCTTATCATCTCGTAGATTTGATGGGTTGCAAGTGTCAAAGTAATCGTGAACAGGACTTGGATTAGCTTTCCTGGAGGGATTAACTATTTTAGCTTTTGTCCCGTTTCAATCTTGTTTTCGTTCTTAATGAGGTTCTATCACTTTCGGTAAAATGACTCTTATCTTCCCAGACTTGCAGACAAAAAGCTTCATCAACTTTTATATTTGCTTGGGGGAAGAAAAAAAAAAAAAAAAGAATAGTTTCTGGTTACGTGATGCACAGGACTTTGTGCCAGCTCACACCTGACATACAAATGACTGAAGTAATAAGGGGTTTATTTGTCTAAAATTTTTTACTTGCAACGTCGACATAATTTCCAAACATCTTTTTATCTCATGTACATCACATCAAAAAAGTGCTACAGTATTTTTTTTTCACAAAATTATCCCAAATAATCTACTATCCAAACACACTTCGCATGCAAGGATGACTTAAAAACGCCTTTGTGCCCCCTCAGCTGCACCCGTTTTCAGTCTACTGGTGGCTCGGTTAGTTTGACAGCATGTTACAGAATGACGCTGGATACAAAATAAAGAAATCGTGCATGGTTCTTGCGATTCGTTGTTGTTCCTGCCGTCACAAGAATAAATCCCAAAACATGGAAGAAGTAGAGAGAATAAAGACTCATGGGAACAGATAGTTTAAGGCGATTCGACATTTGCTCTTTTCCTTCCGTTTTAGTCCTAGTAATTATTGTTGTTGGGCCACACCCATGGGGTTTTGCTTGCCATGAAGGTCTTTGAATCACTGAACTAATGCAGCATTGTGTTTTTTGAAAACCCTTTTTGCTTTATCCCTTTGGGTTGAAAACTTTTTCCAATTTCGAGATTTTGTAGATGATGCTAGGTTGGATGGGTCATCCCAACAAAGTTGGTATTGAAGAAGACACAGCTTCTATTTTTTTCCACTGGCACGATTATGATGACCAGACATTGCTTTACAGGGCTGAGAAATTTAGTCGACGCGATATGGAATCTCGATCGTATATCAGACCCATTTTCCCTGAGGTTCTCCAAAAGTTAGCCAAAAAGTGGGTGCTGAGTGCTCGAGGAGCAATTGCAAAAGCCTTTCTGGGATCAGCTACCACAATTAAGTATTGCTGTGCTGAGTGCTCAAGAAGCGACATTTTGACAAAAGTCAGAAAGCCTTTCTCGGATTAGCAAACCCAAAAAGGAGCTTTACATGGTAGTTGCCCAAGGTAATTAGTCGCAATAGTTCAACCGGTCAGGCAAAAAGTAGCAACCAGCCTCATGATTTCTTGGACATACCAATTTACCGGTCCGGGTCATCAAAAGCAAGAAGTGCTTCACACGGATCCATCTAATGCTTCTTAATACTTTGACCGCAATCAGAATCTGTACTCACTCCTCGGTTACATGAGTGAAGAACTTGCAGTTTGAGACAAAGCAATTAGATGAACTAATCAAGAACTAGCTATGTCAAACAGAAAAGCAAAGCAACCGGCAACTGGAGTAAACCAATTCATCATTCATAATACCAGGAAGCTCGATCTCACCATCAGAAAGGCTAATGACCACCTGGAACGAAGAGCAGAGATTGGGATAGCCTGAACTCGTGTTCTCTTAGTCGTAATAAACACCACAGTTTGCATGTATCCACTTGCTCTACAAAAAAAAAAAGCATGACCCCCATTGACTTGAGCTTGCTTCTGAGTGCACAGGTCAAAGAATAGAGGTACATTCCTAAAGTTCCATCATTTTGATAAGAAAAGCAGTTTCTAAAGCAGACTCCTTGCAATGCAAATATCTATTTTCCTCAACTATATCTGTTGTCAAGTTGAGCAGTATTGGGCGTTTAGGATCATAAGTAGAGTTTTCACGCACTAGCGCAACCCATTTTGCTGCTTCCCAAACTCCAAACCTGGAAAGGGGAAAAAAATTTTCATCACGTCTATAGCAATGAAACCAAGAGACGAAGAAATTCCATCCCAGGCAATTCGTTAGTAGCACACTACATTACACCGTGTCCAAGCTGCCATGGTATAGTCTATCACAAGTGCCATTGGTTCAATGTGTCCTTTCTCAAATTAAGTAACCAAAATACTCCATGTGATATATAACTAGACTCAAACTACTTATTTTGCTGTTTATCTGATTTCTGAACATTACCATGACTTTGGTATCATAACTTGTAGAGCTCATGCAATAAAAATATACTCATTTTTTATAATTTCGAAGCTATAACCAACAAATTAATACTCATAGAAAATATCCTCGAAGACAATTCTACCCCACATGTAACCGCACCCTTACCAGAGTCACAAAGCTGTGATCTCCTGCTTCTAATATAACCAGAGGAAAAATATGGAAACTGGCATATTTAATTGGGATAGACAATTAGCAAACTGTTAACCTCTTATGAACTACTTGTAAATTGTTTCAAAATGTTTTGCAGTCCCCCAGATCGGTAGTTTTTAGCATGAAGCTTTCAACATGCTGGACTTGTTATCCCAAAGTGCAAATGATAGTTATACAGGTTGCCAGAAAATGAGAGGATTTGGAATTACCGGGTATTGAATGAAGAGGTCACTAAAACAGATGGGTAGAGAACACCTTTCTGTATGTTGTCATAAGGAGAATATGCACGCATAGCCAGAAAATCTTCAACATCTCCTGGGTACCCAAATTCTTCATAATCTACAGGTGTAAGGGGTAAAATGGGATAGAGAAGGGTATTGGTTGGATCCAAAAATGGAACCTAATCAAGAAAGACAAGAGAACAAATTAACAAATTTCTTCAAAAAGGAGAATAAGCACCTCTTTATACTTTCTAATTCATTGTGGAGAAAGCAGATCATCTAAATAAAGAGAAGGATGTGCTGAAACTTTTTAGCAAAATGATTAGATCTTTAAATAAGAAATGAACATATTTGACAGAAAATTGGTTAAATTTGGAAATCACTTAAGGTGCCTCTTGGTAGAAAAAAGTCAAAAAGGCCAGTCAAGGCATCAACTAAAAGGGAAGGGCAAGGAAGTAATAAAGTCAGCAAGAGCTCCAGGAACACCTTCAAAACTGCAGCACGAAATAAATCAGGACAAGAATTAATTGCAGCAGCAACCAACAATCCTCCAGCACTATATCCCCAACCAGAAAGCTTATTTTCTTGCACAATCTTGTTGTCAACTAGAAATTTTGCACAGCAGATATAATCGCCAATGGAATTTATCTTTTTTGTACGCTGGCCATCATGACGCCATTTTTTACCAAAGCCACCACCACCTCTGTACATAAAGGCAATAAACAAAGAATCAAAACTAGAGATTGGTTGCTAATTAGGAAACAGAATTGAAATGCTAATCCTTACACCCCAAATATTTGTAATTTTACAAGGATATTTTTAAGAATAGACTGCAAAAAATACCTAACTACATGTAAACACAGAAGTTAAAAATGGATGCAATTTTCAACAAATTTGACGCACGCACCTAACATCAGCATATGCAATCACCCAACCGCGATCAAGAAGGCTTTTTAACTCACTGCGCCATCTTTTATCAAGTATCTCTCCATAAGCTCCATGGCCATGGAGCAGACCAGGACTCTGATCCTCTTTCCTTCTATGACGCGAATATACTATGGTTAAAGGAACAACAACTCCATCATCAGATGGAACACTGTAATGATCACAACCATAATATTCAGCAAGGTCGTTCCACAGATTATCATTTGCAATATTGATTTCATCTACCCTGGACAAAGGTGACTTCTCATCCCTGCTACCAGATGATGCTGACCCATACAGAACACGTGTTCTTTCATGCAGCAAATTCTGCTGTTGAACAATATTCCATTTCCCATTTGACAAATCATAATCAACGACAGCATCGGGCATCTATAAGAAGAAATTCCAAACCAAGTTATCAATATATAGCATAGATAAAAGCAGTAGTACAAAGTTGATTTGATTGACTTGGGAGTTTTAAGCATAAAACTCTTCCCTCCTACCCTTTGGATGTTAACAGCAATAAATGAGTGCCAGTGACACATTTAATGCCAGGTACATGACTTGTTTTCATATGAAGATTAGCCTTACCACTAATTCACAAATGACCACATACCACAGGTGAGGATATTGTAAAGCGCATGGTTGACGAAAAATAATCATAATTTGGTCCAGGCGATATTTGAGTAACATTATTTGGAAGTGGCAGAAATTGTGGATAAAGCTCTTTGAGATGAAAAGATCCCTGTCACATGAACAATGAATTGCTAAGAAAGCATGCTTATTCCTGACAAACAAGTAGAATCTACACATGATACCAACAAACTCAAAGCATTGGTGAAAGAGCTTTTCCACGACATGGTTAAATTTATTAATTTCAACCTTCACTAGTATGTTACCTTGCCACTGGGCAGAGGAAGAGAAACTGAACAGAGCTTAAATGCCCTATTTTCTCTTACAATTAGTACCAAATGTGAGTTACAAAAGTCAACATCTTCAACAATCAACTCATGGTCATCAGCAAAGACATTCTGCATCAGATCAAGCAATAAAAAAAATGGCCTTGAATTATGAAGATAAGTATGAGTAGGAATTAAAAGACAATTGCAGAACAACTCAAAAGAAAGCAGTACTCAATATATTAAAGCAACACCATAAAGAAAAAACAGAAAACAATGCTTCAAAGAGTGTCTATAGATGCGTAACAAAAGCATGTTTATGAGATAAGACAATTTAACCTCCCATTTTCTGAGTCTTTGTGAAGGATCAACAGGACTACGCAGAAGATAGTGGTTATCAACAGGCTGGCCTTCTTTGGCAGCATCAGTAAAGAGGTAAAGAAAACCTTGATGGTGCTCAACTATGCAGTGGGCTTGTGCCCCACACTCCCATACTAGAGTCATGCCAGATAAGGGATCAGCTGCATTTATTAGAAAGACCTAAAAATCGGTCACAGATAAAGAAACTAGTTGAGCAGAAAATAAATGATAACCAAGCATACAAGACAGTACCTTTGAAGATGTGGTTGAGAATGTGTTCACAGTCACAAACTGAAAATCCTTGGTATGTCTTATATTTACATAAACATTCTCTTGAGGTTCCTCTAAAAGCAGAATGTCATCTTCATCTGATTCAACCATGCTACAATATAGCCTGACAAGAAATCCAAAACAAAGGTAACTTCATGCTACACATCCAACACACACACACACACGAGTTACCAACCTGTAAGGCCTCTTATCATGATTGGTTACAACATACAGCAATGCTTGTCCATTTTTGGCCCAAGCTATGTTTGAAACTCGATCAGCTTGAGGCTTGCTACAAAGTGTACCAAAATTCAAGTCCCTCACAGATAATTTAAAGTAGTCACTGTCTTTGTCATACATAGTGTATGCCAGATAGCGATGATCAGGTGAAACTTCCGACAATTCTTCGTAAGCATAACCTATTAATATATAATCAGAGTCAAAGACAGGCTGAACAAAACAGTCCAATAATATCAAGAGCAAGCAGGCAAAAAACAAACCCCCAAATCTTTCAGCTTCCTGGTTATAATCAAGCAACTTCTGCTCAATTCTCTGCCCAGAAGTAAAATCAAACCCGGCTGATGGAGATTTATGAGAAATAAACTCTTCATTTAAGCTAGCTAATCTTCGACATAATACTGGATACTGCTTCCCTTCGTCTGCTCGTCTGTAATACAACCTGCACCAACCAAAATTCCCTCCTATACATAAGGTAAATGGCAAATCTTTATCCTATAATCCCAAGTCACACCTAAAAGACTTGACTACTGGAATCATCTCTCTCTCTCTCTTGTGCGATTTCGCTTAGAGGAAAAAAACCATCAAATGAACGAACTTGCAAGGAACATATATCAGGACCTAAAGCATTCTTCACCACATGTGAATTTTGTCAGTTTCTTGATCGCTAAACCGAATTGGGACGAAAATCAAAACCATTATGAACATTTTTTTCCTTGAAATTTCTGGAAATAAAAAAAAAAAAAGAAAAAGATGGAACTTGACCAGGGTCCCCAGTGGAGGGGAGGAGTGGAGAGGTCAAATGAAAAGCGAGAGGCCATTTCAGACTGGAGTTTGGACTGGAGGCGTTCAGTATCGGACATGGCGGCCTCAGTATACTTCTCTTCTTGCTCCATGTAGACGTCCATGTGGCGCATCGCTACCTTATCATTCAACTGTGACATCCAGCTATATGGGTCCTCCCATGACTCCCCATGGAGGCTAAATTTTGCTGGTTTTTTGGGAGGTTTTGGGGGTGAAGGTGGGGCAGGGGGTGGTTGGGGCTTCTGGGGTTTGTAGTGTGCCCGCTGGATGAGGGGTTTAGGGTGGTGGCAGTAGCGCCGGCGGAGGGTGGCCAGGAGGTGTCGCATGGCTGGTGCCGTGCCGGAGTGGGACTTTTCTGACAGGGTTCAGGGTTTTAGTCCAGCACTTGGACTTGAACTCGCTGGCGTAACCCCACGACTTAATCAAAAAAAAAAAAGGAAATACTGAATCTATTTTTTTTTTTTTTTTGAAGCTAGAAATTAGCGATCGGTGTTGTACTTTTTTTTTGACAATTACTTTGATTGATTTTAAGATTTTAACCGAAGAAGCAGATTAATTTTTCATGTACAAATATTTGTTTTCAAAATTGCTAAAACAATAAATCTTTCAACTTAAACAGTAGTGTTTTCGACGGAAAAATTGTAGCAGTTTTTAATTCAGGAACAGTAATAGTTAGTGTTACTTTGATTATTAGGTTATTCTAGAATTTAATATGCAAATTAGAATTGTAACACGCATAGGTTCAGTTATTGTAGATTCATTCATGCCATTACTCAGACCAACGCATAATGAAGTCCGGGAATAGTGCATTCTGTCTTTCTCCCGACAAATTCATATGGTATACAGTACATGATACTCGAAAAGGAGAAAAAAAACAAAAGAAAATTGAATGAATTTTGTTTGGATGAAGATTATTTGGACACTATTTCGCAAAAAAAAAAAAAGAAGCCTCGTCATGCATTATTTTTTAAATTAATTTTTTATTATATATAAATCGTATTATGGAAAGCTATAAATAAAAAATGTATATAAAACGCAATCCAGATGGAAAGCAACTTGACCTTGAGTTCGAGGATGAGAATCCATCTTTACATCCTTTTTTTTTTTTTTTATTTATTTTAAATTTAAGAATCCATCTTCACACCTTGTCCACGGTAGTACGCACTTCTGCACTCTCAGTCTGCAGCCAAATGTCCTACATGCAATGATGCAAAGGTAATTAGTCCAAATACTACAAATTCCCTGCATTTAGAGTTTTAGACTGCAGTTGCGTGAAAGGAAGGGCAAAAGAAAGGAGCATTGATTCCGGCAAAACTATGGACTTCCCTTCCTTCTTCAAAGTCCTAGTCCATGATTCCAAGTCCATACTCGTAAGTAACAAGTTCCTTTTCATATATCTATGAGATGGGGGGGAGAAAGGATTGATGACTCATCAATGAATGCGACTGCATAGTTGCATCTTATGTATCTTTTTTCGGTTCTAATTCATTTCTTGAGTGAGGCTGAGGGTACATTTCTGCATATATAATTCAAGATAAAATCATTTTTCCCTATATACGAAGGTGGGTAAATGGAGATTTATTAGTCTGATATTGGTTAACTTTTTACTACTAAAATTTGCTAGTGTTGATGAGTTCGTATATTACCTATTTGAGCTGCATATGTTACCTGATCGTCTGAGATATGTAAAGCATTGCATGCTGTGTATGATATTTCCTCCTTGCAGCGTATACCGACACTATTTGTGAACAGATTCGAAGAAATATTGCCTGAACATGCCCTGCTTAAGACCAAATCTGGAGAAACGTGGCCCATAAAAGTTGAGCGCCTTGACGACCGCCACTGCTTCACAGATGGCTGGCCTAAATTTGTGAATGATCTAAAGCTAGAAATCGGTGACTTTCTGGTGTTTTGGCTCATCATCGAGGCAAGATCCATCTTCAAAGTTGCAATTTATGGAATCAGAGGGTGCGAAAAAGAGTTTAATTCAGCAGCTACAAACCACTGTTCCATCAAAGTTGAACAAGCAGAATCTACTGAATTGGACCTGAAAACTATTGGCATTTTACGACCTAGGCCATCTGATACCAGTACCACCAATTACGGTTTGCATTATTTACCTTTTGTTTTCCGTTTTCTGTCTTTTCAGAGTCTGGCAGTCTGCACATCAAGTTTGTCAATTATCTATCCCCTGTCAAGTTAGTATATATAGGATGCTGTTACAAAGGACCTAATTCAGTGAATTAAGTCCCATTTTCGTCTATCTTCTTGAACTATAAGGATTTTGAATGCGTAAAGTACTTAGCACACTCCCAGTAACACTAGCTATGTAGTTTGGTCATTTCTATTTTCTCCATCAAATGGGATTGCTGAATCCCAATAAACTTTTCTTTTTAATAGATGCAAAAAGGAGAAAATTAAAGAAGAATGAGAATCATGGCCATGGTGCTCAAAAATCGCTTACCTCAGTGGAAGATAGACGCTTCACCAAGGTTATGGCTAAATATCATCGATATAGATTGGTAAGTAAGAGCGCCTTGAAGAAGATTTTTGACGTGGATATTGGTGGCCTTGTCTTGTTAATTTGAATGGCTTAATTTCTTGTGTGAATTTAAGCATGTTCCGCTGCAGTTTGCTGAGAAAACTGGACTACTGAGCAAGACACAGGTGGAGCTGCGATGTCCGAACGGGTGGTCAACAAATGTGGTACTGAAACAGTCTACGAAACCTCACATGTTGGACATGTGTGCAGGTTGGCCTGAATTCCGTAAAAAGAACAGACTGTTGTGTGGGAAGAAGTGTGCATTTGAGTACATTCCTGAGACTGATAGCATCCAGGTTCAGCTGATCGAGGACCAAAATTAGCCAACCGCCAGTTCAGTGCATATATTATAATTCATATGCAGTTGGCAATATTCATAATGTGGTGTAGTAAGTTTATCACTGTTTTATGACAGCCAAAGCCATGCAGGTTTTGTTGTTTTGAACATCCAAAGACAGGTCTTAATTACCATGGCTTAGTGCTCTTGTCAAATTTCTGTCAAGTCTTTTTGCTTGTAATGTTGTCTAGTGCGCATGCAGCTATCGTCTAACCTGTTTGTGCCGACGGAGAACTGATCTTTGAAGGTCGGATTAGTTTTTGGGCCATGCTTAAAGCAAACACCGTGTCAACGAATTGATTTCATCCATTGGACCTGTCCGGTGGCCACCGACAAATCCTCTACGCAGGCTGGCAAGGACACGGTCCCTATCTCCCTCTAGTTCCGTCTTTAAAGCACAAGGACAGTGAGAACCATCCTGAGTGGTATACCAATTTTTAAACGAATTGTAACTTTACATGAATAACTTCATAACAGATATAAAATTATTATACATTAGGATCCATATGAACAATAACAAAATATTAGACGTCTGTTATAATATTGTACAAACTGTTCATGTGAAATTACAACCCGTTCAAAATTTATTACACCGTTCTGGATCGCATCCTAGGCAAACTAGTTGGTCGGTTTGGAGGACAGGGATGGATGCGGGATTGGAGTTTAGGGAGAGGGACCAATGATTAATGAAATACTAGTAAAAAAAAAAAGAAGAAAGAAATTCTATACCAAATAAAGCATACTAATTGTAGAATGGAAGTTCAATAGATCATAATTAGGAAAAAGAAATTTTTAAAAAATAAAGATAAAGTATAAAAAAAAATTCTATTTAATTATCAATGTGAGACACTCACAATCATGGTTGAAATTTCTTCAATTTGTATGATAGTTGAATTTTTTGTTTTATTTGTGTGTAATATGTACATTGCTATATTAATGGATTAATATTTTATACACTGATAATATAGTTATTTTTTTATGCCAACAAATATGGATGTATGTCATATATACATGATTTGAATTTCAAATTTAAATTCATTTTATTTGTTATGATCTAAATATGCTAGTATAAAAAAATCATACACTAATAGATAGTGTATAAAAAAACTTACTCTATCTTAATAGTTATTTTAAAGTTATAGTAATTAAAGAAACTAGAGTTAATAACTAAAGATTGTCCAATGGTGAGATGAGGATTTTTAGATTTCTTCCCACTACTAAGTTCAGGGTTTGGTGGAAAGGTTGTAGGGGGTTGGTGTGGTGTAAGAAATTTAATAAAAGAAATTAGTGTTTTGTAATTTTATAGTACTAATTATATGATAAAGTATAGGACTTTTTATCAAAAAAGAATTTAAATGAAATAATAAAAAAATACTGATAATCATGTTTAGAGGTTTAAAGTAATATACAGAGGATTTTAAAACTTTAAAAATTTTTGTGGTATTTGTAGTCTTTTGCTGTGCTCCTGAATAAGATCATGCCGAATGGTACGAAAGCATACTGAACGGGCTGAACTAAGCAAATTTAAACAATCAAGTATTTCAATATTCCTTCGAGAACAACAGTAATGAGTAGTACCAATAAGTTTTTTTTTTTTTTTTTGGGTGTAATATAAGAAGACAATACCATAAATAGATAATCAATCAATTCCAAGTTGCGGGTAGTAACCCCACAATCATCCTCCTCCAAAAGTCTATCTAATACATTCCTGATCTAGGGAAACGCATTCATGCATTTGTTTGCTTCGCGATAAGTATGCTTAGTTGATGTATGTTGCATGGAAGAAATCAACCACCTTCAAAGAAGCATGCTCATGAGTACAGACGCCTGCAAGCTGAATCATATCAATGGCTACAGCTGCATCTAGTTCAATTCTAAAGAAGATAGATTCTAGGATTTTGCAAGCATCAATCCATCTCTGATGCTCCAAACTTCAGCAGAGATATTCATTGCATGTCCTAGTCTTCGACTAAAACCTTTAATCCATCTACCACTTTGGGCTCTAATCAAGCCATCAACTCCAGGTGCAGGATTGCCTTGTGCATTTCTATATATGTGTGTTTAGTTTCCAGGAATTGGTTCAGGAGGATTTCCTTTGATTCGGTCCCAGAAAAGAGAAATCAACAGCCATAGACAAGGTAATGTTACAAGAGGACGGGTGGGTCAAGTTTGGTTCAAATACAGCTTTGTTTCTACATAACCAGAGAGGCCAACATGCAAACGAAAAAATTGAGTTCCAAGAAATACCTATTTATAGGGGATGGTTCTTTAAGAAGGCACTAGTACCAGTAAGTTGCAAACGTGTATAAAGTTACAAAAAAATAGCACAAGAAATCGATCAGAAATCTCTCGATAACTTGCGAGCTTATCTTATGTCCACGGCTATAGGCGACCTACAGTAAAACTCGCTGGCAAGCTGACAAGGGCACTAGTCTCCTACCAAAAAAAGAAAAAAAAGACAAGGGCACTAGTCCCCAGCAAATGGACTGCAATGATGATAGACCAGGCTAAGCCATTTAGCTTTGGTTCCCCATTCCACGAACTGAAGGACAAAACCTAAGAAAACAGTAGTGTGCGAAGTGTGAAGAGAAGTGATCATGGCAAGTCTGGAATTGCCTTCCTTCTTTAAAGTCCTCGTCCCAGGCTTTCAGTCCAAGCTCGTAAGTAAAGAATGCTATAACTGCATATATATTTTTATCTCTTTTGGTCGTGCATTTATGTGTGTATCTGCATAACTAATACCTGGCAGATTGCATTTGTCAGCTTCACTTGCCATTAAATGTTGTTGCTCAATGGAGATTGTTGACTCCAATTTTAGTACCTTAAGTCTAATATCAGTATTATTGCATATATATGTCTTTGTTGCAGAGTATACCGCCACTTTTCGGGAAGACATTTGGAGATGTGTTGGCTGAAAGTGCCCTGCTTCAGATTAAATCTGGAGCAACATGGTCGGTAAAGATTGAGCGAATTGGTGAGCAGTACTTTTTCACGGATGGCTGGCCGAAGTTCGTGAAAGATCATGGCCTGAAAGTGTACGAGTTTCTGGTGTTTTCGCTTATGCTCGGGGAAATGAATATCTTCAAAATTGCAATGTATGGAACGAATGGGTGCGATAAAGATTTGCATCCATCAGCCGGGATCCATAATCCACGTCCTCAATTGATTGATCAACTAAACCCGGATATCAATCGCTATCCACTTACTAATGTGCTATCCAAAAGTGCAGTCCAAGGTTAGCTTTTTTTAATTCTACAAAATGGTAAGCTTGAATTTTGGGGTTTTCACTCTCTTTCGATTTTAATTTTCTCCAACCAACACCCCCCCCCCCCCAAAAAAAAAAACCCAAAAACAAAAGATAAAAAAAGAGGAGTAAATAATGCTATACACTTTAGATAGAATGGTCAGTTCTGATACTACATGTTATAAAAGTGCTAAATGCTCTTCCTTTTAAGGATTTAGGCCATTTAAATGCAAAATATTAAAATCTACAATTGCTTTTTTTTCATTAGAAGATGGAAAGCCTGTGTTGTTCATTCGAACTTAATGGCTCTATAATGTACCATGCAGGTTCGAGAAAGAGAAAATCGAAGGAGATTGAGTATGACGAGCGATCTCTAGATGGTGGCAAGTACTTCATCAAGGTTTTGGCGAGTTATCACCGATATAGAATGGTAAATTAATTCTTCTATCCAAATAAAACAGAAATAAAAAAGAATAGACTTCACAAGGCAGTAAACATCATTTTTGCCTGAATATTAGTTTTATTTTGCTTAAGATTGTAGTTTTGTCTGAACCTTTTTGTAATATTATTATTAGAACGTAAAGATGCCATTTGCTAGGAAGCATGGACTCGTAAACAAGTCAGAAGTGATGCTGCAAAACATGAATGGAGCATCCTGGCGGGTTAAACTGCGACTGTACGATAACGATATGCTAGTCATGTGTAAAGGGTGGCCTGATTTCCTGGAAGACAACGCATTAGTGTTCGGAGAGAAGTATGCCTTTGAGTTCATCCCTGAGACTGATAGCATCCGAGTTCAGCCGTTCAAGAAACGTTAGCCCAGTAGTACTATCTAACAGCTTTTCGTCCCTAACCACAATAGAGTTGTGTGCTTGTGTAGCGCTTCATTGCTACATTTGGAAGTTGATAAGTAGCAGCTTTTGTTGTTTTGATAGTTAAAAGGCTAAAAAGCCTTTACCAGTGGTTAGTGGCTTGGTAGTTAGCTACTTCAACTTTGTGCTAATTAAATATCTGTCAGCTCTTGCCTGTAATTTTGGTCTGATCAAGACAGGATGTTTTGCAACCGCATGCACCTCTTGTGAAATGGAATCAACTACAGAGCCGGTTTGGAGTAAACATTTAAATGACTAGCCAAAAACAAATTCAACACGTGTGACACCAGTGCGTTTGGATTGCTCATGTTTAGCTAAAAAATTTTGCTTACATCATCGACACAAATTTCAATCACCTTTTTATCTCAGATATATCACATCAAAAAAGTGCTACAGTAGTGCTACAGTATTTTTTTTAACAAATTATTCTAAAAAATCTACTATCCAAACGTAATAAAATTCAAGAGATGTGTAGTAATGTATCTCTTTAGTTTAGAGGCGGGATCATTGCTCTTTGACCCCTCTTGGTCTAGTTAAACAGTCTTGATAACACATGATAAACTCAAGTGACGGTAGCCAAAAATTACCAAATCCAAATTGATGAAGCTGAAGATTTGAATGTGACAACTGAATTAGAGTCGGAGCACAAATCTGGTGCGGTCTTTTCTGACGTTATCCAGTAGATATTAGTCAAAAGTTAAAGCAAGCCCTCCATTTTTGTTTTTATGAGGGAACTCAAAAGCAAGCCAAACCTATGAATAGGCCTTTAGTACAAGATGCGGTTCAGTAGTTTTGTCACATAGAGAACTATGTGCCTGCGAGCGTCGTGGCCTCTTAGGCACTCGAAAGTACCTGCCTACTGCAGTCTGTAGCGACTAGGGTGATCAACCAAAGGTTCCATAGACTGCACCGGGCAGTCTTTAGTCAAAAATGAAACAAGTCATTTGGGTTCTGCACTCCATGATCTCGACCGTTATATTCATGACCCTTTCGCGACGAAAGAGAAAGACCGGACGAAAGATATTACTAGTAGAAACCCACACCAACGATGGCAAATATGGGTTTGCCTTCGTTCTTCATAGTCCTGGTCCATGACTTCGAGTCCATACTCGTAAGTAGCTACAAATTTCAAGCTCTTACGTTCTTCTTTGCTTTTCCTAATGGGGTCGGTTGGACTTTTGTGAATGCATGTAAAAAATTACGTGGTGGTGGGATGCATTTAAAGATTTTTCCACAGAATTCTTAGTGTGGTATAGCATTGCTAATTTTGTTGCTCTGGTTGATAGAGCTGCATAATGGGGAAAAAAGGGAAAAGAGAGTTGAGACAAATCCATGTTGTATATTACATTTGTGTCTTCTTGCGAAATGTAGATATCAAGTTAATTTGGAGATTATACCTTCCTCTTACTTCATATTTCGTACTAAAGATGCCACTAGACAAGAATTCCATCCAAGATGGTGACACATATCATCTGGAATATATGCTACCAGATAAACTATTACCCTCGAAGAAAATAAAAAAAAATTTAGATGCAGTGCACTGTCGTTTAGGAAAAATAAAAAAATGTGAGATGAAAATAAAAAATAGAATATAAGATGTTGCTGCGTCCACCATTTTTTTTCTTCATGAAAACAGGTGCAACATGCACAAGGAGAAAACGTGGAGGTGGCGCTCATTTTACCAAGGTTTTGACCTAGTATACGAGATATAGAATGGTATATCTATCCTCCTTCAACCCCCTGTCCAAAGGAAGTGTTCTTCATTCAAGAATCAAGATATGAATAAAAGCAATCAAATTGAGATTGTAGTGTTAAATTCTAGTAATAGATTTTCGGCGGGCACATCTTTTTTCCTCGTCTTTTGTGTAGACATCAGACGATTCCAACTGCATTTGCGCAGGAGGCTGGCTTAATGGCCAAGAAGAAAGTGATGCTGCGTTATCTGCATGGGTGGTCCGCCGCCGTCGAACTCAAGTTCAACCAACAATGTTGGAGGGTCGACATTTACTGATCCGGGCGGACTGAATTCCGCACAAAGAACAATTTCGGGGAGGGAAAAAGATATGCGTTCAAGTTTATTCCCAAAACTGAATGCATCCAGGTTCAGGAGGACGTTCATAAACAACCTTAACGGCCAATATCAAACAAACTTCAAGGATAACACTATCCTTATTTTAATTCGCAGTGACTAAGTGCTCAAGTCAAATTCTGTGAAGTCTTTTGCTTGTAATCTTTGTTTCATCAGAGATGAATTGTTGTCAACATATGTTTGGTTTGAGTTCTCCGCGGCAGGATTTTATCTTATGGTTTTACATGAAAAAGCCAGCCAAGACTGTAGCTTCAAGAATGAAGATATAATGGGGACCACTGATTAATTGTGCCGTTGTGGGAGGATTCCAGTATATAAATATATATATATATATTTGGGAAAAATCAGGTCTCTTTTTTTTTTTTTTTTGGTAAACGAAAAATCAGGTCTCTTCTTTCCGACTATGTATGAGTAGAATGGTGAAAGTTCTTTTGTCAGTTCTCTTGTTGTGTTGGATGCATCTAATGTGGTACACGGGTAATGGAATTTGTTACTCATGCAAAATAATACTACTAGAAACGCAAGCAACACCCTTGACAAAAGTCCTACTAGCCAAGTTAGAGCCTTTGTTATTTTCTGAAGTTTTTGTTAAAAAAAGTACTAATGATTTAATACATGTGAGATAATAAAAAGTGATTGAAAAATATATTCATAAAAAATCTGAAAATTCTTTGTGTAAAAATGATTTTCCAAACAAGGTTCTGATTTTAAAGAAATTTTATGAATGCTGACTGGTTTAATAAAACTTTTCCTAACCTGTTGCGGAGCTAAATCCCTGTTCAGTGGAAAGCAATTCCCATGGGCCGTGATGCTGATTTTGTAAAAGCTGATAGAGCAAAGGAGGGGCCCATGTTGACTCTGGAAATTGTATTAGTCATTAAGTATTGCCATTTCACTTCATTTCCCACTGACTTTCCTTTCCTCGAGGAATAATAAAAAGTACTGTGTTCAACTGCTAGCAGTATTGTATGACCGGTGACCCCTCGGCGTTATAGTACAAATTGCTTGCTCTTAGATTTCTCCGTCAGCCCACAATTCACCTTTGTTGTTGTGACTTGTGAGAAAGAGCCTTAGCAGTTGCGATTACGCAGCCCCTTTCTTTCTACTTTCTGCTATCACATTGCTCCTTACTGTCAAGGAAGCAGCGGGATGGCCAACGCCACCACCCATTCCAGACGCCACAATCTTGTAATCAGCGGTGCACCACACTTTTTCAAAGTTGTCCTACCCCCGGTCAACCTTGGCATAGTAAGTAATACTAGTAACATTCTGGTTTTTCCTTCTGATCATCTGCATATTACTGTTTGAGTTCTAATGCTAGCTGCGTCTTCTTCTTCTTCTTGCTAATTGTCACAGAAAATTCCAACAGCGTTTATGAGGAGATATGGGGATAATTTGAAGAAAAATGTGTGGTTGAAGGTTCCAACTGGAGCTTCATGGCCCGTAGAATTGCTTCATACTGACAACGGAACCTGGCTACATAAGGGCTGGCAGGAATTTGCAGAATACTATTCCGTTGAACAATTGCATTTCTTGGTTTTCCGATATGATGGAGGTTCCCGGTTCCATGTCGTAATTTTTAATACAACAGCTTCGGAAATAGAGTATCCAATGGAGCCCGCCCACCATGCTGTGCAGGGCCGTCAGGGCCAGCTGTCAAGGAGGACAAGCCTGGTGCGGAAGCTAGAAGAGGTTTATTCGGATGATGACGATGAATCTATTGAGATTGTGGAGGAGATTTCTGCACCATGCAAAGGTAAAAAGTGGGGAAGAAAGTCAGAAAACACCCATCAAATAACAAAAGATGATGGATTTGTGCATGGTCTTCCATTCAGAGGGAGGGTAAAAGGTCAGTAGCCAGAAGTTTTTCCTTCGACAGTTAATTAGAGATTTTTTGTTTTGTTAATTATCACAGTACATTTTTTCTGACTCCGGTGTATAAATCTCTCAAGGATGATAATTACATTAACAAAATAACGTATACTATTTTGCTTGCAGAAGAGAGCTACGGAGGAACTGAGATGGCCCCTAATCAATTTTTTACAGCCAAAGATCCATCTGGGTTAAATAAAAGAACTTCTGTAGCTTATCAAAGAGCAAAAGCTTTCAAATCTAAATACCCATTCTTTATTGTTTTCATGCAGCCAAGTTACGTCTCTAGTTCATTCACGGTGGTAAGCACTCATTTATATGTAACTATTCCCGGTTGATTTTCCTCTCTGATGATGTGTACGTGTAACAACATATCATTAATCCCTCTCTTTTTCTTTGCAGAATATCCCATTGACCTTCGTTAGGGACTACCTTACTGCTACACATTGTCAACTGGATTTGGAGCTTCGTCTCTCGGAGGGCAAAAGGACATGGTCTGTAAGGTGTACCTTCAATTCGCGGAATGTGAAAATTTATCGTGGTTGGAAGGAGTTCGTGGTCGAAAACAGCCTAGTAGTTGGTGATGTTTGTGTCTTTGAACTAGTCATGGGAACTAAAATCTTCGACGTTACTGTATACAGAAGAGGTTGAAGAACGTTCAGCAAAGTTATGTCCATCGCATCCTGATCCTGGCATGCTTATGCTTGGTCGTTGACTTGTCTTCGGAGTGTTTTGTATAATGTTAGTTTGCTATTGGCTTTTTTCGAAGTAGTACTTTAATTTTGCTCCCAGGCATGGCATCATCTGACATGCCCTTCGGTAGTAGTTTGTAAGCTTATTGAATGAAAAAACCTAAGCATTATAATGGTATCAGATTGCAACATTTCCAGCTCCTGAACTTAGCATGGCTCTTGAGGATTAGTTTGCTTAAAGGCTGCTGTTCTTCTCTCTTCTTTCTCTTTTTATCCTTTTTGCTCGTCCGGGAAATTACGTGTCGAGGTGGAGGCTTTAACATTACACAGTTTACCTAAATTACCCAGTATTTTCTCATTGGCATATCAGGAATAATAGCAGAAACTTAGAAATTGAAACATGCACAACCTGGCAAAAATCTACTCAAGGTTGACAAAGTGAAAGGAGCCTAAAGGGGACCTTTTAATTCTCCTTTTGCTTCTGACAACTACAAATTCTGCTTTTAAATTCCTGTCTGTCCAAAAGAATATCGCCACACAACGTCTTCCTCTAGCTTGGAAATTAAACTGACTTCTCTGTCTTCCGGTTACAGAATTAAACGCTTTTCCTCTCTTCTTGTAAATTGGTTTACTTAATCAGATGTTAATTGCAATTGTCGATGTAATTATGCTTGATCCTATAATAAGTGCTAAAAGAAATTGCAAAAGAAGAAGTAAAGATTGAGGAAGAGAAGAAAAACCAACACGATTTCTTCTGTTCAAAATGTTTCCTAGTTTCCTGCATCTTTGAACCAACAAATTTACTGTGACAAAGGACCAAATATATCAGGAATCCAATTCTAATTCACTGCACTTGTTCAATGAGAAGTCTGCAATAACTAGAATGCCAAATAAATTGCTGTTTTTGGCTGTTCTGCCGCATATTATATTCGTGTACTATTTATACTACATTTACTACTCTTATACCTTCCCCTGCATTCTTCACATAGCTACATGACAACTTTATCTAGACCAAATAAACATCTTAACCTTTTCAACTCATGTTTCAAAATTGACTCTGTACTGAAAATAACTATCTCAAGAACCAGTCCGAGGATTGTGCTGTTTAACATAGATTCTGAGATCTTCTTGGCCTCAAATGACTGACAAAGAGATACAACCTCGTCAGCCACCTGTTCAATAACTGCCAAGGCCTTTTTCCCATGTTCAATCTTCTTAAGAGGTAAATCTTTTGCAGCTTTTAAATCTTCTGATTCTGTTACAATGGAGCTGCACTTTTTCCTTTCGTCACCATCCTGCCCCCTACCTTTCTGGCTTTCTGACAAAACAAGTTGAACCGGGAGAATATGTTTCTGTGGATGCCCAATGTCTTCAGTCAGCCACAAAACTATATCGAGCTTGCTCCTGCGTAGTCAATAGAATGTTCTTACAAGCCCACCCCACAGCCAACATCTCTTCATTCAACAGGTTCACATTCAATTTCGCTAACTCCTTGCTGTCTTCAATCAATTTGAACCATTCTTGAGAATGTGGATAGAAGCACTCAGAAGATTCAACACTGTTCCTGCTACTTAGAAGATGTTTGCGGATGTAACATGCCTACACAGAAGATTTCTTAACTTTACTAATGTCTGGAAATATACAACTTAATCCAGTAGTCATATCTCCAATTTCTAAATTTAAGTGCATCACAGAAATTTGAAGGAAGAAGCATAGATCGAGCCAGCAGAAGTAACCATTCTAGCCACATTACAAGAAATATTATGGGGAGCGAGAGTTCAGGTTACCTGCAACAAACCTGTCAGAACATCTGAATAGCATGCTCCTTCCCGTACAGAAAGAACGATTCCATGCTGTAAATTTTTTTCCAACAAATAAAGTACAACAAAAAGAAGAGTCAGGAAAAAACAAAGGTTATTAAATGAAAAAATCCCAGTTATGGTTTCGCACTGGGGCATACTTGACCAATTCTCAACAATCCATTGCTGAATCTCTCCATGCATATAAAGTAGAAATCCTTGTCCTTCAACCGCTGCATTGTCAGCATTGCTAGCTGAGGTAGTTGACCTCTCACATTTAAGCAACCAATTCTAATGGGCCAAAGTTCCCTGCCTAATGAAAAGCTCACTAAGAATTCATGACACTAAAGCTTCAATATGGAAAAATGTAAACTGGGGGCCTCACCTTTTCTCCGCAAGAAATTGATACCTTCTTCTCTACTTATGTCAGCAGGTGATGGAATGTATTTTTGCTGAATCCATGCATTAATAATAATCTCAAGCCTATCCTGGACGAGTAAATTAGAAAATAAGAAACCCATCTCCAACACCACAATTAAATAGACTTGAATCTTCTTCCTCATTAAAAAAGTATGAGAATAGAGGGAATAGAGTCTAAAATGAAAAGATGACTCTTTATTTGAAACAAGTAGACAAGAGGAGATCTCATCATATCTTTAATTGGTCAATAGGACAGGAAATCTAGGCAGCAAAAACTAGCTTTATAACAGAATCCGATTCAAATAAGTAGGCAATCAGCAAACTTGCAGGATCAAAGTGAAATCAAACTAGTTTTGCAAAATGACCATAATAACAATTCCTAGTTGGATTTAGTGGGAATGATTCTTGCACTCAGATAGCAAGCTAGGCTGTATAAGTACTAGGTAAGGACCATTTTCATCAGTGTTGGCTGGAAAACTACAAATTGTCAATGGGAAAGCAAGAAAAAAAGATAGACATTCTTTCATTGGTGGAATTTGAAGCAAGGGGACTATAAAAAGACACACATAATAACCCTTAGGCTTGATTTTGAAAAAATTTAATGCAAAACTGAGGAGCTGGACACACTGCAAGCAGGAAAAATACCAACCTTGGTCAGTGTTTGCAGATGCACATGCTTCAGCCCTTGATAAATTCCAAAAAGATCGATTGCCGAGAAGATTGGGTATACCACAAACGGTAGAGCTACCTGCAATCTTTCACATAATTGCAAAAAAGGCATATAGCAAATCTTAAATCACTTCAATACACGTCTTCAACCATAATTACAATATCACTAAGCATCATTAAGGAAAAACCACAATCTACCAAAGTAATCTATACTCATCTTTATTTTCATACATTTTCATTTTTATCAGAACCTTATATGCAGATAAAAGGGTCTACTCTCAAGTACACACATCTCACCAACTCCTACAACAAATTAGGCTGTGTGAGTAAATGAAAAGACTGTAACCCTTAGTTTGAGGATCATGCACAGATATAATCTAATAACAACAACAGAAATGAAAGTTTAAACCTTTGGTTATTTCTAAGCATGATATTTAAGAGCGCTGCTAGCAGAAGACCAAGGTTATCAAAACAAACTGTTTGAATCTGCAAACAAATAAAAATCAGAAGTCATGACATGGAAAACGATGAAGAATAAACCATTAACAAGCTGCAAAACTTATAGCAAACCTGTGCCTTCGCAGAAACTTCACCAAGGTTGTCAGAAACTGCAAAGCTTTTATGCACAGCTGTCTGGTAACAATGGGACAGTAGTGAAGGTATTGTATCAAATCCATTCTTAACATAAATATAAGAAAAGCACATGGTATTCCATCTGTGACTTTAAAAAAGTTATCTTGTGAAGTATGTTACAGGGGAAAACTACATGAACTGCAAGTGAAATAATCAGATATCAGAAAACCATGTGTCACCTAGATCCTCTTTATGCAGCCTGAAGACGTGAGAGAAATGAAGCTCTATGGCACTTGTAGTATCAATTGGTTCATGACCATAAAATGCAGCGTTATTGTGGTGTTAGTTACGTGCTAGATATTATATTTTGCAAATTTGAAGTCATAGCTATTATCGTGAGAAAAAGGAGTTAATTCAATGAACAACAAGTAGTTGCACAAAACCTGAAAATATGAAAAATTAAGCTAAAGTCATACAGAAACTTACACCAGTGGCCAAGTAGCATGCTAGACTTATTTGCTTTGCGATATTGGCAACCGAAGCAAGCAGCAAGAAATAACTGGGAAAAAGAGGAGTCAACAGCTCAACTCCAATGCTCAAACTGAAGAGAACAGACGTTGAGAACCTGACTCGCTTCATTTGGGAAGAGAAAAGTGTAAGTGATAGCATAAACTTCACCTCACATTCCTAAATACGCAAAATGCTTAACCAATATTCTTCATAAATACCTTAAGGTTGGTATCAAAAGCAGATGCTAGGCTAGCAGTGTAGATGCACCTGCTCAGCCGTCCAAGCCCATCCTTCAACACCCAATTCAAAGCAGCGGCTGAGGGAAGTGACCTTTTGTAGCCTATTCCAATTGCCCTGAACATTGCCTACACACACCTTGAAGTTGGGCCTATTAGCTTCCTTTACATTCGCAACGCAAATTAAGTGGCTTTTTAACGTTTAATCGAGGATATTGGAACAAGAAACCATGCAAGTCTGGTCCATAAACCAACAAAATCAAGCTGATGATAATACTCTGAAAAACATTACCTGGGTAGCAAGAACCTGAAGAGCAGAGCTGAAAACTCTGTGCAACAACTTCCATTTAACATATTCCAAATAATTTCCACTCACTTCCCTTGGCAGGAAGAAGTTTCTCAAAGCAGAATTGCAGATTCTAACCAGCTTCCGAACCGCATCATCAAAATCAAGACAAAAGTCCCATAAAGAAAAAGAATTCTCATGAATAGATACCAATTTCAGTCTGTTACCATCCCAGAAGTACCTTGAAACACCGCCCGAACTTCGAGAAACAATGGGAAGATGATAAGAATTTGTCGGCTGTTCTTGTTCTCGTTGATTTTTGTGGTTTTGGTGGTCTTCTTTTTTGAAGTCAGAGTCTTTGTGAAAGTTGAACGAGGTTTTCAGGGAGTTTACAACCGTTAAGGGTTTAAGGAGGGTTTTGGGGTTAACGGTTTTGGCTGGTTCGATTAAGGAAATTCTGGGATTGGGAGAAGAAGCCCACGAATAGTGGCAGTGTGCAGAGTTGACAGAAGCTGCACATAAACTGGATTGCATGAGAAAACCTCTAAAATGAATACAAGAGAGAGAGAGAGAGAGGAAGTGTGTATGCGTTGCGTGCTCCACTTTCTCTAGCAGCTGAAGATGGCGCTTTTCTTCCTTCGCCTTGGCTTAGTTGCGGGGAATTTAGGGTACGAAGGAAAACGCAGGCAGACTGGGATGTCCCACTAACCAACATACACCCCCCCGACCGCTGTTTGTAGTTTGTACTTTCATTCTCAGTTCTTTCTAGATGCGATAACAGGGGCCCAAACAGGGATTGACGTTTCCTCTTTCCGTTGAGATTGACCTATTTTTAATATAAGCATCCTTATTACTAGAGATTACTGTAAAAGATAGATTAGAGTGATTCCTTCCTTCAGTTTTCACTTCTTTCTATATGTGACAACAGGGGCCAAAACAGGGATAAAAGTTTCCTCTTTCCGTTGAGATTGACTTATTGTTAATAAGCATCCTCATTACTAAATACTAAACAGATAGATTAGAGTGATTCCTTCCGCAAGTCCTGCATACTTCTAATGTATAGTTTTACGCTTTGGCTGGATGGAAAGGGGTATGAACACTGGAAAAAATTACACTTTACGAATATCACTATCCTCACAGATCTTCATTTCCAACTGTTGAATGAATTTGCATGACTGCTTAAATACAAACTTTTTTTTTTTTTTTTTTTTGCAAGGAGAACTGTACTTTTCTTTCTTCCTTTCGTGTCAAAGTTGGCAGCAACTATGTCAAACTAGCAGTGACATCAGAAGAAAATCAAATTACTTGGAAGGAACGTGTTAAAACATAACCAGCAGTGCTGGTCATCCAACTAGGTGTGATCCTGTCCACAATAATGTTCCACAATAATGTTATGCCAGCCCAATATCCGGCAGCAGCAACTCACAACACTACCAAATTCCGTCTGGCCATTAGAACTATGATTATCTTGTTTTATACATGCTGTTTCTGTACAGTGATGCTGTATATTGACATACCTCAGCTGCAAAAGCCATCTAAAACCTGACCTGGTATCAATGCGAGAATGAGCTTGCCTCAGTGCTATAAACTGAATACTCACTGGCGCTAAAATTCGGTCTTTCATCATCCCACTTGACAATCTCCCTTGCATATCTGAGTGCTTGATCTACACTAGTTGGCTCCAAACCATTCACCAATGAGACATACAACTTTCGATCAGTGAGAGAAGAGAACAACCTCTTGAATTTGACAGCAATGTAATGGAAACCCAGCTGTCCCAAAGAGGGTGCATGGTTGACACTGTTATCAGAACTGTTGGCACGATTACGACTCATTACTGGATGAAAATCATCAAACCATTCACATTTGGTTAGAGAAATCCGTTCTATCTTTTCCTCGAACAAATCATATTTGTTAAGCAATAGAAGAAAGTCCATTTGATCAAAAGTTGGATGAGAAACAATGCTCTCAAAGAACTTTTTGCTCAACATCATCTTGTTCACCAAGTTTCTGTTTTCATCAACAGCAAACTGGTCATAGTCACTTAAGGCCACAGCGAATATGACAATTCGAACATCTTCAAACATCTCCAGCCACTTGCAGTTTTCTCCAAATCCTCTTGGCTGCACTCTGATAAGCTGGAACCTGCAAAAGAAGGTCACCATTTGATTACCAAGACAATGATGAAGTTCAAAAAGTAATAATAAGCCAGCAGGAATCATCAATTTCGACTGCAGCATTATTGTCTTCCAGACTTCTAGATCTTTGATTGAACACCCATTCTTTTTGCACCGTCACCAGGGATAGATTAGCAACACATCATGTCCTCTATCAAAATCGGAACATTGCTAATCTGGTATAATAGCTGCCGCATGCAAAACTTTTTTTTTTTTTTTTTGGGTGACAAATAATGAAATGCAACCATAGGTTCCTAATGGAATACATGCCAACAATGATTTTTCTGTGATCATCCAAGGAATGATGATTGCTCTAGCAATTCTGCTATATATTATAAAACTCTCAATTTGCGTTGTCTTCTTCCCTCCTAATTTATATTAACACTAAGAGTCAATTGTTGCAATTCACTAAAAGAATAAACATTTTGCAAGCTAAGCCTATTCACCAATTGCATGAACAAGAAATATTGGATATGAACCAAGACACAAAAGAGAAAGTTTATCAGACTAACTCTGAGCAGTTAAAATTAAATTAAAATGAAGAAGCATGAAGAGTAACCTGAGCAGAGAATCATGTTGATCACAGCTGTTAACGTTTTCTTCATATGCTGGTTCCGGGATTAAGAAATCCACACAAGCAACCCCATTAGATGAAGTAACACCCTCAGCATAAAGGATATCCACGTCAGTTGGTTCATAATCGAATCTCAGTATATCAACCATCTAAAGCACATGAGGAACAATCAAATTAGACCAACATGTAAAAAGACACATCCATTAATCCACATGTTCCTTAATCCAATTACTGAAAGCATTAAAGCTACAACACTTAGAACTTCGCTAATCACAAATTAGTCTAAGACAGGTGATGGTAAATGCTTGTTTAGGTGCTTCACAGTAAATCAAGCAAACACAAAAGCCCAAACTTGTAGCCACTAAAAGACTATGCAATCTCCTCAACCGATCTGAAGTAGCATAACATAAGCTCCTTCAGAAGAAGCAATCCAAGTCTGGATCAAGACGATGGGAAAAAGGTTTGCTAATCATTACTTTTCAATCAAAAGTAAACTCCATGCACATATCTCGTCAAATCTGAGAAGGAAGAATCTTTCCCGACAAAAATTAAACACCTAGGAATGCTCTATCTTACCCGCTCTAAAAAATAACCAGCAACACTGGGTAGCATTTCCAGCTCAGACCTCCGCTTATAGGCTGCCTGAATAGCTGAACTGCTCCACATTTCCTCGATCAGAGGGGCATACTCCCGAGTAGAAGCAGGGAAAACAGCTTCAAGATTACCTGATACCATAACTTTGAGAAGCCAATCAGAGAAAGCTTTCAGCCTCGGACAAATGGAGTAGATGGTTTGTTCCTCTCCACCATCAGTATGTCCTGTAATTACCCAGAAGACTTCCAACTTAAGATATTACTCATACTGAAAGTTAGAATTGGTCAATTCAACAGTGTTGCAAACATGTTCCAATATAGCAATTCTTCAAAACCAATCCAAGTATCAGAAGAATGAAGGTATATCTTTTTTAAAGGTTTTTAAAGTGTTTGAACTGGTCTTCATTGCAGGATTCCATTGTTATGCAAGTTCAAATCTCAACTTCTTTTTGAACTATCAATGACCGGTTTCTTACACATATGATATGGTTAAAAAAAGCCAAAAACAATTAAATGACTATCTCATTGAGTAACACAGAAATACAAATACAAGTTTCCATGCAGCACTATATGTAGGATATGGTCAAAGAAGGACTAATGTGCCCAGCCAGATTGTCACTCGTTAAATCAATAGACTTATTTGTCCTCTAACAAATAACTATGTACTCCAAAACTTTCAAGTTGAAACACAGCGCAGCTATTTCAAGTCCTATAAACTTCATGAAGTGGCCTTGTGGAAGATCCTTTCTGACATAGCTAATATTACAAAAGAGAATAAGCTACACTCATAACTTCAGAGTGAAATAATCAGGAAGGCAAATGAAAGAACCACCTGGACATTTAGTGCCCCATTCACCGATTGGACATAAATGCAGCCATCTAAATAGGAGGCACTGGGGTATCCACTAATTCTTTTTCCTACTGTTAGTCATTTCTTTGGTAGGTACTATGCATCCTTTCTCTCAAATAATAAATTTTGATGCATAATTGAATAACTTGAACAAATTGTTGAACCATTCCAGCAACATGGCTGGACTCAAGTCAAAGGAAATCAACAAGATAAAACAACTATATCATACCTATGAGCTCATCTTCACTTGAAGGCTGATTTACCCTTAAATTATTCAAATACTCCTCTTCAAAACGCTCGCGCCCCTCAAGAAGTATACCAAGGTATCTATACACATTGCTCTGGATCAATAGTTTAATGGTCTCACGCTCCTCCTCTGAGAAAGGGGCGTCTTTGTAAAGAATTTTGGCCTAATACAGCAATTAACAAGAATTTGTTAGACATATCCAACTAGCACAAGAAACAGACACCTAAACAATAAACAACAAAAGAACAACAAAATGTTGAGACACACACAAACAGCACCAACAAGAAAAGTGTGTGAGCATTATGTACATACATAATTTGCGGAGTTGTCTCATATCTGCTTAAAAGAGAAAAAGTAAAGAAAATGAATAAATGAAAAAGAAAAGAGCCAATAGGTTATGGCTGCAGAATAAAGACGGTACTTCTATTGTCTGAACTTGCATTAGCAAGACAACTATTATATAAGTTGTTAGAAATTCCTTAGCGGAACCACCATAATTATATAGGCATGTTATAGTGTTTTACTACATGAAGTTATAACATTTTATTATCTTTAACCCCTGCAGAATAATTCTATACCTGAAATGTGTTTTTAAAGCATGACTAGAAAAGCATGACATAATTATATGCTTCAAAGTCTATGAAGCTATTGAGTTCTTTGTGTCTTAAGACGCATAAAGAATTTAGCTCCAGTAATATTACAAGGCCATATAAATGCATAAAGTCCTCCATCGCCATGAACCAGAAAGGAGTTATTGATACTTAACAAACTATCTGGTATTTCAAAGTCATGATTCCATACACAAAATATTGAATTGTCAAAAGCAGGATTGATGGTTATTCCTCAACAAAAGGGCAGCTAATTTGTCTGTAAAAGCAAAAGTCTGCAAAAAATAGATATAATGCACCACAAAAAAAGGAATCAGTTAAACTCTTGCCTAAGTAACAAAATTGATGAGAGACATAAGAGCAAAACGTTCAGGAACTAGTACAGTGGATAGCAAAATCACCTGCTTAAATATGGTGCTTGTTCCAGATGCACTATATCCAATTAAAAGAAACTTTTGAAGTGCCCTCTGCTCAAGGTAGTTAGGTGCTGTATGACTGACAATATTATTGACTTGATCTCCAGAAGCATAAGACGATTTTGAAGGAACTGGAAGAGAGAGAACAGCACAAACCATCTTTGTTCCAGCCTGAATAAAGAGGACGCAGAAAAAGAAAATTGAGGAAAAAAATGTGTTTAATATCCAAAATCGATTTATGTGCTGGATAGGTATATGTGCAAGTGAGAGATGACAAGTTAGAGAGGAAAGGCAATTGGAGAGAAATTGCACAAAATCAAGAATATCTTTTCCTATTTATCCCACCTTGCCCCAGATATACCCTTTTGTATTCTTCTGTCCTTCTTCTTGGTAAGAACCATCCTCATTCACCCAAAAATGAGGGTTTCCTGCACATTGTACACCGGCCAACTGTAGCAACAGAGACGAGGCAGTCAATAGCTATTTTAGTAAGAATTTTCATTATTGAATTTGGCACTCGATGTGAATAAGCACCTGCAACATTCGTAGTTCTACTTTTGTGATTTCACGGCCATTAATAAAAACCTGAGTGTTTCCGTTGCTAGCATCTGTCTTGATTGGACCACCTACATTCAGATGGGGACTAATAATTTGAGAAGGCTTCTGTCCTTCCTGTTAAAATCAGCAGAAAACTCAATGAAGTTGTCCAAAATTAGGAAGAACAATATCTACTGTAAATTGCCTTTAAAAGAAAAAGATTCATCACCTTTCCCCAAAGACCAGATACTTTGTCATACCAATAATTTCCTGGTTTTAATTTCTTCGGAGGGGCTGGGCAGCTTTGCAAAAGAATTAGTTCCTCATAACAAAGAGGTCTTCCATTTACACAGACATACTCTGGTGGTAGCTGATTTACTTCACATAGTTTCTCAGCTTTCATAATCTGACGGATCTCCAAGTCATTGAGCAACCGCTTGAGCATTCTAGAGCACTTTCCCAAGTTACCTCGCTTAGACTCATCAATCGGAAAACCAATACAACTTACACACTTTCTTCCTTCTGGCATAGACCCCATTGCTCTCAGCACACAATTACTGCAAAATTTAGCATCACAAACTATACAGACCTCCTTTTCAGTAAATCTATTTCCTTTCAAGCATCTATAACATGCCCCTTTCCTCACCTTGACTGCAGGTTCCTTCTTTGCACGAAGTACCTCAGGACCAGCTCGACTAAAGCGGTCATTAGAGTCCTCATCCTCAGACTCAATATCACAGAAAGTCACAACAGGGGCTCGTTTCACATCACAACCAGGTTCATTACAGCCATCCGCAATCTTAAGGGAGGATACCCGAGAAGACGGGTAATCCATACTAATTACCGACTCATTTGAGGCCCAATCAGGCTGGTTCAAATCATTATTATAGTCCAAACTCCCCTTATAGTCCCTAGAAATCATCATTTTACGGTAGCTTTCTGATAACTCCCTTGACTTCTCAAAGCTGCCGGAGAATCCTAACGGCCCAGAACTCCCCATCCCGTTCAATAACTCGCGTGAGTGATCATGGCTAATGGAGGAAGATCCCAACCCATTTGACCTATCAACCATACCAGACAACTCTCCTGATTCATAATGACCGCAGGGATAGTGCGTATCAAGAGAACTACTTAACTCTCCTGATAAATCGCAGCCAACATTACCAGCCCGTCTCTCCTCAAATGCACATACTGAGCTAGGAGAAACAGTAATTTCAGACCCTGAAGCTAGTTCTTTACTCAGAGACTCATCCCTAATAACAGCAGCATTTGGCGATTCAAACGCAATAACAGAAGTTGGCGAAACATTGGATTCAGACCCTAGGAATTTCAACTCTTTGGAAAACTTTTTAGTTAAATTATTTGCTAATATTGGCTGAACTACTGGTAAGGACAACTTATCAGGCAAAGGCATCTGTGAAACCACCGCAGCCACTGGAATCCGGTCGACATTGATGGGCACCGCCCGCGGAAGCTCGCTGGTAATTGGCGGGCCGTGATATTCCATGGCAAAAGCATACTCCACCCCATCCTCCACCACTACATTCGCCACTTCCGGCGACATTTTCCCTCCTCTGGAGTCACCTCTTAACAACTTTTACCTAAAAGTACCATTCGTGATGTCGAAAAGAATAGCTAAAGTGGAGCTAAATCAAGATATACATAGACCCAGAAAAAGACAAATTGTCCAAACGAAAATTAAAGAAAAAAATAATACTAAATAAGTGATGCTCTAACGGGGATGGATTTTTTGGAGCATAAAAGAGAAGTGCTTATCTTGGTTTGCAGCTGGTAGAAAAGAAGGGATTCCTGGGACAAGCGGAAAAGAATGAAAGTGAAGGAGGAATCCAGGGACCTACAAGCATCTATCTTAATGAAACTGGGATCAAGGAATAGGAACCGGAGCGAGAGCGGACAAGATCAAATGCTCAAAGGCAAAATCCTAAGCTGGGGACAAGAGAGACAGATTTTTGATTAGGTTGCAATGGAGGAAAAGGGTGTATCGGGGAAAGTGAGGAGGAGTTAGGCCTTTGTTGCTTTGGAGGGGGGAGAGTAGGGAAAAAAGACGGCAAAAGAAGGAACCACTGTCCACTTGTGGTGGGCACTTCCCACTGTTGTTCTGTGTGGAGTGTGAGAGAGAGAAAGAGTGGCATCCTTTTTTCCTGCCTTTCTTCTTTTTAACCCTTTTCTCCCCATTTTGTTTTACCGTAAAATTCTTATAAATATAAATATAAATTGAATTTTTTCAAGCACCCGCTAATAAGCTTAACTTAAATACACGTAATTAATTTGAATACACATAATTATAATTATCACGCCCTCACATTTAAATATTTTAATATTAAGTGACTTTCAAATTTTCTAAAAAAGTTGTGTGAAAGTGTGATATACGTAAACGTAAATCTTTTAATTGTCAACTTAAGTATAGGATGTTACAGATATCAAATAAGGTCATTTATTCAAGCTTTTTAAAGTATTTGGATAGAATATTATTTGGAATAATTTGATGAAAAATACTATTGTACTTTTTTGATATGATGTATGTTAGACAAAAATGTAATTAAAAAATGTGTTAACAATGTAAGTAAATAAATTAGTTTCAATTATAGGGGATTCCTAAGGTGAATTTTTTTTTTCCTAAAATGACCTAATTTTATAGTCCATCCAGCTCATCACGTCCTATTTATCTCGCTATAATATCCTACATATGTGTTATTCTAGTGTTTAAATTGGCTTCGTAATATTTTCTTAAGAAGAATTACAAAATTGTCAACCACAATAATTAATGCATAAATAAAATCCAGGAGTTGATTAAAAATTAAAGAAAAATGACACTTGTACAGTGTCGTTGGAATCAGGTCATCAGCGGTCACCATAAAACGTATGCCGTAGAAGTCGGAAACGGATTGAACTTTATCGTAATGAAGTTGATTTTGACAGATTCGAACAATGGAGTTGGAGTTGGATTTTTGTGATAACACTGCCTTAAAACCAATTTTTTACGCTAAGTTTCTTGTCCAATTCTTCGAGTTGGTTTTGACAACGAAAACAAAGAAAAAAAACAACGAAGACCAAGAAAAAGATCTCTCATAAGCCGTATAATAACTTCAAATAAACACGTACTACTACCTTTTCCATCTTTCACTTAACTAACAACTGTCATAGTTTTAGAATTTTACCAAGTTAAGTTGGAATTTTATCTAGCTGGAGTCTCGTGACGGGGGTTCAACTGAAAAACATTCCATGCGCATCTGCAGCCGATCAAAACAAAAAGTAGAATAAGGGGTGAAATTTCCGAAAAACATTATTTTAATCTAAAAATAAGGCACCCCAAAACCCCAGGAGGAGGTCAGCAGGACCATGATCGTCTAAAAGCAACTGTTTCGATGCCAATCACGAGGTAAAAGACAAAAACCCCCGTCCTCACTCCCTTGCTTGATCCCTCCGCAACACCCTCCCGCCACCAGTCTACTCACCACCACCACTTTTTCGCTATTTGCCTACTCCCCCACTTTTTCTGTCTTTCTTTCTCATTCACACAAGCATTAGTGTATTTCTTCTTCTTTTTTTTCAACAAACAAAAGGATCTCCACTTCAGATCACAACCCATATATGGATTGTTGAGAGAAACCCTCCCATTTTTATACAGGGTTAGACGAGATTTTTCTCACAACAAGCACCAGTGTCAGAGCGAGCAACTCAGTGCGGACACTGAGCTCGAACCCGGGTCTGGACAATGACGGCATCAAAGATGCTGCTGGCCGGACCATCTCTACTAAGCCCTGGTGGGCATTAGTGTATTTCTTCAAGGAGTTAAAAATTAGACAAGATTAAATTAGATACTTTAGATACTACTATTAGTATGCTTGGATAGTAAATTATTTAAAATAATTTTTTTAAAAAAATACTATAATATTTTTTAATATGATGTATGTGAAATAAAAAAGTGATTGAAAATTATATTAATGATACAAACAAATAAAATTTGATAAATAATACACAATCCAAACACAAGCTGAAATTCATGCCCAGTGCTTGATAGCGCGAGTTTCAATTTGCTTGCACGAATTTGGTACAAGGTGGAGATAACAATGAATTGATAACCTGTTTGGATTGTCATTTTTCTATAGATTTTTTTTTTCCATTTTTTATAACAACATTTCAATCACATTTTAACCTAATATACATTAAATCGCAACAGTTTTTTTTTTTAAAATAAAAACTCCTAAAAATAGCATCAGATTCTGAACAAAGGCGTGGTCCATCACTGTGGAGAAAAACAGATCAAGTCAATCATCTCCGGGAAAACGCCTTAGTTATAATGCAATAGGGTCCCACGCCTTCAAACTCCCACCTAAGGCATCACGGCCATGCGTGACTTTCTTGGCACCGAGTTTCAGCGTCTCAAATGCTTCAACCATGCAAGTATCATGTACAACTATAACCAAGTGATACAGTAGACCTATTAATTATGAATTTCCCAAGTTGATCAGGACTTCAATTCCGCTCTTGACAAAAGGAGTCCGAGGATCAAATAGGTTGTTCCTATGACGAGGATATTAGAATAGGACGTATACCGAACAAATTCTCATTTTTCCAAAGAAGATAACGACTGCCCAACAAGTTAGGTCACCTGCAACAGGTAACCATAATAAATGCTAGTTGAAAACTTGCGATTGCAGACCATTAACAGATACTATTAGCTGCACAATTTCACGAGGCCAATACAAGTACCTGGTTTCCTCTGGGTCGCCTTAGATTCCTGATCTCTCTCTCTCTCTCTCTCTCTCTGCTTTTTTTTTTTTTTCTTTCTTTTGGTTCCTTCCATTTTCCAAATGGGCGTTTTTGTAGCCATGTTTTGCCTTTACTTGTTTGATGATTTGTTAACTAGTCATAATAGAGTCGGGAACCTTCATTCAGCTATAGCGTTCTCCTTCGACTACTAGTGATTACGTACGTTAGCCGTATGGCTGATCATGAGCTCACGAGATTACACAGAAAGTCCACAGCACAACGCGAAAACGAGAGGAACAAAATGCAATCAAGGGTCAACTATTCAGAAGACTCTCCTATCGTCGGAGACCACTTTCTGTCGGTTATCGATGCCTAAACTTCTCACAATAGTCTTCACACTAATCAACCATGGATGCAGAATTGCTTGTCAACTATATATGATTACCCCCCAGTAGTTGATCCATGCCTGATCCAATTATCTAGTATCTTCCAGTTTCTATATTCTGCCAACATCTGCTGTTCCTGATCAGTTTAAAGGCCAAACTCTCGCACTCAAGAATCATAACTAAAATTAAGTAAAAACAGAATCCAAAAGAAAGCTAAAGATCAGGCTTCGAGCGACTGACCAAGTGAAAAACGTATGGTGTATGATCATCATTCATCAATCAAGCGGTCATCTCATCATATGCATGTATTAACATCTTTGATTCCAAGCCAAAATGTTCCATGTTTCTTTTTTCCACATTGCTTGCTTGCTTCGTTCAAACTTCAAAACGGGCCATCAGGCCCCTTGTATAGAGGATGAAAGCTAAGCTAGACTAGCTATAATTACACTGAGAAGCTTTATGTTAACTCAGTCTGTCATGTACGCAGTCCCAACTTCCAAACCAAATTCCTAGCACAATCTATATGCAAGTACAGAATTCTACTAATACATGTTGCAAAAATCCGAGAAAATGAAAGGTTTCTTTGTGTCCTAGCATAATTCCCCTACAAACGTTTCCTTTGACTTAGTCTGCTATTTTGTGAGGAGAAGCTATGAATTGATGGATAATTCTGGGTTGAGCTCAACTCTTGGGTGATCTGCTGCTGAATTTGCTGTTGCTGCTGCACATGTGCTGGCTTCGGGGACACCCTCCATATCTTGACCGACTTATCCAGGCTACCACTATACAGAATACAATGCCCATCAGCCCCCATTGCACTTGCGTCCCTGTCCTCTTCAACAGCCAAGCATTTCACCGGGCCAGAATGGCCAGTCAATACTGACAAACAAATATGATCACCCTCCTCCCTTTTCCAGACACAGATATTTGTGTCAGCTGATCCAGTAAAGACCAGGTTCCCTGCTGTAGCCAAGCATAGAACAGCCAACTTATGACCCCTCAAGACTCCACCGTGACTTAGCTTTTCGCGGTCCCAAAAATTCACTAGCCCGTCTGATGAACCACAGTAGAGAATAGTAGCAGAAGGATCAACAGCCAATGCTGTTACTGCACATTCTTGCTTTAACAGAGTTTGCGAAAAGAAATGTTTTGTTCCTTTTCCTTGCAACTCTCTTCGCCACACTTTTACGCTTCCATCGGCTGATCCAGAGAAGACTAATCCATCAAATCCTGCAACGACGGTGTTTACTGCATCGTCGTGGGCCTGTATAGATTCCAAACATTTTGAATCTGATATTCTCCATACCTTAATGGTTTTATCCCATGATGCTGAATACAGAAGGCTCTTATCTTCGCTAAAGCTGAGAGATGAGATGGCATCAAAATGCCTGATCCAGACCACATTACGGTTTCTCCTCACCTCAACGTAATTGCTTGGTTTGATTGAACTTTTAATACAAGCTTTCATGGTCGGTAATGTTCCAATGCGCTTGTGAATGCTAGGGTCCTTGGCAGATACTTTCCACATTCTTATTTTTCCATCTTGATGACCCGTGAATATTCTTTCACCAGCAATACTAATTGCTTTAACCAATCCACTGTTTGATTTGAATCCTGAAAATTCCTTCTGATTCTTCCACACCCTTATGTTCTTGCTATCTGATCCCGTGTACAACACGTCCCGCGTAGCTGCTAATGAATAAATGTGACCTTCTTCACGAAACAGGGACCCCATTAGACCAGTATAAGAATAACTATCACTTGCCATCTCAACATGGGAGGACCATGGGGACCTTGACAAGGGAGATACTAGGTCGGTTGGAATTGGAGATGCTAATTGATCCCGCGAGGGTGCTGAGCATGGAGGCGATTGGTCATAAGAAGGCATGTTGTACGAGGAGGCATTGATCTCGGAACTCAGTCGAGAATTTTGGTCGTGAATTGCCGGGGCGGCATCAGATGAATTGCTGATGCGGGTATGGTATTCTTCTTCATTGCTATGATCAGACTGCCGCAAAATGTTGCCGAATTTTTGTCTCCGTTGGTTTTTGCTGCTTTCCGTTACCATTTGGCCACCTCTTGAGCTTCTCATGATCCGCTGAAACCAAGAATCAAGAAAATACATATATGTATATGTCTCGATAGAGTATGAGAAAACAAAATCATCTAAGACTTGTGGAATAAAGAGGAAGATTGGTTCCCAAGCTAACCGAAGGAAAAGATGAAGAGAGGAAAGTTAACTGTATGGAAAGAGAGAGCAAGAGAAGCAAGCGATGGCCATGAAGACATGGGGACCAGAGACTTTTCCATGGGACAGATGGAGACTGACTGATGCTATAATTGAGACATCTGATCTTACGATCAAAGCAAAGTACAGTTTGTCAAACCGGAATGAAATATTTGAACCAACCAGCTAAAGCAGCAGTTATTTTCGCAGAAAAAAAGGCTACGGTATCTGGATTCTGTAAAGGGCTGTTCTCATTGGGTGCTCTCACGCAAATGCGCCCGAGACTGGACTGGCAAGATGTGCATAGAGGGGGAAGAAAAATAGAAAATTACCGTAGCATTTAACTTGTATACCCCTACTTTCAAGGGCGGTGCTGGAAAATGATTGGTTTCAGAAAAAAAAAAAAACCACTAACATGGTCCAAACTCCAGAAATAATTTGTTAAAAAACATCCGACAATAAAGATCATTAAAAGGAGGAGGACAAAAAAGAAAAAGAAAGAAAGGAGGATACAAGCTTTATAAATTCATTACAATGTCTATACCATAATGGGATGGATATCCAATCATCAAAAGCTACTTGTTTTATAGCTTACAGATGTATGCATTGAAAGGATATATATACAGATTAACAAATACATTTTCTCGATCCTTAGATCTCAAATTAAGCTTCCGTTTGATCATCTGACATGTTATTGTGCTTCATAATTTCCTTCCATGTCTTCCACATGAAGTTCAGTACATGGTATGCATCCTTCCTTCCTTGGGCTGAAAAATTCACAAGCCATTGTGATGCCTATACCACAATCACTGACTAGAGTGCGTTTGGATTGATTATATTTGCCTACAAAATTTTGTTTACATCATCGACACAAATTCCAATCACCTTTTTATCTCAGATACATCATCATATCAAAAAAGTGCTACAGTGGTGCTACAGTATTCTTTTCAACAAATTATCCCAAAGAATCTACTATCCAAACGTACTCAATATTGATTGTCAACTAGAAGTTTTAAAGAGAGAAGAAAATTTTGATTGTACATTTTCCATCTTAATTTCCAACATGTAGATCTAGAGATTTCTATGATTAATTGATACGTAGTCTTCAAATTTCACCTAAAAACTACGCTTGACAGTTAGCATTATTACATGATTGACTATATTTTTGATTAAGTTTGTTAAAGTAAGGAATTAGACTTTTCTTACATGCATTTACATACCATTAATAGTGTTATATTTTCCACACGCATGTTAATTCCATACGTAATTTGAAAGATCGCTAGGGCACCATTGCGATCTAATGCTACCTTCAGTTTCCTAAAAATCTATTGTTTAAATTTTAAAATACCATTAACTATATTTGTTTAGGATTTCTATGGAATATGTAAATCAATAATCTGTTATTAAATCTCAGCGGCTACTAAGGAAATATTATTAATTTATTAGGCCTCTCCGGCAAGAAAGGGGGAAAAACACTAAAGAATTGTTTCACAGATAGATAAATTCAGTTTCGGCTACGAACCAACATAAACATAAATCTATTAAATAGAAAAAAATAGAGTCTATATTAGTGAAGTTGATATAAGCCGAGTCGAACCCGAGTAACGCAACACAGCTCGAACTCAAACGAGCATAATAGACTAAACTCGAACTTGCCTCACGAGGATATCACCTAAACTTGAGATTGAGTCGAATGGGTTTAAAAGTTTGTCGAGTCTCGTCGGGTACAGTCTCGTCTAGTCTTTGTCCAAATTCCAGAATTTCTAGGCATTCCTGCCAAAACTGCTAATAAAGATGAATGTAATTCAAGCAATCCGAAGCTTTAATAGGCCTTCCATTCGTTAAATCCACCCAAAAAAAAGGTCCATTTGCAAATGCATCATAAATTCACCAAAAAACATTCTCATAGCTACTACTTGACAATGAACCAACAAGGAAATTAAAAACAACTCCAAGTTACAGAAAATGTCCCAAACACAAGAAACATTTATGTGCAACTCTCTGTCATGAGATAGATAAAATATCAACAAGCCTGGACCCTGAATCCAAGTATATCTAATCTCATAACAAAAACACAAAACTTTTACAAAATTAGAAGGCATCTAAATTTTAATATATCTTTACCCATTTATCCCCCTATGTATCCGTCGTTCTTCTACGCGATTGGAGTTTTGGAATTCAGATTATACATCACTACTATTAGAGATGAAGAGAAAAGGAAGAAGAGCAACTAGAAACAACAAAATTTTGATAAGTTTGAAGGGATACAAGAAGAAAAGGATAGTACAGCAATAATATAACATATTAGGATTCTCTAAGGGGGAAAAAAAATATCAAGGGAAAAAAAAATTGAAGATAGGCGCTTATCATCCATATAATTTAATGAATTCTATCGTTTTATGATTTTCAAGACCCTTGCACCATTGTATGCGTCTCATCTTAAGACACTTTCACAATTATTATTCGAATTTTCATAGGATGTAAGTGAGGATTCAGGCAATCATGTACATGTCTGTAATCTGCGAAAATATAGTTTACCGTAACATTTCAATTTTCCAATTTCAGAAAACATTCTTTTGTGCTGGTTAGGACTTGAGGCGGGACACAACTAGATATATCAGGGGCGTTGATGGAATTCCGTCAATTATTCGAGGTCTTCTGTCTATAACTTCAATACCCTTATTAGCCTCAACAAGTCAAATAAAGACACGGAGTGAAAAGTAGACGAAGCGGCGCCGTTTAATAAGCCCCAACTAACACAATAAAGTACCAATTCTTTGCTTATCTCTCTTCTTCCTCAACTGCTTTGCTTCACTTTGCATTGCTCAAAGCCCCGCGAAACGTCCCTTCCATCTCTCGGCGCCTTTCCTTGTCTTGCTTACCATCCTAAATAACTCCAATTATCAATTTCACCAAAATCCCGCTCCCGATCTCTTCCACCATTTAGGTATTCTAACAATGTCTAACAATGTCATGAAACTAAAATAAATTCAGGATAATGTTTTTTAACGACTTCATTCGACGGAGACTCGCTTCTCTGCTGCGGCCGTGGTTGAGTGAGGAACCGGACCTCGAACTCAAGCTAGGGTTTCTTCGTTCCACTGGCACGGTGAAGAATCTCAACTTCAACACCTCAGTTCTCAATCAATTACTCGACGATTCCAGTTGCTACCGTTTCAAGGAAGTTGCCGTCGATGAATTAAGCCTTGGAGTTTCCTGCTGGTCATTCCCTGCCTTCATCCTCCGAGTCCACGGCCTCCGCATAACTCTATCAGTAGGGTATGCTCCATATTCTTACGCCACTAGTGGTTGTATATTTATGCTGTTTTCTAGTTGTTGCTGTCGTCGTGCTTCGGAAGTGTAGACTTGTGTTTGGTTTGAACTTTGTAGGGAAGAGGAGGAGGGAGGAGGAAATGAGAGAAGGAGAAAGAAGCCGAGGGATACATCGGTGCAGGCTAAGAAGAAAGTTCTCGCTGAGATTGATCCCGTGGTACTTCTGATTTTCATTGTGTGTTTTCTTGATTGAATTGTAATGTTCCCTGGATTGATGTCTTTTTCCTGTCTAACGAGTATGTTTTTGCTGCTTCACTGTGGCTTTCCTGCTACTGGAAATTTGTTTTAGATCAGTCTTTATGTATTTTCTTCCTCACTCTACTCTATTTAGATGCACTCGTAGAGTTTTTGAAACAAGTATACACCATTGGATGGATAAACAGATAAAAAGGAGAGTTCTTAGTTTCCTGGGAGGCAATGACCTCCGTCAGATGAGAGGGTCTAGTGTAGCTTCATTTTCATACATGCTATCATAGCATGAATTTCTTCTGTTGATCTATGATTCCTATTTTGGTTGTTGGATCATCAATAAGTTCCACGGTGCTGCATATGTGTTTTGAATGCATTTTCCGCTGAATATGAACTCATCACATTCTAAGCTTACTTTGGTGTGCATATTAGTTAATTTTGTATTTCAAATCCTGATAAAGGGGAATTGGCATCTCAGGGAAGTGCTTTGCATGATGCCATTACACAAATTTCACAGATTACTGTCAGAAGCTGGAAAGATAATCTAGTGACTGCTTTCCTTAGACATTGTCAGTTGCAGATAAATGAAATTCATCTTCTTCTGGTGCCTCCTAGTTGTTATGATTCAGTATCATGCTTGTTGGAGATAAAGGAGGTTGGTGCACAATCTGAGTGTAGTAGAAGGACATGTGTTTTTGGAGGGTTCATTAGTTCACTTTTTATGCCTTCTGAAAAGTGTTCTTTTGGCCTTGACCTTAGAGATATTGAGCTTGGTCTACAGAGTGAAAGTAGCATCAGCTGTGTTATTTCGCCGACGGGTATGTTTGTGTCATTTAAGCTAAAAGATCTTCAGATCACAGATTCTGCTCTTCATCTTCCGGCATTAAAATTTTCCTTTTCTCCGGCAGATCTTTATGTTATATCATTATTCTCTTCATTATCATGCAAAGAGCCCCACTATGTTAGAACTGGTAGGCAACTATGGAGAATAGCAGCGAGCAGAGTTAGCTCTCTGATTCCTATTCCTAAGCTTTCTTGGTATAGAGTTGTTATCTCTGTAAAACTCTGGTTGTACTATTTACGCATGTATGAAAATATGCTGTTACGAATTGGATATCCTGTTGGTGATATAGTAAAAAAATCTTCGACAATGATGTTGTCTGATAAAACATATTCAAGATCTATGAAGAATCTCTGGGCTGTAATTTCCGAGTGTGAGGAGAAGCTGCCTCCAGAGGCAATTGCACAAGCACGACATTTAAGCCGTTACAGAGCATTGGAAAATTTTGAAGTGGTGAAGCAAAAATGTGATAATCCACAAGTCAAGAGGCTTTTGTGGAAGATTTATCAGCTACTAGCCCTTATTTGGGCTATCACTTCCCGCGTCCTACACTCAGTTGGACGATTGCTCTATATACTGAGAGTTCTTAGCCATTATTCTAATCAGCCAAAACCTGATCAACATTTCAAGAGTGTTCCTGATGATTCTTTTCCAAAAACTTGCTTCTGTCTAAACGTCGGGAAACTCTCCATTTCAATCTCTCCTGACAAGAAAGTTCTGCCTTCTGTCAGTGGGTTACCACTCTCAACCCTTAGATTCCCCTTTGAAGATTTAAGTTCATTTCTCATTTCTTCTGATGCTCTTATCTTAAGATACCTTAAAAGTGTTTATGACCAGCAGTTGATGTTTGCTTGTGGATGTATAAAGGTTGATGCTGCATCTCTTAAGGAAGATCATTCAGGTCATAGTAGTAAGAGGTTGACAGAACACCAAAATAACGAAATTACTGAGCCACAGGAACTTTTGTGGTGTGAACCTGTACAAAGCATTGAGATGATAAATAGTCATGCTAATGATAGTGGAAGAGCTTCTATCCCATTTCTAGAATTTCTTATGAAAAAATTGTGGTTGAATTGGAAAGTTGCTTGCTCTAACTTTGAAGGTGATGAGTGTAAAATTCCAGAAGCTCCATGCTTTCTTTTTGAGAATAAATGTTCTTTGATTGATCAAAGTGCCAAGAATCCTACGTATGGGAGTTGTGAAGTGTTGATGGTGGTTGGAAAATCAAACTTTGTATTGAAAAACTCATCATTTTTGTCATCAGCTGTGATCTATCTACAGATTCAGCAGGCTCTTTGGAGGATGAATTGCAGAAATGTGACAGATGGCGATCTACATATTAAGGCAACCTGTGAGCATTTACCAGTGGTTGATTTAAGTCCTAAATACAAGTCTTTTTTGCGCAAAATTGAAACAGCAATGGTTAGACTGGTTCCACAAAGAAATTTTCAAGTTGGTATGATGATTGCTGGGTCCAGAATTAGGCTTTTGTTTGAAAAACAGAGGTTTCTTGGTGAAAATGCAGACATATATTCTATAAGCAAGAAAGATGAATCAACACTTGTATTTGATGTTGATGACATTAAACTTGTGGTTTCACCAAATCTTGCATCTAATTCTACAGTATCAAGCGGGTTGACAGTCGTTTTTGATATGGCATCGAGTGGTCTTGAATTAGAGGAGCCTCAAAACATTGACATTCCTAATTTAACGAATGAAATTTATTGCTGTCAAGGGGGTGTTTCACATAGGGCTTATTTGAAAGCCAATGGATTGAAAGCGTACTTTGGTGAATTATGTAATAATCGACTCCACCAAATTGTCACATTGAGTCCAACAACTGTTCAGGCATCCTCATCAAGGTACTTTATCATCCTTCTTCTTTTGTTCACTTCCATTTTCTGCTTGGTGACACCTTGAAGATAGGCTTTGTATCTAGTGCTGTAACATTTTGCAATGGAATTACATGGCACCTTGCTGGTTGAAAATGCTTTTGGTTGACTTATACATATCTCAGACAATTGATCTCCAGTCATTTTATTTCAATTTCTATAGTCTGTTTTGTTCCTTGGCTAATTTCTTATGGAACTAATGCTATGTGTGGTGGCATGACTGTTTCTCTCTCTCTCTCTCTCTCTCTCTAGATTGCTCATCTTACTTTGACATTGCTTTCGGAAAACAAGGAAGGACTCGAGATTTTCTTCGCTCAAGTTGAGTGAGACTTTGGTATTATAGAGGTTGAAAATTGCGTGGATGTGATTTAAGCATGAAAATTACCAATATTAAATCTTCTTACAAGTTCGTTTAGTCACAGGAGTACTAAACAAGTGAATGATGCTTGCTTAGTTTCCAAATTTAAAAAAAAATCCATTCTCTCTTCTGCATGTTGGCGGAGTACTTGTTAAGAGTTGATCTGTGGACTTAGTATCTCATATTTTGGCCGGTTGCATTAACCATAGAAATTTTATTCGCTTATCATGCTTCTGCGTGTGGTGTTCTTTTTCTGGATCTGAGAGCATGTTGCTGGATATGTATTCTCTGAGACTATTGTAATGGCTAACATTTGCTGGTTCTGTAGACACGTCTCCGTATCTTTCTTACATGACTATATATCTGGAGTTTTATATATATATTTTTAATTTCTTTCACCCCCATATCGAATATTCAAGTGGACTATAAAAATGTGTGTGTGTATATTATATATATACAATATATATTATATGTATATGCACAATATGTATGTGTGTGTGTGTATTGTACTTTTCTTTTATTCACCTTCCTATGTTATGGTAAAGTACTTGTATCTTTATGGTGTGTGGTATTGATAAATTTGCAGAATGCTGACTATAGCTACATGCTTATCTGCATTCTTTTCATTTTTGTTAAAGGTCTAATTCAGTTTTTTGCAAAGCATGTTGGTAGTTGAAAAGTTTTTGAGTAACAAAGCATTTCTTGAGTTCCATACGAAAGATGCTTGATGCTTTGAATTGCATACTCTGCACGAAGCCTACCATTATCATCGCATTTTATCCTGATGGTGAAAAATTGATTGTAATGTAGCAGGAAGGATTCTTGTTCACTTGGTTCAACAATTGTTGCTCTCTCTACAGCTTTGCATTGGATAGCTCCTGGGATTACTGCTGTCGTGTTTCTGGATGAATTATTCATTTTAGTTAAGGTGGTTTAGTTCTCATTTTGATCTCTTTATATCATTATTCATGCTACCTGGTTTTCTTAACTATGTTCCTAATGTTGCATTTATCTCTTACTGTTTCAATAATAAGGTACAAAGAATCTATTTAGTCCACATGGAAACTCTAACAAGAATTGTAGCAGAGCCTATCGGAGAAGCTTTGTGATCATGGTGCACTGTTGACATAAGCAACCATAATTTTCCTTGTATGCCCATTTGTTCAAATGACTAATCTGACTCAAAGACTTCTGCTAATTTCTGTGAAATGGCTTAAATGACTCAGATTGGCTCGTATTAAAAGGAAAAATCAGATGGTTAGAAAACAGTAGCTAATATCTTATCCATCTGACAAGTAGTCCAGGACCTAGATCTGATGTTTAGTGAAAAAACTGTCTTAGAAATTGGAATTGTGGACTTCATTGTTGACCAATTATGATCAGATTGAGTGTAGCTGGATATTCTACACTTTGTTTCGGTCAATGTTCCAAGTTGCCTATGTGGTGCTGCATCTTTCTTTAATTTTTAGCTACAGACAGCTTTTTGCTTCTCTCACTTTTCACTTGCTTTTGTGGCAGGTAGTTTCCAGTTTGTATTATGATGTGTCACATGCATTCATTTTCTTTGGTTCAAGTCATCACAGAAGTTCTGAAGAACTACTAAGGCCAGAGGTGGTATGTGTCTGTGATGAAAATGAGGAAACATCAGTCAATAGAAAAGATCAGATTCCTTCTGCTTGTATGGATACCATCTTTGGTTTTAGAAGCATTTGTGAACTGGAGTTCGTGGATATAGTCCTATATAATTCCAGGAAGAGCCGTAACACCGAGGACCACAATATAGAATCTGATGCAATGACAAGAAAAATGCTGGCCATGGCCACTGCACTTGATTGTGGCATTCACATGTCTATTCAGCTGACATGTGGAAAATTTTCATTTGAAGATGGGATTCCAGAACTTGTAATTGACTTGTCTGGATTTCAATGTGCTATAGTCAGATTTCCCACAGAGATTGCAGAGTGCTCTGATCGATCTGAAGTCAGAAATCTGCTGCTTTCTGTACAATGCCTATCTGAAGCATCATTGTCTCATTGCAAATTTGCTTTGTGTTGGAGAACTTCAGCTCGTCAGAGATATGGACTTGATGCTTCTCCTTCATTCATGTTGGAGGATCCTATTATGGAAATGAACACTAAAAGATCCAGTGATCATTCTCATCATTGTTTATCTGCAAATGTTTCCCTTGGTGAAATCAATTTGGCTGATTGGGCGGTAAAGAATATGCTACTCAAGACACACAAATCCAATAAGCTTAATGCATCTTTCTCTTTCGGGGATCAATTTCAGACAATCCAGTGCCAGTCAAAGGTGTACTTAACTATTAGTATTAGTGTCTTTCATGTTAACCTCTTCCATCTTCCATGTATTTCGTTGGCACTTTGTCATCCACATAGTGTTATCACTCTTCACTTATCGATTGCATCACATTTGTATATGGATGAAATATTTGATTGATAAGGAATAATGCATGGCAGGGGGGATCTACTTTCCTTCAAATGGAAGCTGTATTGATGTTTGTTCATTGCTTCACTCTATACTGTCATCTAATAGGAGAAATTTGGCCTTCTGTGCCATCTCCTGATAGAGTCATTGTTGCTCAACATGGTGAGCCTATGGTGGCCTCTGATGATAGCCCTGCACAAGATATTCAGCAACTTCAGAAAACCAAGTGGGACAAATTGGAAGCATTCAGCATGAGTATATCAGATTTTACTCTGGCACTGATCGCTAGAGATGAATTTGGTAACATATTTCCTTGTGGTTTTATTTGTTCTGATGTTATAGACGTGTTATTGACTTGTTTAATCATGTGCAGGGAGATTTCAGGAACTTCTGTTTGAAACTAATGTCCATTTGAGTGTTGAAGGGCCAAAAACGCTAAGAAAAGTTACTTTTGAGATTTCCAAGTTTTCCATCCTTTCTCAGGTCCTTCATGAAGCTGCAGAACACCAAGCTAAGGAAATTCAAATTCCTCATTTTTCTGCTGTTGCGTGTAATGATATTTCATCATCCATTGTGCTTGGAGACCCCCTAGTTATCAAAGAGCATGCGAGTGTAGGACAATCCGCCACTCATGATTCAAGTTTGATGAGTACTTCTGCTTCTCAAAGTGAACCCTATGCTGATAATTTGCCAGATTTATGTGATAATAAAGGATCCACAAACTTGCATTCAAGTCCTCTAAGCTACATACTGAAAGAGTTACGTGCAGTCATTGGAGTTGAGTGGCCTGTTAAAAGAGATGCGAGTGGTCCTCTGTACCTAAATCAGCTTTGGGTTGGCAAGGGTTCTATTTCAGGTTTTGATATGGTCCTCTCTCTGAGTCAGTTACAGGTGAGGAATCACATAGCTTCATTTTACTTTTTGCTAAGATGGCCATATTACAACTGACATTCCTGATCTACAATAAATGCCTCTTTTTTTTCCATTACTTTCAGACTTGCTTTTGTTCAACAATTGTTGCTAGAAGCATAGTAGAATGGCTATTTTTTAATAGAATTATCATTCAAGTAGGAACTATCCTAAACCATCAACAATCAAATGACCTGAAGACATCGGTGGAAAGGATGCATATGCTTCTAAATACCCTTGGTTGAGCTTATTACACTGTATATTGAATCAGATAAGATAATGGGACAATGAGGTCCTTGACCTTTAAGCATCTGCCAATCTTTTATCATTCTTTTTGAAATGTTTGTTAGTGTTTTTCTTCCTTAGTTCCAAAGTAGTTGATCCTTTGACAGTAAAATGATCTTCAATGGCCAGGCTAGATAACTATGACATTTACACAACTTACTAGACAAACAAGAAAAAGGAAATGGTGACTTAGTATGGCACTGAAGGACAATTCTGCTTTTGCTAATTAGCATGTTACTTGGAGACTTTGGAGTCTAACTACTTGCTGTGTGTGTAGGATTAGGTGTAAGTATAATCCCTTATGGCTGTATAATGCCACTATTGGTTATGATTGTTCACTTATTTTAGCTTTTGCCACTTGCATCAGATGATACTCTCTGTTGTTGAATCTTTGTCGGGAGTTTATACTGAAGAGAAAACTAGTGATTCGACACAAAGACGTTGGTCCCTTGAACAAGAATCTGAAGGAAGTTTCCAAGAAAAAATTCCTGATGGTATTTAGCTGTTGCAGAATGTCTCCTTCTTTTCTTCTTGATTGGTATTGGCTATAATGGTTATTACCATGTGTGTAGGATCAATAGTCGCAATTGAAGATGTCTATCAACACACATATATTGCGGTTGAGGACACAGAAAGTGGATACAACTTAGTTGGAACAATTCATTATTCGCTTGTGGGACAGAGGGCTCTTTTCAGGGTAATGATTTCTCAATTCTTTGTATCATTTAGTACAGTAGTTGGGTATTGTCGAGTTCTTAGTTAGCTTTTCATTTTCCTATGGACACTGTACCGAATCCAAAACTTTTGGCATTTTACTCCTGCAACTTTTCTTGCAGTTGTCAGTGTCTGGCATCTTTTACAAAATGTTAAATTCATAGTTTGCTCTAGGGAGCAACTGCAAAAACCACGATGCCCTTTTTTTCCCTGTCGTGTGAAAATTCATAGCCACATCTGATATGATATATTATAGATTTTGACATTCGATTGACTTCAACCATACTAAGGGCTTGTATGTGATACGTTATGGGCCTGTTCTCTTCTACTTTGAAGCTGAGTATTTTTTTCTATAAGCTAAAAGCTAAGAATAGTTGTTCAATAAGGCCTTTAGTTTTTTTATTTCTTTGCTTTTGCAAACATATTGGCTAGTGTGGAAGTGTACCTAAGGAACAATCTTTAGCAGTTAAGAACTTGGCACGGTTTGATTGTGAATGGATTAGGATTTCAGTCTTCCAGGTCTCTGAACATAGATGGTAGTGTGATTTTCAGTAGTGTTGCGGGCTTTCTAGAGAATCATTTTTAAACCTCTATTGTTTAGGAATGTATGCGTCTCCTTCTTTATTTTCAGTACTGTATTCTTTTCTTTTTCTGAAGCTTGCTAAGAAGTTAAGCTTTTCTACAGAACTTAGATTTAAATGCTAAAACGTATTTTAGACATTCTCCTGCTGGTCAATAAAATGTCTTGCAACCAGTGTGGTTGAAAACAATCAACCAATGGGCTTAACTATTGGTATGTCTTATGGTGTCTCAAATGGCCAGCATGGATTCAGTATGCTTGTCAAGAAGTTTTTCTGAATCATGTTCCATTGTTGCTTGGCAAATTTGTGCTAGGTGAAGCATCAGAATCCTGGCAGATGGAAGCCACAAGCTAAATCATTTTCCTTGATCTCATTGTATGCTAAAGATGCCTCTGGGGAACCATTGAGATTAAATGGTCAGCCAGGATCTGATTTTGTTGATGTTTCGGGCACTACTGATACTTCATGGGCCCTTTGGAGTATTCTTCCTTATGGACCTCAGTCTGATGATGGCAATTTTGAGTGGGAATATTACAGAATTCCTGCTAAAAACACATTTTACCTTGTGAACAATAAGAATGCCCAATCAGTAGCTTTTATTGATGGAGTTCTTGAATTTGTCAGCAAGCCTGGGAATCCCTTTAAGTGCAAAGTGTTTTCCGACTTGCTTCCATTTGGTACTAGTCTGTTCCAGGAAAGCTGTTCAGCGGGTGCGCCAGGTAATGTACTTGAATGTGGTTCAAAAATAAATGATAACAGAGAGTTGAAGAGTGCTGGAAAGTCGCAGGAGATTGCAATTGTAATGGACAAGGTTACATTGACAGTAGTTCATGAACTCTCAGATACAGTGGAAAAGTTTCCACTCCTCCAGGGATCTATAAGTCCCACTGAAATCATTGTACAGATGTCAAACACCAAAGTTAGGTTTATGAGCAGCCTAGAGATTATGCTGCATCACTTTGACGCCCAGAGAAACATATGGTGAGTATTCTATTGCAAAGCAACATGATCATTTAGCTTTCCTAGTACCTGCACAGAATCATTTTATGACACCGACTTTTATTGCAGGACAGAACTAGTGAATCCACTTGAAATTTGCCTCTTCTACCGTTATCGGTTTCCAAGTCAGGGTTCAGAAAATGTTTTGCCTGGGGTGCCTGGTCATTTGTATAGCAGAATTAACGAGGTGAGTTTTTTGGTTGTTCATTTGGTGCCCTCCTATTTTTCTTATCTTGTTTTAATGATTCACTTGTGGCTTTGGTAGTTAAACATATCACTAAGTGAGCTTTCACTGGACGTCCTTCTGTTTATCATTGGAAATCTAAAGCTGGCTGGTCCGTTTGCTGTAAGAAGTTCCATGATTTTAGCCAATTGCTGCAAGGTCTGGATCCTTTCCCTATCCATACTTTATATGACACTAGTGTTCAAGGCACACACTAATGTGGCTGCAACTAATAGAAAAAAAAGAATCTGTAAAATTTTTAGAGTATATTTGTTGAAATCATTTTCACTAGAATTGGTTTTATATTTTGACAATAGATTTGTAGAAAACTCACTAAAATAAATTGTATAAATAGATAGGTATTTAGTATTAATCCATAAGCATAATTGGTACTTGCCAATGAAAATCAAGTGTTACTAGATAAGTTAAAAAATGGAATAACTAGAAATACATGTTACTTGGTAGACAGGCATATTGGTAATGGGTAGTTATCAAGGGTCATCTACGAAAAATATAAAGTGACAGAATTTTGTTCACACCAAAGCTCCCTCTCCCTGTATATGTGGTATAGATATAGATATCTACTTAAAATTTTCAGAATAGAACAAAAAAGCATCTGGTTTGTATTGCTGAATTTCTTTTTTTTTTTTTTTTTTTGAAGTTATTGCTTTTGGTTTTCACTATTGAGCCTATCATACTTTAACAATGTTAACATTTTTTCTGGAGTAGCATGCCTTTGCCTAATGCATGCCTTTTTTTTTTCTTGGCCACAAGGAAGGGGGCAAGGGGGTTCGGTTGGCACTTTTTAGAATAGTTTGGTTGCTCAGGAAAAAATTTTGTAACAGTCTGGCTTTAAATCATTCCTTCCCAAAGTAAGTTAACTGATCAAAAAAGATAATGGCCACAATTATCCTAGGCAGAGCAGCAAAGCACATGAAATCTTAACAACTGGTCGTGCAGCTTTTGCAATATGATAAGAGGACTTTTCATAAAGAAAAAAAGGTCAGATTCATTTCTCCTGGTAATTAACCTGATAATGAGCTTTTCTAAAACTGGATGCGGTGCGAAGTTATTTGGGCATAATGTTAAAAGTAGTAGTCTCATTGAATGGAGCACTAGTCAGGCCTTGACTGTTCATGGTTTGTTAGCACCTTTGGAATCAAACCTGAAATATTGCTATTAGCTTGGCTTCTATACATTAGATTTTGGCATGAAGCAAGTAAGGGAGCAGAAGTTCTTTATTGCAATGCAAGATTTAGGCTATAAAGTTTTCTCATATTGGTCATGGATTCAATGGTCTATAGTCAACTCTTTTGCTATCAAGATTAATAGCCCTACCTTTCTATGGTAGGGTTGTTCCTTTAGGCAATTAGTGCTCGTCTTTCTAGAATATTAGAACAGTGTGAATTTGATATGTCTTTCTAATGGTTCATTTGTAACTCCTAAGTCACAGATAATATACAAGACAAGGTACCACGAATGATGCAGCAAATGCTAGATGTGTGAATGTATACTATTGGTTTGATATTATCACTGTAATTATTGTGTCATTCCCCATTTTGAATAAATCTGTTTGTGGTCCATTTCATTGCCCGATGAGACTGTTATTCAAATTGTATCACCATGCAAGGAGCTCTTGACATTCTTTTCCAAGCCTGGTTCTGTCAAAGATGTGAGTTTGGTGTTGCCTGCATGCAGGTTGAGAATAAGTCGGGCTTGACCCTTCTATGTCAGTTCTTTGATAGCCAGAATGTTCTAATAGCTGGAAGACAGTCCAGCACCGTTTTTCTTAGGTATTTCCATCATAACTTCTCTTACTGTAATTGAAAATTCTAGACAGTTTGTGCATCTGACATGACAGTCATTCTCATGAATCACTTTTCCATGCGAAGCCTTAACTCAGCAGTGGGTGAATCTATTCAAGTTAGAGAGAACCTATATGGTATAATTACCAAACCTAAATTGTCATGGAGATATTTGGTCAGAAAATTCTAGAAGTGGTTCCTAAGTCTACTTTTACAACGAGTATTATGATGCTTTGACTCTTCCAAATTTCAACCTTAAAATCTTCAGCTAGAGGCTTTAATTGGCTTTGTTGGATTAAGAGTTGCACATATCTGAGTGCAATTAGTTGTATACTTTTAAATTAGTTGAGCTGATTGATGGAATGAGATGTTGGCAGTTTGTAAATGATGACATGTATTATTGACTTTGATTAGTATGAAAGTGCATTATTCTGAGATCAATTCTGTCTGTTTTGAGTGCCTATTTTGCTAATTATCTGTCGGCCTATGCACTTAGACCGGATTTATGTTATTATGACTACACATATAAATATTTCTACTAGCTTTTGGCAGATGTTCCTCTGACTTCTTTGAGTGGTCTTGTCCAGTCAAATGCTTCTCTATTACATTGAATAAGTAACAACTCATAAAAATATGCTTTGCAGGCACTTAGCTTTAGCAAATCGACCTCCTGAGGCATCTTTCTTCTCGATCCAGCTTGCAGACAAAGGAACCTTTGCTACTTCGTCAATTCATCTTTCACTGTCAGAAGCTAGGGCTTTTGCTTGGAGAACGCGCATAGTGTCATCTCAAGGTAGAGGTGACCGTTTTTCTACTGCATACCAGAGTAAATTGTATGAGTATGGGCACATAATTATGCTGAAATGGAACATGAAATTATACACCAACTGAACTTAGCACTTGTCTTTGATGTTAAAAAATGTTGGAAGAATGAAAGTTGTATGGAATCACAAAAATTTGCAGGTGTGAATACTGCACTGTATAGGACTTTTTTCCGAGTAACTGTATTAATTGCTTGTTGAGGAAAAGCTCGACTTCTGAATTTGAAGCCCTTGTGGATGTCTGCATTAAGATTAGCATTTCTCTATTCCAAGAAAAGGAATATTAGGTACCACAGAGTTTTTATGAAGGATGCTATGGCTATGTTGATGTTCACTTTATTTTGCCAGTGCTGGCCCTTGTAAGTCAGGAGTAAAAAGAATTTGATGCAAATGTCTTGTAGTGCCATATATGCACTATAGAAATCAGGAGGAGAATAATATTGCAGTTAATTTTACTGCAAGGACTTGTTTGGGTAAAGCATTACACAGCTGTTTTGACAATTCTGGTTCTGTATATGTCAATATATTTCTTGAATTGATGTTTGATGGAATGTGTTTAGACCAGCCAGTAAATGTAGACTATCATGGAAGATTTTGGTTGTAGGACAAGGAATAGGTTCAAACCAAAGTTGCCTGCTTGGAATTGTGACACAATCTTAATGTGATGTTTGTTATGCGAAGTTGGTCTAAACTTAGCATCAGCTTTGTCCTCAACAGCATGAGGTTTTTAAATTATATCTATTTCATTGCATGCAATATTCAGCAGAGGCTGATATATGAAGTATAATTAGTTGGAAGTATAGGGTTGATGCCTCTCATTCCCATTTTCCATTTCTTTGTTGAAGATAGGTTCGGAATGAGGGAAGGATGGTATTAAAGTTTATTTGCATTGCATTGGGACAATTGTGCTGTCTAAACTTCTTTTGAAGAATAAAAAAATGAGCAGAAACTAAAACCATCATGTTTTGATAGGTTTGCACTTGTTTAAGCTTTTGATCACATTTTTATTCAACAAGATCACCACAGGTTGTAGAAAATTGAATGGAGCTTGTTAGTATTGCAGTTTCATCACTTGATCTTTTGTATTACTATTATTGTCCTCAATTGGAAGTCAGCCCATAAAGAATACGCCTGTGGTGAGGCTTGATTTTGCTAGCTCAGATGTGATGATGATAATATTGTATCACTGGTTGCCATGAATTAAACAGTGATAGCTGGGTGATTTCTTTTTTTTTCCTTTTTTTTCCTTTTTTTTGGAGGGGCAGTGTTTGGATCAAGATTCCATTTTCCTTAGCTGCAGAAATTTTGAGTTTGGTAAAATAGAACAAAATGACCTGCTTTTCTTTCTTCCTCATTGTCTACCAGAATCAAAGACTTCTCCTGGTCCATTTATCGTTGTTGAAGTTTCACAAATGACTGAGGTACCATTCTAGACCAGTGTGCTAGTGGTGAAAATACAGCATGTTTGTGAACATATGCATATTTTGTTCATAGTGTTTCCTTGGTTTTTTTTAAGGATGGTTTGTCAATCATTGTTTCTCCTTTATTGAGGATACACAATGAAACTGATTTCTCAATGGAGCTCCGTTTTCGACGACCACAACAAGAGGAAAATGAGTTTGCTTCTTTAATTCTAGATGCTGGGGATTCTGTTGATGATTCTATGGCTACTTTCGGTGGAGTTAGTTTGTCAGGTGGTCCGAAGAAGGCATTGATGTCCTTAACTGTTGGTATGAATTGTGCTTTTTTGCCTCCCTTCTTTTGGATTTTTCATTCTGGTCAATATAACAAAATATTTAGTTAAGGAAAATTTCCTGATTACTAGTAAATAACTGGATAACTGATTAGAGAAGAGTCAAAACATAAGTATACTATAATTAGCTTGGGAGTGTTTTTAACATTTTAGGCTCAGTTCAACTATTTTCCTGTGAAACAACAATCATATAGAGTCAATTGTGAATTATAGTCAATAGTCGTGGGATGTTGAAAAATTGCCAAATATGAGAATTATTATCTCATAGAATTCTACATGCTTCTAGTATCATATTATATTTGCATACATGAGATATCTAAAAGAAGCAACTGCACCTTTCCTCTTCAAATTTATGATGAAATAGCTATCATCGATCATCTATGTTAGTGTGTGTTTGTCACACTTTTTTCTTCAATGTTAATCTGCAGTTTTCCTGCTAATTGGTTATATATTCTTTTGATCTCCAACAGCCTGAAAACCTATCTTCCATGAATGTACTTCAGCATATGGATATGCTGTGATTTTATTGTTGTTCTTTGGTAAAATAACCACTAGGTAGCTTATCCAGTTAGAATTGCCTAAAGATGTACTTTTACATGTACTTGTTAAGGGGCAAACTAGGTCAAATGGAGTGCTGAATTTGTTAACTGATCATGGTCTGAAGATGTCTAGAACTCCTTTTCCCAAAATTTTCTGTGTATTTACTTATTTGGTCTTCATGGGAAGCAACCAAGTAATTGAAAAAAAAAAAAATAAAGGATGAAGGACAAAGGTTACACTTTAAGAAATAAAGATAGGAAGCTTATAGTTGTGAGAATGGGACTTGGAATAAACTCACATGATCGAATCTCTATTTGCAGGAAATTTTTTATTCTCTTTTAGACCTCAAGTGACAGATGACTTGCTGAATTTCAAGTTATCTTCAGTGGAGTGGTCTAATGATCTTAGAGGTGGGAAGCCTGTGCCTTTGTCTGGGCTATTTGAGAAATTGAGTTACCAAGTCCGGACGGCATTTGCTGTCGAATCAGTGAAAAGTGCTTTAGGAACTGCACATTGTGCTTTTAGATCAGAGGGTGGACGTGTTGCTAATATGTATTTTTTGATCCAAAGTGTTGCAAAAGATGTACCCATTATCCAGCCAGACAATTTGGGATATGCTCCAGGCAATAAGAATGTGCCCATTGCTTTGCAGGAGCAGAAGGAAATCTTTCTCCTTCCTACTGTTCATGTCTCTAATTTGTTAGAGACAGAGATACACGTACATCTGACTGATGCAGGTACTAGCATAACTATTTTCTAGCTTAGTTAGTCTACAATTTCTTTTTTCTTAACAGACACTCTCTGGTGCAGACATACAGGCGAAGGTCGATTATGACAACATATGCTCTCAGGCTACTATACCATGTGGATCAGCTGTAAATTTATATGCCAACCCTGCTAATATATTCTTTACTGTTACTTTGACTTCGTTTGGTTCAAGCTGCAAACCAATCAATAGTAACAAGTGGGTTAAAAAGTTACAAAAGCAAAACAGCAATGCCCCTCAGTTGGACATTGAGTTGGATTTTGGTGGCGGAAAATATTTTGCATTCTTAAGATTGTCTCGGGGGCAAAGAGGCATATTGGAGGTAATTATGCAGCCATTACATTTTTGTTGGTAAACTCAGTTAGAATTTTGATCTCCTATGGTTCTTTGCAGGCTGCTGTCTACACTTCATACACTTTAGGAAATGAAACCCAATTTTCCCTGTATTGCTTTGCAGGCAACCTTAAGCCTTTATCTAGGTAGTTATGTGACTTGTTTACTGTATTTACTATGCTGTTTCAGTCAGTGAAGGGCTTATGTTTGTCCTTAATTGTATATGCATCTGCAGAGATGAAGTTAAACAACTTGGCTCGGGATTTCCTCCAGAGCTAGGAGCATATTTGCCCCCAAACTCTAGAAGATCATGGTTTATGAAGTAATCATTCCTTTTCTTCTCTTTCTTTCTTTGGTTTTGGTTTTTGGAGATGAGGCAGTTGATTTATTTGCTTGTTTGAACTCAAACAAACTATGATAAAATTTATGTAAATGGGGGATGCTTGTAACTTATAATATAGGTGATTGAAGATGTAATTGCTATCGTGAGGTAATTGCATCAACAGTTTGCCTAATGTGTCTTTGATTCTAATTCTAGACACCGCAAGGTGCGAATTAAATTGGTCAACGAGCAAGCATCAGAAGCACTTCTGAACTTGGATGCTTTGTCAGGCCTTACAGAGATAGACCTGGAAGTTGAAGAAAATTCTGGAATTACAAATGTCACAAGGTTGGGGATCTCTTTAAAGCCATCTTTGAATAAAATATTCCCATCACAGCTAGTGTCTATGAATCCCCGATACATTGTGTTGAATGAATCACAAGAACTCGTCCATGTTCGTCAATGTTATCTACAGGTTTGCCATGTTTAAATTGTTTTGTACTTTCTCATGTAGTGTGGGTTGCAAAAAAATTGAACTTCTATTCTGAGTTTTTTTTTTTTGCCCCCCTCCCTTGACAAGGATGACATGCAAGGGATAATTACAATTAACAGTAAACACAGAACAGCCTTAACATTGCAGAAGGGACCAAGAAGAAAGGGTGAAACTACTATATTTGAGAATCTTCTCAGAAAGCATTCAAAAACTCTTGATGATTCACTGCTGTTTATTCAGTTCCGACCAAACGATGCCAGCTTTGGTTGGTCGGGACCAGCTTGTGTTGCTTCCCTTGGACAATTTTTTCTGAAGTTCAGGCGCTCCTCAGAGTACCCTGCAAGCCAATCAGATTACATGACATCACATGAACCCAGCTTGTTTAAATTCGCAGCTGTTCGTGTGGTAGAAGAAGATTCTGCCCTTGTCTTGCACTTTCACAGCCCACCCAATGCAGACCTTCCTTATAGGATAGAGAACTGCTTGCATGATTCTTCTATAACATACTATCAAAAGGTTGAGTTGAGGCCTCCCATTTATCTTGCATAATTCAAATGTTGTATGGCGCATTTTAAATGATTCATTTATTTTCCAGGGTTCATTGGAGCCAGAAACTTTAAGATCTGGATGCCATGTAGACTATGTCTGGGACGATCTATCTCGTCCTCATAAGCTGGTTGTCCAAATAGACGGTAGCTGTTTCTGTGTTAATTGAACTTTTGTTTTATTAAACTAGCTGATGTAGCTGTGCAGGTTGATAAATATGCTTGCTATTATGCCTGCAAAAAGTTTTTGAGTTATTGAAGGTCGAGTAAGTCTTTCTAGGTGTTTGAATTAGGGGGAAATATTTCTTCTTTGATTTATTGAATATGTGTTGCAATAGCTGTTTTTCAATCACATTCTTATTTTTCAAAGATTTACTTTATTCATAGTTGCTCAAGGAAATGCGATCTAATGATGGCCTCATCATTAATACATGTTCTGGCGGCCTGTGTCCCCTTATCTGGTTTGCATGTGAATTTTGACTTTAGTGTACAAATTTGTCCTATCATTCTAAGTCCTCTAGCTTGGTCAAAAATGTGAGATTGCTATTAATGCATTGTCGCTTTTGATTTGGGTGTATTACAGGTGATCTTTACTTTATGCTCCTTGTGTGATCATTAGAGCTTTAGCATGGAATAGTAAATCTATCATTTGACAGGAAGAGACTCTTATCATTTGATTCATGAGTTGTGGTGGTGTTGGTCTTTGCTTCGTGCTCCTCCATGAGTGCTCATCCAAACGTCATCTTGGGATAATTCATTTTAGTGAGGTCTCGGTTTGTGGGTGTACTGGTTCTTTTGACTGAGTTTGCTTCAAGATTTCGGAGTAACACACTAATGTGGCCTACCTTTCATCTTAGAGCATTTGCTGGTCTAATAACAAACTGACATTTTGAGAATCCCAATTCTCCAAGTACTTGCTAGAGTATTGGACCCTAGATGTCAAGATGCCTAAGCTTTTTGCCAAAGTTAGGGCTTATTCTTTCCAAGCTTTGGTTTGTCAAATTTGTAATTCAGTAGCTTCACTACTGTATCTTTGAAACCAGAAGTCATCAAATGCCTGGTGAATTACTTGTGGATAGTAACCTAGATGTCCCTTGCATCAGTATTCATTCAGTCTCAATTCTTGCAGATATGCATCTATTGAAGGAAATCAGCATGGATAAAGTGCGTGCATGGAAACCCTTTTACAGAGCAAAACAACAAATAGGGATGGGGATTCATTTTCTGTTAGATATGAAGCCTGGAGAGAAGAACAAGAATAGTGATGGTCAATTGATCAACACAAGGACAGTGAAGTTGGGTTATGAAGTATATGCAGAAGGCCTTACCCGAGTTCTGAGAATATGTGAATTTTCTGATAGGCATAAGGGTGATAATATGTTATATTCCAGCTCAAAGATGCGATTCAGAATCTCTTATTTTGCATTGCAATTGCTGGAATATACCAATAAGGTCAACCCACATTACGAAGTGCTTTCTAAGCATGTACCGTGCTATTTAATCTGTCACTGTTGAATTATCTTTAACTTATTCATTCTTGTATGAACATATATACTGTATTTTGTATTTTAGAACAAAATACCTGGTGATTCATTTTGTGGAAATTATTCACTCAAGAGACTAATATGGATGATATAAAAGTAAGAGTTGTCGTTTAGATCGTGTTGGTTAGGGAGTGAATAGCAGAGACAGAAACTGAAAACCTGCATTCTAGAAAGAGCAATACAAGTGATGCATCAGAGATGGTGCTAGTTTCTTTTTTTTAGTAATATTTTGCTGGATAATAATTAAATTTTTCTAAAGAATTAAAAAACAAGTGGTTAGTTCATAAATGTGAATTATAGTACTTTGTCTGCCAGAGGTGGAAGATAAATTCTTTTGCCTGAAAAAGAATATACCAACTTGGATGTGCATCATGTGGCAAAATTAATTGTAAAGTTAATGTGATTGCAGAATAAATATCATTTTTTAACAAGTAATTGGTTAGCAACATAAAGAACTATTTTTTAAAACATAGCTCCTGTAGGATTATTAATTAGTGGTTGTAAGTAAATATGCCATGCTATTAATGATGCTTATGGGATCTATCATGGCCACAAGAAAATATTTCTTCTTACAAAATGAATTGTAATGCTGAGAACTCTGTACCAGCTGGTTTGGACTCAAGAACTGAATGTCGTACTGATGGTACTACACAAATTGTTGCTTCCTGGTTATCAGTCTTCTTGCAGCCTTTTCAGGAGGGTAAACCATTTTCCTTGCAACTGACTTAATTTTTGGCCTATTGCAGGACAAAGACTTGGATGAAGCATTGAGCTACTCACCAATTATTGTCACAAGGCTTGAAAATATTGATATACATTCCATGTTCACAGACCAAGATAAAATCAATTGTATGACTGTGCAGGTGATGAGATCTAGATACCGCATCATAGTTTATTTTTGTTCACCTGTATCTGGAATGTGCTTGTTTTTGGAGAACACTATATGTCAGTGCAAGCTGTATTTTGCAGCTGATGCCTTGCTATTTTTGGTAATGCAGTCAATCACTGTGGATGAAAAGCGGGCAGGAGCTCCTTTTGGTGCACTCCTGCGTAAGCATCAATCTCGGTACAATGACATGAACAGTACTATGTTTCAAGTGGTTGTAGTTGTACTTCCATCAAGTTCTGGGGTTACATATGTCAAATATCTATCCATAGTCTTGCAGGTAATAAATCCATATGCTATCTGACTGCTTTTTTCACTCTGTTCTTTTCCAATTGTGAATGCTACAGCTCCTTGTCAACAATGTATGGTTGCATACTTATTAGCCAGATGAGTAACATAGATGATTCTATTGTTTAAATTTTGCTTCTTTTGCAGCCACTTGATTTGAACCTTGATGAGGAGACGCTAATGAGAATTGTTCCATTTTGGAGGACGTCACTTAGTGACCCAAATGCACCAAGTCGGCAGTATTATTTTGATCATTTTGAGATTCACCCTGTAAAGGTTTGATAATTTAATTATCTACAACTTCGTCAATGATTTTACGTCAGCCCATTTCAGGTCTTTAGACATCAATGTGTATCATTGACATGGTTTATCCATGAATTAAATTTTTCCTTGCAATGGCCTTATCTCATATATACTTCTGTATCTCTTGTTAAAGATTGTTGCAAGCTTTCTTCCAGAGAGCTCGTATTCCAGCTACACTTCTACCCAGGAGATGTTGAGATCCCTGCTCCATAGTGTTATAAAGGTCCAACTTCAAAATTCTTTTGTTTATTTTTCTATGTTTGGTTTGACATTCAGTGAGGGGTTTTTACTCTGTTGTCTTGCATGATTTGATGCACTCAACCCCTCATCCAAATGGAATATCCTTGAAAACAAAGAAAAACCACTCTTGTTACTTTTCTAAGTGATCACTATGTTGCTTCAGATACCTACCATTAAGAATACGACTGTGGAGCTCAATGGTATCCTCATCACACATGCTTTGATAACCTTGCGTGGATTATCTATTAAATGTGCACAACATTACTCATGGTAGGCCTGTCTTGTTTTTAATAATATTTTTGTCTTAAGAGATATTTGATTTAACCATGAGCCAGAATTTTTTTGTTCTTCTAGGTATGCCTTGAGGGCAATATATATTGCAAAGGGAAGCCCCCTGCTTCCACCTGCTTTTACATCTATCTTTGATGATTTTGCATCCTCCTCTCTTGATGTATTCTTTGATACTTCAAGTGGCCTGGTCAATCTTCCTGGTCTTACCATGGGTATCTCTCTCTCTCTCTCTCTAATGGAGTTATAACAAAGAACATGAGATACATTGAGGTTTCTTTTACTTGCCTTTTCGTAAGAGAAGATTTGAGCAACTGGACCTGTTGTAAAAAGCCTCTACTCTCTTGTGGCTATCATCTTCTCGAATTTTGTTTTCCCTGTGAATAAATTTTGTGGCTATTGTCTTCTTAAATCCTGTTAAAAATCAGCCCATATGTTTCCAGTCTGCCTTTTTTGGCATCAATGTTGAAGTCATGTTTGGATTAGCAAAAGTGATTGTTATGCTCAAGGAGGATAATTTGCTTTTTCCCCCATTTTTATTGTTGGAGAGAAGTTCAGCAGGATCATTTTGTATCGTAAAGCTTATGCTAAGTGGTTGAAATTTTTTTTCCTTTTTTGCCCTAATGCTAGCATTTTGCTCATAGTAGTTTTCTACATGTTAGATATGATAGCCTATAATATATCAAAGTTGAAGATATAGGTTAATCTTAAGCATTCCAATTGGATGCCAGTGACTTCCCACAGTTCTTTTTATGCAACATTTCTCTTGCATACCACTGGATAAATTAACCTTTTGGTAGTATTGAACAATCCGAATGATGCTTTGAAATAAGATGAATATCATAATTGACGTGAATTTCTTAATAGAGGTCAAAATAAAAACCAGCGAGCATTAATGTATCTTAATCATAAATTTCTGCAATAAGACTATTAGACACTGGCAAGTATCCATGGTGATTCTGTGGAACATAATATTAAAATTATATATTATGTTAAAGTATCCTCATTAATATGCAAATCGTCAAGCATGAGTGGGCCATGTTCCTATAGAGTATTAGTTTGGGAAAGCAACCCTTTTTTCCTCCATCCCACTCCTCCGCATGCCCTCCCATCCCCAAGTGCCAGGTACAGGATTCTGACCTTGAACCTGGCAGTGAGAAAGGCTCTAAGAGCCCACCCCTGGCCACTAGGCCGAACCCAGTAGCTAGTTCAGGAAACCAACTTGATTGCTGCCTAATCTTAGTTTTCATCCAATTTGAAATTGTTAAAATAGGTACATTCAAACTCATCAGTAGATGCATTGATAAAAAAGGGTTCTCTGGAACAAAGCGCTACTTTGGTGATCTAGGGAAAACAGTAAGATTTTTCCTTTTCTGATTATTTAATTCAGATGCATCTTTTAGTTGCAAAAAGAGTCTCATAGCATGTCTGGTTTCAGTTAAAGGTAGCTGGATCAAATATACTATTTGCTGCCGTGACAGAAGTATCAGACTCTGTTCTGAAGGGTGCTGAAACAAGTGGTTTCAATGGAATGGTATTATTCATCTTTATTTCATTATGAGTTGAGTACTATCTTCTTTAGCTTTAAACATGATCTCTGTGATATTCGCTTTCCACAGATGCGCGGATTTCATCAAGGAATTTTAAAGTTGGCAATGGAGCCATCTTTGTTAGGGACTGCTCTTATGGAAGGTGGACCAGATAGGAAAATTAAGCTCGATCGAGCTCCTGGAGTTGATGAGGTAACTGAAGCACTTTACGGTCCCATCTCTACCTCTCCAAGTCCAAATTATCAATTTTGACTAATGGCGGAAAGTAGAATTTTTAACAAGGAAAGGTTTTAGACTGCTACATATCTTCAGTTACAATTGTTATTTTCTGTGGGTCATCTTTAGTAACTGGGATATATTATACAGTTATACGTCGAAGGCTACTTGCAAGCTCTGCTGGATGCTTTATATAATCAAGAATACCTCAGAGTGAGAGTTATGGACAACCAGGTACTTCTACATTGCATATATCTCTTTGGCTAATTGTGTGATAACTGCAGGCAATACATCATCTACGTACATTTCCATTTACCTGTAAAACAACAATTTGGTATGCTTGATGGGTAATATCTACAATAAACTGGGAAATTTGGGAATTTACTTATGTTGGTGCATTTGACATGTATAGTATTTACCTTCTTTGTGTTTTTGCTTCCAGGTCATTCTGAAGAACCTGCCTCCTAATAGTTCTCTTACAAATGAAATTGTCAAACGTGTGAAAGGCTTTCTTGTGAGCAAAGGATTGTTGAAGGGAGATTCTTCAACAACTTCCCATTCTTTGCGCCATATTCGAGGAGAGAGTGTAAGTCTAACCTACTCTAATTACTAATTTTTACAGGGATGTCAAGCATTTACTAATACAGTAGCGCGGGCCTTTGTTACATGTTTTAACTGTTCAGTGCGGTCACATATGGTATAGAGCTCTTTATTGTATTTGCAAGAACAAATTAACTGCGTCTGCTTTTCTTTTTTGGTGAGGATCATGGAGAGCTAGATTACTTTTAAGAAGCTAAAGAATGAACAGATTTCCAAATTGTGGGGAAGATGATCAAAAATATTGTTTAAGCATGACTGTTGATTTTGTGCATTACTAAAGCACATTTTTTGTAGGTCATGCTAGTTTTCTTTGTAAGATAACTACAATACCAAAATTGTAATTCCACAACCTAATTACCAAGTTAGTTCATTTCATCTGGAAATGGTTTCCAGCAAAACAATGACATACACACACATACTTTGCACATATCCACGTGTACATGCATAGCCAAATCCTCAACTATGTAGCAGAATTGAGATGATCTCTCTCTAAACTGGGGACATTTCTCGAGCACAGAGTATGACTCACGCTAGACGCATGATTCTTCCAAACAGTGAGCATCACTTGAAACAACGATACATACATGCACACATACACAAAACATGTATCCCAATTTCTACATGCGAGTAAATTTGTACCAAGGTGAAATGAATTTAGCTAAAAGTTGAAATGAAAATGAAACTCAAGTGTGGAAGATAATATGCTGACTCAATTTAAGTTTATGAAAGATAGATAAAGGGCTCCCTGAATAAGCCTGAGTAGAGCCTTATTTTTTATAAAGTGGTAATATTCCAGAAACTAGTTATGCAAGAGTTGTGGGGTGGATGATGGATTACTTGCATATTGGTCTTGGTTGTGAGTCACTGGATGCAAAATGATGTGGAGGTAGGAACTTCTAGATACAAATCAGTCTCATTGGTGACCGAGAACTACTTGTTTAACCCGCTAATTTTTTTTCTTACCAGGAATGGAGAATTGGACCAACTGTGCTGACTCTGTGTGAACACCTTTTTGTGAGCTTTGCAATTCGTTTTCTACGAAAGCAAGCTGGAAATGTCATTTCCAGGCTAAATGTGAAAGAGAAGAAGCAATCTGACACTGAGAAAGCTATTGTCCCTATTTCGACTGTTGTGGAGCAGAAGGTGAAGCTTGTTTGGCGATGGGGAGTCGGGAAGTTTATACTGTCAGGTATTGTGGCTTATATTGATGGACGCCTGTGCCGTTCCATACCAAATCCCATCGCAAGGAGGGTGGTTGGTGGGTTTTTATTGAGTTTCCTTGACAAAGAAGAAAAAGAATAAAATATGGTTTTTGATTCTTCTGAGTTCTGCATGTTTTTATTCGAGTGTAAATTGGTTGTTGATAAAATCAAGAGTTTTTCTAATGGGTGTCTATTGGGCATTCGTTAACACGTTTAAAATTCACTTATCATGTATATACATATAAGAACAATTATTACCTTCCTTTCCAATTATATACTTTTCTTATTTAATCTTACCCACCATCTCTCGTATTTATTTACTTTTCTTAATTAATCTTATATTTTCAAAAATATGACACTTGAAATTTTTTTTAACCCGTGCCCAGCGAGCACCTGTTAGACGGATTCTAAATCAATAAGGGTTTTTGTGGCATAAATCTCTCAGCTGCAGTTATTAACGACATTAGGTTGCTTGGTAAATCATTTTGGCAGGTGCTCATTTTCATTTATTAATAGGAAATGAACCTTGGTCGTCATGGTTTGGTCAAGTTGGCCGTGACCTCTTAGATGAGACTAGTAGAAGGACTCCTTCCTTGCGTGGCTAAATGAGGCTGCACACAAAGATTATCTAGCAATTGCTAGTGTTTTGTAATGTGCACACAAAGATTATCAGTTGCTGGTAGTGTTTTGTAATGTGCTGCACGTACCTGTAACTACTTTTGACTTGTGTATAAAAAGCACGCTATTGACCTTAAAAAAAAAAAAAGATTGGTGTCTAAATTAATTAGGTCCTAGGATTAATACCACTCTACCCCTGAACTAAGAGAGTAATCACACTTTATCCCTCTTTAACTTTAAATATATACATTTTACTCCTTATAACATTTATTACCCTTTTATTTCATGAACTAATCTATAACTTAGTATCATTTTCTTTCATCATGAAAAGATTTACAACTTCTGTAAGTATCATTTCCTTTCAAATTAGAAAAAGTTAAAGATCATTAATATTTAGCTTATATTCTTAAATTTTTTTCTATTAGATTAATGTTCACTCTTTTTATGTTTGATTCAATTTATTAGACTTTAAGTCAAACAAAAAAAGATAAATAACATAATACTAAAAATAAATACAGTTGCCAAAATTTAAAAAAAGGATTATACTAAACTTATGTTTTAAAGTAGTTTTTTATTATTTTAATTTTTTTGACTTGTAACACTAATAATACTGTGATTTTTATTTATTAAATTAGTCCAATATTAAATTCTTAATCAAATTTGCTAAAAATTGCTAATATGCCTTATTTTTAAACTAAGAGAAGGAATTGGATATTAAGTCAAATTTTAATTTTTTTTTTTAAGAAAAGACAAAAATAGTAAACTATAAATATATCAACAAAAAATGAAAATAGCAGTAGCCTAAAAGTTTATGCAAAGTAAAACAATGAAAAACTACTTTTCTAAGCAAAAAATAAATTTAGCATTATCTCTTTTTCAAAAAAATGGTAATTAAGTTTATTTTAGTTTTGTGTTATTTTATCCTATTTCGTTGACTTGAAGTATAGTAAATTGAATAAAACATATATAAAACTGAATGTTAACCTAACAATAAAAGTTGTAAGGATATAAACTAAATATAAACCGTTTTTATTTTTATTTTTTGGAGATTGTTGTATAATTTATACAAGAGAGAAGATGTATATTTTTTAACAATGAAATAAAATAATATTAAGTTACAGATAATTTCATAAATAAAAGGGTAATAATGTTATTGCACCACCTTTTTTTTCAATATTTCTAACTTTGATCAATTATCATTGGGGTAAAGTATATATGATAAATACTACTTTACTAACAAATATATGATGAATATGGAGTTAGAATATCCCCCCCCCCCCAAAAAAAAAATTTCCACATTCCCAAAATAAAGTTTACACATTCTAATTATAGACTTCATTTGGATTGCATTTTTTGATAAATCTATGCAAAAAAGAACTATCGTAGCACTTTTAAAATGTAATATATACAAAATTAAGAAATAATTGAAAATATTTTTTTCATAAAAAATGCAATTCAAAGCCTACACACATGTTTATGCTTTGGCCCAAGAGAATACAACAAATGAAACGTCCAAACAAAAAGGAGATAAAAAGAAAAAAGGAAAGAAGACATTTTGTAAGATTACTGTTAGAGGAGATCGACAAAGAGAGGGTGTTGAGCCTGAGCTCGCCCATTGTTTACGTTGGCAGGACGTGTTTAAGCGATAAACCGTGGCTGAAGTTTAAGCCTTCAATTTCCGTGCGCAACTTTCATTTGTTTTCCGACTGTGTGGTCTCTCACTCGAAACGATCCAACCACAGAGCTCGAAGAAATCTGAAGACTCGTGAACATTCCAAGTGAGTAGGAGTACAAGTTTACAAATAATAAAATGTCACAAGTGGCAGCGTTCGTTTAAAGGAATTTTAGTTGCATATAATTCACAATTTAAGCTACGCTGTAGATGTTACGGTACACAATATAGTTTTTAAATTAACTAAGGAGCCGTTTGGTTCAAATTCTACTATCACTATCACTATCGGTATCATAGAGTGGTCAATGATAATGGGTTTTGATGAAAACCCATAGTGTGTTTGGATGAAAACCCACAGTGTGTTTGTTAATGTGGAATGAATTTTAAAAGTTATTAATTTTCTTTTTCATTGTTTCTTTTTTTGTTTTCATTTGTTGAAACAGTAGCATTTTATTTTCTTATTTTTGCATTTAATAGAATAAAAGGGTAATTAAGATGATTTAAGAAGAATAAGATGGGCAACTAAGATGATTCCCTAATAACAGGTGGTTAATCAAAAACCCATAGAAGAGACCCATCATTCCCATTAATTTATTCCCATTGACCCCAACCAAACATTTTATATGGGTATAATTGAATTTGAAACCCATAGTGGGGGTTGAAACCCATTTACCAAACACCCCCTAAGTAATTCGGATAACTAGCTTGCGTATCAGAACCTGCTCTTCTTTGATTTCTTTGTCTGTCCCAATTTATTTAGTGCCCAGCACCACATGCCAAAGCCAGCACTGGGTGGAAACCACCAGCTTTAAATACAAAACTAGGGGTGCCTCGTTGCTTCAATGAGTCATCCGTCCCAGTCTCGTCAACCAAATAAACAAATCAGTCAAGAGTCGTGCCCACAGAATCCTCTGCAAACAAACGACTGCCATACCCTGATATATACATGTATACACCGAGACAGATGCACGATGAACATTGCAACTTTCTCAGTCCGTCTCACTTCCCCACCGTCCCCACGAGCAAACCATCACTAAGTTTGAGATTCACCGCAAGAAATGGCTTTTATGGTCTCTAAGACCAAACCATCTCTCTCTGATCCGCAGAAATTGAGTCTTGCTCGCTGTGCTAGAGACGAGTCGGAGACCATCAACTCAGTCACCAGCCAGCTAATCTTGAAATCATCATCAGCTGCAGCTCGTGATGGCTCTCGACCCCTTGATAAAGATTCTGTCCTCAGACGCATTCGTCACCGTAGGTCAATGAACAAGGTCCGTAATGCTCTCCAGGGTCTCCTGGCTGCTGATGAACATGCAGATACACATTCGCTCCCCGATTATGAGCAGAAGTGGCTGCAACTTGGTGACGCTTTTTCCTCCCCATGATCTCAGGTGACGCCCATCAATTGCATATAGAAGCTAGTCAATCTGTGGGATGGGAGAATTATTTGCAGTGCCTGATAGTAAAAAATTTGGCCGCCACGCTAAATCTCTCAATGCTAGTTGTTTTATGGCTCGGGCTAAGAGACCAAAGACATATTTGTTTTGAGTTCCTGTGGGCTGTAAAATTGAAAATGTTGTTCTGACATGCATACTCTGCATGTCTGCAATTTAATTATCTCAAAATTCTAGCAAGCGTTGAAACCCTGTTCTATAGCTGAATTACTTGTTCTCTGTGCATCGAACCACCATCTGGATGGTCATTATGAGGATGGCTTATTCATTGCTGCAATATGTTTGTCACTCTTATGAACGAGTGCAACATTCTGAACCACTCTCTTTTTTCTTCTTATAGTTTCCGGAAAAGTAAGCACAGTGGATAATGATTTAAAGCAAAGAGACGCACAACAAAATAAGTAAATTAAAATCTCTAGAGCAGAATAAAAATCCACAATCTTCCACCTTAGGCGGCTCCTCTCTATAATCTCGCATGAGAAGGCAAAGCTTTATCGTGGCTTGCTTTAACGAGCAAAACTGAATATGATAAAAATCTTTAATCAACGCAAACGCACCCACTAGCTTCATTATTCGTTAAAGAAGTGCAACTTATGGACTTTGGTGTCATTTTGGCACGGAGGAAATTATGTCTAATGGTTAAAACATCCATATCCCACTGCCACATATACTTGGTAATTAGTTCCACTGAATAATTATCAGCAACTTTCTTTACAAATGGATCTTTTGTTAGTACAAAACAAGAGAAAGGGGTTGAACACCTAAGTTGGAAAGCATATCCCAAGATAACTTTCAGAAAAATAAGCAACTACAGCTGATGGCAACCAAAAAGTGGAAGCATAACTTGCAATACTGGCTGAGATACATTGAAGTCGCAATTATTAGTTCATCTAAATGTCACAACATGAAAAGAGAACTCCGGCAGGACTAGGGATGGGTTTGCTAAAGATGTACAACATGTTATCTAAAGACACAGTGACGCATAATGAGATGCATACTTGCAGCTGTTGACGTAAATGTAATCTTTACAATCAAATCCACTTTTTTAAGTGTATCATGATGAAAAACATAAAATATCCTTGATTTTTTTACAACAGCATGTGGATCCCCATGAAGAACATCAAGGCTCTTATCCCAGCTGACCGAGAGAAGAAGACACTGCCATTACCATCACCAAGAAAGCTGTTACTCGTCATTTCTTAGATAGTAACCCTGAAGTAGAAAGAAGCCGCAATGCTTGATCTGAATTGTTCAGAACAGCAGATGATCTTGAAATCCGCATTTTCCGTTTCTTCAGAAACTCCAATGAACTCTGTAAACATTGAGCCGGTGGTATCTCCTCTAGAATAATAGGTTCTAGCCTGCAAACCACAAGGAGAAGGGAGTTCTGTCAGTCGAACAGACCTCAAACCTTAGGTTTCCATTCACTGAACATGTTTTACTCTGCCCGAGAAATGCAATTGACAGGCTATGAAATTACAGGATATTCATCTACCAGGAAAGATAGGAAAAGCTCCATACCCTGATCTTTTTGTTCTCTTCTTTGCTGAGGTGGGCTTTTTCTTCGGTTTTTCTTCTTCTGAGTCTGATGAAAAAACTTTCCTGCAGACAAGCTTGCAATCTCAGTAAGAGATGGTATTATACAAAAAATCAGGAATATAAAATCCACGATCAGGAAAAAAGCAAGTTTGCATGACCTACTTCTCGCTAGCTGCAAGCAGTTTGACAATTTCATCTGGCAGCATTCCCTCGTTATCAAGGGCCTCTTGCTTTGGTTCAATTTCCTTCACATCTTCAATGCTTTCCTCCTCTCGTGATAGTCGTGGAGTTAGCTTTTGAGCCCATCTTCGCCGACGCTCTTTTCCCTCGCGAACAACTCTACAGATAAGGCACTACATAAGTTCAGATAAAACCAGAGACAGAAATTTACCAAAAATCACTCTGGTTAATAGCCCAAGAAACAGAAAAGCAAGTATATGCAGCAAACAAAATTTCATTTTAGCATTCCTATTTATCTTCTAAAAATGTATAGATAGAGAAGTATGGCCATCCAACAGATTTTTCATCCCAAGAGCAAACAAAGATACCAAAGGATTGTAATATCATAAAATTCACCCCGAATCTGAATATTAGTATGATAAGAAATGAGAAAAAGATTTAAATTTTTATCCCGAGATAAAGAAACCAGGACCATAATCATGCCAGAAACCAAACAAGCGTATCTGAATGTCCAACACAATTCAGAAATGCAGGGATCCCAAGAAAATATTGCACAGAAGAAATTATCAATGCTTGAGGTAGCCTGTTATAGTCGAAAACTCAAACTACATGCACAAGATAGAAGTGAATAAGTTCATCCACAATTTTCCTTGCCTTTATTTATCAATGTAGCTATTATAGGTGCAAAGGTCAAAGCCTCATAATTCCAAACTGAAATTCCAAATTATCTCAAACTATCTATGGTGCAACGGATTCCGGAAATCTGCTCAAGGTTCACAGCCAAAATTTAAATTTAAATTTAATTTAAAAAACCACCACGCCAGGCACTCACACTTGCGAATAGTGATCAGATTAATTCAACAGTTGTACAATTCCCAAATGCTTCAAAAGGGCAACTTTTTTCCTACTCAGAAGAATTACAAGACCAACATTTTAGGAGAGTCATGATCCACAACATTAATTACCACTATTATTATTACCTACCTAAGCTCATAAAATATCCCTACCTGGCCTTATTTTCTTTTTGGAGTCTAGTTATTTCTTCATCTTGTTCAATTCCCTGGAAAAAAAAAAAAAAAAAAAGAAACAGTCAGGAAATCATCCGGCTATGCATTCGAGTAACTAAAATTGATCTGAAAGCTGAAAAATGAAGAGATATGAACCTGTTGAGAGGTGAATTCATCGGGGGCTGCATCGTCGGAGTCACTATCTCCTCCCCTTACCGACATCCCTTCCGAATTCTCTTTTCTTTTTTTCCTTTAATTATATATCAAAGTTTGCAGGGTTTTATTGAGAGATGATGAATTCATTAAGCGTCTCGGGGTTTAAACCTCTAAGGTTAGGGTTAGGGCTTTTGAGGGCACCATTTTATGGAACGCCAGCTGCGCCCACTGTTACCGTGTCTCGTCGGCCTCTTTTTTTAATCATTTTCCCCTTTTTGGGCCTCTTCGGGCCTTTTGGAGATAAAAAGGCAAAAATGTTCGTAACATGCAACTTGGAATTTTAGCCCAAATGAAGAAGCTGGTTAGACCAAGAGCAAAGTGAGGCGAGTCAAAAGGTCTAGCCCAAATAAATGACTATATTTAGTCGAAGTGTACAGGCTGGAAGTGATTTTCATTACTTTTTTGGTCTAAGCAATTTTCATTCCTTAAATTTTTTTTTTTTTCCTGGAACGATAGAAGAATTTTCATTCCTTAAAAGAAAGGCAAATTTGTAAATTTGGAATAAAGCAGTATGGCATAGGGAATCTAGACTGGACTCGGAGCGGTCAAGAAAAGAAAGCCCCGTATTTAACGTTTGTCCTAATTTGTGTTTAGAGGGACTAAGACAATATCTTAAAGGATTAGTCATATCTACCTCTCTTGCGATTTAGCCATATTATCCTAAGGCCCTCAAGTTTGGACAAATTACAAAACACTTCCTGAATTGATCAAAATCTTAACAGAGGCCCTTCCGTTACGCACAGCCATACTTGATTAAGTCAACTATGATGATTGCACAAACCAAAAAATGCCCATTAGACCTTATTTCCTTTCCCCTCTCATTTCCTTTCCTTCTCTCCCAACAATCCAAACAACACCAACAGCCGAAACTTGGTGGCGGTAAGGCCTTGAACATGCTTAGAAACATCAAAACTTTGTATCATTGAACTCCATTTCTGGTATAAATATGATTTTACTCTCAAAACTACCGAAATTGAAAATAAAAAATAAAATAAGACCTACTCATTGGCTTTCTAAATCCAACTGCAGTGATATTTGATTGAACTACAGATGATTAAAAACTTTTGACTAGATCTTCAAATATCTTGTGCAAATCAAAATGACGTGTTTTTTTAACATCAAAATTATACATGTATGGATGGAGATTTCATATTGTTATCATATATCTCCCAATATTCATGGATAGATGTGCATGTGTATAAATCCAATGCCTCATTTGCATCTCATTTTGCAATTGCCTTGTCAAAATATATAATAGAGAAGATAGCTCAAAATGAGTATTGATGGATAGGGGTGTAAACGAGTTTGCTCAAATTGAACACTCTAGTATTCAAACTTGTTTGATTATTTTAACAAGTTTGAATTTTATTCAACCTGAATTTGTTTACTTATCAAATCGAACTTGAACAAACTTTTATTGAGCTTAGCTTAAATGAGGTTTTTATTGAGTTTAATGTTATCGAACATAAAATGATGGAACGATGTTCAAATTTGGTTTGATTAACTAACGAACCAAATTCGAACGAGCACTTATTAGGCTGAGTTCAATTCAAGATTAGCTAATTTGGTTCATTTTTTACTGAAGAATGTAAGAAATCACGAACACCTTCATATTATATTATATAGAGATTTTCACCCCAATTTATTACTATTTTTTCCTTAATTTTTGCTCTCTAATATTCAAGAAGTCTGTTACGATGAATAAAAAAATGTGATTAAAATCAATTATGCCTATCATATGCTTGCTATTTTAGAAGCTGAGTAGTATACGTGAAAGAAAGAACTAGAGTTAAAAAAGAAACTATCTACATATTTTTTATAAAATTTACTCAGTTTATATGTTCATGAACATATTGAGTCAGACAAAATAAAGATCATAATTGGTTCATTAATTTTTTCAAACTTGAAATCCTGTTCGAGTTTGGATTGATGCTTAAATAAACAAGTTTGAACGAGTTTGGTTCAAGTCGAACTCGAGCCGATTACCAAGTTGCTTAGTTCGATTACAGCTCTATTGATGAAAACTTGAAATAGTTAAAAAATTCTACACTCAAAAACTGTTCAAAAAAAAAGATTGAGTAAAAGTGGAACAAATAAAGAGGGCACTAGAATAAGGCAAAGAGATGATCTCACACATTAAATTGAATTTCAGTGATCAGGATTACAAATGTGTTATCTCTCACTCTCTCTCTCTCTCGAAGCAATTGGGATTCCTAGTTTTCCTCATATGCTATTCTTTATTTCTTTTATTTTTTTCCATTTTTGGTCTTCATGTCCTATTATGATAAACTTTCCTTTTTATTTTACTTCCTAGGTTTTCCTTTTTAAGTTCTCAGGGTATACTATGGATTGATATCTTTTTTATTTCAAATTCTTTTGTCTAGCACAAAAGATGCAACTTTTGTTTGAGAGAAGAAGAAGAAAAACAATAACTCATTGTCTACTAGTATATATATATATTTAAAATTTGCTCCCTTCTTAGATAGATAGTATTTTTGTCATTTTAGTGTTTCTGTTAGATTGGTTCGGATGCTGTTAGTGATAACCTGATAGGGAGGTGACAGTGATATGATCAATATCAAGATAGATATTGCAAATTTGACGTACCTCAGGGGTAGTAAATGTAATGAACCCAATCTTAAATTATTCTTATCAACTATCAAGTCTTTCATTTCTGCATCAATTATCAAAAAGGATGGTGATTGCTCATGGATGGGCCCAGTTGATTCACCGTATTGAAGCCGGTGTTCAGCAACTTGTACAGTGGGCAATACGATCACTTTGCCCACATGCAACGGTCAGGTGTCAACAGCGCAACAATTAGGAGGAGTAAATGTCCGGAACAATTGGACACTTTAATATAATGTACTTCTACTACAGGCTACAAAGTTATTGTTATGCCAACATAAGTTAGCTCAGTTGAAAAGAATGGATTACTTTTTCCCACTCCTAATATGAGGGTTGTGTTGATGGATGAAGATTGTGTTGGTGGGTGATCTATAAGTATAAAAAAACCTATAGTGCTTGAAACCTGCTGTGACCTGTGGTGGTGATCGGAGCTCAACCCATCCATAATTTTATTTACCTAAAAAAAAAAAAGAAGTTACTGCTGCCTTTTACATGACTGAAAAGAGTTACTCCCACTATAAATATAATTTTGGCAATCCAAAAGTGATTGCTAATTTTTCTACATTATCAATTTGATGCACATCGTAATAAATAAAATAAAACAAAATAAGGGCAATCCTTTTACCATTTTTGTAATTAATGATTAAGTACGTCAATTAATCTCAACTGTTGGAAAAATTAAACAAGTATGAATAATCACAAACAGTTCTTTATAACTTTCGATGAACAAATTTTGGAGGCCCTGAGAGGCAAGACCCCCTGTCTCCTTACATTTTTGTGCTATGTGCAGAAGGTCTCACGAACCTAATTTTGAAATCCATTCATGCACATGAACGCACAACTATTAAGTTGTGCAGGAATGGATCGGGGATTTCACACCTTTTCTTTGCAGATGATTCTCTAGTATGCTGCAGAGCAAATAAGGAAGAAGCTAACCAACTAAAACAAATTTTGGCAAAGTATGAAAATGCTTCTGGCCAACTCATAAATTTCCAAAAGTCAGCTATCTTTTTTAGTAGGAATACCCAGCAGCATGATAGAAGGGAGGTCAAAGCAATGTTCGAAGGGATGCAGGAAGCAACAAATGGCAATTATCTCGAACTACCCATGCAAATAGGAAGGTCAAAAACCAAATCTTTGGTTACCTCAAAGAAGTAGTGAGAAGCAGAGTCAGAAATTGGAAAAATAATCTGTTGAGCCAAGCAAGAAAAGAAGTCCTGATAAAGTCAGTGATTATGGCATTGCCACCATACAACATGGCCTGTTTCAAAATTCCTAGGAACCTGTGTAAGGAGATCAACAGCAGATAACTAGATTCTAGTGGGGAGGAAATGAGGGAGAAAGGAAGATACATTGGACTAGTTGGAAAAAGATTTCTGAAGTAAAGGGAAGGGGTGGACTAGGCTTTAGAGACTTGAAGCAGTTTAATGATGCCCTATTAGTTAAGCAACTATGGAGAATTTATTCAAATCCGAATCTGCTGGTAAGCAAAGTAATGCAGGCAAAACATTTAAGAGGAAAGAATTTGCTCGAAAGAGCTTCACCACAGACAGCAACTTGGACATGGAAAAGCATATGTAACACTAGAGGCTTGATTCAACAGGGGTTGGGAAAGAGAGTAGGAGATGGTAAAACCATCCAAATTTGGACTGATGCATGGATTCCAGATGCTCCAGATGGAAAAGTAGCAACCACAAAACCACCACAATTCCAGTTGAACCGGGTATCACAGCTAATACACGAAGGAAGATGGAAGATAGATGTGATTAAATGGCTGTTTAGGCCAGATGGTGCACAAAAAATCCTAAGGATACCACTGAGCTTGTATAATAGAACAGATAAATGTTACTGGAGATTCAATTAGTCAGGCTTATACTCTGTTAAATCAGGGTATGATGTGATGAGAGTACAAAAGGCAAACCAGAATCAGCAGCCTAGGCAGAATGAATGAACGAGCTCAGCAAATCAGTATAAAGACATGTGGAAGCAGCTCTGGGGATTACAAATGAAGCACAAGATTAAACATTTTGTCTGGAAATGTTTTCATGGAAGTCTACCAGTACAGGAACAAATCCATAAAAGAACAAGAAAGGGTGATGCTATACGTAAATACTGTGGAGACAAGGAGGAAACTTTAGAACATATGCTCTTCTTTTGTGAAAATGCTGAGAAAGTTTGAAAAATTACACCCCTACAGTGGGATGGGATAAGAGAATGGAGGACAAACTTCACAAGGTGGTGGTTAGAGATTCAAGCAGCACGACAGAGGAAGGATGGGCAGGATCATATCCAACTTACTGCCAATTTGTTATGGCAGATTTGGAAGAATAGAAATCAAAGAGTTTTTGAATCTTCAAGCAAGGATGAGAGAGTTGTAGTTCAGAAGACTCATCAAGAATGGATGGAGTTTAAGGAAGCGAACTTACTTAACAATAGAAGGAACATAGTAGAAACAACAGCTGATCAGGAGGTGAAGAAATGAATACGGCCAAGGGAAGGCACAGTAAAAATTAATACTGATGCAGCTTTACCAGTTGGGAAGACCAAGTCGGGAGTAGGGATTGTGGCAAGAGATTAGCAAGGAAAGATCCTAAAAGCTTAGGCAAAACAGGAGGAAAAACATGAGCAAGTGGCAATGCTTGAAGCAAACGCCATTAGGAAAGCCATGATCTTGGCCAAACAAGAATGATGGCAGGCAGTAGAGTTCCAGTCTGATTGCAAGGTGATAGTGGATAGGATTAACATGAGTAGAACTGAAGAATCTGTGATTGCTACTGTCTTGGAAGATATTGAAAACCTGAAAAAGTTGTTTCCTCAATGTTCCTTTTCTTTTGTCCATAGAGAATGAAATAGAGTAGCTCACAAGTTAACACAACTTTCTACTACACTTGTGAATGATGTAAGTTGGGAAAACCATTCCCCCTGTGGCTGATAGTCTGTGCCCAGGAAGATATTGAGCAATAGCTCAGTTTGTAAGTTTTAGCTTGTACTTTCAAGTTTATAATTACAAATTGATAAATTCTGACCAAAAAAAAAAAAGAGAGAGAGAGAAAGGCAAAAGTCCAAATCATCTTTTTAACTACGTGAAGGAAATGCTGCAATTAATTTATTACTATTCACGTACTCTCTCTAGTAGGAGTACTATTGCTATATCCATGCCCCACACAGAAATTTCTGGCATTGACTCTACAATGACAGGCATTTAGATCCCACAAGGACGTTGAGATAATATAAGTGTGTTTCTATAAGTGATTATTTGAGATAATTAAAAAAAATTACTGTAAGACTTAAATTCACGCGATGGTATATGAGATAAATGGATAGTTGAAAAGTGTGTTTATGATGGAATCAAATAAATTTATGCAAATAACAAGCCATCCAAACTCACTGTTTTTACAAGCATTTCAACCTTCTAGAAAGATGTAAACTTGGGAGGAGATGTGGACTTGATAGAATCACTTTCTAATAATGACCCCCTGCCTATATTTCATTAATCATCGTTTAATTTTGTCATGCGCAATAAAAAATTAAGCATAGAGGGTTTAAGATAGAGAGTCTTAACTGCAATGTCATTGCATTTCTTGTAGGTTGATTTTTTGGGTACTGGTTTTGCAAATAAGGTAGATGGGGACACATTTATTCGACACAGGACACACGGAGATGATAGATCAATGCCACCTATGGTTGTTCAATTTTGTTGGATAGTACGTTTTCTAAACTACAGACCACTCCCTCATAAAAATACATAAATATAAAATAAAAAAATAAAATAATTAGAGTCCTCTGGTTAATAGACTATATGGACTGGCATGCTACAAAAATGCGAATCGGAAATGCTTATTTATTACGATTGCAAATAATTCTGGTAGTTCACCGTCAATTAATTTGTGTTTAATTATTGTTGTTTTTTTTTATTGTTTAATTATTGTTGTGTTCGACGTTTGACTAATCCAAGCTTCTTGAGTCACTCATAGCAAAACACTTTTTTTTTTTTTCCTCAAACAGTACCAATGTACACTACTTTTACACTATAGGGAAGGAGAGAAGGAGGACTCAACTGGACTTGTAAAGGAATTGGGAACTGAATCTCCAGACCCAACTCCCAACTGAAATTTTTAACAAAAGGAAGCCAGTGTTTCCTTGTAATGCACCAGGCGAAGATTGAACTCCAGACCTAATGCACAGGAGACTTTTTATTAGGCTCTCTCTTACTACTGGATTAAGATTGAATCGAGAGGTAATTCATAATACCCTTTGCTGAGCGATGATCCATGCGCATATCTGGGGAGGGGGGGGGGGTGTGAGGGAGGGATGATGAAGTTAGTGTCCGTAGTCCGATAAAAGAAGCAAAATGCTAACCTCCCTAACTAGTAACTAACATACTACGGCGCGCAAAGAAATCAAACGACCAAGAAAAGTAAAAGAAGCAACCGCGTGCGTTCGTCAGCCATTCGGAAGCAGCTGAAATGTTGGATTCCATCGCTGCGGTCTTTACAGCCTTTAGATTAGGTGTCGTCAATATTTATCTCTCATTTTGGATTTGTTTAATTGCAAAAAAAAAAAAAAAATGTGGGTTGTTCCAGGATTAATGAAATACGGCATGAATCTTGGGTGCTTTCACATCCGCAGATCACGTAGAACTGGGTTAGGTTCCATTCAAATATTCACTAGGTTGACTTTCTTGTCCTTAATTTCCAGCAGTTGTATGAGTTATAGTACCGCTGGTGCAAAAAATCACGCCTGTTAAGCAAGCATGCACGCAAATATGCTGCACATTTTATGGCTATCCCGAATCAGCTGCACCATGCCCTTTGGGAGTTTGGACGCACACCAGATTTGGGGTTAAGATCTGATTTCGCTTTTTGACTGTAATTAACAGCTCCATCCACTTTTGTGTCGTTGAACAAGGACGAACTACCTTTCTTCACCTTTTCTTGAGAGGCAGGCAGGCTGGCTCTCCTAGGAAGTTGCCTCCGTTTCTGATTCTGTCCTTGATCGTTTCTCCAAAAATTTTCCTTTGCTAAAATTCAGCATCTCATTTTGAACACAATTTGTACTGATTCGGTCAAACCAAAGCAATGATTTACTCCTCATTCTCAAAGTAAGATAGGCTGCAAAAAGTTGCCAGACACAAACTGAAGTTTGAAGCACTTCTAAAAAAGAGAATAGACCGCATGTAGAAAAAAAGTAGTGTGATTTCGAAGCTGCTAGCTCCAATTTTTTGCAACTTTAGCGCCATGGCATCATTCATTGATGGATCAATGATGAGGAATTTTCTTCGACAAAGGTGGAGATGGACACTTGAACATGGTCCTCTCTCAACGCGTTTGCATGGGGAGAAAGGAAAGTCAAGGACCAGAGGAGGGAGAGAGGTGTAGGACAATTCCACCGAACACGCCAAGTTCTCTATCGACGACTCTCTCCAGTGGATGTGATGGTCACTCAATCCTGTTCCACTCATCCCATATCTAATTTGCCCGTAAAGAGCTTGCAGCTATATCACTACGGCCCCGGTATTCCCTCCACCCAAAAAACTGCTGAGAATACAAAGGATAAAAATTAAGCTAATGTAGCACCCCAAATAATACTCTACTGTACAATTCCTCCATCTTTTTATATGGATCTCTTTTGAAATTTGAATCACCTCATTCTAGTGTACTCAATAACCTGAATTTGAAAACAATTGAAAGAGGTGACTTTTTCGAACCTTATAAAGAAAAAAGAAAAAAATAAAAAAGCTACTGGTGTTCCTATCTGTTAAGGTGGATGTTGTTATACTCATTTGCTTAAAGTCTTAGCGCAGCAAACTCTTGAAGCAGTTGAGCAACCTTGTCAGCATTCATTCTCCGTATGCAAATTTAAAGTTAATTAAAGCAAACAAAAACAGACGCCACACACATCTATTTTGTTGCACCTAGCTTTGTCGTTTTTAATCTGCTACCTGATTGACCTTCTACTCTACATGCATATTTCTACATGTATAACTTAATTTATACCATTTACTGCATTTTATAGCTAATCAATGTACCTCTTCCGACCTATAAAAACAAACCTGGTCACGACAGACATCTAAGAGTCCGTAAGGAGTCGGATAATTATATGTCATTTAAATAGTCTACTTCTTACTCCAAATCCTTGTCTTCATTAGACATGGGTCATTTTATAAGTATTGAATTTGTTACATCTCTGTCATCGAACCATTCTAGTGTTATCTTCTAATGCTGTCTTAGTTCTCAGCCTTGTCATCATTTTATCTATAGACGTTAAGCACCAGTGGTTGTTAAACAGTTAAAAAGACAAATCAACCAATCTACTATAAGCACGTCTTTTATAAGTCCCAAATGTAATGTTATCTCAGTTCTCAGCCCTCCTTATACCTCTTGTATCCCAAATATCATGTGGATAATTTGAATCCTGAACTTACCATCAAGGAGAACTCTAACCCTCGTTTGGTATGCTGGAAAGATCTAGAATGGAAAGGCCTTTCCAAATTCTTCATTCCATTCTAGTGTTTGGTATGACCCTTTCCCCCTGGAAAACTTATTTCAACTTTTTCCTGGAATCCCATTCCTCACAAAAGTCTAGAGAAAGGTTATTCCAACTCTATCCAATAAATACCTAAATTATAGGAGTTAAGATTATCTTTCTATATTATATATCTCTAGTTCTTGTGTTCCTATTTATCCTTTATTTATATATATTAATTTGCCATTTACTTTGTCAAATATTAGGTCTATTTTGTGAGTTTAGTTAATAAGTCAACTACTTTTTTACTTAGGAATAATTTTAATTCTATTTAATGACTTTTCTTTCTTTTTACTTTGAAATAAAATATTCAGTTAACATTTTTAATATATTTTTATTCACAATATTGTATTATATGATAACATTTGTTAATTTAAACAAACAACAACATGCCAAAATGCATTCATATGAAATTAAAAAATTAAAAAAAAAAGAGTAAACCCACTAGATTATCTGTTAAGGCACAATTACATTTTTCTATTGACAAATAGTTCTTAAAACCATCCAAAAGCAAATCAAGGGTAAATAATTTAATATGCATGAATGATGGATTTAACATGCATAGAAAATACACAGAATTTAACATACATGTAATTTAAAATTTTAATTTAGTTACAACTGGTATTCACCTATTGCAATTGTATTACAGTTAGTATTCACCTATTGTAATTGTGTGCTATTAAAAAGTTATGTTTTCACTTAATAAGTTATTGTGATTTTATGCTATTAAAAAGTTATTTATTAATTAATAATTCACTTGTCTCTAAATCAATATATGTATAGAATGTTATACATAAGGGCAATTAAGTCAATATAGTAGTTTTTACCATTCTATTCTGATTTCTCAACATGATTATACCAGACATGGGAAAAGAAATTAACATTCCATTCTAACTTGGTTACCAAACACTGGCATGATAAATTTTTTCCTCTCCATCCTGGCAAGAAAAGAATTTTGGGTGGAAAGGCCTTTCCATCGTACCAAACGCGGGGTAAGAGTTATTTCCTGACTACTGACCGATTCCAATGGCTCAAGTATTCCTTTACCATATATTTTTAATAGTTAATATGGTGCTTTGTTCATTCTAGAATTATTGCTCTTATGAGATTATTGCCATTTGGTAAGACTTGAATCCTAATTCCTCTTGCTCTATATAATCTCCACTTTTTGTAGCTCTCTGTTCTAATTACTTAAACTTTTCAAGTTTGGACCTTCATTTTCTCCTGATAGAAAAAAAAATTAAATTTCATTAACAACCATATTGCTTCGAAAAAAGTACAGTATTAGAATTGTGTCACAACTACCTTTCTTCATCTAGAAAATTGCACAACAATTTAAATATAATTTTGAAAAGAACTCGACAGCAACACCGAAAAAGATTTTATTTAGCTTCGTAACAAAAATAAAAAAAGTTGTTAGCAGAACTATCATGTATCTCATAATATTTAGTTCTCAGATCTTAATTTTCACTAATGTAAGGTGTGATCAACTTCTTTAATTTTGAAATTTGGCTATTAACATATATTTAGTTCTTGTTACATATTTGACATATGTTGTAATGATAATAAGAGAGGTTGATTGATTTATATGTGTGCATATATATAGGTCCATTTACGTTTGTGAGCGTGCGTGCGTGCGATTTTTTTTTTTTAAATAATTGACGTTCCCAATTTTTTTTTTTTGTTGTCAGAATTGACGTTCCCAATTGCTAGAAGTAAAAGTGGGAGGAAATTTAAAATACAATAACAAACTAGTTATTATTATTATTTTTAGTCAATAGAAAACAACAGAACTAGTAGGATTAATAGATTTGGTAGTAGTTTACTAACTCCTTAGCAAAGACCAAAAAAAAAAAAAGAATAAAAAATACACTTTGTATCCGGGATTCCAAATTTTTATTTTGTTTTGTTTTTTAATTTTCATTTTTGTCAAAATAATACACCTACTGTAGACACGGAACATTATGTGGACCTATATATACCCATAAAAGTGGACCCTCTCCTCCCACTACCCCACATTTCATGTAAAGTCTCTGTGGGCCCAAAGGACACGGTGGTGGGTTGCTGTCCAACTATAAGACGTTGAATTTGTCCTGGTCAAACATTTCTTCATTGCCCACTTTTTAGTCTTTTAATCCATTTTAATCAGACAAAATATCCACGAACTTACACATAAAAAGAAGGGGGAAAAAGAAGAAGAAGAAGAAACTGAATAAAGGTTCTAAGTATGACCAGAACTGCTAACAGCCTAATTACACCCAAAAATTGACATTTCAATCACAAGGCCTTTTGTCCATGAAGTAGTAGCCAACTAGGTACTCCTAGGCAGTACTCTTTTGCTCTGCGAATCTCGAAGTGTGGAAAAATCTTCTGTTCCTTCCAATTTCTTCTTCTCCGGGGAATTTCACTCCCACTTTCCTTTCCCTTCTCCGTCTCCGTCTCCGTCTCTGTCTCTGTCTCCGTCTGTTGTCTGCGTCTGCCTTAATTAATAATCTGATCCATCCATCCCAACACAAAGTCTCAAAGCCCCCCGCGCCCCCAAACGCGCCCTTAAATCTGCAGACTGTTGGGAGCTGCGAGAGCTCAGATCATAAGTCATAACCGCGATTGATAACACTATTGGATTAGTTGGGTGGCCTTCTTCAAAATCTAGAAATTAAACCATCCAGAAATGAAACAGCAATAACTCTTTTTTTTTTTTCCTTTACTCTTTACTTCCCCTTCCTGTGAACTTACTGGATGCAGTTCATGGATGAAGCACAGCATTTATTAAGATAGTAGAACTTCTCACCCAACATCAACTTCTCACCATTAAATGGTCTATCATGCATCTCTCGAGTCAACCTCAGTACTTGCCGTTCAATTTCCTTTCCCTTCTCCTCCATCCATCATCCTACCCCTGACTTCTGATGATTGCTCTGCTCTTTTACCATTTTTCACCTTCTTTTCCGGATCCTTTCTCTGAGTACCCAGAACATGATTGTTGTTTTCGGCTTTCACCCCTTAATTATATTACTATTGTTTTTACCACTTCTTTCAATCTCAATCTCCAGTACTAGAATATCTGCTGCTGCTTCTTCTTCTTCTCCTTCTTCGTCCTCCGCACCATCACCTTCATCAGCACCAAGAACATGCGATCGCCGTTGTGGGAACAATTCCCAGGTCCAGTATCCTTTCGGATTCTCCCCCGGCTGCGACATTCAGTTGAATTGTACAGGGGGCAGCGGGGAGATCGCAATTGGGCGATTTAAAGTCCAAAATGTGACGGGGGACAGCCTGCTGATCAACTTTCCTCTGGATTGTAATCGGAAGATTAATGACCTGAATCAACTCGGGGGACATAACTTCGCGATGACGTGGCGGAATGGGCTTCTGTTCGATCGCTGTCTGGTGCCGGTGAATGGATGTGCCGTCCCAGTGGCTCTGCTGAACTCCACGTTGGATATGAAGGAGTGCAGCGGCCTTCATTCTAACAATACCAGTTGTTATTCGGGTGCAGGCAAAAATAGTTCTGAATTTTTCGACATTGATCATCTCAAGCAGATCAGTTGTGGGGTCGTGTTTTCGTCCATAGCGGTTGCTCTGGCTGATAAAAATTACGGCAGCAATAGGTCGAGTGTGAGCACGGCTTTGTTGCTGAACTTTCAGACGTTGGAGCTGGGGTGGTGGCTCGATGGCCCCTGCCACTGTCACGAGTCCGCGACCTGTACTAACTTTTCGACTCCCAGTGGTGGCCAGGGGTACCGATGCCGGTGTAATGAAGGGTTCGTCGGAGATGGTTTCGCGGACGGTGGTGGTTGTAAAAGAGGTGCGTGGATCACTCTGTTAGTTATTTATTTCTTTCCTTTCTTTCTTGTGCGTTTTGGCTTTGCATTTTCTTTTCCTTGGTGTTGGTGACTGTAGATCTTTTTAACCTCTTTATTCTTTTTCCTTAACGGTAACAAAAATTTGAAGCCCCCCGATTTACGCAGTTTTTGAACAGCATTTCAAATGCAGGAGGTTAAACACCCAAAAACAAAAAAACAAAAAAACAAAAATCCTTTTGGCAATGTAGGTGGAATAGCATTTGTCGTGTTGCAAAAATCTACATCGTATTATAATTTAATCACCCTCGGGCTCTCATTAAACTTGTTTACTGAGTAAATCTCAGCGGTTTGACTTGACAAACCCCTTGGAATGGAAATTCATTTAAGAGTAGTTTATATATATATATTTTCAGTAAATCCCGGAGAGCTTAATCCAATTGGTTTTGAGTTTTGACTCTGGGCGATAAAAGCGCTATGTGAAAGGTGTTTTTGTATTTATTTGACCAGCAAGGAGGAGCCGTATTTTCATATTTTGTGGGCTGATCATGAATCAGTCGGTCTACCCTGTTTATGTTAGACGGATGGCCAAGACTCTGTATAGCCCGAGAGAAACCGTTGGAATCCAGAATTCCATGGTCTGTCGGCATAGATTTATCATTGTCCCTGTTCTACTAGTTCATACTTTTGACCTTTAATGTTTTTAAATATGTCCAAACTCTCGGACTTACGGATGTCTTGCAAATCAAGACCTTCGATGTCTTGATTTGATTTAGTATCTAAAATTAAAACTCAAAAGATTAGGGATTCTGAATTTAATTCTTCACTTCTTAAATGTAACTCCTTCCCGTTTCTTTGGGAAAAAAAAAAATTAATTTATTAAGATGGTATAGAGCAGTATTTAGTCACGACGAGAGCCTTCAGAAGAATCTTCCAGGCTATGGCGTCCGCTTATTGGCCGGTCATGATCATGTGTTATCCCTAATAATGAAGGATGCCGAAATTTATTTGTTTGACTTTAAACATGGTTGATGGTTACCGCTTACTATGTGGCATGCGTTATATATAGCTTACGAGGTCCCCAAGGAATTTTGTAGTGTATTTATTTGGTGTTGTCTACATGCTATTCACGCAATGTCCCAAAGACGAACTATGGTTGGTTGGTTCACTTCATTTTAATGTCTGGGAATGTTATTATGTGATTCTGTCATTAGTTTTCTTTTGATCTCTAGATCAGGATAACATTTGAATAGTCAAAAATGGATCAAAACCGTGAAAATTTTGATGCCTGTGTCGATTTTTAAAAATATATTTCAACTTAATAAATATTGGGGTGTAAATGCAATGGAGAGGACTACTGGGATATTACATTCTTAAAGATGCTATGGTCGATGGAAAGCGAAGACTTGGTGGAGTAGAATATTAGTACTAGTAGTTCGCACGAACCTAAGCTTGAGAATGCGAGGGTGACTAATTTACTTTTCATTTATTCTCAGGTGGTTCGATTCATAAACTGATCTTTAAATTGTTGAGAAACTTGACGGACGATCTCTCCTCGAGAGCTCGGGCTTCAGGAAATCAAATGAGCCACTTTCGTGTTCCTGGTGTTGACAGATTTGTCACTTGCAATGCTCATTCTTATTAGGGCAACGATTCTATATGCTTTTCTTCTTCAGAATGAATCAGCATTCAAAAACAGCTCATGCCTTTTGTCTCTTATTCCATCTTTAAATAGGGTAAAAAAAAAATAAAGAAAAAAAATTCCCCGAAGACTTTAACAGGTGATGAAAGTGATATGAATCTTTGGCTTTTGTCAATTAGAGGAAAGCATAATTAAATTAGACGTTCTGCACTCAAAAGTGTGGCTTCTCTTGCTAAGCAGTGCTACTGTACCTTTAAATAAGCAGCCCTTCAGTTAGCTGTTCCCTTTCATTTTTCATGCTCATTAATTCCTTTATCTTTCATCATTTACAATCTCCACAGCTTCTAATTGCAATGCTTCAAGATACATGGCAGGCCGATGTGGTGGAACTACAAGAGTTGGCGTTCTTGTTGGAGGTAAGTTTTTATTGGCTCTGTGATTCCGAAAACTCTTTAAAACTCACCAAATGGTGATCGAAGTGTTTGCTACCATTGTTAGATAAATTAAATGCTTTGATATCTCATTAACCAGTGGCTTCTATTTATAGCAGTCTTGTTCAAAACTCGCATGCGACTTCTTTTGTAAATTTACCATATCTCCTGAGGAACCTGCATTAATCTAAACGTCTTGTAAACTTATCCTGTGGAATTGCAGTCTCTAGATTCAGATGGAACTATTAAGAAATTCCAGGGTTACACGCTTAATTCAAAGTTATTTTCCTGCTCTTACTCTGTCAGATCCAGGCTGCATTTTGTTGTTGACCACCCTTTCGCAACTGCCTAGGCTGGTGTAATACACATTGCATTAATGAATCTCCGCCAATCCTCTACACACAAAAAATGCAGCTTATATAACTGGAAACAGTCATTTCTTCTAGTGTCAGAAATTAATATGTCCAAGGCTGTGAACTAATAGTGTAATATGTTTTCTAACTAGAGTTGCCAGATATGATTACTATAACGAAAAGTTAATCACTTCTAGTGCCGCCCTCTTTTTTTAGGGATAATTGCTGGAGCTTCTCTCATGGTTGTTTTATCTCTTTTCTACTACTGCATCCGAAAGCGATCGAAATTGTTGAAGAGCCGAATGAGTGCAAAGCGTCTTCTGGGTGAAGCTGCTGGCAGCTCTAGCATTTCTTTTTATCCCTATAAAGATATTGAGAGAGCCACATTGGGCTTTTCTGAGAAACAAAGGCTGGGAACAGGGGCCTATGGTACAGTTTATGCAGGAAAGCTCCATAATGATGAGTGGGTTGCTATTAAAAAAATAAAGCATCGAGATCATGAAAGTATCGAACAAGTCATGAATGAGATCAAGCTTCTGTCTGCTGTGAGCCATCCTAATCTGGTACGCCTCTTAGGCTGCTGTATAGAGGATGGTGAAGAAATTCTTGTTTACGAATTCATGCCGAATGGGACTCTATCTCAGCATCTACAGAGAGAAAGAGGTTCAGGGCTTCCATGGACAATTCGCCTTAACATTGCCACTGAAACAGCTCGTGCAATTGCTCATCTTCATTCCGCAATTAATCCGCCGATATACCATAGAGACATTAAATCTAGTAACATACTCTTAGACTATAACTACAAGTCAAAGGTGGCAGACTTTGGTCTTTCGAGATTTGGCATGATGGATGATTCCCATATATCCACTGCTCCACAGGGAACCCCCGGCTATCTTGATCCTCAGTATCATCAGAACTTCCATCTTTCAGATAAAAGTGATGTATACAGTTTTGGGGTTGTTCTGGTTGAGATTATTACAGCATTGAAAGTGGTGGACTTCTCGCGAGCTCACAGCGAGATTAACTTGGCTGCACTCGCTATTGAGAGGATAGGGAAAGGTCGTCTGGATGAGATAATTGATCCGTTTCTTGAGCCTCACAGGGATGCTTGGACGCTTTCATCTATTCACAAAGTAGCAGAGATGGCTTTTAGATGTCTTGCTTTCCATCGAGATATGAGACCATCTATGATGGAGGTGGCAGATGAACTTGAACAAATCAGGCTCAGTGGCTGGGCACCACTAGACGAGAATATCTGCATGGCATCATCAGCAGCGTCCTCTTGTTCATCTCCATTTAACGGAAGTGAGAAATCTTTTAACAGTAGAACGACAAGGAAGACGACGGGGGTAGGAAGTAGGAGAACAAACGTTTCACAAAGAGGAGGTGATTCGCTAGCCACCATGGAGGAGACGAAGGACAGTTCCCCTGTCTCAGTGCAGGATCCTTGGTTAAGTGAGCAGAGCTCACCATCAACGAATAGTTTGTTGAGCAACATTGTTAGCTAATGAGATTACTGTGCCGACTGCACATAAATGTCTTGTGGATAAAATTTGTTAGGTAATGAATGGTGAGTACGGTCTTCTTGTAGCCATTATACTCTGATGAAGTTGGTTTACTTATCATATCATATTCTCACTTCTTCCCGTGAACATCATTAGACCACATTGTCTCAGCCGTCCACATTTTATTTTCTAAAATAAAAGTAAGTTGCAGCGACAATAATCCAGATACTCGGATGACTGTTATTCAGGTGTTATCCAGCAAACATTGGTGCAAAAAAGAAGGAAAAAAAGAAGAAGAAGAGGGGATTAAAAAGAAAAGGTGCAATGGAGTAAAGTTCACAGATTACATGGTAGTACTAGGAACTCAATGTCAAAGCTACAAATGGGAAACAGAGGATTGTAAAACCAAATTACATTCTGCATTACAGAAAAAACGAATAGATGGAGCTCAAGATTTCTGAGCTTCAGGCCCTAAGATCCCGTTCACAACTGACGTGGCAACCAAAACACCAATAAATTCAGCTCCCGCCACCACGCCCGCCTGGGCAAGCCCTCCGAAACTCAGCGCCGCTTCCACCTCTTTCTCCGCAGTCTCTATCCCTTTCTCCGCCGCTTCAATTCCCTTTCCCGCCGCTTCAATCCCCTCGTCAGCTGCCTCGAACCCTTCCCTAACTATCTCCTCAGCTGCTTCCTCGGCTTTCTTCAGCTTCTTCCTCAACCCGAACAACCCTATGTCCTGCGCTCTAGACGGCATCTCCCCAGCCTTCAGTGCCGTCGTCGCGGTCATCAGTAACAGCAACTCCCTCCTACCCGGAATGCGAACCGACGCAAGCCTACTGACGCGAGAATTGTGTGAAATAGAGTGGTCATGGCGCACACAGTGGAGTGTGAGCGTGCGTGCTACTATTGAGCTTGTGGACGCCATTGCTTTTCCTCTCACCAGCCGGCACGCACAGAAGCTAATCGTCCACCAGTTTAAAACTGGTATCATCTGATAAAGGGACCAAAAGAGGCCCACCCGTCCCAGCGAGGCTACTTGAAAAAATTTTTGGGTTTTTAGTCATTTAAAAAAAAATTTGGTCACAAAATTGTTGGTTGAGAAAATGGTTTATTTCGTCCTCCAAAATTTTTTTTAGTCAAAGGCATTTTTCTTTCCCACTTAATTACCCCTTGCACTTGTTTCCAGTAAAAAAGGAATTCTTTACCTAGTAGTTTACCTTTTGGGCATAAAAATGGTACGTCTTTCAAATGAAATAGTGCACCTTTTCTAGTCAAATGACACATTATTATAACTAATAATATTATAATAAAGTGGTACAATTCTTTACTTTTTTATTTCTTAAAAAAATCATAGGACTGATCAAGTAAATTAGTTTCATTGAGTTCAATTTGGAATTAGGCTATGAGTGATAAAAGGGTTTGCTGTAGTTATAATTCTAACATTAGTTGTATAAATTCTCTCGTACATTTGAGAGTTTTTTTCTAATGGATATCCATCGATATATCTATTCAATACCTAACCTACTTATCAAAGCACATATTAACAATTATTTATTCTCTCTTATGGCAATGCATCTTCTGTAATTGGATATATAATTTTTTTAGAAAAATTAACATCGGAACCACCTCTTAGCGAGGCACTCATCAGAATCATTCACTTAAAAAAAATGATATTTTGAATTGGGTGCCCAAGGGTCGTTTGTCAAGAGTCTTGAATTACACATAACTTACCATGTAAATGCATGTACTAATAATTATTATCCTACTGTTTATTTATAAACTCTTTCTAATTAATTTTATATTTTCAAAATATTAACACCTAAATTGCATCATTAGTCTATCGTTAATCAAGGCCCTCTCAGAAAAAAAAAATCAAGAATTTTGTTATTGGTATAATTTAACCCCTCGTTTGGTACATTGGAAAGGCCTAGAATGGAAAGACCTTTCCAACTTCTTCATTCCATTTTAGTGTTTAGTATGACCCTTTCCCTCTAGAAATCCCTTTTCCCTTGGAAAGATTATTCCAACTTTTTTCTGGAATCCCATTCCTCACCAAAATCTAGGGAAATGCCATTTCAACTCTATCCAAGAAATATCTAAATTATAGGAGGCAAGATTATCCTTCTAGATTATATATCTCTAGTTCTTGTGTTCCTATTTGTCCTTTATATATATATTAATTTGCCATTTATTTTGTCAAATATTAGGTCTATTTTGTGAGTTTAGTTAATAAGTCTACTACTTTTTTCTTAGGAATAATTTTAATTCTATTTAATGACTTTTCTTTCTTTTTACTTTGAAATAAAATATTCAGTTAACATTTTCAATATATTTTTATTCACAATATTGTATTATATGATAACATTTGTTAATTTAAACAAACAACAACATGCCAAAATGCATTCATATGAAATTAAAAAATTTTAAAAAAAAAGAGTAAACCCATTAGATTATCTGTTAATGCACAATTACATTTTTCTATTTACAAATAGTTCTTAAAACCATACAAAAGCAAATCAAGGGTAAATAATTTAATATACATGAATGACGGATTTAACATGTATAAAAAATACACTGGATTCAACATACATGTAATTTAAAATTTTAATTTAGTTACAACTGGTATTTACCTATTGCAATTGTATTACTGTTAGTACTCACATATTATAATTGTGTGCTATTAAAAAATTATGTTTTCACTTAATAGGTTATTGTGATTTTATACTATTAAAAAGTTATTTATTAATTAATAATTCATTTGTCTCTAAATCAAGATGTGTATAGAATGTTATATATAAGGGCAATTAAGTCAATATAATAGTTTCTACCATTCCATTTTGACTTTTCAATATGATTATACTAAATATGGGAAAAGAAATTAACATTCAATTCTAACTTGGTTACCAAACACTGAAATGATAAATTTTTTCCTCTCCATTCTAGCAAGAAAAGAATTCTAGGTGGAAAGATCTTTCCATTCTAGGCCTTTCCATCGTACCAAACGAGGGGTTAGGAACTTGATTTCCCAGTATGGTATGTTTTTGTAATCATGTAGCATTTTTTCTCATCGAGTGGTATATTAATTTACAAGCTAATGCACTATGCTAAATCCTACAAATAAATTATGAGACTATAGTTTTCTAACAAACAGCTTTATTGTTCTTTCAGTAAATGTGGTACTACAAAGTAACAAAATTTATGGATTTATCATTTTTTCACAAACAATTTTTTTGAATATAATGCTATAGTAAGATAGTTTCAAAATACTGTCAACAACATCTAATTTATACAAATTTCAAACACAACTTAAAAAAAAAATGTAACCACTTTTATTTTCTTCCATCCACCAAGCACCATGACCCTGCCCTCCTCTACCGCCACCATTGCCCACTCCCTCTCTGGAATCCTTTCTCTTCCCTCTTTCTCTGGAGCAAGCAATAAGGGAAGGAAAAGAAAGGGGGAGGGAGAAGAAGAGAGAGGAGGGATAAGAAATGGAAGAGAGAGGCAGTGGGGTGATAGGTAATTTTCTTTGTTTGAATTTTAAAAATTATTTGGTTAAAATTTTGAATTTTAAAAATATATCAAAATACATGATCAAAAACACTCAAAAAATAGCTAAAAAGGCCCCCCCCCCAAAATACAAAAAAAAAAAAAAAACTAAATGGTTTTAAGAAATTTTTTTAAAAACATCCAAAAACACTAATCCATATGGAACCACGAAAGACTAGCAAAGAAGAAGACCGAAATCGAATCGAAGCTCGACTCAAGCAGAGCTCGATCAACCTCAATCTCGAGCTCGAGTACTCGAGCTCGATTGGGCTCGTCGATCTCAAGTACTCAAGCTCGAGCTCGAGAACTCGAAATTCATGGTAATATTTTAATTAACAATGCTAAAATGATAAATTAATAAATATAATATATTAATTTTTAAATTAATTTTCGTCGAGCTACTTGGCTCGACGAGTATTCGAGTAGTGTATTTCCGGATTCGAATTGGACTCGATTTTGTTGTCAAATAGCTTGAGCTCGACTCGAGCTCGACTTTGACCGAACTCGAGTCGAGCTCGAAATCGAGCTACTTGATTACTCGAGTCAAGTAGCTCGATTGATTTTCACACCTAGACCAGCTAATACTAGACGTCGTCGTCTGATACGCTACCCACTATATATGGTCTCCAGAAATGAACATTTCGTTTTTGCGCCAGAAATAGAAGGGCTTCGTTTTTTGAAGTTGAGAAATAGAAAGAGGATTTAGAAAAGTAGGGTTTTGCAATTCATGGCGGAGGAAGCCCCGAATTCCGACATCGAAGGTCCAAACGTCGACCAGAATCAGAATTCCGTTGAAGCCACCATCGAATTGGAGTCACAAGGAGGTACAGGGTCTGCATGCAACAATGCCGGGAGCTCGACCATCTCGCCCAGCAGCGAAAGGGAGAAGTCTCTCGAGTACGCCGAAGAGTTGATGGAGCTCGGATCAAAGGCGGCAAAGGAACGCGACTACACCGAGGCCACTGATTACTACAGTCGTGCTTTAGAAATAAAGTAGTATTTGTTAAACCCCAATTTATTTTCCGGGAATTTCATATTTTCTTGAGATAAATTTTGGAAATGTTTTTTCTAGGGTGGCGCATTTTGGTGAATTGGCACCGGAATGTGTGAATGCTTATTATAAGTATGGATGTGCGTTGCTTTATAAAGCACAAGAAGAGGCTGATCCTCTTGGCGCTGTGCCGAAGAAGGAAGGCGAGGTGAAGGCAGATTCCGACAAGGATGGATCTGTTAAGAGTGGAGTAACTGGTGAATCCTCTGCAACTTCTGCTGCGAGTAACGTGGGAGAAGATGGTACTTCAAGCACTAATCTGGAAAAAGAGAACAGACTGGATACTGATGGTATGTCATCCTGTGCATTATATCGTTCTATGATATTTCGCTTATTTTCAAGTGATTTATTGATGAAAGATGCACTTTAAGAAATATATATATATATACACCGTAGATTTACAAGTCTATTCGCATCCATTACAGTGATAATGTCTAAAATGACTTTAGAGTTTCGTCTTGCTCGAACTTTGTGAATCATTTTGGTCTGCTTTAAACTAATCTGTATTTACATAATAAATCGGGCAGCCTTTTTGAGTCATTGATTATTTAGTAGAGTTGAAGCATCTATGCTGTAGATTGTTTGTACTTTTTGAGTAACATGAGTTGGGAATACCTTGCTTCTGCCTGTATAGCAGAGTATGAAACTTCTTCTATATTCTGTCAACCTACTTTATTAATTTTCTAATGACATACTTCGCAGACTCCAGAGAAATTGTTCCATACCTCATCCTGATCTCTGGGCCGCTTGTGACCATGGAAATTCTCTGTCTGCCATTAAAATTTTGCAAATTGTGTCCTTTTTTGGTGTTTCTTTTACTTTTAGGTGTTTTATACAATTCTATTACTCTGTGTGGTTTCATCTGGATCTTGTACATGGTGCATAGCATGATCATTTTCAGAAAGAACATAAATATGCGCTGGTGTGCTTTTCAGTAAGTTGACATAGTTTTTAGGCGATCTTGTTAGGGTTAATAGTTCGGCCTTTTCATTTCACTAATTGACTTTTTTATTTCGTATGCTTCAAATTATCCTTGCTTTTTTGGTTGCCATATTGTGCAGGGTTGCAGAAAACATCGATGTGAAAAAGGAACAGTTGTATAATTAGTAAATTTTATTCTTACTGTTTAACAACACTCGAAAATATATTTGAGGTCTTACTAGTCGGGTAGTTAGAAATTTATTTAGGTTGTAATAGATAAACCAAAATAGTTCTCATATGTTATGGCTGGTTCAGACAATACTTATAGTGAGAGTTGTGGTTGCACTGACATTGTAAGACTTCCTTGAATAGGATTCTCAAGAGTCTGTATGTTGATGGTAATAAATACAAAAAAATTGAGCTCGTTCTGTTTTCGAAGACTGGTTGAGTAGTGCCAATGATTAGCATCTTTTTGGGGAAGCATATGATCTTTTACGCAGGCTTTTCTCCTTCTCCAGAAACAACTGAGGGGAAAGATGTGGAAGAAGATGAAGAGGAAACTGACAGTGAAGACGTAGCTGAAGGTGACGAGGATGAATCTGACCTCGATTTGGCATGGAAAATGTTGGATGTTGCCAGGGCAATTGTTGAAAAGCACCCTGAAGACACAATGGAGAAGGTAGACATATTGTCAGCATTGGCAGAAGTTGCTTTGGAAAGAGGTCTGTTCTCTGTGCAAGTGAAGAGTTCCTTTTTTATAACTATACAGGACTCTGTAGCTTCTCTACTTTATAAGTTCTTGTGATTAGCTTCATTTTATCTATGTAGAGGATGTTGAAACTTCGCTTAGTGATTACCTGAAGGCCCTGTCAATCTTGGAGCGCCTTGTGGAACCAGACAGTCGACATATAGCTGAACTGTATCCTTGTTCACTTTCACTTTTTTTAAAATCTGGGGTCATGTATACTACTAGTAACCAACTTATTACTCCTGATTTAAGCAGAATAACAAATGTGTTTCTGCTCCCCGCCTCATTTATACCTGACATGTCATTTTGCTTAACTGGATAATTTAGAAACTTTAGGATATGCTTGTGTTTGGAAATTGGTTCTAAACCTGAGGAAGCAATTCCCTATTGCAAAAAGGCTATCTCCATTTGCATTTCGAGGTTGGACCGACTTACTAACGAGGCAATGGAGTTGGCAGGCTCAACCTCAAATGTAGCTGATTCTGAATCAGATGAAACTCTTCAACACTCTCCTGGTACACCCACGTCGGTCATATCTGCTGCTGTCAAGGAATCAGAGATTGAAACACTCACTGGTCTCTCTGATGAACTAGAAAAGAAAGTGAGTTTGACTTAGAGCTGCCTATAGTCATTGTTAAAGCAATTGTTTCGACTCGGCTTAATTATTGTGATTTCTTTCACATGCAGCTTGAAGATCTGCACCAACTTGTTTTGAACAAAAAATCATTGCTTTCAGATCTCATGTATATGATGGCTGCAAAGGACATTGAAAAGGCTGCAGCTACTGCTGCTGCTCCTGTAGAAATGAGCTCTTCTCAGATGGGAACTGCTAATAGCAATGGGTGTTTCGAATCTTCAACTGTTTCCACAGCTCAGACTAATGGTGCTGCTGGAGTAACACATCTTGGAGTGGTGGGAAGAGGAGTCAAGCGAGTCCTGATGGACCCAAGCACCTCCAACTCCAGCCCTGTGAAAAAACCTTCTGTAGAGCCTTCACAAAATAACTCTGATGGCAATGCTTCTTGAAGGTTCTTACATTTGAATCTTGGTATTGGAACAGTGTTATATGTAGAGATTTAAATTTGGTTGTAACAATACATCATTAGTTCTCTATGTTGTTGTTTGGTCCTTGATGCTAGGAGTATTTTCGGCCTTGTCTGAGAATACCCGTGAGACAATGAAAAACTGACTGCTTTGACTTGTAGATCACCCTTGCGGCCCATGATTGCATGTTTGCACTACTTTGTCCTTTTCAATTTTCGTGATGATTGCCATGAAAGCCAGATTACTAGTGGTACTTGTAGTTTAATTTTCATCTGCTATTTGCAATTACCCGCGATTTTAAACCAAGTGTTCACGCAACGTGTATAGTCAATGGTGATGATTGACTCTTGTTGATGGCATCATGGTCACATGTAATACTCGTTAAGTCTTTACGTGATTGTGTTCATCTTGTTTTGGTGTTGTTTGCTAAGTTGTATCTGTTGTGTGGATGAACAAATATTTTATGGCAATAGGCATAGGAGGTGAAGCCAGCGGGTCCGAACACGCATAAATCTACAAGCTTTTTGTATTTTGGCTTAGCACGATGGATGTACCACCCATCACAAACTCTCATGTGAGGCCTCAGAACCGGAGTAGCAGCCGCAGGTAGCTACTGATTTGTCCTTGGTGAATGTCTGCGATATGGTCTTTAGGTATGATTGGGCACAACAGGTCCATAAATGTTTTACAACGGTTGGTTTGTCCGATGATGTATGGAGCTGTTTTTTGTCGACACATTTCGGTTGCGCAAATAAGTTGATTAGATGCAATTCTTTTTTTTGCCGAAATTTACTATTGCAAAGTAGAAGAGAACCGTGGGACACTTGAAAATATCCTCAATTCTCCTCCGAAGCATCTTTGGAAAAGAAACCAAACGCCGAGAATGTACTATGTGGCAGCCTCATTGTTGCAGCTGAAAAGAGGTCGGAGGCTCCAGCAAAAGAAGAATATTTGGTGAATTTCTATGTAAAGCGATACCTTCAACACCAAGGTGTCTCACAATGGAGGTGATGAAGCAGAGGATAGGCATTATACGTCACAGTCGATAGGTGTGGCACTGCCTATATAAGGCCCCATCCGAGAATAAGAGAGGAAAACGCAGTAGTAGAATCCAAAAAAATAAAGCTTGCTTGAATTGGAGGAGGAGGTACCAAGCACTTGCCAAAACAAACATGTGTTATAGAGTGAGTTGCAAGGAATGCGGGAACTTCTCCTGGGGTGGCTGTGGCAAACATTTGACGACTCTCTACTCCAGCATTGAAAAGGGGAAGCATTGTATGTGTCGACCTTGGCCAGGCGTAGCCATTCCATCCGACTCCAAACCGGAGAAAGTCCCAGCTTCAACGGCCGCAGCCACAGGTACACAAACAAAAAGGCCAAAAAAATTTTTTTTTTTTTCTTTTTTTTTGGGGTCCAATTGACGAGTTCCGCTTGTGACTGGTGACTCACATGAATGATGAAACCATTCTACGGATTGACGCACACTAGACAGAGCTGCACAAGTTCACGGTTTTGTAGTTTCTACATCAAGCAACAATAATGACAGGATGAGACACAATGACAACAACATAAAAAAAAAAAAAAGGCCAAGTCGACAAAACCAAAATAGTGCGAGTCCTGATAATAGACAAGGACCGTTGTTATTTATTTCATGATTTTTTTTTTATTTTTATATTTTTTGGTTCTTCTCTTTCGCTTTCTTCTGCAGCAGCGAAAGTGAATTCTTCTTAAGGATGCTGGCCAGCACAAGGCAACATCACTCATCCTGGTGGGGGCTTAACAATAAACGATGGATTCTGGAAACAACGGCGACTTTTGTTGTTTTCTTCGTCCCTTCCTGGTTGATTTTTTGTCTCTTTTTTTTAAGTGTTTTGTGGCGTATGCTTTCTGCAAATTTGATCAACGTCAATTATCATTGACTAAACCTTGTGTTTCTAAGTTCCAAGCTCAACAAAAAATAAAAACGCCCCGCCTTTTTTTAATTTATTTCTACCTTGTGCAGGGTGCCTCCTTATAAATTTTGCTGTTATTTTTTTTATTACTGTAATGGAGGTGCAAATCGTGGTCTCTTCTCTTCTTTCATTCCACTTCTAAGCAAGCTGTTAAACACGAATCAATTTGACCACATTTATGAGCAATGACCCACGTGCCACGTGTTCACGGGCACACGTCTTCCAACTCAATCGGGGCCGTGATTATTGTGCAGCAGTTCTTATCATCAACTGTCAAATTTTTTGGATGACAAGGGCCCTGCCTGTTTGGTAGCTAAGTTTTTTAGCCAGTTTACATGCTACTAGTTTTTTACTTACTTTTACTACAAAAAAATCTTTAAAAACTTCCAAAATTTTAGTGCAAGCTTTTAGCAAGTTTGCATAAAATTTGTTTATTTCCTATTTTGTCTTCAAGAATCCTCAAAAAACTCCAAAGTTTTTAAAATAACACCCCCAAAACATGTAAAAAACTTCACTTATAAAAATTTTTTCTACAACTTTTATAGTAAGTTACACTAGAGTTTTATACAAACATTCAAAAAACTTCACTCCCAAACAGTGATGCGCAAGTGTACAACAGTGATAAACTAAGCTAAAGAAACAAAATAATTGTCGCACTCCGGCTCTAACTTCGGCGTTTTATTGTCCTTGTTTAATACTAGTGGGATTTAGGACAATAATGCCCATTATTAACTGCACACAATAATAATGCTGAGTACTACTACTACTGCGCGCACGCGCACACACACTCTCTCTCATTTACCAGTGCGGGCAGCTTTGTCTAATCATCTGAGTACTTTTGTGAATGTAGTGAGAAATCCATGCATTTACTGGTCATTACAAAGATTTTAAGAACTTTGTAGTGTGAGGGTTCAAGTGTTCAAACCTTACTTTCCTTTAATTGCCACCCAATGCGACTTGCCAATTTGCGTGACTTCTTAAAAAAGCCAAATGGGTGCATAGTGCATCCGTCTAATCTGATGGTGTCCAGTGACTTAGTTGGATCTCTCCCTAGATAGTTTAGAGTAGGAGCATGTTATAAAATGCAAACACCGCAGGTAAACAATGCAATGAAAGGCGATTATTTTCGCCCATTTTTGCCTTCTTGCTGTTGCACCAATGTGGTGTGAGTCTATTCTATTTTTTGTGTGTGCTGTACACTGCTACTATCTTTACAGAACGGAAAATGCTATGGTAGTGAGTTGAATATTTCGACCTTTGCAGGTTCATTTACAGCTTTGGTCCTCATTATGCGCCGTACCTTCTGATCTAAGTTAGCTAGCTAGCCACTAGATTATTATTATTATTTTTTTGGTCCCGTTTGAATCTAACGTTTGTATAAAAATAAAAATAAAAAAATCCAACATTTTTGCATTAACGTGTGCTTTCCACCTTTGTTTCTTTAATTTATACAAGGTTAGATAGCGAAAACAATTTCGTCATGCATTAATCCACGATGATGACCTGCTGCTCAAAATTGTTATCCATCGAGTGAAGAAATTTGTTAAAACTACTAGTACCATTTGATACTATCATGAAAGAAAAGAAAGGTTCAATAATGGAACTCCTGGAAAAGTTTAAAAGTTTATTTAATCCCAACTTGGTGTAAACCATTTCATCTTCTTGGCAATTGGCCTTAAGAACTAGTAGTATAACAATAACTAATTTTATCAACAACCCAAACAAAAAAAAAAAAAACTAATCTTATCACATTTCACGTATATATTGTCTGCCACCATTCCTTACTGAACTTGTTTTTATTCGTCATCCTCCGGCCTTCAAAATCTGGTCATGTTCCATTTCGAAATTTGAAAATCCTGGGTTGCAAAATTAATACTAGTTTTGCGACCACCAACCCGCCTGTCAATTCATTAAGAGGACATTAATGGGTGCAAAAGGTATCAAGATTGGGTAGGTTAGGCGTACGAAGAGGGTCCATTGTTACAAACAGCAGGATAACCATGGAATCTCTGGGTTTCTTTTTCGGGCATGACTGAAAGGTGTGGCCATCATCACCTCCTTGTCGAGGAGGACGAATCAAAAGTTCAAAGCCAATAAATTCTTTTACAAATGTTGTTTTGATTGTGTCGAATGCTCTGTGCCCAATGGATACGCGTTCAAATGCAATACTCTTTGGGTCTTACAAAAATAGTAAAATTTATTCAGAAAAATATATAAATGCAAAGAAGAGTAATAGTTACTAATTACTAGTATCTATTTGTATATATTAGGTAGAGTGTGATTTAAGTGTGTTAACTATTAAACATCGGTTAGAAAAACCCTTGACTAACTGTTTGGATTGCAGTTTTTTAGAAAGTTTTTAAGGAAGTATTATCGTATTTTTTTTTTTGTACAATATGTGATGTATGTAAGATAAAAAAAATAATAAAAAAACTATAAAAAGAAATATTCTCAGAGAAACATAATTTTTTATTTGGCAAAAAATGCAATCCAAGCAGGACTGATTGGTACTTATACGGACAATTCCTCCTCTTAAATTTCCGTTCATACCGGAATTCAAATATTGATCTTGTGGGTCACGGTGGACGCGTGAGCTACCGAAGACTATTGAAATTGGGTGCCCACCATTTGGGAGTTTTACGTCGAAACATAGCTGGAAATGTGGGCTTCTAATGTGGCTCACAATCAAGTTATACCAAATCCGCTTGTGGGATCATCTAAATCTTCCAAACTGGATCCAAATCATCATACATTTTGCCCCCATCTATGATGGCTTGTCAATGTCAATTTAGTTAACAAATTATTGTGGAAAGGGATTCAAATAAACAACATCAAGACACCAGGGCGAAAAAGAAAAATTTAGACAATATTGTAGTGGTGCCTCGTGAATTTGTGTCAAAATTCATGTCGCCGTAGCAGAGGTTTCGAGTCTTTAAAGATTTTCTGAGAAAAATTGCCGCTGGCGTCAAAGCAGCAAAGTGAACACTCAGACAAGTGGATTCAACCGCAAAAAGGGCAGGAATAGGATGCACAATGCAAGTAAAGGACAACCTCATCTCGAAAGCACAATAACTTGAGGGGAGGTCAACAGAGCAAGGCATGACTGATGAGGATGAGGGGTAAAAGACCCAATTCAGGCCCATGCAAATCAACCCAGTGAAGTTTTTGGTCCACCAAAATTAAGCTTTAATCAATTTGCGGTTCATTTTTAGGATATAAGGCAGGCTGAGACATTTTATTTGGTAAGACACATATTTTAGTAGGCAATCAATCGATTGCAATTAGTTCTACTTTACCGAATACATCTTTCGAAGCTAGAAAATAGTTGGTGCTTAGACTTTATTTATAGTAATAGACACTACTCTTTCTCAGCTCACCATCCAAGTTCTCTTGAAATTAATTTTAATGTATGTATAAGCATTTGTCCCTAAAAAAAATATTGCACCCATTTAATAAGATTGTGCTATGCTGTTTACGGCTCCTACAAACAAACAAAATACTACAGAGCAACTTGGTTTGAGTTGCAGTTTTTTTAAAAAAGTTTTTTTATATCTTTTATTATCATATTTTAAAATATTTTTTTATATCACATCCATATCAAATCGCTCAATTTGGGAGGGGAGGGAGGGCAGGGGACACGGATGGCGGGGCAATGCAGGTTTTAGGCGCCCGCAGACAAATTATGACCGCAATTATCATAATTAATAGTAGTGATTCTATGTCCTACTTCTACCTTTTAATGTGTCCTACTCTTACCACTATAGTATTTAATGTACCACTGACTAGGAGAAAGCAGTGTAATAGGATTTCACGCTTTTGAAACTCTGCCTTGTGGCCCCTTGACTATTGTCTATGTCCATCAATGGACCATCCAAAACAGAAGTGAAAAAGAGAAAAAGAAGCAACAAGAGAAGATTCTGAATGAATTCTCTGGTTCCGTTGTTGTTTCAAAAGTAAGAGAAAGGAAGGAAAAAAGAGGAAGAAAAAGAAGAAATTTCCCAAAAGAATAACGATCCATTATCATCATTATTAGTGCATGATTCAACCCTTTTCTGCTTTTTCTCCTATTTTGTTGACGCCCCATTTGTCCGTTCTCAAGATCCCCGATTCCAATTTATAACAACTCCCCCTCCCAAGACTCCCAACCTCTCTGTTCTCATCCTTCCTTCCCCTTTTTAACTCGGCTTGATTTTCCACTAACACAATCATTTCCCCTGCACTCATTCATTTCCCTCCCTGCTTCTTCTTCTCCTTCTTCTTCTTAGTACGTCCTCTGATTGGAGTCGTAAAAAGAGAGAGGGTTGATTTTTCCACTTTTTTCAGTCCCATCTTTCACATCCATTCTTTTTTTTTTTTTTTTGCCCTTTTCCCTTTATCCTGTTGGATTGATTCATACCTCAGTTTTCATGGATCTGGTTTAGTTTTGGCCTTTTTTCCTTGGGGCACCAGTATTGTTTTATCGAGCTCAAAAGATGGCCGCTGAGAAACCCAGTTCCAAAGGCCAAGCATGGTAAGTGAAATGAACCCCAGCTTCATACATTTGCCCTCTTCCAGTCAACATATGATTTTTGCCCTTACTAAGAATTAGCATTTTCCTCGTAGGTTCTGTACGACAGGTTTGCCAAGCGATATTGTAATCGAAGTGGACGACATGACTTTCCATCTTCACAAGGTCAGTTTTCGTCTTCATTCATTTTAGTAAAAAAAATTTGCTGATTGCCTTGCATTTCTGACTCTAGTGTGCTTTTTCTGTTTCAGTTTCCTCTTATGTCAAAAAGCCTAAAGCTTCACGAGCTAATAACAGAGCAAGAGAAAATTCCAAAAACAGCCTCCTCCTCCGCTAAATTCCAAAGGACCTCTGAATCAGAGAAGGACGATGCTGATGATAATAGTGCTGGTACCAAGAACAATGACGACCAGCGAGAGATTATTGAAGAGGAAGAACTGTTAGATGACGAAGATGAGGAAGAGCACTGTCACATCACACTCCCTGATTTTCCGGGCCGTTCAGAGGCTTTTGAGACCGCCGCTAAATTCTGTTACGGCGTCAAGATTGAGCTGTCGCCATCAAACGTGGCTGCTCTCCGCTGTGCTGGAGATTTCCTCCAAATGACCGACGAGTACTCCGAGGACAACCTCATTTCCAAAACTGAGAGGTACCTTTCCCAAACTGTCCTCAGGAACATCAAAGACTCCATTCAAACGCTCCACTCTTGCCAGAAGCTCCTGCCTCTTGCCGAGAATCTCGGCATCGTTCAGCGATGCCTCGAAGCAATTTCCAGTAAAGCTTCCTCCACAGATCCATCCCTCTTCGGTTGGCCGGTGAGCGAAGGAATTGCCGAAAGAGCTGGTAACAATGCTCGTCGGAAACTCACCGGTGCAGCTGCTGCCAGAGGCGGTGGTGCAGCTGCCGCCGGAGCGGAGGTTTGGTTTGACGAGCTGGCATTATTAAGTTCAGAATTTTTCAAGCGGTTGGTTTCTGCGATGAGAGAAGGCGATGCAAGTGCTGAAATTATTGAGAACTGTCTTGTATATTACGCCAAGAAGTACATTCCAGGAATTTCGCGAGCAAATCGGAGGCCTTCGTCTTCTTCCTCATCATCCTCTTCAGTTCCTTCCGAAAATGAGCAGAGAGAGCTTCTGGAGACTATAATATCTAATCTTCCTACGGAAAAGAGCTGGAGTTCCTCCACTACCACGAGATTTCTCTTCGGCTTATTACGAACAGCTAATATACTGAATTGCTCGGAAGCTTGTCGTGCTACATTGGAGAAGAAAATTGGATCGCAACTGGAGCAAGCAACGCTAGATGATCTACTGATTCCGAGTTATTCGTATTTGAACGAAACGCTCTACGATGTGGATTGTGTGGAAAGGATATTAGGATATTTCCTTCGAGGACTGGAGGAGAGATCCGCGAGAAGAATCGAAGGCGAAGAGGAGAACAGCAGCGTAAGATCAGCGGCACTAATGTTGGTCGGAAAATTAATTGACGGTTACCTTTCGGAAATTGCTTCCGATGCTAATTTAAAGTCGGACAGGTTTTACCAGCTCGCCATTTCTTTGCCTGACCACGCCAGACTGTTCGACGACGGCCTTTATAGAGCCGTTGATGTTTATCTCAAGGTATCATCTTCTACTGCTATAATAGAGTAAAAGTTTCATCCTCTTCTCCTTTTTTTTTTTTTTTTAAAATCAGGAAAAATAAAGAGAGTAATTTAAGAAGGTGTCAGTGTAAATTCTGGAATTTTTTTTTTTGGCGTTGCAGGCTCATCCGTGGTTGTCTGAACCTGAAAGAGAGAAAATTTGTGGTATTTTAGATTGCCAGAAGTTGACATTAGAGGCGTGCACTCACGCGGCACAAAACGAGCGGCTGCCGCTGAGGGCGGTGGTTCAAGTGCTATTTTTTGAGCAGCTGCAGCTCCGGCATGCGATTGCGGGGACGCTGCTGGCGGCGGATGTGCCGCCGGCATTGGAGACGGGGAGGCAGTCGGGGCCTGGGGAGGAGGATGAGGAGGTGGTTGGGGCAGGGTCGGGAGGGGCGGGGGAGGGAGAGGGGAACGGGAACACCAGCACGTGGAGGGCGGCGGCGAGGGAGAATCAGGTGCTGCGGCTGGACATGGATAGTATGAGGACTAGGGTGCATGACTTGGAGCGCGAATGCTCTACCATGAAGAAGGCTATTGAGAAGATTGATAAGGTGGGCCCACGCAGAGAGAGAGGTGGTGGTGGTTGGAGGAGCAAGTTTGGGTGTAAATTCAAGACTCAAGTCTGTGATTCACACGAATCGGCCACCGTGGTGGAGGCAAGAAAAGGGCGGAGCCACCGTCACAGTAGTCCAAAATGAATAACATGTGGACTCCTACTTTATTTTTATTTTTATTTTTATTTTTTTAAACTGCTCACCTATTTCTATTCTTCTCTTTTTATTCGCTATCCGTACGTAATTAGTGTATTTGTTTATTTTCTGATGGTGTATGATGAAGTGGATAGATCACGGAGTGAAATTTCTGTTCCTTTTTGGTTTTGGGAATATATGGGTCTATATATATATATATGTGGATGTGGTTTAGATTAAATAAGTTACTGACAGGAGGCGTAAGTGCAACTGAAAAGGCGTGAATAAAAGGTATGGTTTCGCGGGCTTTAGGGAGGGTATGATTTTTTGCCTCAGAGGAAAGAAAGGCTTTGGGTGTTTGTTTGCTTATGAACGGTGGATTGGATTCTGTATTAGATGATGAGGAGAAGAGAGAGAAATGAGTTTAGCAAAGTGAGAAAGCAGAAGCATTAGTGGAAGTCTGTTCCTCGTTGATGCTTTCAGATCTAAACAATCTGCATGGGATTGATTTTGGCAGTAGAAGATGGGCACTCCCAATTTTAGATGGCGTCAAGTTCTTTTCCTGTGGCTGTCTGCAATATATGCATATGCAATGTGCTCAGGAAACTTGAGAAGTGGTCACCACATTGTACCATTTTATGCTTTACCACTTGCTGCATTCTGATTGTAAAGAATCTAAAGACTTTTGAGCCCCAAAAAAAAAAAAAAAAAAAAAAGAGTTCTTCAAAGTGACAGTGAGTCATGATCAATTAATGTTCTTGGTGCTTGAAAGCTAAGCAAATACCCTCCTGCTGCGGTGGTCCATTTTTTGTTCTCATTGCTTCCCAAGTTTCTCATATATTTCTGTTTCAAAACTGAAAAACAGGATCAGACAGAAAGGGTGTATTGCTTTCCCAGTTTTTAAATCAAGACGAAATTAACTTGTGCTGATTGCTTGCGCATACCATGCAGCGTGGTGAAAGATTTGGTGGACCGACAATTATTATCATGTCAAAATGATCAGTGTTTTTGTTTTTGGATTTTTCTATTTTGTGTTTTTACAGCACAAGATAAGCATATAAAGTATGAAGGAATAGGGATGGATTCATTTTAAATTTTAAACTTTATTTTATCTCCATCTAACTTGAGTGAAGAAATTTAAATTTTTTTGAACAACTAATACTTGAACCCACCTGTTAAGCCTTTACTAACGTTTAAACCCACCTTTTATCATGCACTCTGAGGGTACAGAATCGACGAACTCTTGTAATTATTATTATTATTTTTTTAACTTTTTATAGAGGAGAGGCATAAGACACAAGAAGTGGAGAGACGACAGGGATTTGAGTTGAATGTAACAAGGACTTTGTTGTTGACCACTTAATGAAAAAATATTGGATTTACTCCTTGTTGTGTTAAGCGCTAACACGATAACTAAGATCAATGATAATGTCGTGCTGCTAAAGAATAATCATGTCACATTGTACGACCATGATTTCGGATAATCATAAACTCAGCTGATAGACCTTTGTGTGTTTGTGTGTGTTTTATATATATATATATGTTCAAAATGATAGAAGTATCATTTCTATTAATCGATGGGGGAAACCCTACTTACAATCTGGACAACCGTCCATCAGATCCACGAAAACTGAATATATATTTTCATTATTTACGAAATAAATAAAGTTATTATTTATTTTGTTTCAATAGGAAAAGGGAGTCAAATCAAGTAATCAATGGGACTTAGCCACTTTATCTGCCGACCGAGGTTTTTTTTTTTTTTAGAAGAATATACAATTACAAATAACCCACAGCTATGGAGATAAATATAGAAGAATAATGTTGCAATTAGTAGCTAGTATGTACGATTAGTAGCTAGTATGTACGGTGAAAAACTAATAAGTAATTAGACTTAACTCACATTTAGCTAAACCTGAAACTACAATCTCTGATTTGTGAAATTTGAAGTCTGACTAAGAATAGTAGTGAGTCGGGTACCTTTGAAAATCTCTCTTATCAAATTCTAACTCGCATATCTATGTATTTTTCCAAACCCTATTAGTTAATCACCAATTCCTCTTGCTTATAGGTTCGAATTGTCTGCCCAGTATCCTCTACCCACTAAGTTGAATAGTTCAAAAAAATTAATATTTATCAAACTAAAATTAAAGCATACATCATGTTAAACTAACATGCTATATTTAGTTTTGAACTTGGGTAAAGCTATAGAACTTGTATGAGAAAAATGCAACAATGTTTTTTCTATTATTAATCATAATTGTTGTCATTTATGGCATTGAGTAATGCCTCGTGTATTAGGTTTTTAGGGTTCTCTTACCAAACCTTATAGGCTTATAGGATTACCTGTTGATAACTTCTCATCAACACCAAATCTTAACAGATAACCCATCCATCATCCAGTTGGATTAACCCTTGTGTCGAAAGCCCATGGTGTCCAATCTTACCCTACCTATCACCATCCCTAATTCTGACCTCTAAATCAAAACCTCATTTTCTTTTGGTGAAACGGTATATGCTATTCTAATTTACTTCTACTCTATACTATAGCACCATCATTAATTCTGACCTCTAAATCAAAAGCTCATTTTTGAAATTTTTTTTATACTACTCCTACTCTATACTATGGTACCATCCCTAATTTTGACCTCTAAATCAAAAGCTCATTTTTTGAAATTTTTTTATACTACTCCTACCCTATACTATGGTACCATCCCTAATTTTGACCTCTAAATCAAAACCTCAAAAAAAAAAATTTTAATTTTTCTGATATCTAAATCAAAACCTCATTTTATTTTTATTTTTATCTTTGAAACAATAGATTCTATTCTAACATATTCCTACTCTATACTACGAGGACGGGTGGATGCAAACGGGTTAATTGGGGAACTTGAAGGGATTAAACTGCCACCAAACTAAACCTGGGAGATGAAATACAGGTCATAAAATTTAATCCTATGACTTACACCAAAGAGAGCTTTAAGCTCTATGTGGTGGACCAACTCGAGTTAATTGAGTTCTCTAAATCAAAACCTCATTAGTGTGAAATGTGTTGATGGTAGTACTAGAATTTATTTGGCTAATTGGCCCATAATCTAAATATTAGTTCCATGCCAAGTTTCATTAAAATGTCGCCATTGCCCCTCCATAGTCAAATTAGATTATGCCACCCAAACTTTCATGGGATAATGATAATGTCAATTACGTACCAAAGGTTTGATCATTGATGAACCGTGGCACTATCACTTGCCCATCTATTTGGGAATTGTGAATTTCAATTGGGAGAACCGAGGCGAGGCCCGCGGGTTCGGAGACATCTTATCGAAGTCCGCCCAGGGCCTCTCAACGCCATCCACGTTGTGTGCCCGCCGCGGTCTTGAAAGACAGTTTAGATCCGCAGTGTCAGTGTCCTCTAGGCTGGAAAACCTGCTTCAAAAGCTGATGGAGTACTTATCATTTATCGTTACCTTTCACAATCAAAACCTCAATTTCCATCACATTCCCCACAACAGATTCAAAGCATTTCGTATATTAAATTCCCAAACAAAACTAAAGAGAAATCAAGGAGAAATCAGCAATGGGGAGGAGCCCGGTTGGTTATTTGGCCATGAAAACGGACCAAAATCCACTCACGGCTGAATTGATTGATTCTGACATCAATGAATTGAAAATGGCCGCCAAGAAACTCTTCGACCATGCGACCAGACTCGGTGGCCTTGCCGTTGGCACTTCTTTTCTCAAATGGGTCGCATCTTTCGCTGCCATGTAAGCTAATGTCCTACTACCGCCTCTCTCATTAGCCTCTATTTCTTCAAGTTAGCGTTCAGCTGTCGCCAAATTGTTCAAATGTAATCATTGGGATTTTACTCAATTTGTTGAAGTTTGCTGTGTAATCATGGCGGTGGAGTTTTATAAGCGTGCCTAATTATTATGCGAAGTGCGCTTTGCTCTAATCCTTGAATGATGTGTTCTTTTTTGTCCAAAAGTGAAATAATGATTGCACAACTCTGTAAATTTTGTTTTCGATGTCAAAGTTTTGAAGGTTTTCTCCACTAAAGAATCAATAAACAAACTTTTGGACCTTTCACGCAATGATCTTGATTATGATTGTTAAACGTTGTTACTCTCAATTCTTCTCAACTTTATCTCCTTTGTTGACTCTTATTTGTGAAAGGGTAGAATTCTGTCAGCTCTCAAATGGCGAAAGGACTTTATAGAACGGCATTGACTCGTGAGATTATTGGTATTAGTAAACTATCTATCGATCATGAACTAGATGAACAAAACATGGTCTTTTTTTCCAAGACGATAACACGCACACACACATATAAAAGGATATGCATAAAATCTTGATTCTGACTAGAAAGTATTTCCATCAGATAAGTTTGTCCAAACTTGTCAATTCTGTAACGAGATGAGTGGCTGTTTATTTGTGCTAAAAGGGGTCAAATCCTATTCGTTAGTTGACTAAGGCCGGTTACTTCACACATTATTGAGATTATAGACGGATTGGAATTTCCATTTGTTGGGCCAATGGGAGGGAAAGATAGATCGATTTAGACCAGTGTTGCAAAGGTTGCCCACTGATAGGCAAATATATAGAGTTTGGGTGCAAAGTTCCTCTTAAAGAAGTTGTGCGGTTACTCTTTCTCTCACCATATTCACCAATCAAATCACACATTAGAGAAAGTTGGCCATTTCATGCATGCATCTTTGTGCAATGTCATTGTGCAGTGCCTTGCTGGAATGCCAAGAAAACAAATGTTGAGCAGTAATGGATACTCAAAAGTGAGCAGATTGGCTAATGATGGGAATGTCTGTTTAGTCGTTCCTATTACTGGCCTCCTCTATATACTCGTCCTACCAGATTAGGGTGTATGGATGTGGTCCGACCCTATGCCCTGATAAAACTAAAAGGAAAGGTGGATAACAGTCACTATGTTATTATATTAAGGGGTGATCATGGTAACTACAGATGGAATGACTTTGCTATGTAAAATTCCTAGAACACGGAGACAAATATATGCTCAATTTTATCAACATTGTAGATAAAGAACCATTTTGTTGCAACGTAAGCTCAACAAGAAGAAAAGTTGCCACTAATAAGCATTCTGTTATCTGCTCATCTAAGGAAAAGTCTGCGGCTTAACCTCTTGATTGACTAACTTAGGAACTTTCTGGCAGCTTATGTGCTAATGACTTAGTGCCTTCAGTTAGTGTATGTCTGATCTGTGGAGGGATTGCCATGACATTTTCTTTTATTTATATGGTTTTCTTGTATGTTAATTTTTCTCTCAACAGATTTTGACTTCTCCTCTCTCTTAATTTGTAGTTATTTTCTGGATGTACAGAAGTTAAATGTTGTTGTGAATATCTGCTGTCATTTTTGTCAGATCATTGTTCTGCCACAACAGAACCAGAATAGATCCAAGACATTTTGACGTAATTTTTTTTTGACATCAGAGTTACGGTTCACCTAGTGAGGACCTTGTTTGCGAGTTTGTTACATTCACCTTGTGAACATACTCTACATGTTAATCCACACTGTGCTTCTGTTGCAGTTATCTGTTGATTTTGGATCGGACAAATTGGAGGACTAACATGCTGACTTCACTTTTAGTACCATACATCTTTTTCAGTTTGCCTGCAGTTCTTTTCAGCTTCTTGAGGTGATATTTTAATGCATTTTGAGTTCCTGATCTTTTTGTTCTCATTCTCTCTAAATTGAGATTTAAACTCCCTCAACATGTAATCTGCTTTGTGATCTAGGGGAGAGTTTGGGAAGTGGGTTGCTTTCATTGCTGTTGTACTGAGGCTTTTCTTCCCACGGCATTTCCCAGGTAGGGAGAATTTCTTAAAGGAGCATGTGTCATTTTTTTTTTCCTCTTTGCAGGATCATGTTTCCCTTCCACTGTGCAATAAAATTAAGACACACATAATTTGTTAAATAGGGATTGGGAGTAGGTCGAGTGTTGTTGAAGGGCTGCAAGAATTTGAGTTTGAGAACCTTCTGAATTTCAAGTTTGCATGTTCACTCCTTTAACAAGAAAATAATCGAATAAGCTACCATATTACTTTTGAGTGTTGTTGGTACTTAATAGGGTACACTACTTCTTCCAAACTACCCCCGCATTTTTGGTAGGCCTTTTATTTTTAGAAAAGCTCACATCATACCACTAGGCTAGTGTATAGAGTTGAAATGGTCAGAATTCTGTTTTTTGTTTTGAACTAAACACAATATTTATAACTTGCACATTCAGGATGTATTTGCACATGGCAGACTACAGATTCTGAAATCAGTTAGCTTCATGTAGGCGACCTGAGATACGTGGTGCTTTAATATAAGAATACGATGGAAGGGAAGCTTTTATACTTTTTTTTATTTTGGTCCCATGTCAGAGCATCCTATTGTTATCTTCCTCATGGCTTTGCATGATTTTGAAGAAACACCTTTTTTTTTGTGTTTAGAATCGAACCACTTTGATTGCTTATGTTGTTGGACCATGATGCATTGATATACATGCTTCCAAATGCGTAGTTGATATTAACTTTGTCATTTGACTGTGGTTTTCGTGAATCACAGACTGGCTGGAGATGCCTGGTGCATTGATACTTTTGCTGGTAGTTTCTCCAGGCTTCTTTGCACATACCCTGAGGAACCACCTGGTTGGCGTCTTCATATGCCTCATTATTGGTTGCTATCTCCTGCAAGAGCATATCCGGGCGTCTGGAGGATTTCGTAATTCTTTCACACAAAAACACGGTATTTCTAACACCGTAGGCATCATCCTGTTGTTGGTGTACCCAATCTGGTCCTTGATACTCCACTTCGTCTGATTTTTTTTTCGTGGATGATGATGCTGCTGCTGCTGCTGCTTTGGGAAAGATGACACTGCAAATACCCTCACATTAACTTTGATTTATTGTTGGAAATTCTTCATTACTATATATCCTTATACAGTCGTGCTATCAAAAGCCTATAACTCGTGGTCTTTATTTCCATCTCGATTTAGAGCTTCAGGAGAATTACTCTTCAGAAGATATTCCTTGTCACCGGGAAATGTCAGCAACCAGGTACTAGAGGGAGGCTGTATTTGCCACAACAAGTAATTAACATGGTGTACCACCTGATTCCTCTGAGTTGCATAACAAAAAACAAGGCACGCCAGGAAGTTTGTTCCCCCCTTTCCCCAAAAAAAAAAAGAAAAATAGTGTCCAGTTACCCAATAATCTATGTTTGAATGACGAATATAAGAGGCTCATCCCTCTCTATCTTTGTTCTCAATTGATTTTGAAAATTTGTTTTTAGTTTTTCACTTTTGAGAAGCTATTTTGTTGTGTTCGATTTTAGGTTTGTTGGGCCAAGAAAGCTAAAAAATAAGAAGCTGTCTTGATTCTTGGGATACTTTTGAATTCTGATTCCGATTCTAAACTACTATTACATAACTTTTTATATTCAGATTTTGTGAACACTCATGCATTTATTAAAATAGCTTTCTTAATTGTAAATGAAAACACACCAATTATTTTACAAGATCCAGCGATCAAACCTTTGGTTTGGACAATATCTTAGACCCGTTTTTCCATTTCTAGACAGTCTGTCGGACTGCAATGGACAATGCCGCGAACAAGCAGAGTAGTACAGGCGAACTTTTTGTAGACGGAATGTGTGGGCTGTGGCCCAAATGGGCAATGAGGAGGCCCAAAATATTGGAATTCTAAGTTTGGGCTCAAAAGCAGGCCCAGCGTTGTACGCACTGAAGATCCTTGGAGGACTCATGCTTAGGGGCACATGAGTCTTTTCAAGGAAATCCGCTGAGCATTTCTCAACCCTAACCCTAGCAATCAGAAGATTGCCGAGTCCCCGCTCAAAATATTGAATATATACGACTCTGTTGCCCACCAATTTCCTTAGGTTTTGTTCTACTCCTCTCTTCTAAATTCTAATGCCGTTCCTCACCGGCTCTCGTCGTAAGTACTCTCTCCAATCATTCCAGTTTTGTACTAATGCTAGTTGTGGTAACTGAGTCAATCGATATCATTCTTTTATAAACTTTTTTCTTCTGCTTCTTCTTCTTCTTCTTCTCTTCGTGTTTCGATGGTCTTTTTGGGTGTTTCTCAGTGATGAAGATTTTTGAGATGACGAGTCGGATCGAAAATCCATTCGTTTACAATCGTGACGACAAATCGAGGCATTTGTCTGAGAGAAACTCCTCTTTTTTTTTTTTTGGTCTTATCATTCTAATTTTCTTTAATTTTTTTCCTCTACCTTTTTTAATATCTTCTCCCCAATCCTGAAATGTTCTGTTTATCTATGCAGTACTAGTTGAAGCCAGGAATGATAATTGCAATGTTTTGTTCTGAACGTTCAAATGATTGAATGAATGCACTCCTGCTCATCCTCGATTCTTGGCTTTGCTTGAATTTGCGGCTACATTGACTCCTCTTTTCATTTTCATTTTCTTTATTAAATTTTCTTCCCTCTTTTTTTTTTTCCCCTCCTTTTCAAATATTGGGGGTTGAACAGATGAGATACGGTGGGAATGGTGTCTCAAGGTCGTTTATGACCTCTGGTTGCAGCGCAGCTGGGAAAATCTGTCCACTTTTCGGACCTTAGCTTGGAAACAATAAATAACTCTGCACAAACTTTCCTGAGGTTTAATCAATTAATAGAGTGATATTTATGCTTAATTTACCCCAAAAAAGTAAAACTTGTTCATGTCTCATGGCAGAGTAAATGATTCAAAATCATACAATGTCATGATTACCGCGTGCCTGGCTGTGTTTTTCCGTATGAAGGAAATTTGCTGGATTTTTTATTGGGCTGCTAGTGCACAGTGCTGGTAGGAATGTAGTAAATCCGGTCTTAATCTACTACTATTTTGGTTTTCTCAATACATATGAAAGAGACAACTCTGATAAATGATTGGAAAATAAAAAATGTGGCAATGATGAGAAGAACTCTCTTAAACGATGAGGAATCCCGTCCTGTTATTCATTCATATGAATAGCAGCGGGGTAGCCATGATTATTTTTCAAGCACTTTTGAGCCACATTCTCTTTCTTTTTCTTTGGTGCTCTTCTGTGAATACTATATCTTTTATGTTTTTTTAGTCCCAAGAGGTGGGTGATAATTGCAGCCCTGATTAGGCAATTATTGTCCTTGTTATTATGGATTTTTTGAATAAGTAATCCACTTGCTTCTCAGATGCATGATTGCTGGAGTGGAGCTTATATCATATACAAGTAAGAATGATTTTAGGCACCAAGTGTCTTATGATCACAGAGAATATCCGGCTCCCCTCTTCGGGAGAGAGAGAGAGAGAGGTTCGACTTGGGGTTTGTGAATTAGATCTTGAGTGAATATCGGCTCACCTTCGAAAAATAAGAAGGGTGAAACCAGTGTATCAATACAATTCTTTGCATGGAAAATAGTTAGGATCCCTTTTTTTTTTTTTTAAGACACCAGCAGTGCAGCAGAGAGCTTTTACTACAATAGGTTTTTACATACTGGTGGCACAATTCGTATTGCTGCCAATATTTTCCATTCTCAAGAACATATTTGTACATATTAATAAGAGCATTTTATAACAAGATTCGCTTGCATGTTTGGACTCAATGGACATTAATTTGTTACCGTAATAAAGTTGATCACATAATGACTTGATGGCCCTAATGATCACATAATAGTATCACATTTTTCTTAACTTGTTCCGGTATCCCAGGAAGACGGGAACAAATATTGACTTTGTCTAGTGACTAATGTGCTGTCTGGGGAAGCAGAACATATGCATAATTGGGCCGCCTCTTTAGGGCTTCCATAACATTATTACATGCTGCATGAGCTTTGCCTCATAGCGGAATATTGAGGCCGTTAGATATTGGGCCAGATGATCATCACTTAAACAACTGATGGATTTAGAGCTGGGCAGTTTAGCATAGCAGATGGGAGCTCCTAATTAGAGCGCATCGCTAGGAGAAATAAATCATCAGAAGTACTAAGTAGAACAAAAGTTATTGTCTGAATAAGAATAAAACTATTATTAATTATAAAAAGATAGTTGCATGCACAAACCAAGTAAATATAAAGGATTCCAAAATTCAATCAACTATTTCAGGGGAGATCTATGGGGTATCCCTTTTCTGCTCCTTTTCCTTCTACTGGAGGAGACTTCTTCGCCTTCTTTCGTGCCATTTGAGGACATTATTGTGGTAGTTGAGCGATGATAGATTGAAGGCTGACCAATCGGAGGCTTTGTCATGTTATCTGAAGGTTGATCAGCAGGATCGGAATTAATAGATTTAAACCCGATTGAAGGCTTTAAGGTGCTATTTGAAGGCTGATCAATTGAAGGCTTTATTATGCTATCTGAAGGTTGATCAACAGGATCAGGATTAATGGGTTCAACTCCAAAACCAACCTGCAAAGAAACAAATAATAATATATTTATACAGTATATTTTACACTACACAATGAAATATCAATAATATTTCCAAAATAATCCTTACTTTGCAGGCAATCGAACAAAATTTATAGTGTGATCCTTTAACGTGTCCTTTGCATATCACACACTTGGAGCTATTTTGTAGCGGGCTCTCTCCTCTTGAATGTAGGAAGAAAGCGTAGTGGGAGTTAATTAAAAAGGGCTGTATACCGGAAACATCCATATATCTCCTTGTATCATTAGCTCGAATAGACACTCCACTCGATGCTTTATAAACCTAAATTAAAACAACATAGATAACATCAAGGTAACTAGGCACAAATAACATTAAGAAAAAAAATATATATTAATGTTAATGTAAAGAAGAAACTTACTCGTATAGTTTCGTGACCTCTATGGGAAAGATCCGAGCACTTGTCGCACATAGGTCCATCCATACAACTTATGCAATAGATTATCTTCCGAGAATGACCTGATATGCTGCAGTCATGGTAGAACGTTCCCGACTGGAGAACGGGTGTCAACCACCCTGGTTGATCGATTTCAATGGACATCATAGTTTACTATGCCGAATAAAATATACTATTAGATCACAATACTCTGCTATGAAATACTGTGCAGTTAATAGAATTTTGGTTTTGGAGGACACATATATATACACACACAATGTATGCAGTGGAAGTTCCATGCGTTATGAATATTAGGAAATTACAGTACTTGCTATTAATCGACTCAAACAAATTTGGAAGTTCACGTGAAGCAAGAAATGGAAAGTTGCTCATATCTTACAATCTCCTTTTTAGTAACTTGATTTGCCATAAATTAGCAAGAGAACTTCCCAAGATTGTTTCACGTTCTTATGTATATAGCATCTTCTAAATAAAGCACAGAGAATGGCTAGACATAAGTTTGAAGTGTACGTTAAACTAATATTGGACACTAAAACAATCAAAAAATATAGAAATTATGTGTTATAGCACATTTTTTTGGTATCATGATGTTTAGAAGGAGAAAAGTTTCCCAAATTGTAAATTAACTCAAGGGTAAGACGTAACTAAAACACTGAACGGCAATTTTGTTAGTTAGTGTGTTTGTGTTTGGAGTTGTGTCGGAAGCTAAGCTAAAAGACCTTGGCGAACACTGCATACCGAACTGGCCTATTAGCTCAGTTGGTTAGAGCGTCGTGCTAATAACGCGAAGGTCGCAGGTTCGAGACCTGCATGGGCCATTGTTACTGTTTTGTTTACGCCTATGGCCCGTGCATCTTACTTTCCCTTCTGTCTATTTTGTGACCTCCAATATGAACCAATTTTTTAATAAACTCAGCGCTCCCGTAGATAGGAAATGGCACATTGATAGATAAAAACCCTTTTCACAAGGTATAGATTTTTCTCTTTTTTTTTTCCATTTTCCTCAAATTATAGATGAAAACACAAAAAAACATAATATAGAATTAGATGAGAATTTTATGCCCATCTAAATACAATCTAACCTCCACCTTTCCAGCTCTCAAGCTCTAAACCCAAATTCTCCCACTCCAAAAAAGTGAATAAAAAGTTCAATTTTTAAAAAAAAATTTATTTAGGGAACCTGCATTTTTTCTCTTTGTTTTTCCATTGCTGCATATCATCATTTCTGCTTCCTGCCAACACACGTTGACTCAGTTGGTAAGGACAAACGAACCACTTCCTTATAAAAGGTCGTGATTTCGAATCCCGCTGCCGATGTGAAGATTGTGTTGTTGAGTAATGTGTAAATACCTCTGTAAGTGACCTCTTCCATGAGACCTGCCCTGACTCGTGGTGGTAATTGGAGTCGAACCCACCCAAACTTTTTCTTTAAAAAAAAAAAAATCATTTCTCCTTCGCCTCCAACCCACCCAACCCCCCCCCCACCGGGGCCCCCCACAGAAAAAAAATCCCCAGAAGACAAAAAATCCTCATAGACAAAATAAAATCTAGAGCAGTGTGATTCTTTTGGTTTTGGCTATAGAAATCAAACAAAAACATGGCTGTCATTCAACGTCCAGCCTGATTGCAGGAGTTAGTATCTTTATCCTGTACACCAAGTTTGCCAGGTGGCAAGCCAGAAATCCAGTAGCATAAGCTCAGAGTAACCAATGAAAGAAGACCTTATCCTATCTCTTATCTTACTCGAAGCAAAGCCATCAAAATATTTTGAACTTCTTTCTTCCACACAGACCATTTCCTATTGCTTACTTTGCAAGGGCAGTTCAGGGGGCACAGCAGCAATCATCAAGGAACAAAGAGAGAAGAAAATGGCAGCCTCACTACAAGCAGCTGCTACTCTTATGCAACCAACCAAGGTTGGTGTTGCACCCCGAAACAACGTCCAGCTGAGATCTTCTCCAAGCATATGCAAGGCTTTCGGAGTCGAACAATCTTCAGCGAGGCTAACCTGCTCTCTTCAAGCTGATCTCAAGGACTTGGCTCAGAAGTGCACTGATGCAGCTAAAGTTGCTGGCTTCGCTCTGGCCACTTCTGCCCTCGTTGTCTCGGTAGGCAGCCTTGATAAATTTACCACGATTCAATTTTAATCTGTAGCGTGATTTATAACTGACTGTCATCGTGAATTGACATTAGTATTATATTGAGATGCTAAAAAGTGTTCAATAGAAATAGATGTCCTAGTATTGCATGCATGTGCCGACAAGAAGTTGAAATTAGGGTACCCAATCGAGGATTTGGAGAATGTTACGTGACAAGATTCTAAAAATTAATTGTGATCACTGCCACCAGCTGCATATTTTTGTTAAGACACTCATAAGCATTTGAAGTTTAGAAATTGGACAGATGTAACCATTCAGATGATCCTAATCAGAAGCACTTTCCCTATCTGAATGTCAGCTTTTCACACAAACTGTTTGTACAACTAGTTCCAGAACAGAATGGATGTTATATCAGATACTAACTGGAAAAGCAAAGACCATGCTTGACTCTGGATGAGAAGATACTGTCAATAACCACAAATAACAAGAAGAATAGCACAGGACATATAGCATGTATGCTTGTGATGTGCAAGAGAAAATCCTTGTCCCTGGTTTGACGGGGGCAGCTTACATGGCTAGCTCAGGTGTGAAAATAGGATGGACAGTGAATATATGTCTTTGCAGCTTGATATATTTATACAATTTTGTTGAATGCATTGGATGACCGAAAGTTTAAATGAAACTGCAAAAGATAAAACAAAAGTCAGTGTAAAGAACTGATATCAAGAGAGCAATCTCATCAAGATTGTTCTGTGAGATTCTAAATTTGCAAAATTCATTTCCACAATGTTGTCATGCATACTCTGATTGAGAACGTCCCTTTTTTCTTTCTTACAATGATTTTGGGAACCATCGATTCCAGTCACATGACTAACTCAAAATATATGAATGATTGATGCGTCATTAGGGAGCAAACGCTGAGGGAGTGCCAAAAAGGCTTACTTATGATGAAATCCAGAGCAAGACATACCTCGAAGTAAAGGGAACTGGAACTGCAAATCAGTGCCCAACCATTGACGGCGGTGTTGACAAATTTGCCTTCAAGCCCGGCAAATACAATGCCAAAAAGTTCTGCTTGGAGCCCACTTCCTTCACTGTGAAAGCTGAGGGTCCTAGCAAGAATGCACCTCCAGAGTTCCAAAAGACCAAGCTCATGACCCGCCTAACCTACACCCTTGATGAGATTGAAGGACCCTTCGAAGTAAATCCTGATGGAACAATAAAATTTGTTGAAAAGGATGGAATCGACTATGCTGCGGTTACAGTTCAGCTTCCCGGTGGTGAGCGCGTGCCATTCCTCTTCACCATCAAACAGCTAGTTGCTTCTGGCAAACCAGAGAGCTTTAGCGGCGAATTTCTTGTGCCATCATACAGAGGTTCATCCTTCCTTGACCCAAAGGGCAGGGGTGGATCTACCGGTTATGACAATGCAGTTGCATTGCCTGCTGGAGGCAGAGGAGACGAGGAGGAGCTTGCGAAGGAAAACAACAAGAACGTTTCATCTTCATCAGGAAAGATCACCTTGAGCGTATCCAAGAGCAAGCCTGAAACTGGAGAAGTGATTGGAGTGTTTGAGAGTGTTCAGCCATCCGACACTGACTTGGGATCAAAGGCCCCCAAGGAAGTAAAAATCCAAGGAATCTGGTATGCTCAACTTGAATGATAGAGAGGGTCTGTAGCATTAAATTAATGTACTCATTTCTTGGTATTGAGTTTTGCTGTAACCCTTAAGGTATCCATATCCAGCTGGGCATCCCCCCTGCAACCCACCATAGAAACATGGTGACAGTTATCCTGCTTGTATATTGTGTTGATGTTTCCTTCGGGGAAAAGGAAAACAGGGGTTTCAAATTCAACTCTGCTGCGAGATGTTACGTGTTGGCTGTGATAAGACTTCCAGGGTGCTTGAGAGATGACAACAGTAAAGGAAATTTAAAAGTTTGGGAATTCTGACTGAACAGTAATGAAACTGAATCAAACGTCAGAAATTTTACAAAACAACACTCCTCCGTGTAATTTGTAAAAGTCTTGCATAATACCCTGATATATCTGTCAGAAATTTGGTCGAACAGCTGCGAGGTTACTCGCTAGTTGGGAAAACCTGGTTACCTGAGCAAACAGTTTGGTACAACTAGTAGTATGCATCTAAACTACACATACGACAACGGATTTTAGTAGTAATTCGAAAGCCACAAACACAACTGTTTTGATATTTCTCGAGATTTTAAAGACACGACCTACACAACTTCTGCAAGCTTTGTATGATAGGATAGACTTGAATAAATAGTTGAACCCTAATTTTCAATACATATCAAGACTTGAATCAATTAGTTTTAAGCATCAAAAGTTTGTGGAGTAGATGCTGATAAAGCAAAAATACGACCGAGTGGGAATATGAATTAATACAAGCAACAGAAAGGTAGCCAGGTTTTGGAGCACTAGCCCTGGAATTATTTACAAGCAACAGAAAGGTAGGGTTGAACGAACCATTAATGGAGAATTATTTATAACATTAACAACTATTGATTATGATAATGAAATGTGACCTAGTTAATAATAAATATTTATCTCACTCAAAGGTTTCGGTGCTTATAACATTAATTATTACTTTTATGGTTACCCCTACGCTCGGGGACTGTTACGTTGCGGAGCTGACTGATTGACATTCGGCCAACACGAGATAATTAAAATAATCGATACCCAAATTTGGACGCTGAAAACAATAATATGCTTAATTTAGTCCATGAGGACACATATAGAGAATGAATAAAATCACTTTTGTCTTAACTCAAACAATTCAAAAAAGAAAAACTAAATTTTATCTGAAAAAAAAAAGTAAATAATTTCAGCATGGGCCCAACCTTTAAAGAGGCTTAAACAAATTACAAATCTCTAGATCAGTGAGGAGGTGTCCACTTTCCATCCACTTCATTCAGCCCCTTAATTGCACATCCAGGCTCAAAAAAGTTTAAAAATAAAAAAAAAAATGTTGAGATGCAACTGCCGGATAAGGACATAGAATTGGAATAGAGAGAATTGCAATTTTAACTCCAAATGTTTAGGACATGAGTGGTTTTTAGTCCTTGAAATTGGACAAAAACAAATATAATTCTAAATATTTCATTCAATGATTTTTGCTAATTGATATTAGAATTTGATCATGTACTATTACATGTCGGCAACTACATGTGTTTTTTTTTTGAAAGTTAAAAAAATTGAAAAAATATTGCTACCAATAATCTGTAATGAAAAAGCGTTAGTTACCTGCGTGTCGATCACATGACTAATTAGTTTTTAACTTAGAATTTTTTTATTGTCAATCAAACTTTTGATTTGGGGTTTAAAACTAATTGCTCATGATATCAACATGTGATAATTAGTCCTCTTTTATTGCTGAGACTAAATGTGCTTAAAAATTAAAATATTTTGGAGCAAGATTTGTTTTCGTCCACAGTTTAGAGATTACAACCGCTCACGCTCTAAACATTTGGGACCAAGACTACGATTCTATCAATTGGAATATGACGCATGTTAACCAATGACTGTTGCGTCCATATGAATCTGGTGCTTTTAAAGAGATGTTTTTGAAAAGTTTACTATAATATATTGTATTTCAAAAGCTTTCTTCGTGTGTAGATGGTTTGTGGATACTGGATAGTCCATATCAATTAAATGTCGTTCGAGATGCATTTCAAAATATTTTTTAAAATTTTGTTATAGTATTTTTTTAAAAAAAATTATTAATATTCCACCATTACGCACCACACACCACCATCAACGGAGAGAGGGGCTATTGGGCCAAATGGGAAGAAGAGGAGGGGTGGAGGGTGGAGGAGAAAGGAAGGAAAGAGGAGGAAGAGAGAGGGGCTGTGGCAGTGTGTAGAGGATAGTGGCGGTGGAGTGGTGGTTGCAGGAGGAGGAAACAGTGGAATTGTTATGTTTATCTATCATATATGTATTGCAGGTGAGGTTTTCTATCAGACGCCTTCAGGAGTCAGGAAAATCCCAATCCAATTTTGTAGGAATTTTTATTTAATTTAATTCATTAAATATCTCATGAGTCATGATAAAAACCATTAGTAAGTAGTAACTCCTTATCAGCATTATCTTCACTCCTACTCACATGAAACTACCTTATCAGCATTATCTTTAGTCCTGCTCACATGAAACAAACTATCATCTATCATATATGTATTGCAAATCATATTTTTAGAATGGTTAAATTATAAAGTTTCTAACTTCCTATTCTTTTGTTTATAAAGTTTTGTATTTTTTTAATTATCAAATATCCATTCATATCTTTTGAATTTGAAATGTAAGAAGTGACACCGTAAATGTAGGAATTTGGATAAAGTTTATTTATAGGAAGGTAATTTAAAATAAAACATCAAATCTCCTACTAAAAGTTAAAAGAGCAAATAATAATATTTTACTGTTTAACGCAACAATCCTAACTCAAAATATAAATTATATTTAAAAAATAATATTCAATGGTCATGGATTTAAATCTACCATATATGTATTGCAGGTGGGGTTTTCTATCAAAGGCCTCTAGCAGTCAAGAAAATCCCAATCCAATTTTGTAGGAATTTGTATTTAATTTAATGCATTAAATATCTCATGAGCACTATCTCCACTCCTACTCACATGCAACTATCTTATCAGTATTATCCCACTCTTACTCACATACAACTAACTATCATCTATCATATATGTATTGCAAATCAGATTTTTAGAATGGTTAAATTATAAAGTTTCTAACTTCCTATTCATTTGTTTATAGAGTTTTGTATTTTTTTAATTATCAAATATCCATTCATATCTTTTGAATTTGAAATGTAAGAAGTGGCACCATAAATGTAGAAATTTGGATAAAGTTTATTTATAGGAAGGTAAATTAAAATAAACCATCACATCTCCTACTAAAAGTTAAAAGAGCAAATAATAATATTTTACTGTTTAATGCAATAATCCTAACTGAAAGTATAATTTATATTTTAAAAAATAACAGTCAATGGTCATGGATTTAAAAAATCAATAGTTGTACGAATCCTAAAAATTAAACTACAAAATCACTAAATTAACAACAAAGTCCTACTGGCACTTGAAAATGAAAATTATTATTTAAAATAATTTTTGATAAATAATAATAATAATAATAATAACAACATCAGTCGTACAAAAAAATTTAAAAAATAACAATATAGTTTAAGAGAAAGATATAATGCATTTATCTGTAAACTATATCTACTCAATTTATATATATATAATCTAAATTTTACTCTAATGGGATTTAAATAAGCGTGTAAAACTCAACCACTAAGAATAATCTTAGGCATTATTGATTATTTTGTATATTTTTATTATTTTCTTCAATGCAAATATGTAACACTACTATGTCATTTTTAGAAAAATGACTAAATCTTTTTTTTTTGTTTGTAATTGTTGAACGTATTACAAGATATTGTCAATTTTTCATTTGTATTTCCAGATGCCAATTGTTACAAATATTGTGATTAATTCTTGGTTTTATATAGTTTCATATTATGAGGGGTAAAATTAAATATATTCTTAAAAAAATACTATTCATCAATTTTCTTTCCCTTTTACTTCAAGTGATATCTTTCAATTTGAAGGATAAATGCGAAATCAACTAAAAACATTTTCAAAATAAAATTTGTTACCATTCAATCCAAATTTATAATATAAATAACTATATCGTATCCTTTTATTTTGAAAATACAAAAATAAGTATATTATAACAGTTTAAAACTAAACTGGAAGTTATGAAAGGTTTTTTTTTCTTTTTCTTCAAATATTAATTTTTTAATTTGGATGTTGAATTATAAACACATTTGAATCCAATTAAATTACATATCCAGACTCATTTTTGTTGATGGAGCAATCAAAGAAATAGGTTATCATTTACAATTATAACTAGAATTTTGACCCGTGCTATGCACAGGTTTATATTTAAAATAATAATAATAATAATTAATTGTTTGTAATAGTTATATGAAAAATAAGTTAAATAATAATTGTAAATGATAACCTTCATCAACAAATATGAGTTTGAATATGTAATTTAATTGATTCAAATGTGTTTATAATTCAACATCCAAATTAAAAGTTAATATTTGAAAGAAAAAATTTCATAACTTCCGTTTAGTTTTAAACAAAATATACTTATTTTTAATCCTTCAAATTGAAAGATATCACTTGAAGGGGAAAGAAGAACCAATAAATACTAATTTTAAAATATATTTAATTTTATCTCATAATATGAAACTATATAAAACCAAGAATAATCACAATGTCGTAATAATTTGAAAATGCAAATGAAATGAAAAACTATCTTGTAACACATTCAACAATTACAAAGATTTAGTCATTTTTCTAAAATGACATAATAGTGTTACATATTTACATTGAAGAAAATAACAAAAATATACAAAATTATCAATAATGCCTAAATTACATGCTTATTTAAACCCATTATAGTAAAATTTATATTAAATATATATAATTGAGTAGATATAGTTTACTTAATAAATGCATTATGTCTTTCTCTTAAACTATATTGTTATTTTTTTAAATTTTTGTTGTTGTTATTATTATTATTATTATTATATCAAAATAAAGATTTCAAATAATAATTTTCATTTTCAAGTGCCACTTTGTTATTAATTTAGTGATTTTGTAGTTTAACGCTAGAATTAGTACAACTATTGATTTTTTAAATCCATGACCATTGAATATTATTTTTAAATACAATTTATACTTTCGCTAGATTATTAAATATTATTATTTGTTCTTTTAACTTTTAATAGAGATATGATGTTTTATTTTAATTTACCTTCTTATGAATAAATTTTATCCAAATTCTACATTTATAATGCCACCTTTACATTTCAAATTCAAAAGATATGAATGGATATTTGGTAATTAAAAAAATACAAAACTCTATAAACAAAAGAATAGAAAGTTAGAACTTTATAATTTAACCATTCTAAAATATGATTTGTAATACATATATGATAGATCATCTAAAAATAGATAGATAACATTATGGAAATGTTGAGTTGAGGAGATGAGAAAAAAGGGGATAGCAAGAAGAATGGAGTTGTGAAATGGGAGAAGTGACTTGAAGAGATGGTGGGGATATAATACTATATTCGATGTACTTTTGGTATTCCTGTCAATGTTTCTATAATCATTTCCTTATATGTTTTTGTTTATTTTAAAGTTTTAGATAAAATACATAAATATAATATAAACTAGATACTAAAATAATATTTTTTTTATTTTTAACTTATTTTTCATATAACTATTACAAATAGTTGATTAATTATTATTATTATTTTAAATATAAACCTGTGCATAGCACGGGTCAGAATTATAGTTTTAATGTATTTGAAGAGTTTTTGAAGTATATTTTTGAGAAGTGGTTACTGTAAATCCAAAAATAACAACTTGTATGTCAAATGCTGAGTAATCCAAGCAGAGCCACTATTTATTTGGATATGCAAATCGGAGGTGATAAAAAGTATCGTCCCCTTAGAATGTGCGCTATATCGTTTGACATAATACACTAATCCCCCATGAAAAGCTTCGGTTGAGGAGTAAAGAATGCTCCCGCGACGTCCCAACCGCACATAGCCGGATCTTATTGGATTCCCTCTCTCTCTCTCTGCTACGCCACTCCTCCCTCCCCACTTCTTCCTGTCGTCTCCACGCGCATCGTACTCAAAAATGGAAGCCACTGAAAGGCCAAATACCAGAATATTGAGCAAGTCAGATAACGTCGTTAATCCCAAAACTAATACTCAGCCCCACGCCCCCCCCAAAATTGCACGTAACTCTGTCTCTCTCTCTCTCATCATAGATCAAAACTGATACGCAGAATTACATACAAAGGGGGCAAAAAAAAGGAACGGACTGTCTCTCTTTCCCCCCCCCCTCGGGGAGTTGGGGGTGTTATTGTTGGGTCTTCTTTGAATTCTCACTTTTTAAATTTTTTATAAAAAAATATACTGTAACGATCTGATAGATATTAGTTAAAAGGTGTTTTAAAAAATATAATTACCAAAAATATAAAATTTTTCGACGAAAAAGTGCAATTCAAGTAAGGCCTTTGGGCTTTAATGATTTTTCAGACCAGAAAACATGACGCAGATCAGCATGCCAAATTGAACCCACCATCCGTCTCCCACTCAATGCCGTTTGTGTTTTAACTTCTACTCATTAAGTATCAAATTCTTACACCGAGAAAAGAAAAGCTGGGTCTAACTGGCAACACAAGCCAAGGTTACCGGCTGCCTCGTCGACCCCACTTTAGTCGGTCCCACTTATGACTTGTCAAGCTCCGGAAACTCTGCATGACACTTTTCGCGCGTGGCTGGCATTCGCACACTACCCGCCTCCACCGCCTGCCTGATTCCAATTTGCAGCCAGCCTTAAATTTTAAAAGTAGGAGAGAAACTTATGAAAATAAAATAGTGAAGGGAGAATTACAACAAGAGACCCTCAAATTTCACATATTCTGCTTTCTTTTCTCAATCTCTAGTATTTAAATTGACCCATTATTATTCTTAACATATTAAAAAAATCATTATTTCTTTTATTACAAATCTTGCTTTGGAACTTTTTTTTTTAAATCTCCATAAAAGTCACCACGATATCATGCCGTGCTAAATTAAGTATTGGGGATAAGAATAAAAGAATGGCATCCTTTGGTAGTATTGAAAGACGGAAGTCCAAAGAGCATATGATGCACACATGCCTTTATTGCACTCACCTCCTTTGTCACCCCAAATAATTAATAATTTTATAGATGATGTGCGCACAATATTCTAGTCGAAAGAGTTGGCCAAGGATGGGATTTCCCACCAAAATTGTTAGCTTTTGGATTTGTTGAGGACAAAATTAAACCACTTCAAATTTGGAAGATTTGAATATGGAATAACTATTGAAGATGAGGAATCATTTGTGCAATTATCTTTAAAATATACGCCTCCCAAGTCCCAACAATAAAATAAAGATAAATGAAAAAAAAAGCAAAATATTAAACAAAAAAGGAAAACAAAGAGAGAGAGGGAGAGAGAGTAACGAAATTGCCTTTCCACCAATTGTGTCCACCTCATCTCATTCCTTCTCCGGAAACGCTGATCACCACCGTTTCGTTTCTCTCTTTTCTTCTCTTTCCGACAAAACAACTAATTTGTCCCGTCCAGCTATCCAATTCAAGAAAACGAAAAGCCTCCCGCATATGAAAATATTTCAGTAGTTTGTTGTCTGAAATCATTTGTGAAGCCAAATTGTACTAGCCTGTTTTCACGGTTTGCGTATTCAACGGAAAGGTGGAAGCCTCCCATGTCCATGCGGAGAATTCAGTCATGGTTTTGAGAAATCAAATATTGTTGGAGATCATATGGATGAATTGCCTGGGGCTTTAGGGACGAGTGCCAGCTTGGCTTTGAGATTAGGACAAGCCATCTTCTCTATTGCTTCTCTGCTTTTCATGTGTTTGGATGTCGAGTTCTACAGCTACACTGCCTTCTGGTATTTCTCACTCACTTTATTTCCGCTGCTCTTTCTTTCCCTGGATTTCCATATACCCATCTTCTCTTCTTGTTTAATTTTGTTTTCGTTTCTCCCCTTTTTGTCTTGATCGAGTATTTAGTTATTTTTCTCAGCATTTGATGAATTAAAGTTCGGGAGTCTCAGTGATCATGTATAATTCGGGGTCTTCTGGGCTTTTGTTGGTTGTCTAGGTCTCTATATCCATGTTTATGCTTTCTGATTATCATAATTCAGAGTAAATTGCAATTTGTAGCTCTGGAAAGACTGGGGATTCTGGTAGTGATGATTGAGCATTTTGTTTTTCCGGTTTATTGTTGGGTAGACTAGGGAATTTTGTTTGACAGTTCAGGTTTGAAAACTCAGGGGGGCCCTCCCCCCAGAAGTCAGAATACTACACTGGCCAAATACAAAGCACTCAACCCCACCAAACAACCCTCTGTTTAATCTTTCAATGACCGCCTCTAAGGAGAAGAATAATGGAGGAGGAAGTAGAGAGGACCGTGGAATGATGCATGGAATAGGTGACCCTTTGTCGGTGAAACTGTTGGAAAAGGCATAATTAGTTAGCTAGCATTTTGGTTCCTTCCATCCATCTTTTGTACGAGATTAAATTAATGCCATTATTTTTAAGAAGTTCTCATGGAAGTTATCAGTGGCTTTCATGCAATTCATTTGCAATAGTCTCTGGACTCAAAAGTCATCAGCTCAACATCCGGTTGAAGAGTCTTATGGCAGAGGCCTTAACTTTGATTATTCAAACATTGAGACTGATAGTTTCGTGTGCTTGACATAATTGAAGTTTCTTTTAGTCAATTCACTTTTCCAAGATGCCACAAGATATATCATTGGCTGGTAAAACTTTACATGATGTAAGTAGAATCAAATTTTTCTTAGCTTGTTGAGGGATCTCAGGGTGATGAAACAAATATGAACTTGTCTAATGAGTTGGGTATCTGACTATTCTAATCAGTGTATCAGGAAGTAGTGGCTGTGGAGAGTTGGGCGCCATAAAGTGCTCTAACATATTTACTGCATGACTTTGGCCCAGGCGATCACTAATACGATTGATGGATTTAGAGCTGGATAATATAACATAGAAGATGGCAGCTTGTAATTAATGTTTCAAAGTTGTCCTGGCTGCAGACAGCCATTAGTACAGCTGCAGATGACTCTGATCACATTGTTGTGTAGAAGTGAAAAATCTGAAGGAGTTTCAGGGTTATCTCATGTGTGTGTTCTTAGAAGTTGAATTGCATCTATGTCATTCAAATCTGAATTAATAAACCATTATTCCTTTACAATGGTGAGGTGAACTGTAGGTTGAACTGAACAGAACTATCAGTAATTACTCAACAAGTTATATTTTACTAGGGTGTTAGTATCAACCGTTTGCTGTTTACTTCAGGTAGAAGTTGGGAATTCCAGTGGTGCATGCGCATGCAATTTGCTTATTTATCACAATTCTAAATTGAGGACTATTGAGGACCATTCCTGTTATCTTCAGCTTTCCCTTTGTTTTTCATAGGGTTTGACTTGTTTATGGGAAAAAATGCTGCTTACTGCTTTTTTCTCTTCAGCTATGCACTGCTTAAAGTCAGTTTGACCTTGAAATCCATCGGTTTAAAATTGCAGTCTGGCTGAATGCCAGAAAAGTATTGAACTTCAAATTTTCTGAAGTACATAAAGTTTCTCCCCAGAGAAATAGCTCCTGAACAGAAATAAAAATGAAAAAGAAAGGCTCCTAGCTTGTTTGCTGTGCATTGTTTGAACAAATCACTCATAGTTTGATCTAGAAATGCAAACAAGTACTATTACTATGTTCCCGCTATTTGGATTTGCAATTGCTATAAAGCGACTCTTTTGGTAGTTGACTGCAAAGATGATTTCCTGTTTTAGACTTGTCCTCTCCTTGGTAGTTTGTGGCATAAAATTGTCTTGGGCAAAAGTTAAGAGTATCTTGAGTGTGCATGTAGCAATACACAGCCATCAAAGTTATATAGACTCAGCGGGCTTTCAGTTTCAATGTTGTTTTTTAATTTTCAGTTTCTTGGTAACAATCATGGGTTTAGTCATTCCTTGGAGCCTAACATTGGCAATGGTGGATGCATTCTCTGTATTTGTTAAACGGCCGTCTCGTCAACCAGGAATAATGTCAATTGTTGTGATGGGAGATTGGGTATGTTGCTTTCTTCCATTTCTTTACTTTTATTTGACTCATTGTTTGGGTTATTGAAGAAGATACGCGGAATTCTTTCCCACAGGTATTATGTTTTTTATCGTTAGCTGCATCCTGTTCGTCCGCTGGTGTAACAGACGTATTGATGGTTTCTGGTGGTTCGTTCTGCAGTGCAAAATTATGTGGGCGGTATCAGTTATCTGCTGCTATGGCTTTTTTGTCTTGGTTTTTGTCATTAGCTTCTTCTCTCTTCAATCTTTGGCTTTTGGCTTCCCTGTAATTATATGATGTACTGGTACATATGGATGGACTTAGCCATCTGGTAGAAATTAGACGTCCTACAATGAGGGAAATTTTGTTGCTTGGACTTTTCACCTCGAAAGGCTCCAATTTCTAATAAGGAAAATCCTATACTAAATGATAATACCATTTAAGCAATAGAAATAAACTAAAATATGATCCATCTAAGCTTGATTTATGTTGCCAACACATCTCCTTACTTTTAGAAACTTCATATTTGTGTCTATCAATGGAAATGGGAATGCCGTGATTTTAAGGATAGCCCACATCCTTAATTTTAGGAATCATATATTTGTATTTATTGTTCAGAAATGTTGTGGATTTAGGTCACTTTTTATAAGTGGACTCTTCTAATAATAGGTGGGTAATTGTTTTGTTTATTAAAGCTTTGCTAGTGTTTATCTCTTCACTTTCTAGTTACGAAAGGAAGGAATTTTGAGTAATGGTATAATTTTCTTGACCAATTCTACAAATCCTAAGTGAAAAAATAGGTGCAGAGGAAAAAGGAAAATTGCATTTTGCAAATATTTCTTTATTCAAAAGTTGTAACCTCATTTCACCTAATACATATTGTATTCAATTCCTAGGTCATTTAAATGGATTTATTGCTTAGTTTTATAAGTAGCTGACCAGTAGAGATGCATTCATTAAAAACAGTTTCTTCACAACTTACTTAGCAAAAGAAAAAAGGAAAAAGAAATTCAAACACTGAAAAGTGATGCCTTGAAACATGGTATAGATTTTGCTGTAAAGAACTAACCTAAAATTTCTAATTGAGCAAGTAATGCTAATATTTGATTTGTTTTGTCATTTAATTTATTGTGTAAATCAAATAGGGGCAACAAAGGATATTCGTTGGACGTTTTGTGCTTACATCACCATTTGTTAACAAAATGCATTTTCTAGGGGAGGTTTGTGTAATTTTTAAAACCTCAACAAAAGTGAGTGCAATCATTACGAACCCCCCAAAGGGAGGTTTCTGAAGCATCCTTTCGAGAAAAGCACTATATTAGGAAAGAAGTTAAATTTCAGATTTTCAATTGGAAGGCAGGATATTATTATGTTAACTGAACATTTTATTGGTTACAGAGGATTGTGCAATACTTTCGTGAGGAGGTGCGAGGTAAACTGACCACGTTTCAATTGTTAAAAACCCAAAAAAAAAAAAAGGCCAGAAATTATGAACTATCATGATACTGATGTCAGGAGTCAGGACAACCCAACAATGGCCTCTTGTAAGTAAAGCCTATTACTAGTATTTGCTCTACAAGGGAGTTCCTTACCCACCTCGATATGGCCTTGGTGTCCATCGCATTGCATCAGTAGTCCATGTACAGGGATCAAATGCCACTCTGTCCCCCGTCCATTTTTTTTCCCAAAATCCTCCGCCGCCCGCCCGCCCGCTTCTAAGTATTTGGACTTGGAAGCTTTTGGCAACTCTGTTTGAGGAGCCTTGGTTTTTGGAGTTAAATTTTAGATGGCGTTGGTGGTCAGAACAAGAAAGGAGGAAAAAAAGAAGAAAAAGTTACGGTGTTATTTCGCAAAACATCGGGTCTATCTGCCTGTACTCAAATTGTTGTGGTTCCATTGGACCGGCGTTTGATGTGTTTGTTGTGATTGCAGATGCTCTTGGAATCCTATAACTGGAGCGCTGCTATTCTGTACAAGAGATGCAATTTGATAAGAACACAACGTTCCACTGGTTTTCTTTCTACGACTTGCGCTTGTTTTGTGAGTAGTACTAGGATTACTTACAACTATAAAAGCATCCATCATGATGAAATCCACGTTAATCAGTACCCGGTTAATGAGTCAAAAAGAAAATGAATACTGTGCTATGTTGACGCTAACCAGGAAGAATGAATAGTTCCTCGTATTATAGCTAAATATATATCCGTTGACATTCGGAAGTGCAACCGGGAAAAAAAAAAAAAAAAAAACACACACACACACACGCACCCCCAAAAAAAGGGCTAATTGAGGTTTATTGTGGACTTATAACAACAACGGGTTATTTTGTATTACAGTTGACCTGAGATGAGTGCATGTATGTCAAATGTAATTAAAGTAATGCATTGTAATGTCACCAACTTCTATAGGCATATATATATATATATATATATATCCAGCACGCTTACGCATCAATTAATTAACACAAAACAAAATAGGAAGCATGTACCTGGAATTGCCGGAGGAAGCATAAACAACAGGATTTAAATAATCGGTACTGGTAGAAAAACTTTGTTTGGATTCACCGTTTTTACCCCTGTTTTTCACACCCCAAATGCTACAGTAATACACCAACAAAAAACAATCCCAAAAACACCAATCCAAACAAGTATTTCAAAACAACTTATACATACAAAATAAAAAATTATCCCTTCTTTCACCCCACCACTACCACCTCCCTCCTCTCCTCCCTCTCCACCTTCCTCTCCTCCCTCCCTCCCCCTCCTCCCTCCCCTCCCTCCCCTCCCTCCCAGATCAAAATTAAAATTTATTTATGGTATTTTTAGAGGGGCATTTTAAATTTAAAATTTATTTTGATATTTTTTGGGGCATTTCTAAAATAAATTTTATTTGTAATTTACATTTTCAAAATTAAAATTTATTTGGGTATTTTTGGAATTTTTTAAATTTTGGCATTTTAAAATTAAAATTTTATTTTGGGTAATTTTGAGCATTTTCAAAATTAAAAATTTATTTGGTATTTTGGTATTTTCAAAATTAAAATTTATTTGGGGTAATTTTTTGGGGCATTTTTGAAATTAAAAATTTATTTAGGTAATTTTTTGGGGGATAAAATTAAAATTTTATTTTGGGCAATTTTTTGGGGCATTTTTAAAATTAAAAAATTTTTTGGGTAATTTTTTGGGGCATTTTTAAAATTAAAAATTTATTTGGGGTATTTTTAGAATAATTTATTTGGGGTATTTTTTTTTCAAATTAACCCACCCACACCACCACCCATCGAATAAATTTTAATTTTAAAAATACCCCAAAAAATTATTTCAAATAAATTTTTAATTTTAAAAATACCCCAAAAATAATCCAAAATAAATTTTTAATTTTAAAAATCCCCAAAAAAACCTAAAATTAATTTTTAATTTTAAAAATGCCCTAAAACTTATCTCAAATAAATTTTTAATTTTAAAAATGTCCCAAAAAACTGACCCAAATAATTTTTTACTTTTAAAAATACCATAAAACAAACACATGTTAAAAGTTTTTGAAAGACAACTACAGTAGTTTTTGAAAGACAGCTACAGTAATTGTTTTTCGCTACAGTAATGCTACAGTACTATTTTTGAAATACAACTCCAAAAACAGCTAATCCAAACGGACCCCAAGGGATGTGTTTGACTTGTAAAAGAAAGGAAGAAATAAAAAAAACGAATGAGATCAATAGAGCATAATATAACAGAGGCATATACGGAAGGGATGAGTCACAACAGATCACAACACCTAACCAAATGTCGGGTTGCTGGGATACGCCGGTCTTAGCCCCACCGCATCCATGTGGTGATGTGTTTTTCTCCCCTCGGACTTAGCTAGCTTGCCACGTCTCTCTCTTCGAGTCTCTACACCTCAAACCAAATTTTATTGCTGTACTGTATATAGTTACGGCCAATATAAGTTGGCTCACTTGCTAAAATCATATTATTATTTTTGATCATGTATTTTAATTTCACTGTCGGTAAAACTTGATCAGTTCTCATCCACAACATTTACTGACCTTGGGAGACTCCGGCTCCCTCAGTCGCATTATTTTTTTGCTTCTACTGTAGGGGATTTAACCCTACCGCAATTTATTCGTTTTCCCCTTTTCCCTATCTGGAGCCCTGTTGCATAAAGAAAGCAATCGAATACTATATATTATATTCAGGTGCAGCAACAGACTACAGATCTGTATACTGGGAATTCCAGTTTCAGAAAACCTTTAAAAAGAAAGAAAACAAGGGACCGATAATTTTTTTTTTTTTTTTATCTTTTCTAGTTTTCTTCTTCTTGGGGGGTAAGTTGGATGTACAGGTTGCAAAACTACCCAAGACCCATTGGGATCCCATACCCAAATTTAATTTGGGCGAGATGGGTATCTATAATATGGGTTTTGGGTCTTATTGGGATATACCCAATAATACCCATTTAAAATATGGGTATATATGGGATTTATTTGGGACTCCCATGGGTATATTTATTAAAGTAATATTAAAATGACAAACAATCTTTCTTTTCATATTTTTCTCAAAATTAGTAAATTAATATTATAAGGTTGTAGTAGATGTTAGATAGATTAGCACTTATGTATCATGTGTTCTCTAATAACTATAAAATTCTATCAAGAATAGAATTTTATTGAATTGGAATGGCCTTCGAATTGAAAAAATTTTTAGACTGGGTATTGAAAGTTAATAAATAAAATAACGTAGATGAGTAGATTAGATTTTGGGGACAATTAAATTTTGGTGATCAATAGATTTTTATTTAATCAACACGAATTCCCAAAAAGAATCATCCACTTATATGAAGTGGGTCTTTTATAAATTTCATATTTAGAAAAATTTATTTAATTTGGGAATTTATCGCATAATTTATAAAGAACGGTGTAGAACTTTTACAAAGTTAAATAAACAAACCAAATAATATAAAAAGAAAAGATAATATTGAAATATTTGATTGAGAAAAAAAAAAGTGTTTCTTAAAAAAAAATTAAAATGGGATTAATTTGGATATTTGGGCCGGATCAAATGGGTGTAGCCCATTTTTATCCGCCCATATTAATCCCAAAGCTAATATGGACTGTTTGGATATAACCCATATTTTCTAATTCCAAATAAATCTCGCCTAAGTCGCGCCCATCCCGCCCATTTGCCATCTCTAGTTGGACGGGATATGCTTGCACGTACGTACTGGTAGTTTCATTATCCACCAGAGAGAATCTTTTCTACGTACAAACATCGCCATCATCAGCCTCAGGTTCCTCGTCGCCTTTCGATCAGTTCATAATAGCCCTCGAGAAAAACACTAGCACAAAATAACCGTATTGGTTGTGCGTAAAAAGTAGGATTACACTGTTCAAGAAAATCTGGTGGTTGTTAGGCGTTGCAGTCCCGCTATCAACCATCCCGTCGGCCATCACTCCACTTCACGTGAACTGCTCACCTCCCCGCCCCTCTTTCCAAAGAAGACATTGACCTGCCTACAGTACCCCTCAGCTTTCAACCCCAGTTACCGTGTGTATATAATGTATAGACCACCGGTGATTGGCTCAAGTCGCAAGGAGTTTGACATCTTTTTAAGTGAGATGAGATTTCGGATTTGAAGCTCGTGAATGTATAGAGGAGACTACTTTAGGAGAATTTTGTCTCTTAAAAATAATAATGATAATAATAAAGAGTTGACTGTGACGGTGCTCGAACTAAGCTAATCAGGGCTCAATGTATGTAAAGATGGCAGTCAAATTATTACTTACTAGTTTACTTACTACTACGACTACTGTAAAATCCAAACCAAAAATTAAAGGAGTCCCAGAAGCCGTAATTATCATCGTAAATCGTGGGTCAGTGCTGAAGGACACAGTAGGCTAGCGATAGCAATACAACCTGTCATCCATATGTTTCCAGGTTGGCATCCCACCCCACTGATCTGATCTCACAACCCGACAAAAGAAACCCTTTTTCTATTTGCCAGACTCGCTAGATGACAGTTTTGACGTGGCCTCCTGGTCCATTTCACGATACAGTCATCAATTCCCATTTCCAACCACCTATATATATACACCACCCCCAATTCCTCTCTTCTCCATCTGCCTCCGGCCACCTAGAAATACTTTTCTTTCTCCATGTACCCACCAAAGTACCCATAGAATAAAACACGTTCTACTGAAACTGGAAAAAAAAAAAGGCCATTCACCATTTTGAATCCAGCAGCAGCGTTATATTTTACCAACAAGCTCCTGAAATCGTGATGGGTATATGCAGTTCTTGCGAGTCCACGAATGTGGCTACTGCCAAGTTAATATTGCACGACGGAAGGCTTCAGGAGTTCTCCTACCCGGTAAAGGTTTCCTACGTGCTGCAGGGGAATCCCGCCTGTTTCATATGCAACTCCGACGAGATGGATTTCGACGACGTCGTTTCCGCCATAAGCGATGACGAGGTGCTTCAACCGGGTCAGCTGTACTTTGCCTTGCCTTTGAACCGGCTGAAGCACCGGATGCTCCCGGAAGAGATGGCGGCATTGGCCGTCAAGGCCAGCTCTGCACTGGCCAAGAGCGGTGGTGAGAAATGCGGATGTCGGAAGAAGAGGATCCTGGAGGTTTCTCGCCAGAATTATCGGTCGAGAAAGGTGGGAGATTACGGGGACCATGGGTTGAGGAGTGGGAGGAAAGAAGGCGGCGGGGGTGGGAGGAGAAGGAAATATACGGCGATCTTGAGTGCGATACCCGAGTAAGGGTATTTTGGAAAATGTAGGATATTCAATTTTTATTTTTATTTTTTGTACATATTTGTTTGGTCGATAGCGAGGCGATCTCCATAATATATGCTACTGTGGTAGCTTAAGATTTAGGGGGTTAATAGTTAGTGGAGACTTAGAATTGATTTCTTCTTTTCAAAACACACCATAAAAAAGGAATAAAAAAGGGTAGGCCGTCCTTCTTCTTCGGGCTGTAATGCCACAACAATTTTGCCCCTCGACGTATTTGACGCACAACTTATAATAATAATACTCCACTTTGTTATCTGCAGATCTACAGTTCGAATATGTCCTTATTCGCCTTTTTTTCCTCCCTTTTTTTTTTTTTTTAATAGTACGTACCATCAAAACCCCGGAATAATTGCGTGTGAAGGAATATACAAAGCACACTAGCTAAGAAATATTTAATCCGGTTGAGCAATGAATGAAGGTGGTCTGATTTTACAGACGTTTGCTCACGTGATGAAGGTTGCCGGTGACTTGACTTCTTCCTCTTATCGTTATATGCTTCGGCTCTGCAACTCAGGCCACCTAAATGAGAATGACTGGTAACGGTGCGTGGTCAATCATCAATGGCGATGGGACTTTTTTTTTGGTTTTTGTGTGTGTGTGTGTGTGTGTGTTTTTTTTTTTTACTTTTATTTAGTTAACCTATTGCGACGTTTCACTTGCCGGCCAAGTTGTAATCGATGCGAAGACAAAATTCCAGACGTGTAAAGACGCTCTCTTATTATCACTCAAATTACAACTATTAGTATTTAACTGCGGGTGTTGCTGAACCTCTGGTTCTATCGAGTACGAGATATGACGAGACAAATGAAATATACATATATATATATATATATATATATATATTAATTCAATTTATTGAGACTTTGACACAGACCATCTATCCACGCGGTTATACTTCTCTAAGAAGAATATATCGTAGCAGCATCGAGGATGACGCCCCCGCCGCCCGCCGGGGAAGGGGGGCTAGAGGGGGCAGGTAGGGTTTGATCATGAGGTGGGATTGGGTAGATGGGAGCATTATTATAGAATAAGACTTTTTACAGCTGTATCCATGTTACGTTTCATGCATACACAAAACGTATCCATGCATAACTAGCAAAAACATCCTCCATCTATCTAATCTAATCTAATCTAATACACCTACTGCTCCTTACGACGGTCCCCCGTCCAGCCCAGTACTCTGAACCAGACTCACTAGATGCATGCAATTATACACAGTGATGGTTGCGGATTACCGGTTCTTATACTACTAGAATTTTGAAGATAAGAAGGAAAGAGGAGAATCGATGATGTAACGCTGAAAATCCAAACCTGATGTACTAGTAGTAAGTAGTGACCAAGTCCCGGCCGACGCTGGAATCTATGTCCTTCTACACTCATTGAACTCGGATAATTGAGGATGAACTTGGTTGCTGATAAATTCCAGCTCTCTCTCTTCCCCCTTTCTTTCTTTCTTCCTAATCCTCCCTTTCTGCTTATATATGAGCATAACTAAATGGGAGAGAGGAGTACACTATAGCGTATATATTAATTAACTGCTGTACTTCTGACTCCAGACTCTCGTGTAATTCTGGTTTTGTTCCTGCGTATCGCTTCATAGCATTTGCCATGCCAAAATTTCATATTTTGGGCATTCGAGTACCATGCCAAAGCACAAATGTACACCACCACCAACTAGGAAAATCCTCTCTTTCTAGCTCCAGAGGAATTGTTCTCTTTTTTATGCATATTAATTCAAGGAAGCCTCATTGGACTTTGACAATCTGCTGAAATCTGAAACAACTATACCAATATAATAATAATCCAAAAAAGGAATTTTCATTCGTCAAATTACTTCCTAAATAATTTTATGCTCAATTTTACTGATCCTGACAAGATTATTCGGAGCAAGCTAGCTAGTTTCCTTTTTTTTTTTTTTGGCTTCAAGGTGAACGAAGTTAACAGAATCCATCCAGCGTGCTTGATATGACAATGTAAAGCGTCTCTTATCAAAACTAGTGACCTCTTTTTTTTTTTTTGGGGGATGAGAATGTTGACGGTCTTAATGAGACTATATATTGGCGATAGCAACTTGCAAGCTAAACTAATCAGCTGGCTTTGCCCCGAATTATGCAGTCCCCATTTTGGTTTCCCAAACTGATTGGTAGGAATAATAATCTTGGGTCGCATCACCATGATTCCTGAGTCCAGCTACGGGAATCCGATGGTGCTCTCACATTTGATTTGAGAGGTACGTTTAAGGTTAAGAATCAACAAGAGCAGCATACGTAGTTTGTGTGAAGAGAAAGCCACGCCTCCGAGAAAAGGGCGCACGTGGAAAACATGTCCTGCACATTACCTTAACTAGTTAGCAAAAGCAGTGCAATTATATGTATCACCCATGTGTAAAAGAAATAGTGCCTCAATCATAAAGCAGAGGCAGAAGATTACCAAACGCACTTCCCAAAAAGGCTCTTTGTTTGTACGTATAAATCATTGCAAAAGATCCACAGTTCCCAAAGTATTCAACAGCACCTTGGTTGGTCACCATTATTTGAAAGTGCCCCAAGAATATTATACTTTCTGGTAGCAGAAAGGTATCTAGAGTGTTGATTGTTCCATGGCGTCCAGCTGCAGCTTGCTTCGGAGCATTATTATTATTTCGAGAGGGACAGGAAGGTTCCTCGGCCTAGGCTTTCCTTAAAGGCCTAACTAGGTCATGTCCCGCCCACTATATTTTACAACACTGTAGGTTAAAAACCAGGTGCTAAAAGTGCCCTTGGGTTGAATAGGTGCAGAGTTAAGTCCGGTCTGCATTCTAAAATTTTGTGCCTTCAGCAGCCACTTTTCATCGGGATCGCACTTGTGTGAATTAATCATAAGAAGAGTAGAAAAGACATATGGACATTTTCAACCAGCTAAAGCAATCGCGTAGACACTGCTTGCGTGTACCTCTCTTATTATTAAGTCAAGAATAAAATGATGGGGTAGCACTAGCCTAAAGGGAGTTACATTACAGCGGGCAGTGCACTTAGAGGCTGCTTCACTCAAGATTCATCCGCCCAGAGTATGAGAATTTAAACAACAAAAAGAAAGAAAGAAAAAAAAGGGGTTAAAACAGGATTCTGCCAGTAGTAGCAGTAGTAGTAGTATGATTTCACTGGGTACAAATATTTTATGGTTCTTGACCGATTAGGTATAGACGACAATGATGGGTATGTACCAAACTCATTCCTATATCGCTAAAGAAAAGTCACCATGGTTTTCTTGCATGTAATTCGATGTGAACATTTCATGAATATTTCAGTTGCTTGGCAGGGCAAATACGTCGCTCAAAAAATAAAAGGGGAAAAGAAAAGAAAATCGACGACTAGCTAGGATAAGGAAACGAATAAGTAGATAATCTGATAAAGTGAATCAGGGCTGTTAACGATTTCGATGTCATCATCATCGTCATCGTCATCGTCATCCGGGGTCTTTGTTGGATAGGTAAAGGTTGCAAATTGGGATCTGGGGTTGTTGCTCGCCAGGGGCGTGACGTAGAGTATAAGATTTTCCGTTCTGGATATAATATAATATCTTGGAAGAAGTCGTGCTTCTGTTTTGCTTTCCTACTCAAAAGTAACCTGTCCCTTCTCATTTGTGGGTGCTGCACTTCGATTTTATTGCCATAAAAGGAAAAAGTGAGGAAAAAAAATTGAGAAGAAGGTCAATCAACTGCGATTCTATCTAGATAAGGTGAAAAGAAGTGAATGGTGACCTACCGTGTCAACATATTCCGCAAGGAGACAACGATGGCTCCAGCTCCAGGTCAAATTAATTCATGAATGCTGCCCCACCCCCTCAGAAGTTTTGAGGCATGGTGTTATCAACGATGATGAAGGTTCAGTTGAGCCAGACAGCAGCTGAGTGTGTGGAAAAGGTGTGAGGAGAGATAGGAGGGTATAAGAAAAATAATTGCTAATCTATAAGATATTTAATGCCTGAGTAATGGGTTGGTGCGAGCACTTTTTATCAACTTTTAGATTTACAATTTTACCCTTGTAAAAATTAATTTTTATTCTAATCACATTTGGCTAATATAACTTCTCATAACCGCGGTAAGTATTGTGACACTACCAATTTGCTATAACCATATAAAATAAATTTCTTTCATAAAAATTTTTTTACATGTAACGAACAAAATTTCTACAAAATTTTATATAGCTGATTCATTTTAATTGGTTCTTAATTGCCTATACATTGAGTGTGCTCTCAACACTGGTTGTAATAATTTTATGAAGCCGGGAAATGAGCAAATATTTTTGATGAAGTGCACCAAACTATTCATCAAATCAAAACAGGAGCTCTTCTTTAATACCGCTTTTTGACTTTTTTAAAAACTCTATCATTAATCATTATGTCTCATACTGCTAAATGCTAATCACACACAGCATTCTACTGCCTAAGAGTTGAAATCTTTTGTCAAATACTACTCGTACTAGTTTTTCTATGGGCTTTGACCTTTTTTTTTTTTTTGGGTCCTTTTCAGCAGATGAGAGGTGGAGCTTAAGAAGCAGGGAGGGGCTTTGGTGTCATTTACAACCCACCTGTAAGCCGTGTGAACCTTTTTTTTTTTTTAACCCAACAAATTATTTGCCATACTTTAGTACCTCAGCATCTTCCTCTTCCACTAAATTACTCATGGGCTATGTCGACGTTGTACTTTTTGGGCCTAAAACAATTGTTCTTAGGGAGGCGTTAAACCGGGAGAAAGGGTTGGACGTTGTGGATTGTCTTGGACCCAGGATTGCCCCACAAGGACCTTCGCAGGCCACAAGTCTCGACTTTCCAGCATTGGTAGGTAAAATGCACTTTCTGACTCTGAAAATTACTTTGCAGTTCGCACCAAATAAACAGGCCCAATATTTTAGAGAGTTCTCTTCTCACACTCTGTCTCCCTCTTTTTAATTTTTTAAGGGAGTTTTTCTTCCCCAGCATTTAACTTAAAAAACGCAATTTTGTTTTTTTTACTTTTATTTTACTTAAAAAACGCAAGTTTGTATCTTCTATTCAGCATAGGCGAATTCTCCAATCCAACAATTCTTCCTCAACATTTTTTTTTATTACATGTATTGGTAGCTCCCTCTGATTGTAATTTCAGCCTACATAACAAAATTTGGTATTTCTCTGTCCAAAAAAACAAACATATTATTACCATAATTCATCTGCTAGGTATTTCTATTGGTGTACCTTGTTTGGTTGGCAATTTTTCAGAAAATTTTTTTTCCCTAACCATATTTTCTTATCTCGTTCGTCGAAGATAATAAAGATAATATGTTAGCAACAAAGTACAAGTTCATCAAAGTATCGAAAGTCCCTTCGCTTCTCAAGGTATTCCCACTCATCCCCTGCTAGGGAAAAATATTGCAAAAAATTATATAAAAACAGAGAAGGGGAGAGTGGGGCCGCACCAAATCCCAATAATTGCGTCCTTCAAAGTCAACTGAAACTGTCCGTTCTCTTCCTTCGCTTCACTGCCGAAGACAGGTGGAGTTGATGCTTTTCACGTGATCTTGTCTTGGAAATACCTCACTTACTCCTCATTACTATGAAATTATCGCTTCCATGCCTACTGCTACAATCCAGCTTCAATTTGCTCTTTTCTTCCATTTGCTGTCTAAATTTATACATCTGATGCTAGTTTTGACTAACATGATCATCTGTAATTCAATTTAGTACCAGATTGCGTCCTTCAAACCATCAAACAACCCAAATATAAAATCTGCTATTCACTTTAATATCTGTGCTCTATTTTATTGGTTCTTTGGCTAACTGTTAAAGCCCTCTAGCAAGAATTTTCTATGCATCTACTCACAAACTTGCCCTTTTTTTTTCTTTTTTTCTTTTTTTTTCTAAATGCAATTTGTTTTTGTAGTACCAGTTGTGTTTACTGCAGGTGAGATTTTTACCAGCATTTGTGGATTTACCTCGTTTCACCAGTCACACCAACCAATCAATCAGTTAATCGGTGAAAGTACCAGCCTGCTGGACTGTTACGCACGGGGCGAAGGTGGTGAATTCATTGGCCACACATTTTTACCAATCACCTATTCTGATTCAGCGGGAAGAGTCGACATGTGATATATCACCCCCGGTAGCCACACACCACATATGTTGTTTTTTCTTTTTTTCCTTTTGAAAAGACATCACATATGGTTTCACTTCACAGTGAGTGATACCACTAATAATTTAGTTGCCAACATCATGGCTGCAAATATGTAAAGCTTCAATCCTCTCTGGAAGTAAAAACCGAAAACCAGGGAGAAAAATTAAAAAATATATAGAAATAAGCTCAAGAACACAGAGAGTTCAGGGGAAAATGGCCAGATTCCTACTGCTTCTACTTGCAATAAGTCTGGTAGCCATAGGCCACGGATCTTCAGCTCAGGTTCCGGCACCGTCCAACAATGCCAGTCAAGAATACCTGGACGCACACAATCAGGCAAGGTCTGAAGTGGGAGTTCCCCCTCTCAAGTGGAGTGAGGCCTTGGCCAAATCCGCAAGTCTAATGACGAGGTACCAAAGGGACCGACAAAATTGCACTTTCGCAAACTTAACCACTAGCAAATATGGTGGGAACCAGTTATGGGCCGGTGGGTTGGCGATAACACCTCGCATGGCCGTGGGGACCTGGGTTGCCGAGAAGAAGTTCTATGACTATGCCAACAATACTTGTGCATCCGACCACAGGTGCGGAGTTTACACCCAGGTGGTGTGGAAGGATTCACTGGAACTGGGGTGTGCTCAAGCTCAGTGTGCCAAGCAGCAGTCTAGCTTAACGATCTGTTTCTACAACCCACCTGGAAATGTGGTAGGAGAGCGACCCTACTAGTATTGGTACTTGTGTGTTTCGAAACCGTTCTGCAATTGAGTCTTCTGATGTATGCTGCGCTGCATTATGTAAGTTGTCTCTTTCAATGTACTCCCTCTTTTTATATAGTCAATCGGATCACGTACTCTTGCTGAAGAGATGTGCTTCTCTTAAATAGCATTGCAGTCCTGTTGTGTGTATGAATGGACGCCACTTGATTGGCTTCTTCGTGATTAGATATTACAGTTTACAACCTCTCTGGGTTTCAAGAAATGAGTGGAATTCTTTCACGCTGCAGTCTCTGTAAAATAGAGGCAGGCAGTGATGAGGGTCATGGAGACGAACCACAACCAGTATTTGCACCGTAATACATATACTATACATTATACAAGCCAAAAAGGTCAAACTGACTTGTTCTTCCGAAGCATAGACAAAATGAAGGAACTGCCTTTTAGGATACTCGAGACAACTGCTACTCTGAATGCACATTACACAAACTACAGGCAGTGTAAAACCATCCACTATCCTGATTGATTCTACCCAATTATACTCTGGAGAAAAAACAAGGGCCTCCTTAACGAGCATGTTACCTAGAAATGATAAGATGAAAGAAAACTATGCTAAGGATCCCAAATCAATGGTCAACTGTGCATTTTTTGCCTATTCAAGCAACAGCTTCACTTCACTAGCTCCTTCATTATCAGATACCGAAAAGTAAAATTATGCGCAACCCACTCAATGCACTTGCGAGACTTCCCAAGCTGACATTTCTTGATGCTCTTCCTCAGAGACTCAGGTAAAGACTTTTGGATCATTTCCAGCACTCCAGCAGGACACAGACCTGAATCCTTGGCAAAGGCCTCTACTAGTTTAGGCAAAACGATTTTCTGATCCTTCCTAACACCAAAGGTAGCCCTAATAAATTCCTCTTTCGCTTCTTCCAGCTCTGGAATTACTCTTTTGGGGCTGTAAACGCGGACCTGTACACACATGACACTGAAATCAGTTTCTTGACATATAGTTAATTGAGATGAGAAGAAAGGGGATGTGAGGACTAAGGGCAAAGAAAAGGACAATACGGTTCTGATGTTCTTCATCAGAACGTTTTTCTCAGCCAAGAGGTAGCATGAATACATTAACATATACTTCCTCACTATCATTTCCTTCTACAACCCACCAAGGATTAACCTTCCTTAATCATTAAAACAAAATTATGTACGGCCCAAAAGGCCAAGAGATTTTGGCATAGCGCATAAGGAAAGCCATGCTTTTGGTAGATAAAAATCCCTAAAAATAATGGAAAACTACCGCAGGATCAGAGTGGCTCCCAGAGCAAAGTGCGAAATGCAGGAGAGGTTCTGTACGCTCAATTGCATATGCTTGTCGTTCATCTCCTGCTTTAAATTTTGCTCTTGAAGGGAGTAACATTCGGAGCCACTGCACACGAAAGCAAGCTTCATGAGAAAAGTCCAAATTTGTCAGTTAGTTCGTCTACCAGTTAATTAGCAGTAACTAAAGTTACAGACAAGTTCAATGAGAGATATAACAATGATCTCAATTGCTAGGAAAGGTTCTTTAACTGAACAGAAGGGAATCTTTCCTGATAATATATGGTGTACAAGATGGTATATAACCATATATAAGATATGACTACCTGTCCAGGACGTGACATTCGACATCCCAAGATTGTATTTTGTATCACATCTGCACTTACTACGTGACCTCCAACATTGTAAGCAGCCTGGATTAAGCAGATGGGTAAGACAAAACATGTAAAGCAAGTCTAGTTAAGCACTGAATTAAATCTTACCTTCAGTAGTAGAAAAATTCTCTTCATATTGTTTTGTGGGATCCCGTAAGCCAAAAATGCCTATTAGAAAATCAATAGCATTGACTCTTAGTTCACATTTTAATATATAAGATATAACTTCGATCTTCTCGCTGATAAAGAGAATTACATGCATAACCAGTGCATTGTGTATGTTGATCCAGAATGCTAGTTTCTCCTCATTTGTCATCTTTCTGGGGTCTATTTCTTCTAGTCTTGAAATGAGAGATCTACAGCATGAGAAGTCAATAAGAGTTATCAGAATCTGTAATGGCAGAAAGAGTTTGATTGGGAGATCTAAGTTAACCTGCCAGGAGATGATCACATTGGTATACTTACCTATAATTTTGTAAAAGGTGTTCAATGTCACCCAATTTCTCATTATCTCTGTATATACATTGAACTTCAATCATTGTGCTGTAAGGTCCGCTAAATTCTTTCAACCCTTCTATGTGGAAAGGATTATCCAATCGAACATCGAAAGATGAGTCATTTCTAAACCCTGGACTCCACATGTGACATTGATCCTTTGGAGAAAATCCACTTATTGATGACAAGGATGAAGTGGGAGATGAGAGGCCATGATTTGTCGGGGGTGGATCAGCAAGCTTGCTATATATTGTTGACATGCACTTAATCATATCCTCAGAAATTTTGTTTGGAGTCTCTGAAATATGATCAGAAATGCAGGTACCAAGATGCTCTGCCAAACTAACGACATTTGAAGAAGCATTTTGTGCATACTGCAGAAACGCCAGAACCATTACTGATTAGGCATGGTCATTCAACAAAACCTACAAGGATCAATCTCCTCTATTGCCAATTTCCCTATGTTCTCCATATCACGAAACTATTTTGGTGGGACACAGTAATTTTATTATCCTTATTAAAAAGAAACACCTGGTGGAAGGAAATGTAAGATGCACTTAATTTGCCTCCCTGATCATAAAAATGCAAATCAGAAGATACCTCCATCATGGACAACGGCTGAGAATGACAAGCTCGCAGAGCTTTTCCCAATGGCTCTGCAGGAGGAGATGTTTTGGTCGATAGAGTTGAGCATTGAGATATTGTAGAGTGACAGCGATGCACGCTGGAATCTGAGAGTTTCTCCTCTCCTGAACAACTGGCTTCTTTCTGTGGATTGGAAACAAACTGATTTTCTTGAGCTGAAAGGTTTGCCTTCTCTGAAGTAATGTCCGATGTCGAAAACTCTAGACGCCTTCGTCTTGGGGTAGTCAAGGGTGACTTTACTCTATCATCTATTGCTGATGGAGATAAAGAAGATATCTGCTGATCAAATGCTTTCCTATATAGTGAAAGAAGATATTGTTCCAAATGCCCAACTTCCACCTCTAACACCGCAATTTCTTTAATGAGTTCTGTGGCTGGCTGGAAAAATCAAAGGAACAATATCTTACATGTAGTTCTTTGTGGCAAATCTTGGGATAGGATAATGTTAGCACACCATTTTCTCACATAAAGGAAGAAACATAAATCCAAAAGGCTAGCAGAAGACTTAGTAGAAACCACAAAAATAGCATGGTCTTCTCAAATAACACCACAATTTCCTTTCGTCAGTTAAGGAACACAATGCTCTACCTTAGGTATTGAGACGTCAGTTGTTACGCTATGGGAGGAACATTTATAACCCAAAGCTTTCTCCAAGGCACATCGAACTGCCATTTGGTCTTGTAACCTTTTCTCCAGCAGCATTATCTGCAGGGTGTAGGAAAATTAGAGAACAACCCAAGCTGCAGACATATGGATATATGTTCTAGGGACCTTGTCATCTTCCAGAAGAGAGTTGGGACTGTAAAGTAAAATTGAAAGCCCAATTTTGTTACATATGCAAGCAAGTACAGGACAATAATATGATTAATATCTTGCATTTATCATACTCTTTTTTTTTACCTCTCGTCTCAAAGAAATTTGGATTTCAGCATTAGATGATTGTTTCTTCTTGGTCGTGACACAGTCATTCAAGTGCCCCAGGTCCTGTTGAGAAATACAATACTATTTGTGAGAGAGAGAGAGAGAGAGAGAGAAAGAGGAGGGATGCTTCCATTCTGACTTGCATACCCTCAAAGGTATAACATAAAGGAAGAGAAATAACTCTTAAGGTATACCAAATCATGAGAATAAGAGTTCCACTCCATATTTTTCTCCTTCTACATAGCAATTTTTCTGGATTATCATCCAACAATTTGACAGTACCTTGAGTCACGAAAATACACGTACAACAATTTGCTTACCGATTTCAAACTATGAGAGGCTTCAAGAGAATGATACTCATCCCCAAGTCCTTTCTTATCTGGGAAGCTGCCATTGTAGAAAGGACTTAAATAGTGAACAAAAAATTGGCAGAAGAAGACTGTAAAATGAGCTAGGGTAAAAATCCACAGCTCGAAATATGCCCTGAACATAGCATTGAGCTACAGATGCCATCATGAATGAAGCAAAATACAAACGTAATTGAGAACTTTCATCCAGGTAAATTTGGGGCTTCTGATTGGGTGGAAAAGTTAAAAAACCACCTAGTAGCTGAAGTAATAGAGCAAAATACAAGAAAAAAGTACGGAAGCCAGAATCCTACATTCGAGAATTCACGCAATTCACAAATATTGGCCGTTTTACCATTCACCACACCATTAATTTGTTAAAATGCAAAGCAAGATGTAGTGTACAGTGCCGAAATTCCCTGCTGATGTCTTCCAAGAGAACATAAATGCCTAATTAAAAAACTAGTAAAGTGAAAGGAAGTAGACATCAAGAAATCTAAAGACTACCTCTTTGAACGTTTATGTGTACAGGTAGCAATTCCCAGGCCATGTAAAGTACCAACAACAATCTCTTCAGAAGTCATCTCTGCAAATTTTTTCGGAGTGATTTAAAAATTGCCGTTAATGATAACAAAGAACAAATAAATGTGCAATTGAGAGTAGAGCAGAAATGCAGGGAACACTTACACAGGCTCAGCGAGCAAAGAAGGTGCCCCAAGATTGGATTTTTAGAAGCCAAAAAAAAAAAAAAGGAAGAATCCCAGTAGTCTCAGAAAACCCAAGAAGGGACCTCAAAAAACTTCAGCTTAGGGTGAAAAACCCCACTTATCTTCCTGCATTGCTGCAGAATTAGAGTTACCAAGCAGCAATTATATGACTCTGAGATTGTCTGAAAAGCACAGAGCTGGTTTGCACACAGAAAAGATTAAAAAAAGGATGACCCTTTTTGACCAGTGACGCCTTCTCTGTGAACTCAACTCCAACTTTAATGCTTGAAGAAAATTAGGAGAATGAACTTTTGGGCCGAGAACACTGGTGTAGTGTGGGGGTGGTGGAGGAGGATTTAAGCTTTTGGTGGTAAAGGAAGTAATCAGCGTCTGCCTTTGGTAGCTTTTACGCTCTGGAGTTGACGAAAGTCTCAAATAGGCAAATAGGCAACCATGCTCTAAATGTCAAAGTGTCAAAGAGTACGTGTATTTACTCAGCTATAGGTGGGTACCACGTGAGAAGGAGGAAAAATGGTGGCTGATGGAAATATATTTTTCAAAGCATTCAGTAGAGTATTTTTGGCTGTTGTTATTAATCTGCGGAAGCCCCAAAAAAAAAAAAAACACACACACACACAGAGGAACTAAAGGATTTCACTAAGGAGTACTCAGTGGGGATGTGAACGTGTTTGATTTGCTATTTTTGGAGAAAAAATTTCTTGATTTTCATAAATATTTATTTTGTATATTTTTTATTCATTTTTTTATTATTCATACTCACATCATTAAAATGTACTGCAATAATTTATCCAAAAGAAATCTGTACAAAATGCAGTCCAAATATGGTTGTTTTTGTAACACTACTGTTATCAATTTGAGAAACTATCTAAATATAACGACGTAATAAATATAAGAATATGCATCTATGTAGTAAATGTGGCGTTAAGTTAAATATACAAACGAGTACTTGTTGCAAAAATTCTTTGCACTTCATGATAGTATTCTTGGGGTTCATTTGTACAAATATATTCTTCGGACTTACTAGTATGTTTTGTGAGTTTATCGCCCAGAAAAAAAAAAAAAAAAAAAGCTTGCGATTACTAATTTTTTCGGATCAACTTGTATCCCTCCTGCATTAAGTCATCTTTTTGATTTATAGAGATAGAAGTGATGGAGCCCTCTTCTGAGAAGATGCTCGAAACTTAGGTCCCGGAAACTCCCGCGCTGCAATTATCAACACTACCGTTTAGTCATTTACCCAAATCTTGTTTCTTACAAAAAGAAAACACAAAATATGGCGGCCTGGATAGAGTAAAACGAGTCAAATCGATCCGAACTTTTATTGTTTGAACTCTGTTCGTTTGTCGTTCGAGTTTGGTTCGTATTTGTTCATTAAAAATTACGAGTTGAAAAAACTGTTCAAACTCGGTTTGTTAATTAAATTTCAAGATCGAGCTAGCTCGTTTAAGCTAAACGAGCCGATTTTATGTTTGAACACTAATGAGCGTTCACGAACAAAACTCTAAATAAAAAACTATTTTACCTCTGTTCCAGAACACTAACGAGCGTTGCGAACAAAGTTGAATTCGTTTGATAACTTATCGAACTAGATTTTGTGTTTGAGTTCGACGTTTAATTTCTCGAACGAGCTTTTATCGAGTTCGAATGAGTTTAAACGAGTTGAACTCACGAACAGTTCGTTCGATTTCCAACTCTAGCCGGATCTGAGATTAACAATTTAATAAGTAATAAAAAAACAACAACAACTCAATCCCACAATTTGTTTAGCTTGCTACAAGGCTAGTGGGAGTTGGTGACCGTCCCCCCAACCCCTCCTTTTGGCTATGCTAACATTTGCATTTCTTAGCATTTTGTTCCTACCCTAAATCCCCCCTCCCCCAAAAAAAAAAAAAACCCTTTCCTTTTTGTGTTTTGATAAACAAATACTCGGAGCACAAAAATTTGCACATAAAATATGAGCAACGTCATCTCCATAATTTATAGCCTTTCGGCCTTTTTTCTTTTTGATGATTCTCGTTGCGATCAAAAAGCATGTAGAAACAACAAAGAAGTAACAAAGCCTTCTCCCAACATAGAACGGTACAATGGGCTTATTCCAAGGCTGGCTCGAAAAAGGGTTTTGGTAATTTTGATGCAAACAGAAAGTGTAAATGGGGGAGCAAAAATGTTGCCACAGGGAAAGTCAAGGATCCCGTCATCACACCACCTCTACTCCTTGTTTGGTCGTTAGAACTTAGAGGAAAGCTGTGTAGGGGGAGCAAAAATGTAGTCATAGGGAAAGTCAAGGATCCTGTCAACACACAAAACATCGTGTGTGTTCGAATGCTACCGTCGATGTGAAATTTGTGCTTGTGGGTGACTTGTAAGTACTGTTATATGTAACTTATGATCATTGATATTTGTCCCGTAATGATGATCGAGTTAAATCCATCCAAAATTTTTTACTATAAAGGAAAAAAAAAAACTTCGAAGAAAGCTATCCAGAATAAATAATTACATAACACCCCAAATGTAAAGGGGCGAGATTATTTCATGCGGGAGAATTAAATTGTGAAAAGAAAATATCTCATTATCCATCATCCGTGAACCACCGGAATGAATTAGAGATGGAATGTTTATCGTAATGGTTGTTCTTTAAATATGTGATCCACATTTAGTGAACTTATTAATGCAGTTACTCAATCATGCTTTGGTAAGGTTCAGTTAATTAGATAAATGGGGACATGCAACAGCGATTAGCTCATCTTTGTGGACAATCATTAGTTGGTACCCTGAATTAGGTAAGTCAATAACTTGTCTTTTATAATTGAGCTAAGTGCCAGACTTGCTTGCATTAAAACCGTTACGCTGGCACTTTCAGGTGATGTACTATGAACTGTGAAGTTGGGGTTCGGGGGACCATCTTCGTAGCAAATGCTACTAATAACCGCCAAATCGTATTCTAGAAATTTTGAATGTATTTCGATAGTAGATTATTTTGGATAATTTAAAAAAAATATATTGTAGCGCAAAAAATAGTTAAAAATTGTGTTAATAATACAAATAAAAATATTTTGGACAAATAATAGTAATCAAGACAAACTATTTATCTTCAATTCACTTTTAAATTTATACTCTCTCACCCCTCCCGTTCTCCTTTCACACACACACTCTCTCTCTCTCACAATGTTGAATCTTTGTTGCAGAAAACTTTTATTCTAGTAACGAGGCACCGAGGAAATGATGAAATGCAAGAAAGTTGAAATTTTGAAAATTAATAGTAGAACTAGCCTCAAACTTTTGAAAAAAAAAAGTCTTGATAAAGTTGCCGTCTTGTATTTACTTTAATCATGTGAAATGTCGACCAGCATTAGTAGTATTTGTTCATTTCATCGAAGAAATTTAACTTTTCGTTTTGATATAACCCCATCATTCTCGAATTTGAAGAATTTTGTTACCGTCTGGACAAAACAAGGCATCCAAACATATAGATCCAATTGCAACAGAATAATGTAGAATTGAATCGGCTATTTGTTCTAAGTTAAGAGGACAATCTTCAATAGGGTGTGACACGAAAAGGGATGAAGAGCTGAAGATGAATGGAGAAAGGGAACATCGGATGCTTCAAAGGAGATGATAGGTCTTGTGGGGCTTCATTTGTCTAATCTCCTTTTCAAGGGGCTGAGAGAATGGGAACCAGTGGAGATACCTGCATTGTCCTTCAGCACCAAAGAGACTAACGTTTGTCTTAGAATCCTCCAATAAAAAATGGATTATGACCCTTGACCTTTTCCAGTATCGATATCATATTACAAAAGAAAAAGATGGCCAGACCTCTCTTTTTGTCGTCATCCATCCACACCTGCTGAGCTAAAATAAAAGCCGCTCAGTCGTTACAGCAAGTCAGCTACAATATGATACACAGTAGTGTTATATATAGCCTTATAGGTGTTTCTGAGTCCTGAAATACTAAAAAGACAAATCAGTATACTTGGGAAAGAAATCAGAAAGAAGATAAAACACACGCGCACGCAGTGAGAAAAAGAAGAAGTCAGAGAACTACTAGAATATTGCATAAATTACTGCCATTACCATGCTAGCACAACAATAATTATTATTTCACGGCGGAAGATCCAAATTGCTCTTACTAATTTCTTGTTAAGTTATCTTCTGTGTAGTTAGTACAGCCTATGCGTACCTATAAGTAAGCCCTTAAGCCTCCATTTTGCCAGAGAAAATACAGGCACTTTTGTAGCTTATTTTCTAGCTTTTCTTCACCCTCTGAGCAAGGGTCCGGGAATCTATTATTAGTATATTTGTTTATTATTGTTATTATTATTTTTCACTTGGTTATGGTTCAATATCTTCCACTTGACTTGTTCTGTCATATAACATACTAAATTAATTATCTTGACTTTGTGCAACAATGGCAGTTAATGCGTCAAGTTGAACATGGTTGAGAATCACCTGGCAACGATGCTCCCGGCATCCACCAGTGACTGGGAAGGAGAGTGGAGAATGGTAGGTGTTTTTGGACTCATTACCTAATCTGATGATCCACACCCACTCTCTTGCCTGAGACTGAGAGGATGGCCGGAAGCTGTCAAATGGGATATCCAAATGAAACTTCTGTTTTATCTTATTATCAGTTCTTACATGAAGTGATTCAGATGATTCTGCCCAATGTCAAACTTCAAAAGCCAAAGGGAAAAAAAAAAAAAAAGCATTGAAACGGTCTTTGGTAAAGAATATATAATTTGGGAGTAAGTGAAGAATCCCTTACTTAAATCAAACTGACAGACATGCTTGGTGGTTTCACGAAGAATCGAGCTGTATTAATCAAATTCTTAGTTGTGGATTTCCAACAACTGATCCCCCAATATTTTAGTCGTCAAATCTGTACTATGGCACCGAGATGTTTCTCACTTCTATAGTAAGTATGTAGACCCAAGATTTAGCATAGATGCCTTGTCTTGGTGCTGTGTCTCCTCTGCTTCAGATCAAAATGATATTACTTAGAGAAGACTGAAGAGCCATGTATGATTTTCTAGTTATAATTGCCGGAATTGTCAAACTAGATTGAATTATGATGTGCTAACTGAACAGTTTCCGCATGTTTTCAAGAAACCAAACACAAATTTCAATCTAGACCATGCAAGCAGACAAATCTGGGGCAAATATAATAGCTGAACTGAGATTTGAACCCATAACATATTACTGCTTTGGAATACCTGCTTGAGTGACTCTGCTTGATTATTGTGCATGTATCAGAGATTAGTCAGTCCAAGACTCCCTAGGAAGACAGCAGATGATTAGTAAATTATGGCAAACATAATCATGCTGCGAGTTCAGACAGCACCAATTGACAGAAATTCAACCATGTTAACGTTTCCAATCACATCTTTTTCTTGTTAATTTTTTTTTTTCAATCTCGATGTTGGCTTTCAAATTCAAATTTCATGTTACCTACTATCAGTCATATATCATTACAAGTTTATACGATGTCGAAGCAAATACTGAAAAGTGTGTGTGGTAGAAAGTGGAGTGCTAGAAAAGCTTACAGTCTTTTGTGCTTTCTTTCCAGTAAAAAGGTGAAGTTTCCAAATCATGTACTAATGCATTAGTCCCAAAGGATGACTCAGACGATTTAACTTTTCTTCATGATCCGTGACTATTAATGATGTTCATGTCACGAGTGAGTTCTGAGCATTTATGGCTCGAGTTTTGGCAGGCAGACAATGCTCTACTAGTTTGTTTCTACTCAATTTCTCCAACAGAAAAATAAAACAAAAGCTTATCAGTTACCATCCTTTGGGGCAATATTCTACGGTGATATATTTATCTCTAAGCCTAGCTCCTCCTCAGTTGGGTTGGGAAGGGAAGGGAAGAGATGGATCGTCGCTCAGACGACAGAGTGCTTGGGAACGGTTACCAAAAGGGGGGTATCGTTAGTTTCGTAAAGGCGTAGAATCCCCACAAATCGACAGTAAAAGCGAACTTTCCAAAGGCATTTGGACAAGTGAGTCAATGCCAATGATATATGGCTGCAGAAAGGCATCTCCCTCTAATATACTCTGTCCCCAGTCCCCAACCATCCTAGTCCCCCGCCCCCACACCCCCCCCCAGAAAACCCCATGCACAGTGCAAACAGCTCAATTTTATGATTTCATTCCCCACACCCCGCCTCATCCCACATGTGTTACGTTGCAGAGATACTATCAGAGGATTATCCACCGCCAATTCTGCAACAGTAAAACCAAAAAAAATTGGTCCACAGTAATAGAAGCATCCATCAATGTATCAGTTTCTTGTTCTTTCTTGAACTCGGCTAGCTGAAAATTGAAAGAGGTTCCAGGTTGAAGTTTGAACTCGTATTTGCTATGGTTCAAAATTAGGATTAGTCACCAGTCAGTCCTCCACCATGACCCAGTTACTGCAGTCCTGGGCCGCTCATCATCCAGCAAATGGGGATGCCGTAAACGCTTTGCCGCCATCAGCGGTATAAGCCAACAGTGTATCCTACAAGAAGTACTGGCAGTCTCATTGAACTTTTCGTTACTGCTACAACCCCCTGCATGTCCTGCTTGCTAATTGCATATTTTTATGTCTCCAATCATAGATCTACCTCCGTGATTAGTGCTTTTTTTTTTTTAATGCTAGAATATCTTCTTTTTTTTTTTTCTTTGTCAGAGTAGAAGTATCATAGTGGATACTAAAGGATACAGCATTTTACTCGAAAAAAATAGGTCTGAAAGAAATTAGCAGTTAGATAGCGCCCTTTTGACCAGGGCTTCCAAACTTTTGGCAATCTACTTCCGTGTACTTACCAAGAGTTTAAAAAAAAAAAGAAAAAGAAAAAAATGGGTATATAGGATGATCCTAGCAACCATTTGACTACCAGGCTAAAAGTCTCTATTCATGAAATAATTCCTTTTTTCACTCCGCAGCACCATCATTCTAACTCTTTATTAATCTCTATCTCATTAATTCCTTTTCCCACTTCCGACCACCATTCTCACTCTTTCTAACATTCCGTTGTTTTCCATTATCTTTTTCCTTTTACTGTTTCTCTACATGTTGCGCTTCCTTTTTCTTTTTTCTCTAATTCTTTATATTATTATTTTTTCACCCTTTTTGCAAACTCTTAAGGCAACGTCACGGACAAAAATCTGGCATCACCATAAGATGACTCTAATTGTTGACTAAAACAGGCCACCTCTTACACTTTTGATTTATGTTGATTTTAACCAATTTTGTTATTTTAAGAGTTTGTGAAATGCGGAAAAAAGGAATCTAAGGATTTGGAGGGAAGAAAATGAAACATGAAGTGAGATGGGGAGGGGAGACAAGAAAGAAAAAGAAAAAAAAAAGAGAGATAGAGTGGAAGGAATAAATGATATAGAGATTAAGTGAAAATTTAATGAAATGGCAAGACAGAATTGGTGAGCGTATTCAAGAGATCGTCGGGTGTACTTTTCACTCATTTACGAATCATGGACTTCAAATTGAACAATAAAACTTCAACTGCATACACTACTAACATTTTACTACATCTTTGATGTGCTGACTCTGAATACAATAATTAGTTCACACTACAAATGCCCAGTGTTTGCTGAATAATGCTGTCTGTACAAAGAATAATTAAATTAGCATCTATAATATCATCTTCATGTGGCTTCCCTTGTTTTCTATTTTCCCTGTCGGGGTAAATTATGAGTTTAAAAGCAGCAGTTGTTATTCTTATGAGCTATATAGGGCTACCTTTTGTTGTATTCCTACCGTGTTTTTTTTTTTTTTTGGGTTAAGAATACTTTAAAGCTTTATAAGGGAGACAAGGCCAGAAAAAAAAAAAAAAAAACAGGAGTTTAGAAATCGAATTAAGAATTTCATGGTGAGGTTACAAACACTTGGATTTTGGGGAACCAACAATTCATTGGAGGACCAGTGGAACAACAGTAGGTACTGGCCCACTCACTGATTCTGCTGACCTTGGCTTTTGGGTACAAACTTGTTTTGCTGCTAAAAGGTCCGACGTATAAAACTCAAAAGGACCCATGGGCGTTAAGAAGAAAAAAAATGAAAGCATGATTGGGCCAGATTAAACAGGCGGCCCATGCCTCTCGTGTAGCAGTAATTATTCTGACCATGACCAGCCTTTTCACTTTCGTCATCTACATATGGCTCCGGCCATACATTCCTGCTTTCTACCTCGCCTGTAACGTTTAAAAGTATCTTGCTGGAGGGATGAAAGATGATGGGCTCATATTCAATGGAGCCTTAGCTTGATAGAACATGTGCATCTCCATTCTCGAGGAAGAAACAGTTACTTTTAAGGTGTAATATGCATGACATTACCAATTATTTAAAAAAAAAAAAAGGGAAGAAAGAAGTTTACACTTTGGAATGTCTTCCTCTACACTTTCAATTGGATGGCTAAGCTGCCGTTTCAAGATTTTATAGTCACTACATCCGTAGAAGATACATCCGTAGTCATCATTTAGGGCTTCTTGTCGTTTGTTTTATGCTTTACAAAAGTTGATCATGAAAAAGTGGTTACAAAGAATAATCCGTTAAAGTTAACTTTTTAGTAGATTCTGAAATACGGCTTTTTTTAAGTTATTAAAATTTTTGAAAATCTAAATAAAAAATAAACGAGCACACTAAAAAAGTTGATTAATCAAGATTAAAATATATATCATTAATTAAAATAGTCAATTAAGAATGAGCCATTAGCATCGCATGCACAATTACATGCACTTGTAGAAATGTTTTTGTCATACCACCCATGGATAAGAGAAAGTGTGTCTATGCGTGACTTAGCATGTGAATCTACTCTCCAATAGGAAGAGAAGAGGTACGCGAAATTGTCTAATAAAACTCAATAACCGCTCGCAACATTCATTGGGCCGTATATTATTAATTCTCATTGCAAGAATTAAGTGATAGATAGATGTCTTGTTGGAAATTTGTTTTTTGTTCTATCACAAGTACATAGACTTTGTTGTAAAGAAATACTGGACCAAAGAGTTAATGATTTAATTTAATGAAAAGGCATTAAGTTATATGGTATTTGATACCATTCATCCAATATAAGCACATTCGACTTCTTTAGCATGTCATGAGATACATTGTTAAGCAGCATGGCCATTGTAACATAATTAAAAAAGAGAATTATAGCAGCTGCTGAAAATTAGTTTATTATGTTAAAAATAAAAGGTAAAGAATGAGTCCAAATCATGGCAGCCTAAAATCGAAATTTACCTTCTTTGCAATTTACCACACTAAATTTGTCCTTTTTTGAATGACGACTTAAAGCAGTGGCTGACCTTTTTCTGCACAACCGACCATCCGAAACGCATCGCAAACTGCGAACCGGAAGCCCCGCCCACGGATAAATCCACTCCTCCTCAGTTTCTTTCCTTTTTATATTTTTTTCCGCAGAGGGGTTAATTTCATTCGAAGGTCGAACCCTCAAAAGTTTAAAAAGAAAAATATATAATAGAAAAAAAAAACGATCCCCTTTTTCTTGAATTGAAAAAAAAAAAGATGATTGCCAAATAAGGCATATAATTTCAAAGTGGGTAATGTTATTATGTTGAAAGAGTATGTTCCCTTTTCGCTTAAATAATGATGGAATGTATGTGAAATAATTAAAAAATATATTTGGAACTCTTATCTCGTATTTCTATTTTCTTTACCTTATAGAGTCTCTTATAAGTTAAAAAAGAAAAAAAAAATGCTCCACTTATAGGTTTTAACAAAATTTCTAAATTGTTTGCAGGTTCAAAAGGAAGCGCAACCTTTTTACCTTAACTCCTGTAGAAAAGATAACGAAGATTGGAAGACGAGGCATGCCACAAAATTCAAGAAAGTGGTATTTCGAAGAAGAAAAGGAAGGAAGGAAGAAAAATTCAAGGAAGGAGTACAGACCCACGCCACGTTACAGAACTGCTCTAGCTAAGCCCTTGCCCATAGAAACGCACGTCGTCTCCCCCGCAACCCCAGCCCCCACCACAGCCCAGTAGACTAACTCCCCAGCACCCCCGCCCGCTTCCCATAAACAACAAAATCTTCCCCTAGGTTTATAATTTAAAGACTAATAACACCATTACCCCAGGCCACTTTCTTCGTACCCCCTCCAGTCTCGACATCCTCTGGTCTTTTAATCTTTTTATCGCTTTCTGCTGTGCAATAGCTTCGATTTATTCCCTTCCAATTTCCAAAAAATTGGACCTGGTACATGTCCTTTCATCACGTTCCTCCAATCGTAAAAAATCTGGTCACCCCCACCAATTTTACCATCCATCTCTGTCCATTTCCTTAGCAGCACTAGCTACAATTTTTTTTTATTCTATTTGTCAATCGCAAAAATAAAAATCCCCCCATTACCAATCCTACTACTGCAGATATAATAAAGGGATCTTCTGTGTCGAAGGTACATTACCATTCCCGTTGCCACCTTTCTGTTTTCCTGCCAATCTTTTACTTGTGTAGCTTCTTTAGGCCTGCATGTCACTCCTCTATAGAGGTCGAAGATATGCATACAGCCACACACCACTCTCGTATATGTAACAACAATTGTTGTACAGCAAATATGTCTTGTGAGTCGTGACCTACCCAAAATGGGTTAGGCTTAATACTAATCCAAGATATGGAAAACGACCCTTTTCTTTTGGTTCGATTTTCTTCCCTAATTAATCGACCACATTCGCTTCAAGAATTTCAGGGCGTGGATTTTAAATTGGACCCACTATTTATCTAGCCATGTTTTGCACATTGCTGATCCGTGTGAACAAAAAAAATTGACTCTTGATTCGACTCTCCCTCCAATGTTTGTCAGGATGTTATGCTGACAATTGGGCTAATTGTAATCTAGGGTTTCAATTCTGGAGGTTTTGGATTTAGGGATTTTATGGTTGGTAACATATTTTAGTAAGGGCGAGCATTCGATAGTACGCATTGTTGATTCAGTTGCTGCTGTTTGGGAAAAGCTGCATTCTGTGTGTGTAATGGAGGGCCTGCCCTAAGCTGAAATTAATTTACCATTTTTCTCCTCTTATATGCGTTATATGTGAATGTATGTGTGGCGCCCCTGCGAATGTATGCTAAAGATTGCATTTTTTGTATGGAAAGGAAAGAAAGATCAAAATTTGAAGCTAAATATTTTACTAGCCTATTATCATTTTTTTTGCTGGGTATAAACATGTTATAAATTGTCTGTTAGTTTGGTGTGGGATTAGCAGGGGTTTTATGACGTGTATGTGTGACAAAAGCAAATTAACATTTACTATATCTTAGTCTCTCTCTTTTATTATATATTTCGGCTCGGGCAAGTATACGGCTGATCTTTGTGATGGTGTTTTTTCAGTATGGCTCTAGAGTAAGTTCAGCAAAATTACACGTTGTGCAACAGTTTTATTTGATTATTTCTTTATCTATTTTCTTGGTACTGTTTCTTGGGGTTCAGCTGATGAATCTTTCTATTTCGAATATGTTTTTACTGGAAAGAGAGTACTTGATTGTAAGAAAAGGTTCTAGATGGTAATTGAAAATCTGAAACAAGACTTTGTACGGGAAGTAAAGTTTACTCATCAGTTTCTTGTTTAACTCATAATTAAATGTTAGCGTTCAGTCTGAGCTAGATATTGATCAAGCTTCTAGATTTTTGATTCTGTGAAATTTTTCATTTTTTTAAGTAAAAGATATATAATTAATGCCTGACATAATCTTTCTTTGGTATAATGTCATGTATGGTGACCTGGGATTGGGACATGGAACCAAATTTTTTGCACGGTGCTATGGAAGCCTGAATGACCTGCATGAACTTGTATGCTGATATGAATATATGCCTAAAGCAATTGATTGCATCCCTGCATAGGTGTTCTCTAGAATTATTAGGAGAGGGCTGAAGCAACTTAAAATATCTGCATCGAGCTTGAATATGTTAACAGAGTTGTCATTTTCATGAGGAGGGCTTGAACTAAGACAAAAAGCTGCAAAAAATAAATGAATAAGACTCCATTTGTATTTGGCCTCAACTCTAGTAGGTAAGCTCTTTTGAATTCTGTTGCTTGTTACACATTAGAATCAGTTAAGCTTCGCTTGTGATTGACTTGATTAATGTTCCTTTAGTAGTAATTATTCTATTATCAGCATGATGGGTGACATCTAATTGCTTGTTACAAGGAATTTTTACTTGTTGACTTGTAAGTTGTGAGCTGAATTAATTTCTATGCATTTATTTCACAATATGCACACCACAACTTGAAGATGATTTGATGAACTTATTTGAAATCCTTTAAGCTGCAGGCTGCCTTGGTTTTAATATTTTGTCCACTTTTTCTGCATGGGTCGACCCCTCTTCAAAGAAATGCTTTGACGTATCATTATCAAAATTGGATGGTTAACTTACAAATCTAGTTGTAGAAGAAAAAAAAAAAAAAATCTTTCAGCTTAGATTTGAGGCTCTACAATCTTCTGATGGTACTGTGTCAGATCACCGGAAGAACACTTTCAGAATGTGAATTACGAAGTTTGGTAATTATGGCTATTGTATTTTTGAAATGAAATTGGTAGTCTATTAATTCCACCATGACATTGATTCTTGGTGATGATTGGAATGAAACTTGTGAAGAAATTATGAGCTTATGGAAGATGAAATCTTAGATTTTATGGCATGAGCTTATGGGAAATATTTTTATTCAATGAGTCATTGTTGGAGGTGGGGTTTGGCATCTCGACATAGCATGTGAATCTGGTTTGGTGGAGGGTGATAAAGTTGTTTAATTGGTCATCTACTTACATGCAATTGATTTTAGTACTGGATCTCGAAATTGTAAGTCAGTTCTCTCTGTGAACTGTTTATGCTTTAAATCAGTTTCAGTAAGCTGTCTGTTAAAAGGCTGGATAATTTTTCATGGTCTTGAGCCCTGACTCTCCTGTCTTAGTAACATTGATTGATTAGCATGAGATTTGATTGATAGTTTAAGAAAAAAAAAATGCTAATATTTCGGTATTGCACCTGGTTATGTTTTTTTATGCTACTGTCAGATACAATACAATCTGACTGTTAGCACGTTTATAATGGCAGCTTCTTTTGAAGTTCAATTAGTTTGTTTTAACTCGAACTTAGTAGATCATTCTGCCTAGCTTACTTCACATCCTTGTATGAAGATAGAAGCTTTGAGTTCCATAAGTGCATAAGGAAAGAGGACAAATATAAGAAATTAATCGTTTGGGCTTCTTGACTATGTTGTTATTTTGGGAAAGTGAGCATCAAGAGAAGCATAAACAGATTTCCCTTTCTGGTTCGTTTGATTGGAAATCATTGGGGGAAAGGAAAAAAAAAAAAGAACAGATTGATATCAACAGTTACTTGAAAACTGTATCCAGCTACTATCCTGAGCCTGTAGACATCTTCATGATGGCTAAAGAGTAAAATCGAATATTTGTTATCTTTTTTTATTCATGTCATGTAGCAACAAGTTGCTTTTGGCATGATAAGTTTGATTTAAGGATACATGCTGCTTTGTGTACATCAATGTTTTTCATGCATGTTGGTGTGAGAATGCTGTTCAATGTGTTACCTTCTTTCCCATGTTTTCAAAGTTTTAACTGGTCTGCAGTTATTTTGTCCAATGTTCAGAAAAATTTTAAGTTTTTATTTAAAGTAATACAATAGTTTTCCTGTGGAAGAATTGGCATTGATGACTTTAAATGATCATTTATTACATGGATTGAGCACTTCTATTAATTGCTTAGCATGTACCAGCTAAACCTATTTAACTTGTGAGCGTGAACTTCCAGTCTTGATCCTGCTGATGCCAGCTACTGTGTTTGCTTAGTGTCTGAAGTTAGTGGAAATACATGATGCTATAGGTGCCACATGGGCTCAAAGATTATCGTCTGGAGTCATGGAAGTCCTTCCTTGTTCTGGTGTAAGCTACACTGGAGACTCTGATTGTCCTGACCAGGGTTCTGGAACCTCCTTTATGTTTGCTGAAGAATTGAACCGTGTAGAACGTACTGAAGAAGTTCAAGTGACAGAGTTTAAAGTAGATGACCTAGAGATTAATTTGGAAGGGCCTCTGGAGGACAGGGATGATGGAAGTAAATGGAGTCTTGGGGGACTGCCTGCTTCAGAAGTTAATAATAATGGAGATACATATTATGCATATGATATGGATGGCCAGAAATACTCTTTTGATTCTCATGATTCCGAAGATGAGAAATCTATTGCTCAGGACCACACGATGGGAACTTGTCTAGATACATATGAAAGTGGACAACCGAGCGGAGACCAAGAGCCAGGACTCTCGCTTTCAGAATCAAAATGGCATGAAAGAGATGAGGCATTAGCTGTATGGGTGAAGGTAATTGCTTATTTTATTTATGGAGATTTAAGTCTTGCAGGCCATATGGTTTCTGTTGATATTTCTCTCAAAACATATGCAATTATAGGCATTTGGATCCATCAAAACAGGAAATTAATTTTAATGGAATGAGTTTAGTTCTTATATGCAGGAATGTTGATATAGAACTTTTTGTTGGATTGCCCGGGGGGGATTTATAGCTATTGGTGTCAATTTTTGTTACAAACTGTGTCAAATAAAAGCAAATTATCCTAAAGTCATAACTAGCATCAATTTAGGGCATAGGTTGAAGCACACAATATTTTGAACTTCTCTGATTGATTTGGAGTTGGTAGAATTCAACTTTTAAGACCTTACTAATAAAATTTTAAATGGAACTTGTTTTGGTGCTTCGGTTTGTTTTTTAAGGAATAGTTCTTAGATCTTTTGCTCTAAGCTGTTTTTGGCTAATCATCTAAGGTTCTGTTAATATCTTTTTTTTTGGAATGAGAATCTTCCATTAAGTTGCTGCATTTGCAATCTTGAAGAAAAAAAAATGTTTTTTGCTTCCTGGTTGTTTTAAGTTGCTTCCATGCTACTGTAGAACTTGCTTCTGACAAAAAACGACATGGTAAAATTGAATGGAGAAGCAATTCCTATGATTATTACTTATCTACAAATTTTTTGGCTGTTTCCTATTTTTAAGTTAATGTCTATATACAATGTTATGGAGTTCTGTAAAGTTTTGTCTTGAGGGTATGGTATAGATTATTTTTCTTTTTCTTGCCTGTAGTGGAGAGGGAAGTGGCAGGCAGGAATTAGATGTGCAAGAGCAGATTGGCCCTTATCAACTTTGAAAGCCAAGCCAACTCATGATAGGAAAAAGTATCTTGTAATATTCTTTCCCCGGACAAGAAACTATTCTTGGGCAGATGAGCTACTTGTTCGCCCAATGAATGAATTTCCGGAGCCTATTGCATATAAGACACACAAGGTTGGAGTGAAAATGGTAAAAGATCTGACTCTTGCACGTCGTTTTGTTATGCAAAAGCTTGCCGTTGGCATGTTGAGTATACTTGATCAGTTGCATAGTGAGGTTAGTTTGTCCTTATGTACTTACATTTTTTTTTCCACATATTACTGTTGACTTCCTCAGTTTCTGCTTGTAATGTGATCCTTTTAAGTAATAACAGGCTCTCATTGAGACTGCTCGCAATGTGGCGGCGTGGAAGGAATTTGCCCTAGAGGCTTCCCACTGTAAGAATTATAGTGACCTCGGGAAGATGCTTTTGAAACTTCAAAATGTAAGAAAGTTACCACTTATGGTTAGTTAAAAAGATGTAAAACCTGTTTTTATCTCTCTCTCTCTCTCACACACACACACACATGTTCAATCACTTGTAGACGTTTTCACAACAAAAAGGGAAGGTCTTGTACATTCAAGCACTGCAGATCCTGCAGATCAAGTTTTATTGTCTAAGATGTTCTTGAACAACATCAAGTATGTGATACATATTCTTGTAGTTGTACCCCGACAATTCTGTTCATTCATCTGATACTTGTCGGACATGCACTTTGTTAATTTCCATGCATCTGTGTTGGAATTCCAAGCATGTTGATACATAAACTGGGAATTTTTGCTTTTCGTAGGGATATGCTGCTCTGCTTTCCTGCATTTGAACTATTAACTTGATTGTTGGAGGACTTATTACAGTGATTCACCAGTCCTGGTTGAACTGATTATTGTGTGGATTAGTTACTGCCATGGGGATTCATACTATAGATGTCAACAACATCTGCAGGATTATATGCTTTGTTCTGATGCTTCGATTTTGTGTGATCCTAGACTCGCATTTTTATCTAAGGCTCTCACAATGATGTATATTGATTTTCCTTTTGGTCTGTTATGACCCAAGAGGAAAAAGATTGACCTGGTGGTATTGTAAAAGTCACTTTGGCTGATCTGCCCTTCCACTCTTATGCTATGCCGTAGAGCCAAAATTTGTGAGATGCTTAATGTGGAGGATGAACATTGAGCTCTGTTATTGTGCTGACTTTGTTTTTGTTGTTTTAGACTGATGCAAAAGCTACACTTTTACTGTCTCAGATGATACTGCAGCGCTTCATCAACTCAGATTGGTTGCAGCACTCTCTGTCATCTTGGATGCAACGATGTCAGAATGCAAATAGTGCTGAATCTGTTGAAATATTGAAGGAGGTAGGTGCCTACCTTGTCTGCTAGTCTGTGCAGCAACATGTTATTTTTCATAAAGGCACATAGTTGTTTCCAAAAACGCCTGTCATTTTCATTAAAAGAAAAGAAAAGAATTAGCTTCTTAATGCTCTGATATCCTGTTATTCTGGTCAATTTCTCACATTTCCAGTTTGAGTCTTGGCCTGTAGTGCTTCAAAATTTGTTGAGACGAAACTTGTGATGATTTTCAACATAAGTCCTCTCAAATGCCTTGTGTCTCATCAAAAGATGACCGCCAGAATGGAGCAAAACCATGAGTCTTACTTAGCTGAATGGGAATTCTGTTCGCTGTCTACCTGAATGCCCTAAACTCATGATAGCTGGCTTTATTTGCATATATGTCATCACCTTCTTCATTGTCTTCTTCTTTGTTTTTTTTTTTTTTCCTTCTGAATATTTCTTTTCCAATTTGAGACTCAACAAGGATGTATCTATTTGTTTACTTGCAACAGTAATACTGATTGACGTTTGAAACTTGCTTCCTAACAACATTCCCTGGTTGACAATCTTTCTGCTTCAGGAATTGGTTGAATCTATTGTTTGGGATGAAGTGCACTCACTTTCAAATGCAACAGCACAGCTTGACTTGAGCACTGAGTGGAGGACCTGGAAACATGAGGTGATGAAATGGTTTTCAATCTCGAATCCAGTTTCAAGTGGTGGTGATCTTGAGCTACCCAGCAATGATATTCCACTGACAATGGGGGTTCAGATGAGCAGAAAGAGGCCTAAACTCGAAGTTCGTCGTGCTGAAATGCATGGTTCACAGGCACAGGTTTTTCAGAGTTCACATCAGGACATTGCAGTTGAAATTGACTCTGCTTTTTTCAATGGTGATCTCAATAACACTGCATCATTTGATTCTGAGCCATCTAAAGATTCAATATCTGTGGAGGCAACTGCTCATCCTGTCTCCCCAGCTACTGTTGCTGATAGATGGGATGAGATTGTTGTTGAAACTGGAAATTCTGATGTCATCCAGTTGAAAAATGTGGAACTGACCCCTGAAAATGGTGCTATTTGTGTAAGTTCTTCAGATGCCATTAGTAAGAGTCGCCAATGCATAGCTTTCATTGAACATAAAGGGAGGCGATGTGTAAGATGGGCAAATGAGGGTGATGTTTATTGTTGTGTACATTTAACCTCCCGTTTTTCCAGCAGCTTACCAAAAGTTGAATCAGCTACACCTGTGGATTCACCTATGTGCGAAGGCACTACAGTCCTTGGCACTAAATGTAAACATCGCTCTTTGCTTGGTTCTTCTTTCTGCAAGAAACATAGACCAAAAGATGATAAAGCTATTACCTCAAGTTTGCCTGAGAATAGGCTTAAAAGAAAGCATGAAGAGAGTACAACAAGATCAGAAGCCACAGATTGCAAAGAAATTGTACTATCTGGAGGAAATGAAGCTCCTTTGCATGTTAAGCCTATCCAAGTCATTGGTGGAGAAGATTTCAGCAGAAGCTGCTCACTTGCTTTGCGTGAACAACCACAGGAAGATTATAGCGCCCAAGAAATGGTTCACTGCATAGGTCTCTGGTCTCAGGACAGCTTCGAACCTTGCCAAGAAAGTCCAAAACGACATTCTTTGTACTGTGAAAAACATATTCCTAGCTGGTTAAAACGTGCTAGGAATGGCAAGAGTAGGATAATTTCAAAGGAAGTTTTCATGGAACTTCTGAAAGACTGCCGTTCAGTGGAGCAAAAGTTGAATTTACACCAGGCTTGTGAACTCTTTTATAGATTGTTTAAAAGTATACTATCTCTGAGGAACCCTGTTCCTAAAGAAGTCCAGTTTCAGTGGGTCTTATCTGAAGCTGCCAAAGATGTTAGAGTTGGGCAGTTCTTACTGAAGTTAGTCTGCAGTGAAAAGGCAAGGTTGGAAAGCCTGTGGGGCTTTAGTGTGAAGGAAAATTTGCAGGCTTGCACCTCTCTTGATGAACCTGTCACAGTCCCAACAGTAGTAGAAAATGATCAAACCAATGAGAACAGTATAAAGTGCAATCTTTGTTCTGAAAAGTTTCTTGATGATCAAACACTCGGTATACATTGGATGGACCATCATAAGAAAGAAGCTCAGTGGCTCTTTAGAGGTTATGTTTGTGCAATCTGTCTGGATTCTTTTACCAATAAGAAAGTCTTGGAAACACATGTGCAGGAGAGGCACCGGGTGCAATTTGTTGAACAATGCATGCTTTTCCAGTGTATACCATGTGGTAGCCATTTTGGGAATCCTGAGGAGTTGTGGTCACATGTACTATCAGTTCATCCTAATAATTTCAAGCAATCAAGTGATGTTGAGCAGCCTAATCTCTCTGTGGTTAATGATATTCTTCAGAATCCTGGTCAAGAGAAGCCAGCTGCAGTAGATGATCGGAACCTGGAGAGTCAGTCTAGTATTCGGAAATACATTTGCAGGTTCTGTGGCTTGAAGTTTGACTTGCTACCTGATCTGGGCCGTCATCATCAAGCTGCTCATATGGGGCCAACTCCTGCTGATCCTCGCCAGGCAAAGAGAGGCCTTCGTCTCTATGCTCAAAAACTGAAATCAGGAAGACTCACTCGACCTGGGTTTAGAAAAGGTATAGGATCAGCATCATACAGGATTAGGAACAGAAGTGCTCAAAACATGAAGAAACATATTCAAGCAACAAGTTTGATCAGTGCAGCAAAGCCTAAAGTCCAATCTGTTCAGCCTGATGCAGCTAGTCTTGGTAGACTGGCAGATTCTCAATGCTCAGCTGTTGCAAAGGTATTGTTTTCAGAGATTAAAAGAACAAAACCGCGACCAAGTAACTTAGAAATTTTGTCGATTGCTCGCTTGGCTTGCTGCAAGGTAAGCCTGCAAGCGTCATTAGCAGCAAAATATGGAACCTTGCCAGAGCGAATATACCTGAAAGCAGCCAAACTCTGCAGTGAGCAAAATATTTTAGTGAATTGGCACCAAGAAGGGTTTATTTGTTCCAGAGGATGTAGGCCAATTGAAAGTGCACATCAATTGTCTTCTTCAGTGCCTCTTTCAGATGATGTAGTTATATCTAGATCTTTGGTTCCTTTGAATCCTGTGTCCAGTGAGTGGACGATGGATGAGAGCCACTATGTTATTGATTCCAGACATTTTAACCAAGATTCTGCTGAGAGAATTATCTTATGTGATGATATAAGTTTTGGGAAGGAGTCTGTCCCAATAGCTTGTGTGGTGGATGAAAACCTTTTGGGTTCTCTTCATATCATGCCAGATGGCTCTGATGGCCAAATTACAGCACACTCTTTGCCATGGGAGAGCTTTACTTATGTTACAAAACCATTGCTTGATCAATCCGATGGCCTTGAAGTGGAGGTAATTTTAGAAATTTAAATTTTCAATGTCTTACTGATTTTTATGCTTTATGTATGTTTGCAAACATAATTATTCTCTTATCTCATTTTCAAATTTCTTGTGAGTGTGCACCTTTGAGATATTTAAGAAAAGTGCAGAAAAATGATTTTGGACGTTAAAATGGAAAGAGGACAATATTCATGTTTTAAGATGCCTGTTTGAGTGTTGGTTTCCTCAGCATGTATTAAGTTCCAGTGTTACGTCTATTCAATGGAGGCTTTTGCTTGCACTGTGAGTTTTCCCGAGGGCCTTTTTTCTGATTACAAAATAGATAACTGGATCCTTTTATACCAATTTCAGCAGTATTTTTCTGGAAACATGTGGATCTGGTGCTGATGATACAGTGTTTAATGATATTTCACATTGCTCAATGTTTAGTGTCTGCTTAGAAGGAATTTCTAAGAAATTATGTGATGCCTCTGCTTTTGATACTGTAGTTGGTGTTTTTCTTGCACAAGTCTCGCATCAGGACAAACATAAGTTCATGTACTTTATTGTCTCTTTTCATTTATATACTCTGTTGGCAGAGTTCACAGTTGGGGTGTGCTTGTGCTCATTCAGTTTGCTCTCCTGTAACCTGCGATCATGTCTACCTTTTTGATAATGACTATGAAGATGCAAAAGACATATATGGCAAACCAATGCATGGCCGTTTCCCATATGATGAGAGAGGTCGGATCATTTTGGAGGTACTTGATTTTTGCTTTCATGCCCCATAATTACCTGAATTTGTATAATTGATATCTTGTCTGCCTTCCCTGCTGTTTCTAGTTGGAAATTGCTGAGCTTTTGCCTCTTGAATTTGGCTATTATCCTTATGCTCTTAGCATTTTCCTCTTCTTCCCTGCTTTTGAGTGCAATGGAGTAGGATGAGTAGTTAAAATGTCTGTTAATTCCTTTTGGCAATGGTAATTTATCATGATTTTTGGACTTTTGTTTACTTGACGTGTTTCATCAGGCAGAAATATACAGTAAATGGATTAAAACTAGATTGTCTGATCAGATAGGCATATCCTATCTTGATAATTCAGACGTTACCAGGTTTAACTATGTCAATTTTACTAGTTGGAACCCCGGCTCCGTGAGCATGTTTCTCTCGAGTCTGATTCAAGTATTGCTATGGATACGTGTGGATATGCCAGTTTGCTAATTTCCATAGAAGGATATAAACATCACAAAAGGTTCAGACATGGAGACTTGGATGTTGTATCAGTGTTTTCATGACTGGCTCTGGACTTATATGAGAAACCTTACATGTCTTTGAACTTTAGTGGTGTGTCTTTCTGAATTGGTTCTTTTACAGCTTAAAAGAGAAAGGCATAAGAGGTAGCATGACTGAAAGTTTGCGTTTGTAACTTTTGAACATCAACATCTGGGGAAAATGCTTACTTTTTAGTTCTAGAGTAGTTCTGGTAGGGATAACCTAAGTGCAGATGTGCCATTTTTAGGTCAAATCATTGACAGTTGATCCTTGTTATAGGATTGAGGTGCTTTGCGATCAACTGAAGAGTCTATGTGATTGCTAAGCGCTAGTAATTGCTGATCTTCCTTTCTTGAATAATTTGTCAGGAGGGTTACCTTGTTTATGAGTGCAATCAAATGTGCTGCTGCAGCAAAAACTGTCAGAACCGGGTTTTGCAGAATGGCATTCGAGTGAAATTGGAAATATTCAAAACAGAAAAGAAGGTATAACTCATCACTGATTCTGATTGTTTGGAGTATCATCTAAGTTGTTGTTTGGGTTTACAGGGTTGGGCAGTTAGGGCAAGGGAGGCAATCCTGCGAGGCACCTTTGTCTGTGAGTATATTGGGGAGGTCATGAATGAGCAAGAAGCAAATGAGAGGCATAATAGGTTTGATTTCTGCACTGAATCTTTGACAGATAGCTTTATCTTCACAATCTTCCTGTTTTTTATTTGTCTAATTGCCTTTAGCGTTTTACTTATTATTTTGTTGTATTTGGAGAACCAGGTATGGAAATGATAGTTGCAGATTTTTATATGAAATTGATGCTCAAATAAACGACATAAGCAGATTGACTGAAGGGCAGGTCTCCTTTGTGATTGATACAACAAATTATGGAAATGTTTCACGGTATATTAATCACAGGTGAGAGAATATTATTTCTTAGCTGTGGAAAATTATGTTGTAGCTAAGGGGTCGGACCTGCAGAGATTTGGATGATCTGATTCTATTTTTCCTTTTTCTTAACCACTTCTATATCTATTTCCATTGCGGGAAATTACTGCTTCCTGATCAAGGAGCATTATGTTGAATGTAGAGTTTTATACGTCTGAATGAGATTTGGCACTTCATGCCATTAAGATTTTATTTTCCCTTTTCGGTAAGGTGTTGAAACATGGGTTTGGGTTTCTGGAGATTTAGTTTCCGAGCTTTTTGCTGTCCCCCTTTGATCCTTAATGGTAACCTCGAGCTCTCTAGGTTAGGCCTTTGAGGGAACTCTGGTCCTCGTTGGCTGCAGGTTACCAAGTTATTACACCCTTTTATCTTTAAATCTGGGAAAAAATGGACTTAAGAAGCAGTACTTTGGAGCAATTTACCATTTAAGGCTAAGTTGTTTTTTAACCTGCTTTACCATCTTGTGGCTCACTTATCATCTCTTGTTGCTCTTAGCTGCTCACCAAATCTTGTAAATCACCAAGTGATTGTAGAAAGCATGGATTGTCAGCTTGCACACATTGGTCTCTATGCCAGTCGAGATGTAAGTACTGTTTGATTTCTTCATAATCTGGGTTATCTTTGTTTTTTCAGATGTCTGGGACAAGCAAAGCAATGTTTTTCCGTAGTAGGCTGTGATCATGTTTCATTCACTTGTGACTTGTTATGGGGATGTTACTTCTTTGAATAAAGGGAAAAAAGAACAATGAAGGATTATTATAGTTTCCCGTGAAAATGGGGACGTTTTGATGATATGATTATTTTACTGTTGGTCCCGACCACTCCCCTTTCGTGGACTGACCTCTTTTCTTCGCTACATCTTTGTCATTTTCACGAATGTGTTGTTTTTGCTGATACTAGAGCTTTTCTTAACAAGTTCTGCAACAATCTTTAATAGTGCCATGCCATCTCTCGTTAAGACTCGTGTAACCCTTTCTCTTAAACTTCATGAGCAGATTGCCATGGGTGAAGAATTGACGTATGATTACCGCTATAAGTTATTACCAGGAGAAGGGTCCCCTTGCCTGTGCGGAGCTTCGAATTGCAGGGGTCGTTTATACTGAGTGCTACATCAGCTAATTGCTCCTACGCTCCCCCCCCCTGCTGGGAATCTCCGACGTTTCCAATCGAGATGTTAGAGAGGAAAGCTGTCAAGGCAAATTTTCTAATTTGTATCTGCTGCTTCTGTAACTGTTGAAATGGGCATGAACCCGTTGAAACCATCGCTTTAGTTCCGTTGATCGGAATTCTTTCCCACCTGTAGAATTTTTGTTTTTTCTGATATAGCAAATTTTATCTATCCTTCTAATTTCAAGCTCAGCCTAATTTCGAGCACTTTATCCTGACCCATCTCTCCTCTACTCAGCCTACTTTTTCCATAGAAGATTGGAAACCTTTTTTTTTTTTTGGTCATAAAACAAGAGGGAGGCAATTTTCAAAGCAACCGTATTTGATAGCTGCCGCAACCATTCTGCTCACGTCCATCATCTATTTCAAGCCATATATATGCCAAAGTCGAGAAAGTTGACAATTGAAGGAATGTCGCTTGAAGTGAGTGTAAGAAGACAGAGATTCTTCATACCAATCACTTGATGCTGTTGCAAAGCATAAAAAGTGCTCATGTTATTATTTACGAGTGCTCAAAGACTCTACTACAAAATGTGTGAGATTGGTTATTAGGGGAGGAGGATCTGAGCTGATGGTTCCATCGGTTAGAGAACCTAGAACTTCATCTCCTCCAAATGGCACAGATAGAAGAGAAGAGACAGGCCATAACCGATCCCGACCACTATGAGCATTCCTGTTTAGAATGATAATCAACAACCTCTTTAAGACGCAGAACTGCGAGGGTTGAATCTTGAAACGGCCCTTAGAAAATGAAATGAAATGAAATGAAATGAAAGCCCTTTATTTAATAGGCGATTACCGTGTTCAGTAATAAGTTTTGCAACTTTTGTTTCTTGGCCTTTTGGTAGATGCCTTGAAGACGGTTGTTGCAAGTTGAGAAACATGGAGGCGATGACTAGCCCGCTGCCAAGCTTTTCCCGGACAACTCTCTCCCGCATGTCCAAAGACCATAGTCCAGCAACCGATCCATTTCCCAGATCTTCGATGGACAATTTGATGAATAAGAATATCCCAAGGCAAATTGAGAATTTAGCCACCATCCTCAACAATCTCATCCTGGGGAATTTGGACAGGCCGTTGACCAGATTCACGACGCAGCCACATGTGTACAGGGGAAACCAGAAGTACCAATCTAAAATAAGCCACAACACAAACAGGAGACCCTCTATTTAATGGGACTACGCAAAACTGGCAATGAAAGAAGTGTTGTTAGTGACTGACCAGGATCATCGAGTTGAAAAGAAGCAGAGACGGCAAATAGGGATGCCACAAGAAGAGAACAGAGTCTGAATAATAATGATTTATCACTGATCTTTGTCGCCATTTGCTGCTGCCAATAGTTTCTTCAACCCTGGGTAAGCACAGGTCTTTTGAAGTTTGCAGATGGATAAAGTTGAGGGTCTCGTAGCGCAGTGCAGAAGAGAGGTCAGAGGAGGGGGGGTTACACTTACACACAGCGCCCCAGTGGTTGAGCATTGACTTTCCAACCACAGCTCATAGAGGGTCAGCGCTTCTGAAAATCATTAAATTAGTCTAAACTCCTGCTAGCGCATATGCATCTGACCCCTCACCAAATTTGCACATTCCTATCGCTATTCTACACACTTAATGCACAACGACACTACTGTATATACGAATTTGTCAGCCCCAGAATCCCTCCTTTATCCTTTTGTGCTTCACAGAAAAACTCTGAATTACCGTCGATCCATCTTGCTAAGGCCTCGTTAAACCAAACCACCACCATCTAAATTCTAAAGAAAACAAAAAACAAAAAACAAAAAAAAAGAGGGGCTGGGGAGCGGCGGGCAGAAAAGAAAAAAGAAAAATCACTAGACTGCCTTACGTACAACTGCTAATGGCAAATCCGAATAACAAAAATTGGAAGCAAGTTGGGGTTTTTTTTGTTTTTTTTTTTTTGGTTTTTGGTGGGGGGACGTGTTACTGTTGCCTCTCATCCATCTCATGCATTACTACAAAACTCTTTTATGTTAATGCAAGGCAATGGTTTGCGAGTTACACAAGTTATCACTTTCTTCTGAGCATATTATTACTATTATAATAATCCAATGAACCTATCTCCATAATGCTTGGTTTTCTCTTCCCACTGACTTTCCATGAAGAAGTAGTACAAACTAGGCTTTTTTACTTCTTCGCCTATGAACATACACGCCTGAGTTTACATTTGTTACTTTTTTTCCCCCCTCTTTTGGAGTTGAGGCTAAAGTGATGCATGATGACTAAAGAATCAAATTGTATTACGACTATTTGGTTTTGTAACATGAGAAAAATAGAACTAAGTTTTGAAGAAATCTTCACTGTTACAAAATTTTGATACATAGTTAAAAACTTATTCTAAAAATTATTTTTATATAAAACGCTATAGCTTATTTTTTAAAAACACTACTGTTACAAAGTTGTGATACATGGCTATTATTCAGGGCATGATTAGATTTTACTTTTGGGAGCCAAGATACATAAACACGTGCAGTGACGGGACAGCACAAGTAGAGAGAGCCGGCATCGAGGAGGGCCACCATCGGATATGGGAATTCTTTCTTTCTGCAGTACGTGGCTGGGTTGTCGAATGATGATGATGATGAAAGCGTGCTATTTTTGCCCTTCCTACCTTTCACTCATCATTTCAGAAACTCTCCATCATTAGGCTCCCACCACCTGGGCCCCGGCCCCGGCCCATGTGAAATGTTGGCTGGTAACACTCGATTCGATGATGCAATTGTCAAAGCATCTGGCTCAAATATATTTCTGCCATATAAATTGAGGATAATTTCATAAACCTCTCTTGCATTTTCTTGTAATATTACTGAGCTCCTCTAAAATTTTTAAAATCTCACTTGCCTCCCTTAAATTGATATTTTTTGTAGCATTGTAACCTATTTGAAATAAATGTAATAAAGAAAAAAACTTTTGTTATGATACTACCCTTGTATTATCCTATTTATGAAGTTTACAACAATAATAAAAATTAAATCAATGCTAAATTTTTATAAGGTTTAAATTTTTTGACTTAAACTATTTATTTTAGTTGTATTAAAACAAAAGCAAAATTGACATCTTGAAAAAATTATTGCATGAAAAATTTATACATATCAATAGATTATTTTAGTTATCAATGCAACTTAAACTACATCACGTATTAAAACATAATTTTAAAAAAATTTAATTCTTTAATTATAACTATCTATAAAATTTTTTAAGATGTTAGTTAGTTACCGATATCCTCCTAAATGGTTAATTTTGACTAGATTTAATTTATCTACATCTTTTGTTATTCTAACATGTGTGACATCCCACATCGGAAGAGTACATGAGAAAAGGAAATGTATATAAGTTTGGAATCAAGACCTATCAAGTAAATTGGGTTAACCATTTTAGGCCAGTGATTTTAGTCCAAAAGTTGCTTGGGTCAGGCTTTGAGTCCTGTTGTCACAGGTGGTATCAGAGCGGATCTCGCATGGTCTCTGCGTGGGGCAAGAAGTTAAGTGCTATGCCGGACGAGACCCAAGGAAGTGCAAGGAGTTAAGTGCCACGCCGGACGGGGGCCACCTCTAGAGTCTAAGCACGACCAAATGGACAGTTTGGATTGTGACGGTATCTGTAACGGACTTTGCGAGGACGCAAAGTCCTAAAAGTAACGGGCTGTCATCTGTAACGGGTTTTGTGAGGACGCAAAGTTCTAAAAGGAGGGGAGAATTGGGGAGAATATGATATCCCACATCAAAAGAATGCATGAGGGAAGGAAAGGTATATAAGCTTGAAATCAATGCCTATTAAGTAACTTGGGTTAACCATTTTGGGCCAATAATTTCTGTCCAAAAGTTGTTTGGGTCAAGTCTTAAGTCCGGGTCGTCACAACATGACCTTGATATAGAGAAATATAAACCATTATTAGATAACAATTTTTTTTCATATACATTTTTTAGTTTGAAATTTTATTTTTGGTTTGGTTTTTTAGTTAAATAGTTATCAAAATCAAGGGTAATATTGTCAATTTGTAACTTTTGATAGAAATATCTAATATTGTCAAGTTGGCAAGGGATGCAAATAAAATTTTAAAAATATTTGAGAAGCTAAGTGATATTATAAGAAACCTTGGAGAGGTTCCTTAAATTATCCCTATAAATTGATGCCATTGTTATAAAAAGAATAATATGGCTACCCACAGCCCGATTTCCCATGATCACTGCAATTAATGGGACCCCCCGGGTTAAATGTTAAATGACTCTGCGGCCCAGGTGCTCTCTCTCTCTCTCTCTGTGTGGGTGCGATTAATTTCATTTTTGTGAACAGCAATTAAGTTCACTTAGATCCTGAAAATTATTCTTTAATTGCCAAAATACGTACCCTTGATAGTCGACGAGCCATTATAGCAATTTAGATATTCTAATAATACTTTATCTATCACATTTTGATAGTCTTGATTTTTTGTTTTTCACACAGTTTACCAAAATTAGTTAAATTTGTTGGAAGAGTAAATTTATCCTATTGTTTTCTCAAGATACCCTTACATTAATATTAGAAATATGACTAATCATTATATATTTATACTAATTATAACAACAATATTGATGGAATGTTGTTCAAAGTATGAATCAAAGCGATTATTATTAAATAAGATAGGTTATATTCACTGATAATAAAAAAAATTAAATAAGAGTGCTTAAAAGAAATTAATAATTAACTATATTCTTCAATTAAAAAGTACATTATATTTTGAAACGGATGAAAAAGGAAAATAAAACTATCAAAATGAAATAGAAAGGGTACAGCCTTTTCTCAGTGTGAAATTTGTCATTTTATTGCTAAAATTTAAAACCGAAAAATTCATAAATATGTATCTTTTCGGTTTACATTTATTCGTAATGCACCTGCGGTCTGCCTGGCTATAAAGTAGAGGTGTCAATCATAACCCATTTATATTGGGTCACCCAAACCCAACCCATTAATAATTTACCCAAATCAACCCATTAATTTTAAACCCATTTATACCTATTTAATTGATGGATAATGGGTTGATTTGGCTCACCCATTTAATCCATTTAAAAATAAATACATATTTTATTCACAATTTTAGTGAATGATAAGGAGATAAATTTGAATTTCTTACCAATGTGATAACAATAAAATGCCATTATTTATTGTCAAATACCATGCAAAAAATCTTTAAAAAATAATAATATTTCAAACAAGTCATAAATGGGTAGTTGGATATATCCATACCCATTTATTAAATGAGTATAAATGGGTTGATTCAATTATATTACCCAATTATGACTTATTCAAATATACCAAAATCAGCCACCTATACTGTAAAGTAACAATCAACATTAATCAATGAACGCGGTCGAGCCACAACTGGTCAGAACCAACTCGTGTGTAGTAAGGTCATAAATATCTCAACTGACTGTGAGACTGGAGTTCAGCTTTACATATGCCAGAGGCCAGAGGGAAGGATACACTCGTACATTTCAACCGGGAAAGGGATTTGATTAAGAGGACAAAAACATCAATTCTGGAGGGTGGTGTATGTGCACATCACTATCATTTTCAAATTCGATCAACTATTATCCAGAGACCACCATATTCTTGTAGTGTCATTTTCTTATAAATGCCCATAAATCTTTTTTTTGCCAATTTGCCTCGATATCATCTACAGGGATATTCTTGTCAATTCAAGTTTAGAAGAAATTATCCTTGAAAGCAATAGTCTTCTTTTAGGCAAAGAGATTCGATCGCTCCTACACGACCACCTATAAAAGCAAAAGCAAAAGCCTCCGCATAGAAAAACTCAAAAGAAAGAATTACAACCTCATTTGCATGCCTGTCTTTTCTGATCGCTTTCGGGCCTCAGTTATCCAGACAAGTGCGCGTGTTTGTGTGCGTGTGTGAGAGAGGGAGGATGAAAGACTACCAGTTTTGTATTAGCAAGGTTAAAAGACGTGAAAAATTCTTAGATCACTTCCTAAATCAATCGTGGAAACCAGAAAAAGCAACCTCAGACACGCACAGTCCCAGAGTAGCAAGTGAAGTTACAAAAACAGCCTAAATGAGTTTCTGTCGAGCGTTTTTTAACTTTTGGGGTTGTGTCATGTGCTGCATTTTAATAATAATTCTAAATTATAGATATAGCTCTCAAATGGGCACTCATCATCATTCAACTCTGTTAAATCTCAGTTAAGTGGTTCCCTTGATGCTTGACATCTAAGCTCCATTCAATCATTTTCAAAGCCTACTGGGATTCTTATATTAAAGAGATCAAAGAGATGGGCTCTCACTGAAGTCCCAGCTAGCCCTCCTGTGTTTGGTGAGTCTTTTGTTGTTTTCTGGGTTCAAAGATTTATCTCAATTTTCAAGAGCTGAATTTCGTAAAGACTCCATTTTTATCCTTCCTCAACTCTTGTGCTCTTGTATCCCACATGTTTTCTTTTTCTTTTTTAAGTCTAAGGCTTCATTTCTTGTTAATCGTAGGGGATATAATCCTGGGATTTTCCTGGATTTTTATGCTTTTGGTCCTTTCACAAACTCGAGCTTTGTCTTTCAGAGGGCCATTAGGCTTTCGAACATTAGCCTTTTAGATTTCTCATTTGTTTTTGTACTATACTGCAATTTTTGTTTTTCGCTTTTTTTGGTTGTCTTCTCCTTTAAATGTCACAATATGAATAATTCAGAATTATGTTTGTTGTGGACTTGTAGTGTATAGCTGTTTTGATTATTGGATTCTTGTGTGCATCCTTTCTGGCAAATAACACTAGGGTTCAAAAACTGGAGCTTGACTTTTGAAAATTTGTGATATTCTTCAATTGGTGAGGAAAGATAAGTAAATATAGTATAAAAGTGAAGGTCTACGTCCTTATTCTCCTTGTAAATGCCATACATAGCTTTGTCTAGTTGTTCTTGAAGCCGTGCTGAGTATGGATGAAATTAGAGTACCAAAGGTAGAGCAGGGTGGACAGACCAAAATAAAAAACGTACCAATTGCAGTGACGCCAGAGGGTTTCTGGTGCTGTCCCTCTCCTGTTGTCTTTCAAAAGACCCCAAAGACACAAAATCCTCTGAACAAACCGAAATCATCGCCTCCAACTCCCGCACCCAATGCTGCATTTCAGAAGAAAAATTCTGTCAGTGAGAAAAAGCAAGCAGCCGTAGCACCAAGATCCAATCTTGTTTCAAATGATCAAAAAGCTCCTAATTCTGATGCATCACTAACTAGTCTGCCATCCATTACGGAGAGGACACTTCGGGTGAAGAGGGAAAATGTGCAGAGGAAGGTGTCAATTGAGTTTGGAGAACCTGGGACGAGCGATTTGAAGGTGATTTTACTCGGGAAACAGGGCTTTGCTGTGAAGTTGAGTGTCCACAAGAAAATTTTGGTTGAGCATAGCAGATTTTTTGCAAGCAAAATTTCAGAGCAGCAGCTTGTTTTTCCGTGTCTTGAAATTGACGACTGTGATGATGTTGAAATCTATGTTGAAACTGTTGGTCTTATGTATTGCAAAGAATTGAAGCAGCGGTTGATCAAGCAAAGTGTTCCTCGTGTCCTGCGCATCCTCAAGGTATCTCAGAAAATCATGCACGAATGTTTTGTTTGTTGCTTCACATTGCATGCGTTTGGTAGTTTTTCTAATCACGTCAGGCTGCAATTTCAGTAATCAGTTTGGACTATTTTATTGATTTGATTTTTGTCACAACTGTTTATGGCTGCTCTTTTCGTTGTGATAAATTTAAGTATCAATTGAACTGAATTACATTCTGCTCTTTATATGTTTATATTATTATTACAATTATTATTATTATTATTATTATTATTATTAGTATTATTATTATTATTATTATTCCGCATTGTAAAATGATTGGAAGAAATAGAAGTCGCTGCTTACTGAGCTAAGAAGAACCTGTCTACTTGGTTTTATACATAGTCATGAAATCATAGCGGATATTAATCTTGTGACAGTCAAATTTTTAGGCCTTCTCTGCTACTTCAGAGCAGTCTGGACAGAATAGGCCCTCTCTCTTACTTTGCACTAGCCTATGATTATTCAAATATTTTCTTTTTTCCCTATGTTTTGGCATTCCCATGGAAATTCCATGTTTTCAGTTTGAGCAACCCAAACAAATATCTAGACTTGGCTTCTGCATTCTAAGCTTTCCTTTGCGTTCCCAACCTTTCAGCCTATACCTATCCTGTGAGGAAGGAAACCAGTTTTGACAGAACAGCAGCAGATTGCATTGATGAATAAACTTTTGATTTTTGATTTTTTAATTTTTTTTAGATAGAGATGGATAACTGTTCTGATTGCAAATTGGTGTGGCCAATTTAGCTGTAGTGGTATCCGGATTGATGCAGCAATCACAGAGAATTAGGATTCAAAGGCCTGGTTCATGTAAACTAGCATTCTGTGGTAAATCTTTTGATTTGTGTTCTGTCTTTTGCTTATTGCACTTCTTCATTAATATCATGTTGGCCAAAAGCTGATTTGAAGTTTCTTGTTTGCAATTTCTACTACTATGCATTATCACTCCGAAATCCTAAAATATCTATTAGTAGTGCATCTAAGAACGGGAAGCAGCTCACTAGTACTCTTAGGTTGAGTTTCTTCTTATGATAATTGGCTATGTTTTGTAGCACTCTCTTATTGTTAAAACAATCTTGGTTCGTATCTCAGATAATCATTTAAAAGTTGTGAAATTTGTTTTGCACTTCGAATGTCTACATATTCATAGCTTGAAACTATAATGCAGATTGCAGAACAACTGGGCTTCACTTCATGCATACAGTCTTGCTTGGAATACTTGGAAGCAGTCCCCTGGGTAGGGGAGGAAGAAGAAGATAAAGTAGTTAATTCAGTGTTACACCTGCAGGGGGAGGGAATTGGAGTGACCCCAGTATTGAAGCGTGTCTCTTCTGATGTTTCAACGCCACCTAAAGATACATTGTCCCAAATTCTGGAGTTGGTGCTGAAGAGCAATGAGGAGAGAGGCCGACGTGAAATGAAATCCATTGTGCTTAAGCTTCTTCGGGAAGGTAACAATCTTCCTAGCTGCTCAAGTTCAGTTGACACATGCAACGCAATAATTTATGGATCGTGCAGAAGCTGCTTGGATGTGTTGTTGTCTGCATTCAGACAAGCTACTGAATCTGAGATGACCAGCAAGCTAAATGACTGCAAAGAACCATTCCTAAAGCAGATATCTCTAGAAGCTGATAATATTTTGTGGTTGCTTGACATTTTAGCTGACAGGCAGGCAGCTGATGAGTTTGCGGTAATGTGGGCCAGTCAGCAAGAACTGGCTTCCCTTCATGGAAAACTTCCTATCATGTCTCGATACCATGTTAGCTGTATCACATCAAGGCTTTTTGTTGGAATAGGAAGGGGGGAGCTTCTGCCCTCAAAGGACATCCGCCTCTTGTTATTAGAAACCTGGTTGCAACCATTGATTAATGACTATAATTGGTTACAGCATGGCTGCAGGTCATTCGATCGGAAAGTTGTGGAGGAAGGAATCGGCAGGACCATTCTCACATTGCCTCTGGAGGAGCAGCAGAGTATTTTGTTAGGTTGGTTGGGAACTTTTCTGAAGACTGGTGATAGTTGCCCAAATCTTCAGAAAGCTTTTGAGGTCTGGTGGCGCCGGACTTTTGTCAGACCATATACAGATTCGGTTAACACCCCTCAGTCGGATACCACCATGGCGTTGAAGGTGGTAGAGAAATAAGAAAACCAAGTACCATATGTGGAGGTGATGCAGAGTTTACCTAGGTACACTGGGATTTCAGTCTCTTTATCAAGTTTTAAGGGCATGGAAAGTAATATGTGGCCGGAAGTCTATATGCAGAAGCCATCCTCCTTTCAGGATAAACAGTTCCTTGTTTGAAGTTTAAACAGTTCCGTGAATCTCAAGATTCGATTTGATCCATTACGGGCTCGGAGAGATTCATCAGGCTCTAGGGAATTTACATTGCTTGGTGTTTGTAAAAGTTTGTAATAGAGTGTGTTAACCTGCACGTCTGAGTTACATTTTGATACTACTGAAGTGAAATCAACTGTAATGAATTTCTTACAGAAATGAGATAGCTGATTTAACTACAATCCAATCACTGCTCTTTCTATCCGTTTGCCTACGTTTTAAGCTAACCAAGTCACAGAATTTGTCTGTATTATGAACTTGCACGTATTGCTGGGCAGGAGACGGGGCAGAAAGTAAAGGGGAGTGTAAGCTAGGCAGACGAGACGACTACTGTAATCAGATCGGAAAGAGCAGCATAGGTATCTATTTTCTTGCCGAGCGACATATTGAGATGCGCAAAACATGCATTGAGCGGCATTGCGCTAAGCCCTGCCAGCGTTGAGTTACTATTCTGACATTGTTGTTCTTTTTCCAGTCAATGCGTCACTTTTCATTGATCTATTGTTAATTGCAATCCTCGGTAGATAAAATGCCCGGTATATCATCATACCGCAGCTTACTTGATCATGTTCAATAGTTACTGGGGAACCAGAATTCTTGTCCACCTGACTTTTTTGCTATAAATCATCATGGAATGGAAGGTAATAGGCCCGGTGATCTTGGCTTTCTTGCTTGGGAAAGAATTTAACTTTTTAAGGGTCCTCGACAGCAGAATATTATTACATGGCTGGATTGTCGTCATGCTCATCGACCTTGCAATCATCTGCTCTAATTGAAATCTCTGCTGAGGATATACTGGGCAAAAAGTATTCTCAAGGCGAATTGAATATAAACAGATGCAGTAGCTAGCTAAGAAACAGCTGGGTTCATTGACAGCCTCAACAACATGCTCCGCATTTATCATAATGAATCTCCTAATAAATCTTAAAGGATATATATCTTTTTTCCGAAGGAGTGGAACTTGGCTTTGATGTCTCTCAGTGGTCCTCGTTCTCGAAAGCAGCAGCCATCTTTCCAATTACAATTCGTTTTCTTGGACTCGAACGAACCTGATCCCTGGCGGGTCCTATTCTTTATTGAAGTTGAAGCACCTCCTTCGTTACGGCTTTTACAAGAATGGTGAAAACAATTACGGGCTTTAACTAAGTATTTCCTGTCTCATGCATACAAACATATAATATATATATATATATATATATATATATGCTATAGTAACGCGAGTTGTGGTAACGCTAGGGAGATAACCTGTAATAGCAAGTTTTTACCGTCGTTAGTGACAAATTCGATTTTTAGTGACTTTTCTAATATTGCAATGGTAAGTTTACAAAGAAATTTAATAAGCATATCTCTTAAAACAATAAGTTATAGTCATCAATGAAAATTTACGTTTTAACAAATAAATTTACTTACTTGTTAATAAAATTTACCTTTTTTTGAAATTCAACTTACTAGTAAGTTTACTAAAAAATTTAATAAGTATATCTCTTAAAACAGTAAGTTATAGTCATCAATGAAAATGTACTTTTTCAACAAATAAATTTACTTACTTTTTAGTAAATTTTACCTTTTTTTGAATTCAACTTACTAGTAAGTTTATTAAGAAATTTAGTAAGTATATCTCATAAAGCAGTAAACTGCAACCATTAATGAAAATTTACGTTTTCAATAAACAAATTTACTTATTCTTTAATAAAATTTACCTTTTTTTGAATTCAACTTACTAATAAGTTTACTAAGAAATTTAGTAAGTATATCTCATAAAGCAGTAAGCTACAACCATTAATGAAAATTTACGTTTTCAACAAATAAATTTACTTATTTTTTAATAAAATTTACCATTTTTTAAATTCAACTTACTAGTTAATATACTATCTAAAAAGGTAAATTTTGTCTATTTCTTAAATTCTTGATCATTTGGGACTCTTACTGTAAGTACCGATCCCAACGTCAATAAATCCATCTCGAATGGCAAATTACCAATTATTAAATTCAGACTAAAATACAATTGCCCCCTCAACCTATTTGTATGATTGATTGACCACTGTAAAGTGGAATTGATTCATGATCTCCTAATGGGTTGCGATTGAGAGAATTCCCTCAAAGATATTAAAAAAAAAATTGTACTATTATCAATTGCTTTCGGTACTTGGAGATGGAGATTGGGGTATGCGTACAATCTGAAATAAAATCTGAAATTTGTTGACTATTTGCATTAATTTGATGATTATGGTTTAGAAATCGACATAGTGCATGCATTCTGTAAACATTGCATGAAACTTGTGTCATAAGCATAATTTTCACTGGAGATTTTTGAAAGTTACGCAACTTAATATATGGATGAATTTACTATAATTTTCAAAGATTATGCTACATTAATATAATTTCAACTTTTATACGTATGATCTTGATAATCAAATTTATTAAAATTTTATCATTTTATTGTATTCATATGGATTAACTTATAGAAATTGTGATGAATAGACAACTACCATTATATATATAATTCGGTTCGGAATGATTTATTATTATTGTAAACCAAACTTTTAATCTTTTCAAAAATTAAAAAATAATTCAAAATTTATAATCAGACAAATTTTATTACACATTTTATAAGGTCATGTGAATAGTAATTTTTTTAATAGTATTCTTGGCATTATTTCAATTAAATTTCCTAATGCTAGTTTCATATAAGTTTTTAAAGTAAATTAGTAAATTTATGCCACAAAGAAGTAAATTTGGATCACTAGTCAAATTTACCATGTTATCATAAAATTTACTATGATTCTATAGAAATTTATTAGTAGTTGAATTAAACTTACTCTCTAAAAACTAAATCTGGGATATAAAGTTCTAATTCATTTACTCCAAGAAAAAAAATAACTTTCTTATTTATTCTGACTTAATATTTTAGACATAAAAGTTACTAATTTATTAAGTTAAATTTCAATCATTAATAAAAAATTTTAGCACTATTTCAAGTAAACTTCCTAATTGTAGTTTCATATAAGTTTTTAAAGTAAAATCGTTAATTTTTACCACAAACTAGTAAGTTTTGATCAGTAATCAAATTTACTATGTTATTATACAGTTTACTATTATTTAAACTAAACTTACTCTTATAAGTTTTTAAAGTAAAATAGTAAATTAATACCACAAACAAGTAAATTTTGATCATTAATCAAATTTACTATGTTATCATAAAATTTACTAATATTGTATAAAAATTTACTACTACTTCAACTAAACTTACTCTTTAAAAGTAAGTTTGAGATGTAAAATAGTAATATATTTTTAAAAAAAGATCATTTTCATGTTTTTTCTAATTTACCTTTTGAGATATAAAAGTTACTAATTTACTAAGTTAACTTACTCTTTGACGTGCAAAACTTACTACTCTTAAAAAGTAAGTTTAAGATGTAAAATAGTAATTTATTTTCAAAAAAATGTAAGTTTCATATAATTTTTACGATTTACCTTTTGAGACATAAAAGTAACTAATTTATTGATTTAACTTACTGTTTTAGATGCAATTTGAGATATTAAATAGTAATTTATTTTCAAGAAAAGGTAAGTTTCATCCGATTCACCTTTTGAGACATAAAAGTTACTGATTTATTCAACTAACTTACTCCTTTAGATGCAAAACTTACTTCTCGTTAAAAGTAAGTTTGAGATTTAAAATAGTAATTTATTTTCAAGAAAAGGTAAGTTTCATATTATTTTCAATTTACCTTTTGAGACATAAAAGTTACTAATTTATTAAATGAACTTACTCTTTTTGATGCAAAACTTACTTCCAAATTTTTAGGCTAATTTTTAGACATTATCTTATCTAAATGACCGGTCTTCCAAATTTTTAGGCTAATTTTTAAGCATTATATTATCTAAATGACTGGTCTAACAAGTAACTAAATGGTTACTAAAAGTATTTTTACCTATAATATCAGGTAAACTTTGTTTCATTACTATAACTATCGTTATTTGAGTATTTTCCTATATATATACATATATATATATATACACACACACGAATGTATGAAAATGTTTTACTGTAACACTCGACCCTGTAATAAGATTTATTTATGTGCAACAGAAATAGGTGCTTGTTTAGAAACTTCCAACTTTTCACAAAAGTAAGGAGAAACAGGTGCTTGTTTAGAAACTTCCAACTTTTCACAAAAGTAAGGAGAAAACAGAACCAACGTTGGTTGGGTCTAGTGGAAGGGCTAGTGACCCCCAGCATGGCGAACAGAGTTCAAATTCGACTCGAAACACCACGTTGGGAGAGATCCCCTCGCCTAATAACGAGCCCGACAGTATCTCGGGGGATTAGGCGTATCCTTGCCTAACCTTTTACAAAAAAAAAAAAAAAAGGAGAAAACAGAAAGTTTGGAGGAGCAAGTAAAACTTTTGCAAAAGTTACTATGGGTGAGCATGGAGATCGAATTGTCACAGCATGGCACGCGGGATAAATAGTACTAGTATCAAACTTTGCAGGAGTACAAAACCAATGGTTTTGGGCTGAGCATCTGGGTTTGAAGTCCAGACCGACCCCTCTATTCTTCGGTCCCGTCTTCGTTGGGTCCCATCAGCGGTGGCCTTTTGGAGGGGTGGGGGGGCGCTGCTCTCATAAACGGAGGTTGGTGGACAAGAATTAGGGTCCGGGCCCGGTCACATAGTTGTCCACTCGTCTGCTAGTAGTAGCACAGTGTGAGAGAGAGGACCAACCAGAGGTAGCATGTGCCTCATACGGACCCATTAAATATTCTTATCCAACAATCTGCGTAGACTGCTACAGGATGTGGCCAATGGGCTAAGCAAGCAAGACAAAAAATGCATTCTCCCCACCAGTACCATACAACATGATGTATTCATGAGTGGGTCATCCCTAGTGTAATTTATTACCAGCACTACTCTTGTATTTTTTTTAATCATCTGCTCATCAATGGGAGGGTCTCTGCAAAAAACACCAAAAATTGGCTACCCCACCAAAATTCAACAATTAGTATTCACATTCATTAATTCAACACGACCCTTTTGCATGCATTTGTCTTTGTCTTTTTCTTCGAGTGTGTTTGTGTTTGTGTGTGTGTGTGTGTTATTTTCGTAATTTCTTGACTGTCAGGAAGTGAGTTTTAGGTATAAAACGCTACTTTCGAAGCTTAGTTTTGACCTTGGTTTTGTTCTGAGCAAAATTTTGGAATTCTTGTGACTTGTTCTGAGTCTTTCAATATCATAGATAAAGAAACACAATTCCTCCTTTTTTTGGATCAAATTAAGTTTTGATGACCATTAAAACTATTACTTTAGGAATGAACGAAGAAACTTGATTTTGAGTATTTGACGACACCTGATCATATATGCTTTTTAATCCACAAACTGATTCAAGGAAGGAAGACCTAGTGGCTAAAGTTGAGATATCAGGAATTGGAAGCCCCGAGGTCTAATTCCTGCTACCTATCCACTTTTTAAATCCCATCTCTTCCTTTATGGAAAAAATTTTAAAAGAAGAAGAAGAAGAAGAGAGGAAGGCTTGATAGTAGCTTCGCAACAACTTTGTTAAATCAACTACTATAGAAGGGCATTCAGTTATATCTTGGCCACGGTATGTCTCAAGCAAGCAGCAAAAGCTGTAAAATAGGTGAAAGGTTATTGTTGCTTTGCACATAGTTGTTCTGAATCTCAAGAAAATGTTAGGAAATTGCTTACATTGGTAACACATGTAACTAACTCACCAGCATCATCATCACCCAAAAATCAGATGGAAAGCTGATCACCATATCTCGTGGTTGTTGTCCTTCATTTTCACTACCAAACAACCCCGATAGCTTCTGAAAACAAATTTTAGCCAGCGCATTCCATCACTGTTTATTTATCATCTTTTTGGGCGAAATCATTGATGCTTCAACTAGTCCACTCCAGCTCCGGCTTTTAGAATCACTGTAAAGAGAGAAGAAGTTTATTGCGTAATGGGGAAGATTATCAAGACTGATGCGAACGAAGGACTCATCAGTATTCATGCAGCAAAAAGAATTAAGCAGTGCCATGGTATAAGTTCTAGCCATGTCATATAAAACCCTGATTCCAAAAGTACCTCAAATAAAAAATATACATCACGCCATATTAGAAATGCAGCTCGGATGTACAAATTTCAGCGATGCAGATATAAGGGAAAAAAAAAAAAATTAGCCACGTACCTTACCTTTAATTACGTAACAGAATATAAGGTGCGCAGTTACTGATCTTTGTCACCATGAATGAGACTCCTGGTTAAGTTCAAATTTAGTTTCTCGAGAGTACGAAGATTCCTTGCTCTACGCCTCCATAGATGTTCTTCGGAGGACCCTGCGTTGATGTAGAAGAAAATGATTGATGCAGCAATATCAATTAACTTTCCTTCGTTCCTTGTACTTTTCAATTTTCTGATTTTTGCTCTCGTCTTGTTTTGGGGAACGGAGTGACCGGTCGTTTTTTCTCATAGCCTTTGCAGTAGGTACTTTTTTCTCCATTGCCGGCGGAGCTTCACAAGCATATAGTCATATACACGCAAGGATGGGAAACGGAATTTTTTTTAAAAAAAAAAATTATAAAACGTTTATTCAATTTTGTAAATCACTTTGAACACATTGCGAGTCTAATACACTTAAGACACTTTTTTTTTTTTTGCAAGATTCGCACGCACATGATATTGAAATGATGTACATTGTATTATTGGACCATACTCTTTTTTTTTTTTCTTTAATTCAAAATTTGGTCCATCTTAACCATTAACTTTTTTGGGTTTTTAGCAATCATTTCACCCTTTGTTCTGTATGGACGGCTAGGAAAAATAAAAATTGCCACAGCTCCAAAAAGATTTGTTAATTGAACTCAGTTCCCACTTAACAAAATGAATTAAAAAAAGAAAAAGAGACAGTTTTAGCCCCTAAAACATAACCAAAAGGGGGAGAAAAACAAAGCCACATGAATTAACAAGTTTTTAGGCCAACATCCAATTAAAATTGGTCTGTCACAAAGAAACAGATTAGAGGAAATTGATGGCTCCAACAAATATGCAAAACTTTACACAACAGCACTCAGTCCACTTAATTAGGACTACCAAGGCAAATATTCATCTTTGCCTTGGTTTGTTTAGTCCCACAAATATTTCTGTCCTCCTTCCCCATGCATTTTCATGTTATTGTCCTAATTAATAGCTGCCAGAACTACTGTAACTTGTTGTCATGACTAACAATAAGTGACGATGGAAAAAATGGAAGAGCTCTTCAAAGGGGAAAAATCTGGCATTGAAAGCTTTGCAGGCTGATAGGGAGGGAGTTCAAAGTTCCCTCTCTCCATTTCAACTCCTCCCTCCGGTTGCCATCTTGTGAATGGGGTTGAGGTGAATGCCTCGCTAGCCAGCTAGACGGAAAGAGTTTATAAATGTATTTTCATCAAAATCATACACTTGCAAAAGCCAAGAACAATTGATATTTCATATATAATTCAGAAATTAAGTCGTTTCTTATAAACAAGAAAATCCGGTCTTACTTCTTTTATGTGGAACAAGGGGATTCCACTCCAGATCGATTTTGCAAATCAATATATATCAGAACCGTGGGAGAAGATATAATTCACAAGCAAATATGGCTGGAGCAAAATGCAGGAATCATATTCTGACAAGAAGGAAGGGACTGATATAGAGGCTGGAGCTTCATCAGTAGTTAAATTATTCATTTGCATGAGATAATGTCGTAATTACATTTTATTAACCATTGTCTATTTTATTAACTTAATATCTTTGACAAAAGCAGTTGAAAGACACAATCCAGCAAGATAATCTAAGGCGATTCAATTCTCAACCTCTTTCTTCTCCTTTTCCTTCCACTTTTCCCTTCTCTTCTAAACACCTAAAAGAAAAAAAAAAGAAAAAGAAGAAGGAAAAAAAAAAAGAAATATAACCCCGCAAGACAATTGAAAAAAGTTCCTATCACTGGAATGGTCATAATATTAGTTTATATCGTTGCGATGTTACTGATATATTTTCTTAGCAAATAGATCAACTAATGGAATGTAAGTAATGCCCGTCACAGTTAATCATCTGAAGACAATCGTTAAACTACTCTCTTTCATTCTTTGTCAAGCTACCTGATGATCCTTTTCCCCCTTTTTTTTTTTGGTTAATCATGGATTAGAATATGAAAAGAAGAACAAACTAACTAGTTCCTATTATAAACTAGTGCATAATTTGTCACTAGCTAGGAACAGAGATGACATCTTTCAAAAGTAGCTTTCATCCCATGAGGGAGAATATAGAACAAGAACCAACTTGATTGAGAATTTAATTGGTGCAAAATTCTTCTTAATCGTATGCTCCTTGAATTCATGACTCATTCCAGTTATAGTTTTCACATAGAGTATTACTACGTAACACTTAATACAGTACAAAACGTCAAATGCTCAAATAATGGCTATACAATTACAATAATTTTGATACTGCGTGCTAACATAGTGCTATATATGTTTCTCATCGCGTATTTGTCTAGATATAGTAGTAGTAGTACAATTAAGAACCAAAAAAAGAAAAAACAAGTACTAAATACCATTACCAAATTCTCCTCTTCTCCAAGTACTTGTGTGACTCCAATAATTATTACTTTAACTAACAGCCACCAAAGTCCCGTACAGAAAAGGTACTACTACTTTTCTCCGGTAGGTTTCCGGCATGACGTAGCCCTAGAGTAAGTGAAACATCTCCAGCACTGGTTCCAAACCTTATTAACGTGGACCCCATCTCAGCATTGGCAGATGTCACAATGCCGCTGCGGCGGCAGGCGGCCTCTGAGTCATAAGAGGTCGGAAAAGATTGTGATGACATTGCTGGTGGCGTGACGGTGGCGGTTTGGGTAGCAAGAGAAGTGGAAATAGACATTATTGAGGTGGAAGTAATGGAGGAAGAATTGTTTTTTGCTTGGTTTTCCGAGAAGCATTGTCTATTGATTGCGAAGAATGAAGGGTCGTTTTCAGAATCATTAATTTCGGATCTTTTGCCTGTTGCCGTGATTGCTGCCGCTGCTGCTGCTATTGCTGCGGTTGTTTCTGTTGCTGTTGCTGTCGTAGCAGTTGTGGTGGCAGCTGTAGAAGATGGGGTTGTAGTAGTAGTAGTGGCATTAGGCGTTGGTGTTTGTGCAACGTTGCTGCCATTGCTTTGGCTACCTTCTCTCTCTTCTGCCCCTTCTTTGGCTTCTTGTTGGTACATCTCTTCCACCATGGGTTTCCACAACCGGACCCTGGCATTAATGAACCAGTTTGAGACCTGAAACACACAATAACAAAACCAATAACATTAATCCCAAATATACAATTGATGGTAAGGTGGTGGCACCGCAGACCACTGCACTGCATGGTGCCCCGGCAAATATCACACGCGCTCTGCAACTTCACAGGACATTAATAAATGAGACCCATGGAATTTAATGACCTTGCTTGCTTCTTTTCCCCCCATGCTACAAAAAGCGGGCATCTCTTAACTCTTTCTTTATCCTACAATTCGGGTTTTGCTCTCGATGAGACAAATTTTGGTGAAAAGACATTCATCATCGCGTCACTGTCATTTTAAAGAGACCAAGATTTTGCTTACCGGCCTTTGTCTTTGAAAAATTTATTAGAAAAAAGTCTTGCATCTATTGTACGACAACCTGTGATTAAACACCCTTCTGCATTCTTTGCCTCTTTGATATCTACTTTCTTTCATCTCTATGGGGAAGAGGCTGAACAAAAATAATCCCTAAAATACATTGGTTTCGTCTTATAATGACACTTCTTGAAAAAATCTGACCCATGGACTGTGAAAACTAATTCGTTAGAAATGAGGCACATTATCCTAAAGTGCTCAAGAAAAAAATGGTAAAAAAAAATACCCATTATATGGTTTGATTCAATATTTTTTTGCCACATGGTCTTCACTTGGGAAGTAGTACCCTAGAGCTTGTCCACTACTAACTCACAGAAGAGAATTGATCAGGAAAAAACCTTGCGCACGGATAAGTGAAAATCCAAACAATACGGTGCTTATAATTAACCAAGAAGCAACTATGTGGTGCAGAATTTAGTGTAATGAGTGGTTCTAAGTTTCTGGGCATGTTAGAGATAGAGAGAGCCAAAGCTGCAAACTTTCACGTCTTTCACTATTCTCGCAGGGTTTTTCACTGTTTAAGAATTCCTGTCTTCGTAGAAAAAGCACCGATAGGTTAGCAAAAAAAGTTTTGGCTTTTCTGTAACGGAAAGAGAAAAACCGTGGAAATAAGAACCTTGCCCGTGCAACTCCAACTGAATTAACTCCTGGTCACCCCACCCTTCCTCTCTCTCTCTCTCACACACACACATTGTGGCTGTGTTTTTTACGGTGCTCGTCACTCATATTTTAAAAAAAGAAAAAAATGATGAAAGGGGAAAGGTAAATATACGAGTAAAAGTGTAAGAGGTAAAATGACGTTAGAGCAATATAGTAGTAAGTACCTGGTTTCTTGATAGACCAGTCTGTCTTGCCAACAGATGCTTATCTGCATCGCTTGGATACCTGAGAAAGAGACCAGAAAATGACATCAGATTTCTTACCTAAACCGCATAAAGAAACGCATTACTTTCTCTATCCTCCGTAGTTTTCATTGAAGGTTTCCTTTCTTTTTCCTGCAACGGGCGTGACAATCTAAGAGAGGAAGATCATCAGCAGCAGCGACAGCAGTAAAGCGAACGAGGACACTGCTGACTGCATGCTCTGAATCTGATCCCCCTCTAGCATTGCCCACATCCATTAGATTCTTCCCCATTATATTTGCTTTTACTGTCATGCATACATGTATGTAATCACGACAGCCAAGAGAGAGAAAGGAGGAGAGGTTGAGAAAAAGAAAGAGTGAGAATATGTGTATGTGTGGAGGAGTTTTTTTTTTTCGTTGGGGGGGGGGGCTTGGTTTGTGAATAAAGGAATTTACTAGGTTATTTGCGACAGTCACACTAATGGCCATGTCAGGAGGGACTACTTAGGCAGGGGTTGATTATCTAGTGCAATTTGGTAAAATGAATGAGAAACCCCTTTTCAGCTTTTTTACAGACCCAACAATAACAAAGGACACTGCATTACAGTGTGTATTTCAACACTGTCGAAAGTAGAGACAATGCTTGAAAGGGTTGCTCCTCTATATTTCGGCTAATAATGTCTGAACAATTACGTCATGTCTTCCTTGTAATAGGGTAATAATGGTTTTATTGGTCCTCCTTTAACTCAACTACGTTGGCATGGATACGGATATTTTACTAGTATCTTAAGATTAGGTTAGAGGCTAGCTCAAGAAACGTACGGGTGTAGAAAATGCTCAAAAAGCCAAGCTCGCAAAATGTTTACTGAGCGTTCAGGCAAGCCCCTCTGAGGTCTCCATGCTTCTTGTTCCATCATTCCCATTTGGTGGAAGGCCCTTTGCTGTCTTAAGCTTTGTTCCAGAAGCTTCAGTCTTGGAGTCTCTCCTTTTGTCACGCCTGATGTACCGGCGTCTTTCTCTCCCAGCAGCTCACAACTGTGTTTCAGCTGTGCTGCTATGGCATCCTTGAGACACCGGAAATGTCGAGACATTGCCTTCTGCGCAAGTGCAGTGTACGGTACTGCTGCACCGAACCCCATCACCAGATCAAATGAGTTGACCACCATTTGCATTTGCTCGCAGTAGTGATTGTATCTTCGATCCACCTGCAAGTCAAGATTATTGTATATGTTGGAATTAATTAGGCTAAATCACTAAAATTTTTGAAACTACTGATTAATGTGAGTAAAATTGATCTAAAAACGAAGAGGGTTAAGGAAAGCCTTGGGTAAAAGTGACATGAATTCTTGAAATACTAATAATAGAGACTTAAAAGGAAGGCAAGAAAAAACGAGAAAGTCTCTTTCCGGACTAACCAATTTAAATGAAAGATGAATACGAGTCCATATCGCAATAATGAAAATGAGGAAAACGTAACAACTAAACAATGCTAAAGCAACAGAAGCTAAAATAAATCATGCAATAATTGACGAGGCGTAATTGTCAATTTGGTGAAATATATGTTTGAAGGTAAACCGTAAGGTATTAACATAATCTCATATTTACTAGGCTGAGAAGGTTTTACGGAAAAGGCTGCAATTTTTTCGGATCCTAAACTCATAAGAAGACAATCACGTATCATACTGGAATAAAACAACTACCATTAGAAGAGTTGAAGAAAAATTAATGCGTGAATACGAAGCCTGCTACTATGATATGATTGTTGACGTGAACAAAGAATAAACTTGTATGTTTCTTGCTCTGATCTCTTTTCCCAATACAGCCAACAGCATCTACAGTGTCTCCATTAAAAAATGGAGAAAAAACACAAAGAAAGAACCAATCTTTAGGTCAACCCGGATGAAAAAAGTTATACGTGTGTGTGTGTGTATTTCTCAATGGCTTTTCCGCAATATTTCCCGTGATGGAAATGGAAGTCTAATTAGCGCCTGAGTTAAATGTCTTAGCAAGTTCCCACGCGTCTAGAATAATGACTAGTTGGTTTAGCTCAATTTGCTGATTTTCGGTCAATCCAAGTAGAACATCTTCCTTCATATCAGGAAAAACATAATCCTCCGACGTAGTCAGTGGCCACTCTTTCTTTCATGTTTTCACCAGACTAAATCCAAGTATCCCAATACCCCACCGGTGGTGTCAGTGAAATAAAATATGAAATATAAAACTCTTAAGAAATCAACCTCAGCTAACTCAATCTATCGAGAGCCTATTCCATTGCCGGCTGTTTCTATGGTACCAACTTGTATAATATTCCTCGAAAGTTGCCGGAATTTTGCTGTTGTCTAGTCCCCGGTGCATTTCATGATTAATGGACTAAAATAAAGATCAATGATTGGTCATTGACGAGAGAAAGAGGAGGATATAAAATTTAAGAGAGAGAGAGTACGTGCCTCATCAAGCATAGATAATAGTTTGACCTTTCTCCTTTGATGCTCTAGCCTATCAGCCGCTGACAACGGAGGGAGATCCTTCGAAGAGGAAGACGAATTTCCTCCACCACCGCCATTAGCAGCAGCACCACCACCACCATTGCCACTTGGATTGGAATTAGGGTTAGTACTGCTATTATTCCTTGCTAATTTGTTCTTCTTGAGTTGACCTCTACCCACACTGCAAAATTCTTCCAACAACTCTTGTGCTGCTTTTGCGTACTTAGAATTCCTCAAGACATTGACCACACCCAAAGATGACCCGAACCCAACATGAAGCTGGTGATTCTGACCCACTCCTCCACCTTGGGTTATATGCAGTGGCTGCTGATGGTGACCGCCACCTAAATTCTTGTAAGGGTATTGAGCAGCAGAAGTATTGGACCCTCCTCCAACTTGATTGAAAAATAACACGGCTGAGCCATCTTCCATTCTCAATTCCTCAGCCTTGGCTGCTTCAAGGTGTTGTAAAGAAGACGACAGCGATAAAGAAAGGCCTTGGCCTTCCACAACCCCTGCAATTTCAGTACCGCTGGTAGCTGCACCGCCAGTCCCACCATCGGGAACCCACGTGAATTGTGACGAAAGACCAAAAGGCGCACCAGCCGGAGATGCAGGACTCACTTGATGATGACGATGAAACCCTTGATGATGAAGAGTAGTAGGGGATGATATTGAGGGAGGGTTAGGAAGCAACATGTGAAGAGTAGAGGACGTTGGAGTGGGAGGAGGAGGATGAGATTGAGATGGCGAAGGTGACCTTGGTTGCGGATTCATTAGGAAAAGTTGCATGGCTGCTGCTGAGTCCGCATTAATGCCTGATATCTGTTGCTGTTGTTGTTGGTGGTGGTGGTGGTGGTGATGATGAGTAGTAGTCATAGCGTCACGCTCGGCCACAACGTTTTGATCTTTGGATTCACCCAACGATCCCAAACCACCCACCACCATTCCTCCTCCTTGTCGGTTACCATACCACTCGCTTCCCACAGGAGTAGCCGGAGGCGGCGCAGGTCTTGAGTTGCGATAATTGTGGGATAGTTGGCCCTCCAATGAGATATCCCCGGGAGTTGCGGCTCCCGAAGTAAAATTAAACATTTCGGACAACATACCTGCTGTTTCATAACCCGGAATACCACTTGATTCTACTTCATCAATGGTAACTAGAGGTGGAGGAGGTTCAAAACCTTGAACTCTCAGTTTATCTCTACGGATCTGCTGTGCTATATGCTGTTGATGTTGTTGTTGGTGTTCCTGTTGCGATCTCTCGAACCCATTCGAGAAACTAAAGATTCCTTGGTGATGATAATCCTGGGACATAGAATTCAAAGAATTGGTCTTGTCTAGGATTAGCTGCTGCTGCTGCTGATGATGATGATGGCCGCCCTTAGAGGAGTACTGGGATGTAACAAAAGAGAGTAGTGGAGGTTGAGTTGCTATAGCCATATCATGAGTTCTTTCTTCACCATCATCTCTTTCTTCAGCCACCCAACCGTTGCTTCAACCAGCTAGCTGCTCAATATAACCATGGATCGGTATTAAAAACATTTATATACTAGAAAAAAACAAAAGCAAGAAAAGAAGAGCACACTAACACTGGGTTGTTCATTTGAAAAAAGAGCATATAGAGCAGCTAGCATAGATCATATCATTCAAACGCAAAAAAGGAAGCAAGAAAGAAAGGAATAAAATAGGAGGTAAAAGAGAAGCATCGAGATGAATATTTTCTTTGGACATAAATTCTTTATATTTCAACAATTTTCAGCTTTATTCATATTGTCAGCAAAAATACCTCTCAGAGTTGCAGGATGTAAAAGGGCGCAAAGCTCTCAGACATCGTTTTCTCTCGTCTATGGGATTCGAGACTCGAGAGTAGAAGAAAGAGAGAGAGAGAGAACCTCCTCTCCTCTTAAATCTCGCTTTTATATCTCTCTATCTGTTGTTCCTGAGGCTGAGGCGACTGTCCTTCATCTCTCTCTCTCTCTCTTTTTCTGTCTTTCTCTTGCTCTCCCTTTTTCTCTTGCTCTCCTTTTCTTTCTTACTGCTTGTTGCTCGTTGCAGGAGTCTTCTTCTCTACAATCGCCTTCTGAAAACAGAGTCGAATAAACCTAGAATACATTTAAAAAATGATGTAGTACTAGAAAGTTGAGGGATCGAGTGTTGCAAACTATAGATATATCCCTATAGCAACATCTACCTACATATCAATCCCTCTCTCCTAGGATGCACACACTAAAGATAGGAGCGAGAGGAGAGAAGTGGTCGCTGTTTTTCTTCTACCCTCCTTTTTCACTCAACAATTATATTTTGAACTTATTTTTTTTTACTTACTTACTTTATCTTTTGACTTTATTCCAACAACATTAACATATAGCAAAATTTTGGCCTAAATATCTAGGAAAATTATATGTTTGATTTAGTGGAAGATATGCTAAGTTACTAAAATGCCCCTAGCCTAAACCCCTAACCAACACAAACTTAAGTACAGGAGTTCTCGATTCCCACATAAGCCGAGAGAGAGACGAATAGGCAATAAACCTCAGATTAGGTAGATGGATATAATTGATGTATGAGAATTCCTTTAATTATTATTTGTCTAGCTCCTTAGGAAAATGACAAAAAAATTGCCATTTATCTAGACGTGTATCATGTTCTACAATGGCCACAGGAAATTAATGCTAACAATAGACAAATAAAGTGTATGGTTTTAGTAAACTTTCTTGAAATATATTATTTACTATGATTTCAAGATGTCATTCCATAATTCCAATTTGAGGTTTTGTACATAAGCACTATATAAAAATTTTGATTACTTGTTCATATTGTTGACTAGTTTCTAAGGGATCTTTTTCTGAATGTGATTTTTTTTGTTACCCTACTGAGGACCAACTTTGGTGTTATGATTAATAGTTTAATACATTTCCGACAATGATTCTACATATAAATAATTTTGTTAATTTGAATGCTCTGACTTTCTTATTAGAATCTATACAGGGAAAAAAAAAAAGGATAACTAGATATTGCCCAAGTAAGTTGGGTGAATCTAGTCGGAGTCCAAAATCAGAAACGGTTAAGAGACGGATGAAAATGTAAGGGTGTATCTAATAGAACTGAAATTTGAATTTATTAAGTTACTAATTGTTAAATAATGAAATCTTAATATCTGAACATATTCTACATTAAGTGATAACTCAACAGCTTATCACTTATTCTTTGAGAGTAAGTTTTGTCTAAACAACCTAACAGATTCTAATGTAGGGTTATTCTTTTCTTTCCTAGTATTGAGGGCCCATAACAAACGTTGCTGATGGGTTCAGCACAAACTAGGATAAGAATTGTGTTGATCCCGCAAATGGTTCATCAAGAAATCACAATAATCATCTGTACAGACTATCCTTCCTTCAAAATTTTGGCTCGAAGGTAATTTTACTACTCTTTAGAGTACTCAACCTGGCATTTAAATTTATCGATGGAGCCCGTTTCGGCACCCCAATATTGGTTATTTTGATGATATTCGTTTTGGCGTTTCTCTCTAGTAGCAAAAATGCTGGAAATAAACATTTCAACTATTGAAGACACGAAAAACAAAAAAGGAGATGAAAGGGAAAAAAAAATATTGCATTAAAAGAGTCCATGTTAAATGTGGAGTTAGACAGGCATATTGAATGGTGGCCAATCTCATTTTCTCATGATACTCACTGAACTTGTCTGAATATTATAACTGCGAAATGAATACTACTAGCATTCGACAATGTACCTGCTGGTGAATCAAAAAATTTTCTTGGATTAAAGACGTAGTAGCTGAACAAAGAATATAGCACAGTTGGAACGGGGCAGCTCCAAAAAGGGATCCAATTAATGATAACAAAAGGTGAAGACCAGTTATTACCAAAAAAAAAAAAAAGGTGAAGACCAGAGATGGCTCGCACGTGCCAGCAGGAAGCCGTGACGAGTTAGGTTTGGGCGGGCGGGGAGCGAAGGCCATGGGGTTGAAAGCCACATGTAACTGATTGGCGGCCACTTTAATTTAATTTTTCCTTTTTCTCATGGTATTGCTTTTCCTTCTTTTTTTTTCTTTTTCTTTTTTCTTCTTCTTCTTTTGGTTTGGTTTCCTTTTATCGGATTCAATCATATCCCTTTCGTTTTGATTTATCCAGGAAAGAAAAATGATTTTCGAGTGCTTAGCTGCTATCCAGATCATTATGAGAACATAAATGTTTTAGGTGTTTGGTTCAAGTTTAGGAATCGGAATCATAGGCCTCATCGTGAATTTGGGTCTTGATCACGCCTCCTTACATGCATGTTTAATTTGGAAGTGGGATGAGTTTTATTTTATCAAGGAATTAATTAATCTGAGACCCAAACGATAAATAAATAAATATATTTGAATTCTTTTGAGTAGTAATATATTCATGTCCCTCGTACTCATTCACTAACGTCAAGTGGGGTGTCGTGCATCGGTGAAGATTACTGGTGTCGAATCCGTGTCTAATTGGCTTGATATTTTCGTCCTTTCAGAGAGTGTACAATGAATTACGGAGTAATTTTCCAGAATTGAAGACGAGGAAAATTCAGTAGCATGATTAACTGTGTTGAGATTTTTAAAGCAAAATGTGGATTGGACTTCATTCTGTTATCACGTTGGAATGAAAGTGACACTGAATTGAGATTTTGTCTTGTTTTAGTGGGGAATGGGAGAAAATTTGTTGATGCTCATCGGTTTAATCATGTGGAATGCAACTAGAGAAGTTATTATACTGTCTAGGAATTCCAATAAATAAATTCATGGTACAGGACAGCTAGTTCCACCATACGGGTCATTTCCCACATTCACAAATTCTGCCTTGAGAATTTAATGTCGCCCTTCTGTAACTTGCTTTTAAATCACGACGTAGAGCAATAATGCTAGAATTCAAGCCCCGGTCGGAAATCATCGGAACTTAAATGGACGAAAGAAATACTCCCAAGTGTATTTACAGAGAAAACCTCATTCATGTCTGGATTCAAAGAAATGGTGAATCTTAGGGGCCGTTCAGTAACATTTATGTTTCCTGTTTTTCTGCTTTTGTTTGTAAATTTTGACACACAAAAACAAAAAATAGTGTTTGTTAAAATTGTTTGTGTTTTATAAAAAAGAGAAACGTTTGTGAACATGAGTCTTGTTTTAAAACATCAAAATTATTGTTTTTAGTTGTTTAAAAAACACTTAAAGTAGAAACTCAAAAATCAGTATTTTAAATTGTTTCATTTCATGTTCAATCAACCACCATTATTTATTCCACCCAGATATATTAATTTAATTGACTCAATACCATATAGTTTGGCTTGACCCGACCCGAACCGCTGTTGAAACTTATAATTTGTTCTTATGTGGATTTCAACAAGTCTAAATCCAATACAAGATAAAAAAAAATTATCATTTTTAGCTAGAATTCACCCATTTAAAACTCATGCATATAATATTTTATCTCAACTTCTTTTTCTAGATTGAGTTTTGCGCCGAAATTGGTTAATTTAAAGTTTCTTGGAAATCATATGTGTTTAAAAATTAAAAATATTTTAGTTATCTACTATAAGTAAAAAATGATATATTTATATATTTACAATACATATTTATTAATTATTTATTACTTAATTACAAGAATAATACTTTAAGATAAATAAATTTTAATAAATATACAATTAGTTTGTATATTCTTACTTATTTTGAACATGTATAAGTATTTAACATATGAAATATTTAATTTAATATTATTATTCAAGTCATATGTAGTTTAAATTGAAATTAACTTGACCCAAATCCAATCCACAATTATGTGCTAACTTTAATACACATTAAATTTAAATCTCATTAATTATTTTCTTTCACACAACAATGATAATGTCTAATTAAACATGGTTATATTCCTTTGTTTCAAAAAATAAAAATAAATGAACCAAACACATTTATGTTTTGTTTTCACTTAAAAAATTAAACAGCTATTATGTCGTTCATAGCAAAGAATAGAAACAGAAAAACATGAACCCTTAAATTCATTGTTGTATCTGTACCACATAAAACACGGGAACCAGAGGAAAAGGGATTTGTGTTCCAAAGAGGAGTATTAATTCCACATTTTGATTTCTGCACATACGCTGCATCGAGATATTAATAGCATGGCTTTGACTTCTCAGCAAATTAATGTCACCTATAGAGGGTTGGTGGGCAATTTGGCAGGGCTGAATTGGTATTAAGCACGAAATAACAAACTTAGTATGTCAAACCATTTAGGAAGATTTGGAACAGAGATCTTATGAATTAAATGTATCTAATAACATGCTCTATATAGAAAAGCACAAGAAGATAACAGCAAATGAAATTTTTTGTATTACCAAAAAAAAATGAAATTTTTTTTATAGATATTGGATTTGATGAGCTTTTTTTTTTTTAGCTTTATCCTGTGGAGAATAGAAGAATTGTGTTTTTATTTTTATTGGATAGGAAGTTGTTGGTAATTGTTACTTTATTGGAAGTTATTTTAGGTTAAAAAAATAGAAGTGTTTGTATGTATTTGTGTGTGTTTATTTTAGAGAGATGCTAGTACAATTCTACTCTTTATTTAAAGGTAATATAGGAGTTATCAAAAATGATACAAAATATTTATACCAACATTTCACCTCTCCCTTTATATGTAATATCGATATTAGGACGTCTGGGTATATGATATACCTTGTGTAAAAAGACAACATCCATCTAGCAACCAATATGATACTTTTGAAATATGAAGTTTTGCTTGATTGACGAATTCAACTCAATTAACACTTCTATTATCTTTTCGTGCCATCTAGAAATCCTTAGAAATGCATATGAACCATAATTCACATCCTAATAGGTTTTGTGGTGCAGTTTGAAAGTGTTTTTTTTTCCCCTCCTTTGAGTAGTTATTGTCTTTATCATTCTCTATGATACCAAATGATGAGAAACATTCTCTAGGTTTATGTTCCTGATTTTCTGCTGCCTAGTCGAGAATAATTGATGTACTAGTAATTGAGACACGGCCTATGTACTTTTTTTTTTTAAAAAAATCTTTCTACCATTCCCACGCGTTTCCTACTCCCTGACTAATAGGTACATGATTTGAATTCAAAACCTAATAGCGAGGAGGAAGACACAGCCTATGTACTTAATTAAAAAAAAAATTAAAGAACGTAACAATAACTGCCAAACTACTTTGAAATATATTGCATAAGGTTGGTATTTGAGTGACATGGCCTGTGCTAGTTTCTAGATGGTTCATCATGTGGGGGTAAATTTGGTAAAATATAAAGCAACAAATTTCCTTTAAACATGAGGTTGATGTTTATACACAGGAAAACATTATTGTAAATTGCCGGCTAAACAACTCAGAGTGATTGATGGCTGCCCTAAAATAGGGTTGCGCTTCAAGAAAAGATGTTGATGCTGGCTGTTAGTCTGTCATATTTTATTACCATATTGCTTCACTGCCATTCACTCAGTCTTATACGTGTCATTGCTTTACTATCTGACATAAAAGTTATTTGCGGAAAAAATATATTGGAGATTACCTAAACACGTTTTTTCACTAGCTTTTTTATTTTATATATCACATCACCAGAAAAAATATTATAAAAAATAAAAAAAACCTCTTCCCAAAAAAATTTCCAATCAAAACAAACTCTTGTACTGCTCTCACAAAACATAATTGATGGCGGCACAACTAACCCCCCCCCCCCCCCCTCCCCATAAATTCCCAAAAAAAAAAATTATGCTCTATTTTAGATTATTCAATTTGTTTACACACTTGTGTGTGTGTATATGTGTGAGAGAGAGAGAGAGAGAGTGTGTGTGTGTGTGTGTTTTGTTTTCTGCCGCCAATAAGAAAGCAGAAGAAATGAAATAGCCAGGGTGGTTCGCTGTTGATCATCTCACGCCCAATTTGTAGGAGAGATAACTTTCCAACTGCAAACTGGAGTTGATACTAATTGACAGGCCAACCTCCTCCCATCTGTCGCCTTTTGGATGATGTCACGTGAATCTCACCCTCCCTCACACGCTTGCCGGGTTGCAAGGACCACTTCATCATTGAACCCCGCATTACGCGTATCTCGGCTTTCGCTCACGTGCCAAAGTTATCTGCACACGTGCCCTTTTCAATTTTCACTCCCCCCCCCCCAAAAAACAAAAAAAACAAAAACAGAGAAGAAAAAAAAAAAAGAAGGGCCCGTACAGGTATAGATCGGTAGATCACTTTTGTAATTTATGCACGGTTCTGAAGCGGTTCTGGTGAGGCAATTAATTGCTCTGTTTATGTACAAACACAGCATGAGCCGTGAAGGATATCAATCATCCTTTGATAACTGTCCTTTCTAAAGTCTTGCTGTGCAGCCTTGCCTCTATTGTACTTTATGCTGATCATTGGCTGGTTTGGATATCACACAATTATTTATAAAATAATGATTCACTTACCTCACAAAAACTTGTTTCTTTATCAATTTCTTCTATATTTTAAATAATCTCTCGTCCAGATACACTCACTCATTATTTATGGTACATTTTAGAATAGAAAATCCAACGTGATTAACATTAATTGAGTATAGATATTATCTGTTCAAAAATTATTTGCTTGCATTATAAGCACATCTTCAAACACACTTTTTTAATCTTTCTAATTACATTTTTATATTATATACATCACATCATAAATAGTGATTATTCTAATTAATATTTCAAAAATTAAAAAAAAAAGCTCTTATCCAAACACAAAATGACTATTCTTTCTCTCCCTCCCCCATCTCTCTCTCTCTCTCTCTCTATATATATATATATATATATATATAAATATAGGGTTGTATATATAAATAATTGTTAGAAGTGAGGGAATGGAGTAACAAAAAGTATCTGGGAAAAAGCACAAAGAAGTGTCCTATACCACTATTAGCTTTGTTGACCCCTTAAAAGAAGAAAGTGAGCGAATTCCATCAATTGCACTACAAGTGTGGAAGGAGTTGCCGTTTTGTCTTAGGGTCTGAGCTGGGAATATACGTAAATTTAAAAGCAGAAAGAGAAGAGGCAGCAGCAATAAGAGAGTGAAAAAGAAAGCAGAGTAAAAGAAGCCAGCCAAGAAGGTACAACTTACAAGCGCTCGGTTCGTACGAGGAAGCGTCAACGCCAATTCCCCAACTGCCTCCCTTTGCCTAATGGAGAAACGAAAAGGAAATGATGCAAAGTAAAAGTGAAAGGACGACAATTTCCAGTCCGTCTCAATCCTGATAATGCAAACTCACAAAAAAAAAAGAAAAGAAATTAATAATCGATGATAAAATAAATAAATAAACAAATGAATAAATAAATAAGCCCAGCACCTAGCTAGCTCCACTTGCACTTCTCACCTTACTAAAAAGTTACTACTGTATTTCTTACAATGGATTGAGACTGAATGGTCTCTCAGCTTTTTCTCTTTTTCTTTTCTTTTTTCTTTTTTTCCCTGGTTAACTCCTTTTGACAAAAATTTATTCCTTTCCTTTTCCGGATGCTTCCCTTTTCTTCCTACTTTTAACAAGAGCACATAATAATGTACAAAGCTTCGTCTTGCCGTGACCACAGCTCCACTTGGTGAAGATTTGACATGGGGATTAATTCCTCTTTCTGTATCTGCATCCATGATATATATTCACCCTGATAATTACTGGATGGACAATCAGTTTTGTCGATGTCATTTGGGCTTCAATTCTTAAGTCAATTGGCAGGAAAGTACAAAGTAACCGTGATAACTGTAGCAATTAGCTTGTGGATTTTTTTTTTCTTTTCTGAATAATAATTTGGCGTTGCACTTCTGATCAAACTATTTTTGTATTACCAAATTATTTCGGTATTATCTTATTATTCGTTCGTTAGACCGTCGTTGCTGTGGTTGCATCCTTCTACAAACAAATTTTTTTTTTTAATGGCTGCAGTCCAATCTTATTAGTCAAAACGCCACGCCATTGATAATACATATGCACAAGTAGACCCTCATTTTCTAATCAAAGGGGAAAAGTGACGCTTATTTTGGCAGCTCTATTAAAAAAAAAAAACTCTAGTAGAAAATTGAGAAGTTCGTCTGCAGAGTTGGTTTAGGTTTTTCTTTTTTCCAATTTAAATAAAAATTTCAGGAGACGAGGGTGGGATATAAGTCTTGTGATCTCAACCTTGCTCATTGGACTAAAAACCTTCACATCGAGTCTTGTTTAACCTCATACGGCCTATAATGATGATAAATATCAAATCCCAATTTTACCTTTTTGGTGTTTGCTGAAATGAATCGTCTCAGAAATTATACTCACAGCATCAACATACGGTCGCACCGTTTACCACCATCGCCTGACTTTCGTCTAATTCTCACAGTTTTGTTGTTAATCTATAGTACTTTTCCATAAAGGGGTTACTAGTCTGCGGCACCACCTAGCTGCATCAATGACTTCGACTTTTATCTGTATGGACGATGAAATCTCTGTCATGTCATGACTACATATATATATATATATAGCTGGCCACAATGACTTCACCAGCGCCGGGACGTCTGGAAATTCTTTTTCATCTCTTCCTATCAATATCACACTCTATAGATGAAAATCTAAATTCATAAATTCATGATGGACTTGACGAATAAGTAGAACATAGCAGTATAAAGAAATAAATTGTCCGCATTCTGAAACTTCGGAGCAAATTGGTACGCAGCGATTCAACACCCTAAAAGTTATAGAAGACTCTTTCAACCTTTTAAAAAAAAAAAATGAAGAATTGTAGGAGTCTATCAAACGGAGGATCTGGTGTAGCCTGTACTCTCTATCTCTGTTAATGGACCATTCAAACTTAGAAAAACTTGCAAATCATGCTGTCATGATTATCCCTCAAACGCATGGTACCCTTTAATTTTTTTTTTTTCGCGTCAATCTAAAAAGTGATCTTTGTACGCAATTCCCCACCCCACAATCCCCACCTCCCCCACCCCCCTCCCCACAAAAAAGAAAAAAAGCCATGGTAACTAGGTTACACATTTCTACATGACCAGCAAATTATATGCAAGTGTTTATCAACGTCAAAGAGGTACTAACTTATTGCTATTTGAATGAATTAAAAGATTATTCAATAGCTGCCAATTCAAAAGCTTTGAACACTGGTTGTGATCGCGTTGACTTGATATCAGCGAGTCGGTATGGTTCTCAAACTTGAATTATTTTCCTTTGCTTTTCGTACCTCCAAGTGCTGTTAAAGCTCTTAGCATCAAATTGCCTCAGAACTACAAGTGACTCTACCTTAAAGCTTGTTGAATATAACTTAAACTGATCGAATTTTTTGATACTTGATCGCAAGCATTTTCCTCTTTCCTAAAAATATACGAAGACGTTACTTCAACCTAAAATTTCTCAAACTCTGATGTCACCTCAATTTAATTTGATTCTCATAGTTGGAATAGTAGAATTAGGTCAAATCATTATCAGTACAGACTACAATTGTGCAACTGTGGACCTGCGGATAATAAGATCTATAAAGACTCAACGAGTGTAGAAAACGAGATTCAGCTACCATGTACTAGTATGATCTTTTAGCCCCAGCACTCCAATTACTAACAAGTGGAACATAGTCCTTTGGCGATGTGCATGAATAAATAAAATACCCGCAAATTTATAATAATATATATGTCTCCTCGACTCCTACTATCATCTTTAGCCTTTTTTTTTTTTCTTTTGTTCTTTTTTGGACTATATGCAGTAAGCTTAATAAAATCGATTTGACGGAATACCACACACAAAAAAAAAAAAAAAAGTCCATAATACTTCAAGGACCTGAAGTCTATACTCCCGTGATGGTACTATAATTGATGGATAATCATTGGCTGCTGCTGTCGCGAAATGAGATATATCCAACTTAACATATAAAAGGGATGATTTTCTAAAGAACCCTAAATGTCACCAGCAGATAATAATAAGCACCTCTCCAAATGCACAATCACAAGAGCAATGATTTCCTAATTGTTTGTTTGCACAAGAGATTAAGTAAGAAAGAATTGAAAAAGGTACCTTTTACCTAATGATGTGAAAAGCTAACCAACCAATTTGCAGCGATTGAAGTGGGATCTCTTGATACTGCGTATGATGCTTAAGCAACCTACAAAGCCTGATGATATTTTCCTTAGTATTTAAGCCTCGTGACATAGCCCCACCAAACATTAGATGGATGAATTTTATTGACTCAGTTACCTCTGCCATTGGCCCGAAAAGTTGAAATCCATCCATGTTGACACTAAAATTTTTAAGAAAATCAGTTAAGTAATGTGGCAATGTTGTCGATTTCAAAGGTGCCATTCATGTCACACAAGGGTACTGACTCAGGATTGTGTTTTTTAAAAGAGAAAGAAACGGACCACTTGTTTTTAGAAAGACAAGTTAACAACATAATCAAATGCTAATAGAATAGGGCCCCGCCTGTGAGAGAGATAGAGAGATAGATGTCAATCACCTTTGGTAGCTTCAAAAGTTTCCCAACAATTGTATTACATAGTACTTGTTTTCCAGTATCGCGCTTTATATTACAAATTGCAACAACTAACTGATTAATTAGCACCCTTAATTTTTAGGCTCCTGCAACTCACCGGGGCATGAAAATTGTTTCCATCTCAGATTAATAAACTTATAAAGGTGATGTTAGATTCAGGTCTTTTTTGTTGGAGGAATGTCTTCTTCCATTATCTAGCGAAATATTTGACGGGTTTCTATTTGAAGTAAGAAGGTTTCTTTCTGACAGATCATATCATTATACAAAAAGGAAAATACAGAAGCTGTCTTGACAACAATAAGGGCCAAAGTCTACCTATATGACAGACTAGGAAAAGTAATTTTAACTTCTTGTCACATCTGACTCCGGAATCAAAAGGGTCTAGTTATTTCAGATTTATAGGAGCTTTCTCATATGTATACACGCAATCTGCAATTTCCTGTGGACACAGAATCTGTGTCTTGGCGACTTCAATGTCATGTCGCCAATCTAATTGGGAGGTAGCAGGCTTTCTTAAACTTCCTTTGATCAGATGCTTGGATTTGTTTCATGACTGTCAAAAGTTGATCCATAGGAAAGATGTTGCACGGTGGCCAACTTATGATAAAACTTAATAAACACAGGTTAGCAAGAAGCAGCAGCACACACACACACACACACACACACACACACAGAGAGAGAGAGAGAGAGAGAGCCGAAATTTTGATGGGTGGTGTTAATGTTTGTTGTTATAATGTAGGTCGTACTGGGCACTTGAGAATGGAAGAGCCATGCCATGCATATCCTTCTAGATTAGGTCACTTTCTCATCTGATGATTACACTAACTAAAGGACCAACATTCTCATGGTATGGCTCCACCCTCCTCAACGTTTTTCTCAGCATAGCCTGCTTCCTTACTGTACATGATCTTCTTGCTCAAATTTCTCCTCTTCTCTGTAGTTTCATTTCACCGGTGCAGTTTTCCATTCTCTGTATTTGGCCATTACTTGTTTACGGTTGAAATTCAAGCAAAGAAGAAAAGAGAAAAGGACATACAATGAAATTTGAAAAAAAAAAAAAAAAAAAAAAGGAGATCAAAGAACAAATTAAAGAAAAACGCACAAGCAGGGAACAAAACTGTGTGTTAAAAACATATGGCCCATAAGGAAGCGAGCCGAGTGTGGACTGTTAGGAGCATGGACAAAGCATTAGGGCCTGGGCCCACGTCGACAAGGACCTGAAATAATTGAAAGGCAAGCACTTGCCCAAGAGTGGGAATGGTGGCGAAATCCTGCTGCTATTACACACTCCCCCTGTCTTTTTACGCAGGGTGGTCCTGTGCTTGTCGTCGGAAGAAGGGGGTCCACGTGGCAAGGCCGGCAGGGGTTGGCCCAGGCCACGTGGGAGCTGTGGTCCAGTTGGGACGCCTGGGCTTGTTATTCGGACACGTCTCCCGTGAGAAAAAAGGTTGACAGAGTGTTCAGCCACAGCCGAAGAGCATGGGAGAGGCCGGCGTCGAGCCATGGCCATGGAGAGGAGGATTGCACGGAAGGGATGGAAGCTCATACCAGAAGAAGAAGACGTGTATCATCATATATATATATATATGGAGGAGCAGCAAAAGTAAAAGTTGTGGTGGAGGCTCAGCCGTTGGCGGGTGCAATCAGCTCTGAGAGAGAGCTGATAATTTTAGTGGCTACTACGCCAACCAACAACTATAATGATCCCCGGTGCCTGACTGACCAAAAATTAGGCTGGTATCAAAACTTGAAAAGGTTTTACGAGAAATTATGGCTATACCTTCGAGGACCAAAGCAAAAGAGCACAAATCTATAAGAATGGCTGCTGGGGTTGCAACTTAATCATTCAACCATATACCACGATGTGATTGATATATATATATATATGTATATGTGAACAATAATATGTTTTGAGACCTAGTATTGTGGAATTCTCTTATCGTTTGCTACAATTTAATCCAGTGTGATCATTTCTACTTTATTTATTTATTTTTGTGGGGTCGCTTTGACAACTAGCATCGGCGTTGGCTCAGCGACGGTCATTTGCGGTCTTTCGAGGAGTAAATAAACAACGACAATAAGCGATGGGACTCTTGGACGTTGGATCATGCCAAAGAACAAAGGAAAAAAAAAAAATTGACTCTTTTTTTTTTTTTTTTTGGGGACTGACGTCTACGGTTCTGCCTTCTTTGATAATCTTTTCTTATTTAATCTGCGTCTTAGACCAGAAGGTTATGCAAGATCTCTAATGATGATCAGGGAATACGGTGGAGTCGAGAGAAAATTGAGCATGTGTTGTGACTTGTAATAGGCCTGTCAGTTGCGCAGGAAGTTTGGAGTCACTACACTCATCCTACATCCACCGTGCTTGCAATTCCGGCCAGCCCAACTGCAACGATTATTTCATCCATTTAACAAATTAGTTTAACTAAGTAAATTGAATTTTGTTGTCGTATCCAAGAGCATTTTAGTTTTAAATTTGTCGACAAAAGCTCATATGAAACAACTTTAGAGGTCATATATATATATATTATGTTGAATATATGGATATGATTATTGCTGTCACTTGGAGTTACCAAATTCTAGTCTGGTGTACCACTGCAATTTCATGGTCCACCCCAACCCTAATTTATGGATTACCACATTTCAAATTTTCAATGCTCGCATGCAGTCGAACCACAAACTCACGTATTGGGTGGTCGAGCCACATAGGAACAAACCAAAAAACGAGAACTTCAGTGACGTCTGTCGGCCCATAAATTGCACGGTTCGATATCTCTTCCGACTCCGCATCTCTTTTTAGCTTTCCTCTTTCTCTCGCTGAGACGCAAATTTTGGGCCCAATTGTAGAGAGGGAAAGAAGACTGGTCCAAGCTTCCTAACACCACACGACAGTTGTGGAACCAAACTTATCGTCCAGCATGGATCCATGTCGCCTCCGTCTGTGTGGTTTGTTTTCTTCTTCCTTTTATTTTTCCCCATCTCTACCATTTCCTTGTCAATTTCAGGCTTGATGATCTAAAATTTGTTATTAGAGTGTAAAAAGAGGAAAGTCAATGATAAAGTTTACAGCATTAAGCCGATAACTCCACTAAAAAGAATATGATTATCTGTGCTTGGAATTAAGTTATTATGACAACATCTCTGCAAATATTTGTTTAATATTCCAAAAATGATTTTCTCCAATAATCTTATGCGAAATGAGATACTATGCCTAAACTGAAGCTACCCTTCAAATATCTGACTTATCTGTCTACTGATGCATTTTTTGAGTTACACTATAAGCTATTCAAGCTTAACTAAGTTCGATAAAATAAGACGAATTAGGATTACAGCAAACATAATCCGTGTCTCAAGACCAAAAAGGAACAAGTGTTGATTTCGAGTGGCTTAGGGATTTATATGGAAAACTGTGTAATTCGGCTCATCCACATTAGGAACTTGCTTAATGGGTCGACAAAAACATTGGACAAGCCTATATTTCCAGATTTGGAAGCAACCCACTGGATGTCCATGACTATTGCACTAGAGCGGCCCACTCGATTTTGTTTCCCATTTTTCTTGCATATGAACAGAACAGTATGTGATTCTGGCCTTCTTTTTACTCAATAAAAGAAAAAAAAAAAAATTTCCTGGCCTTCTTTCAGACCAAAAAATCCTTATTATAATTATTTTTTTAAGTGGGAAGTCTTGCTTACAAGTTATAATCCTTCCCTTTTTGTCATCCAATCCAATTGTCACCTAATTTTTGTTTTACGTATCAAAGCTTCTGGGAAAACCATTTTTAAATTCGAAAAAGTTGATTATAGTCTATCGCAAAAAAATAAAACGAAAAACATGATTGTGGGTTTTTGAAAAGGAAGAGAAAGAGAGAGAGAGATTCTAGACAACGGTGTTAATTCAGGTCTTAATGTGAAAATCTAATATTAGCAGAATAGCGTGGTTTGGTCCTTCCATGTACGGTATCCTTTCTGCAGTTTATTTCAAAAGAAAAAAAAAAAAAAAGATTATCAAAATATGGCGTAGGTCAGTAGGTGGGATGGAATTACAAAATCGCACTACAAATTTTGGCTCACAAAGTTGACAGAAGAAAAGCCTCAATATATATAATAGCAAAATCTGTGAGAAACAGAGATATGCCAGGAAGGCTGGCCAGCGGTCACAGAAACCTCAGGTTTTTTAGAAGTGGTCTTTGGAAACTCTGTAACTAAGCAACATCTACTTTAGCCATGCAAACAAAAAACAAGCGAAAGATATAAATAAAGACCAGAACAAGCAGGGCGTCCAGCTGCAGACCCTTCCTGAGGACGATGATCAGGATCAACCTTGGACTCGTGCTTGACTTTGAGCCACAGCTTCTTTGTCCTCTGAGCAAAAGTTTCTTTCTTGCTGAACTTATAACTCCTCAGATACCTTTGCCTTCCGACGTTAATGTTGTTGTTGGGGGTGGCCATGGGAGATGAGCAAGAGGGGCTGCCTGATTGGCCTTTGTTCATGCATATTGCCCTCAAGAATTCTCTGTCAGCTTCCGCCCATTGCTGAAGCTTTGCCGCGCCTAGTTTGACGGGAGACTGGGCATCGATGCACCCAGCAGCAATGCAACCACCTGAGTTCATCCTCATCATCATGCTGTCTCCTGCTTCTTCCAAGCTCACTTTAGCACAGCAGATTGGCTCTTTCTCAATTTTTCCTCCTGTAGTTTTTACCACATCTTTGTATGTGCCTATACTTATACATGTAAAACGTCAGATATCGGGCAACTTCCTTACTCGGTATTCTTACTTCCCATAATTTGGAGCACTAGAAACTTGGCTTTCCAAATTTCGGGTTTCCTAAATAATTTGGTCAAGATTAGGCAACATGCAAGCTAATTTAGTAACCATTAATATTATATGCGTGCATGACACTTCGGTGCGAATATTTTAAGAAACTTTCCAAGTTTTTCTTAACTTAGTGAAAGATTCTGCCACTTTTGACCAAAAGCGATTGGACTACTGGTACGAATACATAAAGCATAGGTGGCAAATTCAGGGCTTGTTTGGATTGAAGTTTTTTACAAAAAAATTATTACATTTTTTGTAATCACATTTTCCGAACACATTTTTATCCCATATATATCAAATTGATACACTATATTTTTCTACAAAAAATCTTAGATATAGTAATCCAGTCAAGACCTAAAAAACTTTTCAGCAATTGTACTTTTCTGGTAAACAGTTAATCATGATATACTGTTACTCTACGTTTTGTTATATGAAATATAAGTTATATAGCCGGTTTCCTTAAGCCAATTCAAAGTCTTCAAATCCATAAATCTCTTCCAAGTAAAGGTGGTGTGGGATTGTGTGATGAAACTGGTGCACGTATTTCATTCGATAGCCCAGTACAAGGAAATAATAAATATACGTCCGCATCTATTCTGTGATACTTGGGCTCAAGTATTTTCATTAATGTTTTCGTCTTGACACTGCACCTCCTCTATGTCTATTTCTGACGGAATCAAGAACCTTTTCTTACGGAAATAAAAAGAAGTAGGCCTCCATGCGAGCCTTTTTAATCATTTACTTGCGTGCTTAACACCAAAAAAATTAATTACTCTGAGCTTCGTACACATAAGAAAATTAAAAAAAGAAAGAAAAAAAGGATTTTAAACTTGCGAATATTTGGAACCTTGTAGACTGTGGAGAATCTTTGCCTCATGATAAAGATGGTTTTTTGCCCTTACCAGTCCACGTTGAGTTCTCTCATGTCTATGGCTTCATTAGTTCCTTGTGCAGCGTGGCGCCAATTTTTAACAATATCTCCTTTAGTCTGTTTCCAGACTATGAACTTCGTACTCACTGCAATTGTAAAAAGATGAGAATCGAGGCATTTTCATACCGTCCCCAGAATTTTGTACCGGACCAGCTCCCACCTCCCATTTTGTATAAAATTTCGATGGATCTGCTAAGTTGCATAATGCCTAAGTGGAGCCTTTGCAAGTTGTTTGGATGATTTTGAAAGCTATAGAATCTGATTGCCACCTCCTCCGATGCTTATAAGACGGAGCCTTACCTTTTTAGCCCAGGGCCTTAGGCAAGAATGGAGATCGGTGCATAGCATAACTTGGCTTCTGTAAGCATCCAAAAAGTTCGATGCGCGAATGAGTATTATACCAGTTGGAATTCCGGAGAAGGATAAACTGATAAAAAAGCCATGATTCCTTTTAATTGAATGGTGCTTATCTGCTAGGCTCGTTTCGGCTGTCTGGCTCGAACTCATCTTCAAACGTCTTGAATGGGGTGCTGGTGCTGCTGAGGAAATCGATTGCCGCTTTCCCATTTTACGCTCCTGAGGCGTGCTCGTTGAATGGGCTAGATTTAGACGCATGCTCAAGTTTTAAAGCCCGTATCAGGTCGATCGTTCGAACTCTGATGACTGTGTCAGCATCCATCTGGCCCAAAAAGCTTTACTGTCCAATTAGCCCACTAGGGAAAAAGATAGTCCTTTTGAATTTCGCATGGCAAGTGAAAAATACTTGACATTTTACTCGAGAAATTTTCCTTTAGGGGGCAAAAAAACACTCAGTTGGTGTGTTTTGATAGGAAATCATTCAGAATGTGTTATTTCAAATAATTACTCTAACACCTTTGAAGATGCGATATACTCCTACGTGAGATAAAAATGTAATTGAGAAGATAAAAAAGTTAATTGAAAATTTTACTTATGATGCGAGCAAAAAATTATTCAGAATAAATTTGCTATCAAAACACACTAGGGGTGTTTTTAAAGTACAAGTTGATTAACTGAATCGTGTTAAGTGTTATGCTGCAATCGTCAAGTGCTGGCTCTTGTCTAATGATAAGAATAATTCTTTCTTTCTTCCTTAATTTTACACCTTAAGGGCACAGAATAAATACCAATAAATAAAAAAATAAGGGAAGTGAGACCATAGTAGAATTTTAATGTTCATCAATCACCCCTGAATTTAGGATATTTTAACCCATTTAGGGTTGAAAATTTCAATTTTTACGTATAAAGAGTTTCATAATAATGATAAATGGTCGGCTGTCGCCGTTTCTTATCTTTTTCAACTTCTTCAAAGTGATAACAAAAGGAAAGGTAGCATCAAAATCAAAATCAAATATGCAACCACCGCATGCTTAGTCAGATTAGCAAGCACGCTCAAGTGGATCAAACTTCGCCAACGTTAGAACATTGTAGTAAGTGGGGATAATTTCAGAAACCTCCCATGAGGTTTCATGAAATATTATTTAGTTTCCCCTGATATTTTTAAGATCTCTCTTGTCACCCTTAAAATTGACATTTCATTAATAATGTCATCCCCTCTCAACAAAACTAATATTAAAAAATGCATGTTAGAGGAGAAAGAAAATTTTAGTTCCCTTAATACCGTAGACTATAAAAAAAAAAATAACAAAGTCGAAACATAATATTAACAAGTCATGGAGTTTTTATTAATCTCAATAGCAACAATAGACAAAGTGATATTGCCTAATTTGTAATTCTTGAGTAAACAAAAATATCACTTGAAAGGGGAGAATGCACATAAGTATTTGGCATCAACTATCTATTTGTAAGGCCTGATCAGAAAGAATATCTCTTACTTTTATGTAACTATTTTGATCATGAAACTTACATCATCTCCTATTACATATTGATCATTTAAAGTACATGTTCATAATTTTTACTTGTTATGCAATTTTGTTTTAAGGATCACACATTCATTCTAAAGTTTAAGGAATCATCTTAGCGAAGTTGCAATTTTCTTTCCTCTTTTACTCCAAATCCTTGCCTTTGGAAGTCTTGTCAAATAATTTCACGTCTTTATTGGAACAAAACAAGAAGAGTGACGCCAATTGTTTTCCAGACATTTTTGCTATTACATGTTTTTGAGATTTGTCAAACTTTTTTTTTTTTTGGTCTTTAGTAGTCAAATAATTACTAGAAGAAATGAAGGTATTATTGGCAATTTATCCCTTCTGATAGTGATATGTGGACCCACAATCACTTCAGGGGTGATAAGAGAGATTTTAAAAATATTAGGGAGCTGAGTGATATTTCATGAAAGCTCAGGGCAAGTTTCTAAAATTTTGCCCTAATAAGTATTATAAAAGATTCCAAAAGCAAGAAGGGCGGAGTCATCATACATCATAACCAAACTACCTACTGAATTGACTTAAAAGAGCAAAGAGGGCCAGCTTTTCCATCCCGCTGACGCATCCCTCACTTCCTAACCGCCCTTGCTTGAATTACCCATATTTGATGCTATTGCCTATTGACGGCAAGGTTAATGAAATGTCCAAGTTACACACAGTCTCCGTCCTACTTTAGTCAAAAGCATCACCCAATAGTTGCCAACTCCTGAGCACCAAGTCTTCCCCACCTTTTCTTGAATGGGGGTATAGATTCATCAAAAAGGCATTATTCTGGAAAATCTGTTAGCTAGTGCCCATTCTGAGGTTTTGAATGTAACATGGGAAACTTTTCATGCTCATGGTTGTATTCTCGTGTGTAGAAATCCAATACAGAGAAGAGATGGGAGCAAGAAAATAGAACAAAACGTTTCTCTTGGATACAATCCAATTCGTTAGGTAGCACAAGTTCGTCCTTACTTGTTTACTGTGGGATGAAAGAAAAATGGCGTGGCGTGGCGTTGCATATAATCCAGTCCCACCACCTCGCAAGTGTCTTATTTGGCGAACTCTAGTGAAGAGTAGGACTTCGTACCTGCTTAAATACTGCAATTTGCGTTTAAGTTGTCGGTGTTAATTGTGACGGACACGGCGGGTGCCAACCAATGGTTCCAGCCATCAACTTTAATCTAATCTGATGGAAGTAGGTTAAAATACTCAAATTAAGTTGGTGAATAATCAACCGCCGGGGCCAGGGACTTGATATCCCGTTTAGCAGATCAGGGTTCAAACCTAGCTGTCAAGTTTGGATTAGGGGAAGAGGAACGGTTTAAAATTTTTTTTTTTAAAATTGGTGATTAGAAAGTAACTTTTTTTTTTTTTGGGGTCCTTTGATGCATTCTTTACTTTTCTTAAACATTGCCGTGCTTTGATACAAAAAAATTACTACCCAGAAGTGGAAGATGATGATTAGTAGAGCATCATCCCTAAACATGAATTTTATCCAAATTAGATGACTCCCATTTTTTGGGAAATTACTCGCGGTTTTCTTCATAATAGACTAGATGAGTTGAATGTATTGTCATGCTTTCTTTCGAGATTAGAATGCCTCATTTTAAAGTTTAAAAATCAAAATAAAAAATTTCAATATAGTTAACGGATGTAAAGTAAAATTAACCATTGAAGTTATGCAAGTCAGATCAAAACCCGTCTGGATTGCATTTCTTAAGGAATTTTTGGAAGAAAAAAAATTACTGTAACTTTCTTTAAAATGCGATGTATGTTGAGTAAAACGCAGAATACAAACTTATATAGAAGGAATATTCGCATAAAACATAAAAATCCTTCTTTTGAAAAGAAAAGAAAAGAAAAGAAAAGAAAAAACAATCATCCACAATCTCTATTGAGACACCCTCCTTTCTTCATCTTCTACCCATTGCCTTGTAGACACGTATTAATTAAGATGCACCGTGCTGCTTTCTCTTTGGATGTTTCAACTAACTTGGGATCAAAGGCTGCAGTGATGATGATGGATGTTGAGCTAAGGAATTGCCAACTGCTGCAAAATATGTAAAAAAAAACATGAATTATTGCCAACAATTGCAATCTAATGCAGTGCAGTAACGGGATTCGTCTGGACACTTTTAAAGGATTTTTTTGAAAAGAAAAAAAAAATCTAAAGGAAAATATTTTCCAGGGCAGCATCCACCGTGACCTTTTTCAGAAGCGAGCAACAATAACATAGTACCAAAACAACCCCAGTTCCGACTTCCGAGAGAGAGCACCATACATAAGTCGGCCAACACCAATCCACGTGTCGCATTTCTACAGACGGACACGAACTTGCATTGTTCTGCCACACATAGTGAAGTGGTCTCCATATCTTCACATTTGGATTCAACTCAGCTTTAAGGGGGAAAAAAAGGAAAAAAGGAAGGAGAAAAACCTTGAAAACTATGGGGGAAAGAAAGAAACAACAGAATATCTGCTGTAATAAAATTTGGAAGTCCTCACTCCTTTCTGTCTCTCTCTCTCTCTCTCACACACACACCCCGCAGCCTACACGCTTGTGGACTGGAGAAAAGGCCAAGAGATAAAACACCGAACCCAGACCCCAAAATGATCCTTGCTTTCCCTGATGACGCCTCCCAGCCCTTTTGTCAATGGGAAAAGGTTTAATCGTTGTGGGGTTTTGACATGTAGTGGACTATTGGTACAGGGAAAAAAGAAAATGGGGGCATAAAAGGTCCCACGTGCTACATAAAGCTCATGAAAGCCTTGCGATTGAAATTCCCACTTGGGCTTTTATCCACCTTTTTTCATTTTTTGGCTTTCCAGTTTGATGCCACCGTCTCTCTTCCATCTTCAAGAAAGGTATCATCAGTTGAATAATTTTCACATCATCACTTCATAGAATAAACAATACAAATTTTCATACTTTTTGCTCATGTTTGCTTAGAATTCAAGTGCCTTCTGCCTTTGTTTATTCTCTTTTTCTGTTAAACTCTTTTTTATTGCTTCACTATTTCCATTTTCAACTGGAACGTTCTTCTGACTCTTTCAAGAGAAAAATGATTGCAACAGTCATGTAATTCTTTTTATTAATATTTTCATTAATATTAGCTTGAGGGGTGATTCAAATTTGCAGAATTGATCAGCGGGGAGATGGAAGAATATCTCTTTTGTCATCTCTATTGTTAGTTGTTCTTTGTGGTGACTATGCAATCAACTGAGTTGGGTTCTTTGTACGATCTGGGGTTCATCAGATTCCGAGGGATTCTGCTGATTCTTCTTCAACTGTTTGAGGTGAGATTCAGTATGTTTGATTTTGTATTCTCTTCACTTCTTTTATTGTCTTCGTGGTCAATTCACTCTTTTTTTCTTCTTTTCCTTTTCTTTGTTTTTGGGGGAGATGTCCGATTATCTTTGAGTTTCAGTCATCCAACTTTAGAGGAAGCTACCCAACTTTCAAGAATCAATCTCCTTTTCTCCTTGTGGAATTGTTGACTGCGATGAATTTGCTTTCTTTTTCCCGGGTTTTATTACTGGAAAGTTCTTTTTGTCTGACGTAACGGAGGTCACTTTGTCTTGTCCTTTCAACTCTGTTTCTACTTTCTCCTCGCATTTTGATGCATATATCTTCATGGCACGGGGTTATTGGAATATTCATTTGTTCTGTTTCTCCTCTAAGCTACTTTAGCCATCGATCAATAAATTGTATCGAAACCTTGATCAGCTATTGCTTATTTCAAAGACTTCGTATCTCGTTCCATCTCTTTTATGTAATTATCAAATCCAATTGACCTGCTACGGATGGAAATGAAAATAAGTTTTTTTGAAGATCAACAATTGACGATAGTTTTGTTTCTGTGATATGATATTGAATTATTCACCTCTTTAAAGCTTCTGGCAGTTAAATTCTCATGTTGTTGTATTCTGGTTTATTTTTCTTGTCAGTTTAAATACTTTAGTCTGCAGGACATAATTGCAGACCTGGTGGTGGATAACAGATTGCATCATGCGTTGGCTAACCAAGATTTTAAAGGGTCACAAACTCTGGGAAGGGCAATATCATGGAAAATATGAAGATGATACAATTTTTGAAGGACCTTCTACTTCAGTGGTAATTGATTCTTGACTTAAATTTCTTATATGTCATTTCCATTTCTCTCGGTTTGAATTGTCAATGTTGGGCGGTTGTTTTAAGGGGAATTTTTTTTGTTTGGGCGGGAGTTTTGGTGGGGCTGTGATGGACTTTTATTTACTGTGTCATAGTTTTCTCTCGAAACTTTTTCCATGCTAACTCAATGTTCTGTGATTTGAACCTAGGATGTCTTGTCAGATTTTGACAATGAAGAAATTGATCACGCAATAGCGCTTTCTCTTGCAGAGGAGGATGAGAGAGCTATTGCAGAGGAGGATGAGAGAGCTAGTGAAGAAGAAGATCAGAGAGCTGTTGCAGAAGAAGGTCATCAAGAAGCTCTGGAAGAAAAAGATCACAAAGGGAAGAAAGTGATTGGTGAGAACATGGCCATAAAACATGAGATGGACCTTTTAAGCAAAATATAAGGTTGAAAATTCTGGTAATTAGAAATAATTTGTTCCCTGATATTCTAGAACACAAAGATAAAATAGTGGAGGCTTAGAGCCAAAGCAATGAATATTGCTTCCTGCTGGTTGCTGCTTCTTTACTGCTGCAGTCTTGGAAGGAAATTTTCATAATATGTTAAATAATTCTTGTTACTGTTGCCTTTTTCTTTGTGCACAAGATTGAATATGGATATTGTTCCTTTACTCGCTATAGATTTATTTGCAATACTAAATCAGCACTGCTGCACAATGCAGCCTCTGAACAAATTCTTACCAACAGTGTGTGAATTAATTATTTTGGGATTTTTAGTGTGCCTTGAAGTTAATGCCTGATTACTTCTTCAGTTCAGAAGTTTTTCATTAAAGCAGTATCAGTTTATCTTTCAGCTCGCTCATGAACTAACGTCATTTGTTTTTTAGTTTGGATGTAGTTGCTGAATTGGAGCTAGATTCCTTCTACAATTTTGCTGTTAATTTTGCCATTTATGCGTCCTTTAATCTTTAGATATTGTCTTTCTCCTGGATATTTTTCACAATACAGAGGATGAACCTTATTTGGAGGAAGATGAGCAACTGGCAAAGGCTCTTCAAGAAAGTTTGAGTTTGAATGTGGAGTCTCCACCATCTCCACCTCGATATGATTATGGAAGTTTTTTTCCTCCCTATCAGTACTTCTATCCATCTGGATACAGGTAATCAGCTTCCTTGTTTTCTTACTCGATCTCCTGTGTCTCCTATGGTGGCTTAACTATTATGTACAGCTGAATATCAATAAGTGTCAAGTACTTTTTGTCATTATTATTAGACCAGTGTGTCATGATCTCAGGAACAAAATAGAGATTGCTTATTTTGTCCTTCATAAAGCTGTCTGTGTGGAAACCACTTTCAAAAAGGATTCTTTTTTCCCCTCAAGTGCCAGACTTTGTAATCCATGCTAAGAGTGACATTTAGTAAATGTAATCATACTTTAGGATCTGTGCCGGTTGTAAGGCTGAAATTGGTCATGGGCGATTTTTGAGTTGCATGGGAGCTACTTGGCATCCAGAATGCTTTCGGTGTCATGCTTGTCGGCAACCAATAGCTGATTGTGAGGTCAGAATCTTACTAAAGCTATCCAAAATTTAACTGAACCTGTTTCTAAAGTAGTTCTTCTGTCTTGACTAGTCTTTCCTTCAAAGTCAGTTTTTTGCTTGCACAATCACTTTGATGACATATCTTGGTGCTTATTATGAAGGTATTAAACTGATTTTGTCTCTGAAAATTCTAATACAGTTTTCAATGTCTGAGAATCGGCCATACCACAAATCCTGTTACAAGGAGCTGCATCACCCTAAATGTGATGTCTGCAAGAATTTTGTAAGTCTATTTTCTAAACTTAATTTCTGATATGTCATAACAACTTGTTTTCATCCATAACATTTCTTTAAGTTCTTGGTTCTGCTTCAACTTGTTAGTTGCTGTTTCTTACTTTGAAAGGAATGGTGATTGAATTCTAAAGGATGATATCCCAAAGTTATATTAGATTGTAGCTAACACTTTGGCGTGACTACAATGTTTACTTCATCAAATCATGCTGACCATATGATACAACATTTTTCCCCCTCCCCCCCCCCCCAAACCGAATCATGTGTTTAGATCCCAACAAATGCAGCTGGTCTCATCGAGTATAGAGCACATCCTTTCTGGCTCCAGAAGTACTGCCCATCTCATGAGCATGATGGAACTCCTCGCTGTTGCAGCTGTGAGAGAATGGAGGTTAGTTAACAGACCATAAACTGTTTAAACATAGGGGATTACAATATTCAAAATGAAGAAGCCAGAAAATGACAAAAATGAACTCTATCAAGAGGTGCCTAAATAACATTTGAACTTTCTTTCAGTAGCTATTTTGCTGACGCGAGACATTTTAACTGATGCAGGCAGTGGATGCCAGATACCTTATCCTTGATGATGGTAGAAAGTTATGTCTGGAGTGTTTAGACTCTGCAATAATGGATACTCATGAATGCCAACCTCTTTACCTTGAAATACAAGATTTTTATGAAGGTCTAAATATGAAAGTAGAGCAGCAAGTTCCCTTGCTCTTGGTTGAGAGACAAGCACTTAATGAAGCCATGGAAGGAGAAAAGCATGTTAGTTTTATGCTCCGAAAACTTTTTGCCTGTTCCATATTGTGCCTTTTTCCTTTGAAAACCTGTTCTTTTCCATGTCAAGTTTTTTCTATTGAGCTGTCGAAAAACCTATTTTAACTTCTCTTCTACCTATTCTGCACCCAGGGTCATCATCACCTGCCTGAGACCAGAGGGCTTTGCCTGTCGGAAGAACAAACCGTTAGCACTGTAGGAGTCTTTCCCTGACATTTAATTTTAATGAACTCAACCACATACATGTAATTGTTGTTCTTATCTTCTGTAATTATTCACTTGCAAATACAGATTTTAAGGCGGCCTAGAATTGGTGGTTATCGAATAATAGACATGTTCACTGAGCCGTATAGGCTAATCCGCCGATGTGAAGTGACAGCAATCCTCATTCTGTATGGCCTGCCCAGGTAAGAACGGTTTCTGGTTTACCTTGTGGCTATAGTTGATTCTTCCTTCATGATATACACTATTACATAACTGTAGGTTGTTGACTGGATCCATCTTGGCTCATGAGATGATGCATGCATGGCTAAGGCTTAAAGGTGCTTGTTTACCCCTACTGAGATACTTTCCTTACTTTTCCTCTCTCTCACTCTGCAGTATGCTTGAATGCATTTAATATGGTTGGATGCTTTTCAGGTTACTCCAATCTAAGTCCAGAGGTTGAAGAAGGGATTTGCCAGGTTTTAGCTCATATGTGGCTGGATTCTGAAATCATAGCTGGTTCTGGTAGTAATGTTGCTTCTACTTCTTCATCCTCGTCATCTGCCTCTTCCTCCTCTTCTTCAAACTCTTCAAAAAAGGGCAAACGCTCTCAGTTTGAGAAGAAACTTGGGGAGTTCTTCAAACATCAGATCGAATCAGATACCTCAGTAGCTTATGGAGATGGATTCAGAGAAGGTAACAAGGCAGTTCTCAAGTATGGGCTGAGGAGAACCCTTGATCACATCCGGCTTACCGGATGCTTTCCGTAATAAATGCCTCGGAGATCTCAATCTTGCCACTTACATCATCTATACTTTTTCTGGTCGCTTGTATACTCCTGTTCTGTAGCTCTGATGCGCCGACAAACCAAACATATCAGATAATAAATGCTAAAATGCTGCTATCCTGTGAATCATGTAATTGGTACTTTTTCACCACTGGAGTCCTTGTAACTTGTAGTGCATTGCTATTAGCCAAACATGTGTTGATATATAATAGAAAAACAGATACTCATAAAATTAAATGAATATACACGGCCATTTTTTATGTGCAAATTTTCCTCCTTTCATTTTGAGTTGCTTTGATAAGCTGCTTCCCTTCTAAATTTCCATTTTTTTATAAAAATTTTGTTGTGAAGAATTATATGTCTCTGCGTGTGTTTGGTTTATGAAACATTCCTTTTCTACGTTTTCACAGAAGTCTTGGGGTTATAAAAGTTTGTATATGTAAAGATAGTCATGGTAAGCACCATTTTGCAAGGGGTGTAAGATGTTTCAAGAAATCATTGACGAAAAAGAAAATAAAGCACGTCTATGGGGAACCAACGAACCAGGAATAACAAGACAATCGCATTTGGCTTCCCAATCAACCGTCTGGTTCCTATTCTCCATTGAAACAAGGACAAATCCGTTAGTTTCTGCATCTTTAGTGCAGAGACGACTTAAAAGCCATTTAAGCCAGCTATGGAGACGCATCGTATCTTTGTCTTCCTTTGCAGCAAATTTTGGCCCCTAGACATGTACAGTCATGCATGGGGGCACACGTTCAGTTGTTCTCATTTGACTGAAATACTGAAATTGGTCTTCAGATGAAAAAGCATTGGCCCCTGAAATGAGAGGCCAAGTCTAGGAGCTGAAATGAGATTCCCATGTTAATTGTGAAGGAGAATGCCGGGGACTCCACTGATGGTGAAGACCGAAGAGGTGAGGATAGGTTCGAAAGCTTCAATTGCAAATTGGGTGTGTCGGAATCTCTTCTGCTCATTAAGGCAACTCCGCGAATGCATTTGACTAACTGACAAATTCAAGTCTTCTTCTTTTTCTTTTTCTGGATATGTGTGTGTGTGTGTGTGGAGGCCTGGTCTGGTTTTGTGTGTTCAAGATGTTGTGTTATTTTGAATTTGACATTTTATTTTCTGTGCCTCTTGAATAAACGCGTTCCTCGGAGCATAAAGCAATCGAGTGTGGGTTCTTGTCATCATCTGGTTGGGCGACAGAGGGACAGGTTCATTCCTGAGTTTGGAGTCTTTTGGAATCCAAGTATATTTGTTTAGACGGTTGAGTCTGATGTCAGACTCAAAAAGATACCACATCAAGGAATATTCTGTTGTCCTCTTGTGAATAGCTGCTGAGCGCATCCGGAGAAATACCAAATTACTGATGAATGATTCAGCGGTTGCCAACAGGCTAAGCCTAGGACAATTATGTTCCACCATCGCTTCCCTGCACTGGCTCAGCGCCTCCTCTCTAGAAGTCTACATTACCGCTAGGATGCAGCTGTCTAACTCCTTAAACTAACTATTTCTGACTTTGTCATATAGTTTTCTGTGTAAAATTTGATGGGAAGGACGAGTTCTTGCCGTCCTGACTTGTATTATCGTATTAGACTAGTATATATTATGCTTCTCAGAGACATTATCAGAAGATGAATCATTACAGAAAATTGCCAATGAATAATGAGGATGTCTTTGTCAAGTTAATAATCTACTTTTGGCTAGGCATTCTTTGTACCACTATTTAACTATTCAATAAGATTCAGTCACCAGAAATGCACATCACCAAACCAGGCGGAGCAAACGGGAAGAATGACCAGCAGAACAACAGACAAACCAAAGATCTTATTTAATTCGGCTAGAGCGCATCCCGGGTCTGATTGGAGTAAACTACACAAAATTTTCAGCTTTTATTTCAACTTTTATAGTACAATGACGACGGTAGCACATCTATCTGACTTAGCCACCCACAGTACCTCCAAACTCTTCAGCAATGGCTGTCTTTCTTCTCTCCATGCAAGCATTCTTTTTCCAATTTCTCGTATTGTCAGCCTCAAATGTATCTGCTCAGTCGACTACTATTGCAGATCAAGACTTCTCATGTTCTGCAAACTCAACTCAAATGTGCAACACATTTGTCACGTACCGCGCTTGGTCTCCTGATTATCTTGATTTGGGGCGCATTTCTGATCTCTTTGGTACAAGCCGTTTGAACATTGCAGAAGCCAGCCAGCTAGTGTCTGAAAATGCTCAACTTGTTCCTAACCGACTGTTGCTGATACCAATCAAGTGTAGTTGCAATGGATCTTATTTCTTCTCAAATGTTAGCTATCAGATCAAGAGAGATGATAGCTTTTATTCAGTTTCAACCCATGCTTTCCAAAACCTGACAAAGTATCAGTATGCTGAAGACATGAACCCCGCTGTGAATCCTCTGAATTTGACAATTGGTGTAGAACTGGTCTTCCCTTTGCTCTGTAAGTGCCCTGCACAGCCTGATTTACAGAAAGGATTCCTATATTTTATTACCTATGTATGGCAACCGGGTGATGAATTACGTCCTGTGAGTGCCATGTTTAACACATCCCCAGTAGCTATTGATGCGGAAAACAATCATCGCAACTTTTCTGCTGCAGTATGTCTTCCGGTTCTAATACCAGTACAAAAGCCACTTATATTGCAAACTTTCTCCCCTCCTGTTTCAACTAGGAAATCCAAGCATAAGAGGAACCTTATTGTTGTTTTAAGTATTTCCGTGGCTGTTTTACTGATATTATTAGCTTCTTTGTCACGCATCCATATTTTGTTGAAGAGAAGGAAAGCAATGGGACGTAATTCCTCCTCTCTGGAAGCTTCTGACCTTCTTAGGACAAGGAGAGCTTCCTTTGAGTCAAAGACAAATCAGGATAAGATCCTTCCTGGAGTTTCTGGCTATCTAGGCAAGCTGATGGTTTATGAAATGGAAGTAATTATGGAAGCAACATTGGAACTCAGCGAACAGTACAGGATTGGAGGATCTGTATACAAGGCCAGGATACATGATCAGATATTTGCTGTAAAAAAGACCAAAGATGCCACAGAGGAACTGAATATATTACAGAAAATAAGCCACGCAAATTTGCTCAAGTTAATGGGTGTATCTGCCGACAATCAGAGGACACTCTTCCTAGTTTTTGAATATGCACAGAATGGGTCGCTGGATCGATGGTTGTTCCACAAGTCATCATCATCTTCTGGCTCCATTTCAGTCCTGACTTGGAGTCAAAGAGTAAATGTTGCTTTAGATGTTGCTAATGGCCTGCAATACATGCATGAGCATACACAACCAAGTATTGTTCACCGGGATATAAGAACCAGTAACATACTTCTTGATTCAAAATTTAAGGCCAAGATTGGAAATTTTTCCTTGGCCAGGTTTGCTACGAGTCCAACAGTCCTGAAGGTGGACGTATTTGCTTTTGGGGTTGTTCTTTTGGAATTAATTTCCGGAAGGAAATCAATGGAAACAGAAGATAATGGTGAAATAGTGATGTTGTGGAAAGAAATAAAGCTAATATTGGAAGTTGAAGAGAAGAAAGAGGAGAGATTAAGGAGATGGGTTGATCCCCACTTAGAGAGCTATTATCCCATAGATGGAGCTCTGAGCTTGGCAAGCCTGGCAAGAGCCTGCACATCAGACAAGTCTTCTGAGCGACCAAAAATGGCAGAAATCGTCTTCAACCTGTGTGTTCTCTCTCAATCACCTTCTGGGATTCATGAAAGGTCTTGGACTTCCAGAGAAGCAGATGAACCGATTCAGTTTGTCACTCCGGTTATAGCTCGTTGATTTTGCAAAGTGATGTGAACTCGAGTATGAATAGATCTATACAATCACACTGAGTATTAACTCTTAAATGAAAATAAAATTAGAAGCTCTTGTATATATTTCAACAAGAAAGAATAGCTTATTGTAATTCTTTAGCAGGGGAAAAAGTCGTACATAATATTTTGATGAGACGCTTTCTTTTTGTAGAAAATGGATTCAACCTTCAGAAGTTCTGTAATCCTTTATTTTTTGTTTGTTGACAGGCTTCAAATGCATGTATGGCATTACTTCAGACGGCATGCATGACATTACTTCAGAAGGTCAAAGTCCATTTCCGATATCACTTTAACTGCCCTATTCTATAGAAGAGCAATACTCTGGTTTTTGTACATCTAACTGAATTTTCATTAATCTAGAAATTACTTCAGTCATGGTTAGTCTTTTTGATGGCTCTCTTGCCAAGCATGCTACACCTAAATTTATCAGGCGAAGTGCGAGCTCTGAATGATCAATGATGTAACCAAGAGGATGCTTCACTTGCAGGCGAGGATCTATCAGGTCTCCAATAGCATATTCTGCATCTGTGGCAGCCATGACTGAGATTACTGCTTCAGAAAGCAGAACATCTTGGCCGCCTTCTACAAATATGGCATCTCTTCCAGTGATCAACTCGAGAAGAACAACCCCGAAGGCATAAACATCTATTTTAGGACTTATCTTTTGATCTTCTAGGTACTCCGGTGCCATATAACCTTTTGTTCCCAGAATAAACGTGGTTGACAATGAATTGCCAAGTTCACCTCCCTCAGATGATCTAGCAAAGCTAAAATTTGCAATTTTGGCCCTCAGATCACTGTTAAGTAAAATATTGCCACTATTTATGTCCTTGTGCACATATGCTGGAGCAGTGAAATTGTGAAGATAATCGAGCCCATTAGCAATATCTAGAGCAATAGGAATTCTAGTATTCCAGCTTTGAATCTCAGGGAAATCCTTTTCCTTGAGCCATTGCTTCACGGATCCATTTTCCATGAACTCGTAAGCAAGGTAGTAAACACCATTATGCTCGCACACACCATAGAGGCTAATCAAGTTGAAGTGGTTTATCTTTTGAAGAATTTTGACTTCCCGCCTCACATCTTTGCTCATCCTTTTAATGGCCACCAATTTTCAGCGAAGAATGCCATGATAGACAGAGTCACTCAGTTTCTTCTGTGGGGAAAAATTTCCAGTTGCTGCCTCCAGTTCTTCAAATTCATAAATTTTCAGCTCCTGATCAAAATGAGCAATTTTATCCAGAATATTTGCCGGTAAATTCTGCATTGTTTTCTGGTCTTTGATCTTCGAAGAAGCTTCATGAATTTTGCCTCGCATGGAAGGGGAAAAGATAAGAAACAAGATACAAGAGAGAATAGCAAAAGAGCTTCCAATGGCTACCCCAATATAAATCCCTCTTTGGGAGTCCTTGCGCCTTCTAGGAGGAGTGGATGGAGAAGGTCCAACTATTGGAGAATCAACCGTTGGCTGGGAACTTGACGGTTCAGCTGACAAAGGTATCAGGATCGTTGTAAAAGGATAAAGAACTGGATCATTTTTGGAAAATCCATTGGCATCAGCTACACTTCTGGGCGTCACGTTAAACTGATAACTTAGATCAGCAATGTTATCATTCCAAGTGACCAAGTAGGTCAGCAAAAATTTTATGCCATTTCTTGTCTGATTTCTTGAAGGACATGCGCATCTAAGTGGCACCCGCAAAGTCATACCAGGTCCAATGTCTAATGCATCGTATGGATTTTCCCGTTTAAGTGCATCACAAGTCGAAAGCCCCTGGTAAGTGTTGTTTGCTATTGTATAGTAGGTGTCATAGTCACTCTGGATAAGATAAGAGGTGCTAGCCTGGTAGTACTGACCTGAACACGAACAATTAACAGGAACAATCACCTCACTGCTCTGAGGCAAGACCCTGGAAATTGAGATATTGTTGATACGAGCGAGTTCCACTGCAGAGGAAGATGTGAGGTTCGAGATGGTGGTGGCTGAATTATAAGATGATTGGGATCTGAAAATCAGAAATGCTGGGCAGATATGCTTTTGCCGTTGCAGGAATATAAGAATGCTGGAGATGGTCCTTCTTTATCGGTGTTGTTGCAGTCCAAAACAGAATTTCCCGAGTACTGTTGTTGGCCATTCAACCTGGAAGCCAAATGCCCCACAATCAAGAGGAAACAGATCAAATACTCGTTCATGATGAACTCTTGATATAAATCTGTACCTACCTGCTAGAACTTTAGAAGTTGAGCGGATGAAAACTGCCAAGGGACTACAGGTGGGGAGATTACACTCTGAAAAGCTATGACTAATATTTGGTATCATTTTCCAGAGGAACTCAAGCATGATTAAATAACATGGTAGCTCGCGCATTCACTTGCAAGTCAACTCAATTTGGGCGTGCGAAAGTGACCTTTCGAAGTTTAAATCAACTAAATGTATTTGAAGACATTAGCATTTGATTCACCAGAGGCTTCGGTTTTCACACTCACCTTCTACACATGAAAAAGACCTTCCTAATTAAAAATCGGGGGAAAGTTTCAAAGTATTCATTCATGCAATAACAACATTGGCAAGTGGTTTTGCTGACACCAGCTGTTGAGCCATGCTATTCAAACCTCAGAGCAGGGAAAGGAAATGGTTATGGACTGAATTGCCAAAAGGAAAGGAGCAAAAAAAGAAATGCTTTTGACGCTGGTTTAAGAAATGAGCTTTCAAACACCACACAATCTCAAAGTCGTTAAGTTGTGTTTCACACGGCTGCATATTTGAAGGACGTGACTTTCGGTTTTTTAAGCATTCCCTGGTTTGGAAGTCTTCAAGTTTCCATTCATCAATTGAAATTTGCAAGGTCACCTTCTGATGCTATATTGTTGTCATTGACAGATTAAATAATCAGTCTGCGGTTAAGGTCTAATCTTTGTGTTGCTTGCTACGGTCCTTGTGTGGGTATTTTAACAAACTATTCTGTATATGCTTATGTCAATTATAGTAGTCAAATAATACTCCTACGTCCTTGCTAATTCTTGTCAGCAGGTCAGGTCTCCAAGTTCCTTGTATTGATTAATACAGTCCTCCTAGCTAGCCCGGATGCACATAATTATGTGGCCTCTTTCACAGCCCTCTTGCTGCGAATTTATGCAGAATGTTAGGTGGTCAGTTGTCGAAAATTTCAAATGTCTGCCAGCCGCCCCATATTTGTTTAATGAGGGCTGCTTAACGTCGTTCTTATTTTACTATTCCTAATTCTGGCCCATGAACATGAGAACATCTGATAGCCTGATTTTAATTGGAGAACAACCAAAGTAAAGCCGAACAGATATTTCTGGCATGTGTGAAAGGAAATTTGCCTCAACAAGCATAAACAATTAAACGTTTCACACGATGGAGTACAAATTCTCTCCTGTTGAGTAAATATGGAAGGAAAAAGAGGAGGAAAATAGAAGAGGATCAGCACTCAATAGGGATTGAAACAAGAATCTTTGAAGTCCACCAGGTGGAATGATCTGTGGCTCTCTATCAGTACAATATTTCTCCATCAATATGTACAGATCAGGAATAATAGGAAAAAAGATTAGCTACAAAACTCAAAACAACTAATCTATCCAAGGCATATGCTTCAGGCACTTTGTTTGGACTCCCAAGACTTTGTGGCAGTGACGGACGTGGACAGAGTCTGGACAATCTCATGCATGGTTGGGCGGGCTGATGGATCTTTCTTTAAGCAATTATCAATCAATCTCACGAGCAAAATTGCAAGTTCGGAAGGATAATTTCCTCCAAGACAAGAATCCATGATCTGGCTCAAATTCTCGATCCCGTCTTTCTCGTTGAGCACAGGGCTCAAAATGTCTGCCAAGTCCACATTCACAGCTTCATACAGGACAGCAACTTCTTTGCCAGTGAAAATCTCCAGCAGGAGAACCCCAAATGAATAAACATCAAGCATTTTGGATACCAGACCATTCTCCAAATACTCAGGGGCCATGTAACCCTTCGTCCCAATAATGTGCCTAGTCAAGGCAAACTGGCCTTCTCGCCCATCTGCTGATCTTGCTAGCCCAAAATTTCTGATCTTCGCCCTGTAATCTGCATCAAGAAGAACATTGCTGCATTTTAGATCTTTGTGCACGTGGGGAGGGGAAGAGTAGTTATGAAGATAATTAAGCCCCGCGGCCACATCCAAGCCAATCTGTAATCTCTGCTTCCAATCCAGAAACTTCTTCTTTTGTTTGCGCTTGTTTTCATAGATCCAATCACTCAATGCACCATTGGCAGCATACTCGTAGACAAGATACCAATACCCATCGCTGAAACAAACCCCGGAAAGCCGGATAAGATTCAAATGGTTGATCTTGTTCAGTAGATTAATTTCCTCAGACACATCTCCACTCATCTTCTTAATTGCAGCATAATCCCCTTTGATCGTACCCAGATAAACCGATCCACCAATCAAACTACTAGGATTAAAATTATCTGTTGCCAATTTAAGTTCTTCGTAGGTGTATAGTTGAAGAGAATGAGCAAAACTAGATAAACTATCCCAGAAACTCTGGGACCTGTCTTCTTCGTCCAACTTCTTCCCCTTCTGGAGTGGATTCTCGATTGATTCAAAGCTCTCTGATGCAATAAATGAATCCTTTTCTTTCTTCTTTCTTTTAACAAAACGAAACCAGAATACAAGCAGCCCAAATACAGCTAGAAGAGCTAACCCGCCAAGAGTTCCAACAAGAGCATATATCCAGGTTTTGCTTGAGCTACTGTTTGAAGGGGGGGCAATTGAAGTTGGCGGTGACTGCTGTGACGGTGGCGGAGGCGGCTCCACAGTTTGGGAACTGGATGGTGGGTTCTGAAGAGGAACTAAGAGAGTTGTAAAGGGATAAATATTAGAATCTTGTTCAGACAATTCATTCGCCTGGAGAGTTTTCCCAGTATCCACCCCAAACATTGAGCTAATCGCGGAAACGTATTGACCCCAAGTGACTAAATAACTCAACAGATATTTGACGCCGTCGTGGGCTTGGTTCCTTGTCGGGCAAGCACATCTCAGAGGAACTCTAATCCTGGTACCCACAATCAAGTTGCTAGTACTAAGATTGGCATTTTGCGCTTGTAGAGCTTGGCAGGTGGACAAGCCCTGGAAAGTGCCGTTGGCTATTGAGAAGTAGGTGTTCGCGAGCTGAATAACGTAAGATGTGTTGAATTGATAGTAGGAGCCTGAACAGGAGCAGTTGACGGGAGCAAGGACGGTCCTGTTAGCCTCGAATGTTGCGTCTTGAGAAACATTGTTGAGCTGGGAGAGCTGGGACGGATCAGCAGCCAAGAGGGATGAGATGGAAGAAACGGAGTCGAAAGGTGGTAGAGATCTGAAGGTGAGATAGGCTTGGCAACTCTGGGTCACCCCATTGCAGCTATAGCCCAGAACAGAAGTGGAATTATCGGTGCTGTCGCATTGGGCAGTGGCCTTTCTGATGTACGGCTGCTGGGATTCGATGAAAGAACAGTTACAGAGCAGAAAGATGAAAAGAACCAAATGAAGATGCAAATGATCCATATTTCATCATAGGTTCCCAACTTTTACTGGGGCCAAAATTTTGCGTCCGAGATATATATGTTATGTGGTTAGCGTATGTATTACTGCTCTTTGAGGGGAGGAAGACGGCGGAACGCGTCGCACACGGAATTGGCCATCACTTCTCTAGAAACTCAGAAAGAAGACGCAGTCTAAAAGCATCGACTCCCACCCCACCCCACAAAACCATAGTTGGCTACGAAGTTTTTGAGTATTTTTTGACTTGAAAAAAGGTAATCTGAGGCGAATTTGATCCAATTTAAAAATTACTATCAATAGCAGTAAGGTGCCCACCGCCCGCCAAATAAAAAAGACACCTCTCAATTTCGTTGACCTTCCGTGAGCAAGCATGAGGAAGCCTTGCAAATTAGCAGTTGCTTCTTCTTCTTCTTCTTCCTTTAATTGTTTTTTGGGGTTTGGGATATAACCGGTCTAATTATACGTTGAAATTTTAAGAAAAACAATAAGGAGAATTTCTGTAACTAACAGATGCATAGAAGCAATAAACACTACTGCAAAAGGGCACAAGTTATGCAAACTAATGCCAACACTTGATAATAAAGGACTATGTGTATGTATTTACGTTCATTATGGAGTTGTCTGGATTGCCATTTTCTGAATTTTTCATGGAATAAATATACTGTAATTATGTGATGTATGTGAGGTAAAAAGATGTTTAGAAAATATGATCACGGAAAATGTAAAAATTTTTTGGTGAAAAATTGCAATCCAGACAAGGCAGAAGTGTTGCACTGTCAATTATTTGAAGTTGTTGAACAAATAATTTCTTTCACATGGCTTGAGCTCCATTAGCACCCGATACAATGGGATCTTGTATATTTGATTCTCGCTTTATCTTAGTTGTGCAAATCCATGACGAGATTCATTATTTTTTCAAAAGTCAACCGAATGTTAAATGTTAGATTAAGACCTAAGGCCACAGGTAAACGATGAGATTCATTATAGTGTAATTCTCTTAATTAATCAAACAGCATCTCTACTTTTCTAACAGCCCAGCCACTCGGACGAGACCTAACAATTCTGGATGAGTTATCACATGACAATGGAAATGACCATTCTATCATTCTCTGGCTCCTTCGGCCAGCCTTTAGGAAATGACCATCCTAAATTGTTCTCGAAATGCACACTATAGGAGTACCCTTCCCTTCTGTTGGTGATCATTTTTGGGTCTTTAGCGCAAATTGGCAAGGTTCACTAAAAGAGCTTCAATTTTTGGGTCTCCTAATCTATCATATATGTAGTAGTACAATATGTCAACGTGTCGCTAATTGCCCGTATTGTGAAATGAAATTTGTCGTCATTAGTTCTTTGAACTTTTTATTTCCGTGAAGAAAGAACCAAAGTGCTAAAAACACTCTCATTACTTGCGCCTATACCAGAACAAGCATGTAAAGCATCCGCACGCACATCCGTGATCCGAGAAAGTCGGGAAACGACCAGGTCAAAGTTTGACCAACTTATCTTCTTTTTTTTTTTTTTGTTGACACAGGGGTATCCTAACTTTGCCAGAATAATCCCCACTGCGGCTGTATAAAACCTGCCCCAGGATGTACAACCAAGTCTTTTTGACGATGTGAGCTGCTGGCTATCAAAGCAGATTAAGTGTTCGAGTCTTCTGACTTTTTACTCAAAGGCCCCGCCTTAAAAAAAAAAAAAGAAAAAAAAAAATGATGATCTGCTCTGTAACCGTGCATTCCCGGAATGAGAAGTAGGACCGTAGATGAATCGAGGATCCGTCTTTCTTATAAGCTGTCGATTTGATTAAGAAAATTTTCGCTCAACCTTGAATTCGCATCTCAATCCTATATAGGGGTGTAAATTAATCAAACTACTTGACTCGAACTTATGAGTAGTTCGATTAGATGCTCTACTTGAATTCAATGTTAATCGAGTTGAATTACTTGATAAGCTAATCGAATCGAATTTGAACACAAAAAATAAAAAATTTGAATACTCGTCGAACCTTATCGAAAAGTGTATTTATAATATAATTTTTAGTTATGTTATTATAAAATTATGAAATTTACTAAAAGCTGAGTTTAAAAACATAATTATGCTCGATTGATCTTGATTTGGTGATATTTTTGAACTCAAATTTCAGTCAGGTATAATAAGCTCGAACTCAACCTTAAAGAACTCAATGAGTTGAAGCTTGAGTGTTTTTACTCGAATAAATCTCGAGTAGTGCATTATTCCAGTTTGATTGGATTCGATTGTCATCCTAATCCTATACATGCTTAAAATTTAAGATCGAGGTCGATTTAATTTAATCTAATTCTAATAGGTTTGGGATTGATTTGAAACTTGAGCATTCAAAAGTTCTTTTTTTTATTATTGTTTATAAATTTTATTTTTAATACATATATAATTTTTATACAATAAATGACAAATATATTTTTCAAATATTAGTACATATGTGAAAACATAAAAATAAAAATTCCAACCTTAACGAGCCGCATTAGTACAAGTCCAAATCTAATTCCATAATTTAACTGAATCTTAATTTTTATCCAGACTTGAGTACGAACACAATAAAAATCACAATTAAGTTTTAATAAATCAAGTCCAAACTATTCATCAAGGATTCCAATTGTATAAAACACCAGCATTAGGGTGAAGGGGGAAAATAGTACAAGTTATTTTTTCCCATCCCCAAAATAGCAATAAATTACCAAGTCGAGTAATTGATGTTGTCCACGGGTTCTAGTTGATTACTATAGCATGGAAAGAAATTGAAAGCTTCCATAACTGCCTTTCGAGAACCACGTCCAAGGGAGAGCGAAGCTTTGTTCTTCAGTTACAAGAAGACTAATAATTGAGTTTATCAAAATCTGAGACGGGTGCTAGAGTACTTTACCATCGTTCTTTTGTTTCTGCTTTTGTTTATTTATCTATTTTTTAACTTTATGGATTCAATCTAATTTTATTAATCATTGTTAGCCAAAAAAAAAAAAAAATCGCGCTGCGGAAGTATACATGATCTCTAAATTAGATGATGAATAATTGGTAAACCAAAAAATAAACTCACAATAACAATCAAACGAATGCGATACGATAAAAGAAAGAAAGTCATAAACTTTGATTAGTCACAAAAATATGGAGCAAAAGAATAAAACTGATTCTACAGTGTTGATAATCACAAAAGCAAGAATGAAGTCACAAAAGCAAGAAGGAAGGCACGGGAGGAATTAGAGAGTACTACTGAATTGATGATCAATTACTCTCAATCTATAAACGTGGACTTCAACTTCTTAAATAGAAAAGCAATACTGTGAAACCTGTTTCAATTCTAATACCTAAACACTATAAAACTATATTTTTTAAAGTAATTTTTGATACTAAATCTAATATAAACACCAAATAACAAATCCACTTCTAAAAATATCAAAATTATTAATAATTTGATTTATTATTATTATTATTATTATTTTGTCAACAATCAGGTTTAAATTTTATACGTGTGATCATCCATGTCTCTAAGTTCATTTGACTTGATTACTATTAAAGACTCACAAAATATATTTACAGGAATATAAATTTATAAACGTATAAGGGTTGCAACGTCAATATAAAAATTGTCTTCGTCTCTTGTGTAAAACTTAAAATCTTTATATGTGCGTACCAAAAGCTTATAACATCCTGCACCTATTTCGTTATAGGAGAATTCATAGGGCCATTTTGCTAAATTCTCTTATGCAACTGAAAGTCAAGACTACGTCGCAACAGCTTTCATTGGTTTTGCGCTCTTCCTTTTCTTTTCTTTCTTTTTTTTTTTTTTTGGGTAAGAAAAGGGGAATAGCATAAATAGATAATCTCTTCCTTTTCGTTTGATGACCTGAGTTCGATGTATAGTTCTGTCTTTGTCCTCCAGAAAATACAATAAATAAATAAATAAATTCCATTTTGTCATTTCCAATACCTGGTGTTTAAAAAAGTTAATCAATTAGTTCTTTTTTTTTTTAATTTGGAGTTAATTAGCTTGTCTTTTGAAATATTATGTGTATGTGTATATAATTTGTAATATCAAAATAACGTTGAATTGGAGTAGGCTCGGTGTAACATTGTGTTCTTTTTTACTTTCTCCCAAAAAAAACCAAAAAAAAAAAAAAAAACACACAATAAAACACTGGGCAACTGTCTTGTAGATATGCTTCGGTGATGCTTAAGAATCGAAGAAATGGAGAAGTTACCCTCGAAGCCTGCTGTCTGGATGATGCTATTAATCTGCTTTAATTGCATTCCCAGAAGAAATAGTGTAGGTTCGCAGCTCTTGCTCATCTGAGAATTAATTTCATAAATTTGCATTGCTCGATGAGATTTAGCCCACATATGTGAAGTGTAAAACAAGAATACGGAAAGCTCCATATTCAACCAAAGTTACCTCTTCATCAACGCAATAATAATATAACATGACCACGACAAACTTAAAACTGCATCCGGTACTGAAACAGCAATCACATTACAGTTGGAGTTTTGTTCAAGTTTCTAGCTAGATTCCTGTTCTGCACATGATTCAGGACATCCAGGCCCTGAACCATGCATGTTTTGTGGAGTATCATTATTATTAAGAACTAGAAAAGAAATACAAAAAAAATTCAACTAAGTCGTCATCATTTGCTGGAACTCGTGATAATGGAGTTCTCCCTTGCCGTCAGTGTCATGAACTTCGATCATGGCAACACACTCGTCGTAAGATTTGGCATCCCCTAAGCGACTCAATACTTTCTGCAGGCTCTTAGGCGTGATCCTCCCCGACCCTCTCTGGAATTCAAACATTTCGAAGGCTGCCTTCACGTCCTCATCCTCTGAACCTTCCCTTTTCATCAGCTTCAGGAAATCTTGAAAGTCGATAAGGTTGTCTCCGTCAGTGTCCGCATCACGGATCACGGCTTCAGCATCCTCGTGTGACATGTACTCTCCTATGGAGCCGAAATAAGCCCTCAACTCCACTGCTGAGATTTTTCCATCCTTGTCGTTGTCGAAACGGCGAAAAACTTCTCGATACTCGTCCTCCTGCCTTGACCTCGTGCTTGAACTGGTACTTCCGCGTGGGGTGACGGAGGGTGATTTGGGAGTCCTTGGGCTGGAGCCATGCTGGAGCCAGACTTGGATTTGGATCGGCTTAAGCTCAACTTGAGATTCCTGTGTGGAAGGCAACCAAAAGATTTGGGAACTCTCTCGGGCTCCATATCGATTTTGATGCAAAAACTTTGTTACAAGGACGGATGAACAACGGATAGAGCTCTGAAGGAAACGAATCGCTTGATACACTTTATATAGTGGTGTGTAAGAATAGGAAATCTTTACTGGGGAAGAATAGAGTATAAAGAGATTATAAAAACTTGTCTGGGGAAAGTTAGAAGGGAGGTGGTGTTGAACTTGAACTGAAATTGCATTGGCAATTAATGAAGTTTAGTGATTGATTACGTGAAGTTTTGGTGGGAGGAAACTGCATGGCAGCTTCCTTCGGGCCCAAAAGAATTGACCTTGCATTTTCAGATTCTTGGCTTTAGTTGTTGTTGCGGCATAAAACTTATGCTTTGCCCGATCGAACGTACAAAGGCGTGGAATAAAAGCATTAACGGTATCTATGATATCGCTCCCTAACTAATCGCAAGTTTTAGTAGTACTAGCACTTAAAGTAGTTCTTCCATTTCTAATTTCTTATTGGATATACACATGCAAATCGTTTGGCTGCATTTGTTAATTTGAAGTTCCTGTTCATTTCATCTCTTGAAAATGTTGTGGTTGAACTTTTATAGCCCTCAACAAAAAAAAAAGAAAAAAAGAAAAATTAAAGATGTAACCAAAAGAAAAAGGAAAGAAAGAAAGAAAGAGAGGAGTATGATGTTAATAGATAAATGCGTGCTAAATTCGATTGAGCCAACACCATAATTCACAATCTCATCATAGATTATATTAACTAGTGGGAGTGGCATAACCTTGACCCTACACGTGTGCAAATCTAGAAAGAAAATTTAAAAAAAAAAAAGAGTAAAAACTAGCAGTTGATTAGAATAACTGTGGGAGATAGTTTTGATTGAATGGGAGTTAGTAAAGGTAAATTTATAATTAAATACAACATAATAGGAATAAATTTGAAAAGACATAAAATGATACCAAAAGTTTCTCCCAACTACCACTACTCTAACTTTATTATTGTAAAGATAATCTCCCCATGTAAATCAAATCATATTCCATCTCAAATGTCTGAAAATGCTTCGTGGCCGGTAGTAGTTCAACCAGCTCGGTTGGAATCACTTTGTCAGCAGCCACGACGAGTGAGAAAAACAATTTGCAACCTAACAACGCTACTGATCGGCCAATATAAACCTTGCCTAACACGGACCGGACCGGACCGGACCGGGGTTAGCATGGCATCTTCTGTGAAGAATGCACTCAAAAAGCATACCAAAGCTAATAAACCAGCAGTAAGACTAACGGATCAAAAGATCTCAGTGCTGTTACACTACCTGTGAAGAAGGAATGGCTAAAATTTGCTAGTTAAGTTAAGCCGGCCGGGAGTTGGTCGACTGATATGAAAACTACGTCCAAAATGCGATTGCAGGTCTAATCCATATTCGTTTTCTTAATCTGTTAATTTTTTTATTATCCTGATAAATACATCAAATCCATCCAGTAAAAAGTTAATGCACTTATAAACGTTTGGGTGTGTGTTTTAGATCTGTCATCCGTGACATGGGTTGGCTGGGCGGCTGGCGGAACCAGCCATGACAATTGACATCAGCACTGCAAGTCGATGATGGAGTACAGTGCATTTCTTGTTATCGTTTTGGATGTGAATTTTCTGGTGCAATCCAAACCACCATTCTCTCTTTGGCTGCTAGTAAATAAATAACTAGCAAAACCAGTATGTTTTCTGGGAAGTAGAGCTCTGGTATACAATAATTGTAGAGGCCATATTGGTGCGCTAGCAGCCCATAGATTGCGTAATTGAACTTCTTTAAAAAAAATTTTTTTTTTTTATGTAGATACGTACTTCATCTGAGCTTAAATTATGATATGAAAATACTTAGCCGGTGTAATAACAAATCGATCAAGTGGTGATTTGTTTAATATTTTGCTTAACAACAATAAGACAAACTTATTCGATCATCAAGTCAATTGCCTACGTCTACAGCCCCCTGCTTGTGAGCCAACGGGCGGGTCGATTTTCCCGACGGAATTGCCAAATTCTTCCCACCCCAGGCTCGCAAATTACTCAAATACACTTTGATTTTTATGAAATTTTGCAATTGTAATTACGGATCATTTACCCCAATCTGGATTCAAAACGCACTACAATTAAGGGCCAAATGTGAGATGTACATACATCGGCAAACGTGACACTTTTAGAGTGGGTGGGCCTACTCAAATTTAAAGGGTTTTGCAGTCCAATAAAGTTGAAGAAGCCCAATATGGAACAGGCGCAAGAGTTAATAGACAGATCTTACAGTTACTGAGGCCCTTTTCAGCTTCAACGTCGAGTGTAGTTAGCAGTCAGCAACCATGGAAATAGGCATGGCCCAGGGGCGGTTGCCGGCGATTCCCCCCCGATTTGCCCATAGAATCTCAACTCCGACGGCTTCGTCTTACCTCCGTCTGAGGTGCAAGCTGCAGGATAACTCCCGAAGTCTAACACCAAATTCCCAAAATCTGGAGATGTTCATTCTGGGCATGGGTTTCGTGGGACAATTCTTTGCTGCTGATTTGAAGAACAAAGGATGGTAAAATCACCTGTAAATTTAGAACCAAAGCTCCCTGTCTGTGGGGTGTTTTCTTTGAAGTTTTTCATTTCATTTCTGGTACTACGTAGTTTGTAACTGTGCGCAGGGTGGTGAGTGGGACTTGTACCAGCAATACTAAGAAGACGAAACTCGAACAAATGGGATTTGATGCCTACATCTTTGACGCAAACCACCCTGAGTAAGTTAGTAGTAGTAAGTAACTTTCTGTTGGATTTGTATTCCTTCTTATTAATCTCCTTGACACAACTGCTTTAGACATCGAAGCTTGTAGGGACGTATGTTAAAATTGATGTGCTCAGGAAGAATGCTGTTGATGTACTATGCTGTTCCTGTTATTTTCTTGTTACCTGGGTCTTGTCAAGTATTTGTTAGTTAAGATTTACAACTATCTCGAATTTGACGTTATCATGCTTCCTGTAAGAGTTTGTTTATTTTTCACAATCAAATCTTAATCTTGGATATAGTCTTTTCCCATTATCTGAAGACCCATTGCTCAAGCAAAAAAAAAAAACTTAGCGTTGTTTCTCCTTTGCTGTATTTACAGTCCGGAAGTCCTTGATGGGATAAAACATCACAGTCATCTCGTTGTATCAATTCCTCCTGTTGCGGGTCTTGGCGATCCTGTGAGTATATGCTGAATTGGACAGTCAAAGGAACACTGCTTCTGAAAGCATTTTTTTTTTTTTCTCGTGTCCCTCCCTCCATTAATTGTCGCACCATTATTGCAGCTGCTTCATCACAAAGAGCTATTGAAAAGTAAATTAAAACAAGGCAATCTTAGGTGGCTTAGTTACTTATCATCAACTCGTAAGTTCTCTTATCATAAAATGTTATCTGTTTGCACATATGTGATGACCTAGCATACATGGACATGACTGCCCTTACAACTTGTGGGATCAATTCTGCCGCTGACTGATATCTGAAATTCTGGGATTTTGCATGTAGGTGTATATGGAGACAGTTGTGGTGCATGGGTGGATGAAGAGTAAGTTTGCATTAACCAACTACTTTGTTTCTAACAATATTTGAATAGCTGGCACACTCACAAGCTATGCATTATTTCCTGCCAGTCATCCCATTGTTCCTACCAATGAGTTGGCTAGAGCGAGGTTAACTGCTGAGGAAGGATGGTTAAGGTTTGGTCGTGATCTGGACATGGCAGTACAAATATTTCGACTTGGAGGTATCTATGGCCCCGGCAGAAGGTTATAGTGTCTAGTCGAGTTCCCAAACATAATTGCGACATTGTTATCTGTCAATCTCCAAAAGTCTGCCATCTTATTATGCATTCATTGTTGCAAGCTTATTTGCGTCTGCTTGATTTTCTGTTAATGTTTTTGCTACACAGTGCCATTGATACCATAATTAAGCAGGAGCCACCATCCAAAAATCAGAGAATGCGATCATCGAGGCGTTACACATCCAGGATCCATGTTGCTGACATCTGCCAAGCACTCAATGCCAGCATACAGAAGCCGTCCGGAGGGTAAATTGAATTTCATAGATCTTTCAAGCTTTGCCTGCATGGCCCAGGGCATAAGGTTTTATATTATGAAAGAGAAGATGAAAATAGAAAACCATGAATTCGTCATTTCCTTACTTAACATTTTAAAGTGCAAATTGGGGATGATTTGGTTTCTTTCTAATTTATGACCTTCAGTACCCTGGAGCTTTGTATTGGTTCAGCTACCTGTTTAATGCAGGGTGAATAGTTCATTCAATTCTCGATCTGTAGTTTGAAACGTTTTGCATTGTGAGCACAATGTGCTTGTGTTGCAAGAGAAATGGTTTTCAGATGTCTCGGAGTTGATTCAAGCATGTAAGAGTGCGGGCCTAATTGCGAACAATTGATGTGCATACTTGAATATCACTGGACATTTAGTAGAAGAAAATGCACCTGAGTGGCTTGGTGCTGTTGTTCTAAGATTTTCGAACACACTGATAATGCATTCTAGTTCTGTGTTTAAGTGAACTTTGAAATGTTGTATCAATTGTTCTTCTTGTCATTTCTGTTTGGTTCTCTGTCAGGAAGATATACAACATTGTTGATGATGACCCTGCTCCACGAGTGGAAGTCTTTACATTTGCACAGAATTTGGTCAAGAGTAAGTGGGCAGACCATGGACAACCACTCATCAATCCTCTAATAACAGACTCCCTCATCCCAGAGGGAGGCTACAGTGAGGAGAAGCGAGTCTCAAATAGCCGTATGAAGGAAGAGCTGGGAGTGAAGCTGCTTCATCCTACTTATAGGTCTGGATTGCAGGACATAATTCGCCATGTCGAGAGTCCATTTATCCACAATCCTCCAAGTCCATGAGATTCTGTTGTTAATAGCTGTAGGCTTGGCAGAGGGAAGGTAGTATCTATAGAAGTTATGCACTGCTAAATTGCAAAATGGATTTAGGCAATTTCTGCACCTAGAATTCCACGAGCACTTGTAGCCAATGCATGTAAGAATGTTGATTAGTTCATAATCATGTCTCATATGAGTTTGATGTAAGAAATTTCAGTAATTTGTCTCACTGAATTGCAGTTAGGTTGCAGCCCAATTATGGTAGACCCGCATTAGATTTTTAGTTGCTTGCTTAAAAATTGACTACCATCCAACAATGCAACTGCAGGCAATTGAATAGATAGTGACGTTTAAATAGTGTACTGCATTTCCATTGAATTGGCTAAGTCGTCCCCAGAAGCCAGAAGTACGGGCATTTATGCATTTGGGGAGGCCGATATGATGACTGAGAACTGGGAGGGGCAACCTGAAATCGGCAGTCAATCCTTCTCTGCCAATTGGTGAAATAATGGCATCAACAAGTTTGAAAGTCCAACTTGTGCAGGGCATCCGGCATTGGTTTGTGGCAGTAGAACCGATTGGCGTTGAGTCTAGGCAGTTAGGAAGCTGCAAGAAGCACAACAGAAAGTTATGATGGAAGAGAGGTGCGGCAGCTTCCAGAACCACTGAATGGAATGATGGCCGACTGGGTACCCGACAAAATCAGAGGAACGGAGGAAAATGGACGGGCTTCGACTGCTTCTGAGTTCTCAGGATAATCTTTCCTTTCTTTTTGGTGATGATAAACTTTGACAAACAAGTGTTTGCAGATGGGTACACGTGTACCACATTCTCCTCCAGCTCGCCGCGCACCGTCGCTGCACAACTGTATAGCACGTAGCCGTCTATAAAACCGTGACAATAAAAAAAGAGAACTGATGAGAAAAGTGACCTCTAGAATCTCTCTAATCTTTCCCTCACTAGGTCGGTCGTAAAAGATTCGCTTTGATTTAGTAACGATGTTATGGTCACTGATTAATTCGACAGATACATCTATAGTATGTACTATTCACTAGTTGATCTCTTCTACAGTCTTTTCAGTATTTTGACACATGTTATTTTTTAATATTTCTGAATTATTTTATTCTTTAATAAATTCAATTAATATGATCTAATGGTTATTAGTTGGTTTAGTTCAAATATTTAAATTCAATAGAAAGAAGTTTACTTAAACTAACTTATCAAAAAGTCTATCAGTTAGTTTAGTTTAAATATTTAAATCGGCAGGGTTAAACTAATTTAGTAAAAAGATTGTCTAAATAATTTTTTTAATGATTCCTACAAATAGTAAAAACTATTGTTAAACTAACTTATCAATAACTCTTCCTAATTTGCCTACTTATTAGTTGAGATATTTTAGAAGTTTTCTAATGGTAACGTTTGGTATATGTTTCACAATATTTGTTGAATGCTCCAAAAATTTTAATTCATCATTTAACATTCTCCAATACCAAACATGTTATATGATATAAGGTTAATGTGGGCAATTTTCATTTAATTTCACTATCTAAAATTCTAATCTAATAATTTTCACTATCTAAATTCTAATATAATTTGTTTCGTATCCAACTTTTTTATAGTATTATATTTTGTTTAAATAATACAATCGGCAACTTAATATTTAAAACTTATTTTTGCTTATTTCAAATACTACCAAATCCAATCCATTTGCAAATTTAACAAAATATCATCTACGTTCAAATTCAAAAAAGTAGTTTAATTCTAAGCAAATTTTATTATTTTAAATACTTTGTTAATCTTAAATAATTGGTTGAATTCTTTCATATTTCTCAAGTAATTGGTTGAGCTCTCCCCTATTCTCCTTCTCCATTTCTCTATTTAACTAATTTATCGTCCTTTTTTTTTACTTGCTAGCCACAACTCAAAGATAACTATGGTATGTTTCGTCATATTAACATTTATGCTTAAATTTAATATTTTTTTGTTATATACTTTTCTATCTATCACATATTTTCAATATTTAACCATTAAATATTTCAATATGATTTTTATTCACATATTCAAGATGAATAAAAAAACCTCAATATTCTTTTTTTTTATATTTATCAGATGCCTTTTGAAAATAATAAAGAGTGATTTTACCATAATGTTTAGGTAGGCCTCCATATACATTACTATCAATCGCTTTCTTTTGTACTTTTAAATTTAAGAAAAAACAAAGTCACTTAAGAGTATCATGTATTGAAAATTTAGAACACATTGTTTTCTTCTTTTTTTTTTTGGCAAATTTTTAAGGTTTCTTTTTGTTCTATAATGATTGACAACTTTAGCTTTGGTCCAAAAGGTAAAGAATGATAATCTCTCTGTGATTCAAGCTATGAAGAAGAAAATATTTTGCAACAGATATTGAAATTAAGTATGATTTGCAAAGGATACAATTAGATTATATGATGAGCAAAGTACGTTTCATTTTATGAATGCCTTAGTCCAATAACTACAATAAGGTTTTAATATTTAGAGTTCTTTAGTTCAAATTTCTTTTTCCCTCCGTATCCCTTAAACTCCACCCATTCCCTAATCCCTGCTAGAAAATTTTTTAAAACTTATAAATATAATAATATAGTAGAACGATTTGAAGTTAGGTAGATTATTAGAAAATATTTAAAAATATTTATAAATATAGTACTATAATAGAATGGTTTGAAGTTAGTTAGGTAGATTATCATATTGTTATAATAAAATAATCTAATTTAATATTTTAAATATTCACCTTATTCTCGACTTCTTTTTTTTAATGAATTAAAAATTATCTAAACAAAATTACATTAGGTGCCTTTTATAGAAAATTTTAATAAATTACAAGAGATTTTAGTTTTCATCTTGATTTCAACAAATTCAATCAAGTGCATCCATATGTTTAAACATGATAATGGAGTAAGTACGCATATTTTTAAGTATATATGCAAGGTCCTGAAAAAAGTCGCAGTCTCAATTGTTGAAAACAATATTGAATATTAAATACTAGGAAAATAATTCTACATCTTTCAAGCATAATTACAAATTTAACTAACAATTAATATTTATATAATTGTACAAAAATATCATACGTTCTTAGTTTGATTGCATTTCATTGTAAGGATTTTTAACATTTATTAACTATTATATCTTTATTTTAAATATTATTTTTTAAAAAAATTATAATTCTCATGCATAGCATGAGTTATAAAACTAGTTAAATACTATTTCACATCTTTCACTTTAGGGATTATTATATATTTATCGTTTAAACGTATCGTGATCTTTAGTTGTAAAAAGCAAACTCTTTTACCAATAAAAAATTGGATGAATGAGTTAACAGCTTGCCATAAAACAGCAGTCACAGTAGGGCGACTTTTTCCACCTCCTCCTATTTTTGCCTACATGGATGAATCCCCTTTCCCGCTGTTTGAAGATGCTGAATATCAGCACTAGACTAACAAATTTCTAAAACTCTTGAACATCTACATCTGAAGTTAATGAGATGATTCTCGTATCTTGAAATATGAATATGTAAAGTGAAAGAAAATCATATGCATTCTATGGCCTTCCAATTCTTGAAGTTCTTGAAGTTTCCAAATAGACAGACTACAAGATCTTTGATTGATTGATTCACATATTCATATCCTCAATTTTAGAAAAATAAACCGCTCGAATTTGACGGACTAATTGACATAAAATAAAAGGCAATTGATCTGATGCCATGTATAGTCATTAGCTTAAAAACAGGGAGGAGGAGTCTGGACGGACCCGGGCAAGGCTAGAGGGGTAGAAGGGTCAAAACATACTGATATCTCAGCAACAATTCTCTGCGATCGAAAGGAGATGGGAGTCCTTATTTAGTCCTACCTCTACATGGCGTTCTCTTCACTCGACAACAAACACTAACGAAATATAGGAGAAAAATATGAAGGGTTTAGTGCAGAATTCAATTTCCTATTGTGTGAAAGAGCAAAAACCATGCGTCGGATGGGTTAACAACTACTTCAAGGACTGCCTGTGCAACTTGAGAGATGAGTTCTCCTTCGCTTTAGGCCTTGTTAGCCTCCTCTGCTGGGGAGTGGCCGAAATCCCTCAAATCATCACCAACTTCCGCACCAAGTCCAGCCATGGCATTTCTCTCTTGTTTCTCCTCACATGGGTTGCCGGGTATGTAATAATGTCTTCTGTTTTGAATGAGACACGATCGAGCTGCTTCACGTATTGGTGGAGGTTTTCACTTAAAATCAGCCATCTTTATCGTTAAAATCAATGCTTATATAACCATCCTCTATTGTTTTCTTGATGCAGTGATATATTTAATCTAGTTGGGTGCCTTCTTGAACCTGCAACAGTAAGGCTCTTGTTTTCCTTTGCCTTTAGGACGAACTATTTATGTTGTATAATTTATATGATTAATATAAAAGCAAAGACCAAGAACAAGAAAATTGGTTTGCGGTTTTTATACTGCAAACATCAGCATTCATGGTCTGGTTGAAAATCCTATCTTTTGTGTCGCTCTCTCCCTGACTGATCATTCATTTTCTTGATGGTGCAGCTGCCAACACAATTTTACACGGCTCTGGTAAGTGTTAATGTATAGATTGGTTATGTATCACGTTGATTAGGATTTTTATATGTGTGTCACAACTCACAACCATCTTGAAGTTGAACTAATCAAATACTGTTTTCTGTCGTTAAAATTGCTGGGACAGCTCTATACGACTACTACTGTATTATTAGTATTGCAGAGCTTGTACTATGATCACGTATATGGGTGGTGGAAATCTCGAAGGAACAGTACTTCTAGACAAGAGGTACTACATATCCTATTGGTTTGTTTTCCTAATGGAACAGTAGCTGCTATGTATCCAATTAGTTTCTTCACTTCTGAACTACTATACCAGCGTGTATTGCATTTTTACTTGCTCTTTTCTCTCCCCCCACCCCCAAAAATACTACGTGATTATGATTGACTCCATTAATATTTATTTCTCACGGTGTATTAGAGCCATGAAGACTTGAAAAGGCCTTTGAGGCCACACAAACACAAACAGAAGTCGACGGATTCAGGAATTCCAATACCTACCGCCACTACCAAAACCCCTCAACGTAGAGATTACTACTACACGTGCGTATTTGTCTTCTTCTGAGCACATTGATTTATTTATATTTATTTCTTTAGTCTTTTGACAAGGTTTGGTATGGTGGAGCATGATATGATACGTTGCTTAAATGAGGTTTAGAATGATTTTAGTAGTAACTGATAGTTTCTGTGATTAAAATAAATTGATTACTATATTAGAAACAAGGTAGATGGATTTGTGCGCGACTGCGCTCATACATTATATCCCGTGGGGGTTTCCACAGGTCAGCCAGGTCTCTGGCCGGCAGCGCGACTCCGCCCATTCGGTCTTCATTATGGCCAGTGAGAAGTGGGCCTTCAGCTATCGGCCTGGAGGATGGTTCTTCGTCAGAGGATGAGGCGACCCAAAATGCTTCTCCCACTACCAGCACCACCCACCCTAAACCTATTCCGCGATCCGTAAGTGTCTCGTAATTCATAAACCACGCATTTTGTGGAATGTTTTTTTTTTTTTTGTGTTAGTGCGTAATGACATCCTAGAATGTATATCTTCTTCTGCTGTTTAGTTTGGTCTTGCAACTTGATTAATGCTTTTCAAATTTTTCCTTTCTTTCGAAGTTATATAACTCACTAGTGCCCCTCAAGGCTATTTTTTCCTTGCTGTGTGTCGCATTCACTTGTCTATACTCCATTAGGGAAAAACTCTTGAAAAGTTGATATTAATGCCTCGTTAGTATAATAGTCCATTAGGGCATTGTTTTAGTTTTTTCAAGTACTCTTGAGCTCAGATAGATAAGTCTTTGATCAATTTGTCATTTTCTATTTGTATCGACTCTAAAAACCACCACCATTCATCCCTTGAGTTCTAATAAGTAATATGACGGCTATCCAAAAAGAGGCTTATAAAATTTATGTGGCACGAACTATTTGTGATAATATTACTTCAAGATTAGCACATAATCATTCAGAACTCGGAAATTGTTACTTAAACACTAACATCACTATTGTTAATATTTCTTGACGTGTTTGATTGCAAAATATGACTATTCGCAGGCTGGTTATGGTGCTTTTATCGCGACATCAATGAACATGCCTCCACAAACTAAGGCCATGATGCAAGCATCCATTGGACTCAGCGGGAGGAAACTATTACAAGTGTGATTTTTAACTGAAAATTCAACTCCGTGCTTGAGTTCACATGTTCTGCTTCACGATAGAGCTGATAAACTTATCGTAACAGGAACATGGACTGGGAAATAATGCATCTGGGCAATGGTTGGGATGGATGATGGCTGCTATATACATGGGTGGTCGACTTCCCCAAATATGGTTAAACGTAAGTTCTTTTCAGCCCAGATGTTTAATATGAGTAAAAGTTTAAATGTCTGTGGCTTTCATAACGGTTTTCTTTTGATTGTTTTCCTTTTTTTTTTTTTTTTTTGGTGGGCTTCATCAGATCAAAAGAGGAAGCGTGGAGGTATGGCACTCAAACCTTTTCTGACTCCCTTTTTTGAGTCTTACTTTTTAATAGCTTCCTTCAATCATGGACCAGGCGGCATTATCACAAGATTTCTTTTGAAACTTTACAGGGCTTAAATCCTTTGATGTTTATCTTTGCGCTGATTGCAAATGTCACTTATGTGGGCAGGTACGTGTGCCAGTAAAGTGTGTAAAAAAAAATGGTTAATAAGCAAATCTGCATTGCTTGCTTACAAACAAAAATGCTGATAATAATAAACAAGCACTGTTCATTATTGGTTAGATTTTCTTTACTAATGGATGCAGCATTCTGGTGAGAAACACGGAATGGGACAAAATCAAGGCCAACATGCCGTGGTTGCTAGATGCCGTTGCCTGCGTGTTGCTGGACTCATTTGTATCCTTTTGACTCCTATATGTGTGCAACATGCATCTCAAACACTTACCAATCCTTCAGCTTATGCATTTTCGAAGCCTCCATTTCTGAAAATCCTTCTTACTGTCCTCTTTCCATTGTATCTTCAGTCATTTGGATGCTTCACCTTAATGGATGTGACCACAGATAATATTACAGTACATATACTACAAATATTTGCGCAACAGAAACGACAAAGCTCATGACTACACGGAGGTGAATAAAGAATGAGCATCTTCATGAACGAGTTATGAGGTTAGAGATGACGGGATTGCATTCTCCAGTTAGTGTGCTGTTTTCAGTTGTCCAATTAGTGTAATTCTTTTGATGTTGAAAGCTGACTCTTGTGTTAGAGGACACAAAAAATTTCCTTCATTTTTGCTTTTCTCCCCATTTCGGAGGTTTGATTCTCTAAATGTTGAACCATTCCCCCAACCCCAGCCCCCCACCCAAAAAAAAAAAAAACAAAAATCATTTTATCCTCTTGGAGGTTTGATACTGCACAAGTTCGACCCACTGTTTTACCTTGATGAGACACCATACAGATACAGATATGTTTTAGGAGCACCTCACCTCGGAGTCATTCGGCTGATTGATTTGGGTCTTGGCAGCATTCTTCCATTGATTTTTGCTCAATATTATCTGCTTATTGTAGGCCCATACAAAGATGCTTTCCACTTTGTAAATCGTCGCAAGAGTCTTCCGCCGTGACCTAACCCATTCACGGCCCAATTCTTGCCCTTATCTGTTTCAATGTTTTGCCTACTGGGTGGCTTGGAGCCGTTCTTCTGAATGATCAAAATAAATGGTGACGTAGTAGATATTTATCTTGGAGGAAAATACCAGGCCGCCTCCTAAACTATTTACTTTGCTCTATTTTGACCCCTCAACTTTATTTTGAACTAATTTAGCCCCTAAACAATTGAAATCGTCAAATTTAAGGACTTCTGTCAAAACGTGGGGTTAGTATCGGACAGAGGGGTAAAACCGACAGCATAGCTCCCATACATCCAACTCTCCTGTGTGTTCCCTCTTTTCTCTCTTCCTCCTATCCATCATCTCCTACTGTTTCCCTTTTATTTTATTGATTTCAAATATAAAATCCCAGTACCCTATCCAATCCTCCCTTCCCAGTTCTTCTATCGTCGTTTATAATACACACACACACACAAGATATATATATATATTATACTCCAAAAATAAGCCCCCCTCCAGAAAATGCAAGAAATAATAGGGAAAAAGCAAATGAAGGAAGACTATGTAAAGGAGGAGAAGGATAATCATTCCAACCCAATTTTTGCCAAGCTCTATCAGACACAAAAATTCCTCCACCACCCTTTGCCTGACCACCCACCCCTCCTCCGCCACCCCTTCAACCCCCCGAGAACGCCAAACCTCTGAAGAAGTCGATAGCCACCACCGTAGCCCCACCACCCCTCCAACCCCCGCCGCTGCTGCGACCACCTCCAAAGCCCACGCTATAGTAACACCATCATCCGGTAATGATAGGGCCACTATAGAGGTGGTCCACCGCCCCCACGGTCGGCCACCTGGGACCAAAAACAAGCCCAAGCCTCCCGTCATCATTACACGTGAAGCAGAGTCTTCTATGAGCCCCTACATCCTCGAAATCCCCAACGGAATAGACATTCTTGAAAGCATAACAACCTTCTGCCGCAGACAAATATGGGTCTAATTCTACCCCTCTATCTCTGATTATCCATTTCATTTTTCCCGTCGAGGTTGCTGTCTACAATGAAAAAGTACCAACCCCAGGCTTCCAATTGTACTGAGTAGCACTTCTTTGCCTTCAAATGGACTCAGATTTGAAACTTTTTCAGCAATGACGGGTGCATGTTCAGAGAAATTTTGAGAAGTTAAAAATTGTATTGACCTTTCAACTTTTCTTCTTGTTTTAGTTGCCTCACTCCCGTCACTTGCTTTGATTCCTATGTACTGCCAGTTTTACCCTTCAGTCCGTCCATACTAACGCCACATTTTGACAGAAGTCCTTAAATTTGACGATTTCAATTGTTCAGGGGCTAAATTAGTTCAAAATAAAGTTGAGGGGCCAAAATAGAGCCAAGTAAATAGTTTAAGGGGCGGCCTGGTATTTTCCTCTTTATCTTGTAATAAAGGTACTAATTTCAAGCGTTATATATGTAGAAAAAAAAGAAAGTACTACAGACTCGGAGTTTCAGGCACCTCTGTAAAAATTGAGGTATTTAATAATAAAAATCTGAGAGATTAAGACTTAGAAGATTGATAATTAAAAATCTCATATTGGAATACCTTAAAAAGTCATTGGGCGGTCTTTATATTGGACGAAGTAGATTTTTATTGTTTGAAAAAAGGAATTAATTTCAAGCGTTATATATTTAGGGTAAAAAACAAAGTATCAGGAATTGTTACATCTTACAGACTCGGAGTTCCAGGCACCCCTAAAAAAATTGAGGTATTTAATAATTAGAAACCTCAAATGAGTCCATAATATTCAGCCACACAGAATTATCCCTCCAATAGGCTGAACCAAAGCTTGATTGAGCGCTTCTTGAGTGGTGGACATGCTACTCTGATGGTTCCGATATGTTATGGGTATTATAAGTACACTCCGAATTGATGATTGGGTCGGACATTCTGTTATTTAATAATTGACCCCCATGCTCAATAAGAATAGTACTATAATCATGTATCTAACGGTGAAATCCAAATTTTACTTACATGTTTTGTATCTAACTGTGATAGTATACACACTAACTATACACAATGTTAGTATATATAACAACTCTAATCATTTAGTAGGAGTATCACTCAGTAGTTAGGAATTAGATTTTTTTTGGTCTAACATGCTCATTGGATTATTGGTGTTCATGTCTTTCTTTTCCCCTTTGGTTGTAGCTTTAGGGGAAAAAAAAAATCTACTAATATATAAGACGATTATCGAGTGAATTTCATCCATTGAAAAAAAAAATAAAGTAACAAGATTTTTGATTCAAAAAAGAAAGAAAAAAAATAAAAGAGTAAATTTTATATACACTGGTAATGTATACACTATCACAGTTGGATGCATAACACATGAGCAAATTTTGGATTTTAAATTTAAATTCAAATGAATTGTCAGGCATCTAATGGTGATGGTGTGTACACAGCCACGAATGGATTGAAGAAATTACTATATTGACTTAGTTGCTATATATAACATTCTATACACATCTTGATTTAGAGACAATGAATTATTAATTAATAAATAACTTTTAATAGAATAAAATCACAATAACTTATTAAATGAGAACATAACTTTTAATGGTATACAATTACAATAGGTGAATACTAACGTAATGCAATTGTCATAGGTGAATACCAATTATAACTAAATTAAAATTTTAAATTACATGTATGTTGAATCTTGTGTATTTTTTATACATGTTAAATCATTCATGTATGTTAAATTCTTTACCCTTGATTTGCTTAATGGTTTTAAGAACTATTTGTAAATAGAAAAATATAATTGTGCCTTAGCAAATAGTCTAGTGGGTTTACTCTTTCTTTTTTTTTTTAACTTCATATGAATGTATTTGGGCATGTTATTGTTTATTTGAATTAACAAATGTTATCATATAATCAATATTGTGAACAAAAAATATATTAAAATGTCAACTAAATATTTTATTTCAAAGTAAAAGAAAAAAGTCATTAAATAGAATTAAAATTATTCCTAAGTGTAATAGACTTATTAACTAAACTCACAAAATAGTCTTAATATTTGACAAAGTAAATAACAAATTAATATCGCTCAATAGATAGAGCATCACTACTTATACCCAAAAATAAATAAATAAATAAAAGAGTTTGATAAGTACAGTAGGACTCAACATCGGCTGTCCTTTTCCAAAGGGTGCTTTTGTTTTGTTTTGGACCCACTTGGAACCCCAAATGCAATCTTTATTTTCTGAAGAACCCAATCAGACGGCTGCATGTTGACGAAGGCCTTGCTTTTGATCCTTCTCCCATGTGCTTCTCAAGTCGAAGTTGCCAAATATTTCAAACAAAAGCACTTGCTGGTCTCCCCGCTGCCAGGAGGAGGAGGAGGAGGATGGCACCGACACTCTCCAAATCTATCTTAATTTTCATTGTTCTTTCTTGTTTCTTAAGTTAAAATTACGCAGCTAACCCAATCTATGAACATTATTTGTCGGTAGCATTGAGCTATTACAAGAATATTCTTTCTAATCGAAAAAGATCAAAAGTCGATTGTCATGGTTGTTCAATCAGTCACGCCCTCGAAGAATTAAAGCATTTGACGTAAACAAGTGTCATGAGAGCAATTTGATTTTGGGCAAGCATGCTCAATGACCATAGGTTAACTTAATTTTCGCGTTTTTATGCCTCAAAGAGAGAGGCTTTCACAACTAAAACCAAGTAATTCAACGGAATGCAGGTAGATATCCCTATCTGGAATTGGATCATGTCATTTATTAGCCATTGTTTATCCCCGAGTTAATTAGTGTTGAAAATAGCTAGAGAAATCAAAGCCGCCCCAATCTCTCTACTTTATATCATATGCTCTCGTCCAACTAATGCCTCACTTGAACTTAAAAGTCTTCTAGTTTGACTTATATCATCGGTGCTGATCTTCGAATAAGCTACCTAGATGATTGCATCGACTTTGAGAGAAGCAGAAATGCAAAATGAAGTATGGCTGAGGATGCAAGGATTCATATTAGTTTCTTGTTGCACATGATCAAAAAGATGGCCTTTTAATCGAGCTGGTAGGACAGTAGTCGCCCACCACCATGTGTTACTTGCTCTCAAAATTTCCTATTTGACTTTCTTGTCAAGTTTAGAATTTCTCTTGAATTATTAAACAAAAAAATAAAAAAAAATATATCTTTTATTTTTATTGAAAAATTTTACCAGAGCCATTGTGAAAATGTTTCTTTACAAATTTTAATCATACAATACTATATGAGGGAATGGAAACTGATGGATGTGTTTATCTCAGTGGAACCTTTTTTTTTTTTTTTTTTTTTTGGGGTTTGGGGGGCAGCAAACGCAATGGAAAATAGCACGACATTCAAGTTCTGAACAACAAACTTCGAGCAAGGTAATTGACGGCCGCAACTTTTTAAAGTTGGTTCCGCTGTACTCAAAACCTGTTATCAGCCTCTCAGGTGGTGCGGTACATATACGTAGCCAAAAACTCAAGAAATCTAGTACTTCTGTATATCAATAATTGTACGTATAATATACAAACACGCATCATCATCATCAGTAAGAGAGCGAATTTACGGAACTGCAGTTCGATATATGTAGATATATTTGTGTAGGAAAATTTAGTCACAAAGGAGGAGGATCTCGAGCCACAGATCTCTTCCTTCTCTTGTGATCCAATCTAACAAGCTAGTAACACCTCTGTAATAATTAGGAAAACACAATATAAATTACGCGACCAAATGAATTTACTAGTCTCTGAAAATGATGAGCAGAAAACGAAAAAGGAAGAGAGAATATCCAATTATCGATTACCTCAAGATTCAAGACGAAATGGTGTTTGCAAGAGATCATAAGGTGCCCAAAGGGCATCAAGAGGACATGGCCGGTTGGCATCTAGTCGAGCCCATGGCTTCCCCTTTCCGCTCCAGTGCAGCAGGCTAACCGGGCCAGGATGCAAATCCCGGCATAGGCCCCTAAAATTATCTCCTCCAAGACCATGCTGGTTCCATCTATGATCCACGGGGGCTATGTTTCCCGCGAAAACAAGCAAAAAAGGAGGCAAAGAACCTAATTCATATATTCTCATTCTCTTTTGAAGCTCCATCCACTCTATTATCTTCGTAGTGTAATCTCCAGCTCTCCATCTCTCCACATCAATCACCATCACTCCCGTGTTGAAGTAGCAAGGTTTACGATTCGCAAACGTTAAAGAAAGTGAAGGGTTGGACCAAAACGTAGGCGTAAAGTAGGAGGTGAAGTTGGCATTGCAGTACTCAGGCGCAGCTAGAACTGCTTGATCACCTAAAGGAGTGGCGGATAGTTTTGCAATGTCATCGACCAGGACTAAATCAGAATCCAGATAAACTACTCTTCCAACGCAGGAAGGAAGGAGATCGGCCAGGTAGTTACGCGCATAGTTTAAAGGGCAATCCAAAGCAGCCCGGATTGAGGTTGATATTAATCCGGCCACGGCTGAATCATCGAAGGGATAGATTGTGAAGTTAAGATACGGAAATGACTTGGCTATAGAGAGGTTCAGGTGGCTGATGTCTGCTGAAGCAGAAGCAACAAAATGGAAGATTACGTTTTCGGGACAGGAAGTGTGCTGAAGAACCGAGTGAATTACAGCCATTGATCCCCTGAGGTAGGCTACATCCAACGTCATGGCTACGTGCACTGCACTATCTGAGCAGGTGGCGTAGTTAAGGTGAGAACATGTTTGAGAGTTGTAGAACTGTGGGGCTTCTCTGAACTTGAATTGTAGGTGGTTGATTTTGGTAGTCGCATTGATAGCTGTTGGAGCACTAGAGATGATCCACAGGAGGAGAGGAATAATCTTGACAGGCCTCACTGATGAAGAAAAGCTTGACATCGTATGGAGCAGATACAAGTGGCGAAAGAATGAATTATGGGAAAAAGAAGATGATGAGAAGGGGAGAGCGGAAAGAGGTCTAGTAAAGATTCCTCCTCTCTTCCGTGTTGAAGTCGGCTGTGTGTCTCTCTTTCCTTTCTGTCTGTCCTTCACTGGGTATTAGCGAGGTCGCTCAATGTCGTGGAGATTTAGCACTTTTTGAGTCCAATGTGTAATATTTAAGCAGCAGCAACTTAGATCGTAATTAATAATGTGACCCCGTTTGGATGTCAGTCGATGATATTTGAGTAAAGTTTGGAGGAAGACTTGATTGACGCGATAGACTATAGACAATATCTCACTAGTTTTGCTGGGTGAAGTGGAAGGACAGCAAATCTTTCCAGTTCTACTGTCGCTCGCCAACGAGTGCGAAGTTGACCAACAAAATCATTTTGCCCCTCACAATTTTTACTTGAGTAAAACCCCCACAAAAAAAAAAAAAAAAAGGTTTAAAAAGTGCTCTAAGTCTTTTAAAAACGGGAAAAAAAACGTAAATTGACATTAAAAAGAGTATCTAATGTCAAGTAGAAATTTGTCTTTTTTTTTTATTTTATTAGTTCACGTTCCCTAACCGTCAAATTCAGAATTTGAATCCTAAAGTTGGCAACAGAGAGAATGAATGGTCAGCGAATGACTCTTAGAGTTCTTTCCACTATCAGATTCAGAGTTCAAACCTCGGGCCTAACAGTTGGGATAGGAAGGATGTGGGGAGGGGTGGGAACATAATTTTTAAAAAAATGTCTTATAGAAATTTTACCCATACACAAAAAGGTCAAGCGAAAATAATTTAAAAAGTACGTGAACTACATGTAGAAAATTGAAGATTGGGTGTTAAACTTCTTATTCACATTTGAAAAACTCCATCAAAACAATACGAGGGATTCAGTGTCCCCCCTTTTGTTTTTGGGCAGAAAGGGATTCAATGGTACTAGCTGGTAGTTGCCAACTTTTGCAGCTTTGCTCGGGGGACCTGGCATGGCAAGTAAGGAATGTTACTTTCTAATTAAAATACCGCTATGTTTCAATTCTGGCTCTCCTAATTCCTCTACTTTATTTGGTTGAGCCATCCACGTCGCGGACGGTTCTAGCAGATCTTTCACGTCTTCTACGTAACATTTCAGCTGGATATTTGCAGAGCATCCCCGAAGCTTAAATCGTAGCAGCATTAGCTCAGAACAAATTATACTGACAATAACCTTATATGGGATCAGAAATTCACCCAACTCAAGGGAAAAAATTAAGAAGAAAGAAAAAAAAAAGGAAGACAGAGAAGAAAAGATGAGAGAGAATCTGAGTAACAAGTCTTCGGAAGATTCAAAGAATCCAACTAAGGACGAGTGAGTGAGTGAGCTTTGCAACTGATTTGCTGCTTATCTTTTCCGTATATTAAGCGCAACATGAATTCCGGAGCCCACTTTTGAGCCCGTGTCTCCAGGCCATCATCAATGCATATTAATTCACGGAGGCAAATGCCTACCATCGCCATTAATAACTACTACATCACCACCATTACTGGATCTTTTAAGAGGCTCTGCGACCACATTTTACGAAACTAGAACTGAATCAGTTTTAAAACGAAGAATGTAAGACACCTCAGCCAAATTTACTTAATTGCTCAACTTGTATATAAAGATTTATGCCTTATTCGGCTTGTAGTTCTCCGCAGAAAAATTTTTACAACAAGAAACAGAACAACTGCAGCAAGAGGGTAAAAAGGGCCTCTTCTCCACTAGTTCGCTGGCACATTCTTCCTTTTTTGTTGGTATATTAAATCAAGATTCAAAAATAAAATTTTTTATATTATTATTTAGCAGTGTTTTAGTCAAGTTAGATTTTTGATCATTCCAATGGAGTCAAATTATGGTAGTTTTATTATTAGAATTAGTATTTGAGTGTGCGTGTAAGACTTGTTTTTCAAATCATTTACTCTATATTATTATTGTTGTTAGTTGAGAAGAGTGAAGTTTGTGTGTTATGTGTGATTATTGATATTATTTCTCTTCTTCCACACATACTTTGTATGTATGTGTGTAAATTGACTCTCCTCCCTCTATCCCATGCACATTGATTTTCTCCTATAGCTTTTTTGTGAAATTTTTGGTTCTACATCTTTTGTTCGATACATATTTTAAAGTGCGGGGGTAGGGACAAAGGACCTTCTTCCTGTTCGTTAGTCAGTTCCAGTTTATTAAGGGGTGTGTGTGTGTCTCCCACATTTCTGATGTTTCGGCCCATAATTTACGCTGAAGACTTAATTGCAGGCTGTAGTGACGACTGGAAAGTTGCCACATATCCACTATAAGTCTATAACTGGTAACTCTCAGGAGCCATGTGGGCCGAGCGTCGATGAAGATCATGAAAGTTTCAACCATCTGAAATTTGACTGAATCGACTGCTGAACAAGAAACGGGTGGAAAGGCCGTCCCAATTGTGACATGTTCGACTTTTCAACCTTGTGATGGCTTCGCTTTACCATTATTATGCTGAAAACGATAAAGTAATCATTATCATCCCCAAAGAAGCTGCTTGGCCTGGTGCAAACCCTTATATGCTGTCATTACCCAAAACACTTACTTGTATTTTAGTTGCAAAGCCAAGACCCTAAGGTCATGGGAAAAAAAGAAAAAGAAAAGAGGAACTAGTGTACTTTTTTTTCCTCATAAAAATACAAGAAAACAAAGTAAAGGCATAGTACAGGAGTATTAGTTGTTAGGATGCAGATAAGTTAAGGGACATTATAAGCCAATAAGTGCACTGCTAGGTCGATATAACTGGCAAGCGCAAGGAATCAACGTGAGCATGCCAATTTCATATGGTTTTGAACAAAACACTTGTAGGCTGTCACATTTCTTGATTCACACTTGTCATATCATTAATGAATATCAGTGAGGATAATAATAATCTCCTAACCATTTGTAAAATAGTAAATGATTGGACAAATATCAGCTGAACACATTGCGTAATCACTCCTCCACTCTTCTTAGTTTTGTTAGAGGCGTCATCACCTAATGACGATTGCCAAACTTAAACCAATCTACTGACATTAACGTTTGTAACCAAGAATTAGTTCATGTACGAAATCCTGGAATGAAGAACTCTCTTGTACTGCATCAATGAGTGTACAGTCGGGCATGGTTGGATCGCGAGAAAATGTTAAAAGAAAAGGAGAAAGGTACTATCAATTCAACTGATACTAATTATTATTAGTATCTTCTCTTCTCAGTTGGTAACGAAGTACAGGAGGAACTGAATGCATGTGCAGCTAACATGCACCCTCAAATGCGACGAGATGTTATGACAAAAACACGGAGACTCTATCCCTGCCCCCTTCTCCTGCTTCATTATTACTGCCCAACATCCATTCCCAACCAACCACCTCCTCATTCAACATATATATACTTTCAAATTCTAATGTTCTCCACATGTCATTCATATCTCCTCATTCCTCATCTATGTTTCTAGTATTTCATTCTCTTCTCTTCTTTTCCCTTCTGGTCCCCTGCCTCCTATACATAATTACTTGTACGTTTCTCTCTTCTGTAAAAACGTGCCTTTCCATGCAACAGCAACATCAACATGGGCTCTTTCTGTTCACACCGTCAAAAAATTCCAGAAATTTTTGAGAAGCTGAGGCTGCAAAGCACCAGCATAACAGAGCTGCAGCCAAACCTCCTATTTAATTAATTGATTTCCTCGTCTAGGAAAGATTAATTACTCTCGAGTAATCCTTGGTACTTTTTGGGCTATCCTTTTGCCAAGTTAATGTAGCTACTACTAGAAGTAGTAGTAGTAACTTAAATGTTCGTATACCGCGGCCAGCCCACCGACACCACTGGTGGGCAATGGTGTGATCAGGACCACCGCCTCAAAGTCACCCCGACAATGATTGAAGATCTACCATTTCCGTCCCAGATACGCGCTAGACTCGTCAGGCCATTTTTTATTACCACTACTATAACTTAATCCTTTCGCCTGGAATACTTTTCCCAAACTGATTTTCACGTAAACTTAATTTCCCTTGTTACTTCTACGAAGAAATACAATTACCACCATCACCCTGATTCCACCTCTCCATCAAAAAAGAGGAAAAGGAATAATGTTGATCAACAAATGGTTGGAAAATTGTCTTCTAACAGTAGATAATTCTACATTTGCTTAATAATAGTATATACATACATACATACATACAAATTTACATATACATATACATATATAATATATATATATGGATGTATGTATGTATAAATCTCGAGCAACTTTTAGTGTTAAAATTTTGTGTCTATTTATAGAATAGTTAAAGTATCCATCCCTGCACCCCCAAAAAAAAAAAAAAAAACTCTCTTCCCTTTCTCTCACAATTATATAACCGGTATCGAGTGACAAATAAATGCTAGTGCTCCATTGTACGTTCTTGCATCTGCATTCTGCAGCAATCTACAAAAGTAAATTAAATGCAAAATACACCCTTGTAGGTTGGTTTGCAAGTGCCCACCAAGCTATCAATTTTAGCATCATGCATCCTCAAAAACTATCAATTTTTTGTGATGCACTCCAACCAACTCGCAGTGGAGGGAATTTGATGAGTTAAAAAGTCATTAAATGCCTTTGAATTTCGTTAAGTGGCCAAAATGCCCTTCTTTCTCTATAACTGATTTACATACACATGTTAAAGCGTGAGTATACAATAACAATCCCCTGCACAAACACTAAAGCATGAGTATCCAATAACATGCTAAGGAGCATTATATGCCAAATTTGAACATCACCAAGAACGCAATAAAGGGGATGGAGATGTTATCAAGATTCAAATTTAACTGTCAGCATGCAGGATAGGCAAAGCCTTGCAACATTTACAAAATGGTAAAACTGAAAACACTGCAATGCGCTAGCCTTTCTCAGTTGCTATTTATCACTCAGCAACACATGAGGGAAATAGCAACCACACCGAGAATTATGAGGCCAAGGACCAGTAGCTTTTTATCTTCAGCCTGTGAAACTTGAGAAGTCATTGGAGCTCTCGGAACATTAGCACCATGATAATAGCCACCAGAATAAGTATGTGGATAACCTGAACCCGTGCCATATACAGGTGCGGTTGGAAATCCATGAATCTGAAAGCTGAACATTGACGGCAAAATCCCACCAAAACCAGCCGACACGGCAAAATTACCAAACCCCGCAGTCATCACCGGTAGGAATCCTCCAGCAAGTCCCAGACCAATATTCGTAAAGTTAGATGAATCAGGATGAGGAGGAGGAGGAGCTGTCTGGGGCCTCTGCCCTGCAGGTCGATCAGGAATTTCTACACCAGGGACAGGTTTTGACCTAGGATCAGTCGCAGTCCTTCCTCGCCCATACAGAGGAACTAACTTCTCCTCCTGTATGAGGGCCTTACAAACAGGGCACTCATGTGAGTGTGAGTGGTGGCGCAACCATCTAAATAGACAAGGCCAACAGAACAAGTGACCACAAAGGGTGACAATGGGATCCTGAGCTATATCAAAGCAAATGTTGCATTCAAAATCACTAGCATCCCCATCAACACTTCCTGACGAAGAAAAGTTCTCAGTCCCAGCAGGCATAGTAGCAGAGTTCCCAAAATCACTTGCCATCAGAAACCATAAACCACCAATTCAAACAGCAACTAATAAGTGGATTGAACTGAACACAAAATGAACAACCTTGATTAAGCCAACAAATAAAATAGCGAAAAACATGGACATAAATAGCAAGAAGCATCCTCAATTGACAAAGACACCAAAGAGGGAAAAAAAATTTACTAATTGAGAAGCAATGTGACTGATAAACAATTGAGAATCAATGTCAGCAACTACAAGCAGAACTCCATTGCAAGAGCTGTCATGCTGCCTTTAAAAAGTAAATTCATTGCACATACTACATTAGGGAACACGAAATCGAATACATAATTCCACAAAAAAGCCAAAGACCTATAATTCTACCTAACCCCTCATTTAACCTAAAGCCCATAACCTGTCAATGATATGCGCCGATTTCTAAAATCCAGTAATGGATTTGCAATTGAGAAAGCCCTCAATTCGAAGAATAACAAGATGTCATTAAAAAAAACCTAAATCCTTAACCATCCCTTAAAATTCGAGCCTTTTTTTTTTTTTTATCAAAGCGCATGAGCCAGAATAGAGAACGAAGCAAAAATAAAATGATTCCAAAAAGAAGCATGTAAAGATCCACAGAAAACTAAGAAAGATTACCTAAATTAGGGTGGAGATGAGAAAGTCGAAAGGCGATGAATGGCTCGGCTTCGACCCTCCCCTGCTGAAAGATAAAACACGACGGCGGCAGCGGGCGTTGACCGTTTCCTTAAAACAAACAAGCAAACAGATATCAGGGGCGTAACTAAACTAACAGTAGGAAGTGTAGAAGCTTCCAGTCCTTTCTTTCCAACGTCAGCAGAGAGAAATAGAGGGGTTCTAGGATTTTCTCACCTGGCATTTAGATTCTCCCTAGTTGGGAAGTCAACTCCTGAGAAATCAATGCTTGATCCAGTTGATATCCATTTTTTGGGGTTATTGGGCCATCTTCTTTTCATGAGCTGGTCCAGTAACAATCTGATGAAGCCCAGTTGTAAAATCAAGTGTACAAGCCTGCAACTTTAGAGCTCCTTCCAGTTTTCTGGCCCATAAGGATCGTGAAGGAAAAAAGTTATTTCTTATCCCCTTCACCTTCAGGCTTCAAAGTATTCATTAAATTCAACGTGAATCACGGTGGTTCGGCTTTAGCCAAGCGCATCACGATTTTGCCATTTTAAATTCCTCAATAAGATCTGGGGTCCTCCAAAGATTTTTCATCAGCAGACTTTTTCCCAATAATTGAAGTTGAACATCGCGAAAACACATATATCATCTGCAAAAGTTGGGAAAAGTGTGTGCGGGACGTGAGGGCAGTGAAATTTGTGTTGAAAAATCATAATATTGTATATTCATTCCACATAACCAATTAATTACAAGTGTTTCTTGAAGTTGGTTGAGATGGTAGAGTTGGTGCAATACCTTCTTGTCACTCTTGGTTCGAATCTCTCCAGTTGATATCCTTTTTCATGAGCTTGTCTAGTGCGTATTATCCCTCTGTGTTACAAGTTTCTTTTTTTTTTTTTTTTTGAGAGAAATAAGCAAAGTTAAGAAAAAAAAAAGGTTCTTTTGATTGATAGTAGTGAGTTGTCCTTGATTGTATTTTATGGTGGAATTCATTGTTCACCGATTGCTGGATGACACCTTATTACAATAAATTCTTTTTGGGAGCTACCTCCGATCCGATGGTTGATTCTGATCCACATTTCGCTAGCCATAGATAGGTGGTCGTCCGGCCAAAGCAAAACATGCGTTTGCTTTCGGGCTGTGGATTTGAATTGATCAGACCGTATCACCCAAAAGAAAGAAACAACGAAAAAACGGAAAAAAAAAAAAGAAGAAGATGAAATAATGAGCCAGTGATTGCAAATTCTGCTTTCATTGAATTCTCTGAATCGTGTGAAATTATTACTGTCAACACCAGCTGAGAAATCCAAGACTTTCGTTTGAGCGAGTGCCCTCAAAAGTTAGGAAACTTTCTCTTTAACTTTTAAGCTTCTGTCGCAATCACGTGGACTGGATCTCCATCTTCCATGAACAATGGAATACGTCGCTCTACCCTTCCTTTCATATCTAGACTGCATTGATTAATGGCAGCAACACCTGGGCTGCTCATTCACCGCAATCCTCCTATTCACTCAGATTTAACTTCGTTTTCTCAGAAGCTTTGAATCACACAACTCCTCTCGCTTATGGACCGTCAGTTCGAAACTGCTGCGTGTCTTTTTGGTAATCAATTCCTTGTCACAGCTATCATTTCCCACGTACTCTTTAAGTAAATATTCTTAGTTTCTCACACATAATTATTTTACTCTGGTACCTTCTATTGCCCCCGAAATTGTACGTATAGGGATACTGATTGATTTAAGAAATTATACAAAATTTTCCGTTCTCTTCCCCGTTTCTGTTTTGATTAAAATGCTTGGTTATGATTGCCCTGCCGGCTGCCGCTCAATTTTTTAAGTGTTTCCAAGACAAGTAGAAAGGATGGAAGCCTCTTTGCAACCACGGGCATACTTACTGAATAGCACTGCATTTGCTTTAGGTTATTTTTTACCCTTAAACGTGTTGGTAGGAATTTACGGTTGTTAGCTTGTAAGTATACTACCATGGGAGACAATACCCAACCACCATCTATATATTAATGTCATACCCAACCACCATCTATATATTAATGTCAAGAGTTTGTGCCACTTCGGATCTTCTGTCCAGATTCTCTTCCATGTTCAATTTAAAATGACGTTTTTTTTTTTTTAATGAAACTGCTGGCGTGTTTTATTTAATAAAACTGCGAATTTAATAAAACGGCATCATTTTAATTTAGACACAAAATTTGGCCGAAAACCTAAACAGAGGATCTGAATTGAGCCTATGCCTCCCTCCCGCAGCTGGTGAAATTAATTAAGCAAATACATAATATCAGTTGAAAGAAAAAAAAATAAAATCTCTTTAGCACAGCATTAATCATGCATGCATGCATGTATCATTCTTGATGGTCCATTTTGCATGCATTTATTGCCGTGTTGATAAAGATGTTTCAGTATAATATTTCTACCCGGCGGAAGAAGAAAATGAAAGAAAAGGTAAACAAAACTAGAAGAGCCAAGAAAGATGATGAAAGATGTCAATTTCAGAGTGACACTACTACTGACTGGTTCAGTAGGAGAGCCAAAGTAATAAAAGAGGCTATCTATCTCACCACCTGAATCACGTGTCCAGGACTCTCTAACCCTCCCAATCATATAAGCCAATTTGTTGTTCCAACAAAATACTAAAAAAGAAAAAAAAAAGAGGAATCTGTGGAAATTGTGCGGTTCAGCTGTTCAGTAGGTAGCAATTAGCACTCCAATTAACTTACGTGTAGGGGGTTAAAGAAAGTCTCTCTCCAGTAGTAATACCTGCTCCATATTTCAAAGGGTTCTTGGTATTAAAAAGAAAACTACTAAATCATGCAGTATAATCTCTTTCCACTTTTTACGTCATTTTACCTTCTGAAACTCTCCTCCTCCGTTTAAAGTCAATATTGCGAGTGAAAAAATTTTTCAAGCAACAAAGCCAAGACCAACTGAAGTTCTAAATCAATCAAGTTGTTATATGTTTCTGGAATTAATGCATATATACCTACAATACAGGATACTAAACTAAAACCAGTTTTAAAGATATGACGACAATCTTTGATGAGGCAGCAAGCAACACCACCACAAACTTAATTCAAACCCCTGCAGAAAGTTACGTACAGTGAAGATCTTTTTTTTTTTTTTTTTCTTTGTTCAAGTGCTCTGCCGTGTATTTTAGTCCTCACCGGCCAAACCAAAGAAAACAAAATATGATATCTGCAATTTCTCTTATTGTATGCCGCTCAATGTGGTGAGTTCTCAACCAGATATATATAATATATTTGGAGAAATCCTCCAATAATTTAGAGCCGAACTTGAGAGGCAAACCACAAGCTTTAGCTTAACCGACGCTTGGACATTCAATTACTGCTGCCCGACCTCACCATCATAAACTAGAGTCTTCGATTATTTACACCTATTCAGCCCATAATAATCAACCAACTGTGGCTTGCTTTTCACATCTAAATTCTTCGTATCAACACACTGCCCTATCTCTTTTTTTTTTTTTTTTTGCTCTGGTGACCTTGACTCTCAGGTATCTAGAATAAGTTACAATTTCCTTTCTTTTAACCCCTCCCTTCCCATGCCATAATTTCTTTCCCTTTTTGTAAATATAGTGTAAATTTTCATGTTGTCTTAACTCTTTCATTATTATTTTTATTTCTGCTGGGTCTGATCACTTTTTACTTCTCAGTGTTAGTAATTAAACATGAGTAATGCAATAAGATTATATTTTCATACATTTGAAAGCATATTTGATCTACCAGTTTGATATATTGAATTCAAATAAACAACTTCAAACATATCAGTAATCATTTATTAATTCCAAAGATAACAAATAAAAAAGAGTAAAGAAAAAGGTGGAACAATGAGCCAAAGAAAGTTTATAATTTTCGCACGGGGATGGAACTAGCGTTACGAGGCTAGACAGGCTGAGAAATGTAAATTGAGAAAAGAAGAGGGGCGGAGTAAATTAAGCAAGTAGTATTCAAGGGCATAGAAGTCATTCTATCATCCTTTAGGATGGAAAAATGACAAAAAAACTTTTGACAATTAATCAAAGAGGATAAAGTGATAATAAAAATGGATTCATATGGCAGAGTGAAACTTACCCGTAATTACAATAGCTTCAATGTGATTAAGCCTAAAACATAAAATATTTTCTCCCATTTGAACCAATATTGAATGCCATTTCCAGGATCCGAAATGTCAAGTTACTATTGGTCGTGTCTTAGAAAAATATAATAGAAACGTCAACGGGTAGATTATTATTATTACAATTAATTCTATACACGCTGAATATACTATCATGATACACAACATATATGCAACATTTAAATTTTATAAATTTAAATTTATATTAGTTATCATTCATCCAACCGTGAAAATGTACAAGTGAAAAGCCACCAATGACGAGGTTCTTGACTCAATATGTGTGTGTGTGTGTATCACTTGATTTTATAATGAACATAGAGTTACCACTTTAAAAGTAAACATTGAAAAAATTCATTTGGTAAAATATGATAGATATTTTGAGCAAAGTTTTCAAATTTCATTGATATTTTTAAATTAACTAATACCCTTTGTGATTTAGCAAACACTCTGAATTTCAAAAGTTTATCTCAATCACAAATTCAGACATCTTTTTCTATTTGGATAATAGTTTATTAACAAAAATCAATATATTTTTCAGCCACTTTTTTATCTTACAAATATCACATTAAAAAATTGATAATTTTACAAACATTTCCTGAGGTTTCTGACAATTTCACTTGATGCCCTCAAATTTTAAAAAATCTCACTTAGTTCCCTATTTTAAACTTTTTGTAACATTTAAAACCCACTTGAAAATATAATACTAAGAAACTCATTTTGGGAGAGAGAATATAATTTCATTCCAAATTTGCTCTTTTCTTGTGATTTCTTAATTATCATAATATACCAAATTTATCTCTTAATTTTTTAAATGGATGGATGTAGTTTATTCATGAAAATTTAAAAGTTGATAACTAAATTGAAAAACTCTTTAGTAGTTTTTATATCATCGGTTTGGATAAGCTATGTTAAATTACTTAAAATTATAAATAATTTATAATACTTTTAAGAATAACTTACAAAAATTTATAACCATGATAATACCTTTTTGCACTGGCTTAAAAACTATACAAACAAATCTTATATATAATTATTAGCATGTTGTATCTTTTTAGTTTTCAAGCCTTTGATTTAGACAAAAAAATAGAAAATTCAAAAATATGTAACTGATTTATAAAAGTTCTTAAATTAATTCAAAACACTTTACAATAAAGAAAAATATTATCTTTGTAACTTGCAAAATTCAAATATTAAATCTTGGCATATAAAAATACACTATATTTTATCCAATCGGGATAAAATTTCATACTTTTTATTTTCTTTTGTTATTAATATATTCACTTTTTGGTAATAAAAAGTAAGATAACAAAAGGGTAATTTTGGAATGAGATTATATTTTCTCTCTCAAGATGAATTTTTGATATTATATTTTTTAAATGGGTTGTAAATGATACAAAAATCCTAGAAAGTGAGATTTTTCAGAATTCAAAAATGCCAAGTGAAACGATTAGAAATGAGATTTTTGAAATTATCCCTTAAAAAATGTTAGAGATATTTATTTTTTGCCAAGTGAAATGGTAAGAAACCTTAGAAAGGTTTCTGAAAGTATCCCTTAAAAAATGTTAGAGATATATTTTTTTAAAAAAAATTGTTGCAAATAATCTATTATCCAATCACACTCTGTAAATATAAAAGACGTGTAGGAGTAGTAATCTAGTCCTAGGGTTAGGCGCCGCAAAATAGAATATTTCATTTTTCGCAACCCACGAAATCTTTTTTTAAAGGCTACAGTAGTGGTTGTTACACCATTAATTGAAGGCCACGAAATTAAAAGTAAGTTATCGTCGAAAAGAGTGCGGTGGGGACAAGATCATGGCTGTTTGGTGTTGCATCAGGTCTTAGGTCTACGCTCGTGATTTTCCACTCACTTCCTCGAAGGACAGCAAAAAGTAGGTCTTTATTGACTGCTTTAAATTTTGTGAGGGAGTTTCAGTTTCTACAGTCTACAGGGAGCTGAACGATGTCGATCATTTCCGAGGTTTCGTTTTGGATAGATGTGCAACATATCCAAAGTAGGAGTAAATACGAATGGATTAACTAATCATGGACAGGGAAGGTTGGACATAAGGTTAAGTACGCATATAATGACGAAATCAGGACCTATAATTGCTCCTTTTGGGTTTCACTGTTCATGGATACAGGAAACAAAAAAGGGCAGCTCCCTCGGCTAGTCTCCGTGCAACGGGGGCAAGAAAGGAAAAAGTAAGAGAAGGATAATTACTAAGGATTCCACACTAGATTCTTTCTCAACGTGGAAAAGGGGTACACTTTTCACGCAGGGTTGGAACATTAGATTTCTCTGATATTTTTCCGAGCTCTCTCTCTCTCTCTTCTTTTATTTGTGTGCATGAAGTCTCTCTTGAGATTTGCTAGTGAAAGTTTATTCTTTAGTAGAATTGCACAATGAGAGCTTTCCTCCTTCCTAAGGTTACCGGTGAGAGTTTTTTTCTCCCTAGAGTTTACCTAGTGAGAGTTTTACCTAATGAGAGTTTTTTTCCACAATTTAATGAAAGTTTTACTTGCCACTTCTCTATAATTAATGTATGTAATTTAATCTCTCCTATTTACTTTCTCCCAATTCAAGAAAGTTGAGAGTAAAATAAAGATAAATTTAAAAAAAATTGATAAATACTTCATTGATATTCGTATATGAATGGGAAACATCTATCTATCATATATGTATTGCAATACACCTTTTTTCCCCAGGAGCCTCCACAAGTCAAGGAGATCCTAATCCATTTTTCTAAGAATTTACATTTAATTTAATTAGTTAAATATTTTTCTCTCAACTCTTATTCACGTTTATAACTTCCACTAAGAGATTACTCATCCAAATCTACTAACCCATTATTCATAGTAACTAATTGTTTAATTTTTAAAAACATTATCCATACAAACCAATAGATATTTATCTTAACCAATTCTCTTTAACATTTGAATGGAACTTCATTATTTCATCGCTATCTACCATCTCTTCCTATTTCTTACCTCTTTATTCACGTTACTTCAACACTATCTATCATCTCTTTTCATTACTTACCCCCGTCGATTTAATCACAATTATTTCTAAACAAAAGCTGTGTTAGTCAATTTCCTTCCTTTATTCGTAACTAAGACCTTGCCTGAATTTTAGCATGGAACCTACTCATTTATATGCATTTCAACGACGCCTTGATTTCAAACTCGCAATAATGTGAATGATGAAACAATTGCTTACAAAATGAAGTGTGCACCACAACGATCCCACACAAGCATTCGAAAAGTTTCAACAACTTCACATTGACGAAGGACAACTTTCACATAAAGTGTGATGGATAAAATCTCAATTGCATCAATTGAAAGATTGCACACATCAAAGCATAATTCCTGGTCCTATTTATTATTCAAATATTGCCATTTTTACTATACTTTCAAATATTATTGATATTTCAAGTATAATATTACTGGTCTCTTTACTTTATAATTTGTCGGTCTGATACCATAGAGACATCCACACATTTTGTTGTTTCCTCAATTTTCATTCTTTTATACACTCAATTTGCTATTTTATAGACCGAATTCTTTTACCCCTTAATCTTGTTAGCCTCCCAAAATAAAGACAAATTGATCTTCGCATACTTTATTATATTTTGCCAAGCTTTTATACCATACAAACCTCCATATATTTTGATGTTCCTCTATTTTGAATCCTTTCTTCACTTAATTTGTTATTTAGTTATGTTGGCTTCAATTTAAAATAGATTTAGTTTTAAAATGTGGATTATAGTTCTAACAGATATAAGAGACCAAGGTACCTTTTCTTTAATTGTTTCCTAATAGTTGTGTTTGTATCTTTAATTTTTTAAGGTGAACTGTCATCGACGAATTGTGTTTCAACTTTATACATATTACTTAAACACAATTGTGGAGATAGGTTTAGGATTGATATCTTTCTTTCCTCCTACTGTGTGCTGAGTCCCACTCTCTTTCCTTTTCCGGCTGATTTTTTGATAATGAAAATTGCGTACCCTTTTTGTAATGTTTAAATAGCATAGTGGTAGAATAAGTGGAAGATTGGGTCAGAGTTTGTAATGCTTGATGAGTTATGCCATGACTAATATAAATGTGTAACAATTGATTTAATTGCAACAAATTGATTACTGAACAGTTTGTAATGCTTTATGAGTTATGCAAAAATTGTAAACGACCATATGAAACTCATTTTGGAAAAAAAGTGTGTATACATTGTAATGACGTAGTTAACACTATTATCAGGTAATTAATTTCATGTATCTTTCATTTCAATGTATTTTTCTATATTGTATATCACATTTTTCCCTCCAACAGGTACAATGTTAACATAAAAATTAAATATTCCAGCGTTGAGTTGCATCTCAACTTACGAGGCTGACATGCATAACTCATATTTCGTTGTGATGTTTCATATTTTAGAGAATTGCAGAGGAAGGTAGAAATTCTTTATACATATTTATTTTTATATAATATTATTTATAAACTATGTAAAAATGCACTAATTTTAAATTCCGTACGCTTTTAATTCTCAGGAAAATAGAGGTACGTTGTTCAACCAACGCATCAATTCATGCAAAGATTGTGCCTTCTCATTTGTAGTACGAACTCCACAAAATTCAATAAAGTTAAACAATCCACCAATATTGGCTTTCATATTAAAGATTGATTAGTGTGGATAATGTTCACATTTTCGTACAAGATTATCAATTCGAATGCATAATATTTGTAAGTATTTTATTTTTCAAACTAAATAAAAAATGCTATCAAATTCATTTCTATCCATGTATCATTCATTTTATGATATACATTTCTATTCTTATTTCAGGATCCATCTTCTATGCAAGGATATTTGATGAACGACATACGAATATTGTCATACTTTCAATTATTGCTAAACAAATTTTAGCTTTTAATTATTTGAGTAAAAGTTTATTACTTTTTTAATTCACCATCTCTTTTTATTTCTATCAATAATGACATCACCGTGCATAGCACAGGTATTTAGATTAGTTTAAATAGGAACGGAGGGAGTATTAACCGAGAGGGGAACTGTAAGGGCCTGTCTTTCCCGCAACCACCGTCCAATGAGAATGGGTCCGTATCATCCACCGGGGTCCCCGTGGTCCAACTCCCTTTCCAACCAGTCACCAATCATTATAAATTTTATTTTTGGTCACCCCATCTTAAACCAAACTCAGCCTCCCCGTCTCCGAATTCAACAGAACTGCTCGAGTCCCCTCAAACCCAAATATTTTACATTGTTTTCACTCCACGGTTTGTAAGACTGGCTGAACACTCCCAACAATTCAGTTCCTCCCCTACCACATTTTGACATCCCAATTCTTAGTAGTATGTGAAAAGGAGAACCAGACAGGAGAAATAATAATACTAGTATGTCTCTTTTCGAAAACTTAGCAGAATCCTAAGGCCCCAACAGCCAAAATCTGTTCCATGCACATTTTTCCTTAATTCACTTATCGTATCTATCATTTGTTGGGGAGGTCCCAAAAAAAAAAAAAAAAAAAGAGAGAGAGAGGAGGAACGACGAGGACGACGGCCGCAACGTCCGTCCGAGTCACGCAACGTGAACGATGACTCTGATTCAGAGCGTAAGATATTATCTGTCGGAACATCCTTCAATCGTTAAATTCCGGTGGAGCAACACCGAGTTGTGGGGGTCCACGTGGTCCTTCCTCTTCACCTCCATCGCCGCTTACGTGATTTTCTCCGTCTTCCTCCACCTCTTTATCAACCTCCTGATTTTCCGCCGGAACCACCACCGACCCCTCCCCCTGGGGCCCCTCCCAGCCCTCCATTCCCTCTCCATGGCCCTCATCTCCGCCACCATCTTCTCCGGGATCCTCCTCTCCACCGCCGCGGAGATCCGCGACACCCGTTGGTTCTGGCGCCGCTCCAAAACCACCACTTTCCAGTGGCTCCTCTGCTTCCCCCTGGGCACGCGCCCCTCGGGGCGCGTCTTCTTCTGGTCCTACATTTACTACCTCTCCCGCTTCCTCCACACCCTCCGCACCTATTTCACAATCCTCCGGCGCAGAAAGCTCTCCGTCTTCCAAATATTCAACCACTCAATCCTGATCTTCATGTCATTCCTGTGGCTCGAATTCTCTCAGTCATTCCAGGTCCTGGCCATCCTCGTGACGACTTCCATATACGCCGTCGTTTACGGGTACAGATTCTGGACGGCAATTGGGCTGCCGAGCGCGTGCTTCCCGTTCGTGGTGAACTGTCAGATAGTTTTGTTGGGGTGCAATCTGCTGTGCCACATCGGGGTGCTCCTGCTGCACCTGATCAAGGGTGGTTGTAACGGAATCAACGCGTGGATATTCAATTCGGTGCTGAACGGGGCAATTCTTTTGCTGTCGTTGAATTTCTACGTGAAAATGCATCTCCGGACGAGAAGAAAAAAGCACGCCGCCGGAGTTGAACGTGAGAAGCTCCATTCCACGATTATCAGGGGGAAAGAGGCTGACAATTTGGAAGCAGTCAAAGATAAAGATCTTTGAGAGGTCTGTTTGTCCGTCTGTCCTGGGATTTCCCTTTCCACTTGTAGCCTTTTTTTTTTTTTTTTTTGGTTTTAAATATCTAAATTTGTGTACTTTTACCCTGGGTGCTGAAAAAATTATTAAGGGGGATAAGTTAGATGAAGGTACCCCCACTGCCCCGTTCTGCTTCTGCATTGCTGGGGTATTGTGTCTAGTGTCAATACATAAAGAGAATAAAGATTTTGGGATTGGGGTTTTGGGGTGTTAGATTCTTCTTCCTTTCCTTTGCGCAAAATGTACGCTGTAAAAAGTTTTTGTTGCCATGATGTGATGCTCTCTTTTTATTTAGAATTTTAACTCTGCTTCATTATCAATGAAACGAAATGAGGTGAAAGTGGCCAATGTTCACATCTTGTTACACGATTGGATTGGGCACATCTATCTCGTAGTAATTGCTATCAATACAAACGATTGTGAGCAATGATTGTCGTTTTCAGGACTCAAATTGCCCTTTAATGCTGTGTGGTGTACATCTTTGACAGGAAAGTCGGCTATTGGGAATGTTCAAATTTATTCACATCTGTTCTGGTGTATGGGATCAAGCTCATCACTTCTGGACAAATTTGAATAATGGAATGATCCCCTTTTCAGTTTGGCTATCCTGCTTCATCGAATCATCGCCATGGACTTGTAGATTTTTTTTTTTTTTCACTATTATTATGTCGAGAAAGATACTACTGACTTCAGGTTGACTTTGACTGTGTAAAAACGCCTTTCTTCTACTTCTCCTTTCCCTCCTACTGCTCCGGTCAACTAAAGAAGAAACTCGAGGGGACTGGTGAGCTCTGCACATGATATATAATTAAGCAACCATGATCATTTTCCTCGGTTCTTTTGAAAGACTGTCTTCATGGGCTTGTATGGCCCCTCTCACCTCTCGCGAAGGGAGGCAACTTGATGAAGGATGATGGAGTGTGCTTGGATAGTAAATTATTTGGAATAATTTTTTGGAAAAAATACTATAATAATTTTTTTGATTTGACATATATAAGATAAAATGGTTGTTGAAAAATGTGTTGATGGTACACAAAAATAAATTTTAGCAAATAAACTTCCATCACATTGAGTTCCAAACTCAGTTAGCTTAGAAAACGTGACCAAATAATCAATGAATTAGACCCCTTCCAAATTGAAATAGCGAATAAATAATAAGCCCACATCTTCCGGTGAAGCTAACAGCATTCTGTTGGTAATAGTATTTAATTTCTTGACGAAAATCGAATCTACTAACTGAAACCAAATTAAGCAAGAAAGGGTTCTTCGCTATGTAGTTAGAGTTCCCACACAGAAGTCAAGTATAGGATTTTAATTGCTGCCTTTGGCAATTGGCATTAGAAATGAGTTAGCGTCCCTTTCCAAGAAAGAGGTGAGAGGCATAGATGTAGTAATACAGTGAGGGTGAGGGCGTTTAGGGAATCGCGGCTGCGAATTTAGTAGAATGAATCACATGATAATCTGGTAGGTGAGTGAGACAGCACAATATATTTGGGGTATTTGATATTTCCTGGCGGCTGTCATTATTGTATTTTCAACTTATGCCCGTCCTATGTCCAAGTTTAATCATTTGAGTTTTACGGCTTTGGAATTTTATTTAGAATATTCTTGTGTAAGTACCTTGAAGATAATACTGTCACAGTCGGCCAAGTGGATGAAACTAATTTACCATACACCCGTGGAATCATAGTAGTCTTCCAGCCTCCAGGCCCCACCCCTGACGCCACCGCCTTATGTGTGACAGCTACCGTGGAATCAGATGGAGCACGTTAGCAGCGGTAAAAATTACTCCTAACAAAGATTAATCCGACTCAACCAATTAAAAGAATATTGCTTGGATTAATTATATTATACATGTAAATACCATGTGTACGTACAGTGTTTTGTGAATCACTAAAAAGAACCAGTAAAAAACTTTTTGCATTCATGGTACTGAATTCATTTGTAAAATTAACTTGCTCAACCACTTAAGACCTCTCGTTTGATAATTCAATTCGACACTTTGATTTAATTAATTCAGACATTAACATATTTAAATGCGTTTGATAATATTAAAAAAATATTTGAATTAATTAAGTGGCACTGAATTTTCTAAACAAATTTGCTCTCAAAATTAAGTGATAGGCTTTTCACTTACGATTTAATGTGATATGTATTTAAATATATTAAATTTAGTACTTAAAACTTAATTATTTAATAGATTCAATTCATTTGTAAGTAGATTTTGGCAGGACTGAAATAGTTAGGTAGGTAATTAAAAATACAATACACAACAAATCACATGATAGAGGCGTTTTGTCCTACATATTGCTGGGAGAAGATAACTACTCATTTTCAAATCACACTTCCACCTTCTAGGACAGGGATTTTAGCCAACAATGAAGATCCGGCGCACCAAACCCATATTGGTGGTGCTCCTGCTTTTTAACACACGAAACAAAAAAAAAAAAGTATATAAGTACTTTTTTTTTTTTGGTAGTTTGCGATTGACAGCCACCTTCAGTATTCATATTACTTTCTAACTCGGATTTCAAGTGCTTATAAATTGTGATAATAATCTGCTTAAATAGGATTGCAAATTGATTTGTCTTTTTGCTGGTTTTTCTTCGCAAAGTCTGAACCATACGAATGCATGTGTCGAGTGAGGACCACAAAGTAAGTTTACTAAACAAGATCATTGAGCTAGATCACGCGATTAACCATAACCGCGAACAATAGTAGACTTTCTGGAGTGTTCATTTTCAAGCGTTAAGGAGGAGAAGGAGAAAAAAACCTCTTCATGGGCTTTCTTAATTTTTGATGATCCATGATGCAGGGATTCTGGGCTTGTTGACGACCTTCACAGTGTGGGTTTGGCATTCTCTAATTCTTGAGCTACCCACCTTATAGGGCCCACTACCACCTTTTGATTGTTGTCCTCATATTCCGCTCCGGATAGGTCGCGATATTACATTTTATCTCTGGCGAGTGGCCCCCTGAAACCAAAACCCACGGGCTTTATCATGATCAATCCTTCATTTTTCCAAAAAAAAGAAAAGAAAAAAGAGAGAGAGATTAAAATTTTGCTTCAGTCTACTAAGGGACAATGGTCTGAATGTCTGATCATCACATTTGTATTGAGTATAATTTTGCGAGATTCATGATTCGAGTCTTAATTCTTTTCTTTTTTTGGCCTTTTTAAGACTTAAAGTTCTCCTCCTTTCAAAAAAAAAAAAAAAAGTCCAAGTTCTCCTTACACTAAAAGAAAAAATATCGACATGTTTCAATGGCACACAATTAATATTAACTGATAATGATCTAGTGTTAAGACGATAAAGGTTAAAGAAAACAAATAAGAATTTGCTTCCAGAGTATAAAGACGTAGCTTAGTATTGTTAAGTTAAAAAAAAAAACACACACACACAGGCACACACATTAGTGAGAAGTTTTATATCAGTCTGAAACAACACTAGATATGACTAATAGACATTGACATAGAAAAGATCCTACTCACTAATTTACATACCTAGTGAAATCCACTTCCAATGCTAAATTAAATCAAATAGGACCTTTATACATCCATGTGAAACTTTTTCATTGGTTGGCCGACATAAAATTTCCCCACATTAGTGAAGGCCCGCCAGTAAGAGGTTGTAATCCGATAAAATAAGTCTACATGTACCCTTAATGCAGCATCGAGATTTGAACCCACCCGTGTCCTCCAACGATGTTAATAGGGAGGGAGAGACGAATTTGTGGAATAAACTGGAAACGTTACGACTCTCACCTTTACCGGCGGCTACCTACCAACCTAATCTTAACAACCTTTTGCCAGGTGAAACAGCAAACTAAAATACAAACACTTTTCACGTGGTGAGTCCCTTATCTTCTTAGTTTTGTGACCCTGTATCCCTCCAAAGATATAATTAATGCACAGCCGACTCTTTATTGGAGCACATCAAAAAGCTCTATTTCTTATTCTTATGGGAAAAAATTAATCCATGTTGGATTGTCAGGCACTCAAATGCTTACCCTTCATTTGAAGCCACAAGCAATATTGTGATGCTGCATAATGAGCTTAAAATAAATTTGCCGGGAATGGATATAGATTCAAGATAAGCATAATTAGCTAGCCAAAGATGAGAGCAATTAATTCATTCACAAAAGAATTCGTAAACGCCCTGATGATCCATATTGTCACACTTGTAGTTCTGTCCTCATGACCTATTGTACAAAATGTTTTAAAAAATTTAGAAAAACTGATCCATTTTAACAAGAGTGTTAAAAGGAATGCAACAACCCTGGATTGTGGTTTGTTTATGACGGAGCATTTTGTCGTGTTGAGTCACATAAATATTCCCATTAATTCCCCAAGAGGAATCATGCAACCCTTTTTTTCTATATACTGGGTTTTTCTTTCTCATGCTCAACGCTATCTAGACAGCTAATACTCTCCAGATAAGAGCCATACATTTATTAAACCTAACAAGCCATACATGCAGGCTTACTTCACCAATTGGGACTGCATGTTTCGCAAAAAAACGTTGGATAAACGAATGTCCCCGTTTTTTTTAATGACCTTGCTATTTTCGATCGTGTGGTAAACGACGCTAAAAAAGTAACAAAGCTTGCTCTAATTGAAGATAAATATGGTTAGAAGTGACACAATATTAATTTGCAGAGACGACAGGTACTATAATATGGCTATAACTAAAAAGATTCCTCGGAATGGGGACTTCTATCAGGGTTAGTCGGTGGTTTCTGGATATTCGTTAATTTTTCTAGTAGTTTGCAAGTTCGCAGTGCAAAACTTCTACTATTAGAAAAAAATTCCATAACGGCAGATTAAATGGTAGTAATATTAGTTTATTATAGTAACTAAACAGAGGCAAACAAATCCCAATGATGAAAGCGCCCCTTCCAAGCACTGGAAAGCCATAAAAGCCCTGAAGATCCTCTATCTCATCCAATAAGATCATCTTGCCAATTGTGTCTGACGAGGTTCATAGAAGACGGACATCAACTTAATATATAATTCTACATTTATGAACGGGAATTGAAGAGACTTTTTCTTCTTTTCCTTTCTTTATTTCTTTTTCTTTTTGTGTTAGCGGATCATGTAGCAATCCCATGTATAGGGTCAGGCGGCTCCTGACCTTTTGGGTAAATGTTAGGACTTCCTTTAAGGTCCGGGACATGCATCCCACCGTTCACACTTCAGCTTGTAACCGGATTGCTACTGTTCTGCTGGCAAAGCATTCTCTCTTTTTCTCTCTGTCTTTCTGGTTGTAGTATACCTCTTACTTACTTACCTACCAGTAGTACCTTCCCCTAGTTAGAACTTCCCCTAATTCTACATTTATGAATAAGGGTCAGGCTGCCAGCCGGCCAAGTTAGAACTTCCTGACTTTTCTTTTTTTTCACAAAAAAAAAATCCTGACCTTTTTGGGTAAACTTCAGAACTTCCATTAAGGTCCGGGACATGTATCCCTGGATGTAGATCGATCTGGTTGTGGTGGACCTCTTAATTACCACCAGTGGTGCTAGTATCTTCCCGTAGCAGTCCAAACCTCTTCGGTATAGACGCATTTGAAATACAGCTGGAATTAAGTTCAAAGGAAACTCCCCAAGCAGCTGCTTATTCGATCCCATGCATTAATATCCATGATATTACGAGGCCCTTCGATGAATGGCATTCCGCGTTCATGTACCAAGTGACATGCAAATACTTTTGGATACGTTACATTGCCTTGGATTGAAATTTTTGAATAGGCTAAGGGTTGAATATAAAAACTCCTCCTAAGGTTCAACCAATTTTGCATGTTATCCCTACCTTTATGTTCTTCTCACTTTACCCTCTAAACTATTAGTCAAACTCAAACATTGCATAGCATAAATATCAAGAAGACTTTGATACCCTAAATGATTAATTATAGTAAGTCTCCTTAAGGCATAGCGCATTTTACTCTTTATTCTCTGATATTATTTTTCTCTTAATTTGCCTATTTGTCCCTCAAACCATTAGTCAATTCTAGTATTTTGTTTCACTCAAGATAGATAATGTTTGACAAAAATCAATATTTTAATGAAATTATAATACATTTATGGATGTAGGTCTTGTTAAATTTCAGTCATTAATTACAAGTTTTTTAGATAGAGGAAAATATCCCGCTCATCTCATGTGATAAGAAAAAAGTTATTAGTGCCAAAATTACACTATGAAATATTATCAAATGTCTCTAGATTGGGTTTGTTTGGATTGAAGATTACTTGGAATTTTTTTTTTTAAATGATAGAAGTTTTTGCAGTTTCATATTTGTGAGATAAGAAGGTGGTTATAAAAAAATAATTAGAAAATATATTTATGTTGTAATGAAAATTTTAAAAAATTATTTATCCAAATAATCTAATAGAACTAAGTATGATACATCAAAAGAACAACCATAAAAACTCTAAAACCCAAAATTAACCATGTTTCTTTTTTTTTTTTTAGCATTACCAACAAAAAAGGTATAATTCTATATAAAGACAAGATCTAGCTACTGAAAGAAGAGTTTACTCATATGCACATTTGCAAAGAGAAGCTAACGATATCCCGGACATATTTAGACTTTTAAAACTATTTTACATTTTAATTTTTCAATAACAATTCTTTTTTTTTTCCCATTATTATGTCAAATTAGCAAGATATTCAACTTGGTCTAAAAAAATATAATTATTGAATGAAATTTAACTAGGACCATATATAAAAAAATATTAACTTTTCATTATTATGTTAGGAATAATAATTTTTTTTAGATATCATTTGTCTTGAATATTGGAGTTTACTAGTGATTTTAGTAATAAACAAATAAACTAAGAAAAATTTTGTTAAGAGATAAAGTGTGAAACAAGCTATACCCTGGGGGGATTTACTGTAGTTTACTTTTAGGAGTGCAAACTTTTTTTTTTTTTTTTGACATTACCATTACTCATCATTAAAGTTGTCTAACGGTTTAGGAGATAAATAAAAAATAATAATGTTTGGAGATAAAGTGCAAAACTAGCTATACCTTAGGGAGAGTTTTTGTGATTAATCCATACGCAAATTAATCTTGAAACTTGAAGGTCAAGATACCAATTGTAAAATTTAAATTCCCGGAGTCCATCATTTGCCAGTGAATATGGTCCCCCCCCCCCCGGGGAATTTATTTCCGTTCCCCTATGTAGATAAAAATGTCAGTAAAACATTCATATTTCTTTTCAGTAAAACATGCAGGTTTTTTCCTTTAACAAAAAAAAAAAAAATGAAGAAAGAAGAAGAAATAAGAGTGTGTCTAATGACAGCATGAGCAGCCTGATCACCACCAGATGTGATGTTTTGAAAACTCATACTTAGTCTTAGAGCAATTGGAAGTCTAAATATGTGCTTGTTGAGGGGACTCAATTTAATGATTAAGGTTGAAATTTCAAGAATTAGAAATTATAGGATCAAATTCCCTTATCTCTCCCTAGTTATTAAATCCAATACTTCTCTTGCTCCAAAACGAAAAGGTCCAAATTTGTGCTTGCTTAATTTGATCCGAGAATTCATATGAGAAGTCTTCAAATGGGGTATAGCTGGAGTCCCATTAAATTTTTTTTTTTCCAAGAAAAAGAATCTGCAAAAGTTAACAAGTTTACTATCATGTCCAAAGATTATGGCCATACTATACAAGACTAAAACTTCTGGGCAAAATAGCTGATAGATCTATTTTGCAGCACTACAATCTGATCTATAAGTAGCCACTTATAACAATATCTGTACGAGTTGTACGTCGACGTTTATCTTTTTTTTCCTTTTTGCATTTATATCCTGAATTGTCTCTTCTTATGGCCACAAATTGTTAATCTGTTGATGCAATTTGTAAATTTGCATCGACCAGATGAAAGTTGGATCGATAGATGATGATGTGCACCGCAACTAATTCAAGGCCATTGGCAACCTTTGTCCTTTATCAGCGTCGGATTCTGATTTTCTTCACATACACTTTTTTTTTTTTTTTTGGTTCTAATCGATTGACGAGATTAATTTGCAATGTGTACTCTAAAGGCAAGCGGTGGATTAGTCCAACTACAACTCAATTATTCATGACACGGAAACTAGAAGTCAATTGACAGCTACTGCCTCAATTAGTTCTGCTTGCTACCAAGGAAACAATATCATGAAAAACTTTATACGTTTTGCTCTGTTGCTTGGATCTTAAAGAACTTGTTTTCCTAGCCTAACCCTCTTCGCTCCCTCTTATACTGGCCGTTACAGAAATATAACTAGTGATGGTAAACAACAAAAGCAATAGGAAGAAATTAAGGTTACAAACTATACAGTCCTAGGCCCAAAAAATGGTGTTTTTACGTTCTTGGTTCTTGCCTCTCTTGGAACTCCCATCTTCCTGGCGTCGTTATTAGTCCATGGAGTAAATGAGATGGGATTCGGCGGCACTGCCGGCTGCGATGATTGAGGATAGAAAGCTTTTCGGAGCTCATTATACTTTTCTAGCTCAAAATTGTTAAGCTCCATTAATCGCTTCTGCTTGGAAGTAAAGCGGCTCTGAAAGAAACCTTCGAAGGAAGGCTCTTTAGATGTCCTTAGGAAGAAGGCATACCCAGCCATGCAGTAAATGGATGTGACGTAGAAGCAAATGGGCTCCATTACGTCCCAGGAAAGTTCCCAGAACGTCAATCTCATGAAGGCTGCTGTCTGGATGACCATGTAGGCGAGCCCAAGCCAGAGCTCCCTGCGGACCATCATCTCTGCCTTTTGGTCAATGGCTGCCTTCTGCTCCTCCATTGCTTCCAGCTCCTCCTTCAATCTTGGATCCGTGAGGTGGGGTACTGGGACAGGCAACAGGCCCTGGATGGCTTTCACAACCTGTAACCAAGAAATTGTACAAAAAACATTTGTGTAAAAAGCTGCCTCCACCTCATCCATTTTTAGACGAAGCATGGAATTATTAAATGAATATCTATTTCTCCCCATATTGCTCTTGAGGTCCCAAGAAAGCAAAAAGAAAAAAAAATGATGTCACCTATTATTTTAGTCAAGCCAGAAACTAGAAAGCTCTCCTAATCCCAAGAATTCTGGCACCATTCCTTGTCTAATGTCTAGTTATCTCTCCTGGTTCGTACCTCACCCAATATTGAAATATTTGAAATATTTCTCCAAGATCAAATTCGCAAGAGTATTATTAAATATATTTCTTTGAATTCTTTTGCGATTTCTGGTTTTTCCATAAGGGGTTGGAGGTGAGAGGAGGAATTCGAGAGAGTAATTTCTTTTCGGGATTTATAAGAAAGAGTTCCACAGGGAACTACAGTTGTGATCCATTGTTCCCAAACAAAAGTGTCACCGTCTGGTTTTAGAGACCCGAGCGTAACATGGTTTCACTTTCCTGTCCAAGAAAACATGGAGAAAAACCCCCACATAATAGGAAAAAAAAAAAAACACTTATCAGATTTCGGTAGTCCGCAACATGAAAAAGTTGAATCAAACTGTAAAAAACACAACAGAAATTGCTCAACCTCTTTGCCACACTACTGGACGGCCATGTTTCGTCAAATGAGTAAATCCTTGTACTAAGTACTGACCACAGATATATGCGCAAATATCGTTGGAATTACATCGGACGGTAACAAAGTACCTAGGAAGGGAAACCAACCTGGTGAGGTTTGAGGAACACGACATTTCCTAGCACGATAACAGTGCCGGATTCATCGAGCATCTCTGCGAATTGTTTGGCCTGCTCACTACTCCAACAACCGTCCCTGCAGATCTCCAGGAATTCCTCCTGCGAGATGCAGTTCTTCTCAATCTGCGTCAGCCTCGCCTTCACCATTTCCAGCTGCGAGAGCCTTAGCAGCTTCCTCGCGTCCTCCACCGTTATCTTCCCCTGCTCCACCACCTCCTCCTCCTCCTCCTGCTGCGGCGGCCTCAGTCCGTCGAGCCTTAATCTATCTCTGGCGATGTCCATTCCCCGCAACTTCTCTATCAACCCCTCCCCGGTCGGCAGAGACCGGAGCCCCGGTGGGATCCCAATCGGTCGGCGGTGGAAGAACCTCCTGAAAATCCCGTCATCTCCAGGGTCCGGAGCTATTTTATCCGGGCTCTTTGGGGCAAAGGCCTTATTAGCCGCCGCCGTCGCTGATGAAGTAATCCGGCAACTCGCTGGAGCTGGGTTGGTTATTCTGTAAATACTGAATAGACGCTGAGCCAGGGTTTTCTTTAACGCCATTGGTCAATAACGAAATAATGGTAATAATAATAATACAATAAAGTCGTAGTATTTATTGTACGAAGGTATGAACTGCTTTGGTTCTTGCTTCAACAATGGAGGACCGACGAGTTGCTTGAAATTCTATTTATAGGTCGCTCTGGTGGGGACGACCCATGGACTAAAGAAATTAAAAAAAAAAAAAATTTTACAATGAGAACAGTAAAATTAAATTGTCGCGAGAAGTTGGGTTGGTCAGGATGGAAAGGAATATGCTCACGAATTTGGGATATGTTCTTTATTGGAGAAAATAATTACTAGTGCTCCTCCTCCTAGTCCTAGTAGTAAGGAAAGGGAGAAATATAATTAAATTCGTGAGCGACTCGTGAGAAAGAGGGGGATCACAATTTCATGCATACAATTACAGCCTAACTCACGGGGTTCGTATACCGGAAAAACGGGACACGTGGCTGGCAAGGGTTTATGGGTCCAGCACCGTCGGATTATGAGAAAATTAATCGGGCGGAGTGGGTGGCTCCTGACGTGGACCGTGGTCAGCAGGCTGGGCAGCATTTTTCAGCCATGCTCTGAACGTGTTGGAACAATAGAGGGCAGAAGGGAGCGCGTTGGTCAACTTAAATAACGAAGGGGGAGATGCAGAGGATAAAAGCCCAAGAGGAGAGGAGATGGGTGTGACGTGGTTGGATGGATGGATGGATGGCTGGCCTGGGAAAAATAAAAGGAAAGAGGAGAGCCCCATTGGCCTATTCAGCAGGAGCAGTAATTTGAGTAAGGTTAACGCAATCGCGTCGCCACATATCTAAAGACGTGGAGAGTCTGGGAATCCCGTGTCGCCGCATACATATTTTGTTAATATTATCCCAAGGTGGAGTGCCCTTTCTCACATTGGATTTGGATTGGACTCAGAGTGTGTTTTGATGGGGTTGAGAGAGAAGAAGAAGAAGAAGAAGAAGAGGGACTTGGCGAGTACGTGGAGATGATCATCTGCTAGCATCCATGCAGACCAAACGCATTTTAAGCGGGACGTTAAACCTCAATTAGACGGACCATTTGTCCCTCATCCCTAACTAATGCTAACCATTCTTTATTTGTAGTATTTACTTAGTGCGGATGGGGTTCGAAGAGACATATTTGTTCGAGAAACATTTATATTTATTCCAAGACATACTGGTGGGCTCAAATATCACGACCCTAAGTTCAGGCTAGGGTAGGGTATATTAGCCTCCATGACTACCATTCCGTTGTTTTGTGAGTTTAGACCAAATAAAGGAGGAAAAGAAAAAGACATGCACCAAACTGACTAAATTGGCTTAACAATTTTATGAGTTTATTGTTATTGTGTCCGAAATCAAGAATCACACTATAAACATTTGGACTTTCAGGGGAGAAAAATGTAATAGGTGTGTTTTTTACATGAGTTGTTCGTCATAAGGAGAACAGGGACGCTACTTCTGGGACTCTTTTAGTGATAATGTAAAAGATTGCCTACCTCCTTAAGTTTTGAATTTGCCTTACATGTGAATTTAGACACTTACATTCATTGTATTTAGATTTTTTTCCCCAATTAACCTTATTTTGTACAAAAATTAACATTTTAGATCCCTTCAAGGAGTGCTCACTGAGCATTTGTTAGCGAAACCCTATATATATAGTTATTATTTTAACATATATGGCTGTCATAATATCCAACATCAAAAGGCAACAACTCTAGATCGTTATTTAAATTTTTTCCCAATTTGCTTAATAAACGTAATTATGTGATAGAGTTGTCTTCTTCCTTTTCAATTCGGAATACTTTTTGAATTCCTACTTGTTTGCAAGTTTAGAGCTCTTTTTTTCCTTTTACGTTTTTTAATGTGTGTAGAGACTAGAGCACACTATATTGGACAAAAATGTCGGTGAGTTGAATTCCATGTCTACTTTATTATAATTCATTGGATGGCCATTGCAAATTAGAGGTGTCAAACACAAACTATTTGTATTGATGTATTCAAATCCACCTATTAAGAAGTGGATTTGGGTATGCAATGCAGTTTTGATGGATTTAAATGGATGACTCAATTAGACCTATTTAATTGGTGAGTTCTGAGTTGACTTGCCTTATCCATTTATATTCATTTAAAAATAATTACACATTCAAATTCAATTTTTGGTAGGTATGAGGGAAATGAATTTAAATTTCTTACTAATCTAATCACAATAAAATATTATTATTTCTTGTTAAATAACATGTAAATTTTTTTTTTAAAAAAATAGAATTTTAAACGAGTTATAAATGAGTGATTGGACATACCCACATTTTGATACTTCTATTAGGAACGCATAGAACTGTGACGTGTCGCCTCTTTAAGTTACCAGCAGTTTGATATTGGATTTTGACATTGTCTCAGTAAATCACCTAGTATTCCACCAAAGAAAAGAATCAAAAGAGCAAAAAGAAGTAAGGACTGGGAATGCTATGCTATACATTCAATCACTGAGGTATAGGGTTCTACATTAATACCTTGTATAATCAGAATTTGGATAATTCGATGTACTTTAGGCAACACTGAAACTTGAAGAATCGAGTTCCAACGCCCGAAAAGGTTAATGAGAAGACTTTTGCCGTTCGCTTTGTTGAGGAGTAATAATTTAAGAGGATTGGATGCTCTTCGTTGATCCGTCAAATCAAAGTCCTGCAACTTTTGCGAATCGCCCAAGTTGTTCCAATCATGCAAATACTAGTCCATTTGAAATGCCCACCTTCCGAAAAGAGAAGAAAATCTGACAAAACGGTTCTGTTAACTTCATTCCACAAGTCAAACTAGTTGGAAGCAACTCAACGACATTAATGTATTAAGAGTACAAGATAATCGCAGGTGCATTCATCATGCAGTTTCTTTTCCTATACTGTGCGAATTTATGCTGAATAAGATGATTTGGGTTCATACTTGATAGCATAAGAATGCGCCCCTGCAGTTGTTGTCAGCTCAGAGGTGATAGATATTACGCATAACCAAATACTTCTTGAACTAGTATTAGTAAAATAGGCACATAGATCATTGTGCGTGAACGACATTACCCCTTTTATAACAATTCAATAAAAGGGAAGAAGAAGCACCGGTAGGTTATTAATGTATACAAGAAGGACATATGATACTGTGGAACTCGGGACAACGAAGAGACGGTAGATAGCAAAATATGATGAGTATTACCAAAAGAGATTATGATTATCAGGCGGAAAAAAAACAAGAAAAGATGTAAAGAAAATTTGAGTGATCAGGATAAGATTGAACGACAGTCAATTCTTTTTTCCCATCTACTCGATTATCAGTGGATGGTTGATCACTAGAGCAGTCTGCAAGCAGCAGGGTTTATAATTAGCTAGTTTATGACCCGGGAACTTGATGGGCGATGCGTGGCCACCACAGAAAAATCTTGCGCAGAGACTAAGCTTGAAAATGCTAACAAAGTTGTGAGCAGGGCTGTTAAAACACTGGTCTTTGCTATTTTCGGAGATTCCTTCTTCCAGAAGATCACAGTCTCACACAAACTACAGTCAAAGTGAGGTAGGGAAAAATGGAACATGCATACAAGAGATAAGCCGAATTCAGCATGTCCCCTCTTTTTCAAAATAAATATATAATGCCCACATCGTGAGGTTGCTGATTTTGCCCCTAACCAACAGCATCTAAGATCATGGAACCAGTGAATCGAATTTGCAATCTCTAAAGAACCTTAGCCTACTAGTGTCCATACGACAATAATCTAGCAAGTTACAAGGTTATCAATCAACCGGGCAGCAAAAGTTCCTAGAGAATGAATTCTTTGAAATAATAACTAAATTCTAAAATATCTCCAAACAAGCGGCTCTACATAGTTATGCCTGAAGCAGTCATTTCTTGTCAGTCACAATGACTATTCCATAAAAAAGAATACCATTCTGCCTGAGGGAAGCAATTCACAGTATTAAAATTTTGGTACTGCTATTGCTGTAACCTTACAAGTAATCATGTCAGACCAGAAGAGCATGAGTACGCAGAAAACATTCCTAATCTTGTCTTGGCATCTGCTCAACATCAATGTATTCTGAATCCTGCTAACCCAAGAATTTAACAAAGAACACCAGAGCAAATGCAGAGATAAGCACATGGACATAAGAACAATGCCTCAGATACGAGCCAAGACTTAATCCCACGCTACCATGCCCATAACTTAGAGAAGCGTCACATGATTAAGCAGTTAGCACTTACATAGTATTGACCAAGTCATCATACTCCTTTCCAACCAACAAAGACATATAAGCTTCCCATTCTAACAGCAACAATTGTTTGTGCAGCCAGCTATCTGACAGTAATTCTTCATTTTGCTCGACCAGTTATGATGCATTTTCAAGAGTCATGATCCATGAATTACCTTAGTAGAGTAAAAACAAATCATCCAGAAAGTATATGCATCGCAAGCACAACAATCTGATCAAATCTGTATTCAAAGCTAGTGCCGATCTATTACATTTGGAAATTGCAACATGAATCACATGAAAAATGCTTAATGGCTGGAAATAGATAAAATCAATGCTCCATTAAAGTCGTACATAGAGACCATCGATCTAGTTTACCTGCATGTCAAACTAGAAAATCACCAGCAAATAGAAGGTTACATATCATTTCCTCACTTGAAACATCTTGGGGAGAGCTTCTGCCCTGCAGGATTTTCTTCTCCTTCCTATAGGTGTCCAACTTGTGAACTCGGCCACTTCGTTCAAGGCCAGTTATCAGCACACGGTATGTCCCCAGTGCAACATTAATTTGTAGCCTTTTCATGGTTTCAAAGATTTCCAGCCCCTTGTCAACATCCCCAGAGGATAAGTAGGCAGCAATTAGTGCAGTATATGTAGTAGTACTTCTTTGTTCATGAGGCAATAGACCAAATACTTTTACAGCACAACCAAGCTCTCTGGCGCAGCCAAGGCGATATATAATCAGAGCACCTAGGTGAGTACCAAGAGATACTCCTGTTCTAGCCATTACATAAACAACATCCACAACCTTTGCAAGGGAATTTGTCCTAATAAGCAAACCTAATAAAACTAGATATGCAGTTCTTTCAACTTCTATGTCTAGTTCTACACTGTATTCTAATGCTATTAAAGCTCCAACCTGCCTGCAATGAGAACAATTTACTTCTACAATCGAGGAAATTACTCCAGAGTCTAATTTGATACTCTTGCCTCTCATATCAGCTAGCAAGCAGTCAATAGCAACAAGATTTTGCTTACTTAATAGATGCAAAACAAGTGCTCTATCCACAGCAGACATATCGTCGCCAGTGAAATATACAAATTTATTCATCTCTGCCTTTTGAATGTTTTCCACAGATAAATGGTTATTAACTTGTTTAAGGAGCATATCATTCTCTCCAGCAGCCATCAAAGTTTCAAGAGCTTCATGATAAACAGCAATACGAAGGACAAGAGTCTTTTCTCTCATGTACTGGAGAATTTTCTGCATTGTCTCTATGTTTTTTGCACTGCAACATTTTCCAACCAAAATATTGCAAGCAGCTTTGTCAGGTGGTACCCCTGCTTCTTGCATGTTCCTAAAGATCTCCATAACTTCTTTGAATCTCCCTGGAGTCAATAAAGAAAACTTTACAGCCTGAATATAAAGTCCATCCACAATGCAGTATAGTTAGCAAATCTGCAGCATTATTGTAAAGTCAATGGAGGGAAAAGAACAATATGTGATTTGATGTTCAGTGAAGTAAATGAAAATTATGCACAAGTAGCTTCGTTTAAAAACCATAGAAATATAGTAGGAGAAGTGGCAGTTTCTGAGAAAAGAAATTAACTTCATGGCAAAGGGTCATACAAGCAAACCATTCCTAGTGAAAGCAATGAGTTAACATTCGGCTCACTGCACAAGGTTCCAAGCATGTCACTCTAACAATGGCTAGTTATTAAGTACAGTCCCTCTAATGGAAATTAAACTACAATCTCTAAAGCAAAGCCCCAAGGAAAAGCTAAGGCGAAGCTGTTAAAATAAAAAAAAAAGTAAAATGCAGTTCCCACACTTAAATGTAATGTAACAGGACAGGAACCCACATGTAAAATTCAGCAGTCTAAGGATGATAATAGGGGGTAAAACAGAATTAAAAACAAAGAAACAAGAAAGTGGTATAAAGCCAAATGCAGCAAAAGCAAACAGCTTGAAAGACGTTCAGAAGTCTAGCTCCCACCAGCATTGGCAAGATATTCCATCAGAACCGTATATGTGTGACAGCTGGGCTTACAATCAGCTTGAAGCATCTCCTTGTATACCTCAGCGGCTTCCTTAACTCTGTTGTGATCAAACAAGATCTTCATGTATGCAGTGTAGGACACCACTGTTGGATGGCATCCTTTTGCCCTCATCTCCAGCCACAAGTTAATTGCTCCATCGATATCCCCATCATTTGATAGCCAATGTAAAAGAGAAGTATAAGTAACTACATCAATCTGTATTCCGTTTTCTTGCATTTGCCGAAGTACATATTTCATTGACGATATCCTCCTGGCTTCCCCGAAAATGTCCAGCATAGTCGTATAAGTAAAACGATCGTGCTTAAACCCTTTCAGCCCAGAGGCCCAATTGAAAAACAACCAAGTCTTCTCCAGTGGTGGATGGGTCTTGAGAACTTGATTAACAGTGAAAGAATCCCACTTTATAGCAAGCCCCTCTAGCTGGTCTTTAGCAGAGTCCCATGTTGAATACCGGAGTATATTGGATATTTTGGCGATGGTGTCCCTCATATACGTTTTAGGCTCTGCATCTCGTTTATAAATTAATCTGGAAGATTTCTCCGTCTTTCGGGAGTTTTGTCGAACAGGTTTCGGCTGCACATGCTCGGCCGTAATCTTGCAATACCCCCGATTAGGCCTGTGAAGGCGTACACAGGCGAAGCACTGCAACTTTCTAAGAAATCTACTGCTGCCATGTGAAGTGAACATAGATCAAATTTTTCATTGGAGCGTAGGATACAGAGCTAGGCAGCAGCTGCAGGGTCAACCACTGTGTGTGTTGTTACGTAAAATCTGTTCCGCCAAGGAGAAAGTTCATTGGAGTTGAGCAATGGCGGTGCCAGATTTTTTAGCTTGCTTCTTCCTTTTTTGTTAATTCCATTTGTGTTTTCCTTCGGATTTCTCACCATTACGGAGTGCTGTCCATGCTAACATTTTCTTCAAGTGAAGCTTCTTCAATTCTTAATTTGAACCCTCGGACGGGCCTCGACTAATTAAATACACTGGACTTGTGTAATGAATAGTTACAATTAAGCCTGTTCCAACGGAAGTCACAAATATAAATTAATTACGTTCGGGAATGAGAATCTGCTGTCAGAATTTTGTTTAAGCCAAATGCACAAAGCGAGCGAGCTATAATCTGCTTATTTAGCTTAATTAACGAACCGTAATCTGTTCTGTTCTGCTCAAGTCATTCAATTTTCTTGCTTTGGTAATGCTCTTAACTCGTGTAAGTTACGGTTCGCATCAGCCATGTCTTGCAGTTGAATTTGTGGTAAGCAACCCCTTAATCTTAATGTTAATTTCGGACAAATTATAAACAACCATATCATGAACTCTCTCCCTCTCTTAAATTGTTAGCATTTTGAAATTCCAACTTTTTAAATAGTGGTGTGATTACGATGTTAGTAATTTTTTTTTAATTTCAAATTTAAACTTAATATAAAATATAAATAAGAGTGGAGCTAGTCTTTAAAAAGAGAGAGAGAGAGAGATGACAGTAAGTAACTTTGAGATTGGTGAGATGACAAATATTTTGGGATACTTCAAAATCTATTGCATGACATTTTCATTACCGCATATAGCCTTGCTTTTAATGTAGTTTCTCTATTACCAAAAAGCGTCACCGTCCTTGATCAACATTTATTACTCTCTCTCTCTCTCACGCCCTATTAGGGCTGTCAATGGGTCGGGTTCAGACCCCATCCGGCTAGTTTCTGCATCTTAATATTATTACATCTATAATATTAATATTCTTACATTTATTAAAATATATAATACATATTATTAATATATGTATATTAATACTCACAAGTATAAAATATTTATATATATTAATACTTTACAATTATAATATATATATATATACATATTAAAAATATATACATAATTATTTTACCGTAGACCGGATCCGATCCGATCCGGATAGAATTGAACACATTGGATCTTTATATTTCTAGTAGGATAATTTCGAAACCCAGGGTTTCTCATAATATCACTTTAGATTTTCAAAATCTCACTTACCTCCCTTATTAACTTGATAAAATTAAATATTCCTATCAAAATTCACAAATTAACAGCATTACCCTTGATTTTGATAACTATTTAACTAAAAAGCCAAACCAAAAAATGTATATTAAAAAAATTGCTATATAATAACAATTCATATTTCTCTACACGGAGATCATGTTAGGATAACAAAGGACATGAATAAATTTAATCTAGTCAAAATCAGGAGGATTTTAGTGATTAGCTAACATCTTAAAAAATTTTTATGGACAGTTATAATTAATAAATTCAAAAAAAATTTGAAAAATATGTTTTAATGCATGATGTAGTTTAAATTACATTGATAACTAAAATAATCTCTTTATACATATAAATTTTTCATGGTGTAATTTTTTCAAGATATAAATTTCACTTTTATTTCAATACAACTAAAATAAATAGTTTAAATCAATAAATTTACACCTTATAAAAATTTAACCTTGATTTATTTTTTATTGTTGTTGTAAACTTCATAAGTAGAATAATACAAGAGTAGTATTGGAATAAAAGTTTTATCTTTATTGCATTTCTTTCAAAGAGGTTATAATGTTACAAGAAATATCAATCTAAGGGAGGTAAGTAAGATTTTAAAAACCTCAGAGGTGCCAAGTGATATTATGAGAAACCTCAAGGGAGGTTTCTGAAATTATCCCTTTCTAGTATTTGAAAAGTCAGCCCCCGACCACGCTTTCAAGTTTAAACAGGCTCGCATTAGCTCATCAGTTGCTTGTTTGCTTGCTTGCTTCTCGAGGGAACTCATGCAGTATGGATTGGCTCTCTCTACGGAAATTGTTCGTGTCGATCAAAGTTTGTCAAAGAGGCCCCGAGGGAATCATACGAGTGTTACAACATTTTACATGACCTGCGTAATTACATATAATATTACTAGAATAATCCATAATTAGTTAGAAAGATAACTAATTATATAAATAAATACGAATAACTAATTGCATAATTATAATGGATAATTAATTTATAGAATAAATAATTAGAAGAATTAAGGAGACCTACAACTAGTGCTTTCAAAATTAGATCCGACCAACCAGTTCATGGTTCGACATCATTCTGATTCACTAAACAAACCAAAGAATAAATTGAATCAGTCAAACCCAACAAGAAGAACCAGTTGAACCGGTTAAAATCTGCAAAAAAAACCAAGCTTTTGAACCAGTTCATACTAAAATTTCTTTTTTTTATTATTATTTTTTTTACATTTTAAACTCATCCAATTTGCATAATAAATAAAAGAATAAAAAATGAGAGGGCTGGGTGGAAGTAAGTTGAGAGAGATTATAAGTAAGAGATCTAGACCTTCCACTTAAAAAAAGAATTTTAAAAAAATGAAAATATTTGAGCCAGATCAATCTCTGAACTGAGAGCTCATCCAATTTACTTAACACTTGGGGTAGAGATGGCAAATGGGCGGGATGGGCGGAATTTAATTGGGATTGAAAATATGGTCATACCCAAACAGTCCCATATTAGCCATGGGACTAATATGGGCTAAACCCATTTGATCCCGCCCAAATACCAAAATTAATCCCATTTTATTTATTTTTTAAGAAACACTCTTTTTTTTCTCAATCAAATATCTCAATATTATCCTTTCTTTATATATTATTTAGTTTGTTTATTTAACTTCATAAAAGTTCTACACTCTTCTTTATAAATTATGCGATAATTTTTCAAACTAAATAAATTTTTCTAAATATGAAATTTATAAAAGACCAACTTCATATAAGTGGATGATTTTTTTTGAGAGTTCATGTTGATTAAATAAAAATCTATTGATCAACAAAATTTAATTATTCCCAAAATCCATCTACTCATATATGTTATTTTATTTCTTAACTTTCAAGACCCACTCTAAAAATTTTTCCAATTCTAAGGCCATCCTAATTCAATGAAATTCTATCAAGAATAGAATTTTGCAGTGATGGAATTTTGTAGTTATGAGAGAGCATCTGATGCATAAGTGCTAATTTACCTAACTTGTACTACAACCTTATAACATTAATTTATTAATGTTGAGAAGAAAATGAAAAAAAAAAAGATTTTTTTTATTTTAATGGATACCCATGGGAGTCCCAAATAAATCCCATATATACCCATATTTTAAATGGGTATTATTGGGTATATCCCAATAAGGCCCAAAACCCATATTTTAGATACCTATCCCACTCAAATTAAATTTGGGTATGGGATCCCAATAGATCTTGGGTATTTTTGCCACCTCTAACTTGGGGTTAAAAAAAAATATGCTATGACAGTTTGAATCTATCTATAATTGTACACTAGGAAAGGGTCCTAATCTATATGTCTTAAGAGAGTGTGTGTGTGTGTGTGTGACAGTGTGTGTGTCTAAGGCTCTCAATTTCTCTCGGGATCCTAGTCTTTATATATGTACACAGTCTCTTAGTTTCTCTCTCTCTACTCTTAACTATGTTTGTCAGTTTACCCATCACTTAATAAAGACAGGGAGAAATAGAAGGGTGATTAAGTAATGGTTGATTACTTGACATAGCTATCAATTCACCCATCACTTAGTACAAACATAGAGATAGAGAAGGGTGATCAAGTAATGGTTGATTACTTGACATAAGTATGCCCTAAATTTGTTAACACATACCATAAATTTATGGGATGGGCTAAATCCACACCCATACAACTTAAAGCCATACTCATAATGCATTAATAATCTGTACTATTAGTATTAAAAATTATGTGAAGTGTCGACTTAGATTGCAGGGGTGTCGATTTAATATCACCCTAAATTTATTACCTATGCTCTCATATCTAACAACAACTACTTGGTGCTTGACATTCTGGGGGTAGCTAACCCCTTTTTATAGCTTGTTAAGAGACCTTAGTCTCTCCCTTCTAACCAAAAGAGAGAAGGGGAATTGGATGCTACGCTAATTAGAAAAGTTTCAAGAGAAAAGCAAGTGACCCGAAATATGAAGAAACTTACAGGAGTTGCAGTTCCAAAGACAAGATGCCCGCTGTGATTCAGCTCAACCAGCCAGCAGGTAATTGACCTACACTGCGCAGGAGACTTACTTTATTTTAATTGTCCTTTTAGACTAGCACCTTTTCCCATCTTTGACCAAAATGGCATTGACACTTGTTTCATCTAGTCTTTACTTCTTAACCAACACCACTACAAAAATTATAAAGGGTCGTATCCTTCAATTTTGTTTGCAGTGGAATTGTAGTAGCATTCTTAGAGGGGGATAAAATCATGCTTACGTCTTTACATGTTTCATCAACTTAGAAATCCTGATGCTCACAAACTCACATCCACAGATCTCAATCCAGGAACTTCAGCATCTGAGGCAAGTCATACCCAAGAAATGCACACCACGGGCACCAACAAGGTATTCATTTTTCATGCTCTCACGTGCCTTAAGAGAATGAGCATTTTAAATTGGAGCCTTCATATTTATATGGCTGTGATCCATTTGTTCCTTAACACTAAACTACTATACAAGGTACACTTAAAATGCAACCAAATGGAGTAATTGGTGATGGTCTACCATACCAGGGGGAGAAGAACACATACATTTCTTTCTCAGTCAAACAGAGTCAAATAGATCTAAACTACACAATCTTTTTTTTTTTTTTCCTTCCCCAAGTAAAAGCTGCAACGTTCAGGGTCACCATAATAATGCAGCTGGTTTCAACTGAACCCGGAAAAAAAGAAAAAAGAAATACGGGCTTACCACGCATTTCTTTTGCTGTTCAAAACAGTGGAGAACTTCTTTCCTAAATACAAAACTAAGTGGGAGTTGCTTAGAAATTAGGAAAGCAGGCAACCATACATTTCTGAGAAACAAGCCTGTATATGACATCCTTTATCCTGAGAATATATGATCTCCAGAATCTCACAACACACAATTACCTTCTCGTTTAGGTAAAACCAGTAAACACTCATTCAGATTTCAGACATCGGGGCATCTTCTTTTCTAGAAACAATGCTCCGCTACAATATCAGGCAGAATTAAAGCTTAAACCAGCGGAAACATACAAAGCTAAAAGTTACTAATTAATGTCTATAAGCTCTGATAAGAAATAGAACATGTAGGGAAAAAAAATCCAAACTGCTAGTTATCCTCAAGTGTAGAAGATAAATGACTTGATCATTATTGATACTGGGTTGGCAAAAAATTTATAGACCCAATGTGCATATCAGCAAGATACTTTACAGAGTTCACGAGTTGAATAGAACTGACCGCCGACATAACACAGTCATGACAAAAACGGCATACTATTGCTCTGATCTGAGCCACTTGGATGATTGATAATCCTCCTCAAAATCACTGCCCTCGCTCTCCTAATATCCCTGCTACACTTGTCAGCATGATCATTCAAATCATGAATGGTTTTCATAAACCCATTCACCTTCTTCTTTATCTCAGCCACGGCCATCACCACAGCCTCATCTTCTCTCATGGCAAAATCAGCTGTCTGCAGCATTGCCTCGATCTCAATCTGCAGCTTATCCACAAGCACCCTAATGCTATCCAAGTCCTTAATCACTATGTAACTCCCAATCTGCATCGAGAAAATAACCTCCCTCTGCCCTTTCAAATCCCTCTCGCACTTACTCCAAATAGAATTCAACCATTTCCCCATCGATCCCAATGGCAACGCTGCTGCCGCAGCCAATGCCGTCACCACCGGCGGAGCCGTAACGGCAGCAGCCACTACGGAGCAAATCAAAACAGAGACAAAAGCTGCTATGAAAATAACATTAGACACCCTCCTCCAACCCTTCATTGACTTCAATTTCTTGTCAAGCTTCCTCTTTTTAGCTTGCAGTTTCTCTAACATCAAAACTTGCTGCTTATAAACATCTTGAAACAAGGAAAAGAACTCCTGGGTAAAAGGGTCGCCGGCGGCCTTAAAATTAGACAACTCCCGTAGGGTTTTAGGATAAGGATTGACGGACTCTTCTTGGGAATGGGCTTGGGGTTTTGCATGTTCATTCTCGAAATTCTGCAAGGCGAGGAGAATAATGGATTGGGTATGGAGGGCTCGCTTGAGGCAGGCTTCGAGGGCAGTACAAAAATCCAAACTTTGAAGGCTATTCTCGAAGTAATCGTTGACTAGATCGTACAAGTCTTGGTCTTTCCAGATATCCTTCTTGCACTGGAGTATGACATTGACTACTTCTTGATTCATTTCCAGCAAGCATTCGGTGACTTCCCGGAGGGAGTCGAGGGAAAGGGCCCTGAAGTCGAGGCCTACCGCTATCGAGTTGATGGCTCGGCTGGTGCGTTCCTGGAGAGTGGCGTCCAGAGACCGGAGCTGTGGATCGGCTTGGCAGGCGGCTTCGTAGGAGCTCAGATCAGCTTCGGGAGCGACATCCTCAGCTTTTTCTCCATTACTACTACTATGGTTGCTGCTGTGACTGGAGTCGCTGCCGTGTCGAGACGGTGGGGTGCGCGTGCTCTGTCCGCTGGTTTTGCTAAATTGACTGCCCATTTGAAACTGGAGGAATCCCAACTCCGAGTGCGTGTGTGTTTGTGGAGGGGTTTCACTGTTTCTGGGTATGCCGGAAGCTGACTAGCGAATGCTGAGAAAGGGCGAAAATGGGGGAGTTTGGGCAGGCCCCCCAAAGAGGAGGAGGAAGAAAAGGACGGTTAAGACGGGGGAGTCGTTGTTTTTGACTCTGTGCGAGTTGGTGACTTGGTGGGGGTCCAGTTCACTGGCAAGGAGACGTAGGGAAAAGAAAAATAAAAAATGGACAGGAGAAGATGGCAAGAGGCTCAAAGCCTCAAGCTGACTGATTGTTTGGATTTTTTTTTTTTTTTTTCCTCCCCATGACAAAAGTTCTGAATGTTCACACAACAAATTGGTGAGGCCGCTTCAAAGGGTTCTGTTTTGGTTCCATGTATTGAAGGGATTTATTGAGAGTTGTTTCGTGGAATGTTTTAAACCAGCACGAACCGCCTGATTGAACCGTCGATCGGGTGGCTGTCCGAGCAAGTTATGCCTCAAAACCCATGAGGTTAAAAAACTGCTTTATTTAATGAAAATCAATTGACCCGATTAGTCCAATCAATGAACCGTTGAACTGGAACAATTTTTACTAAATTATCCGGTACATTCAATTGGTCAAAATTTGTATTTAAAAAAAAAGACGAAAATTTTTAAAAATAATGTAACAAATAAACTAATTAGACAATCACAACCTATGGCCAGTTCAAGTTAAGACTAAAAGACTCCAACATGTATTCTTTATTTTATTTATAGATTTTTTTTTACTTAATTTCCATCAATTTCTTCTCTTCTTAATCATCCCTATCTTCATGATCTCACTGTTAATCTCTCAAATTCATCAAACAAAGTTCAATTTTATGCTTGACTTACATGCGCAAGTTTCATTTCCGAATATATGATTTTTTAATTTTACTTTAAAACTTACGAATTTTGTAAAGTAAGATTTTTGTTTTCTTGGTATCAAACTTGTCATGTTGATCTAATCATAATTCTTTTTTCTTTGTTTTTCTTTTATTTTGCTTTGTATCTTTGATTTTCTTTCAGTTTGTTTTATTATAATCTCATTAGCAACAGAATTTTAGTTATAATCTTGTGCCTAAACCTCTATAAAAAAATGTGTAGATTGCAGATATGATAAAATGAATAATATATAATTTATTTATTATTAATTTGTGATGTTAGGGGTCAAAAATGGTCAGTAATCTGGTAATTTTTTCGATTCAATGAACTCATTTGAGTTTTAAAACCTTGGTTTGATGTGCTTTCCTTGTCGTTGCGGCATAACTTGAGTAACACGTCATCATCATTGTTATAAATGAATTCCTAGTTTGACATAAGAAGTAAGGCAAAATTAGGTTCATTGCTGCTTTTTAGCGAGAGAGAGATGTTATTGCAAATCTCTCTCTTCTTGACGACAATGCCGACGTCATTGGAAAGTTTTTTTTTTTTTTTTGGGGGGGGGAAGGTCACCTGCATTAAAAATGAGAAAAATATTACAAAATAGGTATTTGTATCTACTAATATCCGAAACAGCTGAAGAACAGGAGGAGAGTTAAGAATCTACTAAAACAAACAATTAGCTAAACAATATATAATGCCGGATTTAATTGTTTATACCGAGAACTATTTTCTACTAAAAAAAAGAATAATACAATAACTACCCCTAATGTAGTATATCCCAAGCTTCAAGAATATCTTTGTACTTGACATAGAGTATGCTAATCTCAGCAAATTCCTCCGTTTATTGCTATTCAGCAAAAAAGTCCGCAATTTGTTGCTCAATTTTTTGATGTTCTTCATCTATAGACGTGCGGCACCAAGCGGGAATAATTTTTTTTTTATCCAAATTGCAGAGGGGCTTTGGTGCAAATTTTTTTTCGTCTGACGTGCGGGGACCGCAGTGCAAAAACAAGAAATAGGCAAAAAAGGAAGCTTCAGGTCTGCTGCAACTTTAAGATTTTCTGTCATTTATGTGTATATTTTACAACTTTAAGATTTTCTTAATATCACTATTTTTTCCTTAATATAACTCTTATTTGTTTGAACCCTAAAATACATTGGATTCTCAATTTTTATCAAATCAATCAACTTTTCTCCGCTTACATTTCATTTATTACTCTCAAATTTTTTTAGGGTTCAATCGCCAATTATTTTATATACTATGTCAGGTAACCCTAAACCCTAAACTCTAAATTACCAACTTTTCCAACTTTTCCACTTTCATAATTCACAAAACTTTATTCATTATCTAATTACAAAATAAAAGGCTTGTGTTTACTCTTTTTAACCATAAACCATAACACCCATTGTAACCTCAATATTCACTGTTTAATATTTCTCAAACTTTATGTATATATATTACATCTTTTATATTTTCAGAATACACAATATGAAAACCCTAATATATAGGATTCAAACACATTGAGTTTTTTAATTGTATCATTGCAATACAATTTTTGTCACTTCAATTCAAATAATTACTAAATTTGCGTCATTTCAATTTAAATTTGTACTGTTCAATTTTCTGTCAAGAATAATTTTTGAATTTCTACTCTTTCAAAATTTAAATCCAAAAACCCAATAACATTTTCACAAAAAACCCCAAATCAAGATCTCTTTACTAACTAAATTAACATTTTTTTTTTTCATCTGACAGGGTGCCGCACACTAGTCACAGCAATTTTCCATGTCTTAGGTGCCGCATATGTCATATGCGGCACCTGAAACATGCAAGTTAGTGTGCACTCTGTCAGACGAAAAAAAAAAATTTGCACCAAAACCCCTCTGCAATTTGGATAAAAAAAAAATATTCCTGCTTGGTGCCGCACGTCTGACGTGCGACACCTATAGATGAAGAACACCAAAAAATTGAGCATCAGATTGCGGACTTTTTTGCTGAATAGCAATAAACGGAGGAATTTGCCTGCTAATCTCCTTGTGACAACATCTCTGATTTGCTGAAATAGATGCTTGTGAGTTTGTGATTGGTGCAGGAGGATACGAGCACCTGATTCAGTCCAAATGGAATAGATGCAGGCCCAGAAGAAAACTTTCCAGTGATCCCAATAACATCTTTTCGTTTGATATGAGCAGGACCCTTATAGCCGTTTAGATTGCATTTTTTGGGAAGTTCGTAATGATAATGTTTTTTTTTTTTTTTTTTTTTAAGATACGATGTATATGAGATAAAAAAAGTAATTAAAAATATATAGCAAAATATTCACAAAAAATGAAAAAAAAAAAATTCTCCAACAATCCAAACAAGAATTTTTCTATCCCAAGAAAAGATGATAATAAAAATAACCTACTATCCTAATGATTATATACAAATACCCGTACAAAAAATTATTAACTTTTAAGTGTTGCTAAATAATTCTAATATCTAATACTATAAGATGACGGCAGAATCTTTCAATTGTCTGCACCACATAAGTCTTGAATAAAAATTTGGCAGATCCAAACCTAAAAGTAAACGATGCTCAAAACGATTCCTTTCTACAATTAATTAACTTTCGGGAAGATAGTAAGTTGAGGAAAATGTTGACAGGAAGAAAACTGAGAGACGCAATGGACCACTGACCCCTTTAAAGCATTTAACTGAGGGATGACTTTGACCTCTTTCTTTTTTTCATCCTTTTGGGGTCAAGTGGAATCTCCAACTTGTCAAATACCCTCTTTTCTCATGCCTATGCACTGGACTGGGGCGTGGGAGCCTGTGCCTGGATATTTAACGGTAGAAGTATATCTATGTTTTCCTGACAACAACGTATAACTTGTCGTTGTAGTATAGTGGTGAGTATCCCCGCCTGTCACGCGGGAGACCCGGGTTCGATCCCCGGCAACGGCGATATGTTTTTTTGACTCCCATCTTCTGCTGATTTAGACACACAGGGTCCTTGCCCAGCCCAACCCGCATTAGGCCCAAATCAGCAGCACCTCAAATAAAGACGTTAGACACTAGCCTAGTAACCACAATCACGTTTCTGGCCCATGCAGCATTAGGCCCAATTAGACAATTTTCACGTAAATAGGTACCATTGGAACATTAATCAAGTAATCATCATCGCCTTAATAATACAAGTAAGTTACTTTTTTTTGTTTATTACACATCTTAAATGTTAATAATAAGTATAACTTTTTTATACTCTGTCAGACAATGTATAATTTTTTTTATACTAAAAAGTTTAAATTATATCACATAATATAAATTTAAATTTGAAATTCAAATCATACACATGTGACATGCATCAGAAACTGTTGGTGTAAAAAAATCATTACACTGTCAATGTATAAAAAGTTAATTCTAATAATAATTAACCCTTCCCTCTCCCCACCTTAAAGATTCAAAAGTTAAAAAAAAAAGAAGGAAACAAACAAATACTAAGAGGCCCTAGCTCCACTACAAGATTCATGATTCATCCACCCAAGTGATAGCGCCATTGGTTAAATGAGATGGGATCCTAATCAGCTACAAATCCTGCAATCTCCAATCAATTATAGTGCAGTGCTCGAATTTCATGAGAGGGGAAGAAACTTTGGCAATTTGTGAACGGGAAACCGGGAAGGGGGGATGGAGACAAACCAAATCCAAGTATGAAGATTGTTTATCTGATTAGACGAACTTTGACAGTCCTTCATTTCCAGGAAGGCACGGGGGCACATTTTTCTGTGCTTGTTGCAGTGAGTCTATATTCAGGCATTGAAACTTCATTTATCCATCGGATGGAATATATTGGACTCGTCCAGATATGGAATCTCTTGAACTAATCAAAACAGAGGTTTGCGAATCGTTTTACTGCTTACTAAGAAGATCTAGTGTCTGCAATTTATGCAAGACACGAAGAATTAAAAAAGTTATCTAACGAGGGTGGAAGAACACACTTAAAAAATCCAGGGAGGAGACCACATCTGTCACGGGAGTATGAGTGCCAATTGTCCTTCTTTTGTGGTACAACGCTGTCTTTTTCTGCTATCAGATTATATTAAGCTCAAAATTAGCCAATTGGACCAAACTGGCCCACCCTCCCTCTGATATAATTCTCAGCGGTTTAAATTTTAGTATTCATCTACTCTTGCTCTTCTTTTTTTTTTTTTTTTCCAAATATATATATATATGTGTGTGTGTGTATATAATTTAATTTACTCTTCATTGTCTCCTTTGATCAAGGTTCCTTCTCTCGCTTCCTTTCCCTTTATTATGCTTTTCTGTTATCAATTTGCCATTTATGAATCAAGCCAATAGTGAATATATTCCACTGAGTAACGCAGCTGACCAGTTTTCACACAACAGATTGTAGTACTGAATTTTCTGGGGCGAAAGCAACAAGTCGTTACAACATCTTTTGGTAATACTATTGAACTACAGGAGACCAAATATTTGTGCTAGTATTTAACGTCCACAGTCATAAATATATTGAGTATATCATTACTACGGAATAAGATGGTGGTCAAGCTTGATAGCCCAGTACCTAATTTATTTCACTTTCTTGCTATAAAGCTGACAACAATTTTTATGGATTGTGAGCACCGGGCAGGACATGTAAGGGGCTCCCATGGTTTGGTTAAACAGGTTGCTGATTTGGTTGAATAAAAGCAGCCCTCCTGATTAATTGTAATGCCTACTTGTTTCAGCTGGAAAACGAGTCATCATATTTTAGGAGGATGAAGATCCTAAATGTCTCCAGGCTGTCCCTCTTCAGGAGTCCCTTTCTCGAATGTGAACTATTACAGCAGGGGATGGATATGCAGCAGTGACTTAGATTCTCAATCGTTGACTGAGTTACCCGTGCACAACTGCATGTTAGACTATCTCAAATCCTGGATGAGCTAAAGAATAGAAAAGGAGTGAACAAAGGACGAGGACACTGCAAAAAAAGAAAGAAAATCCTCTCTCGCTCCCATCCAAAACCGAAAAGAAGAAGCGACAAGAGATAAAATAAAGCATTTTGCTGGCAAGACAAATTCTGTTTAATCTTTTGCAGTGTCTTAACTCCAGCATTAGTTAAGGACAATAAAAGCCTTAATTCTCTTATTAATTCAAGAATGCAGAAAGATTGTGGTCCAGTATGCAGGACACAAGATTCTGTAGTCATAATTTCTTTTACTCCTGATCAGCCAGTAAGCATTGAAACCAGATTAATTACGATTGTTATTCAGAAACATCTCAGTAAGTTGGGAGCCAAATGAAACTTTGAAAACAGGGCTACTTAAATTAATCTTGGGATGTTCTCCATTCCTCATTTATGGCCGACCAACCATCTCGTGGGATGATGTCCAAATTAACCTTGTAGTCAGATAATAATCAATCTTGAACCAGAGGTTAATGATGTGGCAGAGAGGAGAAGGAGATTCCAATTTCCAAGTGTTGTCTTGTAGACCGGGGGCCCTGGACTGGAATACGGGAGATGCCTTGTTCCTTTGGACCACCCAACCATCCTCTCGTCCTCTCCTATAAGAAGGGCCTTTTGCCCACACTTCTGAAACGCGACTGCTCACCCCCACTCTTTCATTCTCTCTCGAGTGCTTCTTCTTGTATTCTTACCAAAACAAAGAGTGTTTCTTCCACCATTATCGAATCCTTAGTCTTCTGTCAATCCTTTACTTTCCATATTCACATTTCGATCAAGAAAGTCGTAGTCCATCAAATATGGATGCCAAGATCAGCAAAGCAGCCGTTGGAGGGTCTAAGAAGAAGATGTCAAATAGCAGAAGACTTGGAAGATTTCTCAAAGAACAGAGAGGAAGGCTTTACATAATGAGAAGATGCGTTGTCATGCTTCTGTGCTGGCATGACTGAAGCTGTTGCGCACTCGCACCTCAATGCGTGAAGATTGAAGAGGGATCTTATCGTCTCTTTCACTGACAAAAATTCTTCATCCAGTTGACTGTAAATAGCAAATAGACTCCATACTCCAGAGTTGTAACTTTAAGCTAATCTAGCCCTTTAGGCATTAGTGTAGATGCTTTCTCACTTAGCTTGTAGTAGCTTGCATGGAGAACAGGGAGAGTTTCAAGAGTCGTACTCTTACTGATTGACATTAAAATTATTTTAAGCAGAGATCCGAGAAGAGCACCAATTGCAGTCTCCTTTACTTATCTTTTTCCTGGCTCCATGCAAGCAGATTAAGCAGTACAGAGAAATATATTAGTACACCTAGTCGTGAAGTCCGCTAGGCATTATTATTATTATTATTATTATTTGCATATCATGAACAAGTTTCAATTTTTGTGCCTATTTTTCTGTGGGTGTCAAGTTATATATATATATATATATATATATATATATTGGGTTTTTTCTTCTAAATCTTTCTTTTGGTGAAGAGAGCTGAGATGGGTTAATACTATTCATGGGATGGCTCTTGAAAAGGTAGAGTAATACGTACAATTGCAAGACTGTGAATTACTTTTAGAGGCATGGCTACTTACTGCGGGAGTGGTGTAAATAGTAGTGTAGTACAATTACTACACCGGAAAACAATAATGGAGTACTTGTCACCTCTACATTCATACTCATTTTCTGTTCCCCTGATTAATTTGTGACCTCTTTTTCTCCGTTCTCAGCTCTATTGCGGGATACGGTAAGAATTTCAGACCACTTAAATAGAGTGGCATGTGCTGTTGATCCAGGTCATACAGCATCACTCCTAGCTTTACCTAGTTTGTCTTTTCCTGACTGGCCATGGACACCTACATCCTACTCTATTGTAGAGTCAGTAGAAAAATTTTGCATATATTACTGTGAAAAATACCACCATAATCAACGAAACTGGACACTCCCTGTGAATTTGGATTTGCGCAAGTTTTTTGTTATTCTTCTCCATGACTACAAGCCAGGAGGCTCACACGACTCAAGTTTTAATCTTCCATGTTATGATTGAAAATGGCGTGTTTATATAATTCATTGTTGGACTTAAGTCCTTTGCAGATTGCGAGTATTATATTAGCATATTAATGAGGGTTTGTCTATCCCCCTTGCTAGTAACACGAACAATTTCCCGTGAAGTGGCTATTCTTGACTAGATTGTCCACCGCTGGAGACGTGACGATGGTAGGACAATCATTTACTAATAGTTCTCAGTTCTTACCCAAAAAATAAAAAATAAAAATAAAAATCAATTAACTTTTTTTTTTTTTTTTTTTTTTTTGGGGATCAATCAACACCATCTACTTTATTCTTATTCCTACTCTAGCCTAATCTAAGGGGAGGTGCGGATCCAACTGGGCCATTAAAAATTAGTAAGCGACTGAACCATCACCAACAAGAGCTTATGAATTTCAAGGAGCTACATATTAATAACAAAGTGATAGGAGTTAAGGTTTGAACTCTTCACCTCCCGCAATACAATTTTGCAGTGGCCAACCGCCCAAAGGGACAACTGGTTTAGAGAAAAAATCATTTATCAGTGAGACTAGGATTCGTGATCATTCCTGTGAAGAGTCACAGTAGTGGGTCTTTCAGGTCACCAGGACTCGCTAAAAGCTTTAGTGCACGTGTGAGTGGTGGACTATATGATCATGTTGTCACAGACAAGTGGATCCTACAACACAAGCTCCAAAAGAGAAGGAAAGAAGTAGGGCTGGATAGTAAATCGATCCAATTGCGCCCTCCCAAAAGGGTTAAAATGATAAATCGATACCAAATCTTTGAGCTCAAAATTAGCTGGAAATGATCTTATCGATCGTAAAGGGGTAAACGAGGCTTATTGTCCACTTGTGGATTTCGGCTCAATTTTGCCCTTCCTTTTCTTTCAGTTCGCACCTTCCACGAAACTATCATAGACATCTGGTGGAGTGAGGGAGAGTGTGAAAATTTTTAAAATGCTTCCAAATTCCTCTAGGTTGTATAAATGAGTTAGGAAAAGTATTATGACTTGTAATTCACCACTTATTTGTGTTTGTATGTATTCAAGTAACTAGTGGATTGAAAATTTAAATACCTTCTAAATAATTCAAATAATCTAGAGAAAATTGTAGAAAAGGCATTGATCTTAAGATCGAGTCACAGGAATTAGAAGTATTGGTTTTTAATCCTCCTGCCATCTTCTCACTTCTTAAATCTCACACCTCCGCTATTGGAAAATTTTAAATTGTTGGTTGACCGGGTAATTCCCATTTGGCAGCGTACTGTGCAAATTTGCTTATTGTTTCTATTTAAGGTAGTGCCATCAATCGGATTTTTTTGAGTCAAGTTTTGACAAGTCCAAACTTGACTCACAATTTTATATCAATCTTTTGGACTTCAAACTTTCAGGTTTAAGTCCAAATTAGAAGGTTCAAACTCTGCTCACACTTTTATATGAGTTTCGGATTCAAATCGAGTTTAACCTAAATTCATAATTAAACACACACACTCTCTCTCTCTCATACACAGACCGGGCCTTAATCGAACTTGGTTCACACTTAATTCGAACTTAATATTTAAATCCAAACTCTGCCTACCCTATTTAAATATCAAGTTCAATAGGTTTTTTTTTTGAGCCAAATAGGCCAGGCTCAGACTGGTCCCGCCCCATTGATGGCCCTAATTCAAGGAAGCAAAGTGCAAAAAAAGAAAAGAAAAAAAAGGAAAAAAAAAACATTCTGGTTTAATTATTTAACCTCCAGTACCTACTTAGTAGCCACGTACTTGAAGACAGTAGAAACGAAACGTTCAGGGGAAAAGGAGAAAACAAAGAAGAATAAAAGGTTTTGACGGTCAATGGAAGCTTTACTGCAATCACGTGCGCAAGGCCCACCATGAATTTGACCTTTGGTTGTCTCCAAGCAAGTGTGAGACGATGGGACCTTTTACGTGCCCCATATTAAAAATGTTTGGGCTTAATCCCCCAGCACAAAGTCCCACCAATCATAATCTCCTGCTCACTATTAAGCGCACACGAGATCAACGCGTCCTTCACTCACTGCCTTCACCAAGGCGTGGGCACAGGCCGCCATTTGGCCAATCCGATCCACACCTTACGGTTTAGTCAATTTCTAACTTTTATCAGCATATACTACCCGATCATTCGATGCCCGTTAGAAAGGGGGTCGGATTGATGGGTGTTCGTCCTGCATCCCTCTTCATTTAATTCAAAAAAAAAAAGATAGATTCTAATTTAATTTGTATTTTACATATTCGTCTTAGACTTAACATAGATTTTTTTCCTAAAAAAATCTTTTATTGATAAACAAATATACTAAGAGAATACAATAAAAAGGGAAAAAGTTAAAAGAATTCAAAATCAATAAAAATTTGAATTAAGCAGTACTCTTTTTGTAATATATGTTCAACATGGATTAAACTCTTTTCTAAAAAACATAAGATCACGATCTCTACAAATGAATAAACAAATTAAAGTCTCTCACATTTGTAGTATAATTTGTTTGATGAAATTATTTAGTTAGTTCTAAAAATAATATTTTGTAGTACGTAAATAAAAATGTATATATATATATATATATATGTGCATGGCGGAGTGGGTATTTTTGGTTCTCAATCCTGTAACTCTAACTTGTTCCACATATAAACGGTATCCGACTCTCTTTCAATGTAATCAAATAATGCGAATTAGATATCCTATTTTTCGAATCAAATCGATTGGATATCGTAGGTTTTCAGAGCAGTGAGTGTTTTTGCCCATCCCTACTCTCACACATTAATACTAGTAAATTAAGTCCAGTCCTATATATCCAAAGAAAAAAAGGTAAATTTTTAATTAGCTTTAGTTCTCATAAAAGTACAACTATGACCAGCACAGAATAAACCTACATTATTTACGTATGCATTCCTAGACAAAAAGAAAGCAAATACTCTGGTTTGGGAGTTTATTTTTTAACTACTTTTTGGGAAATTTATGATATTTTGAATCCAGTCTAGTTTCTAAGGTGGAGTACTTTTCATGTTCCGAGCCTTCGAGATAAAATATTAGTCCGAGGGAGCTAGAGAAGCACCATGTCATGTTTTGCGTGCAAAAGTTGTTACTTACTTTAATTCTTCAAATAAATTCTATGTTAAAACACCCGCTAGGGAGCAAGGATATAATCAAATCAAATTGAGTTTGAATCTCAGCATACTCGATCCCGACTCGACAAGAAGACAGGGAACTTGACCTTGATCGAGCAATAATATTGCTGCTCGAGATTGAGCTCATTGTAATGCTCAAAAGCTCGAGCTCGACTCACTTGATCTCAAGCATCCCACGAGCCATGCCGAGCTCGATGAAGTATTGCAGTCCCAGAAACTATTCTGAAACCAATGAGTCAATGACCTGCCGCCTGCCTTTCACAACTTTCATATACTAAATCCAGTGCAATAAGACACAAATCAGTGACTTCTTTCAAGTCCATATTAGATTGGCATTTGAGTAACACAAGTTGAGAGTATACAACTATACATGCTGATGCTGGATAAAGTGTAAACTTTAACAGATTTAGAAAAAGGAAAAAGCAACGTTATGCGTCCAAATTGGGATGCCTGTTCCCTACGAAAGATAGTCTAGAAAACAGAGAGGAGTATATAAACATAATTTAAGACCTACTATAGTACTAATCATACTATTTTAGGCTTTCAGCTAACATGACAAAAACTGGAAAAAAGATTCTTGAAGGAAGAGGAATTGGGGATTTCATTTTTCAACTATTTTAGAAGCGAAAATACGTTACCACATTTCAAAAAATTTCATATGAAGGGTGACATGTTTGTAAATTCAAACACTCCTGTGGTTATAGTAATTTCATAATAGTAATATATTAAATAATTAAAATAACAAAAAGCTTGATAAGGTTCGACGAGCTTTTCGAGCATTACTGCCGGTCACTCAAACTTGGCTCAATTATTCAATCAAACTACTCGAACTCAACTCGAGTTTGATCAATCCAAGTTCAAGTCGAGTTATTGATCGAGTTGCTCACAAGTTACTCAAACAGCTCGGTATAACAGTGGTTATATTTGATAGAGTGTCATCCACATTTCCTTTCAAGAAAGGAGAAAAGAACAAAAAAAAAAAGGAATATACATGTTTTCTTAAAAAGAAAAAAAAAAGTAATATACATGTTTTCTTACTTTTTATTTTATTTTTTAGTATAAGTGAGATATTTCGAATTCGAAATCTATTACTTACCCTCCCTTCCCCTGCTGCCCATCCCTTTTTCATATATATATATATTTTATCTTTTTCCTATATATTACTTGCACTTCCTTTGTACCACTTGATCCATTCTTGTCCCCATATATTTTCTTATTTAATGACCCAAAACTCATCGTCGGCTATAAATATCTTGTTATAGTATCCAAAGTAACTTACAAACTTTCAGTTAACTGTGGAGGGCCATTACCTGTCAAGGAGGAGTAACTAATTTTACCATACGACGCCCTCTTCAGATCGTCGCTGACAGTCCTCCACGGTACGTACAGGTACATGGGTGAGGGGTGGGGCTGGGAGGAGGTGGGAGAGGAGGGAAAAAAAAAAAAAATCATTTGTAGCAGCAGGATAGGTTTAATCCAATTGAGTAAGGAACAGCTACAGAATCAATTGAATAAGTAACACCTACAGAATGGGCTCCGGTCTGCCCTCGGTCCGTGGGTTAGCAGTAATTGTTTCTCTTCTCTGAGGCCCAACACTCTCACACTGTTTAACAAATGCCCATTCCATACCGGGCAGCCCAAAGTTGGAAATGTTACAGTACAAATCTCCGGTCTTTATTTTGCTGGGATAAAGAAGTGGAAATTAATGACTACAAAATGTCAGGAATTCAGCATAAGTGGATGGCCGCATCACCAGGAGACCGCCAGAGATTTTTGAACTACATAGCAGTATATCTTATATATATTCAAACAACTCATTATGTAAATTATTAGAGTCGACTCAATGGTTGAAAGGGAATTATTAGAGCCTTCCTCTGTAAAATTCAGAGTTCAAATCCCACGTCTCAGGTACGGTTGGAAGATGAGAAGGGCACAAAGAAAAGTGAGAATTTGAGTTCAAATCCCACGCCTCGAGTACAGTTGGAGGGTGAGAAGGATATGAAAAAAAAAAAGGTGAGAAATTGGGTATAGTTGAGGGCTCATTGCCCCATAACTAGAATCTTTATGCTACAACATGTAGCATCTCTAGCGAACCAACTTAAGATTAGAAACGAAATGGTAAAATATTAAACAATATATATTGATAGCCCCCAAGTAATGGTAGTACTACTAGCTGCTTGGTAACAAATAGTATAAGTAAAGGCGTAAAGATAATGAGCAGGTCCAGCTTGACTTTGAACGGTGGAACGGCTCCTTCTGGAGCAGCTGACACATTTTTCCTACTACTGCTGTACTGCATGACAATTACTGATGGTTTATTTATTTTAGTTTCTTCTGAACTAATTTCTTTTCACACTTCGCAAGGTTGGACATCTGAGAAAGTATGGAGCTGCTCTGGTAAATCAAACAGGTTGGCTGCGAACAGTAAAAGCGATTTCCAGATTCCCATTAATGTGGTTCGTAGGCTATTACGTTAACCTGAGGGATCTCATTTTAGACAAGACAAGATGCACCACAACGGACAAGAAACTGGGTTAAATATAAAGTCCAGATATTTGTCCAGCCCTACTTTTTTTTTTTAATAAACCTTTGGACGTTAGCTAGGGTTTATGGAGCAGAGCTGAAGTGACATACAATGTGGCAATGACTAATGCGCAATACACAATGCAAATTCAGGTTGTTATACTGAAAATCCATTAAGGTACTTGGAAGTAAGTAAGAAAAGTTTTGGAATTTGTTCTTACTATCAGCTGCTAAAAACTGTCCGTCGTTTCTGACCAACTCTGGAAGATGTCATTCAATATGGCATATAATATCGACATATTTTTCCTACAAGGGGAAAACTATTTCTCATCAGATCAACTTCATCTCCTCTGGTGGTGCTGCGAAGAAAATTGATGATTCAGATCAAATGTTCCTGATAATAAGAGTTGAGACTAAAAAGACAATTGCCTACAAGTATCTTCAAGATCCCAAATGCTCACAAAGTTGTTTATAGTAGTGCACCACAATTTAGACAGTAGTTGAAAAAGGTTTGATCTAGTGGTTAAACTTGAGATCTCAAAAAATTTTAAAATCCGTTGTTTGAATATTCTTTTCCTTCCTGCTTTTTAAATTCCAAAAATGACTTATAGAAAATTGTTGGATTTGCAAGACTTAAGAAACTAGCTAGTAAGTCACACCTGATTACTGGGACTAGGAAGGCCAGAATGCTAATATTAATTAGACGGAGGTTCCAAGCGTTGGGTATTGTTTTGAAAAGGTGAAATTTAACTTTTGTTAGAAAAATTCATGCAAAATAAATAAAATGACGATGTATCAATTTGAAAACTGTTCTTATAAGAAAACCTCAAAACACATCCGCTTCTGGGTGGAAAGATATTACAGGTGTTTATACATCATTGGTTAAAACTAAAAGATATCTCCTCTATTTGATAGAATACAGCATATGTGGACTGCCAGTAAAGTCCAAGACTCCAAATACTCCATCAAGATAATACAAGCTAGCTCATAGCTTGCCTGTACGGAAGGACCCTAGGGCTCACTCACTTAAGGTCTCCGGTCTTACACGTTGATAAGATGATCATACGACAGATGGAAAAGAAAAGAAAAGAAAAAGACATGTATGCCAGTTCAAACAGGAACTAATTACAGAAAGATCTCGGTAAAGCAGAAAACATCAGCGGTTGGACTGCGTTAATTTTGCGGTGTAGATAATGATGATGACAGTAAAGAGGAAGGGATCTTTATGGAGAGATTATGAAGCCGTTGAATGATTCAGAAAGCAAGCGTTTCATGAAATGTTGAATGATTCGGAAGGCAATATTGGACAAGTAGTAATTTGTCGTTTGCTTTGAGATCTCAGACAATACGTCGAGCCTCCTTGCACAGTTATGTAAACAGCCCCAAGATTGTGCCTTGTACAGTTGATGCATGGTCGACCGTCAGGCCCACGACGTACAGCTCAAGGACATGGAAACCCTATGCGCACCATGCGCTGTTGGTGGCGCTGACGCTCAAAAGTTGAGGCCAGATTCCTGTGCACGTTTACCTTTTTTTTTTTTTTTTTTTTTTTCCTAAAAATTTTTCCTTTTTGGCTCCGAAGTGACACATAAACTTGTAGTGATTTGGATTTTGCGCTCCCACTCTGCTGCATGCAGCACAGGTTATATATTATACACAGGAGAGGTAGCCATTTTTCTGCAATTGAAGAAATTGCATACATATGAAGAAGTAATATTATGTGTCAAAGAAAACTCTAAAACAAATTTATGAAGAGGTAATATATATTACGTGTCAAAGAAAACTCTACAACAAATTTAGACTCGAGCATTAAGAAAGAAGCCTTGATGTTGAGAAGCGATCTTAAATTGACAAAAGCGAAGGGACCACTAGCGTCCTCAACCGTGAGAAATTTCTATTCTGTTTGTAGCCATGAAATCGTCCTTCTTCCTTTCTTTCTTTTTTCCCGTTGGGGGCAAATTTTCTCTTTTCATTGATCAGCAAATTGAGTGCATACAAGGAATACAAAGATTCCAAGCAGTACATCAGAAAGGAACCATGCTACACACATACTCAGTATTCTATACAAGAGTCATCAGCTGAAGCGACTATGATGGAGGCCAGGCTCCATGGCTAAGTCCCAATACGCCCTCTGTCTATAGGAATCTTTCTCCATCAAGCATTGAGATCATCATAAGGCACTAATTAGTCATAGGTAAGGTTCGATGTACTGTGCGGTTAGATTTTCATGAACACATAGAAAAACCATGATCTGCGATTAAACTTCAGAAATTTCTTTGAAAGCCAGTTTGATTCTGATTTGTACATACATAAAAAAGAAAATTTTGGACCATACTTGTCGAGACAACTGAATTCAACTAACTATATAAATCTTCAACAGATAATTAACCATCTACAACAATCACGCGTGGCCTAGAAATTGGTCGGAAATTTTGCCCTAAAAACAGAACAGAAGGAAAAATTGCAAACTCCCCCTATTTTATTCCCCAAATGGAATAACTTATCAACCTGACAGGCGACATTGACACCTCTCCAACACTTCCCACTCAGCACATGGATTCTGAATCCTCTTTCCGTCATTTGCCTTCAATAATACCACTTTCCTAACCCTAGCCCTAGAGAAAAACAGATTTCTAACACAGATATGTATTCTCAAGCCGATGAATGCCTAAGTTCAAGGAGCTTCGCAATCAGAAGTATTTTATCTCTGAGAATCTTGAAGTGACTGTTGAGTGCTGTAGGATTGCTAGCTAACTAATCGCCCAATACTAGAAAGAAACAAAAAATGTTCTCTTCCAGCAGTGAGATTACACACTTTGCACAGCTTTCACCATACCTGTACCCTCCCTCCTCCACCTCCTCCTCCTCTACTTCCAGTACCCTCGGCCTCATTGGCAATAATGAAGCATTTCTTCTTCATCATCACCAGGATCTGATCTCTCATTACCTTGCCGCAGCTCCCATGATCGAAACTGCCAACACGATGATGACTACTACTTCAACCAAGAAGACAACTACTGCATCGACCAACCCACAAATATCTAATGCTACTCCTCTCCATACACGTTATAGAAGGAAGCAAGCAGTGAAAAGGGATCGGCACAGCAAGATTTGTACAGCCCAGGGTCCAAGGGATAGGAGAGTTAGGCTGTCCATGGATATTGCACGCAAGTTTTTTGGTCTTCAAGACTTGCTAGGTTATGACAAAGCAAGCCAAACTCTGGATTGGCTGCTCACCCAGTCAAAAGCAGCCATTAAGGAACTGCTAGACATGAAGGATACTGATCATGATGCAAATGCAAAGTGTCTATGCTTTTGGTCCGAAGCAGGCAATGTTGTGGCTGCAGGAACAAACACTAAAGAAGATGAATCAAAGAAGACAGCTTCCAAGAGGAAGAGAAAGAAGCCTAATCAAGCCAAAAATCCAAAGATGGTTGCATTAAGTAAACTTGTAAAAGAGTCTAGGGCAAAGGCAAGAGCAAGAGCTAGGGAAAGGACAAAAGAAAAAAATTCCCTGAGGAAGCTGAGTGTTGACCAGAAGTCACCTGATCTAATCCCCCTCAGTCCAGACCATCCAAAGCCAGCAGCTTGGAGCCAAATTGGCACTTGCAAAACTAAAGACTCCAGCATGCTTGGTACCATCTCCTCCTTGAAGTTGAACGCAAGTACCCTAGAGGATGATGGGATTTTCTGTTTTAATTCTCGAGCTGGCGCAATAGGCGCTGAAGAAATATCTCAAGACTCCCCAAGGATCAAAAGGAAGGGGAAACCTTCTTCAATCCTAGGTTTTCAGAGAAACCTCATTCTCTCCAAAGAAGTAAGTCCAAATTTCGACAGCTGGTCACTTATTACGAATGGAAATTGGGGCATTAGTAGCAGCATGACATCTTCAAGCTTATGTGCTGTTACCAACACGAGTTCAACAAAAGGTAAATCAGAATAACCATTACGAATAATATGGAAATAAAGTTGTATACGCACTCAATTACCACTGTAATATTGATCTTTCTCTTCATCCCCATAATTTTTTTCGTAGTACTTCAAATTTGCGGGAAGCCTTCCGAGGACAAAAGCAACAACAATCAAGTTCCATGTGGCGGGCAGATTAATAGATCCCTGTAAGCCTTGTAGTTCTCCTCCAATTTATATTTTGGGGTTCAGTCTGAAACTCCAGAACCCTGTAATATTGAAGGTAAAATTTTCTTCTGATCTTCTTTGTATTCCTGAGCAGATATATCTTTTCTGTACCGCACGTTCATTATCCGTTTCTCATATCTGGAAACTTTTTTTTTTTTTTTTTCTAATTTATTGTTTTCTTTTTTTTTTTTGATATAATTTGCTATGTGAAAGTAGATAGCCTAAACATGGAAAGTTTTCTTACCACGTCATTCAGAAATTCCTTTTCCTTTTAATGAACATATAACATATTTAACTAATTTAGTCAACATTTGTTTGTCATCTGAATCACATCACGCAATTCTGCCAAAAAATGAAGTTGTTGCAGGCATCCCTCATTCACAAACATAACTCCTGAGCTAATCCATCAACATATATAACTCATATATTTTGATTGATGAAGCAGCAGTTGAACTATTTGATACCCCCAATTATTTTCTGGACTTTCATAACTGTGATTGGCTTTCATGTTATCCACAAGTTTCCATGTAAAAGCGAGTTTGTACTAAAAGAAGCTCAAAGAAGTTGGCCACAAGTCGTACAAAGTGAAATTTAAGGTTTTCCTCCTTGAACGTTCATTTTCTATACCAAAAAAATTTGGTGAAAAAAAGGCCAGAAAATGCTAGATGGGCAAGGATATTATTTTGTCCACAGCTTGTATTCCCGAACACTTATAGAGGGATGGCTGAAAAATTGTAGTTCGGGTTGCCAGTATATCCTAATTTGAACTTCTGGAATCCTGGTGTTGGAATTTGGTTGTACTAGTATTATCTCCTTTCCTTTTTTTCTCCTTTATCCTAATTTGAAATCGTATATTTTTCCTTAAAAATAAGAGGCTATTGTATTTTTTTTTTCTTTTTTTGCCTTCATATCCCAAGTTCTTTTAGAATTTTATGATGATTCAGTAGTATAGAGTTGTGCAACGTAATCAACAGGTTACCTAAATTTGATGTGGTTCTTCAAACTAAGTCTCGAGAAAAATCGAGTCTCTCTGTGTATGCGTGTAGACACGATTACATGCTACAAACGAGTTCTAGGAAAAATTGTCAAATGAAAATTATTCCAGGGAGGGAAACTATGGAAAAACTTGTTTAAAATCTTAAATTTATGCAAACTAATTTGCTAGAATTTGTTGCTTTCAAGGAAGAACGTCTCACAGAGTGCAATGGTTGAAAATCACAATTTTCTTTTCTACTTACTAGTCCATCTCAAAACCTCCATGATGGCATCCGAAAATTTGACACCATATCAATAGGCTATCAATGTTTATCTTTGGTGAAGAAACTATAGATGTATTTTATCTCTCTTTTTCTTTTATTCTTTGTTTTTGGTGTTGCCTTTTTCAGCATTACAGAAAAAGAAATTAGAAATGCGAACCATCAAGTGTTTAATACTCTGGTTATTGGGAAGTGAACTTTTAAGTTTTTGCAATTCTCCTCCCTGTAAGCTCTTTCAATTCAGAAATAAATTTCTGCATTTTTCAGGTAGCTAGATGTCCAACTTTGCTCTCGGTAGTTCTTATTTAGGGTATTTAATTTTGGGATCAGATTTGGGTTTTTCTTTTTCTTTTTCTTTTTTTGGTTTACATTTTTTACTTCTCTGCTTTTAAGTTTTTAACTCATTTTTTATTGAGAAGTCAGATTCTCAAAAACAGCAATAGCTACTGGCAAGAACAGTGTCTCAATTTACAAAACTTCTAGACAAAAACGCCGTGTCAATTGCTAGACAACTTTTTAAAATGATCATTTCTTCTTGTACCCCTTTTTTAAGTTGAATTAAATGACAATAGGCCTTAATTGGTATCCGTCTTGTAGGTTTTGAATGAGTGGATATGACAACACGATCCAACGTGATTGAGGATTAACCTCATATTTCTTTAGTTCTGAGATTACTTTATCAAGGTCCCAGACATTCAGGATTCCTGTTACTTCTTAACCATGTAAAAGACGTTTCCACCAAGAAATCCTGTTGATACTATACTGCATGTCGAGCCATCTGCTAAACCCTAGAAAAGAGAGGTGAAAACTTAGTGTATCTTTTGATATATCCACTAGTCCTTGTCTATGGATGCTTCTGCATTTGATAAAACAGCAGCAGAAAGGGTTTAATCCCGCACAACGGGTTTAGTCGGAGTGTGAGACTGCGAAATTTCATTTCTCACAGGGAAAAGTGATAAAATGGAATGATTTCGATTAATGGTCAAATTAGTACTTGCGTGTGGTTGTCGAGTGTGGTACTATAGAAATTCATATACTATTAAGAACTTACACTGATAATATATTCACGCGTGTCAAAGGTTTCCTGGACAGCTGGGCTATAGTTGAGTTCCATTTGCAGTGAAATCACAAACATGCGGGCAATGTACTTAAATAAAATTAAACAAAGCTTCAACAAGGAAACTTAAAAACATCTAACTAAATGCAAGCAAACTACACAGTGACCAATCTTGATAAGAAATCACCTTACCTAAGGAAAATCGAACCTCTTTAGGAAAACAAATTTGAGATCAAGTTCAACCTACGTGGAGTTGGAAAGGTTTTGTCGTGCATCCGAGATCAATATGTCAAATGCAATGTTGATCTCGACGGCTCAGTATCTGTGCAGCCAATAATAATGCTGCTGTGGAGTCCGCCGGGAGAATATGGAACTGTACACTCTTTTGTCTTATTATATCTGGAGCTAGTAATGATAAGATGGAACTAAAGAAGGAACATCTCCTCCGAAAAGTATAGGATCCTATGGGGAAAACAACAGAATTCGAAGCCGTCTAGTATAGTAACAGTAACTTTACTACCTTAAAAACTTTTTAAGTACTATCACACCCTGTCCATGTATATGAGCTTCAACAAGATTTGCTGCAGCTGATGAGTAGTAGTGAAGGTGAATAGACATGTATTGGGAAATAGGCAGGTCTTCAAAGATGGAAAGAACAAATGCTGCTTTCAAAAATATTCAGCAGTAGTGAAGGTGAATAGACATGTATTGAAAAATAGACAAGTCGTCAAAGATGGAAAGAACAAATGCTGCTTTCAAAAATGAATATTCTCGGTGAATGCCGTAGTAACAGACAGCGAAAGCCCACAAGAGATCTCTCTCTAGTTGTCTGACGTTGATAGTAGTAGAACTTCTTTTCTCTCCTCCTCCTTTCTTTAACTTTTTATTTCCAACTATAGTGAGATATTGGATCGCTTTCACAGTAGTTACTATGTACTGGTAGTATTTGGTTACCTGGAAACAAGTGCGAAATCAGAGGTGTGGCTACTGGCAGGCAACTGGATAGGTTTCTTTGCTTTCTTTGTTTGCGTGATGGAGTGGAGTTGAACAGTAGGAAGTCTCGCAGTATCATGAGCACATATCAGTATGGTGATAATGGTCCTTCAAGTCGGAAAACTCCCTCATCCGAAAATTTAGTCTCTCAAAATGAAAATGAGCAATTTTAGTGTAATATATAACATATGCTCATTTTTAGTCCTCCAACATATTTTCAGACCAACAATTTTAATTGGGATCATTCATGAACCCATCACGAGCGCCATATCTAAAAGGTAAATTTAGTAATCACTTATTGCATTGATGAAATGTAAAGAATCAATTTATTCAATCAAAGCACATAAAAAATTGGGCTTACATGCCTACGGCTATTCTTTCACACATTAACGTAGTGCCCAACCGTGTCAAATAATAAAATGTTTGACTAATATATATAAAATTTTTGGATTCTAGGAAGACGAGATAGTCCTTTACATAGCTATTAGCCTGGGTGTAGTAACCCCAATCATATCCAAACTAATATAGATAAAATTACTGATTTAGATTTTAATGCCTACACGTCCTTTTAAAAAATCTAGATCTCTTTGCTTTCTATCTTTATGCTAACTAAAGTTACACAAAACTCTCTACACATAAATTTTGTGGCACATCAAAACTTCAAATTCAAGCAATAAATTCACATTAACCTACTTCAAATTACAGAGGCAGATATATAGATCTATTTCCACCGCTGCAGGTTTTGGCTGAGTTCGTTTCTTCCCTTCAAGGAATTTTCAATTGATTTGTGGGTGGTCGAGGTGACAGTGATAGCAGCGACATGAGGCAGAGGTTTGGAAGTGGAATTGGTAGAAGTGTTTCAGAAGAATATTTCAATTGAAAGGTTAGGTCATGAAGAAGGGATTTTGGGTGGATACAGCAAAATCACAGGAAAAAAAATTTATATTTAACAGCTTGTTACTCGAGAATCCAACGGAAAATTTCAGTGGAGAATGTGAGGAAAAGTCCTTAACTCGATGTTCCTCTAATTTCTTGTGAACAAAAAAACCTCACCCTTCATATGTTCTTGTTTTTGTTTAAGGCATTTGACATAATCCTCGGTTTCAACCTCCATATCTCTCTTTTCAATTATCTTATCTTCCACTCATTGAACCCACATGCTATTCTCCCTCCATAGAAGGGAGAAAAAAAATATTAGTTTTGCTTGAAGGGTCCAATGCATTTTCACCCTCTTTTTAGTTTACCATGAAAAAAAAAGGAAGAAAATAACTAAAATTAGAAAATCAGAATTTTATAAACTACTTGGCATTTAGGTCCAAATTAATGGGGTGAGAGCTGAATTGGGTGGTAAAATGAGAAGGATTGTAAGTAATAGATCATAGATTCAAAACCTGCTACTTACCATATATATATATATAGAGTTTAAATGAATGGCATGGCTGGTTGTCCGTGATGTCTACCGTCTCATTTACATTTGAGTTAATGTAATAATTAGTTTACCATTTGAGTTAACGTAATAAGTGATTTGACAGGTTTACCCTTTGAATATGGAGCATGTGATGGGTCCATGGCTCTTCCAGCCAAAATCGATCTAAAAAGATCCGAGGAACAAATATGAGTATATTTTATATGTTAGGAACTAAAACTGTTCATTTTCATTTGAAAAATAAATTTTCATATCAGTGATATGTGATGCACGATTGTTGTAATTTTTATACTCATTAGTACGACTAGGTCTATAATACTAGTACTGGACCAGCTAGTAATGTACTTCTGGCTTAACGTTCCAATAAGGAGGAGAAACCAAAGAAAAAAAAAAAAAAGGAAAAATTAGGCACAGGCAACATGGTGTGAGCTTTTACAGATTTGTAAATATATGAGCTTCTTTCTTTAGGCATTAACAATTAAGAGTTGGACTGAAAACCTTAAACTTGTCCCGTACCAATTGTATAGGTCATTTGATCAATTGACCAATTTGGTTCGCAAATATATGTTGCGGTTGAAATTTTTAACTGATCTTAAGTACCAAGCAATAGTGGGTGTGTCTGAATATTATTTTATTTACATCACAAACATCGTATTCTAATCACCTTTTTGTATTCCTAATTATTTTTTTTATATCATATATATTACATTACAAAGAATATTACCATATTTATTCTAGATGATGTTTCTAATAATACTCTGTTTGAACACACCTAGTATGATTAGGTTTCATTTGTTTAAACTTTAAAGATAGAAAACCCCCAGGCCCCAGAACAAAATAAAGAAAAGTGCGATAATTAAGGAGACAATTTCATATATAACAAACTAATAATTTTGTAACTTTCTCATGTACCTACAACATTTTAAGCAATCAACATGTAAACCAATTTTTCGGGATGTACAATTAATATCTTAGAGTGTTTGAATTATTATTTTTAAGAGTTTTTTTTGTAGAAAAACATGTTACAACAATCTGATTAATGTGAAATAAAAATGTGATCAGGAAATATTTGCAGGGAATGTAAGAATTTTTATGCGAAAAACTGCCGTCCAAACCAGGCCTCATCAACAGATTTGGTTGCTAGCTTGCTCAGCAACATATCTCCATGCATTGTTCCCAACGTACAATTGCATTGATCAGTAGAAAACAAATAAATATATTTGTCAGCACTGGGAACTTGGGAGATTGAAGGATACACATACCGATGGAGCAAAGAATAAGATGTCATTCCCGGATCAACTTTGCTTACGTTTGAAGCCCTTACCAGTGATTTTCTCGTTTCCAGACGAATTTGATTTTTATGTTTCCTTTAAAAAAAAAAATCTGAAAATCAATTAATGACCTGCGTAGGAGTAAATTTTTTTTGGTCCCGTACAACCTACGATATCAGAATGTACTTGTGAAGTAGAACAGAGATCAAATCAAATCTCTTACTTTAAGCAATTGTGTCGGTACGGAAGGATTAAATTAAAGTGTATAGCTCTTCTGAGTTCTGACGCAGTACGTTTTCTTTACTAACTGACCACGGCTAATGGAAGATATCACTTTGTATCATTAAATTGAACTTTACTGAAGTGACTTTTTTTTTTTTAAATTAAAAACCGTACCATACTTTTGGTACATAAAAATAACGTACAATTTTTGTTGCCTACCAAACTTTTTTTTCAATACTTTTGGTAC